>OY728148.1:931331062-934317562 GCA_963277665.1 Viscum album | reverse complement strand
TGTTCATGCTTATAAGTTCCAATGTGTATGGTATGTTTTATTTTATCCATACATAACCTTACTAAACATTTGAGCTCACCCTTTTTATGTTTTATTTTCCCCCAGGATCCAACGAAAGTATTTAGGACAGGAAACAAAAAGTGGATGATCTTTATGGGAGATGTTGAAGATCTTTCACCACGATTAGAAGATTACGTTCCAAGTTTCCAAAAACACTAAACTATTACGGTCCTTGTGTGTCTATTTTTGTTATGTTTTAAGTATTCTAAGAAAGTAATTTAATGTCCATGTATGTCAAGATTAGGGTCTCTACACCCCCAGTCATCTGGATTCCTAAAAGGACTAGAGGTTGTACTGTTGGTGAGGCGGCGACACCATGTGGGAGTCGCGGAACCCTCCGGAGGTGGGTTCGGCCTCCACCACAGCTTCCATTCGTCAGTGGCACGGTGGTCACGTTGAATTTCTTCCCATAGTCAGCCATCGTGCCGGGCGCCTCCTCCATTCGCCGCGACTAACGAGCCATGACCCTCCTCTTGCGGCATGCATCGACGTGGTCACAGACTTCCGAGGTGGTTCAAGGAAAGCAAGATAGCGGAGGGTTCGAGGCAGGTTTGTTAGTCCCACATCCTCCGCATTAGCTCTCAATATTAAGGATATTAAGGTAGTTTAATAGACTGTTGTATTAAACCCAAGATTAACCCCACATGATTCCCTACAATAACCTCCCGCAAAGACGGATGAATCGTGGGTCATCCCATTAGTCGGTTCACCCATGTTCACCGTATAATTTCAAGAATGTAGAAGAGGGAAACAAAAACGCACAAACGAAAATAACCTTCTACCTAGAAGAGGCACATGTGGACGACGGTCGACGTAACCTCCTTTATCATTGTCATCGGTTCGTGACTCAGTGGGGCTCATCACCGCTTGTTGAAACCAGTCTCGCCCTCCTGGTTGTTGGCATTATAGTACTTTTCCAGAGCTTTGACATTTTGTGAAGTTGTGCCAACACCCCTCCCTGAGCTCCATATAAATAATAGAGGAGAAGTAGTGTATAACGCTCGGGGAGTTAATGATGTTCATTTAATTAATAAACCACTCTAATTTCCAACAGCGTGGTTACAAGAAAATAAGAGTTAAGCCATTTGTTGGCTTGACACATCGTCAGTCCCGCCAGCATCGTTCATCCGTTGGTGGAAATAAGGAAAATAAAATAACAAAACATTTTATTTTATTAATCTTTCAAAAGTCCACAAAAATAACTTTTTCACCCGACCTACTTCGGTCGAATTTATACATCACTTAAGTGAATCCAGGCATTGCGGGTTTAACGATGCCCTCATATTTTTATGATGAACAACATTTCAAAAGTATGAAAATGCCGCTCACACGTTTACTGAACGTACCCAAAAAAAAGTTTGGAAAAGTATTAACAGTTACCCTCAACCCATGCCAGTTGAGGTTAGGATCTATCTAATTGAAACACGCCCCAACATACCGAACAGTACTCTCGTATTTCCAATCCAAGTTACCGTTTAAAAGTTATGGATTTTACAATAAAATAATTGTCACTTAATTTTTTATTTACGGCCAAAAACTAACTTTCACGGGTGGCCCACGCCAGCCAAAGCTATTATATTCCTAAAGAGAGAATACCCTCTCTATCTCAGTGGTGGTCTCAGATTTTTAATCTGAGTTACCGTTCCTGTGTTATAATAATTTTGAAAAATAAAATAATTTTATTTAATTATTTTATTTATGGTTATGACATTTTCAGGTTTTCTCATAGGAGTCCCGCACTGACTCAACATAAGCCGTTCCTAGGGTAATCCCGCCATTCTAAGAACAAAAATTCCCTCATATTTTTAATTTGAGCAACCGTTTAATAATTATTCCACTTTTTCAGGAAAACTGCTTACTTGCGCTAATTAATGAATAACAAAACTTTGATGGATCATTCTGGTAACCCTGGGCCTCAGAATCACGCGCCGTTAGATTTTTCAGTCTCGAAATAATTCCATATAACTAAAAAACATTATATGGAATTTTAGAGACCTTATAATAGTTGTACTATTAACTACCTCATCAAAAACATTGAGGAAGTCATGGTATCAAAATCATGATCTTATGTTCGAATGAAGCTTAAGGATTCTTACTGAACATAAGTTTATTCCTAGATTATTAAGGTATCCTTTCAATTTTAGGACCATTATTATTTTTGCAAACAACATTGGTTGAATTTTGTGACATCAGCAATGAGGAGCAAGTATATCTTAGAGTTGATCCATTCCAATATTTGGCAAGCACAGTCTATATCCCTGGGAAGAGAAAGGTGCTTTGTATAATTAATGGATGATTATTCAATGAGATGTTAGGTGTACGCAATCATGATGAAATCAAGTGTTTTTTAATTCTTCAAAACATTCAAGGCATGGATGAAGATGGAATCTTGAAAGATGATCAAGTGTTTGAGGATTGATAGTGGTGTAAAATATTCAAGTGAGGATTTTGATAGTTTTTTTCAATGATAAGGCATCAAGAGGTGATTCATGGTTTCGTACACTCCTCAAAAAAATGGAGTGACAAAGTGGGTGAACACAACCTTGTTGGATAGAGAAAGGGAGATATTGAAGACATTAAGAATTTTCAAGATGTTATGGGATAAAGTAATGAAGAGAACATGTTATGTGATCAATCGATTTACTTTTGTGATGATTGATATGAAAACACTAATGAATATGTGGAGTGTTAAACCTACTGACTATTCTAGGTTACATACTTATGGAGGTCATGTCTCTGTATTGTTTAATGACCAGGAAAGATTGAAATTGGATTCGAGATCCAATGAATGTATATTCTTAGGATACATTGATGGTGTGAAGGGGTATCATATGTGGGACCCCACTACACATAGACTTATCATCAACTTGGATGATATATTTCTAGAAGATAAGGTGAAAGTTTTGATTAATGGGGACTTTAAGAAAGAGAACACATATACTATAATAGTTGGGGTGGAGGAAGAATCCATATAAGAACCAATTTCCTTTGAAGAGCATGATGATCAAGTAATGATTGATTTTGAACAATGACGATTAACTCAAGATAAAAGAGAACCAATATGGAACTTAGAATTTATCACTAAGAGAAATATTGTGTACTACTTATTGATGGAGGACGGTAATCCATATTATTTTTTTGGAGGTGATGTGGAGTTCATAAATATCCACATGGATGGAAGCAATTTAGGAGAAACTTGATGCCCTTCACAAGAACAAGACTTGAGATATTGATCCATTACATCATGGAAGGAAGCCTATCTGTAAAAACAGGTTCTTTAAGATCAATTGCGATGAAATGAAATAATTATAAAGATATCATGCAAGACTGGTGGTCATAGGATATGAATGGAGAGAAGTTATTGATTTCTAGGAAATATTTTCTCCCACTGTTAGAATAACAACTGTTCTGATAGTTATGGGGATGTGTACAAAATATAATTTAACTCTATTGTAGCTATATGTGAAGAGAACTTTTCTACATGGTGATCATGATAAATAAGTAAAAATTCCCTAATCAGAATGTCTTTCAAAATAAGGAAAAGTTAACTTGGTTTTTAGGTTGAGAAAAAAAATTTATTGTATTAAGTAGGCACCAAGGTGTTGGTACAAGAAATTTTATTCCTATATAATGAGTATTGGACAAAAAAATACTTCATTCAGATACATTTTCATATTTCATGGGTTCATATGGTCATGATTTTATCATTCTTCAATTGTATGTGGATGACATGTTGATAGTTTTCATGGGTGTTTGATATGAAGGAATTAGGAACAAAAAATAATATCTTGGGATACAGATTTAATGAGATAGAAATAAAGGTATGATTTAGCTATAAAAAAGAATTTCTTGAGAAATATCTCGAAATACTTCCACATGTGACAATATAAGCCTATATTTACCCCACATACTATTAATTTTATGTTATCCTCTATGATGAATACTATTATCAATGAAGTATAGAGGATGGAGATGTCTCAATTACCTTATGCACCTGTAGTGGGTAGTATGATATTATCTATGGTTTATATGAGACCATAAATTGCACATGTAGTGTGATAAAGTTAGTTGGTATGTGGATAATTAAATACGGGAGCATTGGAACATATTGAAGAAGACCCTTAGATACATCAAGGAGATCTCATATGCTGTATTATGTTTTTAAGGATCAAATTTAACTATTAGAGCCTACGCAGATTCAGATTTTGTAGGTGATTATGACCAATGAAAATACACTTTGGGTTATGTGTTTAATTTTATAGGATGAGTTGTGAGCTGGAATTCAAAGTTGTAGTCTATTATATATTTATCCACGACTAAGTTAGAGTACATGAAAACTACAAAGGCTTTCCAAGAAGTGATTTAGATGTGTAGGTTTCTAGGGGATCCCGGTTAGTGACAGAAGTATATCTAATCGTTTTTTGAAAATCATAGCACATTGAAAATTAAAAGGAATCAATATTTTTATTCCATGATAAAGCAAATTATGGTAAAATATCACTTTGTTCTAGATGTGGTGGAGGAAGGAAGAGTGGATATGCAGAAAATTTCTATTGGAGAAAATTAGGATAATTTTATGATGAGGTTTATTAACGTTGTTAAGTTAATATAGTAAAAATCCCCAATCCTAATCATAGATATAAGAGAAACATGGTAGGAAGATAGAAAATATTTGGGGAAATATTATTGGTTCCCAATCAGATATCCAAGTTTGATATATAATTGCATTTGTTTCTCACAAATAGATTCACCCCCTTGATTTTTCAAAGGGGGCTAGTGTGGTTAGTGGGATGGGTTGAAAAACTAACCCATGGAGTTAAATAGATGAGGAAGTTTAAGTAAGGGCCTTACCTATAAAAGGCAGAGCACTTTGACGGTTTTAGCATCATCACCTCAAGTATTGAGCTTCCTATTTCAACATTTTGAGTGTTGTATTTTGTGTGGTGCATTATACATTACCCAAGAGAGTTAATTACATTTATATTATCCCTATAATAGAAATAGAGTGTGTTTAAACTCTTTTACCATAGTGATATCATTCTATTTTTCTATGGTTTTTTACCCCTCTTTATTTGTGGGGTTTCTTTGTTACATCTATTGTTCATTTTTTATTCATTTTTACTTTACATTTATCTCACAATTATTAGATCATGAAAGGGCTAATAATATTTGATCCCAATAGCAGCCTTACTAAATATTTTTTTTCCAGATCCTATAAAAAAATTGTGGGTTGTGCTATGAGGTAGCCCACATTCAATAGAGTAATTGAGTTGTATGGGTATAATTTCGTTTCTCAAAATTAACAAACAAAATTTTAATATGTTTATAATTATATAAATAATAAGAAGAATAAAGACAACACGAATAATACAAATCTTGTAATGATTTCTCATAATCGGAAGTGTAACATGCTGATTATAAAAAACCATAAAAAAGAACGAGAGAATAAAAAGTAGCAATTCATGTAAACATTTACAATAGATAACAAGATAATGAAAATATATATAACTAGTTTTATATTAATACTGATATGTTCCAAGAACTATTAGGTATAATAGACTCAAACATAAGAAAGATGATAAATATAAATGATTGACATAAAGTAGTAATCAAATCATAAAGAGGACCATAGGTTTTTTACATTATTTATCTATTTGGCCTATATGCATAGTGGAGGGGTACCAAGATTACACTATGAAAAATGGGATTATAAAATATATGTGATAAAGAGTAAAACAGAACCATCAAAGAAAAAGGCACATGTGGAAAATATCCAAAGTTCGGGTTCTTGAAATCCTAGGACTCATAGTAGAACCAAGTTGGGGATTCAACATATATTGTGCACCTTGGAAAAACTCAATCAACACACACAAAATAGAACCAAAGAATAATCAAATACAAGGAGTAAGTAACCAATAGAAAAGAAGAAGAATACCATTCTAAGGCCCTTAATAGGGATAAATATCTCCAATGTGTTTTCGTAGAGCCTCTATGTAATTAAGTCTTGTTGTTAGGGTCATTCAGATTGTACTCCTATATAATCGTCATTTCCATCTAGGTAAAAGGAACACCAAGGAACACTAGGACCTCATTATAGTTCCTCACCAAGCACAGATGAAGATGATCAACACTTATATATATCACTATTTCTTCTTTGGTAATTCAAGGAATCCCACCAGTGCTCCTTCATCTACACTTCTCCCGTGGGGAAAACTAGAGCTCCCAAAACCAATGAGATTTTCACCCAACTAAATCTCCCACAAGTGGAGAGGTAGATTCAAAATCGAGGAGTCATTCTAGTAGGGGTAGAGGAATACTAGAGCATATAACCAATGATATGAAAAATCTAGATAAGTGTCCCAACATAACTACTTAAACAACAAAATAAGGACATATGACATCAGAGGATAAGCTATCAAGGGTCCCCGAAAGATCAAGCCAATTTGTTTCATGAAGAAGGAAAAATGGGAGGAAAAACCATAGGATCTTAAGGATCAATGGATCAACATAAGGTATGAGGATGACATAGATCAAATGGGAATGTGGACCAAGGCTAATGGCACATGCCCAATGTATAAACCAATCAAAAGGCCCACATGAACTAATAAAAGAAGCTCAAGCTCAATTATACATAAATCCAACATATAAAAATACCATAAATTAAATGAAAATGAATATTATGACAGGTAAAAAAACAACGTGTAACAACCCGAAATTTGGGTATCATATAATGATGATATTATCCATTTACATTTGTTAAATCCCTTTTAACCAAACAAAAATTTAAAGGATAAACATAAGGCTATTTATTTAAATAAGAACATTGTAGTGTCACCAATACACTGAGTTCAAAAGAGTAATCATGCTAACCAAATATACCTTTTAAAAACACTATCGAAACTACTGGAAGACCCCCAATCACCACAACAAGGCCCAATATGTAAATGGGATCCTTCGAGTCAACTAAATCAAAAAACATCGCCACTGCAATCATAAAAACCATGCTGAGGATCAGCGGAATGGGGAGCCCCATCCTCTTCTTTTTGAGTTTTAGGACATCGTAGTGTTTGGTTTTATAGGACACTTTTTCGACCATTGCTGTAGTGACCATTGGATGCTAACAGTTATAAAAAAATAGTCATTGGACCTTGTTAGGATAAGTGAACTTATTTAAATATTAATTAGTTTCCAAATAATTAAGTTATGATTAAGGCTATAATTTAATCATCATTTATGAATTCTAAAAGGATATTGTATAAAACATCATTTCACCCTTAATTGATTTTGAAAAGAATTAAGGAATTCAAAACATTTTGCGAATTTTTAAAATACAATGTAATGATTTTTATTTCTTAAATAATGTTATAAACAATGTTTAAGTTTTTCAAATTAAATTATGTTTTGATTGAACTATGTTTTTGAGGATACTAGTATATAAATAACAGTGTAGGTTTATTAAAATTTCCTTTTCGTAACTTTTTGAGTTAAAAAAAGGGGTTTAGTATTTTAAATTTTAGAAATACTTCTAACTAAAACAAGTTTAATTTGTATCCATTAATTCTTATCAATATAAAACTATATATAGTTTTAATAAATGGATTTTTTCCTTTTCCTAAAACGTTTTTTAGTGTAGCTTTTTTTAAAAAACAATTGTCCTACTAGGGCCAGCCCTTTTTGGCTAGGGTTGAGGTAGGTAGCTCACATAATGTGTCTGATCCTAACCCTCGTCCCCAAGCCAAGGTTGGGCCGAGATCGGGTAGAGGTTCCCCGAAGGGCACTCTGGAGTGAGCAGGAGCACATTGTGGCACCAGTGCGGGCGTGTGGCCGCGGCGTAGTCTAGGTAGGCCAAGGCCTATGGGTGGGAGCCCATTTATAGGGCCCCCTTCGTGTGTGCGGTGTGATTTCTGAGCACTCATTGTGAGGCCCTAGGTTATAAGGGAGGCAAAAACCACTCTCTGTTTCAATATAGGAAGTAGTTTTTTTCGAAACGTGATCTGGACCATTGGATCACGCCGTGCATGATCTGGGCCATTGTTTCCAATCCCACACTTGGCCCTCAGTGACTGCGTCTCTCTCTACAGTTTTTGTAAACTGTTCGATCCAACATGATCTAATCCTAGTCTTTTTAGTTGTTTAAATTTCCATGTCGAAATTAGACCGTCTGATAAAACATAGATCTAATCTAAGTTGCTCAATTCTTTTGAATAAAAGGACGCATCTCATCCCTTGGATTGATGTTCGGATAGATCTGGACCATATGGTTTTCCTCGACATTTCCCCTAGCTGCGTAATCTTTTTCTTCCACGCATTGGTTAGACCAGTAACCCTACCCTATGGCACACCCCTCATTTTCTTCACCTCTAACCACCGGGGACCCCCATGTCTCCTCGCTTTCTTCAAGCATGACACCCCCCATTGAATGCAATTCAAGTGGGTATGTTTTTGCGCGGAAGGTGGTGGGTGAGCTTTGGTATATAAATAAATGAGACCACTCTGTTCTTCTCTCCCATTCATGTCTCTAGCGAGCCTGGCCAACCCTCCCTGAAGTCCTCATTTCCCTGCTTTTTAAAGTAATGATTTTTATTTTTGCCTTCTTTTGATTCTTTAAGAATATATAAACTTATATATTCGAAAGTATATATATAAATATATTAACATTACGGTTCAGTCCAAATGTTCTTAAATTTTGAACCTAGGCCATCAGGTTCTATTGGATTCAAATAGCTTAAAGAATGTAAGGATTATACCTGGCCTCATTTTGCGGTTTTGAAAATACATATATACTTTTGGTTATATGTATATATGTCAGTTATATACAAGAATGGGCATGACCTTTCGACTTGGATTATATGTACAACATTTGTGTATAATTTTTCATGCACTGCACATATTTACATACACTTAATTTCATATTTAAATAATAAATAAATTTTGGAAATGTTTTATATATGAACGGGTTTTTATAAAATTAATTTTTTGTAGGTTTTCATAAAGAAATTTTAATGACTAAGCACATGACCTTCCCTATTCAAAATGTTGTTGAACTAATATTCATAGGGGACTAACACAAATGGGTGTTCCAATCATTCAGTTTGAGTTTGGTACATACATATATTTTATATGTTACATGAACCTTGATTTCAGTTTTTTAAGGTCCTTACACATTAAGTCTCGAGTTTAGGTGGAGTTTTAAAATCATAAGAAATAGGGTGTTAAACAAAACTTATATCCACATTTAATAGTAACTTATTTGTTTTCCCTATCTTCTAAATGATGTTGCTTATGGTGAATATTCATCCTTTCTATCATGGACATTATTTAGTATTATGAAAAGGATTAACAATATTGAATGTTTTAACATGTGAAAGCTCAAAACCCTACTTGATATTTTTGGATCACCTGGTAATTAATTGGATGAATTTTTTTTAGAATTTCAAGAAAAGAAACATGCATGTGATAAATTATAGTTTTCTGTTTTTCAGTAACATAGATTTCAATTTATGTTCTATAATATTCCTTTCTTATTTCCTTTTAATAACGATCATAAGATTCTTAGCTTCATTTTTAATCATCTAGATGCCTACCTCACTTATAAGATATTTAAATTCAACTACTATCACCAACAATGAATGAACTATTCAAGGTGTTATGGGAAATATTGAATATATAACCCTGTTTATTTAAAGTATTGATTTATGTCGCTCACATGAAATTAAATACAAATTAAGGGTGCAACCTGATAGCGCTCCAATGCATTGGGTAAAGAATTAATCTATAGAGATTACATGCTTCACGATACCCTGGTGAATAACCACGGTAATTTTTATTTATTGACACCTTGGGGATGGACCTCAGTGATATGTCCATGAATGTCTAAATGAAATGTTGAATCCACATATTCAAGTCATGTTACACATTCTTTTAATGATGATATTCCTATTCTTTCACTACTCTTTCACTTATGTTTTTATCAAGTTCATATTGAGTTCCCAAGTAAAAGTTTGGGGCATGATTTGTGTAAAATAGTAACCAACATATAAAATTGATATTTTTCCTTCACACGTAAATCTGATTAAGTATTACTCTTATCAGTTTAATTTGTTCTTAAACATTCATACTTCGTACTTGTTCATGATATCTTTTACTACCCCCTTTTCAAAATGTCTTAATTGATTCATTTATTCCATGAAAATATTAGTCTATCACTTTTATGATATGCTACATGTGTTACGGTTTTCTATAAGAGAATGTTCTTTGGATAAGTTTTCAATAAATTATTTCAAAAGTTTCATTGGTTTATTTTAAACCCCTTACAAGGCATTCTTATTCTCACCCTATGTTTTGAATTTTAAATTTTCAGGTAACAGATTTTATCAGATGAAACATTTTTGAAGTTACTGGTTTTCAAGAGCCCAAACCAAACTCAATCCTCTATATGGGACATGATATGTGTTTATTAGTGCATGTTTCTATTTCAAAACAACACATCATTTTCAGAAGGCACCGACTCCTGGTTTTTCTGGGGTCTGGTCTTCAGAGATGTTATGAGAGGATTGGATTTGGATGAAACTAGAAATCCAGAACTGAAACAAAGAAAAATATAATTCAGCATTACTAAAAATGAGTTTTCTTAATTTTCAGATGTAAAACATAGGTACTAATATTTTGTCTCTTCCCAATGAGGCCTTAGATACCATACTTTCCATATACATACATGAAGATTTTATAAACTATTCCCATATCCGTATGTCGTGCAAACATCTCTATGATGTGTCCAACTCTCCCCGAGTACTTCAACTCCACCGAAGAGCGGGTTTGGATTTCATCTTTATGATGCAAGCCCAGTTTCCATCTTACACACAATGGGGGAAGTACTGCGAGGGACCTTTTAGATGCTTCACCGCAGCGGAAGATATCTCATACCTCACAGATTTCCAAGAGGCTACTATAGAGGGAGATCTACACGCATGATACATGTGTCAAGTCTGGTCCTTGGGCTATTTTGGTCAAATGATGGACTTTGGAATCCTTGAATACAAAGCCTCTCGTACTATGTATAGACAACAAGTACATAGGGATGTCTCATAGTTGTATACCCCACATGTCAGATTTGGAGATACCATAAGTGCTCCCACGACATCGAACCTGATTTCTCGGGTTGCATATAGTTTAGGTAGATAGAGAGTTTTGAGGTTTTTTAGGGAATTCGTGTGTTAGGGAACTGGTGAAACATTAGCCCCATTTTACGTTGTGCACCAGTAGTTATATAAAGAACATATTCTGTTATCTCTTCTTATTTATGTCATTACATTGTTTATACTTTTGGATGGATTTCAAGTGATTGAAATCTCATCTTAAACATTTAGATGGAAGGACAAACCCACATGTTATCTCTTCCTACTGAGATACTAGATATTATTGCAATCAAAACCTCTGAAGAAGAGTATCTCCCCTTCGCAAACCTGTGAGGAATGTGCAAGAAATTGTTTTAGGTGGAAAACAGTCTGGGGATTCTTCGCACCTATCAAGGGAATTCCCCCATCTTCTACCACATAGGCTCAACACAAATGGTCGAGCATACGTGGAGAGGAAAATACCACGAAGGCATCTTTCTGTGTTTCACCCTAGGCCAGAACTTCACGACCAGAGAAAAATTTCAAGAGTCTTCTTTAGAGGGAACCGTTTATACGACATACATGTACCAACTCCTCAGCATTAGCCTGTATGACAATGTCTATATCTGAGATGTTATCGATCAAGACATAATTTGCAATCTTCTTCGTATGTTGGTCCATATGAACATTTCCAAACATTGTACCATTCGAGCCTCCATCTGGAAGCCCAAGTGTTCGGTGCATGAGTTCAACCCCTTCTACCCGAAGTGTATCTGGATCAGAGAACTAGTGGAGTTGAGCATCAATTTGGGTGTTCTGCAGAATGAACCTAAGGATCATCTACGATGGGGGATATATTAGGAATAACTAAGTGCTTCCTCTTAGGAAGTTTGTATGAAAGGAATTGCGGGGACACAATTATTTGATGGGGGGAGTAATATAACACCCTGAATTTTGGGTATCATATAATGATGATATTAAACATTTAATTTTGTTAAATCCCTTTTAACAGAAAAAAAATTTAAAGGATAAACATAAGGATTTTAATTTAAATAATAACATCATAGATTCAACAATAAAACGAGATCAAAAGATTAATCATGCTAATCAAATATAACTTTTAAAAACAATATCAGAACTACTGGAAGACCCCCAATCACCACATCGAGGCCCAGTAAGTAAAGGAGATCCTTCAAGTCAACTAAAGAAAAAAAACATCACCACTATGTTCATAAAAACCATGCTGAGCATCAACAGAATGGGAAGCACCATCTTCTTCCTTTTGAGTTTTAGGACACCGTAAGGTTTGGTTTTCTAGGACACTTTTTTTGACAGTTTCTCTAGTGACCATTGGAAGCTAACGGTTATAAAAAAATAGTCATTGGACCTTGTTAGGATATGTGAACTTATTAAAATATTAATTAGTTTCCAAATAATTGAGTTATGAGTAAGGTTTTAATTAAACAATCATTTATGAACTTTGAAAGGATATGGTGTAAAACTTCATTTCACCCTTATGTGATTTTGAAAAGAATTAAGGAATTCATAACACTTTTTGAAATTTTCAAATACAATGTTACGATTTTCATTTCTTAAATAATGTTATAAATATGTTTCAGTTTTGTAAATTAAATTATATTTTGATTGAACTATATTTTCGTTGATACTAGTATATAAATTATAATCTATGTTTATTAAAAATTCCTTTTAGTAGCTTTTTGAGTTAAAAAAGGGGTTTAGTATTTTTAATTTTAGAAATAATTTTAACTAAAACTAGATTTATTTGTATTAATTAATGTTTAAGAATATAAAATTCTATATAGTATTAATAAATGGATTGTTTTCTCTTCTTAAAACTTTTTCTTGTGTAGATTTTTCACAAACTAAATTGGCCCACTAGGGCCAGCCCTTTTTGGCTAGGTTTGAGGGAGGAAACTCACATAAAGTGGCTGAGATTGACCCTCAGCCCCAAGCCATGGCTAGCCCGAGCATAGGTAGACGTTCCCCAAAGGGCACTCGGGAGAGGGAAAGAGTGCATAGGCGCACCGGTGCGGTCGTGAGGTCGCGGCGGGGTCTGTGTAGGCCAAGGCCTATGGGCGGGAGCCTATGTATAGGGACCCCTTATTAGGTGTTTTGTGATTTCTGAGCACTCTTTGGGATTCTTGGGGTTATAAGGGAGGATAAAACCGCTCTCTGTTTCGATGTGGGATGTAGTTTTTTGGGAGAAACGTGATCTGGACCATTGGATCGTGTAGCGCACGATCTGGGCCATTGTTTCCGATCTCGTGCATGACCCTCCGTGACCGCGTCTCTCTCTGTGGTTTTTTTCAACCATTCAATCTGGCACGATCTAATCATGGATGTTTTAGGTTTTTAAATTGTTCCATCAAACATATACCATCCGATGAAACATTGATCTAATCTAAGCCGGTCAATTATTTTAAAACAGCGGACGCATCTCATCCCTTGGATTGACGTTGGGATCGATCCGGACTGACCGTTTTTTCTCGACATTTCCCTTAGCCTCGTCGTCTTCTTCCTCCATGAATGGGTTACACCAGTAACCATTCTCTATGGAACACCCATTTTTTCCGCACCTCTGACCGCAAATGACCCCCATGTCTCTTCATTTTCTTCAAGCACGACACCCCCATTGAATGCAGTGCTAGTGTGTACGTTTTTTGCGTGGAAGGTGGTGTGTGAGATTTTGTATATAAATAACTGAGACCTCTCGGTTATTGTCTCCCATTCAGTTCTCCAGAAATCTCGTCCAACCCTCCCTAATGTCCTCTTTTCCCTAGTCTTTAAAGGATGGGTTTTTAGTTTTGTCTTGTTTTGCTTCTTTGAGAATATATACACTTATATATTCGATTTTTTTAACCATATGGTTCAGTCCAAACGTTCTTAAATGTTGAACCAAGGCCTTGAAGTTCTCTTACATTAAAATATCATAAATAATGTAAGGATTGTACCTAGCCTCATTTTGTTGTTTTTAAAATACATATATACTTTTGGTTATATCTATATACATCGGTTATATGAAGGAATGGTCATGGAAATTATACTTCAGTTATATGTAAGAAGTTTGAGAATAATTGTTCATGCACTGCACATATTCACATACAATTAATTTCATATCTAAATAATAAATAAATTTTCAAAATGTTATATATATGATCGGGTTTTTATAAAATTATTATTTTTAGGTTTCCATAATCAAATTTTTATGACTAAGGGCATGATCTGCCCTATTCAAAATTTTGTTGAACTAATATTCATAAGGGATTAACACACATGGGTGTGCCATTATTTTAGTTTGCGTTCGGGTACATACATATATTTTTTTATGTTGCGTGGACCTTGATTTCAATTATTATGGTCCTTACACATTAAGTCTCGAGTTTAGGTGGAGTTTTAAAAACATAAGAAATAGGGTGTTAAACAAAACTTATATCCACATTTAAGAGTAACTTATATGTTTTCCGTATGTTTTAAATAATGTTGCTTATGGTGAAGATTAATGCTTTATATCATGGAAATTATTCAGTATTAAAAAAAGGCATAAAAATATTGAATGTTTTAGCATATGAAAGCTCAAAACCCTACTTGATATTTTTGGTTCACCTGTAAGCAATTGGATGATAATTTTTTTGAATTTTAAGAAAAAACTTGTATGTGATAAATTATAGTTTTATGTTCTTTTAGTACCTTATATGTCAATGTATGTTCCATAATCTACTTTTTTTATAACCTTTTAATAATAGTCATATGATTGTTATCTTGGTTTTTAATCATCTAGATGCCTTTCTCACTTATAAGATATGTAAATTCAACTACTATAACCATCTATGAATGAACTATTCAATGTGGTATGCGACATCTTGAATATACAACCCCGTTTAAGTAATGTATCAATTTATGTGGCTCACATGAAAGAAAAGACATATTAAGGGTGCGCCTTGATAGTGCTCTAATTCATTGGGTAAGGAATCAAACTCTAGATATGACAAGCTCCATGATACCCTGGTGAATAACCTCGGTAATTTTTCTTTATTGAGACCTTCGGGATGAACCTCAGTGATATGTTCATGAATGTCTAAATGAAATGTTGAAGCCACATATTCAAGTCATGTTACAAGTTCTTTTCAAGATGATATTCCCATTCTTTCACTACTCTTTCCCTTATGTTTTTATCAAGTTCTTATTGATGTCACAAGTAAATGTTTGGGGCATGATTCGTGTAAAATAGTAACGAACATAGGAAATTGAAGTTTGTTTCCTTCACGCACAACTCTGATTAAGTATTACTCTTAATGATTTAATTTTTTCTTAAACATTCATACATCATACTTGTTTAGGATATCTTTTACTACCCGTTTTTGAAAATGTTCTAATTGATTCATGTATTCCTGGAAAATCATAGTTGAGCACTTTTATGTTATGTTACATGTGTTACATTTTTCTATAAGAGAATTTTCTTTGGATAAGTTTTTAAAAAATTCTTTCAAAAGCTTTTTTGGTTTATTTTAAACCCCTTACTGGGCATTCTTATTCTCACCCTACGTTTTGAATTTTAAATTTTCAGGTAACATCTTTTATCAGATGAAACATTTCTGAAGTTACCGGTTTCCCAGAGCCCGAACTGAACTCAATCCTCTGTATGGGACGTGATGTGTCTTTATTAGTGCTTGTTTTTGTTTTAAAATGACAAATCGTGTTCAGAAGGCACCGAATCCTGGTTTTTCTGGGGTCAGGTCTTCACATAAAATATGGAATTAAAATCATTTAATTTACAATATTGAGTGAATAATGTTAAAAAATCACCACCTTGTAGATGAAATGCATTAACATAAACAACTGATGTCCCTACATCACCTGTAACACCCCATGATTTTACAGTATGTCACTTCTTAAATTAATTCATTTTCTTTGATATATTATGTTGTATTCAATACCAAAATATGTTTATGCAACACGCAACAATGAGTTGGCTTGCGTTACATGTGAGACTGAGTTTTACCAAACAACAATATATTATTAAAATATTATTATTTAATATAATTAGATATAACCTAGCCATTAAGTTAGTGGTTATGAATATTAATAACTAACTTATGAAAATATATGGCTGAATTCATTGGTTCGAAATTAATTAAAAATGAATACAGTAACCAACTAAATATATATGATATGTTTTTTTAAAGAACTATTTTTATGCTCACAAAGTCATTTTATTCTAATAAATTATATTAATTACAATTATAGAATGATATTAATGAAATATATATTTAATATATTAAATAAAATATTTCTGATATTCATATAATATATTTTAGAGGTATAAGATAATAACAAACCCAATATTACACATAAAACCTATTTTTTTATAAAAATATTTTTATGGTCTTTTAATGGAGAACCTATTTTAAATCCAATTTTTGACAATTTAATGATTTCTATTTAAAAAACTAACTTTTATCTTTTAAATATAAATATCAAATTTTACTTAGTCAAATTTTTTATATTTTTATGTTATGTTTCATGTTTTGATGAATATTGAAAAATACTAAATTTTAATTGAAAACAAAATTTTTTAATCAAAATAATTTATAGTGATAAATTATATTATTGAATGTTTTTTAAGTATAAATAGAATATTTTTTTCATTTAATATAATTTAGGTCATTTTAATCAATTTTACAATTAATTTAGATATTAAAATGATTCAATCTTTTACAGGTTTAAACATTAATAACTCTTTTTCTCACACCGTCAACAAGATTAATTTTAAATTAATTACTACAAATTCTATTTTTTGAATTATGAAAAATGGATTATATATTTGGAATTAGGGGGTCCAAATTATATAATAGGTTTCTTTTTTATTGTCATATGAATAGTAAAATTTATTAATATTTTAATTACCACTGTTAAGGGTAAATTTGGAAATTATGGATATAAATGATATTATAAAATTACCCCAACACTTGTTCTAATTTCATTTAATGAGTGTTTTTCTACCAAAATCATCATTAGGCCGAAATTATACTCTTTTTAAGCCACTTGGATGACAATAATATATTTATTATATTTTATTCAAAGATATGTAAAAAATGTCATACCCGTGTTTTTAATAAGTATTACATTTTTAATACATGGTTATAGAAAAGATAAATTATACTATACATATTCATTTGAAAGATAATAAATTTATCTTCATCAGGATAATTTATTTAAAATTTTTAAGGAATAAATAATTAAATTAAATGCTTTCATAATAATGACATAGTAATTGTTTAATTTTTAGAAATAAAATATAAATGATATTAAAAACATTAAAATAAATACAATTTGACATAATTAATGACATCCATGAATTTTAGAGATAATTTTGAAATGTTAGTGATATATTATATGTTTTGGTTCGAAGTTATCATGAAGTTAGGACATTTTTTAAAAAGAAAAATATTGAATAGTATCAATAATGAAAAAAATGATACTTTAAAATAAATAATATTTTATTAAATGATATAAAATTCATAAAAATATTAATTCTGCCAAATAACTACAATAAGGTTATATATGTCATCAATGATCAATTTTGGGGTTCGTTTATCATTTTATAGTAACTATATTATCCCTAAAGAATAAAAAAATGTTGTCATGGTAAGAGTTAAAGGGTTTTACTAAGGTTTAAAGGCAAATTATAACGTTAACATTGTGACCTAAACATGTCCAAAGATTATTTTTTGAGAGGATTTAGACCCATACTCATCTTAGGTTTTAAATAACTCACTTTTAAGACATTTTTAATTAAAAAATAATAATAATAATATAATATTTTGGTAGTTTCCTAAAATGCCCCACCTAAATTATAAAAGGGAACATTCTCCCTCACTTCAATACACCTATTTGAACCTTCTAGATCAATCAAACCCTACCCATTTATCTTCTTAACTTCCGTATACACAAATTAGAGGTTCTGGTCTTGTCAAAAGCCTAACAGTAGCGTCTCTAAGAGGAGATCTATAGAGACCCAACCCCAGAAGGCCCAACGTTGGTGTCTACTACTATTGCATTTACATGATTACAAGGAATTAAATCCCAAAGGACTGAGAGTTTAGTAGTCTTGATAAAATATATATATATAATCATGAGAAAATAATAAACTAATTACTACATATATTTCTTCTTCTTTCAAAATAAATAGATTTAATGATAACTCTAATGTAGTTAGTAAATCCCTACATATATTTCATAGTATGTATCTTGGATTCCTGGGTAAATATATATAATAAGGGTGAGGTAAAATGATTTGAAAGGTCAAAATATAGTGGATGAAATAACAAATGAATGAGAAAAATAATTATGAAATGGTGAATAATTGAATTCACATGACATATAATCAATAAACCGAGAAATAAGTGCATAAACAAAATGACAAGGTAATAAATGAAAATACATGACAGTAAAATAACTAGATAAGTAAAAATAAATATGGCAAGGTATGAAACTAAAACACATACTATATAAATAATTTAAAATTAAATATATCAATAGATATGTTGACGCAAAATATCATGGATGAATAATAAATGAAACTAAATTAGGTAAATACTTTCTTAATTGAAGTCATGTCTAAGGCACATGAAAACCTATACCGTCAAGACCATTCACATGACGGTTTAAAATATACTGCTTTTTACAAATAAGTTGTCTCATGAGAACCAATCGATGAATTTAGGATCTATATAATGTTTAGTCTCCTCCCATCATTTATTTTCCAAATTATTCCTCAATTTGAATAATCAAAATAAATATTATGCCTTATCAAATATCTGTATTGAATAAAGAAGACGAAATTATCAATATTTTATGAAAGAATAAAATAATTTTCAAAGTAGACATCATATGTAAAATGGTATCTGGTTTATTAATTATAATAAAACACTGAAAATATGGGTGTGGATGAAAGTTCAAAGCTTTATCAGTGCTAAAAAAGCACTGTAAAAGTCCCCCTTTATCAATGATAAAAAAACATTGTTAAAAGGGTCCTTTAACAACACATTTTAGTGATGTTAAAGGGGGACTTTAATAACACTTTTTAGTGATTATAAAGGCATCACTATTAAAGGGGGTAAAATTATATTTTTTTGGACACCAATGATCTTGACCCACTTTATCAGCGCTTCCACCAACCCTTTAATAGCGCTCCACCCCCCCCCCCACCCCCTTATGAGTTCTTTTCACCCCGCCGCCTTTTATCATCACATTGTGAATTTCTATCCTTATGTGCATCTTCATGAATTCAAACCCTACACCACTCCTTCAAAGATGAAACCCCTTTACCACTTCACTATGTTGTTTTGATGTCTATTTAATGATATTTTTGTTTATATATTTATATAAATATATTTATATAATTATTTTAAAATAAATTTATATAATATATATGTGTGGGTGTGATATATATATACTTATATTTATTTCAATATATTATATATTATATTCATTTATATATAACAGAATATAATATAAATAAATATATTTTATTAATACACACATATGTATATGTATATATAATGTAAAAAAGTCTAGATATTACATTAAATACATCTTTAGAATATGTATTCATTTACATATATTAGAATATACATTTTTACATAAATATATTGATATATGTATTTATATGACTGATTTATTATAAGTAAACATAAGAACATGCATATATTTAATTATAAATAACATTAAATAATGAAAAATGATAAAATTTCAAAACCATAATATCAATATAAATGTAATACATAGGAATAAAATTTGTCACCACCAAAAAAGGCAATAAGTCCCCCTTAAAATATGTTGACAATCCATCGAATGTCAAAAAATCACGGTACCCTGACTAAACACTCTATTTTTTAGATATTATGGGATTTTTTGGCTTTTAAACATGTGATAGAGGTTCACTATTGTCACTAAGGGTGTAGATCTCATCAAAAAAATTGATTTGATATGTGGTAGAGCATAAATGGACACCCAGATCACAAGTTATCACTGTTTTAAGTTTGAGTTACATTTAAAACTTATTTTAGATATTTTTTTATTTTATTTATTTTATATCTTCAAATTGATACTAAATGACTACCAATCGGATATAATAAAAAAAATTATTAATTAAAAATATTTATTTATTTATTTTTTAATCCATTTTCAAAAAATATCTTATATATTAAGTGTAAAATTCTATTTACCTCATCTAAAACAAATTTTAAAAAATATATATTATATTTATATAAATATATTTATATTTATATATTAATATATTATACTTAATGGATTTTTTTAAGTATAACTTTATCAATGCTACCAAAAAAGTGTTGATAAAGATGGGTCTTTATCAGTGCTTCTAAAAAAGCACTAATAAGGATCCCCCTTTAACATTGTTTTTTTACAAGTGATGTTAAAGGATCCCATTTATAAGTTATTTTTTAAAAGTGCTGATAAAGGTCCCCCTTTAACATTGTTTTTTTATCATTATTGAAGACCTCCTTTAATAATGTTTTTTTATCACTGACAAAGGGGGTTTTTGACACCATTTTTAGGTAGCGTTGTTAAATCACTAGAATTGGATAAACATAGTTTTGTAGTAGTTTCTGTTGATGATGATGAATAGAAATACTATAAAATGTTCTTTTAAAAAAATTTAGGAAAATATCCTATGATTATGAAAAAATTTTGGATAAAATTTTCTTTGAAAATAAATTTTGAAAATAATTTATCTATAAAGTAACCTTTTAGACGTGAAAGGTAATCTTCATTTAAATAATGATAGGTTAATCCGTACTTTTCGTGCGAGGTAAAGTAACATTCTTTTTTCATGGTTAAGTGTTAGAAAAATAAATTGTTTTAAAAGAGAAAAAATTATTCCTTTGAAAACTATGGTAAAAGAGAAAGAGGATAAAAATTTATTTACCAAATCATTTTAAAATTATTTTTCAAAACATTTTATTAAAGCATTATTTTTAAAGCATAATAGGTTCTCCAACTAAAGAGATAAAAAAGTTGGGTTTTCTTAAAAAAATTCTAAAACATTTTCAGTACCAAATAGTGTAACAATGGTACTAATACTTGAAAATAGTCATGAATAACTAGATAATAATGAAACGGTTTGTTGAATAGTTGTTATATAATTTCCTCTAATGGAAGTTCCATTGCGATATCATTAGTACTATTCTTGAGGAAAATAATATTTATACATCCCAAGGTGCCCCATACAACATTGAATTTTTTTAAATCATAAGACTCTTGAAGGAAGAATATAGAATGGAATTTTCAAATACAATTATTATAAAATAATTTATGGTATTATATATCAAAATGGGTAGTATATACACCATAAAAAATAATCAAATTTTGAATATGACATTTATCTCACAGATAAAAAGTGAGATGAGAATATGTTACCTTGAGATTCCTTTTGGGTGAACATCCTTCAAATTCTTGTATAATAAACTTATTTTAATTTTCTAATTTTTTGAGAAAATTTATCAAGTTTATAATTAATTTCATTTCACCTTTTCCTATGTTTTATACAACTAATTGCAAAATTCTATTTACGTTGGGTGTTTAGAACAAATTCGGACTATGTGTCAAAAACAACATTGGTAGGTCAACTATGGTTAAAGGAGTAATTATATAACATCTCAAAAATAATAATCATGAAATAATTATCAAATTATTTCATTAATTATGCATTTAAAATAAATCATTAAATATGGTTATGAAAAACGAACCAATGTTACAATCATGGAGATGGTAGGTTGTACTTACGCATGAGTAATGCTCTTATTTGTCAATGATTGTTATGGAGAGAAGGTAAGTAACACCATATCATTCCAAAATGATAATTATATAATAAATAACATATTATTAAATCATATATACATTTATATAGAATTATTGTGATGTAAAATGAATCACATCGTGTTGAGGAGACGGTAGTCCACTTGTCCATGAACGACGTTATAACTTTTTAAGTGTGTGAAAGGGTAATAAAGAAAATTATATATATATAGTATATATACAGAAAGGTAATTATTTCATTAATATCATATATTGTTTTTTTATGTCACATATTATTAATTATAATCATTATTTATACATTCCATGGATCGTGTGAACAAATAAAAATGCTTTGAGGGGGTAGTAATCCACACTTCCTCAAACAAAGTTATCGTATTAAAAAATGGAAAGTATTAATGGTATGTGTTATAAAAAATTAAAGAAGTATAAAGAAATAATAAATATCATATATATCATATATAAACAGACTGTCCATCATAATTTCCAACCATGAATGTTGGTAAAGGTAAATGAACAATCATCGTTTCGTGAGGTAGTATTTTGTCATACACAGAAATAATATGTTCGTTACCATTTCGATGGAAGTGTGTGTATGTGTAGGTATAACCATTATCATAACAAAATACTATTATATTAAGGATAACTATGTTGTTATATAATAATATAATAATAATATATGAGGGGATGGAGAATGGAAATAAAACTAGAAAGCTTGAGAGAAGACATTACCTCTTAATCGGGTAACTACTTTTGGGTTCTACCTAAAGAATTCCTTGGGACGATTTATACTAAAATGGAGGCTTAAAGTTATAGTGGAGGGATTTTGGGAAGCTATATGGGAAGATATTTTTCAAATCTCTGTGGTTTGAGAAGTGTCAAGAATGGGGAGAGGTGGCGGCCTTTTATAAGGGAGGAAAATGACTCACATAGTCTTTTGAATCCAAGTTAGGTGTACCCATGTTTTAACCAAAAAAATGTCATAAAAAACAAACCAAAATCAATAATGGAAGGTTAATTTCCTAATTATGTCCATAAAAGGGGGTTTGGAGATGTTTCTAGGTCATTCGGCCTCTTATGTTTGAGGATTAGTCCTTTATTAAGCATAACTTTACCTTAATAATTTTAATTAATTTTAATTACTTTCACTAATAATTTTATAAGAAATAAATTTGTTCTTATTATAAATTATAAATTATTTTTATTCCATATATGGATTCTATTTTTTCAAATTCATATCACAGAAGTTGTAGAAATTAATTGAAATTTAATATCGATATTGGGACAACAATGCATGTTTTTAAGGTAAAAAGGTATGAATGTTTGCTATTTTTTATATTCAATATATAATTAAACATTATTCCAATGACATAAATTGTATTAATTAATAAAAATATTATCTAATTAATCTTTTAAACCAACTAAAAATATAATTTATCCTTATAAAAAAATTATATAAAAAAGATGTTTTGAACTAAAATTCAGTATTTTTAACTATTCATTAAATATGAAATGTTATAGAAAAATATCAAAAATTCAGCCTAAAATAATTATTACGTTTATATTTCCAAGATTAATATTATTGTTACATATTAAATCAATTAATGAGTCAAAATTATAATTTAAAATGGGTTCTTTATTAAAAGGTGGTGAAATTGGCTTTATAAAAATATTGGTTTTATATGTAAAATAAGGTTTATTATTATCTTATGCATATCAAAAATAAAAGATTAATATAAAAAATATTTTATTTAATATATAAAATATATATTTCATTAAAATCATTCATTAATTTTAAATAAATATGTTTATTAAGACAAAACTCCTTTCGATGTATATAGATAATAATATTTCATTTTTATAACCAATTGGTTATTATTTTAATTTATCATTAGTTGGTAACCAATGAATTAATTTTATATTTAAATAAACCAAAAAATTTCATAAGTTAGTTAATACTATTTATAACTGCTAACATAACGGCTAGGTTATATCATATTATATTAAATAATAATATATTAATAATACATTATTATTTGGTGAAAATCGGTCTTGTGTGTAATGGAAGCTATCAAGGAATGTCATTTTTGCATGTAACACAAGCTATAGAGGAAGGCCACTCTTGCATGTAAAATAATCTTTCATGGAAGGCCTCTCTTGCATGCAATACAAGCTGACTCGGTGTTGCATGTATTGAAATACATAAAATCTATTTTAAATAGTAAATATTTTATAATGTATCTTGATATTATATTACCTTACATCTTTGGTGTCGTGTGTCATACATGCTATTGAATAAAAGGTTCTTACTTTATATTTTCAGTTCATCACATTCTCCCTGCCTTATTTAAATTACATCCTCTCAATTTAAACTTGATCATGGTGATAGATTGTTTGATACTTCTTATGTTTGAAATCCCACATAATGAGAACTTTCTATAAGTCATCTTCTATAAAAGAGAGAATATAAAGTAAATAGGACACATGGACTACCATTTAACTAGGTCTCTAAGTAAGAGAACATCAGTGTAAAGTAAAGATATCTACTTGCAAGAAAAATGTAAATATTTATAAGGAGTGAATGGGGTCATCAATCAAAAACAAGTGAATGGTCAATAGAAAGTTGAGGACCTCAAAGCCATAAATATTTGATGATTTAGAAGACCACAGATTGAACAAAAATTAAGATATTAGGAATAAATTTTATTTTTAAGATATTTTCCTAATGTTGTGTAATTACTTTACTACTTAAGAATATAATGAAATATTCTTACTTGATAGGTTTAAATTTCATATAAAAAATCCTCAATTTTGGTTGTGCTTTGATCAAATTATAATTCATTCCTTTACTCATAGAAATTAATTACAAATATTTATTTTTTTATTCCCAAAGCACTAGAATAAACATTTAAAGGATCGTGAGGCCTATAAAAGTGTGAATTTTCTAACTATTTTCTTTAACTATCTTCCAAAAACAATATGGTTAATAGATTAATATCTTATCCTCAAAAGTGAAACTACAGTATTATCATTAACATTTTACTCATCAAATTGTTTAACTAAAAACAACGAAAAAATAACCCGTAAATTTCATAGGTTAGTGGTTGGCATGAAACCCTTATCATCCTTTGGTCATGGGTTTAAGACCCGCAGCCTTACCAGATTTTATTGGTTATCACCCAGCTTATAGGTCATCCTTTTCTAAAACTAAATTAATATAATTCCTAAAATAAATATGATGGAAATACATTAAATTAGTTTAATCACAAAATCGACTTTTAAATAAATTTTTCAATACAATCATAATACATAAATACTTCATCCACTTATTTCAACATAGATATTTCCTTTTCCTAGAGTTTATCCATAATTTCATTTATAGGATTTTTAAATAATGATACCCTATTTTCAATCTAAAAAACCTTGTTTTATCCTAGGTTATTCATTGTCAAAATCCTTCATGGTGGTTTTTAAAGAAAATGTAAATTATCCTAAACATATCCCCGAGGAGTTTCAAAGAAGTTGTGTAGTAAAGACCATTGTAGTATACTAGGTTACCCCAAGTTAGGCTCAAAATACCTTTTCATAGTTATTAATCCTAGCTACATATGTATCTAAACCACATACACTTGTTGTATCCATACATGGGTGTATTTCTAGAAAGAACCACATAATCTCTACCTTTCCAAAATTCTATGATATTATTCTATACTTATACTCAAATTCTACCTTAGTTCAATGTTCCATAACATATATTTTCTTAAATCTAGTTCCCAAGGATTATATTAAACTTCCTCTGATTCCAATAGTAGTAACCTGACCCCAGAAGGCCCAGAGTCGGTTTCTACTACTATTAGATTGTAAATATTACAAGGAATTAAATCCGGAAGGATCGAGAGTTTAGTATTCTTGGTAAATGAGATACATACATTAGAAAAGAATAAACTAATTAAAACATAATATTTTATTCTTTCTAAATAAATAGATTCAAGGATAAATCTAATCCATCTAGTAAATCCTTGTATATCTTTCAAAGTACGCTTCTTGGATTCCTAGGGAAATAAACATAAAAAGGGTGAGCTCAAATTATCAGTAAGGAAAAAATAAAGCAGAAGTAATAATGAATCAATTAGAATAATAATTATGACGTGGTGAATAACTGAACTCACATTCCATATAATCAAAAATCTGTGAAGGAAGTTCACTATATAATCAATAAACAGAGAAGGATGTTCATAAATATTATTGAAAGGTAATAACTGAAAACACATTCCATTGAAATAACAAGATAAGGAAAAATAAATATGGCAAGTTATTAAAGTGAAACACATTCTATCTAAATAACAGAAAATTAAATGTATACAAAGATATGTAGATGTAAAATATCATGGATGAATAATAACTAAAACAAAATGAGGGAAATTATTTCTTAATAGACATCATGTTTGATTCACATGAAAACCTATACCATCAATACCTTTCACAAGATGGTTTAAACAATTCTAATTTGTGAAGCTAATTTTTCTCATGAGAACCTATCGATTCATTGAGGACCTATATAGATTTTGGGCACCTCTCATCATTTTTTATCTAAATCATTCCTCATATCGAATAATCAAAATAAATAATATGCCTTATCAAATATCTGTATTGAATAAAGGATATGTAATTATTAATATTTTCCCAAATAATAAAATAACTATCGAAGTATACACTGTATGTAAAATGATATAGGGTTAGGTAATTGTAATATACATGATCAATGAAATAGATAATTAGGTGGAAATTAAATGTTCAATGATCATAGAAGATTGAATATTTCAAGGGTAATAACAAATGATTCAAAGAAGTGAATGTGAATACTGTCCTTGGAAAAATCAATAATAAGACACCCAGAGGAAGAATACGGATGATATCAACAAAGAAATATCAAGTGGAGTAAAAATAAATGGTTATTGTTGATTGTTTATAGAAATTATATAAATTTATATTTAAAAAAATCCTTGAGAAAATTTCATTTTATTATGAAAAACCTTTTGGAATTTATTTCATTGAATAGCACTTTTAAAAATAATTTCTTTAAAAATTAACCTTTTATACATGAAAAGGAAGCATCAAATAAATGATGGTGGGAAAATATGTACTTGTCATATGAGGTAAAAGAATATTCTTTTTTCATTATTAAAGGTTAAAAAAATAAATTTTTCATAAACTGTTAAGAAGATTCCATTTAAAACAATGGTAAAAGAAAAAAGGGTAAAAATTTATTTACCAAATAATTTTAAAACCATTTTAAATTTTTTTTTATTAAACATGTTTTTTTGAAGAAAACCGGTTCTCTGACTAAAGAGAGAAATAAATTTTAGTTTTCTTAAAAACATTTTCTAAAACATTTTGATTACCAATGATTGGAAAAAATAGTACTAATACTTGAAAATGATCCTGAATAACCAGATAATAATGAAAGGATTTATAGAAAATGGATATATAATAACATATAATGGAAATTACATTGAAATATCATTAGTACTAGTCATAAAGAAAATAATCGTTAAACATCACTAAGTGTCCCATACCACTCTAAAACAATTTGTATTATAAGCCCGATGAAGGAATAATATTGAATGAATATTTTAAATACCATAATGATAAAATAATTAATGATATAATATATCAAAATGGGTATTATATACACCAAACAAAATAATTAAATGTTGAACATGACATTTATCTCATAGATGTAAAAAGTGAGATGTAAATACCTTACCTTGAGTTTCATTTTGGGTGAACATCCTTTGAATTCCGGTATAATAAACATAAGTTAATTGTATAATTTCATGAGAAAATTTTTCATGTTTAACATTGAATTTATTTCACTTTATACTATGTTGTATACAACTAGTTAAACAATTCTATTTACATCTGCTGTTTTCACCAAATTCAGATTATGTGTCAAAAACAACATTGGTGGGTCAACTATTATCAAAGGGGTAATTATATGAAATATATAGAATAATAATCATGAAATAATTATCATATTCGTTCATTAATTATACCTTTAAAATAAATTATTAAATATGGTTATGAAAAATGAACAAACATTACAATCATGGTGACGGTAGGCCGTACGTACGCATGAGTGACATTCTTATTTTTTAATGATCGTTATGGAAAGAAGGTAAGTAACACCAAATATTTTCAGAATGACCAATATAACATAAATAATATATTATTTAATCATATATACCTATATATATAATTATTGTTGTCTAAAACAAATCACATCTTGTCGAGGAGGTATTTGTCCACACATCTATGAACGATGTTTTCACTTTTTAAGTGTGTGAATGGGTAATAAAGAAATTGATATATATATATATAGTATATTTACAAAAAGGTGATTATATTATTTATATCATATAGAGGTTGTTTATTTCACATATTTTTAGTTATAATCATTCTTTATACATTCCATGGATCGTGTGAATGAATCACATCGCTTTGAGGGTGCGGTAGTCCACACTTCCCCAAATGATGTTATTGTATTAATGAAAAATGTAAATTATTAAAGGTGTGTATTAAAAAAAATTAAATCAGAATAAATAATAATTAAATATCATTTATATCATATAAATATATACTTTCCATCATAATGGCCAACTATGAATGTTGGTAAAGTAAAATGAACAATCCTAGTTTTGTGAGTTAGTATTTCACTATACGCAGACACAATATGTTCGTTAACCATTAAATGTAAGTATGTGTAATTGTAGGTATAAACTTTATATTAAAACATACTATTATATTGATTATATGGTTTTTTTAATACAAGAATCAAATAATAAGATATGAGGGGTTGGATAATCGAAATAAAACTAAAAATATTGAGAGAAGATGATACCTCTTAATCGGGTAACTACTTTTGGTTTGAACCAAAAGGATTCCTTGTAAGGATTTCTAACCAAAGGGATGATTCAATGTGTATGGAAGGGATTTTGGTAATCTTTATGGGAAAATATTGGTCGAAACTAACTGGTTTTAGAGGTGTGTGGAATGAGGAGAGGTTGTGACTTATTATAAGGGATGAAAATGACTCACTTGGTATTTTGAAAATAAGTTAGTTTTACCCACATTTTTACCTAAAAAAGACATAAAAAACCATCCAAACTCAATAATGTATGGCTAATGGCCTAATTATTTCCATAAAATCGGTTTTGGAAAAATCATGAACTTGAGCCACACTCTGTGGAAATGAAATTTGGTATGTCACTAATCCTATGCGACCGAGGATCTCAAAGGGGTCAATATTCCCCAGGCTAAAACATACCTTTCTTTACAAAGTGTATGAATCTCTTCCATGGTTATATTCAAAGTAAATTTTTTTCTCTAATTTCAAAATTAAAGTCCCTTCAGTTGTAGTTAGTATATCTCTTTTACCAACTCTAGGTAGCTTTTATATGTTTTTGTATTGATTGAAACTTATTTGTCATCACTTTCACAAGATTAGGTCCATGTATCTTTTATTCCACAACATCATCACAAAAAATTTTGAGTTCTACATTTCATTAAATTCAAAGATTTATATTATCACCATTTAAATACTCAAGTGGAAGTTGTTTTCATATGACAACTCAACCAATGGGATATGTTGATCACATCATACTTTAAATTCCATAAAGCATGATATTAGCATGTCCTCAAGTGTTTGAATAGTCCTTTTAGATTTTCTATCATTTTGGGGGTGAGAGGCCATGATAAAATTTAATTTTGTTCTAAAATATTATTGAATGCTTCCATAGAATTTAGAAGTGAACCTTAGATCACAATAAAATATGATCAAAAGTGGAACCCCATGAAACCTCACCATTTCCTTAACAAATATCTTGTAAATTTTTTCAAGTGAGAAACCTTCCCAAATAGGGAGAATGTTTTCAGTCTTGGTGAGTCATGTTGAGTCAATTAGGTTTTCCTTATGACTTTTCCATTCCTTCTTGTTTTGAAAATCACAAACACCTTATACATAAGCAAATCGATATTTTACTTCCATAAGAAAAATTTCCTTGTTTAAAGAAATTTACCCTAATCTAGATTTTCTTATACATATCAATATTCTTCTTAAGTATAAAAATTGGATTCATACCCAAAAACCCAAATTCATATAATGTCAAGAATTGGAGTATTCTGTTTTTAGGATCCGAATTCTGGATGTGAACTGTAATAAAGTTCCACTCTGAATTTTGGATTAGAACTATAATAAAGTTCCACTCCGAATTCTAGATGATAACTGTAATGATGTTCCACTCCAAATTCTAGATACGAACATTCATGAGTTCGACTCCAAAATCTTATGAAGTTCAACGCCAAACTTTCAGGAGTTCGACTATGAACTGTTATGAAGTTCGACTCCGAACTATCATGAGTTCGACTCCGAACTCTTATGAAGTTCGACTCCCAACTTTCATGAGTTCGACTAAAAACTCTTATGAAGTTTGACTCTGAACATTCATGATTTCAACTCCAAACTCTTATAAAGTTTGACTCCGAACATTCATGATTTGGCTCCAAACTTTTATGAAGTTGGACTCCAAACTCTCATAATGTTTGACTCTGAACTTTCAAGAGTTTGACTCTGATCTCTTATGAAGTTCGACGCCAAACTTTTACTAGTTCGTCTTCGAACTCTGCAAGTTCAGATTTTGAACTCCAGTGAAACCAGACTCCGAATTTCCTTAGAAATTCAGACTCCTGACTTCTATAGAATTCAGGTTCCGAATTCTTATAAAATTAAATCAGAACAACTTTTTATTATAGACTCCAGATTTCATTTTTTGTTAGACTCTGAACTTTTATTTACTTACATTCTGAATTCTAGTCATACTTATGATTACACTTGTTTCATTTTAAAACGATGTTGTGTTTTCAGTTACACATGGTTTGTTATAAAATTATGTCATCCATTCTGTTTCTAATTAACCGTTTCTTTAGTGACACATGTACAGGTCCCTCCGATATTCAAGGGAAATATGACCATTGGTGGAGGGAGCCGACCGTTGGAAATTTTCCTATAAATAGGAGCTCATTTGAAAGAGGTCAATAAGAATATGATCACTCTTAATACTACACGCTTTGAAGGTGATTTCTAGAGAGAGAAAATTTTCATGCTTTGTGCATATTGAACCACTCGTTCAGATTTATTCATGTGACTCCGAATGTTGGGGATTTCATTTGATGGCTTCTGGATATAGGAAGACAGAGGTGACGACTACCTTGAAGTTCGAGGGCTTCCTTGTTGAGGAAGTTAGAGGTTCCAACTACGATGAAGTTGAGGGCTTGCTGGGATAACAAGATAGAGACTACGATCTTCGTATCGAGGGCTTACCCTGGTGTGGGTAAGATAGACTTGATTGAAAGTATAAATCAATGGACCCTTATCCTAGGTTGTTGGATACCCTTCTCTTTGGGTTAAAAGTCTTATACCTTGTTACTTGTAGTTTTTTACTACTTGTGTTTTCCACTACAATTTTGTTTTGTATGGAAAGGATAATTCTCTTATATTTCCTTACACTTGTACTCTGATTATTTTAGATTTTATAAGCTTTAAGGTAGAATCTCATATTGTAATCTTTGGTTCCAAGTCTACATTTGGTGATTAGAGGTACTGTAAATTTTCTTAGTTTAACTTTGTTATACTTATATTTTTCCTTGTCTAATGAAATTTTTTAAGTTTACATTTCACCCCCCTCTTGTATATTGAGCATCTACATCACTATTTTGATCCTACAATCAGTATCATAGGTGGTATCTGATATACTTATACTCACATATATGTTTTTAATGCTCACTTTTTTATTAATTTTCATCTTTTATTAGAAAGAATTTTTCTTTTTGAATTGTCATTCTGAATTGTCATTCCTATTTGTCATTCTGAATTGTTCATTCTGAATTTGGTCATTCCAAACATTCTAGTTACGTACATTCCCTACTAACAAGTTTGGTTTCTAAAGCTTTTCATAGAGATGGCAGGAATCAACATTTGATCTATTGACAATCTATACCCTACAAGACCACCAATTTTTGATGGGAATGATTATGAGTACTGGAGAGATCATATGAAGACTTTCGCTATCAAAACTGGAGTGGATAATTTCGTTATTCTTACTGGTGATTACAAAATTCCTGATTAGGAAGTAAGAACTTTCACTAATGAGGAAAAGAAAGAATATCAACTCATTTATAAGGTACGCAATGCATTTCTATGTTCAATGACTAGAAATATATATAGACAAATTTCTTATTATGAACCAGCTAATTATATCTAGAATAAGTTAGAGGTTACAAATTTTTGGTACATCCAAAGTGATTGAAACTCAGAGAGTTATGCTTAGAGCTGAATATCATGGATTCAATTTTCCATATGGAGAACCAATATGAAAAGTTCAACAGAGATTTATGACTATAGTGAACAGTCTTCAGCCTATGGGAGAGAAAGGGTTAGATGATGAATCTCTGGTGGATATAATAATAGATATTATTCCTAATGAGTGGGAATAAAAAAGACCAGCTATTGATGAGAAAAGGAAGGTTACTCAAATTTCGTTAGATGATCTTTTTCAAACTCTTCTCCAACATGAATTAAGAATGAAGAGAGATGTCGATAACATCAAAAAGAAGAATGTAAATGGTAATTTTTATTTTACAATAACATCAAATCATTTGAAAGATAATACTCCTGAGAGTGTTACCAGATCCAAGCCTAATAAAGTTATTATCCAATCCGAATCTAGTGAAAGTGAAGTCTCAGAAAATGATTTTGCAAATCTTTCTCAAAGAATGAACTAGATAGATGGAAAAAGAAATTTCCAATCAATGTATAAGAAAAAGAATGGAAAGATATGAAAGATATAGATTTTACTTGTTATGAATGCAAGAGAGATGGACATATTAGACCAGATTTCCCTTTTCTAAAAAAAAGAACGAAAAGAAAGGAATTCTGAAAGGAACAGAAAGAAGTATTATAAAGCCAAAGCTAAGAATGTTTTGAAATCTAATGACACCTGGAGTGCTAGTGGTGGTGACTCTTCAGATTAATCTTCTGATTATGAATCTTCGGGACAGAAGAATCTTGGTCTTATATCCAGATTACCTATTAACAGTCATTACTTCATGGATATGGTACACAATGATGAATCGTTGACCAATATTTCTTTCAATTTTAATGATAGAAAATATTATAACTTTTCATATGAAAAATCCCATTATGATGAAGAAAATACTTCACGTACCTATGAAGATGTTTCTAGGTTTTCTAAACTTCTTGAGATTGAGAATTCCAAACTCAATAAAATACTTGATAAGGAAAACTCTAGGAATAATATACTTACAAAATAAATATTAGATCATTCTAAAGAAATCAATGAGAAAAATGCTGATTTTATAAGTATTTCAAAAAGTCTTGAGGAAGAATGTTCTGAGAAAAACAAAATTTCTAAAGAGTTAGAAAAAGTAATTTCTATGAAAAGTGTTTTCGAGCCTAGATCTAGTTCTAAATCTAATAATTTTGAAGATAAAAACTTGATTATAAAACTCAAGTCCGGATTTTTTTTCATTAAAGAAGTTTTTATCAATCTTTACCCATGGCAAAGAAAATTTTGATAAAATGTATTCACAAATACAAAATTTTAAAAAAAAATATGGATTTGTTTATACCCATGAAAAACCAACTTTGAGTAACAAATACTTTATTCCACATAGTTCCCCATTTTGTACCAAGTGTTAATGTGTTGGTCACTGGGCAAAGAATTTCTCTTTAAACAAAACCCAATCTCTATATTTTCATAAGGCTTATTTTACTAAGATGTTGTGGGTGGAAAAAATTTTGGTATCTGGAAATCTCAGATCCAAACATGTTTGGATTGCGAAAGTCTAATTATTTTCTTATTTTCAAGAAGATAAAGGATGTACCAAAAACAATACATGGTACATGGATAGCGGATGTTCCCGGCACATGACTGGTAATAAAATCTATTTTGAAAATAATATCAAGACGAAAGGAGGAAATGTAACATTCGAAGATAATGTTCAGGGAGAAATTTTTGGTATAGGTAATATTTTTTTTCTTGGTAAAACATTGATTTAAAATGTTTTATTTGTTAAGGGTATTATGCACAACCTCATTATCATAAGTCAGTTATGTGATGAAGGATACCTTGTGAATTTTAGGAATGATAAATGCTTAGTTAACAATTCCAAAGAAGAATTTATTCTCTCATCCAATAGGCAATAGAATGTTTACATTTTGAAATTAGAAGTCCTTAGGAGCCAAGACCTACCTTTCCACAGTGGAATGGAATATCATTCTTGGTTATGGAATAGAAGACTAGGTCATTGTAACCATAGGAACTTATGTAAATTGTCTAAGAAGAAACTAGTTAATGATCTAATAGAGCTTAGATTTGATTCATCTAGAACTTGTGATCATTGTCAATATGGCAAGCAACATAAATCTAGTTTGAAATCAATTGGTGAAGTCTCAAAAACTGATGTATTATAGTTATTTCACATGGATCTTTTTTTTCTAACACAAACTGGAAGCATTGGAGGCAAATACTATGTGTTTGTTTTAGTTAATGACTAAACTAGATTAAAATAGGTCTATTTTCTAGCAAAATAGTCTGAATCTTTTTCTTATTTCAAAAGTTTTAGAGCCCAAGTTAAATATGAGAAAAATATTCCACTGAAAACTATTCATAGTGATCATGGAAAAGAATTTCCAAATTTTTATTTTGAAACCTTTTGTAGTAGAAAAGGTATTACTCACAACTTTTCAGCACCTAGAACTCCTCAACAAAATGGTGTAGTTGAAAGAAGAAATTGAATTCTTCAAGAGATAACTAGAACCATGTTGAGTGAATATTCTATAGCTAAACATTTCTGGGCTGAAGCTGTAAGTACTACTTGTTATACAAGAAATCGAGTTTTGATTAGACATTTTCTTAATAAAACTCTTTATGAGTTATGGAATGGTAGAAAACCTTGAGTTTCCTACTTCAAGGTTTTTGGAGGCAAGGTATTCATCTTGAATACTAAATACAATCTACACAAATTTGCACCAAAATCTGATGAAAGAATTTTCTTAGGCTACTCCACAACTTCTAAGGCTTATAGAGTTTTCAATAAAAACACATGTACTATTGAGGAAACAGTGCATGTAAAATTTTATGAATCTGATACTTTGGTTTTTGAACCATCCCAACCTATATCCTCGGATGTGTTTTCAAAAACTGATTAGCAACCTTTGATAGAAGATCCTTTTGATAAGGAAAATGTTCATGAAGGTACTTCTAAAACATTTACCCCAAAAGACTGTCTACCCTATGTTGATGAACAGATTTTACAAAACCCAAATCAGGTGTTTCTTAAGAATAATCCCAGCAATAGTATCATTGGTGATGTATATCAACATATAAGGACTAGGAGTTCCTTTAGAAATGAAGTAGAAAATCTTGCATTTCTTTCCCAATTAGAACCAAAAAGAACTGATGAAGCCTTTGGTGATGATGATTGGATCAAAGCCATGCAAGATGAACTAAATGAATATGAAAGGAATAAAATCCGGACATTGGATGAAATACCTAAGGAAACTTCTGTTATTGGAGTAAAATCGGTATTCAGAAAAAAAATGTTATAAAAATGGATTCATTGTATGAAATAGATCTAGACTAGTTGCTAAATGCTATAATCAACCAGAGGGAATAGACTATGAAGAAACATTTACTTCAGTAGATATACTTGAATCTAATCGTATCTTACTTTCCTTTGCAGCTTTCTTCAATTTTAAACTTTTTCAAATGGACATGAAATGTGATTTCCTTAATGGTTATGTTAAAGAGGACGTTTTTGTTGAACAACCTCTTAGTTTTGAAGACACAAAACATCCTGATCATGTTTTTAGACTTACCAAAGCTTTGTATGGACTTAAACAAGCCCCACGAGCCTGGTACGATAGAGTTACATGATTTTTGCTTCAAAATAACTATGTTAAGTGAAATGGAGATCCAACCCTCTTTATAAAGAAAGATAAGAAAAATGTTTTGATTATTCAAATTTATGTTGATGAAATCATAATTGGTTCAACTCGACAATCTTTAACTAATTATTTTGCTAATCTAATGAAATCTGAGTTTGAAATGAGTATGATGGTTGAGTTAACATTTTTCCTTGGTTTTTAAATTTCTCATAAAGAAAAAGGAACCTATATATATCAACATAAGTATATTAAAGATCTTCTTAAAAAATATGGATATGACAACACTAAGAGTATATGTACACCCATTGGTACCTCAAACTATTTAGATCTTGATGAAGCTGGGAAACCAGTAGATCAAAAATCTTTTAGAGGTATGATAGAAAGCCAACTATACATGACAGCTAGTCGACCAGACTTGTTTTTTTTAAGTATTCTTATGTGTGAGATATCAATCCAATACTAAGGAATGTCATTTAAAGGTGGTAAAAAGAATTTTTCTCTACTTAAAAGGAACCGTGGATCTAGGATTATTTTATACTTCTAGAAATGATTTTGGTTTAAAAATATTTTCGGATGCTGACTTTTTTGGAGGTAGAATGGATAGAAATAGTACATCCACAACTTGTCATTTCATATGATATTCATTAGTTTCTTGGTGTTGCAAGAAGAAACATTCTGTAGTACTTTCCACTGCTGAAGCTGAATATGTTGTAGATGGAAGTTTTTGTGCTCAAGTGTTGTGGATGCAACACACACTCACATATTATGGCTTGAGTTTTACTAAGACTCAATTTTTTTTTTGATAACACAGGTTCCATTGCCCTCAGTAAGAACCCTCCACATCACTCTCATTCAAAACACATAGATATTTGGCATCACTTTCATAGGGATCACACACTTAAAGGAGAAATCATTTTTCAGTTTATCGGAACGCAAGATCAACTTTCTGATATTTTCACAAAATCATTACCCTCTGATAGATTTGAATACATTAAACAAAAGTTAGGTATGATAATCGTAAGGTAATCCTTCTTCATTAACTTCCTGTTGAACAACTCTCCTTACAGTAATAAACTTTTTTCATTGGGGGAGTACATTTGTGTGCTAGTTTAAACTATATTTTTGTTGACAATTTTATTTATTTTGTAACTAAAATTTTTCATAACATGTTTTTGGAAATTCTCGGAATGGAAATTTCCAGAATGGAAATTCTCAGAATGGAAATTTCCTGAAACTAGAACTTTCGTAATGAGATTTTCAGAACTGAATTTTTCGTAATGAGATTTTCGTACTGGAACTTTTGTAATGATATTTTTGTACTGGAACTTTCGTTATAAGATTTTCGTACTAGAAGATTTGTAATGATATTTTTATACTGGAACATTCGTAATGAGATTTTCGTACTAGATCTATTGTAATGATATTTTTGTACTAGAACGTTCGTAATGAGATTTTCGTAATGAACTTTCGTAATGAGGTTTTTTTTCTCTTGTATTGAGTTTTCTTGTTTTAAAATTCATTTCTTGAAGAAGAATATTACCAATTATGATCAATCATTCAAGACAATACGAAAGGTATGATTTTATTACTTAATTTTTTGTAATCATATTTTTCATGATGGTATTTTATTGTTTTTTTAAAGACAATTCGGATTCTACTTTTCCATAAATCCGATGGTTTTTCTTAAAACCTCAATAGATCGGGGTCAAGTTTTTCCTTGAAGGATTTTTCTCAACCGTCAGACCAGATCAAAAAGTTTTTCAACTATCAGATGGATTTTCCAAGACCAAAGGTCACATCCATCACCTATAAAACATGGACTCCATGAATCGTCCCACATCAGTTTTTCAAATCATTCACTTCTCGAAGCCCTGCTTCTCTTCTTAGGACCAGTTTCCATCTGTACAAATCCATTCAGAATCCTTCAGAACTCTTCACTCTGAATGTCTGTTGAAGCTATATCTCAAGATATGTCAACTACAAAACCAATATCTAAGTGGTTAGTCTTCAGGGAACGGTTAGTTCATATGGATTTCTATAAGTTCGAATCTCTTATAACTAAAAATATCAAATTGAATGGCTAGGAAGATGTATGCTTGTATAAGTCAGAGAAACCGGATCCAGTTTACACTGATTTGTTGATCGAGTTCTATGAGTCTATTTCCTTCCAGATGGAAGATTACAGATACTGGTTTTCATTTAATTATTATGAGAATACTTACAAGTTATCTTACACCAAGGCCATGAGATTGGTTGGTTTAGCCTATGAAGGGGAAGCTGAGTTCTGCTCACACAAGCCTCCAGATGAGAAAGGAATTTTCAAAAAGGTGAATGCTTTAAAATGTATTGGACATAAGGATGCTACAACTTATAACATTTCTCATCTCACTCCGAAAAATAAGATTCTACAGCTCTGGGTACACGGTTTTCTCGTACCAAGAATAGGCGACAAGGATAATTTGAATAAAAGTGGTATCTAAGTCTTAGATTTCATGGTAAATCTAAGAATGATAAATTTGATGAGGCACATCTTGATTATGATCAAGAACATAAAAGTAGGGAACTTAAGATCTCAAATAATTATGTACCATGCCTTACTATCTAAGATGATAGTTCGGTGCTTAGAATCCTTCAAGGTTGCATGCAAATAAAAAGTCCGGAATTGTACGCTTATGCTGGTTAGTGATGATACCTTGAAGAGGATGAAGATGGGTTTTTCTAGTGAATCTGGAGAATTTTACCCTCTATCAGTTGAAGAAGTTGAGGCAGCTCAGAAAGATGAACAGACTCCAGAACCATCCAAAAAGGAAAGAAAGAAGAGAAAGATTAAGGAAGTGTTTGCTGATGAATAAATTCCCAAGTCTAAGGATGCTCAGTCTGCTCCCCCCAAGTCGAAGAAGCAGAAAACATATACAGATGAAGTGGCAGACAAGTGAAGGGAAGACAAGGAAAAGAGGAAAGAAGGAGATCCACAGTTCATATTGGACCCTGGAGAGGCTAAGGCCTTAAAATAGAAAGTTGTGGATGTGTTAGAAAAGCGGGAAAAGAAACGACGATGAAAAAGACGTTGTCTGAAGCTGAACTGGTGCGATCTCATTTGAGAGATACTGAAATAGCTTCTGAAATGCTTCCGGTTCCGGAAACTTCCAGTACTGAACCTTTACCAGAGACTCCCGCCAAGAAGTTCTTTTCTCGTGAAAAATCTAATGGTAAAGAGATGGTTGTTGAAGAAGAAATAACACTTGGAGAAGAAGTAGAGGAAGAAGTTGAAGAAAAAGAAGAAGAATAATAATAAGAGGGAAATGAATATTTGGATTCCTTGATCAAGAATGTTAAATATTTTAACGAGAAATTAGAATCTGCATAAATAGACACTCCAATAAAGGGAGAAGAAGTTGATAACGATGAGGTTGAGGAAGAACAGCAAGAAAATGTTTTTTTTATGATGAAAAATCCTATGAGAAACATTTTCTTCAGGAAGGTCAAGAAAAGGAGAATATTGATGAAGACCAGATTATTCAAGTTTCTGAATCCGAGGAAGTATCTCTTGATGAGGAATCAATTCCAAAATCTGATAAGTGGAAGCAAGCCCTGCTGGATACACCAAAAAAATAAGTCTTCATGAAGAAGGAGGTTTGTGGTTCTTATAATAGGAAACTAGTGAAAATTGAGGAAGGGAAATCTCCAAGAGAATTATCTGATTCGGAGTCATCAGGTCATTGTCATGATTTTGTAGTTGAATCTCTGAAGAAGTTGGTGGAAACCATTCTGATTTCTGCAACTATAGATTCAAGATGCCAGATGCTGCAACAAAGTATGAATCAGAAATTAGATTCCTTATCCATGGTCATGGATAAGTGTATAAATATTGAGAATGACCATAAAAGTTTTCTTATACATTATGTTCTGCATTGAAATTCTTACAACAAAATAACTCTGTGGTCTAAGAGAGTTGAGGACGACTTGACTGTCTTTGATAATTTTCAAATGAAGTGAATGTTCCTTTTGACACAGAGGATAAAAAGATTAAGAATCTTCAAGATGAGCTGATTATTGAGCAGTGTTCTCAAAGTCAACATCTGAAGTAACTAAATGACAAGGAAAATTCTGTGGCTCAAAATATTATAATTTATTGAAATCTCTAGATTGAGCATGAGAAAAGACTCGTAAAGCAAGATGAATTATTAAAGATGCATAAATAAGCCATCAAGGCTCAGGCAGAGGCTTTGAAAGCCCAAGAAGAAAAGACAAAAAGCCTTGGAGAGGAAATTTGAGGAAGATCAAAGAGACCTGAAGAAGCTCAAAACAATGTTAAAGAAGCTAATCCCAAAGGAAAAGGAAGACAAATAAATCCACTCTAATATTTTTTTTGTATTTATCTTTCCTTGTATATTCATTGTCAACTCTATTGAAATGTTGTTTGGTTGGTTGTATATTTTTGTGTTATTACTAATCATTCAGATACCATATTTCCCATTCCCATATATTCTTTTTGAAAATTACAAAGGGGGAGAAGGAAAAGAACTACTTAAAAAGGGAGAAAGACTTAAAATTAAGAAGAAAAATTCTAAGTGAAATATCCTTAAAGTTAGGGGGAGTTTTCCATTAGGAAGTTTTTCATTTCAATGATAATGAAAACTCCACTCTAGAAATTCAGAATACAATCCTTAGAGTTTCAATGCCTAAGGGGGAGTTAGTTGTATTCACTTTCATCCATGAACAATGGGAGATAATTTTTAATTTCAATGTCTAATGAAAATTTTCAAAGTCCTTATATTCTTTTTCATAAGGATGTTTGTGCTTTCCAAAAAGGGGGAGATTGTTGAGTCAATAAGGTTTTCCTTATGAGTTTTCCAATCCTTCTTGTTTTGAAAACCACAAAAACCTTATACATAGAAAATTGATATTTTACTTCCATAAAGAAAATTTCCTTCATTAAGTAAAATTACCTTAATCTAGATTTTCTTATAAATATCCATATTTTTCATAAGTATAAAAACCAGATTCATACCCAATACCCCGAAATCATATAATGTCAAGAATTGGAGTATTCTGTTTCTAGGATCCGAATTCTAGATGTGAACTATAATAATGTTCCACTCTGAATTTCGGATGAGAACTGTAATGAAGTACCACTCCGAATTCTGGATAAGAACTGTAATGAAGATCCACTTCGAATTCTGGATACAGACTTTCATGAGTTCGACCCCGAACTCTTATGAAGTTAGACTCCAAACATTCATGAGTTCCACTCCGAACTCTTATGATGTTTGACTCCAATCATTCGTGAGTTCGACTCCGAACTCTGATGAGGTTATACTCCGAACTTTCATGAGTTTGACTCCAAACTCTTATGAAGTTTGACTCTGAACTTTCACGAGTTCGACTCCAAACTCTTATAAAGTTTGACTCCGAACATTCATGAGTTCGAGTCCCAAATTTTATGAATTTCGACTCCGAACTCTCATGATGTTCGACTCTGAACATTCAGGAGTTTGACTCCAAACTCTTATGAAGTTAAACGCCGAACTTTTACTAGTTAGACTTCGAACTCTACATGTTCAGATTCTGATCTCTGGTGAAACCAGACTCCAAATTTCCTTAGAAATTCAAACTCCAGACTTCTACAGACTTCAGGTTCGGAATTCCTATGATACAGAATCTGAATATCTTTTTATTATAGACTCCAAATTTCATTTTTGGTTAGACTCCGAACTTTTATTTACTTACATTCCAAATTCAAGTTTAACTTATGCTTACACTAGTTTCATTGTAAAATGATGTCATGTTTTAAATTACACATGTTTTGTTATAAAATGATGTCATCCATTCTATTTCTAATTAACCATTGGTTTAGTGACACGTGTACACGTCCCTCCGATATTAATGGAAAATATGACTGTTGGATGATGGATTCAACCGTTGGAAATTTTCCGATAAATAGGAGCTCATTTTAAAGAGCTCGATAAGAAGTTGATCACTCTAGAGACCACACGCTGTTAAGGTGATTTCTAGAGAGAGAATATTTTCATTCTTTGTGCATACTAAAACGCTCGTTCAGATTGCTTTATGTGACTCCGAATGTTTCTGATTACTTTCGAGGGCTTTTGGGGATAGAAAGACAGAGGTGCCGACTACCTTGAAGTTCGAGGGCTTCCTTGCTGAGGAAGACAGAGGTTCCAACTACCTTGAAGTTGATGGCTTGTAGGGATAGCAAGACAGAGACTCCGATCTTCGTATTGAGGGCTTACCCTGGTGTGTGTAAGATAGATTTTCATGAAAGTATAAATCAAGGGACCTTTATCCAAAGTTGTTGGATACCCTTCTCTTTGGGTTAAAATACTTATATCTTGCTACTTGAAGTTTTTTACTAATGGGGTTTCCCACTGCAATTTTGTTTTGTAAGGAAAGTATAATTCTCTTATATTTCCATACACTTGTACTCTGATTAGATTAGATTCTATAAACATTAAGTTGTAATCAAATATTGTAATCTTTTGTTCCAAGTCTACATTTAGTGATTAGTGGTATTGTGAATTTTCATAGTCTAACTTTGTTAAACTTATATTTTTCCATGTCTAAGGAAATTTTTTAAGTTTATAATTCACCCCCCTCTTGTATATTGAGCATCTACAACAATATTTCGATCCTACAAGTTGATCCACCAAAAACCAAATCGTATTATTTATGTGGTTATTTTTGGGAGACTAGTGATAAAGTCCATGGTGATATTCATCCATTTCCTCATGGTTATAAGAAATGGTTTCATCATCCATTTGGAATTTTGTCACTATACTTTAACTTGATGGCATACCAAACACCTTGATATATACTCTGTAATCTCTTTCTTCATGTTGTCCCATAAAAAGTGTTCTCAAGGATCATGGTATATATTGGTACTTTTGGGGTGGGGTAGAAGGATAGGCTATCTACATTATACAAGAGCATGGTCTTTATCTCAGGTGATAAAGGAACACAAAGTATCATTAAAAACTAAATTATACCGTCATCATAAATTTGTAACTCATGTATCTCCCCTTCCTTTATTGATTTAAATTTTTTTTTGCTCCAGATCATCACTTTATGTCTCCTTGACCTTCTCATAGATAGATGGTTGGGAAATAATTTGGGAGAGGTAGTATGTATTCCATATCATTATGATTTCAAGATATATCCTTTTCATATACTAGAAGATAATGTCTCTCTCAATTTACATCATGGATATAGAAGCATGCTTTTTTCTATTAAGAGCATCATCTACCTTATTCTCCGTTCTTGGATTGTAGTGAATAGATAAATCATACTCCATGATTATATCAATCCATTTTCATTGATGCATATTGATATACTTTTTCTGTGAATATATACTTTAGACTCTTATGATCAGTATATATGTCAAAATTCTCACCATAAAAATTGTGAGACCAAATATTTAGAGCAATGATCATATCTTCTAACTCTAGATCATGCGCCAGGTAGTTCTTCTCATGGATCTTTAACTATCATGAGGAATAGGATATCACTTTGTCATTCTACATGAGTACACAACCCAAGAATTTCATTGAATAATCAATATATATCACAAACCATATTCCACTTATTGGTAGTGTGAGTACATGTTAAGACCAAGATGATAAGGATGACTTTCATATTTAGGTATTATTTTTTGTTGTCAAGGAAGTTTAAGAAGAAAATAAATCACCTTGATTTTTATTTGGTGAAAATAAGACTGACCATCATATTCAAGAAAATAAGGCTCACAATGGTTAAAAAAGTCCATTGTATTGGGAATATGTTTTCATGATGAAGAGGATCTTTATAATCACCCTATGTTTGGAATGAAAGGTTTAATTATAATGGGAAAAAATCAGAGTCTTTTTGAATTTGATGAAAATTTAATGATGCTTTGATGATCTTGGAGTTCTCATAAATCAGTAGTATGTTATAAAACTATTGATGAATGATTGATGAAATAAAGAGAATAAAAATATTTAACCAATCATAATCATTTTGATCAAAATCATACCAATCATATTCAGGTTGAGAAGGAAAGAAAGATGTTGATAAAATAAAGATAAGTTGCAACACTTTACTTTATAGGTTATATGATGATGAATCTGATATTCAACATAATCAAAGTCATGAAGGAATTAAGTGTAATTGCTGAATGTTTACGAAAGAATTAATTTTATGAATTTGAATCATTCTAGTCTCTATATCATCATAATGATATTTCTGGAAGAATAATTATTTAATGACCAAGGAGGATGATCGTAATAAAGGTTCTAGTTTTTAGCTAAACTAAATGCCAAAAAGATTTAAATCCCCAAAGAAAGAAGTTAGAAATCATCATATTCAAAAAAGAAATAAGCTCTTAATGTTTATCCATTGGATTTAATATGTCATCATATTCATCAAAGAATTAATTTTTTGTGATAAAAATTGACCGGTATCATATTTAGAAGAGAAAGAAGTGGTTGAAGTTGAAGCTGCTGATACAGGTCCATCGGACTCAGTATGCCATCATAATCATTAGAGGAAGAATTTTTTGAAACTGATGAATTTAAAGAAATTGAAAAGTATCTAGTGGCCAATATGAAGAATAAATTTAGTGATTTATCAATAATGTAGTCAAGCATTAAAAATAGGATTAACTACTTTTTTTTATCATTCAAGTGGGTCATGAGAAGAGATAAAGAAGAATATATTATTTTACATTTGTCTTCATTGTAATGAGGCAAATCATAATGAAAATTCAGAATGGGAAATTAGAATCAGACTAATGTTTTTAAAGAAAGTATAAAGTATAGATAAATCTATTTGAAGATTCATGATGGTTTGATAAGTGTTGAGAAGATTTTATGAAGGAAAGATGCATATGAAATTAAAAGGAACATATAGATTTGTAAAATGTAATTGAGAGGAAACAATTTCAGGAATCCCACCCAAACCATTTTTGCGGTGAGTATAAAATAGAAATTACTTTGTAATTTATAATAGATGTACTACTCATGGTGAATAAGAGACAAGGCATAGCTTTAGAGAGAATAAGAGGTTTCCTAATTGAATTTCTTTGAAGAATTATTTCAGATAGAAGAAGCATAAGAGGAGAGACAAGATTGTATTCAACAGGTCATCGTATTGGGCTGAATCATCAGACTAGAAAAATTGTATTGTGATTTCTAGATTGTAGAAAAATGGTTGATAATTTTCTCAAATATATTCTAACAAAGTCATATATTTTTCATATTGATCAATTAGTCTAGGAGAATCAGAATGAGTTTTATAACAAAGTCCATAAAAGTTCTTACCAACTTCTAGGTAAGAATGTAATTATTTTTTATAAAAAAGAACACATTTGTGAATGTTGATAAAGAAGCATCAAAACATGTTTTGTTACAAAAATTTGTATTACATCATTTGTTCTAGAAGAATAAAATTCACTATTGAATTTTTTAAATAGTGAAACACAAGTGAAAGGGAATATCCTACTCAATTTATTCCAAAACAATTGGTTGTATTTTAGTGGATTGTGTGGTACTAGATCATTTTCAAACAATACAAAGGATGTAGATATTCTTTTTGAATAATAAAACTTGTAAATTCTGGTGTTTTTATAGATGTGGGTTTTAATTATTTTCATAAGGAAATATAATATTTAATAGGATTAAAATGTTTTTTAATAATTAAGGAAATATAAAAGAAAAATATATCCCTAATTCAGCCCTCCCCCTCTAAATGGTACAATTATCTTGATTGGGAAAATACCATTAGTATCAGAGACAGGTTCCCTTCAATTATTCCTTGTTGAAGTTTTTAAGAGAAGTTGATGGATAATATAAATTTTTTCAACAATAAAGGAATCCTAGTTTTAGATGGTATGAATTATCATATCTGGAAATATATAATGTTTCCCCATCTTATGTCTATTAGATATGATTTTCTTGAAGATGAAAATAATGTATTTCCTCATATCTATGATAAATTTCATCTTAATCTATTGAAAATAATAATCTTGAGAGTGATGTAAGGGACAAGAATTATTTACTATCATCACTTTCAAAAAGTGAATTTTTAATGGTGAAGGGTGTTTCCATAGCTGAATGTATATGGGGTATGCTGAAAAACATATATGAATGCAATACCAAAAGTGAAGAAGAAAAATTAAAAATCTAGAGGCTGAAGTATGAAGACATTAAAATGGGTGGGTATGAATCTATTAGGGACTTATTTACCAGGTTAAATAACATCATCAACACTATCAGATGTTTTAGTTAAATTTTAGTGGATTCTATAGTTATATAAAAGATATTAAGAATTATTCCCAAAAAGTTTGATGTTAATGTTTATTAATTAGAAGATACATGTCCTAAAAAATTATCTATAGATGATTTTCATCGAACTCTCATCACATATAAAATAATAAGGTATAAAGATATGAAAATAAAAATAAAATTTTATAGAGAAATTTCATTCAGGTCTGTGAAGAAAGATAATTCAAAGAAGATTATTATTGAAGAAGAGGGTGGTTATTTTGATTCTGAAAATGAGGTATGTAAGAATATTGATAATATTTTATCCTTTTTTTTCTAAAAATGTGAGAATATGTATAGGTAAATATAAATGTAATTTTACCTAGAAATGTTTTTAATATGGATTCATTGGGCACTTTACAAAAAAAATTCCACAAAGAAAGAAATAAAAATATGGTGATGAAGAAGAAATAATGCCAAGAAGGTCATGGAATAAATAGGGTGGAATAAAAAATTTTATTCCATAGGTAAGGTTAAAAAATTCTCAAAATCTAAAAGGTGTATTTTCTTATCTAATGATAAATAATAAGAAGATAGTAAAGCTAAATCCAAAAATTCTACTAAGCATGTTGGTTGGAATACTTTAACTGTAACAATTAATGAAAAAGAATTCGGAATTAGTAGTTCTGATTAAGAATAAACTCAACTTAAATTTCATTTACAATAAGATTTTAAATATATATGAGAAATATTAGATATCTTGAAAAACAAAAGAAGATGTTGGAAGATGAATTTTCCTCATAAAAAAATCATGAAATTTTTTTAGATGAGTAGAAAAATATGCAACGGGATATTAGTGATATGAAAAAATATATTAAGGATGAAAAGAATCATAATGAACATCTGTAATTTAAGTTTAAGGCATAAAAATAATAGTTAAAACATGTCTAGTAAAAACTTTGTAAATATGAAAATTAATTTATATTTTCCAAAAATTCTATATATGAAGTTGGTGAATGTTTTCTTAAGGAAAAACATGATAAGGGTAAAAAAAGTAACCATGAAAATTTTGTAGGAAAGATAGAATTAATTCTGGAAATAAGAAAGCATAGAAAATTATGTATGTGTCTAAGATTAACAAAGTTGAGAATTCATAAGTTTTTGAAAAACCTGAGTCTGAAAATGTTTCTAAAAATTATGAATATGTAAATGTTTCTATTATTTATAGTTATTACAAGGATAAAATGAGAAATAAACTAACAAAGATGATTCCTATTGATAATAGAAAGGTTGGTGGTCAACAAAATTCAGATAAAAAGATTTCTATGAAACATATTCATAACTCCAGTCAGTATGGAAGCTATAGAGGAAAATATTTTTTCTATGGTTACTACTGGTATTGTGATGGAATTATAAATAAAAAAATATGTGTTGGTTCATCCAACAACATTACTACTATTCCATAGTTTTTGAAAGTCAAAGGTTTAGGGGAGTCAATCTTCTCAAAATAATACGTATGAAAAAGATGTTCTAATGAAACCTGGTAATGATGGTGTAAAAATTAAAAATAGGTTCCAATCCCAAGAAAAGTTTTTTGAAAGATGTGAAAAACCATGTAGTATTTCTATGTGTTTCATTTTTTTACAGGCACAATATAATTTTCCTAACATTTCTCATAAGACGGAGGTGAAGAACGAAAAAACTCTTGTTGTTAAAACTACCCTCAAATCATTTAAAGGTGAACGAACTTGTATTCTTGATAGCTGGTGTTCCTCCCACATGAATGGAGATTTAAAAAATTTGAATTATTTAAAAGAATATAAAGAAATAAGTAATAAAATCATCAAGGATGAAACAATAATAATCAAAGGTGTTGGATCAACTATCATTGGGAAAGAAAATTTTAAATCTAAAAAAATTTTATATACTGATGCGCTAAATAAAACTTGTTAAGTGTTTTAAAATTGTGTGATAAAGGTAACAAAGTTACCTTGGGGAAATATATATATTTTTTTTGAAAATTGATAATGATGAAAAGATAGTTACAAGAGGCCAACATACGAAGGTAAAATTATTTCAAGTTGGTGAGGTAAAAAACTCTTGATACTTGGGGATGGTAGAATAAAATTAATTATGGAAAAAAGGATGGGAAACATGTGTCAAATAAAAAAGTGTATGTTATGAAAGTGATATTATGTTCAATATATTCTATATTTTTAATAAATAAGATATTTTTTTAACGATTTTTCATAAAGGAATACTTACAAAGTGTGTGTATAAGAAAGTTGAGATTTGTTCAAAACAACCCTTGGAACATATTCATTCCGATATCTTTGGACCAATAAGAAAAGAATCAAAAAATGATGATAATTACTTCATCACTTTCACTGATAAATTTAATCACATTACTTTTTTTATGAATATAAAACATAAATCATATGCTCTGAGAATTTTTAAAGGTTTTAGGAGAAAAGAGAAGAAGAAAAGTGTGTATTCAGTGAAAAAGATAAAAAATAATAATGGTGATGAGTATAAGAATGAATTATATGAATGTTATCCTTAGAAGAATGTAATTTTTCATGAGTATAGTATCTTATACACACCTCACCAAAATGGGGTTTATTAATGGAAGAATAGAAGTTTGGTGGAAATCGGGAGAACTATGTTATATGAACATGGTCTTTCTTATTCGTATTGGAGGCAACCCCAGATTATTGTTGTTTATATTCAAAACTGATGTTTCTATAGGCCATGATTTTATATGACTCCATAAATCTTTTTTCATATAAAAACAACATTTTTGAAATACTTAAGAGTTTTCGGGAGTCCATAGATTATAATGAAGAAAGGAGAAAATATGGGAAAGTTTGAGCATCAAGGTGAAGATGGAATTTTTCATGGTTATGCTCTAGAAGGAAGAGCATAAAGATGTTTCATCAAAAAAATAGAAATAATTTTTTATTCTAATAATTTGAATGTTATTGAAAAATATATTAACGATAAATATAATCCAAGATATAAGGAAGTTGAGCATGATTAAGAATGTTTTGTCAACATTTCTAATTAGGATACATCCAATTGTAATCCTACTCAAAAACAAGAATCAAACTCAGCTACTTCACGTGATGAAGAAGAATCTCTAAAATCTCATCCCAAGATGAGGAAGCTAGTGGAATCTCAAAACATTATTGGCGATTAACATAAAAATGTTTAAACAATAAGAACAACAGATTCTATTACAAGTACTTCTTTGTATTCAAAAATTGGCCTAAATGGTGTGAAATAAGATTTTGAGTATCTAGAATGGGTTCAGCCCATGAATAAAGAGTGAGACCAGATAGAAACAAATGATTCAAAGAAACTCGTACCTAATCCGGATAAAAAAATGTTATTGGTACAAAGTTGGTTTCCCAAAACAAAATAAATGAATAAGGTGATGTGATAACAAACAAGGACAGATTAGTATGTAAAGGTTACTCTAAAATTGAATGTGTTGATTTTGATTAAAATTTTTCTCTGGTGGAATGTATAGAAACAATCCTAATTTTTATTGTTATTTCTAGAAAATGTAGTTACAAAAGATTTCAAATGGATTTAAAGTCTGCAATTATAAATGTTGATCTTATTGAGGATGTTTACATTGAACAGCCTTGTGGATTTGTTGTTGGGAAAGAGGAAAGTTATATGTGCATATTTAACAAATTCCTGTATGAAATAAAGAAATCTGTGAGGGCATAGTACTCCAAACTAGATAGTTTCATAAGGAATATGATTTTTATGAAAGTAAGAGATGATAACAATATTTACATCAAAGAAATTCAAGAGTACTCCTTCATCATAATTTTTTATATTAATGAAATTATCTTTACTAGGAATAATGAAATATCTTGTGAAAAGATTTCTAAATAAATGAAAAAGTTGTTTGATATTTCCATGTTGGGAGAAATAAAATACTTTATTGGGTTAAAAATTTTATAAAATATGAAACACATTTTTTTCTCAAGAAAAGTATGCTAAAGAAATTCTTAAAAAGTTTGGTATAGAAAATTCTAAACTAGTTGACACCTCAATATCAGTGGGAACCAAGTTGAGTAAAGATGGAGAAGACATGAATGTTGATCAGAAAGAGTTTCTAAAGTTGATTGGAAATTTTTTATATTTTACTACCTTAGGACCCAATATTGTTTATTATGTAACCTTATGTGAAAGGTTTTATAGTGATCCTAAATAATCAAATTTACATTCTTGAAAAAGAATCTTCAAATACATCAAAGACCCAAAAAATTTCTAAATTTGGTATGATAGCTTAGAATGTATTGATTTTTTGGGTATTCAGATGCTGATTGGGCAGTAAATGTTGATGATAGAAGATCCACATCAGGTGGAGTTTAATTTCTAGGTAAAAGTTATGTTTTTTTGGAATATAAAGAAATAGAATTCAGTAAATATCATTACAACTAAATCTGAATATTTTTCTACTACACAATCTTCTGCCCACTTATGTTGATGAAGAATCAGTTATAAAACTAACTTGTTGAATTAAATTTACACTTTATCTTGGGTTTTGATAATCAAAGTTAAGTAAAACATTCCAAGAATCTGGTAAAAATTTATCATTCAAAATATATTGATATGAACAATTATTTCATCAAATATCATATTTAGAATAATGAGTTTAACTCAGAGTATGTTCCTAAATCGGAACAAGCTGCTGAAATTTTCACCAAACCATTACCCAAGTAAGCATTATCTAAATTGTTCTTGAACAAGGTCATCTAACCTCTTTCTCGTCAAGGTTGAGGTATGTGTTTTTTTCCCTCTCTCATCTTATCATTGGACAGTGTTTTCAAGGTGGGGGGGAATTGTTTTAAAAATCTATCATTATAGAGGCATGTAAATAGAGAGAGTTTTGGGTAAATTGTGATTTCATCATTGTAAGTGTGTGAACTATTCTAATAGTTTTTTGGAGTGGTTGTTGGAAACAAATTTTTTTGTGTATTCTATGGAGGATTAAAATTTGAGGAAGAAAAGATGAGGAAAATTTTCATAATCACTAATTTTGGAAATCATGAAATTTATGTCAATAATACTTGTTTCCTACAATGATTTATCACACGTAGTCTTATAATTATTGATAAGTAATACATAACTTGAGGATAAAAAGATCAATGATTTATGAACCTTGGTTGTCAAAAAATTACAATGTTAGAGTTTGTTATGACCAAGATGATAAAGATGAATATCATATTCAGGTATTTTTATTTGTTGTAAATGGAGTTTAAGAAGAAAATAAATCACCTCACTTTATAATTGATAAAAATTGGAATGACCATTATATTCAATAAACTCAGACTCACAATGGTTAAAAAATTCCATCACATTGGGAATATGTTTTCTGGATAAAGAGGATCATTGAACATAGCCAGAGTTTAGAATGAAATGTTTGATCATAATGGGGAATAATTTGAGTCGGCCTAACTTTGATGAAAGTGTGATGTTACATTTCTGATCATGGATTTCTCATAAATCATAAGTATGTTGTAAAACATGTGATGAAAGATTGATGAAAGAAATGGGAGAAAAATATTATTCCAATAATATTTGTTCTGATTGTAATCATGCCATTCGTATTCAAGATGAGTAGGAAATAAATATGTTTATAAATGATAGGTAAGTTGCAACACTTTACTTGGTAAGTGAGATGATGCTAATGTTGATCTCCAATGTAATAAAAGTCATAAAGAACGTCATGAAACTTGTTAAAAGTTTATGAAAGAAGAATGTTTATGTATTTTAATCATTTTGGCCTAAGGATCATCGTAATGATATTTCTGGATATAGATTTATTTAATGGCAGGGTATGATAGTCATAATAATGGTTCTAGTTTTCGGTCAGACCAAAATCTAGAAGATTTAAATCCTAGAAGAAAGAAGTTTTTGAGAATCGTATTCAAAAAATAAATAAGTTGCTAATTTTGATCCATCAAATTCATTATGTCATCATATTAATTAGAGGCATAATTGTCTGTTATAAAAAATGATTGGTATCATATTCAGAAGAGATCTAATTTGTTGATGTCGAAGCTGGTGATACCGGTCCATACTCGGTAAGCCATAATAATCATCAGAGGAATAATTTTTTGAACTGAAGAATGAAAAGAAAAGGAAAATTATGTGGTGGAAAATATGAAGAAGAAATTAATAGCTATATAAATAATTTAGTTAACCATTTAAAATAGTTTGAATTACTTTATAATTCAAGTGGGTCAAGAAAAGATATGAAGAATAATATATTGTTTTAAATTTTTATTCATCATAATAAAGAAGGTCGTAAGAAGAAATTCAAATGGGAAATCAGAATTAGAATGATGTTTACAAAAATTCTAAAGAAGAGTTGAATTTGTGAGAAGATTTGAGAATGTTAAATACGTCTTGAGAAGTGATTATGAAGTTAATATGAACCCAAAATTCAAAGAAACGAGTAGATTCAGAATATTTGATTGAATGGGATTTTTTTTGGAATCCCACCCAAACCAATTTTTGGGTGAGTATAAAAGGGAAAGTATTTTGTCCTTTTTGACAAATGTACTATTCACAGAGAAGAATAAAGAAGACATAGCCCTAGAGAGAAGAAGAAGTTTCCATATTTTTTTTGTTTTATTCAACTAGTCATTGTATTTGGATGAATCATCGAACTGGGAAAATCATATTGGGATTTTTTGATTGAAGAATTGGTTCAGAATTTTCTCAACCGTATTCTAAAGAATTCATATATTTTTCATATTCATAAACAAAACTGAGATAATCGGACTGGGAGAATTAGATTGGGAAGTCAGAATGAGTTTTGTATCAAAATATAGAAAAGTTCTCACTAACTTCTAGTTAAGAAATTGAAGATTTTTTTAAAATAATACATTTTTGAAAGTTTATAATGAATCACCATATCATGTGTTGTTAAAAAACATTGTATTTCATCATTTATTATAGAAGGATCACATTCACTATTGAATTGTTTATATTGAGATACATAAGTGAAATTGAATATCCTACTCATTGTATTCCACACAAAAGGATTATTTTCTAACAGATTGTGTGGTATTAGATCATTAAAATATCATAGAAAGGATGTAGCTATTGTTGTTGAATACTGATACATATAAATTCATGTGTTCCTATAGATGTGTGTTTTAATAGTTTTCAATAGAGAATGAAATATTTAATAGGATTCTAAGGTTATTACATAATTAAGGAGATATAAAATAAATATCTATCACTGATTCACTCTCTCCCCCTATTAGTGATACAATTATCTTGACTGGGAAATTACAGTACAAGAACAGTGATTAACCTCTTCTTTATTTCCTTAAAGCTTTCCTCATATCTATCATCCATAAATAATTTACCCCATTTTGTGGTAAATTAGTTTGTTGGCTAATAAATAATGATAAATTTTTTCCAAAATGTAAATAGTTACCAGCTAATCTATAAAACTATAGATATCTATGACACTAGTGGGTTTTGGTTATTATTTAATTGCCTTTGTCTTTGAAGGGTCCACATAAATTACATCTATTGTGATCACGTTCCCCAATAATGTGAATTCCTGAATCCAAAAGTCACAGTTATTGAACTTAGAATACCTTTTCTCCTTCCTTAATATCACCAACACAATCATTAGATTCTCCTCATGTTCCTACTTAATCTTGGAATAAATGAGAATATAATAGATAAACACCACCAAATATTTGATGAGGTGGTCTCTATAGATTATATTCATCAAATACATAACGATTGTAAGAAAATTTGTAAGTATGAAGGGAATTACTATGAACTCATAGTGCTCAGACCTTATAAGAAAAGCAGTCTTTTGAATATTGTCCTTCTTCAGCTTTAGTTTATGATATCCATAAAAAAGATAAACCTTTGGGAATTATTTCACTCCTCATAGTTGATTGAATAAGTCATCAATCCTTGGTTGTGGATAATTTTTATTTATGATGATCTTGTTGATATCTTGGTAATTGATATACACCTGTTTTGATCTATCTTTCTTCTTGATAAAGACCATTGGGGCTCCCCTAGGTGATGTACTAGGGCGTATGATCCATTTTTTCAAATTCCCTTGTAGATACTTCTTTAACTCCTCCATTTCAAACAAGGCCATCCTATATGGGAATTTTAAGATAGGAGTGGCTCTGGGTATGAGATCTATTGAGAACTCTACCTCACTATCTGGGGATTCCAAGTAACTCTTTGAGAAATAAATCAATGTATTACCTAACAATGGAAATTTCCTCCAGGTCAATTCTTTCCTTTGAGTCAACCATTTGGGCAACGTATGATTCTCTATAGGGTATCAACACCCACACTGTTGATGGATTTTCCAAATAAGAATCATGATCTTCCTTGTATTTTTAGATGATCATGGGATGGTTTGGAATATAAAAATAGATTTTTTTCAAATAGTTGATTTCTTCTATATATAATGAAAGCCAATACATGTCCAAAATAGCATCAAATTTCAACAAGGGGAATATAATAAGATTTGCAAGAAGAATCATCCGAAAAATGATTATAGGATAAGATCCAACACTTGGGTTGTAATGATTACACCACTATGTTTTTTATGGATATCTCTTATTAAAGGTATCTGGGCTTCAATTCAAAAGTTCTAGAAAAATTTTAAGATATAAAGGAAAAAGTAGAACCAGAATAAAATAATACTTTTTCTATTATTTAGTGAATAGGAATCATACCTTGTATGAATTCATTTTCACACTCCACTTCACTATTAGTGATGATATATGCTTTCCCTTTCTCCTTTGACTTTGGTTATTCTTCACACTGGTTTCCCTCAAGGACATGTGGTTTAGTGAACTTGCTTGCATAACACCCTTGGTCCCTTTAGTTGAGGCATTGAACCATGGGTGGTTCATTAGGATGTTCTTTCTTTTCCTCTGTCATGTTGGTTATCTTATTCATGTATCTTTAATATTCATTAGCTTGGTGTCCTTCTCTCCCACACTTGATGAATTTTCCCATCACATTCCTATGAGGCAATTAACATGATGCTTCTTCCCACATTTTGACATGTGGGTAATTGGTTCCTATTTCCTCATTTGTCATTTTACCCACAATCTTGAAACCACATTCTTCTCTTATTATCTCCACAACCATGGGAGCATTATTTAAACTCCACAACTACATTAAGAGCAAATTTAACCACATCATCAAAACTCCCAAATTCTTATATTTCTAGATCGTTTCGAAGGTGTATTTTTAAAACAATAAATAACATATCAATTTTTCTATCATTATTGATAACAAACTAATGGAATACATTTAAAACCTTATGATGTTTTCATCATAAGCTGTGAAAACATAACCTTCCTTTTTCTTTAGCTATATGAATTCTCTTTCAATCATTTTTTTTGAAGAGTTTAATGGAAATTCTTTGTAAGAAAAATTTTATTAAATTCTTCCCACTCCGTCTCTTCCATTTAATCCTTTGGATTTTTGTTCTTTATCAATTCCTACTATTGAATAGCTTCTCCATATAAATGATATATTTCATGAGTCACCATCTTTTTATTAGAGAAATGGATCATCAAAAATATATTCTTTATTGAAATAACCCACAATTTCACATCAAGTGGATTGGAAGATCAAATAAACATCGATGGTCATTTTGGCATTAAGGACTCAATGCATAATTGATCCTTCTTGGGTGAATGTGGACATTCCACATAGTTCATGTTATTATTCATATCTCGAGACAACTAGGTAATCACTTCCACAATGTTTTGAACTCATCCACCCATAGAATTGGGGATATTATTTGGATAATTGTTACATTGTCACTTAGATAGGTTTTAGGTCTAGTTTCTCTGGGTTCCTACCATTTTCTATTATAGAAAATGCTAGAACAAAACATAAGTCAATAAATCATGAGTTATTTATTATTTTATTAAATTAACACTAATGGAATATCTTATGGGATCCCTATGTCTATAATTTTCTAAAAATAGTCTTATAGGATGTTTTAGCTACACATAGACTTATACTAATCATTTTTACTCTGGTTTTTTAATCATAATTCCCAAATTAACTAAACCATTATTAGATACCAACTATAGTGACCCTAATTTTTCATACATAGCTATTACATCATGTTAAAGATAAACAACATAGTAGAGTTAAAAGTCTAGGATCCAAAGGTTTATGTCTTAGAAAAATTAGGCTCATAAATAACTTGTATATAATAAAACATAAATATTTATTTAAATCCTTCTTCTGTATCCTTCTATAATCTCACATTATCCTTTGTACATGAAATTACCTAAGGATATACATCGATGAAAGGGGTAAGATGAAATCCCTATAAAAGGATGAATAAGGAACTTGAATCAATATAACATGGTTGAGCATAATCATCATATCATAAGACTAGGATCATTATCTATATCATTATGTCAAAATGTGATAAATTCATAGAATGTGGAAATGCATAAAAATGAAACATCATGTTATAGTGGTCAAATTCCACATATAGTTGTGAATAAAGCTAGTATCATGTTAATACATTACACATGTGAATAATCATAACATCATCATTGTAAACAAATCTAGAATCATTTTCACATATAATAAACATTATCTAATGAGATAAAACACATTACCCAATGCATTAGATGTATATATAATTTTGGTCTAGTCATCACATCATAATATTAACATAATCAGGCAGGTCACATAGAATGTGTAACATTCATTTCCTGAAATAACCCAAGGAAAGGAATGGGTGTCATGAGGATTTCTAAAATTATGATTTCATAAATAAACATCAAGTTCTAAAATGAAAAATTGAAAAACATATTTTATATAAGAATCATCAATTTTTTAGTTAAGAATAAACTACTCAAGAGGAGTCAAAGATGTGTTTTGGAAAGAGGAGTTATTTTGGAAAATAATTGTATTTTCCATAAAATCAAATAAAAAACATTTATATCACAAAAAGAAGAGGGAGGAATAATGAAATTATATTTGAGGAACATTAGAGGACTATTTATGAAAATATGTCATGATATATGGATAACCCAATGAAAAAGAGTTTGTTTCATGAATCCCCATACCTTAATTCCTTCTTTATTTTGTCACTTTTGCGCCTCTTTAATAATAAACTTATATTTATTAAAAAACTAATAAATATTTTAATTATATCCATTTATACAATTATTCATAAATTATAATTATTTTATTATATGTATTAATTTCTATTGATGAAATTGAAGTGTTTTGATATCATGATTTTCCTAAAAATTTCTTGTTTCACTTTGATTTCTCAATTTTCATTAGAGTCATTTATAGAAATGTATGATTAACTCCAGTAGATTATAATAAATGTCATTAATTATTTATATATTATATATAATAAATAATATCCATCCATGAAGGTGGTTATAAGAATTGTCTTATAAATGTCTCCGTAGGTGGTTAATCAAACTTTAATGGGACGTTGTTAAAAGAGAGGGAAAGAGAAGTATTGCATTTATTTTTGTCATAAATATGACAATTACATCATGTTAACATAAATAATATAATATTAAATTATTGAATAATTATTTTTATAGTATATTGTTTTTAAATTAATTGGTAAAAATATGAAAGAGAATAAGAAAATAGGGAAAAGTTAATAGAGACTTACTCTCTCCCCAATGTAGCTTCTCTTGTAAGACTCTATAACACCCTTGGTGATTAGAGTTGGATTGCTCCAAAATGTCCCTAAGTAATGTAAGCGGATATAGAAGGAGTATTTGGGAAGATATTGTACTTTGTAATGTTTGATAGGAGTGTGTTTCCAAGGGAACGGAGAGGGATTATATATACTTTAAGAGAGTTGTATTTTTAGAATAAAATATTTAATAAAATAATATATCAAAGGAAAAACATGTAATAATGCATTTTTGAAAAAATAAACTATATATAAATATAATATAATGGGTTTAAGACTTTAAATCCTCTTTATAATTCTAATTCATTAACTTATTTAAAAAATTGAAGAAACAAAGAAATTGATATTTTATGGAATCACTTTTGAATTTAGGTTTCAGAATGTAATTTTTAGGTTTGAAAATTAATTTTATTGTAATTTAATGACTCATTTATGAAATTAAATATATAATTGTCGAAAATAAATTTCTATATTGGATTATTTCATTATTACATCATGAATGATGTAACTTAAGAAACATCGATTTTTGGAAAAACTATCTTTTTACTATTCACCTAAAAATTGAAGTTTTTCATTAAATTACCAAAGAATTACACAAGGAAAATTTAAACATGAACATTTAAAAAATTATATTAATTTAATAAGAATATATATCTAAAATAGATAAAATATAATTTTTAATAGGAAAATAATGATTTTTAAAAAATACTTTAAAATACAGTTTATTAAAAATATTATTTATTTTCATTGAGGTTTCCAATATTGATATTTATTTTGTTGAATTATAATATTTTTATTTACCTAAATTAATAATGATAAATGTTATTTATATAGTAATTTATTATTTTTTGGTAAAATCGCTCTTCTAATGGTCAAGTTACTATTCCCAACGATCAAGGATACTATTCCAACAGTCACACTACCTTATATATATACCACTGATATATTTCATTCAATATTCAAATAAATTCCTCTAAATGTTCTATATTTCCATTTTAAATATTTTTATTGGTTTACTATAATTTTGTTTCTTTTATATAGTGTTGGTAGTGGGGCCAATAATTCTAGTAGATGAGGTCGATCCATATCTTCTCATTTTAGCTTTTATAGTTTATACTTTTTGTCCAGTTGTAATGTTTGGAAATTTAATTGGTTTCATTGCTGATTAATGTTACAATATTTATTAATAAAGTTTTGTATTGGTTTCTAAATATTTTTTATGTGTATAATATAAAATATAATACAACACACATTTATTCAAGAAACAAATTTTACTAATAAACATTATGTCATTACAATGGGGTACCATATCTCCTACTTCAACGTAAATGTACTATAGAACTCTAGCTACCTATCTGATGAGAGTAGTTGAGTCCTTCATAGACTCTAGAACCTATCTTACTCCTCTACCACTACTATACTATGAGATGTTCAAAAAAAAACTTATGAAGATGGCCCATCCTGCCGCAAACATTGCACTCCAATGTGGTGTATAAAAACTACGGTTTCTTGTGGTTTAACATTCTGCACTAATGTACTACAATGGAATATGATCCTAAGATAGATTCCCACTACCCTAACTAGTATTCATATTATTTCCTTCAACAAAACTATTAAAGAATCACTTCTTGCCACGAAAATAAGTGATCATTGTTTACCCTATGGAAATAGCCTGGCTACCTCCTAGGTCCTCTCTCAGATTCTTTACTGCGATGAGTTCATGATTCATCATATATAGAAAGATAAAAAGAATAAAAACATTCACCTATGTCATATCCTCATAGTTAATACCATCTTGAAAATGTTTCTCCCTAGAGATCTCATCAATAGCTACATATGGCACAAAGCATTGAAGGTTGGTGAAATGTTCAACATAGTCCCTCACTGATATTCTATCCTATATCAGATGCATGAACTAATGATGCTTCTCATCCCTCAGCATCTATGGATAGAAGTGGCTCAATTAATTCACCTCTAATTCCTTCCAAGATAACTCCTCCTCCTTCCCATCATTCTCTAGAATATCCCACCAATGTTTGGTAGGTCCACTGAGCATATACACAACATGTTTCTCCATCCTATCTGTGGGTGTCTCAAGATTCATGAAGACTATATAGATTGACTCAATCTAGAACTCAGTTACCTGGGAGCCTGCCTCCCTAGTGAACATAGGAGGATGTTGTAGCTGAATCTCTCTTATTAACTCATACATTAAAGGCATAATGAAAATAGTCTCATTTTCCATGGATTGAATGACCCTTAAAAAGTTGTTCTGATGATGAACAACCATTTGATCCTCAAGAGCTACATGAAGCTCCAGTTCATCTACATTAGGAGATAACTGATTTCCACTCTCTTAGAACTCAACTTGAAGATGATGAGGAGTCATTTTATCTATAATAAAAACACACCCCTATAAACATTGGCTAAAAATAAAGTCAGCCTCAAGAGGCGATAACAGTAGAGAACCATTACTCTGGGTCTCTCTAGGCATGGATTATAAGTGTTTTATAATGAAATAATAGTTTATTTCATTCCATTTATCAAATATAATAGATATATTATTTCAAAATTCATATTGGAATGTATATAACACATGTAATAAACATGTCCCTATCAGGAACAATGCATGTAAATAAATATATATATATATATTATATCCCTATGTGCCTATCATGATTCATGCATACTCATATCTCACCATACTGGTCCATGAGTGTAATTATCAGTAAACAATAACATCAAAAAATAACAACATCACACAACATGTAAATCAACCAAGGTGAAATAACATCCATTGTAATAAGAGAACATCATAAAAAAATTATCCCATCCCTGGAAATAAAAATTTCCCCCTTACATGGGTTAGCTAATCCAATGAATAAGATCATTACCAAGTCCCAATAGATCATAGTCTCCTTTCTACTTTTTCCAAAAAACAAGGCAATAGAAAATAAAAATCTGATCCTCTAATACCACTTTGTAATGTACCCCGATCTGATACTCTCACACATGGTCAAAATGATTTGGTTATTATACGTCAAGAATGCGTCCCCGTTTTCTAGAGGATATTAACTAGTAGCGAGGCTATGATATTTATAGTGGGGAGACTATACCCCCTGGTAAAACAATATGGAACTGAACGATAGTAATAAAAATTCGAGTAACAGAGAAATAGTGGAAATAGTATATCATACAACTAGGAAAATAAAAGTAGGAACCTATAATGATGAATAATGTAATGACAAGCTAAGATGTATCAAAAAGTAAAATTGAAACAAATTCAAACAACATAATCTACTCACATTAAATAATCCCAAAAGGCTCTGGTCTCGATCCTCATGTCAGACCCATCTCCAAAATCCATCCCATCCAGCAAGAAACAATAGAATCAACAATAATGTCCCTTTCCCATGTCCGAACCTGCATCAATATAATCTGCTCAAGTACCAAACAGTTCCCAAATAGGGTGTGAATAAAACTCAATAGGTCGACATCCCCATCCATATACACAACTAGCCTGATAATAATTATATGCAATAAACTGATAAATAAATGTATTAATTATCTAATTAATATAATATATCAATTAACTTATTTCAAAACCATGATGAAATGTCTCTGTTCATATAACACAACCATTCCATCTATATCCACATACCATGGAAAAAACAAACAATCAGGTAGCTCTTTTTGTATAATAATTTCATCCTCCGATCATCACCCTATATAAATGCATTTCAACATGTGTCTCTAGGTGTAGCCTAGAATATAAGCATTTCAGCAAGTATCACTGGGAATTTCCTACTATATAAGCATTTCATCCACCAAGAAAATCCCTATATATAAGAATTTTATCATGTATCACTGGGCCAAGCCTACTATAAAATAATTTTAACATTACTAGGATATCCTTATATATAATCATTTCATCACCAACTCAACAAGTCATAATTGTACGGATATCATAATATCACATCATAAATCTCAACGGTTAATAATTAAAATAACCTTTTTCATTCAAATAAACATTAAATTATCTCTCAAAGGCTCAATAGTCATATCAAAAATCAAAAATAGATTACCTAGGGATTCTATATCAAGGAATCACTTTAGGTATCATGTCATACTCAACATTCTTTAAACCATTAGTAAAGTTCTTTTTACTCAAATGTATTCTCACCCAAAAGGTATCCATAATCCAGGTTGCATTAACCATGGAATCTAAAGGAATCCAATCCATGATTTACAATAAATCAAATGATTAATTATAGTGCACATTAAATGGTCATAATAAAAATAATTCATATAATTCACGATTAAATATACCATAGGGTTAGGTTTAGTCTCCATAACATTAACATGTGATTAACACAACGCTTCTAATGACAAAATCCATTAAAGAAGAAGTCACAGAAGATCACAAGAAGTACATAGATTAACCCAAAACAAGATCAACTCCCAAAACAAAACCCATGTTCAAAATATGTACACTATAATGAAAAGTAATGATGGGTGAGAAGAGGGAACCCAAAGTGAATAAACTCACCAAGGATCGAATGTGAAATTGGGACATCTTGAAGGGGGGAAGATAATTCAAAATTTCCTAGAGTTCAACCAAGGAGCGAGAGAGGAGAGGATATAATAAAAAATAATGACAGTAATAAGTACAGGACACACTTAAAACTACTGGTTATGAGGAATACATGATGTTTAGTCCTTTCATGTCATGTATTTCCTCATTTTTAAGTTATGATGGAAAAACATTTTTCTATGGGTTAATATTTATTTTGATCAACATTTACACGATGTGAATCAGGTTCACGATATGTAACCACATCACAACATAATCTAGTTCTTGAAATGCATCTAGAAATAGTTACATGTCATGAAACCTGTACAAAATATATAATTTTTCATTGAATAGTTTTTATACTCACTTCTATAAATGTGACCAAACCACCTATGATCCTTCTAAACTCATAGAAAACCATATTAATCCAAATTAACATATTTATACATGCAATACATTAATTTAAATTGACATACATACCTAAAATTAGGGTTATTTTCTCTAAAAAGGCTCTATGTCATCAAATAAGACTTAGTCACTAAGGCTTAATTACAAAGGAAAACCCAAAAAAATATGTTCAATGAAAACCTCTGAGTAGGACGTACCTAGAAAAATATGGGATCATATAATGATATTGGTTTTGAAAGGTTGTTATTATGTTTCATCCATAACAAAAAACATTAATTATATATCTAAACATGATATAGATGGATTTATTTTAATATTTGTAAATGAATGTTGCTTCTTTTATAAAAATAACATTTGTTATGGTAAAGTGAATTTAAATAACAAATTTTTTTATCATTTTATAAAAACCAAGTAATGGAAATGGATAATTAAACTACTTCACATAACTTGTGCCACACCCAATTATGGCATCATTGGCTTGGTCATGTAAATGAAAAACACTTGACTAAGTTATACCAAAATGGATATTTAGATTCTTTTGAACTAAAACCAATTGGTATGTGTCACACTTATTTATATAGTTTAATGAATAAAGCCTCATTTAGTAGAAATGGTGAAAGGTCTAAAGAGATTATTGAATTAGCTCATACATATGTGTGTGGACCATTTTCTATTGAGGCAGGGGTGGGTTCTCATACATCATAAATTTTACCAATGAATTTAGTAGAAATGAATATGTCTACATAATGAGGTATAAGTCAGGTTATTTTGAGAAATTACTGAAATAAAAGAATGAATATGGAAAAAAATTGGTAATATGATTATGAAAATACTCTTATAACTTGGTGGAGAATATCTCAGTATAGATATCAATGATTACTTCTGGGATTTTGTGATCCTATATTAACTCACTCCTGTATATACACATCAGTGTAATGATTTAAGTGAAAGGAGGAACCACATCTTGTTATACATGGTGAGATCAATGATGAGTCATGATAGTATTACATTATTCTTTTAGGGATTTTAATTAAAAAAAAGTATCACAAATATAAAAAAAAATCAAATAAAGTGATAAATAGTATATGCAGTTTCAAAGGATCGAATAATAACTCAGAAGTGGGGTTGAATTAGATTTTCACTTTTATATGTTTCAATAATTTTGAAAATATTAATCCCTGAAAATTGTTAAATTTTATATTTTTATAATCATTTAGTAAATAATAATGTATGAAAAATTAGTAAAAAATTTAATGAACATGATAATTGCAAGGTTCGACCTCAATGTGAGAACTTATCTCATTTTCATAGACACTCCTATGGGTCTTTAGAAATTCACTAAAATGAATAAGTGGATACAACTTATGCCAACTCCCGTTAGACACATTATATATATCCTAATTGTAATGATTATACAGACTCATGTATGTTTATAAATTTTTCTTACTAAAAATTAGATAAAACAAAAGAATAATTCTTTGTTCAAACTACACCACAAATTCTCAGCTCAGAATCCTCATTATGGTGTGGTTGGGTCTGATTCTCTCCATCCAATAGGGCTGGGTCCGATGGACTCAATCTGATTAATTCAGTATGATGGGATTAGTTTGATGAATCAATTCTCAATATTTATTACTCAATATCTTCTAAAATTCTCAGTCTAATCTTACTCAGTCCAGTAAACAAAAATTTTAGATGTCCAATCTTCTAATGAGATTTAAATATGGAATGATATCTTTGACACGAATTCTGTAGTGCTCTTCTTTTTCCACTCACAGAAAAAAGCTGAAAAGTATAAATATACATTTCTTCAATTTATAGACATCCCAAAAAGAAAAATTTAAAAAACTAAAAAACTTTTCCCACATCATCAAAATAGAAAAATTCCAATATCTATACATATTTTAATTTCATGTTTTACCACATAAACTCTTCACAAATATTATGAAATATTCTTATGTATTCATTATAATAATTCTTTTTAGACATCCTAACATTTATTCAGAATAATAGAAATTACTCAACTCATTATGATGGAAATTTTTCATCTAATTATGATGAAACATATTCATATCATTCTAAATTGAGACTCCTCATTAGATTTTTGTCTAATTAACATTCATTGTCAGATTCAGTGTGATTGACTTTCCTTCTCAGAGTTGTTTTTGATTGAATTTCCTTCTCCGAGTTAGTTTGATTGAATTTCTTCCTCAGAGTCAGTTTAATTAACTTTCCTCCTCAGATTCTACCTCATAGAACTTCCTCAACATGAATCCAATGTAATCCTCATAATGACGGAATTATCACTATGATGGAATTTTATTTACGATGGAAACTCCAATCTACCACTTTGAAATACCTCAACCCTCATCAACTATAACTCATTCAGACTTTTGAAAACATATCTTCTCAGTACTTCTAGATCTGATGAAAACTTTTTTCTTGATTCCTAGAATCAAAACAATCTTTATGATTCCTCTTGTCACGACCTGTCCTCGGGGCCCGTGTCGTGACTACCCCAAGCCCGCCTTCCATAGGCTCGGGGGTAGCGACTAGCACCAAAGGCGTAAATCAAGATTAAAACAGAAAGCATTGCCTTTATTAAGTAAACCAAATCCAAAGAGTACGCAAGCTGAAGTAAACACTATGTAAACTGAGTACAAATACAAGTGCTGGAAAGTAAATGGGCCAGAATACAAACCCAACTGAAAGTAAAGTACAACTGAAAAGAAAGTACATCAGCTGAAAAGTAAAGCAGCAGCACCTCCTTTGGAAATACCACCAGATGGGTGGGTACAGATAGTCTCCTCAGCTCCTCAGGTCCAGCCGTCTGCTCCGTGTACGTCTTGTCCAGTGATCCTCCTCCAGGTACAGTCCAACTCCACAAGCCTCCACCTCGATCAGTGATGTCTGTGGTCTGCATCCAACACAAAGTAGTGCGGGGATAGACCATGTAGGGGTGAGTATTCGATACTCAGTAGGGACCTCGATACTCTCGAAGGTCTCCCAAAATCCACGAAGGATAAACCACAAAGGAAAGTTACAATCACGATGTATCACCCAATTCTTCTTAGGTATATGCCCATACATAAACTTAATTCACGAATTCCAGTACTGCTCCAACTCACGATCACAAGTTCAAAACAGTCCACACAGGAAAGTATAACCCAATCCACATAAGAAAGCACAACCCAATCCACATAGGATAACAAGTCAATCATATCGAAGACAATGATTGAAAATCAAGACTCAGCTCACACATGTATACTATTCACGAAGAGGGTGGAGAAGATTAGATGTAGTCTCTGAATCATCTTCTTTGAGGAACCCATGTAGGATCCAAGTACAGGAGTCATCGCTGCCGGAACCACATAAGATCCAAGTACAGTAACCATCACTGTCGAACCCACGTAGGATCCATGTACAGCCGTCATCGCTGCCGAACCCAAGGAGGATCCAAGTGTAGTCATACTCGCTACCGAACCCACATAGGATCCAAGTAGAGTCCTCATTGTCATCGTAGTCACAGCCAGCTCTAGGGTTCCTGCACACAACATGCATGATTCCGGGAGGGTCTGCTCAACGAGCCAAGGGTTCGATTCATCAACTATCACCAAGTATAGTTTTGATGTATCACAAAGTTCTGTCATGTCAAATGGAACACAATGCAACAGACGATGCTTCAATCAGACGCCCGGTATGAGAGTAATTGGCTTCTTCCTCCCTGGGGCCCTGTTGGTTTTTAAGATAAAACCAACCAACCATACTCCAGCTCCGTCCAAACCTCGAGAGGAGTAATCCAAATGAACTGTCTCACTAAGAAGAATCCAACAAAGTCGATGGCACGTTAATCGGACTTCCGGAGCATAAGTTATAAGCGTTTCTGTTCCGAGGGCCCGGTTGGTTTCGTGTTCAAACCAACCCAGCCATACCCAAAGTTCTCCAAAAACATGACTGTAATATACCAAAATGAGCATCTCGATCCAAGTAATTCTACACAGTAGAAACTGTGTCAATCAGAGGCTCTTAACCCAAATTATGGGTGTTTGAACGGATCTGTCCGAAAATAGGGGGTTCGGGCTCGGGCCGACCCGTCCCGATACACCATGGGTCAGCCCGAACCGGGTCGACCCATCCCGGGTCTGGGTCCGGCCCGCTTGGGCGCGGCCCGACCCTGTGCGGGTGGTCCGACCCTGTGCGGGCAGTCTGGCCCAGCGCGGGAGCCCGAGCGCTGAGCAGGCACGGAAGGGGGGCGGAGGGCACTGCCCGCCTTGATTGAGGAAGATGCTGACCCGTGGGGTCTGTGGAGAAGGTGGGGGGGCGCTGCCTCAGTACCTTCTCAAAGGATTATTCCCAGAAGAATGGGTCCCATATCATGTCCATGGAGTAGCACGAGAGATCAGTAAATCTCACCGAGTACTAGGCTACTGTCATGCTGCCCTGCCTCAGCTATATTAGCTCATGGATGTGCACCGCACGGAGGGTGGCTGGAACGATCTCCGAGCGGAAGAGGCTCTCAAAGTCCTCCCAAAGAAGTGATGCCTTGTCATGCACCTTGAGCATTAGGCTCCACCATCTACTTGCTTCTGCATGTAGGAGACTCGCCGTAAGAATCGCCCGGAGGTCAGCTGGTGTTCCTACAAATCTGAAAACTCAAACAACAACCTACAACCAATCCTCAACTACCTGAGGGTCTATCTCCCCATGGAACCTGGGCGGTCTCTAACACTGAAACTCATGCAGTGCACTAAGGTGACGTGCACTCTCAGATGCTGGGGTTGTTGGGATCGGTGACTCGTCGGGTAGAGGTACCGCAGGTGCCTTCGCTATAATGGGGCCCTACACCGAGGACTCGTCGCTCGGTGGGGTTCCATCTCACACAAATCTCATTGGGGAAATCCTAAAAAAGAAACTAGTGCTCCAAAGTCAATGTAGTATACCTGGTGAGCTGACACAAGTAATCACAAAGACAACTTTGGAACACACATGCAATCAACGTTTTCGTGCACTGAGTCAGCAATCAAGAGTTAGGGTCCTGGTGTATGGATATGTCGGCCGCTGCACCAACACTAGACTCCATGGACTGATAACCACACTCAATACCCTTAACACCATTGCTTCACATAGAAGAAAGATCAGAGTCCTGAGTTCTGTGGTAGAACCGAACTCCTCTGATACCAATTTGTCACGACCCGTCATCGGGGCCCGTTCCGTGACTATCCCAAGCCTGCCTTCCACAGGCCAGGGGCTGCCGACTAGAACCAAAGGTATAAATCATGATAAATAGGGAAGGTATTGCCTTTATAATGTTAACAAACACCACAAATTATTCATGATGAAGTAAACACTATGTAAACTGAGTACAAATACAAGCGCTGGAAAGTAAATGGGGCAGAATACAAACCCAACTGAAAGTAATGTACAACTGAAAAGAAAGTACAACAGCTAAAAAGTAAAGCAACAACACTGATCCATCCACTAGAAATCCCACATGAAGGGTGGGTACATATAGTCTCTCATCTCCATGGGTCCATCTGTTCGCTCCGTGTACGTCTCATCCAGTGGTCCTCCTCCAGGTACAATCCAGCTCCATGATCCTCCACCTCGATCAACGATGTCCGTCGTCTACAAAAAAAAACAATGTAGTGTGAGCATAGCCTGGGTAGGTGTGAGTATTCGATACTCAGTAGGGACCCCAAGACTCCCGAAGGTCCACCAGAACCCACGATGGATAAACAACAAACGCAAGATACAATCACGATGTATCATCCAATTCTACTTAGGTATATGCCCATACATAAACATAAGTAATCAATTCCAGTATTGCTCCAACTCAAGAGCCCAAGTTCAACCCAGTCCACACAGGAAAGTAAAACCCAGTCCAAATAGGAAGGAACAACCCAATCCACACAGGATAGCAAGTCAATCATATCGAAGATAATGATTGAATATCAAGACATATCTCACACATGTATACTATTCACGAAAAGGGGTGGAGATGATTATATGTAGTCTCTGAATCATATTCTCTACCGAACCCACGTAGGATCCAAGTACAGATGTCGTCATTGCCGGACCCATGTAAGATCCATGTATAGTAACCATCACTGTCAAACCCACGTAGAATCCAAGTATAGTCGTCATCGCTGCCGACTGGTGCGCTTGGGCGTGGCCTAGCCCAGCACCGGCGGCCCGGACCGATGTGGGCGGCCTGGTCTGATGTGGGTGGTACGGCCTGGCGCGGGCGGCGCTGCCCGACGCGGGCTGTCCGTCCCGATGCGGGTGGTTCGGCCCGATGCGGGTGGTCCGACCCAGCCCAGGCGGTCCAACCAAGCGCGGGCGCCCGAGCGCCGAGCAGGCGAGGAGGGGGTGGGGGCGCTGACCCCATTGATTAAGGAAGCAGTGGACCTGTGAGGTCCGCCCTAGCTGAGCTGGCCGAGGGTTTTGAACCCTCAGACTTCCTGGAAACGACCGGCCATAATGGCCGGCCGGTGTGGCTGCCGCAGGACCCACCGATCCCACCTCCTGGTGCGTTGAAGGCCGGCCTAGTCCGGCCACCTCCTATGCAATCGCCGCGGCCCGCCCCGATAGTGGCCCCTCGATGCTCCGGCACGGTGCGACGGTGCCACGCCCCTCCGTCATGGCCCGTTCAAAGCTGCCGCATCCTATGGCCTCACCGATGCGGTGCGACGGCACCCTGCTCCTCCACCGCAGCTCGCTCCGGCCACAGTCCTCTTCATCCCCGCGCGGTGCAACGACACCGCGCCACCTCCATTCCAAGCCACAACGATGATCAAAAACAATAGCGGAGGAGGGTCAACCATGTTTTTGCGGTCTGTTCTCCTCTCGTGATATCGATAGCAAGTGGAAAATTAAATTAACAATGAATGTTAAATAATACTTGAACGATGAAACAACCCCTATCTCAATAGAAGTTCGTGGAAGCTAGATTCATGGGGGGTGATTTCGATGATTGTGTTGGCATACGTCCAAGAAGGGAATGACGTCACACAACGGCTGGAGAGAGGAGAAGAAACGACACATCGATCTCTCCTTGCGGTGACGGCGTTCTTCATCAATGTCTCGACGTTCCTCAACAAAGGTGATGGAGTTCTCTAAGACATAGAGTTTTCTCTCCAAAAATCCTCACACAACAAGCCAACCTAATAAAATAATTCCTTCTGTTATTTTATTAACACATTCCAAGATTTTCAAAATTAAAAATATTCAAATTAATTTAAGTGATTTAAACATTCAATTAATTGGGTTGGAAAGTGTTTAAGAGGGAGAGAGAAGGAGGTGAGTGGTCTCACATTAATGGGGAGTCAACATAACATAAGAGGGTTTCAGAAAAGTTGGGGAATATAAAGGGGTGGGGCTCATGTGGGCCCCACCTCACAAATATCTAAATAAGAGAAGTTAGGATTTAGTGGGTCCCACCCCAAATTCCACACATAGGTTAAAAATACTTAGAGTACAAATAAAATTGTAACACATATTTTATTTCACTCTTTAATTAAACCACTTTTTTTACAACACCTCCCCAGCAAACGCAACTCCAGTAAATGTTTTCATAAGCAATTACCGGCACTACGGTTTCATCAGTGCCCTCAGATTTTGATTCTGAGCACCGGTTCAAAAGATAGAAAAACCCACTCGTTCATTCACTGAACGTACATGTGTTATACTTCAAAAATTGATTTCGGGCACACCGGGCCTCGAAATCAGGTGCCTTCAGAAACTGCATACTCATAAAATCCCAAATAATTTAAGAAATAAATTTCCTTGAAATTTATGGGTATTTACATTACACCCACCTCAGGGAGTTATGTCCCTATAAAGATACATCACAAACTAGGGAAAAATGAGGGTATTGTTCATGTATTTAAGCCTATGGCTCCCAAGTGCTCTCTTGGAGGTTCCCGTGCTTCCACATGATGCACACTAGAGGAATCGACTGCCCACATATGTCCTGATCCTGTCGATCCTCGATCTCCACCGAGACCTCTGCAAAAGTCACCCTGTCATCAATGTCCAGCTCCCAATGGTCGATGAAATGTGTCGGGTCATACACGTACCTCCTCAGCTGAGATACATTGAAGACGGTGTGCACCCAATGCAACTAAGCTGGAAGAGCCATGCGATAAGCCACCTCACCTATCCTGCTGAGAACCTGAAATTGTCCGATGAAGCACGGAGATATCTTTCCACCCCAGCCAAATCTCCGTAATCTTTGTCAAGGTGAGACCCGTAATGAAATCTGGTCATGATCCTCGAATTCTAGTGGTCTATTCCTCCTATCAGCATAAGACTTATGTCAACTCTGAGATGTCCTCATCCACTCCTGGATAGCCCGAACCTTCTCTGTCATGGTCTGGACCATCTCTGGCCCCAAAAGTGCTGACTCCCCAGGGTCTGTCCAGCAAAGAGGTGATCTGCAAGGTCGGCCGTACAATGCCTCGTATGGTGCCATGCCGATGTTGGAGTGGTATCTGTTGTTGTACGCAAACTCCAGCAAAGGTAAGTGATCCTCCCAACTACGATAGAAGTTGGGGACACATGCACGGAGCATTTCCTCGAGATTTTGAATGGTTCTCTTCGTCTGACCTTCCGTCTGAGGGTGAAAGGTAGTGCTCAGGCGTAGCTGCGTCCCGAATGCCTCCTGCAACCCCTTCCAAATCTGGGAAGTAAAGAGAGCATCATGATCAGAGATGATAAATGACAGCATGACATGAATCCATACTATCTCCTAAACGTAGAGGCGTCCCAAGCTCTCCACTGAGCCCTTCTCTCTGATGGGTATGAAGTGGGTCGACTTGGCGAGTCAGTCAACGATCACCCAAATGGAGTCATTCCCTCTGGAAGTACGTGGAAGTCCAGTCACGAAATCCATAGATATCTCATCCCACTTAAACTTCGGGACCTGTAAGGGTTGTACCAAGCCCTCTAGTACCTGATGCTCCACCTTCACCTGCTGACAGGTGAGGCATCATGAAACGAACTCCACCACAGCCTTCTTCATACCCGGCCACTAGTGCTGTCGTCTGAGATCCTAGTACATCTTCACTACCCCTAGATTTACCGCTTGAGGTGAAGTGTGAAACACTCTCACCATGTCCTCCTATAGTGCATCTGGTACCATGGTACATCCTCTGAAAAGGATGATGTTATATCATCCTAGAGAAAATCCATCAAATGCCTGTCCTGAGGATATCTATGCACATTGAATCTCACCGTCAATGTCCCCTCGATGTGCCTCTCTGACCTGCTGAAGACATGGAGGAGTGACTATGAGAGACTGTAGAAAGGCTTCCCAATCACTATCCAAGAAGGATATCTGTAAAGTGGCTAACTGCTCTGTCGCCTATCTATGTAGTTGGAAGCCCAACCTCCTACTGAGAGCATCAACTACTACGTTCCCCTTCCCAAGAGTATAGATTATGTCAATATAATAGTCCTTGAGGAACATGAGCCATCGCCGCTGCCTCAGGTTCAAGTCCTTCTACGAGAATATGTACCTGAGACTTTGGTGGTTAGAATAGACTGTAATGTGCTCGCCCATCAGATAGTTCCACCACATCTTCATGGCAAAGACCATTGCTGCTAACTCCAGGTCGTGGGTAGCGTAGTTCTGATCGTGATTTCTCAACTATCATGAACCATAAGATATCATTTCCCGCTCCTACATTAGGACACACCCTAGTCCGGTTCCTGATGCATCGTAGTAAACTATGTATCCTACGCCCTCCTCTGGAAGCCTCAAGATGGGTGCACTGGTCAATCTCTGTCTCAGCTTCTGAAGATCTACTGACATCTATCTGACCACACGAAGGGTTTATCCTTCTTCTTCAAAGCTGAAATTGGTGCTGCAACTCTAGAGAAGTCTAGAAAATACATCCTATAGTACTCAACCAGACCCAAGAAACTCCGCAACTCCATCACGCTCCTGGGTAGTTCCCAAGCTAGAACTGCCTCGATCTTCCCATGATCCACCCCAACACCCGCCTCAGAGATAATGTGTCCCAAGATGTGGACCTCTCGAATCTAGAACTGACAATTCGAGAGCTTACCGAAAAGATGGATCTCTCGGAGTGTGTCCAGTACAACCCGCAAGTGGTTGGCGTGCTCCTCCTCAGTAGTCGAGTAGATCAATATGTCGTCGATAAACACTATGACAAACCGATCGAAGTAAGGTTGGAAGATCATGTTCATGAGACTCATGAACACTAAAAGAGCATTGATTACAACGAAAGTCATAACCAAGAACTCATATTGTCCATACTGACACTTGAAGGCCGTCTTCTGCACATCCTTGTCTCGAACACCGAGCTGATGATAGCCTGACCTGAGGTCTATCTTCGAGAACCATCTTTCTCCCTTGAGCTGATTGAAGAGGTTGTCAATCCTCGGAAGTGGATAATTTTTCATCATGGTCACCTGGTTCAGGCGATGGTAGTCGAAACACAGTCGCATGCTTCCGTCCGCCTTCTTGGCGAACAGGATCAGGGTAGCCCAGGGTGAAACACTGGGTTAGATGAATCCCATGCCCTGAAAGTCCTCTAGTTATACCCATTTCTCTCGAAGCTCAGCGGGATCCATCCAATATGCTAGTGTAGATATTGGGGTTGTCCCCGAGTACATGTTAATATATAAGTATACCTCTCTAGGAGGAGGTAGTCCTGGAAAATCATCAGGAAAAACGTCTGCATACTGATCCACCACTACAGGAAAACTCGGACTCCGCACATCAACTGCTCCTAGGATGAGACTAGCCAACTGATGGGTGATCAGCTGTCCTCTCCTCTACGTTAGTCCATCATGTACTGCAAAGGCTCCCTTCTCGCCAGTGATGGTGAATCTTCTCCCATCGGTGTGAAGACATTTCACCTTGTTCCTAATACAGTCATTCTAAGCATGGACCTTAGACAACCAATCCATGCCCAAGATGACGTCATAAGGCCTCGATGCCACTACAAGAAGAACCTCCCTGAATCTCTCACCTCCTAGAGTATGATCACACTTTCGGCACTACTGCGTAATCATTGAGTCTACTCCTGTAGGAGTCTCTAGTCGTAAGGATCGAGCCAACGACTCCGTTGGAATCTATGAGCTCTTAACAAGTCCTGCGACAATTAAAGAATGACTCGCTCCTGTGTCTATAAGAACTGCAATAAGGGTGGAGTAGACATAGATAGTACCTTGAATCAACTCAGGTGCCCCATGGTTTTAGGCATCCACTACCTGAAGTTGATCCTGCCTCTATCCGCCAGCTCCCTGTTGTCGGGGTGGACCTCCTGGTGGTGGTGGTGGTAGAGCCTGAAATCATCGCCCACAACCCGCTGCTCGGCCAGCTCCTCTGCCTCATCCGCCTGCTCCCTGCGGACCACCACTGTCAAACCTCTGCATCTTCTGTGGTGGTCCCTCAATCATCTGCTACTCCTATACATGGTGGGTTGGGCAGTCACGAGCCATGTGGCCCTTCCCGCCGCATGAATAGCACTATCTGCCTCTCGTATGAATGGCTCTGCAGCGTGTTCCCCGCACCTCCAAGCCAGTATCCTGAGGTCGTCAGCCTGATGGTATGGTCCGCTTGGACCCCTGTGACATCTGTCAACTTCCAGCTTCAGAAGACTCTGCTACGTTCCACCCTGGCGTAGGTCTCACTGCTGGTGTAGGCTCAGGAAGAAATCTCTCTACAAAAAGGGCTCACTCCAGTACTCCTGCCAACATCGAAATGCTGAGGGAGATCATCAAAGCCCTGATCTCATGCATTAGTCCCTACTTGATGGTCTGAGCCTTGAAGAATGGGTCATGTACCATGTCCATGGAGTAGCGTGAGAAATCAGTAAATCTCACCGAGTACTAGGCTATTGTCATGCTGCCCTGCCGCAGTTGTAGTACCTCCTGGATGCGCACTGCACAGAGGGTGGCTGGAACAAACTCCGAGCGGATTATGGTCTTGAAGTCCACCCAAAGATGTGATGCCTCTTCATGCACATGGAGCATCAGGATCCACTATCTACCTAATGCTACGTATAGGAGACTCACCGAAGGAATCACCATAAGGTCAACTGGTGTCCCTACAAATATGAAAACTCGAACAACAGCCACCAGGTAATCCTCGGCTACCCGAGTGTAACGCCCCGACCCTAGTTACCCAGAGCCGGTGCATTATTTTAATACATTGGCATGATTACACGGAATCATGTATCGAAAGACCGATTAGTTTAGCAGTCTTGGAAAATAGATTACATACATGAATTTTACATTACACTTCATAACATACAAAACAACATAAATAATCCTTTATGAATGGAATTATTCCCTTGTCTTAACCATTCTTATCAATCACAATACACTTCTTGGAATCCTGGGAAAAATAAAACATTGAAAGGGGTGAGCTCAAACGCTCCGTAAGGGTAAGCAATATAGCAAAAATATTTATAAATAAGCATAATCATTTAAGGCAATGTATAACAAAAAAAATCCTTTTCAACTTGAACATTAACATAGTATGAAAAAAATAAAATGAAATAATTCCATTTACTTATTCACATGGATATTCTACTAATTGAATAATCACATGCAATATCAATATCCACTTTCATAATGATGGAATGCATCATGCCCGACTATCATAACCACATAGCCAAGGCCTCGTGCCAAGACTACAAATAAGATTTTTCCAAGGCCTTGTGCCAAGACACTAGTTTGTCTCATGATACCTACCGATGCATCGAGGAGCTATAGCGGGCTCCACCCGTCACATATTAAGTCCAATGCATTCCCATATGAAAAGGTTTAAACAAAACATAAACATTCATATTAAAACTAGCATACGAAATGTCAATACTTTCACCATAAACTATGAATGGTATAAAAATAGCACATCCACAGTCAAACATATCAAAAAACCTTCAATACAATATAGAAGTTTGGGTCACAATAAATCAACTTCATATAATCATAAAATCCATCAAAGGATGTTGAAATAGATGAAATCAAAACTATTTGAGAGAAATATCTCCTTTTTTTGAAATCATTTAAAGGTCACACATTTATAAAGGAAGAAATTAAAAGAGATTTTTGAATCAAAGTGTCTCATACCACTTTGAAACTTTTGAAAGGAATTAACATTTTAAAAACATTCATGTCCATATAAATAAATCCTTAAAAACCATTTTGAAGACATGGACATTTATTAAAAATATTGAGAAATATAAATCTTTAAAACATTTAAAATTCTGATTTTGATAAAGAGTACCTTTCTGAAATTCATAAAATATTCATTTTGAAATAATTTAAAAGTCACATAATTATAAAATAAAACATTTTCATTGAAAATATTCTTATAAGGTTGTAAGGAAAGCTTTGAAGATTTTATAACAGTGGTAAATAGCCGCACCCGCCGTATATGTTAAAAAAAACATTCTTACCTTAATTCTGTCGAAAAGGTTAAAAAGCACCTTGTTTGGAAAATGACAGAAAGATTCCTTTATAAACCCATAAGGGTATAAATGACTTTAACTCATATTCTTTGTAAATAGTAAAAATGTTTTGAAATACATTTCGAAGAAACATGGCTGTGGATGATAAAGAAATCCTAGTAGATAATTACGTATAAACAACCTCGGATAATTAAGAGATTGTGAAATAACCCTTACCTTGTACTTTTCCTTGGTTGGGGTAGGTTAACCTCCTGTATAATGGTGAAATAATTTTTATGAAATTATACAAGAATCATATACATTAATATGATATCATATATGATCTTTTATCATTGATTTGTTAATAATATCTTAGTATTATCGTTGTTTCGGTTGTTAACTTACTCATTTTCTTTTATATGTTTTGTTACGTAAGACATGTTTGTAATGGATAGGTTGTATATTATTCATATCTAGAATGATATCAAGTCCTTAGATACTATTATTAATCATAAAATGAGAATTATAATTGAATGGATACGATGGAGAATGAATCTCATCGCGTTCGTTGAGATGGTAGTCTGTACGTACGCACGAGTGACAATATCATTATTTTGATATTAAAATAATATATAAATGGTTGTTATATCATATATACAGAATAATTAACATGTTATATTTATTATTTACATGAGTTACATATCATTATTATACCCATCCATATAATAATATATTGAATAACAATTACACCACGACGTGGAGACGGTAAGCCGTACGTACGCACGTATGGTGACATGTTATTCAAAGGGTAGATAGAATACTGAATATGGTTGTACCATATTTATAATAAAATCACAGTATATATATGATAATGGAGTTATTATTTTAGAATGGTAACAACAAAGGAAGAAGAAGTGGAAGAAGAAAGGAACTTGGAAAAGGGTGGTGAAATCATTACCTCTTCTTCGGGTTCTTCCTTTTGATTTGATCAAAAGGGATCCTTAGGTTGGCTTCCTGATCAAACTAAGGCCTCTAGGTTGTAGTGAGGGATGTTGGGAGAGTATTTGGGCAGAGTTTGGCCGGACCAAAAGGCTTTGAAGGTGTGAAGAAATGAGAAGGAGGAGTGTCCTTTTATAAGAGGGGCGAGGGGTACCTTTGGAAAAGCTAGAAATATTAATTTATAATAAATTCATATTCGGGTTCATTGGCTCCAAAGTTGATTATTCAAAGGTAAAGGTGGTAATAGGTCGAAAACCATTCATCCAATAGAATTTATACAGGTTTGGGTTACTAAATTAACCTTATCTTATAGTTTTAACTCTTAGTTAATTAGTTTGACATTTACCAAGTCACTTTGTATTTTTATATTATATAGTTAATAAACTAACTAAATACATCCAAGCGACCCCCAAGTGGTCCATTAATGATAAACCTACCACGATATAAGTCTCTTTGCTGAACCTTAGATTTTTAGAAATTTAATATCAATTAATAATATAATATTTGTTATAAAAACTCTTTTATGTCAATTTTGACACTATACAAATGTTGATTTTTGTGAAACTCATAAAAGAATGATTACTTCGAACAAAGTCAATTAAATCCATCCTAATATTCCATATTATCCTAGAAAATTAGTTTAATTCATTAAAAGTCTCAATTTATATTTATTTGGGTATTTAAAATATTAATTATTTTAACTTTTCACTATTATCGTAATTACTCCATCATCATTGTGTCATAAATAAATTAAATAATTTAATGTCTAAAAATTATAAATAAATTTAATTATGTAGGAAATCTTATTATATTTTTAATGAATATTTACAATATAATATATCTTATGTATAACCCTATATTAAAAATGTTTTAGTAAATAAACTTTGATTTTAACTTTTTTAACTCTTCTTTGAATTATATAATAATAAATGTCCTAATCTAATCCAAGTGGACCTAAATGATAATATTTTATTCCTAAGGTTTTTTTTGGTCGAGATACACTTGTCCAATCGAATTAGGAGATGTGTTATGGTAATATTAATATAATTTTTACCCTTAATTACCCTATTTACTTTTAACCGTGGTAAATAAAAGAAAAAAGTTACTATTCACCAAAAATTATTTTCATCTCATTGAACCACATTTTACTTCGTGATATTAACCGTGTCTCTCGGATTTTAGAAATTCCAATCACAGAAGCGGTATAATTAGGTTTTATGAAAAATTTAGTTTTTTAACTACCACTTAGTAGTTTCACTATTCATCAAAAATTGAAGTTTTTCAGAACAATGCCAAAATTTCACCCTAAGCTATAATTGATATTATGAATTCAAAAATGATTTCTATTTTAAAAAATTACAAACATATAAGTTCCATTAATTAATTTTATAATTAATTCTCGTTGTAACAACAAATAGCGTGTTTTTAAGAAACAATATATATCAAAAGATTGACAATTGTTTAGGTCCAATTTCAAAGTGAAATTAATTCTAATGAACACCATTGGATAAAATGGTAAAAATATATTCTAATTATACTTTAAAACAACTCAAATTCATGATTTATCACTATTAATTAGTTTTATTAAAAAAGTTGTTTTTAATTAAAATTTGGTAATTTTCACTATTCATCAAAATATGAAAGTTATCCGAAAAGTACCAAAATTTCACCTTAGGATAAATTCGATACTCCGAATCCAAAAATGAAGTCCATTTTGAAATATAAAATATATATAATTTGAAAATGTAGGTATTACTATTCATAACGGCTAGTTTGATTGGTTGTGGTGTGTGTTTGAACTCGAAGTTGCGTACAACACACGCTACTGTATCATTCAAAGGAAAGCATACCGTGGAAGCTTGGGATGTTTCATTTTAAAATTTTGATGTCCCCATTTAGTCAAAAAGTTTAAAATATTGTATTTAAATAGGGTTCACTATTAAAAGTTGGTAAAAGTGCAATACTGAAAATGAATTTGTTCTTACATTATGTCTAAGAAACTCATAATATGGATTCTAAAATTATAAGGATTATATAAAGATTAAAATTTAGTTAATACTATTCATAACCTCTTTTGAACGGCGTGTTTGGTAAGTCATGGTGCGCTTGAACTCGGTGTTGCGTGTAGTGCAAGTTATTGAATTATTTTGAAGAAATTACACACAATGAAATCTTGGGGTGTTACATTCTCCTCTCGTTCAATAAATTTCGTCCTCGCAATTTGAAATTGTTCTTCGAAAATAAAAGGTTGAAAATAAAAAATATCTTTGTGGGAAAACCCACATAGGAAATTGGGTTACTAATATTTAGCCTTAAAATGAGGAAAAGAGAAATGAAAGGGTCGCCAACAAATTATGATCTCGATTAGGAGAACATTGGTTGAAATTAGAGACATATAATTGGAGGAAAAACGTAAATATTTATAGGTAGTGATTGAGGTCATCAATCACAAACAAGTTTAAAATTGAGGTCCTTAAATTCATCAATCTATGATGATTTAAAATACCATTGATTCAACAAAACAAAAGGTATTAGGATAACACATTTTTGACGTTTCAAAATATCTTAGTTGAAATCCCACATCGAAAAATGAATTAATGAGGCCTCTATTTAAAATAAAGAGTGGAAAGTATGAAGATTACCGAAAATAAAACATACTAGGGTTCCATGTAGGAATATATGGATATGGAAGAGAAATCTAACCATCAATTATGTGATTGAGTGGTAGAGAACATGGCTATGAAAAGGCCAAAAATCCAAAAGCCATAAATTAGTGATGATTTAAGGCACCATCTAGGACAACATTTTTGTTCTATGTTCCTTTTCTTAATATTGAGGAATTTATTTATGAGATTGGCTAAGATCATAAGGAGATATACTTACATTATAATTAGAGTTTTATCCATTAATAAATTTCTACCACAAACTCATCGTTCACTCTAAAAGATAATAGAACGTAAAAAAAATTCTATTTATACTACTCATATAGGGTTCCAAAATAAAAAAATTTATAATTCATCTACCAGATCTTTTAAAAAACACTACATTATTTAATCCAGGACATCTCGTGGGCCAGTGGTAGGTGATACACATTTTTTGCCCTTCGGTTATTGGTTCAAGTTTCGCGGCCTTGCCGGACGCGACGGGTTGCCGCCCGACCTCCGGGATGTCCTTTTATGGCAATCCAAAATAATCCAAACATGAACTATCCAAAATACTTCTGTCCAAACTCACAGTCCAACATTTATAAGGAAGGTAAACATAATGTAGATCCTTTTTACCCGGTAATAGCATATTAATACCTTCATCATGTATTCTTTTAATACACTGAAACATCCTGAATTACCATATTCCTTATTGATTACATTCATGCTCCCTTATTCCATATAGAATGATGGATATACTTCATCAATCAAAAAATGTTTTAAAACCCAACAATGATGTAATATTCAAATCATTAATCAGTTTCAAGGTAGTCAAGAATATCCAATATAATTTATCCAAAACAATCATGTATTATTCCAAAATCACTACCTCAGTATCAGAACTATATTATGGTTTATAATTCTCTCAACCATATATTTTCCAAAACTTTATCCTGCTACTGAGTCACTTTTCTTTATCCACACAATCTCAAGTCCTTAATGAAATAGTACTGCAGTACAATCCTTATATACTCCATAATTATTATAACAAGTACATTGTTGATACAACACTCAATTGACATAATCAGCATAAGAACTCAAATCATTCTTCTTCATCTGTGGTAGTATCACAACTTGATTATTATCCAATATAATCATTTGCGGCATGGTTTGATGACTGGTACATAGGTTCGTGTAGTTTCCAAACTCCTTGCAAATGAAGCGTTGTACATTTGAAACCATTTTCTTACCCTTTCAGTCACGTACTTTGTACCCTTTTCCTCCACACTTATAACAATCTCCTATTCCTTTTAGGCAAGTTCTAGGGTGTTTCTTTCCACAGTTATCACATATGAGAAAATTCTTCTTTTCCCTCTTCCCTTTATCCATCTTTCTCTCTTCCATCCTTTTCTTCTCTTGCTTCCTTTCAAAGCCATAGGACTCAGTAAACTCTTTACTTATCTTATCAACACATGATATTATTTCTTCATTTGATGATAATACATGCGAGACTATTTCTCTTATAAATTCTGGCTTAAGACCATGAAATATATGATCCTTCTTTCTCTTTGTATCATGTTCATTTCTAGAGTTCTCATTCCTTCTACTGGGCATCATTTCTAAACAATGGAATACATTAGATTAGTTTATGAATAACAATACCTAATCCCAAACTTGTAAAACACATAACATACATTAAATAGTTTATGGATATAATCCATAATCCTAAAAATGTCTCCTTTGAGGAAGTATATACTCATAAACCCTTCATAATGGTTTGTAAAGAAAAGGATATTTATCCTAAGCATATCCCCCAGGAGTGTCGTAACCAAGAGTGCAGCAAGGCCCGTTGTCGTGCACCAGTTCCCGTTTGAGTCTAGATCAAAGCAGTGTTTTCGGGTTTTACCCCTAGGTACATCTGTGCTAGAGCCACCTCTACCTACTCGTATCCAGACATGCATGTATTGCTCGGAAAACTCACAAAATATCTACAATACCAAAATTCTAGGAAGTTCTTCTATATTAATCCTCATAGTCCATATTAAATTTATGTGATCTAATCAGAGTTTATCTAAATCTAGTTTCCAAGGTTTTTACTAAACTTCCTCTGATACCAACTGTAATGCCTCGACCCTAGTTACCTAGAGTCGGTGCATTATTTTAATACATTGTCATGATTACAAGGAATCAAGTCTCGAAAGACCGATTAGTTTAGCAGTCTTGGAAAATAGATTATATACATGAATGTTACATTACACTTCATAACATACAAAACAACATAAATAATCCTTTATGAATGTCATTATTCCCTTGTCTTAACCCTTCTTATCAATCACAATACACTTCTTAAATCCTAGGAAAAATAAAACATTGAAAGGGGTGAGCTCAAACGCTTCGTAAGGGTAAGCAATATAGCGAAAACATTTATAAATAAGCATAAACATTTAAGGCAATGTATAACAAAAAAAAGCCTTTTAAAATTGAACTTCAACATAGTATGAAAAAAATAAAATGAAATAATGTCACTTACTTATTCACATGGATATTCTACTAATCGAATAATCACATGCAATATCAATAGCCACATTCATAATGATGGAATGCATAATGCCAGACTATCATAACCACATAGCCAAGGCCTCGTGCCAAGACTACAAATAAGATTTTTCCAAGGCCTTGTGCCAAGACATTAGTTTGTCTCATGAGACCTACCGATGCATCGAGGAGCTATAGCGGGCTCCACCCATCACATATTAAGTCCAATGCATTCCCATATGAAAAGGTTTAAACATAACATAAACATTCATATTAAAACTAGAATACGAAATGTCAATACTTTCACCATAAACTATGAATGGTATAAAAATAGCACATCCATAGTCAAACATATCACAAAACCTTCAATACAATATAGAAGTTTTGTATCATAATAAATCAACTTCATATAATAATAAAATCCATCAATGGATGTTGACATAGATGAAATGAAAACTATTTGAGAGAAATATCTCCTTTTTTTTAAATCATTTAAAAGTCACACATTTATAAAGGAAGTAATTAAAAGAGATTTTTGAATCAAAGTTTCCCATACCAATTTGAAACTTTTGAAATGAATTAAAATTTTAAAAACATTAATCTCCGTATAAATAAATCCTTAAAACCCATTTTGAAGACATGGACATTTATTAAAAAGATTTAGAAAGATAAATCTTTAAAACATTTAAAATTCTGATTTTGATAAAGAGTACCTTTCCGAAATTCTTAAAATATTCATTTTGAATTCATTTAAAAGTCACATAATTATAAAATAAATTATTTTCTTTCAAAATATTCTTATAATCTTGTAAGGGAAGATTTGAAGATTTTATAACGGCGGTAAATAGCCGCACCCACCGTATAAGTTAAAAAAACATTCTTACCATAATTCTGTCGAAAAGGTTAAAAAGCACCTTGTTTGGAAAATGACAGAAAGATTCCTTTATAAACCCATAAGGGTATAAATGACTTTAACTCATATTCTTTGTAAATAGTAAAAATGTTTTGAAATACATTTTGAAGAAACATGGATGTGGATGATAAATAAATCCTAGTAGATAATTACGTATAAACAACCTCGGATAATGAATAGATTGTGAAATAACCCTTACCTTGTAATATTCCTTTTTGGGGTAGGTTAACCTCCTTTATAATGGTGAAATAATTGTTATTAAATTATACAAGAATCATATACATTAATATGATATCATATATGATCTTTTAACATTGATTTGTTAATAATATCATATTATTATCGTTGTTTCGGGTGTTAACTTACTTGTTTTCTTTTATATGTTTTGTTACGTAAGCCATGATTGTAATGGATAGGTTGTATATTATTCATATCTAGAATGATATCAAGTCCATAGATACTATTATTAATCATAAAATGAGAATTATACTTGAATGGAAACGATGGAGAATGAATCTCATCGTGTTCGTGGAGACGGTAGTCCGTACGTACGCACGAGCGACAATATCATTCTTTTGATATTAAAATAATATATAAATGGTTGTTATATCATATATACAGAATCATTAACATGTTATATTTATTATTTACATGAGTTACATATCATTATTATACCAATCCAAATAATAATATATTGAATAACAATTACACCACGACGTGGAGACGGTAAGTCGTACGTACGCACGTATGGTGACATGTTATTCAAAGGGTAGATAGAATACTGAATATGGTTGTACCATATTTATAATAACATCACAGTATATATATGATACTGGAGTTATTATTTTAGAATGGTAACAACAAAGGAAGAAGAAGTGGAAGAAGAAAGGAACTTGGAAAATGGTGGTGAAATCATTACCTCTTCTTCGGGTTTTTCCTTTTGATTTGATCAAAAGGGATCCTTAGGTTGGCTTTCTGATCCAAATAAGGCCTCTAGGTTGTATTGAGGGATGTTGGGAGAGTATTTGGAAAGATTTTGGCCGATCCAAAAGTCTTTGATGGTGTGAAGAAATGAGAAGGAGGAGTTCCCTTTTATAAGATGGGTGAGGGGTACCTTTGGAAAAGCTAGAAATATTAATTTATAATAAATTCATATTCCGTTTCTAATGGCTACAACGTTGATTATTCAAAGTTCAAGGTGGTAATTGGTCGAAAACCATTCAACAAATAGAATTTAGACTGGTTTGGGTTACTATATTATCCTTATCTTTTATTTTTTACTCTTAGTTAATTAGTTTGACATTTTCCATGTCACATTGTATTTTTATATTATATAGTTAATAAACGTACTATATACATCCAAGAGACCCCCAAGTGGTCCATTAATGGTACACCTATCATGATATAAGTCTCTTGGCCGAACCTTAGATTTTTAAGAATTTAATATCAATTAATAATATAATATTTGTTTTAAAAACTCTTTTATGTCAATTTTGACACTATTCAAATGTTGATTTTTTTGAAACTCATAACAGAATGATTACTTCGAAAAAATTCAATTAACTCCATCTTAATATTCCATAATATCCTAGAAAATTAGTTTAATTCATTAAAAGTCTAAAATTATATTTATTTGTGTATTTAAAATATCAATTATTTTAAATTTTCACTATTATGGTAATTACGGCATCATCGTTGTGTCATAAATAAATTAAATTATTTAATGTCTAAAAATTATAAATAAACTTTCATTATGTATGAAATCCTATAATAGTTCTAATTAATATTTACAATTGAATTTATCTTATGTATAACCCTATATTAAAAATGTTTCAGTAAATAAACTTTGATTTTAACTTTTTTAACTCTTATTTGAATTAAATAATAATAAATGTCCTAATCTGATCCAAGTGGACTAAATGATAATATTTTATTACTAAGGTTGTTTTTGGTCGATATACACTTGTCCAATAGAATTAGGACATGTGTTAGGGTAATATTAATACAATGTTTACCCTTAATTACCCTATTTACTTTTAACAATGGTAAATAAACGTAAAAAGTTAATATTCACCAAAAAGTATTTTCATCTCATTGAACCACATTTTACATCTTGATATTAACCGTGTCTCTTAGATTTTAGAAATTCCAATCACAGAAGTGGTAAAATTATGTTTATGAAAAATTCAGATTTTTAACTACCGCTTAGTAGTTTCACTATTCATCAAAAATTGAAGTTTTTCAGAACAATGCCAAACTTTCACCCTAAGCTATAATTGATATTCCGAATTCAAAAATGATGTCTATTTTAAAAAATTACAAACATATAAGTTTCATTAATTAATTTTATAATTAATTCCCGTTGTCACAACAAATAGCGTGTTTTTAAGAAACAATATATATCAAAAGATTAACAATTGTTTAGGTCCAATTTCAAAGTGAAATTAATTCTAATGAACACCATTGGATAAATTGGTAAAAATATATTCTAATTATACTTTAAAACCACTAAAATTCATAATTTATCACTATTAATTATTTTGATTAAAAAAGTTGTTTTTAATTAAAATATAGTAATTTTCACGATTCATCAAAATATGAAAGTTATCCGAAAAGTACCAAAACTTCACCTTAGGATAAATTCGATACTCTGAATCCAAAAATGAAGTCCATTTTGAAATATAAAATATATATTATTTCAAAAAGTATGCATTACTATTCATAACGGCTAGTTTGATTGGTTGTGGTGTGTGTTAGAACTCGAAGTTGCATACAACACACACTACTGTATCATTCAAAGGAAAGCGTACCGTGGAAGCTTGGGATGTTTCATTTTAAATATTTGATGTCCCCATTTAGTCAAAAAGTTTAAAATATTGTATTTAAAAAGGGTTCACTATTAAAAGTTGGTAAAAGTGCAATACTGAAAATGAATTTGTTCTTACATTATGTCTAAGAAACTCATAATATGGATTCTAAAATTATAAGGATTATATAAAGTTTAAAACTTAGTTAATACTATTCATTACCTCTTTTGAACGGCTTGTTTGGTAAGTCATGGTGCGCTTGAACTCGGTGTTGTGTGTAGTGCATGTTATTGAATAATTTTAATGAAATAACACACTATGAAATCTTGGGGTGTTACATTCTCCCCTCAATCAATAAATTGCGTCCTCACAATTTGAAATTGTTCTTCGAAAATAAAAGGTTGAAAATAAAAAATATCTTTGTGGGAAACCCCACATCGGAAATTGGGTTACTAAAATTTAGCCTTAAAATGAGGAAAATAGAAATGAAAGGGTCACCACCAAATTATGATCTCGATTAGGAGAACATTGGTGGCAATTAGAGACATATAATTGGAGGGAAAACGTAAATATTTATAGGTAGTGATTGAGGTCATCAATCACAAACAATTTTAAAATTGAGGTCCTTAAATTCATAAATCTATGATGACTTAAAATACCATCGATTCAACAAAACATAAGGTATTAGGATACCACATTTTTAACGTTTCAAAATATCTTAGTTGAAATCCCACATCGAAAAATGAATTAATGAGGCCTATATTTAAAATAAAGAGTGGAAATTATGAAGATTACCGAAAATAAAACATACTAGGGTTCCATGTAGAAAAATATAGATATGGAAGAGAAATCTAACCATCAATTATCTTATGGAGAGTGGTAGAGAACATGTCTATGAAAAGGCAAACATTCCAAAAGCCATAAATTAGTGATGATTTAAGGCACCATCTAGGACAATATTTTTGTTCTAAGTTCCTTTTCTTAATGTTGAGGAATTTATTTATGAGATTGGCTAAGATCATAAGGAGATATTCTTACTTTATAATTAGAGTTTTATCCATTAATAAATTTCTACCACAAACTCATCTTTCACTATAAAAGATAATAGAACGTAAAAAAAATTATAATTATACTATTCATACAGGGTTCCAAAATAAACAAATTTATAATTCATCTACCAGATCTTTTAAAAAAACTATATTATTTAATCTAGGACATCTCGTGGTCCAGTGGTAGTTGATACTCCTTTGTTGCCCTTCGGTTGCGGGTTCAATTATCGCAGCCTTGCCAGACGCGATGGGTTGCCGCCCGACCTCCGGGTTGTCCTTTTATGGCAATCCAAAATAATCCAAACTAGAACTATCCAAAATACTTCTGTCCAAACACACAATCCCACATTTATAAGGAAGGTAAACATAATGTAGATCCTTTTTACCCCATAATAGCATAAGAATAACTTCATCATTTATTATTTTAATACACTGAAACATCCTGAATTACCATATTCCTTATTGATTACATTCATTCTCCCTTATTCCATATAGAATGCTGGATATACTTCATCAATCCAAAAAAAATTTAAACCCCAACAACGATGAAATATACAAATCATTAATTAGTTTCAAGGTGGTCAATAATATCTAATATAATTTATCCAAAACAATCATGTATTATTTCAAAATCACTACCTCAGTATCAGAACTATATTATGGTTTATCATTCTCTCAACCATATATTTTCCAAAAATTTATCCTGCTATTGAGTCACTTTTCTTTATCCACAAAATCTCAAGTCCTTAATGAAATAGTACTGTATTACAATCCTTATATACTCCATAATTATTATAACAAGTACATTGTTGATACAACACTCAATTGACATAATCAACATAAGAACTCAAATCATTCCTCTTCATCTATGGTAGTATCACAACTTGATTATTATCCAATATAATCATTTGCGGCATGGTTTGATGACTGGTACATAGGTTCGCGTAGTGTCCAAACTCCTTGCAAATGAAGCGTTGTACATTTGAAACCATTTTCTTACCCTTGCAGTCACGTACTTTGTACCCTTTTCCTCCACACTTATAACAAACTCATATTCCATTTAGGCAAGTTCTAGGGTGTTTCTTTCCACAGTTATCACATATGAGAAAATTCTTCTTTTCCCTCTTCCCTTTATCCATCTTTCTCTCTTCCAACCTTTTCTTCTCTTGCTTCCTCTCAAAGCCATAGGACTCAGTAAACTCTTTACTTATCTTATCAACACATGATATTATTTCTTCATATGATGATAATACATGCAAGACTATTTCTCTTATAAATTCTGGCTTAAGACCATGAAATATATGATCCTTCTTTCTCTTTGTATCATGTGCATTGCTTGAGTTCGCATTCCTTCTACTGGGCGTCATTTCTAAACAATGGCATACATTAGATTAGTTTATGAATAACAATACCTAATCCCAAACTTGTAAAACACATAACATACATTAAATAGTTTATGGATATAATCCATAATCCTAAAAATGTATCCTTTGAGGAAGTATATACTCATAAACCCTTCATAATGGTTTGTAATGAAAAGGAGATTTATCCTAAGCATATCCCCCGGGAGTGTCGTAACCAAGAGTGCAGCAAGGCCCGTTGTCGTGCACCAGTTCCCGTTCGAGTCTAGCTCAAAGCGGTGTTTTCGGGTTTTACCCCTAGGTACATCTGTGCCAGAGCCGCCTCTACCTGCTCGTATCCAGACAGGGATGTATTGCTCGGAAAACTCACAAAATATCTACAATACCAAAATTCAAGGAAGTTATTCTATACTAATCCTCAAAGTCCATCTTAAATCTATGTGCTCTAATCAGAGTTTATCTAAATCTAGTTTCCAAGGTTTGTACTAAACTTCCTCTGATACCAACTGTAACGCCCCGAACCTAGTTACCTAGAGTCGGTGAATTATTTTAATACATTGGCATGATTACAAGGAATCATGTCTCGAAAGACCGATTAGTTTAGCAGTCTGGGAAAATAGATTACATACATGAATGTTACATTACACATCATAACATACAAAACAACATAAATAATCCTTTATGAATGTCATTATTCCCTTGTCTTAACCCTTCTTATCAATCACAATATACTTCGTGGAATCCTGGGAAAAATATAACATTGAAAGGGGTGAGCTCAAAGGCTCTGTAAGGGTAAGAAATACAGCGGAAACATTTATAAATAAGCATAAACATTTAAGGAAATGTATAACTAAAAAAACCCTTTTAAACTTGAACATCAACATAGTATGAAAAAAATTAAATGAAATAATTCCATTTACTTATTCACATGGATATTCTACTAATCGAATAATCACATGCAATATCAATAGCCACCTTCATAATGATGGAATGCATAATGCCAGACTATCAAAACCACATAGCCAAGGCCTTGTTCCAAGACTACAAATAAGATTTTGCCAAGTCCTTGTGCCGAGACACTGGTTTGTCTCATTAGACCTACCGATGCATCGAGGAGCTATAGCGGGCTCCACCTGTCACATATTAAGTCCAATGCATTCCCATATGAAATGGTTTAAACATAACATAAACATTCATATTAAAACTAGCATACGAAATGTCAATACTTTCACCATAAACTATGAATGGTATAAAAATAGCACATCCACAATCAAACATATCACAAAACCTTCTATACAATATAGAAGTTTTGTATCACAATAAATCAACTTCATATAATCATAAAATCCATCAAAGGATGTTGACATAGATGAAATCAAAACTATTTGAGAGAAATATCTCCTTTTTTTTAAATCATTTAAAAGTCACACATTTATAAAGGAAGTAATTAACATAGATTTTTGAATCAAAGTGTCCCATACGACTTTGAAACTTTTGGAAGGAATTAAAATTTTAAAAAAATTCATGTCCATATAAATAAATCCTTAAAAACCATTTTGAAGACATGGACATTTATTAAAAAGATTTAGAAAGATAAATCTTTAAAACATTTAAAATTCTGATTTTGATAAAGAGTACCTTTCCGAAATTCTTAAAATATTTATTTTGAATTCATTTAAAAGTCACATAATTATAAAATAAAACATTTTCCTTGAAAATATTCTTATAATCTTGTAAGGGAAGCTTTGAAGATTTTATAACGGCGGTAAATAGCCGCACCTGCCGTATAAGTTAAAAAAACATTCTTACCATAATTCTGTCGAAAAGGATAAAAAGCACCTTGTTTGGAAAATGACAGAAAGATTTCTTTATAAACCCATAAGGGTATAAATGAATTTAACTCATATTCTTTGTAAATAGTAAAAATGTTTTGAAATACATTTCGAAGAAACATGGATGGGGATGATAAAGAAATCCTAGTAGATAATTACGTATAAACAACCTCGGATAATGAAGAGATTGAGAAATAACCCTTACCTTGTACTTTTCCTTTGTTGGGGTAGGTTAACCTCCTGTATAATGGTGAAATAATTGTTATTAAATTATACAAGAATCATATACATTAATATGATATCATATATGATCTTTTAACATTGATTTGTTAATAATATCTTAGTATTATCGTTGTTTCAGTTGTTAACTTACTCGTTTTCTTTTATATGTTTTGTTAGGTAAGCCATGTTTGTTATGGATAGGTTGTATATTATTCATATCCAGAATGATATCAAGTCCTTAGATACTATTATTAATCATAAAATTAGAATTATACTTGAATGGATACGATGGAGAATGAATCTCATCGCGTTTATGGAGACGGTAGTCAGTACGTACGCACGAGCGACAATATCATTCTTTTCATATTAAAATAATATATAAATGGTTGTTATATCATATATACAGAATTATTAACATGTTATATTTATTATTTACATGAGTTACATATCATTATTATAACCATCCAAATAATAATATATTGAATAACAATTACACCACGACGTGGAGACGGTAAGCCGTACGTACGCACGTATGGTGACATGTTTTTCAAAGGGTAGATAGAATACTGAATATGGTTGTACCATATTTATAATAACATCACATTATATATATGATACTGGAGTTATTATTTTAGAATGGTAACAACAAAGGAAGAAGAAGTGGAAGAAGAAAGGAACTTGGAAAATGGTGGTGAAATCATTACCTCTTCTTCGGGTTCTTCCTTTTGATTTGATCAAAAGGGCTCCTTAGGTTGGCTTTCTGATCAAAATAAGGCCTCTAGGTTGTAGTGAGGGATGTTGGGAGAGTATTTGGGCAGAGTGTGGCCGAACCAAAAGGCTTTGAAGGTGTGAAGAAATGAGAAGGAGGAGTGCCCTTTTATAAGAGGGGTGAGGGGTACCTTTGGAAAAGCTAGAAATATTAATTTATAATAAATTTATATTCTGTTTCTAATGGCTCCAAAGTTGATTACTCAAAGTTCACGGTGGGAATAGGTCGAAAACCATTCAACAAATAGAATTTATACAGGTTTGGGTTACTACATTAACCTTATCTTTTAGTTTTAACTCTTAGTTAATTAGTTTGACATTTACCATGTCACATTGTATTTTTATATTATATAGTTAATAAACATACTATATACATCCAAGCGACCCACAAGTGGTACATTAATGATACACCTATCATTATATAAGTATCTTGGCTGATCCTTAGATTTTGAGGAATTTAATATCAATTAATAATATAATATTTGTTTTAAAAACTCTTTTATGTCAATTTTGACACTATTCAAATGTTTATTTTTGTGAAACTCATAAAATAATGATTACTTCGAACAAAGTCAATTAAATCCATCCTAATATTCCATATTATCCTATAAAATTAGTTTAATTCATTAAAAGTCTCAAATTATATTTATTTGGGTATTTAAAATATCAATTATTTTAAATTTTCACCATTATGGTAATTACTGCGTCATCATTGTGTCATAAATAAATTAAATTATTTAATGTCTAAAAATTATAAATAAAATTTCATTATGTAGGAAATCTTATTATATTTCTAATTAATATTTACAATCGAATTTATCTTATGTATATCCCTATATGAAAAATGTTTTAGTAAATAAACTTTGATTTTAACTTTTTAAACTCTTCTTTGAATTAAATAAAAATAAATGTCCTAATCTAATCCAAGTGGTCCTAAATGATAATTTTTTATTCCCAATGTTTTTTTTGGTCGAGCTAAACTTGGCCAATAGAATTAGGACATGTGTTAGGGTAATATTAATATAATTTTTACCCTTAATTACCCTATTTACTTTTAACCGTGGTAAATAAAAGTAAAAAGTTACTATTTACCAAAAATTATTTTCATCTCATTGAACCACATTTTACTTCTTGATATTAACCGTGTCTCTCGGATTTTCGAAATTCCAATCACAGAAGCGGTAAAATTAGGTTTTATGAAAAATTCAGTTTTTTAACTACCACTTAGTAGTTTCACTATTCATCAAAAATTGAAATTATTCAGAACAGTGCCAAAATTTCACCCTAAGCTATAATTGATATTCTGAATTCAAAAAATGATGTCTATTTTACAAAATTCCAAACATATATATTGCATTAATTAATTTTATAATTAATTCCCGCTGTCACAACAAATAGCGTGTTTTTAAGAAACAATATATATCAAAAGATTGACAATTGTTTAGGTCCAATTTCAAAGTGAAATTAATTCTAATGAACACCAGTGAATAAAATGGTAAAAATATATTCTAATTATACGTTAAAACCACTCAAATTAATAATTTATCACTATTAATTACTTTGATTAAAAAAGTTGTTTTTAATTAAAATTTAGTAATTTTCACTATTCATCAAAATATAAAAGTTATCCGAAAAGTACCAAAATTTCACCTTAGGATAAATTAGATACTCCGAATCCAAAAATGAAGTCCATTTGGAAATATAAAATATATATAATTTCAAAAAGTAGGTATTACTATTCATAATGGCTAGTTTGATTGGTTGTGGTGTGTGTTAGAACTCGAAGTTGCATACAACACATGCTACAGTATCATTCAACGGAAAGCGTACCATGGAAGCTTGGGATGTTTCATTTTAAATTTTTTATGTCCCCATTTAGTTAAAAAGTTTAAAATATTGTATTTAAAAATTGTTCACTATTAAAAGTTGGTAAAACTGCAATACTGAAATTGAATTTGTTCTTACATTATGTCTAAGAAACTCATAATATGGATTCTAAAATTATAAGGATTATATAAAGTTTAATATTTAGTTAATACTATTCATAACCTCTTTTTAACGGCTTTTTCTGTAAGTCATGGTGTGCTTGAACTCGGTGTTGCGTGTAGTGAAAGTTATTGAATTATTTTGAAGAAATAACACACTATGAAATCATGGGGTGTTACACCGAGGGTTCGTCTCCTCGTGGAACCTGGGAGGTCTATGATGATGAAACTCTTGTAGTGCACTAAGGCGACGTGCACTCTCAGCTACTGGGGATTGTGGGATCGGTGACTCGGTGGGTAGAGGTACAGCTGATGCCTCCGCTGTAAGGGACCCTACACCGAGGCCTCGTCGCTCGGTGTGCTTCCATATCACACAAAGCTCAGAACCCTAGCTGGATGCCGTCGTGGGGAAATCATGAAAAGGAAACAGGTGTGCCACAGTCAATGCAGTATACCTGGTGAGCTGACACAAGTAATCACAATGAAAACAATTGAACACACATGAAATCAATGCTTTTGTGTACTGAGTCGGAAATCAGAAGTTAGGGTCCTAGTGTATGGATACCTCGGCCGCCGCACCAACACTGGACTCCCTGGATTGATAACCACACTCAATACCCTTAATAATATTGCTTCACATAGAAGAAAGATCAGAGTCCTGAGATCTATGGTAGAACCTAACTCCTCTGATACCAATTTGTCACGACCCGTCCTCAGGGGCCATGCGGTGACTACCCCATGCCCGCCTTTCATAGGCCAGGGGCTGGCGACTAGCACCAAAGGCGTAAATCTTGATAAAAAGGGAAGGTACTGCCTTTTTAAAGTAAACAAACACCACAGAGTATGCAAGATGATGTAAACACTAAGTAAACAGAGTAAAAATTCAAGTGCTAGAAAGTAAATGGGCAAGAATACAAACCCAACTGAAAGTAAAGTACAACTGAAAAGAAATTACAACAGCTGAAAAGTAAAGCAACAACACCGATCTGTCCTCTGGAAATCCCACCTAAAGGGTGGGTATAGATAGTCTCCTCAGCTCCTCGGGTCCAGCCGTCCGCTCCGTGTACGTCATATCCAGTGATCCTCCTCTAGGTACCATCTAGCTCCATGAGCCTCCACCTCGATCAGCGTTGTCCGTCGTCTGCAACCAACACAACGTAGTGCTGGAATAGCCCATGCAGGGGTGACTATTCGATACTCAGTAGGGACCCCGAAACCCCCAAAGGTCACCCAGAATCAATGAAGGATAATCGACAAAGGAAAGATACAATTATAAAGTATCAACCAATTATACATAGGTATATTCCCATACATAAACTTAAGCCATCAATTCCAGTACTGCTCTAACTCACGAGCCCAAGTTCAACCCAATCCACACAGGAAAGTACAACCCATTCTACATAGGAAAGCACAACCCAATCCACACAGGATAACAAGTCAATCACATCGAAGATAATGATTGAAAATCAAGACTCATCTCACACATGTATACTATTCACGAAGAGGGGTGGAGATGATTAGATGTTGTCTCTGAATCATCTCCTCTGCCAAACCCATGTAGGATTCAAGTACAGAAGTCGTCGCTACCAGAACCACTTAGGATCCATGTAACGTAACCATCGATGTCGAACACATGTAGGATCCATGTACAATTGTCATCGCTGCCGAACCCATGGAGGATCCAAGTACAGTCGTCCTCACTGCCGAACCCACGTTGGATCCATGTACAGTCACCATCGTCGTCGCAGTCGTAGCCAGCTCTAGGGTTCCTGCAAACAGCATGCTCGATTCCAGGAGGGTCCGCTCCACGAGCCAAGGGGTCGATTCCTTAACTATCATTATATCCATTGTTGATGTATCACAATGTTCTGTCTCGTCAAAATGAACTCAACGCAACAAATGGCCCGTCAATCGGACGCCCGGTCTGAGAGTTATTGGCTTTTTCGTCCTAGGGGCCCGGTTGGTTTTTAAGATAAAACCCACCCGACCGTACTCAAGCCATGTCCAAACATCGAGAGAAGTACGAAAAAAGAAGCGTCTCACTAAGAATAATCCAACAAAGTCGACGACACGTCAATTGGATGTCTAGAGCTTATTTTATAAGGGTTTTTGCTCTGAGGGCCCTGTTGGTTTCGTGTTCATTCCAACCCGGCTGTACAAAAAGTTCTCTAAAACATTGAGTTTAATATACCAAAACGACCATCTTGGTCCAAGGATCGCTACAAAACTGACGGTTCATCAATCAGAAGTCCGTAGCCCAAATTATTTGCGTTTGAATGGATCTGTCTGAAAATAGGGGGTTCGGGCCCGGTCCGACCCGGCTCGATACCCCCTGGGTCGGCCCAATCCGGGACGACCCATCCCAGGTCTAGGTCTGGCTTTCACGGGCACGGCCCGGCCCAACCAACATGGGCTGACATGGCTCTGGGGGCCTGGCCCACCCCGGGCAGCCCGGCCCGACGCAGGCGGCCCGGCCTAGCGCAAGCCGCCCGGTCCGACGCTGGCGAACTGGCTCGGTGCGGTCGGTCTGGCCCAGCGGGAGCGGTCCGACCCAGTGCGGGCGGTCCGGCCTAGTGCGGGTGCCTGAGCACCGAGCGGGCGAGGAAGGGTGGGGGGGCGTTGCCCCCTTGATTGAGGAACATGTGGACCCATGGGTTCCACCCTAGCTGAGCTGGCCGAGGGTTTTGAACCCCCGGACGTCCTGGAAATGGCCGGCCATAATAGTCGGCCGATGTGGCTACCGCCGGTCCCTCCTCCTTGTGCGCCGGTGGCCGGTTGAGTCCAGGCACCTCCTCTGCAACTGCTGTGGCCCCTGTCCGACCAGTGCGGCGTGACGGTGCCACACTCCTCCACCGTGGCCCGCTCCGTCCACGGTCTTCTTCATCCCCACACGGCGCGACGACGCGCGCCCCTCCATTCCAAGCCACAACAATGATCAACAACAATAGGGGAGGAGGATCAGCTGTGTTTGTGCGGTCCGTTATCCTCCTGTGATATCGATAGAAAGTGGTGAATTAAATTAATGAAGAACATTAAATAATACGCGAACGATGAAACAACCCCTCTCTCTTTTGAAGTTTGCAGAAGCTGGCTTCGTGTGGCGTGATTTCGACGGAAGTGTTTGCGTATGTCCATGAAGGGAATGGCGTCACACAACGACTATGGATATTAGAAGAAACGACACATCAATCTTTCCTTACGGTGACGACGTTCTTCATCGAAGTCTCGACATTCCTCAACGAAGGTGATAGAGTTCTCCAAGACTAAATGCTTTCTCACCAAAAATCCTTATACAACAAGCCAACCTAATAAAATAAGGCCTTCCCTTATTTTATTAACACATTCCAAGCTTTTCAAAATTACAAATATTCAAATTAATTTAAGTGATTGAAACATTAAATTTATTGGGTTGGAAAGTGTTTAAGAGGGAGAGAGAAGGAGGAGAGTGGTCTCACATTAATGGGGAGTCAACATAACATAAAAGGGGTTTAGAGGAGTAAGGGAATTTGAAGGGGTGGGGTTCATTTGGGACCCATCTAAAAAATATCCTAACAAGAGAAGTTAAGATTATGTGGTTCCCACCTTAACTTCCACACATAGGTTAAATTATATAGTGTAGAAATAAAATGGTAACACATATTTTATTTCACTCTTTAATTAAACCATTTTTTCAACAACACCTCCCCAGCAAACAGAACTCTGGTAAATGTTTTCTTAAGAAATACCCGGTGCTGCGGTTTCATCGGTGCCCTTGGATTTCGATTCCGGGCACTGATTCAAAAGTTAGAAAAACCCGCTCATTCTTTCACTGAACGTACCCGGTCTATACATCAAAAATTGATTTCGGACACACCGGGCCTCGGAATCAGGTGCTATCAGAAACTGGGTACTCATAAAATCCAAAGAATTTAAGGAAAAAATTTCCTTGAAATTTATATGTCTTTAAACCTCTATTTCTTAAAAATCATTTATCATTATAGTTCTCCTTATTTATGAGAACTTCAATATTATCAATGTACTATATGACTTATATAGGAATGTATTACAACTTCCCTTAACTTAAAAACCTTCTTTATATACAACCAAAACTCAATATGATTGGTTGCACCTATTATTCCCATTTTCATCATAACGATCACAACAGAAGTGTTACAGACAACTTATGATATTTGAGAATTAAAAATTAGAAAATAAATATTTGACTGAGGGTTAGAAAGTTTAAGAAATTTCTAACTCCTGAAATAACTTTCTTCATTCAACCTCTTCAGCAACTTTATATCTTTCTAACCAACATTGAGTCCAATGAAAAATGAACTTCATGTCAATGGATCTGAGACTGATGGTGTGTATGATAAAAAAATATAACTTTTTTATGAATTCTATGACTGGAGGTGAACATTTTGATACATTTCATCTGGTGTTTCAAAGTTTAATCCTCTATGTCTACAAAACAACTTTCTCAAAAACAAAACTTTCTCCCTCTTTATGTTTGGGTTTGAAAATTCAGAAACATTCACTTGTTTTTCAAAAACATTATTTTATACAAGATTAGTTATCAACAAATAAAAAAATTTATTAAAAAAACATCAAAACGGTTCTTCAATCTCTCCATTCGGATTTTTTTAACAACACTCACTAATAACTTTTACAACTCTCAGAAAATTTTCACAATTCAACTTTTGTAAACTACTCATGTTTTTTTAATTTTACCAAAAGACATCTTTTATTAAAGGAGTGTTTAGACACCACACTAATATATAAGGTTTTATTTTTGAAATAAATCCACCCCTTGGTGAGAAGAAAATTGAATGGCCAGGCTATGATAAAATCCCACTAACTTTTATATTTTCTCACTTTTATTTTTCTATAAATTTTATTTTCCTCTCCCCTAATATCTGAAAAAAAAACTTCATATTCATAAAATAAAGATAATTAAAAACTTCTTACATTTGTAACTTCTTCCATTGGGTGAATAATAAAATTTCTTTCCTCAGCTTTCTCATCAAACATTCCCCAATCCAAATTTATTATTTTATGTAAACATGGGATTCCAAAAACATTGATGTACTTCAATAATGGTTTTTTCTCATAAAAAATTTCATAAGAACACATTTTGGTTTCCAAACTTATTTTTTTTCAAAACATGTATAATAATACTAACAACTTCACTATAGTATAACTTTGATAGTTTTTATTCTTCTCACACGATTGTTCCCATTTCCACCAAACATATATTCTTCTTTTCTACTACTTCATTTTTTTATGGGGTATATAGAGAACTATACTAATGTTTAATACCATGATCACTAAGATATGTTTCAAAATTATTTCTTGTAAACTCAATACCATTATCCATTCTAAATTTCTTTATATAAACCCCCATATCTTTCCCAACTTCTTTTTTGAAAAAACCTGAAAAGTTCTATAGGCTCTGAGTTGTGTTTCAAAAACATGATGTTTTTAATTTGAGTTAAATCCCATTAAAATTGATAAATTATATATAACCATTTTTTATTGATGTCTCATTTACCCACATAAATTGGAATTAATAAGTTTAAGAGTCTCGGTTTATGGAATCTCAACTTTGTTATGACGTTTATTAGTCATCTTCCCTTTCTAACAAGTAACAAAAAAATCTTCCTCTCTTCATTTAAATTTTGGAATATTTTGTACATAAAAAACATTAGAAAGTTTTTTCATTCTTTTCATCCCATGTTGGACAAATATTGGGTACGTCAACTTATTCTCATATTTGGCACTTAGATAACATGAGTTTTTAAATTGTCTAACTTGAAAAATATTTCCACTAGTTCTTTCTCCTTTTGTGATAACTTTTTTAGTTTCACACTTCTGATAACACATGAATATTTTCTAAAAAGAACTTCATTTCCATCATCACAATGTTGACTTACACTAAGTAAATTATGTTTTAGCACATGAATAAATAAAAATTCCTAAGATTTTAACTTTTCTTCTTTAATCTCAGTCATTTTGATTCCTATGATTTTAAAAGAACTGTTATTCCCAAAGGTAATAGAACATCCTTCATGATTTTCAACATGTTTCAAGATTTTTGAATAACCTATCATGCATGAAGAATAACCACTATAAAGTATACATGGTTTGTTCTTTTTTACATTTTATCAAGGCAGTCTCAACAAAAAAATATTTCCTCAACATTCTTCATCATAGCTTCCTTTTCTTTATCTCCCATAAGAAACTTGTTCTAGAAGGAGTTTAATACATCTTTAGATATGATTAAAAGCCAAATCAAAACTTCCATAAACTTCTTATAGACATTTAAATTTATTTTTTTTAATTTTTCTTTCTTCTTGTTATTTTTCTTTTCTAACTTCCTATGTGATAGGAAAGTTATTAATTCTAATTTCACTATTTCTTCCACTCTAATTAAATATTATTTTGGGAAGTGATATGTTATGCCAAAAATTAAAAGTCATGTTCCCATATATTATATAGAACCAATAGAATCCATCAATTATTAATTTCTTATTGAAGTATGATATTTCTTTGTAAAAAAATATGAGGTTTATAAATCCTTCCTACCCAAACATACTATGGGTGTATACCATATTTCCTTCTAAGTGAGTTTTAAAATTTTGTATATGTCATAGGTTTATCACACTATTTCTCCCCTCAAACTTTCCTATTAATATTCTTATCACTTGAAATGTTAGAATGTTCAGATTAAACATTATTTTTGGTTTGTGAGGAATTCATCTAATTCTTTATTTGATATTTATCAACAAATTTATAAGTCTTATATTTTACTACTAAATCCTTGTTAAAGTTTTCATTCATCTTTCTCAAGGTATTTTTAGAATCAAGAAGTTTATATTAAAACTTATTGACTTATTTTTCCTTATATTCAAATTTATTGTCAAGATCATCAACCATCCTTCCATGTTTAGTGATTATTAGTTTGTAACTTAAGAACACTTGAATGTATTCTTCCTCAGACTTGTTGATGTAATTTCTTACCTTAGAAACTTCTTCACAATATTTATTCATTACTCTAATTTCTTATTTGAGATTTCTGTTTTTCTCAATACATAATATATGTTATGTTTTGAGTTGATACTCTCTCTATGATTCTTCACCACCTTGTTCACTATTAAGGAATCATATATTTTCTAAAATTTTTCAAATAAGGTTATAAATTTTTTTTAACTTTCAGATTTTGAATAATTGTTTTCAATTGAGTATGATTAAATTTTATTAGTTATCATATTTATTTTGTTTCTAGTAGACTTATTACTATGTTTCTTGGATAAATTTTCTTCTTCATAACTTTTGTTTCACTTCATTCATCAAGGTGTTTTATCAGAATATTCTAGATACTCACCAACTTTCTTCTTAGGTAAATTCATAGTAAAGTGTCCAATTCCACCACAATCAAAAAATTTACGAGTATGTTTACCACCATAATTTCATATTCCTCTACAATAGTTCTTAGATATAAGAGTCGTGATTTTTTTCATTCAACTTATCATCCTATTTGTCATCAAAGTAGCAAGGATCATAATGTCCAACATCTGGAATTATCATTTTTCTCATTGATTCATAATCTATTTCATCTTTCATATTTTTTTAACATTAGAGATTTTCTCATTTCATAAGTAATTAGAAATTTAATCAATTCATTAATAGATAAATCATATTTATCTTATAAAGAGAAAATTTTTGGAATCAAACCTATCTGGGAAGTTTCACATGATTTTCTTCACAATTGTAAAGTCTTACAATACATATCCCAAACCTCAAATGTTGAAAATTGTAACATCTCAAACTAGGTTCCACACACCAATGCCTCCAATCTGTCAGTCACATAACCTCCGGAATTCCTCCCCATATTTCATATGTTGTTGATTAGTAGTGAGGGTCTGCTATATTGATCATGGGGAGACTTTACCCTCTTTTATCAGAGTAAATACACCATCAAAAAAGAATAAAAAATATATTAATAATATGTAATCATAACCTAAAAGAACCAGTATCACAAGATTACCAAAAAAATAAAAATACAATATAAAAAATTAAATAAGAAAATATGTCATTCCATTGTACATGTCAAGTGTCTAAAATGAATCCCAAAATAAAGACATTGATGACTCCCACAAGAAGGTCCCAAATAGTGTCTAGTTCCCTCATCCATGCTCTATCCCAAATCAATGATCTAACACAAGGTATTTTCCCTTATCCTCTCTAGAAAGAACAACATCTATTCAGGTATTGATCAGGCAGCCCAAGTAGCGTGTGAGTACAACTCAGTAGGTGTCATTCCCCCCTAGAGGGGCCCATGTCGCGACTCCCAAATCCCACCTCAGATAGGCTAGGGGCTAGTGACTAGAACTGAGAAGCTGTATCATTGACATGAGAGGCCTTATCTTAAGTACTTGTATAGAAACACACATCTCCAAGCCTATGAAATGATAAAATGTAAACAAAACTGAAAACCCATGCATTCATACATCTAAATTTCACAACCAGAGTATAAAAGGAAGTAATACAATGTAATTTGGGCCAAATACAAGCCCACCACAAAGAGTTTAAAAAAAGTACAACATAAAAGTAAGTATTGGGACTGCTTTCAGAATGATGTAGGAAGAGACCTTTATTTTTCTGGTCTCACTAAACACCATCTAGTCCTAGTCCTCCTAATACTCTCTCAAAATTTCAATCTTCTACACATGAAATGACACATGAAAGAAAAACCCCATGTATGGGTGAGTATAACTATACATAGTCGGACACCCTGAAACAAAAAAATATACAGATAAAACTAATATTTTCCATATTTTTTTGCATTTAAATTGTTTTAAACCTCCTAATTTATCAATTTGAGCATACGTGGATCAATTTTGGATTTATGGTGTGTTTTGAGCTAAAATGTGAAATGTGCATAAATTCTAGATTTTTGACAAATTTTTACCTCAAGGGTATATTGTTCATTTATATATAAATATAATTCCAAATTCAATTATTATTTTTTTGAATACTTATTTTAATTCCTTTAAATTTTTCTTCTAGACTAGAGGCTTATTCGAATATCTTATGGCATGAAAAAATCCTTGATGTTAGGAAATTGTCTGGGCTGACAGCGTGGACCCCACCTCCATAACAGATGTATAAATCAGGCTACAGACCTACAATGGAGTTGATTAGAAATGGATATGAAGTAGGACACATATATTCCCTAAATAAATAAATTTCATGGAGATTTCCTCCCATTATGGTGGCAAAGAGATGTTATATGTTGAAGGAAACTTCCTCGAAAATTCATCTAGAAAAAATTAAAATTTCAATAAAAAATACATAAATCCCTCTAGATGAGTCCAATCAATATGAAATTTTGCGGTTGGTTTGTAAATTCATTTATTAACAACTTTTATAAAGGATGAAATGTGTTAATCATCCATTTTTATTGCCGAAAAATGTGCAAACTTGAGGAGGACAATTTCTTCCTATAAAAGGAGTGGATTTCCCACCTCTCATCTCATCCCATTTTCCATCACATTTATTCCAAGGAACCAAGGGAAGATCTCCACCGAGGGAGGAAGTTCACAAATCATTCCCTCATCATATTATTAATTTTATTATTTTCCTAATTTTTTTATATTTCAATTTTAATTTATCTTTTTAATAAAATCATGCATGGTTTTTATTTTTGTGTTTTCTTCCACCCAACCACCCTCCTTTCTTCTCCATATTTTATCCTTATTTTCTTCTTTTATTATTATCAAACTATGCACCATTACCTATTACCCAATAAAATGATGTACTTACTCAATCTGTGTCTAAGGGGAGGTATGTGTCAATTTCATATATTCTACGGTAAAATTCTAAAGTTTTATTAAGATTTTGATTAGGAAGAGTGACGTGCATGGGTGTGGCGATATCCCTCCAGGAAACTAAAATCAAAATCATTTATATTATTTTATTATATCTCTCCCCCCCTTATACAGAATACAAGCTCTGAATACAATGGATTTGATCCATTCAGTGGATGAAATGGCATACGATATAGCCAGGTCTTGGAAGTCGTCACACTCACGATTGATTTATTCCATCAACCTTGATTAAAGTAAGTGGAGAAGTTATGATTGCTAAATGAATTCAATATTTCACACCAATTAATAAAAGAATAGTAATTCAATAATGAGATCACAAAATTGAATTATCAAATTTTATTTAAACACCAACAAGGAGAATGATGGAACCCACAAACCAACCCATAAATTCCTAGTTCTTTATTCAATAATTAAATTTTTTCATTGCTTGTTATTTTAATATTTTCATTAATTTAAATTTCATAACCTTTCTAAATTAAAAAAAATTAAAAAGAATTAGTTGAGGTGATTTACATTAAGTGAGCGAACATATGAGAAAGTTCCTCAAGTGAGACGAACCAGGTCATTCATTATACTACACTAGGAAAATTAAATTTCTTTTACATGCCCTATGATAGGCATGTGTCACATAAAACAATGTAAATACATTAATATCTACACAAGTATATTTCTACAACACATATAACAAGAATATCTAGATATACTCAACAAAGACACACATTCTATAGGTAATTCACAACCATATTATACTAGTCTATGATTCCATATAGAATATTCCACAAAGCACTCACCCGAGAGAACACACTCCAGAAAATGATAGCATTGATGATGTCCATCCAGTAGGTACTTTTTATCAGGTCTCTTCATGAGAAAGAGCATGCTAATAGTTTGAATGGAATATAATACACAGATGAGGATCACTGGAAAGGCCATGGGGTGATACCCACAAATCAATCTGGATTAACCCGCTATGTAGAGGATTGAATCCCATGTTGTGTTGGTCACATCGATACCAAAAACTCCACCTAGACATGAATATGAATAGAGGATCTCACTCTGGGCCTCTCAGAGGGATTCCAACAACACTATCTAGGAATTACTTCTGATGGGATCATTACCCCCGGAGTAAAAACTGATTTCTTACTAACCATAATTGAAAGGATAAAGGTAACATACCCTAACAATTTTTTCCAAGATATAGAGTACAAGGGCTCCAAGAAATGTACAAAGGAATAAACAGGGTGTAGTAGGGGTCACACTCCATGTCCCTTGAACCTGGGTGTTGCCTGTGTAAATGGCTCATCTAATCAAACTGTGTCCATGTAGTAGTACACGCCGTGTATGTATCCCATTTACTCTAACCATGTGATAGTACACGTCACCATCCTATTCATGTCTTCTCAAGTACTAGTACATAGCTATGCTTGTGAACATCTTCCCATGTAAACAACCCGTGTGATTCTTGAGTACATGCCGAGTGACCCATGTGATACCACATGCTATGTGATAGGGGTCACATTCCATGTGATATTTAAATTCCTATGGAAACCCTAATCGCAGCTCATGTGGCCCCACACAACGTATAGATTTAGATTAACCATTGTGTTGTTTAGGATTTTTCAGAATCCCACATCTACTCCCACATTTGATCCAAAGCCTCTATATTTTGATCTGGTGATCGTTTCACTATGAGATTGAAGATCCCAACTCGTAGAATCCTTTTTGTCGATGGAGAATACATTACGCCATCAAATCAACTCAAAAAATGAATCAAATTGTCATTCTTTATTGTGTGCTGAAGAATGGTAAATTGGGTATACTCTATCATCTTAATTGCTTTATCTCCATCATCACACCTCTGTCAGGCTATTCCAATCATAGATCTACGATATTAGATCGTTGCACCAAGAAATGTGTGCGCAATGATCGGTTGATCAAGAATGCTCGCGACGAACGATGAATTGGGGGAGAATAGAACAAGAACATATTGGAGTATCAAATCCTGATCGATGTTCATGTTTATCTTGATCCATCATTATTATAATGAAAATATGAATAATAAAATTAAAAATATATTCTCCCATCAAAACCTCATAAAATAAACTCATCTTGCATAATGATCATACCACAGATCAATATTTTCATTGATTGATGCTTGTTCATTGTATAAATCACGAATGGGGAAGAATAAAATAAAAATATATGCCCTACCTTGATTCAAATTGATCACTAATGAAGAATGGGGTTGTGTCGTGTTTTTTGGTGAGATCCATTGAATATTTTTTGCATCGATCATTGATCAATGATCCTACACCCATTTGTCTGAGAGGATTCACTAAAGCTATCTCCAATGGCTCTACAACGGTTCTAGGGTTGTACAGTTAACCCAAGTATTTCTCCATAATAGTCTATTTAATGTCCATCAATCACTGCATTAACAAAAATAAAATAAAATTATTTATTAAATTACTTTTTTCATTTCCACGCTTATGATGACATTTCTAAAAATGACCCACACCGACTAATGTTAAGTCATTCCTATGGTAAACCTCACATTCTGAACTCAACGGTACCATCATATTTCTGATCAGGGTACCCATTTAGAAGTTATTACTCTTTATCATGAAAACTGTGCATTCATGCTATTTAATATATTTCAAACATTTATTTTAGGAACAACGGCCTCATAGTCGCACATCGTCTCAGTGCCTGGTCTCACAAATAATATATATACTATCCAAAAAAATAGTGCATTGAAAATATAAGGCATTATAGTATGCTACCAATAATGACAACTAAAACAATATCTAATCAATAGAAAATGTATGCAGTTGTATAAAGAAATAATTACAATGCATAAGTAAACAGTTATCACTTTATCAATTAATATTTAATTAATTGTTTAAACCTTTGGGTTCCCGTAGAGACTCATACCTCAATCCCCACTTCAACTCATGTTAGAGGCTGAAGTATGTCTGAGGGATATCATATCTTATAATTTCATTGTTGTCATTCAATACATACACTGAAATATGTTGGAGCCTAAAGTATGTCTGTGGAATATCATATCTCATAATTCCATTGATATCATTATTTAATTCATCTTTTAATTCACATGTTACCATTCATACAACACAAAATAGAATGTCCATGTTTCTATTCTGAAATTCAAAAATAAATAACCATGTTACCATTCATACCTTACACATTAGAATAATCTTGTTCACATTCTCTATTTCACAACTAAATAGACATGTTACCATTAATAACATACACATTATAATGACCACATTCCCGTTATTTAATTCACAACTAAATGACCATGTTACCATTCTTAACACATAATTAATTCAACAAGTAATTATCCACATCAATTACATTACTAATTCCACAATTAGTTAAACATATAAATTTAATTAGTTAATTAAAAATATAACTAATCACATAAATAAAATTAATTAATTCAAAAATTAATTAAACGCATAAAAAAAATTAATTAATTATAAAATTAATTAATCACTTAATTTATATTAGTAAATTCAATAATTAATCAACCACACAAATTTTATTACTAATTCAATAATTAGTTTATCACATAAATCCCCTTAATTAATTTTCTTATTAATTGAGTACGTAAATCCCAGTAATTAATTATTCAATTAATTAATAAATATCCACCAAATATAAATCACAAAATTAATTCCATAATTAATTATCTAAATCACAATCTCAATACATCATAATAATTTCCAAAATTAAATATCTCAATCCTAAAATCTTAATATGTCATAACTAATTCTACAATTAATTATCTCAATCTATAATTCCCAAAATCCCCAATTTCCAATCTCCTCAATTTATTAATTCAACAAATTAATAAATTCAATTAAGAACATAATATCTAAACATATAATAGAAATTATACAATTAAATACATGTAATTTAAATAAATATTGTGCTATTTTAATTATATACAACCTACCACAATTCGTTGATGAGCGATTACCCAACGAAAATCCTCAATATTTGAGCAGCACAATTATATAGAATGAGATTCAAATTTAAAACCATAAATAAAGATCAATTCAATCAAGATCTCTTAAATATAGATATATATCTACAATACTATATCTAGATCCATAAAAACATGTCTATATCCAATCAAAATAGGAAGAAACCCCCATTTCTAGAATAGGATAATAAAAGATAAGCAATAGGAAACCAAGAGAGGTAAGATCCTCTTATAGGGAGGGGTGAAGATCTTCTATCCCGGATTATAATAACAAATTTAGAAGGTTGTTAAGTCTTTTCATCCATATAGGATTCTCCAAAATCATGAAAAATTATCTAGGGTTATATGGGGATCAAATAGGAGTTAAATGGGGGTTTTGGTGAATAAAAATATTTTTTGGTGAGTTAAAAATTCATGCATGGTTAGTAGGGCAGGGGAGAACAGTTTCTCCTAAATGTGTACCTAAATGTGAACCTCAATTATGGGGGTTCATAGTTTCTCATAATAGGTTGTACAGATTGACAAACCATGTGTCAACCATGTAATTCCTCTCTGTCCAAGGTTACATAGTTTGCTGTGCAGGGGTACATGATTAGGGAAAATCGTGAGCCAACTACGCACAACCCTTATCCCTTCAAATTTTCTCAAATTTTCACCCAAACACATATCAAGGTAAAACCTAAGCCATGTACATTGAAACAAGGAAAAAATAAATACCCAAAATTAAGACCTAGTCGTCTTCAGGAAAGGTCGGGATCTTACAATCTCACCACCTTATAACATCTTATCCTTGAGATGCACACCCAATAAACTCTATGATTCTGAGTCAAAAAAGATTATGAAAATGATACCACATATCATCTTTCCATTCCCATGTCTCCTCCCACACATTCCCATGTTTCCACAATACGCAAACTTTATGCATGGTCTTTCCCCACAATAGTTTATCACTAAGATTGAACAGACGTATTAGATTCTCTTCAAATGAAAAATCTATCTCAATCTCAACATCATCCATATAGATCATATTAGAAGGGTTGGGTTGATACCAACCTAGTTTTGACACTTATAAAACATCATACATAGCACTGTATCCCTGTGGAAGAGCCAATCGGTATGACACTAGCCTGATTCTCTCCACCACCTCAAACGGTCCAACAAACTTGGGTTCCCACTTGCCCTGTCTCTATATTCTATAGTTATTGAATCTAGGAAACACCCAAATGAAGTCATGATCGACCTCTGTAAACTCTAGGTGTCATTTATTTCTATCAATGTATGACTTATTTCTACTTTGGGTCGTATCCATATATTTCCGAATCAACTTTACATTCTCTAATGTGTCCTACATGAGTCTTGGTCCCAATAACATAGACTCACTTACCTCCATCCAGACTAGAGGTGGTATTCATGGCCTACTATAAAGATCCTCATATGGTTCCATCTATATAGTTTCCCAATAACTATTGGTATGGGTGAACTCCACTAGTTCTAGGTGATTCTCCCAAGACCCACTGATGTTTAGAACACAAGCTCACAGCATATCCTCAAGCGCTTGTATAGTATGCTCTGACCACCCATCTGTCAGTGGGTGGAAATTCATATGCAATAAAACCTATATACCAAGAACCTTCTTCAATCCCTATAATAATAATGAAGTAAAACACAAGTTTTAGTCTGAAACAATATTCTGTGGCACCTCATGCAGACATACTATCACCCAAACATACAAATAACCCAAATGCTCCACTGAGAAAGTCTCCCATATATTCATGAAATTCACTACAGTTTTTAGTCTATCCACAATAACCCAAATATAATTATTCTTCTAAGGCATCCTCAGGAAAACCACCACAAAGTCCATGGTAACGTTGTCCCACTTCCATTCAGTAATGGCCAACGACTTTAAAAAACCTATAGGTCATTAATACTCGGCCTTCACCTACTGATAGGTGTAGCATCGTGTCACAAACCTTACTATTTTCTTTTTCATTTCCAACCAGCAAAACTATCTTTGTAGTTCACGGTGCATTTTTGTCACACCTAGATGTACTACCCACTTCAAGGCAAGAAACTCACACATTTTCTTGTCTCACATTATTTATGGTACAACAACCTAATTCCTGACATAGATGACCTCATCCTCATCTATGATCTAATCAGAAGGTGACTCCCCAACATCACGGTTTTCCACCAAGGTAAAATATTATATGTCCACATACTTACTATCTTTGATCTATCTCAAAAATGTATACCCCAATGAAACTATAACGAGAGTCATCTAATCCTAACTCTCCAAAACTAAAATGAGTATCTCGTCCAGTAAATCAATCATCTTCAACTCATCACTAGACTCATGAACCACCTAAGTTTGAGTCTTCCTGCTCAAAGCATCATCATCAATGTTCCCCTTTCCAAGAATATATGCTGGCTCAAAATTGACTGGCTGCATATACTCAACCCATCTCTATTATCGAAGATTCAAGTCTCACTGTGAAAATATGTACTTTAATCTCTTAGGATCAATATATAGTAAAAAAATTCTAATAGATAATGTCCCCAACACATTAAAACATAAACCATTATAGCATACATGAGGTCATATGTAGTGTAGTTTGGTTCATGGGGCCTCAACATCAAAGACCCATAAACCACTAATTGATTTGGTTGCATCAACACAACCCCAATTACAATCCTATAAGTATCAAAATACATTGTGTACTTCTCACCATTCTCAGGTAGGATCCATATTGGTACTGATGCCAAAATCTTCTTCATCTCATAGAAATAATTATCACAATCGTATGACCCAAAAAACTTTATTCCTATTTTGGTCAAGCCCATAAAAAATGTTTAAAATTTGTAAATGTCCTGAATGAACCACTAATAATATTCAAAAAATCCTAGAAATTGATGGATATCAAACATTCTCTTCGGATTCTCTCAAGAAACCACTATCTGAACCTTATCTAGATTTACCAACACACATTCCTCTAAGATGATGTTACCTAAGAAGTGTACCTGATCGATACAAAAAATTGTACTTAGATATCTTGATGTATAGACAATTCTCTCTTAGTGTAATTAGGATGATATCAAGATGTTTTTCATAATAATCATGTGTATTGGAGTGCACCAAGATGTCTTCCACAAACACTACCACAAACTGATCTAGGTACATATTAATGATTTTGTACATTAAGTCCAAAAACATTACTACCGTGTTCGTCAACCCAAGAAATATTATGATGAAATCATATAGTCCATACCTGCATCTAAATTCATCCCATGGTATATCAGAAGTTTGAACTCTCATTTGATGATACCCTAATCTCATGTCAATCTTTGAGAACACACATGATCCTCTCAACTGGTCAAATATGTCATCGATACGGGGGATAGGATACTGGTTCTTCACAGTCATCTGGTTCAACTTTCAGTAATTATCACATAAACATAAACTCTTATCAGCCTTCCTTGAAAACAACATAAGTGAACCCCAAGGCAACATACTAAGATAAATAAATACCTTATCCTCTAACTCCTCCAGCCAAGTCCTGAGCTCTTGAATTTCTTTCGGTGCCATTCTATATGGTGGAATAAAAATAATCTCTTCCCCCGGTATGAGCTCAATGCTAAATTCCACATCTCTCTCAGGTAGAATCCCTGATAAATATTAAGAAAGCAAATCTTAAAAACTATACACTATGTATGGAAATACATCTCATTTTACCCCTCCATAATCTGTAAATAAACTAGAAACCTATGTTGTGATCTCTCTTATTTGATGAGTAATTGGCCCTACTCAGAACACCTCGATATACCACTCTCGACAGTGAATATATTTGTAACCCTTAAGAGTTGTATTAGTCACTCTCTTATGGTATAAATCAATGTGGGGATAATATGATAATAACTAGTCCATACCAATAATTATTTTAAAGACTGACATGTCTATGATATAAAGATCCAATATAAAGATACTACTCAACCTCAAGAGAAAACCCCTTGCACAAAAAATGTCTCTTGACCAAACTCCATGATGTGTGTTTGTCGTCAACACCCCACTCACAAACTCCATCACCAGGCTCAAACCATTAACATGTTTTGTAGACATTATACAATGATAGGCACTGATATCAAATAAGCCACTAGATATCATAGAAGCTATAAAAATAGTACCTCTCACTGACAATGGTCCATCCTTGATATACACAAGTGCAGGGTGAATAGAATGAAACGGTCATACCCCACTTCCTCGAGATGTAGCTTAAGTCCATTGTGCTGCACTACTCTAATAATATGAGCACTCTTACCCTGATGCTCCACATACACTGCCTTTACCACCTTGTCCAGTAGAACTCTAGATGTAAGACTGATATGGTGCATAATATCCTCTTCCTAAACTCTGATTCTGACTAGCTTTACCCTTACTACTCAACTATCGATGGGTCCTGTAGAAATTTTGTAGATGTCCCATCTTTCTGCAAGACTATAAGTATAATAATCATGTTTCTTGGAGTGCACCAAGATGTTTTCCACAAAAACTACCACAAACTGATCTAGGTACATATTATAGATTTTTGTCTTTATGTCCATAAACATTACTGCTGTGTTCATCAACCCAAGAAATATTATGATGAAATCATATAGTCTATACCTGCTTCTAAATTCATCCCTTGGTAGATTAGAAGTCTGAACTCTTAGTTTATGATACCCTAATCTCAAGTCAATCTTTGAGAACTCACAAGATCCTCTAAACTGGTCAAATATGACATCGATACGGGGGAGTGGATACTGGTTTTTCATAATCATCTGGTTTAACTTTCAGTAATCAGCACATAAGCATAAAATTATATCAGCCATCTTTGAAAACAAAACTGTTGAACCCAAAGGCGACATACTCTGATAAATAAATACCTTATCCTCTAACTCCTCCAGCAGAGTCTTGAGATCTTGAATATCTTTCGGTTCCATTCAATATGGTGGAATAGAAATCATCTCTTCCCCCGGTATGAGCTCAATGCTATATTCCACATCTCTCTTAGGTGGAATCCCGGAGAAATATTAAGTAAACACATTGTAAAACCTATCCAATAAGTATGGAACGACATCTCATTTTACAACTCCATCATCCATAAAAAAACTAGAACCCTGGGTTGTGATCTCTCCTATTTGATGAGTAATTGGCCCTACTTGGAACGCCTCAATAACCCACTCTCCACAGAGAATATATTTGTAACCCTTAGGAGATGTAATGGTCACTCTTATATGGTAAAAATCAATGTGGGGAAAATATGATACTAACTAGTCCATAACCATAATTAGTTCAAAGCATGGAATGTCTATGATATAAAGATCCCATAGAAATTGATACTACTCGACCTCAAGAGAACACCCCTTGCACAAAAAAATGTGTGTTGACCGAACTCCAGGATGTGTGTTTGTCGTGAACACCCCACTCAAAAACTCCATCACTAGGCTCAAACCATTAAAAAGTTTTGTAGAAATAAAGGAATGATAGGCCCTGATATTAAATAAGGCACTTGATATCATTGAAGCTATAAAAATAGTATCTCTCACTATCAATGGTCTAGCCTTGATATCCAAAAGTTTAGGGGTGAATAGAATGCAACAGTCTTACCCCCACTTCCCCATGATGCAGTCTATCTCCCATGTCCTGCACTACACTACTAATATGATTACTCTTACCCTAATGCTCCATATACAGTACCTTTACCACCTTGTCCAGTAGAACTCCAGATGCAAGACTGATATGGTGCAGAATATCCTCTTCCTACACTCTGATTCTGACCTGTTGTACCCTTACTACTCATCTATCACTGGGTCCTATAGAATTTTGTAGATGTCCCATATTTCTGCAAGACTATAACTATATTTATTGTTGGGGTAACTATCTTCAAAAGTTTCATAATCTACCACACTGGTGATAGATCACTCGATTAAGGTCCTATGCAACTGATTCCTCTTTTTTGGTACTTTGTTTCCCACTGCCCTGGTTGATGTTTTCATAGCAATGCTTTCTACTCTTTGAAGTTGTACCTTCTAATCTTCCAAATGGAACCACGTTTCCTACATTGTAATCCTCTTTAGGTTACCCATATCATTGAGATCATTATCCACCACCTCATCAAACTCCTTTAACTAAAAATGGTTAACTTGGGACTTAATCTCACATTTAAGCCCATCCTAAAAATGTCTCACTGTAGTTATCTCATCCACTTCCAACGCAAGAGAAAAGTGTTGCAAATGTGTAAAGTGTCCAACATAGCCTATCACATAAATACTCCCCCACGTAATCCTCGTGAACTCAGATACTCTCTCTTACCTTAGTATCTATGGATATAAATTCTCTAGAAACATATCCAACAGTTCCTTCTATAACATACCATTAACCTATACAGTCCACGCCTGAACCTACCACCAATGATTCACTTATCCTCGTATCATGTAAGCATCCAACATGACCATCCTCTCTACAGGAGTCTCAAAGTGGTCAATTACAGTCTCGATGGACTCAACCCAGAAATCTTCTCTCTCAGGTCCACCATCTCCAATAAAAGTAGGAGGGTGTTGAATTTGTAACTCCATTTTAGATCAAACATACTCTTCACAACCCACCCTGGGTATCTTCCCATGAATTTCATGAAGTGGGAAATGTTCTCATGGATCTTCTCCCTGAATTCCTCACCTGACACAATTGGTGCCTTAGTTCCTACTACTGGTAGATCATCTCCAGCCATATCCTCATGTTATCCCCTTAATAAGTGTCATCATAGAGAAATTTATATACCATTACAAATATGTACTTTAAGACACATTTTTCTAAATTAACTCATTTAAGGTAAAATACAATATTCCATAACAAGTCAGTTCACCAAACCCTACCACATAGTCAAAAAATGAGGTGTTATCACTACCCTTAATAAAATTACTCCTTGGTCCTAGATAACAAGGGTAAACACATTCTAATTATTCATGTTTCTCATTTAGAAACCCATTTATTCTCATCTTACATCATTCTACAATATTTATCAATTTCATGTTATGTTCCATTTTTATTTCAATTTCACAAGCAAGGAAAAACAGTTCATGTTCAATAACTTACCCATAACCCATTTTTCTATGTGGGCCTAAAATGATGCATGCCACAATAGCCCTAATTTCCCAGAATGATGCATGTAACTCAAATATTGTGCCATACTGGTCCATGAGTCAAAACTCAAAAAACATTAACATCATTAATCATAACACACAACATGTGTGTCACCCATGTTGAAATAATATTCAACTGTAACTGTGTATAGGAATAATAACAATCCCACCCTGGGTACTTGGGTTCTCCCCTATATATGGGTCAGCTACTACCATGCGTGAGATCATAACCAAGGCCCGACTCTTTCTAGTTTCATGTCTACCTTTACCAAATAGTAATAAAAAATAAAAAAGAAAAGAAAAATGGACTCTGATACCACTTTTTAATTTCCTGACCCATGTGCCACACATTGGTGCCTTGAGTGGGTCAGTCACATGACCCTAGGTGTGCCTCCCCATATGCTAGAGGATACTTAATAGCAGGGAGCGTTTGAAATATCGATAATGGGGAGACTATACCCTATTTTATCAGATTAAATACACTAAAGAAAATAAGAAAAAAATAACTATATAACATGTAATAATAACCTGAAATAACTGGTATCATGAGATGGCTAAAAGTGGAAATACAATATCAAATCTAAAGAAGAAAATATGCCATGTCAATGTACGTGTCAAGTGTCTAAAATTAATCACAAAATAAATACACTGATTACACCCCTAATTGGGTCCTGATTCATTTCTAGTTCCCTCATCCATGCTCTATCCCATATCATCCATATAACAATGATATTTTTCCCTTAACATATCCAGAAAATACAAAGTCTATTTGTGTACCAATAAGGCAGCCCGAGTTGGGCGTGAGTATTGCTCAGTAGGCCACCACCAACGGTGTATAAATCAACATATAGTTAATAGAATGTGTATATAGTTGTAAAATACATAATTACAATTCATAAGTAAATAGTTATCACATTATCAATTAATCTCTATTTAACAACATAAACCCCCAAACTCTCATAGACACTCATTCCTTAATGCTTGCTATGGCTCATTCTGAAGCCTGAAGTATGACTAATGGATTTCATATATCATAATTCCATTTTTACCATTCAATACCTAAATTGTCTCATACCGGGTTCTGATGTATGTCTGATGAATATCATATTTCTTAATGTCATTGATACCATTATTTAATTCATACTTTAATTCCCATGTTACCATTCATACATCACACAATAGAATGACCATGTTCCCATTATTTAATTCAGAGTTATATGACCATGTTACCATTCATACCTTACACATTATAATGATCATGTTCCCATTCTTTATTTCACAACTAAATAACCATGTTACCATTCATAACTTACACATTAGAGTGAACATGTTCCCATTATTTTATTCTAAACTAAATTTCCATGTTATAATTCATAACACATAATTAATTCAACAGTTAAAAATCCAAATAAATTCCATTACTAAGTCATAAATTATTTAAACACAAATCTTCCATTATTTAATTCAATAATTTACTAATCACATTAATAACATTAATTAATTCAAAATTTAATTAACCACATCATGCAAATTAACTAATACTATAATTAATTAATAACTTAAATTATATTAATCAATTAAACAATTACCTAAACCCCACAAATTTCATTACTAATTCAACTATTAGTTTATCACATAAATACCCTTAATTAATTATCCAATTAATTGAGTACATCAATCACATTAATTATTTCTTCAATTAATTAATCAATATCCAAAAAATCAAAATTCCATAATTAATTCAACAATTAATTATCTCAATAACAAGTTCAATAGATCATAATTAATCAAAAAATTAAATATTTCAATCCTAAAATCTCAATATCTCACAATTAATTCTACAATTAATTATCTCAATCTATAATTTCAAAATCCCCAATTTCACATTTCCTTAATTAATTAATTCACAAAATTAATTAAATTCAGTCAAGAACACAATTTCCAGAAATCTAATAGAAATTATAAAATAACATATAAATAATTTAAATAAATACTTTGGGATTTGAATTATAGACCAACTAACTCGATTCGTTGACAAGCAATCACCCAACAGAAATCCCCAAAATTTGATCAGCCCAATGAAATAGAACAAGATCTGAATCTAAAACCCTATATCATGATTGAACAAATAACGATATCTTAAATATATATATATATATACAATAATATATTTATTTCAAAAAAACAAGGTATATATCCAATCAAAATAAGAATAACAACCCCAATCTAAAATAGGTTAAGAAATGAGAAGGAATGAGAAACCAAGTGAGATGATATCCTCTTACTAAGAAGGGTTCATATATTTAATATAGTCTTTGAATCACAAATAATGGAGGTCATTAAGACTTTTAATCCATTTAGGAGGCTCCAAAATATTAAAATATCATCTAGGGTTGAATAGGGGTTGAATAGAAGTTAAAATGGGGGTTTGAGTGATTAAAAATATAATTTTTGGGTTATTTAAAAGGTTGTGCATGGTCAGTTGGGAAGGGGTGTCTGGTTTCCCCTAACTATGATCCTAACCATGCGCCTCTATTATGGGGCTACACAGGTTTTCCTAAGAGGGTGCATGGTTATAAAAACTATGCGCTAACCATGAAATTATTCTATCAAGTGTTGCACAGTTTGATGGGTTGGGGCACATGGTTATGGAAAACCATGCGCCAAACATGAATTTCTCTTCTCCCTTCAAATTTTCTAAAATTTTCACCCAAACACACCCCATGGTAAAACCCAACCCATGTATTCTCAAACAAGAAAAAAATGAATACATGAAATTAAAATTTTTTCATCTTCAAGAAAGGTCAGGATCATACACAAACAATTTCATTTACTCTCACGAAGTATTCATCAATGGATTCTTCATCTGTCATTCTTATGTCTTCAAACCTACTATATCTAATTTCTATCTTTTCTTCCTTCACTTTATTATTCCCATTGAATATACTTTGCCTCGTATCCCACATACTCTTTGATGTTTTGAAACCCATCACCTTCATATAACCATTTTCTGATAAGGACATAAGAATAGAATTTCTAGCCTATCCATCAACTCCTATATTTATTTTATTAGTAAAAAAAGGATAATCTTTCTTAATTGGTGTAAAACCAATTTTAGTAGCATCAAAAACATCTAGTCCAAAATATAGGAGATAAAGAATCATCTAATTTTTCCATCCATACTAATTTTTTCCATCAAATGTAAGAATTCCTCTACTATTAATAGAATTGATATTATCCATGATAAGGATTAAATAATAGAACCTTCTGTATGATACTAATTAAATTTTCAAAGGATTAAATAACAACTTAAAAGGATATTTAATCATTTGGTCACTTTTATAAGTTGCAATACTTTTAAAAAATATAACCCTTGAAACCTGTTAATGTTTATATCCTTATTTTCTTTTAGTAAATACCCATGCATGGAAATGTAGGAAATAATGTTAATCACGTAATATTTAAAAGGTTTTTTCCCTAGGTGTGATAATCTACATCCTTTACATATTCACTCCTGTGGGTCTCTATAAATTATCTATAATGAATAAGTGAATACAACTCGTGCCAACTTCCACTAGATAGCATCTATGTCTCTATAAAAATTATTATACAAACTCCCATCACCTTAAAAATTTCATTATAAACAATGGAGCCAAAAAAATAATTAATACTTTCTTGAAACTTCTCCACAGATTCTCTATCTGGAATCCTCAGTCCGATGTGTAAAGGCCTGATTCTCTCATTCTGATGGGGATGGGTTCAATGGACTTAGTCTAATGAATTTAGTCTAATGGAAACATTACAATGAACTAATTCACAATATATATTACTCAAAATCTTCTCAAATTATCAGTCACATATTCCTTAGTTTGGTAAACAAAACATTAATATTTCCAACCTTATAAGGAGGTCTCAGCCCAAAAAGAAAACTTTGACATGAATTCTAATGTGCTCCACCTTTTCCAATCACATAAAAACAGTGTAAAGTACGAATTTATTGTTCTTCTATTAATATGAATCCCATAAAGACAAAGGCAAGAAACTGTAAAACATTTCCTACTTAATTAAATTCAAAAACTATACGATCTACGCATATTTGAATTTGAATTTTGACCACTTAAACTCTTCACAAATATGTTGAAATATTATTGAGCCTTATTTGTAATTATTATTATCAGACCTCTAAAAATATTCTTTGGTATGATGGAACTTAATTATCTCATTATCATGTAACATACTTAGCTCATTAGGATGGAACTTTCTCATATCATTATGATGGAACTTCCTCATCTCATTCTGAATTGAATTTCCTCATCAGAGGTAGTCTGGTTGAATTTTTTCTTAGTTTTAGTCTAATTGAAATTTGTTCTCAAAGGCAATCTTGATTGAATTTACTTCTCAATGTCATTATGATTGAATTTCCTCCTCAAAGTGAGTCTAATTGAATTTCCTCCCCATAGTTAGTCTTATGGAACATCCTTATCTTTAGTAGGATAGAATCCTCAAAACAATGGAATTCTCATTACGATGGAAATTGCATTCTACGACTTATAAATTCATCAAACCTCACTAGTTATAACTCATTCATACTTCTAAAAAATTCTGTGGTCGGTGCTTCTGGATCTGATGCAAACTTTTTCTTGATTCCTATAACTATGAAAATCATTATGATTCCTCCATTTTTTCAAAAGCTTTTATCATGAGAGTTTTCATGATTTATGATAACTTCAAGATTGGAATAGCACCTTATAACATACATAAGAATTATTATGACTTCTATTACATTCAAAACCTTGTTTCTTTTCAACCAAAACACAATATGAATGGTTTCAGATATTCTCCCCCTTTTCTTCATAAGTATTTTATCACAATTGTTATAGAAATTTTATGATATATGTGAATTAAAAACTAGAAAATCATCGTTTGACTGAAGGTTAGAAAGTTTAAAACTTTCTAACTCCTAACATCACCATCTTCATTCAAACTCTTCAACAACATTCTGAATTTATAACCAACAATGAGTCGAATGAATCATGAACTTCATGCTAGAGGATCTAAGACCAATGATGTGTCTGATCAATAACTTTATTATTCTAAAAACATCTCAGATCGGTTCTACACAGTTTGATACTTTTTCTTTGGTGCTACTGAGTCCGATCATCTTTATCCAGAAGACAACATTCTCTAAAACATAACTTTTTTTCCTATTTATGTTTAGGTTTGAAAATTTAAAAACATTCACCAGTTGTTCAAAAAATATTATTATTCAAAAGATAAGTTTTTTACAAATACAAAACACTTTAAAAAACATCTCCAAGGTTATTAAGTATACCATACCATTTATAAAATGGAATGAAACCTATATTGTCATGCTTGCATTTTTTTGATTTGGAATGTGTTTTTTAAGGCCTATTTTAGGAAGAAACGTTAACCTTGAGGTGTATAATATGACTTTATAGGATAACTCGAAGAAACAATGGGATATTACTAATATGAACCCTTTGAAAAAAATTAATAGTGGAAAGACATTCCCTATTCCTTAAGAGGCAAAAAATATCTAAAATTGATAGTGGGATGGAGATATAATTAGATTAAGTTGAGACTCAAAGTACATAAGACTTGTCATAGGAACATGTTCTATAAATCCCCATGTGAGAAGAAACTATTCTAGAGACACAAGTAATGTGTGGGAGTATAAGAGAAGTTTGAGAACCAGAATGGTATGGTTTTCTTCCCCCTAAGGATGGAAACAAAATATTAGTTTATAATAGTGATACAATAACCTAAAAGGAAGCAGTAAGTGGCACATATGATTCTATGTGAAAATAATCCATCAACTTTAAAGTGGATTCCATCTACCAAAATCTGGTTTGTATTTTGGTAGATCCTACAATGGATGTAAAACCCATTTGTTTCAAGTGGTTATTCAATAAGAAACTAGACATTGAAGGAAAAGTCAGTACCTATAAAGTATAAATAGTTGTAAATGGATTGAAATAGAATCAAGAAATTAACTAAGATAAAACCTTTTCACTAGTTGTATTGTTGATATCCATCAAAATTAAAAATTACATTGAGGCTTACCGTGACTATGATATTTGAGAAATGGATGTCAAAACTGCCTTACTTAATGGGAACCATCAGGAATATGTTGATATAAAACAACCTGAAGGGTTCGTGAATCCAAAGGATGAAAATATACACAAATTGAAAAATAATCCATTTCTAGGTTAAATCAAGTATCTCGGATATGGAACATACATTTTGATGAATCTATAATAGAATGTGGTTTCATATAGAATGAGTGTTATGCTTGTGTCTACACACAATTTAGTGGGATTGCATTAATTTTTTTATTAGTATATGTTGATGAAATATTACTTATAGGAAATAAAATACCAATCTTACATTTTTTTAAGATGATGTTGACTAAATTATTCCCTATGAAAGACTTGGGTGAGACGTCATATATATTTCGAATGAAGATCTATCATGACATATCCAAGAAGTTTCTCAGCCTAATTCAAAGTACATATATTGATAATATACTTAAGATATTTGGTATAGAAATATCCAAGAGGAGATTGTTTCCAATGTCACATGGCATTCATCCTTCGAAGAAAATTTTTCCTCAGATACATGGGGAAATAAATAGAATGGAAAGGATTTCATATGCATCAGTGATTGGTTCATTTATGTATATTATGATATGTACTAGGATAGATGCTTTCTATGCATCAAGTCCAGTTAAAAGATATAAAGATGATCCATTTTACCTCTATTAGATGGTAGTCAAGAGTATCTTTAATTATTTGAGGTGTACTAAGGATATGTTCCTAGTTTATGGAGGATATGGGAAACCATTCATCAAAAGATATTAATATTATAGTTTTCAAACTTCTCAAGATGACATGAAGTCACAAACGAGATACATATTCAATTTGAATGGAGGTATTGAGAGCTGGAAGAGCTCAAAAAAGGCTATGGTCATAGATTTTATAGTAGAGTCCAAGTATATTGGGACTTCTGAGGTAGCTAAAAAAGCATTATGGATGGAAAAAATCATCCCAGATCATGAATTGGTATATAATAGTAAATATCATATTAAACTATATTGTGATAATATTTTAGTGGTGTCTCTCATAAAAGTTCCAAGTACACATCAACGGACAAAGCATGTACATTTGAATAATCATCACTTGAGGGATTTTTTTAAGAGATGTGAGGTTTTAGTGAGAATTATTTCCAAAGAAGAAAATATATCATACACCTTGACTAAAATCGTGACTCACCATAAATATGATTATTAAGTGAGTTCAATAGGACTGAATGTTGTAGTTTGTTGGATCTAGTCCTCATGGGAGTTTCTTGGAGTTGGTGTCCTAATATTAGCTATTTGTACATTAATTACAATTATGTTCGATATATGGAATACTAATAAAAAAAATTATTACATATTGTCCATTTCTCTGTAAGACTCTAATGTAATAATGTCCTGGACTATATGTCACATTGATAAGGTCAAAGCAGTTCTCTGTTATATTGAGAACCTTTAAGTGTTATGATGATATTCTTAAAGAGTGTTCTTCTCTTGGATAACGTATAATGATGGCACACATAGTTCATAGACTGTTAAGTGAGAGCACTCATAAGAGGATGAGTCTTAGTATCATGAAGTTCTCACTTAGTAATCACAAATAAGGGAGATTATGAGAAAGAATCACTGGTAGGAATTCCACATGTTTTGGTGTCATCAGATATTCCTATATGCGAGCATGTGTAATGGTACTTGGACTTTAAAATTATCATTAATGAATTTTATAACACACGCAATTAGATTTTATGATGAAAACCATGATGACATATATTCACGGTATGTTAGGTTATATTGTTCTTATCATGACTCACATGTCATTAACGAATAAGTTAAAGAAGGATTTATCCCAGCTATGTTTATGGAAGCTGATATCTCATCCATTTGATTGAAATAGAAACATTGCATTAAATTCTATGTACATGGTGTAATGATGTGTTTATTTTAGATATTTAAAGAAGGATTTACCATGAAAATATGTTGGTTAGATAGATGTGAAATCTTCTTGATGATATATTATGATAAGGGGATTATATTATATAGCGAGTGATCATTTTTCATTTTCATCATTTCAAAATTAATTTATTTTTCTTAGGTGCCTTGACTCATTTCTAGATAGTAATTTTGGACTATAGGCAAGCTCTGTTGATTCCAATTAGAAATAATCCTATAGGGTCAAACACTAAGTGTTTCTGATGATCTTTATTAAATAAAATTTGAATTTAATTAATTGAATAAATATTATTCTCAAGACTAAGGTATAATTTTATTCATGTTTTATTGATCAAGATTATATATTGATTAATGAAATATTTAAATTAAATATTTATTTAGGTGTTTAGTAAATAAAAGAAGAGTTTGAATAGACCAAGACCATGTCTAATAAATAATATTAATTTAAAAGATGGTTAGATAATATTTTTCGATGCTCAAGTTGGAGCGCACCATAGAATAATAATAAGAATATTATTATTATATGGAATGTGGTTTATTAATGGTTTTAGTATTTTTTAAGGGCTAGAATGCAATAAAAAAATATCTTAACCTAAAATCTACCTCAATAAATAGCATGTTATGGCTACTGTGAAGGTAATTTAAAATATGTAGCTGTTTCAAATAATAAATTTTCTTTTAACTCCTCTATCTCTCTCCCTCACAAGAAAATTAAATGTTTGAGAGATTTATTCAAGATTAAATAATAAGTGATCAAGAATGAACAGCGCAAGAAATTTTATTCCCCACACTATCACATAGAGATTGTTTAACAATTATCGAATATCAACGGAGCATGTGTGGATTTACGCTAGAGGGATTCTATTCTTGGATTCTCATAGCACAATGATGGCAATTTGAAAGGGTCTTTTCATATGATTAACATCATTAATGAAGAAATATTCCTATGATAAGGTAATAATTTTTTTGAAATTAAATAAATTAATTAAAAATTTGATATTCAAGCTCCTCACACTTGTTTTTGAGCATATAAACATTAAAATAAATTTTAATATATATCCCTCCACTATAGTATTCCACTACTCCCAGAACCATCATAAGGTGCCACTTTTCTAGATCCTTGGATGTATGGATAGATCCAAGAGGAAATGTGGGAGTGGATGTCTTATGTTAGAGCTCAGTGGATGTCGAGTAGTGTGTACACACAATTACAAGAAGTATGATCACTAGTCTCATGGACATATCTTGATTACATTCGATATATTTACTTTCCATTCAACATGGAGTTGAAGCAAGTACAGTCGGGGGTTGTAGCAACTTGGTTAACACACAACCACTTGTTATGTGATTTTATATTGTATGATTTATTTTTCATTTATTATTATCACTGAATACACTAGTTAAACATGCTCACACTTGTAATGGATGAATTAGTGGGGTCCTACTAAATTTTATTACTCACACCATGCATAAAAATATTGATGAAAATTCAGACTTTATGTTTAGGGATTTGGATAAGGAAAAGGGACATATGGCTGATGGATGACCAAATGAGAATGGAGATGGTAGTATATAGAGATGGAATCCAGAGGACCCTGATGTTTTATTTATTTATTTATCTGCCTATTATTACTCTAGTTTGGATTTCCACTTTAGAAGCCCAATTGTTATTGTATGACATGTGTCTCATCTTTAAGTGTCCACTTAATTACTCTAGTTGCTATCATATTGTTTATTATGTATTATTTGTATTATGACACAATACAATGGGTATAGTCTCCCCACTGATGGACTTATACCTTCACAGCTAGTCATGTTCCACTTGTGTGAAGGGAGGCATACATGAGGTCTTGTAGCAATCTGTTTCGAACCCGACATTTTAGGTGAAGGAATTAAAAAAACCATTAAAAAAAGACTCCATACTAAAAAAATATTGTTCTTACTAGTGGGTTTTTTCTTCGAGTGGAAGTAGTTTAAACCTTTTCCTAATTATTTAGCGGTGGTTACTAAAATCTACCTGCATTCCTTGTTCGCTAGTCATTTCACAGTAGTTTGATTCATTGAGCACTGGTTTTTTGGTGAATTGTTTGAGAATTTATCAATGATTTTCATTTTATTGAAATGTGAATTTTTTAAAAAAAACATGAAAATAAAATAGATAAGATGAACCTAACAATTGATAAATATGTCAGTGGAAGTTAGGTTTATTGGTAGTTAATATTAACCACTATTAATTATGATTCAAATTCATTTTATTAAAAGTGGTTCTTAAAAATCACCACTCAATATTTTTAAAAACATATCCTTTTTAAAAATATTTAATAAAAAATATAAATATAAAAACATTGACATGTAATAAACTAAAACATAAATGCACAATAAACCCAACATACATACATCATACAAGATACATCCATAGTTATATACATATTCATTCATAGTCATCATAACCTCAGTCAACTGATTTCCTCAGTCAACCCATAACTCAAATATCAATATATACATATAAAATATGTCCAACAAAAACCCATGCCCAATATATTCCAACCCCATGAACTATGTTTCATCCTTCTACCTCCACATCATCTCATCAATTGAAACATACCACATACTTTCATCAATTGTAATAAAAAAGACCGAAATTAAAACCAAACATAATAAATCAGAATTACAATAGAATCATTGATAAAATTTAAACATATCAAAGAAACAATGAACCATCACCACTGCCTTATAAATAATGTCTTGAATCAAATGGTCAGAATCCTTCCTTCAGTTAATATCAATCACCTACAATAAAATCCATACCATTTAACCAAAGAAATGCAAAAGTGAAAAGAAATGGAATATATTTATAATGTTGCACATAAAATTTGTTATTTTGTTAATCAAACAGAAGTCAATTTAACATAAAAAATTAATATACCATGGAAAACAATTTTATATCATAAATTTTACTATTTAAAATATGATTCAACACTTGATACTAAAAATGGATAAGTATATAAAATTCTAATTGATTTTTAAATCGATGTGCAATGTTCTTAAATATTACTTAATATTTTTTTATGAATTTGACATAAAACTATATACTATATTGAAAAACTAAATCAATGGTGGGTTTTCCATGTTTTCATGTCAATATGAGGGGGTTTTCTATGGTTTTAACCATTACACACATGTTTTGGTGTTTTAAAACACTAGAAATGTGTTTATGGGAATCCTTGGAAATCCATAAATCTGAATGACGTGTTGTTAATTCATAAATTTCAAAAACCATTCTATAGTCATTATCCACTAATTTCATTGAAATCTGATGATTTTTTCCAAGTCTTAACCCCCTGATGCATGCTTTTAAAGGATTCAATATCTTTAAAAACTGTTTAATTAGCCATTGTGACCACACTACATGTCAAATTGATGTGTTTTCTACACTTAAAAATCAATGAAAACACAATGGTGTTTTCCCCTTGATTTCACGTCAATTTGAGGTTGTTTTCTATGATTTTGATCGTTACCTACACGTTTATGTGTTTTAAAACAATAATAACCTATTTGTGGGCATCCTAGAAAAAACCTAACTTTAAATGACATTAATTCAATTCCTAAATTTCAAAAATAAATATATGTTCATTTTTCTCTGATTTTATTGTAATCTGACTATATATGCCTAGTTTTGACCCCCCAATACACATTTAAAAAAGCTTCTATACATTTAAAACCTCTTTATCGATCCATTTTTACCACAAAACACACTAGACTGACATGTTTTCTACAATTACATGTCCATAATAACTTTGTGGTAGTTTTACCATGATTTCACATCAATCTGTAGTCCTTTTCTATGGTTTTGACTATTACACGCATATTTTAGTTTCTTAAAAAACTAAAAACGTGTAATATGAATCACAGGAAACCTGTAAGTAAAAATAATGTGTAATCAATTATTAAATTTAAAAAATAAATATTTGGTCATTTTACTATGATTTCATAGAAATTATATGATGTTTTCTTGGTTTTGACCCCCGGATGCATGTTTTTAAAGGCTTCAGTACCTTTTAAAAATATTTACCAATCCATTATGATCACACTACATGTAATATTGATGTTTTTATATGTTTAAACATAAAATATAACCAAAATATTGATGTACCACGATTTCATGTCAATTGGAGGTCATTTTCTATGGTTTTTACCATTACACACAAATTTATGTGTATTAAAACACTAAAAATCCATTTAAAGACATCCCATGAAAACCGTAACTTAAAATGATGTTATGTCAGCTCCTACATTTCAAAAATAAATCTATGTTAAATTTTCTAAGACTTCATGGAAATATAACAACATTTTCCTTGTTCGGTACCTTTAAAAACTATTTACCAAGACATTATGACCACACTTCACATCAGATTGAAATTACACATACACATCAAAAATAAAACAATGGTGGTTGTCCCATGATTTGACATAAATCTGATTTTTTTTCTATGGCTTTGACTGTTTCATGTTTTAGTGTTTTAAAATACTAAAAATGAATATATGGGAATCCTAATAAAACCGTAAGTCAAAATGAAATCTAGCCTATTAATAGATTTCAAAAAACCACCTATGGTGATTGAATTATGATTTCATGGAAATCGAATGATTTTTTCCTGGTTTTGAACCCACACCACATGTTTTTAAAGGCTTTGTTACCTATAAAAACAGTTAATTGATCCATTCCAACTACATCACACATCATATTTATTTTTTTGTTAGTGAGTACACGTAAAAAATAACTAATTGGTATATTTACCCTGATTTCACAATAATATGAGGTCATTTTCACTTTTCTGGAATGTTACACACACATTTTAGTGTTTTAAAACACAAAAAACACATTTACGGGCATCCCAAGAAAATAATAACTCAGAATGATGTTCTGTTGGTTCCAAAATTTCAAAAATAAATCTATAGTTGTTTTACTTTTATTTCATAGAAATATACTGATGTTTTTATAGTTTTGACCCCCATATACATGTTTTTAAAGACTTCAATATCTTTAAAAATTGTTTACTGAGTCATTCCGAACACACCACATGTCAGATTGATGTGTTTTCTATGCATAAATGTCAAAAATAAATCAATAGTTAATTTAGAATGATTTGACATAAACATGAGTTATTTTTCTATGGTTTTCACCGTTATATTCTAGGTTTACTCTTTTAAAACACCAAAAATGTGATTAGAGGCATCCTAGGAAAACCATAAATCATAAAGAAATGTTATCAGTTCCTACATTTTAAAAATTATTCTATAGTAATTTTTATATAATTTAATGGGAATCTGACAATGTTTTCTAGGTTTTGACCCTCTAACATACATTTTTAAAGGCTTTAGGACCTTTAAAAACAGATTACCATCCATTCCAACCACTCTAAATATCAGATTGACGTTTTATCTATGAATACACATAAAAAATAACTAAAAAATTATTTTTTCATGACTTCATGTCAATCTGAGGAATTTTTCTATTCTTTTTATTGTACCATGCACATTTATGTTGTTTAAAACACTAAAAACCCACTTATGAAAATTCCAAAAAATTTGTAACACATAATGCCACGTCATCGGGTACTACATTTCAAAAAACAAAAAAAAAATTTCCTATCAGGTTTCATGGAAATATGATGAATGTTTCCTAGTTGTGACACCCCAACACACATTTTTAAAGGCATCGATGCCTTTAAAATTTATTTACTAAGTCATTCAAACCACACCGCACGTCGGAATAATTTTTTGTCTATGATTACATGTAAAAAATAATTCAATGGTGGTTTTCTTATGATATGAAGTCAATCAAAGGTTTTTTTTCTTTGGTTTGGAATATTATACACATGTTTTAGTAGTTTAAAGCACTTAAAATGCATTTACAGAAATCCATCGAAAATAGTAACTGGAATAACATGTTGTTGGTTCCCATAATTAAAAAAATATCCATTGTTATTTTACTCTAAATTCATGGAAATCCAATATCATTTTTCTAATTTTGACTCCCTATGTTGTGTTTTTAAATGATTTAGTACCTTTAAAAGCTATTTTCTAAGGCATTTAGATAGCACCACAAGTCTAATTGTTATTTTTTATATGATTACATGTCAAAAATAATTCAATGGTGGTTTTATGATGATTTCATGTCAATATGATATCGTTTTCAATGGTTTGAACCATTACACACTTGTTTTCATGTTTTAAAACACTAAAAATACATTTACACGCATCTCAGGTAAACTATAACTTGAAATGATGTGTCATCTATTCCTACATTTCAAAAATCAATCCAAAATCATTTTCATCTGGTTTTATGTTGATATATAATCTAATTCCTATTTTTGACCCCCCCCCCTCCCCCCACAGACAGAAGTTTTTAAAGGCTTTGGTACCATTACAATCTATTTACAGTGTCAAAACTGAGAAAATGTGCTTGAATTATTTTCAGACTTAAGGATAACAATATATAATTTATTCTTTATGTGTAGGAATCAAACACACATAAATTCGGCGCAAGATGTTGTCGGTATGACTTGAAGTGCATGTTTTCAATATAAAAGCGTCAATTTAGTTTTATTTAACGAAGTTGTATGTGTTCTTTGAATATGTGTGAATGATCTATGAAATTTAGAATTTACCATGATATGATAATCTATAAGGCTAGAAATATCCTTGGGTATCATTCTAGTAATCCATTGAAATATGAAAACTAAATCATTTTCCATTTTCTCTCACAATTGATCCTATGTTTTCCTATAAGAGTCCCGTTATCGCAATTTTCCTTTCAACATTTCAATTTATCTTTGTGATTCCCAATCAATAGCGCTTCTCAAACCCCCACTAGGTGTAGTAGTAACTGATGATGACCCCCTACCAATGAAAACTGATGGAGTACGTCAAGAACCCATCTCATGTACATGTCTGGGATTCTCCATCCCTAAAACAATTGGAACGTTATCATTCTATGAAAATGATGATGATTAAGAAGGATTCACATCCCATATTTCTTGAATTTTAACATATTAATACAAAAATAGTAACAAATATTTTTTTAAATATTTGAACTTCATAATATTATCTCATTAATAAATTTTTTATTACTATGTATTGTTATTTCATTACTATAAAAACATAATATTGAAAAATAAATTATTACAACAAATAAGCCTTAAACCCAATAAATTGGGGCTGGATAGATGAATCAAATGATGCTAAATTGGCATCATTTTATCCATGTATCCATCCCCATTTAATTGGGTTTAAGGATTTTCTATGACATATTTTTCATTATTTTTTATAGTAATCAAATAACATTAAATGATAATGAAAATACGTACTCTAACATTTTTGGTAGGGTCATTTACAAAACAGACATCAGATTCCCTATGCACTTTAAACCACATCTATCTATGGCCAACAGAGTAACCCAATTCATTATCCTTTATAAAAAATATAAACAATTTAGAAAAAATTTGACTTATAATAAAATGATATAAATAATAATGAATAAAATACAAACCAAAATTATTGTTTTTCTAAAAATACTCTAAGACACACTAATATGAAGAATGAATTATTTATCATGATTCATATTATTTTTTTATTAATTCATACAATAAATAGCAACATTAATTAAAATTATAATTTAATTTTGTTTATGTTATTACGATACTATAAAATATGCAATTACCTCATGATATGCGTCTCTGTTAAGATAAACAATCAAATTACATTTCACATGAGAAAGTCATTCACACACTTTCTCATACATCTATAATGAGCTCAAAGATATTTCATTAAACTCATGTCATAATATTCATTTAAAATCTCACCATTTCTTTCCTAAATTTTTCATAGTGCATGGGCGTGAAATAGAGCCTCGGACATCCAAATGAAAAACATCTAGAAATAAAAAATGTAACATTGTATACGTATATAAAAAAAAATTATTCATGTCATGTAAATTATTTGTCAAGGAATATTAAATAAAATTACCTTTAATTAAGTATCAAAAACCTCAATTTTCTATGTTGTAGGAATATGCCTCCAATATTTATAATTAATGGGAATGCTCATTGTATCACAAATAAGCTGCCTAATAATCTTCCCATAGATTCTGGAAACATCATCAATAGGCACCCCAAACTCATCAAATTGAAGGATAATATTGAATTCCTTCAGGTCTCATACATCTTTCTTGTTCATATATTTATATCTTCTATTGTTATTTTTATATATTTGAAAAATGAATTAAATAATTAATAAAACATGTTTTTTTACAATGACACACATACCAGTATTAGTAACTCACTGATATTCACTAGATGAAGGGATGAATAACTACTCTATAGCTGGAGGTGAATTGGATGGTGGGATACTAAAAACATATGGGGAATGGTTGGCTCTCTGGTAGTCTCAAGTATAACTGAATCACTCAGATCCACTGAAGCTGACGGTTGTTGTGGTGTGCTCCGAGATGATAACCAGCTATGATTTTGAAATTTATTTGTTCTCAGCATTCTTGCAATTCAATTGGGTAAGATATATTAAATGTATAGAAAACTAAAAAATAATTAATTTTTACAAAAAGAAAAAAAGAAAAACTAGGACAATGTATATATGTATGAACCACTAATCAATAAGAAATTGTAATATATTTTCATAAAAAATGTATACATTCAATTTTATTCATCTTCAATATCTTCATTATTATAAACCTCTATTGTGACGAGTGCTTTATTTTCACCCTCTATTGCATGTTCTATTGTTCCCATATTGTTATTAAAAATTTATTTAATGTTTTTTCTGATTAGGTTCACTATCACAAAGTACCAATTGATATTAATTCACCCATATCATATAAGTCTCTCTACTTTATGTGTAAAAAAAACTCTATCCTTCATGTATTTCATCATCCACATAATAAACTATCTTCACTTAGGAAGCCAAGATAAATGGATCATTCTCTACATGCTCATTGGTATGGATAAATAGAGAGAAGTTGACAGAATTAAAATGTAATGAATCATTCATTATACCCATATCAATATTAACCCACTTTGATTTGAATAAAACAACAAAAAACTAACCATGATTGTTTAATTCAATTATATCATTCAAATTTCCATAATATCTCACCTCTATAAGTGTAAATACACAACTATTTTGAGTTTTTACGTCTTCATCGTGAAAAATTGTATGAAACCTAAATCCATGAATATTGTAGGCATTGAATATCTTAGACTTTCTTATATGACCTAGAGCCAAAAAAACATAAAATAATTTGATATTTTAGCTTGACTCTCAATATTCATTATCTAGAAAAATACATATAAAGGTTTGGTTTTAACATAGAAAAAATAACTACATGTTAATAATACTAATATGAGTATATACTTACCTGATGGGTGATTCATTTGACAATCTCCTTATTAACATCTTTTTTTAATTACATCTCATTTCGAGATCTACCCCTTAATAACATATTTGTTTGACATCACAATTCTTTAATAAATGGATCTATAATAAGACTACTGTGCAGTATATATCTATGTGCTTATAGAAACTCCAATTCATTCGGTGTAAAATTTTACCCCTTTCCAATTGGATATCCAAAAATTGGAAATATTGATAACTAGTTTTCAAAATGATTATTAGTGGAGATATCATCAAAACATTAAACACAATTAAATATAGTTTCAATCCCATCCAAATACCTTGAAAACAAGGTCAATCACTCTTTGGATATGTAACCTTTAGCAATAGTGCCTTTTGGTTGATATTTATTCATCATATATGATTTCAAATGACATATGTACCTGTTGAAAAAAATAAGAAACATATAAAAAAAATTATGCAATAATTTAATAAAATTAATTTCACTAACGGAAATAAAAATAATATCATTATACCTCTCAATTGGATACATTACATGATAATGTTCTCGTCATCCAAGTTTATCTTCTTCAACCAAATGAACAATCAAATGAATCATCATAGTGAATAATGAAGGGGGAAATAACATCTGCAAATAAAAAAGTGTCAAAAAAATTTATTTTGATGTTTATCAAGCTCAATTGTATTTATATTTTTTCAAAAAAGATCTTGGAAAAAGGTAAAATAATTTATTTTTTAGTTAACATATTACAAAATTCCAATGAAAACAATTGTTCCATAAAAATACATGAGTTGTGACATTTCAATCCATGTAACATTAAATTTTTTTAGTCAATTCCCCTTGATATATTACTTGAATATACATTTTCCACTTTTAAATTCTTTAATGTATGAAGGAATACGTCTTTCTCTTGATTTTTTTATTTTTAAAATAATTGAAGGATACTTTCCATTCTCATTTTCCCAAAAAACATGCTTTATATTCATTAACACCAAATTCTTATGAGCATTAGGGCGATCCTTTGATTTAACCTTCTCATTAAGAAATGTAAAAATTACATTGCCACATAATTTTTTCTCAATATTCATTATGTTAAGATTATAACATATCAAATTAAACTCCTAATGAGGAATTTTGAAAAATATACCCTTTATTTTTGTGTTCCAGATGCTTCAAATATTGTACCTTGTACCCTTTCCCCTTCTTTAAAATGATTATATTTTCCAAATTATTCAATGACACTCATTAATTGACCCGTGATTTCTGAACCTAATAACACATTTAGTGAATTTCTCAATTTAATATCTTCATTGAATTGTGTCTTGTTGAACCTTGATTTATGAGAAGAAATAAAGAAATCAATGATGATGCATAAAACCTCAATTTCTATATATAAGGTAATAGTTGATGAACAAAATTAAAAACTAGACAAGAAAAACTAGTATGAGTGTTCCAATCAGATAAATTTTAAAATCCAGGAATGTTAGTAATTGTCTATATTAAAATAACAAGTATTTTTAATAGTTTTCTCATTGAAGCGTCATATGTTTCAATTCCATCATCTCATAATTCTTGCAATTATTTGATTGGAGGTTGAAGTTATACATCAATTCCATTTCTAGGCATTTTATTTCTAGAAATAATCATCGAAATAAAAAAATAATATTTATTCATACACATCTATGGAGGTAGATTATAATGGATCAAAATAACTGGCCAAATACAATAACTAGTGCCTAAAGTACAACATGGATCAAAACCATTATAATCCAATCCCAAACATGAATTCTTTAGATTTGAAGAAAAATATAGATATAATGAATCAAACATTTTTTATGATGTTGAATCTTTTGGATGTCTCATCAAGCCATCATTACTATCTTGATCATGTCACTTCATTTCATATGTAGTCTTAGATTCCATGAATAATCTTTTCAAGCATCATATAAGAGGAAAGTAAGGAAATAAAGTTAAAGGAGTTTTCTTTTTTTCTTCTTCTTGGGGATGCATTGATTTATACCCTCATTGTTGTTCATTGACTTTTATCTACATTTATGACATCTTATGAATTCTCCTTTGTCAAACTCTTCTCCCTAGTAAAGCATGAAATCATTAACGAATTCATGTATTATTGTATAATACATCCCATGTTTATTTATGACTTTATTAATCTCATAGAATGATGTAAGGATCATAGCTTCACTAAATGAATCATGATGAAACTCTAAAATCATTAACATTTCTTTGTTAATAATTTCATAGAGACAGTTAATATGATACAACCTAAGTAGAAAAGAAAACATTGAATACTTATCACACCCTTCATACAGTTCTTATTTCACATCTTCAACTAATTCATATATCTCATTTTTTAGTCATGGAATATATTAGAAGAATTAAAATTATCTTGGTCAATTGAACGTTTCTTTATCTATTGAAATCATGGATATTATATCCTGTAATGAAAAATGTTTCATTTATCAAATTTCAAACTGAATTCCCCTCTAGAGGGCCACGTTGTGTTTCATTGATAGGATTATCTTTGTTTTCAATTTCCATGACAATATATTCACCATCCCAAATCCTACATACATATTGAGCAGAAAATTGTTTCTATATAAAATGATCGTATACTTTATTTCTATTTAACCATCACGTGAATTTTAAATCAGGACATACACATTTTATTCTACAACCCACTGATCAGTTTATAATTACATAATATATTTTTTTCAAACTCTTGTCATAATGAGGTGTGTTTCAAGGTAATTTATTCCAACTTTCATCCATAGGTATTGTATTTTCACTCTTCTCCCTGTATATTTAGATATAAAGATATAAATGGTTAATCAAACAAGCACAATTAAAAGTAAACATCAATTAACTTCATTAAGCTTGGTCACCTAATTTATCCTATAATTCTGTAAACATAGTATATAAAATCACGGTGAACGTACATGTACACTCAGTATGTTCTTACTTAGAAAGTATCGTGCAAGTGTGGAAGAAGCATACTAAAACATTAGTGAATAATCAATAAAAACAAATGGTTTCCTAACCTCTAAACAACCATTTTCCAAAACTGACTAAGGATTACCCACCAAGAATTCATGAGGGATAAATGAGTCATGAAGTTACAGACTATTTATAACCCCACATAAAAACAAGCATCCATCCTATAAATGATTCATGATCCCCATTTATAATAGGCATTAATGATAGTTTTGTGTATAGGATTCCTAAGTGATAAAATTTATCATTTGATTGTACAATATAATATACTACATAATTATATAGAAAAACAATCATAATATATTAAAAATTACACCTTACGATTGGGGATTTCACTCTTCGAGAAATGGGGGAGAGGGGTCACCGTTGGGGATTGCCATCAAGGAGCAGGGGGGTCATTGTGGTGTTATCATCAAGTAGAAAGTGGTGTTGGGGTCACGAGGATCATACGCGGGAGTAAGAAAAGGGGTGGTCACCATCGAGGAATAAGGGTGAGCCGTCGGGGGTAAGTGGGGGAAGGGGGAGAGGTATGTTGTTAGAGAGAAGGGGGGCAGTGTTTGGGAGATGTGGGGTCAAGGGTGAGGGGCGGTCACCTACATTGGGGAGAGGTGAGACCAAGGGGGAGGGGCGGTCGCCGGTGTCAGTGAAAGGTTGGGTAGAGGGGGGGGGGTAATCACTGACATCGGGGAGAAACAAGATCTAGAGTGAGGGGAAGTCGCTGGAATTGGGGAGAGGCACGATCGATGGAGTAGGGAGGTCACTGATGTTGGTGGAGGGGAAGGGTTGAGGGGGAGGGGTTGTCATCAACATCAGGGAGAGGTGGGGATGAGGAATCGGTGGGGGGTAGTGGGAGGGTGGGAGTCACTAGCACTGGGGAGAGTCATTATCGAGGTGGGGGTGGTCACTCGTGTTGGGGAGAGGTGAGGCCAAGAGGGAGGGGTGATTGGTGACGTCGTGGAGAGGCTCCGCCAAGGGGGATGGGCAGTCACTAGCATCGGGGAGAGGCACGAACAAGGGAGCATGGGGGTTAGGGCATCAGGTGGAGGGGGTGGGGTAAGTTATTTTTTTAAAATATTAGCAACAGTTTCATTGAAATTTCCACTATATATAAAATATATTTAATAATGTTTTTTTAGTAGTGATTATTAGAACTGCCACTAATAAACTTTCACTAAGACCAGTCTTTCTTGTAGTGCTAGATAACATAGTTTGACTGAATGTTACCATAAAAGTGACATATAATTTTATTATCGTTTCTAAAGCTATAAAAGTAACCATGAAATTATATCTCTCTAACCTCTCAATCAATTGGATTCCTCTAACTAGAATTTTTTCCCACATTATGAATTTTCTCACCCATAGTATTTTTTATTAGTTTAAGGAATTTATCTCACTACAAGAATTATCACCCAAAAGAATTTATTTTTTACATTAAGTATTTTTAATCACACCGAGATGTGATATAGTACGTACGTGAAAAACATCATATTATATATTCATATGGCATAAATGAATTTTGAAATGAAATCATTGAATCATTGTTCAAATGTAACATCCTGAATCCAGATGTCACTCAACTGTGCCCCATGCCCGGTTGGCTACATGGCCTCAAGCACATCTTCCAAAATGCCAGAGGCTTATGACTAGCAGTTAGAGACTAGGTGAGTCATTTGGGAGACTATACGCCCATTACCATAATTTAACACAATGGAAGTCAATCACATTAAATAGTGGAAGTCGATACAATAAGCGGACAATAAATAAAATAGAAAAGCAAGACAAGAATATGTAACAAACGAGAAGTGTCTCATATACGATGATGCAAGTTATACATGTATCTAGAAAATATCCAAAATAGGTACATAGAAATATAATAAAATAAAAGTATCTAAAATCCAAAATGACCTAAAGGTTCCCCCGTAGCATCGCATGCCTCATCTTAGTCCTATGCCACCATGCTCTAAAACAATGATCCACAAATAGTTTTAGGGAGCTTTCCCCTACTATCACCAGTAACTATATAATCTGTTTGGGTCCCCAAGGAGCCCAAAATTAGACATGAGATAAACATACCAGTATGTTTCCACCTAAATATCTATACTGTTCTAATAAGTACTATGAAATATGCTTAACAAGTTAAAGTAAGTAGTAATGTATATGTGAAAGCCCAAGGAATATAACTACTACAAACAAGTAATAATAAACAACATCTTGTGGCTCCCTGCAACATGTTTCGGCTCCTGACAAGGAATATACAAGCAATATAAGCAAAAAACATAGCCTTTCCACATCACCATCCATATCATTTCCACACGTCCTTACCGTATAAATAAAACTATATCAAAAACCCACAACCTTGTCATACAACCACAATCATATATCCCACAGTCATGTTGTATAATGAAGAGAAGATCATGAAGGGCAATATCATTGGTGCTGAAGACCAAGGCATCCTTTTCGAGTCTCAGGAGAATCTTAAAGGAAACTTGGCATAGGAACTGGTTGGAATCCTAGGATCATGGGTACTTACAAGTCCTACGTGTGTCCAAGATAGCTGGATCCAAGGGGTAGCAAAGCCTAAGGCATCTCATGGAATAAAGACCAAAGGTGCATAATCAGCCAAGTTTTCCACTACCGAATTCTAGATCCAAGGAGATCCATTCCTGGAATCTAGTTAAATCAGCAATAATTCTACGCCTTTAACAATTTCAAACCATATGAGTCTACCCAATCATATAAACTATTACATTCAAAACAATTTAATGAGTAAACCCACTCCTTTAAATCATTATATCTCATTAGTATCCCCAATCATGTACTCCACATTCATTTAATCATGTCACATGGATATACCCACCCACTTATCACCAATTTCCATTTTACAAATCACATGGGTATACCCACCAATTAATCACAATTACCAACAAAACTATTTAAGCAATCTAAAAATAGAAAACGTGTATACCCACTCATTTGAAAATTTCCATTTAAGTATTTAATCAAGTTAGGCATGGAATATTATAATAACACAAGGTAAGAAGGAAAGATATCTCTTATGCATGTAATTAGGCCTCATATAAGTATAGCTGAGCTTCCTTAAACTAGTAAAACTCGAGGTCACACCCCATGGGAAGTTCATCAATGTTAAAAGGAAAAGTAATGTCATGGTGCACCCCATGGGTGGCCTTGGGCTAGGTCAGCAACCAAAAATGTATCTCAAAGAACCTAAGGGAGTCCCAAACAGGTCCTACCTCATCTTTTTCAGATTAACACTTTAAAATCGGGCCCGCGCTAAAAAGTCCAGTGGGTAGAAAAAATTTCAATAGCTCTATAAAGCATCAAAAGCTGAAAGAAAATTATAGACCACCTACCTTATCTTATTACAAGAGTTCTCATCTAGTATCAATTCCTAATTCATCCTGGTTGGGAATAAATCTATAGAACATATTAAGAAGAATAAATTAGGGTATAAAATCCTAAATCCAAACAATGAATCTATTGTTCTGAAGAATCAAGAATTGCTAAAAAGCAATAAATTTCTTACCGTCATGGTTCTAACAAAAATGAAAGGGAAAGAAATGGAATCCAAATAGGTGCTAGATCTAAAAACCTATATAAGAAAGTTTTTAGCCTTCAAAAGATAGAAAAAAGGCTTCTCTCCAAAAAATAGAGGTCCCTACCTCTATTTTTAAAAAACATAGTTAGGAAATTACATGACAAGTAATTTTTTTACATGGTGTGTAATGCTCGGTTTTCTTTTAATGGGGTAAAACCCTTAAATTTTTTGAAAGGTCCTAGAAAAACCATTACATGTTTTGAAATTGGATTACACAGTGTGTAATCCAATTACACATCATGTAATTGGCCTACAACCGTTACACAACCTTCTTGCATATTATTTCCCAGAAAAAACCCAACTAGCCCATGGCCCTGCTTAGGGGATAAGAGAAAAAAGAATGTAAAAGATTCACACCTCAATAAAAACCAAGGATCTTACAATATTCCCTCCTTAAAGCAATTATTCCCCAAATTTACCTCTCAAGGGTAGTCAAGATCCATTTGAAAAAACTCATGTCACTGAGCACGTATGTCAGCCTCCCGCTCCTAAGTATCATCATGTGAACTTTCATGCTTCCACAGAACATGTACTAGAGGGACTCACTAGCCTTGTATAACCTTAATGATCCTGTCACCAATACAAATTAGATGCTCCTTGAAGGATGCATCAAATTGTAGCTCAACCTCCTCAGTTTGAAAAGCGTGAGATGGGTCCAAATTATTATGGCGTTGTTTTGATACGTGGAAGGCGTCATGCATGGCTCAGTACCTCTGAGGTAACTCAAACTAATAGTCTACTGATCGGTCTCTCTCTAGAATCTTGAATGGCCCAACATATAGTGGCGAAAGCTTACCCCGTATCATGATCCTTCTATGTCGCAACATTAGTGAAACAGATAAAAAGACCTGATGCCTGACGTCAAACTATAGAGGTCATATATGGTAATCGACATAAGATTTATATCAATATTGTGCAGTATCCATCTGCTTCTAAATCAACTAGATCTACTCAAAATTCTGTTGCATGAAACATGTTCCTAGTAAAGAATCCTCACCTGCCTCTAGCAATCACAAGGGTGTTTGGCATAACTTACTGTTCAAAGCCTCGTAAGGAGACATTTGTATCATTGCCTGATAATTGTTCTCATTGGAGAACTCATCTAGATGAATTAGTCTCTCACAAGATCCCCCAAAATCTAGGACACATTCTCTCATTATGTTCTCTATCACATGTATCATACACATTGATTGGCCATCAGTCTAAGGGTGGTGGACTATGCTCAGAAGCACCTATGTACCCAGTGCCCTCTGAAAACTATATAAGAAATGAGATGTAATGTGGGAATCCCTATTTGAAATGGTAGTGCGTGAAAACACATGAGGTTGTTTTATCTCATGGATATAAATCCTCCCAAGAACATTAACATCAAATGTACCCTTGATCACTAACAAATGATCAACCATTTTGATCCCGTCAACAACAACCCACACAACATCGTTACCTCAAGGAAACCTTAGTAAACTAGTCATGAAATCCATTATGACATAATCTCATTTCCACATTGGAATAAGTAAATGCTATAAAATGATGGATGGTCGTTAATGTTCCTCTTTCACATGCTGACAGGTGTAAAACCTCTTAACAAAAATAGCTACCTCACTTTTCATACATGGCCATTAGTATTGATGATGCAAGTCACGGTACATCTTGCTGACTCCGGGATCTAGTTCCCAATATAAATCATGAAACTCCCACAACATATCCACACGTATATCCACTGGAACCCAAAAACATCCATGGATATGTAAGATCTTATAAACACCTACGGTCTAACAAGGAGGATGGTCCTCACCTTCCACACTCTCCCATAGGACTAGACCCTCTGAATTCGATAAATACCTCATCCTTACTTTATAAAATAGGATAGAGGTCACAACTATGGATGTTAGATATATATATCCCAAACTATTGTACACCTCAATATAGATCATGGAGAATAACCCCATAATTTTCCACTCGCTACTTACCTGATGCACTGTCTGTATTTGTGTCCACGTGCTATATGCATCAAAAATTACATTACCTTTACCAGTCATGTATTCAAGCGTGAATTCAAAAGACTGTAGGTACTCCCCCACCTTTTTGCCTCATATTCAAATAATACTGAGTAAATATATACTTGAGGATTTTGTAGTCTGTATACACCAAAAAATGATCTCCCAATAAATAATGTCTCCAATATTGAAAAGCATGAACAAATGCATCTAGATCAAGATCATGAAAAGGGTAATTCCTCTCACGTGGCCTTAGAAACTGAGACTCATAAGCCAAAACTCTATCCCCCTAGATCATCACTTCTCCCATACCAATACACGATGTGTCACAATTAAGGATGGAACACTCTGTTCATCAGCACCATGATAAATATTATCGTGTTTGTTATACTGAATGGCATAAACAGATACTCACATAAACCATACCAACTATGAAAGATTGTATGAGGTATGTCTGTGGGTCAAATATATACCTAGTGATATCCTAACCTTTGTTCAATTTGCAATAATACTCGAGATCCTAGAATCATATCAAACATTTCATCTATTTTTGGAAAGGGATATCAGTTTTTAACCATTTGCTGATTCAAATTATGATAATCTCTAAATAGACGAAGAGTTATATCCACATTTTTTAAAAAATGAACTAGAAAAATCCACAGAGATGTATTATGTTGGATAAACCCATTTGCCTCCAAACACTCTAGCTTCCTCTTAATTTCTTACAACTCCATCGTAGCCACTTAGTAAGTTGAAATGGATAATGGTGCAGCTCATAACACTAGTTCAATGGAGAAATCAACCTATCTCTCATGAGGTAAACTAGAAAATTCATTTGGGAACATGTCCCAGAAACGATCCACCATTAGGGGAAAGTCAACCTGACTCACTCCCTGATCATCCAAAACACAAAATAGTAATCTAGGATGTCATTCTGCCGAACACATGATTATATAGTCCATCTCAACTCGCCTAGACACCCCATTCACCCTTGTGAGTAAATACTGCATCCTCTAGTGATGTGAAAGTTAGCCATATGCGATAGTAGACAATGTATGATCAATAATATACTAAACAGTCCATCCCAAGAATGACATCAAACCCTATCATCTCAAAGACCTAAATATCTCAAATGAAGTGACACCCACCAACTTCAAGGGGGTACTCCATTCACTAGAGCACATCATCCATTCTGATTCCCAATAGTATTTATAGAATTAAAACGCTTTCAAAATACCACACAACAAGCCCCAGGATTTTCACCATAGGTGCAGATATGAAACCATGAGATGCACCTGTGTCAAAAAGAGTAGATGAAATAGTAGAGGCTACTAAGATCATTCCTCTCACTGTAGACAGTATGAAACATTTCTTCTCAGGGGTAGGTTGTACATAATATAATTGACCTATACCATGACCCTGTGAAACAACCTCACTACTCAGAGTAGGTCCCCTTCGATGTATATGAGTAATTGGTGTATGGATACCTCAGAAAAGACCACTATTTCTGCAGGCTGATTGGCCTACATTGCTCTAGCACCCTGGTTGACATAGATCTTAGAAACCTACTCCTAAACATGACATCAGAGATGACCCGCTACCACTCATGACTAGAGGGAAGTTCCTGCAAAACCATTGCAAGTGGCCCATACCTCCATAAGCTCAGCACTCAACTAGGTCACAGTCACACTAATTCTTCATGTTTCCTCTCTTTCCACACTAGTGAAAAAACACCGAGCTACTAGCAATCATAGCCTAACTGATGCTCATCTCATGGGAAGAATCAAAATGGTGCTTTCTGCCTGAAGATGTAGAACTACTAGGTTGAGAGGAAACATTTCCTGACTCTATATCCTCAAATTCCCTCAGGTTCCACACTATAATCAGTTTCTGATTCACAATCTTAGTGATTGCAGTCAACCTGAACATGTTGAACTGGGATTTGATAGTATGTCAGAGGCCTTCGTCAAAGCATCTCACTCTCGACAGCTCATCAGTAAGGTACATCAGTGCAAAACTATGCAACTCTGAAAAGTATGTTGAGTACTCTATAACCATATGGTTCCCTTCTCAAGACGCATGAACTCACTAGATCACTCTGCCCATAGTGTCTTTGGGAAAAAGTAGTCAAGGAAGTAGGTTTGGAAATCAGTCCAACCCATATCTTGTAGCCTTTCAGCCTTGTTCAGAACATCCCACCAGTACATTACTACTCCATGTATCATATAAAGGGTGAGATTGTCCCTCCTCTCATGTGGTGTCTCTAGATGCTCGATGATAGATAGTGTGTTATCAAGCCACAACTCAGAAGCCTATGGACCATCATCCCCCCCAAAAGGTGAAAGGATGTTGCTGCTAGAACACCCATGCAGCTCAGCCATTGTCATGGTAGGCTACGGTGCTCCTTGAAAAGTCTGCATATAGAAAAATAACCCCTCATGGAACTATGCCTCAACACCTACTTCTGAAATAGTCTATTGTACCACAAAAAGCACTAATAGATGATCCACTAGCATCTCATCACCCACCACCTTCAATGCATGGTTATCACCACCCACTTGGTTTACCATTGGAGGTCTTCATGGCAACATGCATCTACAATTCCAAACACTCTATTCAAAAATGAACGATATCAATGTCGCATCTCAAAAGCGTAGGAAATTTCAAAACCCTCATAAAAACAAGTAATAACACACAACCTAATCCTAAATCCATGACTTTATAAAGAACAACTACAACACAACTCGAAGCACTACCTCTCACCCACACAAAATCCAGGTGTAGGCCATGTCTCTATTTTCCATTTATTTTCATTTAACAATCATTATTTTGCACGATTTAACCAATGGTCCACCATGATCTGATCCTTGAGGACCTATAACACCTCATGAACCAAACATTGAAGCCCATAGAATCAATACACATCAAATTGAATTTAAAATTTTAATTTAAAAGGTACGTCATTTTCTATTTCATAGGGGCCCATACACCTTATGAATTGAAAGATGATGTCACTTATCTATCCTCTACACAATGTCTATCATGAGAATCAAAAAAAAAACTATTAGAGCACTGATCACAATAGAATGCATCAAATAATTCATCTTAAATCGAATGACATAATGCATGATATGTGATTTCTAACAAGCGAATATATGATTCATGAGATGGAATACCCTCATCTCATCGGGCTGCAAAAAATAGAACTTACAATTGCATCAATAATATCATCACAAATCATGTGTGTCACCTAATGGTGAAATAAAATCCACATTAATAGTCAAAAAACAGAAAATAGCAATTTCATTTAGGGTAATTTTGATTTTTCTTATACACGGGTTAGCTACGCTCGAGCGTAGCTCATTAAAAAAATCCATTTTCCTTCATATCGTTATCTATTGTCTCCAAACAGAAAATCAAACCAGAAAATAAATTCTCTCTGATACCACTTTGTAACGTCCTGAACTTGAATGCCACAATCCCGGTTGGATACATGGCCATAAGTGCACTCCTCAAATTCCAAATGATTCCGACGAGTGGTGAGGGCCTTGTTTAGTTTTTGGGGATACTATTCCCTCATTACAGGATTATATAATAGTGGAAGTCAATCAAATTTAATAGCATAAGTAAATACAATAACCGGACAATAGGTAAAATAGATAACCATGATAGGAATATATAACAAGCCATAAGTGTCTCATATACAATGATGCAGATGATACATGTATCTAGAAAAAATCCAAAAAATATACATGGAAATAAAGTAAAATATAATTATCCAAAATCCAAAAAGATCAAAAAGTATCACAGTATCATCGCAAGCCTCAAATGGGTCTCATGCTCCCATGATATAATGAAATGATAAAAAAACATGTGTTAGGGCGTTTTCCCCTACTATCACCTAAAACCATTTAATTTGTTTGGGTCCCCAAGGAGGCCCAACAAGGTGTGAGATAAACATCCCAGTAGGACTCCACCCAAATATCTATATAACTCTATGCAGCAATATGAAATATGAAAAACATGTACAAGTAAGCAGTAATGTAAGTGTGAAAGCCCAAGGCATATAACCAATGCAAAAAATTTCTATCGAATAGCCTCTTGTGGCTCCCTGCAACAAGTGGAAGCTCTTAACAAGGAACCTATAGGTAATATAAACAAACAACACATCCTTATCATAAAACAATCCATATCCTATCCACACATCCTTACCCTATAATTAAAACCATATCAAAAACCCATGACCTTGTCATATAACCACATTCATATATCCCACGATCGTGCCATGTAATGAAGTGTAGACCATGAAGGGATGGATCCAATGTATTGAAGACCAAGGCATCATCATCAAGTCCTAGTATCATCTATATAGAAACTCAGTATAGGCATTTGTTGGAGTCCTAGGAGCGTGTGTACTAGCATGTCCTACATGTGTCCAATCAAGCAGGATCTAATGGAATACAAATCCTGAGACATCCCACAGAATCAAGACCCAAAGTGAATACTCAACCAAGGTGTCCACTACTGCATTCCAAATACATGGAGAACCATCCTTGGAATCTATGTAAATCATCAACCATTCCATAAATTTATCAATTTCCCACCATATGATTCTACCCACTCATATAAAAAATTAAATTCAAAACTATTCAATGAGTATAACTACTCATTTAAACAATTACATCTCATCATTATATCCACTCAGGTACCCCACTTCCATTTAATCATGTCACATGTTTATACCCACCCACTTATCACCAATTTCCATTTAACACATCAAATGCATGTATCCACCCATTAATAATAATTACCAAAAAACCATTTAAGAAGTTTAAAAACAACTATCAAGTATACCAACAAGTTTAACAACTTCCATTTAAGCATTTAATCAAATTAGGCATGACATATTATGATAACACAAGACAAGGAGGCAGGACATCTCTAACAAAGAAACCTTATGTGCATATTTTTTTATCAAATAATGAGGATTTTTTTTTATTGTTTTTAATTATAAAACCCATGTATTTCAATGTTTTATTAAAATAAAGGGTAATTTGAGTTTTAGAATGATTATGAGAAACATTGAGAAAAGTGCATAATTTTGGATTTTTGACAGATTTTTACCAGAAGGGTATTTTTGTCATTTATTAAAAAGTATAAATAAAAAAATACAGATTAATTTTTTTTATAATACTGATTTTATTATATTCAACTTTATCTTTATGAGCTAGAGCTGATTCAAAGATCTATTAGTCTAAAAAATTCATTGAATTTGGAAAATTTTCCTGTGGACAGCATGGACCTCACCATAGTAACAGATGCACAAATGGATCTCCTCAACTCTAATTTAGGTTATTATACCTGATATATCACTAGGACACAAAGTAAAGACACTAAAACAATTTTGGGGGAGTTTTGAAGTCATTAAGGTTTCCATTGATCATTATACATTTGAAGGCATCTTCTTGGAAATTTTGGCCATAAAAAGTCTTATTCAATGAAAATTTCATACCTCCTTAATACGATGTCTAAATGAGCTGATATGTGGAGGTTAAATGGAAAATAAATTCAGGAACAACTTTAATGATGGATTACATGGGTTAATCGACCATTTATTGTGCCAACAATGTGAAAGCTTTAAGGGTATAGAATTCTGCCTATAAAACGAGGCTCTCACCTCCTTCCCAAATCATCAGCTTGACACCAACAGCCAAGGAGGCTTCCTGACGGGGCATGTGACGATGCTACACATCTCTTCCCACCCCATTTCATCATTTAATTTTATTTTAATTTTAGTTTGGTATTATTTTTCAATTTTAATTCAAATTTTATTTTTATCAATCCATGCCTTTGTGTTTCTCCATCCACTTTTCTTCATTTCTTTCCCTATCTATCTCTTCTCTTACACCCACTCCACCATGTAATATATTACTCTCATAAATGAGAGAATACCCCAAGAATTGGCCAAAGTGGAGGTAAAGGTGATCATGCATTTTCATTATTGTTTAATTTTATGTTTGTAGACATATTTGAGTAGCATGCACGGAAAAGTCGAATGTCCCTGACGTTGTGGCTACCACCGATAACATGCAACTCAACCTATCCATATTATTTTTTTTAATAATTTTTACCTCTCCAAATTGGTTAGTTCTTCACACATTGGAGTTGAGATAATAAATGGATGAAACATCTTCAATTGAACCGAGTCCTTGAATATGACACATTCTTGACAAATGTGTGTCACCAACATGGATTAATGGAGGAGGTGGAATTGAGAGTTCTCCTATATTCAATGATATTCCACAAGTTATAAATAAATAATAGTAGTTAAAAATTGAGATTTCGTGTTTGGATTATCAAAATGAAATAAAACATATAAATAAGAATAATGATTTAATATTTAACCAACCCCTAAAACCAAGTTCATTCTCTTTAGTTCATTGTATTTAGACTTGAATCTTAGTATAAATTTAGAATTCATTCTTCACATGTCATTATTTTAAATAAAAAAACCCAAAATGATTTTAATCACATTCATTTAATAAAAAATACCAAAAAATAGATATAATAGGTGAATTAAATAAATTAAGCGTACTACATGGAGAAGGATCTTAAATAGAGAGGACCCTAGTCATCCACTGTTCTGCACTAGGAAAAATATAATTATTTTGGTCCACACTCCACAACAGACGTGTGTCAAAACTGACGTTGTTTCTGGGGATCCAATCATTAGTTAATTTACTTTTTCTATTTTCACATATTAGTTATATATCATTTTATTTAAAAAAACTAAAAAAATACTTCCATGATATATTCAAATTCAAAATATTATGCATGGAAAAATTACACACGGTTGTAGAAAAAAAACATGAAGAAGATGCATATTTTAGAAGAGATCAGATGCATGAACATAGAGAAAGCATTGAACAACTAACTAGAAAGGATAATAGATATTTTAATTATGATCATGCATTAATAGAGCAACCCAAACCTAATCCAGATGAAGAACATGAGAAAGTGGTGGAATAAATTTCACCACTTATATTTGAAATTGAAGAATCGAAGGAAGCAAGGGAGGAAGACGTATCTACTGAGCTACAAGTGGGAGATCAACAAATATTGTATGAAATCTTGATTAAATATGAGTAACTACCTAACATCCACATATAATACAAATTATAAGATTCAGCACCACTGAAGGAAGAAACCACCCAATTGGTGGAATTTGAAGTCAAGATGGAGGTGCCTGACTACCTACCTCCATCCTCAGAGAGTATACTCCAAGAAGCACTTACCACTAAGACAGAGATTGAAGATGAACCGACTCATGGAGTTGAACCATTAATTGACTCTATCCCATCTAATTTTATTGAATATGAATTCTATATCACTTCATGTGGTTTTTATTATATAGAATTAGACAACCTCAACTCTTCCTTGGAGGAAGAAGAAGAACCTCGATGTGCATATACTGAGGAACATATGGATCTCCCTAGACACATTGAATATTTATTGAAGGAAGATCATGAAGAGATGCTACTGTATTTACCTAAGGAAACCATGACAAAAGATGCTTTTATGGTTAAGAATTTAATCTTGATACTTCATATTTTAATATTATTCAAATTGAATTACACTCTGACATTCCCATTGACTATTATTTTCATGAAGCATTCCTCATGTAACTAATGGAAAGAGAAGAAGAGGTTTCACAAGTATCAAAAAATAATGAGGATGATTCATACCTCATCCTACCCCCACCATGCAAGCTATAACTCATTTTAATGGGGTGATATGGTGTACTCTGTCCCAGAAGGATGAAGAAAAAGCTAGGAAAAGCCACATGTGGTCGTTCAAATCAAAGAAGAATTATCCTCCATCAGAATTTGGATTATAGTATGTAATAACCTCTAGAGGTAGTCAAATTTCAAGTCCCACTTGGGGGATAATACAAAGAATTATATTTACTTTCTTTCTAGTAATTTATATTTCAATTTATTTTCATTTAAATAATTGATCATGGGGTCTGTAACGCCCCAACCCCAGTTACCCGGAGTTGGTGCATTATTACATAACATTGGTATGATCACAAGAAAGATCAAATCTCGAAAGACCGATTGGTTTAGTAGTCTTGGAAACACTAGATATATTCATAAGACTTACATTACATCATAAAATGAAAAACTACTACAACAACATATTGTCTCCATAATCCACACTCATATCCCCACATAATATCCCTACAGGTCATTCATAATTTACTTCTTCACTTCCTGGGAAAAATAAAACATAGAAAAGGGGTGAGGTCAAATGCCCAGTAAGGATAACAATATAGCGGAAACTTTCATAAATAATAATAAACATTTAAGGAAATGTATAAGTAAAACAAAAGCCTTTTAAACTTGAACTTTTAACATAGTATGGCATAAATAAAATGAGATATGCCATTTACTTATTCACATGGTTATTCTACTAATCGAATAATCACATGCAAAATCAATAACCACTTTCATAATGATGGAATGCATAATGCCAGACTATCATAACCACATAGCCAAGGCCTCGTGCCAAGACTACAAATAAGATTTTGTCAAGGCCTTGTGCCAAGACACTAGTTTGTCTCATGAGACCTACCGATGCATCGAGGAGCTATAGCGGGCTCCACCCGTCACATATTAAGTCCAATGCATTCCCATATGAAATGGTTTAAACATAACATAAACATTCGTATTAAAACTAGCATACGAAATGTCAATACTTTCACCATAAACTATGAATGGTATAAAAATAGAAAATCCACAGTCAAACATATCACAAAACCTTCAATACAATATAGAAGTTTTGTATCATAATAAATCAACTTCAAATAATCTTAAAATCCATCAAAGGATGTTGACATAGATGAAATCAAAATTATTTTTAAAGAAATATCTCCTTTTATTTTGAAATCATTTAAGATCCATATAAAATAAAACATTTTCTTTGAAAATATTATTATAATCTTGTAAGGGAAGCTTTGAAGATTTTATAACGGTGGAAAATAGCTGCACCCTCCGTATAAGTTAAAAAAACATTCTTACCTTAATTCTGTCGAAAAGGTTAAAAAGGACCTTGTTTTGAAAACGATGGAAAGATTCCTTTATAAACCTCTTATAAAAAGTCAAACAAGGGTATAAATGACTTTAACCCATATTCTTGTAAATAATAAATCTGTTTTGAAATACATTTCGAAAAAACATGGATGTGGATGATAAAGAAATCCCAGTAGATTATTACGTATAAACAACCTCGGATAATGAAGAGATTGTGAAATAACCCTTACCTTGTACTTTTCCTTGGTTGGGGTAGGTTAACCTCATGTATAATGGTGAAATAATTGTTATTAAATTATACAAGAATCATATATATTAATATGATATCATATATGATTTTTAACATTGATTTGTTAATAATATCTTAGAATTATCGTCGTTTCGGGTGTTAACTTACTCATTTTCTTTTATATGTTTTGTTACATAAGCCATGTTTGTTGTATCTTATTCATATCCATAATGATATCAAGTCCTTAAAAATCATTTTTCAAATCATCAAATGATAATTATACTTGAATGGATACGATGGAGAATGAATCTCATCGCGTTCGTGGAGACGGTAGTCCGTACGTACGCACGAGCGACAATATCATTCTTTTGATATTAAAATAATATATTAATGGATGGTATATCATATATACAGAATCATCAACATGATATATTTATTATTTAAATGAGTTACACATCATTATTATACCCATTCAAATAATAATATATTGAATAACAATTACACCACGACGTGGAGACGGTAAGCCGTACGTACGCACGTATGGTGACATGTTATTCAAAGGGTGGATAGAATAATGAATATGGTTGTACCATATTTATAATAACATTGCAGTATATGTAAGATACTGAAGTTATTATTTTAGAGTGGTAAGAACAAAGATAGAAGAAGTGGAAGAAGAAAGTAACTTGAAAAGGGTGGTGAAATCATTACCTCTTCTTCGGGTTCTTCCTATTGATTTGGTCAAAAGGGCTCCTTAGGTTAGCTTTCTGATCAAACTACGGCCTCTAGGATGTAGTGAGTGATGTTGGGAGAGTATTTGGGCAGATTTTGTCCGAAACAAAAGGCTTTGAAGGTGTGAAGAAATGATAAGGAGGAGTGCCCTTTTATAAGAGGGGTGAGGGGCACCTTTGGAAACGCTAGAAATATTAATTTATAATAAATTCATATTCGGTTTCTAATGGCTCCAAAGTTTATTATTCAAAGGTTAAGGTGGGGATAGGTAGAAAACCACTCAACCAATAGAATTTATACAGGTTTTGGTACTTATATTAACCTTATCTTTAAGTATTAACTCTAAGTTAATTAGTTTCACTTTTACAATGTCTCTTTGTATTTTTATATAATATGGTTAATAAACATCCAATATACATCCAAGCGACCCCCAAGTGGGCCATTAATGATGAAAATATCATGATATAAGTCTCTTGGCCGAACCTTAGATTTTTAGGAATTTAATATCAATTAATAATATAATATTTGTTTTAAGAACTCTTTTATGTCAATTTTGACACTATTCAATAGTTGATTTTTGTGAAACTCATAACAGATTGATTACTTCAAACAAAGTCAATTAAATCAATACTAATATATCATATTATCCTAGAAAATTAGTTTAATTCATTAAAAGTTTCATATTGTATTTATTTGGGTATTTATAATAACAATTATTTTAATTTTTCACTATTATAGTAATTATTGCATCATCATTGTGTCATAAATAAAATAAATTATATAATGTCTAAAAATTATAAATAAAATATCATTATGTAGTAACTCTTTGTATCTTTCTAATTAATATTTATAATCTAAAATCAAACATATATAACCCAATGTAAAAATTGTTTTTCTAAAAGATATATGCTTGTGTCATTTTTGTATTCATTTTAACTTAATTAAAATAAAGTGTCATTATCACTTACAAGTAGATCCATGGGGTCCCAAAATCGACCCAAAGATTCCCATGGTCTACCATGTATCAAGAAATAAGGTTAAGACACGTTTTATGATAATTTAGTATTATTATAATATTATTTTTTAACCCTTATTTACCGGATTTTCCCTTCACCATGGTAAATAAAATATTTACCGCAGTAATTATTCAAAATGTCTAAAAATAAAAGTAACCTATTTAAACAATTTGAACATCTTGATTACAAATATGGAATCCATTTTCCTAAATTCAAAACACAGAAGTGGCAGAAATTAATTTAAAATTAATTCCCGCTGTCAAAACAAAAAGCGTGTTTTTAAGAGATAATTACTATCAAAAGATTGACAATTGTTTATGTTTGGTTTAATTGTAAAATTATGTCCAATGACCAACATTATATTAAATGGTAAAAATATATTCTAAATATACTTTAAAACTACTAAAATTCATAATTTATCACTATTAATTATTTTGATTAAAAAAGTTGTTTTTAAATAAAATTTAGTAATTTTCACTATTCATCAGAATATGAAAGTTATCCGAAAAGTACAAAAATTTCACCTTAGGCTAAATTAGATATTCCGAATCTAAAAATGAAGTCCATTTTGAAATATAAAATATATATAATTTTAAAAATTAGGTATTACTATTCATAACGGCTAGTTTGATTGGTTGTTAGAACTCGGTGTTGCGTACAACACACGCTATCGCATTATTCAAAGGAAAGCGTACCGTGGAAGCTTGGGATGTTTCATTTTAAATGTTTTGATGACCCCATTTAGTCAAAAAGTTTAAAATATTGTATTTAAAAAAGGGTTCACTATTAAAAGTTGATAAAAGTGCAATACTGAAAATGAATTTGTTCTTGCATTATATCTAAGAAACTCATAATATGGATTCTAAAATTATAAGGATTATATAAAGTTTAAAATTTAGATAATACTATTCATAAACTCTTTTGAATGGCTTTTTTTTTGTAAGTCATGGTCTGATTGAACTCAGTGTTGCGTGTAGTGCAAGTTATTGAATTATTTTGAAGAAATAACACACTATGAAATCGTGGGGTGTTACATTCTCCCCTCCTTCAATAAATTGTGTCCTCGCAATTTGAAATTGTTTTTCGAAAATAAAAGGTTGAAAATAGAAAATATATTTGTGGGAAAACCCACATCGGAAATTGGGTTACTAAAATTTAGTCTTAATATGAGGAAAAGAGAAATGAAAGGGTCACCACCAAATTATGATCTCGATTAGGAGAACATTGGTGGCAATTAGAGACATATAATTGGAGGAAAAACATAAATATTTATAGGTAGTGATTGAGGTCATCAATCACAAACAATTATGAAATTGAGGTCCTTAAACTCATCAATCTATGATGATTTAAAATACCATCGGTTCAACAAAACATAGTGTATTAGGATAACACATTTTTGACATTTCAAAATATCTTAGTTGAAATCCCACATCGAAAAATGAATTAACGAGGCCTCTATTTAAAATAATGAGTGGAAAGTATGATGATTACCGAAAATAACACATACTAGGGTTCCATGTAGGAAAATATGGATATGGAAGCGAAATCTAACCATCAATTATCTGATGGAGAGTGGTAGAGAACATGGCTATGAAAAGGCCAAAAATCCCAAAGCCATAAATTAGTGATGATTTAAGGTACCATCTAGGACAACATTTTTTTCTAAGTTCCTTTTATTAATGTTGAGGAATTTATTTATGAGATTGGCTAAGATCATAAGGAGATATAATTACTTTATAATTAGAGTTTTATCCATTAATAAATTTCTACCACAAACTCATCTTTCACTCTAAAAGATAATAGAATGTAATTTTTTTTTTCTATTTATACTATTCGTACAGGGTTCCAAAATAAATGAATTTATAATTCATCTACAAGATCTTTTAAAAAAACTACATTATTTAATCCAGGACATCTCGTGGGCCAGTGGTAGGTGATACACCCTTGTCGCCCTTCGGATGCGGGTTCACGTCTCGCAGCCTTGCCGGACGCGATGGGTTGTCGCCCGACCTCCGGGTTGTCCTTTTATGGAAATCCAAAGTAATCGAAACTAGAACTATCCAAAATACTTCTGTCCAAACTCACAGTCCATCATTTATAAGGAAGGTAAACATAATGTAGATCCTTTTTGCCCCGTAATAGCATATGAATACCTTCATTATGTATTCTTTTAATACACTGAAACATCCTGATTTACCATAATCTTTATTGATTACATTCATGCTCCATTATTCCATATAGAATGCTGGATATACTTCATCAATCCAAAAATGTTTTAAACCCCAACAATGATGGAATAGACAAATCATTAATCAGCTTCAAGGTAGTCAAGAATATCCAATATAATTTATCCAAATCAATCATGTATTATTCTAAAATCACTACCTCGGTATCAGCATCATATTATGGTTTATCTTTCTCTCAACCATATATTTTCCAAAAATTTAACCTTCTATTGAGTCACTTTTCTTTGTTCCACACAATGTCAAATCCTTAATGAAATAGTACTGCAGTACAATCCTTATATACTCCAAAATTATTATAACATGTACATTGTTGATACAACACTCAATTGACATAATCAACATAAGAACTCTAATCATTCCTCTTCATCTGTGGTAGTATCATAACTTCATTATTATCCAATAGCATCATTTGCGGCATAGTCTGATGACTGGGACATAGGTTCGCGAAGTTCCCAAACTCCTTGCAAATGAAGCATTGTACATTTAAAACCATTTTCTTACCCTTGCAGTCACGTACTTTGTGCCCTTTTCCTCCACACTTATAACAAACTCCCATTCCTTTCAGGTAAGTTCTAGGGTGTTTCTTTCCACAGTTACCACATATGGGAAAATTCTTCTTTTCCCTCTTACCTTTATCCATCTTTCTCTCTTCCATCCTTTTCTTCTCTTTCTTCCTTTCAAAGCCATAGGACTCAGTAAACTCTTTACTTATCTTATCAACACATGATATTATTTCTTCATATGATGATAATACATGCGATACTATTTCTCTTATAAATTCTGGCTTAAGACCATGAATATATGATCCTTCTTTCTCTTTGTATCATGTGCATTACTAGAGTTCTCATTCCTTCTACTGGGCGCCATTTCTAAACAATGGAATACAGTAGATTATTTTATTAATAATAATACCTAATCCCAAACTTGTGAAACACATAACATAAATTAAATAGTTTATGGATATAATCCATAATCATAAAAATGCCTCCTTTGAGGAAGTATATACTCATAAACCCTTCATAATGATTTGTAAAGAAAATAAGAGTTATCCTAAGAATATCCCCCGAGAGTGTCGTAACCAAGAGTGCAGCAAGGCCCGTTGTCGTGCACCAGTTCCCGTTCGAGTCTAGCTCAAAGCAGTGTTTTCGGATTTTACCCCTAGGTACATCTGTGCCAGAGCCGCCTCTACCTGCTCGTATCCAGACAGGGATGTATTGCTCGGAAAACTCACAAAATCTCTACAATACCAAAATTATAGGAAGTTCTTCTATACTAATTCTCAAAGTTCATCTTAGGTCTACGTGATCTAATCAGAGTTTATCTAAATCTAGCTTCCAAGGATTGTACTAAACTTCCTCTGATACCAACTGTAACGCCCCGACCCCAGTTACCCAGAGTCGGTGCATTATTACATAACATTGGTATGATCACAGGAAAGATAAAATCTTGAAAGACCGATTGGTTTAGTAGTCTTAGAAACACTAGATATATTCATAAGTCTTACATTACATCATAAAATGAAAAACTACTACAACAACATATTGTCTCCATAATCCACACTCATATCCCCACATAATATCCCTACAGGTCATTCATAATTTACTTCTTCACTTCCCGGGAAAAATAAAACATAGAAAAGGGGTGAGCTCAAATGCCCAGTAAGGATAACAATATAGCGGAAACTTTCATAAATAAAAATAAAAATTTAAGGTAATGTATAACTAAAACAAAAGCCTTTTAAACTTAAACTTTTAACATAGTATGGCATAAATAAAATGAGATATTCCATTTACTTATTCACATGGTTATTCTACTAATCGAATAATCACATGCAAAATCAATAACCACTTTCATAATGATGGAATGCATAATGCCAGACTATCATAACCACATAGCCAAGGCCTCGTGCCAAGACTACAAATAAGATTTTGTCAAGGCCTTGTGCCAAGACACTAGTTTGTCTCATGAGACCTACCGATGCATCGAGGAGCTATAGCGGGCTCCACCCGTCACATATTAAGTCCAATGCATTCCCATATGAAAAGGTTTAAACATAACATAAACATTCGTATTAAAACTAGCATACGAAATGTCAATACTTTCACCATAAACTATGAATGGTATAAAAATAGAACATCCACAGTAAAACATATCACAAAACCTTCAATACAATATAGAAGTTTTGTATAATAAAAATCAACTTCAAATAATCTTAAAATCCATCAAAGGATGTTGACATAGATGAAATCAAAATTCTTTTTAAAGAAATATCTCCTTTTATTTCGAAATCATTTAAGATCCATATAAAATAAAACATTTTCTTTGAAAATATTCTTATAAGCTTGTAAGGGAAGCTTTGAAGATTTTATAACGGCGGAAAATAGCCGCACCCTCCGTATAAGTTAAAAAAACATTCTTACCTTAATTCTGTCGAAAAGGTTAAAAAGGACCTTGTTTTGAAAACGACGAAAAGATTCCTTTATAAACCTCTTATAAAAAGTCAAACAAGGGTATAAATGACTTTAACCCATATTCTTGTAAATAATAAATCTGTTTTGAAATACATTTCGAAGAAACATGGATGTGGATGATAAAGAAATCCCAGTAGATTATTACGTATAAACAACCTCGGATAATGAAGAGATTGTGAAATAACCCTTACCTTGTACTTTTCCTTGGTTGGGGTAGGTTAACCTCATGTATAATGGTGAAATAATTGTTATTAAATTATACAAGAATCATATATATTAATATGATATCATATATGATCTTTTAACATTGATTTGTTAATAATATCTTAGAATTATCGTCGTTTCGGGTGTTAACTTACTCATTTTCATTTATATGTTTTGTTACATAATCCATGTTTGTTGTATCTTATTCATATCCAGAATGATATCAAGTCCATAAACATCATTTTTCAAATCATCCAATGATAATTATACTTGAATGGATACGATGGAGAATGAATCTCATCGCGTTCGTGGAGACGGTAGTCCGTACGTACGCACGAGCGACAATATCATTCTTTTGATATTAAAATAATATATAAATGGATGGAATATCATATATACAGAATCATGAACATGTTATATTTATTATTTACATGAGTTACACATCATTATTATACCCATCCAAATAATAATATATTGAATAACAATTACACCACGACGTGGAGACGGTAAGCCGTACATACGCACGTATGGTGACATGTTATTCAAAGGGTGGATAGAATACTGAATATGGTTGTACCATATTTATAATAACATCACAGTTTATGTAAGATACTGGAGTTATTATTTTAGAATGGTAAGAACAAATATAGAAGAAGTGGAAGAAGAAAGGAACTTGAAAAGGGTGGTGAAATCATTACCTCTTCTTCGAATTCTTCCTATTGATTTGATCAAAAGGGCTCCTTAGGTTGGCTTTATGATCGAACTAAGGCCTCTAGGTTGTAGTGAGGGATGTTGGGAGAGTATTTGGGCAGATTTTGGTCGAAACAAAAGGATTTGAAGCTGTGAAGAAATGATAAGGAGGAGTGCCCTTTTATAAGAGGGGTGAGGGGCACCTTTGGAAAAGCTAGAAATATTAATTTATAATAAATTCATATTCGGTTTCTAATGGCTCAAAAGTTGATTATTCAAAGATTAAGGTGGGGATTGGTCGAAAACCACTCAACCAATAGAATTTATACAGGTTTGGGTACTTATATTAACCTTATCATTAAGTATTAACTCTAAGTTAATTAGTTTCACTTTTACAATGTCACTTTGTATTTTTATATAATATGGTTAATAAACTTACTATATACATCCAATAGACCCCCAAGTGGTCCATTAATGATGAACCTATCATGATATAAGTCTCTTGGCCGAACCTTAGATTTTTAGGAATTTAATATCAATTAATAATATAATATTTGTTTTAAGAACTCTTTTATGTCAATTTTGACACTATTCAATAGTTGATTTTTGTGAAACTCATAACAGATTGATTACTTCGAACAAAGTCAATTAAATCAATCCTAATATATCATATTATCCTATAAAATTAGTTTAATTCATTAAAAGTTTCATATTATATTTATTTTGGTATTTATAATATCAATTATTTTAATTTTTCACTATTATAGTAATTACTGCATCATCATTGTGTCATAAATAAAATACATTATTTAATGTCTAAAAATTATAAATAAAATATAATTATGTAGTAACTCTTTTTATATTTCTAATTAATATTTATAATCTAAAATCCAACATATATAACCCAATGTAACAATTGTTTTTCTAAAAGATATATGCTTGTGTCATTTTTGTAATCATTTCAACTTAATTAAAATAAAGTGTCATTATCACTTACAATAGATCCATGGGGTCCCAAAATCGACCCAAAGATGCCCATGGTCGACCATGTATCAACCAATAGGGTTAAGACACGTTTTAGGGTAATTTAGTATTATTATAATATTATTTTTTAACCCTTATTTACCAGATTTACCCTTAACCATGGTAAATAAAATAATTACCGCAGTAATTATTCAAAAGGTCTAAAAATAAAAGTTACCTATTTACACAATTTGAACATCCTGATTCCAAATATGGAATCCATTTTCCTAAATTCAAAACACAGAAGTGGCAGAAATTAATTTAAAATTAATTCCCGCAGTCAAAACAAAAAGCGTGTTTTTAAGAGATAATAACTATCAAAAGATTGACACTTGTTTATGTTTGGTTTAATTGTAAAATTATGTGCAATGACCAACATTATATTAAATGGTAAAAATATATTCTAAATATACTTTAAAACTACTAAAATTCATAATTTATCACTATTAATTATTTTGATTAAAAAAGTTGTTTTTAATTAAAATTTAGTAATTTTCACTATTCATCAAAATATGAAAGTTATCCGAAAAGTACAAAAATTTCACCTTAGGCCAAATTAGATATTCCGAATCCAAAAATGAAGTCCATTTTGAAATATAAAATATATATAATTTTAAAAAGTAGGTATTACTATTCATAATAGCTAGTTTGATTGGTTGTTAGAACTCGGTGTTGCGTACAACACACGCTATCGCATTATTCAAAGGAAAGCGTACCGTGGAAGCTTGGGATGTTTCATTTTAAATTTTTTGATGTCCCCATTTAGTCAAAAAGTTTAAAATATTGTATTTAAAAAAGGGTTCACTATTACAAGTTGATAAAAGTGCAATACTGAAAATGAATTTGTTCTTGCATTATATCTAAGAAACTCATAATATGGATTCTAAAATTATAAGGATTATATAAAGTTTAAAATTTAGATAATACTATTCATAACCTCTTTTGAATGGATTTTTTTGTAAGTCATGGTGTGATTGAACTCAGTGTTGCGTGTAGTGCAAGTTATTGAATTATTTTGAAGAAATAACACACTATGAAATCTTGGGGTGTTACAGGGTCCCCTCCCTCTTTTTTTTTTAGATTATACAAAATGATCATTGTGATTAATTGAGTAATGTTTTTTGTAGGATCATGACGGTAGAAGGAATCCGCAAACAGTAAAGGGGAATTACCATGTTTCATGGGAAAAGGGTGTTCAAATTTAGTGTTTTATCTTTTAAACTCTCCACATTTTTGTGCACAACATGTTATTATACTTAAAGATAAAATTCCATGCCCACACATGAATTCATGTTTTATTTGACTTATCAATGAGAAACGAGTTTCTTTGGAATCCTATGATAACATGTTTTAGATTTAAATGTTTATGTGATTAAATAATTGAAATAAATAATTGAATTTTTAAAATGTAGAATGGATATTGAAGTAATGACTCATGATTTGAAGGAATTAATTGATTCATGTAAATGAAATTTCCCTACCATTCTTAATGCATTGAATTTATGAAGTTCATGTGAATTGATTTATTAGTCATGCCATGAGTGATTTTACAATGTTATATTTTCCATTCCCAAGAGGATTTATAGACCATTTACTTCCTATTTATACTTGAGCATATTTCTTGGATGATCATGGGACATGTAACTGACATGAACTTGTATTAAAACTTATCAGATCTCGAACTATGAGAAAACTCAATTAAAATGATTGAGGCGTCTTTTGGAAAGCCAATTTTCATTAAAATACCACCTTTACATAAGTACTTCTTTTATCCCATAGATACCATGAATGGACATTATAGGAATGAGCCATGTTTCAAGCCATTTTTATCCATTCCTACCCTCCTTTGACTCTTTTCCTAATATTTCAATGTTGAGGTGTGGGGTTAAATGGATATATTGTGGATGCGATAATATACATTGTACGGAAGAATTGTTGGGGGTATTATTGTGGTAATTGTTAAAACTTGTCTAATAATTCATTATACCTTATTTTTTCCCCTCTTGAATTAAAAAAATAACCAAAATGACAAAAATAACCAACAAAAATTGAAAAAAATGGGTTGTGATTTGGGAAAACCAAATATCAACATTTTCTAGACAGATGGTCTTATGATCGTATGTGGTTAGATGATGGATGTAATATTTGATATAATCATAACTTTAGTAAAAATAATAAAAAGAAATTAATATAAAAAAATCAAGAGGGTGCACAAATCATTCATTATGCTTACTTGGTCATAAAAGTTTCTTTGAGTTTTGTTAATTTGGTGTTGCTACATTGAAAGGGATAATTTCATTATATGTATACTTTTGATATCATGCATAGTAATTAAGAGATTAGCCTCCTTCTTGAGCATTAATTTTTAAAGTATCAAATACTACCAACCATAAAACTCATAGTCAATAGAACCTTAATTGAATTTCTTGCTGATTTTATGTGTGTTTTGTCTTTACAAAGTGGGGAAATTCATTCATTTACAAGCCTATGGATAAGGAGCATGTTCTCATGAAATGAGAATAGCTCTACTTGAATTGTATTATGAGTGATGAGAGAAAAGAATCATAAGTGAGGTAAATCAAGAATTTTCATGTTTAATAACAATTAGTCAAGGATCTTGAATGAATGAAAGGATAAGATACTTCAATTTTCAAAGGGTAAAAGTAAAATATGTGAATTATTTTTTTCTTTGAAAAATTGGAAATTAAATTGATATTTTATGTATTTTTTTGAATGTTTGATTTCACATTGATTTTTTTTGATTTTATTGCCTTGGAATTTAAATCTTGGTAATATTTTTGCCCTCTGATTTCCATTTTGAGATTTTATACTTGGGGACAATCATGGTTTAAGTGTGAGGGTATTTGACAGAGCAAATTTATGTGCGTATTTTTGATCAAATAATGAGTATTTTTAATTTTTTTCAATGATAAAACCCATGTATTTCAATGTTTTATTAAAATAATGGGTAATTTGAATTTTAGAATGATTATGAGAATGATTTATAAAAGTGCATAATTTTGGATTTTTGAAAGATTTTTACTGCAAGGGTATTTTTGTCATTTCGTAAAAAATATAATTCCAAATTTCATGATTTTTTTAGATTCCTGATTTTATTTCATTCAAATTTCTCTTCAGGTCCTAGAGGTTATTCAAATATCTATTAATCCAAAAAAATCAATGAATTTGGAAACTTTTTCCGGATGACAACGTGGACCCCACCACCGTAATAGATGAAACAATTAGTCTCCTCACCTCCCATTTAGGTTATTACACTAGGGATAGCACTATTACACATTGGAACCACTCTAAAACAAATTTGGGTGAGTTTTTAAGTCATTAAGCTTTCTATTGATAGTTATACATTTGAAGGAATCTTCATGGAAATTTAAACCATAAAAATACTTATTCAATGAAAATTCCATAACTCATTAATCCTATGGATAAATGAGATGATGGTTAGAGGGTGAATGGAAAACATATTTATGAAAAAAAAATTATGAAGGGGTCCACGTGTGAATCGACCTTTTAATGGGCCAACAAAACGCAAAATTTCCGAGGATAGAATTATGCCTATAAAAGGAGGCCCTTAACTCCTTCCCAAATCATCAGCTCGACAACCACAAATAAGGAGGGATCCCATCAAGGCACGGTCTGATGCTTCTCCTCTTTTCCCCATTTTTTATTTTTTAAATTTTATTTAAATTTTATTTTTTATTAGTTTTCAATTTTAATTCAAATTTTAATTTTATTAATCCATGTCTTTGTGTTTCTCCATCCACTTTTCCTAATTTCATTACCTCTCTCTCTCTTTTCTTCCACCCACTCCACCAAGTAATATATTATTGTCAAAAATGAGAGGTTGACCTTGAGACTTGGCCTAGGGGAGGTGAATGTGATCGTGAAATTTCTTACATGATTAATTTTGAGTTTATAGATAGATTTGAGTAGCATGCATGAGTAAGGAGAATGTCCCTGATGTTGTGACTACCTCCGATGACATACAACTCAACCTATCCCTATTCTTTTATTTAATCATTTTTCATTGTCTTTGTTTTTTAGTTCTTCACACATTGGAGTTGATCTAATCAATGGATGAAATGGGTTCGATTGAATCGGGTCTTGGAAGATGACACATTCTAAACAATAGTGTGTCACCAACATGGATTAAAGGAGGAGGTGGATTTGAAAGTTCTCAAACATTCAATGATATTCCACAATATATAAATAAATAATAGTATTTAAAACATTAGATTTAATGTTTGTATTAACAAACTAAAACAAATCATATAAATTATAATAATGATTGAACATTTAACCATCCCCCAAAACCAAATACTTTTATATTAATTCACTTCTGGATAGGGAGGTTTTCCCAATGCATGTAGAGGAATTTTACCAACGGTTTAAGGAAATCGTTGGTAAAAGCTGGTTAAATCATTTTTTCCCAACATTTTTTCAAAACTGTTGGGAAAAGTATACTCTAGACCAATGGTTTTATTAAACCGTTGGTATTGATAGGTTTAAATCATCATTTACCAATAATATTTACAAACCATTGGGAATTTTTTGCCCCAAATTCAGAGACACTAGAACTCCCCAATTCTGTGTGACTGAAACCCTAAACAGAAAGGAGAATTGGGATTTTCCTAACCATGTGGCCGAAATCCTTCCATCTGTTAGATTTATCAGTTCATCACTTGTATTATGTAAGTGATACTGCATCTAAAATTTTTGTTTATGTTTTCATTTGGGTGAAGTGGAGAAGTGGGATTCTATTTACCCTACTGTGGAAATTCTTCATTCCGATCCATTTTCTAAATTTCTTAGTTCTACACTTCTAATTGGTATGTGATACTTTCATTTTAATGTTCTACAACTACTGTTTTGGTTTTCTATTTTTATTTGGGTGTGTATACCTTTTGTTTTATGTTTGATTTGGGTGTGTGTGTTGGGATTTGATAGGGAATAAAATTTGATTCAAAATGAATTAAGTTTTAATATCATCCATAAATTTTCAGTTCGTAGAAGGCTTGGTATTGCTAGGAATTATGTGTTAATATCATCCATATTCCACATGATTCACATCATGGCAATAATGTGTGATGATGTTGTTAATATCAGAGAGAAAACTCATACACTCCAGGTTGTTTATAGAGGCATGGTTAGTCATGAGTGATAATTGGCTTCCTAAGATGACTGTATTAATATAACATTAGGGTCAATTAAATATTATTATCACTGTAAGTTGTATATTATGTCTCTTTCTTGGCCAATACTAACTTTTATGATGGTGGGGTACTTTTCACTACCCATGCTAGCATGTGTATACATCCATAACAATGTTAGATAAGTTGCATGTTTAATTCAGTAATCTTGTTATCATTGACATACATTATTATTAATCTCAAATTTAAAAATAAATCTTTTTGTCTATACTTTATGAAATTAAACCTTTTTACAATCCATTAACAACCTATTATTGTAGAATCCTAAACTTTATACACCCATGGGGTTCACTTGACTTGGGGGACTAATTGTGTAATGAAAGGTATGACCATAGAGGTTCCAAGAATGATTTATTGAACATGAGTGAATGTTTGAGATGCCTGTAACAAATAACGGGGCCGGAGGCATGTTCCTCTATTTGGGAATCCTATAAAGGGGTCCTAAAGTCTTCTTTTACCAATAGTTAGTGTGAAACAGTTGGTAAATATCCTCCCTTTACCAATGGTTTGATTCAATGATGAGGCAATGCACCTTTATTAGTGATTTTGGATTTCTTGTTATTGACATGACTCACACTCTTTCCACCGATGAACCAGATGATTGGGTTGTAGCTCAATAATCTAGGTGAAATTTTAGAATTTATTGAGCCTCTTGTATAGTACTACTTCCTAATAGTTGTAACTATGTTTTTCTTCTTGATACATGACAAACATTACCATCATTTAGTTTATGATTTTGTTATTAGTTGGTAATATTGGTTTGGTTATTTTCATCCATTTCCAATATTTACCCATTGTTATCTTTCTTCCACTTTTTACTGATAATATTAAAATTGTTAAACTTAGGTAATGAGGGAATAGTCTCCCCCAGACACCGCAAAAGATCTCACTATAAGTCAACAACATTTGTAATTTTGGTAGATGCGCTTGAAGCCTTGCGGCCATCTGGGTTTTGGTCACTAATGAGTGGCATCCTGGTTTGGGACATCACAATTCTAGGATATCATTTTTATAGGTGTTTCTAATTAAATCCATACCTATATCTATTGAAGGCCCCTCTCCAAAATCAATTTGGACATGATTCAATGAATACACCTACATCATTCAGAGTGTGTATCCTAGTACTTACCTTGAAACCACCATAAATCTTCTATTTATTTATGTTTTTTATCAGAATATATTTTCTATATTATGTTTTTTGGTTTACACATTAGTTATTTGTTTCTAATTATGTCCATATTTGTTTTCATTGCAGGAAATGACACCCATTGAAGAGATGCAGTTGAAAAAGATGACAGAAAATAATCGTTGCATGACATAGATGGGCATTCCTCCACTCATCCATGTTGTGAGTTTTTATTTCAAATATATATATTTCAATAACTTATAATATTATGTGTTTACTATTGTGTTAAACTTTTTTTAGGATTGACCCCCTAGATTAGAGATATCTAATGAGGAGCCTGATATGGCTCCCAGTATAGAGGCTGGTCGTAGGAGTGGGGTGGTGTCTGAGTTAGACAATCATCTGGTGATCCCGGTACTGAGGCCGTTGGTACGAGGGCATGTGGTGTGAGAGTTATATGATCCACTGGTCATAACCGATTGGACTATGCCACTACCACATACGTATCTTCTATTCCCTATTTTGGTCATGGTGTGTTTTTTGGGACACAAGAGATATTTAGGCCTCCGATGTTTACACTACCAGTTGGCCTGACGCCTGTGCCATCATCTTTTGCTTCTGGTTCATTATCTTCGAGCTATTATATTCCATCATCATCGACTCCTGCTCTGACATAGTATGTGGATGAGGAGCGTAAACTGACGGACACTCCACCTGTACAAGATATTCCTTCAGCTTCTGCACATCCAATGAAGCTCATTGATCCGACTACCACAGGTATATTTATATAACTATAACAAATTTTTATACCAAAATTTATTTTTATAATAACTTGTACTGATATTTTTTTCTTTAAAAACATATTCATCTACTGATAGAAGGTGGGGGAGGGGGCGTACTCACTTCCGTGTGGTATGGAACCGCCATACACATTTGATGGTTGAATACAATGTTGAATGACAAATGATTGATAAATCTGGGCAGGAATGTTGGGTTTTTTTGGAGACACTAGCCAAATACTTCGACATCATTCCGTTCAGCCATCTCTCTTGGAGACATCTGCCACACGAAGTCAAGGATAATTCTTGGACACAAATATGGGTAAAAAAATCTATTGTATTTAATGTAGTATTTTTTGTAGTTATGTGAATTAATCAATTGGGTGTCATCTTCGGTTTAACTTCCCTGATGGCGAAGGTGCATGACCAACAGTTTTAAAGGACCTAGGAGAGCTTTGGAGAGGTTATAAGCATGAGATGTATGATGGATGGTGTGATAGAGTGGGAACAATGTTGGAGACAATACATATCATGGATGACTATCCGATAGAGCAATATCATAAATTGATTACCCATTGGGCGACTGCCAAATTTAAGGTATTAATCCCATTTGAGGTATTTAAATGACAATTTTCATATTTTTCATTAATACTATCTTATTTATTATTAAAAATTATTTAGTAATATTCTGAAAAAAACAAAAAAACATTGATTCAAAGCAATACCTCCACAATTTGGGGTGCACTACTATGTCAGATCATGAGATGTAGCTGGTACAATACAGTTGTTTATAATTTTTCATTAGGAAATTCCCTTTTTATTGTTTCCTACTTAAATTATTTGATTTTTTAATATTGAATATATAATTATACATTCACTTTATATTGTTTCAACGTAATTAAATAAGAAAAAAATGAATATTGAAGGGTGTCTCCCTCGAGAATTTTTTTTTGCTCGAGTAGAAGGAAAAAAGATGGAACTACGGTTAATGAACTGACACAAGAAAATATTGTATGTTTTAATATGTTTATTTAAAAGTTTAATATATATTTTTAAATTTAATAATATATTAATATTTTTAACAGGCTGATTTAGAGGCCCTTGATGCCCATGCACCAGGAAATTTAGGGCCGCAGTATCATTCATATCAGGTTTTGGGAGATGAGCACTCTGGTTGATTATGCTGCGGACCTAGTAAGAATATAGTCCCGATGAGTTATTGGTCCTCTCTAGGTATCCTTTCTAGTACCACCGAGTTGGAATACGTCAAGGAGCATGCAATACAGTCTGATAAAAGGGTCACAGAGTTGGTAGAACATCTTCAAATGAGGGCGAAAGAATTTATGATATCGATCAAAGCTTTATCATCATAACATCCACCAGAGGTCAGCACAACTTGTCAGACATATATGCTGTCAATGGGTGCATTATCCTATGCACCAGTTGGCTGTTCTAATGGTAGTCGAGATGATGACATTCCTGGTGATGACCAGGATGCCAAAGAGGATGAGGGTGAGGATGAGGATGAGGACGAGGGTGAGGATGGGGCCGAGGGTGACGATGGGGCCGAGGATGAGAAAGGGGACGAGGAGAAGGATGACGATGAGGAAAAAGATGGCGGTGAGGATGAGGCCGATGATGACAGTGGTGATGGTGATGGTGATCAGGGGTAGATTGATTCATTACATTTTTAAATTTTGTATAAGTCTTTATTTTTAACCTGGTTTTTCACTCTGGAATTGATATTTTTTAATTCAATATAACTCTATATTTTTTACCAAATATGGAAGCCTAATGATGTAATAATGGTTTATGGGGCTTCTGGGGATTGTTCGGAGGTTGGATCCCCGATCAGCGTAAAAAAACACTATGCCTCACGGATAGAAAAAAATATAAGACCATCCCACAGGGTATCTACCATCCATATAGGGATATATATTAGAAGCAATGTGCATTTTTTTCCCTAACCATACACCAGGGGATGCACATCATGCATAATGTCTATAGTTTTAGTATAAGATATTATCACTGTTGTTGCACGATTTTCCTAACTGACATATGGAAAACTGAACAAACGCATTTGGATTGTGTTGAAACTTTAGGAAAATGATCCATACGTCATATGTGACATGTAAGAGTCAACCCCGCATCAATCTGAGTCACGGTGTGGCTAGTATCACTCAAAGTGTATCTCTTTTGTTCAAAATGGACACCCTTTTATGTAAAAAAACTGGCATACGGAAAACTAAACAAACATATTTGGATTGTGTTAATACATTAGGAAAACTATCCATGGGTCATATATGATGTGTACGACTCAATACCACCTCAATCCGAGGAACAAATTGGCTATTACCACTCAAAGTGTCTCACTTTTATTTGAAATGGACAACATTTTATGTGAAAACAATATTTGCTTTACAGAAAATAGACCAAATGTATTCAGATTCTGTTGATACATTAGAACAATGATCCATGGAACATTTTTGATGTATAGGAGTCAACTCCGCATCAATCTGATGCATGACGTGGCCGTTGCCACTCAAAGTGTCTAACATTGATTTGGAATGGACCGGATTTTAAGTGAAATCAACAACTGACATATGAAAAACCGATCAAAAGAATTCAGATTATGTTGATACTTTAGGACAAGGATACATTGCTTATTTTTGATGGGTAAAAGTCAACTCTACCTCATCTAGAGGTGTCGTGTGACCGTGATGGCCAGAAACGCACTCTGCGTGTCGTAAATGGCCAAAACAAGTGTTTAACGGTCAAATGCTTGCCGAAAGGCATCATAATGACATGAAATCACATGAATACACCCTAATTAATATTTTTAAGGTGTAAGAGGAGATAGAATGTCATTCAGACATGCGGTTTCACGGCATGACTGAATATGTGTTTTTAGGTGTTTGGCGTGCTTGAAAAGCGTGCGTGGGGTGGTCAAAACCGTCCGAAAAACCTCAGAATGCCATGAAATCGAATGACAAAATGGTGGGAAAATTATGAAATGGTCAGCTAGACTGCACGTCAATCGGAGGTGTCGTGTGATAGCACTTGCCGAAAACACACTCTGCGTGTCGTAAATGGCCAAAACTAGCATCTAACGGTCAAATGTATGCCTAACGACATTATAATGACTTGAAATCACACTGAAAGAACCTAATTATTATTCATGATGTGTAGGAGGGGATAGAATGCCATTCGAACGCGCGGTTTTCATAACACGACTAAATATGTGTTTTTTAGGTGGTTGGTGCGCTTGAAAAGCATGGGTGGGGTTGTCAAAACTGGATGAACGACCTCAAAATTCCATGAAATCAGACGACTACAAAGGGTGGGTGAATTGTGAAATGGTCGGCAAGGCGGAATATCAATTAAAGGTTTCGTGTGATCGCGGTGGCCGGAAATGCACTTCGCGTGTTGTAAATGGCCAAAACATGTGTTTAACGGTCAAATTCATGCCGAATGATATCTAAATGACTTGAAATCACACAAAAACACCCTAATTATTATTATTGAGGTGTAAAAGGAGACGACATGTCATTTGGATGTGCGGTTTGCGCGACATGACTGAATATGTGTTTTTTAGGAGTTTAGCGCGCTTGAAAATCAGGCATGGGGTGGTCAAAACAGAAAAAACGACCTTAGAATTCCATTAAATAGGACGACAATAATGGGTGGGTGAATTGTGAAATGATCATCTAGACAGCACTTCAATCAGAGGTGTCGTGTTACCACGCTGGCCAAAAACGCTCTCTGCATGTCGTAAATGGCCAAAACATGTGTTTTACAGTCAAATGCAAGCCGAAAGACATCGGAATGACTTAAAATTATATGAAAACACCCTCATTATTTTTTTGGACGTGTATAAGGATACAACACATCATTCAGACGTGTGGTTTGCACGGCACGACAAAATATGTGTTTTTTAGGTGTTTGGCACGCTTGAAAATCTTACATGGGGTGGTCAAAATTGGTCGAACGACCTGAGAATGCCATTATATTAGACGAAAATAAAGGGTTGGTGAATCTTGAAATGGTCGGCCAAACGGCACATTAATCCGAGGTGCCGGGTGACTGCCCTTGCCAAAAACGCACCACGCTTGTCGTAAATGGCCAAAACATGCGTTTAACTGTCAAATGCTTGCCGAATGATATCAGAATGACTTGGAATCATACAAAAACACACTAATTATTATTCATGAGGTGTATGAGGAGACGACACATCATTTGGAAGTGTGGTTTGCGCGGAACGGTTGAATATGTGTTTTTTAGGTGTTTGGCGCGCTTGAAAACGGGTGTGTCTAGTGGTCAAAACCGGCGAACGACCTCAAAACGCCATGAAATCAGACTAAAACAAAGGGTGGGTGAATTGTGAAATTTTTGGCCAAATCTCACATCACCCAGAGGTTTTTTGTTACCATAGTGGCCGAAAATGCACTCCACGTGTCGTAAATGGCCAAAACATGCGTTTAGAGGTCAAATGCATGTCAAATGACATATAAATGACTTGAAATCACACAAAAATACCCTAATTATTATTCATGAGTTGTATGAGGAGACGGAACATCATTCGGACGCGCGTTTTGTGTGACATGACTGAATATGTGTTTTTTATGTGTTTGGTGCACTTGAAAATCGTGCGTGGGGTGGTCAAAACCGCCGAATGACATCAAAATGCCATGAAATCGGACAACAAAAAAGGGTGGTTGAATTGTAAAATGGTTGGCTAGAAGACACATTAATCAGAGGTGTCGTGTGACTGCGGTGGCTGAAAATGTACTTTGCATGTCGTAAATGGCCAGAACATGTGTTTTACGGTCAAATACATACCGAACGATTTCATAATGACATGAAATCACACAAAAACACCCTAATTATTATTCATGATATGTATGAAATGACGGAATGTCATTCGGACCTGCGGTTTGCGCAACACGACATAATATGTGTTTTTTAGGTGTTGGTGCGCTTGAAAAGAGTCTGTAGGGTGGTCAAAACCACCCGAACGACCTTATAATGCCATGAAATCAGACGACAACAAAGGGTGGCTGAATTTTGAAATGGTAGGCTATATGACACATCAATCAGAGGTGTCATGTGACCGCGGTGACCTAAAACATAATCTGCGAGTCGTAAATGGACAAAAAAGGTTTTTAAATGTCAAATGCATACCGAATGACATCAGAATGACTTGAAATCATACGAAAACACCCTAATTATTATTTGTGAGGTGTATGAGGATACAACATGTCATTCGGATGCATGGTATGTGCGGCACGGATGAATATGTGTTTTTAAGTGTTTGGCGCGCTTGAAAAGTATGCGTGGGGTAGTCAAAATCGGCTGAACGACCTCAGAATGCCATGAAACCGGACGACAACAAAGGGTGGTTGAATTTTAAAATGGTTGGCTAGACGATAGTCCAATCAGAGGTGTTGTGTGACCACGGTGGCCAAAAACGCACTCTGCATGTCGTAAATGGCCAAAACATGTGTTTTACATCAAATACATATCGAACGACATCGGAATGACATGAAATCACATTAAAAAAACCTAATTATTATTCATGAGGTGTAAGAAAAGGAAACACGTCATTTGGACGTGTAGTTTTCACGACACGGTAGAATATGTGTTTTTTAGGTTTTTGGCGCTCTTGAAAAACGTGTGTGGGGTGGTCAAAACCGGCCGAACGACATCCGAATACCATGGAATCAGATGACAACAAAGAGTGGGTTAATTTTTAAATGGTCAGCTGGACGACACATAAATCAGAGGTGTTGTGTGATTGCAGTGGCTGAAAACACACTCCAGCCCCCCCCCCCCCCCCCCCCCCGCGGACAACCCCCCTCACCCCGAGAAAGCCCCCCGCACCCCTCAGACAACCCCACACCCCAGACATCCCCCCAACCAATGATCCCTAGATCATTTTTGACGGGTACGAGTTAACGCCACCTCAGTCTGAGGCATGGTGTGACTGGTATCACTCAATGTGTGTCACTTTTGTTTGAAATGGACAACATTTTAAGTGAAAAAAACAACTAACATACGGAAAATCTTCACAAGGCTACACATAAATTCTTGAAATTAAGGGATAAAAAATAAAATATGGTCTATTGGTCATACTTTATTTGATGAAAATATTCACAAGGCATAGATTGAAAAACAATGGGTCATAGTATATATAGAAAAACATTAATTATATTAGGAATGAGTCTCGACATCCCATCATGAACATGCCCCAACACTAATGTTCTAATTCTCAATCACTGTTCATTCATTCTATGCAATAACATACAAAAAATAAATATCATATAGTGATTTCATATGAAACCTAAGAACACTCAACCATACTGTATAAAAAATTAGTCAATAAGGCTACACATAGATTCTTGAAAAATAAGTTTCAAATTCTCATAAAAATACCCCAATTGTGAGGAATACATATGGTGACATCATATCCCCATGGATCACCTCAACCCCATCCTCAAACAATGGGTTCTAGGAACAAACCAAAGTCCCTTTGGAATCCCAATAATAAAGACTTAATTGAATATTCATACCCACTACTCAAGATGGGGATTCATCTCTCATCACACCCAGGGGAGCAAATTACTATTACCCACATACCCCCTTATTCTAATTGAATTGCCTATGAAAAACATATATGTTATTTCGGTAAACCATCTCATATGTTGATATTGGCCAATGTTTCCCACTGACACATCAGGAACCATTTATACATGGATACATAATCATTAGAGGAATATAAACATCCCATGTACTTCCTATAACTCATCGTAGGTCTAAGCACATGAACACTACCATTGTCTATATTATGGGTGTCATGATACTTTCCACTCTACCCATGTTTTTTTTTTGGTTTTATGATACTCAACTAAAGACCATGACTAAACATCCCATGTTCTTCCTATAACATGTAGGTTTTTTCTCTTGTGTGTATTGGTGTAGTGGTTTGAGTGAGGAATGAATTCATAATTTTGAATACTCTTATGTGTGTTGGTGTTGTTGTTTGAGTGATGAATGAATTCTAAATTTGGAATAATCTTATGGGTGTTATTTGATTTCCTAGAACATGTAGGATTTTTCTCTTATGGGTGTTATTACATTTTAGTTTCTAAATTTCTAAATTTCTAAATTCTGGAATGAATTCCAAATTTTGAATACATTGGCAGGGGATTTTTTTATTGGTGTTGTTGTAGGTCTAGAGAGGGGTTGTTGTGTAGTTGCAGGTCTGGAGAGGGGAGAGGGGCCTTATGTTGTGAAGATGAGAAATTGTATACCAATGGTTTCAAAACCATTGGTACAGATACTATAATATAACTATACCAACGGTTTGTTACAACCGTTGGTATAGGTTTATACCAATGGTTATAACAAAACTGTTGGTATAGCCTTATGGGTTTCCATATCCCCTTTATACCAACGTTTTATAACTATTGGTATAAGTGTAACAAACATATACAAATGGTTTACAAACCATTGGTATATGTTATACATTAACAAACATATACCAACAGTTTGTAGAAAACCGTCAGTATACCTTTTATTTTGAGACCTATACCAATGGTTTTCACAGAACCATTGGTATAGGCCTATTGTCACTCCATACTTGACCACGATTGAAGGAACCATTGATATACTATATAACAATGGTTTCTAGGCCTTTACCTATGGTTTACAGTCATTGGTAAAGTGTAAAGTTCGAGTAGTGATTCATTCAATCTAGACATGCATCTTAGTATAAGTTTAGAATTCTTTCTTCACATGTCATTATTTTTAATAATAAAAAACCCAAAAATAGTTTAATCACAATCATTTAATAAACAAAACCACAAAAAGAGATAGAATATGTGAATTAGAAAAAGAAATTGAACTACATTGAGAAGGATCTTCAAGAGAGACGACCATGGTCTTCCATTGTGCTGAACATTGAAAAATATAATTATTTTTGTCCATACCCCACGATAGGTGTGCATCAAAACTGAAGCTGTTTTTGGGGAGACAATCATTAGTTCATTTTCTTTTTCTATTTTCACATATTATTTGGATTTCATTTCATTTAAAAAACTAAAAAAATTCTTCCAATAAGTATTCAAAATCAGAATATTATGCATGGAAAAATTACTCACAGGTGCAGCAAAAACAAGAAAAAGAAGATGAATATTTTAGAAGAGCTCAGGTGCATGAACGTAGAAAAAGAATTGAACAACTAACTAGAAAGACTGATAGATATTTTAATTATGTTGGTGCATTAATGGAGAACCCAACCCTAAGATAGAGAAAGAACGTAAGAAAGTGTTGTAAGAAATTTCTCCACTTATATTTGAAATTGATGAACCTAAGGAAGAAAGGGAGGAAGACTTAACTACTGAGCAATAAGTGGGAGATCAAAAAAGTTTGGATTTTTTATTGATTAAATGTGAGGAACTACCTGACCTCCCCATATAATAGAAATATGAAGATTCAACACCAAATAAGGAAGAAACCACCCAAGTGGTGGAATTTTAAGTCAAGATGGTGGAGCCTGACTACCTGCCTCCATCATTAGAGAGTCTAAACAAAGAGTCACTTACCACTGAGGCAGAGATTGAAGCTAAAAAAATCAGAGATTTTAACCATTCATTGACTCTATCCCTTCTAATATTATTGAATCTAAATTCTACATCTCTCCTTGTGGGTTTGATTATATATAATCAGACAATCTCAACTATGCCTTGGAGGATGAAGAAGAACCTAGATGTGCACATACTGAGGAACATATGGATCTCCCTGGATATGTTGAATATTTATTGAAGGAAGTTCATGAAGAGATACTAGTGGATTTCCCTAAGGAAACCATGACAAAATCTGCTTAATTTGATGGGGAATAATTTGATCATGATACTTCATGTTTTAATATTATTCAAATAGAATTACACTCTGACTTTCCCATTGACTATTCTTTTGATGAAGCATGCCTTGAGGAACCAATGTACAGAGAGTAAGAGGTTTCACAAGTAGTAACCAAGAAGGAGGATGATTCATACTTCATCCTACCCCCACCATGAAAGATATACCTCATTTTTTAGGGGGTGGAGATATGGTGTACTTTATCCCTGGATCATTACTCACCCAGAAGGATGAAGTACAAGCTGGGAAAAGCTAGATGTAGTGGTTCAAATCAAAGAAGCTTCATCCTCCATCAGACATTGGATAACAACTCATAATGCCCACTACAGGTAGTCAGAATTTAGGGATGACTTAGGTGATAATACCAAGATTTATGTTTACTTGATTTCTAGGAATTCAGATGTCAATTTGTTTTCAATGAATTAATTTAGCATGTGGCCCCCTCCCCCATTTAATTTTGAGCTTAAATAAAATTATCATTGTGATTAATTGAGTATTTTGTTTTGTAGGATCATAATGGTAGAAGGAAGCCCTAGATAGTGAAAGGTAAGTACCAAGTTTCATGGGAAAATAGTGTTCAATTTTAGTGTTTTATCTTTTAAACTCTGCACATTTTTGTCCAAAACATGTTTTGAGCTTTAAAGATAAAATTGCATACCCAAATCTGAATTCATGTTTTACTTGACTTATTTAGGAGACATGAGTTTCTTAGGAATCCTATAATGTCATGTTTTAGATTTCAATTTTGATATGATTAAATGATTGAAATTAATAATTGATTTTTTAAAATGAAGCATGGATATTGAAGTAATGACTAATGATTTGAAGGAATTAATTGATTCATTTAAATGAAATTTCCCTACAATCCATCATGGTTTGAATTTATGAAGTTCATGTGAATTGATTTATTAGTCATGCCATGAGTGATTGTCTAATGTTATATTTCCCATTCCCGAGAATATTTCTAGACCAAGTACTTCTTATTTATTCTTGATCATATTTCATGATTAATCATGGTACATGTAACCAACCATAACTTGTATTGATACTTTTCAAATCTATGACTATGAAAAAACACATTTGAAATGATTGGGGAATCCTTTGAAAAGATATTTTTCCTTAAAAGACTACCTTTACATACATCCTTATTTTAGCACATAGAGACCATGAATTACCTTTATAGGAATGAGTCATGTTTCAAGCCAATATTATCCATTCCTACCCTCCTCTGAGTATTTTCATGATAGTTTATAGTTGAACTGTGCGGGTAAAGAGAATCATGTCGGACGAGATGATATACATTGTAAGGAAGAAGTGTTGGGGTTTTATTGTGGTAATTGTAAATGTTTGTGGAATAACTCATTATACTCTATTTTTTCTCTCTTGAATTAAACAAAAATGGCAATATGACCAAAAGAACCAACAAAAAGAGAAAAAAATGGGTTATGATTTGGGAAACCCGAAAATCACCATTTTCTAGACCAAAGATCTTATGACCGTATATGGTTAGGTGATTGATGCGAGGTCTGATATAATCATAACTTTCGAAAAAAGACAATAAAGTAAAAAAAATAAAATTTTCAAGATGGTGCCCAAATCATTAATATTTTCTTACATGATCATAACAATTTCTTTGAGTTTTGGGAAGTTGGTGTTGCTAATATGAAGGGGATACTTTCATTATATTTTTACTTTTGATATCATGCATAATACTTAATATAATAGACTCCTCCTTGATCATTAATTTTTAAAGACTCAAATCCTACCAACCTTAATCCTCAGAGTCAATACAACCTTAATTTCAAGTCCTCGTGATTTTATGTGCATTTTGTCTTTACAAAGTGGATAAAGTAGTTTATTTACAATCCTATGGATAAGGATCATGTTCTCATTATATGATCATAACACTACTTGAATTGTACAATGAGTAATGAGAGAAAATAACCAAATGTGATGTAAATCATTACTTGGAATGTTTAATAATAATGAATCAGGGAGCTTGAATAAATGAAAGGACAAGTTCCAACAATTTTGTAACAGTAAATGTAAAATATGTGAATTATTTTTTTATTTGAAAATTGGGAAATTAAACTGATATTTTTAATTTTTTTAAAGTTTGATTTCACTTTGAATTTTTTTTGATTTAATTGATTTGGAATTCTAATATTGGTAACTTTGGTGTCCTCTAATTTCTATGTTGAGATTTTTGCTTGAGGACAAGCATGGTTTATATGTGGGGGTAATTGAGAGAGAAAGTTTATGTGCATATTTTTGATCAAATAATGAGGATTTTTTAATTTTATTCATTGGTAAAACAAATTTATTTCATGGTTTTATTAAAATAATGCGTAATATGAATTTGAGAATGATTATGATCAAAATTGAGAAATGTTCATAATTTTGGATTTTTGACAGGTTTTTACTACAAAGGTATTATTCTAAATTTTTTAAAAATATAATTCAAAAATTCATGATTCTTTTTCATAGAATCATGATTTTATTTCATTAAACTTTATCTTAAGGACATAGAGTTGATTCAATGATCTATTAGTTCAAAAAATTCATTGAAGTTCGAAATTTTTCTAGGAAAATAGAATGGACTCCACCACTATAACGGATGAAAAAGTCAGTCTACTCTCCTCATATTTTGTTGAATCCACCTAGGATAGCACTCGATCAAATATAAATGTCTTTAAAATAAATTTGGGGGGATTTAGAAGTAATAATGGTTTCCATTGATCAGTATAAATTTGAAGACAACTTTCTGGAAATTTCAGCCATAAAAAGTCTTATTCAATGAAAATTACATAACCCTTTAATCATGTCACTAAATGAGATGAAATTTGGATGGTGAATGGAAACAAAATTATATAATAACTTTTATTAAGGGTTACACACATTAATATAACATTTAATAGGCCAACAATGTGCAAACATTCAGAGGAATGAATTCTGCCTATAAAAGGAGGACATCGTCTTCTTCCAAAATCATCAGCTCGACACCCACAGCTAAGGAGGGATCCCACCAGGTAGCAGGCAAATTATTCTCCTCTTTCCCCCATAATTTATTCTTTATATTTTATTTTTTTATTATTTTTCAATTGTAATTCAAATTTTAGTTTTATTAATCCATGCCTTTGTGTTTCTCCATCCACTTTTCATCATTTCTGTCCCTCTCTCTCTCTTCTCTTCCATCTACTCCACTGAGTAATATCATACTCTTAGAAATGAGAGGTGGACCTCGAGAAATGGCCCAGGGAGTAGGTGAATGTGATCATGAATATTTTTTTTAAGGTTTAATTTTATGTTTGTAGGTAGATTTGATTAGCATGCACAGGTAAGGCAAATGTCTCTGATGTTGTGACTGACTCCAATGACATGCAACTAAACCTATCCCCATTATTTTATTTAACCATTTTCCCTCTATAAATTGGTTAGTTCTTCGAACGTTGTGTTTGAGATAATCAATGTATGAAAGGGCTTCGATTGAACTGGGTCCTGGAAGATGACACATTCTAGACAAAGGTGTGTCACTAACTTGGATTAAAGGAGGAGGTGGAATTGAGAGTTCTCAAACATTCAATGATATTCCACTATTTATAATTAAATAATTGTATTTCAAAAATGATATTTCATGTTTTTATTATTAAACTAATATAAAACATATAAAGGATCATAATGATTGAACTTTTAACCAACCCCCAAAACCATGTTCTTTCTTACTAATTCATTCTGTTTAGACTTGAATCTTAGTATAAATTTATAATTCTTGATTCACATGTCTTTATTTTATATAATGAGAAACCCAAAAATATTTTCATCACTTTCATTTAATAAACAAAACCAAAAAAAGAGATATAATAGGTGAATTAGATAAAGTAAGTGAACTACATTGAGAAGGCTCTTCTAGAGATATGACTCTGGTCAGTCACTATGTTGCACTAGGAAAAATATAATTATTTTTCTCCACACCCCGCGATAGGCATGCATCAAAACTAAAGTTGTTTATAAGGATACAATCATTAGTTTATTTACTTTTTCTATTTTCACATCTTAGTTATATTTCATTTTGTTTAAAAAAGCTAAAAAAATACTTCCATGATGTATTAAAATTTAGAATATTATGCATGGAATAATTACTCACAGGTGCAGCAACGACAACAAGAATAAGATAAATATTTTAGAAGTGCTTAGGAGCATGAACATAGAGAAAGAATTGAACAATTAACCAAAAAGGTTGATAGAGAATTTTATTATCTTCGTGAATTAATAGAGTAACCCAAACCTAAACCAACAGAATAACCTGAGAATGTGGTGGAAAAAATTCACCCCTTATATTTGAAATTGAAGAACCTGAGGAGTCAAGAGAGGAAGACTTACCTAGTGAGCTAAAAGTGGGAGATCAAAAATGTTTTGATGAATTCTTGATTAAATGTGAGGAACTACTTGAACTCTCCATACAATAAAATGAAAAATATTCATCACCACTAAAGGAAGAAACTAACCATGTGGTGGAATTTGAAGTCATGATGGAGGAGCCCGACTACCTGCCTCCATCCTTAGAGAGTCTACTCCAAGAGGAAATTACCATTGAGGTAGATATTGAAGCTGAACCAACTCAGGTAGTTTAACCATTCATTGACTCTATCCCTTATAATTTAATTGAATTTGAATTCTACATCACTCCTTGTGTTTTTGATTATATAGAATCTGACATTCTCAGCTATGACTTGGATGACGAAGAAGAAACAGGATGTGCACATGTTGAGGAACATATGGATCTCCCTGGACACGTTGAATATTTGTTGAAGGAAATTCATGAAGAGATTATAGTGGATTTCCCTAAGGAAATCATGATAAAATATTCTTACTTTTATGTGAAAGAATTTGATCTTCATACTTCATGTTTTAATATTATTCAAATAGAATTACACTCTGACTTTCCTATTGACTATTATTTTGATAAAGCATACCTTGGGGAACCAATGGACAGAAGATAATAGGTTTCCCAAGTATCCTCCTAGAAAGAGGATGATTCATACTTCATCCTACCCCACCATGCATGTTATACCTCATTGTGAAGGGGGGATACGGTTACTCTATAAAAGGAGGCCCTAGACTCCTTCCCAAATCATCAGCTCAACACCCATAGCTATGGAAGGATTCCATCGGGGCATGGGCCACTGCTTCTCCTCTCTTCCCCCATCATTTATTATTTTTATTTTATTTGAATTTTAGTTTTGTATTAGTTTTCAATTGTAATTCAAATTTTAGTTTTTTTAATCGATGCCTTTGTGTTTCTCCATCCACTTTTCTTCATTACTCTCTCTCTCTCTCTCTCTCTCTTTTCTTCCACTCACTCCACCAAGGAATCTCGTACTCTCAGAAATTAGAGGATGACCCCAGGACATGGCCCGAGGGGAGGTGAATGTGATCATTAATTTTCAATAATGTTTAATTTTATGTTTGTAGATAGATTTAAGTAGCATGTAAGAGTAATGAGAATGTCCCTGATGTTGTGGCTCTCTCCGATGAAATGCAACTCAACCTATCATTATTCTTTTATTTAATCATTTTTACCACTCTCCATTGGTTAGTTCTGCACATTTTTGACTTGAGCTAATAAATGGATGAAACGGCATCGATTGCACTTGGTCCTGGAAGATGACACATTCTATAAAAAGGTGTGTCACCAACTTGGATTAAAGGAGGAGGTGGAATTGAGAGTGCTCAAACATTCAATGATATTCCACAATTTATAAATAAAGAATAGTAGTTCAAAAAATGATATTTCATGTTTGGATTATAAAACTCAAATAAAACATATAAAGTACAATAATTATTGAACATTTACCCAACCCCCAAAACCAAGTTCTTTCATATTTTTAGACTTGCATCTTAGTATAAATTTTTTATTCTTGCTTCACATGTCATTATTTTAAATAATAAAAAACCCAAATATATTTTCATCACATTCATTTAATAAAAAAATCCTCAAAAATAGATAGAATATGTTAATTAGATAATTTAATTGGACTACATTGAGAAGGCTCTTTAAGAGAGACGACCCTGATTAGCCATTGTGCTTCACTAGGAAAAATTTAATTTTTTTTGTCCACACCCCACGACAGACATGCGTTAATATCATGTGAAAGTAATTCATCCTCATTTAGGTACATCCGATCTTCCTTCAACTAAGAAAACATGAGGTCACACCCCTTGGGTAGTTCGTCAATGGTCAAAATCAAAGCAAAAGCAGGGTGCATTCCATGGGTGGCCTTGGTTGGGGAAAAACAACCAACGTATCTCAAAGAACCAAATGTCATCCCTAACAGGTCCTACCACATCAATTTTAGATTAACACTTTAAAATGTGGCCCATGCAGAAAAGTCTGGCTGGTGGAAAAAAGGTCGATAGCTCTATAAAGCATCAAAATTCGAATGAAAAGTCATTATGAGTGACTGATCACATCAACACTGTCAATACCATATTTGATCAACTCATGACACTAGGATACAAAATTAGGGATACTGAATGTGTTGGTATTCTGCTCTAAAGATTTACAAATCCATATGATCAATTGATCATCATCCTTACTGACAATATCATGATGGGCATGTTTATGCTCAACAACGTTGCAGCTGTGGTTCCTGAAGAAAAAATTCAATGGAAGAGAAAAGTGATAGAAAAAAAACATTGCACCAATCAAAGACATTGTCAATAGAGAGAGGAAGGACGATAGAGCATGATTCTTATTGGGATTAAAAATCATGGAAGGTCCAAATCAAGAATAATAAAAAAAATCACATGTTACGGTTGTGGAATGTAGGGGCCCACTAAAAAGAATAGTCGGAACAATAAGAGAGGTGGAAACAACTCTCAATGAAATATGAAGAGTACTTATAGAAATGGAGACATACTAGTTAGTGAAACATCAATGATGGATAGAGGTAGACGTTATCTCAAAAACACATGGATAATTGATTCAATAGAAACATGGCTCAAAGGGATTGGTTTGATCAGTATGAACATATCTCAAAAGGACTTGTTTACATGGGGAATGATCACACCTTGAAGATATTTGGAGTCAATACCAACAAACTGAAGATGCATGATGGTATAATTCAAACCACCTAAGGAGTACACCATGCGAAGATCATAATGATTAACATATTTTCTTTGGGTGGATTTGATGACTTCAGGTGTAAGACTCACACGAACAATGGAGTGGGGATGACTGTTAAGTGTGTGCTTGTGGTGATGAAGATAGAGAAGATATCAAATAATCTATGCAATATTTTTGGTGAAGCATACAAGGAGGTGGAGATAGTTGTCACGACCTGTCCCTGGGGGCCCATATCATGACTACCCCAAACCCATCTTCCTTAGGCCAGAGGCTGACAACTATCACCATAAAGATGTGTCCCTTAAACGGAAACACATTTCTTTTTCAACCTATACAAGCACACCATCCAAGAACAAAACAAGATGCAACCACACAGACTAGAACACAATAAGATGCATCCACAAAGTAAACTGATGTCGTAAAAGATTGCTGAAAGTAAAAAGGGGCTGGAATACAAGCCCGACTATAAAAGTACAAGTACGACTGTTAGTAAAATAAAACTGAAAGAAGATGGAATACAACATGAAGGTATAAGTACCACACAGGTAACACCACGAAGATAAAACCATGAAGGTAACTCCACCAAGGTAGAAGTGCCAATCAAGTAACACCACAAAGGGAGAAATACCACACATGTAACACCACAAAGACAATACCACAAAGGTATAAGTACCACAAGAGTAACACCATAAAGCAAGAAGTACCACACAGGAAAAAGACTCATCTTACAATCAGGTATAACTTAAGTACAAAAGTACAGTTGATTAGTCATAAAATATAACATCTTATTCTATTAAGAATCACTACAGCTGAACCACACAGGATCGATAGGTAACTAACCCCCACTGACCCACATAGGATCTGACCCACACAGGATTGATATGCATTGACCCAAACAGAATTGCTAAGCACTGACCCACACAGGATCTCACCCACATAGGATCGATGTTCTTTCTTCACGTTGTCGCCTGCCACATGTTTCATTGCACCTGGTATTCTCAAGTTCCATAGAATCTTCCCCTTGGGATCGGTTGTACCTCGACCACCACTAAGCTCCACAAAGGATTAACTCAAAGGACCGCCATGTCGTAAGGGTTCCGACGTGATAGAAGATGCTTCAATCGAACGCCCGGTCTATGGGTTATAAGAGTTTTAGCTTCGGGGCCCCGGTTATATACGGGTTCGATCCAACCCGAACTTACTCCAACTGTATAAAAAACTCAATTGGAGAATACCAAAAGGACCGTCTCAATGCAAGGATCCCAACAATGTAGACGGTTCATCAAACAGACGTCCAGCTCTCAAGATATGCTCCTTTAAGTGTTCCAAGGTCTGGTTGGGACTGGGTCCGATATGACCTGGTCGGACCGACCTCGCCCGAGTCGCTCTGGGCTAGGCCGGGGTGGACTCGGCCTGATGGGATGATGTTTGGTCTTACCCGATAGAGAGGCGGTCCACAAGGGCAGCCCACCGCTGCCCGCAAGGGCAGCCTGACCGGAATAGGGTGTCCCACAAGGGGGAAGCCCACAAGAGGGCGACCCGCAAAGGGGCGGCCCAACCCACGTGGGGTGGCGACCCAATCCAGGTAGGCGGTCCGCTTTAAAGCAGTAGCCTGGTCTGAGGACGGCGACCTAGTGTGAGGGCTCTGGCCCGCTCCGAGGTCGGCGGCCCGGAGTGAGGGCGTCGGCTCGGTGCGAGGGCGGCGACACACTCTGAGGGATACCGTCCAGTCTGAGGTCGGCGGCCTGACCCGACGGCGGCGGCTCGGTCCGAGGGCGGTGGCCTGGTCCGAGGGCGTCAGCCTAGTGTGAGGGCAGCACCTTGACTCGAGGGAGGCAGCCCATTTTGGGGGCTGCGACCGAGTTTAGTTCTATTGGGGGGGGGGGTGTAACCCCCCAGTCACTCTGATTCTCAAAAATCCCGGAGGCCTTTCAGTTAGTGACGCGGTAGCGCCGTGTGGGCACTACAGAACCCTCCAGATGTGGGTTCAGCCTCTGCCACAGCTTCCATTCATCGGCGGCACAACTGTCATGTCTCCTTCCTTCCTAGGGTAGGATTTTGTTCCGATGACCTCCTCCATTTGCCACGGATGATGATACACGACTCTCCTCTTGCGGCGTGCGTCGACGTGTTCGCGGTCTTCTAAAGCGGTGCAAGGAAGAGAAAGAGAGCGGAGGGTTCGGGCCGGGTTTTTTAGGCCTACACCCTCCGCAATAGCTCACAATATGAATGATGTTAAGGGACTTCAATAAACAGTTGTATTGAACAAAAGATTAACCCAACATGATTCCCCACAATAACCTCCGCAAAGACAGATGAATCACGTGTCAAAACATTAGTCGGTTGACCCACATTCTTTGTATAATTTCAGGAATGTGGAAGAGGGAAAGAAAAATGCACAAATGAAAATAACCCCCTACCTAGGAGAGACGTCCACTGACGACGGTCGACGGAACCTCCTTTATCATTATCGTCAGTTCGTGACTCTATGGCGCTCGTCACCGCTTGTTGGAAGCAGTCTCATCCTCCTGGTGGTTAGCATTGCAGTACTTTTCAAGATCTCTATCATTTTATGAAGCAGTTCCAACACCCCTCCCTGAGCTCCATATAATTAGGAAAGGAGAAGGAGTGTATAATGCTCAGGGAATTAATGGGGATCATTTAATTAATGAACCTCCCGAATTTCCAATGGTGTGGTTATAAGAAAAAAAGAGTTAAGCCATTTGTTGTCTTGACACATCATCGGTCCTGCCAGCGTCATTCATTTATTGGAGTAAATAAGGAAAATAAAATAACAAAACATGTTATTTTATTAATCTTTCAATAGTCCACAAAAATAAAATTTTCTCCCGACCTACTACAGTCGAAGTTATGCCTCTTTTAAGCGAATCCCAGCTCTGCGGGTTCAACGATGCCCTCAGATTTTTTTGTCGAACAGGAGTTCAAAAGATAGAAAATGCCACTCATGAATTTAATGAACGTACACAAAAAAAAGTACACAAATTTATTAACAGTCCCCCTCAACCAATTCCAGTTGAGGTTAGGATCTTCCTAATAGAAACACTCCCCAACAAACCCAACAGTACTATCAGATTTCCAATCGGAGTTACCATTTAAAAGTTATGTATTTTTCAATAAATTAATTATCACTTAATTTTTTTATTTAAATCCAAAAACTGACTTTCACTGGTGGCCCACACCGGCCAATGTTAGTCTCATCCTAAAGAGAGAAAACCCCCACATGCTCAGCGGTGGTCTCAGATTTTTAATTTGAGTTACTGTTCGTGAGTTATAAGCATCTGAAAAATAAAATAATTTTATTTAATTATTTTATTTACGGTTATTCTATTTTCAGGTTTTCTCACTGGAGGCCCGTACTGACTGAACCTAAGTCGGGCCTAGGGAAAAACTTCCATTCTGAGTGCAGTAATTCCGTCAGATTTTTAATTCACGTAACCATTTAAGAATTATTCCACCTTTTTAGGAAAACTGTTTATGTGCGCAAATTAAAGATTAACAAAACATTAAAAGATCATTCTGGGAAAACTGGGCCTCAGAATCAAACGCCATCAAATTTTGCGGTCTTGAAATAATTTCATATAATTAAAAAATTTATATGGAATTTCCGAGATATTACAATAGTTATCCTGTTAACTATCTCAACAAAATCATTGAAGAAGTCATGGTATCAAAAGCTTGGTCTTATGTTCGAATGAAGCTTGAAGATTCTTACTGAACATATGTTTCATCCAATATTAAAAATGTATCCTTTCTATTTTGGGAGCATTATGATTTTTTCAACCAACATTGTTTGAATTTTGTGATGTCAGCAACAAGGAGAATGGATATGCTGGAGTTGATCCATTCCAATATTTGGCAAGCACTGTTTATATCCCTGGGAAGAGAAAGGTGCTTTGTATAATTCATTGATGATTATTCCATGAGATGTTAGGTGTACCCAATCAAGATGAAATCATGTGTTTTTAATGTCTTCAAAACATTCAAAGCCTAGATGAAGAAGGAATCTGGAAAGAAGATCAAGTGTTTGAGGATTGACAGTGGTGGAAAATATTCAAGTGAAGATTTTGATTCTTTTTCTTCCAATGGGAAGGCATCAAGAGAATATTCATGGTGTCGTACACTCCTCAACAAAATGGAGTGGAAAAGTGGGTGAACATAAGCCTGTTTGATAGAACAAGGGAGATATTGAAGACTGTAGGAATTTCCACGAAGTTATGGGAAAATGTAATGAATAACTCATGTTTTGTGATCACTCGATTTCATTTTGTGATCATTGATATAAAAACACTTATGAATATGTGGGGTGTTAAACCTACTGACTCTGCTTGGTTACATACTTATTGAGGTCATGTATATATATTTTTTAATGATCAAGAATGTTTGATGTTGGATTTGAGATCCAATGAATTTATATTCTTAGGATACATTGATGGTGTGAAGGGGTATCGTATGTGGGACCCCACTACCCATAGAAATATCATCAACATGGATGTTATATGTCTAGAATATGAGGTGCATGTAATGATTAATGGGGAATTGAAGAAAGAGAACACATACACTACAATAGTTGGGGTGGAGGAAGAATCCATAGAAGAATAAATTTCCTTTTAGGAGCATGATGATCAAGTTATGATTGATTTTAGACTATGATGATCAACTCAAGATAAAAGGGAACCAATATGGAACTTAGAATTTATCACTGTGAGAAATGTTTTGTACTACTTATTATTGGAGGATGGTGATCCATATTATTTTTTTGGAGGTGACGTGGAGTTCAGAAATATCCACATGGATGGAAGAAATTTAGGAGAAACATGATGCCCTTCACAATAACAAGACTTCATATATTAATCCATTACCTCATGGAAGGAATACTATCAGTAAAAATAGGTTCTTTAAGATCAATTGTGATGAAAAGGAATAATTGTAAAGATATCATGAAATACTGGTGGTCAAAGGATATGCATTGGGAGAAGTTATTATTTTCAAGGACATATTTTCTCCTATTGTTAGAATAATGACTGTTCAGATAGTTATGGGGATGTGTGCAATATATAGTTTAACTCTAGAGTAGCTAGATGTGAATAGAGCTTTTCTACATGGTGATATTGATAAATAAATATATATTTTCTAATCATAATTTTTTTCAAAATAAGGAAAAGTGAACTTTTTTTTTTGGTTGAGAAAATCTTTTAATGGTATTAAGAAAGCACCAAGGTGTTGGTACAGGGGAATTTATTCTTATATCATGAGTATTGGACACTAAATACATCATTCAAATACCTGTTCATACTTCATGGGTTTAGATGGTAATTATTTTATAATTCTTCTATTGTATGTGGATGACATGTTGATAGTTTTCATGGGAGTATGATATGAAGGAATTAGGACCAAAAAAATAATATCTTGGGATAAATATTTAATGAGATAGAAATAAGGGTATGATTTACCTATCAAAAAAGAATTTCTTGAGGAATTTCATGAAATACATCCATATGCGACATTATAAGCCTATATTTACTCCACTTACAATTAATTTTATGTTATCCACTATGATGAATCCTAATAGTGATAATAGTGAAGTGTGGAGGATGGAGATGTCTCAATTAACATATGCACCAGCAGTGGGTAGTATGATATTATATATGGTTTATATGAGAACAAAAATTGCACATGTAGTTGGAGAAGTTAGTTGGTATGTGGAGAATTAAATACGCGACCATTGGAAAATATTAAAGAAGACCCTTAGATACATTAAGGAGATCTCATATGTTGTATTATGTTATTGAGGATCAAATTTCACTATTAGTGGCTACGCTGATTCAGATTTTGTAGGTGATTATGACCAATGAAAATAAACATTGGGTTATGTGTTTAATTTTTTAGGATGAGTTCTGAGATGGAATACAAAGTTGTAGTCTATTATATATTTATCCACGACTAAGGTTGAGTACATGAAAACTACATAGTCTTGCAAAGAAGTGATTTAGATGTGAAGGATTCCAGAGGATCCTAGACAATTACAGAAGTATATCCAATTGGTTTGTGACAAACATAGAACCTTGAAAATTAAAAGGTATCTATCTTTTCATTTGAAGATATGTCACATTATGGTACAATATCACATTGTTTGAGATGTGGTGGAGGAAATAAGAGTGGATATATAGAAAATTTTTATTTATAAAAATTAGGTTATTTTTAGGATGATGTTTATTAACTTTTTTAAGTAAATATAGTAATAATCCTCAATCGTAATCATAGATATAAGTGCAATATGGTTGGAAGATTGAAAAGATTTGTTGAAATATTAATGATTCCCAATCAGATCCCCATTTGTGATATATATTGGAATTTGTTTCTCACAAATAGATTCACACCCTTGTTTTTTCAAAGGGAGATAGTGTGGTTAGTGGGATGGGTGGAAAAACTAACCCATGTAGTTAAATAGAAGAGGAAGATCAAGTAAGGGCCTTCCCTATAAAAGGTAGAGTGCTTTGACGGTTTTAACATCATCACCTCAAGTATTGAGCTTCCTATATCAACATTTTGAGAGTTGTAATTTTTGAGGAGCATTATACATTAAACAATAGAGTTAATTACATGGATATTTTCCTTATAATAGAAGGAGAGTGTGTTTAACCTCTTTTACTATAGTGATATCATTATATTTTTCTATAGTTTTTTACCCCTCTTTATTTGTGGGGTTTTATATGTTACATCTATTGTTCTTTTTTTATTCATTTTTTCTTTACTTTTATCTCACAATTATCACATCATGAAAGGGCCAATAATATTTGATCCCAATAGTAGCCTTACTAAATATTTTTTTATCATATTCTATAAAAAAATTGTGGGTTGTGCTATGAGGTATCCCACTTTCAAAGGAGTAATTGATTAGTATGGGTATAATTTTGTTTCTCAAAATTACAGAACAAAAACATAACATGTTTATAATTATATAAATAGTAGGAAGATTCATGAAAACACAAATAATTTTTTTTAATGAATTATCTTAATCGGAAGTGTAACATGCTGATTCTAACAAACCATAAACAAAGAACAAGAGAATAAAAAGTACTGATTCATGTAAACATTTACAATAGATAACATGCTAATAAGAATATATATAACCATTTTGATATCAATACTGATAAGTACCAAGACAAATTAGATATTAGAGACTCAAACATAAGCGAGATGAACAATAGAAACGATTTTCATAAAGAAGTAATCAAATCATAAAGAGGTCCATAGGTTTTTGACATTATTTATCTATTTGGCCTATATGCATGGTGTAGGAGTTCCATGATTCTACTGTGAAAAAATAGGATTATAAAATATATTTGATAAATAGTGAAACATATCCAAATAATAAAAAGATACATGAGGAAAATATACAAAGTCCAGGCTCTAGAAATGCCAAGACACACAGTAGAACCAAGTTGGGGATTCATCATATACTGTTCACCTTGGAAAAACTCAAACAACACACGCAACATAGAACAAAAGAATAATCAATAAAAGGCCTAAATATCTAATAGAAAAGAATAATAATACCATACTAAGGCCCCTTACTAGGGATAAATCTCTTCTATGTGTTTTCATAGAGCCTCTATGTAATTAGGTCTTGTTGTCAGGGTCATCGAGATTGTACTCCAATATAATCGTCATTTCCATCTAGGTAATAGGAACACCAAGGAACACTAGGACCTCATCAGATCTCTTCACAAAGCATAGATGAAGATGATCAAAACTTATCTAGATCACTATTTCTTCTTTGGTAAGTCAAGGAATCCGACCAGTGCTCCTTCATCTACTCTTCTCCCTTTAGGAAAACTAGAGCTCCCAAAACCATGGAAATTTTTCGCCCAACTAAATATCCCAAATGTGGAGAGGTAGATTCCAAATCAAGGATTTATTCTAGTAGGGGTAGAGGAATACTAGAGAATATAACCACGAATATGAAAAATCTAGATAAGTGTCCCAAAATAACGAATTAAAAAACAAAATAAGGACATATGACATCATATGATAAGCTATCAAGGGTCAGCCCTAGATCAAGAAAAACCATTTCACGAAGAATGAAAATAGGGAGGAATAGAAAACCATAGGATCATAAGGATAAATGTATCAACATCAAGTGTAAGGATGACATAGATCAAATGGGAAAGCGTACAAAGGCTAATGGCACATTCCCAATGTATAAACCGAACAAAAGTCCCATATGAACTAATAAAAGAAGCTCAAGCTCAATAATAAATAAATCCAACTTATAAAAATACCAGAAATTATATGAAAATGAATATTATGACAAGTAAAAAAAAATTTTGTGACACCGCAAATTTTGGTTATCATATAATGATGATATTAGAAATTTACTTTTGTTAAAGCCCTTTTAACCAAACAAAAATTTGAAGGATAAACCTACGACTCTTTATTTAAATAAGAACACTGTATTGTCTACAATACACCGATATCAAAAGAGTAATCATGATAACCAAATATACCTATTAAAAACTCTATCATAACAACTGGAAGACCCCCAATCCCCATAATGAGGCCCAGTACGTAATGGATATTCTTAGATTCAACTCAAGAAAAAAACATCACCACTCTGATAATGAAAACCATGATGAGCATCATTAGAATGGGAAGCACCATCTTCTCCCTTTTGAGTTTTAGAACACCGTAATGTTTGGCTTTATAGGTCACTTTTTTGACCATTTCTCTAGTGAACATTGGAAGATAACGATTATAAAAAAATAGTTGTTGGACCTTTTTAGGATAAGTGAAATTATTTAAATATTAATTAGTTTCAATATAATTGAGTTATGATTAAGGTTATAATTAATCCAGCATTTATGATCTCTAAATGGATATGGTGTAAAACATCGTTTCACCCTTAAGTGATTTTGAAAATAATTAAGGAATTCGAAACACTTTATGAATTTTTCAAATACAATGTAACAATTTTCATTTCTTAAATAATGTTATAAACTATGTTTATGTTTTCAAATTAAATTATGTTTTGATTGAACTATGTTTTCAAGGATACTAGTATATAAATTATAATTTAGGTTTATTGAAATTTCCTTTTTGTATCTTTTTGAGTTAAAATAAGGGGTTTAGTATTGTTAATTTTAGAAATACTTCTAACTAAAACATGTTTAATTTGTATTCATTAATTTTTATGAATATAAAATTCTATATAGTTTTAATAAAAGGATTGTTTCCTCTTCTTAAAAGGTTTTTTAGTGTAGCTATTTAAAAAAAAATTGGCCCACTAGGGCCAGCCGTTTTGGGAAAGGGCTGGGGGAGGAAGCTCACACGAAGTGGATATGCCTGACCCTGAGCCCCAATCCAAGGCCAGCCCGAGCTCGGGTAGAGGCTCCCCCAAGGGCACTCGAGAGTGAGCAAAAGCACATAGGCGCACCGGTGGGGGTGTGAGGCCACAGCGGGGTCTGGGTAGGCCAAGGCCTGTGGGGGGGAGCCCGTGTATAGGGCCCCCTTCATGGGTGTTGTGTTATTTATGAGCACTCGTTGGGATGACATGGGTTATAAGGGATGCGAAAACCGCTCTCCGTTTCGGTGTGGGAAGTAGTTTTTTGGGCGAAACGGGATTTGGACCATTGAATCACATCACATGCGATCTGGGCCATTGTTTCCGATCCCACGCTCAACCCTTAGCGACCATGTCTCTCTCAATGGTTTTTGTCAACTATTCTATCTGGAATGATCTAATCATGGTCATTAGAGGTTTTTAAATTTCCACGTCGAACATAGACCATCCTATGAAAGTTAGATCTAATCCAAGCCGCTCAATTCTTTTAAAACAATAGATGCATCTCATCAGTTGGATCGATGTTGGGATCGATATGGACCATCCATTTTTCCCCAGCATTTCCCTTCGCCACGTCTTATTCTTCCTCCGTGCATGGTTTACACCAGTAACCCTACCATATGGCACACCCCTCGTTTTCTTCACCTCTGACCGCCGAGGACCCCCATGTCTCCTCGTTTTCTTCAACCACGACACCCCCCATTGAGTGCAATGCAAGGGGTTATGTTTTTGCGTAGAAGGTGGTGTGTGAGCTTTTTTATATAAATAACTGAGACCCCTTGGTTCTTCTCTCCCGTTCAAGTCTCCAAGAAGCCCGACCAACCCTCCCTGAAGTCCTCATTTCCCAGTTTTTAAAAGTAATGTTTTTTATTTTTGCCTTTTTTTGCTTCTTTGAGAATATATACACTTATATATTCGATATATATATATATATATATATATATATATATATAGTAACATTATGGTTCAGTTCAAACGTTCTTAAATGTTGAACCTAGGTCTTCGGGTTCTATTGCATTCAAATAGCTTAATGAATGTAAGGATTATAACTGTCCTCATTTTGTTGTTTGAAAATACATATATACTTTTGGTTATATGTATATACGTCGATTATATGGAGTAATGGGCATCACCTTTCTACTTCGATTATATGTATGAAGTTTGTGTATAATTGTTCATGCACTGTAGATATTCACATACAATAGATTTAAAATTTAAATAATAAATAAATTTTGAAAATGTTATATATACGATCAGGTTTTTATAAAATTAATATTTTTTTGTTGGTTTTAATATACAATTTTTTATGACTAAGGGAATGACCTTCCCTATTCCAAATGTTGTTGAACTAATATTCATAGGTGATTAACACAAATGGGTGTGCTAATCTTTCAATTTGAGTTTGGGTACATACATATATTTTATATGTTGTGTGAACCATGTTTTCAGTTGTTAAGGTCCTTACACATTCTTTCTTGAGTTTAGGTGGAGTTTTAAAAAATTAAGAAATATGGTGTTAAACAAAACATATATCCACATTTAAGATTAACTTATTTGTTTTCCCTATCTTATAAATGATGTTGCTTGTGGTGAAGATTCATGTGTTCTATCATGGAAATTATTCATTATTATGCAAAGGTTTACCAATATTAAATTTTTTAGCATGTGCAAGCTCAAAACCCTACTTGAGATTTTTGGTTCACCTTGTAATCAATTGGATGATAAAATTTTACCATTTCAAGAACAAACATGCATGTGATAAATTCTAGTTTTCTGTTCATTCAGTACCTTATATATCAATGTATGTTCCATAATCTACCTTTCTTCTTCCCTTTTAATAACGTTCATATGATTTTTATCTTGGTTTTTAATCATGTAGATTCCTTTCTCACTTATAAGATATGAAAATTCAACTACTATGACCAACTATGAATGAACTATTCAAGGTGGTATGGGACATCTTGAATATACAAACCCATTTAAGTAAAGTAGAAATTTTTGTGGCTCAAATGAAAGTAAAGCCATATTAAGGGTGCTCCCTGATAGCGCTCCAATGCATTGGGTAAAGAATTAATCTCTAGAGATTACAAGTTTCACGATACCCTGGTAGATAACCTCAGTAATTTTTCTTTATTGACAACTTGGGGATGGACCTTGGTGATATGTTCATGAATTTCTAAATGAAATATTGAAGCCACATATTCAAGTCATATTAAAAATTCATTTCAGGATGATATGCCAATTATTTCACTACTCTTTACCTTAGGTTTTTATCAAGTTCATATTGATGTTACAAGTAAAAGTATGGGTCATGATTCATGTAAAATAGTAACCAATATATGAAATTGATTTTTTTCCTTCAAATGCAAATCTGATTAAGTATTACTCTTAATGGTTTAATTTGTGATTAAACATTCATACATCATACTTATTCAGGATATATTTTACTACCCCCTTTTTAAAATTCCCTAATTTGTTCATGTATTCCATGAAAATATTATTTGATCACTTTTATGTTATGTTACATGTGTTAAAGTTTTCTATAAGGGAATGTTCTATGGATAGGTTTTTAAAAAATTATTTCAAAAGTTTCATTGGTTTATTATAAAACCTTTACTAGGCATTCTTATGCTCACCCTACGTTTTAAATTATAAATTTTTAGGTAAGAACATTTATCTGATGAAACATGTCTGAAGTTACTGGTTTCCGAGAGCTCAAACCAAACTCGATCCTCTGTATGGGACGTGATGTGTTTTTATCAGTGCATGTTTCTGTTTTAAAACGACACATCATGTTCAGAAGGCACCTACTCTTGGTTTTTCTGGGGTCGGGTCTTCACAGTTGGTATCGGAGGATTCGGTTTGGATATCTCTGGAATGCCAGAACTGAAACAAAGAAAAATATACTTCAACATTACTAAAAATGAGTTTTCTTAATTCTCAGATGGAAAATGAAGGGGCTAATCATTTATCATTTCCAAATGAGGCCTTAGAAATCATAATTTCAATAGCCGTCCATTAAGATTTTATAAACTCTGCCCATATCCATATGTTGTGAAAACTTCTCAATTATGTGTCCAACTCTCCCTGAGTACTTAAACTCCACCGAAGAGAGGGTCTGGATTACATATTTATGATGAAAGCCCAGTTTCCATCATTCACACGATGGGGGAAGTACTACGAGGGACTTTTTAGATGCTTCACTGCAGTGGAAGATGTCTCGTCCCTCACAGTTTTCCAAGAGGCTGCTGTAGAGGGAGATCTCCATGCAGAATACATGTGTGAAGTATTTTCCTATGGCCATTTTGGTCAAATGATGGACTTTGGAATCCTGGAATACAAAGCCTCTCGTTCTGTGTATAGAAAAGAAGTACATAGGGATGTCTCACAATTTTACACACCACATGTTAGACTGGGGAGATACCATAAGTTCTCCCACGACATCGAACATGATTTCTTGGGTTGCATATAGTTTAGGGAGATATAGAATTTCGAGCTTGTCTTGGGAATTTGTGTTTTAGGGAACTGAGGAAACCGTTAGCCCCGTTTTATGTTGTGCACCAGTAGTTATATAAATAAAATATTTTATTATCTCTTCTTTCTTATGTTTTTAATTTGTTTATACTTTTGGATGGATTTCAAGTGATTGAACTATCATTTTAAACATTCAGAGGGAAGGAAAAACCCACATGTTATCTCTTCCTACTGGGATACTGTATATTATTGTAATCAAACCCTCTGAAGGTGAGTATCGTCCCTTCGCAAACATATGAGGAATGTAAAAGCAATTGATTGAGGTGACAAACGGTCTGGGGATTCTCCACACATGTCAAAGGAATGCTCCCATCTACTACAGCATATGCTCAACATAATTGGCCGAGCGTAAGCAGAGAGGAAAATACCACGAAGGGCTATTCCTGTGTTTCACCCTAGGCTAGAAATACATGGCCAGAATAAAATTTCAAGTGGGTGCTTTAGAGGGAAATGTTTATGCGACCTACATCTTCCAACTCCTCAGCATTAGCCTGTATGACAATGTCTATAACTTATATGTTATCAATCAAGACATAATTCGGAAACTTCTTCCTATATTGGTCTATATGGACATTTCCAAACATTGTACCATTCGAGCCTCCCTCTAGAAGCCCGAGTGTGCGATGCATGAGTTCAACCCCTTCTACCCAAAGTGTATCTGGATCATAGAACTAGAGGAGTTGAGCATTAATTTAGGTGTTTCGCTGTACGCACCTGAGGATCCTCTACGATGGGGGATATGGTAGGAACAACTGAGAGCTTCCTCGTTGTATGTTTGAATGAATGGAATTACGGGGACGCAATTCTTTGATGGGGGGAGTAATGTAACACCCCGAATTTTGGTATCATATAATGATGATATTATGCATTTACTTTTGTTAATTACCTTTTAAGAGAACATAATTTTAAAGGATAAACATATGGCTCTTTTTTTAAATAAGAACGACGTAGTATCTACAATATACCGAGATCAAAATAGTAATCATGAAAACTATATATACCTATTAAAACCCTATCAGAATTAATAGAAGACCCCCAATCACCACAACGAGTCCTAGTAAGTAAATGATATCCTTTGAGTCAACTAAAGAAAAAACATCACCACTGTGATCATAAAAACCCTGCTGAACATCAGTGGAATGGGAATCAACATCTTCTTTCTTTTTAGTTTTAGGACACCATAAGGGTTTGTTTTATTGGACACTTTTTTAGATCGTTGATCTAGTGACCATTTGAAGATTACGATTATAAAAAAGATAGTCATCGGACCTTGTTAGGATAAGTGATCTTATTTAAATATTTGTTAGTTTCCAAGTAATTGAGTTATGATTAAGGTTATAATTAAACCATCATTTATTAACTCTAAAAGGATATGGTGTAAAACTTAATTTCACCCTCAAGTTATTATTAAAGGAATTATGGAATTCAAAACACATTGCGAAATTTTCAAATACAATGTAACAATTTTCATTTCATAAATAATGTTAGAATCTATATTTATGATTTTCAAATTAAATTATGTTTTGATTGAACTATGTTTCCGTGGATACTAGTATATATATTAAAATGTAGGTTTATTAAAATTTCTTTTTCATAACTTTTTGAGGTCAAAAATTGGAGTTTAGTATTTTTAATTTAAAAATAATTCTAACTAAAACAAGTTTAATTTGTATTCATTAATGTTTGAGAATATAAAATTATATATACTTTTAATAAAAGGATTGTTTCCTCTTCTTAAAACATTTTTTTAGTGTAGGTTTTTCAAAAAAAAATTGGCCCACTAGGGCTAACCCTTTCAGGCTAGGGCCGAGGGAGGCTTGGCACATGAATTGGCTGAGCTTGACCCTCATCCCCAAACCATGACCAACCCGAGCTCGATTAGAGGTTCCCCAAAGGGTGCTCGGGAGTGACCATGAGTGCATAGGTGAACCATTGCGGGCGTTAGGCAGTGGCAGGGTCTGGGTAGGCCAAGGCCTGCGGGCATGAGCCCGTGTATAGGGACCCCTTCGTGGGTGTTGTGTGATTTCTGAGCACTCTTTGGGAGGACCAGGGTTATAAGGGAGGTGAAAACTGCTCTTCGTTTTGATGTGGGAAGCAGTTTTCAGGCGAAAACGTGATCTGGACTATTGTATCGCGCTGCGTGTGATTTGGGCCGTTGTTTCTGATGCCGTGCTCAAACCTCAATGACCACATATCTCTCTGCGGTTTATGTCATTTGTTCAATCCATAGAAATATAATCATGGTCGTTCGATGTTTTTAAATTGCTGCATTGAACTTAGACCATCTGATGTAACATAGATCTAATCTAAGCCGCTCAATTATTTTAAAAAAGCGGATGCATCTCATCCCTTGGATAGACGTTGGGATCGCCCTTGACTGTCCATTTTCCCCAGAATTTCCCCTAGCTACGTCATCTTCATCCTCCATGCATGGGTTACCCCAGTAACCTTAACCTATGGCACACCACTCATTTTCTTCACCTCTGACCACTGGGGACCCCCATGTCTCCTTGTTTTCTTCAAGCACAACACCCCCCATAGAATGTAATTCAAGTGGGTTTGTTTTTGCAAGGAATTTGGTGTGTGAACTTTTGTATATAAATAACCAAGACATCTCCGTTCTTATCTCCCATTCAAGTCTCCAGTGATCCCGGTCAACCCTCCCTGACATCCTCATTTCCCTGGTTTTTAAATTAAGGGGTTTTAGTTTTTCCTTATTTTTCTTCGTTGAGAATGTATATAATTATATATTTGAAAAATATATATTTTTTAAACTTATGGTTCAGTCCAAACGTTCTTAAATGTTGAACCATGGCCTTTGGGTTCTCTTTCATTGAAATTGCTAAAAGAATGTAAGGATTATACCTAGACTCATTTTGTTGTTTTGAAAATACATATATACTTTTGGTTATATGTATATATGTCGGTTATTTGCAGGAATGGGAATGACCTTTCTACTTCAGTTATATGTATGAAGTATGTGTATAATTGTTCATGTACTTTACATATTCAAATACACATAATTTCATATTTAAATAATAAATAAATGTTAAAAATTATATATATAAGATCGGGTTTTTATAAAATTATTATTTTTTTGTATGTTTTCATAAACAAATTTTTATTACTAAGGGGATGACCTGCCCAATTCAAAATTTTGTTGAACTAATATTCATAGGGGATTAACACACATGGGTGTGCCAATATTTCAGTTTGAGTTCGGGTACACACATATATTTTATATGTTGCATGAACCTTCTTTCAGTTGTTAATGTCCTTACACATTTAGTCTCGAGTTTCGGTGAATTTTTAAAAACATAAGAAATAGGGTGTTAAAGAAAACTTATATCCACATTTAAGAGTAACTTATTTGTTTTCCGTATGTTTTAAATGATGACTCTTTTGGTGAAGATTCATGCTTTCTATCATGGACATTATTCAATATTATGAAAATTCTTAACATTATTGAACGTTTTAGCATGTGAAAGCTCAAAACCCTACTTGAGATTTTTGGTTCAGCTTGTAATCAATTGGATGATACAATTTTAAAATTTCAAGAAAAAAGTTTCATGTGATAAATTCTAGTTTTCTCTTCTTTTAGTAGCTCAGATTTTAATGTATGTGCCGTAATCTGCCTTTCTTCTTTCTTTTTAATAACAACCTGATGATTGTTATCTTGGGTTTTTATCATCTAGATGCCTTTATCACTTATAAGATATGTAAATTCAACTACTATGGCCAACAATGAATGAACTATTCAAGTTGGTATAGAACAAATTGAATATAAAACCCCATTTATGTAAAGTATTGATTTATGTGTCTCACATGAAAGTAAAGACATATTAAGGGTGCACCCTGATAGTGCTCTAATGCATTGGGTAAAGAATTAATCTCTACAGATTACAAGCTTCACGATACCCTGGTGAATAACCTCAGTAATTTTTCTTCATTGACACCTTAGGGATGAACCTCAATGGTATGTTCATGAATGTCTAAATGAAATGTTGAATCCACATATTCAAGTCATCTTACAAGTTCTTTTCAAGATGATATGCCTATTCTTTCACTACTCTTGCCCTTATGTTTTTATCAGGTTCATATTGATGTCATAAGTAAATGTTTGGGGCATGATTCGTGTAAAATAGTAACCAACATAAGAAATTTATGTTTTTTCCTTCACGCACAACTCTGATTAAGTATTACTCTTAAAGGTTTAATTTTTGCTTAAACATTCATATGTCATACTTGATCAAGATATCTTTTACTACCCCTTTTGGAAAATTTCCTAATTGATTCATGTATTCCTTAAAAATCTTAGTTGAGCTCTTTTATGTTATGTTACATGTGTTACAGTTTTCTATAAGAGATTTTTATATTCGATAAGTTTTTTAAAAATGATTTTAAAAGTTTCATTGGTTTTATTTAAACCCCTTACTAGGCATTCTTATTCTCAACCTACATTTTGAATTATAAATTTTCAGGTAACAACTTTTATCAGATGAAACATTTCTGAAGTTACTGGTTTCCCAGAGCCCGAACCGAACTCGATCCTCTGTATGGGACATGATGTGTGTTTATCAATGCATGTTTTTGTTTTAAAATGACACATCATGTTCAGAAGGCACTGACACCTGGTTTTTCTAGGGTAGTGTCTTCACATAATTCATGGAATTAAAATCATTTAATTTTCAATATTGAGTGAATAAACATAAAAAATCTCCATCTTGTAGATGAACTGCATTAACATAAACACCTGATGTCCCTACATCCCCTGTAACACCCCAATATTTTAGAGTATGTCACATATTAAATAAATTCATTTTCTTTGATAGATTATGTTGTATTCAATATGAAAATATGTTTATTCTACACACAACAATGAGTTGGCATGTGTTACATACAAGACTGAGTTTTACTAAACAACAATATATTATTAAAATATTAATATTTAATATAATTAAATATAACCTAGCCATTATGTTAGTGGTTATGAATATTATTAACTAAATTATGAAAATATATGGATGAATTCATTGGTTCTAAATTAATTAAAAATGAATATAGTAACCAACTGAATATATATATGAGATGTTTTTTCAAATAAGTATTTTTATGCTCCCACAATCATTTTATTATAATAAATTAAATTAATTACTATTATAGAATGATATTAATAAAATAATAATTTTATATATTAATTAAAATATTTTTGATATTCATATAATATATTGGAGAGGAATAAGATAATAACAAACCCAATATTACACATAAAACCTATTTTGTTATTAAAACAGTTTTATAATATTTTAATGGAGAACCTATTTTTTATCCAATTTTTGACAATTTTATGAGTTCTATTTGAAAAAAATAAACGTCACCTTTTAAATATAAATATAAAATTTTACTTCAGTTAAATATTTGGTATTTTTATGATATGTTTCATGTTTTGATGAATAGTGAAAATATTAAATTTTAATTGAAAACAACTTTTTTATCAAAATAATTTATAGTGTTAAATTATATTATTGAATATTTTTAAAGTATAAATAGATTATTTTTATCAATTAATATAATTTAGGTTATTGTAATAAATTTTACAATGAGTTTAGATATAAACATGTTTCAATCTTATGCAGGTTTAAACTTTACTAACTCGTTTTCTCACGCCGTCAACAAGATTAATTTTAAATTAATTACTACAAATCCTATGTTTTTAATTATGCAATATGGATTCTATATTTTGGAATTAGTGGGTCTAAATTATGAAAATAGGTTTCTTTTATTTTTTGTCATATGAATAGTAGAATTTAGTAATAATTTAAATACCATAGTTAAGGGTAAATTTGGTAATTATGGATATAAATGGTATTATAAAATTACCCCAAAACTTGTCCTAATTTCATTTAATGTGTGGTTTTCTACAAAAATCATCATTAGGCCGAAATTATACTCTTTTTAAGCCACTTGGATGAGAATAATACATTTATTTTATTTTATTTTCAGATAAGTTAACAATGGCACACTCATGTTATTAATAAGTATTATATTTTTAATATATGGTTATAGAAAAGATATTTTAGACTATAAATATTCATTTGAAAGATAATAATTTTTTTTCATCATGATAATTTAGTTAAATTTTTTATAAAATATATAATTTAATCAAATACTTTCATAAAAATGACGTAGTAATTGTTTAATTAATGGAAATAAAAAATAAATGATATTAAAAACATTAAAATAAAAAAAATTGTCATAATTACTGACATCCATGAATTTTATAGATAATTTAGAAATTTTAGTGATATATTATAAGTTTTGGTTTGTTGTTATCATGAAGGTTGGATATTTAAAAAAAACAAATATTGAATAATATAAAAAATGAAAAAAATGATAATTTAAAATAAAAAATATTTTATTAAATGATATAAAATTCATAATAATATAAATTCGGCCTAATAACAACAATAAGGTTTAATATGTCATCAATGATCCATTTGGGGTTCGTTTATCATTTTATAATAACTATATTTTCCCTAAAGAGTAAAAAAAAGTTGTCATGGTAAGAGTTAAAGGGTTTAACTAAGGGTTAAAGTCAAATGATAAGGATAACATTGGGACCTAAACATGTCTAAAAAATATTTTTTGAGAGGATTTAGACCCATACTCATATTAGGTTTTAAATAACTCACTTTTACGACATTTTTAATTAAAAAATAATATATATTAATTTAATATTTTTTGAGTTTCCTAAAATACCCCACCTAAATTATAAAAGGTAACATTCTCCCTCACTTCCTTAGACAAATTTGAACCTTCTAGATCGACCAAACCCTACCCATTTATCTTTTTAACTTCCATCAACACATATTAGAGGTTCTGGTCTTCTCAAAAGACTAACCCTAGCGTCTCTAAGATGAGATCTTTAGACACCCAACCCCAGAAGGCCCAAAGCTGGTGTCTACTACTATTGCATTGACATTATTACAAGGAATTAAATCCCAAAGGACTGAGAGATTATTAGTCTTGATGAAATAGATATATACATGATAAAATAATAAAGTACTTACTACACATTTTTCCTCTTCTTTCTAAATAAATAGCTTTGATGATAACTCTAATCTAGTTAGTAAATCCCTACATATCTTTCATAGTATGTTTCTTGGATTACTGGGTAAATAAATATAATAAGTGTGATATAAAATGATTAGTAAGGTCAAAATATAGTGGAAAAAATAATGAATCAATGAGAATAATAATTATGAAATGGTGAATAACTGAAAAGTGAATTTTGAAAAAAAAGGCCTTCCAAAAGAATGTGCCCCGCGCACTGGAGGTTAATGAATCTTTTCCCACCATTGCTTATTCCACCCCTAGACCTTCGACGACCATGGCTCTAGCGATCGATTTGGGCTCGGGGCCTCTGCCAGCAATCTCCTCCCCTTCCCCCCGGGGGTCCCCAGGATATTTTCCTCATCAGCGGCACCTAGTGGTGTTCTTCAAGGAGGCTCTGTGCGGGGAGGCCTCTAGTGCTGCTCTCCCTTGTTTTTTGGATATTGATCTATTTTCTCATTCGGTGTTGTGGGATGGTTCTCACCTGTTATTGGTCGCCCCTGCCTCCGCGTTCACCTCTGCTTCGTTTGGTTTGAAATGGACTCTTGTGGTGAGGATTGGTGCGGGGATTCCTACCCTCTCATCTTTCAAGCGGTTCATGGCCTCCTGGGGTTCGCAAGTGGTGGCTCGTATCTCGGTGATTCATCAGAAGTCGTTATGTATGATTATTTCCTCCGAGGCAGATTTCATTCAGGCTTGGTGCAATGCCCCTCGGGTGATGGGTCGATGTAATTTCAATCTTTTGTGCTTGTGTATGGAGGTTCATATAGTGAACGAAATCTCGCAGGCTTCGGTTTGGATCTACCTTCCATAGATCCCTCTTCTTTTCCAGAATGGCACCTTCCTCAGGGCCGTTGGTGATTCATTGGGGGGATTTTTTCTGTGCGGATGAGCACACTATCCACAGGGAGGAAACTCTGGTGGCTCAGATCTACGTTGATCTTGATCTCTCTCCACCGATCCCAGCGAAGCTCTATCTGAAGGTGCAGGATTTCACAGATTGGTCCCAGGACATTGTTTACCCGGTGTTTCCCAGGTTATGCTCATCGTGTCACCTCTAGGGTCATTCGGCCCTAAGCTGCAGGAAACACTGCCTCGGTGGCCCCTTATTTCATGACAGCGGCTCAATGTCTGGCGCTCTACTCCCTCAGCCTTGCAAGGGGACTAGTTCTTCCTTGATTCAGCATGCACCCTCAAATGTCCCCTTTCTCCTGTTTCTCCCTCCCGCGACATGTCCTTTCCCACTTTCCTGGCGTCTGGATCTCCTTAACTCACCCCAGTGGCCTATCCTTTGCTGCAGACTGTTTCGCCATCCCCTGGCTCAGAGGCCCTCCCTTGTCCAGATCTGTTTTCCCTCAAGCCGAGTGCCATGTGGTCAGGTTCTTTGGTGTCTATTGAGCGGTCGTGGGCTTCTTCCCTATTGCTGCTTGCAGGGGCGCTGTTGGAATTCTTCGTGCAGTCCTCCTTGAGGGCCCTAACTGCTTCTTTCTGGACGATTTCCTTGTCATCTCCGGCTTCTCACCATGTGAAATGGGCCAAGGTTGATGGGGTTCAGGGAGTCTGCCTCCTTTCTTTGGATTCTCGCCCAAGTCCCAAGAGGGGACCAAGTAGAGCTCGCAAAGCCTTCTGTGACCGGGCTCTCACAAAGTCAGATTCCTTGGTTCCTAGTGCCAATTCTTAGTCCTCTGTTACATATGGTGCTCAGGTGCCAGTGGAACTAGGTCCCCAGGCAGGGTTTCCACCCCATGAGGTGAGGTGAAAATCCCCTAATTCCTCTTCTAGGTTCCTCTCAAAATCCTTAGATCTCTCTGATTTGAGTCTGGGGGTGCGTACAAGGTTGATGTTAAAGAAGATGTTGGATAGGGAATGTCCTTCACACTTCTTGAAAGAGACCACAATTCCTGGTGCCAAATCCAGGCCTCTCTTCTTGCAATGATTTCAATTCTCATCTAGAATTCCGAAGGTGTTGGGGCAAGGGTGAAAACAGATTCCATATCCTCGGAATCTAAAATACACAAAGCCAAAATGGAAGTGATCCTCAAACACAAACATGGCCCTACAAAGATTTCTTATTTCACTCATAAGGTGAAAAAGCATGCTTCCATGCATGCGAACCCGATCAACAAACATATATGGATTTTCTGGCATAGGGAAGTTACTGTGGACTTGGTCCTTGTGGGAGTCCAATATATTAATACAAAAATTATATTTGCCGGGGACTCCCTTTTTTACTCCTGTGTCAATGGAAGCTACAACGCTTAGAGAAGGGATGTTTGGTGGTCTGAGCAGAGTGATTTCGATCCTAGAGACCGGCCCTGGGTGGTGGGGGTGGGGGGATTTTAACATTGTTGCCCTCCCAGATGAGAAAAAGGGTCGCGGGGACTTTCCAAGAAGGGCTAGCATGTCCTTCTCTAATTTCATGGCTCACAAAGGGTTGTCAGACTTATGCTATTCAGAAGACCCCTTTACTTGGTGCAACAACCGAAGGGGTGAAAGTCGAAGCTATAATAGACTCGATCATTGTTTCGCCAATGTCAACGCCATTTACTTGTTTCCAAATGCATAGGTGGACCACATGACTAGTAGCATCTCTGATCACTCCCCACTATTGTTATCCTTGTGCAGGAGGAAGGTTTTCCTGGAGAGGTTCCACTTCTCTAGCTAGTGGTCAAGATTCCCTTACTATCATCGGTGGTTAGGAACATCTTGGCTGAATCGTCTCAAGGCCACTCGTAGCTGGCTTTTCATTCCATGTTAAGGCGCCTCAAGCAGGAACTTAAAATATGGGCTCGATCCCTTCCTTCTTTGGATCAGGAGTTGGATGCGCTCAAGCATGAAGTAAATCGGCTTGAGGATTGCCTTGATATGCTCTGGGATGACTCTATTTTTGGATAAGTTGTGGAGAAAAGGAAAAACATGGCGGTCATGGTTCTCTCGTAGGAGAGAAAGTAAAGGGAAAGCTCCAGGGTCAAACGGATCAAAGAAGGGGACAAGAATACCTCCTTTTTCCATGCTTGCATTCGGGAGAGGATGCGTTCTATCAAACCAAACCTGGCTCTGGCAGATGGATCATTCATAGATGACAGATAGGTGGATGGGAGATTGTCTCTTTCTCATTTTAAGGATCTTCTTGCTGGTTCATCTGAGTTCATGGCCCAAGGATATCCCTCTGGGGATGCCTCATTATGGGAGGGGATTCTAAGACTCATGTCTGGCCAGGACAACAGCCTACTGGGAGGTACTCTTGCAGAGGAGGAGATTCATGAGGCCATGCTAAGCCTGGATCCAAAGAGTGCAGCAGGTCCCGATGGGTTCCCTGGATCCTTCTATAGGGGATCGTGGGAGGTTGTTAGGAGTGATATCATCCACACCATCCAGGACTTCTTCCGCGGGGGTGGCCTTCCTCGGATCGCCTCAAATATGACCCTTATGCGTCTCCCAAAGATCAAAGATCCTACCTATCTCCACCAATATCGCCTTATAACCAGGTACAATTTACCTTTCAAAATCTTTTCATCATTCCTCAACAGGCGGTTTTCCAGACATCTTCCCTGGTGGATTTCCATGGAGAAACATGGGGTTGTGAAGGAACATTCCATTCAGGGTGCGATGGCGCTAATGCAGGAAATGATAAATGATCATAGCTTAAAATATCAAGGTTCCAACATGGTCATTAAGTTGGACATGAGTAAGGCATACGATAGGATGGAGTGGGGGTTATCAATAGGGTCCTTACAATGATGGGTTTTTTCTTGATGGGCCTCTGACCTCATCTTCAGATGAGTTAGCTCCTCATGGATGGTTGTTTCGTTTGTGGGGCATACTCATGAATTTTTCATGGATGTCTGAGTTCTATGGCAAGGTGACCCTCTGTCTCCGATTATCTTTATTCTCATGCAAGATACCCTTAGTAGGTTGATCAATAAGGATATTTTCGATGGGGCCATCTTTCCCTTTTTGTAGGATGTTTAGGCACCATTCCACATCACACTTGATGTTTGCTAATGATACAGTTATCTTCATGAATGTAGGGAAGAGATCTGTCCAAGGCATTAACAAATTATTAGAGGAATATTGCTCTTGGAGTGGCCAGATCATCAACAGAGAGACGAGAAACTTTTTTGTTTCTGATTCATGCTATGAAAGAAGAGTATGTGATCTAAGTATAAGTTTGAACATTCAGCATGGAGTCTTCCCCATGGAGTATCTCAGCACCCCTTAGTCTCCAGGCAGACTCTGTATCAGGGACATCGACAAAGTGACGCACAAAATCACATGTCGTATTCTTAATTGGAAAAATCACTTCCTATCCTTCAGCGGCCGCATCTCTCTTGTCAACAACGTTTTTTCGGCAATTCAAGTACATGATCTTGTCGCCTCTACTGTGCTGAAGGGTGTCATACAATGCATTGATAGTCTCCTTGATCATTTCATTGGGGACACCCATTCAGAGGGGAAGTGACATTGGGTCTCATGGAGGAAGACGAGGCAAGTTCACGATGGAGGGATCAGTGTCAATAGCATGGCAGTCACAATCCAGTTCATGCATGCGATGCTCGCCTGGGAGATTATCGATGAGCATATGTTTTGGGGGAAACATATGTCCCAAAAGCATGGAACCAATTCTGCTTCTCCTTCGTGAAAGGGTTTTCCTTACGGTCCTCTGTGTGTAGTATCATTTCAAACGTCCTTCCTCATTCACTATGGATCATTGGTGAAGGAAACATACTTTAATGGTTTCATAACTGGTCAGGTAACACACTTTCCATTCCCGGGGGTCATGCTCCTATGATCTCTTTCAAGGAATCGATCCACTATCCATCATTTTTAGATCACTTTTGAATACATCACATTAGGATCTGTTTGACTCCATTCTCATTACCTTAGAGCAGGATAGGTGCGTTTTTACTCTTTCTGTGTTAGGGAAATTTAACTCGAAGGACTATCGTAGGATGACCATCTCCCAGGATCAGTATAATAGATATAATGAGATCATCTGGTGTAAAAAAATCCCTTCTAAACTCAACTTTCTCTCTTGGAGAATTCAGAACAATGTTGTAGCATCTAATTACAACATCAAACGGTTAAGTATCTCCATGGCCTCCTGTTGTTAGTGTTGTATGGACAGAAAGGAAAAGAGCATGAGACATATTTTTTTAAGGGGTTTGTGAGCGCATGGTTTGGAGTACCTTTGGGGTGTTTACAGATTAATCTCTGCCGGTGTCCATCATTAATGTCTTCCTGGAGCCCTGGTTTTAGGGGTCCGAGATTTCAAAGGTGGAAAAGATGGCACGCTCCTTAATATTTAACATGGGCTGCTGGTGCTTATGGAAAGCCAGGAACCGAGCCAGGTTCAAGGGTATTTGTTCCACTATTAGTTCCATCGTGGGAAGAGCTCGGTGCATGATGTTTGAGCTGATTTTCCATTTTGGTAACAGGAAGGAGGCTTCGTCCATTCACTTGTTGGGTGTCCCTGTGGCTACAGTTCTTCCCTTTATTTCTAGGGGACTTTGGGTTCGATGAGCTCCTCCTGAGTTCAGCCTCATGCTCAACAAGGATGGGTCATGTGTCCTGGGGACATGCGTGGTGGTGGGGTGGTTTGTGATTCTATGGGAAGTGTCGTCCTGGAATTCACATCTCACATTGGGAGTGGAAATTCTGTTCGAACGGAGGCTAGAGCTGTTCTCTCAGGACTTTCCATCTGTAGGGAACGTGAAATTTCTATTTCCCAGGTGGAGACTGATTCTATGATTATCCATTATGATTTACTTGGTAAAGGCTCTATCCCTGGGTCAATATCTTAAATCATTCAGCAATGTAAGACCATCATAAGTGACAACATTTTGGTTACCCACACTTGGCAGGAGGGGAACAAAGTGGCGGATTATTTGGCATCCCTGGCTCTTCTTGGTACCCTATTTAGTTTCATTTCGGATGATTTCTTACTTAAACCCGAGGGGGTGAACTTGATTCGGGCTTTTTCACTTGGCTTGCATTTCCTTCAGCCTCCATAGGTCCTAGCTGTTCTCTTTTCCTGCAGCCTTTTGGCCTAATAATAAAATTAAAATGGTGATGATGGTGTTGAATAAATGAATTCACATGCCATATAATTAATAAACTGAGAAAGATGTGCATAAACAACATGATAAGGTAATAAATGAAAACACGTGACATTAAATTAACTAGACAAGAAAAAAGAAATATGGTAAGGTAAGAAAATAAAACACATACTATCTAAATAATTAAAAATGAAATGTATCCATAGATATGTTGACACAAAATCTCATGGATCAATAATAAATGAAACAAAATTAGGTAAATTCTTTCTTAATGGACGTCATGTCTAAGGAACATGAAAATCTATATCGTCAAGGCCTTTCACATGATGGTATAAATTATTCTAATTTGTACAAATGATTTGTCTCATGAGAAGCAATCGATGCATTTAGGATCTATATAATGTGTAGTCTCCTCCAATAACTTATTTTCCAAATTATTCCTCAAATTGTATAATGAAAATAAATAATATGCCTTATCAAATATCTGTATTGAATAAAGAAAATGAAATTATCAATATTTTCTGAAATAATAAAATAACTGTCAACGTAGACATCATATGTAAAGTGGAATCTGGTTTTGGAAATAGTAACATCCACGATGTCTAAAATTGACAATTAGGGGTAAAATCAATGTTCAAAGATCAAAGGAGATTGAATATTTCAAGGGGAATAAAAAATAATTCAAGGAAGTGAATGTGAAAACTATCCTTAGAAAAATTAATATTAAACCTTTCAAAGGATAAATACTGATGATATCAATACAATAAAATCTTAACTGGAGTAAAAATAAAGGGTTCACTACTACAAAATAGGCCATTTAAAGTGCTAGAATATCCCTTTTTCAATTCTAATAAAACACTGACAATATGAGTGTGGTTAAAAGTTCAAAACTTTATCAGTGCTAAAAAAGAACTGTTAAAGTCCCTATTTATCAACGATAAAAAAACACTGTTAAAACGGTCCTTTAACAACACTTTTTTTAGTGATGTTAAAGGTGGCCTTTAATAACTCTTTTTTAGTAATGATAAAGGAAGCACTGTGAAATAGAGTAAAATTATATTTTTTTTGACACCTATGAGATTGACCCCCTTTATCCGTGCTTCCATGAACCCTTTAATAGTGCTCCACCCCCCTTTAATAGTGATATTCACCCCATCAACTTTTATCATCACTTTTTGAATTTCTATCCTTATGAGCATCTTCATGGATTCAAACCCTACAACTCTCCTTCGAAGATGGAACACCTTTACCACTACACTATGTTGTTTTGATGTCTATTTAATGATATTTCTGTTTATATAAATATATATATATATATTTACAACTATTTAACCAATTATTTTAAAATAAATTTATACAATATATATGTGTGTGTGTGTGTGTGATATGTATATAATTATATTTATTTAAATATATTACATATTATATTCATTTATATATAATAGAATATAATATAAATATATATCTCTTTATTAATACACACATAAGTATATGTATATATAATGTAAAAATGGCTAGATATTATTTTAAATACATCTTTAGAATATTTATTTATTTACATATATTAGAATATACATTTTTTCATAAATATGTTTATATATGTATTTATATGAGTGATTTATTATAAGTAAACATAATAAAACATGCATATATTTAATTATAAATAACATTAAATTAGGAAAATTCATAAAATTTCAAAACCATAATATCAATAGAAATGTAATAGATCTGAATAATCTTAATCACCACCAAAGAAGTACATAAGAGCCACTTAAAATAGGTTGAAAATCCATCGAATGTCAAAAAATCAGCGTACCCTGACTAAAAACTCTATTTTTGAGATCTTGTGAGATTTTTTGGCATTTAAAAATGTGATAGAGGTTTACAATTGTCACCATGGGTGTAGATATCATCAAAAAATATGATTTCATATGTGGTAGAACATAAATGGACACCAAGATCAAAAGTTATCACTGTTTGAAGTTTGAGTTATGTTTTCAACTTATTTTAGATATTTTATTATTTTTTTTGATTTTATATCTTCAAATTGATATTAAAGGACTATTACTCATAAATAATAAGAAATTTATTAAATAAAAGTATTTTTTTATTTATTTTGTAATCCATTTTCACATAATATCTTATATATTAAGTGTAAAATTCTATTTACCTTATCTAATACATATTTTGAAAAATAAATTTTATATTTATATCAATATAGATATATTTATATATTAATAAATTATTCTTAATGAAATTTTTTAAGTATACCTTTATCAGTGATACTAAAAAAAGCGTTCATAAAGAGGGAACTTTATCAGCGCTTCTAAAAAAGCGCTGATAAGGACCCCCCTTTAACAGTGTTTTGTTACATGTGATTTTAAAAGATCTCATTTATCAGTGCTTTTTTAAAACTGCTGATAAAGGTCCCCCCTTAACAATTTTTTTTATCATTATTAAAGACCTCCTTTAATAATTTTTTTAGCACTAACAAAGGGGGCCTTTAACATCATTTTTATCTAGCGCTGTTAAAGCCCTAGTATTGGATAAACCATGTTTTGTAGTTGTTTCTGTTGATGTTGATGAATATAAATAATATAAAATGCTTTTTAATAAAAATTGGGGAAAATATCATTTGATTATGAAAAGCTTTTGGAGAAAAAATAATTTGAAAATCAATTTTGAAAAAAAAAATCTTTAGAAAGTATCCTTTTAGACATGAAAGGGAAGCTTCAACGAAATGACTATAGGTAAATCTGTACTTGTCGTGCGAGGTAAAAGAACATTCTATTGGCACGGTTAAAGTTTAGAAAAATACATTGTTTGAAAAGAGAATAGAATAATCCTTTAAAACTATGGTAAAAGAAAAAAAGGATAAAAATTTCATTACCAAATCATTTTAAAAATATTTTTAAAAACATTTTATTAAAACATGATTTTTTAAAGAAAACAGGTTCCCCAACTAAAGAGATAAATAACGTTGGGTTTTCTTAATAAAAATTCTAAAACATTTTCGGTACCAAATAGTGTAAAAATGGTAATAATACATGAAAATAGTCACGAAGAACAAGATAATAATGAAAGGGTTTGTTGAAAAATTGTTATACAATTTCCTCTAATGGGCGTTCCATTACAAGATCATTAGTATTATTATTGAGGAAAATAATCATTAAACATCCCAAGGTGTCCCATACAACTTTGAAAATTTTTAAATCATAATCATCATAAAGGAATAATATAGAATGGAATTTTCAAATACAATAACAATAAAATAATTCATGATATTATATATCAAAATAGATAGTATATACACTACACAAAATAATCAAAATTTGAATATTACATTTAACTCACAGATATAAAAACTGAGATGAGAATCCCTTACCTTGACTTTCCTTTTGGGTGAACATCCTTTAACTTCTTGTATAATAAACTTATTTTAATTTTCTAATTTATTGAGAAACTTTTTCATGATTATAATTAATTTTATTTAACTTTTTACTATTATTTATACAATTACTTGAAAAATTCTGTTTGTGTTGGGTGTTTAGAAAAAATTTGGATTATGTGTCAAAAACAAAATTGGTAGGTCAACTATGGTTAAAGGGGGCATTATATAACATCTCAAAAATAATAGTCAAGAAATAATTATCATATTTTTTCATTAATTATGAATTTAAAATAAATCATTAAATATGGTTATGAAAAACGATCCAACGTTACAATCATGGATATGGTAGGTTGTACGTACGCATGTGTAATGCTCTTATTTTTCAATGATTGTTATGGAGAGAAGGTAAGTAACCCAATATATTTCCAAAATGATCATTATATCATTAATAAAATATTATTAAATCATATAATCTTTTAAATATAATTATTTTGATGTAAAATCAGTCACATCGTGTTGAGGAGACGGTAGTCCACATGTCCACGAACGACATTGTGACATTTTAATTTTGTGAAAGGGTAATAATGATAATGATATATATATATATAGTATATATACAGAAAGGTAATTATTTCATTAATATAATATATAGTTTTTTTACGTCACATAATTTTAATTATAATCATCATTTATACATTCCATGGATCTTGTGAACAAATCACATCGCTTTGAGGTGGCAGTAATCCACACTTCCTCAAACAAAGTTATCATATTAAAAAAATGTAATGTATTAAAGTTATGTGTCAAAAAAAATTAAATAAGTATATAGAAATAATAAATTTCATAAATTTCATATAGAAACATAGTGTCCATCATAATTTCCAACCATGAAAGTTGGAAAAGGAAAATGAGCAATCATAATTTCGTGAGGCAGTAGTTTGTCATACACAGAAAGAATATATTCGTTACCCATTGAATGGAAATGTCTGTCTGTGTAGGTATACACTTTAGCATAACAAAATACTAGTATATTAAGGATATGTGTGTTGTTATATAATAATATAATAAGAATATATGAGGGGTTGGAGAATGGAAATAAAACTCGAATGATTGAGAGAAGACATTACCTCTTAATCAGGAAACTACTTTTGGTTTCTACCAAAAGGATTCCTTAGAAGGATTTATACTATAATGGAAGCATAATGTTCTAGTGGTGGGATTTTGGGAGGCTATATGGGAATATATTTTTCAAATCTAAGTGTTTTGAGATGTGTCAAGAATGGGGAGAGGTGGCAACCTTTTATAAGGGAGGAAAAGGACTCACTTGGTCTTTCGAAATCAAGTTAGGTGTACCCATGTTTTAACAAAAAAAATGTAAAAAAACAAACCAAATTATATAATGGGAGGTTAATGTCCTAATTATGTCCATAAAAGGGACAACAATGCATGTTTTTAAGGTAAAAAGGTTTGAAAGTTTTCTATTTTTTATAATAAAATTAAAATTAAAATTTATTCCCATTACATACATTGTATTAATTAATAAAAATATTATCTAATTAAACTTTAAAACCAATTAAAAATATAATTTAACCTTATAAATAAATTATATAAAAAAGAAGTTTTGAACTAAAATTCTATATTTTTACCTATTCATTATATATGAAATGTTTCAGAAAAATATCAAAAATTAACCCTAAAATAATTATTATCTTTATATTTACAAGAAATAGTTTATATTTACATATTAAATCAATTAAAGTGTCAAAAATATAATTTAAAATGGCTTCTCTATTAAAAGGTGGTAAACATGCATTTATAAAAATATAGGTTTTAATATATAAAATAGTGTTTATTCTTATCTTATGCATATCACTCATAATTTATTAATATAAAAAAAAATTATTTAATATATAACAGATATATTTCATTAAAATCATTCATTAATTTTAATTAACTATGTTTATTAAGACAAAAATCCTTTGGATGTATATAAATAATAATATATCTTTTTTATATCCAATTAGTTCTTATTTTAATTTATCATTAGTTGGTAACCAATGAAGTCATTTTATATTTATATAAACCATAAATTTTCATAATTTAGTTAATACTATTTATAATTGCTAACATAATGGCTAGGTTATATCATATTATATTAAATAATAATATTTTAATAATACATTATTATTTGGTGAAAATCAGTCTTGCATGTAAGGGAAGCTATCAAGGATGGTCATTTTTGCATGTAACACAAGTTATCGAGGAAGGCCACTCTTGCATGTAACATAATCTATCAAGTAAGGCCTCTCTTGCATGAAACACAAGCTAACTTGGTGTTGCATGTATTGAAATACATATAATCTATTTTAAATAGTATATATTTTATAAAGTATCAAGATATTATATTAACTTACATGTTTGGTGTCACGTGTAATACATGCTATCGAATAAAAGGTTCATACATTTGATTTTCAGTTCATCACATTCTCTCCACCTTATTTTAATTACATCCTCGCAATTTAAACTTGATCATGGTGATAGATTGTTTGATACTTCATATGTTTGAAATCCCACATCCTGAGAATATTTTATAAGTAATCCTCTATAAAAGAGAGAATAAAAAGTATATAGATCACATGGACTACCATGTAACTAGATCTCTAATAAGAGAACATCGGTGTAAAGTAGATATACGTACTTATAGGAAAAATGTAAATATTTATAAGGAGTGAATGGGGTCATCAATCACAAACAAGTGAATGATCAATGGAAAGTTTAGGACCACAAAGCCATAAATATGTGATGATTTAGAAGACCACATATTCAACAGAAATTAATGATATTAGGAAAAAAATTATTTTTAAGACAATTTCCTAATGTTGGGTAATTATTTTACTACTTAAGAATATAAAAAAATATTCTTACATGATAGCTTTCAATTTCATATGAAATATCCTAACTTTTTGTTTTTCTTTGATCAAATTCTAATTCATCCCCTTACTCCTAGAAATTAATTACCAATAATGATTTTTTATGCCTGAAGCACTAAAAAAACATATAAAGGATCCTAAGGCCTATAAAAGAGTGAAAATTATAACTATATTCTTTTACTATCTTCCAAAACCAATATGGTTAATAGATTAATATCTAATCTTCAAAAGTGAAAATACTAGTTTATCATTAACATTTATTCATCAAATTGTTTAACTAAAAACAATAAAAAAATAACCAGGAAATTTCATAGGTTAGTGGTTGGAAAAAACCCTTATCATCCTTTGGTAATGGGTTTTAGACCCGCAACCTTGCTAGATTTGATTGTTTATCACCCAGCATATAGGTCATCCTTTTCTAAAAAAAGTAATATAATTCCAAAAATAAATATGATGGAAATCATTTAAATTAGGTTAATCACAAAATAGATTTTTAACTAAATTTTTAAATAATACCCTAATACATAAATACTTCATCCACTTATTTCCTCATAGATCTTTCCTTAGCCTAGATTTTATCCATAATGTCATTTATAGGATTTTTAAATCATTATACCCTATTTTCAATCTAACCACCCTAGTTTTATCCTAGGATATTCATTGTCAAAATCCTTCACAATGGTTTTTTTAAAAAAAATTAAATTATCCTAAACATATCCCCCAGAAATGTCAAAGTAGTTGTGCAGTAAGGCCCGTTGTTGTATACCAGGTTACCCCAAGTTAGGCTAAAAAAACCTTGTTATGGTTATTTATCTTTGCTACATATGTATCAAAACCACATACACTTGTATTTTCCAGACATGGATGTATTTCTAGAAAGAACCACATAATCTCTACCTTACAAAAATTCTAGGATTTTATTATACACTTATCCTCATATTCTACCTTAGGTCTATGTTCTCTAACATATGTTTTCCTAAATCTAGTTCCAAAGGATGATACAAAACTTCCTTTGATACTAACAGTTGTATCTTGACCCCAGAAGGCTGAGAGTCAGTGTCTACTACTATTACATTGGAAATATTACATGGAATTAAATCCCTAAGGATCGAGAGTTTAATAATGTTGGTAAATGAGATATATACATGATAAAAGAATACACTAATTAAAACATAATTTTTTATTCTTTCTAAATAAATAGCATCAAGGATAAATCTAATCCATCTAGTAAATCCCTGTATATCTTTCAAAGTACGCTTCTTGGATTCCTATAGAAATAAACATAAAAAGGGTGAGATCAAATTCTCAGTATGGGAAGAATATAGTGGATGTAATAATGAATCAATGAGAATAATAATTATGACGTGGTGAATAACTGAACTCACATTCCATATAATCAATAAACTAAGAAGGAAGTACACTATATAAAAAATAAACTGAGAAGGAAGTTCATAAATATTATGGAAAGGTAATAACTGAAAACACATTCCATTGAAATAACTAGATAAGGAAAAATATATATGGAAAGGTAGGAAAATAAAACACATTCTATCTAAATAACTAAAAATGAAATGTATCCATAGATACGTTGATGTAAAATATCATGGATGAATAATAACTAAAACTAAATGAGGGAAATGATTTCTTAATAAACACCTTTTTTGAGGCACATGAAAACCTATACCATCTATACCTTTCCCAAGATGGTTTAAACAATTCTAATTTGTGAAAATAATTTTTCTCCTGAGAACCTATCGATTCATTGAGGACCTATATAAATTTCGGGCTTCTCCCGTCATTACCTGTCCAAATCATTCCTCATATCGAATAATCAAATTAAATAATATTCCTTATCAAATATCTGTATTGAATAAAGGATATGAAATTATAAATATTTTCCCAAATAATAAAATAACTATGAAAGTAGACATTGTATGTAAAATGTTATAGGGTTTAGTTAATAGTAATATAAATGATGAATGAAATGGATAACTAGGTGGAAATTCAATTTTCAATGATCATAGAAGATTGAATATTTCAAGGGGAATAACAAATGTTTCTAAGAAGTGAATCTGAATACCATCCTTGGAGAAATCAATAATAAGCCACCTAGAGGATGAATAAGGATGGTATCAATAATTAAATATCAAGGGGAGTAAAAATAAATTTTTATTATCGATGATGAATAGAAATAATATTAAATGATATTTAAAAAAAACCTTGAGGAATATATCCTTTTATTATGAAAAACCTTTTGGAAAATTTTTTCATTGAAAATAAATTTTAATGACATTTTCTTTAAAAATTAACCTTTTATACATGAAAAGGAATCTTCAAATAAATGATGGTGGGTAATTCTTTACTTTTCATATGAGGTAAACGAACATTCATTTTTCATTATTAAAGGATAAAAAAATGAATTTTTCATAAAGTGATAATAAGATTCCTTTGAAAATAATGGTAAAATAAAAAAAGGGTAAAAATTCCTTTACCAAATTATTTTAAAAACATATTTGCATTTTTTATTAAAAAATGGGTTTTAGAAGAAAACAGGTTCTCTGACTAAAGGGAGAAATAAAGGTGAGTTTTCTTAATAATATTTTATAAAAAAATTTGCGTACGAAAGAGTGGAAAAAATAGAACTAATTCTTGAAAATGGTCATGAATAACAAGATAATAATGAATGGTTTTATTTAAAAATGGATATATAATATCCTAGAATGGAAGTTCCATTGAAATATCATTAGTGCTAGTCATAAGGAAAATAATCTTTAAACATCCCAAAGTTTCCCAAAACACTCTAAAAATATTTAAATCATAAGCCTTATTAATGAATAATATTGAATGAATATATTAAATACCTTAAATATACAATAATTAATGATATAATATATCAAAATTCATAGTAGATTCACCACAAACAATAATTAAATGGTGAACATGACATTTATCTCATAGATGTAAAATGTGAGATGTAAATATCGTACTTTGAGTTTCATTTTGGGTGAACATCCTTTGACTTCCTATATAATAAACTTATGTTAATTTTCTAATTTCTTAAGAAAATTTTTCATGGTTAACATTACTTTTAGTTCACTTTATAATATGTTGTATACAACTACGTAAACAATTCTATTTACATCTATTGTTTACACCAAATTCGGATTATGCATCAAAAACAACATTCGTAGGTAACCTATTGTCAAAGGGGTCATTATATGACATATATAGAATAATAATAATGAAATAATTATCATATTATTTCATTAATTAAACATTTAAGATAAATTATTAAATATGGTTATGAAAAATGAAAAACATTACAATCATGGTGAAGGTAGGTCGTAAGCACGCATGAGTGACGTTCTTATTTTTCAATGATCATTATGAAAAGAAGGTAAGTAACACCAAATATTTACAGAATGACCAACATAACCTAAATACTATATTATTTAATCATTTATACTTATATATATAATTATAGTGGTGTAAAACGAATCACATCGTGTCGAGGTAGCAGTAGTCCACACATCAATGAACGACTTTATCACTTTTTAAGTGTGTGAATGGGTAATAAAAAAATTGATATAGATATATATATTATATTTCCAAAAAGATAATTATTTTATTTATATCATATAGAGGTTGTTTAGTTCACCGATTTGTAATTATAATCATTCTTTATTCATTCCATGGATCGTGTGAATGAATCACATTGCTTTGAGGGGTGGTAGTTGACACTTCCTCAAAAGATGTTTTTATATTAATGAAAATGGAAAGTATTAATGGTGTGTATTATAAAAGGATTAAATTAGAATAAACAATTAAATATATCATTTATATCATATAAGAATATATTTTCCATCATAATGGCCAACTATGAATGTTGGTAAAGTAAAATAAACAATCATCATTTTGTGAGGCAGTATTTCACTATACACACACACAATGTGTTCCTTACCCATTAAATGTAATTATGTGTAAGTGTAGGTGTTACCATTAGAATAAAACATATTATTATATTGAGGAAATGTTTTTTATTTAAGAATCAATTAATAAGATATGAGGGGTCAGATAATTTAAATAAAACTAAAAATCTTGAGAGATGATGTTACCATTAAATCTGGTAACTACTTTTGGTTTGTACCAAAATGATTCCTTGTAAGGATTTCTAACCAACGGGTGGATTCGAGGTCAATGTTATGGATTTTGGGAATCATTATTTAAAGATATTGTTTGAAACTAATTGGTTTGAGAGGTGTGAGGAATTTGGAGTGGGTGTGACTTTTTATAAGGGAGGAAAAGGAATCACTTGGTATTTTGAAAACAAGTTAGGATTACCCACATTTTTACCTAATAAAAGTCATAAAAAACTAGCCAAACGCAATAATGGAAGTTTAATGGCCTAATTAATTCAATAAAACTGGTTTTGGTCAAATAATGAACTTGAGCCATACTTTGTGGAAATGAACGTTGATATGTCACTAATCCTATGCGATCAAGGATCTCAAAGGGGCCAATATTTCTCGGTCTAAAACGTCCCATTCTTTACAAAGTGTATGACTCTCTTCCTGGGTTATATTCATAGAAAACATTTTCTCTAACATCAAAATTAAATTCCCTTCGGTAGTAGTAAGTATAGCTCTTTTACCGACTCTAGGTAGCTTTTATATGTTTTTGTAGGGATTAAAACTTTTTTTTTTCATCACTTTAACAAGATTAGGTCCATGTATCTTTCATTCCACAACTTCATCCCAAAAAATTTGGAGTTATACATTGCTTTACATTCATATATTCATATAGATCCATTTAAATACTCGTGTGGAAGATGTTTTTATATGAGAACTCAACCAATGGGATATGTTGATCACATCCTCCTTTAAATTCCATCAAGTGTGATCTTAGCATGTCCTCAAGTGTTTGAATAGTCCTTTTATATTTTCTATCAGTTTGGGGGTGATATGTCAGGATAAAATTTAATTTATTTCTAAAATATTATTGAATGCTTCTATAGAATTTAGAGGTGAACCTTGGATCACAATAAAATATGATCAATAGTGGAACACCATGAAACTTCACAATTTACTTCACATATATCTTGTAAATTTTCTCAAGTGAGAAATCATCACAATTAGTGATAATGTGGTCAGTCTTGGTGAGTCAATCCACCACAAACCATATAATATTTTTTCTATGGATGTTTTTGGGAGATTGGTGATAATGTCCATGATGATATTCACCCATTACCACATGGTTATAATAAATGGTTTCATCATTCCTTTGGAACTTTTTCACTCTACTTTAATGTCATGGAATACCAAACACCATGATATATACTCTGTAATCTCCTTCTTCATGTAATCCCATCAAAAGTGTTCTCAATGATCATGGTACATATTGGTACTTTTTGGGTGTTGTTGAAATATAGGCTATGTGCATTATACAATAGCATGGTCTTTATCTCAAGTGATGAAGGAACACAAAGCCTCATTAAAAACTAAATTAAACCATCCTCATCAATTTGGAGGTCATGTAGCTCCCCTTCCTTTATTTATTTCAACTATTTGTAGCTCCAGATCATCCCTTTATGTCTCCATGATCTTCTCTTAGATAAATGGTTGGGAAATCATTTGGGAGAGGTAGGATGTATTCCATATCATTATCATTTCATGATATATCCTTTTCATATACAAGAATATATGGTATCTATCAATTTGCATAATGGATATAGTAGCATGTTTTTTCTGTTAAGAGCATCATCTACCTTATTCTCCTTTCTCGGATTATAGTGAATAGAGAAATCATAGTCCATGATTAGATCAAAACATTTTTTTGATGAATATTGATATACTTATATGTGAATATATACTTTATACTCTTATGATCGGTATATATGTCAAACATCTCACCATAATGATAGTGCGACCAAATATTTAGGGCAATGATCATATCTTCTAACTCTAGATCATGCGCCAGGTAGTTCTTCTCATGGATCATTAACTATCATGAGGAATAGGATATCACTTTATCATTCTACAAGAGTACACAACCCTATAAATTCTTTGAATCATCAATATATATCAGAAAACCTTTTCTACATATTGGTAGTGTGAGTACATGTTAAGACCAAGATGATAATGATGACTACCATATTTAGGTATTATTTTTTGCTGTTAAGGAAGTTTAAGAAGAATATAAATCACCTCCCTTTTTATTTGGTGAAAATCATACTGAAGTTCGTATTCAAGAAAACAAGACTCACAATGGTTAAGAAAGTCCATTGTATTGGGAATATGTATTCGGGATGAAGAGGATCATCATACTCACGATAAGTCTAGAATGAAAGGTTTAATTGTAATGGGGAAAAATCAGAGCCTTCCGGACATCGATGAAAATATAATGATTCTTTGATGATCTTGGGGTTCTCATAAATCATTAGTAAGTTATAAAACTAGTGATGAATTATTGATGAAATAAAGAGAAGAAAAAGATTCTACCAATCATATTCAGTTTGATCATAATCATACCAATTGTATTCCGGTTGACAACTAAAGAAATATGTTGATAAAATATATGTAATTAGAAACACATTACTTAGTAGGTTATATGATGATGAAGATGATATTCAACATAATAAAGGTCATAAAGGAATTAAGGGTACTTGCTAAAAGTTTGCAAAAGAATAAATTTGATGAATTTGAATCATTACAGTCTCAAGATCATCATAATGATATTTATGGATGAATAATTGTTTAATGAACAAGGAGGATGATTGTAATGAAGGTTCTAGTTTTTAGTTAAACTAAATGCCAAAAAGATTTAAATCCTAAAAGAAAGAAGTTAGAGAGAATTATATTATAAAAAGAAATAAGCTCTTAATGTTGATCCATTGGATTTATTATGTCATCATATTCATCAAAGGTTGAATTTTTTGTCATAAAAATTGACTATTATCATATTTAGAATAGAAAGAAGTTGTTGATGTTGAAGCTGCTGATACAGGTCCATCGGACTCGGTATGCCATCATAATCATCAGATGAAGAATTGTTTGAAACTGATGAATTTAAAGAAAATGAAAAGTATGTTGTTGCCAATATGAATAATAAATTCATAGATTTACAAAAAATTTAGTCAACCATTTAAAATAGGTTTAATTACTTTGTTTATCATTCACGTGGGTCAAGACAAGAGATAAAGATGAATATATTATTTTACATTTTTCTTCATCATAATGAGGCGGATCATAATGAAAAATCATAATGGAAAATTAGAATCAAACTAATGTTTTTAAAGAAAGTATAATGTATAGATAAATCTATTTGAAGATTCATGATGGTTCGAGAAGTGTTGAGAAGAGTATATGAAGGAAAGATGCACCTGAAATTCAATGGAACATATATATTCGTAAAATGTAATTGAGAGGAAAAATTTTCAGGAATCCCACCCAAACCGTTTTTGGGGTGAGTAAAAGAGTGAAATTACATTTTACATTATGATAGATGTACTATTCATGGTGAATAAGAGGCATGAAAGAGCTTTAGAGGGAATAAGAGGTTTCCTGATTGAGTTTTGTTGAACAAGTATTTCATATAGAAGAAGCATATGAGAAGAGATAGGATTGTATTCAACTTTTCATAGTATTGGGCTGAATCATCATACTAGAAAAATTGTATTTGGATTTTTAGATTGAAGATGAAATGGTTTATAATTTTCTCAAATATATTCTAACAAGTCATATATTTTTCTTATTAATAAATTAGACTAGGAGAATCAGACTGAGTTTTATAACAAAGTCCATACAAGTTCATACCATCTTCTAGGTAAGAAAGTAAATATTCTTTTATAAAAAATAACACATTTGTGAAAGTTGATAAAGAAGCATCATAACTTGTTTTGTTACAAAAATTTATATTACATCATTTTTTCTGGAAGGATAATATGTACTATTTAATTCATTACATAGTGACACATAGGTGAAAGGGCATATCCTACACGATGGATTCCCAATAAAATGATTGTATTCTAGTGGATTGTGTGGTATTATATCATTTTCAAACAATACCATGGTTGTAGATATTCTTGTTGAATAATAAACATTGTAAAGTATAGTGTTCTTATAGATGTTGGTTTAAATTATTTTCAATAGGAAAAGAAATATATAATAAGAGGAAAATGTTTTTTAATAAATAAGGAAATACAAAAGAAAAATATATCATGAATTCACCCCTCCCCCTCTCAGTGATACAATTATCTTGATTGGGCAATTACAATTAGTATCAGAGACAGGTTCCCTTCAATTATTATTTGTTGATGTTTTGAAGAGAAGATGATGGATAATTTGAATTGTGTCAACAGTAAAGGAATCCTGGTTTTTGATGGTAAGAATTATCATATCTGGAAATGTATAATGTTTCCCCATATAATGTATATTAGATATGATTTTCTTGAAGAAGAAATAGATGTATTTCCTCCTATTGATGTTAATGTTCATCTTAATCTATTGATAAGAATAATCTTGAGAGTGATGGAAGGGACACAAATTATTTACTATCATAAATTTCTAGAAGTGAATTTTTATGGGTGAAGGGTGTTTCCATAGCTAAAGGTATATAGGACTAGTAGAAAAACATATATGATGGAAATAAAAAAGTGAAGAAGAAAAATTATAAATCTAGAGGCTGAAGTAAGAAGACGTGAAAATGGGTGGGTATGAATCTATTGGGGACATATTTACCAGGTTAAATAACATCAACAACACTATTAGATGGCTTAGTTTAAATTTCTAGGATTCTATAGTTATTGAAAATAAATTACAAATTATTCCCGACAAGTTTTATGGAATGTTTATTAATTAGAAGATAGATATCATAAAAATTTATCTATATATTATTTTCATAGAACTCTCATCACTTATAAAATAATAAGGTATAATTATATGAAAATAAAAATTAAATTTAATAGTGAAATTTCATTCAATACTGCAAAGAAAGAGAATTCAATGAATATTATTATTGAAGAATAAGGTGGTTTTTATGATTCTAAAAATAAGGTATGTAAAAATATTGATGATATTTTATCATTTTTATCTATAAATGTGAGAAGAGTTATAGGTAAATATAAAGGGAATTTTCCATTGAAATGTTTTGAATATGGATTCATTGGGCACTTTAAAAAAAATTCCACAAATAAAGAAATAAAAAGATGGTGATAAAGAAGAAATAAGGCCATGAAGGTCATTGAAGAAATAGGGTCGAAAGGAAAATTTTATTCCATAGGGAATAGTAAAAAAATCTCAAAATCTAAAAGGTGTATTTTCTTATCTAAAGATAAATAATAATTAGATGGTAAAGATAAATCCAAAAATTCTACTGAGCATGTTGTTAAGAATACATTTAGTGTTATAATTAATGATTAATAATTCAGAATCAGCAGTTCTTATTAAGAAGAATCTCAACATAAATTTCTTTTAAAAGAAGATTTGAAATATATTTGAGAAATATTAGAGGTATTGAAAAACAAAACAAGAAGATGGAAGATTATTGATCCTCATAAAAAAATTCATGAATTTTTTTAGATGAGAAGAAAAATATGCAACTGGATATTAGTTATTTGAAAAAATATCTTAAGGGAGAAAAGAATCGTAATGAATATCTAGAATTGAAGTTCAAGGCATAAAAATAATAGTTAGAACTTGTCTAGTAAAAACTTTGTATAAATGAAAATAAAATTATATTTTCCAAAAATTCTATATATGATGTTTGTGAAAGTTTTCATAAGGAAAAACCTGATAAGGATAAAAAAAGTTACCATCAAAAGTTGATAGGAAAGATAGAATTATTTCTAGAAATAAGAAAGCTTAGAAATTTATATATGTTTCTAAGAATAACAAAGTTTAGAATTCATAAGTATTTGAGAAACCTTAGTCTAAAAATGTTTCTAAAAATTATTAATATGTAAATGTTTCTATTATTTCTAGTTATGACAAGGATAAAAGGAGAAATATGCTAAAAAATAAGATTCAGATTTATAATAGAAAGGTTGGTGGTCAAAAAAATTTAGATAAGAAGGTTGATAAAAAACATATTCATAACTCTAGTATGTATGGAAGATATATAGGAAAATATTCTTTCTATGGTTACTACTGGTATTGTGATGTAATAATAAATAAATCAAATATGTGTTGGTCCAACCAACAACATTTCTACTATTCCATAGGTTATGAAAGTCATAGGTTTTGGGGGAGTCAATCTTCACAAATGAATAAGTATGAAAAAAAAAGTTATAAAAAACCGGATAATGATGGTGTAAATATTAAATATAGGTTCCAACCCTAAGAAACACTTTTTGAAAGATGTGAAAAACCAGGTAATATTGCTAAGGGTTTTATTTTTATGTTACCGATACAATATAATTGTTTTAACATTTCTCATAAGTTGGAGGTGAAGAAATAAAAATCTCTTGTTATTACGACTACCCTCAAATCATTTAAAGGTGAATGACCTTGAATTCTTGATAGTAGGTATTCCTCACACATGAAAGAAGATTTAAATTTTATGAATAATTTAAAAGACTGCAAAAAAGTAACTATGACATTCAATAAGGATGAAAAAATAATAATCAAATATGTTGGATCAACTATCATTGGGAAAGAAAAGATTAAATAGAAGAAATATTTATATATTGATGAGTTGAAACATAACTTGTTGAGTGTTTCACAAGTGTTTGATAAAGGTAACAAAGTTACCATTGGGAAAGATGTATTTTTTGTGAAAATTTATAAGGATGAAAAGATATTTACAAGAGGCCAACATACAAAGGGAACCTTATTTCGGGTTGGTGAGGTACAAAACTCTTGTTACTTGGGTATGGTAGAAGGAAATTAATTATGGCATAAAACGATGAGAAACATGTGTCAAATAAAAATTTGTAAGTTATGAAAGTGATATTTTGTTCAAGATATTCTTGATTTTCAATGAATAAGAGATTTTTGTTTCACTATTTTTCATACGGGAAAAATTACAAATTCTGTGTATAAGAAAGTTGTGATTTGTCCAAAACAACCCTAGGAACTTATTCTTTCTGACATCTATGGACCATTGAGAAATCAATAAAAAAATGTTGATAATTACTTCATCACTTTCATTGATATATTTAATAACATTACTTGTGTTATGAATATGAAACATAAATCATATGCTCTGGGAATGTTTGAAGGTTTTAGGTGAAAAGCTAAGAAGAAAAGTGAGTATTCAGCGAAAAGGTTGAAAAAAATGGTGACGAGTATAAGAATGAAGGATTTGAATGTTATCCTGAGAATAATGGAATTTTTCAGGCGTGTAATTCCCTATACACACCTCAACCAAATGGGGTTGATGAATGGAAGAATATAAGTTTGTGGAAATGGGGAGAACTACGTTACTTCAACAATGTCATTCTCATTCGTATTGGAGGCAACCCATGAGTACTGTTGTTTATATTCAAAACTGATGTTTATAAAGGCCATGTACGTATATGACTCTATAAAAAAAATTATAGAAAAACTACATGTTTTAACCACTGAAGAGTTTTTAATATTCCAAGCATTATAAAGAAGAATGGTGGAAATCTGGGAAAGTTTGAGCAGAATGGTGAAGATGGAATTTTTCATGGTTATGCTCTAGAAGGAAGAGGATATAGATGTTTCAATAAAGAAATAGAAAGAGTTTTTTTTTCTAATAATTTGAATGTTATTTAAAAATATATTGAGGATAATTATAATCAAACAAATAAGGAAGTTGTGTAAGATTAAGAAAGTTTTGTCAACATTTCTGATAAGGACACATCCAATTGTAATCCTACTCAGAAATAAGAATCAGACTCATCTATTTCAAGTGACGAAGAAGAATCTCTAAAATCTCATCCCAAGATAAGAAAGCTAGTGGAAACTCAGAAAATTATTGGTGATCAACATAAAAAGGTTCAAAAAATAAGAACAACAATTTCTATTACACGTACTTATTTTTATTCAAAAATTGGTCTCAAAGATGTGAAATAAGATTTTGAGTATCTAGAATGGGTTTAATCCATTAATGAAGATTTAGACCATATAGAAAAGAATGATTCATAGGAACTCGTACCTAATCTAGATAACAAAAATGTTATTTGTACAAATTGGGTTTCGCAGATCAAAATGAATGAATTAGGTGAAGTGATAACAAACATAGAAAGATTAGTACGTAAAGGTTACTCTAAAATTGAAGGTGTTGATTTTGATGAATATTTTTCTCTGGTAGAAAGGTTTTAAAAAAACATAATTTTTCTTTTTATTTCTACACAATAGAGTTACAAAATTTTTCAAATGGATTTAAATTCTTCAATTATAAATTTTTATCTAAATGAGGTGGTTTACATTGAATAGCCTTGGGAATTTGTTGTTGGGAAAGAGGAATGTTATATGTTCAAATTTAATAAATCCTTTTATGCACTAAAGAAATCTATGAGGGCATATTATTCCAAACTGGATACTTTCATAAGGAATGTGTGTTTTAAGAAAAGAAGGGTTGATAACAATATTTACATCAAATAAATTCAAAAGTTTTCCTTCATCATAATTGTTTATATTAATGACATTATCATTAATAAGAATAATGAAAGATCTTGTGAATAGTTTTCTAAATAAATGGAAAATTTGTTTGAGATTTCCTTGTTGGGAGAAATTAAATACTTTATTGGGTTACAAATTTTATAAAAGTATAAACACATTTTTCATTCTCAAGAAAAGTATGCTAAATAAATTCTTAAAAAGACAAGTATTGAAAATTCGTAACTAGTTTACACCTCAATATCAGTGGTAAGAAAGTTGAGTAAATATGGAGAAGTCAAGAAAGTTGATCAGAAAGAGTTTCCAAAGTTGATGGGAATTTTTTTATTTTTTACTACCTTAGGACCCAATATTGTGTATTATGTTACCTTGTTCGAAAGATTTTATAGAGATCCTAAATAATCAAGTTTACTTTCATGAAAAAAAATCCTCAAATACATCAAAGACCCAAAAAATTTCAAAATCAGGTATGATATCTTTGAATGTGTTCATTGTTTTGGTTATTCAGATGCTGATTGGGAATAAAATGATGATGATAGAAGATCCACATCAGGTGGAGTTTTATTTTGAGGTAAAAGTTAAATTTTTTGGAATATAAAGAAATAGAATTCAGTAACTCTCATTACAACTGAATCTGAATATTTTTCTACTACAAAATATGATACCCATCATATGTGGATGAATAATCAGTTAGAATACTAACTTCTTGAATTGAAGTTACCCTTTATCTTGGGTTGTGATAATCAAATTGAAATCAACCTTTCCAGGAATCCAGTAAAATATTCTCATTCAAAACTTATTGATATCAATAATTAGTTCATGGGATATCATGTGTAGAATAATGAGTTGAGGAGAGAGTATGTTCCTAAATCAGAACAAGATGATGAGATTTTCACAAAACCTTTACCCAATTAAGTATTATCTAAATTGATCATGAACAAGGTCATCTAACATCTTTCTTGTCAAGGTTGAGGTATGTGTTTTTGTTCCCTCTCTCATCTTATCTTTGCAAAGCATTTTCAAGGGGGGAATAGTTTTATAAATCTATCATTCTGGAAGCATGTAAATAGAGTGAGTTGTGGGTAAATTGTGAATTCATCATTATAATTGTGTGAACTATTCTAACTATTTATTGTATTGGTTGTTGGAAACAATTTTATTGTATTTAATGGAGGTTTAAAATTTTAAGAAGAAAATATGATGAATTTTTTCATAATCACTACTTTTGGAAATCATGAATTGTATGTCAATAATTATTGTTTCCTACAATGATTTAGCACACATAGTCTTATAATTATTCATAAGTAATACATATCATGAGGATAAAATGTTCAGTGATTTATGAACCTTGGATGACAAAAAAATTAATGTGGGAGGTTTTTAGGACCAAGATGATAAAGATGAATATCATATTCATGTATTTCCATTTTATTCAATGGATTTTAAGAATAAAATAAGTCACCTCACTTTGTAATTGATAAAAATTGGACTGACCATCATATTCAATAAAATTATACTCACAATGGTAAATAAATTCCATCACATTGGGAATATGTTTTCTGGATGAAATGGATCATCGAACATAGCCAAAGTTTGGAATGAAATGTTTGATCATAATGGGGAATAATTTGAGTCTTCCTAACTTTGATGAAAATGTGATGTTGCTTTTCTGATCATGGAGTTCTCATAAATCATAAGTAAGTTGTAAAACTTGTCATGAAATCTTGATGAATGAAATGGGAGAAAGAAATTATTCCAATCATATTCAGTATGATTGTAATCATTCCAATCATATTCAAGATGAGTAGGAAATAAATATGTTTATGAATGATAGGGAAATTCCAATACTTTACGTGGTAAGTGATATGATGCGAACGTTGATATGGAAAGTAATAAAAGCCATAAATATAGTCATGATACTTGTTAAAAGTTTATGAAAGACGAAAGTTTAGGTATTTTAATCATTCTGGTGTAAAGATCATCGTAATCATATTTCTTGATACAGATTTTTTTAATGGTAGGGTAGGATAGTCATAATAAAGGTTCTATTTTTTGGTCAGACCAAAATCTAAAAGATTTAAATCCTTGAAGAAAGATGTTTTTGAGAATCGTATTAAAAAAAATTAAGTTACTAATGTTGATCCATTGAATTCAGTATGTCATCATATTAATTAGAGGAAGAATTGTTTTTTATAAAAATTGATTGGTATCATATTCAGAAGAGAACTATTTTTTTGATGTTGATGCCGGTGATACCGGTCCATACTCGGTATGCCATAATAATCATCAGAGGAATAATTTTTTGCAACTGATGAATGAATTGAAATGAAAAATTATGTGGTCGAAAATATAAAGAATAATTTAATAACTATATCAATAATTTAGATAACCATTTAAAATAGTTTGAATTACTTTGTTTATAATTCAAGTGGGTCAATAGAAGAGATGAAGAATAATATATTTTTTTAAATTTGTATTCATCATAATGAAGCAAGTCATAAGAACAAATTGAAATAGGAAATCAGAATTAGAATGATGTTTACAGAAATAATAATGTAGAGTTGAAGATGTGAGAATATTTGAGAATATTAAATAAGTGTTGAGAAGTGATTGTGAAGTTAATATTAACCCAAAAGTCAACAGAACGTGTAGATTCAGAAAATTTGAATGAGTGGGAAATTTTTTAGGAATCCCACCCAAACCATTTTTTGGGTGAGTAAAAAAGGGAAATTACTTTGTAATTTTGAAAAATGCACTATTCACATAGAAGAATAGAGAAGACATAGCTATAGAGGAAGGAAGAGGTTTCCATATTTTATTTTGTTGTATTCAACTGGTCATCATATTGGGCTGAATCATCGGACTGGGAAAATCATATTGGGATTTTTGGATTGAAGAAGATGTGGTTCAGAGTTTTCTCAACCATATTCTGAAAAAGTTATATATTTTTCATATTGAGAAACAAAACTGGGATTATCGGACTGGGATAGTTGGATTGGGAAATTAGACTGAGTTTTGTAACAAAATTTAGAAAAGTTCTTACCAACTTCTAGGTAAGAAATTGAAGAATTTTTTAAAAATAATACATTTGTGAAAGTTATTAAAGAATCACCATATCACGTGTTGTTACAAAATTTTGTATTTCATCATTTGTTATAGAAGGATCACATTCACTATTGAATTGTTTATATAGAGATACATGAGTTAAAAGAAATATCCAAGTCACTTTATGCCACATAAAAGGATTATTTTCTAACAGAATGTGTGGTATTAGATCATTTCAAAATCATAGAAAGGATGTAGCTATTCTTGTTGAATAATGATACTTATAAATTCACGTGTTCTTATATATGTGTGTTTTAATTTTTTTCAATATGTAAAGAAATATTTAAAAGGATTATAAGTTTATTACATAATTACGAAATATAAAAGAAAAATATACCACAGATTCAATCTCTCCCACTCTCAGTGATACAATTATCTTGACTAGGAAATCACAGTACAAGAATAGTGATTAGCCTCTTCTTGATCTCTTTAATGGTTTCCTCATATCATTCATCCATAAATAATTTACCCCATTTTGTGGTAAATTAGTTATTTGGATAAAAAATAATGATAAATTTATCACAAAATATAAATAGTAACCAGCTAATCTATAAAACTATAGATATCTATGACAGTAGTGGGTGTAGGTTATTATTCGATTGCCTTTGTCTTTGAAGGGTCCACATATATTCCATCATTTGTTATCACGTTCCACAATAATGTGACTTCTTTCATCAAAAAGTCACACTTTTTTATCATAGAATACTTTTTGTCCTTCCTTAATATCACCAACACAATCATTAGATTCTCTTCATGTTCCTACTTAAACTTGGAATAAATGAGAATATAATTTATAAACTCTACCAAATTTTTTTTGAGGTGGTCTCTAAATAATATGTTCATCAAATCCATTAATATATTAGGAAAATTACTAAGTCCTAAGGTAATTACTATGAACTCATAGTGCCCATACCTTGTAAGGAAAGTAGTCTTTTGAATATCTTCCTTCTTCAACTTTATTTGATGGTATCCATAAAAAAGATACAGCTTTGAGAATTATTTCACTCCTCATAGTTGATTGAAAAATTCATCAATCCTTGGTTGAGGATAATTTTTATTTATGGTGATCTTGTTGACACCATGGTAATTGATATACACCTGTTTGGATCTATCTTTCTTCTTGTCAAAGGGAATTGGTGCACCCCAAGGTGATGTACTAGGGAGTATGAAACATTTTTTTCAAATAGGCTTGTAGATACTTATTTAACTCCTCTATTTCAATCAAGGCCATCCTATATGGGAATTTTGAGATACGAGTGGCTCTAGGTTAATACCTTCCTTTGAATCAACAATTTGGCCAAGGTATGCTTCTCTACATGGTATCAACACACGCACTGTTGATGGATTTACCAAAGATGATTCATGATATTCCTTTCATATTTAGAGGATCATGGGATGGTTCAGAATATAAAAATATATTTTTTCCAATATTTGATTTCTTCTATAAATAATGAAATCCAATACATGTTCAATATAGCCTCTGATTTCAATAAGGGAAATATAATAAGATTTGAAATAAAAATAATCCCAAAAATGATTATAGGAGAAGAGTCCAAAACATGGGTTTTCATGATTACAACACTATGTTTTTTATGGATATCTCAACTTAATGGTATCGGGGCTTCAATTCAATAGTTCTAGAAAAAATTTAGGATATAAATGAATAAGTAGAACCAGAATCAAATGATACTTTTTCTATTATTTAGTGAATAGGAATCATACCTTGTATGAATTCATTTTTACACTCCAATTAATTAGTAGTGATGATATATGAATTCCCTTACTCCTATGAATTTGGTGATTGCTGACGCTGGTTTCCCTCAAGGACATGTGGTTTAGTGGACTTGCTTGCATAACACCCATGGTCCCTATAGTTGAAGCATTGAACCATGGGTGGTGAATTAGGATGTTCCTTCCTTTCCTCTATAATGTGGGTTAGCTTCTTCATGTATCTTCAATATTAATTAGCTTTGTGTCCTTCTCTCCCACACTTGAATAATTTCCCCATACCATTGAGGCAATTAACATGATGCTTCTTCCCACATTTTTTACATGTGGGTAGTTGGATCCTCTTTCATCATTTTTCATTTGACCCACAATCTTGAAACCCCATTCTTCTCTTATTATCTCCATAACCATGGGACCATTCTTTTAACTCCAAATTTACTTTAAGAACATCGACTGGAACCATCAAACTAGGACGCACATGTGATTTCTGCGACATCCATCCTTCATTCCCGACCATTTCATCAATATCAACATCATCTATATGTTCATCTGAAATTGTAGCAATGACATGTGATGATGGTTGTTGGAACACAACAATAAAAGCATCCGGATCCACAGGAGCCGCAATAGTAGGAGAAACAGGAGCAGCAGCAGCCGTAGCAGTCGCAACAGTATCTTGAGAGACTTGTTCAGCCTCAAAGCTAGGAGCACCAGAATGTGCAGAAGTCATTATCTGTAAAAGTGGCTGAACAGTTAATTTAGATTACATAAATTCAATAATGATAATATAATAATCTTAGATAACATGATCTATATTACAAACAAAATATAACTTTTTTTATTAAACTCGCTTTCTTTTTTCAAAGGCCGAAGGGATTTGAAACCTCTATTGATTATCCAAATCCCTTAATTTAAGACTCCTCTAACATAAAAAACATCATCTACATTGGGACCTCTCTAAAATGATTATGACGTACCAATGAAAGGATCGCCCTCAACTGATTTTTCATCGGAACCTTCAGTAGTTTTGGACGCTAACAGAACAATCGACCACTTTCAGATTACGCGATTGTTTCGCGCGGAATCCGAGGATGACCTCCTGGACGGGAGATTCAAACGTTCCGATCGGTTTCTAACGGGTTTGTTCGTAGAACCGGAAACATCCAATGATTCCACATCCGTTTGGACCTACTTTCCAAAGGCAGGCGCTCATTAGCTTGTGGGCGAATGAGGCTTAGGAATTTGCATTGGTCGAGAGGATTGGAGGTCGGACAATGGTGTGAACTTTCAAATTCTTCCTCCATGTCATTCCCTTGCAGATATGAAAATGGCAAACCTATGGGCTGAAATGTTTTCCACTGCCTGTTGGTGGAGAGAAGACAAACATGGTATTAGAGCAATATCTTAAAAGAGTACTCTCTCCAAATGGCTCTTTACTTCCAATGCTCCATTCTCAAATCCATGTATCCATCTTCCAAGTCTCTTGGACAGAAACAGAGTCACTGTTTGATCAGCAGAAAATTTTCTAAAACCGCACTCAAGAACATCCTTTTACAATTGTTCCAAGAAGAGCTGGTATCACTGCATATCTTATTGTATCCAGTTGAATGAATGAATTCTAGGTGGTTTCTAATGAAGATAGGGATGCCGTAAATCAAATGAAGTGTTATGTTGAAAGCCTCTTGTAATTCTTGAAAGAAGAGAAGAGACTCCAGTCTGTGGATGTCCTTCTAACTCTTGTGTATCAATGAAAAAAACTTTTGTCTTCAATCATTTGTACCTGCATTCTTCCATTACCTGCTTCAAATTTACTTAAGCCAATGGGCCTAGTAAGCATAGTTTGATTTTTACTAGGATTATTACAAATAACCCTACAAACTTTAAACCTTTTAACTGCTCAATATTACCTAAATCATACAAAAAATGTATATTTAGTGAGCTGGAACTTGACTTTTATTCAGAGTTCCTTTGTCTTTTGTGTGGGCAGTTTAAAGTCATGCACGCCGGACATAATGTGACTAATGTTTAAGGTCTAAATAGCTTTGACCGAAAATGGATTAAAATGGATTCAATTCCTTGACAATTTATCTGAAAACATATTTACCATACTCAAGTATGAGGGGAAAAAAATGTAAACTATGGCTTAAGAATATTTGAATCTGAGGAATGATATGAAAAAGAACTAAATAGCATTAGAAGAGGTAGTTTCCAAGAATGAAGTTACTATTATTTAACAAAACCCGTTAGGGGGTTGAAATATGCAGGGCCACCTATGGGCATTGGCTGCATAGTCAAATAAAATAGCATCTTTTGGCTGACAAGTCTGTTATGTGGACTGTTTATGCAAGGCCACCTATGGGCACGTGCTGCATAGTCAGGCAAAAGAACTCCCAGAAATTTACTTTCCTAGTGCTAAAATCCAGTGAAAGTTTATGGAGATTCAAATTTTCTAAAGCATAGAGTTTGTTGTATGGAAAGAGGTACTTGAATATGGAGAAGATATTTCCAAACAAGAATATCAAAGAACTGGATGAATATCACTCCTACGAAGGTCTGACCCAAACGTAGGGAAGAAGAATAAACCATAGACTTGAATACTTTTAGATCATGAAAAAGGATATGGGACAAATACGTTAAGGATGGCTATTTTTGCGGATCCCTACATACTGTCGTTTAAGGAAAATAAGGACAAAAGAGGCATTCTTCCCAAGAATGAAGTTACTATTATTTAACAAACCCGTTAGGGGGTTGAAAACATGCAGGGCCACCTATGGGCATTGGCTGCATGGTCAAATAAATAGCATCTCTTGGCTGACAAGTCTGTTATGTGGACTGTTTATGCAAGGCCACCTATGGGCACGTGCTGCATAGTCAGGCAAAAGAATTCTCAGAAGTTTGACATTTTTGTGACTATAAGTCATGAAAAGGGTTATGAAGATCTGAAAATATTTAAGGTTAGGATTATAATACATAAAGATGGGTATTTTCCAATGTATATAGAGATACATAGGTCAATGAAAACCATAATCATGTTGTGGCTGGGTCCTGAATTGAAACTTGGACTTCACTACGTATCTCATAAGAATGAGAATCAAGCCATACGTGGTTCTTGAAATACAGTTTAACGTCGTGCAGGACGAAAGTATGAGTAATCTTAGTTTAGGTTCATAGAATTCGGACCATAATAATGAATACACAGTGTGTGTTTTCATGAGGACTTTTCAGCCAAGGGACTGAAAGTGAAATTTGGGGTTAGGCCCAAAAGATTTGGGACTGGATTCGAGGGACACTCGAATGTTCCTACGTATCCCATAAGGATGGGAATCAAGTCCACGTAGTTCTAGAACTACCCTTTGTACAAATTTGGTTCGTACATGTGAAGGGTGAAAAGGGGACTTTAGTGCAATGATGGTTTTAACCTAAAATAAAAAGTTTAGGCTTTACCATGTATGTACGTAGTCTTTTGAAAAATGAAAACCATGATTGAAAAAGAATCAATGTTAATAATGGTTCCGTCTCAAATGAGGAAATCAAAGAATATTGTAGTTTATTGTCATACCGGACAGAAGTGTTGTATAGTTTAACGTCATATAACAAGGACGAAAGTTAATCAATGTAAAGATATTGATTCCAAGGGCGGTTTCACAAATCATCATCATATGAGATGGTGGTGAAACGATGTGAAGAGATTGTTCTTTGGGCTTGAACCTTTGGGAGGTTGCCTACATACCCAGCCTGGAGGGCAAGGATCAAAGTCCGTGTAGTTCAATTAAAGAATGAATCAATGATCAAGTTGTTCTTGTGGACAATGATCTAATAAAAAAAATATTGTTGGGATTTACACATGGTTAGTGGCCCAAAGGGAGTGTTATGGTTGATGTTCGCTCTAAGCTCACGTGATTCATACTCGGTGTGAGAAACAAGAGGTAATGACAACCTTAACGATGTACAGTTTAATGTCATGTAGGACATAAAAAAAGGACTTTCTGTACAGTTTAGCGTCATGTAGTTAAGACGATGGGGACAATATAGTTTAACGTCATATTGGACGAAAGGGGGATTGTGCAGTTTTAATGTCATGCTGGACTTTTGATGATTATATAGTTTAACGTCTTTCCGGACATGAGGGACTTTTATACAATTTAGCGTCATGTAGTTAGGACGTCACAGTTTAACGTCTTGCTGGACATATTTGCAAATAGTTTATGGTCATATACATGGACCAGGGATGATGCAGTTTAAAGTCATACGAGACCATTTCTGTATAGTTTAACGTCATATAGCAAGGACGAACTAGTGCTGTACAGTTTAAAGTCATGTAGCTAGGACTAAGGTGAACCAATATGAGGATATCAGTTCTGGGGATTTTTTTACAGTTTAATGTCATGCTGGACGATGAAAGTGCCACACAGTTTAATGTCATGTTGCTAGGACACAATATAGTTTAATGTCATCTCGGACAAAATATAGTTTAATGTCATCTCGGACATATACAGTTTAGTGTCATGTAGGACATATTAGTAACCAATGTGACAGTTTAACGTCATGTTGGACGATAAGGGAACTGACACAGTTTAACGTCATGTTGGACGATGAAAGTGCCACACAGTTTAATGTCATGTTGCTAGGACACAATATAGTTTAATGTCATCTCGGACAAAATATAGGAACTTCTATACAGTTTATTGTTATGTAGGACAAAATCAGGGACTATGCAGTTTAAAGTCTTGCAGTTAGGACTATTGGTGCTGCACAGTTTAGTGTCATGTTGCATGGACATAAGTGCGAATAGTTTAAGGTCATATTCATGGACCGTACAGTTTATCGTCATGCTGGGCGCATTATAGTTTAATGTCATCTCGGACAGAAGTGTGACACAGTTTAATCTCATGTTGGATGAAGTTGTAGTTTAAGGTCATACTGGACCATTGCTGTATGAACCAAATGTAAGAGTCTTGGTTCTGGGAACAATATTTTGTGTTTATACAAAATACTTCTTCAGAAATCTGGCATTAGTTGGAGTCGTGATGTGTTCTCCATCCATTGAAATCAGAGAATACGCTCCATTGGAGTAGACCTTATGTATTGAATAAGGTCCTTCCCATTTTGGTTCAAGCTTGGGAGGCTTCTTTCCTGGTATCATTGGTGTTCTGAGAACCAATACCAATTCTCCCTGAATGAATGAACGAAGACAAACTTTTTTGTTAAAAGCTCGTGCTATTCGATTCTGATAGATTTCCAAGTGGTGCAAAGTGAACAATCTTTTCTCATCTAACTGTTCCAATTCATTCAACCACTTTTGGGATTGCTCATCTATTGATAACTGATAACAAATGGCTATTCTGAGTGAGGGCAATTGAACTTCAATTGGCAAGACTGCTTCTGTTCCATATACCAATGAATATGGAGTAGACCGCATTGCATTGCGAGTGGTAGTCCGATAAGCCCATAAAGCATGATAGAGTTTATCAGGCCATGAACTCTTATCTTTATCCCCCATCTTTTGCAGTATATTTGAAAGAGTCTTGTTGAAGGACTCTATCTGGCCATTAGCCGCTGCATGATATCGAGATGAATGGTTGGACTTAATGTTGTATTCTTGATACAATTTCTTTACCTCAGAAGAACAGAAGTTAGTGTCGTTGTCCGTCAATATGGTATGAGGGACACCAAATCTAGTAATGATGTTAGACTTGATGAATCTAACAGTGCATTTAGAACTGACTTCTTTGAGAGGTACTGCCTCTGCCCATTTGGAAAAGAAATCAGTAGCAGTAAGAATGTACTTAAACTGCTTGGCCGTAGCTGAAGGGTAAGGTCCTACCACATCCATTCCCCATGTGGAAAATGGCCATGAGTATTTAGCTGTATGAAGCAACTCTGGAGGTTGATGAATGAAGTTGGAATATACTTGGCAAGAATGACACTTCTTTGTGAAATTAACACAATCTTGTATCATTGAAGGCCAGAAGTATCCAAGCCTTCGAATTCGATCAGACAATCTATGTCCAGACTGGTGGGCACCACAGACTCCTGCATGCACTTCTTTTATGACAGCCATTGTCTCTTCACCATCAATACATCTGAAGAGAACTCCATCAAAACCACTTTTGTAGAGAATTTTCTCGAGGTGGTTTGGACCATCATAAAGAGTAAAATTGACCACACGTCGCCGAATTTGTTCTCTCTCGGCTCTATCAGGTGGAAGTGTTCCATTTTGAAGGTATTCCCTGATAGGTGACATCCATCCTGTAGTATGACCATATGGTTCCGGAATGGGACTAATTTCATTAATTTCCTCTGTTCTGACTTGAACATAAGGTGAAATTGCACGACGGTGGGCAATACAGATGGTTGTCTCGTCCCGATTTGGATCTGCTAAAGTTGTGGCTATATTAGCCAGTGCGTCAGCTTGAGCATTTTGTGATCTTGGGACATAAGAAAATGTCGGTTCTGTAGGGAATTCCGACATTAACTCTCTGACGTAATCATACAAAGGGATTAATTCTTCTTTTCTGATGGCATAATCCCCATTGATTTGTTTGATTACCAGGTCTGAATCTCCTTTCACCTTTAAGTGATTCACTTGTGCTTGAAGCGCTAACTCCAAGCCTGCAATGAGAGCTTGGTATTCAGCTTCATTATTGGTACCACCTTCCCACAACAAAAAGGAATAAGGTAACACTGCCTCATCTGGAGAAATGAGCACAATTCCTAAACCAACTTTGTTGAATTTAGGATTTTCCATTTTCTTCCCTGTTGGACTTCTAGAAGCACCATCAAAATACATTTCCCATGTTTGAGGACTCTCTTGAATAGAAAAAACTTCCTCATCAGGGAGTTCGATATCTGAATACGTGTCTTCCACTGAAGGGTGTTCAGCCAGGAAATCAGCCAGAGCTTGGCCCTTAATTACCTTTTGAGACACATACTGGATGTCGAACTGCTGTAAAATAACCGCCCACCTTGCCAGACGTCCTGTAAGCATTGGACGACTAAGGATGAATTTGAGTGGATTATTATGAGATACCAATTGGACCTCGTGATGTTGCAGGTAGTGTCTCAGTTTCTGAACTGCAAAGATTAATGCTAGGCAGAATTTTTCAATACTCGAATACCGGGTTTCTGCTTCATGCATAGTTCTACTAAGATAGTAGAGACTATTTTCATTCCCAGCATCATTCTTTTGAGCGAGAAAGGCACCCAATGATCGCTCTAAAGCTGTCACATAGAGGATAAGAGGCCTACCCTCAACAGGTGGCATGAGTACTAGTGGACTTAAGAGGTATTTCTTGAGAACATCAAATGCTTCTTGACATTCTTCAGTCCACTGGTAAGTGACTCCTTTCTTCAATAATTTGGAAAAAGGTAAACTTTTGCCTGCCAAATTGGCGATGAAACGCCGAATATAGGCTAAGTGTCCTTGAAGTCCTCTTAATTATTTCAAATTCTGAGGAGGTGACATACCAAGGATTGATTTTGTCTTCTCAGGATCGACTTCAATACCACGATGGCGTACAACAAAGCCGAGGAATTTTCCTGAGGTTACCCCAAAAGCACATTTTAAGGGGTTCATCTTCAAATTATGTTGTCAAAGCTTGTGGAATATGATTTCCAAATCAGTCAAGTGATCAAAACGTTGTTTGGATTTAACCACCAAATCATCTACATAGCATTCAACAAATTTCCCTAGAAAAGGTTTGAAGATACGATGCATGGCGCGTTGATATGTTGCACCTGCATTCTTTAAACCAAAGGGCATCACCCGGTAACAAAACACACCTTGAGGAGCTCTGAAGGCTGTATATTCCTCATCTTCTGGGGCCATTCGGATTTGATTATATCTAGAATATCCATCCATGAAAGAAAGTACTTCATAGCCAGCCGTCACATCAATTAAGAGTTCTGTAATCGGAACTGGAAAATCAACTTTGGGACAATACCGATTAAGATCTCTGAAATCGATGCAAACCCTAATTTGTCCGTTCTTTTTCTTTACGGGGACAATATTAGCCAACCACTTGGGATATTGAACTTCTCTGACGAATTTAGCTTTGATAAGCTTATCCACTTCAGCCTCTATTTTGGAAGCATAGGTTGGGTGTGTTCTTCTCGCGGCTTGCTTGAATCCTCGATGTTCTTTTGGCAAACCCAACTGATGGGTGGCAACATCAGGATCAAGGCCAGGCATCTCTGTATAATTCCAAGCAAAAATATCTTTATTTTGCTTTAGAAAAGAAATATACATCTCTTGTTCTTCAAGGGTCATGGCAGCACTAATTAAAGTGGGGCGTGGATCTTTCTCTGTACCCAGATTTACTTCTCTGAGTTCATCCACAGTGGTAGAGATACCCTCTTCAAATGCTGGAGGAGCATCTCTAGGATCTTCCTCTTCCTCTTCATCATGTGTTATTTCTTCCGTTTCTACTTGCAAAGTAGATGAAAAAACGAAATTCTCATGATCATAAGAGATGTCAAAATTTTCACATTTTGAAGAAGAAGCTTCCATTTCCGACCCTATTGATGAAGAAGGGTCTTCTTTGGGATATAAAGAGGAGATGATGGATTGAGAATCGACATCAACATTCACCTCTGGTGTTGCTATAACTTCTTCTGGCCTGATTAGCGAAGTATAGACTTGTTGGATTTCAGCAGACGAAATGAAAACGTCACCACTTATGCTTTCATCACTGCTTGGTAAGTTACCAATTTCTCCCATGTTGTCTGGCTCGATTTCCGTAATTGACATTATGGATCATTCCATAAGAGTATTTTGATTTGGGCCTATTTTTTCAATTTGACTGATAGGTAACACATAATCTGTACTCACATGTGAAAATGGATTTATTGGAATTTTTTCCAAACCATATGGAGCATTAACTTTGGTAATTTCCTTCATTGTAGATTTTTCTCTTCCCTTCATGTGATAAAATTCCGCCTCAATGTATTGAGACTCACATGTTTTGAACGGGGCCTTATCACCATACAATGTTCCAACTTGACCATCGAAACAGTATTTGAGACATTGATGGTATGATGACGGAATAACTGCATGCTGATGTAACCAGGGTCTTCCAAGCAAGATATTGAAAGCTGAGTCTTGATCAACAATCATGAAATCTGAATTGGAAACAAGATCTCCAAACTGAGTTCTGAGCGTAACTTCTCCCAGTGGTTCTTGTTCATTTTTATCATATCCTTGCAACATCATGGTAGAAGGAGATAAATCAGATTCCGTGAGGCCCAATCGACGAAGTGTGCGAATGGGCATGAGGTTGACTCCTGAACCATTGTCAATAAAAGCTCTTCGAACATCTATACCATTGAATTTGCCAGATAGGTACAAAGGTTTTATGTGCCCATGCACAACATCATCTTCATCTTTATCAGTAAAAGATATCACTGCATGGCATTCTGCAGGATTATTCTCTATGTGATAAATTTCAGCTGCAGCAATTTCAGCTTCAAACTCCTGAGGACTTGACAAAGCTTCGATGAGTGCTTCCTGAAGATCTTTTGATAGATTCAAAGCATCCAAAATTGATAATTTGGCTGGTACTTGGGCCAAGTGTTTCAATATATCATACTTTTGATCTAGAGGCCTGCGTTTCCCAATGGGAATATGCGGTTTAGCAGGTACCTTGGAAGCAGATGCTTTGGAAGCTGATGCATCTGGTATTGAAGTTGGCAACATCTTTGGTTTTGGAAAATTAGACTGATTAGATCCATTTACTTGCTGAGATAAAGAAGATGGAACCTTTAATCGGTCTTCCAAAATAACTGTGCCGAAGCTGAGTTGGCCATTGGCAGAAGAACTTGCTTGTTCATTTTGAGCTCGCTGAAGGGCTCTACCACGAGTTTCTGCTGCATATACAATGCTAGCAGGGGTAGAATTAGAGTAGTGGCTTCGGAAAGATCCACGTCTTCCCCTATATCCTGAACCTCTAGAACTTCCTCGGGTTCCTTTATTTGATACAGGGAATTCAGGCTCATCAAGACTGGAATATGAATCTGTTAATTGAATCATATTAACAGAACCAAAGATTATCTTTTCGTCTGATAAAGACTCTGCCTGGTTAGCCTGTTTAGGCTGTGCCGTTTGGTGGGACGGTGCCCGTGGCTTTGAATTAGATGGCATGAAATCTGCCAGAGTCAAAGACAATTTAGGCTTTGATACATACTCATCTTCTCCTGATTCCTCTTTCTTCTTTGAATTGCGCTGCCCTTTTGAGGATTTGTCCTTTGATGGAGGCTTTACTGCAGCTTTTGTAGGAGACACAATTGGCTTCTTCAATTGTGTTCGCAAAATGGAATGGGTCCGATTGATTGTCTTTCTGACCATCCAATCATCATATTTTTTCACAGTTTTGCTTTTGACTTCCTGCCACTCGCCTCCTTCCTCTGGATCTGTAGCGGTAATACACGCTACATGAGCTGAAGAACCCTTTAATTTGACTTGTCCCAAGTCGACCATCTTTTGTAGGAGGTCATTAAAGACAAAACACTCCTGGATGGGATGTCCCAACATTTGATGAAAGGGACAATAATTGGGACGGTCTTCATCTCCTTCCTTGTTTGGTCTCTTCGGCACTGGTAATTGAACCAAATTATTTTCCAGAGCTGAAATGATGTAACCAGGAACTTGCTCACTTCAGAAAGAGTATGTTTTACTCTTCATATCCTCAAATTGTTTTCGTCGTTGATCTTTTTGATCATTTGGACGAAACCGCCTTTGTTGTTGGCGTTCAGGAGGTGGAGCCCTTCGAGAAGATGAAGGTTTTGATGTAGAAATAGGTACAGGTGCCTGTTTAAGCATAACTGTAGCAGTTTCTGCTTTACCCATTCTTCTTCCTGGAGCTGATGGAATTACACGTGATTTAACCTTAGCCTGCATAAGGTAATCTTCAATCTGTTGAGCGATTGAAGTAAGGTCTCGAAACCCTCCTGTGTATTTTACAGGGATCAATGGCGTGCGTAATTCGTCACGCAAATTTGCCACACAGATTGGCAACAATTCCTCCTGAGGGAGTGATAAACTCAAGGAATACGTTAATCCCTTCCAACGAGCAATGAAATCAGAGACTCTTTCATTCTCCCTTTGCTTGCAGTTTGTAAGATCGAAAACTGTCGTTTTTGGCAAAGATGAGCTAAACTGAAGAAGGAATTTTTGACGAAGATCCTCCCATCCGATGACTGACCGGGATTGCAAGCTTGTATACCAAACAAAAGCTGGTCCTTGCAAGGTTCGCACGAAGCATCTGAGTTTCACTGCTTCTTGTTGCTCTGGAGTTCCCATCATAGGATCACAACAAGACACGTAATGCGTCAAATGTTGTTCAGGGTCGCCTGATCCATTGAAAGTAGGGAAAATAGGGTTTCCAAAACTGGATGGAGGAGAAATTGAATCTACCCATTCAGGGTAAACTTTCTTTTCAGGTTGAACTTGCGCCCGTTTCCCTTCCATAGTTTCTAACCGAGCTGTTAATGACTCAATAGTAGTTATTAACTTTTGAGAAACGTCAGGTTGAACTTGGTTTTGGGTAGGTGCAATTAATGGAGCTTGGACAGCTGTGGAGGTTGGTGCTGCAACTAATGGTAGTGCTGCCAACCGTTGTTGCGTTTGACCCGTAGGATTAGACCTCTGTGGGTGTACTAATTAAGGAGGATATTCCTGATCCATCTCAGTAGTTACAACAAATTCCTTCGGCTGTCGGACTTCAGCATTCTTAAGAAGAAGACTATTCTGGAGTAGTTCTGCATTCAACCTTCTTAATTCTTTCATTTCTTCCTCCTGTTGTGCAAACCTTTTCTCTAATGAGAACGATTGACCTCCTTCAGAGGAAGGGTGAGAAGTAACCTGATTCTTTCCTTTCCCCTTATTGGATCCTTTTCGGAGAGGGGGAAGTGGGTTACTTGAAGGAATACCCAGATTTTGGGTAAGCCTTTGATTACGTGTGCGCACACCTTCTTCATTTAGGTCTGTGTGCGCAACTTCTTGAGCAGGAACCTCTTTGTCTGATCCCTCTGATTGAGCCTCATCTGGTGAATTAGCAGCAACGGCAGTGATGACATTAATCGATGCATATTGCATGGAATCCTTTCTATCAGCATTTCTGTGATATTATCTCCTTCTATGTCCATGATAAGACATGGAATTCTGTTGACTTGATCCCTCATGAATTTCTTGGAGAACCGTCACTTGGAGAGAATCTCCTGACATCTTGGCTCTTCGTTCCTCTTGAGGCTTATTCCCTAATCGAGAGAATACTGACTTTCTCTGAGGGAGGGATTGAATATTTGAAAAAGTCCCCAGTCCGGTGGACTGGGGGTGTTCCTGTTGCTTCGGCTCAACTCCTCGAATCCCATTCGTTGATTCTGAGGGTTGGGTTAGAGAAGTCCCCAGTCTGGCAAGCTGGGGTGTCTCTTGACATGCTATGTCTGAGATCTTTTTAAAATCTCTCTTGATCTTGCGAATCTTAGTTCGGAAATTAGCTGGATGCATTAACCTGTATCCACTTTTATCACCTGGTTCAACAGACCGTTGGATGATTTCCGAAACTTCTGTCATTTGATGACGTGTTTGCTCCAGACGAGAGGCTTGTGCAATATTCTCGCCTGCTTGATGTAGGAGCAATTCAACAACCTGTTCTCTATAAACTTGACTTTGAGAGGAACTAGTTGAAGCTTGATCTCGAGCAAACTTTTGATTATGAACAAAGCCCATTGATTGTGGCCGGCCATGGGCAATAACATTGCATGAGACCATTTTCGGCGGGCTCTGCTGACCGGAAAGCACTGTGAAATGTAGTGCTCCGTGAACACCCCATCCTCTGATATGAACATTAGATGGAGCATTGGAAATTAACTGATGCAATCTTCTTAATGATCCAAGGCATGAACGTTGAAGGGTTCTCTGTTGCTTTTCAGCCTTCGGATACCGAGAGACTGATAGAGATGCCAAATCAATCTGGCGTTGTAACCCTTCTATTATCTTAAGATGATTTTCATATTCATCGTAAGATAATACCTTCTTCTTTAATTGACAAAGAGTTTTCCATATGTTGAGACGAATATCATGGATTCCATCATCCGTCAACATTTTTGGAATGTCGTACTGGGAGTCAGCCAAAGGCCAAAACATGACTGGTACTTCACCTTTTGCCAGTTTTTTCCTCATGTTCAGCATTTCCTCTTTATCATTAAATGAATATTCTTCTACCTGTTTGGACCAGAGTTGGTGTTTCCTTGTTGATTCATCGGATTCAACAAGATTGGTAGAGGAATCACTATTCATGCTGGAAGATGAATGACCCAGGGAAGGTTCGGAGAATAACCTGAACCCCAGGCTATCTTCTGATGGAGAAAGAGTTTCACCTGCCGATAGTAAAGCATCAGACATGACTGGTTTTACGTTTGCAAGTGCCTCGAGATAGGAGGGCTTTCTCGTCACTACATTGCCTTCTGAAGAATTTTCGAGACAACGTGAATCACTACTGCGGAGAGGACTTTCGCAGCGAAGTTCATCACCATGAGGAGGACCATCATGATGGGTTACAGAAAAAGATGAAATCTCTTGCTCCTTGGCCTTCTGACCACATAGAGGGTTCCTGTGGCTCTCATCTGAAGAAGAAACTTCAAGATTGACCGAATTTTCATGAAGCAAGTCTTCATGAGGAAGTGTCTGTTGAAGACCTTCGGGATTAATGTTCCTGTTATTGGGAACTGAGGGAGTAGAATCTTGAATTTCGACAGATAAATGTCTGAGGGCTTCAAGAACTCCAGCATCGAGCAAGGCCTTGTTGCAGATTGGCCTTTGATCTCCTGGCTGTGCTGGGCGGATCTTTTTCTTAGATGCCTTCTTACTCGCTTTAGAAACCACTTGATGACGAAAGTGATTGCTCTGAGCAGGTGCATGTGCATGATCAGGAAAGATGGTCAGGTTAGGCTGACAATCATCGCTCAAATCAGGTGTATGTGCCTGACTTGGTTGTCCGTATGATATGGGGGAGTATGCCCCACAACCCTCTTGGACTGGAACAGATGTGTGTGTCTGTTTCGGAGTGAATTGTTGATGTGTCACTCCACTGCTAGGGATAGATTTATGTGTCTGTCCCTGAGATGATGCTGAAGCTGTTATGATATCCTGGCAAGCATCCAGAATATGAGCAGGAATTTGCTTCTGCTCTTTCACCATTGACAAAATATGTTTGGTGACTTCAGCCGCCGGAACGGGGATATACGTCCATTCCGGGCTTGGAGTAGGTGTATGTGCCTGCTCATGTCCTCCTTTTCCTGTCAGCGAATCCTGACAATACTCAAGTGTGGAGGCAGAGAGTTGAGTCTGCCTCCTGTTTGTCTTCGGGACTTTCTGACTGACTTCTCCGGGCGCTACCAAGCGAGACTGTTGGTAGGCTTGATTAGTATTAGCAGGTGTATGTGCCTGCTGATTAAACTTCGCCAAACGCGGTTGACGAGATCCATCATATGTGTTCAGACGAGACTGCTGACTAACTGCTGATGTATAAGCAGGTGTATGTTCCTGCCTATGGTACTCCGCCGGAATTGCCTGGCGGGATCGGCTTGATGCTGCCAGACGAGTCTGCTGGACAGCGGGATTAAAACGAACAGGTGTGTATGCCTGCTCGTTATTTGCCACCAAGTTAGGTTGGTGGACTTCTCCGGAGATGGCAGGGATGACAACCTGCCTATTGTTAACCGGATTCCGTCTCTGGCGATTCATCTTGCTTGCTCGGGTTCGAGGAACCTGAGCTGAATGCCTGGAGTCGGTACCCTCATCATGTTGAGGGCGCACTACCGCACGAGTCTGGCGGCGATTGTTGATGGGAGCCTTTGAGAAGGACTCCTGTCTTTTTGAATTAAGGTCCTGCGGGACCTGCTCATTCACTTCCTCGGAGTAAGGGAGTGAATGGAAATTGCGTTCCGGGGATAACGACCCGAAACGGTTGGAGACGGTAGTCAGCACCGTCTGCTTCTTGATTGCTGGTCGCCGTTGTCCGGACGACCAGGTAGAATTGTTAACTTGGAGGGCTTGACGAGCGGCCTCCAGAGTTGGGATAGTACCGTTGCGACGGTACTCCTTAACCAGTGCATTAGAAACACAGCGTTGAAGACGCTGAGTTGGTGATGTCATCCTCAGAGCGGATGACGTTCCAGCAGGAGTAGCAGCATTGGTTTTCACAGCAGCAGACCTCACAGTAGAGGTGTTCCCAGCAGCAGTATTCACAGGGGTGAATTTAAGGAAAGCCATTTTTGTAGAAGATCTTGAAAAAAGAGTGCCTGTTCCATGTAACAGACATAATCAAGATGAATCCGGCTACTGCATCTTTTGGATGATCATATGTCAATGATTGCCTTGTTGGCCCAAAGGGCCTAACAGATAAGAAGAACATCACTTTAACTTGGTTAAGGATTCACGTCGGGTTCACCATTTTTGTTTCGCGCGGAATCCGAGGATGACCTCCTGGACGGGAGATTCAAACGTTCCGATCGGTTTCTAACGGGTTTGTTCGTAGAACCGGAAACATCCAATGATTCCACATCCGTTTGGACCTACTTTCCAAAGGCAGGCGCTCATTATCTTGTGGGCTAATGATGCTTAGGAATTTGCATTGGTCGAGAGGATGGGAGGTCGGACTCATCACACCTTTTTGAGGGGAATTATTGTCTACTCCGGGACTCTCTTTATAGATTTAAGTTAAGTTCGTGAATCCTTATTACATTACCAAGTATAAAATGAGCTTTCCTTTAGTTTTAACAATCAATGATTAAATATGCAAGAAATTTAGAGAATCTTTTATATGTATTCGAGGTTCTTCATCAATATAGAATCATCTATATTTGTTTAGAGATTCTTGGTCAATGGTATCCTTCAAAACATTTATATAAAAGTCTCTTGGTCATTTTGATGACCAGGCTGGTTTTAAAGCCACTCAGTGGGGCACTTGAAGTTTATCGTCATTCAGAAGGACAAAGATTATTTCAATGTTGGGATCGAACCCATAAATGGGCTACCTACGTATCCTTTGTTTTGAAAAAGGAATCAGAACCCACGTAGTTCGAGGAATGGGATATGATGTTTAAGATTGATGGCTCAAAGATGAATGTCATAATTACTTTTACACTCTAAGCTCACATGAGTCATGCTCGGTGTGAGAAACAAGAGGTATTGGTAAAATTTAGACAATTGTGCCATAAAAGATGAAATCATAAGAATTTGTTTTGGGGCTTATGTATAGATTATTGCCCAGATAGACGAAGGTTTAGGATTTACTTTTAGGGAGAAAATCCAAGAACAGGGTCCACAAAGTTATATGTTCTTCATAGAGATTTGAATACTCTAATCTTGGGGCTTACTCCTAAGGTGGATGCCCAAGTTAGGAGGGGACTTATGATTGGGTTTTATTCCTGAAATGGAATCCCAAATCAAAGGTAATTTATGACTGGTTAAGAGAAATTTTAAGAGACTTGGGGCTTACTCCTAAGAAGGATGCCCAAGATTTATGACTAGGACTTATTCCTGAGAAGGAAGCCTAGGTTAGGGGACTTGGGGCTTACTCCTGAAAAGGAAGCCCAAGGTTATGACTGAGTCTTATTCCTGAAAAGGAGACCCAGGTTAGGGATTAAGGTTTGGGGCTTACTCCTGAGGAGGATGCCCAAGATTAAAGGACTTGGTTGGGGCTTATTCTTAAGAAAGATGCCCAGATCAATGGTTTTTATAACTGAGGATTTATTCCTGAAAAGGAGACCCAGGTTAGGATTATCTCATCTTAAAGGATGAGGTTGAAATGAATGAACTCTCAATCTTTGGTGACATAAAGATGTTTAAATCACTAGGTTTTGAGAGATATTTCACAGAATTCCTTTCAGATAAGGATGTCAAATCAAGAAATCATGCCAAAAATGGCTTTGAAGAGTATCTTGAAGACTGAATCTTGAATAGGAAGGGTGAAATGGCTTAAGAGGGGTAAAAATGGGCAAGATGGGCACCCAAAAAGCTAGGGGCGCACAAGTCTTGAAAGGCGCGCAAGTCCTGTGGCGGCGCGCAAGTATTGGTCGCGCAAGTATACTTGCGCGACATGAGGGGTACTTGCGCGATTTTCAACCAGTATTGAAATGCTTGAGCGTCTCTTTATTAAACCCTTTACCATCCTCTTGAGGTTCTTCCAGAAGAGGGACGCGCAAGTTATATTGCAGGAATTAAGTAGGCGCGCAAGTGTTTGATAAGTTTCAACACTTAGGCCTTCCTTTTTCTCTTTAGATCTTCCGTTATAGGTAAGAAATTAACTTAGAAGTGTTCCGGAAGCTTTGAGAAGAGACTTGGGTGTCGGGACCTTCAATCCGAGTTTCTGGAAAAAGATCCTCTCGAATGGGGGGCCCACAGGGTCTATTTATAGGCAAAAGAAGACCCCGGGCGGTTACCGGGCGGTTACCAATTAGGTCGCGCAAGTCACCTGCGCGACCAAGGTAGTCGCACAAGTGTACTTGCGCGAAAGTGGTAAAACTTGCGCGGTGAATTGGCTTTTGATCCTTTGTTCATGCCTTTGTCGATTTTTGCTGTTTTCTTCAAAGGATGAATCACTTTCAACTGAGATATTCCCTTTTCCGATTTTTAGATTCTGTGACGAAAGGAGCGTCAACAGCGATCTAGAACATAAAAAACATGTACCACTTGTGATTCCATTATAAACTATTTTTATTTGTAACCTTCATTACTAAAATCAACATTCACAAATCCCCATTCATCTATTTTAACACCATTTTTGTTATCAACCCATTTTCATTGAAAAATCAGCAATTAGAATGTCCTATAATCCGACTTCCATATTAGATTGATAATTCCAAAGTATGGCATATTTGTATAAATTGGATTTCTATCCTTACTACTAAAAACAAGCATTACATCAGCCACTAGTGTAAATCCACTATTTTTCATGGTACTGTCTTCATCATGTTCATTTGTATAGAATGTATAACCATTAATTACATAACCCCTGTAAGATAATACATACACACTTGGTCCAGCAGCTAGACATCGAAGTCGTTTGGAAATTGAATTTGAATTTTCATCCAACTGCTTAAAATTATGGTCCCGAAACCATCCGATAAACTGGTGATTATGTTTATTTGATAACCTTTTTTCTGCCCTTGATGGATTCAACTGCCTAAGGATTTATTTGTGAGTTTTAATATATAGAGAAACATCCCAACTGTTATGCAAAACATAAATGTGGGCCTGATCCCGGTCTGTAATGATGATTGTCACAACAACTCTTCCAGAAATTCCCTCACCCTCAATGCATCCAGTGTGACAAGATTTTGGGAGACCAATGCTTTCCACATCAGATAGGTATTCGGTACAAAATTCAATGTCTTCCTTAACAATATATCACTCCACTATACAACCCTTGGGAAAACTTCGATTTTTGACATACCTTATCAAAATCATCATATACCGTTCAACAAGATACATCCATATATAGTGCATAAGACTACAAAGTAGAATCTCTCTCACCAAGTGAATCGTCAAATGAACCATCATATAAAATAATTTTGTCAGGAAGGACATTTATAATTCACATAATATGATTACTATTTCTTTTTTCCATAGCTGGCAATTTCACCAGGTCTAAAACGTTTCTACATATAGCTTTGAAAAAGAAAATAATTTTCTTAACGTATAACGAACATTCTTGCGAAAAATGAAAAGTAAAGCTATAGGAATTAGATCTTACATCAAAACATGGATGTCAGGTGATTTCAAACCTTTTTAATTCAAATAATTCATTGACATAATGTTCTTGATATTTTATAAATACCCCTCTGGAACCTTTACATCATTGAAGAAGTTTTCAAAACTAGTACCTCTCCTCCCTAGAAAGTGTATATACCGCTAGAGAATGAAACATTCAATTTTCAACCTTCACGGGAGCCAACTCTTCTAATATTCAAATTTCAACCTTGTCCAACCTTGCTTTAATTACTTCCTTTGTTTTTCCAGGGGCATTTTCCAACGTTCCGAAAACACCATCACTTACATTTTTTTCCACATTCATCACATTAAGAAAATGTATGACGTACAAAAAATTCTAGTATGGTAACTAAAAAAAATATCTCTTTTTCCAACTGATTTTCGTAAGGTTTTTCAAAAATGGTTTACCAAATACAATTTTCACATATTTAACTATCTCAAACAACTGATCACCTATTAGTGGAGATGGTGATGCATGTTGTTCTGAACTTCCATTGAATGATGTCGTCCAGGATTGGTACTTATGCCGACGAGGTAGAAATCTATGATGTCCTAAAAACATATATTTTGATTAATGTTTCAACCTAATTGATTCTGTATCTTCTTTGCACACGAGACACCCTTGAGTTCCTTTAATTCTATAGCCTGAAAAATTTCCATAAGCAGGGAAATCATTTATTGTCACATACAACATCGCTCTCATCGTGATTTATTCACTTTTATAATCATCATACAACATAACACCTGAATCCCGCAATAACTTCAAATCCTTAATAAAAGGAGCCAAATGAACATCAATATCGTTACCTGGTTTTTTTGGTCCTGATATAAGCATATATAACATGATGAATTTATGCTTCATGCATAACTAGGGTGGTAGGTTATAATTTACCAACATAACAGGCCATGTACTAGGAATACTGGTTTGAAGACCAAAAGGATTTACTCCATCTGTAGATAACACAAGATGACGGTTTCTCAGCCTTTTCCAAATTCAGGATACTCATGATCAATTTTCATCCATTGAGGAGAGTCGGTCGGATGACGTAATTTTGCCTCATTATTTCTTTTATCTGCATGCCATGACAATTGTCTTATAGTTTCTTCACTTCCATATAGACACCTAAACCTTGGAATGATTGGAAAGTACCATTAAAAATTTGTAGGATTGGATTCATCTTTCTTGTATCGAGAAACACCACACTTTTGGAATTTTGTATTTGATTTGTTCTCCTTGTGAAATAGTATACAGTCTTTTGAGCAGGCATGTATTCTTTCACAAATCATACCCATCGAGCGCAGCATTTGTTTAGCATCATATGTCCATCTTGGGAGCTCATTATCTTCACAGAACATGTCATTAAAGAGAGAAAGTTGTTCTGTAAAACTAAAATCACTACATCTATTTTTTATTCCAATTTATACAACATCAGTACAACAGACAATGTTGTATACATGGTGAAACAGTCATACAATGGCGTCATTGCAAAACTCTTCATCTTCTCAAACAATTTTAGAAAATCACGGAGTTCCTCTTCAATTGTCTTTGTCATTTATTCAATTTGATATTCATCATCATTGACATCTGTAATCACATCCTTCATACAGTCTTCTTCATTATCCCTATTTTTATTCATATTTGATGATCTATAAAATGCAGTTTTATCCCTTCCAGTAGCTACATTCGCTTTTTCTCCGTGTTTATTCCATCATTTATAACTCTGATATATTATGTGATATATCAAATGTTCTTCCAACTCATCTGGAGTAAGTATTCTAGAATAACAACAATGTAAACATGGACAAAGGATTTGAGAAGGATCCTTTGTGTGATCCTTTGCAAATTGGATGAACTCTTTCACTCCATTCTCATACTCTATTGTTAAATGATTAGCATCCATCCAATCTTTATTCATCTTCAACCTATTTGAATATCAAATATTAGTATTTATGGTTCATGTACACAAAACATGACTTCCAAATATAGTTGAATAAGACCAATTACTTATAAAAATAGAGATTAATAGAGTGTAACCATTACTATTTATTCATTTTCATTAAATATAATTACTTTAGATTCATTATAGTTTCCTCAAATCACCCCAGACCAAACACAAGAATAATCATGAATCATACATCTACCACTCCTAGGTCTCTGCCCTACATTAAATATCATCATGCCTAAATACCCATATATCCACACATAAACATGTCACAAACACATAAAAAACCATATCCACATCAGAACCAAAGTACCAATATGGATTTCAATCAATTTACTCAACTCAAGTGGTGGTGTGTAAGAAATAATAAGAAAATATAATAAGTATATAGTCACACATAAATCTCAAACTGGTGTTAATAATGCAATAAACCCAATGTATCATTCCATCTATCAGAATACTCTGAAGGAGCCCATATACGATAGTAGTCCCAGGTTGTGATGGTTCCTGAGGAGGAAGGCGAACACGCACCAATCAGGGTTCGAGGTCATGTCACTGAGGTTGAAGGTGGCATGATACTCCTAGAAGGGTTCATTCCATATTTCACAAACCATTTACTGGTACCCTAGGATGTTAACCCACTACTGGTGGAAGTGAAACCATTCCTAATGATCATGCCAAGAAGAAATGGAAACCAAGATGGGGGAGTGGTTCAAAATGCCTCAAGCAAGATGGAAAAACATGGTATTTGAGAATAGGTTAGTGGATTTCATGTTTGCTAGACACCTATCCAATAGACTTCACAAGCGGTGATGGCCCCTACAGTTGTTTCACCAGGTGAAACTGTCACTTAAGAAGCTGAGATCAATGAGGACCTTCCCAACCATGAACTAAACAAATTCCATGATGGCCTTCCTCTGGAATGGGATTCTACCATTCCTTTCCTTTGGGTTGGAAACGACAAAAAAGTCACCCCCAACAAAGAATGGATGGTGGCCAGGATCGAAGTTATTTTGTTCTCTCCATAGAGGTTCCCTTTGAAGAGAGTCATCGCTTTCAAAAACAAAAGTCATAAGGAATGAGGTTTCATCGTTGGACACCTTGGTAGTGATGAATTGATTTCAAAATTGAACCATCTCAACAACATATTTATTGTTCCAAAATACCAATTTGTGTCTATTGGAGGGGTCATAGTGTAGAAATCCATGCAACTTAATCTTATAGGAGAATTATATTATTATTATAAGGTTTTTTGTGATATTTGACAACAACAACAATGACATTATTCTGTTTGATTTCTATGGTGAGGATGTATGATTTAACATGGGCACTATGTCCATGAGCATTACATATAAAGACAGTAATGATGGATTGGATAGGGCTCTGGCATTGGATCTAGAGCTAGTAGCCTTTTTGAAGTGGGACGATGATCTCTAATTGAGGTCCCTTGATTTTGAACATGTCCATAATCCCTTATGGTCAGTAAGCTTTATATGAGTGGGAGATGAGTATCCAAAGGGGAATGATAAGTATGGGTAATGAAACTTGGGGGTTGGTGAGGGAGTTCTCTCTAGATCAATATGTATTTTGAGTTGGATAGCAGGCTCAAAGCCAAGGGAGACAGAACAAACACTGCTAGGAAGGGGCTTGGCCACTACAGAGAACTAGTCAGTAACCTCAGTGAGGGAGGATAGAGATGGAGGTAGGGGTGGCAAGGCTAGAAAGCATGGTGGTATGGGCATCATACCATACAATTGCACTGCCACACAAAGCCACTTGGATAGCATTAAGGAATGAATGGGGAACCCCTTGAAGAAAATATGGTTCAAGCATTGGGTGACCTAGAAATGCATCAGAACCGGGTGGTGTTTTAATTAAAGAATAAGGTTATCCTTCATTCCTTACGTTACGGTGACATGGTGTTGGATCTAAGGGAATCGATGATACTGATGAGGAATCTAGTGAAACTAGAATTCAAGTGGGAAGGACCTTAAATTTTTCATAAACTTCACTTTTATAGTGTAAACTCGTTAATCGCCATTGAAGATGGGCATATCAATCATTCCACCAATACTAGGTTTCTCAAGAGATATTTTTCATGAATAAACAATCCATTTTAAATAAAATCAACCCATATCAATCATTACCCAATGATTCCACATTTTTTTACAGTAAAAAATCTATACTAATAGAAAATCCAAGAATAATGGATTAATGATAAAAGAAAAAATAAATATGTCATAGCCACATATGTTTAAATAGTATGTGAAATTATGAAAAATACCCCATAAAACACCACTAAATTTAAATTTAGAACAAAAATATTCTATTTAATCGTGCCTCAAATCATGATGATACGCATGCCTTGATATCTGCACCGTGATGCGCCTTATCAACATAATCATCAACAACTTCACTAACAAGATAAATAACTATAATTCATCACCTTAGGAACCTCTTCACTCATTTACAACCCAACATAACCAAATAATATAATTAAATCAAAGAATATATATTCTTTAATTCAAAACACACCTTCTCATAAAGGTGATTGTTGGATGAATTTATATAACATATCCAGCCATAACACCATCAAATTAAATGGTTTTTAAGATCTAGATTAAACAAGAAAAATCACATAAAAACACACTGTAGTCATTAGAAAATATGTGATACCATAGGAGTAATAAAAATATATTGGATGATAACCTCCAAGAACCCAATCATAATATGTTGGAAAAACAGTCATGAATCTATGATGAAGCAAAATCATCACCACTGGAGGAAATGAAACCCAGGGATGAAATAATTCAACAAAAAATCCACTAGAACACCATTGATGGGAAATCCTCACATCCCAAAACTCCAATTAACAATGTTTTAATAGTTTTATATGATTTATATAATAATAGTTCTAGAACCATTAGAAAATGTTGGACCAAACTCGAGCTTCGACATGGGAATTACCCTAGAGACAAACATAAAAAAGAAAAGGATGAATCGTGTATCCTACAACCATCACAATCTGAAATATCCATTAAATATATAATACCAAATCAACATATGGTTGTGTGTGCTGGTATAGGAGAACAATATTAAAAAATGATTTAGAAAACATGCCTTAATGGGATGTTCGGCAAGGCGAAGCTCAGAGGGCGGCGAAGGTCCAAAATTGCGAAGCTCGAGGGCGTTGTGGGTGGCAGATGTCTGACAAAGTGAAGTTCGAGGGTGGAGGAGGTCTGGTAATGCAATGTTCAGCGGGCAGCAGAGGTCTGGAAATGAGAAGTTCGAGGGTGGTGGAGGTCCGGCAACGCGAACTCAGCAGGCAGAGGAGGGGAGTCGCACGGTTCCGGTACCGTGAGAGTTTTAGGTCCCGATAAAACAGGGGCACTGTGTGACTGACATTATAAAAAATGGACTAAGGTTCTATTAGCATTAACAATGCTCTGATAAAGACTACCATTATCATAGATAAAATTTTAGCGTGGATAAAGGTATCCTTTATCAGCGCCTTTTTTAGCGCTGATAATAGTCCCCTTTATCATCGCTAAAAAACGCTGATTAATCCTTCATGTATGAGCGCTAACAATTTTCCGCTGATACATGGATTCTTTATCAGTGCTAAAATTTTAGCACTGATAAAGGGTTTCTTTATCAGTGGGTTTTTCTTAGCACTGATATAATTTGGCTCTTCCCTTTCCTGTTTGTTGTAGTAGTGACCAACAAGGAGAATGATGGAACCCACACACCAACCGATAAATTACATGTTATTTATTCACTAATTAAATTTTTTTCATTGAATTTTAGTTTAATATGTTCATTAATTTAAATTTCATAACCTTCCTAAATTAAAAAAACAATTAGAAATAATTAGTGTAGGTGAATTAAATATGTGAGTGAACATTTGAGAAAGTTTCACAAGTGAGACGAACCTGGTAATCCATTATACTACTCTAGGAAAACTAAATTTCTTTTTACATGCCCTATGATAGGCGTGCGTCACATAAAATAAAGGAAATACATTCATCTCTACACATGTATATTTCTACAACACATATAACAAGAATATCCATATATATTCAACAAAGACACATATTCTAGAGGTAAGTCACAACCATATTATACTGGTCTATGATTCCATATAGAATATTCCACGAAGCACTCACCCGAGAGAGCACACTCTTGAATTTTATAGCATTGATGATGTCCATCTAATAGGTACTTCATATCGGGTCTCTTCTTGAGAAAGAGCATGCTAATAGTTTGAATAGAATACAATACACAGATGAGGATCACTGGCAAGGCCATGGAGTGATACCAAAAAATCAATCAGGATTAACCTTCTAAGTAGAGGATTGACTGCCATGTAGTTTTGGTCATGTAGATACCAGGATCTCCACCTAGGACATGAATATGAATATAGAATATCACTCTGGACCTGTTAGAGGGATTCCAACAACTCTATCTAGGAATTACTGCTGAAGGGATCATTGTTCCGGGAGTAAAAAATGATTGCATACTAACCTTCATGGAAAAGATAAAGGTAGAAAACCCTAACAAAAAAAATTCCATGCTATAGTGTAAAAGGTCTCCAAGACATGAATAAAAGAGTACACAGTGTGTAGTAGGGGTCACAGTCTATGTCCCTTGAACCTAGGTCCTACCCGTGTAAATGGATCATCTCATCAAACTGTGTCCGTGTAGGAGTACACACCAAGTATGTATCCCATTTACTCTAACCGTGTGCTAGTAAACATCAACATCCTATGCATGTCTTCTCAAGTACCAGTACACAGCCTATCCTGTGAACATCTTCCCATGTAAACAGCCCGTGTGATTCCTGAGTACATGCCAGGTGACCCAGGGGATACCACATGCTATGTGAAAGGGGTCACATTCAATGTGATATTTAACTTCCTATCAAAACCCTAATCGCAACTCATGTTTCCCCACACAACATATAGTTCTAGATTAAACATTGTGTTGTCAGGATTTTTCAGAATCCCATATCTACTCCCACATTTGATCCAATGCCTCCAGATTTTGATTTGGGGATCATTTCACCATGATATTGAAGATCCCAAATCATCCAATCCTTTTTGTTGATGAAGAATGCATTATGCCATCAAATCTACTCATAAAATGAATCAAATTGTCATTGTTTGTTGTGTGTTGATGAATGGTAAATTGGGTATCCTCTGTCATCTAAATTACTTTATCTCCAACATCACACCTCTATCATGCTATTCCAATCTTAGATCTGTGATATTGGATCGTTCAACCAAGAAATGGTTTTGCAATGATCGATTGATCGAGAATGCTCGTGATGAATGATGAATGGGGGGAGAAAAGAAAAGGAACATATTGGAGTTACAAACATTTATCGATGTTCATGTTTATCTTGATCCATCGTTATTAGAATGAAAATATGAATAATAAAATTAAAAATATACTCTCCCATCAAAACCTCATAAAATAAACTCATCGCACATAATGATCCAACCACATATCTATATTTTCATTGATTGATTCATATTCATTGAATAAATCAAGAACGATGAATAATAAAATAAAAACACATGCCCTACCTTTATTCAAATTGATCACTAATGAAGAATGGGGTTGTGTTGTGTTTTTTGTTGAGATCCTTTGAATCTTTTTTGCATCGATCATTGATAGATTATCCTATTGACTTTTGTCTAAGAGGATTCACTGAAGCTATCTCCAATGGATCTCCAACGGTTCCAAGATTGTACAACTAACCCTAGATTTTCTCCATAATAGTCTATTTAAAGTCCATCAATCATTGCATCATCAAAAATAAAATATGATTATTAATTAAATTATTTTTTTCATTTCCACGCATGCGATGACTTTTCTATAAATGACCCACACCGACGAATGTCATGTCACTCATAGGGTAAACCTCACATTATGAACTCAATGGTACCATCATATTTCTAATCAGGGTACCCGTTTAGAAGTTATTATACTTTTTCATGAAAACTGGGCATGCATGCTATTTAATAAATTTCAAACATTTATTTTAGGAACAAAAGCCTCATACTCGCACAGCGTGTCAATGCCTGTTCTCACAAATAATCTATATAGTATCCAAAAAAATAGTGCCTGGAAAATCTAAGTCATTATATTACGCCACCACTAATGACAACTAAAATAATATCTAATCAATTGAAAATGTATGCAGTTGTATAAAGAAATAATTACAATTCATAAGTAATAAGTTATCACATTATCAATTAATCTTTATTTAACAATATAAACCTTTGGGTTCTCATAGACACTCTTACCTCAATCCCCACTCCAACTCATGTCAAGGGCTTAGGTATTTCTGTGGGATATCATATCTTATAATTACATTGTTATCATTCAATACATAATCTGAAATATGTTGGATCCTAAAGTATGTCTGAAGAATATCATATCTCATAATTCAATTAATATCAGTATTTAATTCATATTTTAATTCACATGTTACCATTCATACATCAAAGAATAGAATGTCCATGTTTCTATTATTTGATTCACAATTAAATGACGATGTTACCATTCATACCTTACACATTAGAATAATCTTGTTCACATTCTCTATTTCACAACTAAATAGCCATGTTACCATACATACCTTACACATTATAATGACCATGTTCCCATTATTTAATTCATAACTAAATGACCATGTTACAATTCTTAATACATAATTAATTCAACAATTAATTATCCACATCAATTCCATTACTAATTCCACAATTAGTTTAACATAACAATTCCATTAGTTAATTCAAATTTAAACTAATCACATAAATAACATTAATTATTTCAAAAAATAATTAATCACATAAAATACGTTAATTTATTATAAAATTAATTAATCGCTTTAATTCTATTAGTAAATTCAATAATTAATCATCCACACCAATTATATTACTAATTCAATTATTATATTATCAAATAAATACCCTTAATTAATTTTCTAATTAATTTAGTATGAAAATCCAATTAATTAATTATTCAATTAATTAATCAATATCCATAAACTAGAAATCACATAATTAATTACATAATTAATTATCTCAATCACAATCTCAATAGATCATAATTATTTCCACAATTATATATCTCATTCCTAAAATCTAAATATCTTATAATTAATTCTACAATTATGTATGTCAATCTATAATTCCCAAAAATCCCCAATTTCTGATCTCCTCAATTAATTAATTCAACAAAATAATTAATTCAATTACGAACATAATTTATAAACATATAATAGTTATTATACAATTACATACATGTAATTTAAATAAATACTTTGAGATTTGAATTATAGACAACCTACCTCAATTCGTTGATGAGAGATAACCCAATAAAAAGCTATATAATTTGAGCAGCATAATTATATAGAATGAGATTCAAATTTAAAAACCTAAATCAAGATCAAATCAATCAAGATATCTTTAATATAGATATATATCTACAATACTAGATCCAGATGCACCAAAACATGTCTATATCCAGTCAAAATAGGATGAAAATCCACCTTATAGAATTGGATAATAAAGGATAAGGAATAGGAAACCAAACGAGGTAAGATCCTCTGATAGGGAGGGGTGAAGATCTTCAATCCAGTCTTAAAATAACTAATTAAAAAAAAATTTATGTATTTTAATCCATAAAGGATTCTCCAAAATCATGAAATATTATCTTGGGTTAAATGGCGATCAAATAAGAGTTAAATTGTGGTTTTGGTGATTAAAAATCTAAATTTTTGGTGATTTAAAAATTCATGCATGGTTAGTTGGGGAGGGGAGCACAGATTCTCCTAAATGTGTACCTAAATCTGAACCTATATTATGGGGGTTCATATTTTCTCATAATAGGGTGTACAGATTGACAAACCATGTGTCAACCATGTAATTCCTCTTTGTCCAGGGTTGCATGGTTTGCTGGGCAGGGGCGCACGATTAGGGAAAACCATGAGCCAACTATGCACTACCCTTATCCCTTCAAATATTCTCAATTTTTCACCCAAACACACCCCAACGTAAAACCCAACCCATGTACACTGAAACAAGGCAAAAATAAATACCTTAAATTAAGACCAAGTCATCTTCAGGAAAGGTCAGGATCTTACAATCTCACCACATTATAACATCTTATCCTTGAGCTTCACTATCAATAATATTCCAAATTCTGAGTTAAAAAAATTAGGACAATGATCCCACATATCTTCATTCCTTTCCCATGTCTCCTCCCACACATTCCCATGTATCCACAATTCAAAAACTATAGGAATGGTCTTTCCATGAAACAATTTCTCACTACGATTCAACACACATATTATATTCTCTACAAATGAAAAATTTATCCCAATATCAACATCATCCTTATAAATCACATTAGAAGGGTTGGGGTTATACCAACCTAGTTTTGACAATTAGAAAACATCATACATAGCACTTTATCTCTGTGGAAGAGCCAATCAGTACGCCACAAGCCTGATTTTCTCCACCACCTCAAATGGTCCAACAAACTTGGGTGCCCACTTGCCCTATATCTGTATTCTATAGAGAATGAATCAATGAAACACCAAAATTAATACCTGATCAGCCTCTGTAAACTCTAGGTGTAATTTATTTCTATCTTCATATAAATTATATTTACTTTTGGTCATATCCAAATATTTCTGAATCAACTGTACAGGCTCTAATGTGTCCTACAAGAGACTCAGTCCCAACAACTTAGACTCACTTACCTCCATCCAGACAAGAGGTGGTCTTCATGGGCTACTATAAAGAGACATATATGGTTCCATCTATATAGTTTCCCATTAACTATTTGTGTGGGCGAACTCCACTAGTGATACGTTATTCTCGGATGTCCCACCAAAGTTTAGAACACAAGCTCACAACATATCCTCAAGAACTTGTATAGTATGCTCTGAACACCCATCTGTTAGTGGGTGGAAATTCATACTCAATAAAACCTACATACCAAGCACCTTCTACAATCCATAAAATAACCATGAAGAAAAACACAAGTTTTAGTCTGAAACAGTATTCTGTGGCACCTCGTTCAGACATAAAATCACCCAAACATACAAATATACCAACTGCTCCCCTGAGAATGTCCCCAATATATTCAAGAAATTCACTAGATCCTTAATTCTATACAAAATAACCCAAATAGAATTCTTCTTCTAATGCATCCTCAGTAGAACCACTACAATGTCCATGGTCACTTTGTTCCACTACCATTCAATAATGGCCAACGAATGTAGTAAACCTATAGGTCATTAATGCTCATCCTTCACCTACTGATATTTGTAGCATCGTGTCACAAACCTTACTCTTTTATTTTTTCATTTCCAACAATAAAAACTATATTTGTAGTTCACGGTGCCTTTTGGTCACACCTAGATATACCACCCACTTCGAGGCATGAAACTCACACATCAGCTTGTTTCACATTCTTTTAGGTACGACAAACAGTTTCATAACATAGATGACCTCATCCTCATCGATGCTCCAATCAGGGGTAACTCCTCACCTTCAAGGTTTTCCCTCAAGGTAAAACATTATACATCTACATACATTCTATCATAGATCTATCCCAAAAATGTATACTCCAATGAAACTATTACAAGAGTCATCTAATCCTAACTCTCCTAAACCACAATGTGTATCTCGTCCAGTAAATCCATCATATTCCACTCAACACTAGACTCCTAAATCACCTGATTTTGATTCTTCCTACTCAAAGCATCATTATCAATGTTCCCCTTTCTAGGCGTATATGCTGGCTCAAAAATTTAATGGTTGCATATACTCAACCAATCTCTGTTATCAATTATTTAAGTATCACTATGAAAATATGTACTTTAATCTATTGTGATCAATATACACAGTAAAAAAAATTTCCCAATAGATAATGTGCCCAACATATTAAAACATAAACCATTATAGCCAACTTGAGGTCATATGTAGGGTAGTTCGGTTCATGGGGCCTCAAATTTAATGGCCCACAAACCACAAATTGATCTCCTTGCATCAACAAAACTCAAATTATGATAACAAAAGTGTTTCAATACACTATATACTTCTCACCTTTCTCACGTAGGATCAATATTGGTACTGATGAAAAAATCATCTTCATCTCTTAGAAATAATTATCAAAATCTTATGACCAATAAAACATTATCCCTTTTTTGGTCAAGCCAGTAAGAAATGTTTCCAATAAGTAATTGTCCTGAATGAACCTATAATAATATTTAGAAAATCCTTGAAATCAATGGATATCAAACATGCTATTGGGGTGATCTCAAGAAACCACTATCTGAACCTTCTCTAGATTTACCAACACACATTCCTCCGAGATGATGCTACCTAAGAAGTGTACCTGATCGATCCAATAAATTGTAATTGGATATCTTGATGTATAGAAAATTCTCTCTTAGTGTACATAGGATGATATCAAGATGTTGGTAATAATAATCATGTGTCTTGGAGTGCACCAAGATGTCTTCCACAAGCACTACCACAAACTAATCTAGGTTCAGATTAATGATTTTGTTCATTAAGTCCATAAACATTATTGTTGTGTTCGTCAACCCAAGAAATATTATGATGAAATCATATAGTCCATACCTTCTTCTAAATTCATCCCTTGATATATCAGAAGTCTAAACTCTCATTTTATGATACCCTAATCCCAATTCAATCTTTGTGAACACACAAGCTCCTCTCAACTGGTCAAATAGGTCATCGATACGGGGGTGAGGATACTGGTTCTTCACAGTCATCTGGTTCCACATTCAATAATCAACACATAAGCATAAACTCATATCAACCTTCTTTGCAAACAAAACTAGTGACCCCCAAGGCGACATAGTCAGATAAATAAATACATTATCCTCTAACTCCTCCAGCCGAGTCTTGAGCTCATGAATATCGTTCGGTGCCATTCTATATAGTGGAATAGAAAACATCTCTTTCCCCGTTATGAGCTCAATGCTAAATTCCACTTCTCTCTTAGGTGGAATTCCTGAGAAATATTAAGTAAACACATCCTAAAACCTATCCCCTAAGTGTGGAAAGACATCTCTTTTTACACCACCATAATCTAGAAATAAACTCGAAACATGGGTTGTCATATCTCTTATTTGATGAGTAATTGGCCCTACTCAGAACGCCTCGATATCCCACTCTCCACATTGAATATATTTGTAACCCTTAAGAGATGTAATGGTCACTATATTATGGTAAAAATAATTGTAGGGACAATATGATACTAACCAGTCCATACCCATAATTAGTTCAAATCCGAACATGTCTATGTTATAAAGATCCCATAGAAATCTATACTACCCGACCTCAAGAGAACACCCGTTGCACAAAAAATGTCTCTTGACTGAACTCCATGATGTGTGTTTTTCATCAACACCCCACTCATGAACTCCATCACTAGGCTCAAACCATTAACATGTTTTGTAGAAATAAATGAATTGTAGGCACAAATATTAAATAAGGCACTAGATATCATAAAATCTATAAAAATAGTACCTCTCCCTTTCAATGGTCTAGCCTTCATATCCACAAGTTTAGGGTGAATAGAATGAAAAAGTCTTACCCCACTTCCCCATGATGGAGTCTATGTCCCCTGTGCTGCACTACTCTACTAATATGGGCGCTCTTACCCTGATGCTCCACATACACTACCATTACCACCTTGTCCAGTAGAACTCTAGATGCAAGAATGATATGGTGCAGAATATCCTCTTCCTACACTCCGATTCTGACTAGCTATACCCTTACTACTCATCTAGCACTGGGTCCTATAGAACTTTTGTAGATGTCCCATATTTTTGCAAGAATTTAACTATATTGGTGGTTGAGGGAAAAATCAACAAATGTTTCCTAATCTACAACACTGGTGATAGATCACTCGATTAAGGTCCTATGCAACTGATACCTCTTTTTAAGTACTCTATTTCCCACTGCCCTTATTGATGTTTTCATAGCAATGTATCCTACTCTCAGATGTCATACCTTCTAATCATCCAAATGGAACCACATTTCCTACACTGGAAGCCCCTTTAGGTTATCCATATCTATGAGATCCTTATCCACCACCTAAGAAAACTCCTTTAAATGAAAATGGTTAACTTTGGACTTAATCTCACATTTAAGCCCATCCTAAAAATGTCTCATTGTAGTTATCTCATCAATTAGCAATGATGGAGAAAAGTGTTTTGAATGTGTAAAGTGTAAAACATAGTCTATCACATAAATACTCCCCCAAGTCAACCTCCTTAACTCAGCTACTCTCTCCTACCTCAGAATATCTGGATTGAAGTTCTCTAGAAACATATCCAATAGTTCCTTCCATAACATACCATTAGCCTTTACAGTACACTCCTGAACATACCACCAGTGATTCACTGATCCTCGTATCATGTAAGTAGCCAACATGATCATCCTCTCTATAGGAGTCTGAAAGTGGTCAGATATAGTCTCGGTGGACTCAACCCAAAAATCATCACTCTCAGGTCCACCCTATCCAATAAAAGCAGGAGGGTGTTGAATTTTTAACTCCATTTTTAGATCAAACATACTCTTCACAACCCACCTTGGGTCTCTTCCCAGGAATTTCATGATGTGGGAAAAGTTCTCTTGGAACTGCTCCCTGAATTCCTCACCAGACATAATTGGTGCCATAGTTCCTACTACTGGTAGTTCATCTGTAGACATATCCTCATGTTATCCTCTTAATAAGCACCATCATAGATAAATATCTATACCCTTACAAATAGGTACCTTAGGACACCTTTTAAAAAAATAACACATTTAATGTAAAATAAAATATTCCACAACAAGTCATTTCCCAAAACCCTACCACATAGTCAAAACTGAGGTGTTATCACTAAACTTAATAATATTACTCCTTGGCCCAAGATAACAAGGGTAAACACATTCCAATTATTCAAGTTTCTCATTTATACACCCATTTATTGCCATCTTACATCATTCTATAATATTTCTCAATTTCATGTTAGTTTCCATTTTCATTTCAATTACACAAGAAATGAAAAATAGTTCATGTCCAATAACTTATCCATAAACTATTTTTCTATGTGTTCCTAAAATGATGCATGTCACAATAACCCTATGTTCCTAGAATGATGCATGCAACTCAAATCTCTTTCCATAATGGTCCACGAGTCAAAACATAGAAAAAATTAACATCAATAATCAAAACACACAACATGTGGGTCACCCAAGTTGAAATAATATTCAACTGTAACAGCAAATAGGATTAACAACAATCCCACCATGGGTAATTGGGTTCTCCCCCATACATGGGTTAGCTACTCCCATGCATGAGATCATATCCAAGGCCCGACTCTTTCTAGTTTCATTTCTACCTTTACCAAATAGTAATATAAAATATAAAATAAAAGAAAAATGGACTCTGATACCTCTTTGTAATGTCTTGACCCAAGTTCCATACATCGGTTCCTTGAGTCGGTTAGTCAAAAGACCCTAGGTGTGCCTCCCCGTATTCTAGAGGATACTAAATAGCATTGAGGGTCTAAAATATCGATAATGGAGAGACAATACCCCCTTTTATCAAATTAAATACACTAGAATAAAATAAGAAACAATAAGTAAATAACATGTAATCATAACCTGAAATAACTAGTATCATGAGATGGATAAAAGTAGAAACACAATATTAATACTAAAGAAGAAAATATGCCATGCCAATGTATGAGTGAAGTGTCTAAAATTAAACACAAAATAAATAAACTAATGACACCCCTAATTGGGTCCTGAATCATTTCTAGTTCCCTCATCTATTCTCTATCCCATATGATCCATATATCAATGAGCTTTTTCCCTTAAGGTATCCAGAAAACAAAAAGTCTATTTGGGTACCAATAATGCAGCCCATGTAGGGTGTGAGTACAGCTCAGCAGGCTACCACAAACAGTGTATAAAACAATATAAGGTTAATAGAAATTGTATGCAGTTGTATAAATACAAAATTACAATTCATAAGTAAATAGTTATCACATTATCAATTAATCTTTATTTAACAACATAAACCCTCGAACTCTCATAAACACTCGTACCTTAATTCTTGATTTGTCTCATTCTGAAGCCTGAAGTATGTGTAATGGATTTCATATCTCATAATTCAATTTTTACCATTCAATACCTACATTGTCTCATACCGGGTCTTGAAGTATGTTCAATGAATATCTTATCTCATAATGTCATTGATACTATTATTTAATTCATACTTGAATTCCCATGTTACCATTCATACATCACACAATAGAATGACCATGTTCCCATTATTAAATTCATAGCTAAATGACCATGTTACCATTATTTCCTTACACATTATAATGATTGTGTTCTCATTCTTTATTTCACAACTAAATAACCATGTTAAAATTCATAACATACACAATAGAATGACCATGTTCCCATTATTTAATTCTAAACTAAATTTCCATGTTGGCATTCATAACACATAATTAATTCAACAGTTGAACATACAAATAAATTCCATTACTAATTCAACAATTATTTAAACACAAAGATTCCATTATTTAATTTAATAATTAACAAATCAAATAAATAACATTAATAAATTCAAAAATTAATTAACCACATCATGTAAATTAATTAATTCTTCAATTAATTAAATACTTAAATTATATTAGTCAATTAAACAATTATCTAACCCTATAAATTTCATTACTGGTTAAAATAATATTTTATCACATAAAAACACCTAATTAATTCCCCAATTAATTGTGTACATCAATAACATTAATTAATTCTTAAAATAATTAATCAATATCCCCAAACTCAAAATTCCATAATCAATTCCACCATTAATTATCTCAATCAGAAGTTCAATAGATCATAATTAATCACAAAATTAAATATTTCAATCCTCAACTCTCAATATATCACAATTAATTCCCCAATTAATTATCTCAATCTATAATTTCCAAAATCCCCAATTTCACATTTCTTTAATTAATTAATTCACCAAAATATTTAATTCAGTCAATAATAAAATTTCCAAACATCTAATAGAAATTATAAAATAACATATACATAATTTAAATAAAGACTTTGGTATTTGGATTGTAGACCAACTAACTCGATTCGTTGACAAGTGGTCGTCTAATAGAAATCCCCAAAATTTGAGCAGCACAACGACATAGAACAAGATCTGAATCTAAAACCCTAAATCAAGATTGAACAAATAAAGATCTCTTAAAAATATATATATATATACAATAATATATCTAGGTAAAAAACGCGGTATATATCCAATCAAAATAAGAATGACAAACCCTGTCTAAAATAGGAGAATAAAGGAGAAGGAATGAGAAACCAAGTGAGACGAGATCCTCTTACTAAGAAGGGTGCATATATTTGATATTGTCTTTGCATCACAAATAATAGTGGTCATGAAGACTTTTAATCCATCTTGGATGCTCCAAAATCATGAAATATCATCTAGGGTCGAATAGGGGTCGAATAAATTTTAAAATGGGGGTTTGAGTGATTAAAAATATAATTTTTGGGTTATTTAAAAGGTCGTGCATGGTTAGTTGGGAAGGGGTGGATGGTTTCCCCTATCTATGAGCCTAACCATGCGCCTCTATTATTGGAGTGCACAGTTTCTCCTAAGAGGGTGTATGGTTTTAAAAATTGTGCGCTAACCGTGAAATTCCTTTGTCTAATGTTGCACAGTTTGATGGGTTGTGGCACATGGTTAGGGAAAACCATGCGCCGACCATGAATTTCTCTTCTCCCTTCCGATTTTCTCAAATTTTCTCCCAACCACTCCCCAAGGTAAAACTCAACCCAAGTATTGTCAAAAAAGAAAAAAATAAATACCTGAAATTAATCTCGAGTCATCTTCAGGAAAGGTCGGGATCTTACACAAATAATTTCATTTACTCTCATGAAGTATTCATCAATGGATTCTTCATCTATCATTAATATGTCTTCATAATGAAAATTCCAAATTTATGTTTTTATTCCTTCACTTTATTATTCCCATTGAATATACTTTCCATCTTATCCCACATACTCTTTGAAGTTTTGAAACCCATCACCTTAATATAACCATTTTCTGATATGGACATAAGAGTAGAATTTCTTGCCTTTCCATCAACTTCTATATTAATTTTATTAGTAAAAAACACAGGAGAATCTTTCTTAACAGGTGTAAAACCAATTATCGTAGAATCAACGACCTCTACGACAAAATATAGGAGATAAAGAATCATCTAATTTTTTCATCCATAATAATTTTTTCCATAAAATGTAGGAATGTTTTTACTATTGATATAATTGATATTATACATGATAAGTATTAAATAAGGTAACCTTACCTATGATACCAATTAATGTTTCAAAGGATTAAATAACAATTTAGAAGGGGGTTGAATCATTTGGTCACTTTTATAAGTTGCAATACATTTAAAAAACATAACCCTTGATACCTGTTAAAGATTATATCCTTATATTCTCTTAGTAAATACCCATGCATGAAAATGTATGAAATCAAGTAAATCGTGTACGATTTAAAAGGTTTGTCCTTGGTGGGAGAACCTACATCCTTTACATAGCCACTGTTTTGGGTCTATACAAATTCTCTATAATGAATAAGTGAATACAACTCATGCCAACTCTCGCTAGATAGATTCTATGTCTTAGTAGAAATAATTATACTAACTCTCGTCACCATAAAAATTTCATTACAAACAATTAAGTAAAAATAAAATAAAAAAGGATATCTTGAAACTTCTCCAAAAATTCTCTATCTGGAATCCTCAGTCCGATGTGGCAAGGCCTGATTCTCTCATTCCGATGGGGATGGGTTCAATAGACATAGTCCAATGAATTTAGTCTAATGGAAACATTACGATTAACTCTTTATCAATATATATTACTCAATCTCTTCTCAAATTATCAGTTAGATATTACTTAGCCTAGTAAACAAAACATTATAATGTCCAATCTTATAATGAGGTCTCAGTCCAAAAAGATAACTTTGACATGAATTCTATAGTGCTCCACCTTTTCCAATCACATAAAAAAGATTTAATGTACAAATGTATTGTGATAATATTAACTGGAATCCTAGAAAGACTAAGGCAAGAAACTAAAAAACTTTTCCAACATAATTAAATTGAAAAAAATTACAATCTAAGCATATTCGATTTTGAATTTTGACCACTTAAACTCTTCACAAATCTGTTGAAATCTTATTGTGTCTTATTTGTAATTATTTTTATCAGAATTCCTAAATTTTCATCGGTATGATGGAACTTCATTAGATCATTATTATGTAACTTAATTAGCATATTAGGATGGAACATCATCAACTCATTATGACAGAACATCCTCATCTCATTCTGAATTGACTTTCCTCATCAGATTTAGTCTGGTTGATTTTTTTCTTAGAGTTAGTCTAATTGACAATTGTTCTCAAAGTCATTCTAGATTGAATTTCCTTCTCAGAGTCATTATTATTGACTTTCCTCCTCAGAGTCAGTCCGATTGAATTTACTCCTTGTAGTTAGTCTAATGGAACATCCTTAGCTTTAGTCTGATATATTCCTCATAACGATGGAATTCTCATTACGATGGAAATGAAATTTTGCAACTTTTAAATTCTTCAAACCTCACTAGCTATAACTCATTCATACGTCTAAAAACTTTTGTTCTCGGTATTTCTGGATCTGATGCAAACTTTTTCTTGATTCCTATAACTACGAAAATCATTATGATTCCTCTATTTATTCAAAAGCTTTTATCATGAGAGTTTTCATGATTTATGATAACTTCAAGATTTGAAAAACACCTTCTGACTTACATTGGAAATTATTATAACTTATATTACTTTCAAAACCTTTTTTATTTTCAACCAAAACACAATATTATTGTATTCACCTAATATCCACCTTTTATTCATAAGTATTGTTTCACAATTATTATAGACAATTTATGATATTTGAGAATTAAAAACTATAAAATCATCGTCTGGCTGATGGTTAGATAGTTTAAAACATTCTAACTCCTAACATCACTATCTTCATTCAAACTCTTCAACAACATTTTGAATTTATAACCAACACTGAGTCGAATGAAACTTGAACTTAAAGCTAATGGATCTAAGATCAATGATGTGTCTGATCAACAACTTTATTATTCTAACAACTTATTCCATTTGTGCTACACAGTTTGATACTTTGTGTTTGGTGATTCTCAATCTGATCATCTGTATACAGAAAAAAACATTCTCTAAAACAAAACTTTTCTCCCTATTTATGTTTAGCTTTGAATATTTCTAATATTTCACCAGCTTTTTAAAAACCATTATTTTTCAAAATATTAGTTTTCTACAAATACAAAACAATTTAAAAAATCATCATGAAGGTTTTTCCGTATACCATACCATTTATGAAAGGGGAAAAACCTATATTGTCATACTTGCATATTTTGGTTTGGAAAGTGTTATTTGAAGGCCTATTTTAGGAAGAAACATTAACCTTGAGTTGTAGAATGTTACTTTATAGGATAACTCAATGAAATAATGGGATATTACCCATATGAACTGTTAGATAAAACGTAATAGTAGAAAGAAATTCCATATTCCCTGAGAGGGAAAAAATCTTCAAATGTTATAGTTGGATAGAGATAGAATTAGATGAAGTTGAGACTCATGGTACATAATACTTGTCATAGTAACAGGTTCTATAAGTACCCATGTAAGAAGAAACTATTCTAGAGACACAACTAATGTGTGGGAGTACAAGAGAGGTTAGAGATCCAGAATGGTATCGTATTCTTGTCACCAAGGATGGTGACTAATTAATAGTTTATAATAATGATCCTATATCCTAAAAGGAAGCAGTAAGTGGCACAAATGTTGCCACGTGAAAATAATCAATCAATTCTAAAATTGATTACATCTACCAAAATCATGTCTGTATTTTGGTAGATCCTACAATGGATGTAAAAGCCATTGGTTGAAAGTGGGTATTAAATAAGAAAATAAATTTTGAAGGAAAAGTCAGTACCTATAAGGTATAAATATTTGTAAATGGATAGAAATATCATCAAGAAATTAACTGATATAAAACCTTTTCACCATTTGTAATGTTGATATCCATCAGAATTATACTTGACACTGAGGCTTATCGTGACTATGAGATTTGGGAAATGGATGTCAAAACTGCCTTACTTAATGGGAACCATCAAGAAGATGTTGATATAAAACAACCTGAAGGGTTTTTGACTACAAATGATGAAAATATACACAAAATGAAAAATAATCCATTTATGGATTAAATCATGTATCTAGGATATGGAACATTCATTTTGATGAATCTATAATATAATGTGGTTTCATAATTAATGAGTGTGATCCTTGTGTCTACAAACAATTTAGGGGATTTAATTCATTTTCATAATAGTATATGTTTATGACATATTACTTATAGGAAATCAAATACAAGTCTTACAGTTTTTTAATAAGTGTTTGAATAAATGCTTCTCTATGAAGGACATGGGAGACACATCATATATAGTTTGAATCAAGATCTACCAAGATAGATCCAAGAAGTTGCTCATGCTAAGTCAAATTACATACATTGATAAGATAATTAAGAGATTTGGTATGGAAAAATCTTAGAGGGGATTCATTGCAATGTCACACGGCATTCAACCTTCAAGGAAAATGTTTTCTCAGATAAATGGGGAAATAAAAATGAATAGAAAGGATTTCATAAGAATTAGTAATTGGTTCATTCATGTATTTTATGATATGTACTAGGATAGATGTTTCATATGAATCAAGTGCAATATGAATATATCAAGATGATCCAGTTGACCTTTATTAGATAGAAGTCAAGATTATCTTTAATTATTTGAGGTGTACTGAGGATATGTTCCCAGTTTCTGGAGGATATAGAGAACCAGTCATCAAAAGATAGGAAGATTATAGTTTTCAAACGTATCAAGATGACATGAAGTCACAAACGAGATACATATTCACCTTGAATGGAGGTATTGTGAGCTGGAAGATCTCAAAAAAGGATATGGTCATAGATTTTACAGTAGAGTCCAAGTATATTGTGACATCTGAGGTAGCTAAATAAGAATTATGGATTAAAAAAATTAATCCATGATCTTGAATTGGAATATAATTTTAATTATCTCATTACACTCTATTATGATTATATTTTTGTGGTGTCTCTCATAAAAGAGCCAAGTATACATCAACTGACAAAGCATGTACATTGGAAGTATCATCTCTTGAGGCATTTTTTTTATGAGAGGTGAGGTTTTAGTGAGCAGTATTTACAAAGAAGAAAATATATCAAACCCCTTGACTGAATTCTTGAATCACCATAAATATGATTATTATGCGAGTTCAATTGGTCCAAAATTTTTTGGTAGTTGGATCTAGTCCTCATGGAAGTTTCTTGGAGTTGTTGTCCTAGGATTATCTATTTGTACTTTAATTAAAAGAATGGTCGATATATTGAATATTAATAAAACATATTATTACATATTTTCTGTTTTTCTTTAGGACTCTAATGTAATAATTTTTTAGAGTATATGTCACATTGATAAGGTCGTAACAGTTCTCTTTTATATTGAGAACCATGAAGTGTTAAGATGATATTCTTAATGAATGTTCTTCTCTTGGATAACGTATTATGATGGGACAAATAGTTCATAGACAATTAAGTGAGTTCACTCATAAGAGGATGAGTCTTAGTATCATGATGTTCTCCCGTGGTAATCACCAATATGGGAGATTATGAGAAAGAATCACCGGTTGGAATTCCACATGTTTTGGTGTCATCAAATATTCCTATATGCGAGCACGAGTAATGGTACTTGGACTTTAAAATTATCAATAATTATTTTTATAACTCATGCACTTAGATTTTATGATGAAAACCATGACGACATATATTCATGGTAAGTTAGGCTACATTGTTCTTCTCATGACTCGCATGTCATTAATGAATAAGTTAAAGAAGGATTTATCCCTTCTATATTTATGGAAGCTGATATCTCATCCATTTGATTAAAATAGAACCATTACATTAAATTTCATTTACATGGTGTAACTATGTGTTTATTTTTGATATTTAAAGAATTATGTACCAAGAAAATAGGTTGGTGACATAGATGTGCAACCTGCTTGATGGGAGGTTATTATAAAGGGATTATATTATATAGTGAGTATTCATTTTTGGATTTCATATTTTCAAAATTATGTTATTTCTCATGGGTTTATTGAATCATTTCTATATTGTAATTTTGGAAATTAGGCAACCTCTCTTGATGCCAATTTGAAAGAATCTAAGAGGGTCAAACACTAAGTGTTTTTTATGATCTCGATTAAATACAATTTGAATTTAATTAATTGAATAAATATTATTCTCAAGACTGAGGTAAAATTATATTCATATTTTATTGATCACAAATATATATTGATTAATGAAATATTTTAATTAAATATTTATTTAGGTGTTTAATAAATAATAGAAGAGTTTGAATAGACCAAGACAATGTATAATAAATAATATTAATTAAAAATATGGTTAGATAATATTTTTCGATGCTCAAGTTGGAGCGCAACATATAATAATAATAAGAATATTATTATTATATAGAAGGAGGTTTATTAATGGTTTTAGTATTTTTTATGGGCTAGAATGAAATAAAAAAATATCCTAACCTAAAATCTACCACAATAAATAGCCTGTCATGGCTATTGTGAAGGTAATTGAAAATAGATAATATTCTCAAATAATGGATTTTATTTTAACTCATCTTTCTCTCTCCCTCTCAAGAAAAATAATTGTTTGAGAGATTTATTAAATATTAAAGAATGAGTGATCAAGAATGAACAACGCAAGACATTTTATTCCCCACACTAGAACATAGAGATAATTTAACATTTATCGGATATCAACGGAGCATGTGTTGATTTTCTCTAGAGGGATTCTATTCGTGAATCCTCATTGCGCAATGAAGGCAATTTGAAAGGGTCTTTTCATATGATTAACATCATTAATGAAGAAATATTCCTATGAAAAGGTAATACTTTTTATGACATTAAATAAATTAATTAAAAATTTGATGTTCAAGCTCTTCACTCTTGGTTTTGAGAATCTAAACATTAAAAGAAATGTTAATATATTTCCCACCACCACTTTCTTCCACTACTCCCGAAACCATCATAAGGTGCCACTTTTCTATATCCATTGGCAGTATGGATAGATCCATGAAGAGATGTGGGAGGGAAGTCTAATGTTTGAGCTTAGTGGATGTAGAGTAGTACGTACACACAATTCCAAGAAGTATGATCACTAGTCTCATGGCCATATCTTGATTACTTTCGATATATTGACTTTCCATTCAACATGGAGTTGAAGCAAGTATAGTCGGGGGTTGTATCAGCTGGGTTAACATACAACCAGTCTTTATGGATTTTTAGATTTTATGATTTATTTTTCATTTATTTTTATCACCGAATACACCATTTAAACATGCTCACACTTGTGAAGGATGAATTAGTGGTGTCCTACTAAATTTCATTACTCACACCTTCCATAAAAATATCGATGCACATTAAGACTTTATGTTTAGGGATTTGGATAAGGAAAAGGGACATGTAGATGATGGTTGTGAAAATGAGAATGGAGATGGTAGTGTATCGAGATGGAATCTGGAAGACCCTGATCATTTATTTATTTATTTATCTGCTTATTATTACTCTAGTTTGTATTTCCACTTTAGAATCACATTTACTATTGTATGACATGTGTCTCATATTTAAGTTTCCACATAATTACTCTAGTTGATATTATATCGTTTATTATGTATTATTTGAATTATGACTTGATACAATGGATATAGTATCCCCACTGATGGAATTTGACCCTTATTGCTAGTCAGAAACATCTTGTGTGCGGGGAGGCATACCCGAGGTCTTGTAGCACTCAGGTTCGAACCCGACATTTCAGGTAAAGGCATTACAAAAACCATTTAAAAAAGTCTTCATAATACAAAAAATACTATTCTTAGTAGTTCTTTTTTCTTCTAGTGGAATTAGTTTAAACCTTTTCCTAATTATTTAGAAGTGGTTACTAAAATATCCCCTTATTACATATTCTCTTGTCATTTCACAGTAGTTCGATTCATATACTGCTGTTTTATTGTGTGATTTTTTGTCAGAATTTAGCAATGATTTTCATTTTATTTAATGGTGATTTATTAAAAAAAACATGAAAATAAAATAGATACGACGAACCTAACAACCGATAAATATGTCAGTGGATGTTACGTTTATTCTTAGTTAATATTTACCACTGTTAATTATGATTCAAATTCATTTTTTTAACAGTGGTTCTTAAAAATCACCTCTCAATACTTTATAAAAAATATACTTTTTAAAAATATTTAATAAAAAAATATAAATATAAAAACTTTGACATGTAATAAACTAAAACATAAATGAACAATAAACCCATCATACATACATCATACAAGATACATCCATAGTTATATACCTATACATTCATAGTCATCATAACCTCAGTCAACTGATTTCCTCATTCAACCGATACCTCAATTATCAATATATAGATAAAAAATATATCCAACAACAACCCATGCCCAATATATTCTGACACCGTGACCTATGTTTCATCCTTATACCTCCACATCATCTCATCAATTGAAACATACCACATAATCTCATCAATTTTAATAAAAAAGACAGAAATTAAAACTAAACATAATAAATCAAAATTACAATAGAATCATTGATAAAATTTAAACATAACAAAAAAACTTAGAACTAACACCACTGCCTTATAAATAATGTTTTGAATCAAATGGTCAACCTATTTCTTTTCAGTTATCATTTATCACCTACTATAAAAACCATAACATTTATGAAAAGAAATTCAAAAGTGAAAAGAAATGTAATATATTCATAATGTTTCACATAAAATATGTTATTTTACTAAACAAACAGAAGATATTTTAATATAAACCAAAAAATATACCATGAAAAATAATATTCAAACATAAATTATCCTATTTAAAATAGTATTCAGCACTTGAAACTAATAAGGGATAAGTATATAAAATTCTAATTGATTTTTAAATCGATGTGCAATGTGCTTAAATTTTAATTAATATTTTTTATCGAATTTGATATAAAATCATATACTATAGTTAAAAACTATATCAATGGTGGTTGTTCCATGGTTTCATGTCAATAAGAAGGTTTTTTCAGTGTTTTTTACCATTAAACACATGTTTTATTATTTTAAAACACTAAAAATGTGTTTATGGGAATCCTAGGAAAACCATAAATCTGAATAATGTGTTTTTAATTAATACATTTCAAAAACCATTCTATATGAATTATCCTCTAATTTCATTGCAATCTGATGTTGTTTTCCATTTCTTAAACCCCCGATGCATGCTTTTAAAGGCTTCAATAACTTTAAAAACTATTTATGGAGCCATTGTGACCACACTTCATGTCAAATTGATGTGTTTGCTACACGTAAAAATCAAAAATAACACAATGATGTTTTTACCTTGATTTCACATCAATTTGAGGTTGTTTTCTATGGGTTTGATTGTTACCTACACGTTTATGTGTTTTAAAACACTAAAAACCTATTTACGGGAATCCTAGAAAAAACCTAACTTGAAATGAAATTACATCAATTCATAAATTTAAAAAATAAATATATGGTCAGTTTCCAATGATTTTATGGTAATCTGATGATGTTTACCTAGTTTTGCCCCCCCGATACATGTTTTTAAAGGCTTCAAAACATTTAAAAACTATTTATTGATCCATTTTGACCACAAAACACACTAGATTGACATGTCTACTAAAATTACATGTCCAAAATAACTTAATGGTGGTTTTACCACGATTTCACATCAATATGTAGTCTTTTTCTATGGTTTTTACTATTACACGTGTATTTTAGTTTTTTAAAACACTTAAAACATGTTATAGGAATCATAGGAAAATCATAAGCAAAAAATGATGTGTCATCAATTATTTAATTTAACAAATAATTATTTGGTCATTTTACTATGATTTCATAGAAATTAGATAATGTTTTCTTGGTTTTGACCTCCTGATGCTTGTCTTTAAAGGCTTTAGTACCTTTAGAAACTATTTAGTGATCCATTATGATGAAATTAAACGTTATATTGATGTTTTTCCTATGTATAAACATAAAAAATAACTGAAATATAGATATAAAATTATTTCATGTTAATTTGAGGTCTTTTTCTATGGGTTTGACCATTACATTCATGTTTTAGTGTTTTAAAACACTAAAAATGTGGTTACAGATATCCTAGGAAAACTGTAACTCGAAATGATGGGTCGTTAGTTCTTACATTCCAAAAATCAATATATAGTTGTTTTACATTGATTTTATTTTAATTTAATGATTTTTCCGAGTTTTGACCCTCCATCACATGTTTTTAAAGGCTTCGATACCTTTAAAAAACTATTTATTAAGCCATTATGACCACACCACATATCGGATTGACGTGTTGTCAATGTTTATACATCATAAATAACACAACAGTGGTTTTCCATGATTTCATGTCAATATAGATTAATTTTCTACGGTTTTTACCATTAAACACCCATTTATGTGTTTTAAAACACTAAAAATCCATTTAAAGACATCCTATGAGAACCATAACATAAAATGATGTTATGTCAGTTCATAAATTTCAAAAATAAATATATGGTAATTTTTCAATGATTTCATGGAAATATAACAACATTTTCATTGTTTTGACCCCACGAAACATGTTTTTAAAGGCTTCAATGCGTTTAAAAACTATTTACCAAGCGATTCTGACCACACTTGACATCAGATTGTCATTACTCATACACTTTAAAAATAAAACAATGGTGGTTGTCCCATGATTTGAAATAAATCTGATGTTTTTTCTATGGCTTTGACTGTTGTATGTTTTTTTGTTTTAAAATAATAAAAATGAATTTATTGGAATCCTAATAAAACTATAACTCAAAATGAAATATCATCTATTAATATATTAAAAAAAATCAACCTATGGTTATTGAATCATGATTTCATGGAAATCAAATAATTTCTTCTTGGTTTTGAACCACCAACAAATGTTTTTCAAGGCTTTGTTACATTTAAAAATAGTTTACTAAGCCATTCCAACAACATCGCACATCATATTGATGTGTTGTTAGTGATTACATGTCAAAAAAAACTAATTCGTATATTTACCTTGATTTCACATTAATATGAATTCATTTTCACTTTTTTGAATGTTACACACACATTTTAGTGTTTTAAAACACAAAAAACACATTTACGAGCATCCTGGGAAAATAATAACTTAGAATGATAACTGTTGGTTCAATCATTTCAAAAAATAAATCTATGGTTGTTTTACTTCTATTTAATAGAAATATACTTTTGTTTTCCTAGTTTTGACCCCCATGTACATGTTTTTAAAGGCATCAATATCATTAAAAGTCATTTACAGAGTCATTCCAACCACACCACATGTTAAATTGATGTGTTGTCTATGAGTAAATGTCAAAAATAACTCAATAGTTAATTTAGCATTATTTGACATCAATATGAGTTATTTTTCTATGGTTTTCACCATTATATTCTTATTTTATTCTTTTAAAACACTAAAAATGTGTTTACTGTCATCCAAGGAAAACCATAAATCATAATGACATGTTATCAGTTCCTAATTTTCAAAAATTAGTCTATAGTCATTTTTATATAATTTCATGGGAATCTGTCAATGTTTTCCTGGTTTTGACCCTCTAACACACATTTTTAAATGCTTTGGGACCTTTAAAAATAGATTTCCATCCATTCTGACAACACTGCATATCAGATTGATGTGTTATCTATTAATACACATCAGAAATAACTAAAAAATGGGTTTTTCATGACTTCATGTCAATCTGAGGTCTTTTTCTATCGTTTTGATTGTTACATGCATGTTTATGTTGTTTAAAACACTAAAACCCCACTTATCAACATTCTAAAAAATTTGTAACACATACTGACATATTATCTGGTCCTACATTTCAAAAATCAATAGAAAACTTTTTTAATATATGTTTTTATGGAAATATGACAAAATTTTCCTAGTTGTGACACCTTGGCACACATTTTTAAAGGCTTTGGTGACTTTAAAATTTATTTACTAAGTCATTCCAACCACATCGCACGTCTGAATGATTTTTTGTCTGTGATTACGTGTCAAAAATAATTCAATGGTGGTTTTCCTAAAATTTCATGTCAATATAAGGTTTTTTTTATTTTTTTGGGAATATTATACACATGTTTTAGTAGTTTAAAACACTAAAAATGCATTTACAGGAATCCCTATGAAACTGTAACCTGAAATAACATGTTGTTTGTACCAACATTTCAAAAAATATCCATGCTTGTTTTTCTCTAACTTCATTGAAATCTAATATCATTTTTCTAATTTTGACCCCCTATCATGCATTTTTAAAGGAATTATTACCTTTAAAAACTATTTACTAAGGCATTTTGACTGCCCCGCAAGTCTAATTGATATTTTTTATATGAGAACATTTCAAAAGTAATTCAATGGTGGTTTTCTCATTATTTCATGTCAATATGATATAGTTTTCTATGGTTTTAACCATTACACACATGTTTTGGTGTTTTAAAACACTAAAAATACATTTACACACATCTCTTGTAAACTATAACTCGAAATGATGTGTCATCTATTCCTACATTTCAAAAATCAATCCACAGTCTTTTTTCTCTTATTTTATGTTGATATGGAATATAATTCCTATTTTTTACCCCCTCCTCCCCCATCAAACATGTTTTTAAAGGATTTGGTACCCTTACAAACTATTTACTATGTCAAAACTATGAAAATGAGCTTGAATTATTATCAATGTTAAGGATAACAAAATAAAATTTATTTTGTTTATGTAGGAATCAAAGACACGTCAATCCGGTGCAAGATGTTGTCGGTATGACTCGAAGTTCATGTTTTCAATATAAAAGTGTCATTTTAGTTTTATTTAAGGAATTTTTATCCACTCTTTGAAAATGTGTGAATGATCTATGATTTTTAGAATTTACCTTGATTGGATAAGCTATAAGGATAGAAATTTCTAGGGGTGTCATTCTAGTAATGCGTTGAAATATAAAAAATAAATCATTTTCCATTTTCTCTCACCATTGATCCTATGTATTCCTATAAGAGTCATGTTCTCAAACTTTTCCATTCAACCGTGCAATTTATCTTTGTGAATACCTATCAATAGCACTACTCAAACCCCCACTAGGTGTAGTAGTAACTGATGATGACTCCCTACTAAAGAAAACTGATGGAGTAGGTCAACAACCCATCCACGGTACATGTCTGGGATTATACTTCCCTAAAACAATTGTAACATCATCGTTCTGGGAAACGAATGATGATTTTGAAGGGTTCACATCCCATATTTATGGAATTTGAACCTGTTAATACAATAATATTAAAAATTATATTTTAAAATATCTGAACATCATAATATTATCTAATTAATTTTTTTTATTACAATGTATTGTTATTTCATTACTATAAAAACATAATATTTAAAAATAAATTATAACAATAAATAAGCCTTAAACCCAATTAATTGGGTCCGGATAGATGTATCAAACGGTGCGAAATTGGCATCATTTTATCCATGTATCCATCCCCATTTAATTGGGTTTAAGAATTTTTTTTATAATATAATTTTCATTATTATTTTTTTATAGTAATTAAATAACATGAAATGATAATGAAAAATACATACTCTAACATCTTTGGTAGGGTCATTTACAACTAGATGAAGGGATGACCAACTGCTCCATGGCTGGAGGTGAATTGGATGGGGGGATATTAAAAACATCTGGGGAATGGATGGCTCATTGGTAGTTTCAATTACAATCGAATCACTCATAACCACTGAAGCTGACGGTAGTTGTGGTGTGCTCTGAGAAGATAACCAGTTAGGATTTTGAAATTTATTTGTTCTCATCATTCTTGCAATTCAATTGGTTAAGATATATTAAATTTATAGAAAATTAAAAACTAATAAATTTTTACAAAACGATAAAATAAAAACTAGAACAATGTATATATGTATGGACGACTTATCAATGAGAAATTTTAATATATTTTCATTACCAATTTATACATTCAATTATCTTCATCTTCATTATCTTCGTTTCTATAAACCTCCATCGTGACGAGTGCTTCATTTTCAACCTCTATTGAATGTTATATTGTTTTTATATTGTCAGTAAAAAATTATTCAATTTTTTGTGGTTGATTAGGATCACTGTCACACAGTAAAAATTGATCTTCATCACTCATATCATATAAGTCTCTCTACATCATGTGTAAAAGAAACTCTAACCTTCATTTATTTCATCATCCACAAAATAAAATATCTTCACATAGGATACCATGATAAATGGATCATTTTCTACATGCTCATGGGTATGTATAAATCGAGAGAAGTTGATAGAATTAAAATTTAATGAATCATTCATTATTCCCATATCAATATTAACCCACAATCATTTGAATAAGAAAACAAAAAACTAAGAATGATAGTTTAATTCAATTATATCATCCAAATTTCTATAATATCCCACCAATGTAAGTGTAAATACACCACTATTCTGAGTTTTTAAGTCTTCTTCCTGATAAATTGTATGAAACCAAAAGACATGAATATTGTAGGCATCGAATATCGTAGACTCTCTTGGAGGACCTCAAGCCGAAAAAAACATCAAATAATTTTATATTTCAGCTTGATTTTCAACATTCATTATCTAGAAAAAAATATTTAATGTTTTAGTTTTAACATAGACAAAATAACAACATGTCAATAATATTAATATGAGTATATACTTACCTGATGGGTGATCCATTTGACAATATCCTAATTAACATATTTTCTTAAATCCATCTCATTTCAAGATATACCCCTTAATCAATTATTTGTTTGACATCACAATTCCTTAATAAATGGATCTGTAATAAGACTACTGAGCAGTATATATCTATGTGCTTATAGAAACTCCAATTAATTTAGTGTAAACTTTGACCACTTTCCAATTGGTTATCCAATAATTTGAAATATTGATCACTTGTTTTCAAAATGATAATTAGTAGAGATATCATTAAAACATTTAAGATGATTTAATCTAGTATCAATCCTATACAAATACCTTAAAGAAAAGTTCAATCACTCTTTTGATATGTAACCTTTAGCAATAGAGGCTTTTGGTTGATATTTATCCATATATGATTTCAAATGAACTATGTACCTGATGAAAAAAAATAAGAAACATATAAAAAATTAATGCAATAATTTAATAAAATTTATTTCACTAATGAAAATAAAAATAATATCATTGGACCTCTCTATTGGATACATCAATTGATAATGTTCTAGTCAGCCATGTTTGGCTTCTTCAACCAAATGAACAATCAAATGAATCATCACAGTGAATAATTAAGGGGGAAATAATGTCTACAAATAAATAAGTGTCAAAAAAATTCTTTCTTTAAGTTTATCAAGATCAATTGGATTTATATTTTTTCTACAAAGCTCATTAAAAAAGGTACAATAGTTTATTTGTCAGTTAACATATTACAATATTCCAATGAAAACAAATATTCCATCAAAATACATGAGTTGTGACTTTTCAATCCATGTAACTTTCAATTTTCTTAGTCAATGCACCTTGATATATTACTTGAATATCCATCTTCCACTTTTAAATTATTTAAAGTTTGAAGGAATATGACTTTCTATTGATTTTTCATTTTAAAATTAGTCGAAGGATACTTTCCATTCTCATTTTCCAAAAATCATGCTTTATATTCATTAACTCCAAATTCTTATGAGCATTAAGGTGATCCTTTTATTTACCCTTCACATTAAGCAATGTGAAAATTACATTGCCATAGAATATTTTCTCAATATTCATTATGTCAAGATTAAAACATATCAAATTAAACTCCTAATAATGAATTTTGAAAAATATACCCTTTATTTTTGTGTTCTAGATGCTTCAAATATTGTACCTTGTACCCTTTTCCCCTTCTTTAAAATGATTATATTTTCCAAATTCTTCAATGAAACTCATTAATTGACCCATAATTTCTGAACCTAATAACACTTTTAGTGGATTTCTCTGTTTAATATCTTCATTTAATTGTGTCTTGTTAAACCTAGATTTATGAGAAGAAGTAAAGAAATCAATGATGACACATAAAACACATTTTTCTTCTATGAGGTAATCATTGATGAAAAAAAATACAAACTAGACAAGATAATCTAGTATGAGTGTTCTAATCGGATAAATTTTCTAATCTGGGAATGTTAGTAATTTTCTATATTAAATTAGAAATTATTTTTAATTGTTCTCTCATTTAAGTTTCATATGTTTCCATTCCATCGTCTCATAATTCTCGCAATTATTTGATTAGAGGTTGAAGGTATACATCAATTCCATTTCAAGGAATTTTATTTCTAGAAATAATCATCAAAATAAAAAAATATTATTTATTCATACACATCTATGGAGGTAGATTATAAGGGATCAAAAAAACTGTACAAATACTATAAATAGTACCTAAAGTACAAATGGGGTCAAAACCATTAGAATCCAATCCCAAACGTGAATTCTTATTATTTTAAGAATAATATAGATATAATGAATCAAAAATTTTCTATGATGTTGAATCGTTTGGATGTTTCATCAAGCCATCATTACTATCTTGATCATGTCACTTCATTTTGTATTTAGTCTTAGATGCCATGAATAATCATTTCAAGCATCATATCAGAGGAATGTAATGAAATAAAGTTGAAGGATTTTTCTTATGTTTTTCGTGGGGTTGCATTGATTTATACTCTCATTGTTGTTCATATACTGTAATCTACTTTTATAACATCTTATGAATTCTCCATTTTCAGACTCTTCTCCCTAGTAAAGCATTAAATCATTAAGGAATTCATGTATCTTTGTATAATACAGTCCAAGTGTAATTATGACATTACTAATCTCGTAGAATTATGCAAGGATCATAGCTCCACTAAATTCATCATGATGAAACTCTAAAATCATGTACATTTCTTTGTCAATAATTTCACAGAGACTGTTTATATGATTCAACTTAAGTATAAATGAAAACATTGAATACATATCACACCTTCATATAGTTATTTTTTCAAGTCATCAACTAATTCATAAAGCTCATTTTTTTGTCATTGAAATTATTAGATGGATTGAAATTCTCTGGGTTAATTGAATGTTTTTTTGATCTACTGAACTCTTGGACATTATATCCTGCAAAGAAAAATGTTTCATTTATCAAATTTCAAACTCAATTTTCCTCTGCAGGGTCACTTTGTGTTTTGATGATATGATTATCATTTTTTTGAATTTACAAAACAATATATTCACCATGAAAAATACTACATACATATTGAGCAAAAAATTGTTTCTATATAAAATGATCATATACTTCATTTCCATTTAACCATCACTTGAATTTTCAATCAGGACATACACATTTTATTCTACCATCCACTGATCATTTTTTAATCACATAATATAATTTTTCAATCTCTCGTCCTAACTAGGTGGGGTTTGAGGTAATGTAATCCAGCTTTTATCCATAGGTATTGTATTTTCACTCTTCTCCCTGTATATTCAGATATAATGAAATAAATGGTTAATCAAACAAGTAAAAATAAAAGTAAACATCAATTAACTTATTTAATATTGTTCATCTAATTTATCCAATAATTCTACAAATAAATTATATAAAATCATGGTGAACATACATGTACACTCAGTATGTTCTTACTTAGAATGTGTCATGCCTGTGTGGAAGAAACATAGGAAAACTTTATTGAATAATCGATAAAACCAAATGGTTTCCTATCCTCTAATCAACCATTATCCAATACTCAATAAGGCTTACTCACCAATACTTCATGAGAGGTAAATGAATCAGGCAATTACAGACTATTTATAACCCCACAGAAAGACAAGCATTCATCATATAAATGATTCATGATCCCCATTTATTATAGGCATTAATGATAGTTATGTGTATAGGATTCCTAAGTGATAAAATTTGTCATTTTATTGTACAATATGATATACTACATAATGATATATCAAACCAATAGTAAAATATTAAAAATTAAACCTTGCGATTGGGGATTGCACTCTCTGAGAAATGGGAGAGATGGTTCGCCATTGGGGATCACCAACAAGGATAAGGGGGTCATTGTGGGGTCATAATCAGGTAGAAAGTGGGGTTGGGGTCACGAGGATCATATATAATAGTGGGAAAAGGGGTGTAAACCATTGAGGATAAGGGGTGAGCCATCGGGGGGAAGTGGGGGAATGGGGGAGAGGTATGTTGTTGGAGAGAAGGGGGGTCAGTGTCGGGGAGATGTGGGGTCGAGGGTGAGGAGCGGTCACCTACATTGGGGAGAGGTGCGGCCAAGGGAGAGGGGTTGTCGCCAGTGTTGGGGATAGGTTGGGTAGAGGGGGGGGGGGTAATCACTAGCGCTAAGGAGAGTCATGATCGAGTGTGAGTGGTAGTCGCTGGAAATCGGAAGAGGCGAGATCGAGGGGGAGGGTCTTTCACCGATGTTGGTGGAGGGACAGGGTCTAGGGGGATGGGTGGTCATCAACGTCCGGGAGAGGTGGGGTTGAGGGATCAGTGGGAGGGTAGGGGGAGGGAGGTATTCACTAGCACCGGGGAGAATCATGATCGAGGTGGGGGTGGTAACCAGGGTTGGGGATAGGCGAAGCCGAGAGGGATGGGTGATTGCTGACATCGAGGAGAGGCGCCACCAAGGGGGAGGGGTAATCCCCAGCATCAGGGAGAGGCACAACCAAGGGGCGATGGGGTTAGGGCATTGGGTGGAGGGGGTGGGGTCAGTTATTTTTTAAAAATATTAGCAGCGGTTTCATTTAAACCACCCTTATATTTAAAATATATTTAATAATGTTTTTTTAGTTGTGATTATTAGAACTACCACTAATAATCTTTCACTAAGACCACTATTTTTTGTAGTTCTAGATAACATAATTTAACTGAATCGTTCCCTAAAAGTGACATATATAATTTTATTATCGATTCTAAAGCAATAAAAGTCAACAAGAAATAATGCCTCTCAGACCTCTCAGACAATTGGATTTCTCTCACTAGAATTTTTTTCCCACTTTATGAATTTTCTCAGCAATAGAATTTTTTATTAGTTTAAGGAATGTATCTCAGTACAAGAATTATCAACCAAAGAAATTTATTTTTTACATTAAGGAATATTATTCACACTTAGATCTGATATATTTTTTACATGCACAACATCATATTATATCATCATATGACATCAATGAATTTTGAAATGAAATCATTGAATCATTTTACAAATGTAACATCTCGAACCCGGATGTCACTCAATTGCACCCCAAGCCCAGTTGGCTACATGGCCTCAATCACATCTTCCCAAATGCCAGAGGCTTATGACTAGTAGTTAGGGACTAGGTGAGTCATTTGGGAGACTATACCCCCATTACCATAATTTATCACAATGTAAGTCAATCACATTAAATAGTGGAAGCAGATACAAAATTCAGACAATAGATAAAATAGACATGCAAGAAAAGAATATGCCACAAGCCTGAAGTGTCTCATATACCATGATGTATATGATACATGTATCTCGAAAATATCCAAAATAGGTACATGAAATATAATAAAATACAAGTATCTAAAATCTAAAACGACTGAAATGTGCCCCCGTAGCATCGCAAGACTCATCTTAGTCCTATGCTCCCATGCTCTAAAACAATGATCAACAAATAGTTTTAGGGAGCTTTCCCCTACTATCACTTGTAAATATATAATCTGCTTGGGTCCCCAAGGAAGCCCAAATAGGATGTGAGATAAATATCCCAGTAGGTTTCCACCTAATTATCTTTATAGTTCTAACAAGTACTATGAAATATGCAAAACAAGTGAAAGTAAGTAGTAATGTAAGTGTGAAAGCCCAAGGTATATAACTATTGGAAAAAAGTAATACTAAACAGCCTCTTTTGGCTCCCTGCAACAAGTTTCATCTCCTAACAAGGCATCTATAGGCAATATAAATAAACAACACAACATTTCCACATAACCATCCATATCATATCCACGCGTCCTTAACATATAAAGAAACCTATATAAAAACCCCACGACCTTGTCATACAAAATCAATCATATATCCCATAGTCATGCCATATAATGAAGTGTAGATCACGAAGGGCCAGATCTATGGTGCTGAAGACCGAGTCATCCTCGTCACATCTCAGGAGAATCTCAATGGAAACATGGCATAGGCACTAGTTGGAATCCTAGGAGCATGTGTACCAACATGTCCTACGTGTGTCCAGGATATCTGGATCCAAGGGGTAGCAAAGCCTAAGGAATCTCATGGAATAAAGACCAATGGTGAATAATTAGCCAAGGTGTCTAGTACCACATTCCATATCTATGGAGATCCAATCATGGAATCTATGTAAATCATCAATCATTCCATGCCTTTAACAATTTCAAACCATATGAGTCTACCCACTCATATAAACAATTTCATTCAAAACTATTCAATGAGTATACCCACTCATTAGAACCATTACATCTCATGTGTATACCCACTCTTTTACTCCATTTCTATTTAATCATGTCACATGGATATACCCACCCACTTATCACCAATTTCCATTTAACACATCACATGGGTATACCCACCCATTAATCTCAATTACCAACAAAACTATTTAAGAAATCCAAAAATAGCCAATGAGTATACCCACTCATTTGAAAAGTTATATTTAAGTATTTAATCAATTTAGGCATGGAAGATTATAATAAAACAAGGTAAGTAGTCAAGATATCTACTATGTATATAATTCGACCTCATTTAAGAACAACCGAGCTTCCTTAAACTAGGAAAACTCGAGGACACACCACATGGGTAGTTCATCAATGTTAAAATCCAATGTAACTGCATGGTTCGCCACATGGGTGTCCTTAGGCTAGGTCAGCAACAACAAACGTATCTCAAAGAACCTAAGGGAGTCCCAAACTGGTCCTACCTCATCTATTCCAGATTTATAGTTTAAAATCAGACCCACGATAAAAAGTCCAGCGGGCAGAAAAAAGGTCAATAGCTCTATAAACCATCAAAACCAAAAGAAAAGTATTGACCACCTACCTTATCTCATTAGTTGAGTTATGATCTAGTATTAGGTCCTAATTTATCATGGTTTGGAATAAATCTAAAAACATATGAAGAACAAAAATTATGCCATAATAGCATAAATCCAAACAATGCAACTGATGTTATAAAGAATCAAGAATGGATTAAATGGAATCAATATCTTACTGTTGTGGTTCCAAAAAAAGACAGGGGAAGAAATGGAATCCAAAAGGGCTCTAGATCTGAAAAGCGAGATAAGAAAGTTTTTAGTCTTCAAAAGAGAAGAAAGGCTTCTATCCAAATAATGGAGGTCCCTGCCTCTATTTTTTAAAAACATATTCAGGCAATTAAATGATAAGTAATTTCCTTACATGGTGTGTAATTCTCGGTTTTCCATTAATTGGGTAAAACCCTTACACATTGGGAAAGGTCCCAGACAAACCATTACATGTTATGAAATCAGATTACTCAGTTTGTAATCCAATTACACATCGTGTAATTGGCCTACAACCGGTACACAACCTTCTTGCATATTATTTCTCCAAAACAACCAAACCATCCCGTGGCCCAGCTTAGGGTCTAATCCAAAAATGAAATTAAAAGATTCATACCTCATGAAAACCCTAGGATCTTACAATCTAACCCCCTTAAATCAATTCATCCCTGAATTTCCCTCTCAAGGGTAGTCAAGATCCATTTGAAAAAACTCTTATGACAGAGCATGTATGTCAGCCTCCCGCTCCTATGTATCGTCTTTTGAACGGTCTTGTTTCCATAGATCCTCTATTAGAAGAACTGACTAGCCTTTCATAACCTGCATGCTCCTATCAACAATACTAATTAGATGCTCCTTGAAGGATGCATCAAATTGTATCTCAACATCCTTAGGTTGAAAATCATGAGATGGTTCTGAATTATAATGATGTAGTTGTGATACATGGAAGATGTCATGCATGGCTCAGTACCTCTAAGGTAACTAAAACTAATAGTCTACTGATTTAACTCTCCCATGAATCTCGTATGGCCCAATATATAGTGGTAAAAGCTTACCCTGTATCATGATCCTTCTATGTCCCAACCTTAGTGAAACACATATAAAGACTCTATCCCTGTCCTCAAACTCTAGAGTTCATATATGGTGATCGACATAAGATTTCTATCATGATTGTGCAATAGCCATATACTTTTGAATCAACTAGATCTACTCAAAATTCTCTTGAATGAGACAAGGTCCCAGTAAAGCTACCTCACATGCCTCTAGCCATCACATGGGTGATTGGCCTAGCCTACCGTACATATCCTCGTAACGAGGAATTGATATCGTTTCCTGATAATTGTTATTATTGGATAACACATCTAGATGAATGTGTCTCTCCCAATATCCCCCCAAATCTTGGACACATTTTGGCATCGTGTTCTCTAGCACTTGTATCATATAGTCTGATTGGCCATCAGTCTAAGGGTGGTGGACTATGCTCAGAAGCACCTATCTACCATGTTCCCTCTAAAAACACTATAAGAAATGAGTTGTAAAGTGGGAATCCCTATTTGAATTGATAGTGCACTAGAAACCATGATGTTGTATTATCTCATGGATATACAACCTTCCAAGAACATTAACATCAAAGGTATCCTTGATCGGAAATAAATGATCAACCTTTTTGATCCTGTCAACAACAACCCACGCAGCATCATTACCTCAAGGTGACCTTAGTAAACCAGTAATGTAATCCATTATGACATCATCTCATATCCACTTGGGAATAAGTAACTTCTATAAAATCATGGCTGGTTGTTGATGTTCCTCCTTCACATGATGACAGGTGTAACAACTCGTAACAAAACTAGCTACCTCACTTTTCATACTTGGCCATTAGTATTGATGATCCAAGTCATGGTACATCTTGTGACTCTTGGATGTAGTTCCCATGATAAAGCATGAAACTCCCACATAATATCCCCACGTATATCCACTAGAACCCAAACACATCCATGGATATTTAAGATCCCATCAACACCTACAGTCCAACCAGGAGGAGGGTCCTCACATTCCACACTCTCCCATAGGACTAGACCCTCTGAATTCGATAACTACCTCTTGCTTAGTTTATCAAATAGGGTAGAGGTCACAACTATGGATGTTAGATATTTCTGTCCCTAACAATTGTGCACCTCCATATAGATCTTAGAGAATAACGTCATAACTTTCCACTCGCTACTTGCCTACTGCACTGTCTGTATCTGAGTCCACATGCTCAGTGCATCGAACATTACATTACCTTTACCAGTTATGTATTCAAGCTTGAAATCAAAAGACTGTAGGTACTCTACCAACCCTTTTCCTCATATTCACATAATACAGAGTAAATATATACTTGAGGATTTTGTAGTCTGTATACACCAAAAAATGATCTCCCAATAAATAATGTCTCCAATAGTGAAAAGCATGAACAACGACATCATACTCAAGATCATAAATAGGGTAATTCCTCTCACGTGGCCCTAGAAACTGAGACTCATGTGCCAAAACTCTATCCCCCTACATCAGCACTACTCCCATCACAATACTTTACGTGTCACAATTAAGGATGGAACAATCGGTTCATCCACACCATGAAAACTACAATCTTGTTTGTGAGACTGATTGGAATAACCCGATTCTCATATAGACCATACCTACTATGAAAGGTTGTATGAGGTATGTATGTGGGTCAAATATGTACCTGGTGATATCCTAACCTTAGTTAAATTTTCAAGAATACCCGGGATCCTAGAATCTTATCAAACATTTCATCTATTTATGGAAAGGGATATTGGTTTTTAACCATTAGCTGATTCCAATTACGATAATCCCCAAATAGCCTATGATTTATATCCACATTTAAAAAAAAGAACTGGAAAACCCCATAGCGAAGTATTAGGCCAGATAAACCCCTTTGCCTCCAAATTCTCTAGCTTCCATTTAATTTCTTACAACTCCATCGTAGCCACCTAGTAAATAGAAACGGATACTGATGCAGCTCATAACACAAGTTCAATGGAGAACTCAACCTATATCTCTAGAGGGAAACTAGAAAATTCATCTAGGAACATGTCCATGAAATGATCAACCATTAGAGAAATGTCTACCAGAATCACTCCCTGATCATCCAAAACACAACATTGGAATCTAGGCTATTATTCTTCCCAAATCACGAGACCAAGTCAATCTCGGCTCTCCTGGACACCCCATTCACCCTTGTGAGTAAAAATTGCATCCTCTAGTGATGTTAAAGTTACCCTTAGGAGATAGTAGACAATGTAAGATAGATAATATACTAAATAGTCCATCCCATTAATGACGTCAAACCCTATCATCTCAAAGACATAAATATCTCAAATGAAGTGACACACACCAAACTCAAGGGGGTACTCCCAGCACTAGATCACATCATCCATTCTGATTCCCAATAGTTTTTATAGCATTAAAAAGCTTTCAAAATACCACACAACAAGACCAAGGATTTTCACCATAGGTGCGGATATGAAACTATGAGATACACCTATATAAAAAAGAGAAGATTCAACAGTATAAGAACTATGATCATTCCCCTCACTGTAGACAGTATGAAACCATGCTCCTCAGGGTTAGGTTGTACATAATATAATTGACCTATACCACGACCCGGTGAAACAAAATCACTGCTTAGAGTAGGTCCCCTTCAATGTATAGGAGTAATTGGTGTACGAATACCTCAGCAAAGGCCAATATTTATGTAGTCTGATTGGCCAGCATTGCTCTATCTCCCTACTTGACACAGTTAATAGAAACCTACTCCTGAACCTAACATCAGATATGACCCCCTACCACTCACTACTGGAGGGACGATCTTGCAAAACCATTGCATGTGGTCCATCCCTCCATACGCTCGACACTCGACTGGGTCTCATTCTTGCTTATTCTTCATGTGTCCTCTCCTGCCGCACTAGTGAAAAAACACCGAGCTACTAGAACTCATAGACTAACTGATTCTTATCTCATGGGAAGAATCGAAATGGTGCTTTCAGCCTAAATATGTATAACCACTTGGTTGAGAAGAAACATTTCAATACTCTCTATCCTCATATTCCCTCAGGTTCCCCTCTATAATCAGTGCCTGATTCACAATCTCAGTGATAGAGGTCAACCTGAACACGTTGACCTGGGATTTTATAGTATGTTAGAGGCCTTCCTCAAAGCATCTCGCTCTCGACAGCTCATCAGTAAGGTACATCAGTGAAAAACTATGCAACTCTGTAAAGTATGTTGAGTACTCTATAACCTTCATGGTGCCTTGCTCTAGACACATGAACTCACTAGCTCACTCTTCCCATAGTGTCTTGGGGTAATAGTAGTCAAGGAAGTAGGACTGTAAATCAGTCCAACCCATATCTCGTAGCCTTTCAGCCTGGTTCAGAACATCCTGCTAGTACTTTACTACTTCATGTATCCTATAAGGGATGAGCTTGACCATCTTATCAAGAGGTGTCTCCAGATGCTCGAAGATAGATAATATGTTCTCAAGACACAACTCAGAAGCTTTTGGACCAGCATCCCCCAAAAATGTGAAAGGATGTTGCTGCTAGAACACCCATGTCAGCTTGGCCATAGTCATGGTAGGCTACAATGCTCATTGAAAAGTCTGTATATAGAAAAATAATCCCTCGTGGAACTATGTCAAAGAACCTATGTCTGAAATAGTCTATTGTACCACCAAAAGCACTAAAAAGGATCCACTAGTATCTCATGGACCACCACCTTCGAAGAATGGTCATCGCCACCCTCTTGGCATACAATTGGAGGTCTTCATGGTGACAAGCCTCTACAATGCCAAAACACTCACCTCAGAAAGCAATGATATCAAATTCACATCTCAAAAGCATAGGAAAGGTCAAAAACCTCCTAAAAACAAGTCATAACACACAAAATAATCCTAAATACATGACTGTATAAAGAAAAACCACAACACAACTAGAAAAACTACTTCTCACCCACTCAAAATCCGAGTATAGGTCAAGTCTCTATTTTCCATTTATTTTCATTTAACTGTCATTATTTGGCCTGATTTAACCAATGGTCCACCAAGTTCTGATCCTTGAGGAACCATAACACCTCATGAAGTAAACTTTGATGCACATATAATCCATACCCATCAAATTCACTTTAAAATTGTAATTTAAAAGGTACGTCATTTTCTATTTCGTAAGGGCCCATACACCTTATGAATTGAAAGATGATGTCACCTCTCTATCCTCTACACAAAGTCTATCAGAAAATCAGAAAAAACAATTAGAGCACCTATCACCATAGCATGCGTCAAAAAAATCATCATAAATGGCATGACATAATGCATGATATGTGATTTATAACGAGCGACTATATGATGCATGAGATGGAATAACCTCATCTCATCAGGTTGAAAAAAAATAGAACCCAAAATTGCATCAATAGTATCAGCATAAATCATGTGTGTCTCTTAATGGTGAAATAAAATCAACATTAGTAGTCAAAACCAGAAAAAAGAAATTTCATTTAGGGTAATTTGGATTTTTCTTGTAGGCAGGTTAGCTAAGATCGAGCATAGCTCATTAAAAATTTCCATTTTCCTTCATATCCCTGTCTATTATCTCCAAATAGTAAATCAAACTAGATGAGAAATTGTCTCTGATACCACTTTGTAACGTCCTGAACTCGGATGCCACTCAATATTTCCCTATGCCTAGTTGGCTACATGGCCTCTAGTGCACTCCTCAAATGCCAGATGCTTCCGACTAGTGGTGAAGTCCTAGTTGAGTTTTTGGGGAGACTATTCCCTAATTACCAGAGTATATCATAGCGGAAGTTAATCAAATTCAATAGTAGAAGTAAATACAATAAGCAGTCAATAGGTAAAATAGATAAGAAAGATAGGAATATATAACAAGCCATAAGTGTCTCATATACTATGATGCAGATGATACATGTTTCTAGAAATCAACCAAAAAATATAGATGGAAATAAAGTACAATACACGTATCCAAAATCCAAAAAGATCAAAAATTGGCACAGTATCATCGCAAGACTCAGTTGGGTCTCATGCTCCCTTGATCTAAAGAAATGATCAACAACTAGTCTTAGGGCGCTTTCCCCTACTATCACTTAAAACCATATAATTTATTGGGTCCCCAAGGAGGCCCAAACAGGGTGTGAGATAAACATCACAGTAGGTTTTCACCTAAAGATCTATACAATTCTAAGTTGCACTTTGAAATATGCGAAACAAGTACAAGTAATAAGTAATGAATGTTTGAAAGCCCAAGGCATATAACCAATACAAACAAGTTATACCGAACAACCTCTTGTGGATCCCTGTAACAAGTGGTAGCTCGTAACAAGGAACCTATTGGCAATATAAACAAACAACACAGGCTTGTCGTAAAACAATCCATATCGTGTCCAGACATCCATTATATATAAAGAAAACCATATCAAAAACTCATTACATTGTCATACAAACACAATCATATATCCCATGATCATGCCATATAATCATGTGTAGACCATGAAGGGCGGAATCCAATGTATTGAAGACCAAGGCATCATCATCAAGTCCTAGTATCATCTCGATAGAAACTCAGTATAGGCACTGGTTGGAATACTAGCAGCATGTGTACCAGAATGCCCTATGTTAGTCCAATCAAGCCAGATATAATGGAAAACAAATCCCGAGACATCCCACAGAATCAAGACCCAAAGTTAATACTCAACCAAGGTGTCCACTACTGCATTCCAAATCCATGGAGATCCATCATTGGAATCAATGTAAATCATCAACCATTCCATACATTAAACAATTTCCAACTATATGAGTATACCCACTCATATAATCAATTACATTCAAAACCATTCAATGAGTATACCTACTCATTTAAACCATTACATCTCATGAGTATATCCACTCAGGTACTCCACTTCCATTTAATCATGTCACAAGGTTACACCCACCCGCTTATCACCAATTTCCATTTGACACATCACATGGATATACCCACCCATTAATCAAAATTACCAAAAATTCATTTAAGAAATATAAAAACAACTAACAAGTATACCCACTTGTCTAATAAGTTTCATTTAAGCATTTAATCAATTTAGGCATGACATATTATTATAACCCTAGACAAGGAGGTAGGACATCTCTTACAAAGAAACTTTATGTAAATATTTTTTATCAAATAATGAGGATTTTTTTATTTTTTAATGATAAAACCCCTTTATTTCAATGCTTTATTAAAATAATTGGTAATTTGAATTTTATAATGAATATGAGCAAAATTGTGAAAAGTGCATAATTTTGGATTTTTGAACGATTTTTACCACCAAGGTATTTTTGTAATTTATTAAAAAATATAAGTAAATATTTAATCATTTCATTTAATAATACTGATTTTATTTCCTTCAAAAGTATCTTTATGACCTAGAGCTGATTCGAAGATCTATTTGTCCAAAAAATTAATTGAATTTTGAAACTTTTTCGGGCGAACAGCGTGGACCCCACACCTATAACGAATACCCAAATCGGTCACCTCAGCTATAATTTAGGTTATTCTACCTGGGATATAGCTAGGACACATAGTACTGACTCAAAGAAAAATTTTGGGGGAGTTTTTATGTCATTATAGTTTCCATTGATCGTTATACATTTGAAGGAAGCTTCCTGGAAATTACATCCATAAAAAGTCTTATTCAAGGAAAATTATATACCTCTATAATACGATGTCTAAATGAGCTGAAATGTAATGGTTGAATGGAAAACACATTTAGGAAAAACTTTTATGAATGATTCCATGTGTTAATCGACAATTTATTGTTAAAACAATGCAAAAACATTTAGGGGATAGAATTCTGCCTATAAAAGGAGGCTCTCACCTCCTTCCCAAATCATCAGCTCGACACCAACAGCCAAGGACGGTTCCAAACAGGGAATGGGATGATGCTACACCTCTTTTCCCACCCAATTTGATCATTTTATTTTATTTTAATTTTAGTTTGGTATTATTTTTCAATTGTAATTAAAATTTTAGTTTTATCAATCCATGAAATTGTGTTTCTCCATCCACTTTTCTTCAATTATGTCCCTATCTCTCTCTTCTCTTCCACCCACTCCACCAAGTAATATATTACTCTCGGAAATGAGAGAATAACCCCAAGAATTGTCCAAATGGGAGGTGAAGGTGATCATGAATTTTCTTTAATGTTTAATTTTAAGTTTGTTGATATATTTGAGTAGTATGCACTGGTAAGTATAATGTCCCTGATGTTGTGACTACCACCGATAACATGCAACTCAACCCATCCATATTATTTTATTTAATAAATTTCCCTCTCTCAATTGGTTATTTCTTCACACATTGGAGTTGAGATATTAAATTGATGAAACTGATTCAATTAAACCGGTTCCTGGAAGATGACACATTCTAGACAAAGGTGTGTCACCAACATGGATTAAAGGAGGAGGTGGAATTGAGAGTGCACAAACATTCAATAATATTACACAATTTATAAATAAAGAATAGTAGTTCAAACATGAGATTTCATTTTTGGATTATCAAACTGAAATAAAACATATATAGGAGAATAATGATTTAATATTTAACCAACCCCCAAAACCGTGTTCTTTCTTATTAATTCATTCTATTTAGAGTTAAATCTTAGTGGAAATTTAGAATTATTGCTTCACATGTCATTATTTTAAATAATATAAAACCCAAAAAGATTTTAATAACATTCATCTAATATAAAAAACCACAAAAAGAGATATAATAGGTCAATTAAATTAATTAATTGTACTACATAAAGAAGGATCTTCAAGAGAGATGACCCTGGTCATCCACTGCTCTGCACTAGGAAAAATATAATTATTTTTTTCCACACCACACAACAGATGTGCGTCAAAACTGACGTTGTTTCTGGGGATCCAATCATTACTTAATTTACTTTTTATATTTTCACATATTAGTTATATGTCATTTTATTTAAACATAATAATAAAAGACATCCATGATGTATTTAAATTCATAATATTATGCATGCATGAATTACTCATAGGTGCAGCAACAAAAACAAGATGAAGAAGAATATTTTAAAAGAGATCAGATGCATGAACTTAGTTAAATCATTGAACAACTAACCCGAAAGGATAAGAGTGCTTTTGATTATGTTTATGCATTAATAGAGCAATCCAACCCTAATATAGAGGAAGAACATGAGAAAGTGGTGGAATAAATTTCAACACTTATATATGAAATTGAAGAACTATAGGAAGCAAGGGATGAGGACATATCTGCTGAGCTACAAGTGGGACATCAACAATGTTTGGATGAATTCATGATTAAATATGAGAAACTACCTAACTTACCCATAAAATAAAAAGAATAAGATTCAGCACCACTGAAGGAAAAAACCATCCAAGTGGTGGAATTTGAAGTCAAGATGGAGGAACCTGACTACCTACCTCCATCCTCAGAGAGTATACTCCAAGAGGCACTTACCAATAAGGAAGACATTGAAGCTGAACCAACTCATAGAGCCGAACCATTCATTGACTCTATCCCTTATAATTTTACTGAATATGAATTCTACATCACTCCATGAGGTTTTGATTATATAGAATTAGACAACAACAACTCTGCCTTGGAGGATGAAGAAGAACCTCGATGTACACATGATGAGGAACATATAGAGATCCCTAGACACATTGAATATTTAATGACAGAAGTTCATAAAGAGATTCTAGTGTATTTCCCTAAAGAAACCATGACAAAAGATGCTTCGATGGTGAAGCATTTGTTCTTGATACTTCATGTTTTAATATTATTCAAATTGAATTACAATCTGACATTCCCAATGACTATTATTTTGATGAAGCATACCTCAAGTAACTAATGGACAAAGAAGAAGAGGTTGCACAAGTATCAACAAATAAAGGGGATGATTCATACTTCATCTTACCCCCACCATGCCAGCTATAACTCATTGTAAATGGGGGATACAGTGTACTTTGTACCATAAGGATGAAGAAAAATATGGGAAAATCCACATGTGGTCATTCAAATCAAAGAAGCATTATCCTCCATCTGAATTTGGATAACAGCAGGTACTGAATTCTTGAGGTAGTCAAAATTCAGGGCCCACATGGGGGATAATACCAAGATTTATATGTACTTTCATTCTAGGAATTAACATTTCAATTTATTTTCATTGAAATAATTTAGCATGTGGCCCCCTTTTTCTTTTATTTTTAGATTAAATGAAATGATCATTGTGATTAATTGAGTAATTTTCTATTGTTGGATCATGACTGTAGAAGGAATCCCCAGACAGTAAAGGGGAAGGGCCATGTTTCAGGAAAAAAGGGTGTTAAATTTTACTGTTTTATCTTATAAACTCTTCGCCTTTTTTTTCCACAACATGTTTTTATCATTAAATATAAAATTACATGTCCACACTTGAATTCATGTTTTACTCGACTTATCAAAGAGACATGTGTTTTTTGGGAATCTTGGGATTCCATGTTTTAGATTTCAATGTTTATATGATTACATGATTGAAATGAATAATTGAATTTTTAAAATTAATCATTGATAATCAAGTAGTGACTCGTGATTTGAAGGAATTAATTGATTCTTGTAAATAAAATTTCTCTACCATCCTTCATGATTTGAATTTCTGAAGTTTACGTGAATTGATTTATTAGTCATTCCATGAGTGATTGTTCAATGTTATATTTTCCATTCCCAAGAGGATTTATAGACCATGTACTTCCTATTTATTCTTGAGCATACTTCTTGGATGATATTGGGACATGTAACCAACAAGAACTTGTATTGAAACTTATCAAATCTATGACTATGCAAAAAGACATTTAAAATGATTGAGGCATATATTGGAAAGCCAATTTTCCTTAAAAGACCACATTTACCTCAATCCTTATTTTAGCCCATAGAGACCATGAATGGTCTTTATAGGAATGAGACATGTTTCAGGCCATTTTTATCCATTCCTACCCACCTTTGAGTATTTGCATGATATTTCAAAGTTTTAGTGTATGGTTAATGAGAATCATGGTGGACAGGATAATATACATTGTAAGGAACAAGTGTGGGGGTATTATTGTGGTAATTATAAAAGGTTGTAGAATCATTCATTATACTCTATTTTTCCCTCTTGAATTAAAAAAATAATAAAAATGACATAAAGATCCAACAAAAAGGGGAAAGAATGGGTTGTGATTTGGGAAAACCTAAAATCAACATTTTCTAGACCGATGATCTTATTATAGTATGTGTTTAAATGATGGATGTGAGATTTGATATAATCAAAACATTCGAAAAAAGAATCAAAAGTAAAAAAATAAAAAAATCTAGAGGGTGAAAAAATCATTAATTATGCTTATGGATCATATCCTTTTCTTTGAGTTTTTAAAATTAGGTGTTTCTACTTTGAAGGGGATAATTTCATTATATTTTTAATTTTGATATCAAGCATAGTACATAAGAGATTATCCTCCTACTTGAGCCTTAATTTTTAAATCATCAAATCCTACCAACCTTAAACCTCAGAGTCAATAGAACCTTTATTGAAATTCATCATGATTTTATGTGCGCTTTGTCTTTACAAAGACGAGAAAGTATTTCATTTACATGGCTATGGATAATGACCATGTTCTCATGATATGAGAATAAACTCTACTTGAATTGTATCATGAGTGATGAGAGAAATGAATCAAAAGTTATGTAAATCATGACATGTAATATTTAATAATAATTAATCAAGGATCTTGAATGAATGAAAGGATAAGTTCCATCATTTTTCAAAGGGTAAAATTAAAATATGTGAATTACTTGTTTCTTTGAAAAATGGGAAATTAAATTGATATTTTATGAAGATTTTTTAAAGTTTGATTTCACATTGATTTTTTTTTTATTTTATTACCTTGGAATTTAAATATTGGTAATATTGATGTCCTCTGATTTCCATTTTGAAATTTTATACTTGGGGACAAGCATGGTTTAAGTGTGGGGGTATTTTTCATAGAATATTTATGTGCATATTTTTTATCAAATAATGAGTTTTTTTAATGTTTTCAATGATAAAACCTATGTATTTCTTTGTTTTATTAAAATAATGGGTAATTGGAATTTAAGAATCATTATGTGAAAAATTGATAAAAGTGCATAATTTTGGATTTTTGAAAGATTTTTACCACGATGGTATTTTTTCCATTTTGTAAAAAATATAATTCCCAAATTCATTATTTTTTTAGAATCCTGATTTTATTTCATTCAAATTTCTCTTCAGGTTCTAGAGTTGATTCAAAGATCTATTAGTCTAAAAATATCATTGATGTTGGAAACTTTTCCGGGCAGACAGCGTGGACACTACCACCATAACAGATTCACAAATCAATCTCCTCACCTCTCATTTAGGTTATTACACTAGATATAGCACTAGTACACATTGGAAAAACTCTAATAAAATTTGGGGGAGTTTTTAATTCATTATGGTTTCCATTGATCTTTATACATTTGAAAGAATCTTCTTGGAAATTTCGGCCATAAAAATACATATTCAATGAAAATTCCATAACTCCTTAATCCCGTGGATAAATGAGATGAATGTTGGAGGGTGATTGGAAAACATATTTATGAACAAATTTCATGAAGGGGTCCACGTCTGAATTGTCCATTTAATGGGCCAAAAACACGCAGAATTACCGAGGATAGAATTCTGCCAATAAAAGGAGGCCCTCGACTCCATCCCAAATCATCAGCTCAACACCCACAACTATGTAGGGATCCCATAAAGGCATGGGAAAATTTTTCACCTCCATTACCCCCTTATTTCTTATTTTAGTTTTATTTTAATTTTATTTTTTTATTAGTTTTCAATTGTAATTTAAATTTTAGTTTTATTATTCCATGTCATTGTGTTTCTCCGTCCACTTTTATTAATTTCTTTAACATTCTCTCTATTCTCTTCCACCCACTCCACTAAGTTATATATTACTCTCGGAAATGAGAGGTTGACCCTAAGACTTGACCTGGGGGGAGGTGATGGTGATCATAAATTTTATTTAATGTTTAATTTTAATTTTGTCGATTGATTTGATTAGCATGTATGGGTAATGAGAATGTCCCCGATGTTTTGAATGCCTCTAATGACATGAAACTCAACCTATACCTATTCATTTATTTAATCATTCTTACTTGTCTCAATTGTTTATTTCTTCACACGTTGGAGTTGATCTAATCAATGGATGAAATGGCTTGGATTGAATTGGGTCTTGGAAGATGACACATTCTAGACAATGGTGTGTCACCAACATGGATTAAAGGAGGAGGTTGATTTCAGACTTCTCAAACATTCAATGATATTCCACATTTTATAAATAAGGAGTAGTAGTTAAAACATGAGAATTAATTTTTGTATTATCAAACTGAAATAAAACATATAAAGTATAATAATTATTGAACATTTAAAAAACCCCCAAAACCAAATTATTTCATATAAATTCACTTCTGGATGTAGAGGTTTTCCCAACACCTATATAGTACTTTTACCAACGGTATAAGGAAACTGTTGGTAAAAGCTAGTTAAATAATATTTTCCCAATAGTTTTTCAAAACCGTTGGGAAAAGTATACTCTATACATATGGTTTTCTTAAAAAATTGGTATAGAGAGGTTTAAATAATCATTTACCAACAGTTTTTACAAATCATTGGGATTGTTTTTCACCAAATTCACAGATGCTCAAACTCCCCCATTCCACGCGACTGCAGCACTAAACAAAAGGGAGAATTGGGATTTTCCTTCCCCTATGGCGGAAATCCTACCATCTTTATGATTTATCAGTTCTTCACTTGTATTATATATGTGATACTACATCTAATATTTTGGTTTTATGTTTTCATTTGTGGAAGTGGAGAAGCAGGATTCTGTTTACCCTATTGTGGAAATTCTTCATTCCGATCCATTTTCAAAATTTCTTATTTCTACACTTCTAATTTGTAAGTGATACTTTCATTTTAATGTTCTACTTCTACTGCTTTGGTTTTATGTTTTGATTTGGGTGTGTATGAATTTTGTTTTCTATTTGATTTGGGTGTGTGTGTTGGGCTTTTACAGTGAATCAAATTTGATTCAAAATGAATTATGTGTTAATATCATCCATAAATTTTCAGTTCTTGGAAGGCTTGGTATTGCTGGGAATTTTGTGTTAATTTCATCCATATTCCACATGATTCATATCATGGTAAGAATTTGTGATGATTTTGTTAAGATCGGAGAGAAAACACATAAACTATGGGTTGTTTATAGTGGCATGGTTAGTCATGAGTGATAATTGGCTTCCAAGGATGACTGTACTAATATAACATTAGGGTTAATTAAATATGTTTCACACAGTATGTGGTATATTATGTCTCTTTATTGCCCAATACTCACTTTTATGATGGTGGGGTGATTTTCACTAGCCATGATGGAATGTGTATACATCCATAACAATGTTAGATAAGTCACAAGTCTAATTCAGTAATCTTGTTATCATTGACAAACATTATTATTAAACTCAAATCTAAAAATAAATGTTTTTGTCCATACATTATGAAATTAAACCTTTTTTCAATACATGAATGACCTATTAGTGTGTAAGCCTAAACTTTATCCACCCATTGGGAGCACTTGACTTGAAGAACTAATTGGGTAATGAATGGTATGACCATAGAGGTGCCATGAATGATTTATTGAACATGAGTGAATGATTTTGGATGCCTGTAACACATAATGGGGCCTTAGGCATGTGCCACTATTTGGGATGCCTATAAAGGGGCCTTGAAGTCCTCTTTTACAAACGGTTGTGTGAAACCATTGGTAAAACACTTCCCTTTACCAATGGTTTTATTTAATGACGAGGCAATGCAATTTTAATGATGATTGTGGATTTCGAGTTATTGACCCGACTCGCGCTCTTTCCACCGATGAACCAGATGATTGGGTACAACTCATGTTCCTAGGTCGAATTTGAGAATTTATTTAGCCTCTTGTATAGTACTACTTCCTAATTTTTGTGACTATATTTTTCTTCTTGATACATGACATACATTACCATCATTCTGTTTATGTTTATGTTATTAGATGGTATTACTGATTTGGTTATTTTCATCGATTTCTAATATTTTCCCTTTTTTATATTTCTTCCACTGTTTAACTGATAATATTAAAACTGTGAAAATTAGGAAATGAGGTAATAGTCTCATCCAGACATAGTAAAGGCTCTTAGTATTAGTCAATAACATTTTGAATTTTTCTAGATGTGCTTGAGGCCATGTGGCCATCTGAGTTTGGGTCAATAATGAGTGGAATCCTGGTTTGGGACGTCAAAATTCATGGATATCCTTTTTATAGGTGTTTTTAATCAAATCCATACCTATAACTATTGAATTCACCTCTCTAAAATCAATTGGGACATGATAAAATAAAAACAACTACATCATTCAGAGTGTGTATCCTAGTACATACCGTCAAACAATCATAAATCTTCGGTTTCATTATGTTTTTTATCAGAATGGATTTTCTATATTATGTGTTTTGGGTTACACTTTAGTTATTTGTTTCTAATTAATTCCCTATTTATTTTCATTGCAGGAAATGACACTAATTGAAGAGATGTAGTGGAAAAAGATTACATAAAATAATCATCGCATGACACAGATTGGTGTTCCACCACACATCCATGCTGTGAGTATTTTATTTCAAATATATATATTTCAATAACTTATAATATCATGTTTTTAAATTTGTGTTAAACTTTTTTTCAGGATCGACCCCCTAGATGATAGATATCTGACGAGGTTCCTGATATTGCTCCCAGTAAAGAGGCTAGTGGTAGGAGGGGGTGGTGTAAGAGTCAGATGATCATCTGGTGATCCCGGTACTGAGGTAGGTGGTACAAGGGCTTGTGGTGAGAGAGTTAGACAATCTACTGGTCTTAACTGATGGGACTATGCCCCTATCACAGACGTATCTTCTACACACCATTTTGATCCTGGTGTGTCTTTAGGGACACACGAGATATTTAGGCCTCCGATGATTACACTACCAGTTGTCCAGAGGTCTGTGCCATCATCATTTTATTCTAGTTCATTAACTTAGAGCTATTATATTACACCTTCTACAAATCCTTCTCTAACAAAGTATGTGGTTGAGGAGTATCCACTACGGGACACTCCACCAGTACAGGATATTCCTTCAGCTTCTGTACATCCAGTGATTCCCATTGATCCGACTACCACATGTATAATTATATAACTCTATCAAATTTTTATACCAAAATTTATTTTTATTATAACTTCTACTGATATTTTTTTCTATAAGAACAGATTCATCTACTGATATGAGGTGGGAGTGGGGGCGTACTGACTTGCATGTAGTATGGAACCACTAGACACAGTTGATGGTTGAATACATTGATGAATGGAAAATGATTGATAAAGCTGGGCAGGAATGTCAGGGTTTTTTGGCGACGCTATCCAAATACTCCAACATCATTCTGGTCATCCCTCTCTCTTGGAGACATCTACCACACGAAGTCAAGGATAATGCGTGGGCACAAATATGTGTAAAAAATCTATTGGATTTAATATAGTATTTTTTTGTATTTATATGAATTAATCTATTTGGTGTCAGCTTTGGTTTAACTTCCCTGATGGTGAAGGTGCACAGCCAACATGTTTAAATTAGCTAGGAGAGCATTGGAGAGGTTATAAGAATGATCTTTATGTTGGATGGTGTGATAGAGTGGGCATGGATTTGGATACAGTACCTATCACAGATGACTTCCTGATAGAGAAATATTTCCAAATGATTACCCATTGGGTGACTGCCAAATTTAAGGTATTAATCCCATTTGAGGTATTTAAATGAAATTTTTCATATTTTGAATTAATATTATCATATTAGTTATTAAAAATTATTTTGGAATCTTCTAAAAAAACAAAAAGAACATTGATTGAAAGCAAAACCTTCAGACTTTGGGTTTCACTACTATGTCAGATCATGAGTGGCAGCTGGTACGATATAGTTGTTTATAATTTTTCTCTAAGACTTTCCGTTTTTATTGTTTCCTACATATATTATGTGATTTATTTAATATTGAATATATGATTATACTTTCAATTTATATTGTTTCATTTTCATTACAGAAGCAAAAATTTAATATTGAAGGACGTCTCCCTTGAGGAATATTGTTTTGATCTAGTAGAAGAAAAAAGATGGAACTGTGGTTAATGAACCGACACAAGAAAAGATTATAAGTTTTAATTTGTTTATTTAAAAGTTTAATATCTATTTTGAAATTAAATAATCTATTAATATTTTTACAGGCTGATTTAGAGGCCCCTGATGCCCAAAAGCCGGACAATTTAGGGCCACATGAACATTTATATCATGTTTTGGGAGATGAGCACTCTGGTCAATTATGCTACCAACCTGGTAAGAATATAGTCCTGACGTGGTATTTTTCCTCTCTAGGAATCCATTCTACTACCACTAAGTTAGAACAGGTCAAGGAGCATGCAAGACAGTCTGATAAAAGGTTCATAGTTTTGGAAGAACATGCTCAAATGAGGGAGAAAAAATTTATGAAACTGATCAAATAATTTTCTTCATCACATCCACCAGAGGCTAGCGCGACTTTTCAAATATATACGTCGCAGATGGGTGTTTTATCCTCGGCACCAGGAGGCAGTTCTAGTGGCAGTCGAGATGATGACGTTCCTGGTGATGAAGAGGATGCTGAAGAGGATGAGGGTGAGAATGAGGATGTAGACGAGGGTGAGGATGGGGATGAGTGAGAGGAAGGGGATGAGGATGAGCATGGGTATGATGACTATGATGATGATGCGAACAAAGATAGCGGCGAAGATGAGGCTGATGATGACAGTGGTGATGGTGATGGTGATCAGGGGCAGATTGATCCATTACATTTTTGAATTCTTTATAACTCTATATTTTTTGTCCTGTTTTTTCACTTTGGTATTTTTATTTTTTAATTTAGTATAACTCTTTATTTTTGACCAAATATAGAAGCATAATGATGTTATAGTGGTTTATGGGGCTTTTGGGGCTTGTTCGGAGCTCGGAACCTCAGTCGGCGTAAAAAAAATACTATGCCTCATGGTTAGTAAAAAATTTCACTCCATCCCACAGGGTATCTACGAAACATATAGGGATATATATTATAATCAATGTGCATGATTTTCCCTAACCATTCACCAGGGGATGCACATCAGGCACAATTTCTATAGTTTTAGTATAAGATATTATCACGGTTGTTGCATGATTTTCCAAAATTGAATACAAAAAACCAAACAAACGCATTCATATTTTGTTGATACATTAGGAAAATGATTAATGAGTCATATGTGACATGTACGAGTCATCCCTGACTCAATATGTGGCACAATGTGGCTGGTATCACTCAAAGTGTCTCTCTCTTGTTTAAAATGGACACCTTTTTATATAAAAACAACTGGCATACGAAAAACTGACCAAACGTATTTGGATTGTGTTGATACATTAGGAAAAGGATCCATGGGTCATATGTGACATGTAAGACTCAATCCCAACTCAATACAAGGAACTATGTGGCCGGTACCACTCAAGGTGTCTCACTTTTATTTGATATGGAAAACATTTTAAGTGAAAACAAAAACTGATAAACGGAAAGTGAACCAAACATTTTTGGATTCTGTTGATACATTGGCACAATGATCCATGGGACATTTTTGATGTTTAAGTGTCAACCCCGCATAAATCTGATGCATGGTGTTGCCGGTACCACTAAAAGTGTCTCACTTTTATTTGAAATGGACCAAATTTTAAGTGAAAACAACAACTGACATACGAAAAACTGATCAAATGCATTCAGATTGTGTTGATACTTTATGAAAACAATACATTGGTCATTTTTGATGGGCACAAGTCATCTCCACCACAACTAGAGGTTTCGTGTGACCGTGATGGACGAAAATGCACTTTGCCTGTTGTAAATGGCCAAAACATGCATTTAACGGTCAAATGCATGCCGAAAGACATCCAAATTTCTTGAAATCACACGAAAACACACTAATTATTATTCATGAGTTGTACGAGGAGACAGAACATCATTCAGACAAGTTGTTTTCATGGCACGACTGAATATGTGTTTGTTAGGTGTTTGACATGCTTGAAAAGTGTACATGGGGTGGTCAAAACAAGACGAATGACCTCAGAATGGAATGAAAACGGATGAAAGAAAGGATGGGTGAATTGTAAGATGGTCTGCTAGACGGCACCTCAATCAGAGGTTTCATGTGACCGCGCTGGCCAAAAATGCACTCCTTGTGTCGTAAATTGCCAAAACATGCGTTTAACGGTCAAATGCATGACTAACGACAATGGGATGACTTGAAATCACATTAAAAAACCCTAATTCTTATTCGTGAGGTGTAAGAGGAGACGACATTCCATTTAGATTCACATTTTGCACAGTACGGCTGAATATGTGTTTTTTAGGTGTTTGGTGCGCTTGAAAAGCATACGTGGGGTGGTCAAAATTGGCCGAACGACCTCGGAATTCCATGAAATCAGACGAAAACAAAGGGTGGGTGAATTGTGAAATGGTAGGCTAGACAGAACATCAATTGGAGGTGTCGTGTGACTGCGGTGGCCGAACACACACTACATGTTATGTAAATGGCCAAAACATTTCATTAACGGTCAAATGAATGATGAATGACATCAGAATGACTTGAAATTACACAAAAACACCCTAACTGTCATTTGTGAGGTGTACGAGGATATGTCATGTCATTCGGAAGTGCGGTTTGAGCTATACGACTGAATATCTATTTTTTAGGTGTTCAGCTCACATGAAAAACGTGCATGGGGTGGTCAAAAACGGTCTAACAACCTCGGAATGCCATTAAATCGGACGACAACAAAGGGTGGGTGAATTGTGAAATGATTAGCCAGACAATACGTCAATCGGACGTGTTGTGTGACCGCGCTGGCCGAAAACGCACTCCGCATGTCGTAAATGTCCAAAACATGTGTTTAACTGTCAAATGCATGCCAAATGACATCGTAATGACTTAAAATCATAGAAAGACACATTAATTATTATTCATGAGGTGTAAAAGGAGACAACACATCATTCGGACGTGTGGTTTGCACGGCACGGCTGAATATGTGTTATTTAGGTGTTTGGCGTGCTTGAAAAACATGCGTGGGGTTGTCAAAATTGGCTGAACGACCTTAAAATTCCATGAAATCATATTAAAACAAAGGGAGGGTGAATTTTGAAATGGTTGGCCAAACTACACATTAATCAGATTTGTCGTGTGACCGCGCTAGCCAAAGACGCACTCGGTGTGTCGTAAATTGCCAAAACATGTGTTTAGCTATCAAATTCATGCCAAATGACCTCAGAATGACTTGAAATCTTTCAAAGACACCCTAATAATTATTATTGAGGTGTATGAGGTAACGAAACATCATTCGGACGTGCGGTTTGCACGGAACGGCTGAATATGTGTTTTTAGGTGTTTGTCGCGCTTGAAAAGCACACGTGGGGTGGTCAAAACTGGCCAAATGACCTTGGAATGACATGAAATCAGACAAAAACAAAGGGTGGGTGAATTTTAAAATGTTTGGTTAGACATCACGTCAATCAGAGGTGTCATGTGACCGCGGTGGCCGAAAACGCACTCCACGTGTTGAAAATGGCCAAAACATGCGTTTAATGGTCAAATGCATGCAGAACGACATCCAAAAGACTTGAAATCATACGAAAACGCCCAATTTTTTATTCTTGAGGTGTATGAGGAGACTTCACATCTTTCAGACGCACGTTTTGTGCGACATGACTGAATATGAGTTTTTTAGGTGATTGGCGCACTTGAAAAGTGTGCGTGGGGCTGTCAAAACTGACCGAACAACCTCATAATCCCATGAAATAGGATGACAACAATGGGGGTTGAATTGTGAAATGTTCGGCCAGATGGAACGTCAATCGGAGGTGTCTTCTTACCGCGGTGGCTGTAAACGCAAATTGCATGTCGTAAATGGCCAAAACATGTGTTTTACAGTCAAATACATACCGAACGATTTTAGAATGACTTGAAATCACACGAAAACACCCTAATTATTATTACTGAGGTGTACTAAAATAGGGCATGTCATTTGAACCGATGGTTTGCACGGAACGACAGAATATGCATTTTTTAAGGTGTTTGGCGCGCTTAAAAAGCATGCGTTGGGTGGTCAAAACCAGCCGAACAACCTCAGAATGCCATGAAATCAGACAACGACAAAGGGTTGGTGATTCGTGAAATGGTCAGTCAGACAGAACATCAATCGGAGGTGTCATGTGACCGCGGTGGATGAAAACATACTCCGCGTGTCGTAAATGGTCAAAACATGCGTTTAACGGTCAAATGCACACCGAACAACATTAGAATGACCTGAAATCACACGAAAACACCCTAACAATTATTCTTGAGGTGTATAAGAAGACCAAATGTCATTCGGATGTGCAGTTCCCATGGCACGACTGAATAGGAGTTTTTTAGGTGTTTGGTGTGCTTCAAAAGCATGCGTGGTGTAGTCAAAATGGGATGAACGACCTCAGAATTCCATCAAATCGGACGAACAAAAAGGGTGGGTGAATTTGTGAAATGTTTGTCCAGACAGCACTCCAATTATAGGTGTTGTGTGTCCAAGGTGGCTGAAAATGCACTCTACGTGCCACAAATTGCCAAAACATGTGTTTTACTATCAAATACACACTGATCGATATTAAAATGAATTGAAATCAAACGAAAACACCCTAATTATTATTTTTGAGGTGTAAGAAAATACGACAAGTCATTTGGACATACGGTTTGCATATCATGGTAGAATATGTGTTTTTAGGTGTTTGGCGCACTTGAAAAACATGTGTGGGGTGGTCGAAACCGGCCGAACGACCACAAAATACCATGAAATCGGATGAAAACAAAGTGTGGGTTAATTTTGAAATGTTCAGCCAGGCGACATGTCAATTGGAGGTGTTGTGTGACTGTGGTGGATGAAAACGCACTCCAGACCCACCCCCCCCCCCCCCCCCCCCCCCCGCCCCGGATAGCCCCGTCACCCCCAGAGAGCCCCTGCACCCCCTCGGACATCCCCCCCCCATCACCCCGAACATCCCCCCACCCAATGGAGAGCCCCCCACCCCCACCCCCCGAACTGCCCCACCCCGGACAGACCCCAACCCAACGATCCATGGATAATTTGTGACAGGTACGAGTCAACCCCACCTCAATCCGAGGAATGGTGTGACTGAAATCACTCAAATTGTGTCACTTTTGTTTGAAATGGACAACATTTTAACTGAAAACAACAACTTACATATAGAAAATATTCACAAGGCTACACATAGATTTTTGAAATTAAGGGATAAATAATAAAATATGGTCTATTTGTCATACGTTAATAGAAGAAAATATTCACAAGGCATAGATTGAAACACAATGGGTCATAATATATATAGAAAAACATGAATTATATTAGGAATGAGTCTCATCATCCCATCATGAACATGAACCAACACTCATGTTCTAATTCTCAATCACGGGTCGTTCATTATATACAATAACATACAACAGATAAATATCATATAGTGATTTCATATGAAATCTATGAACACTCAAGCATACCATATAACAAATTGGCCAACAAGGCTACACATAGATTCATGAAAAATAAGATTCAAAGTCCCATAAAAATACCACAATGGTGAGGAATACATATAGTGTCACCCTAACCCCATGTATCACCTCAATCCCATCCTCAAACACAGGGTTCTAGGACCAAAACAAAGTCCCTTTGAGAACCCAATACCAAAGACATAATTTAATATTCATACCCACTACCCAAGATGGGGATTCATCTCACATCCCACCCAGGAGAGAAAATTACAATTAGCCACATACCCCCTTATTCTAATTGAAAAGTCTATGAAAAACATGTAAGCTATTCCTGTAACCCATCTCATATGTCGAGACTGGTCGATGATTCCCACTAACACATCAGGAACAATTTATACATGGATACATAATCATTAGAGGAATATAAACATCTCACTTGCTTCCTATAACTCAACCTAGGTCTAAGAACATGACCAATACCATTGTCTATCTTATGGGTGTCATGATCCTAGACACTCACCAATGTTATTCTAATTGTTTTAAGATAATCAACCCAAGACCATGACTAAACATCCCATGTTCTTCCTATAACATATAGGTGTTTTCTCTTGTGAGTATTAGGGTTGTGGTTAGAGTGAGTAATGAATTCTAAATATTGATTACTCTTATGTGCGTTGGTGTTGTGGATTGAGTGAGGAATGAATTCTAAATTTAGAATACTCTGATGGGTGTTATTTCATTTCCTATAACATGTATGCTATTTCTATTATGGGTATTATTGCATTTGAATTTATAAATTTCTAAACATCTAAATTCTGGAATGAATTTCAAATTTTGAATACATTGGATGGTGATTTTTTTAATGGTGTGGTTGCAGGTCTAGAGAGGGGTTGTTGTGTTGTTGCAGGTCTGGAGAGGGGAGACGGGCCTGCTACTGTGGAGCTGAGCAATTTTATACCAACGGTTTCAAAACCATTGCTATAGATACTATAATATAACTATACCAACGGTTTGTTATAACCGTTGGTATAGGTTTATACAAATGGTTATAGCAAAACTTTCAGTATAGCCTTATGTCTTGACATATCCCCTCTATACCAACAGTTTATAAACATTGGTATAAGTGTTACACACATATACCAATGGTTTACAAACCTTTGGTATACCTTCTATTTTGACACCTATACCAATGGTTTTTCACAGAAACGTTGGTATATGCCTATTGTCACTCCTTAATTGGCCACAGTTGAGGGAACCATTGATATACTATATACCAATGGTTTCTAGGCCTTTACAAATGGTTTACAACCATTGGTACAGTGTAAAATTCTAGTAGTGATTCATTCTATCTAGACCAGCATTTAAGTATAAATTTAGAATTCTTTCATCACATGTCATTATTTTTAATGATAAAAAACCCAAAAAGATTTTAATCACTATAATTTAAAATAAACCATAAAAATATATAGAATAGTTTAATTATATAAAGAAAGTGAACTACATTGATAAGGATCCTCAAGAGAGTTGACCATGGTCTGCCACTGTGCTGAACTAGGAAAAATATAATTATTTTAGTCCACACCCCAAGATAGACGTGCATCAAAACTAAAGTTGTTTTCCGGGATCCATTCATTAGTTCATTTTCTTTTTCTATTTTCACATCTTATTAAGATTTCATTTCATTTAAAAAACTAAAAAATACTTCTAGTATGTTTTCAAAATCAGAATATTATGCTTGGAAAAATTACTCATAGGTGCAACAACAACAACAAGAAGAAGATGAATATTTTAGAAGAGATCTGGTGCATGAACTTAGAAAAAACATTGAACAACTAACCAGAAAGGCTGATTGTGATTTTGATTATGTTCGTACATTATTGGAACAACCCAACTCTAAGTTGGAGAAAGAACCTGAGAATGTTGTGTATGAAATTTAACCACTTATATTTGAAATTGACGAACCTAAGGAGGCAAGGGAAAAAGACATACCTACTGAGCTACAAGTGGTAGATCAAAAAAGTATGGATTAATTATTGATTAAATGTGAGGAACTACCTGACCTCCCCATACAATACAAAGAGGAAGATTCAACACCACAAAAGGAAGAAACCACCCAAGTGGTGGAATTTGAAGTCAATATGGTGGATCCTGACTACCTGCCTCCATCCTCAGAGTGTCTACACCAAGAGGCACTCACAACTAAGGCAGAGATTTAATCTGGACCAACTCGGGGAGTTGAACCATTCATTGACTCTATCCCTTCTAATTTTATTTAATCTAAATTCTACATAACTCCTTGTGGTTTTGATATACAGAATCAGAAAATCTCAGCTATGCCTTGGAGGATGAAGAAGAACCTAGATGTGAACTTGCGGAGGAACATATAGATCTCCCTGGATATGTTGAATATTTACTCATACAAGTTCATGAAGAGATACTAGTGGATTTCCTTAAGGAAACCATTACAAAATATTCTTACATAGATGGGGAAGAATTTGATCTTGATACATAATGTTTTAATATTATTCAAATAGAATTACACTCTGACTTTCCCAATGACTATTCTTTTGATGAAGCATTCCTCGAGGAACCAATGTACAGAGAATAAGAGGCTTCACAAGTAGAAACCAAGAAGGAGGATGATTAATACTTCATCCTACCCCCACCATTCAAGATATACCTCATTGTTAAGGGGGTGTGGATATGGTGTACGCTATCCCTAGATCATTACTCACCTATAATGATGAAGCACAAGATGTGAAAAGCCACATGTAGTGGTTACAATCAAAGAATCATCATCCTCCATCAGACTATGGATAACAGCAGGTACTTCCCTCTAGAGGTAGTCAAAATTCTGGGACGACTTAGGGGATAATACCAAGATTTATCTTTCCTTTCTTTCTAGGAATTCATATTTCAATTTATCTTATTGGAAATAATTTAGCATGTGGCCCCCTCCCTCTTTTCATTTTGAGCATAAATGAAATTATCATTCTGATTAATTGAGTAATTTTCCTTTTTAGGATCATAACAGTAGAAGGAAGCCCCAGATAGTGAATTAGAATGACCAAGTTTCATGGTAAAAGGGTGTTCAATTTTAGTGTTTTATCTTTTAAACTCTCCACATTTTTTTCCATAACATGTTTTGAGATTTACAGATAAATTTGCATGCCCAAACATGAATTCATGATTTACTCGACTTATCTAGGAGCCATGATTTTCTTAGGAATCCTATGATACCATGTTTTAGATTTCAATTTTTATATGATTAAATGATTGAAATTAATAATTTAATGTTTAAAATTAATCATCGATATTGAAGTACAGACTCTTGATTTGAAGGAATTAATTTATTCATTTAAATTAAATTTCCCTACCATCCTTCAAGCTTTGAATTTCTGAAGTTCATGTGAACTGATTTATTAATCAAGCCATGAGTGATTTTCTAATGTTATATTTCCCATTCCGGAGAAGATTTATAGACCAAGTTCTTCCTACTTATTCTTGAGCATATTTCTTGAGTAATCTTGGGACATGTAACCAACCATAACTTGTATTGAAACATTTCAAATCTATGACAATGAAAAAACACATTTAAAATGACTGAGGCATCTTTGAAAAGATAATTTTACTTGAAATACTACCTTTACATCAATCCTTCTTTTATCACATAGAGGTAATGAATGACTTTTATATGAATGAGTCATGTTTGAAGCCATTTTTATCCATTCTTACCCTCCTCTGAGTATTTTCATGATATTTTAAAGTCGAAGTGTGTGGGTAATTAGAATCATGGAGGACGGGATGATATATAGTGTAAGGAAGAAGTGAAGGGGTTTTATTGTGGTAATTGTAAAAGGTTGTGGAATCACTCATTATACTCTATTTTTTCCCCTCATGAATTAAATAAATAAAAAAATGAAAAAAATAACCACAAAAAGTGAAAAAATGGGTTATGATTAGGGAAAACCCAAAATCACCATTTTCTAGACCGACGATCTTGGGAGCGTATATGGTTAGGTGATTAATGTTAGGTATGATATAATCATAATTGTCAAAAAAATTAAAGTAAAAAATAAGAAAAAATATTCATGTGGGTGCACAAATCATTCATTATGCTTACTTGATCATAACATTTTCAATGAGTTTTGGAAAGTGGGTGTTGCTACTATGAAGGTGATAATTTTATTATATTTTTACGTTTGATATCATGCATAGTACTTAATATATTAGCCTCATCATTGAGCCTTCATTTTTAAAGCATCAAATCCTACCAACCATAATTCTCAGAGTCAATAGAACCTTAATTTCAAGTCATCGTGATTTTATGTGCATTTTGTCTTTACAAAGTGAAGAAAGTAGTTTATTTACAAGCCTATAGTAAGGAGCATGTTCTCATGATATGAGCATAACTCTACTTGAATTGTATAATGAGTAATGAGAGAAAATAATCAAATGTGAGGTAAATCAGGACGTGTATTGTATAATAATAATGAATCAAGGAGCTTGAATTAATGAAAGAATAAGTTCCATCAATTTTCAAATGGTAAAAGTAAAATATGTAAACTATTTTTTTCTTTGAAAAAATGGGAAATTAAATTGATATTTTTGAAATTTTTGAATGTTTTATTTCACATTGAAAATTTATTGATTTAATTGAATTGGAATTTGAATATTGGTAACATTTGTGTCCTCTAATTTCTATTTTGAGATTTTATGCTTGAGGACAAGCATAGTTTAAGTGTGGGGGTATTTGAGAGAGCAAATTTATGTGCATATTTTTATCAAATAATGATGATTTTTTAATTTTATTCAAAGTTAAAACCCATTTATTTCAAAGTATTATTAAAATAATGGGTAATTTGAATTATATAATGATTATGAGAAAAATTGAAAAAAGTGCATAATTTTGGATTTTTGACAGTTTTTTACTACAAAGGTATTTTTTCATTTTTTAAAAAATATAATCCCAAAATTCATGATTATTTTTCTTAGAATCATGATTTTATTTCATTGAGGTTTATCTTAAAGACACAGATTTGATTCAAATATCTATTAGTCCAAAAAATTCATTGATGTTGGAATTTTTTCTAAGCAAATAGAATGTACCCCACCACTATAACGGATGAAAAAATCAGTCTCCTCACTTCATATTTAGGTGATTCCACCCCTAAATAGAACTAGGACACATAGGACCTACATTAAAAACAAATTTGGGGGTATCATGAAGTCATGAAGTTTTCCATTGATCATTACAAATTTGAAGACACCTTCATGGAAATTTCATCCAAAAAAAGTATTATTCAATGGAAATTCTATAACTCTTTAACCTTGTTGATAAATGAGCTGAAATTTGGAGGGTGAATGGAAAGCACATTATTGAATAACTTTTATTAAGTGTTCCAAACATTAATCTAACATTATTAGGCCAAAAATGTTAAAACTTTCAGAGGAATGAATTATTCCTATAAAAGCAGGCCCTCGCCTTCTTCCTAAATCATCAGCTCAACACCCACAGCAAAGGAGGAATCCCACCATGGGACGTGAAACTTCTTCTTCTCTTTCCCCACTAATTTATTCTTTATATTTTATTTTAATTTTAATTTTTTACTATTTTTCAATTGTAAATCAAATTTTAGTTTTATTAATCCATGCCTTTGTGTTTCTCCATCCACTTTTCTTCATTTCTTTCCCTCTCTCTCTTCTCTTCCACCAACCCCACTGAGTAATATCTTACTCTAAGAAATGAGAGGCTGACCCCGAGACTTGGCCTGGGGGGAGTTGAAGGTGATCATGAATTTTCTTTAATGTTTAATTTTAAGTTTTGAAATAGATTTTATTAGCACACACAGGTAATGTGAATGTCTCCAATGCTGTGACTGACTCCAATGACATGCAACTAAACCTGTCCCTATTCTTTTATTTAATCATTTTCCCTATCTCTATTGGTTAGTCCTTTAGATGTTGGATTTGAGCTAATCAATGTATGAAATGGCTTTGATTGACCTGGGTCCTGGAAGATGACACATTCTAGACAAAGGTGTGTCACCAACTTGGATTAAAGGAAGAGGGGGAATTGATAGTGCTCAAACATTCAATGATATTCCACAATTTATAATTAAATAATAGAAGTTAAAACATGAGATTTCATGTTTGGATTATCAAACTAAAATAAAACATATAAAGGATCATAATGATTGAACATTTTACCAACCCCCAGAACCATGTTCTTAGTTATTAGTTCATTCTGTTTAGACTTGCATCTTAGTATAAATTTAGAATTCTTTATTAACATGTCATTAATTTAAATAATAAAAAACCCAAAAAGATTTTCATCAATTTCATTTAATAAAAAAACCACAAAAAGAGATATAATTGGTGAATTAGATAATCTAAGTGAACTACATTGAGAAGTTTATTCAAGCGAGATGACTCTGGTCAACCTCTATGTTGCACTAGGAAAAATATAATTATTTTTGTCCACACCCCGCGACGGGTGTGCGTCAAAACTAATGTTGTTTCCAAGGATACAATCATTAGTTTATTTAACTTTTCTATTTTCACATCTTCGTTAGATTTCATTTCATTTAAAAAACTAAAAAAAGGCTTCCATGATGTCTTCAAATTCAGTATATTATGCATGGAAAAATTAATCATAGGTGCAGCAACACCAAAAAAAAGAAGATAATTATTTTGGAAGATCAATGGTGCATGAACATAGAGAATGAATTAAAAAAATTACCAGAAATTATTATATAGGTTTTGATTATGTTTGTTCATTAATGGAGTAACCCAAACCTAAACCAAGGAATATCCTGATAAAGTGGTTGAAGAAATTTAACCACATATATTTGAAATTGAAGAACATGAGGAGTCAAGGGAGGAAGACTTACCTGGTGAGATAAAAGTGGGAGATCAAAAATGTTTGGATGAATTTTTGATTAATTGTGAGGAACTACCTGACCTCCCCATAAAATAAAAAGAAGAAGATTTATCACCACTAAAGAAAGAAACCACCCAAGTGGTGGAATTTGAAGTCATGATTGAGAAGCCCGACTACATGCCTCTATCCTCGGAGAGTCTACTACAAGAGGCACATACCAATGAGGTAGAGATTGTAGCTGAACCGACTCAGGGATTTGAAAAATTCATTAACTCTATCCCTTCTAATTTTATTGAATCTAAATTCTACATCACTCGTTGTGGTTTTTGATTATACAGAATCTACCAATCATAGCTATGCGTTGGAGGATGAATAAGAACCATGATGTGCACATGTTGAGGAACATATGGAGCTCTCTTGAAACATTTAATATTTAATGAAGGAAGATCATGAAGAGATTATAGTGGATTTCCATAAGGAAATCATGATAAAAGATTCTTACTTTGATGGGGAATAATTTGATATTGATAGTTCATGTTTTAATATTATTAAATAGAATTACACTCTGACTTTCCTATTGACTATTCTTTTGAAAAAACATACCTTAAGGAACCAATGGATAGAGAAGATAAGGTTGCACAAGTAGAAATCTAGAAGGAGGATGATTCATACTTCATCATTCCCCACTATTCAAGCTATACCTCATTTTGAAGGGTGGGATATGGTGTACTCTATCCATGGATCATAACTCACCCAGTATAATGAATCACAAGTTGAGAAATTCCACATGTGGTTGTTCCAATCCAAAAATCTTCATCCTCTATCAGAAAATGGATAACAGTTGGTACTTCCCTTTGGAGGTAGTCAAAATTCAGGGCCCACATGGGGGATAATGCCAATATTTATCTTTACTTGCATTCAATGAATTTAGATGTAAATTTCTTTTCTTTGAAATAATTTAGCAAGCGGACACCTACCTCTTTTCATTTTAACCTTAAATGAAATGATCAGTGTGATTAATTTAGTAATTTTATTTTGTAGGATCATGATGGTAGAAGGAAGCCCTAGACAGTGAATGGGAAAGACCAAGTTTCATGGGGAAAGGGTGTTCATTTTTTTTGTTTTGTCTTTTAAACATTCCACATTTTTTTCCACAACATGTTTTCAGCATTAAAGATAAAATTGCATGACCACACTTAAATTCATGTTTCACTCAACTTACCTAGGGGACATGAGTTTCTTAGGAATAATGAGATTCCATGTTTAAGATTTCAATTTTGAAATGATTAAATTATTGAAATTAATAGTTGAATTTTAAAATGAAGCATGGTTATTTAAGTAATGACTCATGATTTGAAGGAATTAATTGATTCATGTAAATGAAATTTTCCTACCATCCTCCATGCTTTGAATTTCTGAAGTTCATGTGAATTTATTTATTAGTCATGCCATGAGTGATTGTCCACTATTATATTTACCATTCCTATGAGGATTTCAAGACAAAGTACTTCCTATTTAATCTTGAGAAAATTATTTAAGTGATCTTGGGACATGTAACCGACCGAAAATTGTATTGAAACTTTTCAAGTCTATGACTATGAAAAAACACAATTAAAATTATTGAGGCGTCCTTTAAAAAGATAATTTTCTTTAAAAGACCACCTTGAAATCAATCCTACTTTTAGCCCATAAAGACCAGGAATGACCTTTATAGTAATGAGCCATATTTTAATCCATTTTTATCAATTCCAACACTCCTCTGAGTATTTTCATAATATTTTAATGTTGAAGTGTGGGGGTAAAGGGAATCATGGTAGACGAGATGATATACATTATAAGGAAGAAGTGTGGGTGTATTATTGTGTTAATTGTAAAAGGTTGTGGAATCATTCATTATACTCTATTTTTTGCCACACTTGAATTAAAAAAATGTCAAATTGAAAAAAATAACAAACAAAAAGAGAAACAAATGGGTTGTGATTTGGGAAAACAAAAAATCACCATTTTTCTGAACGATGATATTATGATCCTATGTGGTTATGTGATGGATGTGAGGTTTTATATAATGATAAATTTAGAAAAAAGAAAAAAAGTAAAAAATAAAAAATACATTCAAGAGAGTGCACAAATCATTCATTATTATTACTTGATCATAACATTTTCTTTTAGTTTTGGGAAGTGGGTGTTTCTAAATTGAAGGGGATAATTTCATTATATTTTTACTTTTGATATCATGAATAGTACTTAAGAGATTACCCTCCTCCTTGAGCCTTAATATTTAATGAATCAAATCCTACCAACCTTAAGCCTCAAAGTCAATAAAACCTTAATTGCAAGTCCTCGTGATTTTATGTGTGTTTTGTCTTTACAAAGTGGAGAAATTTGTTCATTTACAAGCCTATGGATAATGAGCATGTTTCTCAAGATATAAGCATAAATCTATATTAATTGTATCATGAGTGATGAGAGAAAAGAATCAAAAGTGAGGTAAATCATAACTTGGCATGTTTAATAATACTAAATGAAGGAGATAGAATGAGTGAAATGAGAAGTTCCATTAATTTTCAAAGGGAAAAAGTAAAATATGTGAATTATTTGTTTCTTTGAAAAATGAAAAATTAAATTGATATTTTTTCAGATTTTTGAAAGTTTGATTTCACATTGATTTTTTTTTTGATTTTATTTCTTTGGAATTTGAATTTTGGTAACATTGGTGTTCTATGATTTCCATGTGGAGATTTTATTCTTGAGGACAAGCATTGTTTAAGTGTGGTGGTATTTGACAAAAAAAAAATTTGCATATTTTTTATCAAATAATGAGGATTTTTTTATTTTTTTTCAATGATAAAACCCATTTATTTCAAGGTTTTATTAAAATAATGAGGATTGTTTTTTTATTTTTTTTTCTAGTCTGGAATCATAGCGTGGACTCGTAGCTCGTTGTCCGGGCCCACACTGGCATGGAGCGGTTATTTAGCTTGCCACCGCAGGAGAAACAGAGGGAGAAGAGGAGCTCCAGGGATCACCAAGGATACACCGACAACCTCACCGACAGGTTCACGATGCAATTTATGTGGAAAGAGATTTTGTCCTTATACTTCATCGAAGCCACCACAAGGAGCGTGGAGAAGTACTTTGTGTAGACCTTGGGTACAGAGTTTCGAGATTTCAAGTAATTTTTTGAGAATTAAATGAGAAAAATGTGTGACATTTCAACTTGGTGGTGATTAGAAGTCAAAAAAGGTCCATATATTCCATGATCCTTTTGTGTCGGAGGTAGGAAGGAGTCGGAGGAGTACAGCGGGGCCATGAGTGGTCTGTCGGTGGCGATCATGGAGGTGATGGGCGTCGGCCTTGGGGTGGGACGTAGCTACCTTCAGGATTTATTCATTGGAAATGAATCGAATTTGTGTCTAAATTACTACCCTCCTTGCCAGCGATTGGAGGTGACGCTGGGGATGGGACCCCACTACGATCCCACCTCCAATACCATACTCCACCCGGACGACGTGGGTGACCTCCAAGTTTCGTACGACGGGAGGTGGCATTCTGTCACCCCCACTCTAGCCACGTTCACTGTACTCATCAGAGACAACTTTATGGTATACGCATCCGCATTCACCACTAATCCATTTAACAGTTCTGATTTTCATAGTCATAATGAAATGGAAAATCATAGGATTTGACGAATGGGATGTACAAGAGTTGCATACACAGGGCGGTGGTGAATTAGAAGAGGGAGAAAAAAGTTGATAAGATTTTTTCTATGTCTGACGAGGGACAGGGTGGTGAGTCACCTGCCGCAGTTTCTGGCTGGCGGGAAACCCCGAAGGGCATACCCAGACTTCGAATGGTCCACCATCCATTGCAGGTAACACCACAATGATAATACCACGAAGGTAACTCCACGAAGATAGAAGTACCACACAAGTATCACCACAAAGATATAAATAACACACAGGTGACAACACAAAGACAATACCACAAAGGTAGAAGTACCACACAAGTAACACCACAAAGCTAAAAGTACCACGCAGGAAAAAGACTCAACTCACAATCAGGTATAACTTAAGTATAGTAGTACATATGATTAGATATAAACTATATCATCTTATTATATTAAGAAGAACTAATTCTGACCCCCACATGATCAATAGTTAACTAACCCCAATGACCCACACAGGATCTGACCCACACAGGATCGATATGCATTGACCCACATAGGATCGCTGAGCACTGACCCACAGAAGATCTGACCCACATAGGATCGATGTTATTTCTTCATGTTGCAGCCTGCCATAGGTTTCCATGAACCCCGTACGCTCATGTTCCATAGAATATTCCCCTCAAGATATCGGTCATACCTTGACCACCTCTAAGCTCCACAAAAGAATAACTGAAAGGACCTCCATGTTGTAAGGGTTCCAATGCGATAGACGACATGTCAATCGGACGCCCGGTCTGTGAGTTATAATCGTTTTAACATTAGGGGCCCAGTTGGATTCGGGTTCGATCCAACCCGACCTTACTCCAACTTTCTAAAAAATTCAATTGGATAATACCAAAAGGACCGTCTTGATCCAAGGATTCCAAAACTATAGATGGTTCATCAAAAAAACACCCGGTTCACAAGATATGCTCTTTTATGTGTTCCAGGGTCCGGTCGGCATGGGTCCAATCTGACCTGGTCGGTCCGACCAGGCCTGACTCGCTCTGGGCTGGGCCAGGGTGGACTCTGCCCGATGGGCTAGGATGGACTCTGCCCGATGGGATAGGGTGGACTCGGCTCGATGGGCCGATGTTTGGTCTGACCCGCAAGAGGGGTGGTCCGCAATGGCATCCCACCACGACCTGCAAGGGGGGTGACCCTGCCAGAATATTGTGGCCCTCAAGGAGGGTATCCCACATGGGGGTGGCCCGCAAAGTGGTGGCCCGACCCATGTGGGGCATCGAACCAGTCCAAGGAGGAAGCCCGCTTTGAGGACGGCTGCTAGGTCTGAGGGTGGCGGCCCGGTGTGAGGGCCTTGGACCACTCCGAGGGCGGGAGCTCGGTGCGAGGGAGACGGTCTGCCCCGACGGAGGCCATCTGATCTGAGGGCGGAGGCCTAACCTGAGGGTGGTAGCCCGGTCCCAGGGAGGTAGCCCTGTGAGAGGGTGGCGGGTCGGTGCGAGGGCAGCGCCCAGACTCAAGGGAGGCGGCCCACTCCGAGGGTTGCGGCCTGGTTCAGTCCGATGGGGTGGGGGGGGGGGTAACCCCCCGGTCACATGGATTCCCAAAAATATCGGAGGCCGTTTGGCTGGTGAGGTGGTTGATGAGTTGTGACCCTCCTCTTGCGGCTTTTGTCGACGTGTTCGCGGTCTTCCGAGGCGGTGCAAAGAAAGCAACATAGCGGAGGGCTCAGTCCGGGTTTGTTAGGCCTGCACCTCCCTCGTTAGCTCGCAATATGAAGGATAATAAGAGACTTCAATAAACAGTTTTATTGAACACAAGATTAACCCCGCAAGATTCCCCGCAATAACCTCCCGCAATGACGGATGAATCGCGGGTCAAACCATTAGTCAGTTGAACTGTGTTCTTCGTATAATTTCAAGAATGTGGAAGAGGGAAACAAAAACGCACAAAAAAAACAACCCCCTACCTGGAAGAGACATCTGCTGACGATGGTCGATAGAACTTCCTTTATCGTTTTCGTCGGTTCATGACTTGGTGGCGCTCGTCACCGCTCGTCGGAATAAGTCTCATCCTCCTAGTGGTTGGCGTCGCGGTGCTTTTCCATAGCTTCTTCGTTTTGTGAAGCCATTCCAACACCCCTCCCTGAGCTCCATATAAATAAAATAGGAGATGGAGTGTATAATGCTCGGGGAATTAATGAGGTTCATTTTATTAATAAACCTACCAAATTTCCAACGGTGTGGTTACATGAAAAGAAGAGTTAAACCATTTGTTGGCTTGACACATCGTCGGTCCTGCCAGCGTCTTTCATCTGTTGGAAGAAAGAAGGAAAATAAAATAACAAAACATCTTATTTTATTAATCTTTCAAAAGTCCAAAAAATAACTTTTTCACCCGACCTACTACTGTCGAAGTTATGCCTCTCTTAAGAGAATCTCGGTGTTGCAGGTTCAACGATACCCTCAGATTTTGAAGTCGAACAACAGCTCAAAAGATACAAAATGCCGCTCATGAATTTATAGAACGTACCCAAAAAAAGTTCATAAAATTAATAGCAGTCACCCTCAACCCACGCCGGTTGAGGATATGATTTTCATAATTGAAACATGCCCCAAATAACCCGATGGTACTCTCGGATTTCCAATCCGAGTTACCATTTAAAAGTTATGGATTCTACAATAAAATAATTGGCACTTAATTATTTTATTGACAGCCAAAAAATAACTTTCACTGGTGGCCTGCGCTGGCCAATGTTAGTATCTTCTTAAAGAGAGAATAACGTCACGAGCTTAGCGGTGGTCTTGGATTTTTAATTCGAGTTACCGTTCATGAGTTATAAGCATTTGAAAAATAAAATAATTTTATTTAATAAATTTATTTACGGTTTTTCTATTTTCAGGTTATCTCACAAGAGGCCCGCACTAACTAAACATAAGTCGTGCCTAGGGTAAACCCACCATTCTGAGCATATAAATGCCCTCATATTTTTAATTCGTGTAACCATTTAATAATTATTCCACATTTTTTATAAAACTTCTTACATGTGCTAATAAAATCTTAACAAAAATTTGACGGATCATTCTGGACACCCAGGGCCTCAGAATTGCACGCCATCAGATTTTGCGGTCTCAAAATAATTCTATATAATTAAAAAAAATTATATGGAATTTCTGAGACATTATAATAGTTGTCCTATTAACTACCTCAACAAAATCATTGAGTAAGACATGGTATCAAAATATTAGTCTCATGTTCGAATGACACTTAATGATTCATACTGAACATAACTTTCTTCCTAGATAAAAAATTTATCCTTTCCATTTTGGGAGCATTATGATATTTTCAACCAATATTGGTTGAATTTTGTGACGTCGGCAATGAGGAGAAAGGATATCTTAGAGTTGATCCATTCCAATATCTGGAAAGCACTGTTTATATTCCTGGGAAGAGAAAGGTGCTTTGTATAATTCATTGATGATTATTCCATGAGATGTTAGGTATACCCAATCAAGATGAAATCAAGTGTTTTTAAAGTCTTCAAAAACATTCAAAGCTTGGATGAAGATGGAATCTTGAAAGAAGATCAAGTGTTTGAGGAATTATTGTGGTGGAAAATATTCAAGTGATGATTTTGATAAATAAAAATCAATGAGAAGGAATAAAGAGTCAATTCATGGTGTTGTACACACCTCAACAAAATGGAGTGGCAAAGTGGGTGAACATAAGATTGTTGGATAAAACAAGGAAGATATTGAAGACTATATGAATTTTCAAGAAGTTATGGGATAATGTAATGAAGAGCAAATGTTTTGTGATCAATGAATTTACTTTTGTGATGATTGATATGAAAACACAAATTATTATGTAGAGTGTTAAACCTACTGATTGAGATTGGTTACATACTTATGGACATCATGTATCTATATTGTTTAATGATCAGGGAAGATTGAAGTTGGATTCGAGATCCAATGAATGTATATTATTAGGATACGTTGATGGTGTGAAGGAGGAACGTATGTGGGACCCCACAACCCATAGACTTATCATTATCATATATGTTATATGTCTAGAAGACAAGGTGAAAGTGATGATTAATGGGGACTTGATGAAAGAGAACACATATACTATAATAGTTGGGATGGAGGAAGAATCCGTAGAAGAGACAATTTCCTATGAGGAGCTTGATGATCATGTTATGATTGATTTTGGACAATGAAAATCCACTCAAGATAAAAGAGAACCAATATGGCACTAAAAAATTATCACTGAGAGAAATATTGTGTACTAATTATTGATGGAGGATGGTAATCCATATTATTTTTTAAAGGTGATGTGGAGTTCAGAAATATCCACATGGATGGAAGCAATTCAGGAGAAACATGATGCCCTTTATAAGAACAAGACTTGAGATATTGATCTATTACCTAATGGAAGGAACACTATCAGAAAAAACAGGTTCTTTAAGATCAATTGGGATGAAAAGGAATAATTGTAAAGATATCATGCAAGACAGGTGGTCAAAGGATATGCATAGGGAGAAGTTATTGATTTCAAGGAAATATTTTCTCCCATTATTAGAATAATGGTTGTTCAAATAGTTATGGGATGTGTGAAATATATAGTTTAACTCTAGAGTACCTAGATGTAAAGAGAACTTTTCTACATGGTGATCCTGATATATAAATATATATTCTCTAATCAGGATGTTTTTCAAAATAATGAATAGTGAACTTGGTTTTTAGATTGAAAAAAACATTTTATGGTATTAAGCAGGAACCAAGGTGTTGGTACAAGAGATTTTTTTCCTATATCATGAGTATTGGAAACAAAATACATCATTCAGATACTTGTGCATATTTCATCGGTTCAGATGGTAATGATTTTATCATTCTTCTATTGTATGTGGATGACATGTTGATAGTTTTCATGGGAATATGATACGACGGAATTAGGACCAAAAAATAATATCTTGGGAAACATATTTAATAAGATAGAAATAAGGGTATGATTTAGCTATCAAAAAAAAATTCTTGAAGAATATCTTGAAATACTTCCACATGCGACATTATAAGCCTATATTTGCCCCAATTACTATTAATTTTATGTTATCCTCTATGATTAATCCTAACAGTGATAAAAATGAAGTATAGTGGATGGAGATGTCTCAATTACCTTATGCACAAACAATGGGTAGTATGATATTTTCTATCGTTTATATGAGACAAGAAATTGCACATGTAGTGGGAGAATTTAGTTGGTATGTGGAGAATTAAATAAGGGAGCATTGGAACATATTAAAGATAACCCTTAGATACATAAATTAGATCTCATATGTTGTATTATGTTATTGGGGATCCAATTTCACTGTTAGAGCCTAAACAGATTCAGATTTTGTAGGTGATTATGACCAACGAAAATACACTTTGGGTTATGTGTTTAATTTTATAGGATGCGTTGTTAGTTGGAATTCAATGTTGTAGTCTGTTATATATTTATCCACGACTAAGGTACTGTACATGAAAACAACATAGGATTGCAAAGAAGTTATTTAGATGTGAAAGTTTCCAGGGGATCCCGGACAAGGAACGAAGTATATCCAATTGTTTTGTGACAATAGTAGCACCATGAAAATTAAATGGAATCTATCTTTTCATTCTATGATAAAGCACATTATGGTACAATATCACTTTGTTTGAGATGTGGTGGAGGAAGGAATAGTGGATATGCAGACAATTTATATTGAAGAAAATTAGGTTAATTTTATGATGATTTTTTTTTAACTTTTTTAATTTAATATAGTAAAAAACCTCAGTCATAATCATAGATAAAAGAGAAACATGGTTGGAAGATTGAAAATATTTGTGGAAATATTATTGGTTCCCAATCAGATATCCAAGTGTGATATATATTGGTATTAGTTTCTCCCAAACAGTTTCACCCCCTTTATTTTTCAAAGGGGGCTAGTGTGGTTAGTGGGATGGGTGAAAAAACTAACCCATAGAGTTAAATAGAAGAGGATGATCAAGTAAGGGCCTTACCTATAAAAGGCAGAGCACTTTGACGGTTTTAGCATCATCACCTCAAGTATTGAGCTTCCTATTTTAACATTCTGAGTGTTTTATTTTTTGAGGTTCATTATACATTACTCAAGAGATTTAATTAAATGGATATTTTCCTTATAATTGAAAGATAATGTGTTCAACCTCTTTTATCATAGTGAAGTCATTCAAATTTTCAATGGTTTATTACCCCTTATTATTTGTGGGGTTTTCTATGGTACATCTATTGTTCATTTTTTATTCATTTTTACTTTACTTTTTTCTCAAAATTATCACATCATGAAAGGGCCAATAATATTTGATCCCATTAGCAGCCTTACTTAATATTTTTTTATCAGATTCTATAAAAAAATTGCATGTTGTGGTATGAGGTAGCCCGCATTCAGTGGAGTAATTGAGTTGTATGGGTATAAATTTTTTCCTCAAAATTACAAAACAAAAATTTAATATGTTTATAATTATATAAATAGTAGGAAGAATCAAGAAAACATGAATAATTGAAATATTGTAATGAATTCTCATAATCGGAAGTTTAACATGCCGATTCTAAAAAACCATAAACAAAGAACGAGAGAATAAAAAGTACCAATTCATGTAAACATTTACAATAGATAACATGCTAATGGGAATATATATAACCACTTTGATATTAATACTAATAAGTACCAATACCTATTAAAGATAACAGTATAAAACATATTAAGGATGATCAATAGAAATGATTGACATAATGTAGTAATCAAATCATAAGGAGGACAATAGGTTTTTGACAATATTTATCTAGTTGGCCTATATTCATGGTGCAAGGGTACCAAGATTCCACTGTAAAAAATGGGATTATAATATATATGTGATAAATAGTGAAACATAACCATATAAAAAAAGGCACATGAGGAATATATCTAAAGTTCAGGTTCTTGAAATGTCAGGACACACTGTAGAACCAAGTTGGGGATTCATCATATACTATACACCTTGGAAAAACTCAAACAACACGCACAACATAGAACCAAAGAATAATCAAATACAAGGCATAAATAACTGATATAAAAGAGGAATAATACAATACTTTGACCCCTTACTAGGGATAAATCTCTCCCATGTGTTTTCATAGAGCCTCGATGTAAATAGGTCTTGTTGTTAGGGTCATCGAGATTGTACTCTTATATAATCATCATTTCCATATAGGTAAAAGGAACTCCAAGGAACACTAAGACCTCATCATAGCACTTCACAAAGCATAGATGAAGATGATCAAAACATATATAGATCACAATTTCCTCTTTGGTAAGTCAAGGAATCCCACCAGTGCTCCTTCATCTACTCCCAAAACCATAGAGATTTTTCGACAAAATAAATCTCCCAAAAGTGGAGAGGTAGATTCCAAATCGAGGTGTCATTCTAGTAGGGGTAGAGGAATACTAGAGAATATAACCAAGGATATGATAAATCTAGATAAGTGTCCCAACATAAACACTTAAACAACAAAATAAGGACATATGACATCATATAATAAGCTATCAAGGGTCACCCATAGATTAAGCCAATCCATTTCCCGAAGAATTATAAAAGGGAGGAATAGAAAACCATAGGATCATAAGGCTCAATGGATCAACCTTAGGTATGATTATGACAAAGATCAAATGGGAATGCGAACCAAGGCTAATGGAACATGCCCAATGTATAAACCAAACAAAAGGCCCACATGAACTTATAAAAGAAGCCTAAGCTAAATAATACATAAATCCAACATATGACAATACCAAAAATTAAATGAAAATGAATATTATGATAAGAAAACAAAATGTGTAACACCCTGAATTTTGGGTATCATATAATGATAATATTATGCATTTACTTTTGTTAAATATCTTTTAACCAAACAAAACTTTAAAGGATAAACATAAGGCTCTTTCTTTAAATAAAAACACCGTAGTGTCTAAAATACAATGAGATCAAAAGAGTAATCATGGTAACAAAATATACCTCTTAAAAACCCCATCAGAACTACTGGAAGACCCCCAATCACCATAATGATTCCCAGTGAGTAAAGGAGGTCCTTCGAGTCAACTAATGCAAAAAACATCACCACTACGATCATAAAAACCATGCTGAGCATCAGCGGAATGGGAAGCACCATATTCTTCTTTTTGAGTTTTAGAACACCGTAAGGTTTGGAATTTTAGGAATCTTTTTCGACCATTGCTCTGGTGACCATTGGAAGCTAACGGTTATAAAAAAATAGTTTTTAGACCTTGTTAGGATAAGTGAACTTATTTAAATATTAATTAGTTTCCAAATAATTGAGTTATGATTAAGGTTATAATTAAATCATCATTTATGAACTCTAAAAGGATATTGTGTAAAACTTCATTTCACCCTTGGGTGATTTAGAAAATAATTAAGGAATTCAACACACCTTGTGAATTTTTCAAATACAATGTAATGATTTTTATTTCGAAATTAATGTTATAAATTATGTTTATGTTTTTCAAATTAAAATATGTTTTGATTGAACTATGTTTTCGAGGATACTAGTATACAAATTATAATGTAGGTTTATTAAAATTTCCTTTTCACAACTTTTTGAGTTAAAAAAGGGGTTTAGTATTTTTAATTATAGAAATACTTCGAACAAAAACAAGTTTAATTTTAATTCATTAATGTTTAAGAATATAAATTTCTATAAAGTTTTAGTAAATGGATTGTTTCCTCTTCATAAAACATTTTTTATTGTAGAATTTTCAAAATAAAATTAGCCCACTAGGGCCAGTCCGTTTTGGCTAGGGCCGAGGGAGGCAGCTCACACGAGGTGGCTGAGCCTAACCCTCAGCCCCAAGCCAAGGCTGGCCTGAGCTCATGCAGATGTTCCCCGAAGGGCGCTCTGGAGCGAGAAAGTGAGGATAGGCACACCAGTGCGGGCGTGAGGCCACACAGGGGTCTGGGTAGGCCAAGGCCTGTGGGAAAGAGCCCATGTATAGGGCCCTCTTCGTGGGTGCTGTCTGATTTCTGATCACTCGTTGGGAGGCCCGGGGTTATAAGGGAGGTGAAAACCACTCTCCGTTTCGATGTGGGAAGATATTTTTCAGGCGAAACACCATCTGGACCATTGGATCGTGTCACGTGCAATCTGGGACGTTGTTTCCGATCCCATGCTCGACCCTCAGCGACTGCATCTCTCTCCATAGTTTTTGTCAACCGTTCGATCCAACATGTTCTAATCATGGCCATTTGAGGTTTTTAAATTTCCACATCGAACATAGACCTTCTGATGAAACTTAAATCTAATCTAAGACACTTAATTATTTTAAAACAATGGTCACATCTTATTCCTTGGATCGATTTTGGGATCGATCTGGACCATCCGTTTTTCCCTGGTATTTCTCTTAGCTGCGTCTTCTTCTTCCTCCACACATGGGTTACACAAGTAACCCTACCCTATGGCACACCCCTCATTTTCTTCACCATTGGCCGTCGGGGACCCCCATGTCTCCTGGTTTTCTTCAAGCATGACACCCCCATTGACTGCAATAAAAGCGGGTACGTTTTTGCATGGAAGGTGGAGTGTGAGATTTTGTATATAAATAACTGAGACCTCTCGTTTATTCTCTCTCGTTCAAGTCTCCAGCAAGCCTAGCCAACCCTCCCTGAAGTATTCATTTCCCTGGTTTTTAAAGTAAGGGTTTTTATTTTTTCCTTGATTTGATTTTAGAATATATAGACTTATATATTCGAAAAAATATTTTTTTTCTAACCTTACAGTTCAGTCCAAACGTTCTTAAATGTTGAACCTAGGCCTTCGGGTTCTCTTGAGTTCAAATATCATAATGAATGTAAGGATTATACTTGGCCTCATATTTTTGTTTTGAAAATACATATATACTTTTGGTTATATGTATATACCTTAGTTATATGTAGGAATGGGAACGACCTTTTTACTTCGATTATATGTACGAAGTTTGTGTTTAATTTTTCATGTACTGCACATATTCACATACACTTAATTTCATATTTCAATAATAATTAAATTTTGAAAATGTTATAAATATGATCGGGATTTTATAAAATTATTTTTTTTATTTTTTCTTAAAAAAAATTTAGGACTAAAGGCATACCTTCACTATTCAAAATGTTGTTGAACTATTACTCATAGGGGATTAACACAAATGGGTGTGCCAATCTTTCAGTTTGAGTTCGGGTACATACAAATATTTTATATGTTGCATGAACCTTGATTTCAGTTACTATGGTCCTTACACATTAATTCTTATGTTTAGGTGGTGTTTTAAAAACATAAGAAATAAGGTGTTAAACAAAACTTATATCAACATTTAAGAGTAACATATTTGGTTTCCCTATCGTTTAAATGATTTTTCTTATGGTGAAGATTCATGCTTTCTATCATAGACATTATTTAGTATTATGCAATGTCTTAACAATATTGAATGGTTTAGCATGTGCAAGCTCAAAATCCTACTTGATATTTTTGGTTCACCCTGTACTTAATTTGATGATAAAATTTTAGAATTTCAAGAACAAACTTGCATGTGATAAATTTTAGTTTGTTATTATTTTAGTACATTAGAGGTCAATGTATGTTCCATAATCTACCTTTATTCTATCCTTTTAATAATGGTCATATGATTTTTATCTTGTTTTTTAATCATCTAGATTCATGTCTCACATATAAGTTATGTAAATTCAACTATTATGACCAACTGTGAATGAACTATTCAAGGTGGTATGGGACATCATGAATATACAACCCCATTTAAGTAATGTATTGATTTATGTGGTTCAAATGAAAGTAATTACATAATATGGGTGCTCCCTGATAGCACTCAAATGCATTGGGTAAAGAATTAATCTCTAGATATTACAAGTTTCATGATACCCTGGTGAATAACCTCAGTAATTTTTCTTTTTTGACACCGTGGGGATGGACCTCGGTGATATGTTCATGAATGTCTAAATTAAATATTGAGGCCACATATTCATGTCATGTTACAAGTTATTTTCTAGATGATATGCCTATTTGTTCACTACTCTTGCCCTTATGTTTTTATCTTGTTCATATTGATGTCCCAAGTAAAAGTTTGGGGCATGATTCGTTTAAAATAGTATCCAACATATGAAATTTATGTTTTTTCCTTCACGTGCAACTCCGATTATGTATTAATCTTAATGGTTTAATTTTTTCTTAAAAACTCATACGTCCTACTTTTTCAAGATATCTTTTACTACCCCTTTTTGAAAATGTCATAATTGATTCACGTATTCATTGAAAATATTTGTTGAGCACTTTTATGTTATGTTACTTGTGTTACAGTTTTTTATATGAGAATGTTTTTTGGATAAGTTTTTAAAAATTATTTTCAAAAGTTTCATTGGTTTATTTTAATACCCTTACTAGGCATTCTTATGCTCATACTACATTTTGAATTTTAAATTTTCAGGTAACTTCTTTTATCAGATGAAACATTTCTTATGTTACTAGTTTCCCAGAGACCAAACCGAACTCGATCCTCTGTATGGGACGTGAGGTGTGTTTATCGGTGCATGTTTTTGTTTTAAAATGGCACATCATGTTCAGAATGCACTAACTCCTTGTTTTTCTGGGGTTGTTTCTTCACAGTTGGTATCAGAGGACTCATTTTGGATAACTCTGGAAAGCTAGAACTGAAACAATGAAAAATATACTTCACCATTACTAAAAATGAGTTTTATTAATTTTCAGATGGAAGAAGAAGGTACTAATCTTTTGCCTCTTCCCAATGAGGCCTTAGAAACAATAATTTCCATAGCCATCCAGAAGCTTTTATAAACTATTCCCATATCCATATGTCGTGCAAACATCTCTATGATGTGTCCAACTCTTCCTGAGTACTTCAACTCCACCGAAGAGAGGGTCTGGATAACATATTTATGATTCAAGCCCAGTTTCCATCTTACACATGATGGGGGAATTACTAAAAGGGACTTTTTAGATGCTTCACCATAGCAGAAGAAGTCTCGTCCCACACGGCTTTCCAAGAGGCTACTGTAGAGGGAGATCTCCACACAACATACATGTGTCAAGTCTTGTCCTATGGCCATTTTGGTCAAATGATGGACTTTGGCATCCTTGGATACAAAGCCCGTCATTCTGTATATAGACAACAATAACATAAGGATGTCTCATAGTTGTACGCCCCACGTTTCAGAATATGGTTATATCATATGTTCTCCCACGACATCGAACCTGATTGCTTGGTTTGCATATAGTTTAGGGAGATAGAGAGTTTCGAGCTTGTCTTGGGAATTCGTGTATTAGGGAACTGGGGAAACTAGTAGCCCTGCATTACATTGTGCACCAGTAGTTATATAAAGAACATATTTTGTTATCACTTATTTATTATGTATTTACTTTGTTTATACTTTTTCATGGATTTCAAGTGATTGAACTCTCATCTTAAACTTTCAAGTGTAAGTACAAACCCACATGTTATCTCTTCCTACGGAGATACTGGATATTATTGTAATCAAAACCTCTAAAGATGAGTATTGTCCCATCAAAATCCTGCGAGGAACATGCAAAAAATTGTTTGAGGTGACAAACGGTCCGGGGATTCTCTACACCTATCATGGGAATGCTCCCATATACTATCTCATAGGCTCAGCACAATTGGCTGAGCATAAGCGTAGAGGAAAATTCCATGAAGGCTCCTCTTGCCTTTCACCCTAGGCTGGAACTACATGGCCCGAGTAAAATTTCAAGAGGGTTCTTTAGAGGGAAACATTTTTGCGACCTACATGTACAAACTCCTCAGTGTTAGCCTATAAGAAAACATCTATAAATTATATGTTCTCGATCAAGACATAATTCAGGAAGTTCTTTATATGTTGGTCCATATGGACATTTCCAATCTTTGTACAATTAGAGCCTCCCATTGGAAGCATGAGTGTTTGGTGCATGAGTTCAACCCCTTCTTCCCGAAGTGTATCTAGATCATAGAACTAGAGGAGTTGAGCATCAATTTGGGTGTTCCGCTGAACGCACATGAGGATCCTCTACAATGGGGGATATGGTAGGAATAACTGAGAGCTTCCTCTTAGCAATTTTGTATGAAAGGAATTGCGGGGACACAATTCTTTGATGGGGGGAGTAATGTAACACCCCGAATTTTGGGTATGATATAATGATGATATTATGAATTTACTTTTGATAAATCCATTTTAACAGAACAAAAATTTAATGGATAAATATAAGGCTCTTTATTTAAATAAGAACTCTGTAGTGTCTACAATACACCGAGATCAAAAGAGTAATCATGCTAAAAAATATACCTATTATAACCCATATCAGAACTACTAAAAGACCCCCAATAACCATGAGGCCCATTAAGTAAAGGACATCCTTTGAGTCAACTAAAGAAAAAAAATCACCACTGTGATCATAAAAACCATGCTGAGCATCAGCGGAATGGGAAGCACCATCTTCTTCCTTTTGAGTTTTAGGACACCGTAAGGTTTGGTTTTATAAGACACTTTTATCGAATGATGCTCTAGTGACCATTGGAAGTTAACGGATATAAAAAAATAGTCATTGGACCCTGTTAGGATAAGTGAACTTATTTTAATATTAATTAGTAGCCAAATAATTGAGTTATGATTAAGGTTATAATTAAACCATCATTTATGAACTCTAAAAGGATATGGTGTTAAACTTCATTATGTGATTTTGAAAATAATTAAGGAATTCAAAACACTTTGCGAATTTTTTAAATACAATGTAACGATTTTAATTTCTTAAATAATGCCATAAACTATGTTTATGTTTTCCAAATTAAATTATGTTTTGATTGATCTACGTTTTGGTGGAAACTAGTATATAAATTATAACGTAGATTTATTAAAATTTATTTTTCATAAATTCTTTAGTTAAAAATAGGGGTTTAGTATTTTTAATATTAGAAATAATTCTAACAAAAAAAGATTAATTTGTATTCATTAATGATTAAGAATATAAAATTCTATATAGTTTTAATAAATGGATTTTTTCCTCTTCTTAAAAAGTTTTTTATTGTAGCTTTTTCAAATAAAATTAGCCAACTAGGGCCAGCCCTTTTTGGCTAGGGCCGAGGGAGGAAGCTTACAAAAAGTGGCTGAGCTTGACCCTTAGCCCCAAGACAAGGTCAGCCCGTGCTCAAGAAGAGGTTCCTCAAAGGGCGCTTCAGAGCAATCAAGAGCTCATAGGCACACCAGTGTGGGCGTGAGGCAACGACGGGGTCTGGTTAGGCTAAGTCATGGGGCAGGAGCCCGTGTATAGGGCCCCCATAGAGGGTGTTGTGTGATTTCTAAGAACTCTTTGGGAGGCCCGTGGTTATAAGGGAGGTGAAAAACACTCTCAGTATTGATGTGGGAAGTAGTTTTTTAGGTGAAACGTGATCTGGACCGTTGGATCGTGTCGCGCGCAATCTGGGTCGTTGTTTCCGATCCCACACTCGACCCTCAGTGACCACGTCTCTCTCTGTGGTTTCTGTCAACCGTTCTATCCAGAACGAACTAATCGGGGCCGTTCGAGGATTTTAAATTATCGCATCGAACTTAGACATTCGAATGAAACTTAGATCTAATCTAAGCCACTTAATTATTTTAAAACAGTGGACGCATCTCATCCCTAGGATTGATGTTGGGATCGATCTGGACTGTCCGTTTTTCCCTGGCATTTCCCCTAGCCATGTCGTCTTCTTCCTCCATGCATGGGGTACACCAGTAACCCTACCCTATAGCACACCCCTCGTTTTCTTCACCTCTGACCGTCGGGGACCCCCATGTCTCCTCCTTTTCATCAAGAATGATACCCCCATTGAATGCAATGCGATTGGATTTGTTTTTTCATGGAAGATTGTTTGTGAGCTTTTGTGTATAAATAACTGATACCTCTTGGTTCTTCTCTCCCATTCTAGTCTCTAGCGAGCTTGGCCAACCCTCCCTGAATTCCTCATATCCCTAGTTTTTAAAGTAAGGGTTTTTAGTTTTGCCTTGTTTTGCTTCTTTGAGAATATATACACTTATATATTCGAAAAATATATATATTTTTTTTAACCTTACGGTTCAGTCTAAATGTTCTTAAATGTTGAACCAAGGTCTTCGGGTTCTCATACATTCAAATATCTTAATGAATGTAAGGATTATACCTATCCTCGTTTTGTTGTTTTGAAAATACATATATACTTTTGGTTATATGTATATACATCGGTTATATGCAAGAATGGGCATAACCTTTCTACTTCAGTTATATGTGTGAAGTTTGTGTACAATTGTTCATGCACTGCACATATTCACATACACTTAATTTCAATTTTAAAAATTAATAAAATTTAGAAAATTTTTTATATATGATTAGGTTTTTATAAAAAAAAAATTTATGTTTTCAAAAAATATTTATGACTAAGGGAATGACCTGCCCTATTAAAAATGTTGTTGTACTAATATTCATAGGGGATTAACACACATGGGTGTGGCAATATTTCAGTTTGAGTTCAGGTACATACATATATTTTATATGTTGCGTGAACCTTGATTTCATTTGTTATGGTCCTTACAAATTATGTCTCGAGTTTAGGTGGAGTTTTAAAAACATAAGAAATAGGGTGTTAAACAAAACATATATCCACATTTAAGAGTAACTTATTTGTTTTCCGTATGTTTTAAATGATGTTGCTTATGGTGAAGATTCATGCTTTCTATCATGGACATTGTTCAGTATAATGAAAAGGTGTTACAATATTGAATGTTTTAGCATGTGCAAGCTCAAAACCCTACTTGATATTTTTGGTTCACCTTGTAATCAATTGGATGATAAAATTTTAGAATTTCGGGAACAAACTTGCATGTGATAAATTCTAGTTTTCTATTCTTTCAGTACCTTATATGTCAATGTATGTTCCATAATCTGCCTTTATTCTTTCCTTTTAATAACAGTCATATGATTGTTAGCTTGGTTTTTAGTCATGTAGATTCCTTTTTCACTTATATGATATGTAAATTCAACCACTATGACCAACTATGAATTAACTATTCAAGGTGGTTTGGGACATCTTGAATATAAAACCCCGTTTAAGTAAAGTATTGATTTATGTGGATCACATGAAAGTAATGATATATTAAGGGTGCACCCTGATAGTGCTCCAATGCATTGGGTAAAGAATTAATCTCTAGAGATGACAAGCTTCACGATACCCTTGTGAATAACCTCGTTAATTTTTCTTTACTTACACCTTGGGGATGAACCTTGGTGATATGTTCATGAATGTATGAATGAAATGTTGAATCCACATATTCAAGTCATGATACATGTTCTTTACAAGATGATATTCCTATTATTTCACTACTCTTGCCCTTATGTTTTTATCAAGTTCTTATTGATGTCACAAGTAAAAGTTTGGGGCATGATTCGTGTAAAATAGTAACCAACATATGAAATTGACGTTTTTTACTGCACGTGCAACTCTGATTAAGTATTAATCTTAACTGTTTAATTTTTCTTAAACCTTCATAAGTCATATTTGTTTACTATATCTTTTACATCCCAGTTTTGAAAATTTCCAAATTGATTCCTGTATTCCTTGAAAATATTAGTTGAACACTTTTATGTTATGTTAAATGTGATGCAGTTTTCTATAAGAGAATGTTCTTTTGAAATGTTTTTAAAAAATGATTTCAAAAGTTTCATTGGTTTATTTTAAACCCCTTACTCGCCATTCTTATTCTCACGCTACATTTTGAATTTTAAATTTTCAGGTAACAACTTTTTTCAGATGAAACATTTTTGAAGTTACCAGTTTCCCAGAGGCCGAACCGAACTCGATCCTCTGTATGGGATGTGATGTGTGTTTATCAGTGCATGTTTTTGTTTTAAAACAACACATCATGTTCAGAAGGCACCGACTCCTGGTTTTTCTGTGGTCGGGTCTTTAGATAATGCATGGAATTAAAATCATTTAATTTACAATATTGAGTGAATAAAGTAAAAAAATCTACACCTGGTAGATGAAATGCATTAACATAAACACCTGATGTCCCTACATCACCTGTAACACCCCAAGATTTTATAGTGTATCACTTCATAAATAAATTCATTTTATTTGATAGATTATGTTGTATTCAATACCAAAATATGTTTATGCTACACAGAACAATGAGTTGGCCTACGTTACATGCAAGACCAAGTTATACCAAACAACAATATATTATTAAAATATTATTATATAATATAATTAGATATAACCTAGCCATTAAGTTAGTGGTTATGAATATTATTAACTAACTTATGAAAATATATGCCGGAATTCATGGGTTATAAATTAATTAAAAATGAATATATTTACCAACTGAATATATATGAATTTTTTTAAAGAACTCTTTTTTTTCACACAAAGTCTTTTAATTCTAACAAATTAAATTAATTACTATTATAGAATTATATTAATGAAATATATATTTTATGTATTAAATAAAATATTTTTGATATTCAAATAATGTATTTGAGAGGTATAAGATAATAAAAAATCCAATATTACACATAAAACATATTTTTTTTATAAAAACAGTTTTATAGTCTTTTAATAGAGAACCTATTTAAAATCCAATTTTTTAAAATTTTATGAATTCTATATGAAAAATTAAACTTCATATTTTAAATATAAATATAAAATTTTACTTTAGTTAAATTTTTGTATTTTTCTAATAAGTTTCATGTTTTGATGAATAATGAAAAATACTAAATTTTAATTGAAAACAACATTTTTTCATCAAAATAATTTATAGTGTTAAATTATATTATTGATGTATTTTAAAGTATAAATAGATTATATTTATCATTTAATACAATTTAGGTTATATTAATCAATTTTACAATGAATTTAGTTATAAAAATGTTTCAATATTTTGCAGGTTTAAACTTTAATAACGTGTTTTCTCCCATCGGCAACAAGATTAACTTTAAATTAATTACGAGAAATTCAATGTTTTAAATTATGAAAAATTGATTCTATATTTGGAAATAGTGGGTCCAAAATACATAAATATGTTGCCTTTATTTTTGGTTATATGAATAGTAAATTTTAGTAATATTTTTATTACCAAGTTAAGGGAATATTAGGTAATTATGGATATAAATGATATTATAAAATTACCCCAACACTTTTCCTAATTTCATTTAATGAGTGGTTTTCTAAAAAAATCATCATTAGTCCGAACTTATACTCTTTTTATGCCACTTGTATGAGAATAATACATTTATTATATTTTATTTAAAGAGAAGTTAAAAAGGCCATACTCATGTTTTAATAAGTATTACATTTTTAATACATGGTTATAGAAACTATAAATTAGACTATACATATTCATTTGAAAGATAATAAATTTATCTTCATCATGATAATTTCGTGATAATTTTTTGAGAAGAAATAATTTAATTAAATGCTTTCCTAATAATGACATAGTAATTGTTTAATTAATGGATATAAAAAATAAATGACATTAAAAACATTAAAATAAATAAAATATGACATAATTAAAGACATCCATGAATTTTATAGATAATTTAAAAATGTTATTGATATATTATAAGTTTTTTTTGAAGTTATCATGAAGTTAGAATATTTTATAAAAATAAAAATATTGAAAAGTATCAAAAATGAAAAAATGATACTCTAAAATAAATAATATTTTATTAATTGATATAAAATTCATAAAAATATAAATTCGGACAAATAACTATAAAAAGGTTAAATTTGTCATCAATGATCTATTTGGGGTTCATTTAACATTTTTAATAACTATATTATCCCTAAAGAGTAAAAAAAAGTTGTCATGGTAAGAGTTAAAGGGTTTAACTAAGGGTTAAAGACAAATGATAAGGTTAACATTGTGACCTAAACATGTCTAAAAATTATTTTTAGAGAGGATTTAGACCCATAATTATCGTAGGTTTTAAATAACTCACATTAAATACATTTTTAATTAAAAAATAATATGTATTAATTTATTACTTTCGGAGTTTATTAAAATACCCCACCTAAATTATAAAAGGGATCTTTCTCCCTCACTTCCTTACACCAATTTGAAACTTCTAGATCGACCAAACCATACGCATTTATCTTCTTAACTTCCATATACACATATTAGAGGTTCTGGTCTTCTCAAAAGGCTATCCCTAGCATCTCTAAGAGGAGATCTGTAGAGACCCAACCCCAGAAGTCCCAAAGCTGGTGTCTATTACTATTGCATTGATATGATTACAAGGAATTAAATTTCAAAGGACTGAGAGTTAAGTAGTATTGATAAAATAGATATATACATGGGAAAATAATAAACTAATTACTACATATTTTTCTTCTTCTTTCTAAATAAATAGATTTGAGGATAACTCTAATCTAGTTAGTAAATCCCTACATATCATTCATAGTATGTTTCTTGAATTCTTAGGTAAATAAATATAATAAGGGTTAGATAAAGTGATTAGTAAGGTCAAAATATAGTGGAATAAATAATGAATCAATGAGAATAATGATTATGAAATGTTGAATAACTGAATTCACATGCCATATAATGAATAAACTGAGAGAGGGGTCCATAAAAAACATCACAAGGTAATAAATGGAAACACATGACATTAAAATAACTAGATAATACAAAGAAATATGGTAAGGTAAGAAACTAAAACACATACTATCTAAATAAATAAAAATTAAATGTATCCATATATATGTTGACACAAAATTCCATGGATGAATAATAAATGAAACTAAATTAGGTAAAAGATTTCTTAATGGAAGTCATATCTTAGGCACATGAAAAACAATATCGTCAAGACCTTTCATGTGAAGGTTCAAAATATTCTGATTTGCATGAATAATTTGTCTTATGAGAACCTATCGATTCATTTAGGATCTATATAATGTATAGTATACTCCCATCATTTATCTTCCAAATTATTCCTCAAATTGAATAATCAAAATAAATAATATGACTTATCAAATATCTGTATTGAATATAGAAGATGAAATTATCAATATTTGCTAAAATAAAAAAATAACAGTCAAAGTAGACATCATATGTAAAATGGTATCTGGTTTAAGAAATAGTTACATCCATGATTAATTAAATGGATAATTAGGGGCAAATTCAATGTTCAATGATCAAAGGAGATTGAATATTTCAAGGGGAATAACAAATAATTCAAGGAAATGAATTCGAATACTATCCTTAGTAAAATCAATAATAAACCATTCAAAGAAAGAATACAGATGATATCAATACAAAAAATCTTAAGTGGAGTAAAAATAAAGGGTTCACTACTACAAAATAGGCCTTTATATGTGATATAATGTTCCTTTATCAATTATAATAAAACAATGAAAATATGAGCGTGGTTAAAAGTTCAAAACTTTATCAGTTCTAAAAAAGTAATGTTAAAGTCCCCCTTTAACAATGATAAAAAAACATTGTCAAAGGGTCCTTTAACAACAATTTTTTAGTGATGTTAAAGGGGTCCTTTAATAAAACTTTTTTAGTGGTGATAAAGGCAGCACTGTTAAAGAGGGTAAAATTATATTTTTTTGCACACCTATGTGCTTGACCCCCTTTATCAGTGCTTCCCTAAACCCTTTAATAGCGCTCCACCCCCCCCCCTTTATTAGTGCTTTTCACCCCACACCCTTTTATCATCACTTTGTGAATTTCTATCCTTATGTGAATCTTCAGGGATTCAAACCCTACACTTCTCCTTTGTAGATGGAACAACTTTACAACTACATAGTGTTTTTTTTATGTCTATTAAATTATATTTCTATTTATATATTTATATTTATATATACACATATTTATATAATTATTTTAAAATACATTTATGCAATAGATATGTGTGTGTGTGATATATATACTTATATTTATTTAAATTATTATATATTATATTCATTTATATATAATAGAACAGAATATAAATATAAATCTCTTTATTAATACACACATATGTATATGTATATATAATGTAAAAATGGCTAGATATTATTTTAAATACATCTTTAGAATATGAATTTGTTTACATATTTTAGAAGATACATTTTTACATAAATATGTAGATATATGTATTTATATGAGTGATTTATTCTACGTAAACATAAAAAACATGCATATATTTAATTATAAATAACATTAAATTATGAAAAATGATAAATTTTAAAAACCATAATATAAAAATAAATGTAATACCTAGGAATAAAATTACTCACCACCAAAAAAAGCAATAATACCCACTTAAAATAAGTTGAAAATCCTTCGAATGTCTAAAAATTAAAGTACCCTGACTAAAAACACTATTTCTGAGATCTTAGGAGATTTTTTGGCCTTTAAACATGTGATAGAGGTTTACCATTGTCACTAAGGGTGTAGATTTCATCAAAAAAATTATTTGATATGTGGTAGTGCAAAAAGGGACACCTAGATCAACATTTATAACTGTTTGAAGTTTGAGTTACGTTTTCAATTTATTTTTGATATTTTATTATTTTTTTGATTTTCTATCTTCAAATTGAAATTAAATGACTTTTAATCAAAAAATAATAGGAAAATTATTAATTAAAAATATTTTTTTATTTATTTTGGAATCCATATTTACAAAATATGTTATATATTAATTGTAAAATTCTATTTACCTTATCTAAAACATATTTTAAATTATATATATTATATTTATATCAATATGATTATATTTATATATTAATATATTATTCATTATTCCTTTTTTTATGTATAACTTTATCTGTGCTACAAAAAAACGTTGATAAAGATGGGTCTTTATCAGCGCTTCTAAAAAGCGCTGATAAGGACCCCCTTTAATTGTGTTTTTTTACAAGGGACGTTAAAAGATCCAATTTATCAGTTCCTTTTAAAAAGTTCTGATAAAGGTACCCCTTTGACAATGTATTTTTATCATTATTAAAGGCCTCCTTTAATAATGTTTTTTAGCTCTGACACAGGGGGTCTTTAACATCATTTTTAGCTAGCGCTCTTAGAGCCCTAGTATTGGATAAACCTAGTTTTGTAGTAGTTTTTGTTGATTCTGATGAATAAAAATACTATAAAATGAACTTCAAAAAATATTGGCGAAAATATCTTATGATTATGAAAACCTTTAGAAATAAAAATTCTTTGAAAATAACTTTTCAAAAAAAATTCTTTATAATGAAATCTTTTAGACATGAAAGGGAAGCTTCAATGAAATTACGATAGGAAAATCCGTACTTGTCATGTGAGGTAAAAGAACATTCTATTTGTACAGTTAAAGGTTAGAAAAATACATTGTTTGAAAAGAGAAAATAATATTCCTTTGAAAACAATGGTAAAAGAAAAATAAGGATAAATAGTTATTTACCAAATAATTTTAAAAATATTTTTTAAAATTTATTATTAAAACATGATTTTTAAAAGAAAACAGGTTCTCCAACTAAAGAGATAAATAATGTTGGGTTTTCTAAAAAAAAAATTCTAAAACATTTTCAGTACCAAAGAGTGTAAAAATGGTACTAATACATGAAAATAGTTATGAATAACTATATAATAATGAAAGGGTTTGATGAAAAATTGTCTTACAGTTTCCTCTAATGGATGTTCCATTGCAATATCATCAGTACCATTCTTGAGGAAAATAATTTTTAAACATCCCAAGGTGTCCCATAAAGCTTTGAAATTTTTTAAATCATAAGCCTCATGAAGGAATAATATTGAATCGAATTTTCAAATAAAATTACAAAAAAATAATTCATGATATTATATATCAAAATTGGTAGTATATACACCACACAAAATAATCCAATTTTGAATATGACATTTATCACACAGATGTAAAAAATGACATGGGAATCCATTACCTTGAGTTTCCTTTTGGGTGAACATCCTTTCGCTTATTGTATAATAAATATATTGTAATTTAATAATTTATTGAGAAACTTTTTCATGTTTATAATTAATTTTATTTCACTTTTTACTATGTTTTATACAGCTAATTTAAAAATTCTGTTTATGTTGGGTGTTTAGAACAAATTAAAATTATGTGTCAAAAACAACATTGGTAAGTCAACTATAGTTAAAGGAGTCATTATATAACATCTCAAAAATAATAATCATGATATAATTATCATATTTTTTCATTAATTATGCATTTAAAATAAATTATTAAATATTGTTTTTAAAAAAAACCAATATTACAATATTGGAGATTGTAGTTTTTACGTAGGCATGAGAAATGCTCTTATTTTTCAATGATTATTATGGAGAGAAGGTAAGTAACACCATATATTTCTAAAATTATATTTATATAATTAATAACATATTATTAAATCACATTTACTTTTATATAAAATTATTGTGGTGTAAAATGAATCACATCGTGTTGAGGAGACGGTAGTCCACAGGTCCACAAACGAAGTTATCACTTTTTAAGTGTGTGAATGGGTAATAAAGAAAATAATATATATATATATATATATAAATAGTATATATACAGAAAGGTAATTATTTCATTAATATCATATAACGTTTTTTTATGTCACATATTTTTAATTATAATCATCATTTATACATTCCATAAATCGTGTGAACAAACCACATCGCTTTAAGGGGGCAGTAATCCACACTTCCTCAGAAAACGTTATCGTATTAAAAAAATGTAATGTATTAAAAGCTTGTGTTATAAAAAAATTAAAGAAGTATAAAGAAATAATAAATATCATGTATATCATATATAAAAAGAGTGTCCATCATAATTTCCAACCATGAAAGTTGGTAAAGGAAAATGAACAATCATCATTTCGTGAGGCAGTAGTTTGTCATACACATAAACAATATATTCTTTACCCAATAGATATAAGTGTTTGTAAGTTTAGGTATAATAATTATCATAAAAAAATACTAGTATATTAAGGATAAGTGTGTTGTTATATAATAATATAATGAGAATATATGAGGGGTTGGAGAATGGAAATAAAACAAGAAAGCTTGAGAGAATATATTACCTCTTAATCGGGTAACTAATTTTGGATTCTACCAAAATGATTCCATGGAAGGATTTATACTAAAATGGTGGCTTAAAGTTCTAATTGAAGGATTTGGGGAAGCTATATGGGAAGATATTTATCAAATATATGTGGTTTGAGATGTGTCAAGAATGTGGAGAGGTGGCGACCATTTATACGGGAGGAAAAGGAGTCACTTGGTCTTTTGAAATCAAGATAGGTGTACCTATATATTAACCAAAACCAAGTTCATAAAAAACAAACAAAAATAAGTAATGTAAGGTTAATGTCCTAATTATGTCCATAAAAGGGGTTTTGGAGAAGTTTCTAGGTCATTTTTTTCCATAAGTTAAAGGTTTAGTCCTTTATTAAGCTTAATTTTACCTTAATTATTTTAATTAAATTTAATTAAATTCACTAATATTTTTATAAAAAACAGATTTGGTCTTATAAGAAATTATAAATTATTTTTATTCCAAATATGGAATCAATTTTTCCAAATTCAAATCACGGAAGTGGTATAAATTAAATTAAATTTAATCCTGAAGATGGGATGACAATGCATGTTTTTAAAGTAAAAAGGTATGAAAGTTTGCTATTTTTTATTATCAATTTAATATTTAAATTTATTCCAATGACAGGAATTGTATAAATTTATAAAAATATTATCTAATTAAACTTTGAAACCAATTAAAAATATAATTTAACCTTATAAATAAATTATATAAAATAATATTTTAATAATACATTATTATTTGGTGAAAATCGGTCTTGCCTGTAATGTAAGCTATCAAGGAAGGTCATTTTCCATGTAACATAAGGTATTGGGGAAGTCCACTCTTCCATGTAACATAATCTTTGAAGAAATGGATCTCTTGCATGCAACACAAGATAACTCGGTGATGCATGTATTAAAATACATAGAATCTATTTTAAATAGTAAATATATTATAAAGTGTCTTGATATTATATTAACTTATGTGTTCAAGTTCGCGTGTAAAACACTCTATTGAATAAAAGGTTCTTTAGATATTCAGTTCATCACATTCTCCTCAGCTTATTTAAATTACATCCTCGCAATTTAAACTCGATCTTGGTGATAGATTTTTTGATACTTTCTATGGTTGAAATCCCACATCATGAGAAGGTTTAATAAGTCATCCTATATAAAAGAGAGAATAAAAGTACATATTACACTTGTACTACCATGTACCTAGGTCTCTAAGTATGAGAACATCAGTGTAAAGTAGAGATACGTACTTGCAGGAAAAATGTATGTATTTATAAGGATTGAATGGGGATATCAATCAAAAACAAGTGAATGATCAATGGAATGCGGAGGACTTCAAATCCATTAATCCGTGATGATTTAGAAGACCATAGATTCAACAGAAATTATGATATTAGGAAAACATTTTATTTTTGAGTCATTTTCCTAATGTTGGCTAATTATTTTACTACTTAAAAATATAATGAAATATTCATACATGATATGTTTCAATTTAATATGAAAAATCATAAATTTTGGTTGTGCTTTGATAAAATTCTAATTCATTCCATTAATCCTAGAAATTAATTACCAATAATGAGTTTTTATTCTCGAAGAACTAAAAGAATCATTTAAAGGATCGCGAGGCCTATAAAGGAGTGAAAATTTCAACTATTTTCTTTAACTATATTCAAAAACCAATATTGTTAATAGATTAATATCTAATCCTCAAAATAGAAACTACTGGTTTATCATTAAAATTTATTCATCAAATTGTTTAACTAAAAACAATGAAAAATTAACCAGGAAATTTCATAGGGTAGTGGTTGGAAGGAAACCCTTATCATCCTTTGGTCATTGGTTTAAGACCCACATCCATTCCAGATTTTATTGGTTATCACTGAGCTTATAGTTCATCCTTTTCTAAAAAAATTAATATAATTCCTAAAATAAATATGATGAAAATCTTTTAAATTATGTTAATCACAAAATATACTTTTAACTAAATTTTTCAATAAAACCCTAATACAAAAATACTTCATTCACTTATTCCCACATTGATCATTCCTTAGTCTAGAGTTTATCCATAATATCATTTATAGAATTTTTAAATCATGATACCCTATTTTCTATCTAGACAACCTAGTTTTAACCTAGGTTATTCATTTTCAAAATCCTTCATGGTGGTTTTTAATGAAAATGTTAATTATCCTAAATAACTCCCCTAGGTGTGTCAAAGTAGTTTTGCAGTAAGGATAATGGCCTAATTATTTCCATAAAATTTGTTTTTGAAAAATCTTAAACATGATCTATACTTTGTGGAAATTAATGTTTATATGTCACTAATCCTATGCGATCAAGGAACTCAAAGGTGCCAATATTCATTGGGCTAAAATATCCATTTCTTTACAAAGTGTATTACTCTCTTCCATGGTTATATTCGAAGGAAAATATTTTCTCTAACATCAAAATAAAATTCCCTTTGGTAGTAGTCAATATAGCTCTTTTACCGACTCTAGGTAGCTTTTATATATTTTTGTATGGATTGAAAATTCTTTGTCATCACTTTTACAAGATTAGGTCCATGTATCTTTCAATCCACAACTTCATCCCAAAACATTTTGAGTTCTACATTGCTTTAAATTCAAATATTCATATAGATACATTTAAATACTCGAGTGGAAGTTAATTTTATATGAGAAATCAACCAATGGGATATGTTGATCACATCCTCCTTAAAATTCCATCATGTGTTATCTTAGCATTTCCTCAATTGTTTGAATAGTCCTTTTAGATTTTCTATCATTTTTCGGGTGATAGGTTATGCTAAATTTTAATTTAGTACTGAAATTTTATTGAATGCTTTAATAGAATTTAGAGGTGAACCTTGGATCACAATTAAATATGATTGAAAGTGTAACCCCATGAATCCTCACCATTTCCATCACATATAGCTTGGAAAATTATTCACGTGTGAAATCTTCCAAAACATTGATAAAGTGGTCAGTCTTCGTGAGTAAATCCACCACAAACCATATCGTATTTGTTGTGTGGATGTTTTTGGGAGACTGGTGATAATGTCCATGGTGATATTCACCCATTTAAACATTGTTATCAGAAATAGTTTCATCATCCCTTTGGAATTTTTCTCACTGTAATTTAACTTGTTGGCATACCAAACACCTTGATATATGCTCTGTAATATCCTTCTTCAAGTTGTCCCATCAAAAGTGTTCTCAATGATCATGGAACATATTGGTACTTCTAGGGTGGTGTATAAAGATAGGCTATGTTCATTATACAATAACATGGTCTTTATCTCAGGCGATGAAGGAACCCAAAGCCTCATTAAAAACTAAATTACACCATCATAATCAATTTTTATCTCATGTATCTCCCCTTCCTTTATTGATTTCAACTTTTTTAGCTCCAGATCATCCCTTAATGTCTCCTTGATCTTCTCATAGATAGATGGTTGGGAAATAATTTGGGAGAGGTAAGATGTATTCCATATCATTATGATTTCAAGATATATCCTTTTCATATACAAGAATATAAGGACTCTCTCAATTTGATTCATGGATATAGTATCATGTTTTTTTTGTTAAGAGAATTATCTACCTTATTCTCTTTTCTCGGATTGTAGTGAATAGAGAAATAATAGTCCATGATTAGATCAATCCATTTTCTTTGATGCTTATTGTTATACTTCTATGTGAATATATAGTTTAGACTCTTATGGTCGGTATATAATGTCAAACTTCTCTCCCTAAAGATAGTGCGGCCATATAATTAGGGAAAAGATCATATCTTCTAAATCTAGATCATGTTCCCAGAAGTTCTTCTAATGGCTCATTAATTATCATGAGGAATAGGATATCACTTCATCATTCTACATGAGTACAAAAACCAAGACTTTCTTTGAATCATCACTATATATCACAAAACCTTATCCCCTTATTGGTAGTGTGAGTACATTTTTAGACCAAGATGGTAAGGATGACTATCATATTTAGGTATTTTTTTGTCAAGGAAGTTTATGAAGAAAATAAATCACCTCACTTTTTATTTGGTGAAAATTAGACTGACCACTGTATTCAAGAAAATAAGACTCACAATGGTTAAGAAAGTCCATTGTATTGGGAATATTTTTTTCGTATGAAGTGGACCATTATACTCACCCTAAGTCTAGAATGAAAGGATTAATTGTAAGGGGGAAAAATATTCTACCCGTCATATTCAGTTTGATCATAATCATACCAATCGTATTTAGGTTGATATGGAAAGAAATATGTTGATAAAATATAGGTAAGTAGAAAAAATTTACTTGGTAGGTTATATGATGATGAAGATAATATTCAACATAATCAAAGTCCTGAAGGAATTAAGGGTACTTGCTGAAAGTTTACGAAACAATAAATATGATTATTTGAATAACTCTAGTCTCAAGATCATCATAATGATATTTATGGATGAATAATTATTTAATGACCAAGGAGGATGATCGTAATGAAGGTTCTAGTTTTTAGTTAAACTAAATGCATGAAATATTTAAATCCTCAAAGAAAGGTGTTAGCGAGAATCATATTCAAAAAATAAATAAGCTCTTAATGTTGATCAATTGGATTTAGTATCTCATCAAATTCATCAAATGTTGAATTTTTTGTGATAAAAATCGACTGATATCATATTTATAAGAGAAATAAGTTGTTGAAGTTAAAGTTGCTGATACCGGTCCATCAGACTCAGTATGCCATCATAATCATCTAATTATGAATTGTATGAAACTGATTAATATAAATAAAATGAAAAGTATTTGGTGGACAATATGAAGAATAAATTTAGATATTTATCGATAATGTAGTCAAAAATTTAAAATAGGTTTAATTACTTTTTTTATCATTATAGTGGGTCAAGATAAGAGATAAAGAAGAATATATTTTTTTACATTTTTCTTCATCGTAATGAGGAAGATCATAATGAAAAATCAAAATGGGAAATTAGAATCAGACCAATGTTTTTAAAGAAATTATAAAGTATAGATAAATCTATTTGAAGATTCAGGATGGTTTGAGAAGTGTTGAAAAGAGTTTATGAAGGCAATATGCACTTGAAATTTAATGGAACATATAGATTCGTAAAATGTAATTGAGAGGAAAAATTTTATGGAATACCACCCAAACCATTTTTGGGGTGAGTATAAAAAATAAATTACATAGTAATTTATGATAGATGTACTATTCATGGTAAATAAGAGACAAGGAAGTGCTTTAGAGAGAATAAGAGGTTTCCTGATTGAATTTTGTTAAAGAAGTATTTCAGATAGAAGAAGCGTACGAGAAGAGACAAGATTGTTTTCAGCTGGTCATCGTATTGGGATGAATCATCAGACTGGAAAAATTGAATTGGGATTTCTATATTGAAGAAGAAATGGTTCATAATTTTCTCAAATATATTCTAACAAAGTCATGTATTTTTCTTATTGGTCAATTAGACTAGGAGAATCGGACTGAGATTTATAACAAATTCAATAAAAGTTGTTACCAAATTCTAGGTAAGAAATTAAATATTTTTTATAAAAAGGAACACATTTGGTAATGTTGACAAAGAAGCATAATGACTTGTTTTGTTACAAAAATTTGTATTACATCATTTGTTCTGGAAGGATAATATGCACTATTGAATTGTTTACATAGTGACACACAAGTTAAAGGGAATATCCTACTCAATTTATTCCACATAAAATGATTGTATTCTAGTGGATTTTGTGGTATTAGATCATTTTCAAACAATACCATGGATGTAGATATTCTTGTTGAATAATAAACCTTGTAAATTCTAGTGTTCTTATAGATTTGGGTTTTAATTATTTTCAATAGGAAAATAAATATTTAATAGGAGGAAAATGTTTCTTAATAAGTAAGGAAATATAAAATAAAAATATATCACTAATTCACCCCTCCCCCTCTCAGTGATACAATTATCTTAAATAGGAAATTACAATTAGTATCAGAGAAAGGTTCCCTTAATTTATTCTTTGATGATGTTTTTAAGAGAATTTGATGTATAATTTGAATTGTGTCAACAATAAAGGAATCATGGTTTTTGATGATATGAATTATCATATCTGGAAAGATATAATTTTTCCCCATCTTATGTCTATTAGATATGATTTTCAAGAATATGAACCAAAATTACTTCCTCCTATTGATGATAAAGATCATCTTAATTGATTGATAATAATAATATTGAGAGTGATGGAAGGGACAATAATTATTTACTATCATCACTTTTTAAAAGTGAATTTTTAAGGGTGAAGGGTGTTGCCATAGATTAAGGTATATGGGATAAGTTAAGAAACATATATGAAGGCAATACAAAAGTGAATAAGAAAAATTAAAAATCTAGAGGTTGAAGTATGAAGACTTGATAATGGGTGGGTATGAATCTATTGGGGACTTATTTACTAAGTTAAATAACAACATCAACACTATCAGGTGTCTTAGTTAAAATTTCGAGGATTATATAGCTATTGAAAATATATTAAGAATTATTCCCGACAATTTTGATGCTAATGTTTATTAATTAGAAGATATATATCATAAAAAATTATCTATAGATGATTTTCATAGAACTCTCATCACTTATAAAATAATAAGGTATAAAGATATGAAACAAAATTGATAGAGAAATTTCATTCAAGACTACGAAGAAATATTATTCAAAGAAGATTATTATTGATAAAGAATATGGTTAATTTGATTCTGAAAATGAGGTACGTAAAAATCTTGATGATATTTTATCCTTTTTTTCTAAAAATTTGAGAAGAGGTACAAGAAAATATAAAGGGATTTTCTGCTTGAAATGTTTTGAATATGGATTCATTGGGCACTTTGCAAAAAAAAATTCCACATAGGAAGAAAGAAAAAGATGGTGATCATGAAGAAATAAAGCCAAGAAGGTCATGGAAGAAATAGGGTAGAAAGAATAATTTTATTCCATATGGAACGGAAAAAAATTCTCAAAATTAAAAAGGTATATTTTCTTATCTAATGATAAATAATATGAATATTGTAAATGTAAATCTAAAAATTCTACTGAGCATGTTGGTGAGAGCAGTTTTTGTGTAATAATAAATAATGAATAATTGAGAATCAGCAGTTCTAATTAAGAAGAAAATCAACTTAAATTTCATTTGAAATAAGATTTGAAATATATTTTAGAATTATTAGAGGTCTTGAAAAACAAAAAAAGATGTTGGAAGTTCAATGTTTCTCATAAAAAAATTCATGAAATTTTTTTAGATGAGAAGAAAAAGATGCAACTGGATATTAGTGATTTGAAAAAATATCTTAAGGAATAAAATAATCGTAATGAACATCTATAATTGAAGTTAAAGACGTAAAAATAATAGTTAGAACTTGTCTAGTAGAATCTTTGTAAATATGAAAATAAAATTATATTTTCAAAATATTTTATATATTAATTTGGTGAATGTTTTCATAAGTAAAAACCTGATATGGATAAAAAAAAGTAACCATCAATATTTGATAGGAAATATAGAATTATTTCTAGAAATAAAAAATCTCAAAAATTTATGTATGTGGCTAAGATTAAAAAATTAGAGAATTCATAAGTTTTTGAAAAACCTATGTCTAAAAATGTTTCTAAAAACTATGATTATGTAAATGTTTCTATTTTTTATATTTATGACAAGGATAAAATGAGAAATAAGCTACAAAAGAATATTTTTATTTACAATAGAAAGGTTGGTGGTCAAAAATATTCAGATAAGAAGGTTGATAAGAAACAAATTCATAACACCAGTTAGTATGGAAGCTATAAAGGAAAATATTCTTTCTATGGTTACTACTTGTATTGTGATGGAATCATTAGAAAAACAAATATGTGTTGGTTCAACCAAAAACATTCCTTCTATTCCATATGTTATGAAAGTCATAGGTTTAGTGGGAGTCGATATTCTGAAAACAATAAGTATGAAAATGAATTTCTAAAGAAACCTGATAATGATGGTGTAAAAAATAAAAATAGGTTCCAACCCTAAGAAACTATTTGTGAAAGATGTGAACAACCAGGTAATCGTGATAAGGGTTTTATTATTTTTGTTACTAGAACCATATTATTTTCTTAACATTTCTCATAAGCCAGAGGTGAAGAATGAAAAATCTCTTATTGTTAAAACTACCCTCAAATAATTTAAAGGTGAAAGACCATGTATTATTGATAGTGGGTGTTCCTCGCACATGAATGGAGATTTAAAATTTTTGAATAATTTAAATGACTTCAAAGAGGTAACTACGACATTCAACAAGGATGAAATAATAATAATCAAAGGTTTTGGATCTACTATCATTGGGAAAGAAAAGATTAAATCTAAGAAATATTTATATATTGGTGAGTTGAAACATAACTTTTTGAGGGTTTCATAATTGTGTGATGAAGGTAACAAAGTTACCTTCGAGAAAGATGTATTTTTTGTGAAAATTGATAAGGATGAAAAGATAGTTACAAGAGGCCAATATACAAAGGGAATCTTATTTCATGTTGGTGAGTTACAATACTCATGTTACTTGGGTATGGTAGAAGAAAATTAATTATGGAATAAAAGGATGGGAAACATGTCTCAAATAAAAAAGTTTAAGTTATGAAAGTGATATTATGTTTAAGATATTCATGATTTTCAATGAATTAGAGATTTTTGTTGCACTATTTTTCATAAGGGAAAAATTACAAATTTTGTGTATAAGAATGTTGAGATTTGTTCAAAACAACCCATGGAACTTATTCATTCTGACATCTATGGACCAATGAGAAGACTATACAAAAATGATTATAATTACTTCATCACTTTCATTGATGAATTTAATCACATTACTTGTGTTATAAATATTAAACATAAATCATATTCTATGAGAATGTATAACGGTTTTAGGAGAAAAGCTAAGAATAAAATTGAGTATTCCGTGAAAAAGTTGAACACTAATATTGGTGATGAGTATAAGAATAATGAAGTTGAAAGTTATCTTTAGAAGAATAGAATTTTTCATGAATATAGTACCCTATACACACCTCAACAAATTGGGGTTGATGAATGTAAGAATAGAAGTTTGGTTGAAATGGGGAGAACTATGTTACTTGAACAAGGTCTTTCTCATTCGTATTGGAGGCGACCCATGAGTACTATTTTTTATATTCAAAACTGATGTTTCTATAAAACATGTTTTTATATTAATCAATACAAATTTTTTTATAGAAAAAATACATGTTTGAAACACTTAAGAGTTTTCAGGAGTCCATGAATTAAAATGAATAAATGTGGAAATCTAGGAATGTTTGAGAAGAAAGGTGAAGATGGAATTTTTCTTTGTTATGCTCTAGAAGGAAGAGGATATAGATGTTTTAACAAAGAAATGGAAAGAATTTTTTATTCTAATAATTTAAAAGTTATTGAAAATTATATTAAGGATAAATATAATCAAATAGATAAGGAATTTGAGTAGGATTAAGAATTTTTTTTTCAACATTTCTGATAAAGATACATCAAATTGTAATCCTACTAAAAAACTAGAATTAGACTTAGTTATTTCAAGTGATAAAGAACAATCCCTAAAATCTCATTCCACGATGTGGAAGTTAGTGGAATTTTAGAACATTATTGGTGATCAAAATTAAAAGGTTCAAACAATAATAACAACAAATTCTATTGAACATACTTTATTATATTCCAAAATTGTGCTGAAAGTTGTGAAATAAGATTTTGAGCCTAGGAGGGGTTCAGTCCATGAATGAAGAGTTAGACCAGTTAGAAAATAATGATTCATAGGAACTCATACCTAATCCTGATAAAAAAAATATTATTGGTACAAAGTGGTTTTCCTAGAACAAAATGAATTAATAAGGTGAAGTGATAACAAACAAGGAAATATTAGAATGTAAAAGTTACTTTAAAATTTATGGTGTTGATTTTGATGAAAGTTTTTCTATTTTGGAAAGGATAGAAAGAATCATAATTTTTTTTGTTATTTCTACACAATAGAGTTACAAATTTTTTCAAATGGATAAAATGTCTACAATTATAAATGTTGATCCATCAAATTCAGTATGTCATCATATTAATTAGAGGCATAATTTTTTTTCTAAAAATTTATTGGTATCATATTCATAAGAGAACTAATTTGTTGATGTTGAAGCTGGTGATACTGGTCTATACTCGGTATTCCATAATAATCATCGGAGGAATAATATTTTGGAACTGATGAATGAAAAGAATAAGAAAATTATGTGGTGGCCAATATGAAGAAGAAATTAATAGCTATATCAATAATTTAGTTAACCATTTAAAATAGTTTTAATTACTTTGTTTATAAATCAAGTGGGTCAAGATAAGATACGAAGAATAATATATTGTTTTAAATTTTTATTCATCATAATGAAGCAGGTCGTAAGAACAAATTGAAATGGGATATCAGAATTAGAATGATGTTTACAGAAATTCTAAAGTAGATTTGATGTTGTGAGAAGATTTTAGAATGTTAAATAAGTGTTGAGAAGAGAATATGAAGTTATTATGAACCCAAAATTCCAAGGAACGTGTAGATTCAGAAAATTTGATTGAGTGGGAAATTTTTTACGAATCCCACCCAAAACATTTTTTGGGTGAGTATAAAAGGGAAAGTACTTTTTAATTTTGACAAATATACTATTCACAAAGAAGAATAGAGAAGACATAGCTCTGGAGAGAATAATAGGTTTCCATATTTTTTTGTTGTATTCATCTGGTCATTTTACTGGGATGAATCATCAGACTGGGAAAATCATATTGGGATTTTTGGATTGAAAAAGAAGTGGTTCAGAATTTTCTCTACCGTATTCTGAAAAAGTCATATACTTTTCATATTGATAAATAAAATTGGGATAATATAACTTGGAGAATTGGATTGGGAAATCAGACTGAGTTTTGTAAAAAAATTTAGAAAAGCTCTTACCAACTTCAATGTAAGAAATTGAAGTATTTTTATAAAAATAATACATTTGTGAAAGTTGATAATGAATCACCATATCACGTGTTGTAACAAAACTTTTTATTTCATCATTTGTTATAGAAGGATAAAATTTACTATTGAATTGTTTATATAGAGCTGCATGAGTGAAATGGAATATCCTACTCATTGTATTCCACACAAAAGGATTATTTTCTAACAGATTGTTTGGTATTAGAGAATTTCAAAACCATAAAAAGGATGTAGATATTCTTGTTGAATAGTGATACTTATAAATTCATGTGTTCCTATAGATGTGTGTTTTAATTTTTTTCAATATGGGAAGAAATATTAAATAGGAAACTAAATTTATTACATAATTAAGGAAATATAAAAGAAAAATATATCACTGATTCACTCTCTCTCCATCTTAGTGATATAATTATCTTGACTGGGAAATTACACTACAAGAATAGTGATTATCCTCTTCTTTATCTCCATAAAGCGTTCCTCATATCTTTAATCCATAAATAATTTACCCCATTTTGTGGTAAATTAGTTAGTTGGGTAAAAAATAATGATAAATTTATCACAAATTGTAAATATTAACCAGCTAATCTATAAAACTATATATTTCTATGACACTATTGGGATTTGGTTATTCTTCAATTTCCTTTTTCTTTGAAGGGTCCAATCAAATTCCATCACTTGTGATCACGTTCCCCAATAATGTGACTTCTTTCATCGAAAAGTCACACTTTTTGAACATAGAATACATTTTCTCCTTCCTTAATATCACCAACAGAATCATTAGATTCTTTTCATGTTCCTAATTAATCTTGGAATAAATGATAATATAATTGACAAACACTACCGAAAATTTGTTGAGGTGGTCTCTTAAGAATATATTCATCAAATCCATAAATATTGTAGGAAAATTAGTAAGTCTAAAGGGAATTACTATGAACTCATAGTGCATGTACCTTGTAATTAAAGCAGTCTATTGAATATATTCCTTCTTCAAATTTAATTGATGATATCCATAAAAAAGATACACCTTTGAGAATTATTTCACTCCTCTTAGTTGATTGAACAAGTCAACAATCCTTTGTTGAGTATAATTTTTAATTATGGTGATCTTGTTGATATCTTCGTATTGATATACACCTATTTTGATCTATCTTTCTTCTTGAAAAAGATAATTTGTGCACCACTAGGTGATGTAATATGGCCAATGAACCATTATTCCAAATTATTATGTAGATACCTCTTTAACTCCTCCATTTCAATCAAGGCCATCCTATATGGGAATGCTGAGATAGGAGTGGCTCTGAATATGAGATGTATTTAGAAAGCTACCTCACAATCAGGGGATTCCAATTAACTCTTTGAAAAATACATCAATGTATACCCTAACAATGGAAATTTCCTCCAGGTTAATACCTTCTTTTGACTCAACCATTTGGGAAAGGTATGCTTATTTTACAGGTTATCAACACCCACGCTTTTGATGGATTTTCAAAATATGATTCATGATCGGCCTTGAATTTTTAGAGGATCATGGGATGGTTTAGAATATAAAAATATATTTTTTTCCTATTGTTAATTTCTTCTATATATAATGAAATCCAATACATGTCCAATATAGCATCAAATTTCAACAAGGGAAATATAATAATATTTTTAAGAAGAATCATCCCAAATATGATTATAGGAGAAGAGTCCAACACTTGGGTTGTAATGATTACACCACTATGTTTTTATGGATGTCTCCAATTAAAGGTATCTAGGCTTCAATTCAATAGTTGTAGGAAACTTTTAGGATACAAATGAATAAGTAGAACCAGAATTAAATAATACTATTTCTAATATTTAGTGAATAGGAATCATACCTTGTATGAATTCATTTTCACAGTCCAATTCATTAGTAGTGATGATATAAGCTTTCCCTTGCTCCTTTGACTTTGGAGATTACTGACACTGGTTTCCCACAAGGACATGTGCTTTAGTGAACTTGCTTGCATAACACCCTTGGTCCCTATAGTTAAAGCATTGAACAATGGGAGGTGTATTAGGATGTTCCTTCCTTTTCACTATCATGTTGTTCAGCTTCTTCATGTATCTTCAATATTCATTAGCTTGGTGTCCTTCTCTCCCACACTTGAAGAATTTCCCCTTCCCTTTGAGGCAATTAACATGATTTATCTTGCCACATTTTTGACATGTGTGTAGTTGGATCCTATTTCCTCATTTTTCATTTGACCCACAATCTTGGAACCCCATTCTTATCTTATTATCTCCATAACCATGGGACCATTCTTTGAACTCCATATCTACTTTAAGAGCACATTTAACCAAATCTTCAAAACTCCCAAATTCTTATATTTCTAGATCATTTCGAAGGGTTATTTTTAAAACATTAAAAAACATATCTATTTTTCTATCGTTATTGATAAAAAACTCAAGGAATAAATTTAAATCTTTATGACGTTTTCATCATAAGTTGTGACAACTTCACCTTCCTTTTTCTTTAGCTATATGTATTCTCATTCAATATTTTTTTTGAAGAGTTCAAGGGAAATTCTTTTTAAGAAATATTTTCTTAAATTCTTTCCACTCCATCTCTTCCATTGAATCTTTTGGATTTTTTGTTCTTTATCAATTCATGTTATTTAATAGCTTCTCCATATAAATGATAAATTACAAGAGGCACCATATCCTTATTAGAGAAATGGATAATAGAAAAGATCTTCCTCATTGAGTTAAACCACTATTCTACATCAAGTGGATTGGATGTTCCACTAAACATCGATGGTCATTTTTTCATTAAGGATTCAATGGATAATTGATCCTTCTTGGGTTAATATGGACATTCCACACAGTTCATGTTATTATTCATATCTCGAGACAAATAGGAAATCATTTCCATAATGTTTTAAACACAACCTCCCATGGAATTGGGGATATCATTTGGATAATTGTTTCATTTTCACTCACATAGGTTTTAGGCCTTGTTTTTCCTGGTTCCTACCATTTTCTTGAATAGAAAATGTTAGAACAAAACATAAGTCAATAAATCAATATTAATTTATTATTTTATGAATTTACACTAAAAGAATATTTTATGATATCCTTATGTCTATACTTTTCTAAAAATAGTCTTCTAGGATGTTTTACCTATATAGGCTTATACTAATGGTTTTTACTCTTTTTTTCTTATCATAATTCCCAAATTAACAAAACTATTTTTAGATACCAACTATAGTGACCCTAATTTTTCATATATAACTATTACATCATTTTAAAGATAAACAACATAATATAGTTACAAATCTATGATCCAAAGGTTTATGTCTTAGAAAAATTAGGCTCATAAATAACTTGTACATAATAAAACATAAAAATTTATTTAAATCCTTCTTTGTTATCCTTCTAAACTATCACATTATCCTTAGTACATGCAATTACCTATGGATATACATCAACGAAAGGGGTAAGCTAAAAGCCCTGTAAGAGGATGAATAAGGAACATTAAATAATATAACATGGGTGAGCATAATCATCATATCATATGCCTAGGATCATTATCAATATCATGAGGTAAAAATGTGATAAATTCATCGAATGTGGAAAGGCATAAAAATGAAACATAATGTCATAGTGGTCAAATTCCACATATAGTTGTGAATAAATCTATCATCATGTTAACACATAACATATGTGAATAATCCTAACATCATAACATTAAACAAATATAGCATCATGTTCACAATTAATAAACATTATCTCATGATATAAAACAAATTTCCCAATGCATTGGAGGGATATATAATTTTGGTCTAGTCATCAAAACATAATATTTACATAATCTTGCATGTCATATAAGATGTGTAACAACCATTTCAAGAAATAACCCATGGAAAGGGATGGGTTTCATGAGGATTTCTGAAATTATGATTTCAAAAATAAACTTTGGGTTCCAAAATGAAAAATGGAAAAAAAATATTTTCTATAAGAATCATCATTATTTAGTTAAGAATAAACAACTCAAGAGGAGTCACAGATGTGTTTTGGAAAGAAGAGTTATTTTGGAAAATCATTGTATTTTCTATAAAATCAAATAAAAAACATGTATATCCCAAAAAATAAGAGGGATGAATAATGAAATTATATTTATGGAACATTAGAGGTCTATTTAATCCAAATATGTCATGAAATATGGATAACCCAATGAAAAAGAGTTGGGTTAAAGAATCCCCTTACCTCAATTCCTTCTTTATTTCGTCACTTTTGTGCCTCTTGAATAATAAAATTATATTTATTAAAAAACTAATAAATATGTTAATTATATCCATTTATACAATTATTTATCAATTATAATCATTTTATTATACTTATTAATTTCTATTAATTAAATTGAATTGTTTTGATATCATGATTTTTCTAAAAATTTCTAGTTTCACTTTGATTTCCCAATTTTCTTTCAGAGTCAGTTATAGAAAAGTATGATTAAATCCATTAGATTATAATAAATTTAATTATTTATTTATATATTATATATAATTAATAGTATCCATCCATAAAGGTGGTTATATGAATTGTCTTAGAAATGTCTCCGTATGTGGTTAATCATCCTTTAACAGGACTTTGATAAAAGAGAGGTAAAGAGAAGTATTGCATTTATTTTTGTCATAAATATGACAATTACATCATGTTAACATAAATAATATAATTTTAATTTATTGAATAATTACTCTTATATTATACAGGTTATATTTTAATTGGTAAAAATAAAAAATAGATTTAGACAAAAGGGAAATGTAAATAGAGGCTTACTCTCTCCTCAATGTATCTTCTCTGGTAAGACGCTATAACACCCTTGGTGGTTAGAGTTGGGTTGCTCCAAAATGTCCCTATGTAATGTAAGGGGATTTATAGGGAGTATTTGGGATGATATTGTATTTGAAATGATTGATAGGAGTATGTTTTCAAGGGATGGGAGAGGGATTATTTATAGTTTAAGAGAGGGGTAATTTTAGAATAAAATATTTAATAAAATAATATATCAAAGGAAAAACATGTAATACTGATTTTTTGACAAAATAAATTATATATAAATATAATATAATTCGTTTACGACTTTAAATCCTCTTTATATTTATAATTAATGAAATTATTAAAACGAAAAGTTAAGAAAAAAAGAAATTGATATTTTAAGGAATCACTTTTGAATTTAGGTTTTGGAAAGTGATTATTAGGTTTGAAAATTACTTTTATTTTATTTTAATGACTCATTTATTAAATTAAATATATAATGGCCGAAAATAAATTTCTATAAAGGATTATGTCATTATTACATTATGAATGATGTAACTTAAGATACATGGATTATGTGAAAAACTCTATTTTTACTATCCACCTAAAAATTTAAGTATATCAAATAATTACCAAAAAATCACCCAAGGAAAATTTTAACACGATCATTTCATAAATAAAATTAATTTAATGAAAATAAATATCTAAAAAAGGTAAAATATAATTTTCAGCAGGAAAATAATTATTTTTACAAAATACTTTAAAATACATTTTATTAAAAATATGATTTATTTTATTTGAGGTTTTTAATAATGGTATTAATTTTATTGAATTATAATATTTCTATTTACATAAATTAATCATGATAAAGGTTATTTATATAATAATTTATTATAATTTGGAAAATCACTCTTCCAATGGTCAGGTTACTATTCCCAACGATTAGGTTAGAATTCCAACGGTCACATTACTATTCGAACAGTCACATTACCTTATATATATACCACTCAATTACTTCATTAAATATTCAATAAAATTCCTCTCAAGGCAATATATTTCAATTTTAAATAATTTTTATTGGTTTATTATAATTTTGTTTCTTTAATATAGTTTTGGTAGTGGGGCCACTAATTCTAGTAGATGAGGTCGATCCATATTTTCTAATTTTAGCTTTTCTATTTTATACTTTTTGTCCAGTTGTACTTTTTGGAAATTTAATTGGTTTCATTTATAATTAATGTAAAAATATTTATTAATATAGTTTTTTATTGGTTTCTATATATTTTTTATTTTTATAATATATAATATAATACAACACACATTTATTCACGAATCAAATTTTACTAATAAAAATTATTTCATTACAATGGGGTACCACATCTCCCACCCCAACCTAAATGTACTATAGAAATTTATATACCTCTCTGATGAGGTGTATTTTAGTCCTTCCTAGACTCTTGTACCTATCTTACTCCAATACCACTACTATACTATGAGAATTTATAAAAAAAATTATGAAGATGGCCCATCCTACCACAAACATGGCACTCCAAAGTGTTGTATGAAAACTAAGGTTTCTTGTGGTTAAACATTCTACACTGATGAAATAAAATGGAATAAGATCCTATGATGGATTTTCACTTCCCTAACTGGTCTTCATGTAATTTCCTTAGAGAAAACATTCATTGAATCACTTCTTGTCACCAAAATAAGTGATCCTAGTTTACCCTGTGGAAATAGCCTCGCTTCCTCTTGGGTCCTCTCTCAGATTATTTGATGTGATGAGTTCATGATTTATCAAATCTAAAAATCTACACAGAATAAAAACATTCACCTATGACCTAACATCATAGTGAGTGCCATCATGAAAATGTTTCTCCCTAGAGATCTCATAAATAGCTAAATAAGGCCCAAAGCATTAAAGGTTGGTGAAATGTTCAATATAGTCCATCAATAATATTCTATCCCATATCAAATGCATGAACTAATGATCTTTCTCATACCTCAGCATCTATGGATAGAAGTGGCTCAATAAATTTACCTCTAATTACTTCCTAGATAACTCCACCTCTTTCTCATCTTGCTCTACAATATCCCACCATTGTTTGGTAGGTCCACTGAGCCTATACACAAAAAGATTCTCCCTCCTATCTGTGGGTGTCTCATGCTGCTTGAAGATTTTATAGATTGACTCAATCAAGAACTCATCTACCTGGGAGCCTCCCTCCATAGTGAACATAGGTGGATGTTGTTGCTGAATCTCTCTCATTAACTCATACATCAAAGGCACAATGAAAATAGTCTCACTTTCCATGGATTGAATGACCCTTACGAAGTTGTTGTGATGATGAACATCTATTTGATCATCAAGAGCTATAGGAAGCTTCAGTTCATCTACATTAGGAGATAATTGATTTCCACTCTTTTAGAACAAAACTCAAAGATGACGAGGAGTCATTTTATCTACAAGAAAATCACACTCCTATAAACTTTGGATAAAAATAAATTCAACCTCAAGAGGCGACGACAATATAGAATGATTACTATGGGTCTCTCTAACCATGGATTATAAGTGTTTTATGGTAAAATAATAGTTTATTTCATTCCATTTATCAAATATAATAGTTATATTATTTCACAATTCATATTGGAAAGTATATAACACATACAATAAACATGTCCCTATCATGAACAATGCATGTGAATATATATATATATATCCCTATGTGTCTATCATGATGCATGAATTCTCAAATCTCACCATACTTTTCCATGAGTGTAAATATCAATAAACAATAACGTCACAAAATAATAACATCACACAATATTTAAATCAACCATGGTTAAAGAACATCAATTGTAACAAGAGAAAAACATAAACAATAATCCCATCCCAGGAACTCAAATTTCCCCCCATACATGGGTTAGATACTCCAATGAATATACTCATTACCAAGTCCCAGTAGATCCTAGTCTCCTTTCCACTTTTTCAAAAAATAAAGCAATATAAAATAATAAGCTAATCCACTAATACCACTTCTTAATGTCCCCCGATCTGGTACTCTATCATGTGGCCAAAATGATTTGGTTATTAGAGGTCAAGCATACATACCATTATTCTAGAATCTATTGACTAGTAGAGAGGTTGTGATATTTATAGTGGGGAGACTATAACCCCTGGTGAAACATAGTGGAACTAAACCATAGTAATAAAAATTAGAGTAAAATAGAAACAGTGTAAGTAGTATATCATACAGCTTGGAAAATAAAAGGAGGAACCTATAATGATGAATAATGTATTGACGAAGGAAAACCCAACAAAATATACTATTTACACCATATCTCCAAAAAATGCTCTCTGTCATCAAATAAGACTTAGTCACTAAGGCTTAATTAGAAAGTAAAACCCAAAAAAATATGTTCAATGAAAACCTCAGAGTGGGACATAACTTGGAAAATAAGGGATCTTATAATGATCTTGGTTTTTAAAGGGTGTTATTATGTTTCATCCATTAAAAACATTATTTATATATCCAAACTTCATATAGATGGATTTATTTTAATATTTGTAAGTTAATGTTGCCTCTTTTATAAAAATAACATTTTTCATGGTAAGATGAATTTTAAAAACAAATTTTTTTTATCATATTACCCAAACCATGTAATGGAAATTGATAATGAAACTACATCACATAACTCATGCTACACGCAATTATGGCATCATTTTCTTGGTCATGTAAATGAAAAACGCTAGACTAAGTTATACCAAAATGAATATTTAGATTCTTTTGAACTAAAACCAATTGGTATGTGTCACACTTATTTATATGGTAAAATGAATAAAGCCCCATTTAGTAGAAAAGGTGAAAGGCCTAAGGAGACTCTTGAATTAGTTCATACATATGTGTGTGGACCATTTCCTATTCAGGCAGGGTGTGGGTTCTCATACTTCATAAATCTTACCGATGATTTTAGTAGAAATGAATATGACTACTTAATGAGGTATAAATAAGTTTCTTTTAATAAATTCATGAAATACAAGAATGATTATGGGAAACAAATTGGTAATATGATTAATAAAATCCTATTAGAACTTGGTGGAGAATATCTCAATCAATAATTCATTGATTACTTATAACAGTTTTTGATCCTATATTAACTCACTCATCCTTATACTCATATGTGGAAATATGTAAGTGAAAGGAGGAACCACATCTTGTTGGACATGGTGAGATCAATGATGAGTCTTCAGAGTATTCCATTATTCATTTAGGGATTTTTATTACAAAAAAGTAGCACAAATATTAAAAAAACATTCAAATAAGGTGATAAATAGTATATGAAGTTTCAAAGGATCGAATAATAACTCAGAAGTGGGGTTGAATTAGTTGTTGACATTTATAAGTTTCCATAATTTTGAAAATATAAAACCCTAAAACTTGTTAATGTTTATACCCTTATCATCTTTTAGTAAATAATAATGTATGAAAAATTTGTAAAAAAAGTAAAGAACAAGATATTTACAAGGTTTGACCACAGTTTGAGAACCTATATCATTTTCATATACAATCCTATGGGTCTATAGAAATTCAATAAAATGAATAAGTTAATACAACTTGTGCCAACTCCCATAGGACACATTATATATCCTAATTGCAATGATTATACTGATACCTTTTGGTATATAAGTTTTTCTTACAAAAAATTGGGATAAAACAAAAGAAAAATACTTTGTTCAAACTACACCAAAAATCTGAACTCAGATTCTTCATTATGATGTGGTTGGGACTAATTCTCTCCATCTGATAGGGCTGGGTCCGATGGACTCAATCCGATGAATTTAGTCTGATGGAATCAGTCTAATGAATCCATTCTCAATATGCATTACTCAAAATCTTTTCAAATGTTCAGTTCGATCTTACTCAGTCCAATGAACAAAAAATTTTGATGTCCAAACTTCTAATGAGAATTAAATATTGAATGATAACTTTGACATGAATTCTGTAGTGCTCTTTTTTTTTCACTCTCATAAAATAGTTTAAAAGTATGAATATACATTTTTTCTATTTATAGGCATCCCAAAAATTCAAATTTAGGAAACTAAAATACATTTCTCACTTACTCAAATTAAAAAAAAATCCAATATCTTTACATATTTTAATTTCAAGTTTGACCACTTAAACTCTTCACAAATACTATGAAATCATCTTATGTCTTCATTATAAAAATTCTTCTCAGACTTCCTAACATTCATTTAGTATAATAGAAATTACTCAACTCATTAGGATGGAACTTCCTCATCTCATTATGATGAAACTTCTTCATCTCATTCTAAATTGAATTTAATCATTATAGTTAGTCTAATTAACTTTCTTTCTTAGATTCAGTGTGATTGAATTTCCTTCTCAGAGTCAGTTGTGATTGAATTTACTCCTCAGAGTTAGTTTGATTGAATATCTTCCTCAGAGTCAATTTAATTTACTTTCCTCTTCAGATTCTACCTCATATAACTTCATCAGCTTCAATCCAATAGAATCCTCATAAGGATTGAATTATCACTATGATGTAATTTTATTTATAATGGAAATTCCAATATACCACATTGAAATACTTCAAACCTCATCAACTATTACTCAATCAGGCTTATAAAAACTGCTTTTTCAGTACTTTTGGATCTGATGATAAATTTTTTCTTGATTCCTATAATAAATAAAATATTTATAATTCCTCTATTTCGTAAAAATATTTTATCATTATAGTTTTCTTAATTTTTTAGAACTTCAATATTATCAATGTACTATATGACTTATATAGGAAATTTTTACGACTTCCCTTACTTTCAACACCTTCTTTATTTCCAACCAAAACTCAATATGATTGGTTGCACCTATTCTACCCCTTTTATTCATAAGGATCACATGACAATTGTTATAGACAACTTATGATATTGGAGAATTTAAAACTAGAAATGAAATATTTGACTGAAGGATAGAAAGTTTAAGAAATTTATAACTCCTGACATAACATTCATCATTCAACCTCTTCAGCAACATTCTAACATTGTATCCAACATTGAGTCCAGTGAAACCTGAACTTCATGTCAATAGATCTGAGACTGATGGTGTGTCTGATAGAAAAATCTTACTTTTTGATGAATTCTATAATTGGTGGTGATTAGTTCGATACTCATCTGTTATATCTTCATTCAATCCTCCGTGTTTATAAAAAAACATTCTCAAAAACAAAACTTTTCTCCCCCATTATGTTTGGGTTCGAACATTCAGAAACATTCACTTTTTTTCAAAAACATTCTTTTATAAAATATTAGTTATCAAAAAATAAAAAAAAATTATTAAAAACAAATCATCACAAAGTTTCTTCAATCTCCCCATTTGGATTTTTTAACAACACTAATTAATTACTCTTTCAACACTAAGAAAATTTTCACAATTCAACTTTTTTAAACAACTCATGTTTTATAAATTTTAGTCCCAACCCGCAAGGAAAACATTCACGGATCAACTATATAATAAGTTGATCGGTGTTCTTTGTTTTCCTTAGAATGAACGATACGAGGGAATAAAATCATTCTCAAATTAATTCCCTACCTCATGTGTTTTCGTCGAACGAGAGTTCGTCGCGGAATTAACTGTCGTAGAAGAAGAGGATCGTTATGGAAGAGAAGGATCATCGTGGAAGAAAGCATCATGTAAGGAATGTCGTTGGCGTCGCGGTATACGGTGTCACGTATCAAACACCGAGGATTAAAATCACACAGATTTAATTGTACCAATTAAACCCATGTTGAGGATATAATTCACAAAGAATTAAAAGAACCGCATCCCCTACCTCAATCAGTTGTTGATCAAAGATTGTCACGGGGAAGGAATGTCGCGGAAGAAATGTCACGGAAGGAGGATCGTCGACGTCATCGATCTCTGAGGGTTCGGTGTTCTTCATCGCCCTTCGTCGAAGGCCGTTGTTCTTCGCGTTCTTCGCGAAGGAGGATGAAGATCTTCATCTTTAGAGTTTTCTCCAAATCCTCTCAACAAGCCACCCCTCAACAAGACAAGTGTTGGTCTTATTTTATTCCCATGCCAACAATTTGAAAATCAAAGATAAGTAACGAACAATTAATTCGAATAATTAATTGTAACAATTTAACTGCCCAATTTAATGGGGCGTTTCTTAACCAGAAAAATTGACGGTTGACTTTCATTAAAGAGGGGTTTTGCGGGTGTGTTACATAGAAGGAAAGAAACGGTGGGGCTTGTGCGGGCTCCACCTCACAAATATCCTACCAAGTGGGTAGGATATCGTGGGTCCCACCTTATCCTCTTAAGTGGCTTTATGTGAAATAAAATAAAATTGTCGCACCACTTGTATTTTACTCCTTAACTTAACCCCAAAAATTAGAAAAACTACACCTGAGAAAACGCAACTCTAGAAAATGAATTTCTAAGCAATTACTGGCGTTACGATTCCATCGGTGCCTTCGGAATTCGATTCCGAGCACCATTTCAAAAGATAGGAAAACCCACATGTATGTTTACTGAACACACCTGAAAAGAAGTTCGTAAAATTATTATCAGTCACCCTCGACTCGCGCTGGTCAAGGTCAGGCTCTGCCTAAGTGAAACACGGCCCAAAAAATCCAACGGTACTCTCAGATTTTCAATCCAAGTTACCGATTAAAAGATACGAATTTTAAAATAAAATAATTTTCATTTAATTATTTTATTTGCGGCCAAAAACTAACTTTTTCTGGTGGCCCATGTCAGCCAAAGATAGTATATACTTAAATAAACCATTCCATCACGAGTTTAGAGGTTGTCTCAGATTTTTAATCTGAGCTACCATATGTGAGTTATATGCATTTGAAAAATAAAATAATTTATTTAATTATTTTATTTACGGTTATGCCATTTATGAAATTTCTCATAGGAGGCCCGCGCCGACTAAACATAAGTCGCGCCTAGGGTAAAACCTCCATCCTGAGCGCAACGGTGCCCTCAGATTTCTGATCTGAGTAACCTTTTAACAGTTATTACACATTTTCTATAAAACAGCTTACACACGTTAATTTAAGCTTATAAAATCTTCATAAATTTATTCCGGGCACACCGGGCCTCAGAATCAGTTTCCGTCAAAAACTACGTACTCGTAAAATTCAACGAAATTAAGAAAAAAATTTCCTTTAAATTTCTGAGTCTTTACATTACTCCCACCTCAAGGCTTTACGTCCTCGTAAAGCTTTAACTCAATCTAGGGTTACGAAAACAGTTCTGAGCACGCATCTGAGCCTTCTGCTCCAAGGTGCTTGCCTAGAGGTTCCCATAATGCTAGTGAAAGTGCACTAGAGGGATCGATCATCCAAGTAGGACCCGCTCCTATCGATACTCGATCTCCACTGGGACCTCCGCAAAAGTCCCCCCATCATCATCTTCCAGCCCCCCATGGTCAATGATATGCGTCGGGTCATTCACGTATTTCCTTCGCTGAGATACATGGAAGACATCGTGCACCCGGTGCAAGTGAGGTGGTAAATCCAGGCGATAAGACACTTCGCCAATCCTGCAGATGATCTGGAATGGTCCGATGAAGCATGGAGACAACTTGCCGCCTCGGCCAAATCTCTGTAATCCACGTCAAGGTGAGACACGCAAGAAGACGTGGTCTCCATCCTCGAACTCTAGAGGTCTCCAATTCCTGTTAGAACTGAAACTCAAGATGACTGCTTCCACGAGAGTAAGGTTGAACGATTCAAGTGTGATCGGCCGCAACCTCCTATGCATGAGTTTATCCGGTGCTGCCTGGGGTTTCCTTTTCGCCGATCGAGGAAAACCCAACCCGATGTTGTAGTTAAACCACAACCTTTTTGCCTAATACCGTCAATTTGTGTATGAACTGTGATTGCCCAGTCTATACTCAAACCAACGTCGTAAGGCCTCGATACTGCCACAAAGATATTCTAACCGAAACTCTCTCCTCAAGGGTCTGACCACACTGTCTGTGTAAGTGTTATTATCAAGTCTTCTACCAAGGTATTTCCAGACGTGTGGGTCAAGTCTACGGCTTGCCGAAAACTATAGGTCTGGGACAAGATTTGAGGAAGGAAGGAATGATTCATATCAGCGTCTGTTACTACAGAAGCTAGTAGTGGACATAGACTATCCCTTGAATCATTTTTAGAGCCATTGGGTCACTCTCCCTGACCGCATGCATCTAATATCTTCCCCCTTCCATCCAGCTCCCTAAGCCTGGCGGGGACAACTAAGGCAGGTGGTTGTAGCATGTTGAAAAGTACACCACCTCATGCATCTCTCCTAGCTCTGCCTCCACGTCTACTGCTTCGCAGACTCATCTCTCCTTAATGCTTACTCTTCTTGAAACATTTAACACACCCGAGTCTCTAAGACTGGTGCCCGTTTTTTGTTTCTTACTGCACTATGCAGTCATCATCCATTCAAGGATGATCTTCACCTTATTTGCCTACGATCTGTAAAAGCATCTATGATTTCTCCCTTGCTGAAAAGAGAAACTCGGTCTCATCCCCCAGATGAACCATGCCCATTGCCTAATACAGTCAATCCTGACATGAATGGCGCATTCATGCCCTGGATGACGTCGTAAGGCCTCGACGTAACTACCAAGAGATCCAACTGTCACTCTCACCTCCAAGGGTCGAGTCACACTGTTGGCATCAGTGTGAGGTCACTGGGTCTCCTCTAGTAGAAATATCGAAAGTGAGGGTCAAGTCAACAGTTTTAAATGGGACCACTCAGTATCAACCAAACAAAAAGGTCAGGAAAGAAAACATAACAAGGATAAGTGTCTTTTTATTATTGCAGCTCAGAGTACAAAGACACGAATACAACAACAACATGGAACTAGAGGTACAAGGGACGTATCCACTAGTTCCGCTCCTGTCCACATGCTCCTGGAGCTCTACTTACTTGTCCACTGCTCGGTTGTTGCTTACGAACCTGCCGCTGCTTCCACCTTGGTGGCTCCTCTAAAGCCTGCGGATCGACTGTGCAGGGGGTCGGACAGTCACATTCCAGGTGACCCTTCCTGCCGCATTCATAACACTTCCTGCTCCTCGTACAGCTGGCTCTGGTCCTCTTGGACCTCTGCATCATCTTTCTACTGCCCACAGATGACTCGGCTACAGATCAAAAATCCTACGGCAAAGGTAGTAGCTCCTGTACATGCTCGGGCTGTAGATCTACTGGCACATACTCCACCCTGAAGATGGTCTTGAAGTCTTCCCATGTGAAGGTCATCACGTCGCAAAACTCGAACAGGTGGCTCCACCACCTGCCTGCTGCTGCCTGAAGAAGCCTAGCATCAATGATCACCATGAAGACTGCTGGCGTCCCCACTAGCCTGAAGACTCTCACCACAACCTCCATCCTATCCTCATCCACCAACGGGTCCATCTCTCCCCGGAACCTTGGTGGCATCTGGAACTAGAACTCGTGCAGCACACTAATGTGGCGTGCATCGCCCCCTGCTGGGACTGGTGGCATTGGTGTGCCAACGTATGGTAGTACCGCCGATTCCTCCGCTGGTGCCTCAACTATAAGAGGTTCATGTACCGAAGCCTCGTCGCTCGGTAGGCTATCAGTATGCACATCCCTCTGGGCTCTAACTAGTCATCAATGAAAACGCATCTTGAAAGAAACATATGTGACACGGTCAAACGATTTTTACCTGGTGATCTGACCTGGTTTGAGCTGAATTTTTAAAACTTATGGAAACCCACTCGCAATCAGTGTTTTCGTGCACAAAGTCGGAAATCAGTTGTCAGGGTCCTAGTGTATGGATACGTCAGCCGCCCGCACCAACACTGGACTCCCTGAACTGAAAACCACACTCGATACACTTAACACTATTGCTTCACAGAAAAAAAATATCAGAGTTATAAGTTCTGCAGTAGAACTGACTCCTCTGATACCAATTTTTCATTACCCGTTCTTGGGGCCCGTGCCGTGACTACCCCAAGCCCGCCTTCCATAGGCCAGGGGCTGGAGACTAGCAGAAAAGGCGTAAATCTCGATAACTGGGAAGGAATTGTCTTTATAAAAATAAACAAAACACCACAAAGTACAAGTGGAAGTAAAACACTAAGTAAAAAAGAATGTTATGAAAAGAAAATGGGCCATAATACAAACCCAACTAAAAGTTCATCTAAAAATGAAAGAAAGTACAATAGAAAAAGACAAAAAACTGGTAGAAAGGAAGCAGCTCTTGTGTCGTCCACCTTAGATCCTACCTAAAGGGTAGGTACAGATAGCGCAGCTCCTAGATGTTCTCACCCGTTAACCTCCTCCGAGTGTCGTCTAGCCGTGAAGTTCACCTCTGGATACTGACTCGTCGTGTATTCCACATCCAGGTACCGTCCAGTCCTCGAACACTCAGCCTCTGTCAGCACTGCATGTCGTCTGCAACCAACACAATGAGGTGCAGGCATAGCCCGTGTAGGGTTGAGTATACGATACTCAGTAGGGACCCCGAGACACTTAAGGTCTCACTAAAACCAACAAGTATAGCCACACGAAGATCTCAACAGATAACCTTTACATAGGTATATGCACATACATATACCTATGTTATCAAGTTACCCATCTCAATCATGGGGAACACAAAGATTAATAAAATCAACGGATAACCACCACCCAGGTATATGCCCATACATATACCTAACTTACCAAGTGACCCATCTCAATCATGAGGTAAACACAAATTTCATACACTCAGCTCAAACCAGGATTTTCATTATCGAAACCGTAACTGCTGAAGAGCCCCGTCTCTGGAGTGTACAGTGGTCCTGTCCTGACTCCGAGGTACTACTCACTAACCTAAGACTACTGAGTTACTCCTCCTGTCGAGTACTGTGGGCCTGCTTCTACAACAAAGCGCTTCCCACCATGGGCCTGCCGCTACAACCAAGCGCTCCCCCTCATAAACTCCAGAGGTACTTCTTATGTTGAGTACCATGGGTATGCTGCTACAACTAAGCGCTCATCCTCCGTGGTTCTGCCGCTACAACCAAGCACTACCCACTGGGCTATCTGAAACACACCAAGTCGATCGTTCAAGTAGTTTTCAAGTCTTAGCCTGCTACACGGTCTCCGTACCCCGCACGCTCATCTCCGGGAGGGTCCACTCCATGAGCTACTGGTCGATACTCCAAGTATCACAAATTCCCACTAAGAAGTACCTCAATGGACCGCCTCGTTATAGGGGTCTCAACACAACATACGATGCGTCAATTGGATGCTCGGTCTGTGAGTTATTAGCCTTTTCGTCCCAGGGGCCTAGTTGGTTTCGTGTGCGAACCAACCCGGCCGTAAATCAACTATATCCAAAACTCAAATAGGGTATACTCATAGGGACTGTTTCTCAACGTGATCACCAACGCCGCTGACGGTTTGTCAAACGGACGTCCGGTCTGAATGATATCAGCTTTTCCGTTCCAAGGGCCCGGTTGGATTTCGGGTACAATCCAACTCTTCCAAACTCCAACTGCTTCCAAACCTCAGGCGAAGAATGCCGAAAGTTCTGTCTCCTCATGAGGAATCCAACCAAGTTGACTGTACGTCAATCGGACGTCCGGAGCTCAAGATATATGTGTTTCCACTCCAAGGGCCCGGTTGGTTTCATGTGCGAACCTACCCGGCCGAACCCAGTATACTCAGAAACCTTGAGTGTGATAAAACGAAACGATCGTCTCGAACTAAGGATCACATCGCAACTGACGGTGCATCGATCGGACTCACGTAAGTCATGATATGGGCAAAAGAGAGAAAGGGGTTTGAAAATGGGGGGTCTGGGCCCGGACCGACCAGGCCCAAACCCCCATGGGTCTGCCCGAATCGGATCGACCCGGCTTGGCATGACCCGGCCTGGCAGGCGCGGCCCGGCCCGACCTGGGCGCGACCCGGTTGGTGCTAGCCGGGTGGCCAGTGGGTCGGCTCGACCGTTATGACCGAGAGATGCGGGCGGGGGGAGTGCTGCCCCCACGTGAAAGAGCCACTACCCTACGTTGGGCCGCCCTTGCCAACATACGCAGCCGGCTGCCGCGTCATGTCCCCCTCCAGTCCCGCGCGGTTACGGGACCGCGCTCTGCCGCTGCGGCATCAGCCACGGCAGCGCGCCGGGCGCCTGCGCCGCCGTGTCGGCGAGGCGCTTCGGTGGGCTGCTCCGCAGACAACCAGACGAGTTCTGGTGGTCCGAAATGCATGACGTCTTCGCCAATGGCCCTCCCGGAGCCCTTCCTTCACATCGAGGATCTCACATCTCCCGTGAGGCTTGTTTTGTCATCGTCCGCCGTTCCGCACACCAAGAACGAAAAGGGCGGTGGGTTCGGACTTGTTCGTTGGTCCGCACCCACTGCGTTAGCATTTTTAAAGTCTCACAACAATCATTTAAACAAACCGCGGATATAATCACATAGATTTTAAAGAAAAAAAACCCTACCACTTCCCGCAACAATTTAGTCCCAACCAGCAAGGAAAACATTCATGGATCAACTAGATAATAAGCTGATCTGTGTTCTTTGTTTTCCTTAGAATGAACGATACGAGGGAATAAAATCATTCTCAAATTAATTCCCTACCTGAAGCGTTGTCGTCGAACGACAGTTCGTTGCAGAATTGACCGTCGCGTAAGAATAGGATCATCACGGAAGAGAGGGATCATCACGGAAGAAAGCATCACAGAAGGAACGTCATTGGCGTCACGGTATACGGCGTTGCGTAGTCAATCTCCGAGGATTAAAATCACACAGATCTAATTGTACCAACTAAACCCATGTTGAGGATATAATTCAAAAAGAATTAAAAGAACCGCAATCCCCTACCTCAATCGGTTGTTGAGAGAAGATTGTCGCTGGGAAGGAACGTCGCGGAAGAAATGTCGCAGAAGGAGGATCGTCAGCATCGTCGATCTTCGAGGGTTCGGTGTTCTTCGTCGCCCTTCGTCGAAGGTCGGTGTTCTTCGCGTTCTTCGTGTTATTTGCGAAGGATGATGAAGATCTTCTGCTTTAGAATTTTCTCCAAATCCTCTCAACAAGCCCCCCCTCAATATGACAAGTGTTGGTATTATTTTATTCCCATGACAACAATTTGAAAATCAATGATAAGTAACGAACATTTAATTCAAATAAATAATTGTAACAATTTAACTTCCCAATTTAATGGGGTGTTTCTTAACCAGAAAAATGCACAGTTGACTTTAATTAAAGAGGGGTTTTGCGGGTGCGTTACATTGGAGGGAAGAAATCGTGGGGCTCGTGCGTGCCCCACCGCACAAATATCATAAAATGTGGGTAGGATATCATGGGTCCAACCTTATCTGCTTACGTGGATTTAAGTGAAATAAAATAAAATTGTCGCACCACTTTTATTTTACTCTTTAACTTAACCCCAAAAAAAAACTACACCCGAGAAAACGCAACTCTGGAAAAGGAGTTTCTAAGCAATTATTGGCGTTACGATTCCATCAGTTCCTTTGGAATTAGATTCTGAGCACTGGTTTAAAAGATATGAAAACCCACATGTATGTTTACTGAACATACCCGAAAAGAAGTTCGGAAAATTATTATCAGTCACCCTCGACTCGTTACGGTCAAGGTCAGGCTCTGCCTAAGTGAAATATGCCCCATCAAATCCAACGGTACTCTAAGATTTTCAATCCGAGTTACCGTTTAAATGATATGAATTTTAAAATAAAATAATTGTCATTTAATTATTTTATTTGCGACCAAAAACTAACTTTTTCTGATAGCCCGTGCTGGCCAAAGTTAGTATCTACTTAAATAAACCATGCCCTCATGATTTCAGAGGTTGTCTCGGATTTTTATTTCGAGCTACTGTTTGTGAGTTATAAGCATTTGAAAAATAAAATAATTTATTTAATTATTTTATTTACGGGTATGCCATTTTTGGAATTTCTCACAGGAGGCCCGCGCAGACTAAACATAAGTCGCGCCTAGGGTAAACCCGCCATGCTGAGCGCAACGGTGCCCTCTGATTTCTGATCTGAGTAACCGTTTAACAGTTATTACACTTTTTCAGTAAAACTGCTTACACGCGTTAATTTAAGCTTTACAAAACCTCAGAAACATATTCCGGGCACACCGGGCCTCAGAATCCGGTGCCGTCAGAAACTACGTACTCGTAAAATTCCAAAGAAATTAAGAAAAAAATTTCCTTGAAATTTCCGGGTCTTTACATTTTACCAAAACACATCAATTATTAAAAGAGTTTTTAGACACCACAATAATAGATAAGGTGTTTCTTTGAAAAAAATACATCCCTTGGTTAGAAGAAAATTCTATGGCCATGCTAAGATAAAATCCCCCTAACTTTTATATTTTATCCCATTTATTTTTCAATAAATTTCATTTTCCTCTACCCCATTATCTGATAAACACAAATTCATATTCATAAATTCAATATAATTAAACACTTCTTACATAGTACAAAGTTGTTACTTTTTCACTCCCTTTGTCAATATAATCCAAATCATGGTATGGGACTTCTTTATGAGTTTTAGGAAGTCATTATAGGAGGAAAAACATGAATTTTTAACCTCAACTCATAAAAACATTATTTTGGAATTCACTTTGTGAAGATATCAATAATTTGATACTTTGTTGAGATATATTCCAAAAAAACATCTCTATCAGCAACTTTCTCTTTTATAAAGTGAAACTTTATATTTATGTGTTTTGGTCTTGAATGTTGGACGTGATTTTTAGAAAGATAAATTGCAATCTGATTGTCATAAAGTGTCTTTAATAGTTTAGAAACATTTATATTCAATTTTTCCAATTGAACTTTCATCCACAATATCTGATTACATACTTGAACAGTCACAACAAATTCTAATTCCACTATTCTCAACGTTACTAATCTTTGTTTCTTAATATGAAAATTTACACAACATTCACCCAAGAAAAGTGTTTCTCCTAATGTTGATTTTATATCAATACAATCTCCAGCCCAATCAATATTAATATAACCATGAAACTTCTTCTCATAATTTATTTTTTATAATAATCATTGTGAATTTGTTTCTTTGACATATCTCAGAATTATCCTTGCTGCTAACATATTTTACTCTTTCAGATTACTTTGATACCTAGTACACAGATTTATAGCATAAATAATATCAGTCTTGAGGTTATAAGGTAAAGTATACTTCCTATCATTTTCCAAACTTCTTTCTAATTCACACATTTTCTAGACTCATCTTTACTCATCTTCATCCTCGCTGATATAGGAGTAGAAACTTATTTATATTGTATAATTACAAATTTTTGTAACAATTACCTTACATACTTTTCTTAAGATAAGAAAATTTATTTTTTCTTTATATTGAACTTGTAAGTCAAAGAATAATGCTAATTCTCAAAACATTGATTCTTCTAAATTCATTTGCATTACCTTAGAAAATTATTTACAAAAAAATTATTCATCCCCGGAAAAAAATTATATTATCCACTTGAACAAATATAATTAGTGTTCCAAAGTCATCATCTTTAATATATATGTTTTTTTCAACATTTCATTTTGAAAAAATCATCATTCTCAAATAATTATCATTCTTAGAATACAAGGAATGTGGATTGTGATTTATCCCATATAAATGTTTCCTCGATCTAAAGACTTTCTTTTCATCCTTATCAAGTAGAATCCCAAAAGTTTTCTCATAGTAAACTTCTTCTTCAATTTATCCAATTTTATATCTATCTGATACACTTTTAAATTTTTATGTGAAATAACTTCTCAAAACATTATAATAGTTTCTACCCATTAAATAAGGGAAAATGTTTTATCAAAATCTCTGCCTTCCACCTTTGCACAACCTTTATAAAAAATCCTAGATTTATTTCTTGAAACTTCTCCATATTCCTTCAAAATGTTTCTATAAACCCATTTTATATGATAAAATTTTTATATTTTAGACATAAAACAAGTTCCTATGTTTTATTTTTCTCAATTTTATCCAACTCTTCATTCATAAAATTCACCCATTCTTTGTGTTGAATATCTTATGAGACCGATTCTGGTTCAAATTTTTAGATGAGTGAAGATTTATTTTCTAATCTCATATTTCTTCTTGCCTGAACTAGAGCCTTCTAATTCCACAGAATATTTTTAGTCTCAATTTGTTTTAAATTATGAAATTTCAAATTTCATTTTCCTTCTTCACCTACCTTATCATACGATTCACCTGAGTCTTCAGGAACATTACTTTTATCACATTCATTTTAATAGGAAAATTTCAGTTCTTATTCCTCAAAATCCCCATAAATTTTTGGTAAATAAGTTTGATTCTCAATAACATCCACATAATATGATTACACCAAGTTTTATAAACATTGTTTCTATAATTTTTAACATCTTCCATTGGGTGAATAATAAAATTTCCTTCCTCAACATTCTCATCAAACCTTCTCTGATCCAAATTTATTATTTTATGTAATCATGGGATTCCAAAAACATTGATGTACTTAAATAAATGTTTTTTATCATAGAAAATTTCATAAGAACCCATGTTGGTTTCGAAACATAAATTTTTTCTTATAAACATGTAAAATAATACTAACAACATCACTCTAGTAGAACTTTGAATGTTTTTATTTCTTTCACATGATTCTTCCCATTTCCACCAAACCTATATTCTTCCTTTCTACTACTCTATTTTCTTGGGGGATATGTAGAGAACTATACTAATGTTTAAAACCATGATCTCTAAGATAAGTATCGAAAGTATTTATTCTAAACTCAATACCATTATCTATTCTAAATTTATTTTTATAAACCCCCATCTATTTATCAACTTCTTTTTTGAAAAACCTGAACATTTCTATAGGCTATGAGTTATGTTTCAAAAACATGATGTTTTCATTTGAGTGAAATCACCGTTAAAATAGATATATTATAAATATTTTTTTATTGATGTCTCATTGACCCACATAAATTGGATTAAATAATTTTATTAGGCTAGGTAGATGGAATATCAACTTTCTTATGACCTGTTTTAGTCATCTTCCCTTTCTAACAAGTAAAAAAAAATATTCCTCTCTTATTTTCAATTTTGGAAAATTCTGTACATAATAAACTTTAAAAAGTTTTTTTTATTTTCTTCCCATGTTGGACTATTATTTGTCCACACAACTTATTCTCATCTTTATCACTTAGATAACATGAGTTTTTAAATTCTCTAACTTGAAAAATATTTCTACTTTTTCTTTATCCTTTTGTGATAAATTTACAATGTTTTACACTTCTAATAACACATGAAGATTTTCTGAAAATTTCTTCTTTTACATCATCACAATGTTGACTTACACGAAGTAAATTATGTTTTAGCACATTAATAAATAAAAATTCCAAATATTTTAACTTTTCTTCTTTAATCTCAGTTATTATGATTCCTATTATTTTTAAAGAACTATTATCCCCAAAGGTAATAGAACCTCTTTCATGATATTCAACATGTTTTATTATTTTTAAATCACCTATCATTCATAACGAACAATCGCTATCAAGTATCCATGGTTTGTTCTTTTTAACTTAAGGAAGTCTCAAAAAAAAATATTTCCTCAACTTTCTTCGTCCTAGATTCCATTTGTTTATCTTTCATAAGAAACTTGTTCTATATGGAGTTTAATACATATTTAGACATGATTAAAAGCCTTATCAAATCATCCATAAACATCTTCTAGACATTTTAATTTATTTTTTTGGAAAGTTTCTAACTTCTTGTGATATTTCTTTTCTAACTTCCTATGTGTTAGTAAAGTTATTAATTTTGATTTCACTATTTCATCCACTCTATTAAAATATTATTTTGGGAAGTGATATGTTATGGTAAAAATTATATTTCATGTGCCCATATATTCTATAGCAAAAATAGAATCCATTAAATCTTAATTTTTTATTGATGTATGATCTTTCTCTATAAAAAACAATTGAGGTTGATAAATCCTTCCTACCCTAACATAGTCTGGGTGTATACCATATTTCCTTCTATGGGAGTTTTAAAATTTTGTATATCTGACAGTTTTATCACATTCTTTTTCCACCCAAACATTCATATTAATTTTATTATCATTTAAAATGTTAGAAAAATCAGATGATTCATTATTTTTGGTGTGTGAGGAATTCACCTAATTCTTTATTTTAGATTTATCAACAAATATATAAGTCTTATATTTTACTACTAAAGCTTTGTTTAATTTTTCATTCATCATTCTCAAGGTATTTATATAATCAAGAAGTTTATATTGAAACTTATTGACTTATTTTTCCTAATTTTCCTATTTCTTATTGAGATCTTCATGCATCCTTCCTTGTTTAGTGATTATTAGTTTGTAACTTAAGAACTCTTGAATGTATTCTTCCTCGGACTTGCTGACATAATTTCTTACTTTATAAACTTCTTTACCATATTTATTCATTACTCAAATTTCATACTTGACATTTTTGTTTTTCTCAATACATAATATAAGTTATGTTTTGAGTTGATACTCTCTATATGAATCTTCACCACCTTGTTCACTATCTAAGGAATCTTTTATTTTATAATAATTTTTAGTGGTGGTTAAAATTTTTCTTTTAAATTTCATATTTTGAAGAATTGTTTTCAATTGAGTATGATTCAACTTTATTACAAGACATATCCAAAACCTCTAATGTTAAAAACTGTAACATCTCCGACCAGGTTCCACACACCAGTGCCTCCAATCGGTCAGTCACATGACCTCAGGAATGCCTCGCCATATGTCAGAGCCTGTTGATTAGTAGTGAGGGTCTGATTTATTGATCATGGGGAGACTTTACCCTCTTTTATCAGAGTAAATCACCATCAAAAAATAATAAACAATATATTAATAACATGTAATCATAACCTAAAAGAACCGGTATCACAATATGACCAATAATGAAAATACAATATCAAAAAATAAAGAAGAAAATATGTCATGCCAATGTACATGTCACGTGTCTAAAATGAATCCCAAAATAAAGGCATTGATGAATCACCCAAGTAGGTCTGAAATAGTGTCTGGTTCCCTCATCCATGCTCCATCCCATATCAATGATCTAACACAAGTTATTTTTCCTTAACCACTCTTCAAAGAACAAAATCTATTTAGGTACCGATCAGGAAACCGAAGTAGTGTGTGACTACAACTCAGTAGGTGTCATGCCCCGTCCCAGAGGGGACCATGTCGTGTCTCTCGATTCCAACCTCAAATAGGCTAAAAGTTAGTGAATAGCACTGATAAGGGGTATCACTGATATGCGAGGCCTTAGTTTAAGTACCTATATAGAAACACACATCTCCAGGACTATAAAATGATGAAATGTAAAAACAACTGAAAACACATTCATTCATACATCTAAATTGAATAACCAGAGTATAAAAATTAGTAGTGTAAAGTATGTAGGGCCAAATTGAAGCACACCACAAAGAGTTTGAAAACAAAAGTACAACCTAAAAGTATTGGGACTGATTTCATAAAGTTGTAGGAACACACTAATTTTTTTTTGTCTCACTATGAACCATCTTGTCCTGGTACTCCTAAGACTCTATCAAAATTTCACTATTCTACACAAGACATGACACATGAAGGAAACCCCCATGTATGGGTGAGTATAACAATACATAGTAGGACACCCCGAAACCAAAATATATACTTATAAATATAATATTTTCCACATTTTTTGTATTAATTTAAAATTTTTTAACCCACCAAATTTATCAATTTGAGCTTATATGGATCGATTTTGGATTTATGGTGTGTTTTGAGTTAAAATGTGACGGGTGCTTAAATTCTGGGGTTTTGACAGATTTTTACGTCAAGGGAATTTTGGTCATTTAAGTAAAAATATAATTCTAAATTGAATTATTTTTTTAGAATACTTATTTTAATTATTATAACCTTTTCTTCTATATTAGATGCTTATTAGAATATCTAAACTCCCCAAAAAATTCATTAATGTTTGGAAATTGTCTGGGCTGACAGCATGAACCAAACCTCTATAACGGATGTATAAATCAGGCTACACACCAAAACTGGAGTTGATTTGAAATTTATATGAAGTAGGACACATATATGAACTACCTAAATAAATTTCATGGAGTTTTTCTCCCATTATGGTGGAGAATAGATGTTATACATTGAAGGAATCTTCCTAGAAAATTCATCTAGAAAAAAATACAATGTCAATAAAAAGTACAAAACTCCCTCTAGAAGTATCCAATCAATATGAACGTTTGAGGTTGAATGAAAAAGTCATTTATTAACAACATTTATGAAGGATGGAATGTGTTAATCATCCTTTTATATTTCCAAAAATGTGAAAACTTTAGGAGGATAATTTCTTCCTATAAAAGGAGGGGAGCTCCCACCTCTCATCTAATCCCATTTTCCATGACATTTATTCCAAGGAACCAAGGGGAGATATCCACTGAGAGAGGAAATTAAAAAATATTTCCATTATAATATTATTAATTTGTTTATTTTCTTTATTTTTTTAGATTTAAATTGTAATTTATATTTTTAATAAATTCATGCAAGGTTTTTATTTTTGTGATTTCATCCACCCAACCATCGTCATTTCTTCTCCATATTTTATCCTTATTTTCTTCTTTTATTATTATAATAATATCAACCATTACCTCTTACCCTTTAAAATTAAATACTTACTCAATCCTTGGCATGGGGGAGGTATGTGCCAATTTCATTTATTCTACGGTAAAATTCTTATGATTTATTATGTTTTTGATGAGAAATAGTGACATACACATGTGTGGCGATAGCCCACCAGGAAACTAAACCCAAAATCATTTAAATTATTTTATTAAATCGGTTCCCTCCATTATACTGAATTCAATCTCTTAATATGATGGATTTGAGCCATTCAGTGGTTGTAATGGCATACGATAGAGCCAAGTCTTGGAAGTTGTCATACTCACGATTGAGTTGTTCCATCAACCTTGATTAAAGTAGGAGGGGAAGTTAAGATTGCAAAATTCAATAAATATTTCACACTAATTATTAAAATAATAGTAATTCAAGAATGAGATCTCAAAATTAAATTATCAAACTTTATTTAAACACCAACAAGGAGAATGATGGAACCCACAAACCAACCCATAAATTCCATGTTATTTATTCACTAATTAAATTTTTTAATTGCATGTTAGTTTAATATTTTCATTAATTTAAATTTAATAACCTTACTAAATTAAAAAAACAATTAAAAAGAATAAGTTTAGGTGATTTAAATTAAGTGAATGAATATATGAGAAAGTTCCTAATGTGAGACGAACCTGGTCATCCATTATACTACACTAGGAAAATTAAATTTCCTTTTACATGCCATGTGACATGAGTGCATCACATAAAAAAACTAAATATATTCATCTTTACATGCGTATATTTATACAAAACATATAACAAAAATATCCAGATATAGTCCACAAAGATACACATTCTTGAGGTAAGTCACACTCATATTATACTATTCTATGATTTCATATTGAATATTCCACAACGACCTCAAAAGAGAGAACACACTGCTAAATCTGATAGAATTGATGATATCCTTCCAATAGGTACTTCTTATTGGGTCACTTCATGAGAAAGAGAATGCTAATAGTTTGAATAGAATAGAATACATAGATGAGGACCACTGCAAAGGCCATGGGGTGGTACCAACAAATCAATCTGGATTAACCCGCTAAGTAGAGGATCGACTCCCATGTAGTGTTGGTCACGTCAATAACAAGATCTCTACCTTGGAAATGAATATGAATAGTTGATCTCACTCTGGGCCTCTCAAAGGGATTCTAAGAACACTATCTAAGAATTACTTCTGAAGGGATCGTTTTCCCAGGAGTAAAATATGATTGCATACTAACCCAAATGGAAAAGATAAAGGTAACAAACCCTAACAAAAAATTTCCAAATTATAGATTAAAAGGACTAGAAGACATGTATAAAAGAGTACACAGTGTGTATTAGGGGTCACACTCCATGTCCCTTAAACCCGAGTCTTGCCTATGTAAATGGATTATCTCATCAATGTGTGTACATTTAGTAGTACACACCATGTAAATATCCCATTTACTCTAACAATGTGCTGGTACACATCACCATCCTATGAATGTCTTCCCATGTACCAGTACACAGCTTAGCCTATGAACATCTTCCATGTAAATAGCCCTTGTGATTCCTGAGTACATGTCGAGTGACCTAGGTGATACAACATGCTATGTGAAAGGGGTAAAATTACATGGGATATTTAACTTCCTAAGGAAACAATAATCGCAGTCATGTGGCCCCACACAACGTATAGATCCAAATTAAACATTGTGTTGTTCGATATTTTTTAGAATCCCATATCTACTCCCGCATTTGATCTAATGCCTCCAGATTTTGATCTGGTGATAATTTCACCATGAGATTAAAGATACCAACTCGTCCAATCCTTTTTGTTTATGAAGAATGCATTACGCCATCAAATCTACTCAAAAAATGAATCAAATTGTCATTATTTGTTATGTGTTGAATAATGGTAAATTGGGTATCCTCTGTCATCTAAAGTGCTTTATCTCCATCAGCACACCTCTGCTAGGTTATTCAAATCTTAGATCTACGATATCGGATCGTTGCACCAAGAAATAGGTCTGCAATGATTGATTGATCGAGAATGCTTGTGATGAACGATGAATGGGGGAAGAAAAGAACAAGAACATATTGGAGTAACAAACCATGAACGATTTTCATGTTTATCTTGATCCATCATTATTAGAATGAAAATCTGAATAATAAAAATAATAATATATTCTCTCGTCAAAACCTCATAAAATAAACTCATACCACATAATGATCAAACAAGAGATCAATATTTTCATTTATTGATTCATGTTCATTGTATAAATCAAGAATGGGGAAGAATAAAATAAAAATACATGCCCTACCTTGATTCAAATCGATCACTAATGGAGAATGGGGTTGAGTCGTGTTTATTTGGTGAGATCCTTTGAATCAATTTTGCATTGATCATTGATCGAAGATCCTATCACCATTGGTCTGAGAGGATTCACTAAAGCTATATCCAATGGCTCTCCAACGGTTCCTAGGTTGTATAGATAACTTAAGTATTTCTCCATAATAGTCTATTTAAAGTCTATCAATCACTGCATCAACAAAAATGAAATAAAATAATTTTTTTCATTTCCACGCCTCTGATGATTTTTCTACAAATAACCCACACTAACTAATGTTAAGTCATTCCTAGGGTAAACCTCACATTCTGAACTCAACGGTACCATCATATTTCTGATCAGGGTACCTGTTTAAAAGTTATTACACTTTATCATGAAAACTGTGAATGCATGCTATTTAATATATTTCAAACATTTATTTTAGGAACAACCGCCTCAGAATCGCACAACGTCTCAGTGCCTAGTATCACAAATAATCTATATAGGATCCAAAAAAAATAGTGCATGGAAAATCTAGGGAATTATAGTATTCCACCACTAATGACAACTAAAATAATATCTAATCAATAGAAAGTGTATGCAGTTGTATAAAGAAATAATTATAATTTATATGTAAACAATTATCACATTATCAATTAATATTTATTTAACTATATAAACCTTTGGGTTCCCGTAGACACTCATACCTCAATCCCCTCTTCAACTCATGTGAGAGGGTGAAATATGTCTGAGGAATATCATATATTATAATTCCATTGCTATCATTCAATACATAATCTGAAATATGTTAGAGCCTAAAGTATGTCTGGGGAATATCATATCTCATAATTCCATTGATATCATTATTTAATTCATATTTTAATTCACATGTTACCGTTCATACATCACACAATAGAATTTCCATGTTTCTATTTTTTAATTGACAACAAAATCATCATGTTACTATTCATACCCTATACATTAGAATAATATTCTTCACATTCTCTATTTAACAACTAAATGTACATGTTACCATTCATACCTTACACATTATAATTACCATGTTCCTGTTATTTAATTGGCAACTAAATTACCATGTTACCATTCTTAACACATAATTAATTCAACAATTAATTATCCACACCAATTCCATTACTAATTCTACAATTATTTAAACATAATAATTCCATTAGTTAATTCAAAATTTAACTAATCACATAAATAACATTAATTAATTAAAAATAATAATTATTCACATAAAATACATTAATTAATTCTAAAAATAATTAATCACGTAAATTATATTAGTAAATTCTAAAATTAATCAACCACACCAATTTTATTACTAATTAAATAATTAGTTTATCACATAAATTCCCTAAATTAGTTTTCTAATTAATTGAGTACGTAAATCCCATTAATAATTTATTCAATTAATTAATCAATATCCAAAAACTAAAAATCACATAATTAATTCATAATTAATTATCTCAATCACAATCTCAATAGATCATAATTATATCCACAATTAAATATCTCAATCCTAAAATCATAATATCTCATAATTACTTCTACAATTAATTATCTCAATCTGTAATTCCCAAAATCCCAAATTTCTAATCTCTTCAATTAATTAATTCAACAAATTAATTAATTCAATTAAGAACATAATTTGTAAACATCTAATAGAAATTATACAATTATATACAAGTAATTTAAATAAATACTTTGAGATTTGAATTATAGAAAACCTACCTCATTTCATTGATGAGTGATCACCCAACGAAAATCCTCATTATTTTTGTAGCATAATTATATAGAATGAGAATCAAATTTAAAACTGTAAATCAAGATCAAATCCATAAAGATCTCTTAAAATTAGATATAGATCTACAATACTAGATACAACTCCATAAAAACATATCTATATCAAATCAAAATAGGGTAAAACCCCCCTTTCTAGAATAGGATACTAAAGGATAAGGAATATGAAACCATGCGAGGTAAGATCCTCTTATAGGGAGGGGTGAATATCATCAATCCTGGTTTAAAATAATAAATTAAAAAGGTTTTTATGAATTTTAATACATAAAGGATTCTCCAAAATAATGAAATATTATCTAGGGTTAAATGGGGATCAAATAGGAGTTTAATGGGGGTTTTGGTGATAAAAATCTAATTTTTTGGTGATTTAAAAATTCATGCGTGGTTAGCTGGACAGGGGAGGATGGTTTCTCCTAAATGTGTACCTAAATGTGAGCCTCTATTATGGGGGTTCATAGTTTCTCATAATAGGGTGTACAGATTGACAAACCATGTGTCAACCATGTAATTCCTCTCTGTCCAAGGTTGTATGGTTTGTTGGGCAGGGGCACACGGTTAGGGAAAACCGTGAGCCAACAATGCACTACCCTTCTCCCTTAAAATTTTCTCAAATTTTCACTCAAAACACCGCAAGGTAAACCCCCACCAAAGTACACTGAAACAACGCAAATATAAATACCTGAAATTATGACCAAGTCATCTTTAAGAAAGGTCGGGATCTTACAGTCTCACCACCTTATAACATTGTATCCTTGAGCTTCACTCCCAAGAATCTCTAAGATTATGTGTCAAAAATATTAGGACAACGATCCCTCGAATCTTCTTTCCTTTCCCACATCTCCTCCCATGCATTCCCATGTTTTCAAAATACACAAACTATAGGCATGGTATTTCCTAACAACACTTTATCACTATGATTCAACACACGTATTAGATGCTCTTCAAAGGAAAAATCTATCTCAATCTCAACATCATCCATATAGATCACAATAGAAGGGTTGGGGTGATACCAACCTAGTTTTGACACTTAGAAAACATCATACATAGCATTGTATCTCTATGGAAGAGCCAATCAGTACCCCACTAGCATGATTCTCTCCACCACCTCAAACGATCCAACAAACTTGGGTGCCCACTTACCATGTCTCTGTATTCTATATTGATTGAATCTAGAAAACACCCAAATGAATAGATGATAAACCTCTGTAAACTCTAGGTGTCATTTATTTCTATCAGCGTATGACTTCTATCTACTTCGGGTCAAATCCATATATTTCTGAATCAACTGTACATGATCTAATGTGTCCTACACGAGACTCAGTCCCAAAAACTTAGACTCACTTAACTCCATCCAGACTAGAGGTGGACTACATGGCCTACTATAAAATGCCTCATATGGTTCCATCTATATTGTTTCCCAATAACTATTAGTATGGGTGAACTCAACTAATGCTAGGTTATTCTCCCAAGACCCACCGAAGTTTAGAACACAAGCTCATATCATATCCTCAAGCACTTGTATAGTATGCTCTGACCACCCATCTATCAGTGGGTGGAAATTCATACTAAATAAAACCTACATACCAAGAACCTTCTGAAATCCCAACATTAATCGTGATGTAAAACATAAGTTTCAGTCAGAAAAAATATTTTGTGGCACCTCGTGCAGACAGACTATCACCCAAACATACAAATATCCCAACTGATCTATTGAGAAAGTCTCCCATATATTCAAGAAATTCATTGCCTTTTTCTGTCTACCCACAATAACCCAAATAGAATTATTCTTCTAAGGAATCCATGAGAGAATCACCACAATGACCATGGTCACTTTTTTCCACTTCCATTCTATAATGTCCAACAACTGTAGTAAACCTATAGGTCATTAATGATCGGGCTTCACCTACATATAGGTGTAGAATCGTGTCACACAATTTAATATTTTCTTTTTCCTTTCAAACCATCAAAACTGTATTTGTAGTTCATGGTGTATTTTGGTCACACCAGGATGTACCACCAACTTCGAGGCATGAAACTCACACATCATCTTGTCTCACATTATTTTAGGTACGACAACCTGATTCCTAACATATATGACCTCATCCACATATATGCTCTAATAAGAAGGTGACTCCACACCTTAAATGTTTTCCCTCAAGGTAAAACCTTATAAATCCACATATATTCTAGTTTAGATCTATCTGAAATATGTACACTCAAATGAAAATATTACGAGAGTCATCTAATCCTAACTCTCCTAAATCACAATGTGTATCTTGTCCAGTAAATCTATCATCTTCCACTCAGCACTAGACTCTTGAACGACCTATGTTTGAGACTTTCTTCTCAAAGCATCATCATCAATGTTCCCCTTTCTAGGCATATATGTTGGATCAAAATTTAATGGTTTCATATACTCAACCCGTCTCTGTTATCGAAGATTCATTTCCCACTGTGAAAATATGTACTTTAATGTCTTCTGATCAATATACACAGTAAAAAAATTTCCCAATACATAATGCCCCAAACACTATAAAATATAAACCATTATATCCAACTTGTGGTCATATGTAGGGTAGTTCGGTTCATGGGGCCTCAACTTCAAAGACCCATAAACAATAAATTGATCTCCTTACATCAACACAACTCCAATTACAATCCCAGAAGTGTCACAATACGCAATGTAATTCTCACCTTTCTCAGGTATGATCAATATTGGTATTTATACCAAAATATTCTTCATCTCCTAGAAAGAATTATCACAATCTTATGACCAATAAAACTTTAACCCTTTTTTGGTCAAGCCCGTCAGTAATATTTCCAATCAGTAAATGTCCTGAATGAACCTATAATAATATTTAGAAAATCCTATAAATCTATAGATATCAAACATGCTCTTGTGATGCTCTCAAGAAGCCATTATCGGAACCTTCTCTAGATTTAACAACACACATTCCTCTGAGTTGATGCTACCAAAGAAGTGTAACACCCCAATATTTTATGAAAAATATTCTTTTTAATTTCATTAATTTCTTGTGTTGTACGCTACACCAAATGGAGTTTGCACAACACGCATCCCTGACTTTCATTGCATTACACGCAATCGCGACCTTCCTCGATAGCGTGTGTGGTACGCAATAAAGAGTTTTACTAAACAACAATATGCTATTAAAATATTATTAAAACTAGCCGTTATGAATAGTAATAACCACTTTTTGAAATTTTTTATATATTATTTTTCAAAATGGACATCAATTTTGAATTCATAATATCAAATATAGCTTAGGCCTAATTTTTGGTATTTTTTTGAAAACTTTCAATTTTTGATGAATAGTGAAACCACTAAGTGGTAGTTAAAAAACTGAATTTTTCATAAAACTTAATTTTACAACTTCTGTGAGTGGAATTTCGCAAATCCGAGAGACACGGTTAATATAAAGGACTAAAATGTGGTTCAATGAGATGAAAATAATTTTTGGTGAATAGTAACATTTTACTTTTTTTTCAACAGTTAAAAGTAAACAGGGTAATTAAGGGTAAAAATGATATTATTATTACCCTAACACATGTCCTAATTCTATTGGATAAATTTAATTCGACCAAAAACAAACGTAGGAATAAAATATGACCATTTAGGCCCACTTGGATTAGATTAGGACATTTATTATTAATTTTTTTAAAGAAGGGTTAAAATATTTAAAATCAATGTTTAATAAGTAAATAATTTTTAATATGGGGTTATACATAAGATAAATTCGGCTATTAATATTCATTAGAAAGATAATAGGATTTCCTAAATAATGATATTATATTTGTAATTTTTAGACTTTAAATAATTTAATTTATTTATGACACAATGATGATGGAGTAATTATCTTACTAATGAAATATTGACATAATTGATGTTATAAATACCCAAATAAATATAATTTGAGACTTTTTATGAATTAAAATAATCTTCTAGGTTAATATGACATGTTATTATTGATGTAATTAACTTTTTTCGAACTAATAATTCTGTTATTTTTTTTCACAAAAATCAATTACAAAATAGTGTCAAAATTGACATAAAATAGTTTTTAAAACAAATATTACATTAGTAATTGTTATTTTATTCCTAAAAATCTAAGATTCGGCCAAAAGACTTAGATGAGGTTATATATATTAATAATAAACAACTTGGGGTTCGTTTTTCTACTTATAGTATGTTTATTAACCTTATAGTATAAGAACACAAGAAGACACAGTAAAAGTAAAATTATTTAAATTAATGATAAATCTATATGATAAGGATAAAAGAGGAAACTAAACTTGTCTAAATTCTATTGGATGAGAGGATTTCGACCCATACCCACCTTATCTTGGAAATAAATTAATATGGAGCTATTTAAAACCGAACATGACTTTATAATAAAATAATAATTTTAGTTTTTCCAAAGGATCCCCTCTCCTCCCTTATAAAAGGGCACCTCCTCCCTCTCTTCCTCACACCACATTGAGACTTCAAGCTCGGCCAAACCCTGCCAAATTCCCTTCTAAACTTCCCTATAAACATCCTAGAGGTTCTGGTGTTCCTCAAAGGCCAATTTTAGTGCCCTAAAAGGAGATCTCAAAGAGGCGTTTCAAAGAAGAGGTAATGTCCGTTATCAATTCTTTCATCATAATTTCCTCTTCCACTTCCTCTTCGTAGGTTGTTTCATTATGAAGTAATAACATCAATATCACTTATATACTGATATGTTATTATAATTATGAAACAACCTTATTTCACCATCTATCCATCCTACGGAAAATGAAATCACCGCACATGCGTACGTACAGAATACCGTCTCCATGCCGTGGTGTAATCTATTTTCCACCACCACCTTACTTGGATAGGTATAATGGTGTAAATAATAACTATATATGATTATTGTAAAGTGATATTGATTCTTAAATAGTATAAATACAATCTATTACAATTCCATGATCATGAGAATGATATCATCACTCGTGCGTACGTACGGACTACCGTCTCCACGACGCGATGAGATTCATTCTCCACGTTAACCATTCATGAATGATTATAAAGTATATATAATAAGTAATAATGAAATATATGACATAATAATGAGTCTGGATTTATGTGTATATATATGTATGTCATCTACTTAATTCCATTCAACTCAATAAGGAAAAGAAAACGGCGTTCATGCGTACGTACAGTCTACCGTCTCCATGAACGGTGTATTTCTTTCCATTTACTGATCTATTATATATATATATATATATATTCTGAATATATATTATATATAAATCATGTTTTATATTCTGTAATTAAGTAATCATGATCTAAGTAATCATATGAATAATTACAAGTCAAAACACGGACGACAAATGAAACGATTTTACCCAAAACGCTCTTTAACATGGAATTTACAAAAGAATGGGTAATATAAAGCCATAAGTGAACCATATATGATATCATAACAATGAGTATGATTCTGGAATAAGTCAATGACATTATTTAAGTCATTATACAGGAGGTTCACACACATACCTCGCAAATCGGACCTAAGGTAAGGGAAAATATCACAATCTCACTTTTATCCGAGATTGTTTATACTTTTGTATTTACTGGGGAGTATTTTATCATCCACATCCATGTTTCTTTAATTTGTAATATTTATATCCTTCTACTATAGTTTATACCCAATTTTACCCTTCGGTGAGTTTTTTATAAAGGATATAAAAGGAATCTTTTGTCATTTTCCGTATGAGGTACTTTTTGACTTTTCTGAAAAAAGTACGAGAAAAATCTTTTTTTAACTTATAAATCATGAATATATTTTTAAATCATTTTTTCCAAGAATAATCCTTTACAAGCTTTCAACTTTATTTTTAATAAACTTCTTTTATTTTAGAATTGTACAACATGTTAAGAATGGAAAAGTGTTTTTGAAGCAGAAAGTATATTTTCCTCAAGAATTGAGTTCATGTGTTTTATCAAAATTATTTTCCATCTAAGATAAAATAGGGTTCTGTTTCTATCCCTATTATTACATTGATTTGATTATGTTGTGATGGAAATATTTTTATAAATTTTTATGAATTCTTTTATCTTATCAGAATTGTTTTATGATGTCATGATGTTTAAGATTCCAATTTTTATTACATGGGTTATGCTATGATGTATGGTTTATGATTTTGTGGAACACATAAGAATGGTATCATTATGAGATGGGAGGGACCTATATCTCCCTCCAATGCATTGGGTAATGATTTTAAATCTCATTAGATAGACATGGCTGGAACGGTATGTTATACTGGTTCAGTGAAACAGGACTGAAATGAGGAGTGAACTCGGCTCAAAAAGGGACTTTGTCCACTAAGATAGTCTTGGCAATGAGTCTTGACTAATAATAAATGATTGTCTTTGATTATGTGTGTATTCCAAAAAGTTTCATGTTTTAAGTTATGATTACTGGGATTACATTTCACTACTATGATTTATCCCATGTTATGAAATTATGATCTCTTTTGCAGGTTAAGATTTCCAAATGATATGTTCTTATGAATATGACGTGATTGATATTTCTTTAGTTTACCCTTACTGAGCATTTGAGCTTACCCTTTTATGTTTTCTTTTCCCAAGGACATAAATAAAGGATTTAGGTTTAAAAAAAGTAGATCTTTATTGGAGATGTTGAAGATCTTTCACCACGATTAGGAGATTATATTCCGAGTTTCCAAAGACAATAAACTATTACAGTCCTTGTGTGTGTGTTTTTGTTTTGTACTATGTATTCCACAAAATAATGTAATGTCCATGTACGTCAAGATTCGGGTCTCTACAGTTGGTATCAGAGGAAAAGATTAGTCAACCTTTGGAAACTAGGATGCGAAAACATTAGTAAGATCTCTAGAGATATTTCTAAGGTATGTCTAGGGATGTCCCTAAGGATAAGTATACGTATAGGATATAGTCCTAGAACTATGGTAACGATATTAGATTAAACCAAAGATGATAGATATTGATGTTACCCCCCCTTTATTATGATTTTTTCTTCTCACACTATTCTTTTTGGGTTTAAGAAAATGGCTGGAAACAAGATGATTCACGATAATGGAGGATATGATGGACAATGGAATGATATTCTTCATGAGCAACCAAATGAAATGGGATTTGGAAGTCCAAACATCATTATTATTCCGAATCAGCAATCTCATAATATGATCAATAATGTAAAATTTGGTAAGTTTCTTGACTCGGCTAAAAAGAGAAAGATGGAGTTTCATGATGATCATAGAGGAAAGAAAGTTCAATTTCCCCTATGTAAATCATGTGGGAAGAGGCATCAAGGAGAATTTTTCAAAGGAACTGGAAGATGCTTTGGGTGTGTAAAAGAAGGACACAAAGCCAGTAAGTGCAAAGGAAAAGGTTCAGTTAACACCAGGGATGAGGATAATGGTATTTCTACGACATCAACAATGGTTAAATGTTTTAAATGTGGAATGTAAGAGCATTATAAAAACCAATTCTCTAAGGGAAAGTCTCATGAAGAGAATCAGTATGGTCGTATGGGTAGTATTTATGTTGATGATGATGAAGAGACTACAAATGATATGAGAGATGAAAGAATTATTGAATCTCAGTCAATGGTTTAAGAATGTAGTGGAATGATTACATGTTTATCATGTGTAATGTTATATAAGTAATCTCATGGTACTATGGAATAAAGAGACATCTTAGGATTGTTACACTGTTGTCTTTCCATGAGTTTTGAAAGTGTATGATTAAAGGTACTAGTATCCATGAAAGGTTATTCAGATATTTTTGGAATGTAGATGATATGCACATAATGAAGGGATAATGATAAAATTAAATGTTTGATAGTATTCATGAGATCATGACTGATATAAGGTAAGGTTATATCATGGTATGAGTATATAGAATTTTTGGATTTTGGTATGTGGAAAGAGTTAACTTTTGACTGCATTCATGTTTTCACTAAGGTTCAATGGGTATTCATTCTTCAAGAGAATACATGATTAAGTTATTCACATGTTTTTAATTTGACCAACAAGATATACCTTATGATATATGGGGGATAAATGATGGCATTCACATGATTGTTATGTGACATTTCATGTAATCATTTTCATTATACTATGTGCTTGGACCGAAGTATTTTAGATAAGCCTAAATATTGGAATGGATTATGTTGGACATAAGTTAGTATTTTTTGATATTATTGATGAGATGTTATTGAAATATTGTTTTAGAAAAAGGACAACCTGAAGGACGGGCGACAACCCATCGCGTCGGACAAGGCTGTGGCAATCGAACCCACAACTGAAGTGCGACTGGCCTTTATCGCCTACCACTGGCCTACAGGAAGTCCCTGTTTAGTAGAAACTAGTTTTATTATATTATGTAGTATGATATATGAAGTATAAGTACATTTTAGGAACCATATATGATTAATCTCACTCTAGATGGACTTATGTATTTTTTTGTTAACTTTTATAACCTTTTGTTTGAGAGAGATGGAATGACCCATCATTCTATCACATGATCTGCTAACACATCACGAATAATAAATTCAACTTCATTTCATTAAGGGTTTGAAGTGGAAATTGTTTAATTAACGAACAAGAGTGATATTGTACCAAAATCATGTAAGTATTTATTTTAATTCATCAACTTTAGGGAAATGATCTTGAAAACCAAAAATGTTGTCCTAGTGCCCTTATATCCGATGAATCATATGGTACCTTAGATCATCAAAAATCTATGGATTTGTGATTGCTGGCTTCTCCATAGCCATGTTCTCTACCACTCTCCATTAGAACAAGATGGTTAGATTTCTCTTCCATATCCATATTTTCATCTATGTGGAAACCTAGTGATTAGTTTTTTTGGGTAACCGTTACGTTTCATATTTTTTTTAAAGATTGGTTTTGGTATTCCTTTTTACGATGTGGATTTATATTAAAGAAACTTTTGAATAGTAAACTATTTATAACCCCGACGAATTTCGAGGGAGAAATTCATTTTAAGGGGGGTAGAATGAAACACCCCGAGATTTTATAAAAAATATTCTTTTTAATTTCGTTAATGTCTTGTGTTGTACGCTACACCAAAAGTATTTTTCACAACACGCATCCTTGACTTTCCTTGCATTACACGCAATCACGACCGTCCTCGATAGCGTGTGTGGTACACAATAATGAGTTTTACTAAACAACAATATGCTATTAAAATATTATTAAAACTAGATGTTATGAATAGTAATAACCACTTTTTTAAATTTTGTAAATTTTACTTTTCAAAATGGACATCATTTTTGATTTTATAATATCAAATATAGCTTAGGCCTAAGTTTTGGTATTTTTCTGAAAACTTTCAATTTTTTATGAATAGTGAAACCACTAAGTGGTAGTTAAAAAAACTGAATTTTTCATAAAACTTAATATTACCGCTTCTTTGAGTGGAATTTCGAAAATCCGAGAGACACGGTTAATATCAAGGACTAAAATGTGGTTTAATGAGATGAAAATAATTTTTGGTGAATATTAACTTTTTACTTTTTTTACCATGGTTAAAAGTAAATAGGGTAATTAAGGGTAAAAATGATATTATTATTACCATAAAACATGTCCTAATTCTATTGGATATTTGTAATTCGACCAAAAAAAAGTTAGGAATAAAATATGACCATTTAGGCCCACTTGGATTAGATTAGGAAATTTATTATTAATTTATTTAAAGAAGGGTTAAAATAGTTAAAATCAAAGTTTAATAAGTAAATAATTTTTAATATGGGGTTATACATAAGATAAATTCGAATATAGATATTCATTATAAATCTATAATTATTTCATACATAATGATATTTTATTTGTAATTTTTAGACTGTAAATAATTTAATTTATTTATGACACAAAGATGATGCAGTAATTATCTTACTAATGAAATATTGACATAATTGATGTTATAAATACCCAAATAAATATAATTTGAGACTTTTAATGAATTACCCTAATTTTCTAGGTTAATATGACATGTTAGTATTGATTTAAATAACTTTGTTCGAACTAATAATTCTGTTATGATTTCCAAAAAAATCAATTACTAAATAGTGTCAAAATTGACATAAAATAGTTTTTAAAACAAATATTATATTAGTAATTGTTATTTTATTCCTAAAAATCTATGTTTCGGCCAAATGAATTAGATAAGGTTATATATATTAATAATAAACAAATTGGGGTTCGTTTGGTTGCTTTTAGTAAGTTTATTAACCTTATATTATAAGAACACAAGAAGACACGGTAAACGTAAAATTATTTAAATTAATGATAAATATAAATGATAAGGTTAAAATAGGAACCTAAACTTGTCTAAATTCTATTTTATGAGAGGATTTCGACCCATCCCCACCTTATATTCGAAATAAATCAATTTGGAGCTATTTAAAACCGAAATTGACTTTATAATAAAATAATAATTTTAGTTTTTCCAAAGGAGCCCCTCTCCTCCCTTATAAAAGGGAACCTCCTCCCTCTCTTCCTCACACCACGTTGAGCCTTAAAGCTCAGCCAAACCCTGCCAAATTCCCTTATCCACTTCCCTAGAAACATCCTAGAGGTTCTGGTCTTCCTCAAAGACCAATTTTAGTGCCCTAAAATGAGATCTCAAAGAGGCGCTTCAAAGAATAGGTAATGTCCGATACCGATTCTTTCATCTTTATTTATTCTTACACTTCCTCTTCTTAGGTTGTTTCATTATTAAGTAATAACATCAGTATCACATATATACTGATATGTTATTATAATTATGAAACAACCTTATTTCACCATTTATCGATCCTACGGAAAATGAAATCACCGCGCGTGCGTACGTACAGAATACCGTCTCCACGCCGTGGTGTAATCTATTTTCCACCACCACCTTACTTGGATAGGTATAATGGTGTACATAATAACTATATATGGTTATTGAAAAGTGATATTGATTCTGAAATAGTATACATACACTCTAATACAATTCCAAGATCATGAGAACGATATCATCGCTCGTGCGTACGTACGGACTACCATCTCCACGACACGATGAAATTCATTCTCCACATTAACCATTCATGAATGATTATAAAGTATATATAATAAGTAATAATGAAATATATGACATAATAATGATTATGGATTTATGTGTATATATATGTATGTCATCTACTTAATTCCATTCAACTCAATAAGGAAAAGAAAACAACGTTAATGCGTACGTACGGTCTACCGTCTCCATGAACGGTGTATTTCTTTCCATTTACTGATCTATTATATATATATATATATATATTCTGAATATATATTATATATAAATCATGTTTCATATTCTGGAATTAATTAATCATGATCTAAGTAATCCTATGAATAATTACAAGTCAAAACACGGACGACAAATGAAACGATTTTACCCAAAACGCTCTTTAACATGGAATTTACAAAAGAATGGGTAATATAAAGCCATAAGTGAACCATATATGATATCATAACAATGAGTATGATTCTGGAATAAGTAAATGACATTATTTAAATCATTATACAGGAGGTTCAGACACATACGAAGAAAATCAGACCTAAGGTAAGGGAAAATATCACAATCTCACTTTTATCCGAGATTGTTTATACTTTGGTATTTACTGGGGAGTATTTTATCATCCACATCCAGGTTTCCTTAATTTGTAATATTTATATCCTTCTAAAATAGTTTATACCCAATTTTACCCTACGATGAATTTTTTTTAAAGTATATGAAAGGAATCTTTTGTCGTTTTTCGTACGAGTTACTTTTTGACTTTTCCGACAAAAGTACGAGAAGAATGTTTTTTTAACTTATACGGCATGAATGGATTTTTAAAACATTATTTCCAAGAAGCTTCCTTTACATGTTTTCAAGTTTATTTATAATCAACTTCTTTTAGTTTAGAACTGTACAACATGTTATGAAAGGAAAAGTGTTTTTGAAGTCGAAAGGATGTTTTCCTCAAGAATGTAGTTCATGTGTTTTATCAAAATTATTTTCCATCTAATATAAAACTGGGTTCTATTTCTATCCCTATTATTACATTGATTTGATTATGTTGTGATTGAAATATTTTTATGAATTCTTTTATCTTATATGAATTGTTTTATGATGTCATGATGTTTAAGATTCCCATTTTTATTACATGGGTTATGCTATGATGTATGGTTTATGATTTTGTGGCACAAATAAGAATGGTAACATTATGAGATGGGTGGGAACTATATCTACCTCCAATGCATTGGTTAAAGATTTTATATCCCATGAGATAGACATGGCCGGAACGGTAGGTTATACCGTTTTATTGAAACAGGACTGAAATGAGGAGTGAACTCGGCTCAGAAAGGGACTTTCTCCACTATGATAGTCTTGGAAATGTGTCTTGACTAATAAGAAATTATTCTCTATGATTATGTGTGTATGACACAATGTTTCCTGTTTTATGTTATGATTATTGGGATTGCATTTCACTACTATGATTTATCCCATGTTATGAAATTATGATATCTTTTGCAGTTAAAGATTTCCAAAAGATACGTTCTTATGAATATGATGTGATTGATATTTATTATTTTACCCTTACTGAGCATTTTATCTCACCCTTTTATGTTTTCTTTTCCCCAAGACTTAAAGAAAGGATTTAGGTTTAAAAAAAGAAGATATTTATGGGAGATGTTGAAGATCTTTCACCACGATTAGAAGATTATATTCCAAGTTTCCAAAGACACTAAACTCTTACAGTCCTTGTGTGTGTGTTTTTGTTATGTACTAAGTATTCCACAAACGTAATGTAATGTCCATGTACGTCAAGCTTCGGGTCTCTACAAGAAGTGTACATGTTCAATCCAAAAAATTGTACCTAGAAATCTTGATGTATAGACAATGCTATCTTAGTGTACTTAGAATGATATCAAGATGTTTTTCATAATAATCATTTGTCTGGGAGTGCACCAAGATGTCTTCCACAAACACTTCCACAAACTGATCTAGGTACAGATTAAAGAATTTTTTCATTAATTCCATAAACATTACTAGTGTGTTCATCAACCCAAGAAATATTATAATGAAATTATATAGTCTATACCTGCTTCTAAATTCATCCCTTAGTATATCAGAAGTTTGATCTCTCAGTTTATGATACCCTAATCTCAAGTCAATCTTTGAGAACACACAAGCTCCTCTCAACTGGTCAAATAGATCATTGATACGGGGGAGAGGATACTGGTTCTTCACAGTCATCTAGTTCAACATTCGGTAATCAACACATAAGCAAAAACTCCTATCATCCTTCTTTGCAAACAACACTAGTAAACCCTAAGGAAATATACTAAGATAAATAAATACTTTATCCTCTAACTCCTCCAGCTGAGTCTTGAGCTCTTGAATATCTTTTGGTTCCATTATATATGGTGGAATAGAAATCATCTCTTCCCCCGGTATGAGCACAATGCTAAATTTCACATCTCTCTCAGGTGGAATCCCTGAGAAATATTAAGTAAACACATCCTAAAACCTATCCAATAAGTGTGGAAAGACATATCATTTTACACCTCCATCGTCCAAAAATAAACTAGAAACATGGGTTGTGATCTCTCCTATTTGATGAGTAATTGGCCCTACTCGGAACGCCTCGATATCTGACTCTTCGCAGTGAATATAATAATGATCCTATAACCTAAAAGGAATCAGTAAGTGTCACAAATGTTGCCAAGTGAAAATAATCCATCAATTCTAAAATGGATTCCATCTACCAAAATCAAGTCTGTATTTTGGTAGATCCTACAATGGATTTAAAACGCATTAGTTGCAAGTGGGTATTCAATAAGAAACTAGACATTGAAGGAAAATTCAGCACCTATAAGGTATGAATATTTGTAAATGAATTTAAATAACACCAATAAATTAACTGATATAAATTCTTTTCACCAGTTGTAATGTTGAGATCCATCAAAATTATACTTGACATTAATGCTTATCGTGACTATGAGATTTGAGAAATGGATGTCAAAACTGCTATACATAATAGGAACCATCAAGAAGATGTTGATATAAAAAAACATGAAGGTTTTTTGACTCCAAAGGATGAAAATATATACAAATTGCAAATAATACATTTATGGATTAAATCAAGTATTTAGGATATGGAACATTAATTTTGTTGAATCTATAATTGAATGTTGTTTCATAAAGAATGATTGTGATCCTTGTATCTAAAATCAATTTAGTGGGATTGCATTAATATTCGAAATAGTATATGTTGATGACATATTACTTATAGGAAATAAAATACCAGTCTTATAGTTTTTTATGATGTGGTTGAATAAATGCTTCTCTATGAAGGACATGAGTGAGACATCATATATATTTTGAATCAAGATCTATCATGATAGATCCAAGAAGTTTCTCATCCTAAGTCAAAGTACATAAATTGATAAGATACATAAGATATTTGGTATGGAAAAATCCCAGAGGGTATTGTTTTCAATGTAACATGGCATTCATCCTTCCAGGAAAATGTTTCCTCCGATACATGGGGAAATAAATTGAATTGAAAGGATTTCTTATGCATCAGTGATTGGGTCATTCATGTATATTATGATATGTACAAGGATAGATGTTTCCTATACATCATGTGCAGTAAGAAGATATCAAGATGATCTAGTTGACCTCTATTAGATGGATGTCAACAGTATCTTTAATTATTTTAAGTGTACTGAGGATATGTTACTATTTTATGGAGGATATGGGGAACCAGTCATCAAAATATATGAAGATTATAGTTTTAAAACTTATCAAGACGACATGAAGTCACAAAAGAGATAAATATTCAATTTGAATGGAGGTATTGTGAGCTGGAAGAGCTCAAACAAGGCTATGGTCATAGATTTTATAGTAGAGTCCAAGTATATTGTGACTTCTGAGGTAGCTAAATAAGAATTATGGATGCAAAAATTCATCCAAGATCATGAATTAGTATATAATAGTAAAAATCATGTTACACTCTATTGTGATAATATTGTTGTGGTATCTCTCGTAAAAGATCCATGTACACATCAACGGACGAATAATGTACTTTGGAAGTATCATCTCTTGAGGGAATTTTTTAAGAGAGGTGAGGTTTTAGGGAGAATTATTTACAAAGAAGAAAATATATCATACCCCTTGACTAAAATAATGACTCACCATAAATTTGATTATTAAGTGAGTTCAATTGGACTGAAAGTTGTAGGTATTTGGATCTAGTCCTCATGGGAGTTTCTTGGAGTTGGTGTCATAAGATTAGCTATTTGTAATTTAATTACATGTATGTCTGATATATTGAATATTAATAAAACATATTATTATATATTGTACATTGTTCTATAAGACTATAATGTAATAAGGTCCTAGAGTATATGACACATTGATAAGGTCATAGTTGTTCTCTGTTATATTGAGAACCTTGAAGTGTTATGATGATATTATTAAAGAATGTTCTTCTCAGGGATAATGTACTATGATGGGACACATAGTTCATAGACTGTTAAGTGAGAGAACTCATAAGAGGATGAGTCTTAGTATCATGAAGTTATCACTTGGTAATCTCCAATATGGGATATTATGAGAAATAATCACTGGTAGGAATTCCACATGTTTTGGTGTCATCAGATATTCCTATATGCGGGCTTGTGTAATGGTAGTTGGACTTTGAAATTATCATTAATGAATTTTATAACTCATACACATATATTTTATGATTAAAACCACGACGACATATATTCATGGTAAGTTAGGTTAAATTGTTCTTGTCATGACTCGCATGTCATTAATGAATATGTTAAAGAAGGATTTACCCCTTCTATATTTATGGAAGCTGATATCTCATCCATTTAATTGAAATAGAACCATTGCATTAAATTCCAAGTACATGGTGTAACGATGTGTTTATTCTAGATATTTAAAGAAAGATGTACCACGAAAATAGGTTGGTGACAGAGATGTGAAACCTTCTTGATGAGATATTATGATAAAGGGATTATATTATATAGTGAGTGTTCATTTTTTAGTTATCAGAATTTCAAAATTATGTAATTTATCTTGGGTGCCTTGAATCATTTCTAGATAGTAATCTCGGACTTTAGGTAGGATCTCTTGTTGCCAATTAGAAAGAATACTAGAGGGTCAAACACTAAGTGTTTCTAATGATCTTAATTAAATACAATTTGAATTTATTTAATTGAATAATTTTTTTTCTCAAGACTGAGGTATAATTTTATTCATTTTTTATTGATCACAAATATATATTGATTAATGAAATATTCAAATTAAATATTTATTTTGTTGTTTAATAAAAAAAGAAGAGTTTGAATAGACCAAGACCATGTCTGATAAATAATATAAATTAAAATGATGGTTAGATAATATTTTTCGATGCTCAATTTGGAGCGCACCATAGAATAATAATAAAAATATTATTGTTATAGGGAATGAGGTTTATTAATGGTATTAGTATTTTTTTATGGGATAGAATGCAATAAAAAATATCCTACCCTAAACTCTACCTCAATAAATAGCCTGTTATGGCTATTGTGAAGGTAATTGAAAATAGATAATTGCTTCAAATAATGAATTTTCTTTTAACTCCTCTATCTCTCTCCTCTCAAGAAAAATAAATTTTTGAGAGTTTTATTCAAGATTAAAGAATGAGTGATCAATAATGAACAACGCAAAACATTTTTTTCCCCACACTAGCACATAGCGGTCATTTAACATTTATCAGATATTAATGGAGCATGTGTGGATTTATTCTAGAGGGATTATATTCTTGGACCCTCATATCGCAATGAAGGCAATTTGAAAGGATCTTTTCATATGATTAACATAATTAATGAAGAAATATTCATAAGATAAGGTAATCATTATTTATGAAATTAAATAAATTTATTAAAAATTTGATGTTCAAGCTCGTCACTCTTGGTTTTGAGCATATATCCATTAAAAGAATTTATTATATTTCCCACCACCACATGCTTCCACTACTACTGAAACCATCATAAGGTGCCACTTTTCTAGATCCTTTGGCTGTATGGATAGATCCAAGAGGATTTGTGGGAGCGGAAGTCTAATGTTCAAGCTTAGTGGACGTCGAGTAGTACGTACACACAATTCCAAGGAGTATGATCACAAGTCTCAGGGCCATATATTGATTACATTCGATATACTGGATTTCCATTCAACATGGAGTTTAAGCAAGTACAGTTGGGGGTTGTAGCAGCATGGTTAACGCACAACCACTCGTTATGTGATTTTAGATTTTATGATTTATTTTTGATTTATTAATATCACAAAATACATCAGCTAAACATAATCACACTTGTTAAGGATGAATTAGTGGTTTCCTACTGAGTTTTATTACTCACACCTTGCATAAAAATATTTATCCACATTCAGACATTATGTTTAGGGATTTGGATATGGAAAAGGGACCTATGGCTGATGGATGAGAAAATGAGAATGGAGATGGTAGTATATCGAGATTCACTTTGGAGGACCATGATGTTTTATTTATTTATTTATCTGCCTATTGTTACTCTAGTTTGGATTTCCACTTTATAATCGCATTTATTATTGTATGACATGTGTCTCATCTTTAAGTTTCCACATAATTACTCTAGTTACTATTATGTTGTTTAATATGTATTATTTGTATTATGACATGATACTGTGGGTATAGTCTCCCCACTAATAGACTTATACCCTCACTGGTAGCCAGAAACCTCTTGTGTGTGGGGAGGCATACATGAATTCTTGTAGCACTCCGGTTCGAACCTGACATTTCAAGTGAAGGAATTACAATAACCCTTAAAAAAAGACTCCATACATCAAAAAATATTGTTCTTAGTATTTGTTTTTTGTTCTAGTAGAAGTAGATTAAAACATTTCCTAATTATTTAGCGGTGGTTACTAAAATCTCCCTATATTTCATGTTCTCTAGTCATTCCACAGTTGTTTGATTCATTTAGCACTGGGTTTTTATGTGATTTTTTTTAGAATTTAGCGTGATTTTCATTTTATTTAATTGTGATTTTTAAAGAAAACATGAAAATAATATATATAATATGATCCTAACAACTGATAAATATGTCAGTGGATGTTAGGTTTATTGGTAGTTAATATTAACCACTGCTAATTATGATTCAAATTCTTTTTTTAAAAGTGGTTCATAAAAATCACCTCTCAATATTTTTAAAAATATATAATTTTTAAAAAAATTTAATAAAAAAATATAAATTTGAAAACATTGAAATGTAATAAACTAAAACCTAAATGCACAATAAACCCATCATACATACATCATACAAGATACATCCATAGTTATATACATATACATTCATAGTCATCATAACCTCAGTCAACCGATTACCTCAGTCAACCCATACCTCAATTATCAATATATACATATAAAATATGTCCAAAAACAACCCATGCGAAATATATTCCGACCCCATGACCTATGTTTCACCCTTATACATCCACATCATCTCATCAATTGAAACATACAACATAATCTTATCAATTTTAATAAAAAATACAGAAATTAAAACTAAACATAATAAATATGAAATATAATTGAATCATTGATAAAATTTAAACATACCAAGGAAGCTAAGAACCATCACCACTACCTTATAATTAATGTCTTTAATTGAATGGTCAACCTCTTTTCTTCGGTTAACATCTATGACCTACAATAAAAACCATAACATTTAAGAAATGAAATGCAAGAGTGAATAGAAATGGAATATATTTATAATATTGCTCATAATTTTTTTTTATTTTTTTAATCAACCATAAGAAATTTTAACATAAAAAAAATAATATACCATGAAAAAAACTTTTAAAACATAATTTTTGTATTTAAAATATGATTCAACACTTGAATCTAAAAAAGGGAAAAGTATATAAAATTCTAATTGATTTTTAGATCGACCTGCAATGTGATTAAATTTCACTTAATATTTTTTTAAAGAATTTGATATAAAAGCATATACTATATTTAAAAACTAAATCAATGGTGGGTATTCCATGGTTTCATGTCAATATGAGGGTTCTTTCTATGGTATTTACCATTACGTGCATGTTTTAGTGATTTAAAACACTAAAAATGTGTTTATGAGAATCCTAGGAAAACCATAAATATGAATGATGTGTTGTTAATTCATACATTTCAAAAACCATTCTATAGTCATTATCCTCTAATTTCATTGCAATCCGATGATGTTTTCCAAGTCTTAACCCCCAATGCATGCTTTTAAATGCTTTAATACCTTTAAAAACTATTTACTGAGCCATTATGACCACATTGCATGTCAAATTGATGTGTTTTCTACACTTAAACCAAAAATAACACAACGGTGTTTTTCCCATTGTTTCACATAAATTTGAGGTTGTTTTCTATGGTTTTGATTGTTACCTTCACTTTTATATATTTTAAAACACTAAAAACCTATTTACGGGCATCCAAGGAAAAAACTCACTTGAAATGACATTAATTCGATTCCAAAATTTAAAAAAAAAATATATGGTCATTTTCCTCTTATTTTATGGTAATATTATGATTTTTACCTAGTTTTGACCCCACCCAATACAAAATTTTTAAAGGGTTTGATACATTTAAAAACTATTTATCGGTCCATATTGACCACAAAACACACCAGACTGACATGTTTTCTACAATTACATGTCCAAAATAACTTAACTGTTTTTTTACCTTGATTTCACATCAATATGTAGTCTTTTTCTATGGTTTTGAGTTTTACACGGGTATTTTTGTTTTTTAATACACTAAAAACATGTTATAGGAATCATAGGAAAACCGTAAGTAAAAATTATGTGTCATCAATTATTAAATTTAAAAAATAAATTAATGTTCATTTTACTATGATTTCATATAAATTAGATGATGTTTTCTTGGTTTTGACCCCCTGATGCATTTTTTAAAGGCTTCAATACCTTTAAAAACTATTTACTAATCCATTATGATTACACTACACATTATATTGATGTTTTTTCTATGTGTAAACATAAAAAAACTAAAATATAGATATAACATGAGTTCATGTCAATTTGAGGTCTTTTTCTATGGTTTTGACCATTACATGCATGTTTTAGTGTTTTAAAACAGTAAAAACGTGTTTGCAGGTATCCAAGGAAAACTGTAACAAGAAATGATGTGTCGTTAGTTCTTACATTTCAAAAATCAATATATAGTTGTTTTACTTTGATTTCCTGGTAATTCGATGAGTTTTTCCTAGTTTTGACCCTCCATAACATGTGTTTTAAAGGTGTTGATGGCTTTAAAAAACTATTTTTTAAGCCTTCTGACCACACTACTTGTCGGCTTGACATGTTGTAAATGTTTATACATCAAAAATAAATCATCAGTGGTTTTCCCATGATTTCATGTCAATATGGATAAATTTTCTATGGTTTTTACCATTACACACACATTTATGTGTTTTAAAACACTAAAAATCAATTTAATGACATCCCTGGAAAACCGTAACATAAAATGATGTTATGTCGGTTCCTACATTTCAAAAATACATCTATGGTAAATTTTTTATGATTTCAGGGAAATATGACAACAATTTCCTTGTTTTGACCCCTCGAAACATGTTTTTAAAGGCTTTTGTACCTTTAAAAACTATTTACCAAGCCATTTTGACCACAATTCATATCAGATTGACAATACGCATACACTTCAAAAATAAAACAATAGTGGTTGTCCCATGATTTGAAATAAATAATTTTTTTTTTCTAGGGCTTTGACTGTTGCATGTTTTAGTGTTTTAAAATACTAAAAATGAATTTATGGGAATCCTAATAAAACAGAAACTCAAAATGACATCTCATCAATTAATAGATTTAAAAAATAAACCTATGGATATTGAATAATTATTTCATGGAAATCGAATGATTTTTTCCTGGTTTTGAACCCACACTACATTTTTCTAAAGGCTTTGTTACCTTTAAAAATAGTTTACTGAGCCATTCCAACTACATCGCACATCATATTGATTTATTGTTAATGAGTACATGTCAAAAATAACTAATTGGTATACTTACCCTGATTTCACATTAATATGAGGTCATTTTATATTTTTTTTTGAATGATACACACACATTTTAGTGTTTTAAAACACAAAAAACACATTTACGGGCATCCTGGGAAAATAATAACTTAGAATGTTGTTCTGTTGGTTCCAAAATTTCAAAAATAAATCTATTTCTGTTTTACATTTATTTCATAGAAATATACTGATGTTTTCCTTGTTTAACCACCATATACAAGTTTTAAAGGATTCAATATCTTTAACAATCATTTACTGGGTCTTTCTAACCACACCACATGTTAGGTTGATGTGTTGTCTTTGCGTAAGTGTCAAAAATAACTCAATAGTTAATTTATCATGATTTGACATCAATATGAGTTTATTTTTCTATGGTTTTCACCATTATATTCTATTTTTACTCCTTTAAAACACTAAAAATGTGTTTTTAGGCATCCTAGAAAAAACATAAATCATAATGACATGTTTTCAGTTTCTACATTTAAAAAATTAATCTATAGTCGTTTTTATATAATTTCAGGGGAATGTGACAATGCTTTCCTAGTTTTCACCCTCTTTCACATATTTTTTTAAGGCTTTCAGACCTTTAAAAATAGTTTACCATCCATTCCAACCACACTACATATCAGATTGATGTGTTATCTATGAATACACATAAAAAATAACTAAACAATGTTTTTTTTTCATGACTTCATGTCAATCTGAGGTCTTTTTCTATTTTTTGATTGTTTCATGCGTGTTTTTGTGTTTTAAAACACTAAAAACCCACTTATGAACATTCCAAAAAATTTGTAATGCATAGTGATATATCGTTAAGTCCTACATTTCAAAAATCAATTAACAATTTTTTTCCAATCTAGTTTTATGGAAATATGATGGAATTTTCCTAGTTGTGACACCCAATACACATTTTTTAAGGCTTTGAGGTCTTTAAAATTTATTTACTAAGTCATTCAAACCATACCCACATTGGAATGATTTGTTGTCTATGATTACGTGTCAAAAATAATTCAATGGTGGTTTTCTTATGATTTCAAGTCAATCTGAGGTTTTTTTCATTGGTTTGGAATATTATACACATGTTTTCATTGTTTAAAACACTAAAAATGAATTTACAAGAATCCCTAGAAAACTGTAACTTGGAATAACATGTTGTTGGTTCCTATATTTCAAAAAATATCCATGGTTATTTTCCTCTAAATTCATGGAAATCCAACATTATTTTTCTAATTTTGACCCCCCTTTTATGCATTTTTAAAGGAATTATTACCTTTGAAAACTATTTACTGAGGCATTTTTACTGCACCACAAGTGTAATTGATATTTTTAATATGAGTACTTGTCAAAAATAATTCAATGGTGGGTTTCTCATGATTTTATGTCAATATGACATTGTTTTCTATGCTTGGAACCATTACACACATGTTTTCATGTTTTAAAACACTAAAAATACTTTTACACACATCTCAGGTGATCTATTACTCGAAATGATGTGTCATCTATTCCTACATTTCAAAAATCAATCCACAATCATTTTCCTCTAATTCTATGTTCATATGGAATCTAATTCCTATTTTTGACCCCCTCCCCCACACACAAATGTTTTTAAAGGCTTTGGTACCGTTAAAAACTATTTACTGTGTCAAAAATGATAAAATGAGCTTGAATTATTTTCCAACTTAAGGATAACAATATATAATTTATTTTTTATGTGTAGGAATCAAACACACATCAATCCGGTGAAAGATGTTGTTGGTATGACTCGAAGTTCATGTTTTCAATATAAAAGTTGCATTGTAGTTTTATTTAAGGAAGTTGTATGTGTTCTTTGAAAATGTGTGAATGATCTATGAAATTTAGAATTTACCTTAATAGGATAAGCTATAGGGCTAGATATTTATTTGGTTATCATTCTAGTAATCCATTGGAATATAAAAACTAAATCATTTTCCTTTTTCTATCACCTTTGATCCTATGTTTTCCTATAAGATTCAGGTTTTCTCACTTTTCCTTTCAACCATGAAATTTAACTTTGTGATTCCCTATCAATAGCACTACTTGAACCCCCACTAGGTGTAATAGTAACTGATGATGTCTCCCTACCAAAGACAACTGATGGTGTAGGTCCAGAACCCAACCCTTGTACATGTCTGGGATTCTCCTTCCCTAAATCAATTGGATCTTCATCGTTCTGGGAAACTGATGATGATTTTGAAGGGTTCACATCCCATATTTCTTGCTTTTTAACCTCTTAATTCAAAAATAAAATCAATTATATTTTAAAATATTTGAACTTCATAATATTATTTTGTTAATAATTTTTTTATTACTATGTATTTTTATTTCATTACTATAAAAAATAATCTTGAAAAATAAATTATAACAACAAATAAGCCTTAAACCCAATTAATTGGGGTTGGAAAATATGTATTAAATGGTGCTAAATTGGAATCATTTTATCCATGTATCCAGCGCCATTTAATTGGGTTTGAGGATTTTTTTTATAATATATTTTTCATTATTATTTTCTATAGTAATGAAATAACATGAAATGATAAAGAAAAATACTTACTCTAACATATTTGGTATGGTCATTTACAAAACTATCATCAGATTCTATATGCACTTTAAACCACATCTATGTATGGCCAACATAGTAACCTAATTCAATAGCCTTTATAAAAAATATAAACAAGATAGAAAGATTTTGACTTATAATAAAATGATATAAATAATAATGAATAAAATACAAACCAAAATTATTGTTTTTCTAAACTAACTCTAAGACACACTGATATAAAGAATGAATTTTTTCTCATGATTCATAGTTTTTTTTCAATAATTCCTACAAAAAATAGCAACATTAATAAAATTTATAATTTTGTTTTTTTATGTTATTACGATACTAAAAAATATGCAATTACCTCATGAGATGCATCTCTGTTAATATCAACAAAAAAATTCCATTTCACATTGAGAAATTCATTCACACACATTCCCATACATATATCATGAGCTCAATGATATTTCATTAAACATATGTCATAATATTCTTTTAAAATCTCACCATTTAGTTCCTATTTTTTTCATTGTGAATGGGCGTGAAATAGAGCTTGGGACATCCAAATGAAAAAACGTCTAGGAATAAAAAACATAACACTGTATAAGTATATTACAAAATTTTATTCATGTCATGTAAATTAGTTATCTAGGAATATTAAATTAAATTACCTTTAATTAAGTATCAAAAAACTCATTTTTCAAAGTTGTAGGAATATGCCTCCAATATTTATAATTAATGGGAATGCTAATTGTATCACAAATAAGCTACCTAATAATCGTCCTATAGATTCTGGAAACATCATCAGTAGGCACCCCAAACTCATCAAATGGAATGATAATATTGAATTCATTCAGGTCTCATACATCTTTCATGTTCATATTTATATATCTTCAATTGTTATTTTTATCCATTTGAAAAATTAATTAAACAATTAACAAAATATATAGTTTTTTTACAATGACATACATACCAGTAATTGTAACTCACTATTATCCACTAGATGAATGGATGAAAAACTTCTCCATAGATAGAGGTGAATTGGAAGGTGGGATACATAAAACATCTGGGGAATTCCTGGCTCGCTGGTAGTCTCAAGTATAACTGAATCCCTCAGATCCAGAGAAGCTGAAGGTAGTTGTGGTGTGCTCCGAGATGATAACCAGCTAGGATTTTGAAATTTATTTTATCCCTTCATTCTTGCAATTCAATTGGTCCTGATATATTAAATGTATAGAAAATTAAAAACTAATAATTTTTTACAAAAAAAGAAAAACTAGAACAATGTATACATGTATGAACCACTTATCAATGAAAAATTGTAATATATTTTCATTACCAATTTATACATTCAATTATCTTAATCTTCATTATAATAATTATTATAAACCTCTATTGTGAAGAGTACCAATTGATCTTCATCACTCTTATCTTATATGTCTCTTTACTTTATGTTTAATAAAACTCTAACCTTCATGTATTTCATCATCCACATAATAAACTATCTTCACTTAGGAAGCAAAGATAAATGGATCATTCTCTACATGCTCATTGGTATGGATAAATCGAGAGAAGTTTATAGAAATAAAATGTAATGAATCATTAATTATACCCATATAAACATTAACCCACTTTCATTTGAATAAGACAACCAAAAACTAACCATGATAGTTTAATTGAATTATTTCATCCAAATTTCCATAATATCCCACTTTTTTAAGTGTAAAAACACCACTATTTTGAGTTTTTATGTCTTTTTCCTGATAAATGGTATGAAACCTAAATCCATGAATATTGTAGGCATCAAATATCTTAGACTTTCTTATATGACCTTGATCCAAAAAAACATAAAAGCATTTGATAATTCATCTTGATTTTCAACATTCATTATCTAGAAAAATATAAATAATGTTTTAGTTTAAACATAGATAAAATAACTACAAGTTAATAATATTAATATGAGTATATACTTTCCTGATGGGTGATCCATTTGAAAATATCCTTATTAACATATTTTTTTAATTCCATCTCATTTCAAGATCTACCCCTTAATCACTTATTTGTTTGACCTCGTAATTATTTAATAAATGGATCTATAATAAGACTACTGAGCAGTATATATCTATGAGATTATAGAAACTCAAATTTATTCAGTGTAAAATTTGACCCCTTTTCAATTGGGTATCTAAAAATTGGAAATATTGATAACTAGTTTTCAAAATGATAATTAGTGGAGATATCAACAAAACATTAAAAATGATTGAATCTTGTCTCAATCCCATCCAAATACCTTGAATACAAGCTCAATCACTCTTTGGATATGTAACCTTTAGAAATAGAGCCTTTTGTTTTATATTTATTCATCATATATGATTTCAAAAGACTTATGTACCTGATGAAAAAATAAGAACCATATAAAAAATTTTGCAATGATTTAATAAAATTAAATTCACTAAGGAAAATAAAAATAATATCATTATACCTCTCAATTGGATACATCAATTGATAATGTTCTGGTCAGCCATGTTTAGCTTCTTCAACCAAATGAACAGTCAATTGAATCATCACAATGAATAATGAACGAGGAAATAACATCTACAAATAAAAAAGTGTCAAAACAATTCCTTCATGAAGTTTTTCATGGTCAATTGGATTTATATTTTTTCTACAAAGCTCTTTGAAAAAGTTGTAATAGTTTATTTTATTGTTAACATTTTACGAAATGCCAATGAAAACAATTGTTCCATCAAAATACATGAGTTGTGACTTTTTAATCCATGTATCTTTCAATTTTTTTAGTCAATGTACCTTGATATATTACTTGAATATCCATCTTCCACTTTTAAAATATTTAAAGTAGGAAGGAATACGCCTTTCTCTTTATTTTTCATTCTAAAAATAGTTGAAGGATACATTCCATTCTCATTTTCCCAAAAATCATACTTTATATTCACTAACTCAAAAGTCTTATGAGCATTAAGGCTGTCCTTTGATTTACCCTTCTCATTATGAAATGTGAAAATTACATTGCCACAGAATGTTTTCACAATATTCATTATTTAAAGATTATAAGATATCAAATTAAACTTCTAATACGGAATTTTGAAAAATATACCTATTATTTTCTTTTTCTAGATGCTTCAAATATTGTACTTTATACCATTTTCCCCTTATTTAAAATGATTATATTTTCTAAATTCTTCAAATATATTCATTATTTGTCCCATAATTTTTAAACCTAATAACACTTTTAGTGGATTTCTCAGTTTAATATCTTCATAGAATTGTGTATTATTAAAACTAGATTTATGAGAAGAAATAAAGAAATCAATGATGACGCATAAAACATCATTTTCTTCTATGAGGTAATCGTTGATGAACAAAATTACAAACTGGACAAGACAAACTAGTTTGACTGTTCCAATCAGATAAATTTCCTAATCCAGGAATGTTAGTAATTGTTTATATTAAATTAGTAAGTATTTTCAATAGTTTTCCCATTGAAGTATCATATGTTTCCATTCCATCATCTCATAATTATGGAAATTATTTGATTAGAGGTTGAAGGTATACATCAATTCCATTTCTAGGCATTTTATTTCTAGAAATAATAATAATAAAAAATATTTATTCATGCACATCTATGGAGGTAGATTATAAGGGATCAAACAACTGGCCAAATACTATAATTAGTACCTAAAGTACAAAAGGGGTTAAAACCATCAAAATCCAATCCCAAACGTGAATTCATAAGATTTGAAGAAAAATATAGATATAATGAATCAAATGTTTTCTATGATGATGAATCTTTTGGATGTCTCATCATGCCATCATTACTATGTTGATCATGTCACTTCATTTTGTTTGTAGTCTTAGATTCCATGAATAATATTTTCGACCATAATATTAGAGGAATGTAATGAAATAATGTTGAAGGAGTTTTCTTTGTTTTTCTTCTTGGGGTTTCATTGATTTATACTCTCATTGTTGTTAATTGACTTACATATACTTTTATGAAATCTTATGAATTCTCCTTTGACAGACTCTTCTCCCTAGTAAAGCATGAAACCATTAAAGAATTCATGTATCTTTTTATAATACAATCCAAGTTTATTTATGACTTTATTAATCTCATAGAATGATGCAAGGATCATAGACTCACTAAATGCATCAGGACGAAACTCTAAAATCATATACATTTCTTTGTCAATAATTTCACAGAGACAGTTTATATGATACAACTTAAGTAGAAAATAAAACATTGAAAACTTATCACACCCTTCATACAGTTCTTTTTTTCACATCTTTAACTAATTCATAATGCTTATTTTTTTCATCGTTGAACTTATTAGAAGGATTAAAATTCTCAAGTTCTATTGGCGTTATTTTTGATCTATTGAAATATTGGACATTATATCCTGTAAAGAAAAATGTTTCATTTATCAAATTTCATACTAAATTCACTTCTAGAGGGTCACTTTGTGTTTCATTGATAGGATTATATTTTTTTTGAATTTCCATAATAATATATTTACAATGAAAAATCCTACATACATATTGAGCAGAAAATTGTTTTTATATAAAATGATCATATACTTTATTTCTATTTAACGATCACTTGAATTTTCAATCAGGATATACACGTTTTATTCTACCATCCACTGATCAGTTTTTAACTACAAATTATTTATTTCAAACTCTTTTCATAACGAGGTGTGTTTCGAGGTAAAGTAATCCAACTTTTATCCATTGGTATTGGATTTTCACTCTTCTCACTGTATATTCAGATATAACGATATAAATGGTTAATCAAACAAGTAAAATTAAAAGTAAACAACAATTGACTTTGTTAATATTCATCACATAATTTATCCTATAATTATATAAATATACTATATAAAATCATGGTGAACATACATGTACCCTCAGTATGTTCTTACTTAGAAAGTCTCAAGCCAGTGTGGAAGAAGCATACTAAAAATTTAGTGAATAATCATTAAAACCAAATGGTTTCATATCATTTAATCAACCATTATCCAAAAATCACTAAGGCTTACACACCAAGAATTCATTAGGGATAAATGACTCATGTAGTTACAGACTATTTATAACCCCACAGACAAACAAGCATTCATCATATAAATGATTCATGATCCCCATTTATAACAGGCATTAATGATAGTTATGTGTATAGGAATCCTAAGTGATAAAATTTATCATTTGATTGTACAATATGATATACTACATAATTATATATCAAACCAATCATACAATATTAAAAAATTACACCTTACAATTGGGGATTGCACTCTCCGAGAAATAGGGGAGAGGGGTCGCCATTGGGGATCGCCCTCAAGGAGTAGGGGGTCATTGTGAGGTCATCATCAGGAATCAAGTGGGGTTGGTGTCACGAGGTTCATATGTGAGAGTGGGAAAAGGGGTTGTCTCCATCGAGGATGAGGGGTGGGCCATCGGGGGGAAGTGGAGGAAGGGGGGAGAGGTATGTTGTCGGAGAGAATAGAGGTCAACGTCGGGGAGATGTGGGGTCGAGGGTGAGGGGTGGTCACCTACATTAGGGAGAGGTGCGACCAAGGGGGAGGGGTGGTCGCCAGTGTTGGGGATATGTTGGGTAGAGGGGGGGGGGTAATGACTGGTGATGGGGAGAGGCATGATCGAGAGTGATGTGAAGTCGCTGAAATTGGGGAGAGGTGGGATCGAGGGAGGGGTGCGGTCCTCAATGTTGTGTGAGGGGTAGGGTTGAGGGGGAGGGGTGGTCATCAACGTCGGGGAGAGGTGGGGCTAAGGAATCGGTGGGGGGTAGGGGGAGGGAGGGAGTCACTAGCACTGGGGAGAGTCATGATTGAGGTGGGGGTGGTCACCAGTGTTGGGGAGAGGTAAGGAAAAGAGGGAGGGGTGATTTTCGACGTCTAGGAGAGGGGCGGCCAATGGGGAGGGGCAGTCACCAGCATAAGGGAGAGTCATGACCAAGGGAGTGAGGGGGTAAGGGTATCAGGTGGAGGGGGTGGGGTTAGTTATTTTTTAAAAATATCAGCAGTGGTTTCATTGAAACTGCCACTCTATTTAATATATCTTTAATAATTTTGTTTTAGTAGTTATTATTAGAACTTTCACTATGAACACTCTTTTTTTATAGTGCTAGATAATATAGTTTGACTAAATCTTACCCTAAAGGTGACATAAAATTTTATTATCGATTATAAATCTATTAAAGTCACCAAGAAATACAGTCTCTCTAACCTCTCATACAATTGGATTTCTCTAACTAGAATTTTTTTCTCACTTTATGAATTTTCTCACATATTGTATTTTACATTAGTTTAAGGAATTTATTTCACTACAAGAATTATCACCCAAAGGAATTTATTTTTCACATTAAGGAAGTTTATTCACAACTAGATGTGATATAGTATGTACATGAACAACATCATATTATATCTTTATATGACATAAATGAATTTTGAAATGAAATCATTGATTCATTGTACAAATGTATCATCCCGAACCCGGATATCACTCAACGGTGCCCCAAGCCCGATTGGTTACATGACCTCAAGCACATCTTCCCAAATGCCAGAGGCTTATAACTAACAGTTAGATACTACGTCTGTAATTTGTGAGACTATACCCCCATTACCATAATTTATCATAATGGAAGTCAATCACATTAAATAGTGGAAACAGATAAAATAAGAAGACAATAGATAAAATATACAAGCAAGACAAGAATATGTAACATGCCAGAAGTGTCTAATATACCATGATGCAGATGATACATGTTTCTAGAAAATATCAAAAAATAGGTACATAGTACTAAAATAAAATACAAGTTTCTATAATCCAAATTACTGAAAATTTCCCTTGTAGCATCGCAAGCCTCATCTTAGGCCTATGCTCCCATGTTCTAAAACAATGATCAAAAAATTGTTTTAGGGAGATTTACCCTACTATCAGCTGTAACTATATAATCTTTTTGGGTCGCCAAGGAGGACTAAATAGGATGTGATATAGAGATCCCAATACTTTTCCACCTAAATATTTATTCATTTCAAAGAAGTACTGTGAAATATGCTAAACATGTGAAAGTAAGTTGTAATGTAAGTGTGAAAGCCCAAGGCATATAACTACTACAAACAAGTAATACTAAACAGAATCGTGTGGCTCCCTGCAACAAGTTTTGGCTCATAACAAGGCATCTACATGAAATATAATCAAAAAAAAAACCTTTCCACATAACCATCCATATCATGTCCACACGTCCTTACTGTATAAATAAAACTGTATAAAAAACACACGGCCTTGTCGTACAACCACAATCATGTATCCCACATTCATGCCATATAATGAAGTGTAGATCACGAAGGGCCGGGTCTATGGTGCTGAAGACCAAGGCATCCTCTTCGAGTCTCAAGAGTATCTCGATGGAAACTCGGCATAGGCACCAGTTGGAATCCTAGGATCATGTGTACCAACATGTCCTACATGAGTCCAAGATAGCTGGATCCAAGGGGTAGCAAATCCTAAGGCATCTCATGGAATAAATACCAAAGGTGCCTAAGCAGCCAAGGTTTCCACTACTGCATTCCAAATCCATGGAGATCCATTTAGTGAATCTATGTAAATCATCAATCATTCCATGCCTTTAACAATTTCAAACCATATGAGTCTACACACTCATATAAATAATTACATTCAAAACAATTCAACTAGTATACCCACTCATTTAAACCATTACATCTCATGAGTATACCCACTAATGTACTCCACTTTCATTTAATCATGTCACATGGATATACCCACCCACTCATCACCAATTTCCATTTAACACGTCACATGGGTATACCCACCCATTAATCACAATTACCAACAAAACTATTTAAGCAATCTAAAAGCAGCATACGAGTATACCCACTCATTTGAAAAGTTCCATTTTTGTATTTAATCAAGTTAGGAATGGAATATTATAATAACCCATGGTAAAGACGCAAGATATCTCTTATGTATGTAATTCGGCCTCATTTAAGTACAACTGAGCTTCCTTAAACTAGGAAAACTCGAGGTCACACCCCCTGGGTAGTTCATCAATGGTAAAAACCAAAGTAAAGGCATGGTTCACCCCATGTGTGTCCTTGGGTTGAGTCAGAAACCACAAATGTATCTAAAAGAACCTAAGGGAGTCTCAAACAGGTCCTACCTCATCTATTTCAGATAAACACTTTAAAATTAGGCTCGCACTAAAAAGTCCAGAGGGTACAAAAAAGGTCAATAGCTCTATAATGAAACAAATGTCAAAAGAAAAGTATAGACCACCTACCTTATCTCATTAATGGAGTTATCATCTAGTATCAAGTCCTAATTCATCATGGTTGGGAATAAATCTAAAGAATATATGAAGAACAAGAAATTAGGACATCAAAGCCTAAATCCAAACAATACAACTGTTTTTCTGAAGAATCGAGAATGGGTAAAAAGGAATCAATATCTTACCGTCAGGGTTCCAAAAAAAATGACAGGGAAAGAAATGGAATCCAAATGGGGGATAGATCTGAAAATCTAGATAAGAATAGTTTTAGGCTTCAAAAGAGAGAAAAATGATTCTGTCCAAAAAATAGAGGTCCTTGCCTCTATTTTTAAAAAACAAAGTCGGGAAATTACATGAAAAGTAATTTCCTTACATGGTGTGTAACGCACGGTTTTCCTTTAATGGGGTAAAACCCATACACATTGTGAAAGGTCCTAGAAAACCCATTACATTTTATAAAATCGTATTACACAGTGTGTAATCCAATTACACATCATGTAATTGGCCTGCAACCGGTATACAACCTTCTTGCCTATTATTTCCCAAAAACAACCCAACCGGCCCATGGCCCAGCATAGGATCTACGCCAAAAAAGAATGTAATAGATGCATACCTCATGATAAACCTAGGATATTACAATCTTACACCCTTAATGAAATTCTTCCCTAAATTTCCCTCTCATGGGTAGTCAAGGTCCATTTGAAAAGACTCCTATCACTGAACATGTAAGTCGGCCACCCGCTCCTAAGTATAGTCTTGTGAATGATCTTGCTTCCATAGAACCTGTACTAGAGGAACTGACTAACATTTTATAACCTTCATGCTTTTATCAACTATACGAATTATATGCTACTTGAAGGATGCAACAAATTGTAGATAAACCTCCTCGGGTTGAAAAGCTTGAGATGGGTCCGAATTATAATAGCTTAGTTGTGATATGTGGAAGATTTCATGCATGGATCAATACCTTTAAGGTAAATAAAACTAATAGTATACTGATCTGACTATCTCATGAATCTCAAATGGACCAATATATTGTGGTGAAATCTTACCCTGTATCATGATCCTTATATGTCCCAACCTTATTGAAACTCCTAAAAAGACGTGATACCTGGCCTCAAACTCTAGAGGTCTTATACGGTGATTGACATAATATTTCTATCAAGATTGTGTAGTAACCATCTACTCCAGAATCAACTGGATCTACTAAGAATTCTCCTGCATGAGACAAGATCCTAGTAAAGCTACCTCACCTGCCTCTACCCATCACAAGGGCGATTTGAATAGACTACAGTACAAAGAATCGTAAGGAAACATCTGTATCATTTCTTGATAATTGTTATTATAGGAGAACTCATCTGGATGAATGTGTCTCTCCAATGATCCCCCAAAATCATGGACACATTCTTTCATCATGTTCTCTAGAACTTGTATCATACACTCTGATTTTCCATCAGTCTGAGGGTGGTGGACTGTGCTCAGAAGCACCTATATACATAGTGCCCTCTGAAAACTCTATAAGAAAAGATATGTAAAGTTGGAATCCCTATTTGAAAGGAGAGTGCATGAGATCCTGTGAAGTTGTATTATCTCCTGGATATAAAACCTTCCATGAACATTAACATCGAAGGTATCCTTGATCAGCAATAAATGATCAACCTTTTTGATCACGTCAACAACAACCCACGCAGCAGCGTTACCTCATGGAGGCCTTAGTAAACCAGTCATGAAATCCAATATGACATCATCACATTTCCACTTTTGAATTAGTCTCTGCTATAAAATCATGGCTGGTTTTTGATGTTCCTCCTTCACATGCTGACAGGTGTAACACCTCGAAACAAAACTAGATACCTCACTTTTCATACATGGCTATTTGTATTGATGATGCAAGTCACAATACATCTTGCTGACTCTGGGATGTAGTGCCCAAGATGAAGCATGAAACTCCCACATCATATCCCCATGTATATACACTGGAACCCAAACACATCCATGGATATGTAAGATCTCATCAACACCTAAGGTTCTACCAGGAAAAGGGTCCTCACCTTCCACAGTCTCCCATAGGACTAGACCCTCTGAATTCGATAACTGCCTCATCCTTAATTTATCCAATAGGGTAGAGGTCACAACTATAGATGTTAGATATGTCTATCCCTAACTATTGTGCACCCCCATATCGATCATAGAGAATAACTCCATATGTTGCCACTCACTACTTGCCTACTGCACTGTCTGTATCTGATTCCACGTGCTCAATGCATCGAACATTACATTACCTTGACCAGCCATGTATTCAAGCTTAAAGTCAAAAGACTATAGGTACTCCACCCACCTTTTTTCCTCATATACAAATAATACTATGTAAATATATACTTGAGTATTTTGTAGTCTGTATACACCAAAAAAGGATCTCCCAATAAATAATGTCTCCAAAAGTGAAAAGCATGAACAACTGCATCTAGCTCAAGATCATGCATAGTGTAATTCTTCTCACGTGGCCTTAGAAACTGAGAATCATATGCCAAAACTATATCCCCCTACATCAACACTACTCCCAACCCAATACTTGATGTGTCACAATTAAGGATGGAACACTCGGTTCATCGTCACCATGAAAACTACTATCATGTTTGTAAGACTGAATGGCATAACCAGATACTCATATAGACCATACCTACTATGAAAGGTTGTATGAGGTATGTCTGTGGGTCAAATATGTACCTGGTGATATCATAACCTTAGTTCAATTTTCAAGAATACTCGGGATCCAAGAATCTTATCAAACATTTCATCTATTTTTGGAAAGGAATATCGGTTTTTAACCATTATCTGATTCAAATTAAGATAATCCCCAAATAGCCAATGAGTTATATCTACATTTTTTTAAAAAAGAACTAGAAAACCCCATACAGAAGTATTAGGTTAGATAAACCCCTTTGCCTCCAAATACTATAGCTTCCACTTAATTTCTTACAACTCCATCATAGCCACCTAGTAATTATAAATCGATACTGGTGTAGCTCATAACACTAGTTCAATGGAGAACTCCACCAATATCTTGAGAGGTAAACATGAAAATTCATCTGGGAACATTTCCCTGAAACGATCCACCATTAGAGGAAAGTCTACCTGACTCAATCCATGATCATCCAAAATAAAAAAAAAGCAATCTACGTTGTCATTCTTCCCAAATCATGATGATCTAGTCCATCAAAACTCGCCTGGACACACATTCACCCTTGTGAGTAAACACTGCATCCTCTGGTGTTTTGAAAGGTACCCTTAGGTGATAGTAGACAATGTAAGATCGATAATATACTAAACAGTTCATCCCAAGAATGATGTCAAACCCTATCATCTCAAATACATAAATATATCTAATGAAGTGACACCCACAAACCTCATTGGGGTACTCCCTGCACTAGAGCACATCATCCATTCTGATTTCCAATAGTATTTATAGCATAATAACTCTTTCAAAATACCACACAACAAGCCCAACGATTTTCACCATAGGTGCGAACATGAAACTATGAGATACACCTGTATAAAAAATAACATATGCAATAGTAGAGGCTATTAAGATCATCCCTCTCATTGTAGACAGTATGAAACCGTGCTCCTCAAGGGTAGTTTGTACATAATATAATTTACCTATACCATGACACTGTGTAAAAATATCACTGCTCAGAGTAGGTCCCATTAAATTTATATTATTAATTGGTGTATGACTACCTCAGCAAAGATGACTATTTCTACAGCCTGATTGGCCTGCATTGCTCTAGCTCCCTACTTAACACAGATCGTAGAAACCTAATCCTAAACCTGACATCGGAGCTGACCACCTACCACTCACAAATGGAGGGAAGGTCCTACAGAACCATTTCATGTGGCCCATCCATCCATAAGATCGGCACTCGACTAGGTCGCAGTCACGCCGACCCTTCATGTGTCCTCTCCTACCACACTAGTGCGAAAACACTGAGTTACTAGCACTCATAGACTAACTGATTCTTTTCTCATGGGAATAATCAAAATGGTGCTTCCTTCCTTAAGATGTAGAACAACTAGGTTTATAAGAAACATTTCCCTACTCTATATCCTCAAATTCTCTCAGGTTCCACTCTATAATCTGTGCCTGATTCACAATCTCAGTGATAGAGGTCAACCTGAATACGTTGACCTAGGATTTCATAGTATGTCAGAGGCCTTACCCAAAGGATCTTTCTCTCGAAAACTCATCAGTAAGGTATATTAGTGAAAAACTATGAAACTCTGTAATGTATGTTGAGTAAACTATAACTGTCATGGTGTCCTACTCTAGACGCATGAACTCACTAGCTCACTCTACCCATAGTTTCTTGGGGTAAACGTAGTCAAGGAGGTAGGTCTGGAATTTAGTCCAACCAATATCTCGTAGCCTTTTATCCTGGTTTAGAACATCCCACCAGTACTTTACTACTCCATGTATCATATAAGGGGTGAGTTTGACCCTCCTCTCAAGTGGTGTCTCAAAATTCTCGAAGATAGTTAGTGTGGTCTCAAGCCACAACTCAGAACTTGTAGACCATTATCCCCCAAAAACATTAAAGGATGTTGTGTCTAGAACACCCATGTCAGCTCGACCATAGTCATGGTAGGCTATGGTGCTCCTTGAAAAGTCTTCATATAGCAAAATAACCCCTCATGGAACTATGCATCAGTACCTATGTCTGAAATACTCTATTGTACCACAAAAATAACTAAAAGAGGATCTACTAGTATCTCATGGCCCACCACTTTCTATGTAAGGTCATCGCCACCCTCTTGGAATACCATTGGAGGTATCCATGGTGCATGCCTCTACAATTCCAAACACTCACCTCAAAAAGGAATGATGTAAAAGTCGTATCTCAAAAGCGTAGGACAGGTCAAAACCCTCCTAAAAAAATCATAACACATAAGCTAATCCTAAATCCATGACTGTATAAAGAACAACCACAATACAACTAGATACACTACCTCTCACCCACTAAAAATCTAGGTGTTGGTCAAGTATCTATTTTCCATTTATTTTAATTTAATAGTCATTATTTGACATAATTTAAGAAATGGATCACCATGTTCTGATCCTTGAGGACCCATAAATCCTCATGAACCAAAATTTAATTCCCATTTAATCCATACACATCAAATTCACTTTAAAATTTTAATTTAAAAGGTACGTCATTTTCTATTTCATAATGGCCCATACACCTTGTAAATTGAAATATGATGTCACCTCCCTATCCTCTGTGCAATGTCTATCACAAAATCATTATCAACTATTAGAGCACCTATCACAATAGCATGGGTCAAATAATTCATCTTAAATGGCATGACATACTTCATGATATGTGATTTCTCACAAGCGACTATATGATGCATGAGATGGAATACCCTCATCTCATCAGTTTGCAAAAAAATTGAACCCACAATTGCATCAATAGTATCCGCATAAATAATGTGTGTCACTTAATGGTGAAATCAAATCAACTATAATAGTCAAAACCAGAAAATAAAAATTTCATTTAGGGTAATTTTTATTTTTCTGGTACACGGGTTTGCTACGCTCGAGCATAGCTCATTAAAAAAATTCCATTTTCCTTCATATCCTTGTCTATTATCTCCAAATAGTAAATCAAACTAGAAAAGAAATTGTCTCTGATACCACATTGTAAAGTCCTGAACTCGGATTCCACTCAATAGTGCCCCATGCTAGGTTGGCTACATAGCCTCAAGCGCACTCCTCAAATTCCAGATGGTTCCGACTAGTGGTGATGGCCTAGTTGAGTTATTGGGGAGACTATTCCCTCATTACCAGAGTATATCATAGTGGATGTCAATCAAATTCAATAGCAGAAGTAAATACAACAAGCAGACAATAGGTAAAATAGATAAGCAATACAGGAATATATAACAACCCATAAGTGTCTCATATACCATGATGCTGATGATACATGTATCTAGAAAAAAACCAAAAAATATACATGGAAATAAAGTACAATACAAGTATCCAAAATCCAAAAAGATCAAAAAATGTCATAGAAGCATCGCAAGCCTCAGCTGTGTCTCATGCTTCCATTCTCTAATGAAATTATAAAAAACTAGTGTTAGGGCGCTTTCCCCTACTATCACCAGAAACCATATAATTTGTTTTGGTCCCCAAGGATGCCCAAACAAGGTGTGAGATAAACATCCCAGTAGGTTTCCACCCAAAGAACTCTATAATTCTAAGCTGCACAATCAAAAATGTTAAACAAGTACAAGTAAGCAGTAATGTAAGTGTGGAAGCCCAATGCATATAACCAACACAAACAAGTTATACCGAATAGACTCTTCTGGCTCCCTACATCAAGTGGAAGCTCCTAACAAGGAACCTATAGGAAATATAAACAAAAAACATAGCCTTGTCATAAAACAATCCATACCTTTTCCCAACAGTCTTACTCTATAAAGAAAACCATATCAAAAACCCATGACCTTGTCATACAACCACAATCATATATCCCACGATCGTTCCATATAATTAAGTGTAGATCATGAAGGGCGGAATCCAATGTATTGAAGACCAAGGCATCATAATCAAGTCCTAGAATCATCTTGAGAGAAACTCAGTAAAGGCACTGTAACACCCCAATCTTCTACGCTATGCTTCTTTTTGAATAATACAGTAGCGTGTGTTGTACACAACTTCGAATTCTAACACACACCATGACCAATCAAAGTAGTCATTATGTATAGTAATACCCACTTTATGAAATTTTATAAATTTTATATCTCAAATTGAATTCATTTTTGGATTCAAAATATAAAAAATAGCCTAGGGTGATATTGTGGTACTTTTTGGATAACTTTCAAATTTTGATGAATAGTGAAAATTACTAAATTTTAATTAAAAAATACTTTTTTAATTGAAAAAAATAGTTGTGCTAAATTATAAATTTTAGTGGTTTTAAATTATATTTAGAATATATTTTTACCATTTAATCCAATTTTGGTCATTATACATAGTTTCAAATTTAAACCGGACATAAACAAGTGTTAATCTTTTGATAGTTATTGTTTCTTAAAAACACGTTTTTTGTTTTAACCATGGGAATTAATTTTAAATTCATAAATGAAAATTATATGTTTTGAATTTGGTAAAATAGTCTTCATTATTGAATTCGGAATATCAAAATTAGCTTAGGGTAAATTTTTGGTATTTTTCTGAAAACATTCAATTTTTGATAATTGTGAAAAACACTGAGTTACTGTTTAAAACTGAATTTTTATTTAAATAATTATTTATATTATTTAAATTTATTTTAAGTCAAAATAGATACATAACACCTATATAAATTAAATGTAATTCATTGGAGGCAGTTTATAATAATTTTAGATATATAAAAATTCTATTGAACTTTTTCACCATCTTTTACCCACCTCCTAAGAGAATTTCTAAATTCACATAAAACATAATTTTACCCATTCTGTGAGTGGAATTTTGAAATTCCGAGAGACATGGTTAATATCAATGAGTAAAATGTGGTTCAATAAGATAAAAATAATTTTTGGTGAATAGTAACGTTTTACATTTATTTACCACGGTAAAAAGTTAATATGGCAATTAAGGGTAAAAAAGATATTATTATTATCCTAAAACATGTCCTAATTCTATTGGATAAGTTTAATTCGACCAAAAACAACCTTATGAATAATATATGACCCTTTAGGTCCACTTGGAAAAGATTAGGACATTTATTATTATTTAATTCAAAGAAGAGTTAAAAGAGTTAAAATCAATGTTTACTAACTAAAACATTTTTAATATTGGGTTATATATATAATAAATTCGATTATAAATATTAAATAGAAAGATAAAAATATTTTATACATAATTTTATTATAATTATAATTTTTAGAAATTAAATAATTAAACTTATTGATGACACAATGATGATGGAGTAATTACCTTATTAATGAGAGAATCAAAGAAATGGTAATATAAATATTAAAATAAATATAATTTCAATGTTTTTATGACATCAAAGAATTTTATAGACGACTATGACATGTTAGGGATGATTCAATGTATCTTGTTCGAATTAATCATGTTTTTATGACTTTCACAAAAACAAAATACCAAATAGTGTCAAAATTGACATAAAAGAGTTTTTTAAAAAAATATTATAATTTTAATTGATATTAAATTCTTAAAAATCTAATGATCTGCCAAAAGACATTTATGATGATAGGTGTATCATTATTGGACCACATGGGGGTATTTTGGAGGCATATAGTAAGTTTATTAACTATATAATATAAAAATACAAAGTGACATTGTAAGTGTCAAAATAATTAACCAAGAGTTAAAACTAGAAGATAAGGTTAATATAATGATCCAAACCTGTCTAAAATCTATGGGTTGAAAGGATTTAGACCCACTACCACCTTAGGATTTGAATAATCTACTTTGGATACATTATAAACCGAATATTATTTTTTATAAATTAATACTTTAAGTTTTTCCTAAAAACCCCTTCCTCCCCCTTAAAAAAAGAAACCACTTCTAACCAATCCCACAAACTTTTCAAGCCTTTTGGCTCGTCCAAACTCTGAAAAATTAAGCTCCCTAAATCCCTCTACTTCTCCTAGAAGCATCACCTTAGGAATAAGGCACTTCAAGAGTCCTTTTCGGTTCAAACCCAAGGGAGTTACCCAAATTAAAGGTAACGATTTCTCTTATCTTCTTTTCATTTATTTTACTTCTCCAACCCCTAATATCTTCTTATTCTTTTCATTAGTAACAAAACCAGTATCCTAAATATAATAGTATATTGTTATGAGATTTATTATAACTACACTTACACACACCTCCTTTTAATGGGTGAAGAACATAATGTTTATGTGGATGACAACCAAACGCCTCACGAAACGATGATTGTTCAATTATCTTCTACCGCCTCTCATGGTGGACATTATGATGGAACATTAATTAAATATTATATTTATTATATTTATTTTATATATAATATTATTTAATTCCATTTTATATCATACCATTATTCATTTCATGTTGTATATATATACGATAATTTTATTTGTGGAACTTCGGACTACCGCCCCCTCAAAGTGATATGACTCGTTTATACCATACATGGAACATATAAAGGATGGTATTAATGAACATAAGTAACACATATATGATTATGTTATAATGGAATAATAATATACCTTTTTATTATTTGGTTGTTTTCCTTTTTAAATGAAAAATGAAATGGAAGTAGCGTTCATGCGTACGTACGGACTAATATCTCCATGAACGTGATGATATTCATTTCCCATCGTATCCATTCAAGTAAATTTCTCATTTTATAATTAAAAATAATTTTTAAAGAATTGGTATCATTCTGGGTATGCATAATATACAACCTATCCATAACAAACACATCTCATGTATCAAAACATAAAATAAAACGAGTAAGTTAACAGCCGAAACGACGATAATACTAAGAAATTATTGACAAAGAAATGTTAAAGGATCATATATGATATCATATTAATGTATAATATTCGTTCATAATTTAATAAAACTCATTTAAACATTATACAGGAGATTACCCTACCATCAAAAAAGGAAAAGTACAGGGCAAGGGGTTTTCATCTCACTCTTTATTCCCGTGAGATTCATGCCATATTGCCACTATTAGAATTTGTGTGGTGTATGTATTGACCATAATTGTATTCATTATGTAATAAACATTAATTTATGTGTATTTAAATATTAATTGAATGATACCTCTTTCATGGGGTGTATGTTTCGTAAGTTACCAAATTGGTAAGGGTTAATTTCACAATCTCTTTATTATCCGAGGATGTTTTTACGTAAGTATCATTTGAGACATATTTATTATCCATGTCCATGTTTTATGAAAGTGTTTTAAAAGGGAGTATTTTAAGGGACGTTTTACTAAAACATCATTTCAAATGTTTTAAATAATTATTCTTCTAAATCTTTCTCATTAATGTCCATGTCTTCAAAATGGTTTTTAAGGATTTATTTATATGGACATGAATGTTTTTGAAATGATATTTCGTTTCAAAAGCTTCAAAATGGTATGAGAAACATTGATTCAAGAAATATCTTTTAAATTAATTCATTTATAAATGTTTGAATTTTCATGGATTTCAAAAAAGAGATATTTCTATCAAATATATGAAAATCCAGTGCAAATGTATACATATTTAATGAAAACATAAAAATGTTTTTCAAAAAACCTGATTCTCGAGTTTGGTAGATAGGAAGGGATTGGGAATGGACCCATCATTGCTTGTAATTAGTCGATAAGTCTCAAAATTAGTTATTTTGTTTTCAGAATCTTACATTATGTTTGCAGAAAAACACTGGAGTATATTTGAGCAATTTTAAACATAAGTATCTTCAAAAAAAAATTGCATCGGTAGGTCTCATGAGACAACTTGATGTGGAATTCGCCAAGGCCTTTTCCCAATTTGATTTATGGTTTTGGATGAGGCCTGATTTATTTTTTATGTCTTGGCCGAGGGCTTGACCAAATGTTTTAGAATGTCTGGAATTATACATTCCCTCATTATGGAAATAATATAGATGGTTCATGTGGTCATTTGACTAGTATAATACCCATGATTATGTTTTATTATGGCATTATTTACTCAACTCATATTATTTCCATAAAAGTATTCATGTTTATTATTGGCAAAGGAATGTGGTTAAAATTACTCACCATGCTTAATATTTATGTCATTACCCATTGTATTTCGTACCCTTATTGAGTGTTTGAGCTCACCCCATTCTATGATCTATTTTTCCCAGGATTCCAAGAAGTGTATTATGATTTATATGCATGGTTATGCTAAAGGGAATAACGGTATTCTCAAAGATGTATTTACGTTGTGTTTTATGTTTGAAATTGTAATGTAATGTTAATGTATGTAATCTATTTTCTAAGACTGCTAAATTGATCGGTCCTTCTGGACATGATTCCTTGTAATCATGACAATGTATTAAAATAATTCACCGACTCTGGGTAACTGAGGAAAGGGAATTACAGATGGTATTAGAGGGAGGCCTAACAATAACATTCAAAACTAGATTTAGATAATCTCTGATTAGAGCACATTACCCTAAGATAGACTTTGTGGATTAGTATATAATAACTTCCTAGAATTTTGTTAATGTATATATTTTGTGTGTTTTCCAAGAAAATACATCCTTGTCTGGATACGACTAGGTAGAGGCGGCTCTGGCACATATGTACCTAGGGGTAAAACCCGAAAACACCGCTTTGAGCTAGACTCGAAAGGGAACTGGTGCACGAAAACGGGCCTTGTTGCACTCTTGACTACGACACTCCTGGGGGATATGCTTAGGATAATTCTCATTTTTTTTACAAACCATTATGAAGGGATTATGAGTATATACATACTTAAAGAAAACATTTTTATGATTATTTATGATATTCATAAACTGTTTAATTTATGTTAAGTGTTTTACCAGTTTGGGATTAGTTATTTCTATTCATAAACTAATCTAGTGTATGCCATTGTTTAGAAATGGTGCCTAGTAGACGGAATTAGAACCCCAACAATACGCATGATTCAAAGAGTAAGAATGATCATATCTGTCATGGTCATAATCCAGAATTTAGAACGGAAATAGTCTCCCACATATTATCATCAGATGAAGAAATAATATCATGTGTTGATATGATAAGTAAATAATTCTAAGAGTCCTATGGCCTTGATGGGAATCCAGAGAAGGAAAGGATGGTAGAGAGAAGAACATATAATGGTAATAAGGTAATGAAGGATTTTCCCAGATGTGATAACTTGTAGAAAGAATCACCTTGGAAAATGGTTGAAGGTAATGGGAGTACGTTATATGTTTGGTGAAAAAGGACACCAAGTACATGACTGCAAGGGTAAGAAAAATGCTTCAAATGTACAATGCTTCATCTGAAGGAGTTTGGACACTATGTGAACCAATATCCCACTCATCAGAATATGCCTCAAATGATGCTATTGGATAATAATAAAGTTATGATACTACCACAGATGTAGAGGAATTACTTGTGTTGTTATGTTTTTATTTTGTAATTATTTCATTGAATTGTTGTATCGATGATGTACTGGAAATAAATAAGGATTGTACTGCAGTACTATTTAATTGAGGATTTGAGATTTTATGGTACTAATAAATGTGACTCTATAGCGAGTTAAATTTTTTGGAAATTACATGGTTGAAGGAAAGATAAATCTTAATATTCTTCTAATATTTATGTACTGATTTTGGAATAAGATATTGTTGATTTGGGTAAATTATATTGGATATTCTTGACTTCCTTGAAACTGATTAAAGATTTGTATATTCCATCATTGTTGGAGTTTACATCATTTTTGGATAGATTAAGTATATCCAGTATTCTACAAGGCATAAGGGGGCATGAATGTAATCAATAATGTTTTATGGTAATTCAGGTTTTTTCAGTGTTTTCAAAGAATACACGATGAATGTATTCACATGATATTATGGGGTAAAAGAATATAAATTATGATTATCTTTCATATAAATATTGGACTGAGAGTTTACCAGAGTATTTTGGAAAAGTCTAAAGGTGGGAAGGGATTATGTTTGAATAGGTATATTTGGATTTTTATAAAAGGCCAACATAAAGACCGTGTGACGACCAGTTGCGTTGGACAAAGCTGCGGGAATCGAACCCAAAAACATAGTGCAATTGGGATTTATTGTCTACCACTGGACTACGTGAAGTTCCTAGATGGTATAATGTAGTTTTTTAAGGGTCTGATATGTGAATTTTAAATTCATTATATTTAGAACCCTATACAATTAGGATAAATAGTGTAGTTTTGAGTTGTATAATGTTTTGGGGTGAAAAATTAGTTTGTGGATGAAATTTATTAATGGATAAAACTCTAATTATAAATTATTTATATCTCCTTATGATCTTAGCCAGTCTCATAATTATATTCCTCAACATTACGTAAAGGAACATAGAACAAAAATGTTGTCCTAGATGGTACATTAGATCATCACAAATTTATGGCTTTGGGATTGTTGGCCTTTTCATAGCCATCTTCTCTACCACTCTCCATCAGATATTAATGGTTAAATTTCTCTTCCATATCAATATATTCCTACATGGAACCCTAGTATGTGTTATTTTCAGTAACCTTCATACTGACCAGTCTTTATTTTCAATAGAGGCCCCATTAATCCATTTTTCGATGTGGGATTTGAACTAAGATAATTTGAAATGTCTAGCCTATGTTACCAATACCGAGCATAAATTGCGAGGAAGCAATTTATTAAAGGATGGGATAATGTAACACCCCTTTCTTCTATGGTATGCTTTAATTTGAATAATACAGTAGCATGTGTTGTACGCAACTTCAAGATCTAACACACACCACGACCTATCAAAGTAGTCGTTATGAATAGTAATACCCACTTTTTGGAATTTTATAAATTTTAACTCTAAAAATGGACTTTAGTTTTGGATTCAGAATATCTAAATTATCCTAGGATGAAATTTTTCTACCTTTCAGATAACTTTCATATTTTGATGAATAGTGGAAATTAATAAATTTTAATTAAAAATAACTTTTTTAATCGAAATAATTAATAGTGATAAATTATGATTTTGAGTGGTTTTAAATAATATTTAGAATATATTTTTACCATTTAATCCAATGTTGGTCATTAGACATAATTTCACATTTAAACAGGACATAAACAAGTGTCAATCTTTTGATAGTTATTATTTCTTAAAAACACGCTTTTTGTTTTAACAACAGGAATTAATTTTAAATTAATAAATGAAACTTCTATGTTTTGAATTTTGTAAAATAGACTTTATTATTGATTTAATAATATCAAAATTATCTTAGGGTAATGTTTTGGTATTTTTCTAAAAACTTTCAATTTTTGATGAATATTGAAAAACAGTAAGTTACTGTTTAAAACCGGATTTTTGTTTAAATAATTATTTTTATTATTTAAATTTATTTTAGATCAAAATATATAAATAACACCTATATAAATTCAATGTAATTCATTGGAGGCAGTTTATAATAATTTTAGATATAGAACAATGTCATTGAACTTTTTCATCATCTTTTTCCCACCTCCTAGGTGAATTTGTAAATTCACATTAAACTAAATTTTACCGCTTCTATGAGTGGAATTTAGAAAATCATAGAAACATTCTTAATATCAAGGTGTAAAATGTGGTTCAATAAGATAAAAATAATTTTTGGTGAATTGTAACTTTTTACTTTTATTTACCACCGTAAAAAGTAAATAGGGTAATTAAGGGTAAAAATGATATTATTATTATCCTAAGACATGTCCTAATTATATTGGATAAGTTTAATTAAACCAAAAACAACCTTTGGAATAAAATATTACCCTTTAGGTCCACTTGGATTATATTAAGACATTTATTATTATTTAATTCAAAGAAGAGTTAAAAGAGTTAAAATCAATGTTTAATAACTAAAAAGTTTTTAATATAGGGTTATACATACGATAAATTCGATTATAAATATTCATTAGAAAGATAAAGAGATTTCCAAAATAATGGTATTTTAAATATATTTTTTAGACATTAAATAATGAAATTTATTTATGACACAATGATGATGCAGTAATTACCTTATTAATGAAAGAATCAAATAAATGGTAATATAAATATTAAAATAAATATAATTTCAAATTTTTTAGGACATAAAAGAATTTTATAGGTGGATATGACATGTTAGGGCTGATTCAATGAATCTTTTTCAATGTAATAAAGTTTTTATGACTTTCCCAAACACATAATACCAAATAGTGTCAAAATTGACATAAAAGTGTTTTTAAAAACAATATTATATTATTAATTGACATTAAATTTCTAAAAATATATGGTTTGGACAAACTACTTTTTTCATGATAGGTGTATCATTAAAGGACCACTTGGGGGGTCTTTTAGACGTATATAGTATGTTTATTAACTATATAATATAAAAAATACAAAGTGACATGGTAAGTGTCAAACTAATTAACCAAGAGTTAAAACTAAAAGATAAGGTTAATATAATGACCCAATCCTGTCTAAAATCTATTGATTGAAACGATTTCAACCCATATCCTCCTTAGGCTTTGAATAATTCACTTTGTAGCCATTAGGATCCGAATATGAAATTATTTTAAATTAATACTTTATGTTTTTTCTAAAGAGCCCCTTCTCCCCCCTTATAAAAGGAAACCACATCTAACCAATTCCCCACACCTTTAAAGCCTTTTGACTCATCCAATCAATGAGAAATTAAGCTCCCAACACCCTTTTACTCCTCATAGAAGCATCACCTTAGGAAGAAGGCACTTCAAGAGTGTTTTTTGGTTCAAACCAAAGAGAGTTACCCAAATTAAAGGTAACGATTTCTCTTAGCTTATTTTCTTTTATTTTATTTCTCCAACCCCTAAACTATTCTTTTTCTTTTCTTTTGTAACAAAACAAGTATCCTAATTATAATAGGTTATTTTTATGAGATGTATTAGAACTACACTTACACACACCTCCATCTAATGGGTGAAGAACATAATGTTTCTGTGGATGGAAACCAAACACCTCACGAAACGATGATTGTTCAATTATCTCCTACCACTTCTCATGGTGGAAATTATGATGGAACTATAATTAAATATGATACTAATTATATTTATATTATATATATAGTTCTGTAATTCCATTTTATATAATACCATTATTTGTTTCATGTTGTATATATATACGATAATTTCATTTGAGGAAGTGCGGACTACCGCCCCCTCAATGTGATATGAATCGTTTATACCATACTTTATACATATAAAGGATGGAATTAATGAAAGTAAGTAACTAATATATGATATTATATTATAAGGGAATAATAATATACATTGTATTATTTTGTTTTCATTCCTTTTAAAATGAAAATTGAAATTCAAGTAGCGTTAATGCGTACGTACGGACTACCGTCTCCACGAACACGATGAGATTCACTCCCCATCCTTTCCAGTCATGTATAATTCTCATTTTATAATTAAAAATAATGTTTAAGGAAATGGTATCATTCTGGATATGTATAAGATACAATCTATCCATAACAAACATGTCTCATGTAACAAAACACATAAAATAAAATGAGTAAGTTAACACCCGAAACGAAGATAATACTAAGAAATTAGTAACAAAGTAATATTAAAATACCATATATTATATCCTATTAATATATATTATTATTTTATAATTTAATAACAATCATTTAACCATTATACAGGAGATTACCCTACCATCTATAATAGAAAATTACAAGGTAATGGGTTTTCATCTCACTCTTTATTCCCGTGAGATTCGTGCCATATTGCCACTATTACCTTTTGTGTGGTGTATGTACTACCCACAATTGTATTAATTATGTAATACACATTAATTTATATTTATTTACATATTCATTGTACGATGCCTCTTTCATGGGCTGTATGTTTCGTATGTTACCAAATTGGCAAGGGTTAATTTCACAATCTCTTTATTATCCGAGGTTGTTTTTAGGTAATTATTTAATAGGACATATTTATTATCCATGTCCATGTTTTTTGAATGATTTTTCAAAGGGATTTTTTAAGGGAATGTTTACTAAAACATCATTTTAATTGATTTAAATATTTATTCATCTAAATCATTCTCATTAATGTCCATGTCATCAAAATGGTTTTTAAGGATTTATTTATATGGTCATGAATGTTTTTGAAATGATATTTCTTTTCAAAAGAATCAAAGTGGAATGGGACACTTTGATTCCATACTATAATTTAAATTACTTCCTTTATAAAGGTGTGACTTTTCAATGATTTCAAAAAGGAGATATTTGTATCAAATATATGAAAATCCAGTGCAAATGTATACATATTTAACAAAATATTAAAAATGTTTTCAGAAAACCTGACTCTCGAGCGTGGTAGACAAGAAGGGATTGGGGATGGACCCATCATGGCCTATAATTAGTCGTGCAGTCTCAGGATTAGTTATTTTATTTTTAGAAGCTTGCATAATTTTTTCAAAAAAACACTGGAGTATATATGAGAAATTTTAAATCTAAGTATCTTCAAAAAAATTTCATCGGTTGGTCTCATGAGACTACTAAATGTGGAATTGGACAAGGCCTTTTCCCATGTTGATTTATGGTTTTGGACAAGGACTTAATCATTTTAGACGTCATGTCTAAGGCCTTGAAAAAATGTTTTAGAATTTCTGGCATTTTACATTCCCTCATTATGGAAATAATATTGATGGTTCTTGTGGTTATTCGACTAGTAGAATACCCATGATTATGTTTTATTATGGAATTATTTACTGAACTCATATTATTTCCATAAAAGTATTCATGTTTATTATTGGTAAAGACATGTGGTTTCAATAATTAACCATGCTTAATATTTATGTCAATTTTTATTTTATTTCTTACCCTTACTGAGTGTTTGAGCTCACCCCTTTCTATGTTTTATTTTTCCCAGGATTCCAAGAAGTGTGTTATGATTGATATGTGGGGTTATGCTAAAGAGAATATTGGAATTCTCAAAGAACTATTTACTCTATGTTTTATGTTTGAAATTGTAAGGTAATGTTAATGTATGTAATCTATTTTCCAAGACTGCTAAATAGATCTCTCCTTCGGGACATGATTACTTGTAATCATGCCAATGTATTAAAATAATGCACCAACTCTGGGTAACTGGGGTCGGGGCGTTACAGGCACTGGTTGGCGTCCTAGGAGCATGTGTACTGGCATGTCCTACGTGAGTCCAATGAAGCTGGATCTAATGGAAAACAAAGCCCGAGACATCCCACAGAATCAAGATCCAAAGAGAATACTTAACCAAGGTGTCTACTACTGCGTTCCAAATCCATGGAGATTCTTCCTTGGAATCTATGTAAATCTTCAACCATTCCATAAATTTAACAGTTTCCAACCATATGAGTCTACCCACTCATATAAACAATTACATTGAAAACCATTCAATGACTGTACATACTCATTTAAACCATTACATCTCATAAGTATATCCACTCGCGTACTCCACTTCCATTTAATCATGTCACATGGTTATACCCACCAACTTATCACCAATTCACATTTAACACATCACATGGATATACCCACCCATTAATCATAATTACCCAAAACCCATTTAAACAATCTAAAAAAATAACAAGTATACCCATTCATTTAACAAGTTCCATTTAAGAATTTAATCAATTTAAGCATGAAAAATTATGATAACACACGACAAGGAGGAATGACATCGCTGATAAAGAAACTTCATGTGCATATTTTTTATCAAATAATGAAGATTTGTTTAAAATTTTAATGATAAAAACCATGTATTTCAATGTATTATTAAAATAACAGGTAATTTGAATTTTAGAATGATTATGATAAAATTGAAATAAGTGTATAATTTTGGATTTTTGACAGATTTTTACCAAAAGGGTATTTTGGTCATTTATTAAAAAATATAATTCAAAAATTAATGATTAATTTTTTTATAATACTGATTTTATTTCCTTAAACTTTATCTTTGTGACCTAGAGATGATTCGAAGATCTATTAGTCCAAAAAATTCATTGAATTTGGAAACTTTTCCGGGTGGACAGCGTGGACCCCACCACCGTAACAGATTCAAAAATCGGTCTCCTCGCCACTAATATAGGTTATTCTACCTGGTATACGACTAGGACAAATAATACTGACTCTAAAACAATTTTAGGGGAGTTTTAAAGTCATTAAGGTTTCCATTGATCATTATACATTTGAAGGAAGCTTCCTGGAAATTTCATCCATAAAAAGTCTTATTCAATGAAAATTCCATACCTCCTTAATACAATGTCTAAATGAGATAAAATGTTTAGGTTGAATAGAAAACACATTTAGGAACAACATTAATGAAGGATTCCATGTGTTAATCGACCATTTATTGTTCCAAAAATGCGCAACCTTTTAGGGGATAGAATTTATTGTATAAAAGGAGGCTCTCGCCTCCTTCCCAAATAATCTACTTGACATCAATAGCCTAGGAGGGTTCTCAATGGCGCATGGGATGATTATACACCTCTCTTACCACCCCATTTCTTCATTTTATTTTATTTTAATTTTAGTTTGGTATTATTTTTTAATTGTAATTCAAATTTTAGATTTATCAATCCATGCCTTTGTGTTTCTCCATCCACTTTTCTTCATTTCTTTCCCTATATATCTCTTATCTTCCACCCACTCCACCAAGTAATCTATTACTCTCAGAAATGAGATGATTACCCAAGACTTGGCCAAATTTGAGGTGAAGGTGATCATGATTTTTCATTAATGTATAATCTTTTGTTTGTAGATATATTTGAGTAGCATGCACGGGTAAGTTGAATATCCCAGATGTTGTGACTACCACCAATAACATGCAACTCAACCCATCCATATTATTTTATTTAATACTTTTTCCCTCTCTCAATTGGTTATTTGATCACACATTGAAGTTGACATAATCAATGGATGAAACATATTCAATTGAACCAGGTCCTGGAAGATGACACATTCTAGACAAAGGTGTGTCACCAACTTGTATTAAATGAGGAGGTGGAATTGATAGTGCTCAAACATTTAATAATATTCCAAATTTTATAAATATATAATAGTAGTTCACACATGATATTTCATGTTTGGATTATCAATCTGAAATAAAACATATAAAGGAGAATAATGATTGAGTATTTAACCAACCCCCAAAACCATGTTCTTTCATATTAATTCATTCTATTTAGTCTTTAATCTTAGTATAAATTTTGAATTCTTGCTTCACATGTCATTATTTTAAATAATAAAAAACCCAAAAAGATTTTAATCACTTTCATCAAATAAAAAAAACAACAAAAAGAGATATAATAGGTGAATTAAATAAATTAGTTGTACTGCATTGAGAAGGATATTCAAGAGAGATGACCCTGGTGAGCCACTGTTCTGCACTAGAAAAAATATAATTATTTTTGTCCACACCCCACAACAGACGTGCGTCAAAACTAACGTTTTTTCCGATGATCCAATCATTAGTTCATTTACTTTTTCTATTTTCGCATATTAGTTATATATCATTTTATTTTAAAAAACTAAAAAAAGACTTCCATGATGTATTGAAATTCATAATATTATGCATGGAAAAATTAATCACAGGTGCAGCAACAAGAACAAGAAGAAAATGAATATTTTAGAAGAGATCAGCTGCATGAACTTAAAGAAAGCAGTGAAAAACTAACCTGAAAGGCTAATAGAGATTTTGATTATATTCATGCATTAATAGACCAACCCATCCCTAATCCAAAGGAAGAACATGAGAAATTGGTTGAATAAATTTCACCACTTATATTTGAAATTTAAGAACCTAAGGAAGCAAGGTAGGAAGACGTATCTACTGAGCAACAAGTGGGAGATCAAGAAAGATTGGATGAAGTCTTGATTAAATATGGGGAACTACCTAACTTCCCCATACAATACAAAGAATAAGATACAACACCACTGAAAGAATAAACCACCAAAGTGGTGGAATTTTAAGTCAAGATGGAGGAGCCTGACTACCTACCTCCATCCTCAGAGTGTATACTCCAAGAGGAACTTAACACTAAGGCAGAGATTGAAGTTGAACCAAGTCAGGGAGTTGAAACATTCATTGACTCTATCCATTCTAATTTTATTGAATATGAATTCTACATCACTCCATATGGTTTTGATTATACATAATTAGACAACCTCAACTCTACCTTAGAGGATGATGAAGAACCACTATGTGCACATGTTGATGAAAATATAGAGCTCCTTAGACACATTGAAAATTTATTGAAAGAAGTATATGAAGATATGAAAGTGTATGTACCTAAGGATACCATGAAAAAAGATGCTTTGATGGTGAAGAATTTCATCTTGATACTTCATGTTTTAATGTTATTCAAATTTAATTACACTCTTACATTCCCATTGAAAATTATTTTGAGGAAACATACCTCAACTAACTAATGGATAGAAAAGAAGAGGGTTCACAAGTATCAGTAAAGAAAGAGGATGATTAATACTTCATTATAACCCCACCATGAAAGCTATAACTCATTGTAATGGTGGGTTATGGTGTACTCTGTCCTAGAAGGATGATGAAAAAAATGGGAGAAGCCACATGTGGTCATTCAAATCAAAGAAGATTTATCCTCCATCAGAATTTGGATAACAGCAGGTACTTCCATCTAGTGGTAGTCAAAATTCAGGGCCCACGTGTGGGATAATACCAAGATTTATATTTAATTTCTTTCAATGAATTTATATTTCAATTTATTTTCATTGAAATTATTAATCATGTGGCCCCCTCCCTCTTTTATTTTGAGATTAAACGAAATGATCATTGTGATTAATTGAGTAATTTTTTTTGTAGGATCATCATGGTATAATGAAACCCCAGATATTAAAGGGGAAGGACCATGTTTCATAGAAAAATGGTGTTCAATTTTACTGTATTATCTTTTAAACTCTCCACATTTTTGTCCGAAACATGTCTTTATCTTTAAAGATACAATATCAAGCCCACACTTTAATTCATTTTTTACTCGACTTATCTAAGATACATGAGTTTCTTAGGAATCCTGTGATTCCATGTTTTATATTTCAATGTTGATATGATCAAATTATTGAAATGAATAATTGAATTTTTAAAATGAATCATGGATATTGAAGTAATGACTCATGATTTGAAGGGATTAATTGATTCATGTAAATAAAATTTCTCTACCATCCTTCATACATTGTATTTCTAATGTTCATGTGAATTGGTTTATTAGTCATTCCATGAGTGATTTTCCAATGTTATATTTTCCATTACCAAGAGGATTTATAGACCATGTACTTCCTATTTATTCTTGAGCATATTTCTTGGATGATCATGGGACATGGAACCGACAAGAACTTGAATTGATACTTATCAAAGCTATGACTATTAAAAAACACATTTAAAATGATTGAGGCATCTTTTGGGAAGTCAATTTTCATAAAAAGACCACATTTACATAAATCCTTCTTTTAGCCCACAGAGACCATGAATGACCTTTATAGGAATGAGCCATATTTCATGCCATTTTAATCCATTCCTACCCTTCATTGAGTATTTGCATGATATTTCAAATTTGAATTGTGGGGTTAAAGGGAATCATGGTGGACATGATAATATATATTGTAAGGAAGAAGTGTGGGGGTATTATTGTGGTAATTGTAAATGGTTGTGGAATCATTCATTATACTATATTTTTTCCTTCTTGAATTAAAAAAATAACCAAAAATGACAAAAATAACCAACAAAAATAGAAAAAAATGGGTTGTGATCTGGGAGAACCAAAAATCACCATTTTCTAGACTGATGATCTCATGATCATATGTGGTTAGATGATGGATGTGAGATTTGAAATAATCATAACTGTCGAAAAAAGAATAAAAAGTAAAAAAAATCAAGTGGGTGCACAAATCATTCATTTTTATTACTTGATCATAACTTTTTCTTTGAGTTTTGGGAAGTAGGTGTTGCTACTTTGAAGGGGATAATGTCATTATATTTTTCTTTTGATATCATGCATAGTACTTAAGAGTTTAGCCTTATGCTTGAGACTTGATTTTTAAAGCATCAAATCCTTCCAACCTTAATCCTTAGAGTCAATAGAACCATAAATGAACGACCTCATGATTTTATGTTCATTTTGTATTCAAAAAGTGGGGAAAGTATTTCATTTACATGCCTTTGGCTAAGGAGCATGTTCTCGTGATATGAGAATAACTCTACTTAAATTGTATCATGAGTGATGAGAGAAAAGAATCAAAAGTGAGGTAAATCATGACATGTAATGTTTAATAATAATTAATCAAGGATCATAAATGAATTAAAGGATATGTTCCATTAATTTTCAAAGAGTAAAAGTAAAATATGTGAATTATTTATTTCCGTGAAAATTGGGTAATTAAATTGATATTTTAAAAAACAAATTGAATGTTTTGTTTCACATTGAACTTCTTTTGATTTTATTACCTTTGAATTTAAATATGGGTAATATTGGTGTCCTTTGATTTCCATTTTGAGAATTTATACATGGGGACAAGCATGGTTTAAGAGTGGGGGTATTTGACAGAGAAAATTTATGTTCATATTTTTTATAAAATAATGAGGATTTTAATGTTTTTCAATGATAAAACCCATGTTTTCAATGTATTATTAAAATAATGGGTATTTTGAATTTTAGAATGATTATGAGAAAAATTGATAAAAGTGCATCATTTTGGATTTTTGAAATATTTTTACCACAAGTGTATTTTTTTCATTTCATAAAAAATATAATTCCAAATTTTGTGATTTTTTTAGAATTTTGATTTTATTTCATTCAAATTTCTCTTAAAGTCCTAGAGTTTATTCAATGATCTAATTGTCCAAAAAATCATTGATGATCGAAACTTTTCTGGTTTGATAGTGTGGACCCCCCCCCCCCCATAACAGCTGCACAAATAAGTCTCCTCACCTTCCATTTAGGTTATTACACTAGGGATAGCACTAGTACACATCAGAACAACTCTAAAACAAATTTGGGGGAGTTTTTAACTCATTACGGTTTCCATTAATCGTTATACATTTGAAGGAATCTTCTTGAAATTTTTTTCCATAAAACCCCTCATTCAATGAAAATTCCATAACTACTTAATCTTATGGATAAATGTGATGAAGGTTTGAGGGTGAATGGAAAACATATTTATGAACAAATTTATGATGGGGTCCACATGTGAATCAACCATTTATTGTTCCAACAACACACAAAATTTCGAAGGAAAAAATTATGCCAATAAAAGGAGCCCCTCGACTCTTTACCAAATCATCAGGTCGACACCCACAACTAAGGAGAGATCCCATCAGGGCACGGGCTGATTCTTCTCCTCTTCCCCCCCCCCCTTATTTCATATTTTAATTTTATTTTAATTTTATTTTTTTATTAGTTTTCAACTACAATTTATATTTTAGTTTTATTAATCCATGTCTTTGTGTTTCTCCATCCACTTTTCTTCATTTATTTAACTCTCTCTCTTCTCTTCTTCCACCCACTCCACCAAGTAATATATTACTCTACAAAATGAGATTTTGACCCTGAGACATGGCCTGGGTGGGAGGTGACGGTGATCATGAATTTTCTATAATGTTTAATTTTATGTTTGAAGATATATTTGAGAAGCATTCATGGGTAAGGCGAATGTCCTCGATGTTGTGACTACCTCCGATGACATGCAACTCAACCTATCCTTATTCTTTTATTTAATCATTTCCTGTTCTCTATTGTTTATTTCTTCACACGTTGGAGTTGATCAAATCAATGGATGAAATAACATTCATTGAATTTGGTATTGGAAGATGACACATTGTAGACAAAGGTGTGTCACCAACTTTGATTATAAGAGGAGGTGGAATTGAGAATTCTCGAACATTCAATGATATTACACAATTTATAAATAATGAATAGTAGTTAAAACATGAGATTTAATGTTTGTATTATCAAACTGAAATAAAACATATAAAGAATAATAATGATTGAACATTTAACCAAACCCCCAAACCAAATTCTTTCATATTAATTCACTTCTTGAAAGGGCGTTTTTCCAAACGTTTGTAGAGTAATTTTAACAGCGGTTTTTGGAAACCATTGGTAAATGCTGGTTAAATTATCTTTTCCCAACAGTTTTTCAAAACCATTGGGAAATGTATACTATATACCGACGGTTTTCTTAAACTGTTGGTATAGAGAGGATTAAATCATCCTTTACCGATGTTTTTTACAAACTATTGGGAATGTTTTCCCCCAAATTCAAAGACGCTCGAACTCCTCCATTTTGCGCGACTCAGCCCTAAACTGAAGGGGGAATTGGGATTTTCCCTCCCCTCTGGCCAAAATCCTTCCATCTTTTAGATTTATCAGTTCTTCACTTTTATTATGTAAGTGATATTGCATCAACAATTTTGGTTTTATGTTTTCATTTTGGTGAAGTGGAGAAGTAGGATTCTGTTTACCCTACTGTGGAAATTCTTCATTCCGATCCATGTTTAAAATTTCACAGTTCTAAACATCTAATGTGTAAGTGATAATTTCATTTTAATGTTCTACATCTATTGTTTTGGTTTTCTATTTTGATTTTTGTGTGTATGACTTTTTTTTCTGTTTGATTTGGGTGTGTGTTTTGTGCTTTGACAGTGAATCAAATTTGATTCAAAATGAATTATGTGTTAATATCATCCATATATTTTCATTTCTTAGAAGGCTTAGTATTGATGATAATTTTTTGTTAATATCATCCATATTCCACATGATTCACATCATGGTAAGAATGTGTGATGTTGTTCTTAAGATCAGAGAGAAAACTCATACACTCCTGGTTGTTTATAGTGGCATGGTTAGTCATTAGTGCTAATTAGATTCCTAATATGACTGTAATAATATAACTTTAGGGTCAATTAAATATGGTTCTCACTGTACATTGTATATTATGTCTCGTTCTTGGCCAATACTCACTTTTATGATGGTGGGGTGCTTTTCAGTAGCCATGTTGGCATGTGTATACATCCATAACAATGTTAGATAAGTCACATGTTTAATTCGGTATTCTTGTTATCATTGACATACATTATTATTATTCTCACATTTAAAAATAATTTTTTTTCTCTATACATTATGAAATTAAAACTTTTTACAAGCCATGAACAACCTATTAGTGTAGAAACCAAAACTTTATCCACACATGGGGTGCGCTTGACTTGAGTTACTAATTGGGTAATGAAAGCTATGACTATAGAGGTTCCACGAATGAATTATTGAACATGATTGAATGATTTGGGATGCCTGTAACACATAATGAGGCTTGAGGCATCTGCCTCTATTTGGGATGCCTATAAAGGGGCCTTGAAGTCCTATTTTACCTATGGTTGTGTGGAACCGTTTATAAAACTCTACCCTTTACTAGTGGTTTGATTCAATGACGAGGAAATGAACCTTTTTTGATGATTGTGAATTTCGAGTTATTTACATGACTCGCACTCTTTCCATCGATGAGCCAGATGACTAGGTTGTAGCTCAAGAAGCTAGGTTGAATTTGAGAATTTATTGAGCCTCTTGTATAGTACTACATCCTTATAGTTTTAACATTGTTTATCTTCTTGATACATGACATACATTACCATCATTCGGTTTATGATTCTGTTAATAGTTGGTATTACTGATTTGGGTACTTTCATCCATTTACAATATTTTCCCATTGTTATCATTCTTCCACTTTTTAACTGGTAATATTAAAACTGTGCAACTTAGGTAATGATGGAATAGTCTCTCCCAGACACAGCAAAGGCTCTCACTATTAGTCAATGACATTTGGAATTTTGGTAGATGTTCTTGAGGCCATGTGGCCATCTGGGTTTGGGTCACTAATGAGTGGAATCCTAGTTTGGGATGTCACAATTCCTGGATTTCATTTTTATAGGTGTTTTTAATCAAATCCATACCTATAACTATTTAAGGTCCCTCTCCAAAATCAATTAGGACATGATTCAATGAATACACCGACATCATTCAAAGTGTGTGTCCTAGTACATACCTTTAAACAAATATAAATCGTCTGTTTCATTATGTTTTTTTATCAAAATGGATTTTCTATATTATTATTTTTGGGATACACATAAGTTACTTGTTTCTAATTAATTACATATTTGTTTTCATTGCAGGAAATGAAACCCATTGAAGAGATGTGGCAGAAAAAGATGACAAAAACTAATTGTCGCATGACACAGAAGGGCGTTCCTCCACTCATCCATGTTATGTGTATTTTATTTCAAATATATATATTTAAATAACTTATAATATCAAGTGTTTAATTTTGTGTTATTTTTTTTAGGATCGACCTCCTAGACAAGAGATATCAAACGAGGAGACTGACCTCACTCCCAGTACTGAGGCTGGTGGTAGGAGGGGGGAGGTGTCAGAGTTATATGGCCATCTGGTGATCCTGGTACTGAGGCTGGTGGTACGAGGGCTTGTGGTGTGAGAGTTAGATGATCCACTGGTCGTACCCAATTGGACTATGCCCCTACAATAGACATATCTTCTACACCCCATTTTGATTCTGGTGTGTCCATAGGGACTCATGGGATATTTATGCCTCTGATGATTACACTACCAGTTGGCCAGACGTCTGTGCAATCATATTTTGCTTCTGTTTCATTATCTATGAGCTATTATTTTCCACCTTCTTTGACTCCTGCTCCAGCACAGTGTGTGGATGAGGAGAGTACACTGAGGGAAACTCCACCTGTACAGGATATTCCATCAGCTTTTGCACATCCAGTGATTCCCATTTATCTGAATACCATATGTATATTTATATAACTCTAACAAATTTTTATACAAAAAATTAATATTATTATAACTTGTAGGGATATTTTTCCCTTAAAAAATGTTCATATACTGATATGAGGTGGGGGAGGGGCGTACTCAGTTGCATATAGTATGGAACCACCAGACACAGTTAATGGATGAATACAATGATTAATGATAAATGATTGATAAATCTGGGCAGGAATGTTGTGTTTTTTTGGCGATGCAAGCCAAATAATCCGACATCATTCCAGTCATCCCTCTCTCTATGAGACATCTGCCACACGAAGTCAAGTATAATGTGTGGGAAAAAATATGGGTAAAAATTCTATTGGATTTAATGTAGTATTTTTTTGTATTTATATGAATTAATCTATTGGGTGTTAGCTTTGGTTTAACTTCCCTGATGGAGAAGGTACACGACCAGCACGTTTAAAGGACCAAGGAGAGCATTGGAAAGGTTATAAGCATGAGTTGTATGTTGGATGGTGTGATAGAGTGGGCATCCAGTTGGAGACAGTACCTATCATGGATGACTTCCCGATAGAGCAATATCACCAAATTATTACCCATTGGGTGACTGCCAAATTTAAGGTATTAATCCCATTTGAGGTATTTAAATGACATTTTTCATATTTTTCATTAATATTATGTTATTTATTATTTAAAATTATTTAGGAATTTTTTGAAAAAACAAAAAAAAACATTGATTCAAAGAAATACCTCCACACTTTGAGGTGCACTACTCTGTCGGATCATGAGAGGTAGCTGGTACGATATTGTTGTTTATAGTTTTTCATTAGAACTTTTTCTTTTTATTATTTCCTATTTAAAATATGTGATTTATTAAATATTGAATATAAGATTATACTTGCACTTTATGTTATTTCAATGTCATTATAGAAGCAAAAATTGAATATTGAAGGACGTCTCCCTCGAGCAAAATTAGTTTGCTCGAGTAGAAGGAAAAAAGTTGGCACTGCAGTTACTGAACCGACACAAGAAAAGATTTTAAGTTTTAGTTAATTTATTTAAATGTAAAATATATAATATGAAATTTAATAATCTATTATTATTTTTAACATGCTGATTTAGAGGCCCTTGATGCCCAGGAGCCTGACGATTTAGGGCCACACGATCATTTATATCAGGTTTTTGGAGATGAGAACTCTGGTCGATTACGCTACAGACCTGGTAAAAATAGAGTCCTGACGAGGTATTGGTCCTCTCCAGGTATCCATTCAAGAACCACCAAGTCGGAACATGTCAAGGATCATGCAATACACTCTGATAAAAGGGTCATAGAGTTAGAAAAACAGATTCAAATGAAGGAGAAAGAATTTATGAAACTTATCAAATCTTTATCTTCATCACTTCTACTAGAGGCCAGCACGGATTTTCAGACATATATGTCGTTGATGGGTGCATTATTCTATGAACCAGGTGGAAGTTCTAGTGGCGGTAGAGATGATGACGTTCCTGGTGATGACGAGGATGCTGAAGAGGATGAGGGAGAGGATAAGGATGAGGACGAGTGTGAGTATGGGGCTGAGGTAGAAGATGGGGCCGAGGATGAGCATGGGGACATTGACGAGGATGATGACACGGACTAATATGGCTGTGAGGATGAGGCTGATGAAGACAGTGGTGATGGTGATGGTGATCAGGGGCAGATTGATCCATTACATTTTTGAATTCTGTATAACTCTTTGTTATTTAACTTGGTTTTTCTCTCAGGTATTGATATTTTTGAATTCAGAATAACTCTTTATTTTTGACCAAATATGGAAGCCTAATGACGTGATAATGGTTTTTGGGGCTTCTGGGTCTTGTTCGGAGCTCGGAACCCCAGTCGGCGTAAAAAACACTCTGTCTCACAGTTAGAAAAAAATTTAAGTCCATCCCACAGGGTATCTACCCACCATATAGGGATATATATTAGAAGAAATGTGCATGATTTTCCCTTACCCTGCACCAGGGGATGCACATCATGCACAATGTCTATAGTTATAGTATAAGATATTATCACTGTTGTTGCACGCTTTGCCTAACTGGCATACGGAGAACCGACCAAATGCATTCAGATTGTGTTGATACTTTAGGAAAACGATCCATCAGTCATATTTGACATGTACGAGTCAACCCCAACTCAATATGAGGCACAGTGTGGCTGGTATAACTCAAAGTGTCTCTATTTTGTTTAAAATGGACACCCATTTACGTAAAAACAACTGACATATGGAAAACTGACCAAACATATTTGGATTGTGTTGATACTTTAGTAAAACAATACATGGGTCATATGTGACGTGTATGACTCAATCCCACCTCAATCCAAGGCACAGTGTGGCTGATACCACTCAAAGTGTCTCACTTTTATGTGAAATGGAAAACATTTTATGTGAAAACAAAAACTGATAAACCGAAAATGGACCAAACATATTTGGATTCTGTTGATACTTTAGCACAATGTTCCATGGGACATTTTTTGATGTGTAGGTGTCAACCCCACATCAATGCGATGCACGGTGTAGCCGGTACCACTCAAAGTGTCTCACTTTTATTTGAAATGGACGGGATTTTAAGTGAAAACAATAAGTAACATATGAAAACCGATCAAACACATTCATATTATGTTAATAGTTTAGGACAATGATACATTGCTCATTTGTGATGGGTATAAGTCAAATCCGCCTCAATAAGAGGTGTCGTGTGACAACGATGGCTGAAAACGCACTCCTCATGTCGTAAATGGCTAAAACTTGCGTTTAACAGTCAAATATATACAGAAAGTCATCAAAATGACTTGAAATCACATGAAAACACCCTAATTATTATTCGTGATGTGTACAAGGAGATGTAATGTCATTCAAATTTGTGGTTTGCACGACATGACTGAATATGTGTTTTTTCGGTGTTTGGCATGCTTGAAAATTGTGAGTGAGGTGGTCAAAACCGGCTGAACAACCTCGGAATGCCATGAAATTGAACGAAAAAAAGGGTTGGTGATTTGTGAAATGGGCGGCTAGACGACACGTCAATCAGAGGTGTCATGTGACAGCGCTGGCCGAAAACGCACTCTGCATGTCGTAGATGGCGAAAACATGTGTTTAATGGTCAAAGGCATGCCTAATGACATCGGAATGACTTGAAATCATACGAAAATACCGTAATTATTATATGTGAGGTTTACGAGGAGACGTCACACCATTCTGACATGCAGTTTGCACGACACGACTGAATATGTGTTTTCATGTGTTTGACGCACTTGAAAAGCGTGCGTGGGGTGGTTAAAACCGGCAAACAACCTCGAAATTCCATGAAATCAGACAAAAACATATGGTGGGTTAGTTGTGAAATGGTCAGCTAGACAACACGTCAATCGGAGGTGTTGTGTGACTACAGTGGACGAAAACACACTCTGTGTGTTATAAATGGCCAAAACATGTTTTTAATGGTCAAATGAATGCTGAACGACAACGAAATGACTTGAAATCACACAAAAACACCATAATTATTATTTCTGAGATGTACGAGGAGATGACATGTCATTCGGATGCACTGTTAACGCAACACAACTGAATATGTGTTTTTAGGTGTTTGGCACGCTTGAAAGGCGTGCATGGGGTGGTCAAAACTGGCCGAATGACCTCGGAATGCCCTGAAATTCGATGTCAACGAAGGGTGGGTGAATTTTTAAATGATCGACTAGACAGCAAGTCAATCAAGGGCGTCGTGTGACCGCACTGGCCAAAAATGAACTCCCTAAGTCGTAAATGGCCAAAACATGTGTTTAAAAGTCAAATTCATGCCGAATGACATCAGAATGACTTAAAATCACACAAAAACACCTTAATTATTATTCTTGAGGTGTAAGAGGAGACAACACATCTTTCAGATGCACGGTTTTCGCTGAACGGCTGAATATGTATTTTTTAGGTGTTAGGTGTGCTTGAAAAGCATGCGTGGGGTGGCCAAAACTAGCTGAACGACCTCAGAATACCATGAAATAAGACTACAACAAAGGGTGGGTGAATTGTGAAATGTTTGGAGAGATGACACATAAATCGGAGGTGTCGTGTGACCGCGCTAGCCAAAAAGACACTCCGCGTGTCGTAAATGGCCAAAACATGTGTTTAACTGTCAAATGCATGCCGAATGACATCGGAATGACTTGACATCAAACAAAAACACACTAATTATTATTCTTGAGGTGTATGAGGAGACGACATGTAATTCAGACACATGGTTTGCGCGGAATGGCTGAATATGTGTTTTATAGTTGTTTGGCGCGCTTGAAAAGCGTACGTGGGTGGTCAAAACCGGCCAAATGACCTCGAAATTCCATGAAATCAGACTACAACAAAGGGTGGGTGAATTTGGAAATGTTCAACAAGACCGAACATCAATCGGAGGTGTCGTGTGACCGTGGTGGCTGAAAACTCACTCCGCATGTCATAAATGGCCAAAAAATGCATTTAATTGTCAAATGCAATTTGAACGACATTAAAATGACTTGAAATCAAACAAAAACAACCTAATTATTATTTGTGAGGTGTATAAGGAGACGACACATCATTTGGACGTGCGTTTTGCACGACACGGCTGAATATGTGTTTTTTATGTGTTTGGCGTGCTGGAAAAGCATGCGTGGGGTGATCAAAACCAGCCGAACGACCTCAGAATGCCATGAAATTGGACAAAAACAAAGGGTGGGTGAATTGTGAAATGGTCGGCTAGAAAAAACGTCAATCGGAGGTGTTGTGTGACCACGGTGGCCAAAAACAAACTTTGCCTGTTGTAAATGGCCAAAACATGTGTTTTACGGTCAAATACATACTGAACGATATTAGAATGACGTGAAATCACACGAAAACACTATAATTATTATTCTTGAGGTGTACTAAATGATGGAACGTCATTCGGACTAGTGGATTGCATGAATTGGCAGAATATCTGTTTTTTAGGTGTTTGGTGCGCTTGAAAAGCATGCGTATGGTGGCAAAACCAAACGAATGACCATGGAAATCCATGAAATTAGACAAAAACATAGGGTGAGTGAATTGTGAAATGTTTGACCAGACGACACATCAATCAGAGGTGTCGTGTGACCGCGGTGGCCGAAAACGTACTTTGTGTGTCGTAAATGGCCAAAACATGCGTTTAGCAGTCAAATGCATACCAAACGACATCAGAATGACTTGAAATCACATGAAAACACCACAATTATTATTCTGGAGGTGTATGGGGAGAAAAAACATCATTCGGATGTGCGGTTTTCATGGCACCGTTGAATATGTGTTTTTTAGGTGTTTGGTGCACTTGAAAAGCGTGCATGAAATGGTCTGTGAATTGTGAAATTGTTGGCTAGATGACATGCCAGTCGAAGGTTTCGTGTGACCACGGTGGCCGAAAACACACTCTACGTGTCGTAAATGGCCAAAACATGTGTTTTATGGGCAAATCCATACCGAACGACATCAGAATGACTTGAAATCACACGAAAACACCCTAATTATTATTCATGATGTGTAAATAAAGTTGAAACATCATTCTGATGTGTGGTTTACATGGAACTGTAGAATATGTGTTTCCCATGTGTTTGGCGCACTTCAAAAACACGTGTGGGGTGGTCGAAACCGGCCAAACGACGTCGGAATACCCTGAAATCGGACGAAAAAAGAGTGGGTTAATTGTGAAATTATTGGCTCGATGACACATAAATAGGAGGTGTTCTGTGACCGCAGTGGCCGAAAACGCACTTCAGACAGCCCCCCCCCCCCCCCCCCCCCGACAGCCACCCCCCACCGCGGACAGACCCCACCCCCAGGACCCCCCCCCGAACAGCCCCCACCATATACAGCCCCCTAACCCAATTATCCGAGGATCATTTATGATGGGTACGAGTCAACCCCACCTCAATCCGAGGCATTGTGTGACTGTTATCACTCAATGTGTGTCACTTTTGTTTGAAATGAACAACATTTTAAGTTAAAACGACAACTGACATACGAAAAATCTTCACAAGGATACACATAGATTCATAAAATTAAGGGATAAAAAATAAAATATGTTCTATTGGTCATACATTATTAGATGAAAATATTCACAAGGCATAGATTGAAACATAATGGGTCATAGTATATATAGAAAAACATGAATTATATTATGAATGAGTCTCGAAATCCCATCATGAACATTGACCAACACTCATGTTATAATTCTCAATAACGAGTCATTCATTCTATACAATAACATACAATAAATAAATATCACATGGTGATTTCTTATGAAACCTATGAACACTCAAGCATACCATATAAAAATTGGTCAACAAGGCTACACATAGATTCTTGAAAAATAAGTTTCAATGTCTCATAAAAATACCCCAATGGTGAGGAATACATATGGAGACACTATAGCCCCATGGATCACCTCAATCCCATTCTCAAACACTAGTTTCTATGACCAAACCAAAGTCCCTTTGAGAACCCAATTCCAAAGACGTAATTGAATATTCATACCCACTAACCAATATGGGGATTCATCTCACATCACACCCAGGAGTGAAAATTACAATTAGCCACATACCCCCTTATTCTAATTGAAAAGTCTAAAAAACATGTAGGCTATTCCCGTAACCCATCTCATATGTCGAGATTGGACAATGTTTCCCACTAACACATCAAGAACCATTTATACATGGATACATAATCATTATAGGAATATAAACATCCCATGTGCTTCCTATAACTCATCCTAGGTCTAAGCACATGACCACAACCATTTTCTATCTTATGAGTGTCATGATCCTTGCCACACTACCCATGTTTTTTTTAGTCTTATGATGCTCAACCCAAGACCATGACTAAACATCCCATGTTCTTCCTATAACATGTAGGTTTTTTCTATTGTGTGTATTAGTGTTGTGGTTTGAGTGAGGAATGAATTCTAAATTTTGAATACTCTTATGTGTGTTGGTGATGTTGTTTGAGTGAGGAATGAATTCTAAATTTGGAATACTCTCATGTGTGTTATATCATTTCCTATAACATGTAAGATATTTATCCTAGGGTTGTTATTTCATTTGAACTTCTAAATTCCTAAATTTCTAAATTCTGGAATGAATTCTAAATTTCGAATACTTTGAATGGGCATTTTTTATTGGTGTTTTTGCAGGTCTGGAGAGGGGTTGTTGTGTTGTTACAGGTCTGGAGAGGGGAGAGGGGCCTGCTGTTGTGAAGTTGATCAATTGTATACCAATGGATTCAAAACCATTGGTATAGATACTATAAGATAATTATAACAATGGTTTGTTATAACCGTTGGTATAGGTTTATACCAACGGTTATAACGATACTGTTGGTATAGCATTATGGCTTGCCATATCGCCTCTATACCAATGGTTTATAACCATTGGTATAAGTGTAACACACATATTCCAATGGTTTATAATCCTTTGGTATATGTTATACTTTAACACACATATACCAATAGTTTTTTGAAAATTGTTGGTATACCTTATATTTTTACACCTATACCAACAGTTTTCACAGAACCATTGGTATAGGCCTATTTTCATGCCTTACATGGACACGGTTGAGGGAATCGTTGATATACTATATACCAAAGGTTTCCAGGCCTTTACCAATGGTTTAAAACAATCACTAAAGTGTAAAATTCAAGTAGTAATTCATTCTATCTAGACTTGCATCTTAGTATAAATTTAGAATTCTTGCTTCACATGTCATTATTTTTAATAATAAAAACCCCAAAAATATTTTAATCACTATAATTTAATAAAAAAACCAAAAAAAGAGATAGAATAGGTTAATTAGATAGAGAAAGTGAACTACTTTGAGAAGGATCCTCAAGAGAGATGACCATGGTCTGCCACAGTGCAGAACTAGGAAAAATATTACTATTTTTGTCCACACCCCACGAAAGGCGTGCGTCAAAACTGAAGCTATTTTCCGGGAGCCAATCATTAGATCATTTTTTTTCTATTTACACATCTTATTTAGATTTAATTACATTTAAAAACTAAAGATGTCTTCTAGGATGTATTCAAAATCCGAATATTATGCATGGAAAAATTACTCACAGGTGCAGCAACAACAACAAGAATAAGATGAATATTTTAGAAGAGCTCGGGTGCATGAACATAGAAAAAGCATTGAACAACTAACCAGAAAGGCTGATAGATATTTTGATTATATTCGTGAATTAATGGATCAACCCAACCCTAAGTTGGAGAAAGAACCTGAGAAAGTGGTGTAAGAAATTTCACCACTTATTTTTGAAATTGAAGAACCTAAGGAGGCAAGGGCGGAAGATGTACCTACTGAGCTACAAGTGGGGGATCCAAAAATTTTGGATTAATTATTGATTAAATGTGAGGAACTACCTGACCTCCCCATACAATACAAAGAAGAAGATTCAACACCACAACAGGAAGAAACCACCCAAGTGGTGTAATTTGAAGTCAAGATGGTGGAGCCCGACTACCTGCCTCCATCCTCAGAGATTCTACACCAAGAGGCACTTACCACTGAAGATGATATTGAAACTGAACCAACATAGGGGGTTGAACCATTAATTGACTCTATCCCTTATAGTTTTTTGGAATCTTAATTCTACATTACTCCTTGTGGTTTTGATTATATAGAATCAGACAACCTCAGCTATGCCTTGAAGGATGAAGAAGAACATAGATGTGAACATGCTGAGTAACATATCGATCTCCCTGGATATGTTGAATATATATTAATGGATGTTCATGAAGAGATACTAGTGGATTTCCCTAAGGAAACCATAACAAAATCTTCTTAATTTGATGGGGATGAATTTGATCTTGATACTTTATGTTTTAATATTATTAAAATTGAATTACACTCCGACTTTCCCATTGACTATTCTTTTGACGAAGCATGCCTCGAGGAACCAATGTACATAGAATAAGAGGTTTCACAAGTATAAACCAAGAAGGAGGATGATTCATTCTTCATCCTACCCCCACCATGCAAGATATACCTCTTTGTTAAGGGGGTGGTGATATGATGTACTCTATCCCTGGATCATTACTCACCAAAAAGGATGAAGCACAAGATGGGAAAAGCGACATGTAGTGGTTCAAATCAAAGAAGATTCATCCTCCATCAGACTATGGATAACAGTCGGTACTTCCTTCTAGAGGTATTCAAAATTCAGGGTTGACATAGGGGATAATACCAAGATTTATCATTACTTATTGTCATGGAATTTATATGTCAATTTATTTTCTTTGAAATAATTTAGCATGTGGCCCCCTCACTCTTTTAAATTTGAGCTTAAATGAAATGATCACTGTGATTAATTGAGTAATTTTGTTTTGTAGGATCATAATGATAGAAGGAAGCCCCAGACAGTGAACGAGAAGGACCAAGTTTAATGGAAAAAGAATGTTCAATTTTTTTCTTTTATATTTGAAGCTCTCCACATTTTTATCCACAACATGTTTTGAGATTTAAGGATAAAATTGCATGCCCAAACTTGAATTCATGTTTTACTCGACTTACCTAGGATACAAGAGTTTCTTAGGATTCTTGTGATGAAATGATTTATATTTCAATGTAGATATGATTAAATGATTGAAATTAATAATTGAATTTTTAAATTTAAACATGTATATTGAAGTGACGACTCGTGATTTGACGGAATTAATTGATTCCTTTAAATGAAATTTCCCTACCATCCTTTATGCTTTGAATTTCTGAAGTTCATGTGAATTGATTTACTAGACATGTCATGAGTGATTGTATAATGTTATATTTCCCATTCTTGGGAATATTTCTAGACCAAGTAATTCCTATTTATACTTAAGCAAATTTCGTTAGTAATCTTGGTACATGTAACCAACCATAACTTGTATTGAAACATATCAAATCTATAACTGTGCAAAGGCAAATTCAAAATGATTGAGGCATCCTCTGAAAAGCTAATTTTCTTTAAAATACTACCTTTACATCAATACTTATTTTAGCACATAGAGACCATGAATGATCTTTATTGGAATGAGTCATGATTCAAGCCATTTTTATCCATTCCTACCCTCCTCTGAGAATTTTTATGATATTTTAAAGTTGGAGTGTGCGGGTAAAGAGAATCATGGTGGACGGGATGATATACATTGTAAGGAAAAAGTGTAGGGGTTTTATTATGGTAATTGTAAAAGGTTGTGGAATCACTCATTATACTCTATTTTTTCCCCTATTGAAAAAAATGGCAAAATGACAAAATGAACCAATAAAAAGAGAAACAAATGGGCTATGATTTTGGAAAACCCAAAATCACCATTTTCTAGACCGATAATATTATAAGTGTATATGGTTGGGTGATTGATGTGAGGTCTGATATAATCATAACTTTTGAAAAATGAAAATAAAGTACAAAATTAAAATAATATTCTAGAGGGTGGAAAAATCATTCATTTTGATTACTTGATCATAACATTTTCATTGAGTTTTGGGAAGTGGTTGTGGCTACTATGAGGAGGATAATTTCATTAAATTTTTACCTTTGATATAATGAATAGTAATTAATATATTATCCTCCTCCTTGTGATTTAATTTTTAAAGAATCAAATCCTACCAACCATAATCCCCAGAGTCAATAGATCCTTAATTTCAAGTTCTCATGATTTTATGTGCATTTTGTCTTTACAAAGTGGATAAAGTAGTTTATTTACAAGATTATGGATAAGGAGCATGTTCTCATGAAATGAGCATAACTCTACGTGAACTGTATAATGAGTAATGAGAGAAAATAATCAAAAGTGCGGTAAATCATGACATGACATGTTTAATAATATTGAATCAAGGAGCTTGAATGAATGAATAGGAGATGTTCCATCAATTTTCAAATGGTAAAAGTCAAATATGTGAATTATTTATTTCATTGAAAAATGGGAAATGAAATTAATATTTTTGAAAATATTTGAATGTTTGATTTCACATTGAAAATTGTTTTATTTAATATAATTGGAATTTGAATATTGGTAACATTGGTTTCCTCTAATTTCTATATTGAAATTTTATGCTTGAGGACAAGCATGGTTTAAGTGTGGGGGTATTTGAGAGAGCAAATTTATGTGCATATTTTTTATCAAATAATGAGTATTTTTTAATTTTATTCAATGATAAAACCCATGTATTTCAAATTTTTATTAAAATAATGGGTAATTTTAATTTTTGAATGATTATGAGAAAAATTGTGAAAAGGGCATAATTTTGGATTTTTTACAGATTTTTACTACAAAGGTATTTTTTGTTATTTTTTAAATTATATAATTCTATAATTCAAGATTCTTTTTCATAGAATCATGATTTTATGTAATTAAACATTATCATAAAGACATATATTTGATTCAAATATCTATTAGTCCAAAAAAATCATTGATGTTGGCAATTTTTCAATGAAAATACAATGGACCTTACCACTATAACGGATGAAACAATCAGTATCCTCACCTCATATTTAGATGATTCCACCTAGGATAGCACTATGACACATAGTACCGAATTTAATATAATTTTGGGGGGATTTTGATGTCATTAAGGTTTCCATCGATTGTTATAAATTTGAAGACAAACTCCTTGAAATTTAGGCCGTAAAAAGGCTTATTCAATGAAAATTCCATAACTCATTAATCATGTGGGTAAATGAGCTGAAATTTGAAGGGTGAATGGAAAAAACATTATTGAATAACTTTTATGAAGGTTTATACACATTAATCTAACATTTAGTAGTCCAACAATGTGCAATATTTTAGAGGATTGAATTTTTCCTATAAAAGGAGGCCCACACCTTCTTCCCAAATCACCAGCTCGACACCGAAAGGTAAGGAGGGATCCCACCAGGGCACATTCCACTTATTCTGCTCATTCCCCCTAATTTATTCTTTATATTATATTTTAATGTTATTTTTTATTATTTGTCAATTGTAATTAAAAGTTTAGTTTTATTAATCCATGCCTTTGTGTTTCTCCATCCACTTTTCTTCATTTCGTTCCATCTCTCTCTCTCTCTTCTCTTCCACCCACTCCACTGAGTAATATATTACCTTCAAAAATGAGAGGCTGACCCCGAGACTTGGCCAGGGGGGAGTTTAAGGTGATCATCAATTTTCTTTAATGTGTAATTTTATGTTTGTAGTTAGATTTGAGTAGCATGCATAGGTAAGGCGAATGTCTCTGATGTTGTGAATGAATCCTATGACATGCAACTAAACCTATCCCTATTATTTTATTTAATAATTTTCCCCCTCTCCAGTGGTTAGTTATTCACAAGTTGGATTTGAGATAATCAATGTATGAAACATATTTGATTGAACTGGGTCCCGGAAGATGACAGATTCTAGAAAAAGGTGTGTCACCAACTTGGATTAAAGGAGGAGGTGGAATTGAGAGTGCTCAAATATTCAATGATATTCCACAATTTATAATAAAATAATAGTAGTTCAAACATGAGATTTCGTGTTTGGATTATAAAACTAATATAAAACATATAAAGGATCATAATGATTGAACATTTAACCAACCCCCAAAACTGACTTCTTTCTTATTAATTCATTCTGTTTAGACATGCATCTTAGTATAAATTTAGAATTATTGATTCACATGTCATTACTTTAAACAATAAGAACCCAAAAATATTTTCATCACTTTCATTTAATAAACAAAACCACAATAAGAGATATAATAGGTGAATTATATAACGTAAGTGAACTGCATTGAGATGGCTCTTCAAGAGAGACGACTCTAGTCAGCCACTATGTTGCACTAGAAAAAATATAATTGTTTTTGTCCACGCCCCATGATAGGATTGCAACAAAACTAACATTGTTTCCAAGGTTACAATCATTATTTTAATTACTTTTTCTTTTTTCACATCTTAGTTATCTTTAATTTTGTATAAAAAAAATAAATAAAAAAATACATTCAAGATGTATTCAAATTCAGAATATTATGCATGGAAAAATTACTCATAGGTGAAACAGAAACAACAAGAAGAAGATAAATATTTTAGAAGAGATTAGGTGAATGAACATAGAGAAAGCATTGATCAATTAACCAGAAAGGCATATAGTTATTTTGATTATTTTCGTGAATTAAGGGAGTAACTGAAACCTAAGCCAAAGGAATAACCTGAGAAAGGGGTGGAAGAAATTTCACCACATATATTTTAAATTGAAGAACCTGAGGAGTCAAGGGATGAAGACTTACCAGGTGAGCTAAAAGTGGGAGATCCAAAAAATTTGAATTATTCTTGATTAAATTTGGGGAACTACTTGACCTCCACATAAAATAAAATAAAAGAATATTCATCACCACTGAAGGAATAAACCTCCCAATTGGTGAAATTTGAAATCAAGATAGAGGAGCCCGACTACCTGCCTCCATCCTTAGAGAGTCTACACCAAGAGGCACTTATCACTGAGGCAGGTATTGAAATTGAACCCACTCAGGGAGTTGATCCATTCATTTACTCTATCCCTTCTAATTTTATTGAATCTGAATTCTACATCACTCCTTGTGGTTTTGATTATACAGAATCTGACAATCATAGCTATGCCTTGGAGGATGAAGAAGAACTAGGATGTGGAAATGTTGAGGAACATATGGAGCTCCCTGAACACGTTGAATATTTATTAAAGGAAGTTCATGAAGAGATTCTAGTGTATTTCCCTAACAAAATCATGGTAAAATTATCTTACTTTGATGGGGAAGAATTCGATCTTCATAGTTCATGTTTTAATATTATTTAAATATAATTACACTTTGACTTTCCTATTGAGTATTCTTGTGATAATGCATTCCTTGAGGAACTAATGGACAGAGAAGAAGAGGTTGCAGAAGTAGCAACCTAGAAGGAGGATGATTCATACATCATCCTACCCAACCATGCAAGATATACCTCATTGTTACGGGAGGGATATGGTGTAATCTATCCATGGATCATTACTCACCCAGAAGAATAATGAACATGTTGATAAAATCCACATGTGGTGGTTCCAATAAAAGAAGCTTCATCCTCCATCAGACATTGGATATAGTTGGTACTACCCTTTGGAGGTAGTCAAAATTCAGGGCCCACTTGGGGGATAATACCAAGATTTATCTTTACTTGATTTCTAGGAATTTAGATGTAAATTTCTTTTCTTTGAAATAATTTAGCATGCGGCCACCTCCTTATTTTCATTTTAAGCTTAAATGAAATGATCAGTGTGATTAATTGTGTAATTTTATTTTGTAGGATCATGATGGTAGAAGGAATACCTAGACAGTTAAGGGGAAGGACAAAGTTTCATGGGAAAAGGGTGTTCAATTTTAGTGTTTTATTTTTTAAAATTTCAATATTTTTTTCCACAACATGCTTTGAGATTTAAAGTTAAAATTGCATTCCCACATTTAAATTCATGTTTTACTCGACTTATCTAGGATACATGAGTTTCTTAGGAATCTGGAGATTCCATGATTTAGATTTCAATGTTGAAATGATTGAATTATTGAAATTAATAATTGAATTTTTAAAATGAAGCACATATATTTATTTAATGACTCATGATTTAAAGGAATTAATTGATTCATGTAAATGAAATTTCCCTACCCTCTTTCATGCTTTTAATTTCTAAAGTTCATGTGAATTGATTTAGTAGTCATTCCATGAGTGATTGTCCAATGGTATATTTCCCATTCCTAAGATGATTTCTAGACCATAGAAATCCTATTTATTCTTGAGCATATTATTTGAGTGATCTTGGGACATGTAACCGACTGGAACTTATATCAAAACTTTTTAAGTCTATGAATGTACAAAAACACATTTATAATTATTGAGGCATCCTCTAAAAAGGCATTTTTCCTTAAAATACCACCTTTAAATAAATCCGTCTTTAGCCCATAGATACCATGAATGAACTTTATAGGAATGATCCATATTTCAATCTATTTTTATCCATTCCTACCCTCCTCTGAGTATTTGCACAATATTTTAAAATTGAAGTGTGGGAGTAATGGGAATCATGGTGGATGAGATGATATACATTATAAAGAAGAAGTGTGGGGGTATTATTGTGGTAATTGTAAAAGGTTGTGGAATCATTCATTATACTCTATTGTTTTCCACACTTGAATTAAAAAAATTGACAAAAATGAAAAAAAAAGAACCAACAAAAATAGAAAAAAATGGGTTGTGATTTGGGAAAACCAAAATTCACTATTTTTTAGACCAATGATCTTATGATCCTATGTGGTTATGTGATGGATTTGAGGGATTATATAATGATAAATTTCTAAAAAAAGAAAAACAAGTACACAATAAAAAAATATTCAAGAGGGTACACAAATCATTCATTATGCTTACTTGATCATAACCCTTTCTTTGTGTTTTGGGAAGTGAGTGTTGCTACATTGAAGGGGATAATTTCATTATATTTTTACTTTTGATATCATACATAGTAATTAAGATATTAGACTCCTCCTTCAGCCTTAATTTTTAATGCATCAAATCTTACCAACCTTAAACCTCGAAGTCAATAGAACCTTAATTGCAAGTCCTCGTGATTTTTTGTGTGTTTTATCTTTACAAGGTGGAGAAAGTAGTTCATTTACAAGCCTATAGATAAGGATCATGTTTCTCATGATATAAGCATAAATCTACTTGAATTTTATCATGAGTGATGAGAGAAAAGAATAAGAAGTGAGGTAAATCATGACATGGCATGTTTAATATTAATAAATGAGAAATCATGAATGATTGAAATCAGAAGTTCCTTTAATTTTCAAAGGGTAAAAGTAAAATTTGTGAATTATTTGTTTCTTTGAAAATTCAAAAATGAAATTGATATTTAATGAAAAATTTTGAATGTTTTATTTCACATTAATTTTTTTTGATTTTATTGCATTGGAATTTGAATTTTGGTAACATTGGTGTTCTCTGATTTCCATGTAGAGATTTTATGCTTGAGGACAAGCATGGTTTAAGTGTGGGGGTATTTGACAGAGAAAATTTTTATGCATATTTATTATCAAATAATGACAATTTTTTAATTTTCTTTCAATGATAAAACACATATATTTCAATGTATTGTTAAAACAATTGGTAGTTTGAATTTTAGAATGATTATGATCAAAATTGAGAAAAGTGCATAATTTTGGATTTTTGACCAATTTTTACTACAAATGTATTTTTTATCATTTCGTAAAACATATAATTCCAAAATTAATGATTAGTTTTTTTAAGAATCCTGATTTCATTTAATTCAACTCTCCCTTTTGGACCTAGAGCTGATTCGAAGATCTATTAGTTCCAAAAATTCATTGAAGTTGGAAGCTTTTCGGCAAGACAGCGTAGACCCTACCACCATAACGGATGAAAAAACTGGTTCCCTCACCTCCCAATTAGGTAATTTTACTTGGGATACCACGAGGACACATAGGATCAACTCTACAAAAAATTTGGGGGAGTTTTGAAGTCGTTAAGGTTTCCATTTATTGTTACACAGTTGAAGGAAACTTCCTGGAAATTTCGGCCATAAAAAAGTCTTATTCAATGAAAATTAAATAACTACTTAAAAAATTGATATATGAAATTAAATTTAGAGGATGAATAGAAAACAAATTTATGAACATCTTTTATGAAGGGGTCGACACGTGACTCGACCATTTAATCGTCCAACAACTCGCAATCTTATTGCGGACAAAATTCTACCTATAAATGGAGGCCCTCGACTGCTTCCCAAATCATCAGATCGACACTCACAACTATGGAGAGACCCCATCGGGGAACGGGCCACTACTACTCCTCTCTTCCCCCATTATTTATTATTTTTATTTTATTTTAATTTTAGTTTTGTATTAGTTATCAATTGTAATTTTAATTTTAGTTTTATAAATTCACGCCTTTGTAATTCAAATTTTAGTTTTATTAATCAGTCACTGCACACCAAAATTTTCTTGAAGAGAAAATTATACACTATTTGAATGAAGAGTCATCATCAGTGACTGATCACATCAATACTGCCAATACCAGTTTCTCTCAACTCATGACACTGGGCTACAAAATTAGGGATACTGAATGTGCTGGTATTCTGCTCTAAAAATTTACAAATCCATATGATCAGTTGATCATCAACCTTACCAACAATATCATGATGAACATGTTTATGATCAACAACGTTGCAGCTATGGTTCCTGAAGAAAAAAGTCAATGCAAGAGCAATGTGACAGACAAAAAACACTACACCAATCGAAGACTTTGTTAACAGAGAGAGGAAGGACGATGGAGCATGATTCTAAGTGGGAGCCAAAATCATGGAAGGTACAAATCAAGAAGAATAACAACATCACATGTTACAGTTGTGGAAAGCAGGGGAACACCAAAAATAATAGTTGGAACAATATGAGTGGTGGAAACAACTATCAATGAAATATGATGAGTACTTACGGAAATGGAGACATACTAGTCAGTGAAACATCAATGATGGGTGGAGGTAGACATTATCTCATAAACACATGGATAATTGAGTCAATAGAAACATGGCACAAAGGGAATTGTTTGATTAGTTTGAACATATCTCAAAAGGACTTGTTTACATGGGGAACAATCACACCATGAAGATCTTTGGAGTCAATACTAACAAACAGAAGATGCATGATGGTATAATTTAATCCACCTAAGGAGTATGCCATGCAAATATCCTGACGAATAACATATTTTCTTTGGGTGGATTTGATGACATCAGGTGTAAGACTCGCACTAACAATGTAGTGGGAAATATTGTGAAGGGTGTGCTTATGATGATGAAGACAAAGAAGATCTCAAAGAATTTGTGCGTTCTTTATGGTGAAGCATACAATGATGTGGAGATAGTTTTCATGACCCGTCCCTCAGGGCCCATGTCGTGACTACCCCAAACCTATCTTCCATAGTCCAGAGGCTGACAACTAGCACCAGAAAGGTGTGTCCCTTAAATTGGAAGACATTTATTTTTTAACCTATACAAACACACCGTCCAAGAAAAAAACAAGATGCATCCACACAAAGTAGTATACAATAATATGAAACCACAAAGTAAACTGATGTAGTAAAAGAGTGCTAAATGTAAAAATGGACCAGAATACAAGAACAAATGTAAAATTAAAAGTACGACTGGTAGTACAATACAACTAAAAGAAAACCAAATATAGCTACTGGGTCGTCCTTTGAGGTTCTTACATGTAGGATAGGTACAGATCACCTCCTCACCACTCCAAGTATGTCAGTCTCCTTTGTGTCACATCACACTGAATGGTCCACCTCTGAGCATCGTCCAGTCCTAGCTCCCTAAGTCTCAATCAATGCTACACATCGACTGCACCAAACACAACATGGTGTGACTGAAGCCCGTGCAAGTGTGAGTATAACTATACTCATTAGGGACCTGAAGACCCCCGTAGGACTCCTAGAGTTCCACAAAGAAAAAAACACAAAGTAATACCTCAACTCTACTTAGGTATATGTCCATACATATACCTAAGTTATCATGATATACTCATCTCATACATGAGGTAAGGACTCCACATAGGTAACACCATGAAGGTAGAAGTACCACATAGGTAACACCACAAAGATAAAACCACAAAGGTAACTCCATGAAGGTATAAGTACCACACAAGTAAAAAACCAAAAATAGAAATATCACACAGGTAACACCGCAAAGCAAGAAGTACCACATAGGAAAAATACTGAACTCAAAATCAAGTAAAATTAAGTACAGAAGTACATAAGATTAGTCGCAAACTATATCCTCTTATTTTATTAAGAAGCACTACTACTTACCCACACAGGATCGAGTGGTAACTAACCCCCACTGATCCACATAGGATCTGACCCACACAAGATCGATATGCACTAACCCACACAGGATCGCTGAGAACTGACCTACATAGGATCTGACCCACATAGGATCGATAGATGCTGACCCACATTGGATCGATGTTCATTCTTCACGTTGCATCCTGCCACAGGTTTCCTTGCAACAGGTAAGCTCAAGTTCCGAAGAATCTTCCCCTCGAGATATCAGTCGTACCTCAGCCACCACTAAGCTCCGAAAAGGAATAACTCAAAGGACTACCATGTCGTAATGGTTACAATTCCATAGATGGCGCGTCAATCGGACACTCGGTCTGTGAGTTATATGTGTTTTAGCATCGGGGGCCTGGTTGGATTCAGGTTCGAAACAACCCGGCCTTACACCAACTGTCTAAGAAACACAATTGGAGAATACCAAAAGGACCACCTCTATCCATGGATCACAACTCTGTAGACGGTTCGTCAAACAGACGTCTGGTTCTCAAGATATGCTCCTTTAAGTGTTCCAAGGTTCGGTTGGGCCTGGGTTTGGTCTGACCTGGTCGGACCGACCCAGCCCAAATCGCTCTGGGCTAGGCCAGGGTGGACTCAGCCTGATGGGCCGGGGTGGACTCAGCATGATGGGCCGATGTTTGGTCTGACCCGCAAGAGGGGCGGCCTGCAAGGGCATCCTATCGCGGCCTGCAAGGGCGACCCTGCCAGAATAGGGTGGACCGCAAGGGGGAGGCCCCTAAAGGTGCAGCCCGACCCGCTTGGGGTGGTGACCCATTTTGGGGAGGCATCCCGCATTGATGGCGTCTGCCCGGTATGAGGGCGGCGGCCCGGTGTGAGGGCACCGTCCCAGTCCGAGGGCGGGGGCCCAATGCGAGCACGGGTGCCCAGTATGAGGGAGATGACCCGACTCGAGGGTAGCGAACCGGTCCGAGGGTGGCAGCCTGATCTAAGGGCGGCGGCCCAGTGCGAGGCCGGTGCCCCGACTTCTGGGTGGCGGCCTGCTCCGAGGGCTGTGGCCCAGTTCAGTCCGATGTGCGGGGGGGGGGGGGGGATGTAACCCCCCAGTCACCCTGATTCCCGAAAGGCCTGGAGGGCATTCAGTTAGTGAGGCGGCGATATCGTGTGGGTGCCGCGGAACCCTCCAGAGGAGGTTTCGGCCTTCGCCGTATCTTACATTGTTTAGCAGTGTGGTGGTCGCATCGCCTTCCTTCGCGCGGTCCGCCTTCGTGCAGGCCGCCTCCTCCGTTCTCCGTTATTAATGTGTGATGACCCTCCTCTTGCGATGTGTGTCGACATGTTCACAGTCATATGAGGAAGTGTATGTAAGGAAACATAGTGGAGTGTTCAGGCTGGGTTTGTTAGGCCCACACCCTCCGTGTTAGCTCGCAATATGAAGGATAGTAAGGGAGTTCAATAAACAGTTGTATTAAACACAAGATTAACCCCACAAGTTTCCCCGCAATAACCTCCCACAAAGATGGATGAATCACGGTCAACCCATTAGTCGGTTGACCTGCATTCTTTGTATAATTTTAAGAATGTGGAAGAGGGAAAAAAATGCACAGACAAAAATATCCCCCTACCTGGAAGAGACGTCTGCTGATGACAGTCGACGGAACCTCCTTTATCATTATCATCGGTTTGTGACTCGGTGGCACTCGTCACTACTCATTAGAACCAGTCTCATCCTCCTGGTGGTTGGTGTCATGGTACTTTGCCAGAGGTTCGTCGTTTTGTAAATTCATGCCAACACCCCTCCCTGAGATCCATATAAATAGGAGAGGAGAAGGAGTGTATAACGCTCGGGGAATTAATGAGGTTATTTTAATTAATGAACCTCTCTAATTACCAATGGTATAGTTATAAGAAAAGAAGAGTTAAGCCATTTTTTCTTTTGACACGTCATCGGTACCGCCAGCATCATTCGTCCGTTGGAGGAAATAAGGAAAATAAAATAACAAAACATGTTATTTTATAAATCTTTCAAAAGTCCACAAAAATAACTTTTTCACCTGACCTACTGCGGTCAAAGTTATCCATCTCTTAAGAGAATCCCAGCACTATGGGTTCAACGATTCCCTCAGATTTGTAAGACGAACAATAGTTCAAAAGTTAGAAAATGCCGCTCATGTGGTTACTGAACGTACCAGAAAATTTTTTTCAAAAATTTTTAACAGTCACCCTCAACCCGTGCCAGTTGAGGTTACGAACGGCCTAATTGAAACATGCCCTAACGAACCCAATGGTACTCTCAGATTTCCAATCCGAGTTACCGTTTAAAAGTTATGGATTTTACAATAAAATAATTGTCACTTAGTTATTTTATTTACGACCAAAAACTAACTTTCACTGGTGGCCCGCGCCGGCCAAAGTTAGTATCTTACTAAAGAGATCATACCCTGACGAGCTCAGTGGTGGTCTCAGATTTGTAATCTGAGTTACCATTCGTGAGTTATAATCTTTTGAAAAATAAAATAATTTTATTTAATTATTTTATTTACGGTTATTCCATTTTAAGGTTTTCTCAAAGGAGGCCCGCACCGACTAAACATAAGTCGTGCCTAGTGTAAAATCGTCATTCTGATCTGAACAATGACCTTATATTTTTTATTTGAGTAACCATTTAATAATTATTCCACTTTTTCATGAAAATTGATTTCGTTCGCTAATTAAAGCTTAACAAAACTTCGATAGATCATTCTGGGCACCCTGGGCCTCATAATTGCGCGCTGTCATATTTTGCAGTCTCGAAATAATTCCATATAATTAATATAATTATATGGAATTTTTGAGACATTACAATAGTTTTCTTATTAACTACTTCATCAAAATCATTGAGGAAGTCATCTTATCAAAAGCATGGTCTTATGTTCGAATAATTCTTGATGATTCTTACTGAACATAAGTTTCTTCTTAGATTAAAAAGGTATCCTTTCCATTTTGGGAGCATTATGATTATTGCAAGCAACATTGGTAGAATTTTTTGACATCGTCAATGAGGAGCAAGGATATCTTAGAGTTGATCAATTTAAATATTTGGCAAGCACTGTTTATATCCCTGGGAAGAGAAAGGTTCTTTCTAAAATGCATTGATGATTACTCCATGAGATGTTAGCTGTACCCAATCAAGATGAAATCATGTGTTTTTAAAGTCTTCAAACCATTCAAAGCATGGATGAAGATGGAATCTTGAAAGAAGATCAAGTGTTTGAGTATTGACAGTGGTGGAAAATATTCAAGTGAGAATTTTGATACGTTTATTTCAATGAGAAGGTATCATAAGACAATTCATGTTGTCGTACACTCCTCAACAAAATGGAGTGGAAAAGTGGGTGAACATAACCTTGTTGGATAGAACAAGGGAGATATTGAAGACTGTAGGAATTTTCAAGAAGTTATGGGATAAAGTAATGAAGAGAAAATGTTATGTGATCAATCAATTTACTTTTGTGATGATTGATATGAAAACACTAATGAATATGTGGAGTGTTAAACCTACTGACTATGGTTGGTTACATACTTATGAAGGTCATGTATTTGTATTGTTTAATGATCAGGAAAGATTGAAGTTGGACTCAAGATCCAATGAATGTATATTCTTAGGATACATTGACGGTGTGAAGCAGTATCTTATGTGGGACCCCACTACCCATAGACTTATCATCAACATGGATGTTATATGTCTATAAGATAAGGTGAAAGTGATGATTAATGGGGACTTAAAGAAAGAGAACACATATACATTAATAGTTGGGGTGGTGGAAGAATCCATAGAAGAACCAATTTCCTTTGAGGAGCATGATGATCAAGTTATGATTGATTTTGGACTATGATTATCAACTCAAGATAAAAGAGAACCAAGATGGCACATTGAATTTATCACTGAGAGAAATATTGTGTACTACTTATTGATGGAGGATGGTAATCCATATTATTTTTTGTAGGTGATGTGGAGTTCAGAAATATCCAAATGGATGGAAGAAAATCATGAGAATCTTGATGCCCATCACATGAACAAGAATTGATAAATTGATCCATTACCTCATGGAAGGAAGACTATCAAGAAAAATAGGTTCTTTAAGATCAATTAGGATGAAAAAGAATAATTGTAAAGATATCATGCAAGTCTAGTTGTCAAAGGTTTTTCATAAAGAGAAGTTATTGATTTGAAGGAAATATTTTCTCCCATTATTAGAATAACGATTGTTCAGATAGTTGTGGGGATGTGTGCAATATATAGATTAACTCTAGAGTAGCTTGGTGTGAAGAGAAATTTTATACATGGTGATCTTGATAAATAAATATTTATTCTCTAATAGGAATGTTTTTCAAAATAAGGAAAAGTGAAATTGGTTTTTAGGTTGAGAAAAAAAATTTATTGTATTAAGAAGGCACCATGGTGTTGGTACAAGAGATTATATTCCTATATCATGAGTATTGGACACAAAATACTTCATTCAGATACTTGTGCATATTTCATGGGTTCAGATGGTAATTATTTTATCATTCTTCTACTGTATGTGGATGACATGTTGATAGTTTTCATGGGAGTATGATATGAAGGAACTAGGACAAAAATAATATATTGGGACAAAGATTTAATGAGAGAGAAATAAGGGTATGATTTAGCTATAAAAAAATAATTTCTTGAGGAGTATCTTGAAATACATCCCCATGCGATATTATTAGCCAATATTAACCCCACATACTATTAATATTATGTTATCCTCTATGATGAATCCTAACAGTGATAATAGTGAATAATAGAGGATGGAGATGTCTCAATTACCATATGCACCAGAAATGGGTAGTATGATATTACCTATGGTTTATATGAGACCATAAATTGCACATGTAGTGGGAGAAGTTAGTTGGTATGTGGTGAATTAAATACGGGAGCATTGGAACATATTAAAGAAGACCCTTAGATACATCAGAGAGATCTCATAAACTGTATTATGTTATTGAGGATCAAATTTCACTATTAGAGCCTACACAGATTCAAATTTTGTAGGTGATTATGTCCAACGAAAATACACTTTGGGTTATGTGTTTAATTTTATAGGATTATTTTTGTGTTTGAATTCAAAGTTGTAGTCTTTTATATATTTATCCATGACTAAGTTAGAGTACATGAAAACTACATTGGATTGCAAAGAAGTGATTTATATGTGAAGGTTTCTAGAGGATCCCAGACAATGACATAAGTATATCCAATTGTTTTGGGACAATAATAGCACCCAGAAAATTAAAAGGAATCTTTATTTTCATTCCAAGACAAACCACATTATGGTAAGATATCACTTTGTTCGAGATGTTGTGGAGGAAGGAAGAGTGGATATGTAGAAATTTTATATTGAAGAAAAATAGGATAATTTTATGATGAAGTTTATTAACATTGTTATGTTAATATAGTAAAAATACTCAATTGTAACCATAGATATAAGAGAAACATGGTTGGAATATTGAAAAGATTTTTGGAAATATTATTGGTTCCCAACCAGATATCCTAGTGTGATATATATTGGCATTTGCTTCTCACAAACAGTTTCTCTCCCTTGATTTTTCAAAGGGGGATAGTGTGGTTAGTGGGATGGGTGAAAAAACTAATCTATGGAGTTAAATATATGAGGAAGATAATGTAAGGGACTTTCCTATAAAAGTCAGAGCGCTTTGACTGTTTTAGCATCATCACCTCAAGTATTGAGCTTCCTATTTCAACATTTTGAGTGTTGTATTTTGTGAGGTGCATTTTACATTACACTAGAGAGTTAATAACAAGGAAATTTTCTTTATAATATAATGATAGTGTGTTTAACCTCTTTTACCATTGTTATATCATTCTATTTTTCTATGGTTTTTACCCCTCTATTTGTGGGGGTTTTTATGTTACATCTATTTTTCATTTTTTATTCATTTTTACATTAATTTTATCTCACAATTATCACATCATGAATGTGATAATAATATTTTATCCCAATAGAATCCTTACTAAATAATTTTTTATCAGATTCTATAAAAACATTGTGGGTTTTTCTATGATGTAGCCCACTGTCAATTGAGTAATTGAGTTGTTTGGGTATAATTTTGTTTCTCAAAATTACAGAACAAACATTTTACATGTTTATAATTATATAAATAGTAGGAAGAATCAATAAAACACGAATAATACAAGTCATCTAATGATTTATCACAGTCGGAAGTGTAACATGCTGATTCTAACAAACCATAAACAAAGAACGAGAGAATAAAAAGTACTCATTCATGTAAACATTTATAAAAGATAACAGACTAATGAGAATATATATATCCAATTTGATATTAATATAGACAAGTACCAAGACCTATTAGAGATAACAGACTCAAACATTAGCGAGATGGTCAATAGAAATGATTGACATAAATTAGTAATCAAATCATAAAGAGGACCATAGGTTTTTGTCATTATTTATCTATTTGGCCTATATGCATGGTGCAGGGGTACCAAGATTCCACTATGAAAAAATTGGATTATAAAATATATGTGATAAATAGTGAAACATAACCATATATGAAAAAGGCACATGAGGAAAATATCCAATGTTTGGGTTCATGAAATGCCAGGACTCATAGTAGAACCATGTTGGGGATTCATCATATACTGTGCACCATGAAAAAACTCAAACAACACACGCAACATAGAACCAAAGAATAATCAAATACAAGGGATAAATAACTGATTGAAAAGAAGAAGAATACCATACTAAGGCCCCTTACTAGGGATAAATCTCTCCTATGTGTTTTCATAGAGACTCTATGTAAATAGGTCTTGTTGTTAGGGTCATCTCGTTTTTACTCCTATATAATCGTCATTTCCATCTAGGTAAAAGGATGACCATTGAACACTAGGACCTCATCATATCTCCTCACCAAGAATAGATGAAGATGGTCAAAACTTGTCTAGATCACTATTTATTATTTGGTAATTCAAGGAATCCCACCAGTTCTCCGTCATCTACTCTTCTCCCTCCAGGAAAACTAGAGCTCCGAAAATCATGGATATTTTCCCCCAACTAAATCTCCTACAAGTGAAGAGGTAGATTCCAAATCGATGAGTCATTCTAGTAGGGGTAGAGGAATACTAGATAATATAACCATGGGAATGATAAATCGAGATAACTGTCCCAACATAACCACTTAAACAACAAAATAAGGACATATGACATCAGAGGATAAGATATCAAGGGTCACCCATAGATCACGCAAATCCATTTCACAAAGAATGAAAAAAGGGTGGAATAGAAAACCATAGGATCATAAGGATCAATGGATCAACTTCAGGTATGAAGATGACATAGATTCAATGGGAAAACATACCAAGGCTAATGGAACATGCCCAATGTCTAAACCGAACAAAAGGACCACATGAAATAATAAAATAAGAACAAGCTGAATAATACATATATACAACATATAAAAATACCAAAAATTAAATGAAAATGAATATTATGACAAGTAAAAAAACAATGTGTAACACCCCAAATTTTTGGTATCATATAATGATGATATTATGAATTTACTTTTTTAAAACCCCTTTTAACCAAAAAAAAGTTAATGGAAAACTTAAGGCTCTTTATTAAAATAAGAACATCATAATGTCTTCAATAAACCTATATCAAAAGAGTAATTATGATAACCAAATAGTCCAATTAAAAACCCAATCAGAACTACTAGAAGACCCCCAATCACCACAACGAGGCCTAGTATATAAAAGAGATCCTTCTAGTTAACTAAATCAAAAATCATCACCACTGTAATCTTAGAAACCATGCTGAGAATTAGCATAATGGGAAGAACCATCTTCTTCCATTTGAATTTTAGGACACCATAAGGTTTTGTTTTAGAGGACACTTTTTCAACCATTGCTCTAGTGACAAATTGGAAGCTAACGGTTATAAAAAATAGTCATTGGACCTTGTTAGGATAAGTGAACTTATTTAAAATTTAATTAGTTTCCAAATAATTGAGTTATGATTAACGTAATAATTAAAACATAATTTATGAACTCTAAAAGGATATGGTGTAAAACATCATTTCACCCTTAAGTGATTTTGAAATGAAATAAGGAATTCAAAACACTTTTCTAATTTTTCAAATACAATATAACGATTTTTATTTCTAAAATAATATTATAAAATAAGTTTATGTTTTTCAAATTAAATTATGTTTTGATTGAACAAAGATTTCAATGATACTAGTATGTAAATTATAATGTAGGTTTATTAAATTTTTTTTTGTAACTTTTTGAGTTAAAAAAAGGGGTTAGGTATTATTAATTTTAAATATACTTCTAAATAAAGAAATTTTATCTTGTATTCATTAATGATTAAAAATATAAAATTCTATATTGTTTTAATAAATGGATAGTTTCATCTTCTTAAAACATTTTGCAGTGTGGATTTTTCAAAACAAATTGGCCAACTAGGGACAGCCCTTTTTGGTTAGGGCCAAGGGAAGCAGCTCACAAAATGTGGCTGAGCCTTACCCTCATCCCCAAGCCAAGGTCAGCCCGACCTCAGGGAAAGGTTCCCCGAAGGGCACTCGGGATTGAGAAGAAGCTCATAGGTGCACCAGTGTGGGCGTGAGGCCGCGGTGGGGTCTAGGTAGGCCAAGGCCTGCAGGTGGGATCCCATTTATAGGGCCCCCTTCGTGGGTGATGTGTGAATTCTGAGAACTCATTGGGGGTCTCGGGCTTATAGGTGAGTAAAAACCTGCTCTCCGTTTTAATGTGGGAAGATGTTTTTCAGTCGAAATGTGATCTGGACCATTGGGTCGCATCCCCCGTGATCCGGGCCATTGTTTCTAATCCCATACTCGACCCATAGCAACTGCGTCTCCTTCCACAGTTTTTGTCAACCGTTCGATCCAGCATGATCTAATCATGGCCATTCGAGGTTTTCAAATTTCCACGTCGAACATAGACCATCCGATAAAACATAGATCTAATATAAGCTGCTCAATTCTTTTAAAACAACAGACCCATCTCAACCCTTGGATCGATGTTGGGATCGATCTGGACCGTCCGTTTTGCAAATAATTTCCCCTAGAAACGTCTTCTTCTTCCTCCGTGCATGGGTTACACCAGTAACCCTACCCTATGACACACCCTTTGTTTTCTTCACCTCTGACCATCGGGGACCCCCATGTCTCCTCATTTTCTTCATGCACGACACCCCCCATTAAATGCAATTCATGTTGGTATGTTTTTTCATGTAAGGTGGCGTGTGAGCTTTTGTATATAAATAACTGAGACCTCTCAGTTCTTTTCTCCCATTCAAGTCTCCATCAAGCCCGTCAAACCCTCCCTGAAGTCTTCATTTCCCTGGTTTTTAAAGTAAGGGTTTTTATTTTTTCCTTGTTTTTCTTCTTTTAGAATATATTTACATATATATTCGAATATATATATATATATATATATATTAACCTTACGATTCAGTCCAAACGTTCTTCAATGTTGAACCTAGGCCTTCGGGTTCTCTTACATTCAAATAGCTTAAAGAATGTAAGGATTATACATTGCCTCATTTTGTTGTTTTGAAGATACATATATACTTTTGGTTATATGAATATACGCCAGTTATAAGATGGAATGGGCATGACCTTTCTATATCGCTTATATGTACGAAGATTGTGTATAATTGTTCATCCACTGCACATATTCACATACACTTAATTTCATATTTAAATAATAAATATATTTTGAAAATTTTATATATATTATCATGTTTTTATAAAAATAAAATTTTTTGTAGGTATTAATAAACAAATTTTTATGACTAAGGGCATGAACTGCCCGATTCAAAACGTTTTTGAACTAATATTCATAGGGGATTAACACAAATGGGTGTGATAATCTTTCAGTTTGAGTTCGGGTACATTCATATATTTTATATGTTGCATGAACCTTGATTTCAGTTGTTAAGGTTCTTACACATTAAGTCTTCAATATAGATGGAGTTTTAAAAACATAAGAAATAGGGTGTTAAACAAAACATATATCAATATTTAAGAGTAACGTATATGTTTCCCCTATCTTTTAAATGATGTTTCTTATAGTGATAATTCATGCTTTCTATCGTGGACATTATTCTTTATTATGCAAAGGATTAACAATATTGAATGTTTCAACATGTGAAAGCTCAAAACCCTACTTGAGATTTTTTGTTCACCTTGTAATTAATTGGTTGATAAAATTTTAGAATTCCAAGAACAAAATTTCATGTGATAAATTCTAGTTTTATATTCTTTAAGTACCATAGATGTCAATGAAATTTCCATAATCTTCCTTTCATCTTTCCTTTTAATAATGATCATATGATGGTTATCTTGGTTTTTAATCATCTAGAGTCTTTTCTCAATTATAAGATATGTAAATTCAACAACTAAGACCAACTATGAACGAACTATTCATGGTGGTATGGGTCATCTTGAATATACAACCTCGTAAAAGTAAATTACTGATTCAAATGGATCACATGAAAGTAAATACAAATTAAGGGTGTGCCCTGATAGCGCTCCAATGCACTGGGTAAAGAAATAATCTCTAGAGATTACAAGCTTCACGATACCCTGGTGAATAACCTCGGTAATTTTTCTTTATTGACACCATGGGGATGGACCTCAGTGATATGTTCATGAATGTATAAATGAAATGTCGAAGCCACATATTCAAGTCATGTTAAAAGTTCTTTTCAAGATGATATGCATATTCTTTCACTACTCTTTCCCTTATGTTTTTATCTAGTCCATATTGATGTCACAAGTAAATGTTTGGGGCATGATTCATGCAAAATAGTAACAATCATATGAAATTGATGTTTTTTTCCTTCACGTGAAACTCTAATTATGTATTACTCTTAATAGTTTAATTTTTGTGTAAACATTCATACGTCATACTTTTTTAGGATATCTTTTACTATCCCTTTTAGAAAATGTCCTAATTGATTCATGTATTCTTTGAATATATTAGTTGATCACTTTTATGATATGTTATATGTGTTATAGTTTTATATAAGAGAATGTTCTTTGGACAAGTTTTAAAAAAATACTTTCAAAAGTTTCATTGCTTTATTTTAAACCCCTTATTGGGAATTCTTATGCTCACCCTACATTTTGAATTTTAAATTTTTAGGTAATAGCTTTTATCAGATGAAACATTTCTGAAGTTACTTGTTTCCCAAAGACAAAACTGAACACGATCCTCTATATGGGATGTGATGTGTGTTTATCAGCGCATGTTTCTATTTTAAAATGACACATCATGTTCAGAAGGCACCGAATCTTTGTTTTTCTGGGGTTGGGTCTTCAGAGTCTGTATCAGAGGATTCGGTTTGGATAACTCGGGAAATCCAAAACTAAAACAATGAAAAATATACTGCAGCACTACTAAAAATGATTTTTCTTAATTTTTAGATGGAAATGAAGCTACTAATCTTAGTTCTCATCCCAATGGGTCCTTAGAAACCATAATTTCCATATCCATCCATGAATATTTTATAAACAATTCACATATCCGTATGTCGTGCAAACATCTCAATGATGTGTCCAACTCTCCCCGAGTACTTCAAATCGACTAAAGAGAGGATATGTATTACATATTTATAATGCAAGACCCGTTTCCATCTTACCCATGATGGGGGATGTACTACGAGGGAAGTTTTAGATGCTTCACCACAGCGGAAGGCATCTCATCCCTCACGACATTCCAAGAGGCTGCAGCAGAGGGAGATCTCCACGTAGTATACCTGTGTCAAGTCTTGTCCTATGGTACTTTTGGTCAACTGATGGACGTTGGAATCCTAGAATACAAAGCCTCTCGTTTTGTGTACAGAAAACAAGTATATATGGAGGTCTCATAGTTGTACACCCCACATGTTAGACTATGTAGATACCAAAAGTTCTCCCACAACATCGAACCTGATTTCTCGGGTTGCATATAGTTTAGGGAGATAGAGTGTTTTGAGCTTGTCTTGGGAATTCGTGTGTTAGGGAACTGGGGAAACCATTAGCCCCATTTTACATTGTGAACCAAGAGTTATATAATGAAAATAAGTTTTTTCTCTTAATTCTTATATCTTTACTTTGTTTACACATTTGGATTGATTTCAAGTGATTGAACTCTCATATTAAACATTCAGATGGAATGAAAAACCAACATGTTATCTCATCCAACTGAGATACTGAATATTATTGCAATCAAAACCTCTGAAGATGAGTATCATTTCTTTGAAAACCTGCGAGGAATGTACAAGAAATTGTTTGAGGTGACAAATGGTTCAGGGATTCTCTTAACCTTTCAAGGGAATGCTCCCATATACTACTGCATCGGCTCAACACAATTGAACGAGCATAAGAGGAGAGGAAAATACCACGAAGGGATCTTCCTGTGTTTCACCCTAGGCTGGATCTACATGGTCAGAGTAAAATTTCAATAGGGTTTTTTAGATGGAAACGTTTATGTGACCTACATGTACCAACTCCTTAGCGTTAGCCTGTATGAAAACTTCTATAACTTAAATGTTGTCGATCGATACATAATTTGGAAAGTTCTTCATACGTTGGTCTATATAGACATTTGAAAACATTGTACAATTTGAGCCTCCCTCTCGAAGACCAATTGTTCGGTGCATGAGATCAACCCCTTCAACCCGAAGTTTATCTGGATCAGAGAACTAGAGGAGTTGAGCATCAATTTAGGTGTTCCGCTGAACGCACCAGAGGATCCTCTACGATGGGGGATATTGTAGGAACAACTAAGATCTCTCTCTTATCGAGTTTGTATGAAAGGAACTGTGGGGACCCAATTATTAAATGGGGGGAGTAATTTAACACGGTGAATTTTGGGTATCATGTAATGATGATATTATGCATTTACTTTTGTTAAAGAACTTTTATCAGAAAAATAAAATTTAAAGGATAAACATAACACTCTTTATTTAAATAAGACCACTGTAGTGTCTACAATACACCGAGATCTAAAGAGTAATCATGGAAACCAAATATACCTATTAAAAACCATATCAGAACTACTAGAAGACCCCCAATCACCACAATGAGTCTCAGTATGTAAAAGAGATCCTTCGAGTCAACTAAAGAAAAAAACATCACCACTGTGATCATAAAAACCATGCTAAGCATTAGAGGAATGGGAAGCACCCTCTTCATTCTTTTTTAGTTTTAGGACACCGTAATGTTTGGTTTTATAGGACACTTTTTTCGACCGTTGCTCTAGTGACCATTGGAAGCTAAATGTTATAAAAAAATATTCAATGGACCTTGTTAGGATAAGTGATCTTTTTTAAATATTAATTAGTTTCCAAATAATTGAGATATGATTAAGTTTATAATTAAACCATCATTTATGAACTATAATAGGATATGGTGTAAAACATCATTTCACTCCTTAAGTGATTTTGAAAGGAATTAATGAATTCAAAACACTTTGCGAATTTTTCAAATACAATGTAAGGATTTTCTTTTCTTAAATAATTTTATAAACTATGTTTAAGTATTTCCAATTAAAATATGTATTGATTGAACTATTTTTTTGTGGATACTATTATATAAATAATAATTTAGGTATAATAAAATTTTCTTTTTGTAACGTTTTGGGTGAAAAAAAGGGGTGTAGTAGTTTTAATTTTAGAATTACTCCTAACTAAAACAAGTTTAATTTGTATTCATTAATTTTTAAGAATATAAAATTCTATATAGTTTTAATAAATGGATTGTTTCCTCTTCTTAAAACGTTTTTTAGGGGATATGTTTTAAAAAAATTGGCCCACTAGGGCCATCCCTTTTTGGCTAGGGCCGAGGGAGGCAACTCACATGAAGTGGTTGAGCTTGGCCCTCAGCCCCAAGCCAAGGCCGGCCCATGCTCGCGAAAAGGTTCCGTGAAGGGTGCTCAGGAGCAAGCAAGAGTGCATAGGTGCACCAGTGTGGGCGTGAGGACTTGGAGGGGTCTCGGATTGCCATGTCCTGTGGGTGGGAGCCCGTGTATAGGGCCCCCGTTGTGGGTGTTGTACAATTTTAGAGAACTTGTTGGGAGGACCGGGGTTATAAGGGGTTTGAAAACCACTCCCTGTTTCGATATGGGAACCATTTTTTCAGGCCAAATGCAATCTGGACCATTGGATCGCATCACACCCGATCTGGGCCATTGTTTCTGATCCCACGCTCGACCCTCACCCACCGCGTCTCTCTCAACGGTTTTTCATCAACCGTTCGATCTGGCACATTCTAATTGTGGGCGTTCATGGTTTTTAAATTGTCACATCGAACGTAGACCATCCAATGAAACTTAGATCTAATCTAATCCTCTCAATTATTTTAAAACAGCGGATGCATCTTATCCCTTTGATCAATGTTTGGATCGATCTGGACCGTCCGTTTTTCCCCGGAATTTCCCTTAGCCGCATCATCTTCTTCCTCCACGCATGGGTTACACCAGTAACCCTACCCTATGGCACAACCCTCGATTTCTTCACCTTTGACCGCTAGGGACCCCCATGCCTCCCCATTTTCATCAAGCACGACACCCCCCATTGAATGCAATGCAAGTGGGTACGTTTCTGCGTCGAAGGTGGTGTGTGAGATTTTGTATATAAATAACCGATACCGCTTGGTTCTTCTCTTCCATTCAATTCTCCAGTGGGCCTGACCAATCCTCCTTTATGTCATTCTTTCCATGGTTTTTAAAGTATGGGTTTTTATTTTTTCCTACTTTTTCATCTTTGAGAATATATACCCTTATATGTTTGAAAAAAATATGTATTTTTTTAAACTTATGGTTTAGTCCAAACGTTCTTAAATGTTGAACCAAGGAGTTTGGGTTTTCTTGAATTAAAATAGTTTAAAAAATGTAAGGATAATACCTGGCCTCGTTTTGTTGTTTTGAAAATACATATATAATTTTGGTTATATGTATATACCTCGGTTATATGCAGGAATGGGCATGACATTTCTACTTTGGTTATATGTATGATGTTTGTGTATAATTGTTCATGCGCTGCACATATTCACATACACATAATTTCATAAATAAATAATAAATAAATTTTGAAAATGGTATATATATGAAAAGGTTTTTAGGGAAAATTTTTTTTTGTAGGTTTTCATAAACAAATTTTTATGACTAAGGGCATGACCTGCCCAATTCAAAATGTTGTTGAACTAATATTAATAGGTGATTAACACACATGGGTGTGCAAATATTTCATTTTTTTTGGTACATACATATATTTTATATGTTTTGTGAACCTTGAATTTAGTTGTAAGGTCCTTACAAATTAATTCTAGAGTTTAGGTGGAGTTTTAAAAACATATGAAATAGGGTGTTAAACAAAACTTATATCCACCTTTAAGAGTAAATTATTTGTTTTCTGTATGTTTTAAATGATATTGGTTATGGTGAAGATTCATGCTTTATTTCATGGAAATTATTCAGTATTATTCAAAGGATTTAAAATATTGAATGTTTTATCATGTGCAAGCTCAAAATCCTACTTGGGATTTTTTGTTCACCTTGTAATCAATTGGATGATAAAATTTTAGAATTTCAAGAACAAACATGCATGTGATTAATTCTAGTTTTCTGTTCTTTCAGTACCATAGATTTCACTTTATGTGCCATAATCTTCCCTTCTTCTTTCCTTTTAATATTGGTCGTATGATTGTTAGCTTGGTTTTTAATCATCTAGATGCCTTTATCACTTATAAGATATGTAAATTGAACTACAATGACCAACAATGAATAAACTATTCAAGGTGGTATGGGACATCTTGAATATAAAACCCTATTTAATTAAATTATTTATTTATGTGGATCACATGAATGTAAAGAGATATTAAGGGTGCGCCTTGATAGTACTCCAATGCATTGGGTAAATAATTAATATCTAGAGATGACAAGCTTCACGATACCCTGGTGAATTACCTCGGTAATTTTTTTTATTGACACCTTGGGGATGAACCTCAGTGATATGTTCATGAATGCCTAAATGAAATGTTGAAGCCACATATTCAAGTCATGTTACATGTTCTTTTCAAGACGATATGCCTATTCTTTCGCTACTCTTGCCCTTATGTTTTTATCAAGTTCTTATTTATGTCACAAGTAAAATTTTGGGGAATGGTTTGTGTAAAATAGAAACCGACATATTAAATTGATGTTTTTTCCTTCACACGAAACTCTGATTAAGTATTACTCTTAATGGTTTAATTTTTGCGTAAGAATTCATACTTTATACATGTTCAAGATATCATTTACTACCGCTTTTTGAAAATTTCTTAATTGATTCATGTATTCCTTGAAAATCATAGTTGAGCACTTTTATGTTATGTTACATGTGTTGCAGTTTTTTATAAGTGAATGTTCTTTGAATATGTTTTTAAAAAATTCTTTCAAAAGTTTCATTGGTTTATTTTAAACCCCTTACTGGGAATTAATAATCTCACTGAACATTTCTAATTTTAATTTTTTAGATAATAGCATTTATCAGATGAAACATTTCTGAAGTTACCAGTTTCCCAGAGCCAAAACCGAACTCAATCCTCTCTATGGGATGTGATGTGTGTTTATTAGTACATATATTTTTTTAAATGACACATCATGGTCAAAAGGCACCGAATCTTGGTTTTTCTAGGGTTCGTCCTTCACACAATGCATGGAATTAAAATCAATTAATTTACAATATTGAGTGAATAAAGTTCAAAAATCCCCACCTTGTAGATGAAATGCATTATCATAAACACCCGATGTCCCTACATCACCTGTAACAGCCCACGATTTTACAGTATGTCACTTCTTAAATAAATTCATTTTCATTGATAGATTATTTTGTATTCAGTACCAAAATATGTTTATGCTACACACAACAATGAGTTGACTTGCATTACATGCAAGATGGAGTTTTAAAAAACAACAATATATTATAAAAATATTATTATTCAATATAATTAGATATAACATAGACATTATGTTAGTGGTTAAGAATAGTATTAAATAACTTATGAAAATATATGTGTGAATTCATTGGTTCATAATTAATTAAAAATGAATATAGTAACCAATGAATATATATGAGATGTTTTTTTAATGAACTATTTTAATGCTCACAAAGTCATTTTATTCTAATAAATTAAATTAATTACTATTATAGAATGATATTAATGAAATATATATTTTATATATTAAATAAAATATTCTTGATATTATATAATATATTTGAGAGGTGTAAGATAATAACAAACCCAAAATTACACATAAAACCTATTTTTTTAAAGAAATTGTTTTATCAACATTTAATGGAGAACCTATTTTAAATCACATTTTTGACAATTTTATGAATTCTAGTTGAAAAAATAAACTTCATATTTTAAATATAAATATACAATTTTACTCTAGTTAAATTTTTGTTAATTTTCTGATATGTTTTATATTTTTGATGAATAGTGAAAAATGCCAAATATTAATTGTAAACAACTTTTTTTCATCATAATAATTAAAAGTGTTAAATTATATTACTAATTTTTTTAAAGTATAAATAGATTATTTTTATCATTTAATACAATTTCGGTAATTTTAATCAATTTTATATTGAATTTATATATATAAACGTTTCAATCTTTTGCAGGTTTAATATTTAATAACTCATTTTCTCACACCATCAATAAGATTAATTTTAAATTAATTACTACAAATTCTATGGGTTGAATTATGAAAAATCTATTCTATATTTGGAATTAGTGGGTCCAAATTATGTAAATAGGTTTCTGTTTTTTTTTGTCATATGAATAGCAGTATTTAGTAATATTTTAATTACCACATTTAAAGGTAAATTAGGTAATTTTGGATATAAATGATATTATAAAATTACCCCAACACATGTCTTAATTTCATTTAGTGAGTGGGTTTCTACCAAAATCACCATTAAGCCGAAATAATACTCTTTCTAAGCCACTTGGATGAGAATTGGACATTTATTATATTTTATATAAAGATATGTTAAAAATGTTATACTCATGTTATTAATAAGTATTACATTTTTAATACATGGTTATAGAAAAGATAAATTATTCTATACATATTCATTTGAAAGATATTAAATTTATCTTCCTTATGGTAATTTGTTTAATATTTTTAGAGGAGAAATAATTTAATTAAATGGTTTCATAATAGTGACATAATAATTGTTTAATTAATGGAAATAAATAATAAATGATATTAAATACATTAAAATAATTAAAATTTTACACAATTAATGACATCCGTTGATTTTATAGATAATTCAGAAATTTTAGTGATATATTATAAGTTTTGGTTCAAAGTTATCATGAAGATACGATATTTTTTAAAAAGACAAATATCAAATCGTATCTTAAATGAAAAAAATGATACTTTAAAATAAATAATAATTTTTTAAATGATATAAAATTCAGAAAAAAAAATTTGGCCAAATAACAACAATAAGGTTAAATCAGCCATCAATGATCCATTTGGGGTTCGTTTAACATTTTATAGTATCTATATTATCCCTTAAAAGTTAAAAAAAGTTTTCATGGTAAGAGTTAAAGGGTTTAACTATGGGTTAAAGACAAATGATAAGGTTAACATTGTGACCTAAACTTTTCTAAAAATTATTTTCTGAGAGGAGACCCATACTCATCTTAGGATTTAAATAACTCACTTTTAAGACATTTTTAACTACAAAATAATGTATATTAATTTAATATTTTGGTAGTTTCTTAATATGCCCCACCGAAATTATAAAAGGGAACTTTTTCCCTCACGTCCTTACCTTTATTTTATCCTTCTAGATCGACCAAACCCTACCAATGTATCTTTTTAACATCCATATACACATATTATAGGTTCTGTTCTACTAAAAAAAACTAACCATAGCGTCTCTAAGATGAGATCTGTAGAGACCCAACTGCAGAAGGCCCAAAGCTGGTGTCTACTACTATTGCATTGGCATGATTACAAAGAATTACATCCCAAAGGACTGAGAGTTTAGTAGTCTTGATAATATATATACATACATGAGAAAATAATATACTAATTACTACATATTTTTCTTCATCTTTCTAAATAATTATCTTTGAGGATAACTCTAATCTAGTTAGTAAATTCCTTCATATCTTTCATATTATGTTTCTTGGATTCCTAGGTAAATAAATATAACAAGGGGTGAGATAAAATGATTAGTATGGTCAAAATATAGTATAATAAATAAACAATCAATGAGAATAATAATAATTAAATGGTGAAAAACTGAACTCGTATGCCATATAATGAATAAACTGAGAAATAGGTGCATAGACATCATGACAAGGTAATAAATGAATACACATGACATTAAAATAACTAGATAAGAAAAAAGAAATATGGAAAGGTAAGAAACTAAAACAAATACTATCTAAATAATTAAAAATGATATGTATCCATAGATACGTTGAAATAAAATCACAAGGATGAATAATAAATGAATCTAAATTAGGTAAATGCTTTCTTAATGGGCGTCATGTCTAAGGCACATGAAAACCTATACCGTCAAGACCTTTCACATGACAATTTAAAATATTTTGTTTTGCACAAATAATTTTTCTCATGAGAACCCATCAATGCATTTAGGATCTTTATAATGTTTATTCTCCTCGCATCATTTTTTTTTCAAATTATTCCTCAAATTCAATAATCAAAATAAATAAATGCCTTATAAAATATCTGTATTGAATAAAGAAGAAAAAATTATCAATATTTTCTGAAATAAAAAAAACAACTATCAAAGGGGACATTATATGTAAAACGGTATCTAGTTTAGGAAATAGTGATATCCATGATGAATGAAATGGATAATTAGTGTTAAATTCAATGTTCAATGATCATAGGATATTGAATATTTCAAGGGGAATAGAAAATAAATCAAGGAAGTGAATGTGAATACTATCCATAGAAAAATCAATAGTAAACCATTCAAAGGAAGAATACAGATGATATCAATACAAAAAAAATCTTAAGCAGAGTAAAAATAAAGGGTTCACTACTACAAAATAGGCCTTTAAAAGTTATAGAATAGTCCTTTATCAATTCTAATAAAACACTAACAATATGAGAGTGGTAAAAAGGTCAAAACATTATCAGTGCTAAAAAAATCATTATTAAAGTCCCCCTTTAACACTGACAAAGAAACATTGTTAAAAGGGTCCTTTAACAACACTTTTTTAGTGAGGTTAAAGGGGGCCTTTAATAACATTTTTTAGTGCTGAAAAAGGCATCACTATTAAAGGGGGTAAAATTATATTTTTTGCACACCTATGAGCTTGATCCCCTTTATCAGCACTTCCACGAACCCTTTAATAGCACTCCACCCCCCCTTTATCAGTGCTTTTCAACCCGCCAACCTTTATCATCACTTTTTGAATTTCTATCCTTATGTGCATCTTTATGGATTCAAATCCTACACCTCTCCTTTGAAGATGGAACACCTTTACCACTACACTATGTTGTTTTGATGTCTATTTAATGATATTATTGTTTATATAGATATATATATTTATTTACATATATTTATATAATTATTTTAAAATACATTTATACAATATATATGTTTGTGTGTGTGATATATATTTACTAATATTTATATAAATATATTATATATTATATTCATTTAAATATAATAGAATACAATATAAATATGTATCACTTTATTAATACCCACATATGTATATGTATATATAATGTCAAAATGGATAGATATTATTTTAAATACGTATTTAGAATATGTATTTATTTATATATATTATAATATACATTTTTACATAAATATGTTGATATATGTATTTATTTGAGTGATTTTTTATACGCAAACATAAGAAACATGAATATATTTAATTATAAATAACATTAATTAATGAAAAATGATAAAATTTAAAAACCACAATATAAATATAAATGTAATACCTAGGAATAAAATTAGTCACCACTAAAAAAGGAAATAAGACCCCCTTAAAATAGGTTGAAAATCTATCAAATGTCAAAAAATTAGGGTACCTGACTAAAAACTCTATTTTTGAGATCATATGTGATTTTTTTGCCTTTAAACATTTCATAGTGGTTTACTATTGTCACTAAGGGTGTAGATGTCATAAAAAATTTGATTTGATATGTGGTAAAGCATAAATGGACACCCAGATCAAATGTTATCACTATCTGAAATTTGAGTTATGTTTTCAACTTATTTTAGATATTTTATTATTTTTTTGATTTTCCATCTTCAAATTTATATTCAATGACTATTAATTGGGAATAATCAGAAAAATATAAATTAAATTTTTTTATTTATTTTTTAATACATTTTTACAAAATATCTTATACATTAAGTGTAAAATTCTATTCAACATATTTTAAATATATTATAAAAAATATATATTATATTTATATCAATATAAATATATTAACATATTAGTCTTAATGAATATTTTTAAGTATACGTTTATCAGTTCTACTTAAATAGCGTTGATAAAGAAGGGTATTTTTCAGCGCCTCTAAAAAAGCACTGATAAGGACCCCCCTTTAACAGTGTTTTTTACAAGTGCGGTTAAAAGATCTCATTTATCAGTGAATTTTTAAAAGTTCTCATAAAGGTCCCCACTTAACAATGTTTTTTATCATTATTTAAGACCTCCTTTAATATTGTTTTTTTAACACTGACAAAGGGGGTCTTTAACTTCATTTTTATCTAGCGCTGTTAAAGCCCTAGTATTGGATAAAACTATTTTTGTAGTAGTTTCTATTGATGGGGATGAATAGAAATACCATAAAATGTTCATTAAATAAAATTGGGGAAAATATCCTATGATTTTGAAAACATTTTGGAAAAAAGTTTCTTTGAAAATCACATTTGCAAAAAAAATTATTTATAAAGTATCCTTTTAGACATGAAAGGGAAACATCAATAAAATGATGATAGGTAAATCCGTACTTGTCGTGTGAGGTAAAAGAACATTCTATTTGCACGATGAAAGGTTAAAAAAATACATTGTTATAAAAGAGAAAAGAATATTCCTTTGAAAACAATGGTAAATGAAAAAAATTATAAAAATTTCATTACCAAGTCATTTTAAAAATATTTTTGAAAACATTTTATAAAAAAAAATGTAAAAGAAAACATGTTCTCCAACTAAAGAGATAAATAAAATTTTGGTTTTCTTAAAAAAATTATAAAACATTTTCAGTACCAAAGAGTGTAAAAATGGTGCTAATTCTTGAAAATATTCATGAATAACTAGATAATAATGAAAGTGTTTGTTGAAAAGTTTTTATACAATTTTTTCTAATGGAAGTTCCATTGCAAGATCACTAGTACTATTCTTGAGGAAAGTAATCTTTAAACATCCCAAGGTGTCCCATACAACTTTGAAAATTTTTAAATCATAAGCCTCATGAAGGAATAATATTGAATGGTATATTCAAGTAAAATGATGATAAAATAATTCATCAAATTATATATCAAAATTGGTAGTATATACACTCCACAATATAATCAAATTTTGAATATGACATTTATCTCAAAGATGTAAAAAGTGAGATGAGAATCCATTACCTTGATTTTCGTTTTGGGTGAACATCCTTTCACTTCTTGTATATTAAAAATATTTTTATTTTATATTTATTGAGAAAAAATTTCATGTTTGTAATTAATTTAATTTCACTTTATACTATGTTTTATACAACTACTTGAATAATTCTGTTTACATTGGGTGTTTAGAACAAATTTAGATAATGGGTCAAAAACAACTTTGGTAGGTCAAGTATGATTAAAGGGGTCATTATATAACATCTCAAAAATAATAATCATGAAATAAATATCATATTTTTTCATTAATTATGAATTTAAAATAAATCATTAAATATGGTTATGAAAAATGAACCAACGTTACAATCATGGAGTTGGTAGGTTGTATGTACACATGAGTAATGATCTTATTTTTCAATGATTATTATGAAGAGAAGGTAAGTAACACAATATCTTTCCAAAATGATCATTATATCATAAATAACATATTATTAAATAATATATACTTTTTTATATAATTATTGTGATGTAAAATAAATGACATCGTGTTGAGGAGACGGTAGTCCACATGTACACGAACGATGTTATCAACTTTTTAAGTGTGTGAAACGGTAATAAAGAAAATGATATATATATATATATATATATATATATATACGTAGTATATATTCATTAAGGTTATTATTTCATTAATATCATATAATGTTTTTTATGTCACATATTTTTAATTATAATAATCATTTATACATTCCATGGATCATGTGAACAAATCAAATCACTTTGAGGGGGCAGTAATCCACACATCCTCAAACAATGTTTTCGTATTAAAAAATGGAATTCATTAAAGGTATGTGTTATAAAACAAATTAAAAAAGTATAATGAAATAATAAATATCATATATATCATATATAAACATAGTTTCCATCTTTATGTCCAACCATGAAAGTTATTACAGGAAAATGAACAATCATCATGTCGTGAGGTAGTAGTTTGTCATACAAAGTAACAATATGTTCATTACCCATTAGATAGAAGTATGTTTAAGTGTAGGTATAACCTTTAGGATAAAAAAATAATTGTATATTAAGGATAATTGTGTTGTTATATAAAAATATTATAATATTATACGAGGGGTTGGAGAATGGAAATAAAACTAGAAAGCTTGAGAGAAGACATTACCTCTTAATCGGGTAACTAGTTTTGGATTCTACCAAAACGATTCCTTGGAAGGATTTATACTAAAATGTAGGCTTAATGTTCTAGTGGAGGGATTTTGAAAATATATATGGGAAGATATTTTTCAAATCTACGTGGTTTGAGATGTGTCAAGAATGGGGAGAGGTTATAAGGGAGGAAAAGGACTCACTTAGTCTTTTGAAATCATGTTAGGTGTACCCATGTTTTAACCAAACAAATGTCATAAAAAACCAAAAAAACTCAATAATGGAAGTTTAATTTCCTAATTATTTCCATAAAAGGGGTTTTTGAGAAGTTTCTATGTCATTTGGCCCCTTAAGTTAAAGGTTTAATCTTTTATTAAGGTTAATTTTACCATAATATCTGTAATTAATGTTAATTAATTTCAATAATATTTTTATAAAAAACAAATTTCATATTATTATAAATTATAAATTATTTTTATTCCAAATATGGAATCCATTTTTCCAAATTTAAATCACAGAAGTGGTAGAAATTAATTTAAATTTAATCCCAAAGTTGGGATGACAATGCATGTTTTTAAGGTAAAAAGGTTTGAATGTTTGCTAATTTTTATAATCAATTTGAAATTAAAATTTATTCTAATTACATATATTTTATGAATTTATAAAAATCTTATCTAATTAAACTTGAAAACCAATTAAAAATATAATTTAACCTTATAAATTAATTAGATAAAAAATAAATTTAGTACTAAAATTCTGTATTTTTAACTATTCAATAAATATTATATGTCTCAAAATATATCAAAAATTCACCCTAAAATAATTATTATATTTATATTTACAAGATTAAGTTTATTTTTACATATTAAATCAATTAATGTGTCAATAGTCTAATTTAAAATGGATTCTCTATTAAAATGTGGTAAAATTTCCTTTATAAAAATATAGGTTTTATATGTAAAATAGGGTTTATTCTTATATTATGCATATCAAACATAATGTATTACGATAAAAATTATTTTATTTAATATATAACATATATATTTCATTAAAACATTCATTAATATTAATTAACTTTGTTTATTAAGATAAAACTCCTTTGGATGTATATAAATAATAATATTTCTTTTTTATATCCAATTGGTTCTTATTTTCATTTATCATTAGTTTATAACCAATGGATTCATTTTATATTTATATAATCCATAAATTTTTATATGTTAGTTAATACTATTTATAACTTCTAACATAACGGCTAGGTTATATCATATTATTTTAAGTAATAATATTTTAATAATACATTATTATTTTTGTGAAAATTGATCTTACGTGTAATGGAAGCTATCAAGGAAGGTATTTTTTTCATGTAACACAAGCTATCGTGGAAGGCCACTCTTGCATGTAACATAATATATCAAGGAAGGCCTCTCTTGCATGCAACACAAGCTAACTCAGTGTTTCATGTATTGAAATACATAGAATATATTTTAAATAGTAAATATTTTATAAAGAATCTAGATATTATATTACCTTACATGTTTGGTGTGCATTCCATACACGCTATCGAATAAAAGGTTCTTACTTTAGATTTTTAGTTCATCACATTCTCCCCACCTTATTTAAATTACATCCTCGCAATTTAAACTCGATCATGGTGATCGATTGTTTGATACTTCCTATGTTTTAAATCCCACATCATGAGAAGGGTTTATAAGTCATCCTTTATAAAATAATGAATAGAAAGTACATAGGTCACATGGAATACCATGTTACTAGGCCTCGAAGTAGGAGAACATCATTGTAAAGTAGAGATACATACATGCAAGAAAAATCTAAATATTTTTAAGGAGTGAATGGGGTCTTCAATCACAAACAAGTGAATGATCAATTGAAAGTTGAGGACCTCAAAGGCATAAATATGTGATGATTAGAAGACCACAGATTCAACAGAAATTAAGATATTAGGAAAACATTTTATTTTTAAGGGATTTTCCTAATGTTGTGTAGTTATTTTACTACTTAAGAATATATATATATATATTATTACACGATAGGTTTCAAATTCATATGAAAATTACTAAATTTTTGTTGTGCTTTGATCAAATTCTAATTCATTCCTTTACTCCTAGAAATTAATTACCAATAATAATTTTTTATGCCCGAAGCACTAAAAGAAACATTTAAAGGATCGTGAGGCCTATAAAAGAGTGAAAATTCAAACTATTTTCTTTAAGTATCTTCCAAAATTAATATGGTTAATAGATTAATATCTAATCCTCAAAAGTGAAACTAATGGTTTATCATTAACATTTATTTTTAAAATTGTTTAACTAAAATCAATGAAACATTAACCAGGAAAATTCATAGGTGAGCGGTTAGCAAGAAACCCTTATCATACTTTGGTCATGGGTTTATGACCCACAACCTTTACATATTTGATTGTTTATCACCCAGATTATAGGTCAACCTTTTCTAAATGAAAATTATTATAATTGTAAAATAAATATGATGGAAATCCTTTAAATTAGGTTAATCACAAAATAGAATTTTAACTAAATTTTTCAATACAACCCTAATACATAAATACTTCATCCACTTATTTCCACAGAGATATTTCCTTAGTCTAGGGTTTAACCATAATATCATTTATAAGATTATTAAATCATGATACCCTATTTTCAATCTAAACAACCTAGTTTTATCCTAAGTTATTCTTTGTCAAAATCCTTCATGGTGGTTTTTAATGAAAATTTAATTTATCATAAACATATCCCCCAGGAGTGTCAAAGAAGTTGTGTAGCGAGGCTCGTTTTTGTATACCAGGTTACCCCATGTTAGGCTCAAAATAACTTGTCATAGTTATTAATCCTAGATATATATGTATCAAAACCACATACACTTATAGTATCCAGACATGGATGTATTTCTAGAAAGAACCACATAATCTCCACCTTACAAAAATTCTAGGATTTTATTCTATACTTATCCTCAAATTTGACCTTAGGTCTATGTTCTCTAACCTATGTTTTCATAAATCTAGTTCCCAACGATGATACTAAAATTTCTATGATACCAATAGTAGTAACCTAACCTGAGAAGGCCCAGAGTCAGTTTCTACTACTATTACATTGTAAATATTACAAGGAATTAAATCCCAAAGGATCAAGAGTTTAGTATAATTGGTAAACAAGATACATACATGAGAAAAAAATAAACTAATTAAAACATAATTTTTTATACATTCTAAATAAATAGCTTCAAGGATAAATCTAATCCATATAGTACATCCATGTATATCTTTCAAAGTACCCTTCGTGGATTCCTAGGGAAATAAACATAATAATGGTGAGCTCAAATTCTCAGTAAGGGAAAAATATATCAGAAGTAATAATGAATCAATGAGAATAAAAATTATGACGTTTTGAATAACTAAACTCACATTCCATATAATCAATAAATTGAGAAGTAAGTTCATTATATAATCAATAAACTAAGAAGGATGTTCATAAATATTATGGAAAGGTAATAACTAAAAACACATTCAATTGAAATAACTACATAAGGAAATATTAATATGGCAAGGTAAGAAACTGAAACACATTCTATCTAAATAACTGAAAATGAAATATATCCATATATATATCGATGTAATATATCATGGATGAATAATAACTAAAACTAAACGGGGGAAATGATTTCTTAATAGACATCATGTTTGAGGCACATGAAAACCTATTCCATCAATACCTTTCACATGATGGTTTAAACTATTTTAATTTGTTAAACTAATTTTTCTCATGACAACCTATCGATTCATTGAGGACCTATATAAATTTTGGGCTCCTCCCATAATTTCTAGTCCAAATCATTCCTCATATTGAATAATCAATATAAATAATATGCCTTATCAAATAACTTTATGAATAAAGGATATGAAATAATCAATATTTTCCCATATAATAAATTAACTATCAAAGAATACAATGTATGTAAAATGGTATAGGGTTTAGGTAATAGTAATATACATGATGAATGAAATGGATAATTTGGGGTAAATTCAATGTTCAATAATCATAGAAGATTGAATATTTCAAGGGGAATAACAAATTATTCAAAGAAGTTAATGTGAATATTATCCTTGGAAAAATCAATAATAAGACACCCAGAGGAAGAATAAAGATGGTATGAAAAAATATATCTCAAGTGGAGTAAAAATAAATGGTTATTGTTGATGATGAATAGAAATACTATAAAATGATATTTAAAAATAATCCTTGAGGAAAATATCCTTTTATTATGAAATTGTTTTTGAAATTGTTTTCTTTGAAAATCACTTTTAAAAAACATTTTCATTAAAATTTATCCTTTTATACATGAAAAGGAAACATTAAATAAATTATGGTGGGTAAATATGTACTTGTCATATGAGGTAAAAGAACATTCTTTTTCCATTTTTAAAGGTTAAAAAATGAATTTTTCATAATGTGATAAGAAGATTCCATTAAAAACAATGGTAAATGAAAAAAAGGGTAATAATATCTTTACCAAATCATTTTAAATACATTTTTTATTTTTTTTTATTAAAATATGGGTTTTAGAAGAAAACTGGTTCTCTGAATAAAGAGAGAAATAAATTATAGTTTTCTTAAAAACAATTTATATAACATTTTGAGTACCAAAGAGTAGAAAAAATAGTACAAATACATGAAAATGTTCATCAATACCTGGATAATAATGAAATGGTTTAATGAAAAATGGATATATAATATCCTAGAATAGAAATTACATTGAATTATAATTAGTACTAGTCACAAGGAAAATAATCTTTAAACATCCCAATGTGTCCCATACCACTCTAAAAAAATTTAAATCATAAGCCTGATAAAGGAATAATATTGAATGAATATTTTAAATACCATAAATAAAAAATAATTAATGATATAATACATCAAAATGGGTAGTAAATACTCCACAAAAAATAATTAAATGTTGAACATGACATTTATCTCATAGACGAAAAAAGTGAGATGTAAATACCTTACATTGACTTTCATTTTGGGTGGACATCCATTGACTTCCTATATAATAAACTTATGTTAATTATTTAATTTCTTTGGAATTTCTTTTCATCTTTAACATTACTTTTATTTCACATTATACTATTTTGTGTACTACTACATAAAAAAATATGTTTACATCGACTGTTTACACCAAATTCGGATTATGTGTCAAGAACAACATTAGTAGGTCAAATATTATCCAAGGGGTCATTATATGACATATACAGAATAATAATGATTAAGAAATTATCATATTCGTTCATTAATTATACCTTTAAAATAAATTATTATTTATTGATATGAAAAATGAACCAACATTACAATCATGGTGATGGTAGGTCGTACGTACACACTAGTGACATTCTTATTTTTCAATGATCATTATGGAAAGAAGGTTAGTAACAAAAAAATATTTCCATAATGACCAATATAACATAAAAACTCTATTATTTAATCATATATACTTATAAATATAATTATTGTGGTGAATAACTAATCACATAGTGTCGAGGAGTCAGTAGTCCACACATCTTCGAACGACATTATCACTTTTTAAGATTGTGAAAGGTTAATAAAGAAATTGATATACATATATATAGTATATTTCCAAAAAGGTAATTATTTTATTTATATCATATAGAGGTTGTTTATTTCACATATTTTTAATTATAATCATTCTTTATACATTCCATGGATCATTTGAATGAATCGCATCGCTTTGAGGGGGTGGTAGTCCACACTTCTCAAATGATATTATCGTATTAATGATAAATGGAATGTATAAAAGGTGTGTATTATAAAAGGATTTAATTAGAATAAATAATTAATAAAAATAATTTATATCTTATAAAAATATATTTTCCATCATAATGTCCAACTATGGAAGTTGGTAAAGTAAAATGAACAATTGTCATTTTTAGGTAGTATTTCACTATACACAAACACAATATGTTCATTGCCCATTAAATGTAATTATGTGTAAGTTTAAGTCTAACCCTTAGAATAAAACATACTATTATATTAAGGATATGGTTTATTTAAACAAGAATCAAATAATAAGATATCTGGGGTTGGATAATAGAAATAAATCTAAAAATCTTGAGAAAAGGTGTTACCACTTAATCAGGTAACTACTTTTGGTTTATACCAAAAGGATTCCATGTAAGTATTTGTAACCAAAGGGAGGATTCAAGGTCTAGAGGAGGGATTTTGGGAATATATACGGGAAGATATTGGTTGAAAATAATTGGTTAGAGAGGTGTGAGGAATGAGGAGAGGTTGTCACTTTTTATAAGGGAGGAAAAGGACACACTTGTTATTTTGAAAACAAGTTAGGTTTACCCACATTTTTACCTAACAAAAAGTTATAAAAACTCAACCAAAATCAATAATGGAAGGTTAATGGTCTAATTATTTCCATAAAATTGGTTTTGGACAAATCGTGAAATTGATCCATTCTTTGTGGAAATAAAAGTTGATATGTCACTAATCCTATGCGATAAAGGATCTCAAAGGGGTCAATATTCCTCGGGCTAAAACTTCCCTTTCTTTACAAAGTGTACGAATCTCTTCCATGGTTATATTCAAAGGAAAACTTTTTCTCTAACATAAAAACTAAATTCTCTTCATTAGTAGTCAGTATAGCACTTTTACTGACTCTAGGTAGTTTTTATATGTTTTTGTATGGATTGAAACTTCTTTGTCATAACTTTCACAAGATTAGGTCCATGTATCTTTCATTCCATAGATTCATCCCAAAAACTTTTGAGTTATACATTGATTTATATTCAAATATTCATATATATCCATTTAAATACTCGAGTGGATGTTGTTTTATATGATAACTCAACCAATGTGATATGCTGATCACATCCTCCTTTAAATTCCATCAAGCGTGATCTTAGCATTTCCTCAAGTGTTTGAATAGTACGTTTAGATTTTCTATCAGTTTGGGGGTGATAGGTCATGCTAAAATTTAATTTAGTACTAAAATATTATTTAATGCTTCTATAGAATTTATAGGTGAACCTTGGATCACAATGAATTATGATTGAAAGTGGAACCCCATGAAACCTCACCATTTCCTTCACATATATCATGGAAGTTTTTTCAAGTGATAAATATTCCCAAATAGTGATAAAGTGGTCAATCTTGGTGAGTCTATCCACCACAAACCATAGCGTATTTTATCTGTGGATGTTTTTGGGAGGCTGGTGATAAAGTCCATGCTGATATTCACCAATTTCCACATGGTTATAATAAATGGATTCATCATCCCTTTGTAATTTTTTCACTATACATTAACTTGGTGTCATACCAAACACCTTGATATATAATCTGTAATCTCCTTCTTCTTGTTTCCCCATAAAAAGTTTTCACAAAGATCATGGTATATATTGGTACTTTTGGGGTTGTGTAGAAATATAGGCTATGTGCATTATACAATTGCATGGTCTTTATCTCAAGTGATTAAGGAACATAAAGCCTCATTAAAATCTAAATTACAACATCATAATCAATTTGGAACTCATGTAGATCTCCTTTATTGATTTCAACTTTTTGGAGCTCCAGATCATCCCTTTATGTCTCATTGATCTTCTCACATATAGATAGATGAGAAATCATTTGGGAGAGGTAGGATGTATTCCATATTGTTATTGTTTCAAGATATATCGTTTTCATATACAAGACAATAAGGTCTCTCTTAATTTTCATCCTACATATAGTAGCATGTTTTTTATATTAAGATCATAATCTACCTTATTATCCTTTTTTAGATTGCAGTGAATAGAGAAATCATAGTCCATGGTTAGATCAAACCTTTTTCTTGGATGAATATTGATATACTTCTATGTGAATATATAATTTAGAATCATATGATCAGTATATATGTCAAACTTCTCACCATAAATATAGTGAGACCAAATATTTAGAGAAGAGATCATATCTTCGAACTCTAGATAATGTTCCAGGTAGTTCTTCTCATGGATTTTTAACTATCATGAGGAATAGGATATCACTTTATCATTCTTAATGAGTACACAACCCAAAAAATTCTTTGAATCATCACTATATATCACAAAACCATCTCCACATATTGTTAGTGTGAGTACATGTTATGACCATGATGATAAGGATGCCTATCATATTTAGGTATTATTTTTTGTTTTCAAGGATGTTTAAGAAGAAAATAAATCACCTCACTTTTTATTATGTGAAAATCAGACTGACCATCGTGTTTAAGAAAATAAGACTCACAGTGGTTAAAAAGTCCATTATATTGGGAATATGTTTTCGGGATGAAGAGGATCATTATACTCAACCTATGTCTGGAATGAATGGTTTATTTAGAAAGGGGAAAAATCAAAGTCTTCCTGACTTTGATGAAAATGTAATGATGATTTTCTGATCTTGGAGTTCTCATAAATCATTATTAAGTTATAAAACTAGTGATAAAGGATTGATGAAATAAAGAGAAGAAAATGATTCTACAAATCATTTTCAATTTGATCATAATCATACCAATCGTATTCAGTTTGATAAGAAAATAAAGATGTTGATAAAATATAGTTAAGTAGCAACACATTACATGGTAGGTTATATGATAATGAAGCTGATATTCAACATAATCAAAGTCATGAAGGAATTAAGGGTACTTTCTAAAAGTATATGAAAGAATAAATTTGATGAATTTGAATCATTCTAGTCTCAAGATCATCATAATGATATTTCTGGATGAATAATTTTTTAATGACCAAGGAGGATGATCGTAATGAAGGTGCTAGTTTTTAGTTAAACAAAATTCAAAAAATATTAAAAACTTTCGATGAAAGAAGTTAGCAAGAATCATATTCAAAAAAGAAATAATCTCTTAATGTTGATACATTGGATGTAGTATGTCGTCGTATTCATCGAAGGATTATTTTTTTGGGATAAAAATTAACTTGTATCATATTTAAAAGAGAAATAATTTGTTGAAGTTGAAGCTGCTAATACCGGTCCATCATACTCGGTATGCTATCATAATCATCAGAGGAAGAATTGTTTGAAACTGATGACTATGAAGAAAATGAAAAGTAGGTGGTGGTTAATATGAAGAATAAATTTATAGATTTATCAATAATGTAGTAAACCATTTAAAATAGGTTTAATTAATTTTTTTATCATTCAAGTGGGTCAAGATAAGATATAAAGAAGTATATATTATTTTACATTTGTCTTCATCGTAATGAGGTGGATCATAATGAAACATTATAATGGGAAATTAGAATCAAACTAATGTTTTTAAACGAAAGTATAAAGTATAGATAAAGCTATTTGAATATTCATGATGGTTCGAGAAGTGTTGAGAAGAGTTTATGAAGGGAATATGCACTTGAAATTCAAAAGAACATATAGATTTGTAAAATGTGATTGAGAGGAAAAAATTTCCAGAATCCCACCCAAACCTTTTTTGGGGTGAGTATAAAAGAGAAATTACTTTGTAATTTATGATAGATTTACTATTTGTGGTGAATAAGAGACAAGGAATAGATTTAGAGAGAATAAGAGGTTTCCTGATTTAATTTTGTTGAAGAAGTATTTTGGATAGACCAATCATATGAGGAGAGACAAGATTATATTCAACTGGTCATCGTATTGGGCTGAATCATCAGACTAGAAAAAATGTATTGGGATTTCTAGATTTAAGAAGAAATTGTTACTAATTTTTTCAAATATATTCTATCAAAGTCATATATTATTCTTATTGATCAAATAAACTAGTATAATCGGACTGTGTTATATAATAATGTCCATAAAAGTTCTTACCAACTTCTAGGTAAGAAAGTAAGTACTTTTTATGAAAAAAACACATTTTGAAAGTTGAAAATTAATAATCATAACTTGTATTGTTACAAAAATTTGTATTACATCATTTGTTCTGGAAGGATAATATGTACTATTAAATTGTTTATATAGTGACACAAAACTGAAAGGGCATATACAACTCAATGTATTCCACACAAAATGATTGTATTCAAGTGGATTGCGTTGTATAGGATCATTTTCATACAATACCAAGGATGTAGATATTATTTTTGAATAATAAACCATGTAAATTATTGTTTTCTTATAGATGTGGGTTTTAATTATTTTCAAAAGGAAAATAAATATTAAATAGGAGGCAAGTGTTTTTTAATAAGTAAGGAAATATAAAAGAAAAATATATCACTAATTCACCCCTCCCCCTCTCAGTGATACAATTATCTTGACTAGGAAATTACAATTAGTATCAGAGACATGTTCCCTTCATTTATTATTTGATGAAGTTTTGAAGAGAAGTTGATGGATAATTTGAATTGTGTCAACAATAAAGGAATCCTGGTTTTTGATGGTAAGAATTATCATATCTAGAAAGATATAATGTTTCCCCATCTTATGTCTATTAGATATGATTTTCTTGAAGATTCAACAGATGTATTTCCTCCTATTGATGATAATGTTTATCTTCGTCTATTGATAATAATAATCTTGAGAGTGATGCAAGGGACAAGAATTATTTACTATCATCACATTCTAAAAGTGAGTTTTAAGGTTGAAGGGTGCTGCCATAGCTAAAGCTATATGGGATAAGCTGTAAAACATATGTGAAGGCAATAAAAAAGATAAGAAGAAAAATTACAAATCATGAGGGTAATGTATGAAGACTTGAAAATGGGTGGGTATGAATCTATTTGGGACTTATTTACAAGGTTAAATATTATCATCAACACTCTCATATTTCTTAGTTAAAAGTTTGAGGATTATATAATTATTGAAATGATATTAAGAATTATTCCTGATAAGTTTGATTGTAAAGTTTATTAATTAGAAGATAGATATCATAAATAAATTATCTATAGATTATTTTAATAGAACTCTCATAACTTATAAAATAATAAGTTATAATGATAAGAAAATAAAAATAAAATTTCATTGAGAAATTTTGTTCCAGACTGTGTAGAAAGAGAATTAAAATATGATTATTATTAATGAAGAAGGTGGTTATTTTGATTCTGAAAATGAGGTATGTAAAAATCATGATGATATTTTATCACTTTTAAAAAAATGTGATAATAGGTATAGTTAAATATAAAAGGGAATTTTACCTTAAAATGTTTTGAATATGGATTAAATGGGCACTTTACAAAAAAATTTCCACAAAGAAAGAGTGAAAAAGATGGCGACGAAGAAGAAATAATGCCAAGAAGGTCATAGAAGAAATAGGATGGAATAGAAAATTTTATTCCATATGGAAGGGTATAAAATTATCATAATCTAAAAGGTGTATTTTCTTATCTAAAGATAATGAATAAGAAGATAGTAAAGATAAATCCAAAAATTATATTGAGCATGTTGGTGAGAATACATTTAGTGTAACAATTGATGATGAAGAATTCAGAATTAGTAGTTCTGATTAAGTAAAAACTCTACATAAATTTCATATAAAATAATATTTGAAAAATATTTGTGTAATATTAGAAGTCTCAAAAAACAAAACAAGATGTTGGAAGATGAATGTTCCTCATAAAAAAATCATGATATTTTTTTAGATGAGAATAAAAAGATGCAACCAGATATTATTGATTTGAAAAAATATCCTAAGGAATAAAGGAATCATAATGAACATCTAGAATTGAAGTTAATGGTATAAAAATAATAGTTAGAACTTGTTTTGTAAAAAATTTCTAAATATCAAAATAAAATTATATTTTCCAAAAATTCTATATATGATGTTGGTGAATGTTTTCATAATAAAAAACCTGATAAGGATAAAAAAAAGTAACCATCAAAAGTTGATAGGAAAGATAGAATTATTTCTCGAAGTAAGAAAGCTTAGAAAATTATGATTGTGGCTAAGATTAACAAAGTTGAAAATTCATAAGTATTTGAAAAACCTGAGTCTAAAAATCTTTCTAAAAATTATGAATATGTAAATGTTTATGTTGTTTCTTGTTATGACATGGATAAAAGGAGAAATAAGCTAAAAAAGAAGATCCTGATTGATAACAGAAAGGTTGGTGGTCAACAATATTCAGATAATAAGGTCGGTAAGAAACATATTCATAACTCCTGTTAGTATAGAAGCTAAAGAAGAAAATATTCTTTCTATGGTTACTACTGCTATTGTGATGGAATCATAAATAAAAAAATTATTTGTTGGTCTAACCAACAACATTACTATTATTCCATAGGTTATGAAATTCATAGGTTTAGGGATAGTCAATCTTCTAAAATGAAAAATTATGAAAAAGAAGTTCTAAATAAACCTGATAATGATGGTGTGAAATTTAAAAATATGTTCCAACCCCAAGAAGCTATTAGACGTACTTCTTTGTATTAAAAAATTGTGCCGAATGATGTGAAATAAGATTTTGAGTATCTAGAATGGGATCAGTCCATGAATGAAGAGTTATACAAGATAGAAAAGAATGGTTCATAGGAACTCGTACCTAATCCAGATAACTAAAATATAATTGGTACAATGTGGGTTTCCCAGAACAAAATGAATTAATAATGTGAAGTGATAACAAACAAGGAAATATTAGTATGTAAAGGTTACTCTATAATTGAAGGTGTTGATTTTGATGAAACTTTTTCTCTGGTGGAAAGGATAGAAACAATCAAAAAATTTCATTTTATTTCTACACAATAGAGTTACAAAATTTTTCAAATGGATGTAAAGTCTTCAATTATAAATGTTGATCTTAATGAGGACGTATATATTGAATGGCCTTATGGATTTTTTTTTGGGAACGAGGAAAGTTATTTGTGCATATTTAACAAATACTTGTATGCACTAAAGAAATCTATGAGGGAATAATATTCCAAACTGGATAATTTCTTAAGGAATATGAGTTTTAAGAAAGGAAGAGTTGATCATAATATTTACATCAAATAAATTCAACAGTTTTCCTTCATCATAATTTTTTATATTAATGACATTATCTTTACTTGGAATAATGAATGATCTTGTGAAAAGTTTTCTAAATAAATGAAAAAGTTGTTTGAGATGTCCCTGATGGAAGAAATGAAATACTTTATTGGGTTACAAATTTTATAAAAGAAGAAACACATTTTTGTTTCTCTAGAAAAGCATGATATATTAATTCATAAAAATTTTGGTATAGAAAAATTGAAACTAGTTTACACCTCAATATTAGTGGGAACAAAGTTGAGTAAAGATGGAGACGACAAGAAAGTTGATCAGAAAGAGTTTCCAACGTTGATTGGAATATTTTTATATTTTAAAACCATAGGACCCTATATTGATTATTATGTTACCTTTTATAAAAGATTTTTTAGTGATCATAAATAATAAAATTTACATTCTAGAAAAATAATCCTCAAATACCTCAAAGGCCCAAAAATTTTCCAAATCAGGTATGATATCGTAGAAAGTATTAATTTTTTTGGGTATTCAGATGCTGATTTGGAAGTAAATGTTGATGATAGAAGATCCACATTAGGTGGAGTTTTATTTCTAGGTACAATTATTGATTTTTGATATATAAAGAAATAGAATTCATTAACTCTCATTAAAACTGAATATGAATATTTTTTTACTACATAATCTGTTACCCAACTTATGTGGATGAAGAATTAGTTAGAATACTAACTTGTTGAAATGAATTTACCCTTTATCTTGGGATGTGAAAATCAAAGTGAAACCAACCTTTCCCAGAATCCTATAATATATTGTTATTCAAAACATATTTATATCAACAATTATTTCATCAAATATCATGTGTAGAATAATGAGTTGAAGTTGGATTATGTTCCTAAATTGGAACAAGATGCTGACATTTTCACAAAACCTTTACCCAAGGAAGCATTCTCTAAATTTAGCTTGAACAAGGTCATCTAACCTATTTCTCCTCAAGGTTGAGGTATGGTTTTTTGTTCCTTCTCTCATCTTTTCTTTGGAAAGTGTTTTCAAGGGGGGGGAATGGTTTTATAAATCTATCATTATAGAAGCATGTAAATAGAGAGAGTTGTGGGTAAATTGAGAATTTATCATTGTAAGTGTGTGAACTATTCTAACTGTTTATTGAAGTGGTTGTTAGAAACATTTTTTTTTCTATGGAGGGTTAAAATTTTAGAAGAAAAGATAAGGAAATTTTTCATAATCAATACTTTTGGAAATCATGAATTTTATGTCAATAATTCTTGTTTCCTACAATGTTTTTGCACACATGGTCTTATAATTATTGATAATTAATACATAACTTGAGGATAAAAATTTCAGTGATTTATGAACCTTGGTTGACAAAAAAATTCAAAATGGGATATTTTTAGGCCAAGATGATAATGATGAATATCATATTCTGGTATTTTCATTTGTTTTCACTAGAGTTTAAAAAGAAAATAAATCACCACACATTGTAATTAATAAAAATTGGACTGACCATTAAATTCAATAAAATAAGACTGACAATGGTTAAGAAATTCCATCACATTGTGAATATGTTTTCTCGATGAAGAGGATCATCAAACTCAGCCAAATTTTGGAAAGAAATGTTTTATCATAATGGGGAATAATTTGAGTTTTCTGAACTTTGATGAAAATGTGATGTTTCTTTTCTGATCATGGAGTTCTTATAAATCATATGTAAGTTGTAAAACTTGTGATGAAATCTTGTTGAATGAAATGGGAGAAAAATATTATTCCAATTATATTAAATCTGATTGTAATCATCCCAATCATATTCAAGATGAGTAGGAAATAAATATATTTAGGAATGATTGGGAAGTTGTAACTCTTTACTTGGTATGTGAGTTGATGCTAAAGTTGATGTTCAATGTAATAAAAGTCATAAAGAAAGTTATGATACTTGTTAAAAGTTTATGAAATAAGAATGTTTATGTATTCTAATCATTCTAGTCTAAAGATAATCGTAATGATATTTCTGGAAACAGATTTGTTTAAAGGTAGGGTAGGATAGTCATAATAAAGGTTCTAGTTTTCAATCAGACCAAAATCTAGAAGATTTAAATCCTTTAAGAAAGAAGTTTTTGAGAATCGTATTAAAAAAATAAATATGTTACTAATGTTAATCCATCGAATTTAGTATGTCATCATATTAATTAGTGGCAAGAATTGTTTGTTAAAAAAAGTGATAGGTATCATAATCAGAAGAGAACTAATTTGTTGATGTTGAAGCTGGTGATACCGGTCCACACTCAGAATGCCATAAAAATCATCGGAGGAATAATTTTTTGGAATTGATTAATGAAAAGAAAAGGAAAATTATATGGTGGCCAATATGAAGAAGAAATTAATATCTATATCAATAATTTAGTTTACTATTTAAAATAGTTTTAATTACTTTCATTATAATTCAAGTGGGTTAAGGGAAGAGATTAAGAATAATATATTATTTTTAATTTGTATTAATCATAATGAAGCAGGTCATAAGAACAAATTGAAATGCAAAATCAGAATTAGAATGATGTTTACATAAATTCTAAAGTAGATTTGAAGTTGTGAGCAGATTTGAGAATTTTAAATAAGTGTTTAGAATATATTATGAAGTAAATATGAACCCAAAATTCAAATAAACATATAGATTTAGAAAATTTTATTGAGTGGGAAATTTTTTAAGAATCCCACCCAAACCATTTTTTGGGTGAGTATAAAAGGGAAAGTACTTTGTACTTTTGACTGATGTACTATTGAAAAAGATGAATAGAGAAGATATAGCTCTAGAGAGAAGTAGAGGATTCCATTTTTTGTTTTATTGTATTCAACTGGTCATTGTATTGGGCTGATTCATCGGACTGGGAAAATCATATTGGAATTTTTGGATTGAAGAAGAATTGGTTCAGAGTTTTCTCAACCGTATTCTGAAAATGTCATATATTTTTCATATTGAGAAATAAAACTGGGATATTCAGATTAGTATAATTGGATTGGGAAATCAGACAAAGTTTTGTAACAAAATTTAAAAATGTTCTTACCAACTTCTTGGTAATAAATTGAAGATTTTTTTAAAAAATAATACATTTTTGAATGTTGATAAAGAATCACCATATCATGTGTTGTTATAAAACTTTTTATTTCATCAATTTTTATAGAAGGATAACAGTCACTATTGAATTGTTTTTATAGAGCTACAAGAGTGAAATGGAATATCATACTCATTGTATTCCACACAAAAGGATTATTTGCTAACATTTTGTGTGGTATTAAATCATTTCAATATCATAGAAAGGATGTAGCTATTCTTTTTGAAGTGTTATACTTATAAATTCATGTGTTCCTATAGATGTGTGTTTTAATTGTTTCCAATAGGGAATGAATTATTTAATAGGATTCTAAGGTTATTAAATAATTAAGGAAATGTAAAAGAAATATATATCACTGATTCACTCTCTCCCCCTCTCAGTGATACAATTATCATGACTGGGAAATTACAGTACAAGAACAGTGATTAACCTATTCTTGATCTCCTTAAAGCTTTCCTCATATCATTCATCCATAAATAATTTACCCCATTTTGTGTTAAATTAGTTATTTGGATAAAAAATAATGATAAATTTATCACAAAATATAAATAGTAACTAGATAATCCATAAAACTATAGATTTCCATGACACTAGTGGGTCTATTTTATTATTCATTTGCCTTTGTCTTTGAAGGGTCCACCTAAATTCCATCACTGGTGATCACATTGCCCAATAATGTGACTTATTGAATCCAAAAGTAACACATTTGAACTTAGAATACGTTTTCTCTTTCCTTAATATCACCAACACAATCATTAGATTCTATTCATGTTCCTACATAATCATTGAATAAATGAGAATATAATCGATAAAAACTACCAAAAATTTGTTGAGGTGGTCTCTAAAGAATATATTCATCAAATCAATTAATATTTTAGGAAAATTATTAAGTATGAAATGAATTACCATGAACTCATAGTGGTCATGCCTTATAAGGAGATAAGACTTTTTAATATCGTCCTTATTCAACTTTAGTTGATGATATCTGTAAAAAAGATACACCTTTGAGAATTATTTCACTCCTTGTAGTTGATTGAACAAGCCATCAATCCTTGGTTGAGGATAATTTTTATTTATGGTGATCTTGTTGATATCTTGGTAATTGATATACACCTGTTTTGATCTATCTTTCTTCTTAACAAAGAGCATTGGTGCACCCCTAGGTGATGTACTAGGGCGTATGAACCATTTTTACAAATTCTCTTGTAGATACATCTTTAACACCTCCATTTCAATCAAGGCAATACTAAATGGGAATTTTGAGATAATAGTGACTCTGGGTATGAGATCATTTGATAACTCTACCTCATGATCAGGGGATTCTAAGTAATTCTTTGAGAAATACATCAATGTATTCCCTAACAATGGACATTTACCCCCAGGTTAATACCTTCCTTTTGACTCAACCATTTGGGAAAGGTATACTTCTCTACAGGGTATCAACACCCACACTGTTGATGGATTTTCCAAAGAAGATTCATGATCTTCAAATCATTTTTAGAGGATCAAGGGATGGTAAAGAATATAAAAATAGATTTTTTAAAATAGTTTATTTATTCTATATATAATGAAATCCAATACATGTCCAATGTATAATGAAATTTTAACAAGGAAAATATAATAATATTTGCAAGAAGAATCATCCCAAATATGATTATAAGATAAGAGCACAACACTTGGGTTGTAATGATTACACCACTATGTTTTTTATGGATATCTCCACTTAAAGGTATCAGGGCATCAATTCAATTGTTCTAGAAAACATTTAGGATATAAATGAATAAGTAGAACCAGAATTAAATAATATTTTTTCTATTATTTACTGAATAGGTATCATACCTTGTATGAATTCATTTTCACATGACACTTCATTAGTAGTGATGATATAAGCTTTCCCTTTCTCCTTTGACTTTGGTGATTACTGACACTGGTTTCCCTCAAGGATATGTGGTTTAGTGAACTTGCTTGCCTAACACCCGTGGTCCGTATAGATGAAGCATTGAACAATGGGTTGTCCATTAGGGTGATACTTCCTTTCCTCTATCATGTTGGTCAGATTCTTCATATATCTTCAATATTCATTTGCTTGTTGTCTTCTCTCCCATACTTGAAGAATTTCCCCATCCCTTTGAGGTAATTAACATGATGCTTCTTCCCACATTTTTGACATGTGGGTAGTTGGATCCTATTTCGTCATTTGTCATTTTACCCACAATCGTGAAACCCCATTCTGCTTTTATTATCTCGATAACCATGAGACCATTCTTTGAACTCCATATCTACTTTAAGATCACATTTAACAAATATTCAAACTCCCAAATGTTTATATTTATAGATCATTTCAATGGTGTATTTTTAAAAAAATTAAGATCATTTCTATTTTCTATCATTATTGATAAAAACCCCATGGAATACATTTAAAACCATATGATGTTTTCATCATATGCTGTGACAACTTCACCTTCCATTTTCTTTAGCTATATGAATTCTCTTTCAATCTTATTTTTGAATAGATCATGGGATATGATTTATAAGAAATATTTTCTTAAATTCTTCCCACTCCATCTCTTCCATTTAAGCCTTTGGATTTTTGTTCTTTATCAATTCCTGTAATTGAATAGCTTCTCCATTTAAATGATAAATTACAAGAGTCTCCATTTCCTTATTAGAGAAATGGATCACAGAAAAGATCTTCTTTATTGAGTTAACCCACTATTCCACATCAAGTGGATTGGAAGTTCCACTAATAATCGATGATCATTTTTGAATTAAGGACTCAATGGATAATTGATCCTTCTTGGGTGAATATAGACATTCCACATAGTTCATTTTATTATTCATATCTCGAGACAACTAGGTAATCATTTCCACAATGTTTTGAACTCAACCTCCCATGTAATTGGGGATCTCATTTGGATAATTATTTCATTGTCACTCATATAGGTTTTAGGCCTAGTTTCTCTTGGTTCCTACCATTTTCTAGAATAGAAAATGTTAGAAAAAAATAAGTCAACAAATCATGAGTAGTTTATTCTTTTATGAAATTAAAACTAAAGGAATATCTTATGGGATCCCTATGTCTATACTTTTCTAAAAATAGTATTCTAGGATGTTTTACCTATATATAGACTTATTCTAAAGGTTTTTACTTTTTTTTCTAATAATAATTCCCAAATTAACTAAACACTTCTTAGATACCAACTATATTGACCCTAATTATTCATACATAACTATTACATCATTTTAAAGATAAACAACAGAATAGAGTTACAAATATAGGATCCAATGGTTTATGTATTAGATAAATTAGGCTCATAAATAACTTGTACATAATAAAACATAAAAATTTATTTAAATCCTTCTTCTTTATCCTTCTAAAATATCACATTATCTATAATACATGCAATTACCTAAGGATATACATCAATGAAAGGGGTAAGACAAAATCCCTATAAGAGGATGAATAAGGAACATGAATCAATATAACATTTCTAAGCTTAATCATCATATAATAAGCCTAGGATCATTATCAATATCATGAGGTAAAAATGGTGTAAATTCATTAATTGTGGAAATTCATAAAAATGAAACATCATGTTATAGTGGTCAAATTCCACATATAGTTGGGAATAAAGATAGCATCATGTTAACACATAACATATATGAATAATCATAACATCACCACTGTAAAAAAATCTAGCATCATTTTCACATAAAATAAAAATTCTCTCATGAGATTCAACACATTACACAATGCATTGGAGGGCTATATAATTTTGTTCTAGTCATCACATCATAATATTTACAGAATCATGCATGTCACATAGAATGCGTAACGATCATTTAATGAAATAACCCATAAAAAGGAATGGGTTTCATGAGGATTTCAAAAATTATGATTTCATAAATAAACTTTGGGTTCAAAAATGAAAAATGGAAAGAACTATTTTCTATAAGAATCATCATTCTTTAACTAAGAATAAACCACTCAAGAGGAGTCAAAGATGTGTTTTGGAAAGAAGAGTTATTTTGGAAAATTATTGTATTTTCCATAAAATCAAATAAAAAATATGTATATCCCAAAAAAGAAGATGGAGGAATAATGAAATTATATTTAAGGAACATTAGAGGACTATATATTCTAAAAATGTCATTAAATATAGATAACCCTGTGAAAAAGAGTTGGTTTCAAGAATCCCCTTACCATAATTCCTTCTTTATTTCATCACATTTGCGTCTCTGGAATAATAAACTTATATTTATTAAAAAACTAATAAATATGTTAATAATATCCATTTATAAAATTATTTATCAATTATAATCATTTTATTATATATATCAATTTATATTGATGTAATTGAAGTGTTTTGATATTGTGATTTTCATAAAAATTTCTTGTTTCACTTTGATTTCTAAATTTTCATTCAGAGTCATTTATAGAAAAGTATGATTAACTCCAGTAGATTATAATAAATTTAATTAATTATTTATATATTATATATAATTAATAATATCCATCCATTAAGGTGGATATAAGACTTTTCTTAGAAATTTCTCTGTAGGTGGTTAATCAACCTTTAACGGGATGTTGTTAAAAGAGAAGGAAAGAGAAGTATTGCATTTATTTTTGTCATAAATATGAAAATTACATCATGTTAACATAAATAATACAATTTGAAATTATTTAATAATTAGTTTTATAGTATATGGTTTTTAAATTAGTTGGTAAAAAGAAGAAAAAGAATAAGAAAAAAGGGAAAAGTTAATAGAGGCTTACTCTCTCCTCAATGTAGCTTCTCTTGTAAGACGCTCTATCACACTTGGTGTTTGAGTTGGATTGCTCCAAAATGTCCCTAAGTAATGTATAGGGTTTTGGAGGGAGAATTTTGGAATGTATTTTACTTTCGAATGTTTGAGAGGAGGGTGTTTCCAAGGGAAGGGAGAGGGATTATTTATACATTATGAGAGGGGTATTTTTAGAATAAAATATTTAATAAAATAATATATCAAAAGAAAAACATGTAATAGTGCATTTTTTTAGAAAATAAAATATATATAAATATAATATAATGGGTTTAATACTTTATATCCTCTTTAAAATTATAATTAATTAACTTATTAAAATGAAATGTGATGAAAAAAAGATATTGATATTTTAAGTAATCAGTTTTGAATTTAGGTTTTGGAAAGTTATTTTTTGGTTTGAAATTTAATTTTATTATATTTGAATGACTCATTTATGAAATTAAATATATAATGGCGGAAAATAAATTTCTATAAAGTATTATGTCAATATTACATCATGAATGATGTAACTTAAGATACATCGATTATGTGAAAAAATATATTTTTACTGTTCGCCTAAAAATTGAAGTATTTCAGAAAATTACCAACAACAAACTGAATGAAAATTTTAACATGATCATTTCAAAAATGATATTAATTTTATAAAAATAAATATCTAAAATAGGTAAAATTTAATTTTTAGCAAGAAAATAATGATTTTTACAAAATACATTAAAATAATGTTTAATAAAAATATTCTTTATTTTCATTGAGGTTTTTCATATGATATTTATTTTATTGATTTATAATATTTTTATTTACATAAATTAATCCTGATAAATGTTATTTATATCTTAATTTATTATTTTTTTGTAAAATCACTCTTCCAATGGTCACGTTACTATTCCAAATGATCAGGTTACTATTCTAACGGTCACATTACTATTCCAACAGGCACGTTACCTTATATATATACCACTCAATTATTTAATTCAATATTCAAATAAATTCATCTCAAGGTTATATAATTCCATTTTAAATAATTTTTATTGGTTTACTATAATTTTTTTCTTTTATATAGTGTTGGTAGTGGGGCAAATAATTCTAGTAGATGAGGTCGATCCATATTATCTCATTTTGGTTTTTCTATTTTTTACTTTTCTAAAGTTGTAATGTTTGGAAATTTAATTGGTTTCGTTGATGATTAATGTAACAATATTTATTAATATAGTTTTTTTATTGGTTTCTCAATATTTTTTATGTGTATAATATATAATATAATACAACACACATTTATTCAGGAAAAAATTTTTTCTGATAAACATTATGTCATTACAATGGGGTACCACATCTCTCGCCTGAACCTAAACATACTATAGTACTCTTAATACATATATTATTAGGACTAGTTGAGTCCTTCCTAGACTCTAGTACCTATCATTCTCCCCTACCACTACTATACAATGAGAAGTTCTAAAAGAACTTATGAATATGGAATAGCCTGCCACAAACATGGAACTCCAAAGTGGTGTATGAAAACTAAGGTTTCTTGTAGTTTAACTTTTAACAATGATGCACTACAATGGAATATTATCCTAAGATGGATTCCCACTACCCTAACGGGTCTTCATGTCATTTCCTTGGAAAAAACTGTCATAGAATCAATTCTTTCCAACAAAATAAGTGATCTTAGTTTACCCTGTGGAAATAGCCTGGCTACCTCTTAGATCCTCTCTCAAATTCATTTCTATTATGAGTTCATGATTCATGAAATCTAAAAAGCTACTTAGAATAAAAACATTCACATATGACCTAACCTCATAGTGAATACCATCATGAAAATGTTTCTCCCTAGAGATGTCATCAATAACTAAATATGGCACAAAGCATTAAAGGTTGGTGAAATGTTCAACATAGTCCATCACTGATATTCTATCCTATATCATATGCATGAACTAATGATCCTTCTCATCCCTTAGCATCTATCGATAGAAGTGTCCAAATAAATTCACCTCAAATTCCATCCAAGATAACTTCTCCTCCATCCCATCCGGCTCTAGAATATCCCACTAATGTTTGGTAGGTCCACTGAGCATATACACAACGAGATTCTCCCTCATATCTGTGGGTTTCTCAAGATGCTTGAAGATTTTATAGATTGACTCAATCTAGAACGCATCTTCCTGGGAGCCTCACTCCCTAGTGAACATATGTGGATGTTATAGCTGAATCTCTCTCATCAACTCATACATCAAAGGCACGATGAACATAGTCTCTTTTATCCATGGATTACATGACCCTTAAGAAGTTTTTGTGATGATGAACATCCATTTGATCCTCAAGAGCAACAGGAATCTCCAGTTCATCTACATTAGGAGATAACTAATTTCCACTCTCTTAGAACTCAACACGAAGATGATGAGGAGTCATTTTATCTACAAGAAAAACACACACTTATAAACTTTGGCTAAAAATAAAGTCAACCACAAGAGGAAATGACAGAAGAGAACCATTACTCTGGGTCTCTCTAACCATGGATTATAAGTGTTTTATGATGAAATAATAGTTTATTTCATTACATTTATCAAATATAATAGATATATTATTTCACAATTCATATTGGAAAACATATAACACATGCAATAAACATCTCTCTATCATGAACAATGCATGTCAATATATATATATATATATCCCTATGTGCCTATCATGATGCATGCATACTCATATATCACCATACTGGTCCATGAGTGTAAAAATCAATAAACAATAACATCACAAAATAATAACATCACAAAGCATATAAATCAACCAAGGTGAAATAACATCAATTGAAACAAGATAACAACATAAACAATAATCCCATACCTGAAACTCATATTTCACCCTTACATGGGTTAGCTACTCAAATGAATAAGCTCATTACCAAGTCCCAATAGATCCTAGTCTCCTTTATACTTTTTCCAAAAAATATTTCAATAGAAAATAACAAGTTGATCCTCTAATACCACTTTGTAATGTACACTGATCGGGTACATTCTCACATGGTCAAAATGAATTATTTAGTAGACGTCAAGAATGCATCCCCATATGCTAGAGGCTATTGACTAAGAGCGTGGTTGTGATATTTATAGTGGGGAGACTATACCCCCTGGTAAAACATAGTGGAACTAAACCATAGTATTAAAAATGAGAGTAATAGAGAAATAGTGGAAATAGTATATCATACAGGTAGGAAAATAAAAGTAGGAACCTATAATGATGAATAATGTAATGAGAAGCTAATATGTGTCTAAAATTAAAATTGAAACCAATACAAAAAAAATAATCTACACACATTAAATAATCTGAAAAGGCTCTGGTCCCGATCCCCATGTCAGGCCCATCTCCAAAATCCATCCCATCCAGCAAGAAACAAAAGAATCAACAATAATGTTCCTTTCCCTTGTCCAAACATGCATCCATGTAATCTGCCTAAGTACAAAACGGTTCCCAAATAGGCTGTGAATAAAACTCAGTAGGTCGACACCACCATCCCTAAACACAACCAGTCTGATAATAATTCAATGTAATAAAGTGATAAATAGATGTATTAATATACTAATTAATATAATATATCAATTAACCTATTTTAAAACCATGATGAAATGTCTCTGAGCATATAACACAACCATTCTATATATATCCATATACCATTTAAAAATCAAACAATCAGGTAGCTATCATTGTATAATAAATTTATCCTCCGATCATCACCCTATATAAATGCATTTCAGCATGTGTCCCTCAGTGTATCCTGGTATATAAGCATTTCAGCAAGTATCAGTGGGAATTGCCTAGTATATAAGCATTTCATCCTCCAAGAAAATCCCTATATATAATAATTTTAGCATGTATCACTGGTCCAAGCATACTATATAATAATTTAAACACTACTATAATATCCCTATATATAATCATTTCATCCCCAACTCAACAATTTATAATAGTATAGATTTCATAATATCACATCATAAATCTCAATGGTTAATTATGAAAATTACTGTTTTTCATTCAAATAAACTTTCATTTATCTCTCAAATGATCAACAATCATATAAATAATCTATAATAGTTTACCTAGGGATTATATATGAAGCAATCAGCTAAGGTATCATGTCATACTCACCATGATTTAAACCATTAGCCATGTTCTTTTTACTTACATGTTTTCTTACCCAACAGGTATCCATAATCTAGGTTGCATCAACCATTGAATATAATGGAATCCAATACATGATTTACTATAAATCAACTGATTAATTATAGCGCACATTACATGGTCATAATCAAAATAATTCATATAATTCACAATTAAATATACGATGGGGTTAGGTTTAGTCTCCATACCATTAACATGTGATTAACACAACACTCTTAATGAAAAAATCCATTAAAGAAGAAGTCACAGAATATCACATGAAGAACCTATATTAACCCAGAACAAGATCCACACCCACAACAAAACCCATGTTCAAAAGATGTACAGTACAATGAAAAGTAATGATGGGTGAGAAGAGGGAAACCAAAATGAATAGACTCACCATGGGTCGAATGTGAAAATGGGACATCCGGAAGGGGGGAAGATAATTCAGAATTTCCTATAGTTCACCCTTGGAGCGAGAGGGGAGAGTCTATAATAAAAAATAATGAGACTCAAAAGTACTAGACACACATAAAACTACTGGGTATGAGTAATACATGATGTGTAATCCTTTCATGTCATGTATTTCATCATTTATAAGTAATGATGGAAAAACCTTTTGCCATGGGTTAATATTTATTTTGATCAACATTTACACGATGTGAATCAGGTTCACGACATGTGACCACATCACATCATAAACTAGTTAATGAAATGCATCTAGAAATAGTCACATGTCATGTAACATGTACACAACCTATAATTTTTCATTTAATTGTTTTTATACTAGCTTCAATAACAGTGACCAAACCACCTATGATCCTTCTAAACTCATAGAATACCCTAGTAATCCCATTTAACATATTTATAAATGGAATAAATTAATTTAAATAGACATACATGGCTAAAATTATGGTTATTTTCTCCAAAATAGTCTCTCTATCATCAAACAAGACTTAGTCACTATGTCTTAATTACAACAGAAAACCCAACAAAATATATTCAATGAAAACCTCGGAGTGGGACGTACCTAGAAACATTTGGGATCTTATAATGATCTTGGTTTTGAAAGGTTGTTATTATGTTTCATCCATTATAAAAAACATTATTTATATATCTAAACTTGATATAGATGGATTTATTTTAATATTTGTAAATGAATGTTTCTTCTTTTATAAAAATAACACTTGTTATGGTAAGGTGAATTTAAATAACAAATTTTTTTTATCAGATTACACAAACCAAGTAATGAAAATTGATAATGAAACTACATCACATAACTCGTGCCACACCAAATTATGGAATCATTGGATTGTTCATGTAAATGAAAAACACTTGACCATGATATACAAAATACGATATTTAGATTCTTTTGAACTAAAACCAATTGGTATTTGTCACAGTTATTTATATGGTAAAATGAATAAATCCCCATTTAGTAAAAAAGGTGAAAGGTCTAAAGAGATTCTTGAATTAGTTCATACATATGTGTGTGGACCATTTCCTATTGAGGCAGGGGTGGGATCTCGTACTTCATAAATTTTACTGATGATTTTAGTAAAAATGAATATGTCTACTTAATGAGGTATAAGTTAGGTTATTTTCATAAATTCAAGATATAAAAGAATTAATATCGAACCAAATTGGTAATATGATTAAGAAAATACTCTTAGAACTTAGTGGAGAATATCTCAATCAACAATTCATGGATTACTTATAGGACTATGGGATCCTATATAAACTCACTCCTCTTTATACACATCAGTCGAATGATGTAAGTGAAATGAGGAACCACATCTTGTTGGACATGGTGAGATCAATGATGATTCATGAGAGTATTCCATTATTCTTTAAGGGGTTTTAATTAAAAAAAGTAGCACAAATATTAAAAAAAGTTTTAAATTAAGTGATAACCAATATATGAAGTTCCAAAGGATCGAATAATAACAATGAAGTGGGGTTGAATTAGTTGTTCACTTTTATAAGTTTCTATAATTTTTAAAATATTAAACCCTAAAACTTATTAAATTTTATATCCTTATAATCTTTTAGTAAATACTAATGTATGAAAAATTAGTAAAAAAAGTAAAGAACATTATATTTACAAGGTTCTACCTAAGTGTAAGAACCTATATAATTTTCATAGTCACTCTTATGGGTCTATAGAAATTCACTAAAATGAGTAAGTGAATACAACTAGTGCCAACTCCCATTAGACACATTATATATCCTAATTGTAATGATTATACTAACTCTTATTGTTTTATATACTTTTCATACAAAAAATTTTGATAAAACAAAAGAAAAATACTTTGTTCAAACTACACCACAAATTCTCAGCTTAGAATCCTCATTATGATGTGGTTGGGTCTGATTCTCTCCATCTGATAGGGTTGGGTCTGATGGACTCAGTCTGATGAATTCAGTATGATGGACTCAGACTGATGAATCCATTCCCAATATGCATTACCCAAACTCTTTTCAATTTCTCAGTCTGATCTTACTCAGTCCAATAAACCAATATTTTAGATGTCCAAACTTCTAATGAGATTTAAATTTGGAAAGATAACTTTGACATGAATTCTGTAGTTCACTTATTTTTTCACTCACATAAAAAAGTTGAAAAGTATGATTATACATTTCTCCTATTTAAAGGCATCCCAAAAAGGAAAATTTATGAAACTAAAATACTTTTCCCACTTACTAAAATTAAAGAAAATTAATATCTATAAATATTTTAATTTCAATTTTAACCACTTAAACTCTTCACAAATATTATGAAATATTCTCATGTCTTCTTTATAATAACTCTTCTCAGACTTCCTAACTTTTATTCAGTATAATAGAAATTACTCAACTCATTATTATGGAACTTCCTCATCTCAATATGATTAAACTTCTTCATCTTATTCTAAATTGAATTTCCTCGTTAGAGTTAGTTTAATTATCTTTCATTCTCATATTCAGTGTGGTTGAATTTCCTTCTAAGAGTTGGTCTTGATTGAATTTCTTTCTCAGAGTTAGTTTGATTGAATTTCTTCCACAAAGTAAGTTTAATTAACATTCCTCCTTAGATTCTACCTCATATAACTTCCTCAGATTCAATCCAATGGAATCCTCATAATGATGGAATTATCACTATGATGGAATTTTATTTACGATGGAATCTACAATCTACCACTTTGAAATACATTAAACCACATCAACAATAACTCATTCGGACTTCTAAAAACTTCTATACTCTTTACTTTTGGATCTGATGAAAACGTTTTTCTTGATTCCTAGAATCAATACAATCTTTATGATTCCTCTATTTCTTAAAAATATTTTATCATTACTATTTTCCTGATTTATGAGAACTTCAATATTATCAATGTACTATATGACTTATATATGAATGTATTATGACTTCCCTCACTTTCAACACCTTCTTTATTTCCAACTAAAACTAAATATGATTGGTTGCACCTATGCTCCCCCTTTTCTTCTAAGGATCACATCACATGTGTTACAAAAAAATTATAATATTTGACAATTTTAAACTAGAAAAGAAATATTTTACTGAAGGTTAGAAAGTTTAAGAAATTTTTAACTCCTGACATCACTTTCTTCATTCAACCTCTTCAGCAACATTCTAACTTTCTAACCAACATTGAGTCTAATTAAACTCAAACTTCATGTCAATGGATCTGAGACTGATGGTGTGTCTGATAAAAAACTCTAAATTTTTGATGAATTCTATGACTGGTGGTGATCTATTCGATACTTTTCATCTGGTGTTTCTCAGTTCATTACTCGGTGCCTATAAAACAACTTTCTCAAAAACAAAATGTTTTCCCCCTTTATGTTTGGGTTAGAACATTCAGAAACATTCACTTGTTTTTCAGAAACATTCTTTTATAAAATATTAGTTAACAACAAATACAAAAATTTATTAAAAAAACATCACAAAGTTTCTTAAATCTCCCCATTCGCATTTTTTAACAAAACTCATTAATAACTTTTTTAACTCTAAGAAAATTTTCACAATTAAACTTTTTTAAAAAACTCATTTTTTTTAATTTTACCAAAACAAATCCTTTACTAAAACAGTTTTTAGACACCACACTAATAGATAAGGTATTTTTGTTGAAAAAAATCCATCACATGGTGAGAAAAAAAATGTATGGCCATGCTAAGATAAAATCCCAAAAATTTTATATTTTCTCACTTTTATTTTTCTATAAATTTTATTTTCCACTCCCCCATTATCTGATAAATAGAACATCATATTCATAAAATAAAGATAATTAAAAACTTCTTACATAGTAAACAGTTGTTACTTTTTCTCCCCCTTTTTCAATAAAATCCAAAGCATGGTAGGGGACTTCCATATGGGTTTTAGGAAGTCATTATAGGAGGATGAACATGAATTTTCAACCAGAACTCATCAATCCTTTATTTTGGAATTTACTTTGTGAAGATATTAATAATTTGATTCTTCGTTGTGAAATATTCAAACAAAACATCTCTCGCAGCAACTTTTTCATTTATAAAGTTAAAATTTATATTTATGTGTTTTGATCTTAAATGTTGGGTATGATTTTTAGAAATATAAATTGTAATATGATTTTCAGAAAGTGTCTTCAATAGTTTATAAATCTTTATATTCAAATCTTCCAATTGATCTTTTATCCAAAATATCTGAGTAAATAATCGAATAGTCACAACAAATTCTAATTCCACATTTCTAAAGGTTAGTGAACATTATTTCATACTATGAAAATTTACACAACATTCACCCAAGAAAAATGTTTCTCCTAAGGTTTATTTTCTATCAGTATAATCTCATTCCCAATCAATATTAGTAAAACCATGAAACATCATCTCATAATTTACTTTTTATAATAATCCTTATGAATTTGTTCCTTTGACATATCTCAGAATTATCCTTGATGCTAACATATTTTACTATTTAAAATTACTTTGATACCTAGAACACAAATTTATAGCATAAAAAGTATCAGGCTCGAGGTTATAATGTAAATTATAATTCATATAATATTCCAAAAGTCTTTCTAATTCACACTTTTTCCAAACTCATCTTTACTCATCTACATCCTCACTGAGATAGGAGTAGAAGCTTCATTATATTATACAATTCCAAATTTTTGTAACAATTCCCTTGCATACTTTTCTTAAGATAAGAAATTGTTTTTTCTTATATTGAACTTGTAAGACACCGATGAAAGTTAATTATGAAAACCTTGATATTTCGAAATTATTTTACATTTCCTCAGAAATTTATTTACAACAATTTTCTTCATCCCCAGATAATATTATATTATCCTCATGAACAATTACAATTTGAGTTCCAAAGTCAAAATCTTTCATATATAAGTTCCTGTCAACTTTTCCTTTTGAAAAAATCATCATTCTCAAACAATTTTCAATCTTAAAATACCATGAATGTGGTTCTTGTTTTTTCCCATATAAAGCTTTCTTCAATCTATAAAATTTGTTTTCATCCTTATCAAGTAGAAACCCAAAAGGTTACACATTGTAAACTTCTTCTTCAATTTTTCCAAATTTATATCTATCTGATACACATTGTAATTTTGATTATCAGCCACTACTCAACACATTATAATAGTTTCTAACCTTTAAATAGGGGAAAAGGTTTTAAATTCTCTAACTTGAAAAATATTTCCACTAGTTCTTTCTCCTTTTGTAATAACTTTTCAATGTTTCACACTTCTGATAACACATGAATATTTTTTGAAAATCCCTTCTTTTCCATCATTGCAAAGTTGGCATACACTATGTTAATAACGTTTTAGCACATCAATAAATAAAAATTCCCAAGATTTCAACTTTTCTACTTTAATCTCAGTCATTATGATTCCTATGATTTTTAAAGAACTATTATTCCCAAAGCTAATAGAACCTCCTTCATGATTTTCAACATGTGTCAAGATTTTTAAATCACCTATCATGCATGAAGAACAACCACTATCAGGTATCCATGGTTTGTTATTTTTTAATTTCTTTCAAGGAAGTCCAACAAAAAAATGTTTCCTCAACTTTCTTCATCTTATCATCCTTTTCTTTATCTCCCATAAAAAACTAGTTCTAGAAGGAGATTCATACATCTTTCGACATGATGAAGAGAAAAATCACATCTTCCATAAATTTCTTCCATCCATTTAAATTGATTTTTTTGGAAAGATTCTATCTTTTGTGATTTTTCTTTTCTAACTTCCTATGTGTTAGGAATGTTATTCATTCTAATTTCACTATTTCTTCCACTCTATTCAAATATTATTTTGGGAAGTGATATTTTATGCCAAAAAACTTTAGTCATGTGCCCATATATTCTATAGCACCAATAGAATCCATAAAATCTTAATATTTTATTGAAGTATGATCTTTCTCTCTAAATTTTTTTTGGTTGATAAATACTTCATACCCTAACATACTCTTGGTGCATACCATATTTCCTTCTATGTGAAAACTGTAACATCTTGGACTAGGTTCCACACCCTAGTGCCTCCAATCGGTCCGTCACATGACCTTAGGTATGCCTCCCTATAGGTTAGAGGATGTTGATTAGTAGTGAGGGTATGATATATTGATCATGGAGAGACTTTACCCTCTTTTATCCGAGTAAACACGCCATAAAAAAATAATAAACAATATATTAAAAACATGTAATCATAACCTAAAATAACCAGTATCACAAGATGACCAAAAATGAAAATACAATATCAAAAATTAAAGAAGAAAATATGTCATTCCAATGTACATGTCAAGTTTCTAAAATGAAACACAAAATAAAGACATTGAAAACTCCCCTAAGAAGGTCCCAAATAGTGTCTGGTTCCCTCATCCATGCTCCATCCCAAATCAATGATCTAACATAATGTATTTTCCCTTAACATTTCTAGAAAGCACAAACTGTATTCCGGTACAGATCAGGCATCCCAAGTAGGGTGTGAGTACAACTCAGTAGGTGTCATGCCCCTTTTAGAGAGGCCAATGCTGTGACTCTCGAATCCCACCTCAAATAGGGTAGGGGATAATGACTAGCACTGAGAAGGTGAATCACTTACATCAGAAGCCTTAGCATAAGTACCTGTACAAAAACACACATCTCCAAGCCTATAAAATGATGAAATATAAAAACAACTGAAAGCCCATTAATTCATACATTTAAATTGCATAACCAGAGTATAAAATAATTTAATTTAAGTAATTAGTGCCAAATACAAGCCCACCAAAAGAGTTTGAAAAAAAAGTACAATATAAAAGTAAGTATTGGGACTACTTTCAGAATGCTTTAGGAACACACCTTGGTTTTTCTGGTCTCACTAAGCACCACCTGGTCTTGGTCCTCCTAAGACTCTATCAAAATTTCAATCTTCTACACAAGACACGACACACAATGCAAAAACCCCATATATGGGTGACTATTTCAATACTTAGTAGGACACCACGAAACCAAAAAATATATTGATAAAACTAATATTTTCCACATTTTTATTTGAATTTTAATTGTTTTAACCCTCATAATTTATCAATTTGAGATTATATGGATCAATTTTGGATTTATGGTGTGTTTTGAGCTAAAATGTGAAATGTGCTTAAATTCTGGATTTTTGACAGATTTTTACATCAAGGGTATTTTGGTCATTTACATAAAAATATAATTCCAAATTGAATGATTATTTGTATAGAATACTTATTTTAATTCCTTTAACTTTTTCCTCTAGAAAAGATGCATATTCCAATATCTAAAGGCCAAAAAAATCATTGATGTTTGGAAATTTTCTGGGCTAACGGTGTGGACCGAACCTCCGTAACAGATGTATAAATCAGGCTACACACCTACAATGGAGTTGATTAGAAATGTATATGATGTAGGAAACATATATACCCTACCTAAATAAATTTAATCCAGTTTTTCTCCAATTATGGTCGCAAAGAGATGTTATACATTGAAAGAAGCTTCATGGAAAATTCATCTAGAAAAAATACATTGTTAATAAAAAATACATAAATCCCTCTAGATGAGTCCAATCAACAAGAAATTGTGAGGTTGAAGGAAAAATTCATTTATTAACAACTTTTATGAAGGATGTATTGTTAGAATCATCCATTTATATTGCCAAAAATGTTAAAACATGAGGAGGACAATTTCTTCCTTTAAAAGGAGGGGAGCTCCCACCTCTTATCTCATCCCATTTTCCATCACATTTATTCCAAGGAACCAAGGGGAGATCTCCACCTAGGGAAGACGTTAACAAATATTTCCCTTATCATATTATTAATTTTTGTTTTTTATTTTTTGTTTAGATTTCAATTGTAATTTATATTTTTAATAAATTCATGCATGGTTTTTATTTTTGTGTTTTCTTCCACCCAACCACCCTCCTTTCTTCTCCATCTTTTATCCTTATTTTCTTATTTTCTTATTATCATACTGTCCACCATTACATCTTACCCTAAAAATGATATACATACTCAATCCTTTTCTCGGGGGAGGTATGTGTCAATTTCATTTATTCTACTGTAAAATTCTTAAGTTTTATTAAGTTTTTGATGAGAAAGAGTGACGTGCATGAGTTTGGTGATATCCCACCAGGAAAATAAACTCAAACTCATTTATATTATTTTATTAAATCTTTCCCCTCCATTATACTGAATAAAATATCTTAATACGATGGATTTGAGCCATTTAGTGGGTGAAATGGCATACAATAGAGCCAAGTCTTGGAAGTTTTTACACTCACGATTGAGTTGCTCCATAAACCTTGATTAAAGTAGGAGGGGAAGTAAAGATTGCTAAATGAATTCAATATTTCACACCAATTAATAAAATAATAGTAATTCAATAATGAGATCTCAAAATTCAATTATCAAAATTTATTTAAACAGCAACAAGGAGAATGACGGAACCCACAAACCAAACCATAAATTCCTAGTTCTTTATTCCCCAATTAAATTTTTTCATTTCATGTTAGTTTAATATTTTCATTAATTTAAATTTCATAACCATACTAAATTAAAAAATAAATTTATACGAATGAGTTTAGGTGAATTAAATTAAGTGAGTGGACAAATGAGAAAGTTCCTCATCTGAGACGAACCAGGTCATCCATTATACAACACTGTGAAAATTGAATTGATTTTTATATGCCCTATGATAGGCATGCATCACATAAAAAAATGAAATACATTAATCTCCACATAGGATTAATTATAAACCACATCTAATAAGAATATCTAGATATACTCAACAAATACACACATTCTAGAGTTAAGAAAAAACAATATTATACTAGTCTATTATTCTATATAGAATATTCCAAAAATTCTATAAAGAATATTCCACAATGCACTCACCCGAGAGAACACACTCCTGAATTTGATAGCATTGATGATGTTCGTCCAATAGGTACTTCTTATCTGGTCTCTTCAGGTGAAAGAGCATGATAATAGTTTGAATAGAATAGAATACATAGAAGAGGATCACTGGCAAGGTCATAGGGTGATACCAACAAATCAATCTGGATTAACCCGCTAAGTATAGGATTTAATCCCATGTAGTTTTGGTCACATAGAATCCAAGAAGTCCACCTAGGACAAGAATATGAATAGAGGATCTCACTCTCGGCCTCTCAGAGGGATTCCAAAAACTCTATCTCAGAATTACTGCTGAATGGATTGTTGTCCTGGGAGTAAAAAATGATTTCATACTAAACCTAATGGAAAAGATAAAGGTAAAAAACCCTAAAATGATTTGTCCAAGATATAAAGTAAAAGGGCTCCAAGACATTTATAATATATTACACAATTTGCAGTAGGGGTCACACTCCATGTCCCTTTAACCTAGGTCTTGCCCTTGTAAATGGATCATCACATAAAACTGTGTCCACGTAGTAGTACACACCATGTATGTATCCAATTTACTCTAACCATGTTCTAGTAGATGTAACCATCCAATTCATGTCTTCTCAAGTACCAGTACACAGCTTAGCTTCTGAACATCTTCCCATATAAACAGCTCATGTGATTCCTGAGTACATGCCGAGTGACCCAGGTGATACCACATGCTATGTGAAAGGGGTCACATTCCATGTGATATTTATCTTCCTATGTAAACCCTAATCGCAGCTCATGTGGCCCCACATAACATATAGATCTATATTAAACATTGGGTTGTTTAGGATTTTTCAGAATCCCATATCTACTCTCGTATTTGATCCAATGCCTCCAGATTTTGATCTGGTGATCTTTTCACCATGATATTGAAGATCCCAGATCATCCAATCCTTTTTGTCTATGAAGAATGCATTAAACCATCAAATATACTCAAAAAATGAATCAAATTATCATATTTTGTTGTGTGTTGAAGAATGGTAAATTGGGTATCCTCTGTCAACTAAATTTCTTTATCTCTATCATCACACCTCTGTCGGTCTATTCCAATCTTAGATCTGCGATATCAGATCATTGCACCATGAAATAGGTGCGCAATGATCGATTGATCGAGAATGATCATGATGAACGATAAATGGGTGTAGAAATGAATAAGAACATATTGGAGTAACAAACCTTGATCGATGTTCATGTTTATCTTGTTCCATCATTATTAGAATGATAATCTGAATAATAAAATTTAAAATATATTCTCCCATCAAAACTTCATTAAATAAACACATCACACATAATGATCAAGCCGCATATCAATATTTTCATTGATTGGTTCATGTTCATTGTACAAATCGTGAATGAAGAAGAATAAAATCAATATATGCCCTGCATTGATTCAAATCGATCACTAATGAAGAATGGGGTTGTGTCGTGTTCTTTGGTGAGATCCTTTGAATATTTTTTGCATCGATCATTGATTAAATATCTTGTCACCATTCTTTTAAGAGGATTCACTGGAGCTATCACCAATAGATCTCCAATGGTTCTAGTGTTGTACAGCTAACCCTAGTATTTCTCCATAATAGTCTATTTAAAGTCCATCAATCACTGCATCAACAAAAATGAAATAAAATAATTTATTAACTTATTTTTTTCATTTCCACTCCCATGATTAATTTTCTACAAATGACCCACACCGACTAATGTAAGGTCATTCTTAGGGTAAACCTCACATTTTGATCTCAACGGTACCATCATATTTCTGATCAGGGTACCCATTTAGATTTTATTACACTTTTTTATGAAAACTGTGGATGCATGCTATTTAATATATTTCAAACATTTATTTTAGGAACAACGGACTCAGAATCGCACAGTGTCTCAGTGCCTGGTCTCGCAAATAATCTATATAGTATCCCAAATAATAGTGCATGAAAAATGTAAGGCATTATAGTATGCCACCACTAATGAAAACTAAATCAATATCTAGTGAATAGAAAGTGTATGTAGTTGTATAAAGAAATAATTACAATGCATAAATAAATAGTTATCACGTTATCAATTAATAATTATTTAACTATATAATCCTTTGGGTTCCTATAGACACTCATACCTCAATCCCCGCTTCAACTCATGTCAGAGGCTGAAGAATTTCTGAGGGATATCATATCTTATAATTCCATTGTTATCATTCAATACCTACTCTGAAATAATATTGAGCCTAAAGTATGTCTGGGGAATATAATATCTTATAATTCCATTGATATCATTATTTAATTCAAATTTTTATTAAAATGTTACCATTCATACATCACACAATATAATGTCCATGTTTTTATTCTTTAATTCAAAACTAAATGACCATGTTACCATTCATACCATACACATTATAATAAACTTGTACACATTCTCTATTTTACAACTAAATTTCCATGTTACCATTTATACCTTACACATTATAATGACCATGTTCCCGTTCTTTAATTCACAACTAAATGACCATGTTACCATTCTTAACACATAATTAATTCAACAAATAATTATCCACATCAATTCCATTACTAATTCCACAATTGGATAAACATAACAATTCCATTAGTTAATTCAAAATTTAAATAATCACATAAATAACATTAATCAATTCAAAAAATAATTAATCACATAAAATACATTAATTAATTCTATAATTAATTAATCACTTAAATTATATTAGAAAATACAATAATTAATCAACCACACAAATTTTATTACTAATTAAATAATTATTTTATCACATAAATCCCCTTAATAATTTTCTAATTAATTGAGTACGTAAATCTCATTAATTAATTATTCAATAAATTAATCAATATCCACAAACAGAAAATCACATAATTAATTCCATAATTAATAATCTCAATCACAATCTCAATAGATCATAATTATTTCCACAATTAAAAATCTCAAACATAAAATCTTAATATCTCATAATTAATTTTACAATTAATTGTCTCAATCTATAATTCCCAAAATCCCCAATTTCTGATCTCCTTAATTAATTAATTCAACAAATTAATTAATTCAATTAAGAACATAATTTCTAAATATCTAATAGAAAATATAAAATTACATAAATATAATTTAAATAAATACTTTGAGATTTTATTTATAGACAACCTACCTCAATTCATTGATGAGCAATCACCCAATGAAAATCCACATAATTTGAGAAGCACAATTATATAGAATGAGATTCAAATTTAAAACCCTAAATCAAGATCAAATCATTAATGATCTCTGAAATATAGATATAGATCTACAATACTAGATACAAATCCACAAAAACTTGTCTATATCCAATCAAAATTGGAATAAAATCCACTTTCTAGAATAGGATAATAAAGGATAAGGAATAGGATACCAATCGAGGTAAGATCCTATGACAGGGAGGGGTGAAGATCATCAATCCAGGCTTAAAATAACAAATTAAAAAGGTTGTTATGACTTTTAATCGATATAGGATTCTCCAAAATCATGAAAAATTATCTATGGTTAAATGGGGATCAAATTGTAGTTAAATGTGGGTTTTGCTGATTAAAAATCTAATTTTTTTGGTGATTTAAAAATTCATGCAGGGTTAGTTGGGCAGGGGAGCATGGTTTCACCTAAATGTGTACCTAAATGTGATACTCTATTATGGGGGTTCATAGTTTCTCATAATAGGGTGTACAGATTGACAACCCATGTGTCAACCATATAATTCCTCTCTATCCAAGGTTGCATGGTCTGTTGGGTAGGGGCACATGATTAGGGAAAACCATGAGCCAATTATGCACTACCCCTCTCACTTCAAATTTTCTCAATTTTCCACCGGAAAACACCCCAAGGTAAAACCCAACCCAAGTACACTGAAACAAGGAAAAAATAAATACCTGAAATTAAGACCAAGTCATCTTCAGGAAAGGTCAGGTTCATACAATCTCATCACCTTATAACATCTTATCCTTGAGCTTCACTCCCAAGAATCTCAAAGATTCCGAGTCAAAAATATTAGGACAATGATCCCACATATATTCTTTCCTTTCCCATGTCTCCTCCCACACATTCCCCTGTTTCCACAATACACAAACTATAGGCATGGTCTTTCCCCAAAAGACATTCTCACTGCAATTAAACACTCATATTAGATGATCTTCAAAGGAAAAGTCTATCTCAATATCAAAATCATCCATATCAATCACATTAGAATGTGTGGGGTGATACAAACCTAGTTTTGACACTTAGAAAACATCATACATAGAACTGTATCTCTATGGAAGAGCCAATAGGTTTTCCACTAGCCTGATTCTCTCCACCACCTCAAATGGTCCAAAAAACTTGGGTGCCCACATGCAATGTCTATGCATTCTATAATTATTGAATCTAGGAAACACCCAAATGAATACATGATCCGCCTCTATAAACTATAGGTGTTATTTATTTCTATCACCATATGACTTCTATATACTTTGGGTCATATCCATATATTTCTGAATCAATTGTACATGCTCTAATTTTTCCTATACGAGACTCCGTCCCAACAACATAGACTCACTTACATCCATCTAGAGTAGAGGTGGTCTTCATGGCCTACTATAAAGAGCCTCATATTGTTCCAGATATATAGTTTCCCAATAACTGTTGGTATGGGTGAACTCCACTAGTGCTAGGTGATTCTCCCAATACCCACCGAAGTTTAGAACAAAAGCTCACAAGATATCCTCAAGAACATGTATAGTAAGCTCGGACCACCCATCTATCAGTGGGTGGAAATTCATACTCAATTAAACTTGCATACCAAGCACCTTCTGCAATACCTATAATAATAGTGAAGTAATACACAAGTTTCAGTCTGAAACAATATGTTGTGGCACCTCATCCAGATATATTATCACCCAAACATTCAAATATCCCAACTGCTCCACTAATAAAATCTTCCATATATTCAATAAATTCACAAATTTTTTCAGTCTATCCACAATAACAAAAATATAATTATTCTTCTAAGAAATCCTTGGGAGAACCACCACAAATTCCATGGTTACTTTGTTCCACTTCCATTATATAGTGGCTAATGACTGTAGTAAACCTATAGGTCATTAATGCTTGTCCTTCACCTACTGATAGGTGTAGAATCATGTCACAAACCTTACTATTTTCTTTTTCATTTCCAACCATCAAAACTACCTTTGTAGTTCACGGTGCATTTTAGCCACACCTCGATGTACCACACACTTCGAGGCAAGAAACTCCCACATCAACTTGTCTCATATTCTTTTAGGGACGGAAACCATATTACTAACATAGATGACCTCATCCTCATATATGCTTCAATCAGAAGGTGACTCACCACCTTCAAGGTTTTCCCTCAAGGTAAAACATTATAAATACACATACAATATATCATAGATCTATCTCAAAAATGTATACTCCAATGAAACTATTATGAGAGTCATATAATCCTAACTCTTCTGAACCACAATGTGTATCTCGTCATGTAAATCCATCGTCTTCCACTCAACACTAGTCTCCGGAACCACCTGATTTTGAGTCTTCCTACTCAACGAATCATCATCAATGTTCCCCTCTCTAGGCATATATGCTGGCTCAAAATTGAATGGTTGCATATACTCAACCAATCTCTGTTATCGAAGATTCTTGTCTCACTGTGAAAATATGTAATTTAATCTCTTGTGATCAATATACACAGTAAAAAAATTTCCAAATAGATAATGTCTCCAACACTTTAAAACATAAATAATTATACCCAAATTGAGGTCATATTTACGGTAGTTTGGTTCATGGGGACTCAACTTCAAAGACCCAAAAACCAAAAAATTATCTCCTTGCATAAACAAAACTCCAATTAAAATCCCAGAAGTGTCACAATACACTGTGTACTTATCACCTTTCTTGGGTAAGATCAATTTTGGTACTGAAGCCAAAATCTTCTTCAACTCCTAGAAAGAATTATCAAAATCTTATAACCAAAAAAAACATTATCCCTTTTTTGGTCAAGCGCGTCAGTAATTTTTACAATAGGTAAATTTCCTAAATGAACCACTTATAATATTCATAAAATCTTAGAAATATATGGATATCAAACATGGTCTCAGGATGCTCTCAACAAACCACTATCTGAACCTTTTCTAGATTTACAAACACAAATTCCTCTGAGATGATGCTACCCAAGAAGTGTACCTGATTGATCCAATAAATTGTACTTATATATCTTGATGTATGCCCAATGATCTCTTATTGTTCTTAGGAGGATATCAAGATGTTGGCCATAATAATCATGTGTCTTGGAGTGCACCAAGATAACTTCCACAAACCGATCTACGTACAGATTAATGATTTTTTTCATTAAGTCCATAAACATTAGGGGTGTGTTTGTCAGCCCAAGAAATATTATGATGAAATCATATAGTCCACGCCAACTTCTAAATTCATCCCTTGGTATATTAGAAGTCTGAACTCTCATTTTATGATACCCTAATCTCTATTCAATCTTTGAGAACCCACAAGCTCCTCTCAACTAGTCAAATAGGTCATCGATACGGGGGGAGAGGATACTGGTTCTTCATAGTCATCATGTTCAACATTCGGCAATCAACACATAAGTATAATCTCCTATCATCCTTCTTTGCAAACAGCACTAGTGAACCCCATGGAGACATACTCAAATAAATAAATACCTAATCCTCTAACTCCTCTAGTCGAGTCTTCAGCTATTGAATATCCTTCGGTTCCATTCTATATGGTGGAATAGAAATCATCTCTTCCTCCTGTATGAGCTCAATGCTAAATTCGACATCTCTCTTAGGTGGAATCCCTGAGAAATATTATGTAAAAACATCATAAAACCAATCCACTAAGTGTGGAAAGTCATCTCATTTTACACCTCCATTATCTTATTAATAATATTAAAACATGGGTAGTGATATCTCCTATTTGATGAGTAATTGGCCCTACTCAGAACGCATCGATATCCCACTCTCCACAGTGAATATATTTGTATCCCTTACGATATGTAATGGATACTCTATTAAGGTAAAAATCAATGTGGGGAAATATGATACTAACCAGTCCAAACCCATAATTAGTTCAATGCATGAAATTTCTATGATATAAATATCCCATAGAAATTGATACTACTCGACCTCAAGAGAACACCCCTTTCACAAAAAAAATGTCCCTTGATTGAACTCCATGAGGTGTGTTTGTCATCAACACCCCACTCACGAACTCCATCACCAGGATCAAACCATTAACAAGTTCTGTAGAAATAAAGGACTGATAGGCACCGATATCAAATAAGGTAATAGATATCATATAATATATAAAAATAGTACCTCTCACTGTCAATGGTCCAACCTTGATATCCACATGTGTAGGGTGAATAGAATGAAAGGATCTTACCCCATTTCCTCGTGATGAAGTCTATGTCCCATATGCTGCACTACTCTACTAATATGATCTCTCTTACCATGAAGCTCCCCATACACTACCTTTACCACCTTGTCTAGTTGAACACTAGAGGCAAGACTGATTTGGTGCCAAATATCCTCTTTCTAAAGTCTGATTCTGACTATCTACACCCTTACTACTCATCTATCGTTGGGCCCTGTAGAACTTTTGTAGATGTTCCATATTTCTTCAAGACTGTAACTATATTGGTGGTTGAAATAACATTATTCAAAAGTTTCTTAATCTACTACACTGGTGATAGATCACTCGATTAAGGTCCTATGCAAATGGTCCCCCTTTTTAGGTACTCTGTTTCCCACTGCCCTGGTTGATGGTTTCATAGCAATGCTTCTGACTCTTAGAATTTTTACCTTCTAATCATCCAAATAGAACCACCTTTACTAAACTAGAATCCTCTTCATGTTACACATATCTATGAGATTCTTATCCACCACCACAGCAAAAACCTATACCTTAAAATACTTAACTTGGGACTTAATCTCACATTTAATCCCATCCTAAAAATTTCTCGCTATAGTTCTCTCATCCACTGCCAATGCTAGAAAAAGGTGTTGCAAGTGTGTAATGTTTCCAACACACTCTATTACATAAATACTCCCCCAAGTCATCCTCATGAACTCAACAAATCTCTCCTAACACATTATCTCTGTATAGAAGTTCCCTAAAAAATTATCCAAGAGTTCCTTCCATAACATACCATTAGACTATACAGTCCATGCCTAAACATTCCACCAGTGATTCACTGATCCTCATATCATGTAAGCAGCCAACGTGACCATCCTTTCTACAGGAGTCTCAAAGTGGTCAATTATAGTCTCGAGGGACTCAACCTTGAAATCAACTCTATCAGGTCCACCCTCTCCAATAAAAGTAGGAGGCTATTGAATTTTTAACTCTATTTTTACATCAAACATACTCTTCACAACCCACCCTGGGACTCTTCCCATGAATTTCATGAAGTGGGAAATGTTCTCTTGGATCTGATCCCTGAATTCCTCACCTGACACAATTGGTGCCTTAGTTCCGACTACTGTTAGATTATATCAAGCCATATCCTCATGTTATCCTCTTAATATGCACCGTCAAAGAGAAATATCTATACCATTACAAATAGGTACCTTAGGACACCTTTTACAAAATTAACACATTTATGTTAAAATACAATATTCCACAACTAGTCATTTCCACAAACCCTACCACATAGTCAAAACTGATGTCTTATCACTACCCTTAATAATATTACTCTTTGGACCTAGATAACAATTGTAAACACATTCTTATTATTCAAGTTTCTAATTTATACACCCATTTATTCTCATCTTACATCATTCTATAATATTTCTCAATTTCATGTTAGGTGCCATTTTCATTTCAATTTCACAAGAAAGGAAAAACAATTCATGTTAAATAACTTAACCATAACCCATTTTTATATGTGTGCCAAAAAATGATGCATGTCACAATAAAACTATGTTCTTAGAATGATGCATGTAACTCAAATCATGTGCCATAATGGTCCATGATTCAAAACCAATAAAAAAATTAACATCAATAATCACAACACACAGCAAGTGTGTCACCCATGTTGAAATAATATTCAACTATTACAGAAAATAGGATAACAACAATCCCACCCTAAGTACTTGGGTTCTCCCACATACATGGGTTAGCTACTCCCATGCATGAGATCATAACCAAGGCCCAACTCATTCTAGTTTCATGTCTACCATTACCAATTAGTAATAAAAAATAAAAAAGGAAAGAATAATGTACTCTAATACCACTTTGTAATGTCATGACCCTGGTGCCACACATCGGTGCCTCGAGTCGGTCAGTTACATGACCCCAAGTGTGCCTCCCTGTATGCTAGAGGATACCGAATAGTAGTGAGGGTCTAAAATATTGATAATGGGGAGACTATACCACCTTCAATCAGATTAAATACACTAGAAGAAAATAAGAAGCAATAACAAAATAACATGTAATCATAACCTGAAATAACTGGTATCACGAGATGGCTAAAAGTTGAAATACAATATCAAAACTAAAGAAGAAAATATGCCATGCCTATGTATGTGTCCTGTGTATAAAATTAAACAAAAAATAAATACACTATTAGAACCCCTAAATGGGTCCTGAATCATTTCTAGTTCCCACATCCATGCTCTATCCCATATCATCTATATAACAATGATCTTTTTCCCTTAACGTATCCGGAAAACACAAAGTATATTTGGGTACCAATAAGGCAGCCTGAGTAGGGTGTGAGTACAGATCAGTAGGCCACCACTAAAGTTGTATAAAACAATATATAGTTAATAGGAAATGTATGTAGCTGTATAAATTCATAATAACAATTCATAAGTAAATTGTTATCACATTATCAATTAATCTTTATTTAACAACATAAAACCCTAAACTCTCATAGACACTCGTACCTTAATACTTTCTTTCGCTCATTATGAATCCTGAAGTATGTCTAATGGATTTCATATCTCATAATTCAATTTTTATCATTCAATACCTACTTTTTCTTATACTAGGTCTGATGTATGTCTGATGAATATCTTATCTCATAATGTCATTAATACCATTACATAATTCATACTTGAATTCCCATGTTACCATTCATACATCACACAATAGAATGACCATGTTCCCATTATTTAATTCAAAGATAAATGACCATGTTACCATTTATACCTTACACATTATAATGATCATGTTGTCATTTTTATTTCACAACTAAATACCCATGATACCATTCATAACTTACACATTAGAATGAACATGTTCCTATTATTTAATTTTAAATTAAATTGCCATGTTAGCATTCATAACACACAATTAGTTCAACAGTTAAACATCCAAATAATTTCCATTATTAATCTAAAAATTATTTAAACACAAAGATTCAATTATTTAATTCAATAATTAATTAATCACATAAATAACATTAATTAATTAAAAAATTAATTAACCAGATCATGTAAATTAATTAATTCTACAATTAATTAATAACTTCAATTATATTAGTTAATTAAACAATTAGTTAACCCCAAAAATTTCATTACTGATTAAACTATTATTTATCACACAAATACCCTTAATTAATTCCCCAATTAATTATGTACATCAATCACATTAATTAAATCTTCCATTAAATAATCAATATCCACAAACTCAAAATTCCATAATTAATTCCACAATTAATTATCTCAATCACAACCTCAATATATCATAATTAGTCACAAAATTAAATATTTTAATCCTCAAATATCAGTATCTCACAATTAATTCTAAAAATAATTATCTCAGTCTATAATTTCCAAAATCCCCAATTTCACATTTCCTTAATTAATTATTTCACCAAATTAATTAATTTAGTCAACAAACAAATTTAAATTAATCTAATAGAAATTATCAATGAATATATACATAATTTAAATATAGGCATTGGGATTTAGATTATAGACCAACTAACTCAATTCGTTGACAAGCGATCGTCCAACAGAAATCCCCAGAATTTGAGCAGCACAATGACATAGAACACGATCTGAATCTAAAACCCTAAATCAAGATTGAAAAAATAAAGATCTCTCAAATCTATATTTATATATATCTACAATAATATATATAGATCTAAAATACGAGGTGTATATCCAATCAAAATAAGAATAAAAAACCTATCTAAAATAGGAGAAGAAGTGAGAAGGAATGAGAAACCAAGTGAGATGAGATCCTCTTACTAAGAAGTGTGCATATATTTGATATAGTCTTTGAATCACAAATAATATAAGTCATGAAGAATTTTAATCCATCTAGGAGTCTCCAAAATCATGAAATATCATCTAGGGTCGAATAGGGGTCGAATAAAAGTTAAAATGAGGGTTTGAGTGATTAAAAATATAATTTTTGGGTTATTTAAAAGGTAGTGCATGGTTAGTTGGGAAGGGGTGAATTGTTTACCCTAACTATGAGCCTAAACATGTGACTCTATTATGGGGGTGTATGGGGGTGCACATTTTCTCCTAAAAGGGTGCATGGTTTTAAAAACCGTGTGCTAACCATGAAATTCCTCTGTCCGGTGTTGCACAGTTTGATGGGTTGGGGCACATGGTTAGTGAAAACCATGCGCCAGCCATGAATTTCTCTTCTCCCATCCAATTTTCTCAAATTTTCTCCCAAAAACACCCCAAGGTAAAACCCAACTCAAGTATTCTCAAACAACAGAAAAAAATTCCCAAAATTAGTCTCGAATCATCTTTAAGAAAGGTCAGGATCTTCCACAAACAATTTCATTTACTCTCATGAAGTATTCATCAATGGATTCTTCATATCTCTTTCTTATGTCTTCATAATTAATATTGAAAATTTATATCTTTTCTTCATTCACTTTAGTATTCCCGTTGAATATAATTTCCATCTTATCCCACATACTCTTGGTTGTTTTAAAAACAATCACCTTCATATAACCATTTTTTGATAAGGACAATATAATAGAATTTCTAGCCTATCCATCAACTTCTATATTTATTTAATTAGTAAAAAACATAGGATAATCTTTATTAATAGGTGTAAAACCAATTGTAGTACCATAAACAACTTCTAGGTCAAATATATGAGATAAAGAATCATCTAATTTTTCCATCCATAATAATTATTTACATCAAATGTAGGAATTCTTCTACTATTAAGAGAATTGATATTAACCATGATAAGGATTAAGTAAGGGAACCTTCCCTATGATACCAATTAAAGATTCAAAGGACTAAATAACAACTTAGAAGGGGGTTGAATCAGTTGTTCACTTTTATAAGTTGCCATACTATTAAGAAACATAACTCATGAAACCTGTTAATGTTTATATCCTTATTTTCTTTTTGTAAATACCCATGCTTGAAAATGTAGGAAATAAAGTAAGTCACATAATATTTAAATGGGTTTTCCTCTATGTGAGAACCTACAACCTTTACATAGCCACTCATGTTGGTCTATATAAATTCTCTATAATGAATAAGTGAATACAACTCATGCAAACTACCACTATATAGCTTCTATGTCTCAATATAAATTATTATACTAAATCCCATAACCATACACATTTTATTACAAAAAATTGAGCCCAAATGAAAAAATAAAGAATTTATTGAAACTTCTCCACAAATTCTCTATCTAGAATCCTCAGTCCGATGTGGCAAGGCCTGATTCTCTCATTCCGATGGGGATGGGTTCAATAGACTTAGTCCAATGAATTTAGTTTAATAGAAACATTATGAAGAACTCATTATCAATATATATTACTCATACACTTCTCAAATTCTTAGTCATATATTCCTTAGTTTGGTACAAAAAATATTAAGATGTCCAACCTTATAATGGGGTCTTGGTCCAAAAAAGATAACTTTGACATGAATTCTAGAATGCTCCACCTTTTCCAATCACATAAAAAAAATGTAACGTATGAATGTACTGTGCTTCTATTAATAGGAATACCAGAAAGAAAATGGTAGAAAACTGGAAAAATTTCCAACTTAATTAAATTCAAAATCTTTAAGATCTACGCATATTTGAATCTGAATTTGGACCACTTAAACTCTTCACAAACCTGTTTAAATTTTATTGAGTCTTCTTTGTAATTAATATTATCAGACTTCCTAAATTTTATTCTATATTATTGAAGTTAATTAGCTCATTATGATGTAACATACTTATCTCATTAGGATAGAACATCCTCAACTCATTATGAGGGAACTTCTTATTCTCATTCATAATTGACTTTCCTCATCATAGTTAGTCTTGTTGAATTTATTCTTAGAGTTAGTCTAATTTAGATTTGTTCTCCAAGTCAATCTTGATTGAATTTCCTTCTCAAAGTCATTATGATTGACTTTCCTCTTCAGAGTTAGTATGATTGAATTTCCCCCTCATAGTTAGTCTGATGGAACATCCGTAGCATTAGTCCGATAGAATCCTCATAACGATGGAATTCTCATTACGATGGAAACTACATTCTACAACATTGATATTCTTCAAACCTCACTAGATATAACTCATTCATACTTCTAAAAACTAATGTGCTTTGTAGTTCTGGATCTGATGCAAACATTTTCATGATTCCTATAACTAAGAAATTTTTTATGATTCCTCCATTTCGTCAAATGATTTTATCATGAGAGTTTTCATGATTTATGATTACTTAAAGATTGGAAAAGCACCTTCTGACTTACATAGTAAATTATTATGACTTCTATTACTTCCAAAACCTTATTTCTTTTCAACCAAAACACAATATTAATGGTTTCACCTATTATCCCCCTTTTCTTCATATGTATTGTATCTCAATTGTTATAGACAATTTATGATATTTGAAAATTAAAAACTATAAAATCATCGTCTGACTGAAGGGTTGAATGTTTAAAACTTTCTAACTCCTAACATCACTATCTTCATTATTACTCTTCAACAACATTCTGAATTTATAACCAACATTGAGTCGAATTAAACTTGAACTTCATGCTAATGGATCTAAGAACAATGATGTGTCTGATAAACAACATTATTATTCGAACAACTTATCCAATCAGTGCTACACAGTTTGAATCTTTGTGTTTGGTGTTGCTCAGTCTAATCATCTATATCCAGAAAAAAAATTCTCTAAAACAAAACTTTTCTCCCTATTTATATTTAGGTTTAAAATTTTTTAAACTTTCGCCAGTCATTCAAAAACCATTATTTTTCAAAATATTAGTTTTCTACAAATACAAAACTTTTTAAAAAAAACATCATGATGGTTATTCAGTATGCCATACAATTTATGAATTGGAAAGAAACCAATGTTGTCATACTTGAATTTTTTGGTCTGGAATGAATTTTTTATGGCCTATTTTAGGATGAAACTTTATCCTTTAGGTGTATAATATTAATTTATAGGATAACTCAAAGAAAAAATGGGATATTACTAATATGAACCCTTAGAAAAAATGTAATAGTGGAAAGACATTCCATATTCCTTGAGAGTGAAAACATCTCAAAAATTGATGGTGGGATAGAGATAGAATTAGATGGTGTTGAGCCTTATGGTACATAAGACTTGTCATATGAACATGTTCTATAATTCCACATGTAAGAAGAAACTATTCTAGATACACAAGTAATTTTTAGGAGTACAAGAGAGGTTAGAGAAAAAGAGTGGTATGGTTTTCTTGTCACCAAGGATGGTGACTAATTATTTGTTTATAATAATGATCCTATAACCTAAAATAATGTAGTAAGTGGCAAAAATGTAGCCAAGTGAAAATAATCCATCAATTATTAAATGGATTCCATCTACCAAAATCAAGTCTGTATTTTGGTAGATCCAACAATGGATGTAGAACCCATTGGTTTCAAGTGGGTATTCAATAAGCAACTAGACATTGAAGGAAAATCCATATACCTAAAAGGTATGAATTGTTGTAAATGGATTGAAATAGCATCAAGAAATTAACTGAGATAAAACCTTTTCACCAGTTTTAATGTTTAGATCCATCAAAATTATACTTGACATTGAGGCTTACCGTGACTATGAGATTTAAGAAATGGATGTCAAAACTATCTTACTTAATGTGAACCATCAGGAAGATGTTGATATAAAAGAAAATGAAGGGTTTGTGACTAAAAAGTATGAAAATATATACAAATTGAAAAATTATCCATTTATGGATTAAATCAAGTATCTAGGATATGGAACATTCATTTTTGATGAATCTATAATAGAATGTGGTTTCATAAAGAATGATTATGATCCTTGTGTCTACAAAAAATTTAGTGGGATTGCATTCATTTTCTTAATAGTATATGTTGATGACATATTACTTATAGTAAATCAAATACCAGTATTACAGTTTTTTAAGATGGCGTTGAATAAATGCTTCTCTATGATGGACATGGGTGAGAAATCATATATTTTGTGAATCAAGATCTAACATTATAGATCCATGAAGTTTCTCAGCCTAAGTAAAAGTACATAAATTGATAAGATACCTAAGATATTTGGTATGGAAAAATCCAAGAGGGGATTGTTTCCAATGTCACATGGTATTCATCCTTCCAAGAAAAATTTTCCTCAGAAACATGGGGAAATAAACAGAATGGAAAGGATTTCATATGCATCAATGATTGGTTCATTCATGTATATTATGATATGTACTATGATAGATGTTTCGTATGCATCTAGTGCAGTAAGAAGTTATAAGATGATCCAGTTGACCTCTATTAGATGGAAATCAAGATTATCTTTATTTATTTGAGGTGTGATAAGGATATGTTCCTTGTTTATGAAGGATATAGGGAACCAGTCATCAAAATATATGAAAATTATAGTATTCAAACTTATCAAGATGACATGAATTCACAAACAAGATACATATTCACATTTAATGGAGGTATAGTGAGTTGGAAGATCTCAAAAAAGGCTATGGTCATAGATTTTACAGTAGATTCCATGTTTATTGTGACCTCGGAGGTAGATAAATAAGTATTATGGATGAAAATAATCATCCAAGATCTTGAATTTTTATATAATAGTAAATATCCTATTACACTCTATTGTGATAATATTGTAGTGGTGTCTCTTGTAAAAGAGCCATGTACACATCAACAAATGAAGCAGGTACATTGGAAGTATCATCTCTTGAGGCATTTTTAAAGATTGGTGAGGTTTTAGTGAGGAGTATTTCCAAAGAAGAAAATATATCATACCCATTTACTAAAATCTTGACTCACCATAAATATAATTATTATGTGAGTTCAATTGGACTGAATGTTATAGGAAATTGGATCTAGTCCTCATGGGAGTTTCTTGGAGTTGGTGTCCTGGGATTTGCTATTTGTACTTTAATTACAAGTATGTTTGATATATTGAATATTAATAAAACATATTATTAGATATTGTCAATTTTTCTGTAAGACTCTAATGTAATAATGTCTAACTGTATATGTCACATTGATAAGGTCATAGCAATTTACTGTTATACTGAGAACCTTGAAGTGTTATGATGATATTCTAAAAGAATGTTCTTCTCTTCGATAACATACTATGATGGGGAACATAGTTCATAGACTATTATGTGAGAGCACTCATAAGAGGATGAGTCTTAGTATAATGAAGTTCTCACTTGGTAATCACGAATATGGGAGATTATGCGAAGGAATAACTGGTAGGAATTCCACATGTTTTGTTTTCATCAGATATTCCTATATGCGAGCATGTGTAATGGTACATGGACTTTAAAATTATCATTAATGAATTTTATATCTCATGCACTTAGATTTTATTATGAAAACCATGAAGACATATATTCATGGTATGTTTGGTTACATTGTTCTTGTCATGAATCGCATGTCATTAAAGAATAAGTTAAAGAAGGATTTATCCCTTCTATATTTATGGAAGCTGATATCTCATCCATTTGATTGAAATATAACCATTGAAACAAGTTCCATGTACATGGTGTAACGATGTGTTTGTTTTAGATATTTAATGAAAGATGTACCAAGAAAATAGGTTGGTGACATAGATTTCCAACCTGCTTTGATGAGATATTATGATAAAGGGAATATATTATATAGTGAGTGTTGATTTTTTATTTTCATCATATCAAAATTATGTTATTTCTCTTGGATGCCTCGACTCGTTTCTAGACAGTAATTTTGGACATTAGGCAATCTCTCTTGATGCCAATTAGAAAGGATCCTAGAGGGTCAAACACTAAGTGTTTCTGATGATCTTGATTAAATCCAATTTGAATTTAATTTATTGAATAAATATTATTCTCAAGAATGAGGTATAATTTTATTCTTGTTTTATTGATCAAAAATATATATTGATAAATGAAATATTAAAATTAAATATTTATTTATGGTTTAATAAATAAAATAAGAGTTTGAATAGACCAAGACCATTTCTAATAAATAATATTAATTAAAATGATGGTTGGATAATATTTTTCGATGGTCAACTTGGATCTCACAATAGAACAATAATAAGAATTTTATTATTATATGGAATGAGTTTTATTAAAGGTTTTAGTATTTTTTAAGGGCTAGAATGCAATAAAAAATATCCTAACCTAAAATATACCACAATAAATAGATTGTTATTGCTAGTGTGAAGGTAATTGAAAATAGATAATTGTTTTAAATAATGAATTTTCTTTTAACTCATCTATATATCTCCCTCTCAAGAAAAATAGATGTTTGAGATATTTATTCAAGATTAAAGAATGAATGATCAAGAATGAACAACACAAGAAATTTTATTCCCCACGCAAGCACATAGAGATCGTTCAACATTAATCGGATATCAACGGACCATGTGTGGATTTTAAATAGAGGGATTCTATTCTTGAATCCTCATAGTGCAATTAAGGCAATTTGAAATGGTAATTTAATATGATTAATATCATTTTTGATGATATATCCCTAAGATAAGGTAATAACTTTTTATGACATTAAATAAATTATTTAAAAATTTTATGTTCAAGATCCTCACTCTAGGTTTTGAGCATATAAACATTAAAAGAAATGTTAATATATTTCCCACCACCACATGCTTCCACTACTCCTAGAACCATCATAAGGTGCCACTTTTCTAGATCCTTTGGCAGTATGGATAGATCCAAGAGGAAATGTTGGAGCGGAAGTCCAATGTTCGAGCTCAGTGGATGTAGAGTAGTACATACACACAATTCCAGAAAGTATGATCACTAGTCTCATGACCATATCTTTATTACATCAGATATATTGACTTTCCATTCAACAAGGAGTTGAAGCAAGTATATTCACAGGTTGTAGCAGCTTGGTTAACGCACAACCACTATTAATTTGATTTTAGATTTTATGATTTTTTTCATTTATTTCTATCACCGAATACAGTAGTTAAACATGCTCACACTTGTTAAGAATGAATTAGTGGTGTCCTACTGAATTTTATTAATCACACCTTGCAAAAAAATATTGATTCACATTCAGACTTTATCTTTAGGGATTTGGATAAGGAAAAGGGACATGTCGCTGATAGTTGAGAAAATAAGAATGGATATGGTTGTATATAGATATGGACTTCGGTGGACCCTGATGTTTTATTTATTTATTTATCTACCTATTTTTACACTAGATTGGATTTCAACTTTATAATCCCATTTATTATTATATGACATGTGTCCCATCTTTTAGTTTCCACATAATTACTCTAGTTGCTATTATATAGTTTGTTATGTATTATTTGTATTATGACATGATACTATGGGTATAGTCTCCCCACTGATGGACTTAGACCCTCACTGCTAGTCAGAAACCTCTTGTGTGCATGGAGGCATACACGAGGTCTCGTAGCACTCTAGTTCGAACCTGACATTTTAGGTGAAGGCATTACAAAAACAATTAAAAAAGACTCCATACTACAAAAAACACCGTTCTTAGTAGTGGTTTTTTCTTCTAGAGGATCTAGTTAAACATTTTCCTAATTATTTAGGAGTGGTTTCTAAAATATCTTTGTATTGAATGTTTGATATTTATTTCACAGTAGATTGATTTCTTTAGTACTGGTTTTTATGTGATTTTTTTGAGAATTTATCAATAATTTTCATTTTATTGGACTGTGATTTTTCAAAAAAAACATGAAAATAAAACATATACGATGAACCTAAAAAGCGATAAATATTTCAGTGGTTGTTAGGTTTATTGGTAGTTAATATTAACTGTGGTTAATTATGATTCTAATTCATTTTTTTAATAGTGGTTCTTAAAAATCACCTCTCAATATTTTTTTAAAAATATACTTTTTAAAAATATTTAATAAAAAAATATAAATATAAACACTTTGACATGTAATAAACTAAAACATAAATGCACAATAAAACCATCATACATACATCCTTCAAGAAACATCCATAGTTATATAAATATAAATTTATAGTCATCATAACCTTAGTCAACTGATTACCTTAGTCAACCCATACCTCAATTATCAATATATACATATAAAATATGTCCAACAACAACCCATTCCCAATATATTCCAACCCCATGACCTATTTTTCATCCTTATACCTCCATATCATCTCATCAATTGAAACATACCACATAATCTCATCAATTGTTATAAAAAAGACAGAAATTAAAACTAAACATAATAAATCAGAATTACAATAAAATCGTTGATAAAATTTAAACATACCAAAGAAACTAAGAACTAGAACCACTGCCTTATAAATAACGTCTTGAATTGAATGGTCAACCTCTTTTCTTCGGTTAAAATTTATCAACTACAATAAAAACCATAACATTTAAGAAAATAAATGCACAAGTGAAAAGAATTGGAATATATTTATAATGATGCACAGAAAATGTATTATTTTTTTAATCAAACAGAAGAAATTTTAACATAAAACAAATAATATTCCATGAAAAACACTTTTAAAACATAAATTTTCCTATTAAAAATATGATTCTGTACTTGAAACTAAAAGGGATTAGTATATAAAATTTTAATTGATTTTTAAGTCGATGAGCAATGTGCTTAGATTTTAATTAATATTTTTTTAAGAATTTGATATAAAAGCATATAATATATTTAAAAACTAAATAAATGGTGTTTGTTCAATGGTTTCATGTCAATTTGAGGGTTTTTTCTATTTTTTTTACCATTACACGCATGTTTTAGTGTTTTAAATCACTAAAAATGTGTTTATGAGAATCCTAGGAAAACCATAAATCTGAATGATGTGTTGTTAATTCATACATTTCAAAAACCATTATATTGTCATTATCCTTTAATTTAATTGCAATCCGATGATTTTTTACAAGTCTTAACCCCCCGATGCATGCTTTTAAAGGCTTCATTCCCTTTAAAAACTGTATAATGTGCCATTGTGACCACAATTCATGTCAAATTGATGTGTTTTCTACACTTAAAAATAAAAAATAACACAATGGTGTTTTTCCCTTGATTTCACATCAATTTGAGGTTATTCTCTATGGTTTTTATTATTACTTATAGATTTATGTGTTTTAAAGCACTAAAAACCTTCTTACGGGCATCCTAGAAAAAACCTAACTTGAAATGACAATACATCGATTCCTAAATTTCAAAAATAAATATATTGCAATTTTCCTCTGATTTTATGGTAATATGATGATGTTTACCTAGTTTTGACCCCCCCCCCCAATACACGTTTTTAAAGGCTTCGATATATTTCAAAACTATTTATCAATCTATTTTTCCACAAAACACACCAGATTGACATGTTTTCCACAATTACACGTCTATAATAACGTAATTGTGGTTTTACCTTGATTTCACATCAATATGTAGTCTTTTTCTATGGTTTTGACTATTACACGTGTATTTTAGTTTTTTAAAAGACTAAAAACATGTTATAGTAATCATAGGCAAACCATAAGTAAAAATGACATGTCCTCAAATACTAAATTTTAATAATAATTATTTGGCCATTTTACTATGATTTCATATAAATAAGATGATGTTTTCATTTGTTTTTACCCCCTGATGCTTGTTTTTAAAGGCCTCGGTAAATTTAAAAACTATTTACCAATCCATTATTATCACACTACATGTTATATTGATGTCCTTTCAATGTGTAAACATAACAAATAACTAAAATATAGATGTACCAGGACTTCATGTCAATTTGAGGTCTTTTCTATGGTTTTGACCATTACTTGCATGTTTTAGTGATTTAAAACACTAAACACATGTTTACAGGTATCCTGGGAAAACTGTAACTTGATATGATGTGTCGTTAGTTATTACATTTCAAAAATCAATATAGAGTTGTTTTACTTTTATTTCATGGTAATTCGATGATTTTTTTCCTAGTTTTGACCCTCCATCACATGCTTTTAAATGCTTCTATATCTTAAAAATAACTATTTAATAAGCCATTCGGACCACACCACATATCGGATTGACATGTTGTCAATGTGTATGCATCACAAAAAATTATAATGTGGTTTTCACAATATTTCATGTCAATATGGATTAATTTTTTATGGTTTTTAACATTAAACACACATTTATGTGTTTTAAAACACTAATAATCCATTTAAAGACATCCTTGGAAACCCGTAACTTAAAATGATGTCATGTCGGTTCCTACATTTCCAAAATAAATATATGGTAATTTTTCTATTATTTCATGAAAATATGACAACCTTTTTTGATTTTGACCCCCCCCCCCACGAAACATGTTTTTAAAGGCTTCAGTACATTTAAAAACTACTTACCATGCCATTATGACCACACTTCACATCATATAGACATTACGCATACACTTCAAAAATAAAACAATGGTGGTTGTCCCATGATTTGATATAAATCTGATGTTTTTTCCATGGCTTTGACTGTTGCGTGTTTTAGTGTTTTAAAATACGAAAAATGAATTTATGGGAATCCTAATAAAACTGTAACTCAAAATGAAATCTCATCTATTAATACATTTAAAAAATCCACCCATGGTTATTAAATTATGATTCCATGGAAGTCGAATGATTTTTTCCTGGTTTTGAACCCCCACCACATGTTTTTAAAGGCTTTGTTACCTTTAAAAATAGTTTACTGATCCATTCCTACTACATCACACATCATATTGATGTGTTGTTAGTGATTACATGTCAAAAATTACTAATTGGTATATTTACCCTGATTTCACATTAATATGAGGTCATATTATATTTTTTTAATGTTACACACACATTTTAGTATTTTAAAACACAAATAACACATTTACAGGCATCCCAAGAAAATAATAACATAGAATGACGTTCTGTTGGTTCCAACATTTCAAAAAAAACTATGGTTGTTTTACTTTTATTTCATAGAAATATACTGCTGTTTTCCTAGTTTTGACCCCCCATATACATGTTTTTAAGGATTCAATATCTTTAAAAATAGTTTACTGAGTCATTCCGACCACACCACATGTTAGATTGATATGTTGTCTATGCATAAATGTTAAAAATAACTCAATAATTAATTAGCCATGATTTGACAGCAATATAAGTTATTTTTCTTTTGTTTTCACCATTATATTCTTCCTTTACTCTTTTAAAACACTAAAAATGTGTTTACAAGCATCACAAGAAAACCATAAATCCTAATGACATGTTATCAGTTTCTATATTTCCAAAATTAATCTATAGTCATTTTTATATAATTTCATGGAAATATTCCAATGTTTTCTTTGGTTTTGACCCTCTGAGACACATTTTTAAAGGCTTTGGGACCTTTAAAAACATTTTACTATCTATTCCAACTGCACTACAAATCAGATTGATGTGTTATCTATGAATGCACATAAGAAATAACTAAAAATTGGGTTTATCATGAATTCATGTGAATATGAGGTCTTTTTCTATTGTTTTTATTCTTACATGCATGTTTTTGTGGTTTGAAACACTAAAACCCACTTATGAACATTCCAAATAATTTGTAACACATAATGACATATCGTCGGGTCTTATATTTCAAAAATCAATAAACCGTTTTTTCCTATCTAGTTTTATGGAAATATGATTATATTTTCCTAGTTTTGACACCCTGAAACATATTTTTAAAGGCATTGATGCCTTTAAAATTTATTTTCTAAGTCATTCCAACCACACCGCACGCCGGAATGATTTTTTGTGGATGATTAGGTGTAAAAAATAATTCAATGGTGGGTTTCATATGATTTCATGTCAATCTGAGGTTTTTTTCTTTGGTTTGGAATATTATACACATGTTTTAGTACTTTGAAACACTAAAAAATCATTTACAAGAATACCTGGAAAACTGTTACTTGGAATAACATGTTTTTGGTCCCTATATTTCAAAAAATATCCATGGTTTTTTCCCTCTAAATTTATGGAAATACAACATCATTTTTATAATTTTGACTCCATATCATGCGTTTTTAATGGATTTAGTGCCTTTAAAAATTATTTACTAAGAAATTTTGATGGCACTGCAAGTCTAATTGATATTTTTTATATGAGTACAAGTAAAAAATAATTCCATGGTGGTTATCTCAGGATTTCACGTCAATATGATATCGTTTTCTATGGTTTAAACCTTTACACACATGTTTTGGTGTTTTAAGACTCTAAAAATACATTTACAAGCATCTCAGGTAAACTATAACTCAAAATGATGTGTCATCTATTCCTACATTTCAAAAATCAATCCACAATCATTTTCCTCTGATTTTATGTTGATATGGAATCTAATTCCTTTTTTGACCCACCTACCCCCACACACACATCTTTTTAAAGGCTTTGGAACCGTTAAAAACTTTTTACTATTTCAAATCTATGAAAATGAGGTTGAATTATTTTTAAACATAAGGATAATAATATGTTATTTATTTTTTATGTGTAGGAATCAAACACACATAAATCTGTTGCAAGATGATGTCGGTATGACTCGAAGTGCATGTTTTCGATATAAAAGTGCAATTTTAGTTTTATTTAAGGAAGTTCTATGTGTTCTTTGAAAATGTGTGAATGATCTATGAAATTTAGAATTTACCTTGATAGTATAAGCTATAAGGCTAGAAATTTCCTTGGGTATCATTCTATAAATCCATTGAAATATAAAAACTAAATCATTTTCCATTTTCTCTCAACATTGATGTTATGTTTTCTTATAAGAGTCATGTTCTTTCACTTTTCCTTTCAACCTCGCAATTTATCATTGTGATTCCCTATCAATAGCGCTACTCGAACCCCCACTATGTGTAGTAGTAAATGATGATGACTCCCTACCAAATAAAACTGATGGAGTAGGTCCAGATCCCACACCCTATACATGTATGGGATTCTCCTTCCCTAAAACAATTGGAACTTCATCGTTCCGGGAAACTGATGATGATTTTGAAGGGTTCACAGACGATATTTCATGAATTTGAACCTATTAATACAAAAATATTAACAATTATTTTTTAAAATATTTGAACATCTTAATATTATCTTATTAATAAATTTTTTATTACTATGTATTGTTATTTCATTACTATAATAACATAATATTGAAAAATAAATTATAACAAAAAATCCGCCTTAAACCCAATTAATTGGGGCTGGATAGATGTATCAAATGGTGCTAAATTGGAATCATTTTATTCATGGTTCCATCCCAATTTAATTGGGTTTAAGGATTTGTTTTTTTATAATATATTTTTCATTATTTTTTTATAGTAATGAAAAAACATGAAATGAAAATGAAAAATACTTACTCTAACATCTTTGGTAGGTTCATTTACAAAACTGACATCAAATTACCTATGCACATTAAACCACATCTATGTATGGACAACATAGTAACCTAATTAATTATCCTTTATAAAAAATATAAAAAAGTTATAAAAAATTTGACATATAATAAAATGATAAAAATAATAATGAATAACATACAAACCAAAATTATTCTTTTTCTAAAAAAACTCTAAGTCACACTGATATGAAGAATGAATTATTTCTCATGGTTCATAGTATTTTTTTCAATAATTCATACAAAAAATATCAACATTAATAAAAATTATAATTTTATTTTGTTTATGTTATTACGATACTCTAAATTTTGCAATTACCTCATGAGATGCATCTCTGTTAATATCGACAATCGAATTCCATTTCACATGAGAAATTCATTCAAACACTTTATCATATATCTGTCACGAGCTCAAAGATATTTCATTAAACTCATGTCATAATATTTATTTAAAATCTCACCATTTCTTTCCTATTTTTTTCATAGTTCATGGGCGTGAAATAGAGCCTGGGACATCGATATGAAAAAACATTTAGAAATAAAAAACATAACACTGTATAAGTATATTACAAAATTTTATTCATGTCATGTAAATTAGTTTTCAAGGAATATTAAATTAAATTACATTTAATTAAGTATCAAAAACCTAATTTTCCATGTTTTAGGAATATGACTCCAATATTTATAATTAATGGGAATGCTCGTTTTATCACAAATAAGTCGCCTAGTAATCTGCCCATAGATTCTGGGAACATCATTAGCAGGCACCCCAAACTCTTCAAATGGAATGATTATGTTAAATTCCATCAGGTCTCAAACATCTTTCATGTTCATATTTATATATCTTCTATTGTTATTTTTTCCCATTTGAAAAATGAATTAAACAATTAATAAAATATATATTATTTTTTCAATGACATACATATCAGTAATAGTAACTCACCGATATCCACTAGATGAAGGGACGAACAAATGCTCTATAGCTGGAGGTGAATTGGATGGTGGGATAATAAAATCATATGGGGAATGGCTGGCTCGCTAGTATTCTCAAGTACAACTGAATCACTCAGATCCAATGAATATGACAGTAGTTGTGGTGTTCTCCGAGATGATAACCAGCTAGGATTTTGAAATTTATTTGTTTTCAGCATTATTGAAATTCAATTGGTTCAGATATATTAAATGAATAGAAAATTAAAAACTAATAAATTTTTACAAAAAGAATAAATAAAAACTAGAACGATGTATATATGTATTAAGCACTTATCCATCTGAAACTGTAATATAATTTAATTACTGTTTTATACATTCAATTATCTTCATCTACATTATCTTCATTATTATAAACCATCATTGTGACGAGTGATTCATTTTCACCCTCTATTTCAAGTTCTATTATTTCCATATTGTCAATAAAAAATTATTCAATGTCTTCTGGTTGATTAGGTTCACTGTCATGAAGTACCAATTGATCTTCATCACTCACATCATATAATTCTCTCTAATATAAGTGTAAAAAAACTCTAACCTTCATGTATTTCATCATCCACATAATAAACTATCTTCACTTAGGAATCCAAGATAAATGGATCATTATCTACATGCTCATTGGTATGGATAAATCGAGAGAAGATGATAAAATTAAAATGTACTGAATCATTATTTAAACCCATATCAATATTAACCCACTTTAATTTGAATATGAAAACCAAAAACTAACCATTATTGTTTACTTCAATTATATCATCAAAATTTCCATAATATCCCAACTCTGTAAGTATATAAACCACTATTTTGAGTTTTTAAGACTTCTTCCTGATAAATTGTATGAACCCTAAATCCATGAACATTGTAGGCATCGAATATCTTAGACTTTCTTAGAGGACCTCAAGCCAAAAAAAGCTTATCATCATTTGATATTTCAGCTTGATTTTCATAATTCATTATCGAGAAAAATATATATAAATATTTAGTTTTAACATAGAAAAAATAACTACATGTCAATAATATTAATATGAGTATATACTTACCTAATGGGTGATCCATTTGACAATCTCCTTATTAACATCTTTTTTTTAATTCCATCTCATTTCAAGATCTACCCCTTAATTACTTATTTGTTTGACATCGAAATTCATCAATAAATGGATCTGTAATAAGTCTATTGAGCAGTATATATCTTTGTGCTTATAGAAACTCCAATTCATTTAGTGTAAAATTTGACACCTTTCCAATTGGTTATTCAATAATTAGAAATATCGATAATAAGTTTTCAAAATGATAATTAGTGGAGATATCATCAAAACATTAAACATGACTGAATCTAGTCACAATACCATCCAAATACCTTGAATACATGGTCAATCACTCTTTGTATATGTAACCTTTTGCAATAGAGCCTTTTGGTTCACATTTATTCATCATAAATGATTTCAAATGACCTATGTACCATATGAAAAAAAAATAAACATATAAATTTTTTTTGCAATAATTTAGTAAAATTAAATTCACTAATGAAAATAAAAATAATAACATTGTACCTTTCAATTGGATACATCAATTGATAATGTTCTGGTCAGCCAAGTTTAGCTTCTTCAACTAAATGAACAGTCAAATGAATCATAACAATGAATAATGAATGAGGAAATAACATCTAAAAATAAAAAAGTGTCAAAACATTTCTTTATTGAAGTTTATCAAGCTCACTTGGATTTATATTTTTTCTACAATGCTCTTTTAAAAAGGTACAGTAGTTTATTATTCAGTTAACATATTACAAAATTTCAATGAAAACAACTATTCCATAAAAATACATGAGTTGTGAATTTTCAATCCATGTAACTTTCAATTTTTTTAGTCAATGCACCTTGATATATTACTTGAATATCCTTCTTCCACTTGTAAATTCATTAATGTTTGAAGGAATGCGTCTTTCTCTTGATTTTTCATTGTAAAAATAGTCGAAGGTTACTTTCCATTCCCATTTTCCTAAAAATCAAGCTTTATATTCATTAAATCAAGATTCTTAAGAGCATTAAGGCGATACTTTGATTTTCCCTTCTCATTAAGCAATGGGAAAATTACATTGCCATAAAAATTTTTCTCAATATTCATTATGTCAATATTATAACATATCAAATTAAACTCCTAACGAGGAATTTTGAAAAATATAACCTTTATTTTTTTGTTCTAGATGCTTCAAATATTGTACATTTTACCCTTTTCCCCTTCTTTAAATTGATTATATTTTCCAAACTCATCAATGACACTCATTTATTGTCCCATGATTTCTGAACCTAATAACACTTTTAGTGGATTTCTCATTTTATTATCTTTATTGAATTGTGTCTTATTAAACCTATATTTATGAGAAGAAATAATGAAATTAATGATGATGCATAAAAACATCATTTTCTTCTATGAGGTAATTATTGATGAACAAAATTACAAACTAGACAAGACAAACAAGTATGAGTGTTCCAATTAGATAAATTTCTTAATCCAAAAATGTTAGTATTTGTCTATATAAAAATAGCAAGTATTTTTAATAGTTTTCTCATTGAAGCGTCATATGTTTCTATTCCATCATCTCATAATTATCACAATTATTTTATTATAGGTTGAAGGTAAACATCAATTCCATTTCTAGGCATTTTATTTCTTGAAATAATCATCCAAATAAAAAATTAATATTTATTCATACACATCTTTGGAGTTAGATTATATGGGATCAAAATAACTATCCAAATACATTAATTAGTACATAAAGTACATAAGGGTTTAAAACCATCAAAATCCCATCCCAAACGTGAATACATAAGATTTGAAGAACAATATTGATATAATGAATCAAAAATTTTCTATGATGTTGAATCTTTTGGATGTCTCATCAAGCCATCATTACTATCATGATCATGTCACTTTATTTCGTATGTAGTCTTAGATGCCATGAATAATCGTTTCAATCATCCTATCAGTGGAAAGTAATGAAATAAATTTGAAGGAGTTTTCTTATTTTTTTCTTCTTGGGGTTGCATTGATTTATACTATCATTGTTGTTCATTGAAATTGATCTAATTTTATGACATGTTATGAATTATCCTTTGTCAGACTCTTCTCCCTTGTAATGCATGAAATCATTAAGGAATTAATATATCTTTGTATAATACAATACAAGTTTATTTATGACTTTATTAATCTCATAGAATGATTCAAGGATCATAGCTTCACTAAATGCATCATGAAGAAACTCTGTAATCATGTACATTTCTTTGTCAATAATTTCACAAAGACAGTTTATATGATACAACATAAGTAGAAAAAAACATAGAATACATATCACACTCTTCATACAGTTCTTGTTGCACGTCTTCAACTAATTCATAACGCTCATTTATTAGGTCGTTGAACTTATTTGAAGGATTGAAATTATCAGTGCCAATTGAAGGTTTTTTTATCAATTAAAATCATGGACATTACATCCTGCAAAGGGAAATGTTTCATTTATCAAATTTCAAACTGAATTCCCCTCTTGAGGGTCACTTTGTGTTTCGTTGATAGGATTGTCTTTGTTTTGAATTTCCATAACAATATATTCACCATGCCAAATACTACATACATATTGAGTTGAAAATTGTTTCTATATAAAATGATCATATACTTAATTTCTATTTAACCATCACTTGAATTTTCAATCAGGACATACACATTTTATTCTACCATCCACTGATCAGTTTTTAACTACATAATATATTTTTTACAAACTCTTGTCATAATGAGGTTTGTTTTGAGGTAATTTAATACAACTTTTATCCATAGGTATTTGATTTTCACTCTTCTCCCTGTATAATCAGATATAAATATTTAAATGGTTAATCAAACATGTACAATTAATAGTAATCATCAATTAACATTGTTAATATTGGTCACCTAATTTATCATATAATTCTATAAATATAGCATATAAAATCATGGTGAACATACATGTACACTCAGTATGTTCGTACTTTGAAAGTCTCATGCCAGTGTGGAAGAAGCATACAAATACATTAGTGAATAATCAATAAAACCAAATGGTTTCTTATCCTCTAATCAACCATTATCCAAGAATCACGAAGGCATACCCACCAGGAATTCTTGAGGGATAAATGAATCATGCAGTTACATACTATTTATAACCCCACATATAAACACGCATTCATCATATAAATGATTCATGATCCCCATTTATAATATGCATTACTGCTAGTTATGATCATATGATTCCTAAGTGATAAAATTTATCATTTGATTGTACAATTTGTTATACTACATAATTATATAGCAAACCAATCATACAATATTAAAAATTGACACCTTATGATTGGGGAATGCATTCTCCAAGAAAAGGGGGAGAGGGGTCACCGTTGGGGATCGCCATCAAGGAGTAGGGGGGTCATTGTGGGGTCATCATCAAGTAGAAAGTGGGGTTGGGGTCACGAGGATCATATGTGAGAGTGGGAAAATGGGTGGTCACCATCGAGGATGAGGGGTGAGCTGTCAGTGGTAAGTGGGGGACGGGGGGGGGGGGGGGGGGTATGTTGTTGGAGTGAAGGGGGGTGAGTGTTGAAGAGATGTCATGTCGAGGGTGTGGGGTTGTCACCTACATTGGGGAGAGGTGCGACCGAGGTGGAGGGGTGGTCGCCGGTGTCGGGGATAGGGTGGGTAGAGGAGGGGTAATCACTGGTGCTAGAGAGACTCATGATCGAGAGTGAGGGGAAGTCACTGGAATTGGGGACAGGCGCGATCGAGGGAGAGGGGCGGTCACCGATGTTGGGGGAGGGGCAGGGTTGAAGGAGAGGGGTGGTCATCAACGTTAGGGAGAGGTGGGGCTGAGGGATCAATGGGGGTAGGGGGAGGGAGGGAGTCACTAGAATGAGGAGAGTCATGGTTGAGGTGGGGGCGGTCACCTGTGTTGGGGAGAGGTGAGGCTGAGAGGGAGGGATGATTGCCGATGTTGAGGAGAGGCGCCGCCAAGGGGGAGGGACAGTCGCCAGCATCGGGGAGAGGCACGACCAAGGGAGCGAGGGGTTTAGGGCATCAGATGGAGGGGATGGGGTCATTTATTTTTTAAAAATATTATCAATGGTTTCATTGAATCTTCCACTAAATTTAAAATATATTTAATAATGTTTTTTTAGTAGTGATTATTAGAACTTCCACTAATAAACTTTCACTAAGACCACTCTTTTTTGTAGTGCAAGATAACATAGTTTGATTGAATCATACCCTTAATGTGACATATATAATTTTATTATTTAATCTAAAGATATAGAAGTCTCCATGAAATACCATCTCTCGAACGTCTCAAACAATTGGATATCTTTCACTAGAATTGTTTCCCACTTTATGAATTTTCTCACCCATTGTATTTTTTATTAGTATAAGGAATTTATCTCACTACAAGAATTATCACCCAAAGGAATATATTTTTTACATTAAGTAATTTTATTCACACCTTGATGTGATATAGTATTTACATGCACAACATCATATTATATCATCATATGACATCAATGAATTTTGAAATTAAATCATTGATTCATTGTACAAATGTAACATCCCGAACCCGGATGTCACTCAATTGTGCCCCAATACCGGTTGGCTATATGGCCTCAAGCAAATATTCTGAAATGCCAAAGTATTATGAATAGCAGTTAGGGACTAGGTGAGTCATTTGGGAGACTATACCCCCATTACCATAATTTATCACAACGGAAGTCAATCACATTAAATAGTGGAAGAAGATACAATAAGAAAACAATAGATAAAATAGACAAGTAATAAAAGAATATATAACAAGCCAGAAGTGTCTCATATACCATGATGTAGATGATACATGTATCTAGAAAATATCCAAAATAGGTAAATAGAAATATAAAAAAATACAAGTATCTAAAATCCAAAACAACTGAAAAGTTCTCCTGTAGCATCACATGCCTCATCTTAGTCATATGCTCCAATGCTCTAAAACAATGATCAACAAATATTTTTAGGGTGATTTCCCCTACTATCACCTGTAAGTATATAATCTATTTGGGTCCCCAAGGAGGCCCAAATTGGATGTGAGATAAACATGTCGGTAGGATTCCACCTAAATATCTATATTGTTCTACTAAGTACTATAAAATATGCTAAACAAGTGAAAGTAAGTAGTAATGTAAGTGTGAAAGCCCAATGAATATAACTACTGCAAACAAGTAATACTTAACAGCCTCTTGTGGTTCCCTGCAACAAGTTTTGGCTCCTAACAAGGCATCTACAAGAAATATAACCAAACAACACAGCCATTCCACATAACCATTAATATCATGTCTACACGTCCATACCCTATAAAGAAAACTATATCAAAAACCCATGACCTTGTCGTACATCCACAATAATATATCCCACATTCATGTCGTATAATGAAGTGTAGATAACGAAGGGCTGGATCTATGGTGATGAAGAAAAAGGCATCCTCTTTGAGTCTCAGGAGAATCTCTATGGAAACATGGCATAGGCACTGGTTGGAATCCAAGGAGCATGTGTACCAACATGTCCTACGTGAGTCCATGATAACTGGATCTAAGGGGTAGCAAAGCCTAAGGCATCTCATGGAATAAATACCAAAGGTGCATAGTCAGACAAGGTGTCCACTACCGCATCCCAGATCCATGTAGATCCATTCATGTAATCTATGTAAATCATCAATCATTCCTTGTCTTTCATAATTTCAAACCATATGAGTCTACCCACTCATATAAACAATTACATTCAAAAGAATTAAATGAGTATACCCACTCATTTAAACCATTATATCTCATGAGTATTCCCACTCATGTACTCTACATTCATTTAATCATGTCATATAGATATAACCACCCACTTATCACAAATTTCCATTTAACACATCACAAGGGTATACCCACCCATTAATCACAATTACCAACAAAACTATTTAAGCAATCTAAAAATATCCAATGAGTATACCCACTAATTTGAAAAGTTCCATTTATGTATTTAATAAAGATAGGCATTGAATATTATAATAACATAAGGTAATGAGGCATGATATCTCCTATGTTGGTAATTCAGCCTCATTTAAGTACAATCGAGCTTCCTTAAACTAGGAAAACTCGAGGTCACACCCCATGGGTAGTTCATCAATAGTAAAAACCAATGTAAAGGCATGGTGAACCCCATGGGTGTCCTTGGGCAAGGTCAGAAACCAAAAACGTATCTCAAAGAACCTAAGGGAGTCCCAAACAGGTCCAAACTCATCTATTTCAGATTAACACTTTAATATCGGGCCCGTACTAAAAAGTCCACTGGGCAGAAAAAAGGTCAATAGCTCTATAAAGAATCAAAAGCCGAAAGAAAAGTATTGACCACCTACCTTATCTAATTAGTGGATTTCTCATATAGTATCAAGTCCTAATTCATCCTTGTTGGGAATAAATCTAAAGAACATATGAAGAATAAGAAATTAGGGAATAAAGGCCTAAATCCAAACAATGCAACTGTTGTTCTGAAGAATCAAGAATGGCTATAAATGAATCAATATCTGACCATTGTGGTTCCAAAAAAATAACAAAGAAATAAATGGAATTCAAATGTGTGCTATATTTTTAAATCTATATAAGAAAGTTTATATTATTCAAAAGAGAGAAAAAAGGCTTTTGTCCAAAAAAAGAGGTCCCTGCCTCTATTTTTAAAAAACATAGTTGGGAAATTACATGAAAAGTAATTTCCTTACATGGTGTGTAATGATCAGTTTTCCATTAATGGGGAAAACACTTATACATCGTGAAAGGTCCTAGACAAACCATTACATGTTATGAAATCGGATTTCACACTGTGTAATCCAATTACACATCATGTAATTTTCCTGCAATCGGTACACAACCTTATTGCGTATTATTTCCCAAAAACAACCCAAACAGCGCATGGGCCAGTTGAGGGTCTAAGCCAAAAATGAATGTAAATGATTCATACCTCAACAATAACCTAGGATCATACAGGCATCCCCCCTTAAATAAATTATTCCCCGAATTTCCCTCTCACAGGTAGTCAAGATCCATTTGAAAAAACTCCTATCACTGAGCACATATGTCGTCCTCCCACTCCTATGTATCATCTTGTGAACTGTCTTTCTTCCATAGAACATGCACTAAAGGAAATGACTAGCCATGTATAACCTTCATTCTCCTATCAAAAGTGTGAATTACATGCTCCTTGAAGGATGTGTCAAATTGTAGCTCAACCTCCTTGGGTGGAAAAGTGTGAGATGGGTCCGAATTATAATGGCGTAGGTGTGATACATGGAAGATTTAATGCATGTCTTAGTACCTCTGAGGTAACTAAAACTAATAGTCTACTTCTCTGACTCTCTCAAGAATCTCTAATGGTCCAACACATAGTGGTGAAATCTTACCCCATATCAAGATCCTTCTAAGTCCCAACCTTACTGAAACACATAAAAAGACCCGATCCTTCACCTCAAACTCTAGAGGTCATATACGATGATCTATATAAGATTTCTGTCAAAATTGTGTAGTGTCCATCTACTTATGAATCAACTGGATCTACTCAGAATTATCTTGCATGATACAAGGTCCTATTAAAGCTACCTCACCTACCTCAAGACATCACAAGGGTGATTGGAATAGCATACCGTACAAATCCTTGTAAGGAGACATCTGTATCGTTTCCTGATAATTGTTATTTTAGGAGAACTCATGTGGATGAATGTGTCTCTCCCAAGATCCCCCAAAATCTAGGACACATTCTCTCATCATGTTTACTAGAACTTTTATCATACACTCTGATTGTCCATCAGTCTTAGGGTGGAGGACTGTGCATGTGGCCCATCCCCCCATAAGCTCGGCACTCGACTGGGTCACAGTCATGCTGATTCTTCATGTGTCCTCTCCTGCCACACTATTGGAAAAACATCGATCTACTAGCACTCATATCCTAACTGATGCTCATCTCAAGGCAAGCATCAAAACGGTGCTTCCTTCCTGAAGATGTAGAACCACTAGGTTGAGATGAAACATTACCCTACTCTATATCCTCAAATTCCGTCAGGTTCCACTCTTTAATAAGTGCCTGATTCACAATCATAATGATAGAGGTCAACCTGAACACGTTTACCTAGGATTTGATAGTACGTCAGAGGCCTTCCTCAAAGCATCTCTCTCTTGACAACTCATCAGTAAGGTACATCAGTGCAAAACTATGAAACTCTGTAAAGTATGTTGAGTACTTTATAACTGTCATGGTGCCCTGATCTTGATGGAAGAACTAACTAGATCACAATTCCCATAGTGTCTTGGGGTAAAATTAGTCAAGGAAGTAGGTCTGGAAATCAGTCCAACCCATATCTCATAGCCTTTCAGCCCGGTTTAGAACATTCGACCAGTGCTTTACTACTCCATGTATCATATAAGGGGTGAGCTTGACCCTCCTCACAAGAAGTGTCTCCAGATGTTTGAAGATAGCTAGTGTGGTCTCAAGCCACAACTCAAAAGCTTGTGGACCATCATCCCACAAAAACGTGAAAAGATATTGCTACTAGAATACACATGTCATCATGCCAACAGTCATGGTAGGATACGGTTCTCCTTGAAAAGTATACATATAGAAAAACAACCCCTTGGGGAACTATACCTTATCACGTATGTTTGAAATAGTCTATTGTACCATAAAAAGAACTAATAGAGGATTAAATAGTATCTCATGTCCCACCGCCTTCGAAGCATGGTCATCGCCACCCTCTTGGAATACCATTGGAGGTTTTCATGGTGACATGCCTCTACAATGAAAAACACTCGCCTCAGAAAGGAATGATATCAAAGCCACATCTCAAAAGCGTAGGACAGGTCAAAACCCTCCTAAAAACAAGTCATAGCACTCAACCTAGTCCTAAATCCATGACTGTATAAAGAACAACCACAACACAACAGGAAACACTACCTCTCACCCACTCAAAATCTTGGTGTAGGTCAAGTATCTATTTTCTATTTATTTTCAATTAACAGTCATTATTTTACATGATTTAACCAATGGTTCACCCTGTTCCGATCCTTGAGGACCCATAACACCTCATGAACCAAAATTTGATTCCCATATAATCCATACAAATTAAATTCACTTTAAAATTTGAATTTAAAAGGTACGTTATTTTCTATTTCATAAGGGCGCATACACCTTATTAATTGAATGATGATGTCATTTCTCAATCCTCTGCACAAATTCTATCACAAAATGACGAACAAATATTAGATCACCAATCACAATAGCATGCATAAAATAATTTACCTTAAATGGCATGACATAATGCATGATATGTGATTTCTAACAAGAGACTATACGATGCATGAGATAGAATACCCTCATCTCATTGGTTTACAAAAAAATAGAACCCAAAATTGCATCAATAATATCAGCATAAATCATGTGTGTTTCCTAATGGTGAAATCAAATCATCTGTAATAGTAAAAACCAAAAAATAGCAATTTCATTTAGGGTAATTTGGATTTTTCTTATACACGGGTTAGCTACGCTCGAGCAAAGCTCATAAACAAATACCATTTTACTTCATATCCTTGTCTATTGTCTCTTAAAAGTAAATCAAAACAAAAAATAAAATTTCTCTGATACCTCTTTGTGACATCCTGAACTCGGATGCCACTCAATAGTGCCCCAAGCCCGGTTGGCTACATGGCCTCAAGCGCACTCCTCAAATGCCAGATGCTTCCGACTAGTTGTGAGGGCCTAGTTGAGTTATTGGGGAGACTATTAACTCATCACCAGAGTATATCATAGTGGATGTCAATCAAATTCAATAGCAGAAGTAAATAAAATAAGCGGACAATAGGTAAAATAGATAAGAAAGAGAGTAATATATAACAAGTCATAAGTGTCTCATATACCATGATTCATATGATACATGTATCTTGAATAAATCCAAAAAATATACATGGAAATAAATTACAATACATGTTTCCAAAATAAAAAATGATCAAAAAATTTCACAGTAGCATCACAAGCCTTAGCTGGGTCTCATGCTCCCATGCTCTAAAGAAATGATCAACAACTAGTGTTAGAGTGCCTGCCCCTACTATCACGTGAAACCTTATAATTTGTTTGGGTCCCCACAGAGGCCCAAACAAGTTGTGAGATAAACATCCCAGTAGGCTTCCACCCAAAGATCTATACAATTCTAAGATGCACTATGAAATTAGTGAAACAAGTACAAATATGTATTAATGTAACTGTGAAGGCCCAAGGCATATAACCAACACAAACAAGTTATACCGAACAACATCTTGTGGCTCCCTACAATAAGAGGCAGCTCCTATCAAGGAACCTATATGAAATATAAACAAAAACACATCCTATTCATAAAACAATCCATATCCTGTCCACATAGCCTTTCTCTATAAAGAAAACCATATAAAAATCCCACGACCTTGTCGTACAACCACAATCATATATCCTGCAATTGTGCCATATAATGAAGTGTAGACCATGAAGGTCTGAATCCAATGTATTGAAGATCAAGGCATCGTCATGAAGTCCTAGTATCATCTCGATAGAAACTCAGTATAGGCACTGTTTGGAGTCCTAGGATCATGTATTCCAGCATGATCTACGTGAGTCCAATCAAGCCGGATCTAATGGAAAACAAAGCACGATACATCCAATATAATCAAGACCCAAAGTGAATAATCAACCAATGTGTCCACTACTGCATTCCAAATCCAGGGAGATCTGTCATTGGAATCCATGTAAATCATTAACCATTCCATACATTTAAAAATATCTAACCATATGAGTCTACCCACTCATATAAAAAATTTCATTCAAAACCATTGAACGAGTATACCTACTCATTTAAACCATTACATCTCATGAGTATAACCACTCATGTACTCCACTTACATTTAATCATGTCACATGTTTATACCCACCCACTTATCACCAATTCCCTTTAACACATCACATGGATATACCCACCCATTAATCATAATTACCAGAAAACAATTTAAGAAATCTAAAAAAACTAACAAGTATATCCACTCATTTAACAAGTTCCATTTGAGCATTTAATCAATTTAGGCATGACATATTATGATAAAACAAGACAAGGAGGCAAGAAAACTGTGACAAAGAAACTTTATGTGCATATTTTTTATCAAATAATGAGGCTTTTTTTATTTTTTTAATGATAAAACCCATCTTTTTGAATTTTTTATTAAAATAATGGGTAATTTTAATTTTAAAAATTTTATGTGAAAAATTGAGGAAAGTGCAAAATTTTTGATTTTTGAAAGATTTTTACTACAAGGGTATTTTTTCATTTATTAAAAAATATAAGTAAAAAATTAGTGATTAATTTTATTTATAATACTGTTTTTTATTTTCTTCAGCTTTATCTTTATGACCTAGAGCTGATTCGAGATCTATTAGTCCAAAAAAATCATTGAATTTGGAATCTTTTCTGGGCAGACAGTGTGGACCTCACCACCATGCCAGATTCACAAATTAGTCTCCTCGCCTCTCATTTAGGTTATTGTACTTGGGATATCACTAGGACACATATGAATGACTCTAGAACAATTTAGGTGGAGTTTTGAAGTCATTAAGGTTTCCAATGATCGTTATACATTTGATGGAAGCTTCCTGGAAATTTCAGCCATAAATAGACTTATTCAATGAAAATTCCATACTTCCTTAATACGATGTCTAAATGAGCAGAAATGTGGAGGTTGAAAGGAAAACACATTTATAGAAAAATTTTATGAAGGATTCCATTTGTTAATCGACCATTTATTATGCCAAAAATGAACAAACATTTAGGGGATATATTTATGCCTATAAAAGGAGGCTATCGCCTCCTTCCCAAATCATCAGCTCGACATCAATAGCCAAGGAGGGTTCCCAACGGGGCATGGAATGATTCTACACCTCTATTACCATCCCATTTTATCATTTTATTTTATTTTCATTTTAGTTTGGTATTATATTTCAATTGTAATTCAAATTTTTTTATTTTCAATCCATGCCTTTGTGTTTCTCCATCCACTTTTCTTCATTTCTTTCCATATATCTATCTTATCATCCACACACTCCACTAAGTAATATATTACTCTTGGAAATGAATGGATAACCCCATGACATATCCAAATGGTAGGCGAAGGTGATCATGAATTTTATTTAATGTTTAATTTTATGTTTGTAGATATATTTGAGTAGTATGCATGGGTATATCGAATGTCCGTAATGTTGTGACTACCACCGATAACATGCAACTCAATCTATCCATATTATTTTATTTAATAATTTTACCTCTCTCAATTGGATAGTTCTTCAAACATTGGAGTTGAGATAATCAATGGATGAAATTTCTTCAATTGAACTGGGTCGTGGAAGATGACACATTCTAGACAAAGGTGTGTCACTAACATGGAATAAAGGAGAAGGTGGAAATGAGAGTGCTCAAACATTAAATGATATTCCACAATTTATAAATAAAGAATAGTAGTTCAAACATGAGATTTTGTGTTTGGATTATCAAACTGAAATAAAACATATAAAGGAGAATAATGATTGAATATTTAACCAACCCACACAACCATGTTATTTATTATTAATTCATTCTATTTAGACTTGAATAGTAGTATGAATTTAGAATTCTTGATTCACATGTCATTATTTTAAATAATAAGAAACCCAAAAAGATTTTAATCACTTTCATCTAATAAACAAAACCACCCAAAGAGATATAATAGGTTAATTAAATAAATACAGTGTTATACATTGAGAAGGATCTTTAAGAGAGATGACCCTGGTTAGCCACTATTCTTCACTAAGAAAAATATAATTATTTTTTTCCACACCCCACAACAAACGTGCGTCAAAACTGACGCAGTTTCTGGGGATCCAATCATTAGTTCATTTACTTTTTCTATTTACAGATATTAGTTATATATCATTTTATTTAGAAAAACATAAAAAATACTTCCATGATGTTTTCAAATTCAGAATATTATTCATGGAAAAATTAATCATAGGTGTAACAACAAAAACAAGAAGTACATGAATATTTTAGAAGAGATCAGATGCATGAACTTAGAGAAATCATTGAACAACTAACCAGAAAGGCTAATAGAGATTTTGATTATGTTCATGAACTAATAGAGAAAACAAACCCTAATCCAGAGGAAGAAAATGAGAAAGTTGTGGAATAAATTTCACTACTTATATTTGAAATTGAAGAACCTGAGGAAGCAAGGGAGGAAGGAATATCTACTTAGCTACAAGTGGGAGATCAACAAAGTTTGGATGAAGTCTTGATTAAATATGAAAAACTACCTAACATCCCCATACAATAAAAAGAATAAAATTCATCACCACAGAAGGAATAAACCACCCAAGTGGTGGAATTTGAAGTCAAGATGGAGGAGCCTGACTACCTACCTCCATCCTCAGAGAGTATAATCCAAGAGGCACATACCACTAAGGCAGAGATTGAAGCAGAAAGGTATTTGAACCATTCATTGAATCTATCCCTTATAATTTTATTGAGTATGAATTCTATATCATTCCATGTGGTTTTGATTATAAAAAATTAGATAACCTCTACTCTAACTTGGAGGATTCTGAATAACCTCTATGTTCACATGCTGAGGAATATATGGAGCTCCTTAGACACATTGAATGATTATTGAAGGAATGTAATAAAGATATGCCAGTGTATTTTACTAAGGAAACCATAAAAAAAGATGCTTTGATGGTGAATAATTTGATCTTGATACTTCATGTTTTAATATTATTCAAATTGATTTACACTCTGACGTTCCCATTGACTATTATTTTGATTAAGCATACCTCAAGTAACTAATGGATATAGATGAAGAGGTTGTACAAGTATCAGTAAAGAAGAAGGATGACTAATAATTCATCATACCCATAAAATGAAAGCTATAACTCATTGTAAAGGGGGGATATGGTGTACTCTGTCCTAGAAGGATGATAGAAAATCTGGGAAAATTCACATGTGGTTGTTCAAATCAAAGAAGATTTATCCTCCATCAGAATTTGGATAACAACAGGTACTTCCATTTAGAGGCAGTCATAATTCAGGGCCCACTTGGGGGAAAATAACAAGATTAATCTTTACATGGTTTCTAGGAATTTATATTTCAATTTATTTTCATTGAAATAATTTGGCATGTGGTCCCCTACCGTTTTTATTTTGATATTAAATGAAATTGTCATTGTGATTAATTGAGTAATTTTCTTTTGTAGGATCATGTCGGTAGAAGGAAGCCCAAAACACTAATGGCGACGGACCATGTTTCATGGAAAAAGGTTGTTTAATTTTAGTGTTTTATCTTTTAAACTCTATACATTCTTTTCCACAATATGTTTTTATCTTTAAAGATAAAATTGCATGCCCACACTTGAATTCATGTTTTACTCGACTTATCAAAGAGACATGAGTTTCTTATGAATCCTGTGATTCCCTGTTTTATATTTCAATGTTGATATGATTAAATGATTGAAATGAATAATTGAATTTTTAAAATGAAGCATGGATATTGATGTAATTCCTCATGATTTAAAGGAATTAATTGATTCATGTAAATTAAATTTTTCTACCATCTTTCATGCATTGAATTTCTGAAGTTCATGTGAAATTATTTATTAGTCATTCCTTGAGTGATGGTCCAATGTTATATTTTCCATTACCAAGAGGATTTGTAGACCATGTACATCCTATTTATTCTTGAGCATATTTTTTGGAAGATCTTGGTACATGTAACTAACAAGAAATTTTATTGAAACTTATCAAAGCTATCACTATGAAAAAACACATTTAAAATGATTGAGACATATTTTAGAAATCCAATTTTCCTTAAAACCCCACCTTTACATCAATCCTTATTTTATCCCATAGAGACCATGAATGACCTTTATAGGAATGAGCCATGTTTCAAGCCATGTTTATCCATTCCAACCCTCCTTTGAGTATTTTCCTGATATTTCAAAGTTGAAGTGTTGGGTTAAAGGGAATCAAGGTGGACGAAATAATATACATTGTAAGGAAGAAGTGTGGGGGTATTATTGAGGTAATTGTAAATGGTTTTGGAATCATTCATTATACTCTATTTTTTTCCCACTTGAATTAAACAAAACATAAATGTCAAAAAGAACCAACAATAAGAGAAAAAAATGGGTTGTGATTTGGGAAACCCATAAATCACCATTTTCTAGACCGATGATCTTATGATCATATGTGGTTAGAAGATGGATGCGAGATTTGATATAATCATAACTTTCAAAAACAGAATAAAAAGAAAAAAATAAACAAAAAATCAAGAGGGTGCAAAAATCTTTCATTATTCTTACTTGATCATAACCTTTCCTTTTAGTTTTGGGAATTATGTGTTGCTACATTGAAGGGTATAATTTCATTATATTTTTACTTTTGATATCATGCATAGTACTTAAGAGATTAGACTCCTACTTGAGCCTTAATTTTTAAACCATAAAATCCTACCAACCTTAATCCTCAATGTCAAAAGAACCTTAATTGAAAGTCCTCAAGATTTTATGTGTGTTTTGTCTTTACAAAGTGGAGAAATTAGTTCATTTAGAAGCCTATGGATAAGGAGAATGTTCTCGAGATATGAGAATAAATTTACTTGAAATGTATCATGAGTGATGAGATAAAAGAATCAAATGTGAGGTAAATCATGACTTGTTAGGTTTAATAATAATTAATAAATGAACTTGAATGAATGAAATGATATGTTCCATAAATTTTCAAAGGGTAAAAGTAAAATATGTGAATTATTTGTTTCTTTGAAAAATGGGAAATTAAATTGAAATTTTATACAGATTTCTGAATGTTTGATTTCACATTGAATTTTTTTTATATTATTAACTTGGAATTTTAATATTGGTAACATTGGTGTCCTCTGATTTCCATTTTGAGATTTTATAGATGGGGACAAGCATGGTTTAAGTGTTGGGTTATTTGACAGAGAAAATTTATGTGCATATTTTAGCTCAAATAATGAGGATTTTTAATGTTTTCCAATGATAAAACCCATGTATTTCAATGTTTTATTAAAATAATGGGTAATTTAAATTTTAGAATGATTATGAGAAAAATTGATAGAAGGGAATAATTTTGGATTTTTGAAATATTTTTACCACAAGGGTATTTTTTCATTTCGTAAAAAATATAATTCCAATATTTGTGAATTTTTTAGAATCTTTCTATTATTTCATTCAAAATTCTCTTCAGGTCCTAGAGTTGATTCGAATATCTATTAGTCCAAAAAAATCATTGATGTTGGAAACTGTTCTAGGCAGACAGCATGGACCCCTCCACCATAACAGATGCACAAATTAGTCTCCTCACCTCCCATTTAGGTTATTATACTAGGGATAGCACTAGTACACATCGAAAAAAGTATAAAACAAATTTGGGGGAGTTTTTAATTCCTTAAGGTTTCCATTGATCGTTATACATTTGAAGGAATCTTCTTGGAAGTTTCGGCTATAAAAATCCCTATTCAATGAAAATCACATAACTCCTTAATCCTATGAATAAATTATATGATGGTTGGAGGGTGAATGGAAAACATATTAATGAACAAATTTTATAAAGGGGTCCACGTGTGAATTTACCATTTAATGGGCCAACATCACACAATATTTTAGATGATAGAATTTAGCCTATAAAAGGAGGCCCTCGACTCCTTCCCAAATCATCATCTTGACACCCACAACTAAGGAGGGATCCCATCAGGGTACGGGCCGATGGTTCTCCTATTTCCTCCCATTATTTTTGTTATTTTATTTTTATTTTTATTAGTTTTCAATTTTAATTCAATTTTTAGTTTTATTAATCCATGTAATTGAGTTTCTCCATCATATTTTATTCAATTCTTTACCTCTCTCTCTCTCTCTCTCTTCCCTTCCACCCACTCCACCAAGTAATATATTACTCTCGTAAATGAGAGGGTGACCCTGAGACTTGGCCTGGGGGGAGGTGAAAGTGATCAGGAATTTTATTTAATGTTTAATTTTAAATTTGTAGATAGATTTGAGTAGCATGCATTGGTAAGGAGAATGTCCTTGATGTTGTGACTGCCTCTGATGACATGCAATTCAACCTATCCCTATTATTTTATTTTATCATTTTTCCTTGTCTCTATTATTTAGTTCTTCACACGTTGGAGTTGATCTAATCAATGGATGAAACAGCTTCAATTGAATCGGGTCTTGGAAGATGACACATTCTAGACAATGGTGTGTAACCAAATTGGATTAAAGGAGGAGGTGGAATTGAGAGTTCTAATACATTCCATGATATTCCACAATTTATAAATAATGAATAGTAGTTAAAAATTGAGATTTAATGTTTGTATTATCAAACTGAAATAAAACATATAAAGGATAATAATGATTGAACATTTATCCAACCCCCAAAACCTAATTCTTTCATATTAATTCACTTATGGAAAGGGAGGATTTCACAATGCCTGTAGAGTACTTTTACCAACGGTTCAAGGAAACCATTAGTAATGCTAGTTAAATCATCTTTTTCCAAAAAAAATTCAAAACCGTTGGGAAATGTATACTCTATACCAATGGTTTTATTAAATCATTGGTATAGAGAGTTTTAAATCATCGTTCACCAACAGTTTTTACAAACTGTTGGGAAATTTTTTCCCCAAATTCATAGAAGCTCAAACTCCCCCATTCCATGCGACTGGAGCCCTAAATAGAAGGGTGAATGGGGATTTTCTTTCCCCTACAGCCGAAATCCTTCAATCTTTAAGATTTATCAGTTCTTCACTTGTATTATGTAAGTGATATTGCCTCTACTATTTTGGATTTATGTTTTCATTTGGGTGGAGTGGAGAAGCGTGATTCTATTTACTCTACTGCATAAATTCATCTTTCTGATCCATTATCAAAATTTTGTAGTTCTACACTTCTAATTTGAAAGTGGTACTTTCTTTTTAATGTTCTACATCTACTTTTTTGGTTTTCTATTTTTATTTCGGTTTGTATGACTTTTGTTTTCTATTTGATTTGGGTGTGTGTGTTGGGCTTTGATAGTGAATCAAATTTGATTCAAAATGAATTATGTGTTAATATCATCCATAAAATATCAGTTCATAGAAGGCTTGGTATTTCTAGGAATTTTGTGTTAATATTATCCATATTCACATGATTGACATAATGGTGAGAATGTGTGATGATGTTGTTAAGATCAAATAGAAAACTAATACACTCCAGGTTATTTATAGTGGCATGGTTACTCATGAGTGATAATTGGCCTCCTAAGATGAATGTACTAATATAACTTTAGGGTCAATTATATATGGTTCTCACTGTACATTGTATATTATGTATCATTCTTGTCCAATACTCAATTTATGATGGTGGGGTGCCTTTCACTAGCCATCCTCGCATGTGTATACATCAATAACAATGTTAGATAAGTAAAAAGTTTAATTCAGTAATCTTGTTATCATTGACATACATTATTATTAATCTCAAATTTAAAAATAAATGTTTTTGTCTATACAATATGAAATTAAACCTTTTTAAAAGACATGAACAACCAATTAGTGTAAAAGCCTAAAATTTATCCACCCATGGGGTGTGCTTGACTTGAGGAACTCATTGGGTAATGAAAGGTATGACCATAGAGGTGCCAAGAATGATTTATTGAACATGAGTGAATGATTTGGGATGCCTGTAACAAATAATGGGGCCTAAGGCATGTGCCTCTATTTGGGATGCCTACAAAGGGGCCTTGAAGTCCTCTTTTACCAATGGTTGTATGCAACCGTTGGTAAAACGTTTCCCTTTACCAATGGTTTGATTCAATGACGAGGCAATGCACCTTTATTGATGATTGTGGATTTCAGGTTATTGACATGACACACACTCTTTCCACCGATGAACCAGATGATTGGGTTGTAGCTCAAGAAGCTAGATTGAATTTTAGAATTTATCGAGCTTCTTGTTTAGTACTACTTCCAAATAGTTGTTTCTATGTTTTTATTCTTGATACATGACATACATTACCATCATTTGGTTTATGATTCTGTTATTAGTAGGTATTATAGATTTGGTTATTTTCATCCATTTCCAATAATTTCCCATTGTTATCTTTCTTCCACTTTTTAACTGATAATATTAAAATTGTGAAACTTAGGTAATGAGTGAATAGTCTTCCCCAAACACAGCAAAGGCTCTCCCTATTAGTCAATAAGATTTTGAATTTTGGTAGAAGTGTTTGAGGCCATGTGGCCATCTGGGTTTGGGTCACTAATGAGTGGCATCCCAGTTTGGGACGTCAGAATCCCTGGATATCATTTTTATAGGTGTTTCTAATCAAATCCATACATATAACTATTGATGTCCCCTCTCCAAAATAAATAGGGACATGATTCAATGAATACACCTACATCATTCAAAGTGTATATCCTAGTACTTACCATCAAACCACCATAAATCGTCTGTTTCATTATGTTTTTTTATCAGAATGAATATTCTATATTATGTTTTTTGGGTTACACATTAGTTATTTGTTTCTAATTACTTCCATATTTGTTTTAATTACAGGAAATGACACCCATTGAAGAGATGCAGTGGACAAAGATGACATAAAATAATCGTCGAATGACACAGATGGGAATCCCTCCACTCATCCATGTTGTGAGTATTTTATTTAAAATATATATATTTCAATAACATATAATATCATGTGTTTATTTTTTGTTAAAATATTTTTCAGGATTGACCCCCTAGACGAGAGATATCCATCGAGGAGCCTGATATTGCTCCCAGTACAGTGGCTGGTGGTAGGAGGGGTGGTGGTGTCAGAGTTAGATGATCATCCGGTGATCTTGGAACTGAGGCCGGTAGTATGAGGCCTTGTGGTGCGAGAGTTAGACGATCCACTGGTCATACCCGATTGAACTATGCCCCTACCACAGACTTATCTTCTCCACCCCATTTTGATCCTGGTGTGTCTTTAGGGACACAAGGGATATTTAGGCCTCCGTTGTTTACACTACCAGTAGGCCAGACGTCTATGCCATCATCTTTTTCTTCTGGTTCATTATCTTCGAGTCATTATACTCCACCTTCATTGACTCCTTCTCCGACACAGTATGTGGCTGAGGATCATACACTGAGGGACACTCACCCTGTATAGGATATTCCTTCGTCTTCTGCACATCTAGTGACAACCATTGATCTTACTACCACAGGTATATTTATATAACTCCAAATAAAATTTATTCCAAAATTTATTTTTATTATAACTTGTACAAATATATTTTTCATTAAAAATAGATTCATTTACTGATAGGAGGCGGGGGAGGGCGCGTACTCGCTTGCATGATGTATGGAACCACCAGACACATTTGATGGTTGAATACAATGATGAATGACAAATGATTGATAAATCTGGGCAGAAATGTCGGGGTTTTTTGGCGACACTAGCCAAATATTCTGACATCATTCCGGTCAACCCTCTCTCATGCAGACATCTCCCACACAAAGTCATGGATAATGCGTGGGAACAAATTTGGGTAAAAACCCTATTTGATTTAATGTAGTATTTTGTTTGTATTTATATGAATTAATCTATTGGGTGTCAGCTTCAGTTTAACTTCCCTGATGGTGAAGGTGCACGAACAGCAGTTTTAAAGGAGCTAGGAGAGATTTGGATAGCTTATAAGCATGAGTTGTATGTTGGATGGTGTGATAGAGTGGGAACAGAGTTGGAGACATTACTTTTCATGGGTGATTTCCCGATAGACCAATATCTCCAAATGATTACCCATTGGGCGACATCCAAATTTAAGGTATTAATCCCATTTGAGGAATTTAAATGACAGTTTCATATTTTTTATTAATATTATCTTATTTATTATTTAACATTACTTGGGAATTTTCTGAAAAAAACATTGATTAAAAGAAATACTGCCACACTTTGGGGTGAACTACTACGTCAGATCATGAGAGGCAGCTGGTACGATATAGTTGTTTATAATTTTCATTAGGACTTTCCCTTTTTATTGTTTCATAATTAAATTATGTGATTTATTGAATATTTAACAGATGATTATACATGCACTTTATATTGTTTCAATTTCATTATAGAAGAAAACAAATTGAATATTGAAGGACCTCTCCCTCGAGCAAAATTGTTTTACTCGAGTAGATGGAAAAAATATGGAACTTTGTTTAATGAACTGACACAAGAAAAAATTGTAAGTTTTAATTTGTTTATTTAAAATATAAAAAACTATTTTGAAATTTAATAATCTATTAATATTTTTAACAGGCTGATTTAGAGGCCCTTGATGCCCCAGAGCCTGACAATTTAGCGCCACACGATCATTTATATCAGGTTTTGGGAGATGAGCACTCTGGTCGATTATGCTGCTGGCCTGGTAAGGATATAATCCTAAAAAGGTATTGGTCCTATCTAGGTATCCATTCTAGTACCACCGAGTTGGAACAGGTCAAGAAGAATGCAAGACAATCGGATAAAATGGTCACAAAGTTAGAAGAACAGGTTCAAGCTGGGGATAAAGAATTTATGAAACTGATCAAAGATTTATCTTAATCACTTCCACCAGAGGCCAGCGTGGCTTGTTAGGCATATATGTCACCGATGGGTGCATTATCCTATGCACCAGGCGACAGTTCTAGTGGCGGTCAAGATGATGAAGTTCTTGGTGATGATGAGGATGCTGAAGAGGACGAGGGCGAGGATGGGGATGAGGACAAGGGTAAGGATGGGGGCGAGGGCAAGGATAGGGCTGAGGATGAGAATGGGGACGATGAAGAGGATGACGATGATGACAAAGATGGAATCGAGGATAAGGATGATGATGACAGTGGTGATGGTGATGGTGATTAGGCACAGATTCGTCCATTACATTTTTGAATATTGTATAACACTTTATTTTTTAACCTGGTTTTCACTCTGGAATTGATATTTTTGAATTCAGTATAACTCTTTATTTTTTACCAAATATGGAAGCTAATGATGTTATAATAGTTTATGGGGCTTCTCGGGCTTGTTCAGAGCTCGAAACCCCAGTCGGCATAAAAAAAACACTATGCCTCACGGTTAGTAAAAAATTTAAGTCCTTCCCACAGGGTATATGCCAACCATATAGGGATATATATTAGAAGCAATGTGCATGATTTTCCCAAACATTGCACCCGGGGATGCACATCATGCACAATGTTTATAGTTTTACTATAATATATTATCACTATTGTTGCACGATTTGCCTAACTGGCATATGGAAAACAGAACAACGCATTTTAATTGTGTTTATACTTTATGAAAACAATCCATGAGTCATATGTGACATGTAAAAGTCAACCCCTCCTCAATCTGAGGAATGGTGTGGATGGTATCACTCAAAGTGTCTCTATTTTGTTTAAAATGGGCACCGTTTTCAGTAAAAACAACTGGAATACGAAAAGCTGACCAAACATATTAGGATTGTGTTGATACTTTAGGAAAACGACCCATGGGTCATATGAGACATGTACAAGTCAATCAAACCTCAATCCGAGGCAGGGTGTGGCAGGTACCACTCAAAGTGTCTCACTTTTATTTGAAATGGACAACATTTTAAGTGAAAACAAAAACTAAAATACAGAAAATGGAACTAACATATTCGGATTCTGTTGATACATTAGCACAATGATCCATGGGACATTTTTTATGTATAAGAGTCGACCCCGCATCAATCCGATGCATGGTGTTGCTGGTTCCACTCAAAGTGTCACACTTTTATTTGAAATGTACAGGATTTTAAGTGAAAACAACAACTGACATACGGAAAATTGATCAAACGCTTTTGGATTGTGTTGTTACTTTAGGAAAATGATACCATGGTCACTTTTGGTAGGTACAAGTCATCTTCGCCTCAACCAGAGGTGTCGTCTGACTGTGATGGCCGAAAAAGCACTCTGCGAGTCGTAAATGGCCAAAACATGCGTTTAACGGACAAATGCATGCCGAAAGACCTCAAAATGACTTGAAAACACATGAAAACACCCTAATTATTATTATTTAGGTGTATGAGGAGACAGAACATCATTAGGATGCGTGGTTTTCATGACATGACTGAATATGTGTTTTTAGGTGTTTGGGGTGATTGAAAAGAGTGCGTGGGGTGGTCAAAACCAGCCAAACAACCTCAGACTGCAATGGAATCAGATGAAAAAAGGGTGGGTGAATTTTGAAATGGTTGGCGAGATGACATGTCAATCGGAGGTGTCGTGTGACCACACTGTCCGAAAACGCACTCTACATGTCGTAAATGGCCAAAACATACGTTTAATAGTCAAATGCATGCCTAACGACATCGTAAATACTTTAATCACACGAAAACACCATAATTATTATTACTGAGGTGTACGAGGAGACAAAATTCCATTCGGATGAGTTTTTTGCACGACATGAATGAATATGTGTTTTTAGGTGTTTGTCGTGCTGGAAAAGCGTGCATGGGGTTGTCAAAACCGGAAAAACGCCCTCGGAATGCCCTGAAATCAGACTACAACAAAGGGTGGGTGAATTGTGAAGTGGTTGTCTAAATGGCACATCAATCGGAGGTGTCGTGTGACCTCAGTGACCGAAAACACATTCCGCATGTCGCAAATGGCCAAAACATGTGTTTAATGGTCAAATTCATGTCGAACGACATCAGAATGACTTGAAATCACAGGAAAACACCCTAATTATTATTCTTGATGTGTAAGAAGATATGACATTTCATTCGGACGTCTAGTTTGTGTGACATGACTGAATATGTGTTTTTAGGTGTTTTGTGCACTTAAAAAGCGTGCATGGGTGGTAAAAACTGGCTTAACGACCACAAAATTCCATTAAATCGAATGGCAACAAAGGGTGGGTGAATTGTGAAATGATCGGCCAGACAACACGTCAATCAGCTGTGTCGTGCGACCATGCTAGCCGAAAACACACTCTGTATGTCGTAAATGGCCAAAACATGTTTTTAACCGTCAAATGCATGCCGAACGACATCATAATGACTTAAAATCACATGAAAACACCATAATTATTATTTGGGAGGTGTATGAGGAGATGACACATCATTCAGATGTGTGGTTTGTGTGGCACAACTGAATATGTGTTTTTAGGTGTTTGGCGCACTTGAAAAGCATGCATGGGGTGGTCGAAATTGTCCAAATGACCTCATAATGCCGTGAAATCGGACGACAACAAAGGGAGGGTGAATTTTGTAATGGTTGACCAAACAGAACATTAATCAGAGGTGTCGTGTGACTGCGCTAGCAAAAAACGCACTTCGCATGTCGTAAATGGCCAAAACATGTGTTTAACTGTCAAATGCATGCCGAATGACATCAGAATGACTTGAAATCATACTAAAACACCCTAATTATTATTCTTGAGGTGTATAAGGAAACATAATTTCATTTGGACATGCGGTTTTCATGGAATGGATGAATAAGTTTTTTAGGTGTTTGGCACGCTTTAAAAGGGTTCATGGGGTGGTCAAAACCGTCTGAACGACCTCAGAATTCCATAAAATCAGATGAAAACAAAGGGCGGGTTAATTTTTGAAATGTTCAGCCAGATGTCATGTCAATCAGAGGTGTCGTGTGACCGCAGTGGCCTAAAACTCACTCCACCTGTCGTAAATGGCAAAACATGCATTTAACGGTAAAATGCATGCCGAACGACATCGAAATGACTTGAAATCACACGAAAACACCCTAATTATTATTCGTGAGGTTTACGAGGAGACGGAATGTCATTCAGACATTTTTTTTGCACGACACGACTGAATATGTGATTTTTAGGTGTTTGGGGCACTTGAAAAGCATGCGTGGGGTGGTCAAAACATTCCAAACGACCTCAGAATACCATGAAATCGAATGACAACAAAAAGTGGGTGGATTTTAAAATGTTCGGATAGACGACACGTCAATCAGAGGTGTCGTGTGAGCGTGGTGGCCTAAAACGCACTTTGCATGTCGTAAATGGCCAAAACATGAGGATTACGGTCAAATAAAAACCGAACGATATCAGAATGACTTTAAATCATTCAAAAATACCCTAATTATTATTCGTGAGGTGTACGAAAAGACAATACATCATTCGGACCTACAGTTTTTATGGAATGATAGAATATGTGTGTTTTAGGTGTTGGTGTGCTTGAAAAGCATGCGTAGGTTGGGAAAAATCAGCCGAACGACTTCGGAATGCCATGAAATCAGACAAAAACAAAGGGTAGGTGAATTGTAAAATGGTTGTCTAGAAGGAACATCAATCAAAGGTGTCGTGTGACTACGGTGGCCAAAAATGTACTTTATGTGAAGTAAAGGGCCAAAACATGCATTTAACGGTAAAATGCATACCGAACGACATAAGAATGACTTAAAATCACAAACAAACACTCTAATTATTATTCGTGATGTGTATGAGGAGACAAAATATCATTTGGTTGTGCGGTTTGTGCGGCACGAAAGAATATGTCTTTTTTAGGTGTTTGGGGTGCTTGAAAAGTGTGCGTGGGGTAGTCAAAGTCGGCTGAACAACCTTGGAATTCCATGAAATCGGATGACAACAAAGGGTGGGTGAATTGTGAAATGTTCGGCAAGACAGAATGCCAATCGGAGGTGTCGTGTGACCACAGTGGTGAAAAACACACTCTGCTTGTCGTAAATGGCCAAAACATGAGTTTTACGGTCAAATACATACCGAATGACATCAGAATGACTTCAAATCACACAAAAAGACCCTACTTATTATTCAAGAGGTGTAAACAAGACGAAACATCATTCAGATGCACATTTTTCACATCACGATTGAATATGTGTTTTTTATGTGTTTTGCGCGATTGAAAAACATTCGTGCGGTGGTCGAAACCGGTCGAACGACATCAGAATACCATGAAATCGAAAGACAACAAATATTAGGTTAATTGTGAATTGGTAAATGAAACGACACATCAATATGAGGTGTTGTGTGACCGCAGGGGAAGAAAATGCACTCCGGATAGCCCCCCTTGGACAGCCCCCCTCACCCACGGATAACCCCCGGTACCACTCGGACAGCCCCCACCCCCCCCACCAGACAGGGCCCCCCCCCCGAACAGCCCCCACCCCGGACAGCCCCCCAACCAATGATCCATGGTTCATTTTTGACAGGTACGAGTCAACTGCACCTCAATCTGAGGCACTATGTGACTGGTATCACTCAAAGTGTGCCACTTTTGATTGAAATGGACAATATTTTAAGTGAAAACAACAACTGACATACATAAAATCATCACAATGCTACACATATATTCTTGAAATTAAGGGATAAAAAATAAAATATGGTCTATTGGTCATACATTATTTGAAGAAAATATTCACAAGGCGCAGATTGAAACACAATGGGTTATAGTATATATAAAAAACATGAATTATATTAGGAACGAGTCTCGTCATCCAATCATGAACATGCACCGACACTCATGTTCTAATTCTCAATCAGGGGTCGTTCATTCTATACAATAACATACAACAAATAAATATCATAAAGTGATTTCATATGAATCCTATGAACACTCAAGCATACCATATTACAAATTTGTCAATAAGGCTACACATAGATTCTTGAAAAATTAGTTTCAATGTCTCATAAAAATACCCTAATGGTGAGGAATACATATGGTGACACCATAGCCCCATGGATCACCTAAATCCCATCCTCAAACAGTGGGTTATAAGACCAAACCATAGTCCCTTTTGGAACCCAATACCAAAGACTTAATTGAATATTCAAACCCACTACCCAAGATGGGGATTCATCTCACATCACACCTAGGAGAGAAAATTAAAATTAGACACATACCCCCTTATTGTAATTGAAAATTCTATGAAAAACATGTAGGATATTCTGGTACCCATCTCATATGTCGACATTGGACAATGTTCCACAATAACACATGAGGAACCATTTATACATTGATACATAATCATTAGAGGAATATAACCATCACATATGCATCCTATAACTCATCATAGGTCTAAGAACCGAACTACTACCATTGTATTTCTAATGGGTGTCATGATCCTTGCCACTCTACCCACGTTTTTCTATTGGTTTTAAGATACTCAACCCATGAAAATGACTAAACATCCCATGTTCTTCCTATAACATGTATTTTTTTCACTTTTGTGTGTTGGGGTTGTGGTTTGAGTGAGGAATGAATTCAAAATTTTGAATACTCTTATGTGCGTTGCTGTTGTGGTTTGAGTGAGGAATGAATTCTAAATTTGGAATACTTTTATGGATGTTATTTCATTTCCTTTAACATGTAATATTTTTCTCAATATGGGTGTTATTGCATTTGAATTTCTAAATTTCTAAATTTCTAAATTCTGGAATGAATTCTAAATTTTGAATACTTTGGATGGGGACTTTTTTATTGGTGTTGTTGCAAGTCTGGAGAGGGGTTTCTGTGTTGTAGAAGTTCTGGAGAGGGGAGAGGGGCATGCTTCTGTGGAGCTGAGAAATTGTATACCAATGGTTTCAAAACCATTTGTATGGATACTATAATATAACTATACCAAATGTTTGTTATAACCATTGGTATATACTTATGGCTTGTAATATCCCCTCTATACCAACATTTTATAACCATTGGTATAAGTTTAACACTCATATACCAACGGTTTCCAAAACATTGGTATATGTTATACTTTAACACACAAATAACAATAGTTTGTAGGAAACCATTGGGATACCTTCTATTTTGACACCTATACCAACGGTTTTCACAGAACCGTTGGTATAGGCATATTGTCATGATTTATTTGGCCACGGTTGATGGAACTGTTGATATACTATATACCAATGGTTTCCACGCATTCACCAATGGTTTACAACTATTGGTAAATTTTAAAATTCTAATAGTGATTCATTCTATCTAGACTTGAATCTTAGTATAAATTTAGAATTATTTCTTCACATGTCATTATTTTTAATAATAAAAAACCCAAAAAGATTTTAATCGCTATCATTTAATAAAAGAAACAAAAAAAGAGATAGAATATGTGAATTAGATAAATAAAGTGAACTACATTGAGAAGGATCCTCAATGGAGTTGACCATGATATGCCACTGTGATTCACCAGGAAAAATATAATTATTTTTGTCCACACCCCACGACAGGCATGCATCAAAACTGAAGCTGTTTTCGGGGATCCAATCATTAGTTCATTTTATTTTTCTATTTTTACATATTATTTATATTTATTTCATTTAAAAAACAAAAAAATAATTCCATGATGTATTCAAAATCAAAATATTATGCATGAAAAAATTACTCACATGTGAAACAACAACAAGAAGAAGAAGATGAATATTTTAGAAGTGATCAGGTGCATGAACTTAGAAAAAGCATTGAATAACTACCCATAAAGTTTGATAGAGATTTTGATGATATTCATGCATTAATAGAGAAACCCAACCCTAAACTATGGAAAGAACCTGAGAAAGTGGTGTAACAAATTTCGCCACTTGTATTTGAAATTGAAGATCCTAAGGAGGCAAGGGAGGAAGATATACCTATTGATATACAAGTGGGAGATCAAAAACGTTCGGATGAATTATTGATTAAATGTGAGAAACTACCAAACCTCCCCATACAATACAAAGAAGAAGATTCGACACCACCAAAGGAAGATACCACCCAAGTGGTGGAATTTGAAGTCAAGATTCTGGAGCCCGACTACCTGCCACCATCCTTAGAGAGTCTACACCAAGAGGCACTTACCACTAAGGCAGAGATTGAAGCTGAACCAACTCAGGGAGTTGAACCATTCATTGACTCTATTCCTTCTAATATTATTGAATCTGAATTCTACATCACTCCTTGTGGTTTTGATTATACATAATCAGACAATCTCACCTATTCCTTGGCGGATGAAGAATAACCTAGATATGAAAATGTCGAGGAATATATGGATCTCCTAGGATATGTTGAATATTTATTTAAGGAAGTTCATGAAGAGATACTAGTGGATTTCCTTAAGGAAACCCTGAAAAAATAAGCTTACTTTGATGGGGATGAATTTGATCGTGATACTTAATGTTTTATTACTATTAAAATATAATTACACTCTACATTTCCCGTTGACGATTCTTTTAATGAAGCATGCCTCGAGGAACCAATGGACAAAGAATAAGTGGTTTCACAAGTAGCAACCAAGAAGGAGGATGATTCATACTTCATCGTACCCCCACCATGCAAGATATACCTCATTGTTAAGGGGGTGGGGATATGGTGTACTCTATCCCTAGATCACTACTCACCCAAAAGGATGAACCACAAGCTAGGAAAATCCACATATAGTGGTTCAAATCAAAGAAGTTTCATCCTCCATCAAACTTTGGATAACAACCAGTACTGCCCTCTAGAGGTAGTCAAAACTCAGGGCCGACTTAAGGGATTATACCATGATTTATCTTTACTTTCATTATAGGAATTCAGATGTAAATTTATTTTCTTTGAAATAATTTAGCATGTGGCCCCCTCCCTTTTTTCATTTTGAGTTTAAATGAAATGATCATTATGATTAATTGTATAATTTTTTTTTGTAGGATCATAACGGTAGAAGGAATCCCCAATCAGTGAACGGGAAGGACCATGGTTCATTGAAAAAGGGTGTTCAATTTTAGTGTTTTATAATTTAAACTCTCCATATTTTTTTCCACAACTTGTTCTGAGCATTAATGATAAAATTTCATGCCCAAACCTGAATTCATGTTTTACTCGACTTATCTAGGAGACATGAGTTTCTTAAGAATCCTATGATTCCAAGTTTTAGATTTCAATGTTGATATGATTAAATTATTGAAATTAATAATTTAATTTTTAAAATGAAGCATGGATATTTAAGTAATGACTCATGATTTTAAGGAATTAATTGATTCATTTAAATGAAATTTCCCTACCATCCTTCATGTTTTGAATTTCTAAAGTTCATGTGAATTGATTTATTATTCATGTAATAAGTGATTGTTTAATGTTATATTTCCCATTCCTGAGAATATTTCGAGACCAAGTACTTCAGACTTATTCTTGAGCATATTTCTTGAGTAATCTTGGGACATGTAACCAACCACAACTTTTATTGAATCTTGTCAAATCTATGACTGTGCAAAACCACATTTAAAATGATTGAGACATCCTTTGAAATGATAATTTTCCTTAATAGACTACCTCTACTTCAATCCTTCTTTTAGAACATAGAGACCATTAAATACATTTATAGGAATTATTCATGTTTCCAGCCATTTTTATCCATCCCTACACTCCTCTAAGTATTTTCATGATACTTTAAAGTTGAAGTGTGCGGGTAAAGAGAATCATAGTGGACGAGATGATATACATTGTAAGGAAAAAGTGTAAGGTTTTTATTGTGGTAATTGTAAATGTTTGTGGTATCACTCATTATACTCTATTTTTCCCCCTCATGAATTAAAAAAAATGAAAAAATGACAAAAAGATCCAACAAAAAGAGAAAAAATGTGTTATGATTTGGGAAAACCCAAAATCGCCATTTTCTAGACTGACATTCTTATGAGAATATATGGTTAGGTGATTGATGTGAGGTCTGATATAATCATAACTTTCGAAAAAAGAAAATAAATTACAAAATAAAGGAAAAATTCAAGAGGGTGCAAAAATCATTCATTATGCTTACTCGATCAAAACATTTCCTTTGAGTTTTGGGATGTGGTTGTTGCTACTATGAAGGGGATAATTTCATTATATTTTTACTTTTGATATCATGCATAATACTTAATATATTAGAATCCTCCTTGAGCCTTAATTTTTAAATCATCTAATCATAACAACCATAAACCTCAGAGTCAATAGAACCTTAATTTCAAGTCCTCTTGATTTTATGTGCATTTTGTCTTTACAAAGTGGAGAAAGTAGTTTATTTACAATCCTATGGATAATGAGTTTGTTCTTATGATATTATCATAACTCTATTTAAACTGTATAATGAGTAATGAGAGAAAATAATAAAAAGTGAGGTAAATTATGACTTGGAATGTTTAATAATAATGAATCAAGGAGCTTGAATCAATGAAATGAGAAGTTCCATCAATTTTCAAATGGTAAAAGTAAAATAATTGAATTATTTGTTTCTTTGAAAAATGGGAAATTAAATTGATATTATTTAAAAAAATTAAATGTTTTATTTCACTTTAAAAATTGTTTGATTTAATTGAATTGGAATTTGAATTTTGGAAACATATGTGTCCTCTAATTTCTATGTTGAGATTTTATGCTTGAGGACATGAATGGTTTAAGTGTCGGGGTATTTAATAGAGAAACTTTATGTGAATATTTTTTATCAAATAATGAGTATTTTTTAATTTTATTCAATGATAAAAACAATTTATTTCTATGTTTTACTAAAATAATGGGTAATTTGAATTTTATAATTATTATGAGCAAAATTGAGAAAAGTGCATCATTTTGGATTTTTGACAGATTTTTACTACGAAGGTATATTTTCAATTTTAAAAAAAAATAATTCCAAAATTTATGATTCTTTTTTTAGAATCATGATTTTATTTCATTCAACATTATCTTAAGGACATAGAGTTGATTCAATGATCTATTAGTCCAAAAAATTCGTTGAAGTTGGAAATATTTCTACACAAATAGAATGGACTACACCACTATAACGGATGAAGAAATCAGTCTCCTCACCTCATATTTATGTGATTCCACCTAGGATAGCACTATGACACATAGGAATGACTTTATAAAAAATTTGGGGGTATTTTAAAGTCATTATGGTTTCCATTTATCTTTATAAATTTGAAGACGACTTCCTGGAAATTCCGGCCATAAAAAGTCTTATTCAATGAAAATTCAATAACTCTGTAATCTTGTGGCTAAATGAGATGAAATTTGGAGGGTGAATGAAAAACACATTGTTGACTAACTTTTATGAATTTTTACACACATTAATCTAAAATTTAATAGGCCAAAAATGTGTAATCTTTCAAAGGAATGAATTCTTTCTATAAAAGGAGGCCCTCGCCTTCTTCCCAAATCATTAGCTCGACACCCACAGCTAATGAGGGATCCCACCAGGGAACGGGCCAAATCTTCTCTTCTTTCCCCCTAATTTATTCTTTATATTTTATTTTAATTTTATTTTTGTATTATTTTTCAATTGTAATTCAAATCTAATTTACATTAATCCGTGCCTTTGGGTTTCTCCATCGACTTTTCTTCATTTGATTCCCTCTCTCTCTCTCTTCTCATCCACCCAATCCACTGAGTAATATCATACTATCATAAATGAGAAAATGACCCGGAGATTTTTCCCAGGGGGAGGTGAATGTGTTCATGAATTTTCATTAATTTTTAATTTTATGTTTGTAGATATATTTGAGTAGCATGCACAGGTAAGGCTAATGTCTCTGATGTTGTGACTAACTCCAATGACATGCAACCAAACCTATCACTATTATTTTATTTAATCATTTTCCCTCTCTCCATTGGTTAGTTCTTCACACACTGGATTTTAGCTAATCAATGTATGAAATGGCATCGATTGAACTGGGCCTGGAAGATGACACATTCTAGACAAAGGTGTGTCACCAACTTGGATTAATGGAGGAGGTGGAATTGATAATTCTAAAAAAATCAATGATATTCCACAATTTATAATTTAATAATAGTAGTTAAAAAATGAGATATCATGTTTAAATTATCAATCTAAAATAAATCATATAAAGGATGATAATGAATTAACATTTAACCAACCCCCAAAACCAAGTTCTTTCTTATTAATTCATTCTGTTTAGACTTGCATCTTAGTATAAATTTAGAATTCTTGATTCACATGTCATTATTTTAAATAATAAAAAACCTAAAAAGATGTTCATCACATTCATTTAACAAATAAATACATGAAAAGATATATAATAGGTGAATTTGATAATGTCAAATACATCGAGAAGGCTCTTCAAGAGATATGACTCTATCCAGCCACTATGTTGCTCTAGGAAAAAAATAATTATTTTTGTCCACGCCCCACGATAGGTGTGTGTCAAAACTAATGTTGTTTCCAAGGAGACAATCATTAGTTTATTTACTTTTTCTATTTTCACATCTTAGTTATATTTCATTTTGTTTAAATAAACTAAAAAAATTATTCCATGATGTATTCAAATGCAGAATATTATGCAAGGAAAAATTACTCACTGGTGCAACAACAATATCAAGAAGAAGATAAATATTTTATAAGAGCTTAGGTGCATGAACTTAGATAAATCATTGAACAATTAACCAAAAATTCTGATAGAGATTTTGATTATATTCATGAATTAATGGAGTAACCCAAACCTAAGCCAATGGAATAAGCTGAGAAAGTGGTGGAAGAAATTTCACCAATTATATTTCAAATTAAAGAACCTAAGGAGTCAATGGAGGAAGGCTTTCCTGGTGAGCTAAAAGTGGGAGATCAAAAATGTTTGAATGAATTCTTGATTAAATGTGAGGAACTACCTGACCTCCCCATATAATGAGAAGAATAAGATTCATCACCACTGAAGGAAGAAACCACCCAAGTGGTGGAATTTGAAGTCAATATGGTGGATCCTGACTACCTGCCTCCATCCTCAGAGAGTCTACTCCAAGAGGCACTTACCATTGAGGTAGAGATTGAAGATGAACTGACTCAAGGAGTTGAACCATTCATTGAATATATCCATTCTAATTTTATTGAATCTGAATTCTACATCACTCCTTGTAGTTTTGATTATACAGAATTTGACCATCTCAGCTATGACTTAGAGGATGAAGAAGAAAAAGTATGTGCACATATTGAGGAATATATGGAGATCCCTGCACAAGTTGAATATTTATTGAAGGAAGTTCATGAAGATATTCTAGTGGATTTCTCTAAGGAAATCATGATAAAATATTATTACTATTATGTGGAAGAATTTGATCTTGATACATCGTGTTTTAATATTATTCAAATAGAATTACACTCTGACATTCCTATTGACTATTCTTTTGATAAAGCATAACGTGAGGAATGAATGGACAGATATGAAGAGGTTCCACATGTAGTAACCTATAAGGAGGATTATTGATACTTCATCCTTCCCCACCATGCAAGATATAACACATTGTGACGGGGGGGATATGGTGTACTCTATCCATGGATCATTAATCACCCAGAAGAATGAAGAACAAGTTTATAAAATCCACATTTGGTGGTTCCAATCAAAGAAGCATCATCCTCCACCAGAATTTGGAAAATAGTTTGTACTACCATTTAGAGGCATTCAAAATTCAGGGCCCACTTGCGGGATAATACCAAGAATTATCATTACTTTCTATCTAGGAATTTAGATGTAAATATCTTTTCTTTGAAATAATTTAGCATGTGACCCCCTCCCTCTTTCCATTTTAAGCTTAAATGAAATTACCATTGTGATTAATTGAGAAATTTTCTTTTGTAGGATCATAACTATAGATGGAAGCCCTAGACAAAGAAGGAGAAGGACCAAGTTTTAGGGGAAAAGGGTTTTCAATTTTAGTGTTTTATCTTTTAAACTTTCCACATTTTTTCCACAACATGTTTTGAGATTTAAAGATAAAATTGCATACCCGCACTTAAATTCATATTTTACTTGAATTATCTTGGAGATATGAGTTTATTATGAATCCAGAGATGAAATGTTTTAGATTTCAATGTTGAAATGATTAAATTATTTAAATTATTAATTGAATTTTTAAAATTAAGAATAGATATTTAAGTAATGAATCATGATTTGAAAGAATTAATTGATTCATGAAAATGAAATTTCCCTACCATCCTGTATGCTTTGAATTTCTGATGATCATATGAATTAATTCATTAGTCATGACATGAGTGATTGGCCAATGTATTATTTCCCATTCCTAAGAGACTTTCCAGACCAAGTACTTCCTATATATTTTGAGCATATTTTTTGAGTGATCTTGGGACATGTAACTGACCAGAACATATATTGAAACTTTTCAGGTCTATAACTGTGAAAAACACATTTAAAATGATTTAGGCATCCTTTAAAAAGATCATTTTCCTTAAAATACCACATTTACATCAATAATTATTTTAGACCATAGAGACCATGAATTACATTTATAGTAATGAGCCATATTTCAATCCATTTTTCCATTCCTACCATCCTCTGAGTATTTGCATAATATTTTAAAGTTGAAGTGTTGGGGTAAATGGAATCATGGTGGATGAGATGTTATCCATTTTAAGGAAGAAGTGTGGGGGTACTATTGTGGTTATTGTAAAAGGTTTTGGAATCTTTCATTATAATCTATTTTTTCCCCACTTGAATTAAAAAAATGACAAAAATGACAAAAAGAACCAAAAAAGAGAAAAAATGGGTTGTGATTTGGGAAAACCAAAAATCCCCATTTTTCAGACTGATGATCTTGCGATCCTATGTGGTTATGTGATGTATGTGAGGTTTGATATAATCATAAATTTCTATAAAAAAAATTAAAATAAAATATTCCAGAGGGTACACAAATCATTCATTATTCTTACTTGATCATAAAAGTTTCTACGAGTTTTGGGAAGTGGGTGTTGCTACATTGAAGGGGATAATTTAATTATATTTTTACATTTGATAACACTATTAGTACTTATGATATTATACTCCCCCTTGAGATTTAATTTTTTATACATCAAATCCTACCAAACATAAACCTCAAAGTCAATAGAACCTTAATTGCAAGTCCTCCTGATTTTATGTGTGTTTTCTCATTACAAAGTGGAGAAAGTAGTTCATTTACAAGCCTATGAACAAGGATCATGTTTCGAATGATATAAGCATAACTATGATTGAATTGTATTATTAGTGATGAGAGAAAAGAATCAAAATTTAGGTAAATCATGACTTGGAATGTTTGATAATAATAAATGAAAGAGATTGAATGAATGAAATGAGAAGTTCCATCAATTTTCAAAAGGTAAAAGTAAAATATGTGAATTATTTGATTCATTGAAAATGAAAATTTTAATTCATATTTTAAGAAGATTTTTGAAAGTTTGATTTCACATTGAATTTATTTTAATATTATTGCATTGGAATTTGAATTTTGGTAACATTGGTGTTCTCTGATTTCCATATGGTGATTTTATGCTTGATAACAGGCATGGTTTATGTGTGGTGGTATTTGACAGAGGAAAATTTTATGCGTATTTTTTTATCAAATAATGAGTATTTTTTAATTTTTTTCAATGATAAAACTCATTTATTTCAATTTTTTATTAAAATGATGTGTAGTTTGAATTTTAGAATGATTATGAGCAAACTTGAGAAAAGTGCATAATTTTGGATTTTTTACCAAATTTTACTACAAAAATATTTTTATCATTTTGTAAAAAATATAATAACTAAATTCATGAGAAGTTTTTTTTATAATCCTGATTTTATTTCATTCAACTCTCTCTTTTGGACCTAGAGCTGATTCGAAGATCTATTAGTTCAAAAAAAATCATTGAAGTTGGAAACTTTTTTGGGCGGACAGCGTAGACCCCACCACCATAATGGATGCACAAATCGGTTCCCTCACCTCCAATTTATGTAATTTTACTTGGGTTTCCACAAGGACACATAGTATCGACTCTACAACAAATTTGGGGGAGTTTTGAAGTTATTATGGTTTCTATTGATCGTTACACATTTGAAGGAAGCTTCCTGGAAATTTCGGCCATAAAAAAATTCGTATTCAATGAAAATTACATAACTCCTTATCCCAGTGGCTAAATGATATGAAATTTGGAGGATGAACGTAAAATAAATTTATGAACGACTTTTATGAAGGGGTCTATCCGTGAATAGACCATTTAATGGCCTAGAAACGCGCAATCTTATAGTGGACAGAATTCTACCTATAAAAGGAGGCCCTCGACTCCTTCCCAAATCATCAGGTCGACACCCACAGCTAAGGAGGGATCCCATAGGGGCCTGGGCCGGCATGGAGCGGTTCATCATCCTTCCACCATATAAGAAGTAGAGGGCGAAGAGGAGCTATGGGGATGACCAAGGATACGCTGACGTCCTCACCGACAGGTTCACGACGTAGTTCCTGTTGAATGAGATGTTGTCCTTCCACTTCACCGAATCTGCCCCCAGGAGTGTGGAGATGTACTTCATCCAGACCTTGGCCATGGATTTTCATGATTTTGGGTAATTTTTTGAGAAATAAACTAGAAACATTTCTGAAATTTCAACTTGGTGGTGATTAGAAGATAGAAAATGTCCATATATTCCATGATCCTTTTGTCATGGGGCCCGGAAGGAGTGGGAGGTGTATAGCGAGGACATGAGCGGTCTGTCAGTGTTGATTATGGAGGTGATGGACGTCGGCCTTGGGTTGGGATGTAGCTACCTTTGGAATTTCTTCATTGGAAATGAATTGAATGTCTGTCTAAATTACTACCCTCCTTACTGGTGATCGGAGGTGACACTGGGGACGGGACCGCACTGCGATCCCACCTCCATTACCATCCTCCACCAGGATGATGTGGGTGGCCTCCATGTTTCATATGATAGGAGGTGGCATTCTATTGCCCCCGAACCATCCATGGTCATTGTTCATGTTGGCGACACCTTTATGGTATACGCGTCCACATTCACCACTGATCCATTTAAGACTTCTGATTTTCGTAGTCATAATAAAACGGGAAATCGTAGGCTCTTACGAATGGTATGTACAAGAGCTACGTACACAGGGTGGTGGTGAATGAGTGGAGGGCAAGGAAATCGATAAGATTCTTTCTGTTTCTGGTGAGGGACAGGGTGGTGAGTCCCCCACCGCAGTTTCTGGCTAGCGGGAACCCTCAGAGGGCGTACCCAGACTTCGAATGGCCCAGCTTCCATGAACTCATCTGAAAACACTACCACATGGACACCTTCACCCTCTAGGCTTTCTCCGATTGGTTTGTGACATCAAAATGAATCATTGTATTTGATTCCATAAGTAAAATAAAGTGACGGTCAATCAAGTATGTTATAGGGTACTATGTTATGGTATAAATTTGACTTCTCTAAATGCTATGGATTATTATGTATCGTTTTGATTAAAACGCACTTCGATTGTGGTAGTCTATGTTAAGTCAAAAGCCTTCTTTTGACTTCTATATCATGTTTTGGAAATCACAAATGTATTCTATCATATGTTTGTCAATTACAATTATCTTTTATCATGTTTATCGTATCGTACGATGTTGATCGTACCAACCAAATCGTATCATACTGACTCTGTCAATCGTATCGTACTGACTCTGTCAATCGTATCGTACTGACTCTGTCAGTCGTATCGTACTGACTCTGTCAATCGTATCGTATTGACTCTGTCAATCATATCGTACTGACTATGTCAATCGTATCGTACTGACTATGCTATTTTATTTGTTTTGGTACTTTATCAAAAACACTCTCTGCATTTGAATCGTACTCATGCTTTTCATTTCTATATATCTCTTGTCCTAACAAAATGATGTCGTTGAGTTAGTTACAACTAATCAAAACGATGTCGTGCTTTCTGTTTCAATATGACCGTTGGAGGCAATATGACCGTTGGAACCCGAGGCCTATAAATAGGTGGTCATTTGAAGCTGAGATAAGAACGATGAACGAAGAGAACGAATGAAGAGATTCTGTGAACTACCAAGATTCTAGAGAGAGACACTGTGACTTCTCTAATCAGCCTTGTGCGTCCGATCATCGTATCGAGGGCTTTCAAGTAATTGAAAGACAGAGGTTCCGATTACCTACAAAATCGAGGGTTGTCGGGGATAGGCAGATAGACGTGCCGATCATCGTATCGAGGGCTGCCGGGAATAGGCAGACAGACGTGCCAATCATCATATCGAGGGCTCACCAAGGTATTAGTGAGACAGACCTTTTATCCTAGGTGAAAGGATAACCCTTCTCTTTGGGTTAAAATAATTGTAATACTTTTACATTTCCGCTGTTACTTGTATTAGAAAGGGATTTGTATTGTTTCCTTTCTTCTTTACATATTCAATTGTAATTGTTTCAATTACAATTATTCTATTACTTTTTGTATTGATTGATTCTATACGCTTTAAGGTAGAATCATTCATCTTTGTATTGCTCTGTTTATTGTGTTCACCTTGAATACAATTGTTTTACTTTACACTAGTATTACAATACATCATACCTTTTATATTCAATACAATTGTGGGTGTTTATATTTGTATTAGTTTAAGATCATTTAAACTAATCTCTTTGTTGCTAAAAATCAAAGGTTTTTAAGTCTACAATTCACCCTCCCTCTTATATTGTTCCATCTAATAGACATATATATCTACTATTCGATCCAACAATTGGTATCAGAGGAGGTTTTCCACTGATTTGTATTACTAGCTTTACTTCTTATTACTATCTTGAATACTTACTACACTAACGTGTGGAGTGGAAAAGTTGTTTTTGTTATATTAGATGGCAGGATTGAACATCGGATCAATAGATAATCTGAATCCTTCTAGACCACCAATCTTTGATGGGAATGATTATGAGTATTGGAGAGATCGTATGAAGACTTTCGTCATCAATACTGGTGTAGACAATTTTATTATGCTTACTAGGGGTTTCAAAATTCCTGACAAAGAAGTTATCACTTTCACCAACCGAGAGAAGCAAGAATATCAACTGAATTACAAGGTACGCAATACTTTATTATGCTCTATGACCAGTAATATATATAGTAAGATATCTTCATGTGAAGCAGCCAACTGTATTTGGAAGAAATTGGAAGTCACTCATTTTGGTACATCCAAAGTTATAGAAACAAGGAGTGCAATGCTTCGAGCAGAATATCATGGATTTGTTTTTCCTTATGGAGAACCTGTATGTAAAGTACAACAAAGGTTTATGACGATTGTCAACAGCTTACAATCTATGGGAGAAAAAGGACTTGATGATGAAGCTCTTGTTGATAAGATTATAGATATTATGCCAAATGAATGGGAGTCGAAAAGGACAGCTATTGATGAAAATAGAAAAGTTTCCCAGATTACTCTTGATAAACTCTTTGGAACTCTTCTACAGCATGAGACACGAATGAAAAGAGATGCTGATTTTAATAAGAAGAAGAATGGGAATGAAGTGTAGCTTTTGCATCTAATGCTAAAACACCTGAAAGGCTTACAAGGTCTAAATCCAAGAAAGTTGTTATATCTGATTCAAGTGATTGTAATCTTTCGGATAATGAGCTAGCCAATCTTGCTCGAAGGATGAACAAGATTGTGGGAAAGAAATATTTTCAATATAGATTCAAAAAGAAATATAGGAAAGATAGGAAAGATTCAGAGGTAACTTGTTATGAATGCAAGAAAGCAATACATATAAGGCCTGATTGTCCTTTACTGAAGAGGAAAGATAGAAAAGAGAAACACTCTGAAAGAAACAAGAAAAGGTTTTATAAGACAAAGAAAGGATTAAAAGAAAATGATACATGGAGTGCAAGTGGTAGTGATTCCTCAGATGATTCTTCAGAATATGAGACATCAGGACAAAGAAATATTGGACTTCTAGCCAAACTACCAATCGAAGATCATTGTCTCATGGCTAAGGTACATAATGCTGAAGCTGTTACAAACGTCTCTTTAAATGCAAATTGTGTTGATAATAGATATTATGAATCTTCAAATGATGAACCATCATCATCAGAAGATGATACTTTATCTTCTTTTGAATAAGTCTCTAGATTTGCTAAGTTACTTGAAAATGGAAATTCTAAACTCAAAAAGAGATTTGAAAAAGAAAATTCTAGAATTTCAATTTTGACTAAAGAAGTATCAGATCTTTCTAAAGATCTTGATGAGAAAACTTCTGATTTTGAAAGTATTTTAAAAACCCTTGAGAAAGTCAAATCTGATAAGGATAAACTTTCTAAGGATCATGAAACTGTAATTTCAAAGAAAAATATTTTAGAGTCTAACTCTAGTTCAAATTCAAATGTTTTAGAAAACAAGAATTTATTTTTAAAACTAAAGTCAGAGATTTTATCCTTGAAAAAGTTTTTGTCAAACTTTACTCATGGAAAAGAAAACATTGATAGGATGTATTCTCAAATTAGACCTTTGAGAGATCGTTCTGGTCTTGGTTATACTTATTCCAAACCTGTTTTTACTAATAACTATTTTGTTCCTCAAAAAACCATTTTCTGTTCCAAGTGTCAATGTGGTGGACATTGGAGAAGAGATTGTTCTCTTAACAAAACTCAATCCTTAGGATTTCATAAAGCTCATTTTGCAAAACAAATGTGGATTCCTAAAATTCTTTTATCTAACCCTTCTGGATCCAAACAAGTTTGGATTCCGAAAATCTAATTGTTTCTTTTTCAGGAAAACGAGAAGTGTATCAATAAAAACATTTGGTACATGGATAGTGGTTGTTCCCGACATATGACTGGAAACAAAGATTTCTTTGAAAAGTTTATCAAAACAAAAGATGGAAAAGTTACCTTCGGAGATAATGCTCAAGGAAAGATTGTTGGTATAGGTAATATCGTTTTTCTTGGAAAAGTTCTTATTTCAAATGTTTTGTTTGTTAAAGGTTTTAGGCACAATCTCATCAGCATAAGTCAATTATTGAATGAAGGTTACCTTATGAATTTTAGAAATGATAAGTGTCTAGTTCACAATTCCAAGGATGAATTCATTCTATCTGCCCATAGGCAAGAGAATGTTTACACTATTAACTTAGAAGACCTTAGGAACCAAAACTTACCTTGTTTAAGTGTAATAGAAGACCAATCGTGGCTTTGGCATAGGAGACTAGGACACTGTAATTTGAGAAACCTAAGAAAACTCTCAAAGAAAGGACTTGTAAAAGGGCTACCGGACCTTAGATATGATTCTTCAAAAGTCTGTGATCCTTGTCAATTTGGAAAACAACATAGAACTAGCTTTAAACCAATTAATGAAGTTTCAACTTCTAATGCATTACAGCTTGTGCATATGGATCTATTTGGTCCTTCACAATCTGGAAGCATTGGAGGCAAATACTATGTATTTGTTTTAGTTGATGACTTTAATAGATTTACATGGGTCTACTTTCTCACAAAGAAATCTGAAGCCTTTTTCTATTTCAAAACTTTTAGTGCCCAAGTTAATAATGAGAAAAACCTACCATTGATAACTATTCATAGTGATCATGGTGGTGAATTTTAAAACTCAGATTTTGAAACTTTTTGTAGTAAGAAAGGTATTACTCAAAATTTCTCAGCTCCAAGAACTCCTCAGCAAAATGGTGTTGTTGAAAGAAGAAATCGTATTCTTCAGGAAATGACTCGAACCATGTTGAGTGAATACTCAATTGCTAAGCACTTTTGGGCTGAAGCTGTTAGTACTGCCTGTTATACTATAAATCTTGTTTTAACTAGACCATTTCTTAATAAAACCCCTTATGAGTTATGGACTGGCCGAAAACCTAAAGTTTCATACTTCAAAGTTTTTGGATGCAAAGTATTCATTCTGAATACAAAAGATAATCTACACAAATTCGCACCAAAATCTGATGAAGAAATCTTTCTAGGATATTCTACAACCTCTAAGGCTTATAGAGTTTTTAATAAGAACACTTGTATTGTTGAAGAAACAGTACATGTAAAATTTGATGAAACTAACCCTTTTGTTTTCAATCAACCCAATCCTACATCCTCGGATGTGTTTTCCAAAAATGTTTATCAACCTTTATTAGAAGAACATTCTGATAAGGAAAATGTTCAAGAAAGTATTCCTGAAACATTTACCATAGAAGTTTTTCAACCATATGTTGATGAACAGGTTTTACAAAACCCAAATCAATTGTTTCTTAGGAATCATCCCAATGATAACATCATTGGAGATATAAATCAACATGTAAGGACCAGAAATTCCTTAATAAATGAAATAGAACATCTTGCTTTTCTTTCCCAATTTGAACCTAAAAGTCCAAGTGAGGCCTTAGGTGATGATGATTGGATCAAAGCAATGCAGGATGAACTAAATGAATTTGAAAGGAATCAAGTCTAGACTTTAGTTGAATGACCTAAAGAAACAACTGTGATTGGTGTAAAATGGGTTTTCAGAAACAAGTGTGATGAAAATGGAATCATTGTAAGAAATAAAGCAAGACTTGTTGCTAAAGGCTATAATCAACAAGAGGGAATAGACTATGGAGAAACATATGCTCCTGTAGCTAGACTTGAATCTATTCGTATTCTATTAGCCTTCGCAGCATATTTCAATTTCAAACTATTTCAAATGGATGTCAAATGTGCTTTTCTAAATGGTTTTGTTCAAGAAGAAGTTTTTGTCGAACAACCTCCTGGTTTTGAAGACCCAAAACATCCTGATCATGTTTTTAAACTTACCAAGGCTCTATATGGTCTTAAACAAGCCCCTAGAGCATGGTATGATAGACTCACAAGATTTCTTTTACAAAACAATTATACAAAAGGTACAGCAGATCCAACTCTTTTTATCAAAATGGAAAACAAAAATGTTTTGGTTGTCCAAATCTATGTTGATGACATCATATTTGGATCAACTCAGAAATCTTTAACCGATTCTTTTGCAAACTTAATGAAATCTGAGTTTGAAATGAGTATGATGGGTGAGTTAACATTCTTTCTAGGTTTTCAAATTTCTCAAAAACCAGAAGGAACTTATATATCTCAACATAAGTATATTATAGACTTACTCAAAAAGTATGGATTTGACAAAACTAAAAGTATTATCAATCCAATTGGTACCTCAAATACTCTTGATCTTGATGAAACTGGGAAACCAGTAGATCAAACAATTTTTAGAGGTATGATAGGGAGTTTGCTATACTTGACAGCTAGTCGACCCGACTTAATGTTTTCTGTATGCTTATGTGCAAGATATCAATCTAATCCAAAAGAGTCTCACTTAAAAGCCGTAAAGAGAATCTTTCGGTATTTAAAAGACACTATGGATTTGGGACTGTTCTACTCTTCTGGAAATGATTTTTTTTAAAAAGCTTTTCAGATGCTGACTTTGGTGGTTGTAGAATGGATAGAAAAAGTACATCTGGAACATGTCATTTCTTAGGAGACTCTTTGGTTTCTTGGTCCTGCAAGAATCAACACTCAGTAGCACTCTCCACTGCTGAAGATGAATATGTAGCAGCTGGAAGTTGCTGTGCTCAAGTATTGTGGATGCAGCACACACTCACTGACTATGGTTTGAGTTTCTCCAAAACTCAAATTCTTTGTGATAATACAAGTTCCATAGCTCTTAGTAAAAACCCAACACATCACTCCCGTGCAAAACACATAGATGTTAGGCATCACTTTCTTAGGGATCACACACTGAAAGGAGATATTATTTTACAATTCATCGGAACGCAAGAACAACTTGCTGACATTTTTACAAAACCTTTACCTTCCGATAGATTTGAATTTATAAAACAGAAGCTAGGAATGATTACATTAAAATAATCATTCATATCTACTTCCTGTTTTACATCTCTCCTAATAGAAAGAAACTCCTCGAAGAAAGGGGGAGGACATTTCTTTCTGTCTTTATGTTTATTTTATCTTGTGTTCTTTAACTATTTACTCTGGATATTTTTTTATTCACTGTTTATCATATTAAAAATTTTGGTTTTCTATTTATCGTATTGACAGTTTTATAGTATCATCGACCGATGATATTATTGAAATTCTTTTCCATCGTATCATTCAACAGTTTTGAATCGACCGATGATAGTATTGAAATTATTTTCCATCGTATCATTCAACAGTTTTGAATCGACCGATGATAGTATTGAAATTCATTTCCATCGTATCATTCAACAGTTTTGAATTGACCGATGATAGTATTGAAATTCTTTTCTATTGTATCATTCAATAGTATTGAATAGACCGATGATAGTATTGAAATTATTTTCCATCGTATCATTCAATTGTTCTGTATCGACCGATGATGGTATTGAGATTGTTTTCCATCGTACTGTCAGTTCATGGTAACCAGATTATTTTCCATTGTACGGTACGATCATAGTAATAACTTTGTTTTCCATCGGCATTATATTTTTTCTCCTTACGTTTTTTTTGATTCTTACCAAAACCAACAATCACCTTATGTTCTCCAACAGGTATCTTTTTCATTTTTTTTTTATTTTTTTTCCTTTGTTTTAATCCTAACCATTGATCTGGTTTTATCTAATCTTGACCGTAGAATATCAACGGTCACCCTTTTTCGACCGTAGAAGATCAACGGTCATCTCTTTATCGCCTATAAATACCCCCCTCCCCTCCCCAAACCCACATTGCTTTTTCAGGATTTCAGGTGAAGCTCTGCTCCACTAGCTATATATCATCGTACGATCTTCTCAATCGGCATCACCTTTATGTCTCAATCCTCTGCTAATACTCCAGCCGAGATGTCTTCAAAGACTTTTACAGAGAAAGACTTTAACAGAGAAAGGTTAGTATCACGAGACTTTTTCGATACGTACGATTCTACAATCAGGAGGATCATTTTGTTTCAAGGATGGGAACATCTCTGTGTGGAAAAGCCTGATATCCAAGATCCAGTTCTTTTTGATGAAGTTTGTCAGTTTTACAAAACCGTTTCTTTCGACAAAGATATCACTATAAACATCGCTGTGTACGATAGAAAATTATCTATGTCTGTGGAACAAGCGGCACATTTTCTGAATGTTTCTGTAGAAGGAGATTCATTTTGTCCATCTCACAAACTACCAGAGGAAGTTGGTTCGTTTAATAGAGAAAATGCTGAAAAGTCTTTGTTTCTTATTAATGAGGAAAAGAGGAAAGTGTCTCATCTTTCACCGTACAATCGTTTTGTAACCTTATGGATGCAAGGTTTTCTTATCCCAAGGAAAGGGGACAGAGAAACTCTTAAAGATTCTAATATATTCATGCTCGACTATCTTGTAAATATGAGAAAAGTAAATCTCATGGGGTATGTTTTTGAAACCATCAAGAATGTCAAGACAGGAGGGATCAAGTCCCAGATGATTATGTATCCAGCTATCCTTACAAAATTCATTTTTGAAAGTATGAAGTTTTGCAACATTCCATTGAATGGAAAACCCATGGATTTGAGGCCATATTGGATTAGTAAGAGTACGATGAAAAAGATGAATGTTTGTTTTGATTCAAATTCAAAACTTTTTGTCAAATATGTAGAAGCTGAATTGGCTCAGAATCAATCGGCACTTATGCCAGCCAAGGACATTCAATCCACCGGTGTTACTCAAAAGTCTGATCCGCAAACCAGTTCAAAGCCGAAAAAGAAGCCGAGGTATAGTAAGGAAGTTGTAGCAAAATGGAGAAAAGATAAGGAACAGAGAAAGGAAGGTGATCCGAAGTTTGGTCTTGACCCTGCTGAGGCCTTTGTGGAAAGAGTAAGGGTAGAAGAAACCCTTCAGGCTGAAAAGAAGAAGAAGGTTCTTTTGAAAAGAAAGGCTCAGGACTTTGATGTCTCTAAAATCATGAAAGCAGTTGAGGATGCCAGTGCCCAACTAACTGAAGAAGTGCACCAAGAACCCATCATATAGAGTCTTCCTGAGAAAGAAAAAGGAAAACGAGTGATGGAAGAAATAGAAGAAGAAGAAGGAGACTTTCTTTTAGAATTTATTCAAAACTCAAAGAAGAGTAGAGAGGAATCGGTTCAAAAGCCGAGTGAAGGTGTTCAACAAATCCTTCATGACGATCAAGCACAATCTCCGGACAGAATGCCTTTTCAAGAAAGGAAAGGTAATCAATCTTCTCATTCTGATAAAGTTGTTGTCATTAGTGACAAAGTGGAAGAAGAAAGAAAACAGAAAGAAAAAGAGAAAGGGAAACAACCAGTTGTTGACTCAAGAAAATCGTATGAACTACCATCGTATGATGAGGATACTGATTCAGAGCATACAATCTCTCTCAAGAAGGGTGATTACATTGTTCATGTTTTGAGAAGAGTGGAGAAAACCATTCCTTATTTCCCGAGGCTGGAAGGGAAGATTGATTTTATTACTGAAAATCAAAGGAAGAAGTTTGGATCTGTAAAAGAATTGAGGAAGAAAGTTTTGTCAGTAGAAGCCGATTTGAAAGTTCTTTCAGAAAGCTCGGTTGCTAATAAGAAGGCTTGCAATAAGATGACCAAGTGGTCGTACAAAACAGAGAGCTCAATCAATGATCATGAAATTTCTATTGAAGATATAAGGAGGTTATCAAATGAGCTTGCAATTGCTTTCAACAAGCTTGATAGAGAAACAGTTGAAAGGCTGAATCTTTTGTCTTCTCAAAGAGCCGATGTTCCTTCAGTGAAAGACTTGCAAGAAAGAATGAATGTTTTCCAATATGAATTCTCGAAGCTTTCATCTTTCAAAGATGAAATGGTTTTACTGAAGAATCAAAATTCTGTGTGATCCAAAGACAACAAGAATTTGCAAAACAGGATTGATACCCTTGAAGAAGTAATCAGAGTCCAGGAGGAGACCATCAGAAATCAAGATCAGATTTTTGCGGATCAACAAGAGCTTCTCAAAACTCAGGGTGATTCAATTTCTGAAGACAAGAAGGAGATCAAGAAGATGAAATCTATTCTTCATGAGCTTATAAAGAAGGAGAATGAAAGAGAAAACAAATGATTTTTGTATTTGTTTCGTTTGGAACTTGTCTTTGTTTTGTAATAACTCTTATGATCTTTTTATTTTATCTTTTGTCTTGTATTGCTTCACTAACTCTTTTAGACAATTCAAGATTACTCCTTTCTTTATGTAAATCACAAAGGGGGAGAATGTTTACAAAGGGGAGAATGTTTTAAAAAGGGGGAGAATGCTTTACAATGCTCTTAAGGAAAATCTACGAATACAATCCTTAGGGAAGTCCATACCTAAGGGGGAGATTAGTTGTATTCAATTTCTTATTCAGAAGAGTTTTCAATAACTCAGGGGGAGATAATTATTTCTTGTCACATTTACTTTGTGGGTTGTGCTTTCCAAAAAGGGGGAGATTGTTAAGTCAAAAGCCTTCTTTTGACTTCTATATAATGTTTTGGAAATCACAAATGTATTCTATAATATGTTTGTAAATTACAATTATCTTTAATCATGTTTATCGTATCGTACGATGTTGATCGTACCAACCAAATCGTATCGTACTGACTCTGTCAATCGTATCGTACTGACTCTGTCAATCGTATCGTACTGACTCTGTCAATCGTATCGTACTGACTCTGTCAATCCTATCGTACTGACTATGTCAATCGTATCTTACTGACTATGCTATTTTATTTGTTTTGGTACTTTATCAAAAACACTCTATGCATTTGAATCGTACTCATGCTTTTCATTTCTATATATCTCTTGTCCTAACAAAACGATGCCGTTGAGTTAGTTACAAACTAATCAAAACGATGTCGTGCTTTCTGTTTCAATATGACCGTTGGAGGCAATATGACCGTTGGAACCCGAGGCCTATAAATAGGAGGTCATTTGAAGCTGAGAGAAGAACGATGAACGAAGAGAACGAATGAAGAGATTATGTGAACTACCAATATTCTAGAGAGAGACACTGTGACTTCTCTCATCAGCCTTGTGCGTCCGATCATCGTATCGAGGGCTTTCAAGTAATTGAAAGACAGAGGTGCCGATTACCTACAAAATCGAGGGCTGCCGGGGATAGGCAGACAGACGTGCCGATCATCGTATCGAGGGCTGCCGGGGATAGGCAGACAGACGTGCCGATCATCGTATCGAGGGCTCACCAAGGAATTGGTGAGACAGACCTTTTATCCTAGGTGAAAGGATAACTCTTCTCTTTGGGTTAAAAGAATTGTAATACTTTTACATTTCCGCTGTTACTTGTATTAGAAAGGGATTTGTATTATTTCCTTTCTTCTTTACATATTCAATTGTAATTGTTTCAATTACAATTATTCTATTACTTTTTGTATTGATTGATTCTATATGCTTTAAGGTAGAATCATTCATCTTTGTATTTCTCTGTTTATTGTGTTCACCTTGAATACAATTGTTTTACTTTACACTAGTATTACAATACATCATACCTTTTATATTCAATACAATTGTGGGTGTTTATATTTGTATTATTTTAAGATCATTTAAACTAATCTCTTTGTTGCTAAAACTCAAAGGTTTTTAAGTTTACAATTCACCCCCCTCTTGTATTGTTCCATCTAATAGACATATATATCTACTATTCGATCCAACAGTCTAGTATACCCAACATAGTGAAGTTTGTTTTTTTATGTATTAATAATTCTCATAAATTATGATTCAAGAGTTGATGTGGATGAACAATTGAATACTTTTGATCCACAAAATACCGGTTGGTCTCTTAGAGGAGAAATGGGACAACATTGATATGAATGTTATTGCCAACAACCCTTTTTCTTTGGTGGCCAAGGTCATATCAAGAATTGAAGAGAAAAAGACAATGAAATAAAATTATGATGTTCTAAGAAACATTATAAGACCATTTCCCTGCACACCAACATTTTCATAAAGAGAAAATTATACACTCTTCGAATGAAGAGTCATCATGAGTGACTGATCACATAAACACTGTCAATACCCTATTCGCTCAACTCATGAAATTGGGCTTCAAAATTAGGGATACTGAATGTGCTGGTATTCTGCTCCAAATATTTACAAATCCATATGATCATCTGATCATCAACCATACCAACAATATCATGATAGACATGTTTATGATCAACAACGTTTCAGCTGTGGTTCCTGAAGAAAAAAGTCAATGCAAGAGAAAATTGATAGGCAAAAAACATTGTATCAATCGAAGACTTTGTCAATAAAGAGTGGAAGGATGATGGAGAATGATTATAAGTGGGTGAAAAAATCTTGGAATGTCCATATCAAGAAGAATAACAACATCTCATGTTACCGTTGTGGAAATTATGGTCACACAAATAAAATAGATGGAATAATAAGAGTGGTGGAAACAACCCTCAATGAAATATGAAGTGTACTTATGGAAATGGAGACATACTAGTCAGTGAAGCTTCAATGATGGATGGAGGTATACATCATCTCAATAACGCATGGATAATTGATTCAATAGAAACATGGCTCAAAGGAAATGGTTTGATCAGTATGAACATATCTCAAAAGGACTTGTTTACATGGGGAACAATAACACCTTGAAGATCATTGGAGTCAATGCCGACAAACTGAATATGCATGATGAAATAATTCAAACCACCTAAGGAGTACGCAATGAGAATATCCTGAAGGTTAACATTTTTTCTTTAGGTGGATTTGATGACATCAGGTGTAAGACTCACACTAAAAATGGAGACAGAGAAGATCTCAAAGAAGGGTGTGCTTGTGGTGATGAAGACCGAGAATATCCCAAAGAATATATGCGTTCTTTATGGTGAAGCATACAAGGAGGTGGAGATTGCTTCCATGATATGTCCCTCAGGGCCCATGTCGTGACTTCCCCAAACCCGCCTTCCATAGGCGAGAGGCTGAAAACTAGCACTGGAAAGGTACTTCCCTTAAATGGGAAAACATTGCTTTTTTACCATGTACAGACACACAGTCCAAGAACAAAACAAGATGCAACCACATAGACTAGAACACAACAAGATTCAACCACAAAGTAAACTGTTGTAGTAAAAGAGTGCTAAAAGTAAAAAAGTGTATAGAATACAAGCCCAAATGTAAATGTACAAGTACGACTTGTAGTACAATACAACTAAAAGAAAACAGAATACATCACAAAGGTAGAAGTACCACACAGGTAACACCATGAAGATAAAACCATGAAGGTAACTCGGTGAAGGTAGAAGTACCACGCAAATAACACCACAATGATAGAAATAGCACACATGTAACACCACAAAGACAATACCACATAGGTAGAAGTACCACACAAGTAACACCATAAAGCAAGAAGTACCACACATGAAAAAGATTCAGCTCACAATCAGGAATAACATAAGTACAGAAGTACAAATGATTAGTCATAAACTATATCATCTTATTATACTAAGAAGAACTACTGCTGACCGACACAAGATTGATAGGTAACTAACCCCCACTGATCCACATAGGATTTGACCCACACAGGATCGATATGCACTTACCCACACAGGATCCCTGAGCACTAACCCACATAGGATCTGACCCACACAGGATCGATAGATGTTGACCCACATAGGATTGATGTTCTTTCTCAACGTTGTAGGCTGCCACAGGTTTCCTTGCACCCGGTATGCTGAAGTTCCATATAATCTGCCCCTCGTGATATCGGTCGTACCTCAGCCACCACTAAGCTCCACAAGGGAATAACTCAAAGGACCGCCATGTTGTAAGGGTTCCAATGTGACAGACGGCCCGTCAATCGGACGCCCAGTCTGTGAGTTATAAGCGTTTTAACTTTAGGGGCCTGGTTGGATTTGGGTTCGATCCAACCCGGTCGTACACCAACTGCCTAAAAAATTCAATTGGAGAATACCAAAAGGACCGTCTCGATAAAAGGATCCCAACTCTGTAGAGATTTTTTCAAACAGAGATCTGGTTCTTAGGATATGCTCCTTTAAGTGTTCTAGGGTCCGGTAGGGCCTGCGTCCAATCTGACCTGGTTGGACTGATCCGGCCTGACTCGCTCTGGGCTGGGGTGGGGTGGACTCAGCAAGATGGGCCAGGGTGGACTCGGCCCGATGGGCCGGTGTTTGGTCTGACCCGCAAGAGGGGCGGCCCGTTGGGGGTGGCCCGCAAGGGCTACCCACCTTGGCCCACATGGGGGTAGCTCGTAAGGGGGGCATCCCGCAATGGCAGCCCGCCCAGAATAGAGTGGCACGCAAATGGGAACCCTGACTTACATGGGGTGGAGACCCGTTTAGGGGAGGCATCCCGCTTTGAGGGCAGCGACACGGTTTGAGGGCGACGACCCGGTGTGAGGGCGCCATCCCGCTCCGAGGGCAGGGTCCTAGTGTGAGGGTGGCGGCCCGCTCCGAGGGTGGCGGCCTGCTTCATGGGAGGTAGTCCGGTTCAAGGGAGGATTTCCGACTTGAGGGCGGGGGCCCGGACTGAGGGAGGCCCCTGGTATAAGGGTGGTGGTCCAGTGCGAGGGCGGCACCCCAACCTGATGGTAGAGGCTCGCTTCAAGGGATGTGGCCTAGTTCAGTCTGTTGCGGGGGGGGGGGGGGTGTAACGCCCTGGTCACCCAGATTCTTGAAAGGCCCAGAGGCCGTTCAGTTGGTGAGGCAGCGGGACCATATTGGCACTACGGAACCCTCCGAAGGAGGGTTCATCCTCCACCGCAGGTTCCATTCATCGGCGGGGCAACGGTCGTGTCTCCTTCCTTCCCGCGGTCGGTTGTCGTGTCAGCCGCCTCCTCCATTCGTCGTGGCTGACGAGCTGTCACCCTCCTCTTGTGGCGTGTGCAAAATGTTCGCGGTTTTCTGAGGCGGTTCGAGGAAGGCAAGATGGCGGAGGGTTCGGGCCGGGTTTGTTAGGCCCACACCCTCCGCGTTAGCTCGCAATATGAAGGATATTAACGGAGTTAAATAAACAGTTGTATTGAACACAAGATTAACACCGCAAGATTCCCCGCAATAACCTCCCGCAATGATAGATGAATCACCGGTCAACACTTTAGTCGGTTGACCCACGTTCATTGTATAATTTCAGGAATGTGGAAGAGGGAAACAAAAACGCACAATCAAAAATAACCCCCTACATGTAAGATACATCCGCAGACAACGGTCAATGAAAAATCCTTTATCGTTGTCATCAGTTCGGGACTCAGTGGCACTCATCACCGCTCGTTGGAACCAGTCTCACCCTCCTGGTGGTTGGCGTCATGGTACTTTGCCCTAGCTTCATCGTTTTGTGAATTTGTGCCAACACCACTCCGCGAGATCCAAATAAATAGGAGAGGATAAGGAGTGTATAATGCTTGTGGAATTAATTAGGTTCATTTAATAAATGAACCTCATGAATTTTTAATGGTGTGGTTACATGAAAAGAAGAGTGAAGCCATTTGTTGGCTTGACACATCGTCGGTCCCGCCAGCGTTGTTCGTCTGTTGGAGGAATGAAAGAAAATAAAATAACAAAACATGTTATTTTATTAATCTTTCAAAAGTCCACAAAAATAAATTTTTCACTCGACCTACTACGATCGAAGTTATTCCTATCTTAAGTGAATCTCAACGCTACAGGTTCAACGATGCCCTCATAGTTTTAAGACAAACAACATTTAAAAAGTAAGAAATTGCCACTCACACATTTAATGAACGTACCGAAAAAAGTTCATAAAATTATTAATAGTCATCCTCAACCCACGCCGATTGAGGTTAGGATCTGACTAATTGAAACACGCCACAACAAACCCAACAGTACTCTCGGATTTCCAATCCGAGTTACAATTTAAAAGTTATGGATTTTACAATAAAATAATTTTAACTTATTTATTTTATTTACTTACAAAAACATACTTTCACTGGTGGGATGCGCCGACCAAAGTTAGTATCATCCTAAAGAGAGCATACCCACACTAGTTCATTGGTGGTCTCATATTTTTATTCCATGTTACCGTTCGTGAGTAATAATCATTTGAATAAAAAATAATTTTATTTGATTCTTTTATTTACGATTATTCTATTTTTAGGTTTTCTGACAAGAGGTCTGCACTGACTAAACTTAAGTCGTTACTAGGGTAAACCCGCCATTATTAGGGCAACAATGCCGTAATAGTTTTAATTCGATTAACCGTTTAATAATTATTCTACTTTTTAAGGAAAACTGCTTACGTGTGCTAATTAAAGTATAACAAAAATTCGACGGATCATTCTGGGCACCCTGGGACTCAGAATGGCACACCGTTAGATTTTTCAATATCAAAATAATAATATATAATTAAAAAAATATTTTATTTCCGAGACATTACAATAGTTTTCCTGTTAACTACCTCAACAAAATCATCGAAGAAGTCATGGTATCAAAAGTTTGGTCTTATGTTCAATCAAAGCTTTATGATTCATACTGAACATAAGTTTATTCCAAGATTACAAAGGTATCATTTCCATTTTGGGAGATTTATGATTTTTAAAACCAATATTGGTCGAATTTTGTGACGTCGGCAATGACGAGTGGGGATATCTTAGAGTTGATCCATTCCAATATTTGGAAAGCACTGTTTATATCCCTGGGAAGAGAAAGGAACTTTGTAGAATTCATTGATGATTATTCCCTGAGATGTTAGGTGTACCCAATCAAGATGAAATCAAGTGTTTTTAATGTCTTCAAAAAATAAAAGCATGGATGAAGATGGAATCTTGAAAGAATATCAAGTGTTTTAGGATTGATAGTGGTGGAAAATATTCAGGTGAGGTTTTTGATACTTTTTTTCAATGAGAAGGCATCAAGGGAAAATTCATGGTGCCATACACTCCTCAACAAAATAGAGTGGAAAAGTGGGTGAACATAACCTTGTTGGATAAAACAAGGGAGATATTGAAGACTGTAGGAATTTTCAAGAAGTTATGGGATAATGTAATGAGGAGATCATGTTATTTGATCAATCAATTTACTTTTGTGATGATTGATATGAAAACACTAATGAATATGTGGAGTGTTAATCCTACTGTCTATGCTTGGTTACATACTTATAGAGGTCATGTATCTGTATTGTTTAATGATCAGGAAATATTGATGTTGGATTCGAGATCCATTGAATGTATATTCTTAGGATACGTTGATGGTGTGAAAGAGTATCGTATGTGGGACCCCACTACCCAAAGACTTATCATCAGCATGGATGTTATTTGTCTAGAAGATAAGGTGGAAGTGATGATTAATGGGGATTTGATGAATGAGAACACATATACTATAATAGTTGTGGTGGAGGAAGAATCCATAGAAGAACCAATTTCCATTGAGGAGCATGATGATCTAGTTATGATTGATTTTGGACTATGACGACCAACTCAAGATAAAAGAGAACCAATATGGCACTCAGAATTTATCACTGAGGGAAATATTGTGTAATACTAATTGAAGGAGGAAGGTAATCCATATGATTTTTTTGGAGGTGATGTGGAGTTCAGAAATATCCATATGGATGGAAGCAATTCAGGAAAAACATGATGCCCTTCACAAGAACAAGACTTGAGATATTGATCCATTACCTCATGGAAAGAAGACTATCAAATAAAAACAGATTCTCTAAGATCAATTTGGATGAAAAAGAATAATTGTAAAGATATCATGCATGACTGGTGGTAAAAGGATATGCATAGAGAGAAGTTATTTATTTAAAGAAATATTTTTTCCAATTGTTATAATAATGATAGTTCAGATAGTTATGGGGATGTGTGCAATATATAGTTTAACTCTAGAGTAGCTAGATGTGAAGTGGACTTTTCTACATGGTGATCTTGATAAAAAAATATATATATTCTCTAATAGGAATGTTTTTCAAAATAAGGAAAAGTGAACTTGGATTATAGGTTGAGAAAAACGTTTTATGGTATTAAGCAGGCACCGAGGTGTTGGTTCAAGATATTTTATTCCTATATCATGAGTATTGGGCACAAAATTCTTCATTCTGATACTTGTGCATATTTTATGGGTTCAGATGGCAATTATTTTATCATTCTTCAATTTTATGTGGATGACATGTTGATAGTTTTCATGGGAGTATGATATGAAGGAATTAGGACCAAAAATTAATATCTTGGGATACAGATTTAATGAAATAAAAAGAAGGGTATGATTTAGCTATCAAAAAAGAATTTCTTGAGGAATATCTTGAAATACTTCCACATGCGACATTATAAGCCTATATTTACCCCACATACTATTAATTTTATGTTATCCTCTATGATTAATCATAACAATGATAACAATGACGTATAGATGATGGAGATGTCTCTATTACCTTATGCACTAGTGGTGTGTAGTATGATAATATCTATGGTTTATTTGAGACCAGAAATTGCACCTCTAGTGGGAGAAGTTAGTTGGTATATGGAGAATTAAATACGAGAGCATTGGAACATATTAAGGAATACCCTTAGATACATCAAGGAGATCTCGTATGCTGTATTATGTTATTGAGGATAAAATTTCACTATTAGAGCCTATAGAGATTCAGATTTTCTAGGTGATTATGACCAATGAAAACACACTTTAGGTTATGAGTTTAATTTTATAGGATGAGTTGTGAGTTGGAATTCAATGTTGGAGTCTTTTATATATTTATCCACGACTAAGGTAGAGTACATGAAAACTACCTAGGCTTGCAAAGAGGTGATTTAGATGTGATGGTTTCCATAGGATCCCGAACAATGAATGAAGTATATCAAATTGTTTTGTGACAATCATAGCACCTTAAAAATTAAAAGGAATCTATCTTTTCATTCCAAGATAAATCACATTATGGTTCAATATCACTTTGTTTGAGATGTGGTGGAGGTAGGAAGTGTGGATATGCAGAAAATATATATTGAAGAAAAATAGGTTAATTTTATGATGAAGTTTATTAACTTTGTTAAGTTAATATAGTAAAAATCCTCAATCGTAATCATAGATATAAGAGCCACATGGTTGGAAGATAGAAAATATTTGTGGAAATATTATTTGTTCCCAATCAGATATCCATGTGTGATGTATATTTTCATTTGTTTCTCACAATGAGTTTATCCCCCCTTGATTTTTCAAATGGGGCTAGTGTAGTTAGTGGGATGGGTGAAAAAACTGATCCATGGAGTTAAATAGATGAGGAAGATCATGTAAGGGCCTTGCCTATAAAAGGAAGAACACTTTGACAGTTTTAGCATCATCACATCAAGTATTGAGCTTCATATTTCAACATTTTGAGTGTTGTATTTTGTGAGGTGCATTATACATTACTCGAGAGAGTTAATTACTTGGATATTTTATTTATATTAGAAAGAGAGTGTCTTTAACCTTTTTTACCATGGTGATATCATTGTATTATTCTATGGGGTTTAACCCTAATTATTTATGGGGTTTTCAATGTTACATCTATTGTTCATTTTTTTATTAAATTTTAATTTAATTTTATCTCACAATTATCACATCATGAAAGGACCAATAATATTTGATCCCAATAGAAGCCTTGCTATATATTTTTTTATCAGATTCTATTAAAAAAATTGTGGGTTGTGCTATGAGGTAGCCGACTTTCAATGGAGCAATTTAGTTGTATGGGTATAATTTTGATTCTCAGAACTATAGAACAAAATATTTAACATGTTTATAATTATATAAATAGTATGAAGAATCAAGAAAACATGAATAATAAAAATATTGTAATGATTTCTCATAATCGGAAGTGTAACATGTTGATTCTAACAAACCATAAACAAAAATTGAGAGAATAAAAAGAACTGATTCATGTAAACATTTTCAATAGATAACATTCTAATGATAATATATATTACCGATTAAATATTAATGATGATAATTACCATGACCTATTAGAGATAATAGACTCAAATATAAGTGATATGATCAATAGAAACGATTGACATAAAGTAGTAATCAAATCATAAAGAGGACCATAGGTTTTTGAATTTATTTATCTATTTGGCCTATATGCATGGTGCACGGGTACCAGGATTCCACTATAAAAAAATGGGATTATAAAAGATATGTGATAAATAGTGAAACATAACCATATAAGAAAAAGGCACATGAGGAAAATATCCAAAGTTCGGGTTATAAAAATGCTAGGACTCACAATAGAACCAAGTTGGGGATTCATCATATATTGTGCACCATGGAAAAACTCAAACAACACAAGAAACATAGAACCAGTGAATAATCAAATACAAGGCATAAATAACCTATAGAAAAGAAGAATAATACCATCCTAAGTCCCATTACTACGGATAAATCTCTCCTATGTGTTTTCATAGATCCTCCATGTAATTAGGTCTTGTTGTTAGGGTCATCGATATTGTACTCCTATATAATCGTCATTTCCATCATGGTAAAAAGAACACCAAGGAACACTAGGACCTCATCAGAGCTCCACACCAAGCATAGATGAAGATGATAAAAAATTATGTAGATCACTATTTCTTCATTGGTATGTCATGGAATCTTACTGGTGCTCCTTCATATACTCTTCTCCCTTGAGGAAAACTAGACCTCCCAAAACCATGGATATTTTTCACCCAACTAAATCTCCCACAAGTGGAGAAGTAGATTCCAAATCAAGGAGTCATTCTAGTAGGGGTAGATGAATACTAGAACATATTACCAAGGATATGAAAAATCTAGCTATGTGTCCCAACATAACCACATAAACAACAAAATAAGTAAATATGTCATCAGAGGATAAGCTATCAAGGGTCACCCATAGATCAAGCAAATTTGTTACACAAAGAATGAAAAAGGGAGGAATATAAAACCAAAGGATCACAAGGATCAATGGATCAACATCATGTGTGAGGATGACATATATCAAATAGGAAATCAGACCAGGGATAATGGCACATGCCCAATGTATAAACCATACAAAAGGCATACATGAAATAATAAAAGAAGCTCAAGATCAATAATACATAAATAAAACATATAAGAATGCCAAAAATTAAATGAAACTAAATATTATGACAAGTAAAAAAAACAATGTGTAACACCCTGAATGTTGGGTATCATATGATGATGATATTATTAATTTACTTTTGTTAAATCAATTATAACCAAACAAAAATTTAAAGGATAAAAATAAGGCTCTTTATTTAAATAAGATCACCATTGTTTCTACAATACACCGAGATCAAATGTGTAATCATGATAAACAAATATAACTATTAAAACCCCTATCAGATCTATTGGAAGACCCCCAATCACCACAACGAGGCCCTGTAAGTAAAAAAGGATCCTTTGAGTCAACTAAATCAAAAAACATCACCATTGCGATCATAAAAACCATGATTAGCATCAGCGGAATGGGAAGCACCATCTTCTTCTTCTTGAGTATTAGGACAATGTAAGGTTTGGTTTTATAGGACACCTTTTCATCCATTTCTCTAGTGACCATTGGAAGCTAACAGTTAAAAAAATAGTTGTTGGACCTTGTTAGGATATGTGAACATATTTAAATATAAAATAGTTTCCAAAAAAAATTGAGTTATGATTAAGGTTATAATTAAACCATAATTTAGGAACTCTAAAAGGATATAGTGTAAATCTTTGTTTCACCCTTAAGTGGTTTTGAAAATAATTAAGGAATTCAAAACACTTTGCGAATTTTTCAAATACAATGTAATTATTTTCATTTCTAAAATAATGTTATAATATATCTTTAGGTTTTTCAAATAAAAAAATGTTTTTATTGAACTATGTTTTCGAGGATACTTGTATATAAATTATAATGTAGGTTTATTAAAAAAAAATTGTAACTTTTTGAGTTAAAAAAAGGGTTTTAGTATTTTTAATTTTTGAAATAATTCTAACTAAAACAAGTTTAATATGTATTCATTAATGTTTAAGAATATAAAATTCTATATAGTTTTAACAAATGCATTGTTTCCTCTTCTTAAATTTTTTTTTTAAGTTTATCTTTTCTTTAAAAAATTGGCCCACTAGGGCGAGCCCTTTTTCGATAGGGCCGAGGGAGGAAACTCACACAAAGTGGTTGAGCCTGGCCCTCAGATCCAAGCCAATGTCGGGCCAAACTCGGGTAGGTGTTCCCCAAATGGTGCTCAAGAGTGAGCAGAAGCACCTAGGCACACCAGTGTGGGCCTGAGGCCGCGACGGGGTCTGGGAAGGCCAAGGCCTGCTAGTAGGAGCCCGTGTATAAGGCCCGCTTTGTGGGTGCTGTGTTATTTCTGAGCACTCGTTCGGAGGCCGGAGGTTATATGGGAGGTGAAACCCGCTCTCCATTTCGATTTGGGAAGATGTTTTTCAGGAAAAACGTGATCTTGACCGTTGAATTGCATCGCGCGCGTTCTGGGCCATTGTTTCCGATCCCACGCTCGACCCTCGGTAATCATGTCTCTCTCTGCAGTATTTTTCAACCGTTCGACCCAGCATGATCTAATCATGGTCTTTCAAGTTTTTTAAATTTCCGCATCGAACATAGACCATCCGATGAAACTTATATCTAATCTATGCCACTCAATTCTTTTAAAACAATAGACGCATCTCATTCCTTGGATCGATGTTGGGATCAATCTGGACCGTCTATTTTTTACCAGCATTTCCCCTAGCAGCATTTTCTTCTTCCTCCATGCATGGGTTACACCAGTAACCCAACCCTATGGCACCCCTCATTTTCTCCACCTCTGACTGTCGGGGACCCTCATGTCTCCCTATTTTCTTCAAGCACGGCACCCTCCATTGTATACAATACAAGTGGGTACGTTTTTGCGTGAAAGGTGACGTGTGATCTTTTTTACATAAATAATTGAGACCTCTCGGTTCTTCTCTCCCATTCAAGTCTCCAGCAAGCCCGACCAACCCCCCAGGAAGTCCTCATTTACCTGGTTTTTAAAGTAAGGGTTTTTATTTTTGCCTTGTTTTTCTTCTTTGAGAATATATACACTTATATATTCAATATATATATATATATATTAACCATACGGTTCATTCAAAACATTATTAAATGTCGAACCTTGGCCTTTGGATTCTCTTGCATTCAAATAGCTTAATGAATATAAGGATTATACCTGGCCTCATTTTGTTGTTTTGAAAATACATATATACTTTTGGTTATATGTATATATATTGGTTGTATGCTGGAATGGGCATGAACATTCTATTTTGATTATATGTTTTAATATTGTGTATAATTTTTCATGCACTTCACATATTCACATACACATAATTTCATATTTAAAAAATAAATAAATTTTTGGAAATGATATATATATGATCGAGTTTTTATAATATTTTTTGTAGGTTTTCATAAAAAAAATTGAAGGACTAAGGGAATGACCTGCCCTATTAAAAACGTTGTTGAACTAATATTCATAGGGGATTAACACAAATGGGTGTGCCAATTTATCATTATGAGTTTGGGTACATACATATATTTTATATGTTTCAAGAACATTGATTTCAGTTGTTAAGGTCATTACACATTACCCCTTGAGTTTAGGTGGAGTTTTAAAAACATGAGAAATATGGTATTAAAGAAAACATATATCCATATTTAAGAGAAACTTATTTTTTTCCCTATCTTTTAAATGATGTTGCTTATGGTGAAGATTCATGCTTTCTATCATGGACATTATTCAGTATTATGCGATGGCTTAACAATATTGAATGTTTTAGCATGTGCAAGCTCAAAACCCAACTTGAGATTTTTGGTTGACCTTGTAATTAATTAGATGATAAAATTTTATAATTTCAAGAATAAACTTGCATGTGATAAATTATAGTTTTCTATTCTTTCATTACCTTCTATGTCAATGTATGTTCCATAATCTTCCTTTCTTTTTTCCTTTTAATAACGGTCATATGATTGTAAGCTTGGTTTTTAATCATCTAGATGCCTAGCTCACTTATAAGATCTGTAAATTCAACTACTATGACAAACTAAGAAAGAAATATTCAAGGTGGTATGGGACATCTTGAATATAAAACCCTGTTTAGGTAAAGTATTGATTTATGTGTCTCACTTGAATGTAAATATATATTAATGGTGCGCCCTAATATTTCTCCAAAGCATTGGGTAATGAATTAATCTCTAGAGATTACAAGCATCACACTACCCTGGTGAATAACCTCGGTAACTTTTCATTATTGACACTATGGGGATGGACCTCGGTGATATGATCATTAATGTCTAAATGAAATATTGAAGCCACATATTCAAGTCATGTTACAAGTTCTTTTCAAGATGATATGACTATTCATTCACTACTCTTTCCCTTATGTTTTTATAAAGTTCATATTGATGTCAGAAGTAAATGTTTGGGGCGTGATTCATGTAAAATAGTAACAAACACATGAAATTGATGTAACGCCCTGACCCCAGCTACCCAGAGTCGGCGCATTACTTCGTAACATTGGCATGATCACAAGAAAGATCAAATCTCGAAAGACTGATTGGTTTAGTAGCCTTGGAAACACTAGATTTATTCATAAGTTTTACATTACATCATCAAAATAAAAAAGAACTACTACAACAACATATTGTCTCCATAGTCCACACTATTAACCCCTCATAATATCCCCCCCATGTCATTCATAATTTACTTCTTCACATCCTGGGAAAATAAAACATATAAAAGGGGTGAGCTCAAATGCCCAGTATGGATAACAATATAGCAGAAACATTCATAAATAAGAATAAACATTTAAGGCAATGTATAACTAAAACAAAAGTCTTTTAAACTTTAACTTCAACATAGTATGTCATAAATAAAATGAAATAATGCCATTTACTTATTCACATGGATATTCTACTAATCGAATAATCACATGCAATATCAATAACCACTTTCATAATGATGGAATGCATAATGCCAGACTATCATAACCACATAGCCAAGGCCTCGTGCCAAGACTACAAATAAGATTTTTCCAAGGCCTTGTGCCAAGACACTAGTTTGTCTCATGAGACCTACCGATGCATCGAGGAGCTATAGCGGGCTCCACCTATCACATATTAAGTCCAATGCATTCCCATATGAAAAGGTTTAAACATAACATAAAAATTCGTATTAAAACTAGAATACGAAATGTCAATACTTTCACCATAAACCTTGAATGGTATATATAAAAATATCACATCCACAGTCAAACATATCACAAAACCTTCAATACAATATAAAAGTTTTGTATCATAATATATCATCCTCAAATAAGCGTAAAATCCATTAAAGGATGTTGACATAGATGAAATCAAAACTCTTTTTAAAGAAATATCTCTTTTTATTTTGAAATCATTTAAGAGACATATATTTATAAAATAAAAAAATTTCTTTGAAAATATTCTTATAAGCTTTTAAGGGAAGCTTTGACGATTTTATAATGGCGGAAAATAACTGCACCCTCCGTATAAGTTAAAAAAACATTCTTATATTAATTCTGTCGAAAAGGTTAAAAAGCACCTTGTTTGGAAAACGACGGAATGATTCCCTTATAAACCTCTTATAAAAAGTCAAACAAGGGTATAAATGACTTTAAACCATATTCTTTTAAATATTAGATATGTTTTGAAATACATTTTGAAGAAACATGGATGTGGATGATAACGAGATCCCAGTAGATTATTACGTATAAACAACCTCGGATAATGAAGACATTGTGAAATAACCCTTACCTTGTCATTGTCCTTTGTTGGGGTAGGTTAACCTCCTGTATAATGGTGAAATAATTGTTATTAAATTATACAATAATCATATACATTAATATGATATCATATATGATCTTTTAATATTGATTTGATAATAATATCTTAGTATTATCGTTGTTTCGGGTGTTAACTTACTTGTTTTCTTTTATATGTTTTGTTACGTAAGACATGTTTGTAAAGGATAGGTTTTATATTATTCATATCCAGAATGATATCAAGTCCTTAAACATCATTTTTAAATCATCAAATGATAATTATACTTGAATGGATATGATGGAGAATGAATCTCATCGCGTTCGTGGAGACGGTAGTCCGTACGTACGCACGAGAGACAATATCATTCTTTTGATATTAAAATAATATATAAATGGATGTTATATCATATATACAGAATTATTAACATTTTATATTTATTATTTACATGAGTTACACATCATTATTATACCCATCCAAATAATATTATATTTAATAACAATTACACCACGACGTGGAGACGGTAAGCCGTACGTACGCACGTATGGTGACATGTTATTCAAAGGGTGGATAGAATACTGAATATGGTTGTACCATATTTATAATAACATCACAGTATATATATGATACTGGATTTATTATTTTAGAATGGTAACAACAAAGGAAGTAGAAGTGGAAGAAGAAATGAACTTAGAAAAGGGTGGTGAAATCATTACCTCTTCTTCGGGTTCTTCCTTTTGATTTGATCAAAAGGGATCCTTAGGTTGGCTTTCTGATAAAACTAAGTCCCCTAGGTTGTATTTAGGGAAGTTGGGATAGTATTTGGGCAGAGTTTGGCTGAACAAAAAGGCTTTTAAGGTGTGAAGAAATGAGAAGGAGGAGTGCCCTTTTATAAGAGGGGTGAGGGGCACCTTTGGAAAAGCTAGAGATATTAGTTTATAATAAATTTATATTCGGTTTAAAATGGCTCCAAAGTTGACTATTCAAAGGTTAAGGTGGGGATGGGTCAAAAAAAACTCAACCAATAGAATTTAGACAGGTTTGGGTACTTATATTAACCTTATCTTTAAGTATTAACTCTAAGTTAATTAGTTTCACTTTTACAATGTCTCTTTGTATTTTTATATAATATTGTTAATAAAATTACTATATACATCCAAGAGACCCCCAAGTGGTCCATTAATGATGAACCTATCATGATATAAGTCTCTTGTCCGAACCTTAGATTTTTACGAATTTAATATCAATTAATAATATAATATTTGTTTTAAGAACTCTTTTATGTCAATTTTGACACTATTCAATAGTTGATTTTTGTGAAACTCATAACAGATTGATTACATCGAAAAAATTCAATTAAATCAATACTAATATATCATACTATCCTATAAAATTAGTTTAATTCATTAAAAGTTTCATATTATATTTATTTGGGCTTTTATAATATCAATTATTTTCATTTTTCACTGTTATAGTAATTACTGCATCATCATTGTGTCATAAATAAAATAAAATATTTAATGTCTAAAAATTATAAATAAACTATCATTATGTAGTAAATCTTTTTATCTTTCTAATGAATATTTATAATCTAAAATCCAACATGTATAACCCTATGTAAAAATTGTTCTTCTAAAAGATGTAATCTTATGCCATTTTTATTTTTATTTTAACTTTATTAATATAATGTGTCCCTACCACATACAAGTGGCTCTATGGGGTCCCCAAATCTACCCAAGGATTCCCATGGTCAGGTATGTGTCCACCAATAAGGTTAGGACACGTTTTAGGGTAATTTTGTATTATTATAATATTATTTTTTAACCCTTATTTACCGGATTTACCCTTTAACCATGGTAAATAAAATATTTACCGCAGTAATTATTCAAAATGTGTAAAAATAAAAGTTACCTATTTACATAATTTGGACATCCTGATTCCAAATATGTAATCCATTTTTCCAAATTTAAAACACAAAAGTGGCAGAAATTAATTTAAAATTAATTCCCGTTGTTAAAATAAAAAGCGTGTTTTTAAGAGATAATAACTATCAAAAGATTGACACTTGTTTATGTCTGGTTTAATTGTGAAATTATGTCCAATGACAAACATTAAATTAAATGGTAAAAATATATTATAAATATACTTTAAAACCACTCAAATTCATAATTTATCAATATTAATTATTTTGATTAAAAAAGTTGATTTTAATTAAAATTTAGTAATTTTCACTACTCATCAAAATATAAAAGTTATCCGAAAAGTACCAAAATTTCACCCTAGGCTAATTTCAATATTCCGAATCCAAAAATGAATTTCATTTTGAAATATAAAATATATATGATTTCAAAAAGTAGGTATTACTATTCACAACGGCTAGTTTAATTAGTTGTGGTGTGTGTTAGAACTCGAGGTTGCGTACAACACACGCTATCACATTATTCGAAGGGAAACATACCGTGGAAGCTTGGAGTGTTACAATTGATGTCTTTTCCTTCATGCACAACTTTGATTAAGAAATACTCTTAACGGTTAAATTTGTGCTTAATCATTCATATGTCATACTTGTTCAGGTTATCTATTACTACAACTTTTTGAAAATGTACTAATTGATGCATGTATTCCTCAAAAATATTATTTGAGCACTTTAATGTTATGTTACATGTGTTACAGTTTTATATAAGATAATTTTCTTTGGATAATTTTTTAAAAAATTCTTTTAAAAGTTTCATTGGTTTATATTAAACCCGTTACTGGGAATTCTTATGCTCATCCTGTGATTTAAATTTTAAATTTTCAGGTAACAGCTTTTATCAGATGAAATATTTTTTAATTACTGGTTTCCAGATCCCGAACCGAACACGATACTCTGTATGGGATGTGATGTGTCTTTATCAGTGCATGTTTCTATTTGAAAATGAAACATCTTGTTCGGAAGGCACCGACTCCTGATTTTTCTAGGGTCGGGTCTTCACAGTTGGTATTAGAGGATTCGGTTTGGATAACTCTAGAAATCCAGAACTGAAACAAAGAAAAATATACTTCAGAATTACTAAAAATGAGTTTTCTTAATTTTTAGATGGAAAACGAAGGTACTAATATTTTATCTCTTCCCAATGAGGCCTTAGAAACAATAATTTTTACAGCCATACATGATACTTTTATATCCTCTTCCCATATCCCTATGTCGTGCAGACATCTCTATGATGTGACCAACTCTCCCTGAGTACTTCAACCCCAACAAAGAGCAGGTATATATTATATCTTTATGATGAAAACCTATTTTCCATCTTACACACAATGGGGGAAGTACTACGTGGGACATTTTAGATGCTTCACCGCAGCAGAAGGCGTCTCATCGCTCACAGCTTTCCAAGAGGCTACTGCATAGGGAGATCTCTATGCATCATACATGTGTCAAGTCTTGTCGTATGGTCATTTTGGTCAAATGACAGACTTTGGCATCCTTGAATACAAAGATTCTCATTCTGTGTATAGACAACAAGTACATAATGATGTTTCACAATTGTACACACCACATGTCAGACTATGGAGATACCATAAGTCCTCCCAGGGCATCAAACCTGATTGCTCCAGTTGCATATAGTTTAGGGAGATAGAGAGTTTTGAGATTGTCTTGGGAATTATTGTGTTAGGGAACTGGGGAAACCATTAGACCCATTTTACGTTGTACACCAGTAGTTATATAAAGAACATGTTTTGTTATCTCTTCTTTCACATGTCTTTACATTGTTTATACATTTGGATGGATTTCAAGTGATTGAACTCTCTTCTTAAACATTCATATGGAAGGAAAAATCCACATGTTATCTCTTCCTACAGAGATACATGATATTATTGCAATCAAAACCTCTGAAGATGAGTATCGTCCCTTCACAAACCAGGGAGGAACGTGCAAGGAATTGTTTGAGGTGACAAACAGTCAAAGGATTCTCTGCTCCTTTCAATGGAATACTCCCATCTAATACCGCATAGGCTCATCGGAATTGGCCGAGCATAAGCGGAGAGGAAAATACCACGAAGGGATCTTCCTATGTTTCACCCCAGGCTGGAACTACACCACCAGAGTAAAATTTCAAGAGGGTGATATAGAGGGAAATGTTTATGCGACCTACATGTACCAACTCCTCCGAGTTAGACTGAACTACAATGTCTATAACTTAGATGTTCTTGATTGAGACATAATTTGGAATTTTCTTCATACGTTGGTCCATATGGAAACTTCCAAGCTTTTTACCATTCGATCCTCCCTCTAAAGACTGAGTGTTCAGTGCATGAGTTCAACCCCTTCTACCCTAAGTTTATCTAAATCAGAGAACTAGAGGAGTTGAGCATCAATTTGGGTGTTCCGCTGAATGCACCTGAGGAACCTCTATGATGGGGGATATGGTAGGAACAACTGAGAGCTTCCTCTTAGTAATTTTGTATGAAAGGAATTGTGGGGACGCAATTCTTTTATGGGGGAATAATGTAACACCTCGAATTTTGGGTATCATATAATGATGATATTATGAATTTACCTTTGTTAAAGACCTTTTAACAAAAAAAATATTAAAGGATAAACATAAGGCTCTTTATTTAAATAAGAACAACGTAGTGTTTAGAATACACCGAGATCAAAAGAGTAATCATGCTAACAAAATATACCTATTAAAAACTACATCAGAACTACTGGAAGACCCCCAATCACGACCATACGGCCATGTAAGTAAAGGAGAACCTTTGAGTCAACTAAAGAAAAAAACATCACCCTTGTGATCATAAAAACCTTGTTGAGCATCAGCGGAATGGGAAGAACCATCTTCTTCCTTTTGAGTTTTAGGACACTGTAAGGTTTGGTTTTATAGGACACTTTTTTCGACAGTTGCTCTAGTGACCGTTTGAAGCTAACAGTTATAAAAAAATAGTCATTAGACCTTGTTAGGATAAGTGAACTTATTTATATATTAATTATTTTCCAAATAGTTGAGTTATGATTTAGGTTATAATTAAACCATCATTTATGAACTCTAAAATGATATGGTGTAAAACGTCATTTCACAATTAAGTGATTTTTAAAAGAATTAAGGAATTCAAAACACTATCTGAGTTTTTCAAATAAAATGTAATGATTTTCATTTCTTAACTAATTTTACAACTATGTTTAAGTTTTTCAAATTAAATTTTGTTTTGATTGAACTATGTTTTCTTGGATACTAGTATATAAATTATAATGCGGGTTTATTAAAATTTCTTTTTCGTAACTTTTTGAGTAAAAAAATGGGTTTAGTATTTTTAAATATAGAAATACATCTAACTAAAACAAGTTTAATTTTTATTCATTAATGCTTATGAAGATAAAATCTATATAGTTTTAATAAATGGATTTTTCCTCTTCTTAAAAAAAATTGTTCTGTTGTTTTTTCAAAAAACAATTGGCCCACTTGGGCCAACCCTTTTTGGCTAGGGTCAAGGGAGGCAACTCACACGAAGTGGCTAAGCATTACCATTAGCCCTAAGCCAAGGCCGGCCCAAGCTCTAGAAGAGTTTCCCCAAAGGGCGCTTGGGAGCGAGCAAGAGCGCATAGGCGCACCGATGTGGATGTGAGGTCGCGGCGGGGTCTGGGTAGGCCAAGGCCAGCGGGCGGGAGCCCGTGTATAGGGCCCCCTTCGTGGGATTTGTGTGATTTCCGAGAAATATTTGGGAGGCCTGGGGTTATAAGGGAGGAAAAACCACTCTCTGCTTCAATGTGGGAAGCAATGTTTTGGGAAAAACATGATCTGTACCATTGGATCGCATAGCGCTGGATCTGGGACGTTGTTTCCAATCCCGCGCTCGACCCTCAGCGACCGCGTCTCTCTCTACGGTTCTTGTCAACCGTTCAATCTGGAACAATCTAATCTTGTCCATTAGAGGTTTTTAAATTGTCGCGTCAAACATAGACCGTCAGATGAAATTAGATCTAATCTAAGCCGCTCATTTATTTTAAATAGCATATACATATCATCCCTTGGATTGACATTGGGATCGATCTAGACTGTCCGTTTTCCACCGGCATTTTCCCTAGCTGTGTCTTCTTCTTCCTCCACGCATGGGTTACACCAGTAAACCTACCCTATGGGACACCACTCATTTTCATCACCTCTGATCACAGGGGATACCCATGTCTCCTCGTTTTCTTCAAGAACGACACCCCCATTGAATGCAATGCATATGGGTACGTTTTTGCATGGAAGGTGGTGTGAGAGATTTTGTATAAAAATAATCGAAACCTCTCTGTTCTTATCTCCCATTCAAGTCTCCAACGAGCCCAAACAACCCTCCCTGAATTCCTCATTTCCCTGGTTTTTAGTGTACGGGTTTTTAGTTTTTTCTTGTTTTTCTTCTTTGAGAATACATACCCTTATATATTCGAAAAAATAAATATTTTTTTAACTATACGGTTCAGTCCAAACATTATTAAATGTTGAAACAAGGCCTTCAGGTTCTCTTGAATTAAAATAGCTTATATAATATAAGGATTATACCTAGAATCGTTTTGTTGTTTTGAAAATACATATATACTTTTGGTTATATGTATATACATCAGTTATATGAAGGAATGGCCATGACCTTTCTACTTCGGTTATATGTATGATGTTTGTGTATAATTTCTCATGCATTGCACATATTCACATACACTTAATTTCATATTTAAATAATAAATAGATTTTTAAAATTATATATATATGATCGGGTTTCTATAAAATTATTTTCTTGTAGGTTTTCATAAAAAATATTTATGACTAAGGGCATGACCTGCCCTATTCAAAATGTTGTTGAACTAATATTCATAGGGGATAACACACATAGGTTTTCCAATATTTTAGTTTGAGTTCGGGTACATACATATATTTTTTATGTTGCATGAACCTTAATTTTTGTTGTTAAGGTCCTTACACATTATGTTTCAAGTTTAGGTGGAGTTTTAAAAACATAAGAAATTGGGTGTTAAACAAAACATATATCCACATTTAAGAGTAACTTATTTATTTTCTATATGTTTTAAATGATGTTTCCTATGGTGAATATTCATTCTTTCTATCATGGAAGTTATTCAGTATTATGAAAAGGATTAACAATATTGAATGTTTTAGCATGTGCAAGCTCAAAACCCTACTTGATATTTTTGTATCACCTTGTAATCAATTGGATGATAAAATTTTAGAATTTCAAGAACAAACATGAATGTGATAAATTCTAGTATTCTTTTATTTTAGTAACATAGATGTCAATGTATGTTCCATAATCTGCCTTTCTTCTTTCCTTTTAATAATGGTCATATGAATGATAGCTTGGTTTTTAATCATCTCAATGCCTTTCTCACATATAAGATATGTAAATTCAACTACTATGACCAACTATGAATGAACTATTCAAGGTGGTATGGGACATCTTGAATATACAACTGTGTTTAAGTAATGTATTGATTTATGCGGCTCTAATGAAAGTAAAGATATAATAAGGGTGTGACTTGATAGTGCTCCAATGCATGGGATAAATAATTAATCTCTAGAGATGACAAGCTTCATGACACCCTTGTGAATAACCTTGCTAATTTTTCTTTATTGACACCTTGGGGATGAAACTCAGTGATATGTTCATGAATGTCTAAATGAAATGTTGAATCCGCATATTCAAGTCATGTTACAAGTTATTTTCAAAATGATATTCTTATTCTATCACTACTCTTACACTTATGTTTTTATCAAGTTCTTATTGATGTCACAAGTAAATGTTTGGGGAATGATTCGTGTAAAATAGTAACCAACATATGAAATTGATGTTTTTTTCAACCACGCGCAACTCTGATTATGTATTACTCTTAACAGTTTTATTTGTGCTTAATCATTCATATGTCATACTTGTTTAGGATATCTTTTACTACCCCTTTTTGAAATTTTCCTAATCAATTCATGTATTCCTTGAAAATCATAGTCGAGACTTTTATGTTATGTTACATGTGTTACAGTTTTCTATAAGAGAATGTTCTTTGGATAAGTTTTTAAAAAAAATTTCAAAAATTTCATTGGTTTATTTTAAACACCTTACTGGGCATTCTTATTCTCAACTTACATTTTGAATTTTAAATTTTCATGTAACAACTTTTATCAGATGAAACATTTCTGAAGTTACTCGTTTCCCAGAGCCCGAACCGAACTTGATCTTCTGTATGGGACGTGATGTGTGTTTATCAATGCATGTGTTTGTTTTAAAACGACACATCATGTACCGAAGGCACCGACTCCTGGTTTTTCTGGGGTCGGTTCTTCACATAATTCATGGAATTAAAATCATTTAATTTACAATATTGAATGAATAAAGTTCAAAATCTCCACCTTGTAGATGAGATACATTAACATAAACACCCGATGTCCCTACGTCACCTATAACACCGCAAGATTTTACAGTATTTAACTTCTTAAATAAATTCATTTTCTTTGATAGATTATTATGTGTTCAATACCAAAATATGTTTATGCTACACACAACAATGAGTTGTCTTACGTTACATGCATGACCAGGTTTTACCAAAAAACAATATATTATTAAAATATTATTATTTAATATAAATATATATAACCTATCCATTAAGATTGTGGTTATGAATAGTATTAACTATCTTATGAAAATATAGGGTTGAATTCATTGGTTCTAAATTAATTAAAAATGAATACAGTAACAATCTAAATATATATGAGATGTTTTTTAAAGAATAATTTTTATTCTCACAAAGTCATTTTATTCTAATAAATTAAATTAATTACTATTATAGATTGATATTAATAAAATATAAATTTTATATATTTAATAAAATATTTTTGATATTCATATAATATATTTAGAGGTATAAGATAATAACAAACCTAATAATACACCTAAAACCTATTTTTTTATAAAAACCATATTATCGTCTTTTAATAGAGAACCTATATTAAATCCAATTTTTTAAAATTTTATAAATTCTATTTGAAAAAATAAACTTCATCTATTATATATAGATATACAATTTTACTATAGATAAATATTTGATATTTTTCTGATAATTTTCCTGTTTGGATGAACAGTAAAAAATAGAAAATTTTAATAGAAAACAACATTTTTCATCCAAATAATTTATAGTGTTAAATTATTTTATTTAATGGTTTTAAAGTATAAATATATTATTTTTATCAATTATTAAATTTTTTGTTATTGTATTCAATTTTACAATGAATTTAGATATGAAAATGTTTCAATCTTTTGCAGGTTTAATCTTTATTAACTCATTTTCTCACGCCGTCAACAAGAATAATTTTAAATTAATTACTACAAATTCTATGTTTTGAATTTTAAAAAATGGATTATTTATTTTGAATTAGTGGGTACAAATTATGTAAATATGTTTCTTTTATTTTTGGTTATATGAATATTAAAATTTAGTAATATTTTAATTCACACAGTTAATGGTAAATTAGGTAATTATAGATATAAATGATATTATAAAATTACCCCCAACAAATGTCCTAATTTCATTTAATGAGTGTTTTTTTACAAAAATAATCATTTGGCCGAACTTTTACTCTTTCTAAGCCACTTGGATGAGAATAAGACATTTATTATATTTTATTTAATGATAAGTTAAAAATGTCATACTCATGTTTTTAATAAGTATTACATTTTTAATACATGGTTATAGGAATGATAAATGAGACTATACATATTCACTTGAAAGATAATAAATATACATCCATCTTGATAATTTATTTAAAATTTTTAAATAAGAGATAATTTAATTAAATTCTTTCATAATAATGAGGTAGTAATTGTTTAATTAAGGCAGATAAAAAAATGATATTAAAAACATTAAAATATATAAAATTTGACATAAATAATTACATATATTAATTTTATAGACAATATAGAATTGTTAGTGATATATTATAAGTTTTTTTTTGATGTTATCATTATTTTAGGATATTTTTTTAAAATACAAATATTGAATAGTATCAAAAATGAAAAAAATTAATACTTTAAAATAAATATTATTTTATTAAATGATATAAAATTCATAAAAATATAAATTCGTCCAAATAACTACAATAAGGTTAAATATATCATCAATGAACCATTTGGGGTTCGTTTATCATTTCATTGTAACTATATTATCCCTAATGAGTAAAAAAAATGTTACCATGGAAAGAGTTAAAGTGTTTAACTAAGGGTTAAAGACAAATGATATGGTTAACATTGTAACATAAACATGCCTAAAATTTATTTTTTGAGAGGATACAGACCCATTCCCATATTAGGTTTTAAATATCTCAATTTTAAGTCATTTTTAATTAAAAAATAATATATATTAATTTAATATGTTGAGAGTTTCCTAAAATGCCCACCAAAATTATAAAAGGGAACATTCTCCCTCCCATCCTTACACCAATTTAAACCTTCTACATCGACCAAACCCTACCAAATTATCTTCTTAACTTTTATATACACATATTAGTGGTTCAGGGCTTCTCAAAAGACTAACCCTAGCATCTCTAAGAAGAGATCCGTAGAGACCCAACCCCAGAAGGCCCAAAGCTGGTGTCTACTACTATTTTATTGACATGATTACAGGGAATTAAATAAAAAATGGCTAATAGTTTGGTAGTCTTGATAAAATAGATATATACATGAGAAAATAATAATCTAATTACTATATATATTTCTTCTTCTTTCTAAATAAACAGCTTTGAAGATAACTCTAATCTAGTTAGTAAATCCCTACATATCTTTCATAGTATGTTTCTTGGATTCCAAGTTAAATAATTATAATAAGGGTTAGATAAAATTATTTGTAAGTTCAAAATATACTGGAAGAAATAATGAATCAACGAGAATAATAATTATGAAATGGTGAATAACTGAATTCACATGCCATATAGTCATTAAAACGAGAAAGAGGATCATAAACAACATGACAAGGTAATAAATAAAAACACGTGACATTAACATAACTACATAAGAAAAAATAAATATGGTAATGTAAGAAACTAAAACACATACTATCTAAATAATTAAAAATGAAATGTATCCATAGATATGTTAACACAAAATCTCTTGGATGAATAATAAATGAAACTAAATTAGGTATATTCATTCTTAATGGATTTCATGTCAAACGCACAAGAAAACCTATACTATCAAGACCTTTCATAAGACGGTTTAAAATATTATGATTTTTACAAATAATTTTTCTCTTGAGAACCTATCAATGCATTTAGGATATATATAATTTTTTTGTCTCCTTTCATCATTTATTTTCCAAATTATTCCTCAAATTGAATAATCAAAATTAATAATAAGCCTTATAAAATATCTGTATTGAATAAAGAAGTTGAAATTATCAATATTTTCTGAAATAATATAATAACTATCAAAGTAGAAATCATATGTAAAATGGTGTCTGGTTTAGGAAATAGTAACATCCATGATGAATGAAATTCATAATTAGGGATAAATTCAATATTCAATGATCAAAGGTAATTGAATATTTCAATGGGAATAAAAAATATTTTAAGGAAGTTAATGTGAATACTATCCTTAGAAAAATCAATAATAAACCATTCAAAGGAAGAATACAAATGATATCAATACAAAAAAAATTAAGTGGAGTAAAAATTAATGGTTCATTACTACAAAATAGGCCTTTAAAAGTGCTAGAATAATCCATCATCAATTCTAATAAAACACTGATAATATGAGTGTGGTTAAAAGTTCAAAGCTTTATCAGTTCTAAAAAGCATTGTTAAAGTCCCCCTTTAAGAGTGATAAAAAACATTGTTAAATGGGTCCCTTAACAACACTTTTTTTTGTGATGTTAGAGGGGGCCTTTAATAACACTTTTTTAGTGATGATAAAGGAATCACTATTAAAGGGGGTAAAAATATATTTTTTTGGACACTTATGTGCTTGACCCCCTTTATCAGCACTTCCACAAACCCTTTAATAGCGCTCCACCCCCCCTTTATTAGTTCTTTTCACCCTGCTACCATTTATCATCACTTTGAGAGTTTCTAACCTTATACGCATCTTCCTAGATTCCAACCCTACACCTCTCCTTCAAATATGGAACACCATTACCACTTCACTATGTTGATTTGATGTTTATTTAAGGATATTTCTGTTTATATATATATATATATTTACATATATTTATATAATTATTTTAAAATACATTTATAAAATATATATGTGTGTCTGTGTGATATATATATACTTTTATTAATTTAAATATATTATATATTATATTCATTTATATATAATAGAATATAATATAAATATATATCGCTTTATTAATACACACATGTGTATATGTATATATAATGTAAAAATGGATAGATATTATTTTAAATACATCTTTAGAATATGTATTTATTTACATATATTATAATGTACATTTTTACATAAATATGATGATATTTGTATTTATATGAGTGATTTATTATAAGTAAACATAAGAAACATGCATATATTTAATTATAAATAACATTAAATTATGAAACATGATAAAATTTTAAAACCATAATATCAATATAAATGTAATACCAAGGAATAAAACTATTATCCAACAAAAAAGGAAATAATACCCCTTTAAAATAGGTTAAAAATCTATCGAATGTAAAAATAATCAGGGTACCCTGACTAAAACCCCTATTTTTGGGATCTTGTGAGATTTTTTGGCCTTTAAACAAGTGATAGTGGTTTAACATTATCACTAAGGGTGTAGATATCATAAAAAAATTTGATTTGATATGTTGTATAGCATAAATGGACACCTAGCTAGATCAAAATTTATCACTGTTTGAATTTTGGGTTACGTTTTCAACTTATTTTAGATATTTTATTATTTTTTGGATTTTCTATCTTCTAATAGATATTAAATGAATATTAATTGGAAATAATAAAAAAATTATTAATTAAAAATATTTTATTTATTTATTTTGTAATCTATTTTCACAAAAATATCTTATATATTAAGTGTAAAATTCTATTTACCTTATCTAAAATATATTTTCAAAAAATATATATTATATTTATATCAATATAAATATATTTATATATTAATATATTATTCATAATGATTTTTTTTAAGTATACCATTATCAGTGCTACTAAAAAATAGTAGACAAAGAGGGGTCCTTATCAGGCTTCTAAAAAAGCGCTGATAAGGACCCCCCTTTAACAGAGTTTTTTACATGTTCTTTTAAAAGATCATATTTATCAGTGCTTTTTTAAATGTTCTGATAAAGGTCCCCTTTTAACAATTTTTTTATCTGTATTAAAGACCTCCTTTAATAATTTTTTTTACCATAGACAAAGGGGGTCTTTAAAATCATTTTTAGCTAGTGGTGTTAAATCCCCAGTATTGGATAAACCTCGTTTTATAGTAGTTTCTGTTGATGCTGATGAATAGAAATACTATAAAATGATCTTTTATAAAAATGGGGAAAAATATCATATGATTATGAAAACCATTTGGAAAAAGTTTTCTTTGAAAATCACTTTTGAGAAAAATTTCTTTATAAAGTAACCTTTTAGACATGAAAGGGAATCTTCAAAGAAATGACGATACTTAAATCCGAACTTTTCGTGTGAGGTAAAAAAACATTCTATTTTCACGGTTAAAGGTTAGAAAAATACATTTTTTGAAAAGACAAAATAATAATCCTTTGAAAACAATGGTAAAAGAAAAAAAAGGATTAGAATTTCTATAACAAATCATTTTAAAAATATTTTTGAAAACATTTTATTAAAACATGATTTTTAAAAGAAAACATGTTCTCCAACTAAAGTGATAAATAAAATTGCGCACTCATAAAAAAAATTCTAAAACTTTTTCAGTACCAAAGAGTGTACAAATGGTAATGATAATTGAAAATATTCATTAATAAATTGATAATAATGAAATGGTTTGTTGAAAATTTGTTATACAATTTCCTCTAATGGAAGTTCCATAGCAAGATCATTAGTATTATTCCTGAGGAAAATAATCTTTAAACATCCCAAGGATTCCCATATCACATTGAAAATTTATAAATCATAAGCCTCATGAAGGAATAATATTGAATGGAATTATCAAATAAAATTATGATAAAATAATTCATGATATTATATATCAAAATGGGTAGTATATACATCACAAAAAATAATCAAATTTTGAATATGACATTTATCTCACAGATGTAAAAACTGAGATGAGAATCCATTACCTTGAGTTTCCTTTTGGGTGAACATCCTTTCACTTCTTGTATAATAAAATTATTTTAATTTTATAATTTTTTGAGAAACTGTCTCATGTTTATAATTAATTTTATTTCACTTTTTACTATTTTTTATACAACTACTTGAAAAATTCTATTTACGTTGGGTGTTTAGAACAAATTCGAATCATGTTTCAAAAACAACATTGGTAGGTCAACTATGGTTAAAGGGGTTATTATATAAAATCTCAAAAATAATAATCATGAAATAATTATCATATTTTTTCATTAATTATGAATTTAAAATAAATCATTAAATATGGTTATGAAAAACGAACCAACTTTACAATCATAGATATGGTAGGTTGTACGTACGCATGAGTAATGCTCTTATTTTTCAATGATTGTTATGGAGAGATGGTAAGTAAAACCATATATTTCCAAAATTATCATTATGTATTAAATAACATAATATTAAATCATATATACTTTTATATAGAATTATTGTGATGTAAAATTAATCACAGCCTGTTGAGGTGTCAGTAGTCCACATGTCCACGAACAACGTTTTCACTTTTTAATTGTGTGAAAGGGTGATAAAGAAAATGATATATATATATATATAGTATATATAAAGAAAGGTAATTATTTCATTAATATCATATAATGTTGTTTTATGTCACATATTCTTAATTATAATCATCATTTATACATTCCATGGATCGTGTGAACAAATCACATCCCTTCGTGGGGGCAGTAATCCATACATCCTCAAACAATGTTTTCTTATTAAATAAATTGAAAGTATAAAGGTACGTGTTATTAAAAAATTAAAGAAGTATAACGAAATAATAAATATATTATATATCATATATAAACATAGTGTCCATAATAATTTCTAACCATGAATTTTGTTAAAGGAAAATAAACAATCATCATTTCATGACGCAGTAGTTTGTTGTACACAGAAACAATATGTTCGTTACCCATTAGATGTAAATGTGTGTAAGTGTAGGCATAACCAATAGCATAAAAAATTCTTGTATGATAAGGATAATTTTGTTTTTATATAATAATATAATAAGAAAAAATTAAGGGTTGGTTAATTGAAATAAAACTTGAAATCTTGACAGAAGACATTACCTCTTAATCGGGTAACTACTTTTGGTTTCTACCAAAAGGATTCCTTGGAATGATTTATACTAAAATGGATGATTAAAATTATAGGGGAATGATTTTGGGAAGCCATATGGTAAGATATTTTACAAATATATGTGGTTTGAGATGTTTCAAGAATGGGAAGAGGTGGCGACCTTTTATAAGGGAGGAAAAGGACTCACTTGGTCTTTTAAAATCAAGTTAGGTGTACCGATGTTTTAACCAAAATTAATTTTATAAAAAACAAACCAAACTCAATAATTTAAGGTTAATTTCTTAATTATATCTATAAAAGTTGTTTTGGAGATGTTTCTAGGTCATTTGGCCCCTTATGTTAAAGGTTTAGTCCTTTATTAAGCTTAATTTTACCTTCATAATTTTAATTAATTTAAATTACATTAATAATATTTTTATAAAAAACCAATTTGGTCTTATTAAAAATTATATATAATTTTTATTCCAAATATGGAATCCATTTTTTCAAATTCAAATCATAGAAGTGGTAGAAATTAATTTAAATTTAATCCCGAATATGGGACAACAATGCATGTTTTTAAGGTAAAAAGGTATGAAATTTTTATATTTTTTTAATCAATTTAAAATTAAAATTTATTCCAATGACATAAATTGTATTAATTTATAAAAATATTATCTAATTAAACTTTAAAACCAATTAAAAATATAATTTAATCTTATAAATAAATTAGATAAAAAAGAAGTTTTGAACTAAAATTCAGTATTTTTAACTATTCAATAAATATGAAATGTTTCAGAAAAATATCAAAAATTCACCCTAAAATAATTATTATATGTATATTTCCAAGATTAAGTTAATTTTTACATATTAAATCAATTAAAGTGTCAAAAGTCTGATTTAAAATGGGTTCTTTATTAAAAGGTGGTAAAATTTCCTTTATAAAAATATAGGTTTTATATGTAAAATATGGTTTATTCTTATCGTATGCATATCAAACATAATGGATTAATATAAAAAATATTCTATTTAATATATAACATATATATTTCATTAAAATCATTCATTAATTTTAATTAACTGTGTTTATTCAGAAAAAACTCTTTTGGATGTATATAAATAATAATATTTATTTTTTATATCCATTTGGTTATTATTTTCATTTATTATTAGTTGGTAACCAATGAATTCATTTTATATTTATATAAACCATAAATTTTCATAAGTTAGTTAATACTATTTATAAGTGCTAACATAAAGGCTAGAAAATATCATATTACATTAAATTATAATATTTTAATAATACATTATTATTTGGTGAAAATTGGTCTTGCGTGTAATAGAAGCTATCAAGGAAGGTCATTTTTGAATGTAACACAATCTATCGAGGAAGGCCACTCTTGCATGTAACATAATCTGTCATGGAAGCCCTCTATTACATGCAACACATGCTAACTGGTGTTGCATGCATTGAAATACAAAAAATCTATTTTAAATAGGAAATATTTTATAAAGTATCTAGATATTATATTACCTAACGTGTTCGGTGTTACTTGTCATACACGCTATCGAATAAAAGGTTCTCACATTAGATTTTCAGTTCATAACATTCTCCCCAACTTATTTTAATTACAAACTCAAAATTTAAACATGATCATGGTGATAGATTGTTTGATACATCCTATGTTTTAAATACCACATCATGAGAAGGGTTTATAAGTCATCCTCTATATAAGAGGGAATAGAAAGTACATAGGTCACATAGACTACCATGTGACTAGGTCTCCAAGTAGGAGAACATCAGTGTAATGTAGAGATACGTACTTGAAGGAAAAATGTAAATATTTATAAGGATTGAATGGGGTCATAAATCACAAACAATTTAATGATCAATAGAATGTTGAAGACCTCAAAGCCATAATTCTTTGAAGATTTAGAAGAACACAAATAAAACAGAAAATAAAATATTAGGGAAAAAATTTATTTTCAAAACATTTTCCAAATGTTGTGTAATTATTTTACTACTTGAGAATATAATGAAATATTCTTACATGATAGGTTTCAATTTCATATGAAAAATCAAAAATTTTGGTTTTGCTTTCATCAAATTCTAATTCATTCTTTTACTCAAAGAAATTAATAACCAATAATGATTTTTTTATGCCCGAATCACTAAAAGAAACATTTAATGGATCGTGAGGCTCATAAAATAGTGGAAATTCTAACTATTTTCTTTAACTATATTCCAAAACCAATATGGTTATTATATTAATATCTAATACTCAAATGTGAAACTACTGGTTTATCAATAACATTTATTCATCAAATTATTTAACTAAAAACAATGAAAAATTAACCAGGAAGTTTCATAGGTTAGTGGTTGGCAAGAAACCCTTATCATGATTTGGTCATGGGTTTAAGACCCACAGTCTTTCCAGATTTGATTATATCACCTAGATTATAGGTCATTATTTTCTAAAACAAAATTAATATAATTCATAAAATAAATATGATGGAAATCCTTTAAATTAGGTTATTCACAAAATAGAATTTTAACTAAATTTATTAATACTACCCTAATACATAAATATTTCATACACTTATTTACACATAGATCATTCCTTAGTCTATAGTTTATCCATAATATGATTTATAGGATTTCTAAATCATGATACCCTATTTTCAATCTAAACACCCCATTTTTATCCTAGGTTATTCATTGTCAAAATCCTTCATGGTGGTTTTTAAAGAAAATTTAAATTATCATAAACATATATCCCAGGAGTTTCAAAGTAGTTGTGCAGTAAGGCTTGTTGTTGTATACCAGGTTACCCCAAGTTAGGCTCAAAATACCTTGTCATAATTATTAATCTTAGCTACATAAGTATCAAAACAACATACACTTGTAGTATTCACACTTGGCTGTATTGCTATAAAGAACCACATAATCTCTACCTTTACTAAATTCTATGATTTTATTCTATACTTATCCTCAAATTCAACATTTGGTCTATGTTTTCTAACATATGTTTTCCTAAATCTAGTTCCCAAGTATGATGCTAAACTTACTCTGATACCAATAGTAGTAACCTGACCCCAAAAGCCCAAAGTCGGTGTCTAAAACTATTACATTGGATATAATATAGGGAATTAAATCCTTAAGGATCAAGAGTTTAGTATTATTGGTAAATGAGATATATACATGAGAAAATAATACACAATTAAAACATAATTTTTTATTCGTTATAAATAAATAGCTTCAAGGATAAATCTAATCCGTCTAGTAAATCCATGTATATATTTCAAAGTACACTTCTTGGATTCCTAGGGAAATAAACATAAAAAGGGTGAGGTCAAATTCTCAGTAATGGAAAAATATAGTGAAAGTAATAATGAATCAATGAGAATAATAATTAGGACATGGTGAATAACTAAACTTTCATTTCGTATAATCAATTAACAGAGAAGGAATTCCACTATATAATCAATAAACTAAGAAGGAAGTTCATAAATATTATGAAATGGTAATAACTGAAAAAACATTCCATTGAAATAATTAGATAAGGAAAAATAATTATGGTATGGTAAGAAACTGAAACACATTCAATCTAAATAACTGAAAATGAAATGTATCTGTAGATATGTCGATGTAAAATTTCATGGATGTATAATAACTAAAACTAAACAAGGGAAATGATTTCTTAATAGACATCATGTTTAAGGAAAATGAAAACCTATATCATCAATACCTTTCACAAGACAGTTTAAACAATTTTAATTTGTGAAACTAATTCTTCTCATGAGAACCTATTGATTCATTGAGGACCTATATAAATTTCGGGCTCCTCTTGTCATTGCTTATCCAAATCATTCCTCACATCGAATAATCAAAATAAATAATATGCCTTATCAAATATCTGTATTGAATAAAGGATATGAAATTATCAATATTTTCTCGAATAATAAAATAACTATCTAATTAGACACTCTATATAAAATGGTACAGCGTTTAGGTAATAGTGACATACATGATGAATGAAATTGATAATTATGGGGAAATTCAATGTTCAATGATCATAGAAGATTGAATATTTCAAGGGGAATAACAAATGATTCATAGAAGTGAATGTGAATACTATCCTTAGACAAATCAATAATAAGCCACCCAGTGGAAGAAGAAGGATTGTATCAATAAAAAAATATCAAGTGGAGTATAAATAATGGTTATTATTGATGATGAATAGAAATACTATAAAATGATATTTTAAAAAATCCTTGAGGAAAATATCATTTTATTATGAAAAAACCTTTTGGAAATTTTTTTCTTTGAGAATAACTTTAAAAAAATTCTTTAATAATTAACCATTTATACATGAAAAGGAAGATTCAAATAAATGATGGTGGGTAAATATATACTTGTCGTATGAGGTAAAATAACATTCTTTTTTCATTGTTAAAAGTTTAAAAAACGAATTGTTCATAATATGATTAGAATATTCCTTTCAAAACAATTGTAACAGAAAAAAGGGTAAAAATTTCTTTACCAAATCATTTTAAAAACAATTTCGAATTTTATATATATTAAAAAATGGGTTTAAAAGAAAACAGGTTCTCTGACTAAAGAGAGAAATAAAGTTTAGTTTTCTTAAAAACATTTTCTAAAACATTTTGAGTACCATAGAGTGGAAAAAATAGTATTAATACTTGAAAATGTTCATAAATAACCAGATAATAATGAATGGTTTAATTTAAAAAAAGATATATAATATCCTAGAATGGAAATTCCATTGAAACATCATTAGTACTAGTCATAAGGAAAATAATCTTTAAACATCCCAATGTGTCCCATACCACTATTAAACAAATTAAATCATAAGCCTGATGAATGAATAATATTGAATGAATATTTTAAATACCATAAAGATAAAATAATTAATTATATAATATATCAAAATAAGTATTAGGTACACCACACAAAATAATTAAATGTTGAACATGACATTTATCTCATAGATGTAAAAAGTGAGATGTAAATACCTTACCTTGAGTTTCATTTTGAGTGAACGTCCTTTGACATCATGTATAATAAAATTTTGATAATTTTATAATTTCTTGAGGTACATTTTCATGTTTAATATTAATTTTATTTCACTTTATACTATGTTGTATACAACTACTTAAACAATTCGGTTTACCTCATCTTTTTACACCAATTTCGGATTATGTGTCAAAAACAACATTGGTACATCAACTATTGTCAAAGGGGTCATTATATGACATCTACAGAATAATAATCATGAAATAATGATCATATACGCTCATTAATTATACCTTTAAAATAAATTATTAATATGGTTATGAAAAATGAACCAACATAACATTCATGGTGATGGTAGGCCGTAAATACGCGTGAGTGACGTTCTTATTTTTCAATGATTGTCATGGAAAGAAGGTAAGAAACATCAAATATTTCTAGAATGACCAATATAACATAAATACTATATTATTTAATCATACATACATATATATATAATTATTGTGGTGTAAAATTAATCACATTGTGTCGAGGAGGCAGTAGTCCACACATCTATGAACGAAAGGGTTTGATAATCATTCTATATACATTCCATGGATCGTGTGAATGAATCACATAGCTTTGAGGGAGCGGTAGTCCACACTTCCTCAAACGATGTTATCGTATTAATGAAAAATAGAAAGTATTAAAGGTTTGTATTATAAAATTATTAAACTATATTAAATAATTAATAAATATCATTTATATCATATAATAATAAATTTTCCATCATAATGGCCAACTATTAATGTTGGTAATGTAAAATGAACAATCATTTTTTTGTGAGGCAGTATTTCCCTATGCATAGACACAATATGTTCATTACCCATTAAATGTAAGTATGTGTAAGCGTAGGTTTAACCCTTATAATAAAAAATAATATTATATTGAGGATATGGTTTTTATACCATAATCCAATAATATGATATTTGGGGTTGGATAATGGAAATAAAACTAAAAATCTTGAGAGAAGATGTTACCTATTAATCAGGTAACTACTTTTGGTTTGTACCAAAAGGATTCCTTGTAAGGATTTCTAACCAAAGGGAGGATTCGAGGTCTAGGGGAGGGATTTTGGGAATCTATATGGGCAGATATTGGTTGAAACTAATTGGATTGAGAGGTGTGAGGAATTAGGAGAGGTTGTGACTTTTATTAAGTGAGGAAAAGGACTCACAAGGTATTTTGAAAACAATTTAGGTGTCCCCACATTTTTACCTAAAAAAAGTCATAAAAATGAACTGAACTCAAGAATGTAAGGTTAATGGCCAAATTATATATATATAATTGGTTTTGGAAAAATCATGAACTTGCTCCATACTTTATGGAAATGAAAGATGATATGTCAGTAATCCTATACGATCAAGGATCTAAAAGGGTTTGATATTCCACGGGCTAAAACATCCCTTTCTTTGCAAATTGTATCAATCTCTTCTATGGGTATATTCAATGGAATAATTTTTCTCTAACATCAAAATTAAATTCCCTTCGGTAGTAGTCAGTATTTCACTTTTACCGACTCTAGGTAGCTTTTATATGTTTTTGTTTGGATTGAAACATTTTATCTTCACTTTCACAAGATTAGGTCCATGTATCTTTCATTCCATAACTTCATCCCAAAAAATTTTGAGTTCTACATTGATTTACATGCAAAGATTTATATAGATCCATTTAGTTACTCGAGTGGAAGTTTTTTTACTTGAGAACTCAACCAATGGGATATGTTGATAACATCCTCCTTTAAATTCAATCAAGTGTGATCTTAGCATGTCCTCGGGTGTTTGAATAGTCCTTATCGATTATCTATCAATTTGGGGTGATATGTCATGCTAAAATTTAATTTAGTACTAAAATCTTATTGAATGGTTCTATAGAATTTAGAGGTGAACCTTGGATCACAATCAAATATGATCGAAAGTGGAACCCCATGAAACCTCACCATTTCCTTCACATATATCTTGGAAATGTTTTTATGTGATAAATATTCCCAAATAGTGATAAAGTGGCCAGTCATGGTGAGTCGATCCACCACAAACCATATCATATTTTTTATGTGGTTGTTTTTGGGAGACTAGTGATAAAGTCCATTGTGATATTTACCAATTTCCACATGGTTAGAAGAAATGGTTTCATCATCCCATTGGAATTTTTTCACTCTACTTTAACTTTATGGCATACCAAACACTTTGATATTTACTCTGTAATCTCCTTCCTCATGATTTCCCATCAAAAGTGTCCTCAAAGATCATGGTACATATTGGTACTTCCGGGTTGGTGTAGAAAGATAGGCTATGTGCATTATACAATAGAATGGTCTTTATCTCAGGTGATGAAGGAACACAAATCCTAATTAAAAACTAAATTACACCATCATCATCAATTTGGAACTCATGTAGCTTCCCTTCCTTTATTGATTTCAACTTTTTCTAGCTCCAGATCATCCCTTTATGTCTACTTGATCATCTCTTAGATAGATGGTTGGGAAATCATTTGGGAGAGATAATATGTATTCCATATCATTATGATTTCAAGATATATCCTTTTCATATACAAGAAGATAAGGTCTCTCTCAGTTTGCATCATTGATATAGTAACATGTTATTTTCTGTTAAAAGGACCATCTACCTTATTCTCCTTTCTCGGATTGTAGTTAATAGGGAAATCATAGTCCATGATTGGATTAAACCATTTTCTTTGATTCATATTGATATAACTATATGTGATTATATACTTTAGACTCTTATGATTGGTATATATGTCAAACTTCTCACCATAATGATAGTGTGACCAAATATTTACGGAAAAGATCATATCATCTAACTCTAGATCATGCGCTATGTAGTTCTTCTCATGGATCGTTAACTATCATGAGAAATAGGATATCACATTATCATTCTACATGATTACACAACCCAAACTTTCTTTGAATCATCACTATATATCAAAAAACTATCTCCACTTATTGGTAGTGTGAGTACATGTTAAGACCAAGATGATAAGGATGACTATCATATTTATGTAATTTTTTTTGTCAAGGAAGTTTAAGAAGAAAATAAATTAACTCACTTTTTATTTGGTGAAAATCAGACTGACCATTATATTCAAGAAAATAAGACTCACAATGGTTAAGAAAGTCCACTGTATTGGGAATATGTTTTTGGTATGAAGAGGATCATTATACTCACCCTATGTTTGGAATGAAAGGTTTAATTTTAATGGGGAAAATCAGAGTCTTCCTGACTATAATATAATCTAATGATGCTTTGTTGATCTTGGAGTTCTCATAAATCATTAGTAAGTTATAAAACTAGTGATGAATGATTGAAGAAATAAAGAGAATAAAAATATTCTACCAATCATATTCAGTTTGATCATAATCATACCAATTTTATTCATCTTGATAAGGAATGAAATATGTTGATAAAAATAGGTAAGTAGCATCACTTTTATTGGTAGGTTATATGATAATGAAGCAGATATTCAACATAATCAATGTCATGAAGGAATTAATGGTACTTGCTGAAAGATTATGAAATAATAAATTTGATGAATTTGAATCATTCCAGTCTCAAGATCATCATAATGATATTTTTGGATGAATAAATGTTTAATGACCAAGGATTATGATCATAATGAAGGTGATATTTTTTAGTTAAACTAAAAAACAAAAAGATTTAAATCCTCAAAGAAAGAAGTTAGCGAGAATCATAATCAAAAAAGAAATAAGCTCTTAATGTTTATCCATTGGATTTAGTATTTCATCATATTCATAAAATGTTGAATTTTTTTGTGATAAAAATTGACCGGTATCATATTTAGAAGAGAAAGATGTTGTTGAAGCTGAAGCTGCTGATACCGGTCCATCCGACTCGGTATGCCATCATAATCATCAGAGGATGAATTGTTAGAAATTGATGAATATAAAGAAAATGAAAAGTATGTGGTGGCCAATATTAAGAATAAATTCGAAGATTTATCAATAATGTAGTCAACAATTTAAAATAGGTTTAATTAATTTTTTTATAATTCAAGTGGGTCAAGATAAGAGATAAAGAAGAATATATTATTTTACATTTGACATCATCGTAATGAGGCAGATCATAATGACAAATCAGAATGGGAAATTAGAATTAAACTAATGTTTTTAAAGAAAGTATAAATTATAGATAAAGCTATTTGAAGATTCATGATGGTTTGAGAAGTGTTGAGAATAGTTTATGAAGGCAAGATGCACCTAAAATTCAAAGGAACATACAAATTTTTAAAATGTAATTGAGAGGAAAAATTTCCAAGAATCCCACCCAAACCATTTTAAGGGTGAGTATAAAAAAGAAATTACTTTGTAATTTATGATATATGTACTATTCATGCTGAATAAGAGACAAGGTAGAGCTTTATAGCATATAAGGGGTTTCCAGTTTGAATTTTGTTGAAGAAGTATTAAGGATAGAAGCATATGAGGAGAGACAAGATTGTATTCAACTGGTCATCATATTGGGATGAATCATCATACGAGATTGATTGTATTGGGATTTATATATTGAATAAGAAATGGTTGAGAATTTTCTCAAATATATTCTAACAAAGTCATATATTTTTCTTATTGATTAAATAGACTAGGAGAATCAGACCGAGTTTTATAAAAAATCCATAAAAGTTCTTACCATCTTCTAGGTAAGAAAGTAAATATTTTTTATAAAAAAGAACAAATTTGTGAAAGTTGATAATGAAACATCATAACATGTTTTGTTACAAAAATTTGTATTATATCATTTGTTCTAGAAGGATAATATTCACTATTGAATTGTTTACAAAGTGACACACAAGTAAAAGGGCATATCCTACTCAATGCATTCCACACAAAATGATTGTATTATAGCAGATTTTGTGGTATTAGATTATTTTCAAACAATACCAAGGATGTATATATTCTTGTTGAATAATAAACCTTGTAAATTCTTGTGTTCTTATAGATGTGGGTTTTAATTATTTTCAATAGGAAAAGAAATACTTTAACAGGAGGGAATTTTTTTTTAATAAGTACTAAAATATAAAAGTAAAATATATTACTAATTCACCCCTCCCCCTCTCAATGATACAATTATCTTGACTAGGAAATTACAATTAGTATCAGAGACAAGTTCCCTTCATTTATTCTTTGATTAAGTTTTCAAAAGAAGTTGATGGAAAATTTTAATTGTGTCAAAAAAATGGAATCCTGGATTTCGATGGTAAGAATTATCCTATCTGGAAAGATATAATGTTTCCCCATCTTATGACTATTAGATATGATTTTATAAAAGATGTAACAGATGTATTTCATCCTATATATGATATCGTTCATCTTAATATATTGATAAGAATAATCTTGAGAGTTATGGAGGGATAAGAATGATTTACACTCATAACTTTCTAAATGTGAATTTTTAAAGGTGTGGGGTGTTTCCATAGCTAATGTTATATGGGATAAGATTAAAAACATATATGAAGGCAATACAAAAGTGAAGAATATAAATTACAAATCTAGAGGTTGAAGTATGAAGGCTTGAAAATGGGTGGGTATGAATCTATTAGGGACTTATTTACCATGTTAAATAACATCATCAACACTCTCAGATGTCTTAGTTAAAAGTTCGAGGATTCTATAGTTATTGAAAATATATTAAGAATTATTCTCGACAAGTTTGATACTAATGTTTATTAATTAGAAGATAAATATCATAAAAAATTATATATATGTTATTTTCATATAACTCTCATCACTTATAAAATAATACGGTATAAAGATATGAAAATAAATATAAAATTTGATAGAGAAATTTCATTCAAGACTGGGAAGAAAGAAAATTCAAAGAAGATTATTATTGAAAAAAGGTGGTTATTTTGATTCTGAAAATGTGGTATGTAAAAATCTTGATGATATTTTATCCTTTTTCTATAAAAATGTGAGAAGAGGTAAATGTAAATATAAAGGGAATTATCCCTTGAAATGTTTTGAATATGGATTCATTGGGTACTTTACAAAAAAATTCCACAAATAAATAAATTAAAAGATGGTGATGAAGAAGAAATAAGGCCAATAAGGTCATGGAAGAAAAAGAGTGGAAAGGAAAATATTATTCTATAGGGAAGGGTAAAAAATTATCAAAATCTAAAAGGTCTATTTTCTTATCTAAAGATAAATAATAAGAAGATAGTAAATTTAAATACAAAAATTATACTAAGAATGTTTGTGAGAATAATTTTAGTGTAACAATTAATGATAAAGAATTCAGAATCAGCTGTTCTGATTAAGAAGAAACTCAACTTATATTTCATTTAAAATAAGATTTGAAATATATTTGAGAAATTATAGATGTCTTGGAAAACAAAACAAGAAGTTATAAGATAAATGTTCCTTATAAAAAATTCATGAGTTTTTTTAGATGAGGAGAAAAATATGCAACTGGATAATAGTGATTTGAAAAAATATCTTATGGAAGAAAATTATCGTAATTGACATCTAGAATTTAAGAGAAAGGCTTAAAAAGAATAGTTAGAACTTTTGTAGTAAAAACATTGTAAACATAAAAAAAAATTATATTTTTTAAAAATTATATATATGAATTTGGTGAATGTTTTCATATGTAAAAACATTACAAGGATAAAAAAAGTAACCATCAAGGGTTGATAGGAAAGATAGAGTTATTTCTGGAAATAAGAAAGCTTAGAAAATTATGTATGTGGCTAAGATTAACAAAGTTAAGAATTCATAAGTTTTTGAAAAACATGAGTCTAAAAATGTTTCTAAAAATTATGAATAAATAAATGTTTCTATTACTTCTATTTATGACAAGGATAAATTGAGAAATAATCTAAAAAGAAAGATTCTGATTTATAACAGAAAGGCTAGTGGTCAACAAAATTCAGATAAGAAGGTTGCTAAGAAACATATTCATAACTCCAGTCAGTATGGAAGCTATAGAAGAAAATATTATTTCTATGGTTACTATTGGTATTGTGATGGAATCATAAATAAAACAAATATGTGTTGTTTCAACCAACAACATTACTATTATTCCATATGTTATGAAATTCATAGGTTTAGGGGGATTCAAACTTCTCAAAAGAATAAGTACGAAAAAGAAGTTCAAAAGAAACCTGATAATGATGGTGTAAAAATAAAAAATAGTTTCCAACCCCAAGAAACAATTTGTGAAAGATGTGAACTACCAGGTAATCTTGTTAAGGGTTTTATTTTTTTGTTACTGGCACAATATAATTTTCATAACATTTCTCAAAAGATGTAGGTGAAGAAATAAAAATCTATTTTTGTTAAAACTACCCTCAAATCATTTAAAGGTGAACTACCTTGGATTCATCATAGTGGGTGTTCCTCATACATGAAAGATGATTTAAAATGTTTGAATAATTAAAAATACTTCAAAGAGGTAACTATGACATTCAACAAAGATGAAACAATAATAATAAAAGTTGTTGGATAAACTATCATTGGGAACGAAAAGTTTAAATCTATGAAATATTTATATATTGATGAGTTGAAACATAACACGTTGAGTATTTCACAAATATGTGATGAAGGTAAAAAAGTTACATTCGGGAAAGTATTTTTTGTGAAAATTGATAAGGATGAAAAGATAGTTACAAGAGGCCAACATAAAAAGGGAAGCCTATTTCAAGCTAGTGAGTTACAAAACACTTGTTACTTGGGTATGGTAGACGCAAATTAATTATAGCATAAAACAATGGGAAACATGTGTCAAATAAAAAATAGTAAGTTATGAAAGAGATATTTTGTGCATGATATTCTTTATTTACAATGAATAAGAGATTTTTTTGCACTATTTTTCATAAGGGAAAAATTACAATGTTTGTGTATAAGAAAGTTGAGAATTGTTCAAAATAACCCTGGGAACTTATTCATTCTAAAATCTATGGACCAATGAGAAAACAATCAAAAAATGATGACAATTACTTCATCACTTTCACTGATCAATTTAATCAAATTAATTTTATTATGAATATGAAACATAAATTATATGCTATGATAATGTTTAATGGTTTTAGGAGAAAATTTAAGAGGAAAAGTGAGTATTCAATGAAAAAGTAGAAAACTAATAATGGTTATGAGTATAAGAATTACGAATTTGAAAGTTATCCAGAGAATAATGGAATTTTTAATGAGTATAGTTCCCTATACACACCACTACAAAATGGTGTTAATGAATGGAAGAATACAAGTTTGGTGGAAATGGGTAGAACTATGTTACTTGAACAAGGCCTTTCTCATTCTTATTAGAGGAAACCCATGAGTACTATTGTTTATATTCAAAACTGATGTTTCTATAGGGAAAATTTGTATATGACTCCATACAAATTTTTTTAAAGAAAAACTACATGTTTAAAACACTTAATAGTTTTCAGGAGTCCATGCATTATAAAGAAGAAAGGTGGAAATTAGGGAAAGTTTGAGAGGAAAGGTGAAGATGGAATTTTTCTTGGTTATTCTCTAGAAGGAAGAGGATAAAGATGTTTCATCAACGAAATAGAAATAGTTTTTTATTCAAATAATTTGAAAGTTATTGAAAAATATATTAATGATAAATATAATCAAACTGATAAGGATGTAGAGGAGGATTAATAATTTTTGTCAATATTTCTGATAAGGATACATCCAATTGTAATCCTACTAAAAAACAAGAATCAAACATAGCTATTTCAAGTGATGAAGAAGAATCTCTAAAATCTCTTCCCAATATTAGGAAGCAATTGGAATCTCAGAACATTATTAGTGGTAAACAGAAAAAGGATCAAATAATTAAAACAACAAATTCTATTACATGTAACTATTTTTATTCAAAAATTGGGCTGAATGATGTGAAATAAGATTTTGGGTATCTAGAATGGGTTCAGTCCAGAAATGAAGAGTTAGACCAGATAGAAATGAATGATTCATAGGAACTCATACATAATCCAGATAACAAAAATCTTATTGGTACAATATGGGTTTCCCAGAACAAAATGAATGAATAAGGTGAAGAGATAACAAATAAGGAAAGGTTACTATGTAAAGGTTACTCTAAAATTGAAGGTGTTGATTTTGATGAAACCTTTTCTCTGGTGGAAAGGTTATAAAAAATCATAATTTTTCTTGTTATTTATATACAATGGAGTTACAATATTTTTCAAATGGATGTAAAGTCTGCAATTATAAATGTTGATCTTAATGAGGAAGTTTACATTGAACAGCCTTGGGGATTTGTTGTTGGGAAAGTGTAATATTATATGTGCATATTTAACAACTCCTTGTTTGCACTAAAGAAATATATGTGGTCATAGTATTCCAAACATGATACTTTCCTAAGGAATATGAGTTTTAAGAAAGGAATAGTTGATAACAATATTCACATCAAAGACATTCAAGAGTTTTCCTTCATTATATTTATTTATATTAATGACATTATCTTTACTAAGAATAATGAAAGATCTTATGAAAGGTTATCTAAATAAATGAAAAAGTTGTTTGAGATTTCCATGTTGGGAGAAATGAAATACTTTATTAGGTTACAAATTTCATAAAAGAAGAAATGCATTTTTCAATCTCAAAAAAAGTATGCTAAGGAAATTCTTAAAAAATTTGGTATAGAAAATTAAAAACAAGTTTACACATCAATATCAGTGGGAACCAAGTTGAGTAAAGATGGAGAAGACAAGAAAGTTGATCAGAATGAGTATCCAAAGTTAATTGGAATTTTTTTATATTTTACTACCGCATGACCCAATATTTTTTATTATGATACCTTATGTGAAAGATTTTATAGTGAGCCTAAATAATCAAATTTACTTTCTAGAAAAAGAATCCAAAAATATATCAAAGGCCCAAAAAATATAGAAATCAGGTATGATAGCATAAAAAGTATTAATTTTTTTGGGTATTCATATGCTGATTGGTAAGTATATGTTGATGATAGAAGATCCACATCAGGTTGAGTTTTATTTCTAGGTAAAATTTATGTTTTTTGGAATATAAAGAAATAGAATTCAGTAACTCTCATTACAACAGAATCTGAATATTTTTATACTACACAATCTACTACCCAACTTATGTAGATGAAGAGTCAGTTAGAATACCAACGTGTTGAATTGATGTTAACCTTTATCTTAGGTTGTGATAGTCAAAGTGAAATCAACATTTACAAGAATCCGGTAAAACATTAACATTCAAAACATATTGATATCAACAATTATTTCATCAAATATCATGTGTAGAATAATGAGTTAAAGTTGGAGTTTCTTTCATAAATCAGAACAAGCTACTATCCTTTTCACAAAACCGTTACCCAGGGAGGAATTCTCTAAATTGATCTTGAACAAGGTCATCTAACCTCATTCTTTTCAAGGTTGAGGTATGTGTTTTTGTTCCCCCTCTCATCTTATCTTTGGAAAGTTATTTCAAGTGGGGGAATTGTTTTATAAATCTATCATTATAAAAGCATGTAAATAGAGAGAGTTGTGGGTAAATTGTGAATTCATCATTGTAAGTGTGTGAACTATTCTAACTATTTTTTGAGTGGCTGTTGGAAGCAATTTTTTTTTGTATTCTATGGAGGTTTAATATTTCAGGAAGAAAAGATGAGGAAATTTTTCATAATCACTAATTTTGGACATCATGAATTTTATGTCAATAATTCATGTTTCCAACAATGATTTAGCACACGTAGTCTTATAATTATTGATAAGTAATACATAGCTTGATGATAAAAGGTTCACTGATTTATAAACTTTGGTTGACAAAACAATACAAAGAGGGAGATTGTTAGGACCATGGTCATAAAGATAAATATCATATTCAGGTATTTTCATTTGTTGTCAATGGATTTTAAGAAGAAAATAAATCACCACACATTGTAATTGATAAAAATTGGACAGACCATCATATTCAATAAAATCAGACTCACAATGGTTAAGAAATTCCATTACATTGGGAACATGTTTTCTGGATGAAGAGGATCATCGAACATAGCCATAGTTTGGAATGAAATGTTTTATCATAATGGGGAATAATTTGAGTCTTCTTACCTTTGAAGAAAACGTGATGTTTAGTTTCTGATCATGGAGTTATCCTAAATCATAAGTACGTTGTAAAACTTGTGAAGAAACCTTGATGAATGAAATGGGAGAAAAATATTATTCTAATCATATTTAGTCTAATTGTAATCATGCTAATCGTATTCAAGATGAGTAGGAAATAAATATGTTTATGAATCATAAGGAAGTTGCAAAACTTTACTTGGTAAGTGAGATGATGCTAAAGTGGATCTTCAAAGTAATAAAAGTCATAAAGAAAGTCATGATAATTGTTAAAAGTTTATTAAAGAAGAAATTTTATGTATTTTAATAGTTCTGGTCTAAAGATCATCAAAATGATATTTCTGGACACAGATTTGTTTAAAGTAAGGGTAGGATAGTCATAATAAAGGTTCTAGTTTTTGGTTAGACTAAAATCTAGATGATTTAAATCTTTGAAGAAAGAATTTATTGAGAATCATATTCAAAAAAAAAATAAGTTACTAATGTTGATCCATCAAATTCAGTATGTCATCATATTAATTAGAGGTATAATTATTTGTTATAAAAATTTATTGGTATCCTATTCATAAGAGAACGAATTTGTTGATGTTGAAGCCGGAGATACTGGTCCATACTCGGTATTCCATAATAATCATCGGAGGAATAATTTTTTGGAACTAATGAATGAAAATAAATGGAAATTTATGTGGTGGCCAATATGAAGAAGAAATTAACAACTATATCAATAATTTAGTTAACCATTTAAAATAGTTTGAATTAATTTTTCTATAATTCAAGTTGGTCAATATAAGAGATGAATAATAATATATTGTTTTAAATTTGTATTCATCATAATGATGTAGGTCGTAAGAACAAATTGAAATGGGAAATCAAAACTCGAATGATGTTTACAGAAATTCTAATGCAGAGTTGATGTTGTGAGAAGATTTGAGAATTTTAAATAAGTGTTGAGAAGAGATTATGAAGTTAATATGAACCCAAAATTCAAAGGAACCTGTAGATTCAGAAAATTTGATTGAGTGGGAAATTTTTTAGGAATCCCTCCCAAACCATATTTTTTGTGAGTTTAAAAGGGAATGTACTTTGAACTTTTGATAGATGTACTATTCAAAGAGAAGAATAGATAAGACATAGCTCTAAAGAGAAGAAGAGGTTTCCAAATTTTATTTTTAGGTATTCAACATGTCATCGTATTGGGCTGAATCATCAGACTAGGAAAATCAAATTGGGATTTTTGGATTGAAGAAGAAGTTGTTCAGAATTTTCTCAACTGTATTCTGAAAAAGTAATTTATTTTTCATATAGAGAAATATAAATGGGATAATAGGACTGGGAGAATTGGATTGGAAAATTACACTGAGTTTTGTAAGAAAATTTAGAAAGGTATTACAAACTTCTAGGTATGAAATTGAAGAATTTTTTTAAAAGTAATACATTTGTGAATGTTGATAAAGAATCACCATATAATGTGTTGTTACAAAACTTTTTATTTCATCATTTTTTATAGAAGGATCACAATCACTATTGAATTGTTTATATAGAGCTACATGAGTGAAATGGAATATCCTACACATTTTATTCCACACAAAAGGATTATTTTATAACAGATTGTGTGGTATTAGATCATTTCAAAATCATTGATAGGATGTAGCTATTCTTGTGAAATAGTGATACTTATAAATTCATGTGTTCCTATAGATGTGTGTTTTAATTGTTTTAAATATGGAATGAAATATTTAATAGGATTATAAGGTTAGTACATAATTAAGAAAATATAAAAGAAAAATATATCACTGATTCACTCTCTCCACCTCTCACTGATAAAATTATCTTGACTGGGAAATTATAGTACAAGAACAGTGATTATCCCCTTCTGGATCTCCTTAAATCATTCATCATATCTTTCATCCATAAATAATTTACCCCACTTTGTGGTAAATTAGTTAGTTGGCTAAAAAATAATGATAAATTTATCGCAAAATGTAAATAGTAACCAACTAATCTATAAAACAATAGATTTCTATGACACTAGTGGGTGTAGGTTATTCTTAAATTGACTTTGTCTTTGAAGGGTCCACATAAATTCCAACACTTGTGATCACGTTCCCCAATAATGTGACTTCTTGGATCCAAAAGTCACACTTTTTGAACTTAGAATACATTTTATCCTTCCTTAATATCACCAACACAATCATTAGATTATCATCATGTTCTTACTTAATCTTGGAATAAATTATAATATAATCAATAAACACTACCAAATATTTGTTGAGGTGGTCTCTAACGAATTTATTAATTAAATACATAATGATTGTAGGAAAATTAGTAAGTCTAAAGGGAATTACTATGAACTCATAGTGGCAATACCTTGTAAGAAAACCAGTCTTTATAATATCTTCCTTCTCCAACATTAGTTGATGATATCCATAAAAGAGATACACCTTTGAGAATTATATCACTCTTTGTAGTTGATTGAACAAGTCATAAATCCTTGGTGGAGGATAATTTTTATTTATGGTGATCTTGTTGATATCTTGGTAATTGATATACACCTATTTTGACCTATCTTTCTTCTTGAAAAAGAGCATTGGTGCACCCCGAGGTGATGTACTAGGGAGTATGAACCATTTTTTCAAATGCTCTTGTAGATACTTCTTTAACTCCTCCATTTCAATCAAGGACATCCTATATGGGAATCTTGAGATAGGAGTGGCTCTGGTTATGAGATCTATTTAGAACTCTACATCATGATCAAGGGATTCCAAGTAACTCTTTGAGAAATACATCAATGTATTCCCTAACAATGGAAATTTTCTCCAGGTTAATACCTTCATTAGACTCAACAATTTGGGCAAGGTATGCTTCTGTATAGGGTATCAACACCCACAATGTTGATGGATTTTCCAAAGAAGATTCATGATATTCCTTGAATTTTTAGAGGATCGTGGGATGGTTTAGAATATAAAAATAATTTTTTTCTAATAGTTTATTATATATATATATTGATATCAAATACATGTCCAATATACCATCAAATTTCAACAAGGGAAATATAATAAGATTTTCAACTTGAATCATCCCAAATATGATTAAAGGTGAAGAGTCCAACACTTGGGTTGTAATGGATACACCACTATGTTTTTTATGGATATTTCCACTTAAAGGTATCAGGGCTTCAATTCAATAGTTTTAGAAATCATTTAGGATATAAATGAATAAGTAGAACCAGAATAAAATAAAACATTTTCTATTATTTATTGAATAGGAATCATACCTTGTATGAATTGAATTTCACACTACAATTCATTAGTAGTGATGATATAATATTTCCCTTACTCCTTTGACTTTGGTGATTGCTGACACTGGTTTCCCTCAAGGACATGTGGATTAGTGCACTTGCTCGCATAACACACTGGGTCCCTATATTTGACGCATTGAACCATGGGTGGTACATTAGGATGTTTTTTCCTTTCCTCTATCATGTTGGTTAGCTTCTTCATGTATGTTCAATATTCATTAGAATGGTTTCCTCCTCTCCCACACTTGAATAATTTACCCATCCCTTTGACGCAATTAACATGATGGTTCTTCCCACATTTTTGACATGTGGGTAGTTGGATCCTATTTCCCCATTTGTCATTTGACCCACTATATTGAAACCCCATTCTTATCGTATTATCTCCATAACCAAGGGACCATTCTTTGAACTTCATATCTACATTAAGAGCACATTTAACCACATCTTTAAAACTCCCAAATTATTATATTTCTAGATCATTTCGAAGGTGTATTTTTAAAAAAATAAATAACATATCTATTTTTTTTATCATTATCAATTAAAACCCCAATGAATACATTTAAAAACTTATGAAGTTTTCATCATAAGTTGTGACAACTTCACCTTCCTTTTTCTTTAGCTATATGTATTCTCTTTCAATATTTTATTTTGAAGATTTCAAGGGAAATTCTTTGTATGAAATATTTTCTTAAATTCTTCCCACTCCATATCTTCCATTTAATCCTTTGGTTTTTTGTTCTTTATCAATTCCGGATATTTAATAGCTTCTCCATATAAATGATAAATTGCAAGAGTCGCCATCTTTTTATTAGAGAAATGGATCATAGAAAATATCTTCTTTATTGAGTTAACCCACTGTTCCACATCAAGTGGATTTGAAGTTCCACTAAACATCGATGGTCATTTTTGCAATAAGCACTCAATGGTTAATTGATCCTTCTTGGGGGAATATGGACATTCCACATAGTTTATGTTATTATTCATATCTTGAGACAACAAGGTAATCATTTCCACAATGTTTTGAACTCAACCTCCCATGGAATTGGTTATCCCATTTGTATATTTGTATCATTGTCACTCAAACAGGTTATAGGCCTAGTTTCTCCTGATTCCTAACATTTTATAGAATAGAAAATGTTATAAAAAACATAAGTGAATAAATCATGAGTAATTTATTATTTTATAAAATTAACACTAAAAGAATATCTTATAGGATGCCTATGTCTGTACGTTTTTAAAAATAGTCTTCTAGGATGTTTTACCTATACATAGACTTATACTAATGGTTTTTACTCTTGTTTTATAATCATAATTCCCAAATTAACTAAACAATTCTTATATTCCAACTATGGTGACCCTAATTTTTCAAACATAACTATTACATCATTTTAAAGATAAACAACATAGTATAGTTACAAATCTAGTATCCAAAGGTTTTTGTATTAGAAAAATTAGGCTCATAAATAACTTGTATGAAATAAAACATAAAAATTTATTTAAATCTTTCTTCTTTATCCTTCTAAAATCTCACATTATCCTTAGTACATTCAATTACCTAAGGATATACATCAATGAAAGGGGTAAGATAAATGCCCTGTAAGAGGATGAATAAAAAACATGAATCAATATAACATGTGTGAGCATAATCATCATATCACAAGCCTAAGAAAATTATAAATATCATGAGGTAAAAATCTGATAAATTCATTGAATGTGGAAATGCATAAAAATGAAACATCATGTTATTGTGGTCAAATGCCACATATAGTTGGGAATAAAGATAGAATCATGTTAACACATAATATATGTGAATAATCATAACATCATCACTGTAAACAAACCTAGAATCAAGTTAACATATAATAAACATTATCTCAGGAGATACAACACATTAACCAATGTATTTGAGGGATATATAATGTTGGTCTAGTCATCACATCAAAATATTTACATAATCATGCATGTCACATAGAATTTGTAACAATAATTTCATGAAATAACCCATAGAAATGAATGGGTTTAATTTGGATTTCAAAATTTATGATTTCATAAATAAACATCGGGTTCCAAAATGATAAATGGAAAAACATATTTTATATAAGAATCATAATTCATTTGTTAAGAATAAACAACTCAAGAGGAGTCAAAGATGCGTTTTGGAAAGAATAGTTTTTTTGGAAAATCATTGCATTTTCCATAAAATCAAATAAAAACCATGTATATACCAAAAAAGAAGAGGGAGGAATAAAGAAATTATATTTAAGGAACATTATAAGACTATTTATTCCAAATATCTCATGAAATAACAATAACCCAATGAAAAGAGTTGGGTTCATGAACCCCCTTATCTTAATTCCTTCTTTATTTTTCAACATTTGCGCCTCTTGAATAATAAACTTATATTTATTAAAAAAATAATAAATATGTAAATTATATCCATTTATAATATTATTTATCAATTATAATCATTTTATTATATTTATCAATTTCTATTGATGATATCGAAGTGTTTTGATATACTGATTTTCCTAAAAATTTCTTGTTTCACTTTGATTTCTCAATTTTTATTAAGAGTCATTTATAGAAAAGTATGATTAACTCTAGTAGATTATAATAAATGTAATTAGTTATTTATATATTATATATAATTAATAATATCCATCCATTAAGTTGGTTATACTAATTGTCTTAGAATTGTCTCCATAGGTGGTTAATCAACCTTTAATGGGACATTGTTAAAAGAGAAGGAAAGAGATGTATTGGATTTATTTTTATCATAAATATGAAAATTACATCATGTTAACATAAATAATATATTTTTGAATTATTGAATAATTATTTTTATAGTATATGGTTTTTAAATTAATTGGTAAAAATAAGAAAGAGAATAAGAAAAAATGTAAAAGTTAATAGAGACATACTCTCTCCTCATTGTAACTTCTCTTGTAAGACACTATAACAACGATGGTGATTAGAGTTGGATTGCTCCAAAATGTCCCTAAGATATGTAAGGGGACATTGAGGGAATATTTGGGATGATATTGTACTTTGGAATGTTAGATAGGAGTGTGTTTCCAAGGGAAGGGAGAGGGGTTATTTATACTTTAAGATATGGGTATTTTTAGAATAAAATATTTAATAAAATAATATATCCAAGGAAAAACATTTAATAGTTCATTTTTGACTAAATAATATATATATAAAAATAATATAATTGGTTTAATACTATAAATCCTCTTTATAATTCTAATTAATTATCTTATTAAAAATAAAAGTGAAGAAAAAAGGAAATTTATATTTTAAGGAATCACTTTGGATTTTAGGTTTTGGAAAGTGATTTTTAGGTTTGAAAATTAATTTTATTGTATTTTAATGACTCATTTATGAAATTAAAAATATAATGGCCAAAAATAAATTTCTATAAAGTATTATGTCCTTATTACATCATGAATAATGTAACTTATGATACATCGATTATGTGAAAAACTATATTTTTACTATTCACCTAAAAATTGATGTATTTCAGAAAATTACCAAAAACTCACCCAAGGAAAATTTTAACATTATAATTTCAAGAATTATATTAATTTAATAACATTAAATATCTAAAATAGGTAAAATATAATTTTTAACAGGAAAATAATGATTTTTACAGAAAACATTAAAATACAGTTTATTAAAAATATGCTTTATTTTCTTTGAGGTTTTTAATCATGATATTTATTTTATTGAATTATAATATTTTTATTTTCAAAAATTAATCAAGATAAATGTTATTTATATCATTATTTCTTATTTTTTTGTAAAAACAGTCTTCCAATGGTCAAGTTACCATTCCCAACGATCAGGTTACTTTTCCAACGGTCACATTACTATTCCGAAAGACACATTACCTTATATATATACAACTCATTTATTTAATTCAATATTCAAATAAATTCCTCTCAATGTTCTATATTTCCATTTTAAATATTTTTTAGTGGATTACTATATTTTTTTTATTATATATAGTGTTGGTAGTGGGGATAATAATTCTAGTAGATGAGGTCGATCCATATTTTCTCATTTTAGAATTTCAATTTTATACCTTTTGTCCAGTTTTAATGTTTGGAAATTTAATTGGTTTCACTGCTGATTAATGTAACAATATTTATTAATATAGTTTTTTATTTGTTTCTCTATATTGTTAATTTGTATAATATATAATATAATACAACACAAATTTATTTAGGAAAAAAAATTTCTAATAAACATTATATCATTACAATGGGGTAACACAACTCCCGCCTCCACCTAAATGTACAATATAACTCTAGATACCAATCTGATGAGGAGTAGTTGAGTACTTCCTAGACTTTAGTACCTATCTTACTCCCCTACCACTACTATACTATGAGAGGTTCTAAAAAAACATATGATGATGGCACATCCGGCCATAAACATGGCACTCCAAAGTGGTTTATGAAAACAAAGGTTTCATGTGGTTTAACATTCTACACTGATGTACTACCATGGAATATGATCTTATGATGGATTCCCACTACTCTAACTGGTCTTCATGTCATTTCCTTGGAAACAACTATCGTAGAATCACTTCCTACCACCAAAATAAGTGATCCTAGTTTACCCTGTGGAAATAGCCTGGATACCTCTTGGGTCCTCTCTCAGATTGGTTGTTGTTATGAGTTCATGATTCATCAACTCTAAAAAGATACTCCGAATAAAAACATTCACCTATGACCTGAATTCATAGTGAATACCATTCTTAAAATGTTTCTCCCTAGAGACATCCTCAATAGCTAAATATGGCATACTGCATTGAATGTTGGTGAAATGTTCAATATAGTAGATCACTGATATTATATCTTATATCTGATGCATGAACTAATGATCCTTCTCATACCTCGGAATCTATGGATAGAATTGGCTTAATAAATTCACCTCAAATTCCATCCAAGAGAACTCCTCCTCCTTCCCATCCTGCTCTAGAATATCCCACAAATGTTTGGTATGTCTACTGAACATATACACAACATGATTCTCCCTCTTATCTATGGGTTTCTCAAGATGCTTTAAGATTGTAAAGATTGACTCAATCTAAAACTCAGTAACCTTGGAGCATCCCTCCCTAGTGAACATAGTTGGATGTTGTAGCTGAATCCCTGTCATCAATTCATATATCAAAGGCACGATGAAAATAGTCTCCTTTTCCAAGGATTGCATGACCCTTATGAAGTTGTTGTGATGATGAACATCCATTTGATCCTCAAGAGAAATAGGAAGCTCCAGTTCATCTATGTTAGGAGATAACTGATTTCCACTCTCTTAGAACTCAAGTCGAAGATGATGAGGAGTCATTTTACCTACAAGAAAAACACACTCCTATAAACATTGGCTAAAAATATATTTAACCTTAAGAGGTGATAATAGAAGAGAACCATTACATTGTGTCTCTCTAACCATGTATTATAAGTGTTTTATTATTAAATACAAGTTTATTTAATTCTATTTATCAAATAAAATAGATATATTATTTCACAATTCATATTGGAAAGTATATAACCCATGAAATAAACATGTCCCTGTCTTGAACAATGCATGTAAATATATATATATATATATATATATATATATATATATATATATATATATATATATATATCCCAATGTGCCTATCACGATGTATGCATACTCATATATCACCATACTAGTCCATGAATTTAAATATCAATAAACACTAACATCACAAAATAATAACATCACACAACATGTAAATCAACCAAGGTGAAATAAAATCAATTATAACAAGAGAACAAAAAAAACAATAATCCCATCCCTGGAACTCAAATTTTCCACCTTACATGGGATAGATACTCCAATGAATAAGCTCATTACCAAGTCCCAATAAGTCATAATATCATTTCTACTTTTTCCAAAAAAAATAATGCAATAGAAATTAACAAGCTGATCCTCTAATACCACTATGTAATATCCCCCGATCTGGTACTCTCTCACATGGTCAAAATGATTTGGTTATTAGACGTCAAGAATGCATCCCAATATGCTAGAGGCTATTGACTAGTAGCGAGGCTGTGATATTTATAGTGTGGAGACTATACCCCCTGGTAAAACATAGTGGAAATAAACCATAGTAATAAAAATTAGAGTAATAGAGAAATAGTGGAAATAGTATATCATACAGCTAGGAAAATAAAAGGAGGAACCTATAATGATGAATAATGTAATGAAAAGCTAAGATGTATCTAAAAGTAAAACTGAAACCAATACAAATAAAATAATCTACTCACATTATATAACGCCAATAGGCTATGGTCATGATCCCCATGTCAGACCCATCTGTAAAATCCATCTCATCCAGTAAGAAACAAAAGAATCAACAATAATGCCACTTTCCCTTGTCCAAACATGAATCCATGTAATCTGATCGACTTCCAAATGGTTCCCAAATATGGTGTGAAAAAAACATAATAGGTCGACACCACCATCCCTAAACACAACCAGTCTGATAAGATTTATATGCAATAAATTGATAAATAGATGTATTAATTAACTAATTAATATAATATATCTATTAACCTATTTCAAAACCATGATGATATGTCTCTAAGCATGTACCACAACCATTCCATCTATATCCATATACCATGGAAAAATCAAACAATCAGGTATCTCTCTTTGTATAATTATTTCATCCTTCGATCATCACTCTATATAAATGAATTTCAGCATGTGTCCCTAGGTGTAGCCTGATATATAAGCATTTCAGCATGTTTCACTAGGAATTGCCTACCATATAAGCAATTCAACCTCCAAGAAGATCCCTATATATAATAATTTTAGCATTTATCATTGGTCCAAGACTACAACATAATAATTTAAACACTACTAGGATATCCTTATATATAATTATTTCACCACCAACTCAACAAGTCATAATATTATGGATATCATAATATCTCATCATAAATCTCAATGGTTAATTAAGAAAATTACCGTTTTTCTTTCAAATAAACATTCATTTATTTCTCAAATGATCAACAGTCATATCAATAATAAATAATCGATAACCTAGGGATTATATTTCAAGAAATCACCTAAGGTATCATGTCATACACACCATGATTTAAACCATTATCCAAGTTATTTTTACTGAAATGTTTTCTCACCCAAAAGGTATCCATAATGCATGATGCATCAACCATTTAATCTAAAAGAATCCAATCCATGAATTACTATAAATCAATTACTTAATTACAGTTCACATTACATGGTCATAATAAAAATATTTCAAATAATTCACAATTTAATATTCCATAGGGTTAGGTTCAGTCCCCATACCTTTAACATTTGATTAACACAACGCTTCTAATGACAAAATCAATTAAAGAAGAAGTCATAGAAGATCACAAGAAGAACCCGGATGAACCCAAAACAAGATCAACTCCCAAAACAAAACCCATGTTCAAAAGATGTATAATACAATGAAAAGTAATGACGGGTGAGAAGAGGGAAACCAAAGTGAATAAACTCACCAATGATCGAATGTGAAAATGGGATATCTAGAAGGGGGGAGATAATTAAAAATTTCCTAGAGTTCACCCTAGGAGTGCGAGAGGAGAGGCTATAATAAAAAATAATGAGAGTCATAAGTGCACGACACACTTAAAACTAATGGGTATGAGGAATACATGATGTATAATCATTTCATGTAATGAATTTCCTCATTTTTAAGTTATGATGGAAAAACCTTTTTCCCCGGGTTAATATTTATTATGATCAACATTTACACGATGTGAATCAGGTTCATGACATGTAACCACATCACATCATAAACTAGTTCATGAAATGAATCTATAAATAGTGGCATGTCATGTAACATGTACACAATATATAATTTTTCATTGAATAGTTTTTATACTAGCTTCTATAAAATTGACCAAACCACCTATGATCCTTCTAAATTCATAGAAAACCCTAGTAATCCCATTGATCATATTTATAAATGGAATCCATTAATTTAAATATACATACATGCCTAAATTTAAGGGTATTTTCTCTAAGACTTTGTCATAAGGCTTAATTACAAAGGAAAACCCAACAAAATATGTTCAATGGAAACCTCAGAGTGGGATGTACCTAGAAAAATATGGGATCTTATAATCATCTTTGTTTTGAAAGGATGTTATTATGTTTCAACCATTATAAAAAACATTATTTATATATCTAAACTTGATATAGATGGATTTATTTTAATATTTGTAAATAAATGTTGCTTCTTTTTTAAAAATAACATTTGTTATGGTAAGGTGAATTTAAATAACAAATTTTTTATCGTATTACACAAACCAAGTAATGGAAATTCATAATGAAACTACTTCACATTACTCGTTCCACACCCAATTATGGCATCATTGGCTTGGTCATGTTAATGAAAAATGATTGAATAAGTTATACCAAAATGGATATTTAGATTATTTTGAACTAAAACCAATTGGTATGTGTCACACTTATTTATGTGGTAAAATGAATAAATCCCCATTTGGTATAAAATGTGAAAGGTCTAAATATATTCTTGAATTAGTTCATACATATGTGTGTGGAATATTTGTTATTGAGGTAGGGGCGAGTTCTCATACTTCATAAATTTTATCGATGATTTTAGTAGAAATGAACATGACTACTTAATGAGGTATAAGACATGTTATTTTGATAAATTCAAAAAAAACAACAATGAATATGGGAACCAAACTAGTAAAATGATTAAGAAAATACACTTAGAACATGGTGGAGAATATATCAATCAAGAATTCATTGATTACTTATAAGAGTTTGGGATCATATATTAACTCACTCCTCCTTATACACATTAGTGGAATAATGTAAGTGAAATAACGAACTGCATCTTGTTGGACATGGTGAGATAAAAGATGAGTCCTGAGAGTATTCCATTATTCATATAGAGATATTAATTATAATAAACTAGGAAAAGTATTAAAAATAGTTTCAAATAAAGGGATAAACAGTATATGATGTTCCAAAAGATCGAATAATAACTCAGAAGTGGTGTTGAATTATATGTTCACATTTATAAGTTTCAATAATTTTGAAAATATTAAACCCTGAAACTTGTTAATGTTTATATCCTTATCATATTTTAGTAAATACTATTGTATGAAAAATTTGTAAAATAAATTAAATAACATGATATTTACAAGGTTCGACCTCAGTGTGAGAACCTATATCAGTTTTATAGACACTCCTATGGGTCTATATAAATTAACTAAAATGAATAAGTGAATACAACTTCTTCCAAATCCCATTAGACACAATATATATACTAATTTTAATTATTATACTGACTCCTATTAGTTTATAAATCTTTCTTTAAAATTTGAGATAAAACAAAAGAAAAATACTTTGTTCAAACTACACCACAGATTCTCTGCTTAGAATCCTTATTATGATGTTGTTGGGTATGATTATCTCCATCCCATAGTTCTAGGTCTGATGGACTCAATCCGATGAATTCAGTCTAGTGGACTCAGTCTGATGAATCCATTATCAATATGAATTACTCAAACACTTCTCAAATGCAAATTCTGATCATACTCAGTCTTATAAACAAAAAATTTAGATGTCCAAACATCTAATGAGATATAAATATGGATAGATAACTTTTACATTAGTTCTGTAGTGCTCTTCTTTTTCCACTCACATAATTTTTTTTAAAATTATGAATATACATTTCTGCTATTTATAGGCATCCCAAAAACACAAATTTGTAAAACTAAAAAACATTTCCCACTTACTCAAATTAAAAAAACCAATATCTATACATATTTTAATTTCAAGTTTGACCACTTAAACTCATCAAAAATATTATGAAATATTCATATTTCTTTTTATAATAATTCTTCTCAGACTTCCTAACTTTAATTCAGTATAATAGAAATTACTCAACTCATTATGATGGAAATTCCTCACCTCATTATGATGAAAATTATTTATCTCATTCTAAATTTAATTTTCTCATTAGAGTTAGTGTAATTAACTTTTTTTCTCAGATTAAATGTGACTGACTTTCCTTCTCAGAGTTGGTCTTGATTGAATTTCCTTCTCAAAGTTAGTTTGATTGAATTTATTCCTCAGAGTTAGTTTAATTAACTTTCCTCCTCAGATTCGACCACATAGAACTTCCTCATCTTCAATCCAATGGAATTTTCATAATTATAGAATTATCACTATAATGGAATTTTATTTACGATGGAAACTCCAATCTATCACATTGAAATACTTCAAACAACATCAACTATCACTCATTCAGACTGATGAAAACTTCTAGGCTCAGTAATTCGGGATCTGGTGAAATCTTTTTTCTTGATTCCTAGAATCAATATAAACATTATTATTCCTCTATTTCTTAAAAATCTTTTATCATTATAGTTTTCTTTATTTATGAGAACATTAATTTTATCAATGTACTATATGACCTATATAGGAAAGTATTATGACTTCTCTTACTTTCAACACCTTCTTTATTTCCAACCAAAACTCAATATGATTGGTTGCACATATTCTCCCCCTTTTCTTCATAATAATCACATCACAAGTGTTAAAGACAGCTTCTGATATTTGAGAATTAAAAACTAAAAAATAAATATTTGACTGAAGGTTAAAAAGATTAGGAAATTTCAAACACCTGATATAAATTTTTTCATTCAAACTCTTCACCACCATTCGAACATTCTAGCCAATATTGAGTCCAATGAAACTTTAACTTCATGTTAATGGATCCGAGACTGATGGTGTGTCTGATAAAAAACTGTCACTTTTTGATGAATTCTATGACCCGTGGTGATCAGTTTGATACTTTTTCATCTAGTGTTTCTCATTTCAATCCTCTATGTCTATAAAACAAATTTCTCAAAAACAAAACTTTTCTCCCCCTTTATGTTTGGGTTGGAAAATTCAGAAACATTCACTTGTTTTTAAGAAACATTATTTTATAATAGTTTAGTTATCAAAAAATACAAAAATTTATTAAAAAAATATCACAAATGTTCTTCAATCTCCCCATTCTTATTTTTTAACACCACTCATTAATAACTTTTTCAACTCTCAGAAAATTTTCACGATTAAAATTTTGTAAACAACTCTAGTTTTTTTAATTTTACCAAAAAAAATCCTTTATTAAAATTGTGTTTAGACACCACACTAATAGAAAAGGTATTTCTTTGAAAAAATCCATCCCATGGTGAGAAGACAATTGTATTTCCATGCTATGATAAAATCCCCCTATCTTTTATATTTTTTCACTTTTATTTTTCTATAAATTTTATTTCACTCTCCCCCATTATCTGATAAACACAACATCATATTCATAAAATAAAGATAATTAAAAACTTCTTACATAGTACAAAGTTGTTACTTTTTCTCTGACGTTGTCAATATAATCCAAAGCATGGTAGGGGACTTCTTTATGAGTTTTAGGAAGACATTATAGGAGGATGAACATGAATTTTCAACCTCAACTCATAAAACCATTATTTTATAATTGACTTTGTGAAGAAGTCATTAATTTGATACTTCGTTGAGATATATTCCTACAAAAAATCTCTAGGAGCAACATTCTCTTTTATAATGTGAAACTATATATTTATGTGTTTTGATCTTGAATGTTGGACTTGATTTTTATAAAGATCAATTGTAATCTGATTGTCATAAAGTGTCTTCAATAGTTTAGAATCCTTTATATTAAAATATTACAATTGAACTTTGATCCAAAATATCATAGTACATACTTGAATAGTCACAACATATTCTCATTCCACATTTCTAAAGGTTACTGAACATTGTTTCTTACTATGAAAATTTACACAACATTTACCCAAGAAAAATGATTCTCCTAAGGTTGATTTTCTATCATTACAATATCCCACCCAATCAATATTATTATAACCATGAAACAACATCTCATAACTTAGTTTTTATAATAATCCTTGTGAATTTGTTCCTTTCACATATCTCAGAATTATCCTTCCAGCAATAATATTTGACTCTTTCAGATTATTTTGATAACTAGCACACATATTTATAGTATTAAAAATATCAGGGTTGAGGTTATATGGTAAAGTATTCTTCTTTTCATCTTCCAAAAGTATTTCTAATTCATACGTTTTCCAGACTCATCTTTACTCATATTCATCTTCACTGAGATAGGAGTAGAATCTTCTTTATATTCTATAATTCCAAATTTTTGTAACAATTCCCTTGCATACTTTTCTTAAGATAAAAAAATTTATTTTTCATTATATTAAACTTGTAATACAAGGAAGAAAGTTAATTCTCACAATATTGATATTTCAAAATTCATTTTCATTTCATCAGAAAATAATTTACAAAAATTTTCTTCATCCCCAGAAAAAATTATATCATCCACATGAACAATTACAATTAGAGTTACAAAGTCAATATCTTTCATATATACTTTTTTGTTAACTTTTCATTTTAAAAAAATAATCATTCTCAAATAATTTTCAATCATAGAATACCATGACTGTGATTCTTGTTTTAGCCCATATAAATACTTCTTCAATATGAAAACATGGTTTACATCCTTATCAAGTAGAAAACCAAAAGGTTACTCATTGTAAACTTCTTCTTCAATTTATCCAAATTTATATCTATCTGATACACTTTGTAATTTTGATTATAAGGCACTACTCAAAACATTATAATAGTTTCTAACCTTTAAATAGGGGAAATTGTTTCATCAAAATATCCGCCTTCCACCTGTGCATATCCTTTATAAAAAATCAGAAATTTTTTTCTTGAAACTTCTCCATATTCCATCAAAATATTTCTATAAACCCATTTTTTATTATAAAATTTTTATATTTCAGACATAAAAAAAGTTCCTATGTCTCATTTTTAAGAATTTTATCCAACTCTTCATTCATAGAATTCACCCATTCTTTGTGTTGAATAGCTTATGAGACTGATTCTGGTTCAAATTTTGAGAGAGTGAAGTTTTATTTTCAAATCCCAGCTTTCTTCTAGCCTGAACTAGAGCCTTCTAATTCCCTAAAAGATTTTTAGTCTAAATTATTTTTAATGTAGGAAATTTCAATGTTCATCTTCCTTCATTACTTTCTTCATCATACTATTCATCTGAATCTCCATGAAATTTTCTTTTATCACATTTATTTTCATTGGAAAATTTCAGTTTTTATTCCTCAAAATCCCCATAAAATTTTGTTAAATAAGTTTAATTCTCAATAACATCCAAATAATATGATTCCTCCAACTTTTATAAAGATTTTTTTTCCAATATTTTTAACTTCTTGCGTTTGTTGAATAATAAAAGTTCCTTCCTCGGCTTTCTCATCAATCTTTCCCCGATCCAAATTTATTATTTTAAGGAAAAATGGAATTCCAATAACATTGGTGTACTTCAATAATGGTTTTTCTCATAGAAAATTTCATAAGAACTCTTGTTGGTTTCCAAACAAATTTTTTTTTCTAAACATTTAAAATAATTCTAAAAACATCACTCTAGTAGAACTGTGAATGTTTTTATTCTTATCACATGATTCTTCCCATTTCAACCAAACCTATATTCTTCCTTTCTACTGCTCCATTTTTTTGGGGTATATAGAGAACTATACTAATCTTTAATACCATGATCTCCAGAATAATTTTCAAAATAATTTCTTATAAACTCAATACCATTATCCATTATCAATTTCTTTGTATAAACCCCCATCTCTTTATCAACTTCTTTTTGAAAAACATGAACATTTTTATAGTCTCTAAGTTGTGTTTCAAAAACATTATGTTTTTCATATGAGTGAAATCAACATTAAAATTGATAAATTATAAATATACTTTTTTTATTGATGTCTCATTGACCCACATAAATTGGAAAGAATAAGTTAATGTGGCCCGGTAGATGGAATCTCAACATTCTTATGACTTTTATTAGTCATCTTACCTTTCTAACAAGTAACACAAAAATCCTCTTATATTATTTTCAATTTTGGAAAATTTTCTACATAATAAAAATTAAACTGTTTTTCAATTTTTCTTCCCAAGTTGGAAAATTCTTTGGCACCACAACTTATTCTCTTCTTTGGAACTTAGATAATAAGAGTTTTTAAATTCTCTAAATTGAAAAAGATTTCCACTAGTTCTTTCTGCCTTTGTGATAACTTTTTAATGTCTCACTAAGCACCTTCTGGTATTGGTCCTCCTAAGACTATATCAAAATTTCAATCTTCTACACATGACACGACACATAAAGGAAAACCCCATGTATGGGTGAGTATAAAAATACTTAGTAGGACACCCCAAAACCAAAAAATATAATGAAAAAACTAATATTTTCCACATTTTTTATATGTATTTCAATTGTTTTAACCCTTATAATTAATCAATTTGAGATTATATGGATCAATTTTGGATTTATGGTGTGTTTTGAGCTAAATTGTGAAATGTTCTTAAATTCTGGATTTTTGACAGATTTTTACGTCAAGGGTATTTCAGTCATTTATATAAAAATATAATTCCAAATTGAATGTTTATTTTTACAGATTACTTATTTATATTTATTTAACTTTTTCTTCTAGACTAGAGGCTTATTCGAATATCTAATGGCTTAAAAAATCATTGATGTTTGGAAATTGTCAGGGATGATAGCATGGACCCCACCTCTAAACAGATGTATAAATCAGGCTACACACCTACAATGGAGTTAATTAGAAATGGATATGAAGTATGACACATATATGAACTACCTAAATTTATTTCATGGAGTTTGTCTCCCATTATGGTGGAAAAGATATGTTATACATTGAAAGAAGCTTCCTGGAAAATTCATCTAGAAAAAAATACATTGTCAATAACAAATACATAAATCCCTCTAGAAGAGTCTAATAAATATAACATTTTGAGTTTTAATGAAAAAATTAATTTATTAACAATGTTTATGAATGATGGAATGTCTTAATCATCTGTTTATATTGCAAAAAATGTGAAAACTTTAGGAGGCCAATTTCTTCCTATAAAAGGAGGGGAGCTCCCACATCTCATCTCATCCCATTTTCCACCACATTTATTCCAAGGAACCAAGGGGATATCTCCACCGAGGTAAGAATTTCACAAATATTTCCCTTATCATATTATTAATTTTTTTATTTTTTTTATTTTTTATAGATTTCAATTGTAATTTAGGTTTTTTATAAATTCATGCATGGTTTTTATTTTTGTGTTTTATTCCACCCAACCACCCTCCTTTATTCTCCATTTTTTATACTTATTTTCTTAATTTCTTATTCTCATACTATCCAATATTACCTCTTACCCTAAAAAATGATATACTTACTCAATCCTTCGCTTGGGGGAGGTATGTGTCAATTTTATTTATTTTATGGTAAAATTCTTATGTTTTATTATGTTTTTGATGAGAAAGAGTGATGTGCAAGGGTGTGGCGATAGCCCACCAGGAAACTAAAATCCAACTCATTTCTATTATTTTATTAAATCTTTTCCCACATTTTTACTGAATACAAGCTCTTAATATGATGGATTTGAGCCATTCAGTGGTTGAAATGGCATACGATTGAGCCAAGTCTTGGAATTCATCACACTCACAATTGAGTTGTTCCATCAACCTTGATTAAAGTAGTAAAGGAAGTTAATAATGCTAAATGCATTCAAGATTTCACACCAATTAATAAAATAAAAGTAATTCAATAATGATATCTCAAAATTTAATTATGAAACATTATTTAAACACCAACACGGAGAATGATGGACCCCACAAACCATCCCATAAATTAAAAGTTGTTTATAAACTAATTAATTTTTTTCATTGCATGTTAGTTTAATATTTTCATTAATTTCAATTTCATAACCTTTTTAAATTAAAAAAACTATTAAAAAATTAGTTTAGGTGATTTAAATTATGTGAGTGGACATATGAGAAAGTTCCGCAAGTGAGACAAACCTGGTCATCCATTATACTACACTAAGAAAATTAAATTGCTTTTTTACATGACCTATGATAGGTGTGTGTCACATAAAAAATGGAAATACATTCATCTCTACACAGGTATATTTCTACAACACATATAACAAGAATATCTAGATATACTCAACAAAGACACACATTCTTGAGGTAAGTCACAACCATATTATACTGGTATAGGATTCCATATAGAATATTCCAAAAAGCACTCACCTGAGAGAACACACTCCTAAATCTGATAGCATTGATGATGTACATCCAATAGGTACTTATTATCGGTTCTCTTCATGAGAAAGATCATGCTAATAGTTTTAATAGAATACAATACACAAATGAGGATCACTGGGAAGGCCATGGGGTGATACCAAAAAATCAATCTGGATTAACCTACTAAGTAGAGGATTGACTCATATGTAGTGTTGGTCACGTTGATGCCAAGAACACAACCTAGGACATGAATATGAATAGAGGATATCACTTTGGGCCTCTTAGAGGGATTCCAACAACTCTATCAAGGAATTATTACTGAAGGGATCATTATCCCATGAGTAAAAAATGATTTCAAACTAACCCTCATGGAAAAGATAAAGGTAAAAACCCCTCCCAAATATTTTCCAAGATATAGAGTAAAAGGGCTCCAAGACATGTATAAAAGAGTACACACTGTGTAGTAGGGGTCACACTCCATGTCCCTTGAACCGTGTTCTTTATCGTGTAAATGGCTCATCTCATCAAACTGTGTTCATGTAGTTGTATAAACCAAGTACGTATCCCATTTACTCTAACCATGTGATAGTACACGTCACAATCCTATGCTTGTCTTCTCAAGTACCATTACACAGCTTAGCCTATGAATATCTTCCCATGTAAATAGCCTGTGTTATTCTTGAGTACATGCCGAGTGACCCAGGTGATACCACATGCTATGTGAACGGGGTCACATTCCATGTGATATTTAACATCCTATGGAAACCCTAATCGCAGCTCATGTGGCCCCACACAACGTATAGATCCAGATTAAACAATGTGTTGTTCAGGATTTTTTAGAATCCCATATCTACTTTCACATTTGATCCAATGCCTCCAGATTTTGATCTGGTGATCATTTCACCATGATATTGAAGAACCCAACTCATCCAATCCTTTTTGTCGATGAAGAATGAATTACGCCATCAAATATACTCAAAAAATGAATCAAATTGTCATTCATTTTTGTGCGTTGAATAATGCTAAATTGGGTATCCTCTGTTATCTAAATTTCATTATCTCCATCATCACACCTCTGTCAGGTTATTCCAATCATAGATCTGCGATATCAGATCGTTGCACCAAGAAATGAGTGTGCAATGATCGATTGATCGAGAATGCTTGTGACGGACGATGAATGGGGGAGAAAATAACAAGAACATATTGGAGTAAAAAACCTTGATTGATGTTCATGTTTATCTTGATCCATCATTATTAGAATGAAAATCTTAATAGTAAAATTAAAAATATATTCTCCCATCAAAACCTCATAAAATAAACGTATCCCTCATAATGATCAAACCACAGATCAATATTTTAATTTATTGATTCCTTTACATTGTATAAATCATTAATGGGGATGAATAAAATAAAAATACATGCCATACCTTGATTCAAATCGATCACTAATGAAGAATGGGGTTGTGTCGTGGTTTTTGGTGAGATCCTTTGAATATTTTTCGCATCGATCATTGATCGAAGATCCTATCTCCATTCGTTTGAGAGGATTCACTAAAGTTATCTCCAATGGCTCTCCAACGGTTCCAGGTTTGAATATCTAACCCTAGTATTTCTCCATAATAGTCTATTTAAATCCCATCAATCATTTCATAAACAAAAACGAAATAAAATAATTTATTATATATATTTTTTTATTTCCACGCCTGTGATGACTTTTCTACAAATGACCCACACCGAATAATGTTACCTCATTCCTAGGGTAAAAATCGCATTTTGAACTCAACAGTACCATCATATTTTTTTATCAGGGTACCCATTTATAAGTTATTACACATTTTCATGAAAATTATGCATGAATGCTATTTAATATATTTCAATAATTTATTTCAGGAACAACGGCCTTAGAATCGCACAACGTCTCAGTTCCTGGTCTCACAAATAATATATATAGTATCCAAATAAATAGTTTGTGGAATATCTAAGGCATTATAGTATGCCAAAACTAATGAAAACTAAAAGAATATCTAATCAATATTATGTGTATGCAGTTGTATTAAGACCAAGTCATCTTTAGTAAAGGTCAGGATCTTACAATCTCACCACCTTATAACATCTTATCCTTGAGATGAACTCCCAAGAATCTCTAATATTCTGAGTCAAAAAGATTAGGAAAATGATCCCACATATCTTCTTTCCTTTCTCATGTCTCCTCCCACACATTCCCATGTTTTCACAATACACAAACTATAGGCATGGTCTTTCCCTGCAACACTTTCTCACTGCGACTCAACACACGTATTAGATGATCCTCAAAGGAAAAATCTATCTCAATCTCAAAATCATCCATATCAATCACATTAGAAGATTTGGGGTGATACCAACCTAGTTTTGACACTTAGAAAACAACATACATAACACTGTATCAATGTGGAAGAGCCAATCGGTACACCACTAGCCTGATTCTCTCCACCACCTCAAACGGTCCAAAAAACATGGGTGCCCACTTGCCATGTCTCTATATTCAATATTCATTGAATCTTGGAAACACCCAAATGAATACATCATCAACCTCTTTAAACTCTAGGTGTAATTTATTTCTATCAGCGTATGACTTCTCTTTACTTTGGGTCTTATCCATATATTTCTGAATCAACTGTACATGCTCTAATGTGTCCTACATGCGACTTGGGCCCAAAAACATAGACTCACTTACCTCCATCCGAACTATATGTTGTCTTCATGGCCTACTATAAAGAGCCTCACATGGTTCCATCTATATAGTTTCCCAGTAATTATTTGTATGGGAGAACTCCACTAGTGCTAGGTGATTCTCCCAATACCTACCGAAGTTTAGAACACAAGCTCACAAAATGTCCTCAAGAACTTGTATATTATGCTCTGACCACCCATATGTCAGTTGGTGGAAATTCATACTCAATAAAACCTACATACCAAGCACCTTCATCAATCCCTATAATAATCGTGATATAAAACACAAGTTTCAGTCTGAAACAATATTCTAAGGAATCCTATGGAGAACCACCACAATGTCCATGTTCACTTTGTTCCACTTACATTCTATAATGGCCAATCACTATAGTAAACCTATCGGTCATTAATGCTCCGCCTTCACCTACTGATAAGTTTATCATCATGTCAAAAACCTTAATATTTTCTTTTTCATTTCCAACCATCAAAACTATCTTTGTAGTTCACAGTGCATTTTGGTCACACCTGGATGTACCACCCACTTTGAGGCATTAAACTCACACATCATCTTCTCTCACATTATTTTATGTATGACAACCTGATTCCTGACATAGATGACCTCATACTAATCTATGCTCTAATCAGAAGGAGACTATCCACATTCCAGAATTTCCCTCAAGGTAAAACATTATATATCAACATACATACTATCATAGATCTATCTCAAAAATGTATATTCCAATGAAACTATTACGAGAGTCATAAAATCCTAACTCTCCTAAACCACAATATGTATCTCGTCCAATAAATCCATCATCATCCACTCAGTACTAGACTCATAATCCACCTAAGTTTGAGTCTTCCTGCTCGAAGCATCATCATCAATGTTCCCCTTTCAAAGCGTATATGCTGGCTCAAAATTGAATGGCTGCATATACTCAACCCATCTCTGTTATCAAAGATTCAAGTCTCACTATGAAAATATGTACTTGAATATCTTATGATCAATATAAACAGTAAAAAAATTTCCAAATAGATAATGTCCCCAAAACATCAAAACATAAACCATTATATCCTACTTGAGGTCATATGTTGGGTAGTTCGGTTCATGGGGCCACAACTTCAAAGACCCATAAACCACAAATTGATCTCCTTGCATCAACAAAACTCCAATTACAATCCCAGATGTATCACAACACACTGTATACTTCTCACCTTGCTCATGTAGGATCAATTTTCGTGCTGATGTCAAAATATTCTTCATCTCTTAGAAAGAATTATCACAATCTTATGAACAATAAAAATTTATCCATTTTTTGGTGAATCCTTCCAGCAATGTTTCCAATCAGTAAATGTATTGAATGAAACTCAAATAATATTCAGAAAATCCTAGAAATATATGGATATCAATCATGCTCTTGGGATGCTCTCATGAATCCACTATCTGAACCTTCTTTAGATTTACCAACACACATTCCTCTGAGATGATGCTACCCAAGAGGTGTACCTGATCGATCCAAAAAATTGTACTTAGATATCTTGATGTATATCAAATGCTATTTAATTTTACTTAGGATGATTTCAAGATGTTGGTCATAATAATAATGTGTCTTGGAGTGCACCAATATGTCTTCCACAAACACTACCACAATCTGATCTAGGTATAGAATAATGATTTTGTTCATTACGTCCATAAACATTACTGGTGTGTTCGTCAACCCATGTAATATTATGATGAAATCATATAGTCCATACATGCTTCTAAATTCATCCCTTGGTATATCAGAAGTCTCAACTCTCAGTTTAGGATACCCTAATTTCATGTCAATCTTTGAGAACACACAAGCTCCTCTCAAATGATCAAATAGGTCATCTATAGGGGGAGAGGATACTGGTTCTTCACAGTCATATGGTTCAACTTTCGGTAATCAACACAATAGCATTAACTCATATCGACATTATTTTCAAACAACACTAGTGAACCCCAAGGAGACATACTCTGATAAATAAATACCTTATCATCTAAGTCCTCCAGCCAAGTATTGATCTCTTGAATATCTTTCAATGCCATTCTATATGGTGGAATAGAAATCATCTCTTCCCCCGGTAAGATCTCAATGCCTAATTCCGCATCTCCCTCAAGTGGAATCCCTGAGAAATATTAAGTAAACACATCCTAAAACCTATCCACTAAGTGTGGAAATACATCTAATTTTACTCCTCCATCATCCATAAATAAACTAGAAACCTGTTTTGTGATCTCTTCTATTTGATGAGTAATTGGACTTACTCGGAACGACACGATATCCCACTATCCGTAGTGAATATATTTGTAACCCTTAGGAGATGTAATGGTCACTCTCTTTTGGTAAAAATAAATGTGGGGAAAATATGATACTAACCAGTCCATACCCATAATTAGTTCAAATCCTGGTATGTCTATGATATAAAGATCATATAGAAATCGATACTACTCAACCTCAAGAGTACACCCCTTGCATAAAAAATGTCTCTTGACCGAACTCCATGAAGTGTGTTTGTCGTCAACAACCCACTCATGAACTCCATCACTATTCTCAAACCATTAACACGTTTTGTAGAAATAAAGGAATGATAGGCACCGATATCAAATAAGGAACTAGATATCATAGAAGCTATAAAAATAGTACCTCTCACTGTCAATGTTCCAGCCTTGATGTCCACAAGTGTAGGCTGAATTGAATGCAACGGTCTTACCCCACTTCCATGTAATGTAGTCTATATCCCTTGTGATGCACTACTCTACTAATATGAGCGATCTTTCCTTGATTCTCCACATACAATAACATTAACACCTTTTCCAGTAGAACTCTAGATGCAAGACTGATATGGTGTATAATATCCTCTTCCTACACTCTGATTCTGACAAGATATACCCTTACTACTCATTTATCGCTGGGTCCTGTAGAACATTTTTAGATGTCCAATATTTTTGAAAGACTGTAACTATATTGGTGGTTGAGGTAACAATCTTCAAAAGTTTCCTAATCTACCACACTAGTGATATATCACTCAATTAATTTCCTATGCAACTAATCCCTCTTTTATGTACTCTGTTTCCCACTGCCCTAGTTGGTGTTTTCATAGCAATGCTTCCTAATCTCAGAAGTTGTACCTTCTAATTATCAAAATGGAACCACCATTCCTACACTGGATGCCTCTTTAGCTTACCCATATCCATGAGATCCTTATCCACCACCTCAGTAAACTCCTTTAACAGAAAATGGTAAACTTGGGACTTATTATCACATTTAAACCCATCCTAAAAATGTCTTATTGTAGTTATCTCATCCACTTCCAATGCAGGAGAAAAGTGTTACAAATGTGTAATGTGTCCAACATAGTCTATCACATAAATACTCCCCCATGTCAACCTCATGAACTCATAGACTCTCTCCTACCTTAGTATATCTGGATAGAAGTTCTCTCGAAACGTATCCAACAGTTCCCTCCATAATATACCATTTTCCTATACAGTACACGCCTGAACATTCCACCAGTGATTCACTGATCCTCATATCATGAAAACAACCAACATAACCATCCTCTCTATAGGAGTCTCAAAGTGGTCAATTATAGTCTCGATGGACTCAACCCAGAAATCATCTCCCTCAGGCCCACACTCTCCAATAAAAACAAGAGGGTGTTGAATTTATAACTCCATTTTTAGATCAAACATACTCTTCACAACCCACCCTGGGTCTCTTACCATGAATTTCATGAAGTGGGAAATGTTATCTTGGAACTGCTCCATGAATTCCTCACCTGAAAAAATTCATTCCTTAGTTCCTACTACTGGTAGGTCATCTTTAGCCATATCCTCATGTTATCCTCTTAATAAGCGCCATCATAGAGAAATATCTTTCCCATTACAAATATGTACCATAGGACACCTTTTACAAAACTAAAACATTTATGTTACTATACAATATTCCACAACAAGTCATTTCCCCAAACCCAACCACATAGTCAAAATTGAGGTTTTATCACTACCCATAACAATCTTATGCCTTGGTCCTAGATAACAAGGGTAAACACATTCTAATTATTCACGTTTCTCATTTAGGCACCCATTTATTCTCATCTTACATCATTCAACAATCGTTATCAATTTCATGTTAGGTTCTATTTTCATTTCAATTTCACAAGCAAGGATAAATATTTCAGGTTCAATAACTTACCCATAACCCATTTTTCTATGTGTGCCTAAAATGATGCATGTCACAATAACCCTAAGTTCCTATAATGATGCATGTAACTCAAATATTGTGCCATACCGGTCCAAGAGTCAAAACATAGAAAAAATTAACATCAATAATCACAACACACAACTAGTGTGTCACCCAAGTAGAAATAATATTCAACTGTAATAACAAATAGGAATAACAACAATCCCACCATGGGTACTTGGGTTCTACCACATACATGGGTTATCTAATCCTTTGCATGAGATCACAACCAAGGCCCTACTATTTCTAGTTTCATGTCTACCTTTACCAAATAGTAATACAAAATAAAAAAGAAAAGAAAAATGGACTCTGATAACACTTTGTAATGTCCTGACCCAGGTGGCACACATCGGTGCCTCGAGTCGGTCAGTCACATGACTCCAGGTGTGCCTCCCCGTATGCTAGAGGAAACCGAATAGTAGTGTGGGTCTGAAATATCGATAATGGGGAGACTATACCTCCTTTTATCAGATTAAATACAGTAGAAAAAAATAAGAAACAATAACTAAATAACATGTAATCATAACCTGAAATAACTGGCATCACGAGATGGATAAATGTGGAAATACAATATCAAAACTGAAGAAGAAAATATACCATGCCAATGTACATGTAAAGTGTCTAAAATTAAACAAAAAATAAATACACTGATGACACCCCTAATTGGGTCTCGAATCATTTCTAGTTCCCTCATACATTCTCTATTCCATATCATCAATATAACAATGATATTTTTCCCTTAAAGTATCCAGAAAACACAATTTCTATTGGGGTACTAATATAGAAGCCTGAGTAGGGTGAGATTGAATCTCAGTAGGCCACCACCGATGGTGTATAAAACAATATTTAATTAATAGAAATTGTATGATGTTATATAAACACATAATTACAATTCATAAGTAAATAGTTATCACATTATCAATTAATCTTTATTTAACAACATAAACCCCCGAACTCTCATAGACACTCGTACCTTAAGGCTTTCTCTGGATCATTCTGAATCCTGAAGTATGTCTAATGGATTTCATATCTCATAATTCCATTTTTACCATTCAATACCTACTTTGTCTCATATCGGGTCTTGAAGTATGTCTGATGAATATCTTATCTCATTATGTCATTGATACCATTATTTAATTCATTCTTGAATTCCAATGTTACCATTTATATATCACCCATTAGAATTACAATGTTACCATTATTTAATTCACAGCTAAATGACCATGTTTCCATTCATACCTTACACATTATAATGACCATGTTCCCGTTCTTTATTTCACAACCAAATAACCATGTTACCATTCATAACTTACACATTAGAATGAGCATGTTCCCATTATTTAATTCTAAACTAAATTTCCATGTTAGGATTCATAACACATAATTAATTCAACATATAAACATCCAAATAAATTCCATTACTAATTAAAAAATTATTTAAACACAAATATTCCATAAGTTAATTCAATAATTAACTAATCACATAAATAACATTAATTAATTTAAAAATTAATTAACCACATCATATAAATTAATTAATTCTACAATTAATTAATAAAATAAGTTATATTAGTAAATTATACAATTAACTAACCCCACAAATTTCATTACTAATTAAACTATTATTTTATCACATAAATACATTTAATTAATTCCCCAATTAATTGAGTATATCAATCACATTAATTAATTCTTCGATTAATTAATCATTATCCCCAAACTCAAAATTCCCCCAATGAATTCCACAATTAATAATGTCAATCACTACCTCAATAGATCATAATTTATTAAAAAAATAAAAATTTCAATCCTCAAATATCAATATCTCACAATTAATTCTATAATTAATTATCTCAATCTATAATTTCCGAAATCCCCAATATCACATTTCCTTAATTAATTATTTCACAAAATTAATTAATTAAGTCAAGAACATAATTTACAAAACTCTAATAGAAATTATAATATAACATATACATAATTTAAATAAAGAATTTGGGATTTGGATTATAGACTAACTAACTAGATTCCTTGACAAGCGGTCATCCAACAGAAATCCCCAAAATTTGAGCAGCACAACTACAAAGAACAAGATCTGATTCTAAAACCCTAAATTAAGATTGAAAAAATAAATATATCTTAAAAATATATATATATCTACAATAATATATCTAGATCAATAAAACAAGGTATATATCCAATCAAAAAAGTAATAACAAACGCTATCTAAAATAGGAGAAGAAGGTAGAAGGAATGAGAAACCATGTTAGATGACATCCTCTTACTAAGAAGGGTGAATATATTTGATATTGTCTTTGAATAAAAAATAATGGAGGTCATAAAGACTTTGAATCGATCTAGGAGCCTCCAAAATCATGAAATATAATCTAGGGTTGAATAGGGGTCAAATAAAAGTTAAAATGGGGGTTTGAGTGATTAAAAAGATTTTTTTGGGTTATTTAAAAGGTAGTGCATGGTTAGTTTGGAAGGGGTGAATGGTTTCCCCTAAATGTGAGCCTAACCATGCACCTCTATTATAGGGGTTCATAGTTTCACCTAACATGGTACATGGTTTTAAAAACCATGCGCTAACTGTGCAATTCCTCTGTCCAGTGTTGCACAGTTTGATGGGTTGGGGCACATGGTTAGGGAAAACCATGCCCCAACCATGAAATAATCTTCTCCCTTCCAATTTTCTCAAATTTTTTCCTAAACACACCCCAAGGTAAAACCCAACCCAATGATTCTCAATCAAGAAAAAATATATACCTGAAATTAATCTCATGTCATCTTCATGAAAGGTCGAGATCTTACACAAACAATTTCATTTACTATCAAGAAGTATTCATCAATGGATTCTTCATCTCTCATTATTATGTATTCATACATAATATTTCAAATTTCTATATTTTCTTCCTTCACTTTAGTATTCCCATTGAATATGCTTTCCAGCTTATCCCACATACTCTTTGATGTTTTGAAACCCTTCACCTTCATATAACAATTTTATGATAAGGATATAAGAATAGAATTTCTAGCCTTTCCATCAACTTATATATTTAATTTATTATTAAAAAACATAGGAGAGTCATTTTTAATAACTCTAAAACCAATTTTAGTAGCATAAAAAACTTCTAGGGAAAAATAAAGGAGATAAAGAATCATCTAATTTTTCCATCTATAATAAATTTTTCCATCAAATGTAGGAATTCCTCTACTATTGATAGAATTGATATTATCCATTATAAGGATTAAGTATGTGAACCTTACCTATGATAAAAATAAATGTTTCAAAGGATTAAATAACAACTTAGAAGGGGGTTGAATTAGTTGGTCTCTTTTATAAGTTGCAATACTTTTAAAAAACATAACCCTTGAAACCTATTATAGTTTATATCCTTATTTTCATTTAGTAAATACCCATGCATGAAATTGTAGGAAATCAAGTAAATAATGTAAGATTTAAAAGGTTTGTCCTTGGTGAGAGAACCTACATCCTTTACATAGCCACTCATGTGGGTCTATATAAGTTATCTATAATGAATAAGTGAATAAAACTCATGCCAACTCCTGCTAGATAGATTCTATGCCACAGTAGAAATTATTATACTAACTCCCATAACCTTAAAAATTTCATTACAAAAAATTGAGCCAAAATAAAATAATAAATACTTTCTTGAATCTTCTCCACAAATTCTCTTTCTAGAATCCTTCGTCCAATGTGGCAAGGCCTGATTCTCTCATTCCGATTGGGATGGGTTCAATAGGCTTAGTCCAATGAATTTAGTCCAATGGAAACATTAAGATGAACTCATTATCAATATATATTACTCAAACTCTTATCAAATTCACAGTAAGAAATTCCTTATTTTGGTAAACAAAATATTAATATGTCCACCCTTATAATTAGGTCATAGTCCCAAAAGATAACTTTGACATGAATTCAACAGTTCTCCACCTTTTCTGATTACATAAAAAAGATGTAAAGTACGAATGTATTGTGCTTCTATTAATAGGAATACCAAGAAATAAAAAGGCAGGAAATTGGAAAACATTTCCAACTTAATTAAATTCAAAAACTTCAATATCTACACATATTTGAATTTGAATTTTGACCACTTAAACTCTTCACAATTGTTTTGAAATATTATTGAGTCTTATTTGTAATTATTATTATCAAACTTCCTAAATTTTCTTTAGTACGATGGAACTTAATTAGATCATTATGATGTAACTTACTTAGCTCATTAGGATGGAACTTCCTCAACTCATTATGGTAGAACATCCTCATATCATTCTGAATTGACTTTCCTCATCAGAGTTAGTCCGGTTGAATTTTTTCTTAGAGTTAGTCTAATTGACATTTTTCTCAAAGGCAATCTTGATTGAATTTCATTCTCAATGTCATTATGATTTAATTTACTCCTCAGAGTCAGTATAATTGAATTTCCTCCTCATAGATAGTCTGATGGAACATCCTTATCTTTAGTTTGATAGAATCCTCATAACGATGGAATTCTCATTACGATGGAAACTAAATTCTGAAACATTGAAATTCTTCAAACCTCACTATATATAACTCATTCATACTTCTGAAAACTTCTGTGCTCGGTAAATCTAGATCTGATGAAAACATTTTATTTATTCCTGTAACTATGAAAATCTTTATAATTCCTCTATATCTTCAAAATCTTTTATCATGATAGTTTTCATGATTTATGATAACTTCAATATTGGAAAATAACCTTCTGACATACATAAAAAATTGTTATGACTTCTATTACTTTAAAAACCTTGATTCATTTCAACCAAAACACAATATGAATGGTTTCAATTATTCTCCCCCTTTTCTTCAAAAGTATTGTATCAAAATTCTTATAGAAAATTTATGATATTTGAGAATTAAAAACTATAAAATCATCGTCTGACTGAAGGTTAGAAAGTTTAAAACATTCTAACTCCTAACATCACTATCTTCATTCAAACTCTTCAAAAACATTCTGTCTTTATATCCAACAATATGTCGAATGAAACTTGAACTTCGTGATAATGAATCTAAGAACAATGACGCATATGATCAACAACATTCTTATTCTAACAACTTATCTGATCAGTGATACATAGTTTTATACTTTGTGTTTGGTGCTGCTCAGTCTAATCATCTGTATCTAAAAAAACTTTCTCTAAAAAAATCCCTATTTATGTTTAGGTTTGAAATTTTAGAAACATTCACCAGTTTTTCAAAAACCATTATTTTTCAAAGGATTATTTTTCTACAAATACAAAACTTTTTAAAAAAACATCACGAAGGTTATTCTGTATACCATACCATTTATGAAATGGAAGGAAACCTATTTTTCCATACATTCATTTTTTGGGTTGGAATGAATTTTTAAGCCCTATTTTAGGATGAAACTTTATCCTTGAGCTGTAGAATGTGACTTTATAGGATAACTCAAAAAAAAATGGGATATTACCAATATGAACCCTTAGAAAAAATGTAATAGTGGAAAGAAATTCCATATTCCTTGAGAGGGAAAACAAATCTAAAAGCTATGGTAGGATGGAGATAGAATTATATTAAGTTGATAGTCAAGGTACATAAGACTTGTCATTAGAACAGGTTCTATAAATCCCCATGTAAGAAGAAACTATTCTAGAGACACAAGTAATGTGTGGGAGTAAATGAGAGGTTAGAGAGCCAGAATTGTATGGTTTTCTTATCAACAAGGATGGTGACTAATTATTAGTTTATAATAATGATCCTATAACCTAAAAGGAAGCAGTAAGTGGAACCTATGTTTCAATGTGAAAATAATCCATCAATTCTAAAATGGATTCCATCAACCTAAATCAAGTCTGTATTTTGGTAGATCCTATAATTTATGTAAAACCCATTGGATTCAAGTGGGTATTCAATAAGAAACTAGACATTGAAGGAATATTCAGTACCTATAAGTTATGAATTGTTGTAAATGGATTGAAAGAGAATCAAGAAATTATATGAGATAAAACCATTTCACCAGCTGTAATGTTGATATCCATCAGAATTATACTTGACATTGAGGCTTACCGTGACTATGATATTTGAGAAATGGATGTCAAAATTACCTTACATAATGGGAAACAGCAGGAAGATGTTGATATAAAACAACCTGAAGGGTGTGTGACTCCATAGGATGAATGTATATACAAAATAAAAAAATAATCCATTTATAGATTAAATCAAATATCTAGGATATGGAACCTTCATTTTTGATGAACCTATAATAGAATTTGGTTTCATAAAGAATGAGTGTGATCCTTGTGTCTACTAACAATTTAGTGGGATTGCATTCATTTTCTTAATAGTAAAAGTTGGTGACATATTACTTAGAGGAAATCAAATACCAGTCTTACAGTTTTTTAAGATGTGGATGAATAAATGATTCTATATGAAGGACTTTGGTGATACATCATATATATTTCGAATCATGTTCTATCATGATAGATCCATGAATTTTCTTAGCCTAAGTCAAAGTACATACATTGATAAGATACTTAAGAGATTTGGAATGGAAAAATCCAAGAGGGGACTGTTTCCAATGTCACATGGCATTCATCCTTCCAGGAAAATGTTTCCTCAGATACATTGGAAGTAAATAGAATATAAAGGATTTGATAAGCATCAGGGATTGGGTCATTCATGTATATTACGATATGTGCTAGGATATATGTTTTCTAGGCATCAAGTATAGTAAGATGATATCAACATGATCCAGTTGACCTCTATTAGATGGCAGTCAAGAGTAGCATTAATTATTTGAGTTCTTCTGAGGATATGTTCTTAGTTTATAGAGGATATGGGGAACTAGTCATCAAAAGATATAAAGATTATAGTTCCAAACATATCAAGAAGACATGAAGTCACCAACGATATACTTATTCACTTTGAATAGAGGTATTGTGAGCTGGAAGAGCTCAAAAAAGGCTATGGTCATAGATTTTATAGTAGAGTCCAAGTATATTGTGACTTCTGAGGTAGCTAAATAAGCATTATGGATGCAAAAAAAAATCATCCAAGATCTTTAATTGGTATATAATAGTAAATATCCTATTACACTCTATTGTGATAATATTGTAGTGGTGTCTCTCGTAAAAGAGCCATGTACACATCAATGGACGAAGCATGTACTTTGTAAGTATCATCTCTTGGGGTTTTTTTTAAGAGAGGTGAGGTTTTAGTGAACAATATTTCCAAAGAAGAAAATATATCATACCCCTTGACTAAAATCTTGACTCGCCATAAATATGATTATTAATTGATTTAAATTGGACTGAAAGTTATAGTTAGTTGAATCTAGTCTTCATTGGAGTTTCTTGGAGTTAGTGTCCTAGGATTAGCTATTTTTACTTTATTTAAAAGTATGTTCGATATATTGAATATTAATAAATATATTATTACATATTGCCTATTGTTCTATAAGACACTAATGTAATAATGTCCTAGAGTATATGTCACACAGATAAGGTCAAAGCAGTTCTCTTTTATATTTAGAACGTTGAAGTGTTATGATGATATTCTTAAAGAATGTTCTTCTCTTGGATAATGTACTATGATGGGAAACATAGTTCATAGACTATTAAGTGAGAGCACTCATAAGAGTAGGCGTCTTAGTATCATGAAGTTATCACATGGTAATCACAAATATGGGATATTATGAGAAAGAATCACTGGTAGGAATTCCACATGTTTTGGTGTCATCAGATATTCCCATATGCGAGCATGTCTAATGGTACTTGGACATTAAAATTATCATTAATGAATTTTATAACTCATGCACTTTGATTTTATGTTGAAAACCATGATGACATATATTCATGGTAAGTTAGGTTACATTGTTCTTGTCATGACTCGCATGTCATTAATGAATAATTTAAAGAAGGATTTATCCCTTCTATATTTATGGAAGATGATATCTCATACATTTGATTGAAATAGATCCATTGCATTAAATTCCATGTACATAGTGTAACGAAGTGTTTATTTTTTATATTTAAATAACTATGTACCAAGAAAATAGGTTGGCGAGATAGATGTGAAACCTTCTTGATGAGATATTATGATAATGGGATTATGTTATATAGTGAGTGTTCATTTTTGGTTTTCATCATTTCAAAATTAAGTTATTTCTCATGGGTGACTTGACTCATTTCTAGATAGTAATTTTAAACATTAGGCAAGCTCTCTTGATGCCAATTAGAAAGAATCCTAGAGGGTCAAACAATAAGTGTTTCTGATGATATTGATTAAATACAATTTTAATTTAATTTATTGGATAAATATTATACTCAAGACTGAGCTATAATTTTATTCATGTTTTATTGATCACAAATATATATTGATTAATGAAATATTTAAATTACCTATTTATTTAGGTGTTTAATAAATAAAATAAGAGTTTGAGTAGACAAAGACCATGTTTAATAAATAATAGTTATTAAAAAGATGGTTAGATAATATTTTTCGATGCTCAAGTTGGAGTGCAACATATAATAATAATAAGAATATTATTATTATATTGAATGAGGTTTATTAAAGGTTTTATTATTTTTTAAGGGCTAGAATGCAATAAAACAATATCCTAACCTAAAATATACCTCAATAAATATCCTGTTATGGCTATTGTGAAGGTAATTGAAAATAGATGATTGTTTAAAATAATGAATTTTTTTTAACTCCCCTATCTCTATCCCTCTCAAGAAAAATAAATGTTTGAGAGATTTATTCAAGATTAAAGAATGAGTGATCAAGAATGAACAACGCAAGAAATTTTATTCCCCACACTAGCACATAAAGATCATTTAACATTTATCGGATATCAATAGAGCATGTGTGGATTTTCACTAGAGGGAGTATATTCTTGGATCCTCATAGTGCAATGAAGGCAATTTTAAAGGGACTTTTCATATGATTAACATCATTAATGATGAAATATTCCTAAGATAAGGTAATTGTTTTCATGATATTAAATAAATTAATTTAAAATTTGATGTTCAAGCTCCTCACTCTTGGTTTTGTGAATATAAACATTAAAAGAAATTTTAATATATTTCCCACCACCACATCCTTCCACTACTCCCAGAACCATTATAAGGCTCCACTTTTCTAGATCCTTTGGCAGTATGGATAGATCCCTGAGGAGATGTGGGAGAGGATGTCTAATGTTCGAGATCAGTGGATGTCGAGTTGTACATACACACAAATCCAAGAAGTATGATCACTAGTCTCATTTCCATATCTTGATTACTTTCGATGTATTGGCTTTCCATTCAATATGGAGTTGATGCATATACAGTCGGTGGTTGTAGCGGCTTGGTTGATGCACAACCACTCATTATGTGATATTAGAGTTTAAGATTTATTTTTCATTTATTATTATCACCGAATACACGAGTTAAACGTGCTCACACTTGTTAAGGATGAATTAGTGGTGTCCTACTGAATTTTATTACGCACACCTTGCATAAACAATCGATGCACATTCAGACTTGATGTTTAGGGATTTGGATAAGGAAAAGGGACATGTGGCTCATGGCTGAGAAAATGAGAATAGAGATGGTAGTATATCGAGATGGACTCCAAAGGAACCTGACGTTTTATTTATTTATTTATCTTCCTATTATTACTATAATTTAGATTTCCACTTTAGAACCTCATTTATTATTGTATGACATGTGTCTCATCTTTATGTTTTCACATAATTACTCTAGTTTTAATTTTATTATTTATTATGTATTATTTGTATTATGAAATGATACTATGGGTATAGTCTCCCCACTGATGGACTTAGACCCTCACTGCTAGTCAGAAACCTCTTGTGTGTGGGGAGGCATACATGAGGTCTTGTAGTATTCCGGTTCGAACCCGACATTTCAGGTGGAGGAATTACAAAAACCATTAAAAAAAATACTCCATACTACAAAAAATACCATTGTTAGTAGTGGTTTTTTTCTTTTAGTGGAATTAGTTTATCCAATTTCCTAATTATTCATCAGTGGTTACTAAAATATCCATGTATTTCATGTTCACTTGTCATTTCACAGTAGTTTTATTCATTTAGCGCTAGTTTTTTATGTGATTTTTTTGATAATTTAGTAATGATTTTCATTTTATCTAATGGGTATTTTTTAAAAAAACATGAAAATAAAATAGATAATATGAACCCAACAACTGATAAATATATCAGTGGATGTTAGGTTTTTGTAGTTAATATTAACCACTATTAATTATGATTCAAATTCATTTTTTTAACAATGGTTCTTAAAAATCACCTCTCAATATTTTAAAAAATATATTTTTTTAAAAATATTTAATATTAAAATATATATATATATAAACATTGACATTTAATAAATTAAAACATAAATGCACAACAAACCCATCATACATACATCATACATGATACATCCATAGTTATATACATATACATTCATAGTCATCATAACCTCAGTCAACTGATTACCTTAGTCATCCCATACCTCAATTATCAATATAAACATATAAAATATGTCCAAAAAAACCCATGCCCAATATATTCCGACCCCATGACCTATGTTTCATCCTTCTACCTCCATATCATCTCATCAATTGAAACATACCACATAATCTCATCAATTGTAATAAAAAGAAAGAAATTAAAACTAAACATAATAAATCATAATTACAATAGAATCATTGATAAAATTTAAACATACTAATGAAACTAAGAACCATCACCAGTACCTTATAAATAATGTCCTGAATCGAATGGTCAACCTCTTTCCTTCGGTTAACATCTATCACCTATAATACAAACCATAACATTTAAGAAAGGAAATACAAAAGTGAAAAGAAATGGAATATATTTATAATGCTGCACAAAAAATTTGTTATTTTTTTAATCAAACAGAGGAAATTTTAACATAAAAAATTAATATACCATGAAAAAAACTTTTAAAACATAAATTTTCCTATTTAAAATATGATTTAACACTTGAATATAAAAAGGTCTATGTATATAAAATTCTAATTGATTTTTAAATCAATCTGCAATGTGCTAAAATTTTACTTAATATTTTTTCTAATGAATTTTATATAAATGTATTTACTATATTCAAAAACTAAATAAATGGTGGTTGTTCTATGGTTGCACATCAATTTGAGGTTGTTTTATATGGTTTTTATTGTTACCTATACGTTTATGTGTTTTAAAACACTAAAAACCTATTTACGGGCATCCTAGGAAAAACCTAACTTGAATTGACATTACGTAGATTCATAAATTTCAAAAATAAATATATGGAAATTTTCCTCCGATTATAAGGTAATCTGATGATGTTTACCTGGTTTTGACTCCCCCCAATACACGTTTTTAAAGGCATCGATACATTTAAAAACTATTTATCGATCCATTTTAATCACAAAACACACCGGATTGACATGTTTTCTACAATTACATGTCCAAAATAACTTAACGGTGGTTTTACCATGATTTCAAATCAATATGTAGTCTTTTTCTATGGTATTGACTATTACATGTGTATTTTAGTTTTTTAAAACACTAAAATCATTCTATAGGAATCATAGGCAACCCTTAAGTAAAAATGATGTGTCATATATTATTAAATTTAAAAAATAAATATTTGGTCATTTTACAATGATTTCATAGAAATTAAATGATGTTTTCTTGGTTTTGACCCCCTAATGCATGTTTTTAAAGGCATCAGTATCTTTAAAAACTATTTACCGATCCATTCTGATCATACTACACGTTATATTTATTTTTTTTCTATGTTTAAACATAAAAAATAACTAAAATATAGATGTACCATGATTTCATGAAAATTTGAGGTCTTTTTTATGGTCTTGACCATTACATGCATGTATAAGGTTTTTAAAAAACTAAAAACGTGTTTACATGTATCCTAGAAAAAATGTAACTTGAAATGATGTGTCGTTAGTTATTATATTTGAAAAATCAATATATAGTTGTTTTACATTGATTTCATGGTAATTTGATGACTTTTTCCTAGTTTTTACCCGCTATCAAATGTTTTTAAAGGCTTTGATAGCTTTAAAAAACTATTTATTAAGCCATTCTGACCACACCACCTGTTAGATTAACATGTTTTCAATGTGTATACATCACAAATAACTCAACAGCGGTTTTCGCATGATTTCATGTCAATATGGATTAATTTTCTATATTTTTTACCAATACACACACATTTATGAGTTTTAAAACACTAAAAATTCATTTTAAGACATCCCAGGAAAATCGTAACTTAAAATGATGTTATGTCGGTTTCTACATTTAAAAAATATATCTATGGTAATTTTTCTATGATTTCATGGAATGATGACAACATTTTTCTAGTTTTGACCCCCTAAAACATGTTTTTAAAGGCTTTAATATCTTTAAAAACTATTTACCAATCCATTATGACCACACTTCAAATCACATTGACATTACGCATACACTTCACAAATAAAACAATGGTGGCTTTCCCTTAATTTTACTTAAAGCTGATGTTTTCTCTATGACTTTGATTGTTGCATGTTTTAGTGTTATAAAATACTAAAAATTAATTTATGGGAATCCTAATAAAACATTAACTCAAAATGACATATCATCTATTCATATATTTAAAAAATACACCTATGGTTATTGAATTATGATTACATGGAAATCGAATGAATTTTTCCTGGTTTTGAACCCCCACAACAAGTTTTTAATGGCATTGTTACCTTTAAAAACAGTTTACTGATCCATTCCAACTACATCACACATCATATTGATGTGTTGTTAGTGAGTACATGTAAAAATAAGTAATTGTTATACTTACCCGGATTTCATATTAATATGAGCTCATTTCTTTTTTTTTTGAATGTTACACACACTTTTTAGTTTTTCAAAATAGAAAAAACACATTTACTGGCATCTTGGGAAAATAATAACACATAATGATGTTTTGTTGGTTCAACCCATTAAAAAATAAATCAATGGTTTCTTTACATTTATTTCATAGAAATATACTGATGTTTTCTTAGTTTTGACCCATATATACATGTTTTTAAAGGTTTTCATATCTTTAAAAATCGTTTACTGAGTCATTCCGACCACACCACATGTTAGATTGTTGTATTGTCTATGCGTAAATGTCAAAAATAACTCTATAGTTAATTTATCATGATTTGACATCAATATGAGTTTTTTTTCTGTGGTTTTCACCATTATATTCTTGTTTTACTCTTTTAAAACACTACAAATGTGTTTACAGGAATCCCAAGAAAACCATAAATCATAATGACATGTTATCAGTTCCTACATTTCAAAAATTAATCTATAGTCATTTTTATATAATTTCATGGGAATCTGACAATGTTTTCCTGGTTTTGACCATCTGACACAAATTTTTAAATTCTATGGGACCGTGAAAAATAGTTTACCATCCCTTCTGACCACAATTCATATCATATTGATGTGTTATCTATGAATACACATTAGAAATAACTATACAATGGTTATATCATGACTTCATGTCAATCAGAGGCCTTTTTCTATTGTTTTGATTGTTACATGCATTTTTATGTGGTTTAAAACACTAAAAACCCACTTATGATCATTCCAAAACATTTGTAACACATAATGACATATCGTCAGGTCCTATATTTCAAAAATCAATAAAAAAAATTTCCTCACTGATTTTATGGAAATATGATGAAATTTTCCTTGTTCTGACACCCTGACACACATTTTTAATGGCTTTGATTCCTTTAAAATGTATTTACTAAGTCATTCCAAACACACCGCATGTCGGAATGATATTTTGTCTATGATTTCGTGTTAAATATAATTCAATGGTTGTTTTCTTATGATTTAAAGTCAATATGAGGTTTTTTCTTTGGTTTGGAATATTATACACATGTTTTAGTAGTTTAAAACACTAAAAATGCATTTATAGGCATCCCTAGAAAACTGTAACTTGGAATAACATGTTATTGGTTCCTACATTTCAAAAAATAACCATGGTTATTTTCCTCTAAATTTATTGAAATCCAACATAATTTCTCTAATTTTGACATCTATCATGCATTTTTAAAGGATTTTATACCTTTAAAAACTATTTACTAAGGAATTTTTACTACACTGCAAGTCTAATTGATATTTTTTATATGAGTACATGTCAAAAAAAATTCAATGGTGGTTTTCTCATGATTTCATGTCAATATGATATAATTTTATATTTTTTGAACCATTACACACAAGTTTTGGTGATTTAAAACACTAAAAATACATTTACATGCATCTCAGGTAAACTATAACTCAAAATGTTGTGTCATCTATGTCTACATTTCAAAAATAAATCCACAGCCATTTTCCTCTGATTTTTTGTTAATATGGAATCTAATTCTTATTTTTGACCCCCTCCCCCCTCCCCCCACACACACATGTTTTTAATGGCGTTGGTACCATTAAAAACTATTTACTCAGTCAAAACTGAGAATATGAGCTTGATTTATTTTCAAACATAAGTATAATAATATATAATTTATTTTTTATGTGTAATAATAAAACCCACATCAATCTGGCGCATGATGTTGTCTATATGACTCGAAGTGCATGTTTTCAATAAAAAAAGTGTCATTTTAGTTTTATTTAAAGAAGTTGTATGTGTTCTTTGAAAATGTGAGAATGATCTATGAAATTTAGAATTTACCTTGATAGGATAAGCTATATGGATAGAAATTTCCTTGTGTATCATTATAGTAATCGATTAAAATATAAAAACTAAATCATTTTCCATTTTCCCTCACCATTGATCCTATGTTGTCCTATAAGAGTCGTGTTCGTGCACATTTCCTTTCAACCTTGCAATTTTTCTTTGTGATTCTATATCAATAGCTCTACTCGAACCCCCACTAGGTGTAATAGTAACGGATTATGACTCCCTTCCAAAGACAACTGATGGAGTATGTCCAGAACCCATCCCCTGTACATGTCTGGGATTCTCCTTCCCTAAAACAATTGGAACTTCATCATTCTAGGAAACTGATGAACAATTTGAAGGGTTCACATTGCATATTAATTTAATTTGAACCTGTTAATACAAAAACATTAACACTTATTTTTTACAATATTTTATCTTCATAATATTATGTATTTAATAAATTTTTTGTTACTATATATTGTTATTTCATTACTATAAAAACATAATATTGAAAAAATAATAATAACAACAAATAAGCAATAAACCCAATTAATTGGGGTTGGCTAGATGTATCAAGTGGTGCTAAATTGGCATCATTTTATCCATGTATCCAGCCCCATATAATTAGGTTTAAGAAATTTTCTGTTATAATATATTTTTCATTATTATTCTCTTATAGTAATGAAATAACATGAAATGATAATGAAAAATACTTACTCTAATATCTTTGGTAGGTTCATTTACAAAACTGACATCAGATTCCCTATGCAATTTAAACTACATCTATGTATGGCCAACAGTGTAACCTAATTCATTAGCCTTTATAAAAAAATATAAACCAGTTAGAAAAAATTTGACTTATAATAAAATGATATAAATAATAATGAATAAAATACAAACCAAAATTATTATTTTTTTAAAAAAACTCTAAGACAAACTGATATGAATAATGAATTATTTCCCATGATTGATAGTATTTTTTCCAAAAATTCCTACAACAAATAACAACATTAATAAAAATTATAATTTTATTTTGTTTATATTATTAAGATACTCTAAAATATGCAATTACCTCATGAGATAAATCTCTGTTAATATCGACAAACGAATTCTATTTCACATGAGAAATTCATTCACACACTTTCTCATACATATATCATGAGCTCAAAGATATTTCATTAAACTCATGTCATAATATTCATTTAAAATCTCACCATTTATTTCCTAATATTTTCATAGTGCATGGGTGTGAAATAGAGCCTGGGACATCCAAATGAAAAATCATCTAGAAATAAAAAACATAACACATTATAAGTATATTAAAAAAAAATTATTCATGTCATGAAAATTAGTTATCAAGGAATATTAAATTAATTTCCCTTTACTTACATATCAAAAACATCATTTTTCCAAGTTGTAGGAATATGCCTCCAATATTAATAATTAATGGGAATTCTCATTATATCACAAATAAGATGCCTAATAACCTGCCCATAGATTCTAGAAACATCATCAGTAGGCACCCCAAAATCATCAAATGAAATGATAATATTGAATTCCTTCAGGTCTCATACATCTTTGGTGTACATATTTATATATCATATATTGTTATTTTTATCAATTTGAAAAATGAATTAAACAATTAATAAAATATATAGTTTTTTTACAATGACATACATTCCAGTAATAGTAACTCACTGATATCCATTAGATGAATGGACGACCAACTACTCCATAGCTGGAGGTGAATTGGATAGTGGGATACTAAAATCATCTGAGGAATGGTTGGCTCACTGGTAGTCTCAAGTAGAACCGAATCACTCAGATCCACTGAAGCTGACGGTAGTTGTGGTGTGCAACGTGATGATAATCGGCTAGGATTTTGAAATTTATTTGTTCTCAGCATTCTTGTGATTAAATTGGTTTAGATATATTAAATGTATAGAAAATTGAAAACTAATAAATTTTTACAAAAATAAAAAAATAAAAATTAGAACAATGTATATATGTATGAACCACTTATCAATGAGAAATTGTAATATATTTTCATTACAAATTTATACATTCAATTATATTCATCTTCATTATATACATTATTATAAACCTCCATTTTGACGAGTGCTTTATTTTTACCCTCTATTGCATGTTATATTGTTTCAATGTTGTCAGTAAAAAATTATTCAATTTTTTTTAGTTGATTAGGTTCACTCTAACAAACTACCCATTCATCTTCATCACTCATATCATATAAGTATCTCTACATTAAGTGAAAAAAAACTCTGACCATCATTTATTTCATCATCCACATAATAAACTATCTTCACATAGGAAGCTAAGATAAATAGATCATTCCATACGTGCTCATTGGTATTGAAAAATAAAGAGAAGTTGATAGAATTAAAATGTAATGAATCATTCATTATACCCATATAAATATAATCCCACTTTCAATTGAATAACACAACCAAAAACTAACCATGAAAGTTTAATTAAATTATATCAACCAAATTTCCATTATATCCCACCTCTCTAAGTGTAAATACCCCACTATTTTGAGTTTTTAAGTCTTCTTCCTGATAAATTGTATGAAACCTAAATCCATGAATATTATAGGCATCTAATATCTTAGACTTTCTTAAAGGACCTCGAGCCCATAAAAACTTAAAAGAATTTTATATTTCATCTTTATTTTCAACAATCATTATCTAGAAACATATATATAATGTTTTAGTTTTAACATAGACAAAATAACTACAGGTCAATAATATGAATATGAGTATATTCTTACCTGATGGGTGTTCCATTTTATAATCTCCTTATTAACATCTTTTTTTAATCCCATCTGATTTCAAGATCTACCCCTTAATCACTTATTTTTTTGACATCGCATTGCTTCATTCAATGGATCTCTAATATGACTACTGAGTAGTATATATCTATGTTCTTATATAAACTCCAATTCATTCAGTGTAAAATTTGACCCCTTACCAATTGGTTATCCAATAATTGGAAATATTGATAACTTGTTTTCAAAATGATAATTAGTGGAGATATCATCAAAACATTAAACATTATTGAATCTAGTCTCAATCCCATCCAAATACCTTGAATACAAGGTCAATCACTACTTGGATATGTAACCTCTAACAATAGATCCTTTTGGTTGATATTTATTCATCATATAAGATTTCAAATAACCTATGTACCTAAAAAAATAAGAAACATATAAAATCATAATGCAATAATTTAATAATATTAAATTCACTACTGAAAATTAAAATTATATCATTGTTCCTCTCAATTGGATACATCAATTGATAATGTTCTGGTTATCCAAGTTTATCTTCTTCAACCAAATGAACAATAAAATGAATGATCACATTGAATAATGAAGGGGAAAATAACATCTGCATATAAAAAAGTGTCAAATTTTTTTTTTCTTGAATTTTATCAAGCTCAATTGGATTTAGATTTTTTCTAAATAGTTATTCGAAAAAGGTAAAATAGTTTATTTTTTAGTAAAAATATTACAAAATACCAATGAAAACAACTGTTCCATCATTATACATGAGTTGTGACTTTTCAATCCATGTAACTATTCCATCATCTCATAATTCTCTCAATTATTTGATTAGAGGTTGAAGGTATACATAAATTCAATTTCTAGGAATTTTATTTGTAGAAATAATCATCGAAATAAATAAATAAGATTAATTTGTACACATCTTTGGAGGTAGATTATGAGGGATCAAAAAAACTGGCCAAATACTATAATTAGTACCTAAAGAACAAAAGGGGTTAAAACCATCAGAATCCAATCCCCAATCTGAATTCAAAAGATATGAGGAAAAATATAGATATAATGAATCAAACATTTTCTATGATATTGAATCTTTTGGATGTTTCATCAAGCCATCATTACTATCTTGATCATGTCACTTCATTTCATATGTAGTCTTAGATGCCATGAATTATCTTTTCAAGCATCATATCATAGGAATGTAATGAAATAAAGTTGAAGGAGTTTTTTTATTTTTTTCATATTGGGGTTGCATTGATTTATACTCTCATTTGTGTGCATTGACTTTCATCTACTTTTATGACATCTTATAAATTATCCATTTTCGGACTCTCCTCCCTATTAAATCTTTCAATCATTAAGGAATTCATGTATCTTTGTATAATATAGTCCATGTTTATTTATGACTTTATTAATATAATAGAATTATGCAAGGATCATATCTTCACTAAATGCATCATGACAAAACTCTAAAATCATGTACATTTATTTTTCAATAATTTCACAGAGACAATTTATATGATACAACTTAAGTAGAAAAGAAAAATTTGAATACATATCACACCCTTCATACAGTTCTTGTTGCACATCTTCAACTAATTCATTAAGCTCATTTTTTCGTTGAACTTATTAGAAGGATTAAAATTCGTATGGTCAATTGAAGGTTTTTTTGATCTATTGAAATCATGGACATTATATCCTGCAAAGACAAATGTTTAATTTATCAAATTTCAAACCTATTTCCCCTCTACAAGGTCACATTGTGTTTTGTTGATAGGATTATCTTTTTTTTAATTTACAAAACAATATATTAACCATGCGAAATCCACCATTCATATTGAGCATAAAACTGTATCTATATAAAATGATCATATACTTCATTTATATTTAACCATCTCTTTAATTTTCAAGCGGGATATTCACATTTTATTCTACCATCCACTGGTCAGTTTTTAATTACATAATATATTTTTTTCAAAATCTTGTCATAATGAGGTGTGTTTCGAGGTAAAGTAATCCAACTTTTGTCCATAGGTATTGGTTTTTCACTCATCTCCCTTTATATTCAGATATAAAGATATAAATGGTTAATCAAACAAATACAATTAAAAGTAAAAATCAATTAACATCATTAAGCGTGGTCACCAAATTTATCCTATAATTCTATAAATATAATATATAAAATCATGGTGAATATACATGTACACTCAGTATGTTCTTACATAGAAAGTCTCATGCCTGTGTGGAAGAAACATACTAAAACTTTAGTGAATAATCAATAAAACCCAATGGGTTCCTATCCAATAATCATCCATTTTCCAAAACTCACTATGGCTTACTCACGAAGAATTCATGAGGGATAAATGAATCATGCAATTACATACTATTTATAACCCCACCGACAAACAAGAATTCATCATATAAATGATTCATGATCCCCATTTATAATATGCATTAATGATTGTTATGTGTATAGGATTCCTAAGTGATAAAATTTATCATTTGATTGTACAATATGATATACTACATAATGATATAGCAAACCAATCATACAATATTAAAAAATTACACCTTACGAATGGGGATTTCACTCTCCGAGAAATTGGGGAGAGGGGTCACCATTGGGGATTTCCATCAAGGAGCAGGGGGGTCATTGTGGGGTCATCATCAGGTATCAAGTGGGGATGGGGTCATGAGGATCATATGTGATAGTGGGAAAAGGGGTGGTCACCATTGAGGCTGAGGGGTGAGTCGTCGGGGGGATGTGGGTGAAGGTGGGAGAGGTATGTTGTTGGAGAGAAGGGGGTCAGTTTCGGGGAGATGTGGGGTCGTGGGTGAGGGGAAATCACCTACATTTGGGAGAGGTGTGACCAAGGGGGAGGGGCGGTCGCCGGTGTCGAGGATAGGTTGGGTAGAGGGGGGGTAATCATCGGTGCTGGGGAGAGGCATGATCGAGAGTGAGGGGTAGTCACTGGAATTGGGGAGAGGCGCGATCGAGGGATATGGGCAGTCACCGATGTTAGGGGAGGGGCAGGGTCGAGGGGGAGGGGTGGTCATCAGCCTCTGGGAGCGGTGGGGCTGAGGGATCCGTGTGGGGTAGGGGGAGGGAGGGAGTCACCACCACCTTGGAGAGTCGTGATCGAGGTGGGGGTCTTCACCAGTGTTGGGGAGAGGCGGGGCCGAGAGGGAGGGGTGATTGTTGTTGCCGAGGAGAGGCGCCGCAAAGGGGGAGGTGTAGTCGCCGACATCGGGGAGAGACACGACCAATGGAGGGAGGGGGTTTGGGCATCGGGTGGAGGGGGTGGGTTTGGTTATTTTTTAAAAATATTAGCAGCGGTTTCATGGAAGCCTCCACTATATTTAAAATAGATTTAATAATTTTTTTAGTATTGACTATTAGAACTTCCACTAAAAAACTTTCACTAAGACCACTCTTTTTTGTATTTCTAGATAACATAGTTTGACTGAATCTTACCCTAAATGTGACATATATTATTTTATCATCGACTCTAAAGCAATAAAAGTCACCAAGAAATACCATCTCTCTAACCTCTCAAACAATTTTATTTCTCACACGAGAATTTTGTTCCCACTTTATGAATTTTCTCACCCATAGTATTTTTTTAGTTTAAGGAATTTATCTCACTACAAGAATTATCACCCAAAGGAATTTTTTTACATTAAGGAATTTTATTCACACATAGATGTGATATAGTATGTACATCCACAACATCATATTATATCTTCATATTACATCAATGAATTTTGAAATTAAATCATTGAATCTTTGTAGAAATGTAACATCCCAAACCCGGATGTCACTTAACTGTGCCCCAAGCTCGGTTGGCTACGTGGCCTCAAGCACATCATCCCAAATGCCAGAGGCGTATGACTAGGATTTAGGGACTAGGTGAGTCATTTGGGAGACTATACCCCCATTTCCATAACTTATCACAATGAAAGTCAATAACATTAAATAGTGGAAGCAGATACAATAAGAAGACAATTGATAAAATAGACAATCAATACAAGAATATGTAACAAGAAAGAAGTGTCTCATATACCATGATACAGATGATACACGTATCTAGAAAATATCCAAAATATGTACATAGAAATATAATAAAATACATGTATCTAAAATCCAAAATGACAGAAAAGTCCCCTCGTAGCATCGCAAACCTCATCTTAGTCCTATGCTCCCATGCTCTAAAACAATGATCAAAAAATAGTTTTAGGGAGATTTCCCCTACTGTCACTTATAACTATATAATTTGTTTGGGTCCCCAAGGAGGTCCAAAGAGGATGTGAGATAAACATCCCAGTAGGTTTCCACCTAAATATCTATACAATTCTAAGAAGTACTATGAAATATGCTAAACAAGTGAAAGTATGTAGTAATGTATGTGTGAAAGTCCAAGGCATATAACTACTATAAACAAGTAATACGAAACAGCCTCTTGTGGCTCCCTACAACACGTTTCGGCTCTTAACAAGGCATCTTCACGAAATATAAACAAAAAACACAACCTTTCCACATAACCATCCATATCATGTCCACGTGTGCTTACCGTATAAAGAAAACTATATCAAAAACCCACAGCCTTGTCCTACAACCACAATCATATATCTGACAGTCATGTCGTATAATGAAGTGTAGATCACGAATGGCTGAATCTATGATGCTGAAGACCAAGGAATCCTCTTCGATAATTAGGAGAATCTCGATGGAAACTTGGCATAGGCACTGGTTGGAATCCTAGGAGCATGTGTACCAACATGTCCTATGTGAGTCCAATATAGCGGATCCAAGGGGTAGCAATGCCTAAAGCACCTTATGGAAGAAAGACCAAAGGTTCATAATAAGCCAAGGTGTCCACAACTGCATTCCAGATCCATGGAGGTCCATTCATGGAATCTATGTAAATCATCAATCATTCCATGCCTTTAAAAATTTCAAACCATATGATTCTACCAACTCATATAAACAATTACATTCAAAACAATTCATTGAGTATACCCACTCATTTAAACCATTAAATCTCATGGGTATACCAACTCATTTACTCCACATTCATTTAATCATGTCATATGGATATACCACCCACTTATCACAAATTTCCATTTAACACATCACATGGGTATACCCACCCATTAATCAAAATTACCAACAAAACTATTTAAGCAATCATAAAACAACCAACGAATATAACCACTCATTTCAAAAGTTCCATTTAAGTATTTAATAAAGTTAGGCATGGAATATTATAATAAAACAATGTAAGGAGGCAAGATATCTTCTATTTATGTAATTCATAGTCATTTATGTACAACCGATCTTTCTTAAACTAGGAAAACTCGAGGTCACACCCCATGGGTAGTTCATCAATGGTAAAAACCAAAGTAAAGGCATGGTGCACCCCATGGGTTTCCTTGGGCTGGGTCAGCAACCACAAACGTTTCTCAAATAACCTAAGGCAGTCCCAAATAGTTCCTACCTCATTTATTATAGATTAAAACTTTAAAATATGGCTCTCTCTAAAAAGACCAGTGGGAAGAAAAAAGGCCAACAGCTCTATAAAACATAAAAAGCCGAAAGACAAGTATAGACCACCTGCCTTGTCTCATTAGTGGAGTTATCATCTAGTATCAAGTCCTAATTCATCATGGTTGTGAATAAATCTAAGGAACATATGAAGAACAAGAAATTAGGGCATAAAATCCTTAATCCAAACAATGAAACTATTGTTATGAAGAATCAAGAATGGCTTAAAAGGAATCAATATCATACTGGTATGGTTCCAACAAAAATGTCAGGGAAAGAAATGGAATCCAAACGGGCCCTAGATTTGAAAAGCTAGTTAAGAATGTTTTTAGGTTTCAAAAGAGAGAAAAAAGTTTTCTGTCCAAAAAATAGAGGTCCATGACTCTATTTTTAAGAAACATATTCGGGAAATTACATGATAAGTAATTTCATTAAATGGTGTATAATGATCAGTATTACATTAATGGGGTAAAACCCTTACACACTGTGAAAGGTCCTAGACAAACCATTACATGATATGAAATTGTATTACACGGTTGTTAATCCAATTACACGTCGTTTAATTGGCATGTAACCGGTATACAACCTTCATGCCTATTATTTCCCAAAAACAAGCCAACCAGCCCATGCCATAACTTAGGTTCTAAGCCACATAAGAATTTAAACGATTCATACCTCATGAAAAACATAGGATCTTACAATGTTCCCCCCTTAAATCCATTCTTCACCGAATTTCCCTCTCATGGGTAGTCAAGATCCATTTGAAAATAAATCCTATCACTGAGCACGTATGTCGGTCTCCCACACCTATGTATCATCTTGTGAATGATCTTTCTTCCATAGAACATGTACTAGAGGAACTAACAATATTTTTATAACCATAATTCTCCTATCTACAATACGAATTAGATGCTCCTTGAAGGATGCATCAAATTGTAGCTCAACCTAATCGGGTTGAAATGTGTGAGATGGGTCCGAATTATAATGGCATAGTTGTGATACGTGGAAGACGTCATGCATGGATCAGTACCTCTGAGGAAACTAAAACTAATATTCTACTGATCTGACTCTCTCAGGACTCTCGAATGGCCAAATATATAGTGGTGAAATCTTACCCCGTATCATGATCCTTCTATGTCCCAACCTTAGTGAAATACATAAAAAGACTTGATCCCTGACCTCAAACTCTAGAGGTCATATATGGTGACTGACATAAGATTTCAATCAAGATTGTGCAGTAGCCAACTACTTCTGAATCAACTGGATCTACTCATAATTCCCTTGAATGAGACAAGGTCCCAATAAAGCTACCTCGCCTACCTTTAGCCATCACAAGGGTTATTGGCATAGCCTACCATATAAAGCCACGTATGGAGACATCTGTATTGTTTCTTAATAGTTGTTTTTATAGGAGAACTCATCTAGATGAATGTGTCTTTTCCAAGATCCCCCAAAATTTGGGACACATTCTCTCATCATGTTCTCTAGCACATGTATTATACACTCTGATTGGCCATCAGTTTAAGGGTGGTGCACTATGCTCTGAAGCACCTATGTACCCAGTGACCTCTGAAAACACGATAAGAAACGAAATTTAAAGTGGGAATACTTATTTGAAATTATATCATGTGAGAAGCAGTGAAGTTTTATTATCTCATGGATATACAACCTTCCAGGAATATTTACATCTTGGTATCCTTGATTGGCAATAAATGATCAACCTTTTTGATCCCGTCAACAGCAACCCACACACCATTGTTACCTCAAGGCGACCTTAGTAAACCAGTCATGAAATACATTATGACATCATCTCATTTCCACTTTGGAATACATAACTTCTATAAAATCAAGTCGGGTCGTTGATGTTCCTCCTTCACATGATGATAGGTGTAACACCTCGTAACAAAACTAGCTACCTCAATTTTCATACTTGGCCAATAGTATTGATGATGCAAGTCGCGGTACATCTTGATGACTTCGGGATGTAGTGCCCATGATGAAGCATGAAACTCCCATATCATATCCCCACGTATGTCCACTGGAACCCAAACACATCCATGTATATGTAAGATCTCGTCAACACCTACGGTCCAACCAGGAAAAGGGTCCTCACCTTCCAAACACTCCCATAGGACTAGACCCTATGAAGTTGATAACTGAATCATCCTTACATTATCCAATAGGGTAGAGGTCACAACTATGGATGTTATATATGTCTATCCCTATCTATTGTGCACCTCCATATAGATCTTAGAGAATAACGCCATAAGTTTCCACTCGCTACTTGCCTGCTGCACTGTCTGTATCTGAGTCCACATGCTCAGTGCATCGAACATTACATTACCATTACCAGTCATGTATTCAAGATTGAAGTCAAAAGACTATAGGTACTCCACCCACCTTTTTTTCCTCATATTCAAATAATATTGAGTAAATATATACTAGAGGATTTTTTATTCTGTATACACCAAAAAATGATTTCTCAATAAATAATATATCCAATAGTGAAAAACATGAACAACTGCATCTAGCTCAAGATCATGCATATGGAAATTCCTCTCACGTGGCCTTAGAAACTAAGACTCTAATGCCAAAACTCTATCCACCTTCATCAGCACTACTTCTAGTCCAATACTTGATGTGTCACAATTAATGTTGGAACACTCGGTTTATCAGCACCATGAAAACATCAATCGTGTTTGTGAGACTGAATGGTATAACCATATACTCATATAGACATACCTACTATGAAAGGTTGTACGAGGTATGTACGTGGGTCAAATATGTACCTGGTGATATCCTAACCTTAGTTCAATTTTCAAGAATAATCAGTATCCTAGAATCTTATCAATCATTTTATCTATTTGTAGAAAGGGATATCAGTTTTTAACCATTAGATGATTCAAATTACGATAATCCCTAAATAGCCTAAGAGTTATGTCCCCATTTTTTAAAAAAATATTTGGAAAACCCCACAGATAAGTATTAGGTCGGATAAACCCATTTGCCTCCAAATACTCTAGCTTCAACATAATTTCTTACAACTCCATCATAGCCACCTAGTAAGTAGAAATGGATACTGGTGCAACTCATAACACTAGTGAAATAGAGAACTCAACCTATATATCAAGAGGTAATCTTGAATATTCATTTGGGAACATGTCCCTGAAACGATCCACCATTATAGGAAAGTCTACCTGACTCACTCCCTGAACATCCAAAATACAAAATAGAAATTTAGGTTGTCATTATTCCCATCTCATGATAATCTAGTCCATCTCAACTCGCCTGGACACCGCATTCACCCTTGTGAGTAATCACTGCATCCTCTGGTGAGGTGAAAGTTACCCTTAGGTGATAGTAGACAATGTAATATCGATAATATACTAAACATTCCATCCCAAGAATGACGTTAAACCATATCATGTCAAAGATATAAATATCTCAAATGAAGTGACACCCACCAACCTCAAGGGGGTACTCCCTGCACTAGAGCACATCATCCTTTATGATTCGCAATAGTATTTCTAGCATTAAAATTCATTCAAAATACCACACAACATGACCAAGGATTTTCACCATAGGTGCAGATATGAAACTATGAGATACACCTTTATCAAAAAGTGTAGATGCAATAGTAGAGGCTACTAAGAATATTCCTCTCACTGTAGATAGAATGAATCCTTTCTCCTCAAGGGTAGGTTGTAGATAATATAATTGACCTATTCCATGACCCTATGAAACAACCTCACTGCTCTAAGTAGGTTCCCTTCGATGTATAGTAGTAATTGGTGTATGGCTACCTCAGTAAAGACCACTATTTTTGCAGCCTAATCGTCCTACATTGCTCTAGCTCCCTACTTGAAACAGATCTTAGAAACCTACTCCAGAACCTGACATCGATGCTGACCCCCAATCACTCACAATTGGAGGGAAGGTCCTGCAAAACCATTGCATGTGGCCCATCATTCCATATGCATGGCACTCGACTGGGTCATAGTCACGCAGATTCTTCATGTGTCCTCTCCTGCCACACTAGTGACAAAACACCGAGTGACTAGAACCCATAGACTTACTGATGCTCATTGCATTTGAAGCATCAAAATAGTGCTTCCTTCCTGAAGATGTAGAACCACTAGGGTGAGATGAAACATTTCCCTGCTCTATATCTTCAAATTCCCTCAGGTTCCACTCTATAATCAGTGACTGATTCACAATCTCAATGATAGATGTCAACATGAACACGTTGAAAAAGGATTTGATAGTATGTTATAGGCCTTCCTCAAAGAATCTCGATCTCGACACCTCATTAGTAAGGTACATCATTGCTAACTATGCAACTCTGTAAAGTTTGTGGAGTACTCTATAACTATAATGGTGCCCTGCTCTAGACGCATGAACTCACTAGATCACTCTACCCATATTGTCTTGGGGTAAAAGTAGTCAAGGAAGTTGTTCTGAAAATCAGTCCAACCCATATCTCGTATCCTTTCATCCCGGTTCAGAACATCCCACCAGTACTTTATTACTCCATCTATCATATAAGGGGTGATCCTGACCCTCCACTCAATAGGTGTCTCCAGATTCTCGAACATAGCTAGTGTGGTCTCAATCCACAACTCCAAAGCTTATCGACCATCATCCGGCAAAAATGTGAAAGGATGTTGCTGCTAGAACACCCATGTCATCTCATCCATAGTCATGGTAGGCTACGGTGCTCCTTGAAAAGGCTGTATATAGAAAAATAACCCCTTGTGGAACTATGCCTCAGCACCTATGTCTGAAATAGTCTATTGTACCACAAAAAGAACTAAAAGAGGATCCATTAGTATCTCATGTCCCACCACCTTTGAAGCATGGTCATCGGCACCCTCTTGACATACCAATTGAGGTCTTCATTGTGACATGCCTCTACAAAGACAAACACTCACCTCATAAGGGAATGCTATCAAAGTCGCATCACAAAATCATAGGATAGGTCAAAGCCATCCTAAAAACAATTCATAACACACAACCTAATCCTAAATCCATGACTGTATAAAGAACAACCACAACCCAACTAGAAACACTACCTCTCACCCACTCATAATCTGGGTGTAGGTCATGTCCCTATTTTCCATTTATTTTCATTTAACAGTCATTATTTGACATGATTAAACAAATGGTCCAACAAGTTCTGATCCTTGAGGACCCATAACACCTCATGAACCGAAATTTGATGCCCATATAATCCATACACATCAAATTCACTTTAAAATTTTAATTTAAAAGGTACTTCATATTCTATTTCATAAGGGCTCATACACCTTATGAATTGAAAGATGATGTCACTTCGCTTTCCTCTGTACAAAGTCTATCACAAAATCAGGAATAACAATTAGAGCACCTATCAAAATAGCATGCATCACATAATTCATCTTAAATGGAATGATATAATGCATGATATGTGATTTCGAACAAGCGAATATATGATGCATGAGATGGAATACCCTCATCTCATCGGGTTGCAAAAAAATAGAACCAATAATTGCATCAATAGTATCAGAATAAATCATGTGTGTCACCTAATGGTGAAATCAAATCAACTATAATAGTCAAAACCAGAAAATAGTAATTTCATTTAGGGTAATTTGGATTTTTCTTGTACACGGGTTAGCTACACTCGAGCATAACACATTAAAAATACCATTTTCCTTCATATCCATGTCTATTTTCTCCAAACAATAAATCAAAGTAGAATAGAAATTGTCACAGATACCACTTTGTAATGTCTTGAACTCTGATTCCACTCTATAGTACCCCAAGACCGGTTGGCTACATGGCCTCAGTGGCACTCCTCAAATTCCAGATGCTTTTGACTAGTGGTGAGGGCCTAGTTGAGTTATCGAGGAGACTATTCCCTCATTACTAGATTATATCATAGTGTAATTCAATCAAATTCAATAGCATAAGTAAATACAATAAGCGGAAAATAGGCAAAATAAATAAGAAAGACAAGAATATATAACAATCTATAAGTGTCTAATATACCATGATGCAGATGATACCTGTTTCTAGAAAACAAACAAAAAATATACATGGAAATAAAGTACAATACAAGTATCCAAAATCCAAAAAGATCAAAAAGTGTCATAGTAGAATCGCAAGCCTCAGCTGGGTCTCATGCTCCCATGATCTAAAGAAAAGATCAACAACTTGTGTTATGGAGCTTTCCCCTACTATCACCTGAAACCCTATAATTTGTTTGGGTCCCCAAGGAGGAAAAAAACAAGGTGTGAGACAAACATCCCAGTAGGTTTCCACCCAAAGATCTATTCAATTATAAGATGCACTATGAAATATGTGAAACAAGTACAAGTAAGAAGTAATTTAAGTGTGAAAGCCCAAGTCATATAACCAACACAACAAGTTATACCGAACAACCTCTTGTGGCTCCCTACAACAAGTATCAGATCCTAACAAGGAACCTATGGGAAATATAAACAAATAACACAGATTTTTCATAAAATAATCCATATCATGTCCACACAACCTTACTCTATAAAGAAAACCATATAAAAAACCCACGACCTTGTCATACAACCACAGTCATATCACCCATGATCGTTCTATATAATGAAGTGTAGACCATGAAGGGCTGAATCCAATGTATTGAAAACCAAGGCATCATCATCATTTCCAAGTATAATCTCGATAGAAACTCAGTATAGGCACCGGTTGGAGTCCTAGGAGCATGTGTACCAACATATCCTACGTGAGTCCAATCAAGCCGGATCTAATGTAAATCAAATCCCAAGACATCCCATAGAATTAAGACCCAAAGTGAATACTCAACCAAGGTGTCCACTACTGCATTCCAAATCCATGGAGATCCGTCCTTGGAATCTATGTAAATCATCAACCATTCCATAAGTTTAACAATTTCGGACCATATGTGTCTACCCACTCATATAAACAGTTACATTCCAAACCATTCAACGAGTATACCTACTCATTTAAACCATTACATCTCATGAGTATATCCACTCATGTACTCCACTTCCATTTAATCATGTCACATGGTTATACCCACCCACTTATCACCAATTGTCAATTAATACATCACATGGATATACCCACCCATTGTTCATAATTACCAAAAAAAAATTTAAGCAATCTAAAAAAACTAACAATTATACCCACTCGTTTAACAAGATCCATTTAGGCATTTTATGAAATTAGGCATGACATATTATGATAACACAAGACAAGGAGGCGGGACATCTCTGACAAAAAAACATTATGTGCATATTTTTTATCAAATAATGGGGATTTTTTTATTATTATAAAACCCATGTATTTAAATTTTTTATTAAAATAATGGCTAATTTTAAATTTATAGTGATTATGAGAAAAATTGAGAAATGTGCATAATTTTGGTTATTTGACAGATTTTTACCAAAACGATATTTTTGTCATTTATTAGAAAATATAAGTCAAACATTAAGGATTAATTTTTTTATAATACTGATTTTATTTTTTTTCATTTTTATCTTTATGACCTAGAGCTGATTTGAAGATCTATTTGTCAAAAAATTCATTGAATTTGGAAACTTTTCTGAGCGGACAGCGTGGACCTCACCACCATAACCGATGCTAAAATCGGTCTCCTCGCCTCTATTTTAGATTATTATACATGGGATATCACTAGGACACATAGGACTAACTCTAAAACAGTTTTCGGGGAGTTTTGAAGTCATTAAGGTGTCTATTAATCGTTATATATTTGAAGGAAGCTTCCTGGAAATTTCCGCCATAAAAAGTCTTATTCAATGAAAATTCCATACATCCTTAATACGATGTATAAATGACCTGACATGTGGAGGTTGAACGGAAAAAAACATTTAGGAATAACTTTTATGAAGGATTCCATGTGTTAATCGACCATTTATTGTACCAATAATGTGCAATGTATTAGGGGATAGAATTCTGTCCATAAAAGGAGGATCTTGCCTCCTTCCCAAATCATCAGTTCGACACCAACAGCCAAGGAGGGTTCCCAACGGGGCATGGGACAATTCTACACCTCTCTTCCCACCACATTTAATAATTTTATTTTATTTTATTTTTAGTTTGGTTTTATTTTTCAATTGTAATTCAAATTATATTTTTATCAATCCTTGCCTTTGTGTTTCTCCATCCACATTTCTTCATTTCTTTCCCTATCTCACTCTTCTCTTCCACCCACTCCACTAAGTAATCTATTACTCTTTGAAATTAGAGTATATCCCCAAGACTTGACCAAAGGGGAGTTGAATGGGATCATGGAATTTCTTTAATGTTTAATATTATGTTTGTAGATATATATGAGTAGCCTGCACGGGTAAGTTGAATGCCCCTGATGTCGTGACTACCACCGATAACATCAAAATCAACATATCCATATTATATTATTTAATAATTTTCCCTCTCTTAATTCTTTAGTTCCTCACTAATTGGATTTGAGATAATCAATGTATGAAATAGCTTTAATTGAACCGGGTCCTCGAAGATGACACATTCTAGACAAAGGTGTGTCACCGACTTGGATTAAAGGAGGAGGTGAAATTGAGAGTGCTCAAATATTCAATGATATTCCACAATTTATAAATAAAGAATAGTAGTTCAAACATGAGATTTCATTTTTGGATTATCAAACTGAAATAAAACAAATAAAGGATAATAATTATTGAATATTTAACCAACCCCCAAAATCAAGTTCTTTCTTATTAATTCATTCTATTTAGACTTGAATCTTAGTATAAATTTATAATTCTTGCTTCACATGTCATTATTTTAAATAATAAAAAGTCCAAAATTATTTTAATCACTTTCATCTAATAAACAAAACCACAAAAAGATATAGAATAGGTGAATTAAATAAATTAATTATACTACATTGAGGAGGATCTTCAAGAGAGATGACCCTAGTCATCCACTGTTCTTCACTAGGAAAAATATAAATATTTTTGTCAACACCGCACAACAGACGTGCATCAAAACGGACGTTGTTTCCAGGGATCCAATCATTAGTTCATTTACTTTTTTAAATTTTCACATATTTGTTATATATAATTTTATTTAAAAAAATTAAAAAATACTTCCATGATGAATTCAAATTCAGAATATTATTCATGAAAAAATTAATCATAGGTACAGCAACAAAAACAAGAAGAAGATGAATATTTTAGAAGAGATCATATGCATGAACTTAGAGAAAGCATTGAACAACTAACCAGAAAGGCTAATAGAGCTTTTTATTATGTTCATGCATTAAAAGAGAAACTCAACCCTAATCCAGAGGAATAACTTGAGAAAGTGGTGGTATAAATTTCACCATTTATATTTGAAATTGAAGATCCTGAGGAAGAAATGGAGGAAGACGTATCGGCTGACCAACGAGTGGGAGATCCACAAAGTTTGGATGAATTCTTGATTAAATATGAGGAGCTTCCTAACATCGCCATACAATACAAAGAATGAGATTCAGCACCAATGAAGGAAGAAACCACCCATGTGGTGTAATTTGATGTCAAGATGGAGGAGCCTCACTACCTACCTTTATCCTCAGAGATTATACTACAAGAGACACATACCACTAAGGAAGAGACTGAAGCTGAACCGACTCAGGGAGTTGAACCATTCATTGGCACTATCCCTTATAATTATATTGAATAGGAATTCTGCATCACACCATGTGGTTTTTATTATACAGAATTAGAAAACCTCAACTCTTCCTTGGATGATGAAGAAGAACGTCGATGTGCACATGCTGAGGAACATATGGAGCTCCCTAGACACATTGAATATTTATTGAAGGATGTCCATCAAGAGATGCTAGTGTATTTTCCTAAGGAAACCATGACAAAAGATGCTTTGATGGTGAATAATTTGATCTTTATACTTCATGTTTTAATATTATTCAAATTGAATTACACTCTGACATTCCCATTGACTATTATTTTGATGAATCATACCTCATGTTACTAGTGGATAGAGAAGAAAAGGTTTCACAAGTATCAGAAAATAAGGAGGATGATTCACACTTAATCCTACACCCACCATGCAAGCTATAACTCATTGTAAAGGGGGGATATGGTGTACTCTGTCCCAGAAGGATGAAGAAAAAGCTGTGAAAATCCACATGTGGTTGTTCAAATCGAAGAATCTTTAACCCCCGTCAGAATTTGTAAAACAGTAGGTACTACCCTCTAGAGGCAGTCCAAATTCAGGGCCCACATAGAGGATAATACCATGATTTATCTTTACATGCTTTCTAGGAATTTATATTTCAATTTATTTTAATTGAAATAAATTTTCATGTGGTCCCCTCCCTCTTTTATTTTGAGATTAAACGAAATGATCATTGTGATTAATTTAGTAATTTTGTTTTGTAGGAACATGATGGTAGAAGGAAGCCCCAAACAGTAAAGGGGAAGGAACAAGTTTCATGGAAAAGGGTGTTCAATTTTATTGTTTTATCTTTTAAACTCTCCACATTTTTTTCCACAACATGTTTTTATCATTAAAGATAAAATATCATCCCCACACTTGAATTCATCTTTTACTCTACTTATCAAAAATACATGAGTTTATTATGAATACTATGATTCCATGTTTTATATTTCAATGTTTATATGATTAAATGATTGAAATAAATAATTGAATTTTTAAAATGCAGCATGGATATTGATGCAATGACTTGTGATTTGAATGAATTAATTGATTCGTGTAAATTAAATGTCTCTACCATCCTTCATGTATTGAATTTCTGAATTTCATGTGAATTGATTTATTAATCATGCCATGAGTGATTATCCAGTGTTATATTTTCCATTCCAAAAAGGATTTATATACCATGTACATCCTATTTATTCTTGAGCATATTTCATGGAAGATCTTGGGACATGTAACCGACACGAACTTGTATTCAAACTTATCAAAGCTATGACTATGCAAAAACACATTTAAAATGATTGAGGCATCTTTTGGAAAGATAATTTTCCTTAAAAGACCACCATTACATAAATCCTTATTTTATCCCATATAGGCGATGAATGAACTTTATAGGAATGAGCCATGTATCAAGCCATTTGTATCCATTCCTACAATCCTTTGAGTATTTTCATGATATTACAATGTTGAAGTGTGGATTTAAAGGGAATCATGGTGGACAGGATAATATAAATTGTAAGGAAGAAGTGTGGGGGGGTATTATTAAGGTAATTGTAAAAGGATATGGAATCATTCATTATACTCAATTTTTCCCCTCTTGAATTAAAAAAAATGAAAAAAAGAACCAACAAAAAGAGAATAAAATGGGTTGTGATTTGGGAAAACAAAAAATCACTATTTTCTAGACAGATGATATTATGAGAGTATTTGGTTAGACGATGGATGTGAGATTTGATTTAATCATATCTTTCTAAAAAAGAATAAAAAATAAAAATAAAAAAATATCAATAGGGTGCACAAATCATTCATTATATTTACTTGATCATAACATTTTCTTTGAGTTTTGGGAATTAAGTGTTTCTACATTGAAGGGGATAATTTCATTATTTTTCTACTTGTGATATCATGCCTAGTACTTAAGAGATTAGCCTCCTGCTTGAGCCTTAGATTTTAAAGCATCAAATCCTACCAACCATAAACCTCAGAGTCAATAGAACCTTAATTTAATGTCCTCATGATTTTATGTGCGTTTTGTCTTTACAAAGTGGAGAAAGAATATCATTTACAATACTATGGCTAAGGATCATGTTCTCGTGATATGAGAATAACTCTACTTGAATTGTATCACGAGTGATGGGAGAAAAGAATCAAAAGTGAGGTAAATAATGACTTGTCATGTTTAATAATAATTAATCAAATATCTTGAATGAATGAAAGGATAAGTTCCATCAATTTTCAAAGGATAAAAGTAAAATATGTGAATTATTTGTTTCTTTGAAAAATATGAAATTAAATTTATATTTTATGCAGATTTTTGAATGTTTGATTTCACATTGAATTATTTTTTATTTTATTACCTTGGAATTTAAATATTGGTAATATTGGAATCCTCTGATTTCCATTTTGAGATTTTATACTTGGGTACAAGCATGGTTTAAGTGTGGGGGTATTTGATAGAGCAAATTTATGTGCATATTTTTGATCAAATAATGAGTATTTTTAATGTTTTTCAATGATTAAACCCATGTATTTCAATGTTTTATTAAAATAATTGGTAATTTGAATTTTAGAATGATTATGATAAAAATTGATAGAAGTTCATATTTTTGGATTTTTTAATGATCATTACTACAAGGGCATTCTTGTAATTTCGTAAAAAATATAATTTCAAAATTTGTGATTTTTTTAGAATCCTGATTTTATTTCATTCAAATTTCTCTTCATGTCCTAGAGTCGATTCAAATATCTATTAGTCCAAAAAAATCATTGAAGTTGGAAACTTTTCTGGGTAGATAGCATGGACCCCACCACCATAATAGATGCACAAATCAATCTCCTCACCTCACATTTAGGTTATTACATTAGGTATAGCACTAGTACATATCATAACAACTCTAAAAAAATTTTGGGTGAGTTTTTAAGTCATTAAGGTTTCTATTGATTGTTATACATTTGAAGGAATCTTCTTGGAAATTTCAGAAATAAAAATCCTTATTCAATGAAAATTCTATAAGTCCTTAATACTATGGATAAATGAGATAATGATTGGAGGGTGAATGGGAAACATATTTATAAACAAATTTTATGAAGGGGTTCACATTGTAATTGACAATTTAATGGGCCAACAACACACGAAATTTCAGAAGACAGAAATCTTCCTATTAAAGGAGGCCCTCGATCCTTCCCAAATCATCAACTCGACACCCACAACTAAGGAGGGATCCCATCAGGGCACGGGTCAATGCTTCTCCTCTTTCCATCCCTTATCTCATATTTTATGTTTATTTTAAGTTTATTTATTTATCAGTTTTCAATTGTAATTCAAATTTTAGTTTTATTATTCCATGTCTTTGTGTTTCTTCATCCACTATTCTTCATTTCTTTACCTCTCTCTCTTTACTATTCCACCCACACCACCAAGTAATATATTACTATCGGAAATGAGAGGTTGACCCTGAGACTTGGATAGGGGGTAGGTGAAGGTGATCATGAATTTTCTTTATTATTTAATTTTATGTTTGTAGATAGATTTGAGTAGCATGCATGTGTAATGTGAATGTCGCCGATGTTGTGACTACTTCCAATGAAATGATACTCAACCTATCCCTATTTGTTTATTTAATCATTTTTTCTGGTCTCTATTATTTAGTTCATCACACATTGGATTTGACCTACTCAATGGATGAAACAGCTTCGATTGAATCAGGTCTTGGAAGATGACACATTCTAGACAATGGTGTGCCACCATCTTGGATTAAAGGGGGAGGTGGAATTGAGATTTATCAAACATTCCATGATATTCCACAATTTATAAATAAAGAATAGTAGTTAAAACATGAGATGTAATGTTTTTATTATCAAACTGAAATAAAACATATAAAGGATAATAATGATTGAACATTTAACCAACCCCAAAACCAAATTCTTTCATATTAATTCACTTCTAGAAATGGTGGTTTTCCTAATTCCTATAAAGTACTTTTACTAATGGTTTAAGGAAACAGTTGGTAAAAGCTGGTTAAATCCTTTTTTCCCAACAGTTTTTCAAAACCGTTGGGAAATGTTTACTCTATACCAATGGTTTTCTTAAACCTTTGTTATAGAGAGGTTTAAATCATATTTTAACAACAGTTTTTACAAACCATTGTGATAGTTTTTTCCCAACTTCACCAACACTCAAACTCCTACATTCCGCTTGACTGTAGCCCTAAACAGAAGGGAGAATTGGGATTTTCCTTCCCCTATGGCTAAAATCCTTCCATCTTTAAGATTTATCAGTTATTCAGTTGTATTATATAAGTGATACTGAATCTACTATTTTGGTTTTATGTTTTCATTTGGGAGAAGTGGAGAAGCGGGATTCTATTTACCCTACTACAGAAATTCTTCGTTCCGATCCATTTTCAAAATTTCTTATTACTACACATCTAATTTGTAAGTGATACATTCATTTTAATGTTCTACATCTACTGTTTTGGTTTTCTATTTTGATTTGGGTGTGTATTAATTTTGTTTTATATTTGGTTTGGGTGTGTGTGTTGGGATTTAATAGTGAATCAAATTTGAATAAAAATGAATTATGTGTTAATGTCATCCATAAATTTCAATTCTTAGAAGGCTTGGTACTGCTAGTTATTTTGTGTTAATATCATCCATATTCCAAATGATTCACATCATGGTAAGAATGTGTGATGATGTTGTTAATATCAAAGAGAAAACTCATACACTTTAGGTTTTTTATAGTGGCATGGTTATTCATGAGTGATAATTGGCTTCCTAAGATGACTATAATAATATAACATTATGGTCAATTAAATATGCTTCTCACTGTACGTTGTATATTATGTCTCTTTCTTGGCTAATATTACTTTTATGATGGTGGGGTGCTTTTCACTAGCCATGCTGGCATGTGTATACATCCATAACAATGGTAGATAAGTCACAAGTTTAATTCAGTAATCTTGTTATCATTGACATACATTATTATTAATCTCAAATATAAAAATAAATGTTTTTGTCTATATATTATGAAATTAAACCTTTTTACAAGCCATGAACAACCTATTAGTGTAGAAGCCTAAACTTTATCCACCCATGGGGTGCGATTAACTTGAGGATCTAATTAGGTAATGAATGGTATGACTATAGAGGTTCCAAGAATGATTTATTGTACATGTGTGAATGATTTGGGATGCCTTTAAAACATAATGGGGCCTAAGGAATGTGCCTCTATCTGGGATGCCTATAAAGGGGTCTTGATGTCCTATTTTACCAATAGTTGTGTGAAACCATTGGTAAAACACGTCCTTTTACCAATGGTTTGATTCAATAATGATGCAATGCACATTTATTCATGATTTTGGATTTCATGTTATTGACATGACTCACACTCTTTCCACCAATGAACCCGATTATTGGGTTTTAGCTCAAGAATCTTGGTCGACATTTAGAATTTATTGAGCCTCTTGTATAGTTCTACATCCTGATTGTTGTAACTATGTTTTTATTCGTGATACATGGCATACATTACCATCATTCAGTTTATAATTCTGTTATTAGTTGGTATTACTGATTTTGTTATTTTTATCCATTTCCAATATTTTCCCATTGTTATCTTTCTTCCACTTTTTAACTGATAATATTAAAATTGTGAAACTTAGGTAATGAGTGAATAGTCTCCCCCAGACACAGCAAAGGATCTCACTATTAGTCAATAACATTTGTAATTTTTGTTAATGTCCTTGAGGCCATGTGGTCATCTGTGTTTGGGTCACTAATGAGTGGCATCCTGGTTTCGGATTTCACAATTCTTGGATATAATTTTTATAGGTCTTTCTAATCAAATCCATACCTAAAACTATTAAAGGACCCTCTCCACAATCAATTGGGACATGATTCAATGAATACACCTACATCATTCAGAGTGTGTATCCAAGTACTTACCTTCACACCACCATAAATCTTATGTTTCTTTATTTTTTTAGAATGAATATTCTATATTATGTTTTTTGGGTTACACATTAGTTATTTGTTTCTAATTACTTCCATATTTGTTTTCATTGTAGGAAATGACACCCATTAAAGAGATGCGGTGGAACAAGATGATAGAAAATAATCATCACATGACACAGATGGGCATTCCTCCACTCATCCATGTAGTGAGTTTTTTATTTCAAATATATATTTCAAAAACTTATAACATCATTTGTTTACTTTTTTGTTAAAATTTTTTTCATGATCGACCCCCTAGATGAGAGATATCAGATGAGGATCCTGATATTGCTCCCCGTACAGAGGCTAGTGGTAGGAGGGGGTGGTGTCAGAGTTAGACAATCATATGGTGATCCTGGTACTGAGGTCGGTGGTACGAGGGGGCAGAGGGGGCGTACTCGCATGCGTGGGATGTAGGGGAGGGGGCGTACTCACTTCTATGTGGTATGGAACTGACAAACATAGTTGATGGTTCAATACAATGATGAATGAAAAATGATTGATAAATATGGTTAGGAATTTCGGGTTTTTTCTGTGACACTAGACAAATAATCCGTAATCATTCCGATCAGCCCTCTCTCATGGAGACATCGGCCACACAAAGTCAAGGATAATGCGTGGGCACAAATATGGGTAAAAAATATTTTGGATTTAATATAGTATTTTTTTTATATTTATATGAATTAATATATTGGGTGTCGGCTTCGGATTAACTTCCCTGATGGCGAAGGTGCATGAACATCAAGTTTAAAGGAGATAGGAGAGATTTGGAGAGGTTATATGCATGAGTTTTGTGTTGGATGGTGTCATAGTGTGGGCACAGAGTTGGAGACAGTACCTATCATGGATGATCACCCGATAGAGCAATATTTCCAAATGATTATCCATTGGGCGACATCCAAATTTTATGTATTAATCCCATTATAGGTATTTTAATGATAGTTTTCATATTTTTCATTAATATTATATTATTTATTATTAATCCTTATTTAGGAATCTTATGAAAAAAACAAAAAAAATGATTCAAAGCAATACCTCCACACTTTGGGGTGCACTACTACGCTAGATCATGAGAGGCAGCTGGTACGATATAGTTGTTTATAATTTTTCTTTAGGACTTTCCCTTTTTATTGTTTCCTTCAAAAATTATGTGATTTATTGAATATTGAATATATGATTATACTTGCACTTTATATTTTTTCAATGTCATTAATGAAGAAAAAAATGAATATTAAAGGACGTCTCTCCGTAGCGAAATTGTTTTTCTCGAGTAGAAGGAAAAAAGATGGAATTGCGGTTAATGAACCGACACATGAAAAGTTTGTAAGTTTTAATTTGTTTATTTAAAATTTTAATATCTATTTTAAAATTAAATATTCTATTAATATTTTTAACATGCTGATTTAGAGACCCTTGATGCCCTGGAGCCTGAAAATTTAGGGCCACATGATCATTTATATCAGGTTTTGGGAGATGAGCACTCTGGCCAATTACGCTGCCAGCCTGGTAAGAATATAGTCCCGAAAAGGTATTGGCCCTCTCCAAGTATCCATTCTGGTACAACCGAGTTGGAACAGGTCAAGGAGAATGCAAGACAATCTGATAAAGGGGTCCCAAAGTTGGAAGAATTGGTGCAAATTAGGGAGAAAGAATTTGTGGAACTGATCAAAGCTTTATCTTAATCACTTCCACCAGAGGCCAATGTGGCTTATCAGAAATATATGTCATCGATGGGTGCATTTTCCTAGGAACCAGGTGTCAGTTCTATTGGTGGTCGAGATGATGACGTTCCTGGTGATGACAAGGATGTTAAAGTGGACGAGGGAAAGGATGAGGATGAGAAAGAGTGAGAGTATGGGGCCGAGGGCGAGGATGGGGTCGAGGATGAGCATGGCGATGATGACGAGGATGAAAATGAGGACAAAGATGGTGGTGAGAATGAGGCTGATGATGACAGTGGTGATGGTGATGGTGATCAAGGGCAGATTGATCCATTACATTTTTGAATTCTCTATAACTCTTTATTTTTTAACATAGTTTTTCACTCTAGTATTTATATTTTTTAATTCAGTATAACTCTTTATTTTTGACCAAATATGGATGCCAAATGTTGTTATAATGGTTTATGGGGCTTCTTCGGCTTCTTCAAAGCTCGGAACCCCAGTCGACGTAAAAAACACTATGCCTCACGGTTGGTAAAAAAATTAAGTCCATACCATAGGGTATCTACCAATCATATAAGGATATATTTTAGAATCAATGTGAATGATTTTCCCTAACCATGCACCAGGGGATGCACATCATGCACAATGACTATAGTTTTAGTATAAGATATTATCACTGTAGTTCCACGATTTGCCTAACTGGCATATAGAAAACAGACCAAATTCATTCAGATTGTGCTGATACTTTAAGAAAACAATCCATGATTCATATGTGACATGTACGAGTCAACTCCACCACAATCTGAGGCACAATGTGGCTGGTATCACTCAAAGTGTCTCTCAATTGATTAAAATGGACACCCTTTAATGTAAAAACAACTGGCATATGGAAAAATAAACAAACGTATTTGGATTGTGCTGATACTTTAGGAAAATGATACATGGGTTATATGTGATGTGTATGAATCAATAACACCTAAATCTGAGGCACTGTGTGGCAGGTACCACTCAAATTGTGTCACTTTTATTTGAAATGGACAATATTTTAAGCGAAAACAAAAAATTAACATACGGAAAATGGACCAAACGTATTCAGATTCTATTGATACTTTAGAAAAACAATCCATGGGACATTTATGATGTGTAGGAGTCAACCTAGCATCAATCCAATGCACAGTGTGGCTGGTACCACTCAATGTGTCTCACTTATATTTGAAATGTACCGGATTTTAATTGAAATCAACAACAGACATACGAAAAACTGATCAAACACATTCAGATTGTGTTGATACATTAGGACAATGATACATTGGTCATTTTTGAGGCATACAAGTCAACTCCACCTCAACCTGAGGTTTCATGTGACCGCGATGACCGAAAACGCACCACGCGTGATGTAAATTGAAAAAACATGCATTTAATGGTCAAATGTATGTCGAAAGACATAAGAATGACTTGAAATCACACGAAAACTGCCTAATTATTATTCATGACATGTACTATGAGACATAACATCATTCGGACATGTGTTTTGTGAGTCACGACTGAATATATGTATTTTAGGTGTTTGGCGCACATGAAAAGCCGGTGAGGGGTGGTCAAAACCGGCTGAACGACCTCAAAATTCCATGAAACCAGACCAAAAAAAGGGTGGGTGAATTATGAAATGGTCAAAAAGAAGGCACGTCAATCCGAGGTGTCGTGTGACTACGCGGGCTGAAAAACCAACTATGTGTGTTGTAAATGGCCAAAACATGTGTTTAACAGTCAAATGCATGCTTAATGACATCAGAATGAATTGAAATCACACAAAAACATACAACATATTATTCATGAGGTGTATGATACATCATGCCATTCAGACATGTGGTTTGCACGACACGACTAAATATGTTTTTTTAGGTGTTTGGGGTGCTTGAAAAGCATGCGTGGTGTGGTAAAAACCGGCCGAACGACCTCGGAATTCCATGAAATCAGACGAAAACAAAGGGTGGGGGAATTCTTAAATGGTCGGCTAGACGACATAACAATTGGATCTTTCGTGTGACAGTAGTGGCCGAAAACACACTCCACATGTCGTAAATGGCCAAAACATGTGTTTAACGTTCAAATTCATGATGAACGACATCAGAATGACTTGAAATCACACAAAAACACCCTAATTAATATTCATGAGGTGTACGAGGAGAATACATGTCAATCGTATGAACAGGTTGTGCGACACAGCAATATATGTGATTTTTAGGTATTTGGAGTGCTTAAAAAGCGTGCATGGGGTGGTCAAAACTGGCCGAACGACCTCAGAATGCCATGAAATCAGACAACAACAAAGGGTGGGTGAATTTTAAAATGATCGTCTAGACATCACATCATTTAGAGGTGTCGTGTGACCGCGCTGGCTAAAAACGTACTCAGCATGTCGTTAATGGAAAAAACATGTGTTTAATAGTCTAATGAATGCCGAACGACATCAGAATGATTTCAAATCACAAGAAAACACCCTAATTATTATTTTTGAGGTGTACGAGGAGACGAGACATCATTTGGACACATGGTTTGGGCGGCACGACTGAATATTTGTTTTTTAGGTGTTTTGCGTGCTTGAAAAGCGTGCGTGGGGTGGTCAAAATTGGTCGAAAAACCTCAGAATTCCATGAAATTAGTCAACAAAAAAGGATGGGTGAATTTTGAAATGGTCGGCCAAATGGCACATTAATCAGAGGTGTCGTGTGACTGCACTAGCCAAAAACGCACTCCGCGTATCGTAAATGGACAAAATATGTGTTTAACTATAAAATACATGTCGAATGACATCATAATGACTTGAAATCATACAGAAACACCCTAATTATTATTTTTGAGGTTTATTATGAGACATCACGTCATTTAGAAGCATAGTTTGCGCGGAACGGCTGAATATGTGTTTTTTAGGTGTTTGGCGCGCTTGAGAGGGGTGCATGGAGTGGTCAAAACTGGCCAAACGACCTCTGAATTTCATGAAATCAGAAAACAACAAAGGGTGGGTGAATTGTGAAATGTTAGGCCAAATGGTACATCAATCGGAGGTGTCTTGTGACTGCGGTGGCCGAAAACGCACTCCACATGTCGTAAATGGACAAAACATTCATTTAACGGTCAAATGCATACCGAACGACATTGAAATGACTTGAAATCACACTAAAACATCCTAATTATTTTTTTAAGGTGTATGAGAAGAATAAATTACATTCGGATGCTCTTTTTGCGTGGCACGACTAAATATGTGTTTTTTAGGTGATTAGCGCGCTTGAAAAACGTGTGTGGGGTTTGTCAAAACAGACCGAACGACCCCATAATTCAATGAAATCAGAAAAAAACAATGGGTTGGTGAATTGTGAAATTGTCGGCTAGATGGCACGTCAATAAGAGGTGTCGTGTGACCGCAGTGGCCGAAAATGCACTTTGTGTGTCTTAAATGGCCAAAACATGTGTTTTACAGTCAAATACATACCGAACGATATTGGAATCACTTTAAATCACACAAAAACACCCTAATTATTATTCTTGAGGGGTATGAAAAGAAGACATGTCATTCGGACCCACGTTTTTCATGGCATGACATAATATGTGTTTTTTAGGTGTTGGCGTGCTTGAAAAGTGTGCACAGGGTGGTCAAAACTAGCCGAACGACCTCGAAATTCCATGAAATCATACGACAACAAAGGTTGAGTGAATTTTGAAATATTTAGCTAGACTTCACATCAATCAGAGGTTTCGTGTGACCGCGGTGGCCAAAAACATACTCTGTGTGTCATAAATTTCCAAAACATGCGTTTAACGGTCAAATGCATACCGAGTGACATTAGAATGACTTGAAATCACACAAAAACACCCTAATTATTATTCGTGGGGTGTATGAGGAGAAAACACATCATTCAGATGCACGGTTTGCGCAGAATGGCTGAATATGTGGTTTTTAGGTGTTTGGCGTGCTTGAAAAGCGTGCGTGGGGTAGTCAAAATCAGTTGAACGCCCTCGGAATGCCATGAAATAGGCTGAAAACAAAGGGTGGGTGAATTGTGAAATAGTCAACTAGACAACACGCCAATCAGTGGTGCCTTTTGACCACGGTGGCCGAAAATGCATTTTGTATGTCGTAAATATCCAAAACATGTGTTTTACGGTATAATACATATTGAAAGACATCATAATGACATGAAATCACATGAAAACACCGTAATTATTATTCTTGAGGTGTAAGAAAAGACGACACATCATTCGTACATGCGGTTTTTACGGAACGGTACAATATATATTTTTTAGGTGTTTGGCATGCTTGAAAAACGTGTGTGGGGTGGTCAAAACTGGCCGAACGACCTTGGAGTACCATGAAATCAGAAGAAAACAAAGAGTGGGTTAATTGTGAAAAGGTCAGCTAGAAGACATGTCAATCGGATGTGTTCTGAGACTGTGGTGGCTGAAAACGCACTCTGGATACCCCCCCCCCCCAAGACAACCACCCTCACCCCCAGATAGCCCCCCCGCACCCCTCAGACAGTCCCCCACCTCGGATAGCCCCCCACCCACCGGATAGCACCCCCCTAAACAGCCCCCCACCAAACAATCCATGGATCATTTTTGACGGGTACAAGTCAACCCCACCTCAATTCGAGGCATGTTGTGACTGGTATCACTCAAAGTGTGTCACTTTTGTTTGAAATGGACAACATTTTAAGTGAAAACAACAACTGACATACAGAAAATCTTCAAAAGGCTACACATATATTCTTGAAATTAAGGGATAAAAAATAAAATATGGTCTATTGGTCATACGTTATTAGAATAAAATAATCACAAGGCATAGATTCAAACACAATGGGTCATTGTATATATAAAAAAACATGAATTATATTGGAAATGAGTCTCGACATCCAATCATGATCATTCACCAACACTCATGTTCTAATTCACAATCACGGTTCAGTCATTCTATATAATAACATTTAAGAAATAAATATCATAGAGTTATTTCATATGAAACCTATGAACACTCAATCATACCATATAACAAATTTTCCAACAAGGCTACACATAGATTCTTGAAAAATAAGTTTCAAAGTCTCATAAAAATACACCAATGTTGAGGAATGCATATGGTGACACCATTTCCCTATGTATCACCTCAATCCCAGCCTCAAACAGTGGGTTCTAAGACCGAACCAAAGTCCCTTTGGGATCCCAATACTAAAATCTTAATTGAATATTCATACCCACTACCCATGATGGGGATTCATCTCACATCACACCCAGGAGAGAAAATTACAATTAGCCACTTACCCCTTATTCTAATTGAAAAGTCTGTGAAAAACATGTAGGCTATTCCAGTAAACCATCTCATGTGTTGAGATTGGCCAATGTTTCCCACTAACACATCAGGAACCATTTATACATGGATACATAATCATTAGAGGAATATAAACATCCCATGTGCTTCCTATAAATCATCCTAGGTCTAAGAACAAGACCACTACCATTGTCTATCTTATGGGTGTCATGATCCTTGCCACTCTACCCATGTTTTTCTGTTGGTTTTAAGATACTCAACCTTAGACCATGAATAAACATCCCATTTTCTTCCTATAACATGTATGTTTTTTCTCTTGTGTGTATTGGTGTTGTGGTTTGAGGGAGGAATGAATTCTAAATTTTGAATACTCTTATGTGTGTTGGTGTTGTGGTTTGAGTGAGGAATGAATTCTAAATTTCAAATACTCTTATGGGTGTTATTTAATTTCTTATAACATGTAGGTATTTTCTCTTATGGGTGTTATTTCATTTGAATTTATAAATTTATAAATTTCAAAATTCTTGAATGAATTATAAATTTTGAATACATTGGATGGGGATTTTTTATTGCTATTGTTGCAGGTCTAGAGAGGGGTTGATGTGTTGTTGCAAGTCTGGGGAGGGGAGAGGGGCCTGCTGATATGGAGCTGAGGAATTGTATACCAATGGTTTCAAAACCGTTGGTATAGATACAAAAATATAATTATACCAACGATTTGTTATAACCATTGGTATAGGATTATACCAATGGTTACAACAAAAATGTTGGTATAGCCTTATGGATTTCCATATCCCCTCTATACCAATGGTTTATAACTGTTGGTATAAGTGTAAAACAAATATACCAATGGTTTACAAACCTTTGGTATATGTTATACTTTAACACACATATACCAACAATTTGTAGCAACCCCTTGTTATACCTTCTATTTTAACACCTATACCAATGGTTTTCAAAAAACCGTTGGTATAGGCCTATTGTCACACCTTACTGGGCCACGGTTGAGGGAGCCGTTGATATACTATATACCAATGGTTTCCAGGCCTTTACCAATGGTTTAAAACTGTTGGTAAAGTGTAAAATTCAAGTAGTGATTCATTCTATCTAGACTTGCATCTTAGTATAAATTTATAAATCTTGCTTCACATGTCATTATTTTTAATAAAAAAAACCCAAAAGATTTTAATCACTATCATTTAATAAAAAAACCAAAAAATGAGATATAATAGGTGAATTAGATAATGAAAGTGAATTACTTTGAAGAGGATCCTAAAGAGAGACGACCATGGTCAGCCACTATGCTGCACTAGGAAAAATATAATTATTTTTGTCCACACCCCACGACAGGCGTGCGTAAAAACTGAAGCTGATTTTGGGGAGCCAATCATTAGTTCATTTTATTTTTCTATTTTCACATCTTATTTAGATTTCATATCATTTAAAAATCTAAAAAAGGCTTCCATGAGTTATTCAAAATCATAATATTATGCATGGAAAATTTACTCACAGGTGCAGCAACAACAAGAAGAAGATTATGAATATTCTAGAAGAGCACTAGTGCATGAACTTAGAAAAACCATTGAACTAATATCAAAAAAGAATGATAGAGATTTTGATTATGTTCATGCATTAATGGACCAACCCAACCCTAATCTAGAGAAAGAACCTGAGAAAGTAGTGTATGAAATTTCACCAATTATATTTGAAATTGAAGAACCTAAGGAGGCAAGGGAGGAAGACGTACCTACTGAGCTATAAGTGGGAGATCAAAAAAGTTTGGATTAATTATTTTTTAAATGTGAGGAACTACCTGACCTCCAAATACAATACAAATAATAAGATTCAACACCACAAAAGGAAGAAACCACCCAAGTGGTTGAATTTGAAGTCAAGATGGTGGAGCCTGACTACCTGCCTCCATTTTCATAGATTTTACACCAAGAGGCACTAACCACTAAGGCAGAGATTAAAGCCGAACCAACTTAGGGAGTTGAACTTTTCATTGACTCTATCCCTTCTAATTTTATTGAATCTGAATTCTACATCACTCCTTGTGGTTTTGATTATACATAAGCAGAAAATATTAGTTACGCCTTCGAGGATGAAGAGGAACCTAGATGTACACATTCTGAGGAACATATGGATCTCCCTAGATATGTTGAATATTTATTGAAGGAATTTCATGAAGAGATACTATTGGATTTCCCTAAGGAAACCATGAAAAAATCTGTTTACTTTGTTGTGGAAGAATTTGATCATGATACTTAATGTTTTAATATAATTCAAATATAATTACACTCTTACATTCCCATTGACTATTCTTTTGATGAAGCATGCCTCAAGGAACCATTGGAAAGATAATAATAGGTTTCACACGTAGCTACCAAAAATGAGGATGATTCATACATTATCCTACCCCCACTATGCAAGATATACCTCATTGTTAAGGGGGTGGGGATATGTTTTACTCTATCCCTTGATCATTACTTACCCAGAAGGATGATGCACAAGCTGGGAAAAGCCACATGTAGTGGTTCAAATCAAAGAAGCTTCATCCGCCATCAGAATTTGGATAACAACCGGTATTGACCTCTAGAGGTAGTCACAATTCTGGGCTGACATAGGGGATAATACCAAGATTTACCTTTAATTGCTTTCTAGGAATTCAGATGTCAATTAATTTTCTATGAAATAATTTAGCAGGTTCCCCCTCCATCTTTTCATTTTTTTCTTAAATGAAATGATCATTGTGATTAATTGATTAATTTTCCTTTGAATATTCATAACGGTAGAAGGAATCCCTAGACCGTGAATGGGAAGGACCAAGTTTAATGTGAAAAAGGTGTTCAATTTTAGTGTTTTATATTTTAAACTCTCCACATTTTTTTCCACAAAATGTTTTGATCTTTAAAGATAAAATTGCATTATTAAACTTGAATTCATGTTTTACTCAACTGATCTAGGAGACATGAGTTTCTTAGGAATCCTGTGATGTCATGTTTTAGATTTCAATGTTGATATGATTAAATTAATGAAACTAATTATTGAATTTTTAAAATGAAGCATGGATATTGAAGTAATGACACATTATTTTAAGTAATTAATTGTTTCATTTAAATGAAATGTCCCTACCATCCTTCATGCTTTGAATTTATAGAGTTCATGTGAATTGATTTATTAGTCATGACATGAGTGATTGTCTAATATTATATTTCCCATTATTGAGAAAATTTCTAGACCATGTACTTCAAATTTATTCTTGAGCATATTTCTTGAGTAATCATGGGACATGTAACCAACCATAACTTGTATTGAAACTTTTCAAATCTATGACTATGTAAACACACATTTAAAAAGATTGAGGCATCCTTTGAAAAGGTAAATTTCCATAAAAGACTACCTTTACATCAATCCTCATTTTAGCACATAATGAATATGAATGACCTTTTTAGGAATGAGTCATGTTTCAAGCCATTTTTATCCATTCCTACCCTCCTCTGAGTATTTTCATGATATTTTAATGTTGAATTGTGTGGGTAAAGAGAATCATGGTGGACGAGATGATATACATTGTAAGGAAGAAGTGTTGGGGTTTTATTGTGGTAATTGTAAAAGGTTGTGGAATGACCCAATATACTCTATTTTCCCCTCTTAAATTGAAAAGAATGAAAAATGTCAAAAAAGAACAAACAAAAAGAGAAAATAATGGGTTATGATTTGGGAAAACCCAAAATCACCATTTTCTAGACCGAAGAACTTATGAGCATATATGGTTTGGTGATTGATGTGAGGTCTGATACAATCATAACTTTTGAAAAAAGAAAATTAAGTACAAAACATCAAAAAATCCAGAGGTTACATAAATCATTCATTATGCTTACTTGATCATAAAATTTTCTTTGAGTTTTGGGAAGTGGGTGGTGCTACTATAAAGGGGATAATTTCCTTATATTTTTACTTTTGATATCATGAATAGTACATAATATATTAGCCTCCTCCATGAGCCTTAATTTTTAAAGCATCAAATCCTACTATCCTTAAACCTCAGAGTCAATAGAACCTTAATTTCATGTCATTTTGATTTTATGTGCACTTTGTCATTAAAAAGTTGATAAAGTTGTTTACTTAAAAGCCTATGGATAAAAAGAATGTTCTCATGATATTAGCATAACTCTACTTGAATTGTATAATGAGTAATGAGAGAAAATAATCAAAAGCGAGGTAAATCATGACTTATCGTGTTTAATAATAATGAATCAAGGATCTTGAATGAATGAAATGATAAGTTCCATCAAATTTCAAATGGTAAAAGTAAAATATGTTAATTATTTGTTTCTTTGAAAAAATGGAAATTAAATTAATATTTTTGAAAAATTTTGAATGTATCATTTCACATTGAATTTTTTTTGATTTAATTGAATTAGAATTTTAATATTGGTAACATTGGTGTCATCTAATTTCTTTGTTGAGATTTTATGCTTGAGGATAAGCATGGTTTTTGTGTGGGGGTATTTGAGAGAGAAAATTTATGTGCATATTTTTGATCAAATAATGATTATTTTTTAATTTTATTCAATTATAAAACCCATGTATTTCAATGTTTTATTAAAATAATTGGTAATTTGAATTTTAGAATGATTATGAGAAAAATTGACAAAAGTGCACAATTTTGGATTTTGACAGATTTTTACTACAAAGGTATTTTTTTCATTTTTAAAAAAATATAAGTCCGTAATTCATGATTAATTTTATTAAAATCATTATTTTATTTCATTCATCTTTATCTTAAGAACATATAGTTCATTCATAGATCTATTAGTCCAAAAAATTCATTGAAGTAGGAAATTTTTCCAGAAAAATAGAATGGACCCCACCAATATAATAGATGAAAAAATTAGTCTCCTCACATCATATTTAGGTTATTCCACCTAGGGTAGCACTAGGACACATAGGACAGACTTTAAAACAAATTTGGGCGGATTTTGAAGTCATTATGGTTTCCATGGATCGTTATAAATTTGAAGACAGCTTCCTGGAAATCTGGGCCATAAAATGTCTTGTTCAATGAAAATTCCATAACTCATTAATCCTTCTCGCTAAATGAGCTGAAATTTGGAGGTTGAATGGAAAAAACATTATTGAATAACTTTTATGAAGGTTTACACTCATTAATCTAACATTTAATAGGCCATCAATGTGAAAACATTAAGAGGAATGAATTCTGCCTATAAAAGGAGGCCCTCGCCTTCTTCCCAAATCCTCAGCTCGACACCCACAGCTAAGGAGGGATCCCACCAGGGCACGGGCAACTTCTTATCCTATTTCCCCCCTAATTTATTGTTTTTATTTTATTGTAATTTTATTTTTGTATTATTTTTCAATTGTAATTCAAATTTAATTTCTATTAATCCATGCCTTTGTGTTAATCCATTGACGTTTCTTCATTTCTTTCCCTCTCTCTCTCTTCTCTTCCACCAACTCCACCAAGTAATATCTTACTCTCAAAAATGTTAAACTGACCCTGATATTTGGCCCAGGGGGATGTGAAGGTGATCATGAATTTTCTTTAATTTTTAATTGTACGTTTGTAGATAGATTTGAGTAGCATGCACATGTAGGGCGAATGTCTCTTATGTTGTGACTAACTCCAATGAAATGCAACTAAACCTATCGCTATTATTTTATTTAATAATTTCCCCCCTCCCCATAGGTTAGTTCCTCACACATTGTATTTTAGCTAATCAATGTATGAAATGGATTCTATTGAATTGGGTCCTGAAATATGACACATTCTAGATAATGGTGTGTCACCAAATTGGATTAAATGAGGTGGTGGAATTGAGAGTGCTAAAAAATTCAATGATATTCCACAATTTAAAATTAAATAATAGTAGTTCAAACCTGAGATTTCATGTTTAGATTAACAAACTAAAATAATACATAGAAAGGATGATAATGATTGAACATTTAACCAACCCCTAAAACCAAGTTTTTTCTTATTAGTTCATTCTGTTTAGACTTGCATCTTAGTATAAATTTAGAATTCTTGATTCACATGTCATTATTTTAAATAATAAAAAAACCAAAAAGATTATCATTACTTTCATTTAATAAAAAAACCACGTAAAGATATATAATAGGTGAATTTGATAAATTGAAGTACATTGAGAAGGCTCTTAAAGAGTGATGACTCTGGCCAGCCACTATGTTGCACTAGGAAAAATATAATTATTTTTGTCCACACCCCGCGACAGGTGTGTGTCAAAACTAACATTGTTTCCAAGGAGAAAATCATGAGTTTATTTACATTTTCTATTTTCACATCTTAGTTATATTTCATTTTTTAAAAAAAAATACTAAAAAAATACATCCATGATGTATTCAAATTCATAATATTATTCATGGAAAAATTACTCATAGGTACAACAACAACAAGAAGAAGAAGATAAATATATTAGAAGAGATTAGGTGCATGAACATAGAGAAATCATTGAATAATTAACCAAAAATTATGATAGAGGTTTTGATTATGTTCGTGTATTAATGGAGTAACCCAAACCTAAGCCAAAGGAAGATGCGGAGAAAGTGGTGGAAGAAATTTCTCCACTTATATTTCAAATTAAAGAACCTAAGGAGTCAAGGGAGGAAGACTTACCTGGTGAGCTAAAAGTGGGAGATCAAAAAAGTTTGGATGAATTCGTGATTAAATGTGAGGAACTACTTGACCTCCCCATATAATAAAAAGAAGAAGATCCATCACCACTGAAGGAAGAAACCACCCAAGTTGTTGAATTTGAAGTCAAGATGGAGGAGCCCGACTACCTACCTCCATCCTCAGAGAGTCTACTTCAAGAGGCACTTACCATTGAGGTAAATATTGAAGCTGAACCGACTCATGGAGTTGAACCTTTCATTGACTCTATCCCTTCTAATTTTATTGAATCTGCATTCTAAATCACTCTTTGTGTTTTTGATTTTTTAGAATTTGACCGTCTCAGCTATGCCTTAGAGGACAAAGAAGAATAGGGATGTGCACATGTTGAGGAACATATGAGCTCCCTGTACACGTTGAATATTTATTGAAGGATGTTTTTGAAGATATACTAGTGGATTTCCCTAAGGAAACCATGATAAAAGCTGCTTACATTGAGGGGGAAGAGTTTGATCTTGATACTTCATGTTTTAGTGTTATTCAACTAGAATTACACTCTGACTTTCCTATTGACTATTCTTTTGATAAAGCATACCTCTAGGAACTAATGGATAGAGAAGAAGAGGTTTCACAAGTAGCAACCTATAAGGAGGATTATTCATACATCATCCTACCCCATCATGTAAGCAATACCTCATTATGAAGGGGGGGGGGAGATATGGTGTGCTCTATCCATGGATCATTATACACCCATAAGAATGAAGCACATGTTGAGAAAATCCACATGTGGTGGTTACAAACAAAGAAGCTTCATCCTCTATCAGACTTTGGATAATAGCTAGTACTACCCTCTTCTGAGGTAAGTTCCCAAGACTCTTAGGAAATTCATTTTCACAATGTCCCATCTCTCTACAATTATAGCATTCCACATTGACAGCAACTTTCATTCCCTTGCAATCATTAGCTTGGTGGCCTTTTTCACCACAATTGTAACAGACTCCCTTTCCCTTCAAGCAAGTACCAGGGTGTTTCTTCCAAAATTTACTACAGGGACGATATTAAATTTTTCCCTTCTTCCCCTTATTTTCATTTCCAGATTGATCAGATGATCTCTTCTTCTCTTTCTTTGCTTTAAAGTCATAAGACATAGAGAATTATTTTTCCGTCTTGATAGTACATGAGACAATATCTTCGTACGACGAGAAGGTTTTTGATACTAATGCTTGACGGAGAAATGGTTTTAACCCATCAAAGAAACGATCGATCTTACTTCTTGGGTTACGTATATACTCTACAGCATGCCTTGCTAACTGTGTAAATTTAGACTCATACTTTGCGACATTCTCATCCTCCTTCTACCTCAAACTCAGAAATTTCCTTTCCAAGTCTGCTCTATGGTCACGAGGAAAGTATTTTTCTATGAAAATCTCTTTAAACACCCTCCATTATGTATTAGATACTTGTTCATCTTCATTCGTGTTTTGAATCAACGACCACCATTGAACAGCATCTCCATTGAGATGGTGAACTTCCATGACAACCTTCTCCATTTCACTACTCCCCAAGGCATGGAAGATTTTCTCTAAGGGGTTTATCCATTTCTTAGCTACTAATGGATTTTTACCCCCATTAAATGCTGGCGGTTGTTGTCTCATGAAGAGGTCTAACATTGATCCTCCACGTTGCGGATCAGGGTGCTCCATACGAGTAAGGATTTTATTCATAACCTGAGTGAGTTGTCCCAGTATGGTGATATGATGATCAGCACCAGTTGTATCTCCAGTTCCACAATAATTATCTTGAGCAGGAGGACAATCCCTACTTGGAGTGCGTGCATTGATACAGTTTCCATTCCTCCCACTAGGCGCCATTTATAAACAATGGCATAAACAAGATTAATTTATGAATCAAAATACAAAATTCCATACTTTTAAAACACTTAACAAAAATTGAATGATTTACGTATGTAATCAATAATCATAAAAAGAAATGTTTTCTTTGAGGAAGTATATACTCATAAACCCTAAATAATGTTTTGTAATGAAAATGAGAATTATCCTAAGCATATCCGCTAGGAGTGTCGTAACCAAGAGTGCAGCAAGGCCCGTTGTCCTGCACCAGTTCCTGTTCGAGTCTAGCTCAAAGCGGTGTTTTCAGGTTTTACCCCTAGGTACATCTGTGCCAGAGCCGCCTCTACCTGCTCGTATCTAGACATGGATTTATTGCTCAGAAAACTCAAAAAATATCTAGAAAAACAAAATTCTAGGATGTTCTTCTATACTAATCCTCAAAGTCTAACTTATGTCTATGTGCTCTAATCAGAGTTTTTCTAAATCAAGCTTCCATGATTAGTACTAAACTGCCTCTGATACCAACTGTAACGCCCCGACCCCAGTTACCCAAATTCAGTGCATTATTGCATAACATTGGAATGATCACAAAAGATCATGTCTCGAAAGACCGATTTGTTTAATAGCCTTGGAAACACTAGATACATTCATAAATGTTACATTACATCATAAAGTGAAAAATCACAATAACATAGTCTCCATAGTCCACACTTCTATCCCCTTCACATCCTGGGAAAAATATAACACTAAAATGGGTGAGCTCAGATGCTTAGTAAGGATAACAATATAAAGGATGCATTCAAGAATAAATATAAACATTTAAGGCAATGTATATCTTAAACAAAATCGTTTTGAACTTTAACGTCAACATAATATGGAAAATGTAAATTGAGAAAATTCCATTTACTTATTCATATGGATATTCTACTTGTTGAATAATAACATGCAATATCAATAACCACTTTCATTATGATGGAATGCATAATGCCAGAATATCATAACCACGTAGCCAAGACCTCGTGCCAAGACCACAAATAAGATTTTTTCAAGGCCCAGTGCAAAGACACTAGTTTGTCTCATGAGACCTGTCGATGCATCGATCAGCTATAGCGGGCTACACCCGTCCCTTATTAAGTCCAATGCATTCCTCATATGAACAGGTTTAAACATATAATAATCCATAACATAATCGTATCACATAAAACATGCATAAAAGAAACATAACATTTCCACATTTCAATCACATGATTTCAATACAACAGATTGGTATAATAAAAACATTATCAAAACCATTTTCAATACCAAAATAAAAGAAAATTAAAACTTGGTATTTATTGTTCATTTAAAAAAAGTTATGGCTTGTAGAGGAAGTCGAAAATTAAATAATAGTCACGGCGGCGGAGAAGTCATTGTCGCCGCATACGTAAGAAAAGAAATTCCTTTTGCCGTTGAGTAAAAATTCTGCGTATAAAAAGATTCCTTTTGAATAAAAGTAAAAGTCAAAGGGGTTTATACACCGTATAAAAGAAAGTTGTGTATAAAACAAAATATGCCTCAATGAAAGGAGATTGAGACGAAGTCCTTACAAAGATCATTTTTTTTGAATAAAATAGATCTATTGTGTGGATTAACTATAATTACACATAATGAAAGATAAAAATAAAAGATAGGACATAATAACATCATGACATAATTTGATAGTATGAGATTAACCCAAAGAACAGAAATCGAGTTAAGAAGTTCCCTTACCTCATTCCGTCTTGACTCGACCATTCTTTAACCTCTTGAATAATAAACTAGAGTTAATTTATAATTTCTTAAGAACCATTTTCAAGTTTATTATTCATTTTATATCACTTATTACCATGTTATGAACATTATGTAATTATTTATGTTAATAACGGTTGTTTTGTCGATTTTTGGTACTTGAGTCAAAAATAAACTTTTTATAATTACAAGTTGTTCATGTGGTAAAATATCCATTATATCCAGAATTATATACATGATTTAGATATCATATATATCATATATATCCAGTATATACATTCATTCATAATATTACGTAACATTTACAGGTAAGAAATGAAATGCACCGTTCATGGAAACGGTATGTCGTACGTACGCATGAACGCTACTTTCATTTATATTTTGTATTTAATGGATTGAAGTCATAATGGTATAAAGGTGTATTATAATTCCAGATAATATTATCTGTAATATCATTTACTCCATCCTTTATACATCCCACATATGGCATTAACGATTCAAATCACTTTGAGGGGGCGGTAGTCCGCACTTCCTAAAATGAAATTATCGCGTTTACCCATAATAATGTATGAAATAAATGATAAATACAGAAGAATAAGGAAAACATAAACATAATATATATATCATATATGAAAATAGTGTCATCAAAATGGCCACCATTATAGGTGTTAAAATAATATTGAACAATCATCGTTTCGTGAGGCAGTATTTTGCCACCCACAGAAACAATATGTTCTTTAACCATTAGACAAAGGTGTGTGTAAGTGTAAATCAAATAAATATCATAACAAAATCCTAGTATATTGAGGATACTGGTGTTGTTACAAAAGAGAAGTGTAAAAAGATATTTTGGGGTTGGAGAAGAAAAATAATACAAAACAACATTAGAGAAGACATTACCTTAAAATTGGGTAACTCTTTTTTGTTTGAGCCAAAGGCTTCCTTGGGAAGACTTATGCCCAAAGTGAGGCTTCTAGGAGTAATAGAGGGTAGTTGAGAGAGTATATGGGTAGATTTTGGCCGAGCCAAATGGCTTGATGGTGTGAATAAAGTGGTAGAGGTTGGGGCATTTTATAAGAGGAGAGGAGGGGCACTCTTGGAATGTAATGAAATATTACATTATTATGAAATGCTTTTCGGATTCTAAAGTACCCAAAATGATATATTTCTAGGATAAGGTGATAAGGGTTCTAAATATGACCATCCAATAGGTTTTAGACAAGTGTAATCCTTATATTTTAAATTATCTTTTTATTTTATTTAAATCGTTAATTAATGAGGTAATCGTTGCATCATCATGGTGTCATAAATAATTTAATTTATTTAATGTCTAAGAATTATAAAAAAATATAATTATGTAGTTAATATATTTATATTTCCAATGAATATTTATACTCTAAAATTTAACTTATATAACCCCATGTAACAATTGTTTTAGTAAAACAACACATGTTTGTGACAATTTTAATTTTACCTTAAATAAAAAGTTATTATTGACATTTTCTTACCATAGTGGATCCATGGGGTCCCCATGTTGACCCATGGATTATATTGGTCGGCCATGACTCATCCAATACGGGTAGGACAAGTATAAGGGTGTATTCATAATTTTATAATATAATTTTTACCTTAAATTTCACTAATTACCTTTAATCGTGATTAATTAAACTGAAAAGTTATATTCACCACAAAATTATTTTTATCCCATTAAAGAAAATTTTTCTTCCTAATTACAACCATGTATGTAGGATTTTTTAAAATCAAATCACAGAATTGGTAATGTTTTATTTAAACAAAAAATCTGTTTTTTAACTACCACTTAGTGGTTTCACTATTCATCAAAAATTGATGTTTTTCTGAACAATGACAAAATTTCACCCTAAGCTATAATTGATATTCAAAGTTGAAAAATGATGTCTATTTTAAAAAATTCCAAATATATATGTTGCATTAATTAATTTTATAATTTATTCCCACCGTCACAACAAATAGCGTGTTTTTAAGAAACAATATATATCAAAAGATTGACAATTGTTTATGTCCAATTCCAAAGTGAAATTAATTATAATGAACACCATTGGATAAAATGGTAAAAGTACATTCTAATTATACTTTAAAACCACTAAAATGTATAATTTATCACTATAATTTATTTTTATTAGAAAAGTTTTTTTTTAAGTATTTTTCACTATTCGTAAAAAATTCGAAGTTCTCAGAAAAATACCAAAAATTCAACAAAGGATACTTTCGATATTATAAATCCAAAAATGAAGTCCATTTTTAAATATAAATTTCATAAAATTTAAAAAATTAGGTATTACTATTCATAACGACTACATTGATTGGTTGTGGTGCGTGTTAGAACTCGAAGTTGCGTACAACACACGCTACGTTATTATTCAAAGAGAAGTGTATCGTGGAAGCTGGGGGTGTTACAGGGTGGACTCAGCCTGATGGGCTGATGTATGGTGTGACCCTCAAGGGGGGCGGCCCGGCCAGAATAGGGCGGCCCACAAAGGGGGAACCCGACTAGCATGGGGCGGTGACCTGTTCCGGCGAGGCAACCCGCTTCGAGGGTGGTGGCCCGGTCTGAAGGCGTCTGACCGCTCTGAGGGTGGGGGCCCTGTGTGAGGGTGGGGGCTCAGTGCGATGGTGGAAACCCTCTCTGAGGGATGTAGTTAGGTCTGGGGGCGGCGACCCAACTCAACGGTGGCATCCCAGTCTGAGGGTGACGGCCCAGTTTGAGGGTAGTGGCCCGGTGCGAGGGCATCGCCCCAACTCGAGGGTGGCGGCCTGTTCCGAGTGATTCGGCCTAGTTCAGTCCGATGCAGGGGGGTGTAGCCCCTCTGTCACCCAGATTCTTGAATGGCTCGGAGTCCGTTTGGTTGGTGAGGCGGCGTTGTCATGTTGGTGTCACGGAACCCTCCGGAGGTGGGTTCGGCCTCTGCCGCAACTTCCATTCGTCGGCAGCACAATGGTCTCGTCACCTTCCTTCCTGCTATCAGCTGTCGTGCTGGCCACCTCCTCCGTTCGTCGCGGCTGACGAGCTGTGACCCTCTTGTTGCGGCATGCGTCAACGTTTTTTCGGTCTTCCGAGGCGGTGCAAGGAAAGCATGATAGTGGAGGGTTCGGGCCGAGTTTTTTTGTCCCGCACCCTCCGCGTTAGCTTTCAATATGAAGGATATTAAGGGAGTTCAATAAACAGTTGTATTGAACCCAATATTTACCCCACAAGATTCCCCGCAATAACCTCCCGCAAAGATGGATGAATCGCGGGTCAACCCGTTAGTCGGTTGACCCGTGTTCTTCGTATAATTTCAAGAAGGTGGAAAAGGGAAACAAAAACACAAAAACGAAAGTAAAATTATACCTGGAAGAGACATCCATTGACGACAGTCGACGAAACCTCATTTATCGTTGTCATCGGTTCGTGACTCGGTGGCTCTTATCACTGTTTGTTGGAACCAGTCTCGTCCTCCTGGTGGTTGGCATCGTGGTACTTTGACAGAGCTTCGTCGTTTGGTGAAGCCGTACCAACACCCCTCCCCGAGATCCTTATAAATAGGATAGGAGAAGGTGTGCATAATGCTCTGGGAATTAATGAGGTTCATTTAATTAATGAACCTCCGGAATTTACAATGGTGTGGTTATAAAAAATGAAGAGTTAATCCATTATTTGCCTTGACACATCGTCGGTCCCACCAGTGTCGTTCGTCCATTGGAGGAAAGAAGGAAAATAAAATAACAAATAATGTTATTTTTTTAATCTTTCAAAAGTCCACAAAAATAACTTTTTCACCCGAACTACTGTGGTCGATGGTATACCTCTCTTAAGAGAATCGTGTCGCTGCGGGTTCAACGATGCCCTCAGATTTTTATGCCGAACAATAGTTCAAAAGTTAGAAAATGCCACTCACAAGTTTACTGAAAGTAACCAAAAAAAGTTTGGAAAATTATTAACAATCACCCTCATCCCGCGCCGGTTGAGGTTAGGATCTACCTAATTGAAACATGCCCCAATGAACCCAACGGTACACTCGAATTTCCCATCCAAGTTACCATTTAAAAGTTATGGATTTTACAATAAAATAATTGTCACTTAATTATTTTATTTACGGATAAAAACTAACATTCATTGGTGGCATGTTCCTGCCAATGTTATTATCTTATTAAAGAGAGAATACCCTCACGAGCTCAGTAGTGGTCTCATATTTTTAATCCAAGTTACCGTTCATGGAGTTATAAGCTTTTGAAAACAGATAAATTTATTTAATTATTTTATTAAGAGGTTATACCATTTTCAGGTTTTCTCACAAGAGGCCTGCACTGACTAAACCTGAGTCATGCCTAGGGTAATCCCGCCGTTCTGAGCACAAAAATTCCCTTAGATTTTTAATTTGTGTAACTGTTCATGAATTATTCACTTTTTTAGGAAAACTTCATACATGTGCTAATTGAAGCTTATCAAAACTTTGACGGATCATTCTGGGCACCCTAGTCCTCAGAATCACGTGCCGTTTGATTTTGCGATCTCGAAATAATTCCATATAATTAAAAAAAGTATATGGAATTTCTGAGACATTACAATAGTTTTCATGTTAACTACCTCAAAAAAAAGCATTGAGGAAGTCATGGTATCATAATATTGGTCTTATGTTCGAATGAATCTTGATGATTCTTATTGAACATAAGTTTCTTCCTAGATTACAAAGGTATCCATTCCATTTTGGGAGCATTATAATGTTTGCAACCAACATTGGTTGAATTTTGTGACGATGGGAATGAGGAGAAAGGATATCTTAGATTTGATCCATTCCAATATTTGGAAAGCACTGATTATATCCATGGGAAGAGAAAGGTTGTATTTATAATTAATTTATGATTATTCCATGAGATGTAAGGTTTACCAAATCAAGATGAAATCAAGTGTTTTAAAAGTCTTCAAAACATTCAAACCATGGATGAAGATGGAATCTTGAAAGAAGATCAAGTGTTTGGGGATTGACAGTGTTGGAAAATATTCAAGTGAGGATTTTTATACTTTTTTTTCAATGAGAAGGCATCAAGAGACAATTCATGGTGTCACACACTCCTCAAAAAAATGGTGTCGCAAAGTGGGTGAAAATAACCTTTTTGGATAAAACAAGGGAGATATTGAAGACTGAATGAATTTTCAAGATGTTATTGGATAATGTAATGAAGAGAACATGTTATGTGATCAATCTATTTACTTTGTGACAATTGATATGAAAACACTAATGAATATGTGGAGTCATAAACCTACTGACTATGTTTGGTTACATACTTATAAAGGTCATGTATCTGTATTGTTTAATGATCCGGAAATATTAGAGTTGGATTCGGGATCCAATGAATGTATATTCTTAGGATACCTTGATGGTGTGAAGGGGTATCGTATGTGGGATATCACTACCCATAGACTTATCATCAACATGGATGTTCTATCTCTATAAGATAAGGTGAAAATGATTATTAATGGGGACTTTAAGAAAGAGAACACATATACTATAATAGTTGGGGTGGAGGAAAAATCCATAGAAGAAACAATTTACATTGAAGAGCATGATGATCAAGTTATTATTGATTTTGGACTATGATGATCAACTGAAGAAAAAAGAGAACCAATATGGAAGTTTGAATTTATCACTAAGAGAAATATTGTTTACTAATTATTGATGGAGGAAAGTAATCCATATTATTTTTTTTTGGGTGATGTGGAGTTCAGAAATATCCACATGGATGGAAGAAATTCAGGAGAAACTAGATTCCCTTCACAAGAACAAGACTTGAGATATTGATCCATTATGTCATTGAAGGAAGACAATCTGTAAAGAAAGTTTCTTTAAGATAAATTGGGATGAAAATGAATAATTTTAAAGATATCATGCAAGACTGGTGGTCAAAGGATATGCATAGAGAGAAGTTATTGATTTCAAGGAAATGTTTTCGCCCACTATTAGAATAACGACTGTTCAGATAGTTTTGGGGATGTGTGAAATATATATTTTAACTCTAGAGTAGCTAGATGTGAAGAGAACTTTTCTGTATATTGATCTTGATAAATAAATATAAATTCTCTAATCGGAATGTTTTTCAAAATAAGGAAAAGTGAACTTGGTTTTTAGGTTGCGAAGAACTTTTTATAGTATTAAGCAGGCACCAAGGTATTGGTATAAGAGATTTTATACCGATATCCTGAGTATTGGACACAAAATACTTTATTTAGATACTTGTGCATATTTCATGGGTTCAAATGGTAATGATTTCATCATTATTCTATTGTATGTGGAAGACATGTTGATAGTTTTCAATGGAGTATGATATGAAGGAATTAGGACCAAAAAAATAATATCTTGGGATATAGATTTAATGATATAGAAATAAGGGTATGATTATCTACCAAAAAATAATTTCTTGAGGAATTTCTTGAAATACTTCCACATGTGACATTATAAGCCTATATTTACCCCATTTAATATTAATTTTATGTTATCCCCTATTATGGATCCAAACAATGATAACAGTGAAGTATATAGGATGGAGATGTCTCAATTACCTTATGCACCAACAGTGGGTAGTATGATATTATCTATGGTTTATATGAGACCATAAATTGCACATGTAATGGGAGAAGTTAGTTTCTATGTGGAGAATTAAATATGGGAGCATTGGAACATATTAAAGAATACCCTTGGAAACATAACGGAGATCTCATATGCTGTATTATGTTATTAAGGATCAAATTTCACTATTTGAGACTATGTAGATTCAGATTTTGTAGGTGATTATGACAAATGAAAATACACTTTGGGTTAAGAGTTTAATTTTATAGTATGAGTTTGTGAGATGGAATTCAACGTTGTAGTCTGTTATATATTTATCCACGACTAAGGTAGAGTACATGAAAACAACATAGGCTTGCAAAGAAGTGATTTTGTTGTGAAGGTTTCCAGAGGATCTCTGGCAATGACAAATGTATATCCAATTGTTTTGTGACAATCATATCACTTGAAAATTAAAAGGAATATATCTTTTCATTCCAAGAAAAAGCACATTATGGTACAATATCACTTTTTTCCAGATGTGGTGGAGGAAGGAAGTGTGGATATACATAAAATCTATATTGAATAAAATTAGGTTAATTTTATGATGAATTTTATTAACTTTGTTAAGTTAATATAGTAAAAATTCTCAATCGTAATCATAGATATAAGAGCAACATGGTTGGAAGATAGAAAATATTTTTGGAAATATGATTGGTTCCCAATCAGATATCGAAGTGTGATATATATTGGCATTTGTTTCTCACAAAAAGTTTCTCCCCCTTGATTTTTCGAAGGGGGGTAGTGTGGTTAGTGGGATGGGTTGAAAAACTAACCCATGGAGTTAAATAGATGAGGAAGATCAATTAAGTGCCTTGCCTATAACAAGGAGAGTGATTTGACTTTTTTAGCATCATCACCCCAAGTATCGAGCGTCCTATTTCATCATTTTGAGATTTGTATTTTGTGAGTTGCATTATACATTACTCAAGAGAGTTAATTACATGGATATTTTCCTTATAATAGAAAGAGAGTGTGTTTAACCTCTTTTACCATAGTGATATCATTCTATTTTTCTATGGTTTTTAACCCTCTTTATTTGTGGGTTTTTCGATGTTACATCTATTGTTTATTTTTTATTTATTTTTACTTTACTTTTATCTCATAATTATCACATCATGAAAGGGATAATAATATTTGATCCCAATAGCATCCTTACTAATTTTTTTTATCAGATTCTATAAAACAAATTGTGAGTTGTGATGTGAGGTAGCCCACTTTCAATATAGTAATTGAGTTTTATGGGTATAATATTATTTCTCAAAATTACAGATAAAAAATATAACATGTTTATAATTATATAAATATTTAGAAGAATAAATAAAACATGAATAATACAAATCTTGTAATGATTTCTCATAATTGGAAGTGTAACATGCTGATTTTAACAAACAATAAACAAAGAAAGAGAGAATAAAAAAGTACAAATTCATGTTAACATTTACAATAGATAACATGGTAATGAGAATATATATAACCAGTTTGATATTAATACTGATAAGTACCAAAAACTATTAGAGATAACAGACTCCAACAAAAGAGAGATGATCAATAGAAATGATTGACATAAAGTAGTAATCAAATCATAAAGAGGACCATAAGTTTTTGACATTATTTATCTATTTGGGCTATATGCATGGTGGCGGGGTACCGAGATTCCACTATGAAAAAATGGTATTATAAAATATATGTGATAAATAGTGAAACATAACCATATAATAAAAAGGAACATGAGGAAAATATCCAAAGATCATGTTATTTAAATGCCAGGACTCGCAGTAGAAGCATCTTGGGGATTCATCATATACTGTGCACCTTGGAAAACTCAAACAAAACATGCAACATAGAACCAAATAATAATCAAATACAAGGCATAATAACTGATATAAAAGAAGAAGAATACCATACTAAGGCCCCTTACTATGGATAAATATCTCTTATGTGTTTTCATAGAACCTCTATGTAATTAGGTCTTATTATTAGGGTCATCAAGATTATACTCCTATATAATGTTCATTTCCATCTAGGTAAAAGGAACACCAAGGAATACTAGGACCTCAACAGAGCATCTCACCATGCATTGATGAAGATGATCAAAACTTATCTTGATCACTATTACTTCTTTGGTAAGTCAAGGAATCCCACCAGTGCTCCTTCATCTACTCTTCCCCCTCAAGGAAAACTAGAGCTCCCAAAACCATGGAGAGTTTTCGCCCAACTAAATCTCCCACAGGTGGAGTGGTAGATTCCAAATCGAGGAGTCATTCTAGTAGGGGTAGAGGAATACTAGAGCATATAACCAAGGATATGAAAAATCTAGATGACTGTCCAAACATAACCACTTAAACAACAAAATAAATACATAAGACATCAGAGGATAAGATATCAAGGGTCACCCATAGATCAAGCCAATCCGTTTCATGAAGAATGAAAAAAGGGAGGAATAGAAAACCATAGGATCATAAGGATCAATGGATCAATATTAGGTATGAGGATGAAATAGATCAAATGGGAAAGTGGACCAAGGCTAATGGCACATGCTCAATGTATAAACCAAAAAAAAGTCCCACATGAGCTAATAAAAGAAGATCATGCACAATAATACATAAATCCAACATATAAAAATACCAAAAATTAAATGAAACTGAATATTATGACAGGAAAAAAACAAATGTGTAACACCCTGAATTTTGAGTATCATATAATGATGATATTATGCATTTAATTTTGTTAAATCATTTTAACCAAACAAAAATTTAAAGGATAAACATAAGGCACATTATTTTAATAAGAACACCGTAGTGTGTACAATACACCGAGATCAAAAGATTAATCATTCTAACGAAATATACCTATTAAAAACCCTATCAGAACTACTAGAAGACCCCCAATCACCACAACGAGGCCCAGTAAGTAAAGGAGATCCTTCGAGTCAACTAAATCAAAAAACATCACCACTTCCATCATAAAAACCATGTTGAGAATCAGCAGAATGGGAAGAACCATATTCTTACTTTTGAGTTTTAGGAAACTGTAGGGTTTGGTTTTATAGGACACTTTTTTGACAATTGCTCTAGTGACCATTGGATGCGATCAATTATAAAAAAATAGTCATTGGACCATGTTAGGATATGTGAAATTATTTAAATATTAATTATTTTCCAAATAATTGAGTTATTATTAAGGTTATAATTAAACCATCATTTATGAACTCTAAAAGGATATGGTGTAACACTTCATTTCACTGTTAAGTGATTTTGAAAAGAATTAAGGAATTCAAAACACTTTGTGAATTTTTCAAATACTAGGTAATGATTTTCTTTTCATAAATAATGTTATAAACTATGTTTAAGTTTTTCAAATTAAATTATGTTTTTATTGAACTATGTTTTTTAGGATACTAGTATATAAATTATAATTTAGGTTTATTATAATTTCCTTTTTGTAAATTATTTAGTTAGAAAAGGGGTTTAGTATTTTTAATTTTAGAAATACTTCTAACTAAAACGAGTTTATTTTTTATTCATTAATGTTTAAGAATATAAAATTATATATAGTTTTATTAAATGGATTGTTTCTTCTTCATAAAACGTTTTTTAGGGTAGATTTTTCCAAAAAAAAATCACCCACTAGGGCCAGCCCTTTTTGGCTAGGGCCGAGGGAGGCAGCTCACAAGAAGTGGCCAAGCATGACCCTCATCCCCAAGCCAAGTATGGCCTAATCTTGAGCAGAGGTTCCCTGAAGTGTTCTCGGGAGTGAGCAGAAGGTCATAGGTGTACCAGTGCGGGTGTGAGGTCACGACGAGGTCTAGCTAGGCCAAGGACTATGGGCGGGAGCCCGTTTATAGGTCCCCCTTCGTGACTGATGTTTTATTTCTGGGCACTCATTGTGAGGCCCGAGGTTATAAGGGAGGTGAAAACCACTCTTCGTTTCAATATGGGAAGCTTTTTTTGGGGAAAACACGATCTGGACCATTGGATCACGCCACACGCGATCTGGGCCGTTGTTTCCGATCCCACGCTCAACCCTCCATGACCGCATCTCTCTCCATAGTTTTGGTCAGCTGTTCAATCCAACATGATCTAATGCTGGTCGTTCGAGGTTTTTAAATTTCCACATCGAACTTAGACTGTCTGATGAAACTTAGATCTAACCTAAGCCGCTCAATTATTTTAAAACAATGGATGCATCTCATCCCTTGGATCGATGTTGGGTTCGATCTAGACCGTCTGTTTTCCCCTGCATTTCCCCTAGTCGCTTCTTCTTTTTCCTCTGTGCATGGGTTACAACAGTAACCCTACCCTATGGCACACCCCTCATTTTATTCACCTCTGATAGATGGGGACCCCCATGTCTCCTCGTTTTCTTCAAGCACGACACGCCCATTGAATGCAATTCAAGTGGGTACATTTTTGCGTTAAAGGTGGTGTGTGAGCTTTTGTATATAAATAACTAAGACCTCCCGGTTATTCTCTTTTGATCAAGTCTCCAGTGAGCCTGGCCAACCCTCCCTGATGTCCTCATTTCCCTAGTTTTTAATGTAAGAGTATTTATTTTTGCCTTGTTTTTCTTCTTTGAGAATATATACACTTACATATTTGAATATATATATATACATATATATATATATATTTAACATTACAGTTCAGTAAAAACATTCTTAAATGTTGAACCTAGGCCGTCGGGTTCTCTTGCATTCAAATAGCTTAATGAATGTAAGGATTATACCTGGCCTCATATTGTTGTTTTGAAAATAAATATATACTTTTGGTTATATGTATATACATCGGTTATATGCAGGAATGGTCATGACCTTTCTACTTCGATTATATGTAAAAATTATGTGTATAATTGTTCATGCACTTTACATATTCACATAAACTTAACTTCAAATTTAAATAATAAATAAATTTTGAAAATGTTATATGTATGATAGGGTTTTTATAAAATTATTTTTTTGTAGGTTTTCACAAACAAATTTTTATGACTAAGGGCCTGACCTGCCCTATTCAAAACATTGTTGAACTAATATTCATAGGGGATTAACACAAATGGGTGTACCAATCTTTCAGTTTGAGTTTGGGTACATACATATATTTTATATGTTGCATAAACCTTGATTTCAGTTTTTATGGTCCTTACACATTATGTCTTGAGTTTAGGTGGAGTTTTAAAAACATAAGAAATAGGGTGTTAAACAAATCTTATATCCACATTTAAGAGTAACTTATTATTTTTCCCTATATTTTAAATGATGTTTCTTATGGTGAAGATTCATTCATTCTATCATGGACATTATTCATTATTATGCAAAGGCATAACAATAATGCATGTTTTAGCATGTGCAAGCTCATAACCCTATTTGAGATTTTTGGTTCACCTTGTAATTAATAGGATGATAAAATTTTAGAATTTCAAGAACAATCTGGAATGTGATAAATTCAAGTATTCTTTTCCTTCAGTACCTTAGATGTCAATGTATGTGCCATAATATGCCTTTCTTCATTCCTTTTAATAACGATCATTTGATTGTTAGCTTAGTTTTTAATAATCTAGATGCCTGTCTCAATTATAAGATATGTAAATTCAAATACTATTACCAACTATGAATGAACTATTCAAGGTGGTATGGGACATATTGAATATACAACCCCATTTAAGTAATGTATTGATTTATGTGGCTCACATGAAAGTAAGTACATATTAAGGGTTCACCCTGATAGCACTCTAATGCATTGGGTAAAGAATTAATCTCTAGATATTACTAGCTTTACGATACCCTGGTGACTAACCTCGGTAATTTTTCTCTATTGACACCTTGGGGATGGACTTCGGTGCTATGCTCATGAATGTCTAAATGAAATGTTGAAGCCACATATTCAAGTCATGTTACAAGTTATTTTCAAGATGACATGCCTATTCTTTGACTACTCTTGCCCTTATGTTTTTATCAGGTTCATATTGATGTCATAAGTAAATGTTTGGGGCATGATTCGTGTAAAATAGTAACCAACATATGAAATTGAGGTTTTTTCCTTCACGCACAAATCTGATTATGTATTACTCTTAATGATTTAATTTGTGCTTAAAAATTCATACGTGATACTTGTTCAGGGTATCTTTTACTACCCCCTTTTGAAAATGTCATAATTTATTCATGTATTCCTTGAAAATATTAGTTGAGCACTTTTATGTTATGTTACATGTGATACAGATTTCTATAAGATAATTTTCATTGGATAAGTTTTTAAAAAATTCATTCAAAAGTTTCATTGGTTTATTTTAAAACCCTAAATAGGCATTCTTATTCTCACCCTACATTTTGAATATTAAATTTTCAGGTAACATCTTTTATCAGATGAAATATTTATGATGTTACTGGTTTCCCAGAGCCCAAACCGAACTCAATCCTCTGTATGGGACGTGATGTGTGTTTATCAGTGCATGTTTCTATTTTAAAATGACACATCATGTTTAGAAGGAATCAACTCCGGGTTTCTCTGGGGTCGGGTATTCAGATTTGGTATCAGAGGATTCGATTTGGATATCTCTGGAAAGCCAGAATTGAAAAAAAAAATATTTCAGTATTACTAAAAATTATTTTTCTTAATTTTCAGATGGAAAACAAAGGTACTAATCATTTTTATCATCCTAATGAGGCCATAGAAACCATAATTTTCATAACCATCCATGAAGATTTTATAAACTATTCCCATATCCGTATGTCGTGCAAACATCTCTATGATGTGTCAAACTCTTTCGGAGTACTTCAACTCTACTTAAGTGCGGGTCTAGATTACATATTTCTGATGCAGGCCCAGTTTCCATCTTACACATGATGAGGGAATTACTACAAGGGAATTTTTAGATGCTTCACCACAGAGGAAGGCATCTCGTCCCTCACGTATTTCCAAGAGTCTGTTGTAGAGGGAGATATCCAGGAAGCATACTTGTGTCAAGACTTTTTCTATGGCTATTTTGGTCAAATGATGGAATTCGGAATCCTTGAATACAAAGTATCTCGTTCTATATACAGACATCAAGTACATAGGGATGTCTCACAGTTTTACACTCCACATGTCAGACTATGGTGATACCATAAGTGCTCCCATGACATCGAACCTAATTGATCGGGTAGCATATAGTTTAGGGAGATAGAGAGTTTCGAGCTTGTCTTGGGAATTTGTGTGTTAGGGAACTGAGGAAAAAATTTGCCCCATTTTAAGTTGTGTACCAGTAGTTATATAAAAACATATTTTGTAATCACTTATTTCTTATGTATTTACTTTTTTTATACTTTTGGATGGATTTCATGTGATTGAACTCTCATATTAAACTTTTAGATGGAAGGACAAACCCACATGTTATCTATTACTACTGAGATACTGGATATTATTGCAATCAAAACCTCTGAAGATGAGTATTGTCCCTTCGCAAACCTAAGAGGAATGTGCAAGTAATTGTTTGAGGTGAAAAACAGTCTGGGGATTCTCCGCACCTGTCAAGGGAATGCTCCCATCTACTACATCATATGATCCGCACAATTCACCGATCATAAGTGGAGAGGAAAATACCATGAAGGGATCTTCCTGTGATTCACACTAGGCCAGAACTACACGGTGAGAGTAAAATTTCAAGAGGCTTTTTAGAGGGAAACGTTTATGTTCCCTACATGTACCACCTCCTCAGTGTTAGCCTGTACGACAATGTCTAAAACTTAGATGTTCTCGATCGAGACGTAATTCGGAAAGTTCTTCGTACGTTGGTCCATATGGACATTTCCAAACTTTGTACCATTTTAGCCTCCCTCTAGAAGCCTGAGTGTACGGAGCATGAGTTCAACCTCTTCTGCCCAAAGTGTATTTGGATCAGAGAACTAGAGGAGTTGAGCATCAGTTTGGGTGTTCTTCTGAACTCACCTGAGCATCCTCTATGATGGGGGATATGGTAGGAACAATAGAGAGCTTCCTTTTATCAAGGTTGTATGTAAGTAATTGCGGGGATGTAATTCTTTTATTGGAGGAGTAATGTAACACCCTGAATTTTGGGTATCATATAATGATGATATTATGAATTTACTTTTGTTAATGCCCTTTTAACAGAAAAAAAATATAAAGGATAAATATAAGCCTCTTTATTTAAATAAGAACACCGTAGTGTCTACAATACACCGAGATCAAAAAAGGAATCATGGTAACCAAAAATACCTATTAGAAACCCTATCAGAACTACTGGAAGAACCCCAATCACCACAACGATGCCCAATAAGTAAAGGAGATACTTCAAGTCAACTAAAGAAAAATCATCACCACTGTGATCATATAAACCGTACTGAGTATTAGTAGAAAGGGAAGCACCATCTTCTTCCTTTTGAGTTTAGGACATCGTAAGGTTTGGTTTTATAGGATACTTCTTTCGACGGTTGCTCTAGTGACTGTTGGAAGCTAACAGTTAAAAAAAATAGTCGTTGGACCTTGTTAAGATAAGTGAACTTATTTAAATACTAATTAGATTCAAAATAATTGAGTTATGATTATTGTTATAATTAAACCATCACTTATGAACTTTAAAAGGATATGGAGTAAAACATCACTTCACCCTTATGTGATTTTGAAAAGATATAAGGAATTCATAACACATTGTGATTTTTTCAAATACAATGTAACGATTTTCATTTATTAAATACTGTTATAAAATATGTTTTTGTTTTTCAAATTAAATTATTTTTTGATTGAACTATGTTTTCGTGGAGACTAGTATATAAATTAGAGTGTAAGTTTATTAAAATTTCCTTTTTTAGCTTTTTGAGTTAAAAAAGGGGTTTAGTATATTTAATATTAGAAATAATTCTAACTAAAACAAGTTTAATTTGTATTAATTAATGTTTAAGAATATAAAATTCTATATTATTTTAATAAGTGGATTTTTTCCTCTTCTTAAAACGTTTTTTAGTGTAACTTTTTCAAAAAAAATTGGCCCAATAGGGCCAGCCCTTTTTGGCTAGGGTCGAGGGAGACAAATCACATGAAGTGGCTGAGCTTGACTCTCATCCCCAAGCCATGGCCGGCTTGAGCTCGCTCAGAGGTTCCCAAAAGGGAGCTTGGGAGTGAGAAAGAGCGCATAGGTGCACCAGTGTGGGTGTGAGGTCATGGAGGGGTCTGGGTAGGACAAGGCCTGCAGGCGGGAGCCTGTGTATAGGGCCCCCTTCGTGGGTGTTGTGTGAATTCTGAGCACACGTTGGGAGGCCCAAGGTTATAAGGGAGGTGGAAACATCTCTCTGTTTCGATGCGGGAAGTAGTTTTTTGGGAAAAACCTGATTTGGACCATTGGATCATGTCGCGTGTGATCTGGAATGTTGTTTCCGATCACGTGCTTGACCCTTAGCGACCACATATCTCTCCATGGTTTTGGTCAATTGTTCAATCCAGCACAATCTATTCATTGTTGTTCGAGGTTTTTAAATATCTGCGTCGAACGTAGACAGTCTGATGAAACTTAGATCTAATCTAAGCTGCTCAATTATTTTAAAATAGCGGATGCATCTCATCCCTTGGATCAACGTTGGGATCGATCTAGACCGTCCGTTTTTTCCCAGAATTTCCCCTAGCCTCTTCTCCTTCTTCATCTACACATGGGTTACACCAGTAACCCTACCCTATGACACACCCCTAGTTTTCTTCACCTATTTCCGCCGATGACACCCATGTCTCCTTGTTTTCTTTAAGCACGACACCCCATATTGAATGCAATGAATGTGGGTACATTTCTTTGCATGGAAGGTGGTGTGTGAGATTTTTTATATAAATAAATGAGACCTCTCAGTTATTTTCTCTCATTTAAGTCTCCAGCGAGCCTGGCAAACCATCCTTGAGGTCCTCCTTTCCCTGGTTTTTAAAGTAAGGGTTTTTAGTTTTAGCTTGTTTTGCTTTTTTGAGAATATATACACTAATATATTTGAAAACAATATATTTTTAAACCTTACAGTTCAGTCCAAACGTTCTTAAATGTTGAACCAAGGCCTTCGGGTTCTCTTGCGTTCAAATATCTTAAAGAATGTAAGGATTATACCTGGCCTCGTTTTTTTGTTCTGGAAATACATATGTACTATTGGTTATATGTATAAACATAGGTTATAAGCAGGAATGGGCATGACCATTCCACTTCTATTATATGTATGATGTTTGTGTATAATTGTTCATGCACTACACGTATTCACATACACTTAATTTCATATTTAAATAATAAATAAATTTTGAAAATGTTATATATATGATCGGGTTTTTATAAAATTATTTTTTTGTGGTTTTCATAAACAAATTTTTATGACTAAGGGCATGACCTGCCCAATTCAGAATGTTGTTGAACTAATTTTCATAGGGGATTAAGACACATTGTTGTGCCAATATTTTTGTTTGAGTTCGGGTACATACATATATTTTAGATGTTGCGTGAAAATTTATTTCAGTTGTTATGGTCCTTACACATTAAGTCTTGAGTTTAGGTGGTGTTTTAATAACATAAGAAATAGGGTGTTAAACAAAACTTATATCCACATTTAAGTGTATCTTATTTGTTTTCCGTATGTTTTAAATGATGTTTCTTATGGTGAAGATTCATGCTTTCTATCATGGGAATTATTCAGTATTATGCAAAGTCATTACAATATTGAATGTTTTAGCATGTGCAAGTTCAAAACCCTAGTTGATATTTTTGGTTAACCTTGTAATCAATTGGATGATTAAATTTTAAAATTTCAAGAACAAACTTGAACGTGATAAATTCTAGTTTTCTATTCCTTTAGTACCTTATATGTCAATGTATGTGCCATAATCTGCCTTTTTTCTTTCCTTTTAATAACAGTCATATTATTTTTATCATGGTTTTTAATAATCTAGATGCCTTTCCCACTTATAAGATATGTAAATTCAACTACTATGACAAAAAATGAATGAAATATTCAAGGTGGTATCAGACATCTTTAATATACATCACAATTTAAGTAAATTATTGATTTATGTGGTTCACAAGAAAGTAAAGACATATTAAGGGTGTTCCCTAATAGTGCTCCCGTGCATTGGGTAAAAAATTAATCTCTAGAGATGACAAACAACCTGATACCCTCGTAAATAACCTTGGTAATTATTCTTTATAGAAACCTTGGGGATGAACCTCGGTGATTTGTTCATGAATGACTAAATGAAATATTTAAGCCACATATTCAAGTCATGTTACAAGTTCTTTTCAAGATGATATGCCTATAATTTCACTACTCTTTCCCTTATGTCTTTATCATGTTCTTGTTGATGTCATGAGTAAATGTTTGAGGAATGATTCATGTAAAATAGTAACCAACATATGAAATTGATTTTTTTTCCTTCACGTGCAACTCTGATTAAGTATTACTCTTAACGGTTTAATTTTTCCTTAAAAATTCATACATCACACCTGTTCAGAATATATTTTACTACCACTTTTTGAAAATGTCTTAATTGATTCATGTATTCCTTGAAAATCTTAGTTGAGCACTTTTATGTTATGTTACATGTGTTACACTTTTCTATATGAGAATGTTCTTTGTATAAGTTTTTAGAAAATTCTTTCAAAATCCTCATTGGTTTCTTTTAAACCCCTTACTAAGAATTCTTATTCTCACCCTATTATTTGAATTTTAAAATTTCAGGTAACAACTTTTATCAGATGAAACATTTATGAAGTTACCGGATTCCCAGAGACCGAACCGAACTCGATCGTCTGTATGGGACATGATGTGTGTTTATCAATGCATATATTTTTTTAAAACGACACATCATGTTCAGAAGGCACAGAATCCTATTTTTTTGGGGTCAGTTCTTCACATAATGCATGTAATTTAAATCATTTAATTTACAATATTGAGTGAATAATGTTCAAAAATCTCCACCATGTAGATGAAATGAATTAACATAAACACATGATATCCCTACATCACGTATAACACCCCATGATTTTACAGTATGTCACTTCTTAAATAAATTCATTTTCTTTGATATATTATGTTGTATTCTATACCAAAATATGTTTATGCTACACACAACAATGAGTTGTCTTGCGTTACATGCAAGACTGGGTTTTACCAAACAAAAATATATTATTAAAATATTATTATTTAATATAATTAGATATAACCTAGACATTAAGATAGTGGTTATGAATAGTATTAACTATCTTATGAAAATATATGGTTGAATTAATTGGTTTTAAATAAATTAAAAATGAATATATTATCCAACTAAATATATATGATATGTATTTTTAAAGAACTATTTTTATGATCACAATGGAATTTTTTTCTAATAAATTAAATTTATTACTATTATACAATAATATTAATGAAATAGATATTTTATATATTAAATAATTTTTTTATATTCATATAATATATTTGAGAGGTATAAGATAATAACAAACCCAATATTACACATAAAACCTATTTTTTATAAAAACAGTTTTATCATCATTTAATGGAGATCTTATTTTAAATCCATTTTTTGATAAATTTATGAATTAAATTTGAAAAAATAAACTTCATATTTTATATATAAATATAAAATTTTACTTTAGTTAATTTTTTGGTATTTTTCTGATAAGTTTCATGTTTTGATGAATAGTGAAAAATATTAAATTTTATTTGAAAACAACTTTTTTTCATCAAAATAATTTATAGTGTCAAATTATATTATTGAATGTTTTTAAAGTATAAATATATTATTTTTATCATTTAATACAATTTAGGTTATTTTAATCAATTTTACAATGAATTTAGATATAAAATTTTTTCAATCTTTTGTAGATTTAAACTTTAATAACTCATTTTCTCACACCGTCAACAAGAAAAATTTTAAATTAATTACTACAAATTCTATGTTTTGAATTATGAAAAATGGATTATATATTTTGAATTAGTGGTTCCAAATTATGTAAATAGGTTTCTTTTATTTTTGTTCATTTGAATAGTAAAATTTAGTAGTATTTTAATTACCACAGTTAAGGGTAAATTAGGTAATTATGGACATAAATGATATTATAAAATTACACCAACACTTGTCCTAATTTCATTAAATGAGTGGTTTTCTACCAAAATCATCATTAGGCCGAAATTATACTCTTTTTAAGCTACTTTTATGGGAATAAGACATTTATTATATTTTATTTAAAGATATGTTAAAAATGCCATACTCATGTTTTTAATAAGTATTACATTTTTAATACATCGTTATAGAAAAGATAAATTAGACTATACATATTCATTGGAAAGATAATAAATTTATCATCATAATGATAATTTATTTAAACTTTTTAGATAAGAAATAATTTAATTAAATTCAATCATAATAATGACATAGTAATTGTTTAATTAATGGAAATAAAAAATAAATGATATTAAAAACATTAAAATAAATAAAATATGACATAATTAATGAAATCCATGAGTTTTATATACAATTTAGAAATGTTAGTGATATATTATAAGTTTTGGTTCGATGTTATCATGATATTAGGATATTTTTTACAAAGAAAAATATTGAATAGTATAAAAAATGAAAAAAATGATGCTTAAAAATAAATAATATTTTATTAAATGATATAAAATTCATAAAAATATAAATTCAGCCAAATAACTTCAATAAGGTTAAATATTTCTTCAATGGTCCATTTGGGGTTCTTTTATCATTTTATAGTAACTATATTGTCCCTAAAGAGTAAAAAAATATTGTCATGGTAAGAGTTAAAGGGTTTAACTGAGGGTTAAAGAAAAATGATAAGGTTAACATTGTGACATAAACATGTCTAAAAATTATTTTTTTGAGAGGATTTATACCCATAATCATGTTAGGTTTTAAATAACTCACTTCTAATTCATTTTTAATTAAAAAAATAATATATATTAATTTTATATTTTGGGATTTTCCTAAAATGACCCACCTAAATTATAAAAGGGAACACTCTCCCTCACTTCATTACAACAATTTGAACCTTCTAGATCGACCGAACCCTACACATATATCTTCTTAACTTCCATAAACACATATTAGAGGTTCTGGTCTTCTCAAAAGACTAACCCTAGCGTCTCTAAGAGGATATCTGTAGAGACCCAACCCCAGAAGGCCCAAAGTTGGTGTCTACTACTATTTCATTGACATGATTACAAGGAATTAAATCTCATAGGACTGAGAGTTTAGTAGTCTTGATAAAATAGATATATACATGAGAAAATAATAAACTAATTACTTCATATTTTTCTTCTTCTATCTAAATAAATAACTTTGAGGATAACTCTAATCTAGTTAGTAAATCCCTACATATATTTCATTGTATGTCTCTTGGATTCCTAGGTAAATAAATATAATAAGGGTGAGATAAAATGATTAGTTAGGTCAAAATATGGTGTAATAAATAACAAATCAATGAGAATAATAATTATGAAATGGTGAATAACATAATTCACATGCCATATAATCAATAATCTGTGAAAGAGGTGCATAAACAACATGACAAGGTAATAAATGAAAACACATAACATTAAAATAACTAATTAAGAAAAAAGAAATATTGAAAGGTAAGAAAATAAAACACATACTATCTAAATAATTAAAAATGAAATAAATCCATAGATATGTTGACAAATAATCTCATAGATGAATAATAAATGAAACTAAATTATGTAAATGCTTTCTTAATGGATGTCATGTCTAAGGCACATGAAAACCTATACCGTCAAGACCTTTCACATGAATGTTTAAAATATTCTGATTTTCACAAATAAGTTGTCTCATGAGAACCTATCGATGCATTTAGGATCTATATAATGTTTAGTCTCCTCCCATCATTTATTTTCAAAATTATTCCTCAATTTGAATAATCAAAATAAATAATATGCCTTATCAAATATATCTATTGAATAAAGAAGACAAATCTATCAATATTTTCTGAAATAATAAAATAATTGTCAATGTAGAAATCATATGTAAAATGGTATCTGGTTTATCAATTCTAATAAAACACTGACAATATGAGTGCGGTTAAAAGTTCAAAACGTTATCAGTGCTTAAAAACCACTGTTAAAGTCCCCCTTTAACAATGATAAAAAAATTGGTCAAAGGGTCCTTTAACAACAATTTTTCAATGATGTTAAAGGGGGCCTTTAATAACACTTTTTTAGTGATTATAAAGGTAGCACTGATAAAGGGGTAAAATCATATTTTTTGGACACCTATGAGCTTGACCCCCATTATCAGTGCTTCAACGAACCCTTTAATAGCGGTCCAACCCCCCCCCCCCCCCTTATCATTGCTTTTCACCTCGCCACCTTTTATCATCACTTTTTTAATTTTTATCCTTATGTGCAACTTCATGGATTCAAACCCTATACCTCTCCTTTGAAGATAGAACACCTTTACCACTACACTATGTTGTTTTGTTGTCTATTTTATGATATTTCTGTTTATATATATATATACATATAGTTATATAATTATTTTGAAATACATTTATACAATATATATATGTGTGTGTGTCTGTGATATATATATACTTTTATTTATTTAAATATATTATATATTATATTCATTTATATATAATAGAATAGAATATAAATATATATCTCTTTATTAATACACACATATGTATATGTATATATATTGTAAAAATGGCTAGATATTATATTAAATACATCTTTCGAATATGTATTTATTTACATATATTAGAATATGCATTTTTACGTAAATTTGTTGATATATGTATTTATATGAGAGATTTATTATAAGTAAACATAAGAAACATGAATATATTTAATTATAATTAAAATTAAATTATGAAAAATGATAAATTTTCAAACCCATAATATCAATATAAATGTAATACCAAGGAATAAAATTAATCACCACCAAAAAAGGCAATAATCCCCCCTTAAAATAGGTTGAAAATCCATCAAATGTCAAAAAATCAGGGTATCCTGACTAAAAACTCTATTTTTGAGATCTTATAAGATTTTTTGGCCTTTATACATGTGATAGAGGTTTACCATTGTCACTAATGGTGTAGATATAATCAAAAAATTTGATTTGATATGTGGTAGATCATAAATGGACACCTAGATCAAGAGTTATCACTGTTTGAAGTTTGAGTTACGTTTTCAAATTATTTTAGATATTTTATTATTTTTTTAATTTTCTATCTTCAAATTGATATTAAATGAAAATTAATCAGAAATAATAAGTAAATTAATAATTAAAAAAATTTATTTATTTATTTTGTAATCCATTTTCTCAAAATTACTTATATATTAAGTGTAAAATTCTATTTACATTATCTAAAACATATTTTTAAAAATATATCTTATATTTATATCAATATAAATATATTTATATATTAATATATTATTCTTAAGGAATTTTTTTAAGTATACCATTATCATTGATAAAAAAAGTGTTGATAAAGAGTGGTCTTTATCAGTGCTTCTTAAAAAGCACTCATAAGGACCCCCCTTTAACAGTGTTTTTCTACAAGTGCTGTTAAAAGATCCCATTTATCTGTGATTTTTTAAAATTGTTAATAAAGTTCCCCCTTTAACAATTTTTTTATCATTATTAAATACCTCCTTTAATAATGTTTTTTTATCCCTAACAAAGGGGTCCTTTAACAACATTTTTAGCTAGCGCTGTTAATACCCTAGTATTGGATAAACCTAGTTTTGTAGTAGTTTTTGTTGATGCTGATGAATAGAAATACTATAAAACGATCTTTAAAAAAATTGGGGAAATATCCTATGATTATGAAAACCTTTTGGGAAAAATTTTCTTTGAAATTAAATTTTGAAAAAAATTTCTTTATAAAGTAGCCTTTCAGACATGAAAGGGAAGCTTCAATGAAATAATAATAGGTAAATATGTACTTGTCATGTGAGGTAAAAGAAAATTCTATTTGCACGGTTAAAGGTATGAAAAATACACTGTTTTAAAAGATAAAATAATACTCCTTTGGAAAAAATGGTAAAAGACAAAAAGGAAAAAAAATTCTTTACCAAATAATTTTAAAAATATTTTTGAAAACATTTTATTAAAACATTATTTTTAATCGAAAACAGGTTCTCCAACTAAAGATATAAATAAATTTCGGTTTTCATAAAAAAATTTATAAAACCTTATAAGTACCAAAGAGTGTAAAAATGGTAGTAATACTTGAAAATAGTCATGAATAACTAGATAATAATGAAAGGGTTTGTTGAAAAATTGTTATAAAATTTCCTCTAATCGAAGTTCCATTGCAATATCATTAGTACTATTCTTGAGGAAAATAATCTTTACACATCCCAAGGTGTCCCATACAACTTTGAAATTTTTTAAATCATAAGCCACAAGAAGTAATAATATTGAATGGAATTTTCAAATAAAATGATGATAAAATAATTCAAGATATTATATTTCAAAATGTGTAGTATATACACCACACAAAATAATCAAATTTTGAATATAAAATTTATCTCACAGATGTAAAAAGTGAGATGAGAATCCATTACCTTGAGTTTCTATTTGGGTGAACATATTTTCAATTCTTGTATAATATACATATTTTAATTTTCTAATTTATTGAGAAACTATTTCAAGTTTATAATTAATTTTATTTCACTTTTAACTATGTTTTATACAACTACTTGAAAAAAATTTACATTGGGTGTTTAAAAAAAATTAGGATTATGTGTCAAAAACAACTTTGGTAGGCCAATTATGGTTAAAGGAGTCATTATATAACATCTCAAAAATAATAATCATGATATAAGTATCATATTTATTTCATTAATCATGCATTTAAAATAAATCATTAAATATGGTTAGGAAAAACGAACCAACATTACAATCATAGAGATGTTAGGTTATACGTACGCATGAGTAATTATCTTATTTTTGAATGATCGTTATGGAGGGAAGGTAAGTAACACCATATCTCTGCAAAGTGAGCATTATGTCATAAATAACATATTATTAAATCATATATAAATTTATATAGAATTATTGTGATGTAAAATGAATCACATCGTGTTAAGGAGACGATAGTCCACATGTCAATGAACGACAATATCACTTTTTAAGTGTGTGAAAGGGTAATAAAGAAAAAGAAATAAATATATATATATATATAGTATATATACAGAAAGTTAATTTTTTCATTAATATAATATAATGTTTTTATGTGACATATTTTTAATTATAATCATCATTTATACATTCCATGGATCTCGTGAACAAAGAACATCGCTTTGAGGGGGCAGTAATCCACACTTCCTCAAACAATGTTATCGTATTAAAAAATGGAAAGTATTAAAGGTATGTGTTATAAAAAAATTAAAGAAGTACATAGAAATAATAAATATCATATATATCATATATAAACAGAGTGTCCATCATAATTTCCAACAATGAATGTTGGTAAAGGAAAATGAACAATCATCATTTCATGACGTAGTAGTTTGTCGTACACAAAAATAATATGTTGGTTACCCATTAGATGGAAGTGTGTGTAAGTGTAGGTATAACCTTTAGAATAACAAAATACTCGTATATTAAGGATAATTTTGTTTATATATAATAATTTAATAAGAATATATGAGGGGTTGGAGAATGGAAATAAAACTAGAAAGCTGGAGAGAAGACATTACCTCTTAATCAGGTAACTACTTTTTGTTTCTGCAAAAAGGATTCCTTGGAAGGATTTATACTAAAATGGAGGCTTAAATTTCTAGTGGAGGGATGTTGGAAAGCTATATGGGAAGATATTTTTCAAATCTAAGTGGTTTGAGATGTGTCAAGAATGGGGAGAGGTGGCGGCCTTTTATATGGGAGGAAAATGACTCACTTGGTCTTTTGAAACCAAGTTAGGTGTACCCATTATTTAACTAAAAAAATGTCATAAAAACCAACAAAACTCAATAATGGAAGGTTAATGACCTATTTATGTCCATAAAAGGGGTTTTGGAGATGTTCCTTGGACATTTGGCCCCTTAAGGTAAAGGTTTAGTCATTTATTAAGCTTAATTTTACCTTAATAGTTGTAATTTATTTTAATTACTTTCACTAATATTTTTATAAAAAACATATTCATTCTTATTAGAAATTACAAATTATTTTTATTCCAAATATGGAATCCATTTTTTCAAATTCAAATCATAGAAGTGGTAGAAATTAATTTAAATTTAATCTTGAAGATGGGATGACAATCATGTTTCCAAGGTAAAAAGGTATGAAAGTTTTTTATTTTTTATAATCAACCTAAAAATAATATTATTCCAATGACATAAATTGTATTAATTTATAAAAATATTATCTAATTAAACTTACAACCAACTAAAAATATAATTTAACCTTATAAATAAATTAGATAAAAAAGTAGTTTTGAACTAAAATATAGTTTTTTAACTATTCATTAAATATGAAATGTATCAAACAAATATCAAAAATTCACCCTAAAATAATTATTATATTTATATTTCCATGATTAAGTTTATTTTTACATATTAAATCAACTAAAGTGTCAAGATTATAATTTAAAATGGGTTCTCTATTAAAATGTGGTAATATTTCCTTTATAAAAATATAGGTTTTATATTTAAAATTGGGTTTATTCTTATCTTATGCATATCAAACATAATGGATTAATATAAAAAATATTATATTTCATAAATCACATATGTATTTCATTAAAATCATTCATTAATTTTAATTATCTATTTTTATTAAGACAAAACTTCTTTGGATGTATATAAAAAATAATATTTCTTTTTTATACCCAATTGGTTCTTATTTTCATTTATCATTAGTAGGTAATGAATGAATTCATTTTATATTTATATAAACCAAATATTTTCATAAGTTAGTTTATACTATTTATAACTACTAATAGAATGGCTAGGTTATATCATATTATATTAAATAATAATATTTTAATAATCCATTATTATTTGGTGAAAATCGGTCTTGCGTGTGATGGAAACTATCAAGGAAAATCATTTTTGCATGTAACACAAGCTATAGAGGAAGGAAACTCTTGCATGTAAAATAATCAATCAAGGAAGGCCTCTCTTGAATGCAACACAAGCTAACTCGGTGTTTCATGTATTGAAATACATAAAATCTATTTTAAATAGTAAATATTTTATAAATTATCTAGATATTATATTACCTTACGTGTTCGGTGTCGCGTGTCATACACGCTGTTGAATAAAAGGTTCTTACGTTAGATTTTCAGTTCATCAGATTATCCCCTCCTTATTTAAATTACATCCTCACAATTTAAACTCTATCATGGTGATATATTGTTTGATACATCCTATGTTTGAAATCCCACATAATGAGAAGGGTTTATAATTCATTTTATATAAAAGAAAGAGTAGAAAGTACATAGGTCACATGGACTACCATGTAGCTAGGTCTCTAAGTAGAAGAACCTCAGTTAAATGTAGAGATACGTACTTGCAGGAACAATATATATATTTATAAAGAGTGAATGGGGTCATCAATCAAAAACAAGTGAATGATCAATGGAATGTTGAGGACCTCAGAGCCATAAATCTTTGATGATTTAGAAGACCATAGATTCAACAGAAATTAATATATTAGGAAAACATTTTATTTTTAATACATTTTCCTAATGTTGGGTAATTATTTTACTACTTAAGAATATAATGAAATATTCTTACATGATAGGTTTCAATTTCATATGAAAAATCCTAAATTTTGGTTGTGCTTTGATCAAATTCTAATTCATTACATTACTCTTAGAAATTAATTACCAAAAATGAATTGTTTATGCCTGAAGCACTAAAAGAAACATTTAATGAATCGTGAGGCCTATAAAAGGGTGAAAATTATAACTATTTTCTTTAACTATCTTACAAAACCAATATGGTTAATAGATTAATATCTAATCCTCAAAAGTGAAACTTCTAGTTTATCAGTAGCATTTATTCATCAACTTTTTCAACTAAAAATAAGGGAAAATTAACCACTAAATTAAATAGGTTAGTAGTTGGAATGAAACCCTTATCATCCTTTGGTCATGGGGTTAAGACACGCAACCTTGCCAGATTTGATTGGTTATCACCCATCTTATAGGTTATCCTTTTCTCAATCAAAATTAATATAATTCCTAAAATAAATATGATGGAAATCTTTAAAATTATGATATTCACAAAATAGAAATTTAAATACATTATTCAATACAACCCAAATACATAAATACTTCATCCACTTATTTCCACATAGATCATTCCTTAGTCTAGAGTTTATACATAATATAATTTATTGGATTTTTAAATCATGATACCCTATTTTCAATCTAAATATCCTATTTTTAACCTAGGTTATTCATTGTCAAAATCCTTCTTGGTGGGTTTTAAAGAAAATGTAAATTATCCTATACATATCCCCCAGGATTTTCGAAGCAGTTGTGTAGTAAGGCTCGTTGTTGTTTACCAGGTTACCCCATGTTAGGCTCAAAATACCTTGTCATAGTTATTAATCCTAGCTACATATGTATCTAAACCAAATACACTTGTTGTATCTATTCATGGATGTATTGCTATAAAGAACCACATAATCTATACCTTACCAAAATTCTAGGATTTTATTCTATACTTATCCAAAAATTCTACCTTAAGTCTATGTTCTCAAACCTATGTTTTCCTAAATCCAGTTCCCAAGGATGATACTAAACTTCCTCTGAAACCAATAGATGTTTCTGGCCCATGAAGGCCCAGAGTCGGTGTCTACTACTATTACATTGGAAATATTACAAGGAATTAAATCCCGAAGGATCGAGAGTTTAGTATTCTTGGTAAATTAGATACATACATGTGAAAATAATACACTATTTAAAACATAATTTTTCATTCTTTCTAAATAAATAGCTTCAAGGATAAATCTAATCCGTCTAGTAAATCCCTGTTTATCTTTCAAAGTACGCTTCTTGGATTACTAGGGAAATAGACATAAAAAAGGATTATTTCAAATTATCAGTAAGGAAAAAATATAGCAGACGTAATAATGAATCAATGAGAATAATAATTATGACATGGTGAATAACTGAACTCACATTCCATATAATCAATAAACTGAGATGGAATTTCACTATATAATCAATAAACTGAGAAGGAAGTTCATAAATATTATGGAAAGGTAATAATTGAAAACACATTTCATTAAAATAACTAGATAAGGAAAAATAAATATTACAAGGTAAGAAAGCGAAACACATTATATCTAAATAACTGAAAATGAAATGTATTCATAGATATGTCGATGTAAATATCATAGATGAATAATAACTAAAACTAAATGAGGGAAATGATTTCTTTAATAGGCATCATTCTTGAGGCACATGAAAACCTATACCATCAATACCATTCACAAGACGGTTTAAACAATTCTAATTTCTGAAACTAATTTTTCTCATGAGAGCCTATTGATTCATTGAGGACCTATATAAATTTCGGGCTCCTCCTGTTATTGTTTGTCCAAATCATTCCTCATATCGAATTATCAAAATAAATAATATGCCCTATAAAATATCTATATTGAATAATGGATATGAAATTATCGATATTTCCCCAAATAATAAACTAACTATCAAAGTAGACGGAGTATGTAAAATGTTATAGGGTTTAGGTAATAGCAATATACATGATGAATGAAATGGATAATTAGGGGGAAATTCAATGTTCCATGATCATAGATGATTGAATATTTCAAGGGGAATAATAAATGATTCAAATAAGTGAATGTGAATACTATCCTTGGACAAATAAATAATAAGCCACCCAGAGGAAGAATAAGGATGGTATCAATAATGAAATCTCAAGTGGAGTAAAAATAAATGGTTATTGTTGATGATTAATTGAAATACTATAAAATGATATTTAAAAAATTCCTTGAGGAAAATATCCTTTTATTAAGAAAAACCGTTTGGAAATATTTTTCTATGAAAATAACATTCAAAAAAATATTCTTTAAAAGTTAAACTTTTATACATGAAAAGTAAGCTTCAAATAAATTATGGACGATAAATCTTTACTTTTCATATGAGGTAAAAGAAAATTCTTTTTTCATTGTTAAAGGTTAAAAAATGAATTGTTCATAATGTGATAAGATGATTCCTTTGAAAATGATGGTAAATGAAAAAAAGGGTAAAAGTTTGATTCCCAAATCATTTTAAAAACATTTATAAATTATTTTTATTAAAACATGTGTTTTAGAAGAAAACAGTTTCTCTGACTAAAGAGAGAAATAAAGTATAGTTTTCTTTAAAACATTTTATAAAAAATTTTGAGTAGCAAAGTGTGGAAAATGTAGTACTAATACTTGAAAATGGTCATGAATAACCAGATAATAATGAAAGGTTTCATTGAAAAATGGATATATAATATCCTAGAAAGGAAATTCCATTGAAAGCTAATTAGTACTAGTCATAAGGAAAATAATCTTTAAACATCCCAAAGTGTCCTATACCACTCTAAAACAATTTAAATCATAAGCCCGGTGAAGGATTAATATTTATTGAATATTTTAAATACAATAACGAAAAAATAATTACTGATATAATATATCAAAATGGGTAGTAGATACACCACACAAAATAATTTAATTTTGAACATGACATTTCTCTCATAGATGTAAAAAGTGAGATGTTAAAACCTTACCTTGAGTTTCATTTTTGGAGAACGTCCTTTGACTTCCTGTATAACAAACATATGTTAATTTTCATATTTCTTGAGAAAATTTTTCATGTTTAACATTACTTTTATTTCACTTTATATTATGTTGTATACAACTACTTAAACAATTCTATTTACATCGGTTGTTTACACAAAATTCGGATTATGTGTCAAAAACAACATTGGTAGGTCAACTATTGTCAAAGGGGCCATTATATGACATCTACAAAATAATAATCATGAAAAAATTATCATATTCGTTCATTAATTATATCCTTTCAAATAAATTATTAAATATGGTTACAAAAAAAGAACCAACATTACAATCATGGTGACGGTAGGCCGTACGTGCGCATGAGCGGCGTTCTTATTTTTCAATGATCGATATGGAAAGAAGGTAAGTAACACCAAATATTATCAGAATGACCAATATAACATAAATACTAAATTATATAATCATATATACTTATATATATAATTATTGTGGTGTAAAACATTTCACATCGTGTCGAGGAGGTAGTAGTCTACACATCTATGAACGACGTTATCACTTTTTAAGTGGGTGAAAGGGTAATAAAGAAATTGCTATATATATAGTATATTTCCAAAAATGTAATTATTTTATTTATATCATATAGAGGTTGTTTTTTTCACATATTTCTAATTATAATCATTCTTTATACATTCAACGGATTGTGTGAATGAATCACATCACTTTGAGGGGGCGGTAGTCCACACATCCCCAAAAGATGTTATCGTATTAATGAAAAATAGAAATTATTAAAGGTGTGTATTATAAATGGATTAAATTAGAATAAAGAATTAATAATTATCATTTATATCATATAAAAATATATTTTCCATCATAATGTCCAACTATGAATGTTGGTGAAGAAAAATTAACAATCTTCGTTTTGTGAGGCAATATTTCACTATACACATAGACAATATGTTCATTACCCATTAAAATTTATTATGTGTAAGTGTAGGTATAACCCTTAGAATAAAAAATACTATTATATTGAGGATATGGTTTTTTATACCATAATCAAATAATAATATGTGGGGGGTTGGATAATGGAAATAAAACTAAAAATATTGAGAGAATATGTTACCTCTTAATCGGGTAACTACTTTTGGTTTATACCAAAAGGATTCCTTGTAAGGATTTATAACCAAAGGGAGGATTCAAGGTCTAGGGGAGGGATTTTGGGAATCTATATGGGAAAATATTGGTTGAAACTAATTGGTTTGAGAGGTGTGACGAATGATGAGAGGTTGTGACTTTTTATAAGGGAGGAAAAGGACTCACTTGGTATTTTGAAAAATGTTAGGTTTACCCACATTTTTATCTAACAAAAAAGTCATAAAAACAAACCAATCTCAATAATGCAAGTTTAATGGACTAATTATTTCCATAAAATATTTTTTGGACAAATCATGAACTTGAGCCATACTCTGTGGATATGAAAGTTGATATGTCACTAATCCTACGCGATCAGGGATCTCAAAGGGGTCAATATTCCTCGGGCTAAAACATCCATTTCATTAAAAAGTGTATGAATCTCTTCCATGGTTATATTCAATGTAAAATTTTTTCTCTAACATCAAAATTAATGTCCCTTCGGTAGTAGTCAGTATAACTCTTTTACAGACTCTAGGTAGCTTTTATATGTTTTTGTATGGATTGAAACTTCTTTTTCATCACTTTCATTAGATCAGGTCCATGTATCTTTCATTCCACAACTTCATCCCAAAAAACGCTGAGTTCTACATTGCTTTACATTCAATGATTCATATAGATCCATTTAAATACTTGAGTGGTAGTTGTTTTTATATGATAACTCAACCAATGGGATATGATGATCACATCATCCATTAAATTCCATCAAGCGTGATCTTAGCATGTTCTCAAGTGTTTGAATAGTACCTTTAGATTTTCTATCAGTTTAGGGGTGATAGGTCATGTTAAAATTTAATTTAGTACAAAAATATTATTGAATTCTTCTATAGAATTTAGAGATGATCCTTGGATCATAATCAAATATGATCGAAAGGGGAACCCCGTGAAACCTCACCATTTCCTTCAAATATATCTTGGAAATTTTTTCAAGTGAGAAATCTTCCCAAATAGTGATAAAGTGGTCAGTCTTGGTGAGTCGATCCACCACAAAGCATATCTTATTTTTATGTGGATGTTTTTGGGAGACTGGTGATAAAGTCCATGGTGATATTCACCAATTTCCACATGGTTATAAGAAATGGTTTCATCATCCCATTGGAATTTTTTCACTCTATTTAACTTTATGGCATACCAAACACCTTGATATATACTCCGTAATCTCTTTCTTCATGTTGTCCCATCAAAAGTGTTCTCAAAGATCATAGTACATATTGGTACTTCTGGGGTGGTGTAGAAAGATAGGCTATGTGCATTATACAATACCATGGTCTTTATCTCAGGTGATGAAGGAACACAAATCCTCATTAAAATATAAATTATACAATCATCATCAATTTGTAACTCATGTAACTCCCCTTCATTTATTGATTTCAACTTTTTTTAGCTCTAGATCATCCCTTTATGTTTCCTTGATCTTCTGTTAGATAGCTGGTTGAGAAATCATTTGGGAGAGGTAAGATGTATTCATTATCGTTATGATTTCAAGATATATCCTGCTCATATACAAGAAGATAAGGTCTCTCTCAATTTGCATCCTGGATATAGTAGCATGTTTTTTTCAGTTAAGAGCATCATCTACCTTATTCTCCTTTCTCAGATTGTAGCGAATAGAGAAATCATACTCCATGATTAGATCAAACCATTTTGTTTGATTCATATTGATATACTTCTAAGTGAATATATACTTTAGACTCTTATTATCAATATATATGTCAAAATTATCACCATAATGATAGTGTGACCAAATATTTAGAGAAAATATCATATCTTCTAACTCTAGATCATGCACCAGGCAGTTCTTCTCATGGATCTTTAACAATCATGAGTTGTAGGATATTAATTTATCATTCTACATGAGTACACAACCCAAGAAGTTCTTTGAATCATCACTATATATCAAAAAACCATCTCCAATTATTTATTGTGTGAGTACATGTTAAGACCAAGATGATAAGGATGACTATCATATTTAGGTATTATATTTTGTTTTCAAGGAAGTTTAAGAAAAAAATAAATCACCTCACATTTTATTTGCTGAAAATCAGACTGACCATCGTATTCAAGAAAATAAGACTCTCAATGGTTAAGAATGTCCATTGTATTGGGAATATGTTTTCAGGATGAAGAGGATCATTATACTCACCCTATGTCTAGAATGAAAGGTTTAATTGTAATGGGGAAAAATCAGAGTCTTCCTGACTTCGATGAAAATGTGATGATGCTTTGATGATCTTGGAGATCTCATAAATTATTAGTAAGATATAAAACTAGTGATGAATAATTGATGAAATAAATAGAATAATAAGATTCTATCAATCATATTCATTTTGATTTTAATCATACCAATCGTATTCAGGTTGAGAAGGAAAGAATGAATTTGAAAAAATATAGGTATGTAGAAACACATTTCTTTGTAGGTCATATGATGATGAAGTTGATATTCAACATAATCAAAGTCATGAAGGAATTAAGGGTACTTTCTGAAAGATTACAAATGAATAAATTTGATAAATTTGAATCATTCCAGTCTCAAGATCATCATAATGATTTTTCTGGATGAATAATTGTTTAATGTCAAATGAGGATGATCGTAATGAAGGTGCTAATTTTTAGTTAATCTAATTTCCAAAAAGATTTAAATCCTCAAAGAAAGAAGTTAGCAAGCATAATATTCAAAAAAGAAATAAGATCTTAATGTTTATCCATTGGAGATATTATGTCATCATATTAATCAATGGATGAATTTTTTGTGATAAAAATTGACCGGTATCATATTTAGAAGAGAAAGAAGTTTCTGAAGTTGAAGATGCCGATACCGGTCATTCGGACTCGGTATGCCATCATAATCATCATAGGAAGAATTGTTTGAAACTAATTAATGTAAAGAAAATGAAAATTATGTGGTGGAAAATATGAAGAATATATTCAGATATTTATCAATAATGAAGTCAACCATTTAAAATAGGTTTAAAAACATCATTTATTATTCAAGTGGGTCAAGAGAAGAGATAAAGAAGAATATATTATTTTACATTTTTCTTCATCGTAATGAGGTTGTTCATAATGATAAATCAGAATGGAAAATTAGAATCAGACTAATGTTTTTAAAGAAATTATAATGTATAGATAAAGCTATTTGAAGAATCATGATGGTTCGAGAAGTTTTGAGAAGAGTTTATGAAGGCAAGATGCACATGAAATTCAAAGGAACATATAGATTTGTAAAATGTAATTGAGAGGAAAAATTTTCTGGAATCCCACCCAAACCTTTTTTTGGGTGAGTATAAAAGAGAATTTACATTGTAAATTATGATAGATTTACTATTCAGGGTACATAAGAGACAAGGCAGAGCTTTAGAAAGAATAAGAGGTTTCCTAATTTAATTTTGTTGAAGAAGTATTTTAGATAGAAGAATCATATGAGGAGAGTCAATATTGTATTCAACTGGTCATCGTATTGGGATGAATCATCAGACTAGAAAAATTGTATTGGGATTTCTAGATTGAATAAGAAATGGTTCATAATTTTCTCAAATATATTCCAAAAAAGTCATATATTTTTCTTATTGATCAATTAGTCTTGGAGAATCAGACTACGTTTTATAACAATGTCCATAAAAGTTCTTACCAACATCTAGGTAAGAAAGTAAAAAAAATTTATAAACAGGAACACATTTGTAAACGTTGATAAAGAACAATCATAACGTGTTTTGTTACAAAAATTTGTAATACATCATTTGTTATAGAAGGATAATATGCACTATGGAATTCTTTACATAGTGACACACAAGTGAAAGGGCATATCCTACTCAATGTATTCCACACAAAATGATTGTATTCTAGTGGATTTTGTGGTATTAGATCATTTTCAAACAATACCAAGGATGTAGATATCCTTATTGAATAATAAACCTTGTAAGTTCTTGTGTTCTTATAGATGTGGGTTTTAATTATTTTCAATAGGAAAAGAATTATTATATATGAGGAAAATGTTTTTAATAAGTAAGGAAATATAAAAGAAAAATATATCACTAATTCACCCTTCCCCCTCTCAGTGATAAAATTACCATGACTGTGCAACTACTATTAGTATGAGGGATAGGTTCCCTTTATTTATTCTTTGTTGAAGTTTTGACGAGAAGTTGGTGGATAATTTAAATTGTGTCAACAATATTGGAATCCTGGTTTTCTAAGGTAAAAGTTATCATATCTGGAAAGATATAATGTTCCCCCGTCTTATGTCTATTAGATATGATTTTCTTGAAGATGTAAAGGATGTATTTCCTCATATTGATGATAATGTTAATCTTAATATATTGATAAGAATAATATTGAGAGTGATGTAAGGGACAAGAATTATTTATTATCATCACTTTATAAATGTGAATTTTTAAGGGTGAATGGTGTTTCCACAGCTAAAGGTATACGGGATAAGCTGAAAAACATTTATGAAGGCAATACAAAAGTGAAGAAGAAAAATTACAAATCTAGAGGCTGAAGTAATAAGACTTGAAAATGGGTGGGTATGAATCTATTAGGGACTTATTTACCAGGATAAATATCATCATCAACACTATCAGATGTCTTAGTTAAATACTTGAGGATTATATATTTATTAAAATGATATTATGAATAATTCCTGACAATTTTTATGTTATAGTTTATTAATTAGAAGATTCATATCAAAAAAATTATCTATAGATGATTTTTATAGAACAGTCATCACTTATAAAATAATAAGGTATAGAGATATGGAAATAAAAATAAAATTTTATAGAGAAATTTCATTCAAGTCTGCGAAGAAAGAGAATTCAAAGAAGATTATTATTAAAGAATAAGGTGGTTATTTTGATTTTAAAAATGAGGTATGTAAAAATCATTATGATATTTTATCCTTTTTTTCTAAAAATGTGAAAAGAGGTATAGGTATATATAATGGGAATTTTCCCTTGAAATGTTATGAATATAGATTCATTGGGCACATAAAAAAAATTTCCACAATGAAATAATGAAAAAGACGGTGATGAAGTGGAAATAAGGCCAAGAAGGTCATGAAATAAATAGGGTGGAAAAGAAAATTTTATTCCATAGGGAAGGGTAAAAAATTCACAAAATCTAAAAGGTGTATTTTCTTATCTAAAGATAAATAATAATAAGATAGTAAAGCTAAATCCAAAAAATATACTGAGCATGTTGGTGAGAATACTTTTAGTATAACAATTAATGTTTGAGAATTAAGAATCAGCAGTTCTAATTAAGAAAAAACTCAACATAAGTTTCATTTAAAATAAGTTTTGAAATATATTTGAGAAATATTAGATGCCTTGAAAAACAAAACAAGAAGTTGGAAGATGAATGTTCCTCATAAAAAATTCATGATATTATTTTATATGAGATGAAAAACATGCAACTGGATATTAGTGATTTGAAAAAATATCTTAAGGAAGAAGAGAATAATAATGAACATCTGGAATTGAAGTTAAAGGCATAAAATTATATTTATAACTTGTTAGTATGAACTTTGTAAAGATGAAAACAAAATTATATTTTCCAAAAATTCTATATATGAAGGTGGTGAATGTTTTAATAAGGAAACCCATTATAAGGATAAAAACGTAACCATAAAAAGATGATAGGAAAGTTAGAATTATTTCTGGAAATAAGAATGCTTAGAAAATTAAGTATGTGTCTAAGATTAACAATGTTGAGAATTCATAAGTTTTTGAAAATCCTGAGTCTAAAAATGTTTCTAAAATTATTGAATATGTAAATATTTCTATTATTTCTTGTTATGACATGGATAAAATGAGAAATAATCTAAAAAAGAAAATTCTGATTGATAATAGAAAGGATGGTGGTCAGAAAAATTTAGATAAGTAGGTTTCTAAGAAACATATTCATAAATCCATGCAGTATGGATGCTATAGAGAAAACAATTCATTCTATTTTTACTACTAGTATTATTATGGAATCAAAAATAAAAAAAATATGTTAAGGTTCAACCAACAACCTTGCTATTATTCCATAGGTTATGAAATTCATAGGTTTAGGGGGAGTCAATGTTCTCAAAAGAATAAGTATGAAAAAGAAGTTCTATAGAAACCTGATAATGATTGTGTAAAAAATAAAAATTGGTTCCAATCCCAAAAAACTCTTCAGAAAGATGTGAACAACCATGTAATCTTGAAAAGGGTTTTACTTTTTTGGTTACATTCCCAATATATTTTTCTTAACAGTTCTCATAAGATGGAGGTGAAGAAGGAAAAATCTCTTGTTGTTAAAAATACCCTGAAATCATTTAAAGTTGAATGAACTTGTATTCTTGATAGCAGGTGTTCCTCACATATGAAAGGAGATTTAAAATTTTAAAATAATTTTAAAGACTTTAAAAAGGTGACTATGACATTCAACAAGGATGAAACAATAATAATCAAAGGTGTTGGAACAAATATCCTTGGGAAAGAAAAGTTTAAATCTGAGAAATATTTATATATTGATGAGTGGAAACAAAACTTGTTCAGTGTTTTACAATTGTGTGATGATGGTAACAAATTCACCATCGGGAAAGATGTATTTTTTTTGTGAAAATTAATAATGATTAAAATATAGTTACAAGAGGACAACATACGAAGGTAAACTTATTTCAAGTTGGTGAGGTACAAAACTCTTGTTACTTGGGTATGGTAGAAGAAAATTAATTATTGCATAAAAGGATGGGAAACATGTGTCAAATAAAAATGAGTTTGTTATGAAAGTGATATTGTGTTCAATATATTATTTATTTTCAATGAATAACATATTTTTGTTGCACTATTTTTTTATAAGGGAAAAATTACAAAGTCTGTGTATAATAAAGTTGAGATTTGTTCAAAACATCCCTTGGAACATATTCATTCTGACATGTAGGGACCAATGACAAAACAATCAAAAAATGATGATAATTAATACATCACTTTCATTGATAAATTTAATCACATTACTTTTGTTATGAATATGAAACATAAATCATATGATCTGAGAATGTTTAAAGGTTTTAGGAGAAAATCTAAGAAGAAAACTGAGTATTCAGAGAAAAAGTTAAAAAATAATAATGGTGATGAGTATAAGAATGATTAATTTGAAAGTAATCCTGAGAAGAATGAAATTTTGAATGAGTATAGTTCCCTATACACAACTCAACAAATTGGGGTTGATGAATGGAATAATAGAAGTTTGGTGGAAATGGGGATAACTATGTTACATGAACAAGGTATTTCTAAATCGTATTGGAGGCAAACCATGATACTATTGTTTATATTCAAAACTGATCTTTCTATAGGCCATGTTTGTATATGGATCCATAAAAAAAATTCATATAAAAACTACGTGTTTTAAACAGTTAATATTTTTCAGGAGTCCATGCACTATAAAGAATCAAGGTGGAAATCTGAGATTGTTTGAGCAGAAAGGTAAAGATGGAATTTTTCTTGGTTATGATCTAGAATGAAGAGGATATAGATGTTTCAACGAAGAAATAGAAAGAATTTTTTATCCTAATAATTTTAAAGTTGTTGAAAAATATATTAAGTATAAATATAATAAAACAGATAGGGAAGTTGAGTAGGATTAAGAATGTTTTGTCAACATTTCTGATAAGGATACATCCAATTGTAATCCTACTCAAAAACAAGAATCAGACTCAGCTATTTCAAGTGATGAAGTAGAATCTCTAAAATCTCATCCCAAGATGAGTAAGCTATTGGAAACTCAGAACATTATTGGTTATCAACATAAAAGGGATTAAATAATAAGAACACCAAATTCTATTTCACGTACTTCTCTGTATTCAAAAATTGGGCCGAATGGTGTGAAATAAAATTTTGATTATCTAGAATGGGTTCAGTCCGTGAATGAAGAGTTAGACAGTATAGAAAAGAAATATTCATAGGAACTTGTACCTAATCTAGATAAAAATAATTTTAATGGTACAAAGTGGGTTTCCCTGAACAAAATGAATGAATAAGGTGAAGTGATAAAAAACAAGGAAATATTAGTATGTAAAGGTTACTCTAAAATTGATGGTTTTGATTTTGATGAAACTTTTTCTCTGGTGGAAAGGTTAGAAAGAATCATAATGTTTCTTGTTATTTCTATACAATGGAGTTACAAAATTTTTCAAAAGGATGTAAAGTCTACAATTATAAATTTTGTTCTAAATGAGGAAGTTTACATTGAACATCCTTGTGTATTTTTTTTGGGAAGTGGAAAGTTATATGTGCATATTTAACAAATCCTTGTATGCACTAAAGAAATCTATGAGGGCATATTATTCAAAACTGGATACTTCCTTAAGGAATATGATTTTTAAGAAAGGAAGAGTTGATAATAATATTTACATCAATGAAATTCAATTGTTTTCCTTCATCATAATTTTTTATATTAATCACATTATAATTACTAGGAATAATGATATATCATGTGAGAAGTTTTCTAAATAAAAGAAAAAGTTTTTTGAGAATTTCATGTTGGGAGAAATAAATTACTTTATTGGGTTACAATTTTTATAAAAGACTAAACACATTTTCCTTTCTCAAGAAAAGAATGATAAAGAAAATCATAAAAAGTTCAGTATAGAAAATTCGAAACTAGTTTACACCTCAATATCAGTGGGAACCAGGTTGAGTAAAGATGGAGAAGACAAGAATGTTGATCAGAAATAGTTTCCAAAGTTGATTGGAATTTTTTTATATTTTACTACCTTTGGACCCAATATTTTTTATTATGTTACCTTATGTGAAAGATTTTATAGTGATCCCAAATAATCAAATTTACATTCTAGAAAAATAATCCTCAAATACATCAAAGGCCAAAAAAATTCGAAATCAGGTATGTTAGTTTAGAATGTATTGATTTTTTTGGGTATTCAAATGCTGATTGGGAAGTAAATGTTGATGATAGAAGATCCACATCTGGTGGAGTTTTATTTCTACGTAAAAGTTTTGTTTTTTGGAATATAAAGAAATATAATTTAGTAACTCTCATTACAACTGAATCTGAATATTTTTCTACTACACAATATTCTACCCTGCTTATGTTGATGAATAATCAGTTAGAATACTTACTTGTTGAATTAAAGTTTCCCTTTATCATGGTTTGTGATAATCAAAGTGAAAAATCAACCTTTCCAAGAATCTGGTAAAAAATAATAATTCAAAACATATTAATATCCATAATTATTACATCATATATCCGGTGGAGAATAATGATATTATGTTTTAGTATGTTCCTAAATTGGATCAAGCTACCGACATTTTCACAAAACCTTTACCTAAGGAAGCATTCTCTAAATTGAGCTTGAACAGGGTCATCTAACCACTTTCCCGTCAACGTTGATGTATGTGTTTTTGTTACCTCTCTCATCTTATCTTTGGAAAGTGTTTTCAAGGGGGGGATTGTTTTATAAATCTATCATTATAGAAACATGTAAATAGAGAGAGTTGTGGGTAAAATGTGAATTAATCATTGTAAGTGTGTGAACTATTCTAACTTTTTGTCGGAGTGGTTGTTGGGAACAATATTTTTTTTGCGTATTCTATGGAGGTTTAAAATTTGAGGAAGAAAAGATGAGGAAAATTTTCATAATCACTACTTTTGGACATCATGAATTTTAGGCAAATAATTCTTGTTTCCAACAATGATTTAGCACATGCATTCTTATAATTTTTGATAAGTAATACATAGCTTGAGGATAAAAATTTCAGTGATTTATGAATATTGGTTGGAAAAAAGATCCAAAGTGAGAGATTGTTAGGACCAAGATGAAAAAGATGAATATCATATTCAAGTATTTTCAATTTTTTTTCAATGGAGTTTAAGAAGAAAATAAATCACCCCACTTTGTAATTGGTAAAAATTGGACTAACCATCATATTCAATAAAATCAGACTCACAATGGTTAAGAAATTCCATCACATAGGGAATATGTTTTCTGGATAATGAGGATCATCGAACTTAGCCAAAGATTGGAATGTAATGCTTGGTCATAATGGGGAATAATTTGAATCTTCCTAACATTGATGAAAATGTGATGTTGCTTTTCTAATCTTGGAGTTCTCATAAATCATAAGTAAGTTGTACAACATTTGATGAATGATTTATGAATGAAATGGGAGAAAAATATTATTCCAATCATATTCAGTCTGATTGTAATCGTGCCAATCGTAATCAAGATGGGTAGGAAATAAATATGATTATAAATGATAGGAAAGTTTCAACACTTTTCTTGTTAAGTGAGATGATGAAAAAGTTGATCTTCAACGTAATAAAATTCATAAAGAAATTCATGATACTTGTTAAAAAATTCTTAAAGAAGAAAGTTTATGTATTTTAATCGTTCTGGTCTAAAGATCATCGTAATAATATTTCTGGATACAAGTTTGTTTATAGGTAGGGTAGGATAGTCAAAATAAAGGTTCTAGTTTTTTGTCAGACCAACATCGAGAAGATTTAAATCCTTGAAGAAATGTTTTTTTGAGAATTGTATTCAAAAAATAAATATGTTAGTAATGTTGATCCATCGAATTAAGTATGTCATCATATTATTTAGAGGCAGAATTTTTTGTTATAAAAATTGATTGGTATCATATTCAGAAGAGAACTAATTTGTTGATGTTGAAGTCGGTGATACCGGTCCATACTCGGTATGCCATAATAATCATCAAAGGAATAATTTTTTGGAACTGGTTAATGAAAAGAAAAGGAAAATTATGCGGTGGCCAATATGAAGAAGAAATTAATAGCTATATCAATAATTTAGTCAACCATTTAAAATAGTTTGAATTAGATTGATTATAATTCACGTCAGTCAAGAGAAGATATAAAAAATAATATATTGTTTTAAATTTTTATTCATCATAAATAAGCAGTTCGTAAGAACAAATTGAAATGGGAAATAAGAATTAGAATGATGTTTTCAGAAATTCTAAAGCATAATTGAAGTTGTGAGAAGATTTGAGAATGTTAAATTAGTGTTGAGAATTGATTATGAAGTTAATATGAACCCAAAATACAATAGAAGTTGTAGATTTAGAAAATTTTATTGAGTGTGAAATTTTTTAGGAATCCCACCCAAACCTTTTTTTGGGTGAGTATAAAAGGAAAATAATTCGTACTTTTGACTGATGTACTATTCATAGAGAAGAATAGAGAATACATATATCTAGAGAGAATAAGAGGTTTCAATATTTTTTTTCATGTATTCAACGGTTCATTGTATTGGGATGAATCATCGAACTGGGAAAATCATAATGGGATTTTTGGATTGAAGAAGAAGTGGTTCATAATATTCTCAACCGTATTCTGAGAAAGTCAGATATTTTTCATATTGAGAAATAAAACTGGGATAATCGGACTGGGATAATTAGATTTGGAAACCAGACTGAGTTTTGTAACAAAAATAAGCAATATTCTTACCAACTTCCAGGTAGGAAATTGAAGAAATTTTTTAAAAATAATATATTTGTGATAGTTGATAACGAATCCTTATATCATGTGTTGTCACGAAACTTTTTATTTCATTATTTTTCATAGAAGGATCACATTCACTTTTGAATTGTTTATATAGAGCTACATGAGTGAAATGCAATATCCTACTTATTGTATTCCACACAAAAGGATTATTCTCTAACAGATTGTGTGGTATTAGATCATTACAAAATCATAGAAAGGATGTAGCTATTCTTGTTGAATAATGATACTTATAAATTCATGTGTTCCTATAGATGTGTGTATTAATTGTTTTCAATAGAGAACGAAATATTTAATAGGATTCGAAGGTTATTACATAATTAAGGAAATATAAAATAAAAATATATCACTGATTCACTCTCTCCCCCTCTCAATGATACAAATATATTGACTGGGAAATTACTGTACAAGAAAAAGGATTAGCCTCTTCTTGATCTCCTTAAATATTTACTCATATCTTTCATCCATAAATAATTTACCCCATTTTGTGGTAAATTAGTTAGTTGGCTAAAAAATAATGATAAATTTATCACAAAAAGTAAATAGTAACCAGCTAATCGATAATACTATAGATTTCTATGACACTAGTGGGTTTAGGTTATTCTTCAATTGCCTTTGTCTTTGAAGGGTCCACATAAATTCCATCACTTGTGATCACGTTCCCCAATAATGTGACTTCCTGCATACAAAAGTCACACTTTTTGAACTTAGTATACCTTTTCTCCTTCATTAATATCACCAACACCATCATTAGATTCTCTTCATGTTCCTACTTAATGTTGGAATAAATGATAATATAATCGAGAAACACTGCATAAATTATTTTGAGGGGGTCTCTAAAGAATTTATTCATCAAATCGATAAAGGTTGTAAGAAAAATATTATGCCTAAAGGGAATTACTAAGAACTCATAGTTCCCATACCTTGTAAGGAAATAAGTCTTTTGAATATCTTCCTTCTTCAACTTTGGTTTATGATATCAATAAAAAAGATACACCTTGGACAATTATTTCACTCCTCATAGTTGATTGAACAAGTCATCAATCCTTGGTTGAGGATAATTTTTTTATGGTGATCTTGTTGATATCTTGGTAATTGATATACACGTGTTTTGATCTATCTTTCTTCTTGAAAAAGAGCATTGGTGCACCCCCTAGGTGATGTACTAGGGCGTATGGACCATTTTTCAAAATTCCCTTATAGATACTTCTTTTACTCCACCATTTCAATCAAGGCCATACAATATGGGAATTTTGAGATAGGAGTGGCTCTGGGTATGAGATCTATTGAGAACTCTACCTCACGATCAGGGGACTCCAAGTAACTCTTTGAGAAATAGATCAATGTATTACCTAAAAATGGACATTTCCTCCAAGGTAATACCTTCCTTTCACTCAACCATTTGGGCAAGGTATACTTCTATATAGGGTATCAACACCCACACTGTTGATGTATTTTCCAAAAAAGATTCATGATATTCCTTGTATTTTTAGAGGATCATGGGATGGTTCAGACTATAAAAATAGATTTTTTTAAATAGTTGATTTCATCTATATATAATGAAATCCAATACATGTCCAATACAGTATCAAATTTCAAAAAGGGAAATATAATAAGATTTCCCTGAAGAAGTATCCCAAATATGATTATAGGATAAGAGTCCAACACTAGGGTTGTAATGACTACAGCACTATGTTTTTTATGGACATATCCACATAAAGATATTGGGGATTCAATTCAATAGTTCTCGAAAAATTTTAGGATATAAATTAATAAGTAGAACCAGAATCAAATAATATTTTTTCTATTATTTAGTGAATTGGAATCATATCTTGGATGAATTCATTTTCAAACTCCACTTCATTAGTAGTGATGATATAAGCTTTCCCTTGCTCCTTTGTCTTTGGTGATTTCTAACACCGGTTTCCCTAAAAGACATGTGGTTTTTTTCACTTGCTTGTATAACAACATTGGTCCCTATTGTTGAAACATTTAACCATGGGTGGTGAATTAGGATGTTCCTTACATTCATCTATCATGTTGGTTAGCTTCTTCATGTATATTCAATATTCATTAGCTTGGTGTCCTTCTCTTCCACACTTGAAGATTTTCCCTTTCCCTTTGAGGTAATTAACATGATGCTTCTTCCCACATTTTTGACATGTGGGTAGTTGGATCCTATTTCTTCATTTGTCATTTGAACCACAATCATGAAACCCCATTCTTCTATTATTATCTCCACAATCATGGGACCATTCTTTGAACTCCATATCTAATTTATGAGCAAATTTAACCACATCCTCAAAACTCCCAAATTCATATATTTCTAGATCGTTTAGAAGGTGTATTTTTAAAACAATAAAGAGCATATCTATTTTTCTATTCTTATTGATAAAAAACCCAAGGAATACATTTAAAACCATATGATGTTTTCATCATAAGCTATGGCAACTTCACCTTACTTTTTCATTAGCTATATGAATTCTCATTAAATATTTTTTTTGAAGAGTTCAACGGAAATTCTTTTTAATAATTTTTTTAAATACCTCCCACTCCATCTCTTCCATTTAATCCTTTGGATTTTTGTTCTTTATCAATTCCTTCTGTTGAATAGATTCTCCATATAAATGATAAATTACAAGAGTCACCATCTCTTTATTAAAGAAATTGATCATAGAAAAGATCTTATTTATTGATTTAAACTAGTATTCCACATCAAGTGGATTGGAAGTTCCACTAAACATCAATGGTCAATTTTTCATTAATGACTCAATGGATAATTGATCCTTCATGGGTGAATATGGACCTTTAACATAGTTCATGTTATTATTCATATCTCGAGACAACTAGGTAATCATTTCCACAATGTTTTGAACTCATCCTTCCATGGAATTGGGGATCTAATTTGGATAATTGTTTCATGGTAACTCAGACAGGTTTTAGGCCAAGTTTCTTCAGGTTCCTACCATTTTATAGAATAGAGAATTTTAGAACAAAACATAAGTCAATAAATCATGAGTAATTTATTATTTTATGAAATTAACACTAAAGGAATATCTTATGGGATCCCTATGTCTATAAATTTCTAAAAATAGTCTTCTAGGATTGTTAACCTATACATAGCCCAATACTAATCGTTTTTACTCTTGTTTTATAATAATAATTCCCAAATTAACTAAACCATTCGTATATACCAACTATAGAGACCCTAATTTTTCATACATAACTATTACATCATTTTAAAGATAAACAACATAATAGAGTTATAAATATAGGATCCAAAGGTTTATGTCTTAAAAAAATTAGGCTTATAAATAACTTGTACATAATAAAACATAAAAATTTATTTAAATCCTTCTTCTTTATCCTTCTTAAATCTCACATTATCCTTAGTACATGCAATTACCTATGTATATACATCAATGAAAGGTGTAAGATAAAGGCCATGTAAGAGGATGAATAAGGAACATGAATCAATATAACATGGTTGATCATAATCATCATATCATAAGACTAGGATCATTATCAATATCATGAGGTAAAAATGTGAAAAATTCATAGAATGTGGAAATGCAAAAAAATGAAACATCATGTTATAGTGGTCAAATTCCACATATAGTTGTGAATAAATCTAGCATCATGTTAACACATAACACACGTGAATAATAATAACATCCTCACTGTAAACAAATATAGCTTCATGTTCACAAATAATAAACATTTTATCATGAGATACAACACACTACCCAATGCATTGGAGGGATATATAATCTTGGTCTAGTCATCACATCATAATATTTACATAATCATGCATGTCACACAGACTGTGTAACAATCATTTCATGAAATAACCCATGGAAAGGAATGGGTTTCATGAGGATTTCAAAAATTATGATATCATAAATAATCATTGAGTTCTAAAATGAAAAATTGAAAAACATATTTTCTAAAAGAATAATCATTCTTTAATTAAGAATAAACTACTCCAGATGAGTCAAATATGAGTTTTGGAAAGAAGAGTTATTTTTGGAAAATCATTGTATTTTCCATACAATCTAATAAAAAGCATATATATCCCAAAAACGAAGAGCGAGGAATAATGAAATTATATTTAAGGAAAATTAGAGTACTATTTATGCAAATATGTCATGAAATATAGATAACCCAATGAAAAAGTGTTGGGTTCAAGAATCCCCTTACCTTAATTCCTTCTTAATTTCATCACTTTTGCGCCTCTTGAATAATAAACTTATATTTATAAAAGAACTAGAAATATGTTAATTATATCCATTTATACAATTATTTATCAATTATAATCATTTTAATATATTTATTGATTTCTATTGATGAAATTGATGTGGTTTGATATCATGATTTTCCTAAAAATTTCTTGTTTCACTTAGATTTCTCAATTTTCATTCAGATTCATTTATAGAAAAGTATGATTAACTCGAGTAGACTATAATAAATGTAACTAATTATTTATATATATTATATATAATTAATAATATCCATCCATGAAGTTGGTTATAAAAATTTTCTTAGAAATGTCTTCGTAGGTGGTTAATCAACCATTAACGAGACATTGTAAAAAGAGAGGGAAAGAGAAGTATTACATTTATTTTTTGTCGAAAATTTGAAAATTACATCATGTTAACATAAATAATATAATTTGAAATTATTGAACAATTAGTTCTATAGTATATGGTTTTTAAATTAATTGGTAAAAATAAGAAAGTGAATAAGAAAAAAGGGAAAATTTAATAGAGACTTACTCTCTCCTCAATGTAGCTTCCCTTGTAAGACGCGATAACACCCTTGGTGATTAGAGTTTGACTATTCCAAAATGCCCCTAAGTAATTTAAGGGGATTTAGAGGGAGTATTTGGGAAGATATTGTACTTTGTAATGTTTGAGAGGAGTGTCTTTCCAAGAGAAGGGAGAGGGATTATTTATACTTTAATAGAGGGGTATTTATAGAATAAAATATTTAATAATATAATATATCAACTAAAAAACATGTAAAAGTGATTTTTTGACAAAATAAATTATATATAAATATAATATAATGGTTTCAAGACTTTAAATCCTCTTTGTAATTATAATTCATTAACTTATTAAAAATAATAGTGAAGAAAAAAAGAAATTGATATTTTAAAGAATCACTTTTGAATTTAGGTTTTGGAATGTGATTTTTAGTTTTGAAAATTAATTTTATTGTATTTTAATGACTCATTTATGAAATTAAATATATAATGGCCGAAAATAAATTTCTATAAAGGATTATTTCATTATTACAACATGAATGATGTCACTTAATATACATCGATTATGTGAAAAACTATATTTTTACTATTCACTTAAAAATTGATGTATTTCAGAAAATTACAAAAAACATACCCAAGGAAAATTTGAACATGATCATTTCAAAAATGATATTAATTTAATAAAAATAAATAACTAAAATAGATAAAATATAAATTTTAATAGCAAAATAATGATTTTTACATAATACATTAAAATACAGTTTATTAAAAATATGCTTTAATTTCTTTGAGGTTTTTAATCTTGATATTAATTATGTTGAATTATAATAATTTTTTTACATAAATTAATCCTGATAAATGTTATTTATATCATAGTTTATTATTTTTTGTTAAAATCACTCTTCCAATGGTCAGGTTACTATTCCCAATGATCATGTTACTATTCCAACAGTCATATTACTATTCCAACAGTCACATTACCATATATATATTCTACTCAATTATTTCATTCAATTTTCAAATAAATTTCTATAAAGGTTAAATATTTCCATTTTAAATAATTTTTATTGGTTTACTATGATTTGTTTTCTTTTATATAGTGTTGGTAGTGGGCCAATAATTCTAGTAGATGAGGTCGATCCATATTTCCTCATTTTAGATTTTCTATTTTATACTTTTTGTCCAGTTGTAATGTTTGGAAATTTAATTGGTTTAATTTCTAATTACTGTAATAATATTAATTAATATAGTTTTTTATTGGTTTCTCTATATATTTCATTTGTATAATATATAATATAATACAACATACCTTTATTCAGGAAACAAATTTTACTAATAAACATTATGTCATTACAATGGGGTACCATATCTCCCACATCAACATAAACATACTATTGAACTCTAGCTTCCTATCTGATGAGGAGTAGTTGAGTCCTTCCAAGACTATATTAAGTATCTTACACCTCTACCACTACTATACTATGAGAAGTTCTAAAAAATTATGAAGATGGCACATCCTACCGCAAACATGGAACTCCAAAGTGTAGTATACAGACTAAGGATTCTTGTTGTTTAACTTTCTACACTAATGCACTACAATGAAATATGATCCTAATATGGATTCCCAATACCCTAACTGGTCTTCATATTATTTTGTTTGAAAAAAATTTCATATAATCACTTCTTGGAACAAAAATAAGTGATCCTAGTTTACCCTGTGGAAATACACTAGCTACCTCTTGAGTCCTCTCTCAGATTCTTTGTTGTGATGAGTTCATGATTCATAAAATCTAAAAATATACTCAGAATAAAAACATTCACCTACGAACTAAACTCATCGGGAATACCATACTGAAAATGTTTCTCCATAGAGATCTCATCAATAGCTAAATATGGCACACAACATTGAAGGTTGGTGAAATGTTCAACATAGTCCCTCATTGATATTCTATCCTATATCAGATGCATGAACTAATGATCCTTCTCATCCCTCAGCATCTATGGATAGATGTGGCTCAATAAATTCACTACAAATTACTTCCATGATAACTCTTCCTCTTTCCCATCGGACTCTAGAATATCCCACCAATGTTTGGTAGGTCCACTGAGCATATACACAACAAGATTCTCCCTCCTATCTGTGGGTGTCTCAAGATTCTTGAAGATTGTATAGACTAACTCAATCTAGAACTCAGCTACCAGGTAGCCTCCCTCCCCAGTAAACATAGGTGGATGTTAAAGCTAAATATCTCTCATCAACTCATACATTAAAGGCATGATGAAAATAGTCTCCTTTTCCATGGATTTCATGGCCCTTAAGAAGATGTTGTGATGATGAAAATCCATATGATCCACATGAGCTACATGAAGCTCTAGTTCATCTACGTTAGGAGATAACTAATTCTACACTCCTTAGAACTCAACTTGAAGATGATGAGGAGTCGTTTTATCTACATGAAAAACACACTCCTATAAACTTTGGAAAAAAATAAAGTCAACCTCAAGAGGCGATGACAATAGAGAACCATTACTCTAGTTCTCTCTAACCATGGATAATAAGTGTTTTATAATGAATTAATAGTTTATTTCATTACATTTATCAAATATAATAGATATATTATTTCACAATTCATATTGGAAAGTATATAAGACATGCAATAAACATGTCCTTGTCATGAACAATTCATGTAAATATATATATATTATATCCCTATGTGCCTATCATGATTCCTGAATACTCATATCTCACCACACTAGTCCATGAGTGTAAATATCAACATACAATAACATCAAAAAATAATATAATCTCACAAAATGTAAATGAACCAATGTTAAATAACATCAATTATAACAAGAGAACAACATAAACAATAATCCCATCCCTGAAACTCAAATTTTCCCCCTTACATGGGTTAGCTACTCCAATGAATAAGCTCATTACCAAGTCCCAATATATCCTAGTATCCTTCATACTTTTTCTATAAAATAAACCAATAGAAAATAAAAATCTGATCCTCTAATACCACATTGTAATTTCCCTTGATCTAATACACTCTCATATGGTCAAAATGATTTGGTTATTATAAGTCAAGCATGAAACCTCATATGCTTGTGGCTTTTCACTAGTACCGAGGCTGTGATATTTATAGTGGGGAGACTATACCCCTCTGTAAAACATAGTGGAACTAAAAAATAGTAATAAAGATTAGAGTAAAATAGAAATAGTGGAAATAGTATATCATATAGCTAGGAAAATAAAAGGAGAAACCTATAATTATGAATAATGTAATGAAAAGATAAGATGTATCTAAATGGAAAAAATGAAACCAATACAAACAAAATAATCTAATCACATTAAATAATCCCAAAAGGCTCTGGTCCCGATACCCATGTTATACCCATCTCCAAAATCCATCCCATCCAGCAAGAAAAAAATAATCAACAATAATGTCCCTTTCCCATGTCCAAACCTACATCCATGTAATCTCCTCATGTACCAAATTGTTCCCAAATAGGGTGTGAATAAAACTAAGTAGGTCGACACAACCATCACTAAACATAACCAGACTGATAATAATTATATGCAATAAAGTGATATATAGATGTATTAATTATCTAATTAATATAATATATCAACTAACCTATTTCAAAACAATTATGAAATGTCTCTGAGCATGTAACACAACCATTCCATCTATATCCATATACCATGGAAAAATGAAACAATCAGGTAGCTCTCATTGTATAATAATTTCATCCTCCGATCATCACCCTATATAAATGCATTTCAGCATGTGTCCCTGGGTTTAGCCTGGTATATAAGCATTTCAGCAAGTTTCACTGGGAATTACCTACTATATAAGCATTTCATCCTCCAAGAAAATCCCTATATATAAGAATTTTAGCATGTATCACAGGGCTAAGCCTAATATATAATAATTTAAACATTACAAGGATATCCCTATATATATTCATTTCATCTCCAAATCAACAAGTCATAATAGTATTGATATCATAATACCATATCATAAATCTCAATGGCTAATAATGAAAATTACCATTTTTCTTTCAAATAAACTTTCATTTATCAATCAAATGCTCAAAAATCATATCAATAATCAATAATAGATTACCTAGGGATTCTAAATCATGCAATAACCTAAGGTATCATGTTATACTCACCATTTTTTAAACCATTAACCATGTTCTTTTAACTCAAATGTTTTCTCACCCAACATGTATCCATAATCCAGGTTGCATCAATCATTGAATCTAAATGAATCCAATCCATGATTTACTATAAATCAACTGATTAATTATTGTTCACATTAGATGGTCATAATCAACATATTTTATATAATTCATAATTAAATATACCATAGGATTAGGTTTAGTCTCCATAACATTAACACGTGATTAACACAACGCTTCTAATGACAAAATCAATTAAAGAAGAAGTCATAGAAGATCACAAGAAGAACCTAGATTAACCCAAAACAAGATCAACTCCCAAAACAAAACCCATGTTCAAAATATATACAGTACAATTAAAATTAATGACATGTGAGAAGAGGGAAGCCAATCTGAATAAACTCACCAAGGATCGAATGTGAAAATGGGACATCTGGAAGGGGGGAAGATAATTCAAAATTTCCTAGAGTTCACAATAGGAGCGAGATATGAGAGGCTATAATAAAAAATATTGTGAGTCATAAGTACATGACACACTTAAAACTACTGGGTATGAGGAATACATGATGTGTGATCCTTTCATGTCATGTATTTCCTCATTTTTTAGTTATGCTGTAAAAACCATTTTCCCCGGGTTAATATTTATTTTGATCAAAATTTATACGATGTGAATCAGGTTCATGACATGTAACCACATCACATCATAAACTAGTTCATTAAATTCATCTATAAGTAGTAACAAGTCCTTCAACATGTACAAAACATATAATTTTTCATTGAATAGTTTTTATACCAGCTTCTATAAAAGTGACCAAACCACCTATGATCCTTCTAAACTAATAGAAAACCCTATTAATCACAATTAACATATTTATACATGTAATCCATTAATTTAAATTGAAATACATGCCTAAATTTATGGTTTTTTTATCCAAAAAAGTCTCTCTGTCATCAAATAAGACTTAGTCACTAAGGATTAATAACAAAGGAAAACCCAACAAAATATGTTCAATGAAATACTCAGAGTGAGACGTACCTAGAAAAATATGTGATCATATAATGATCTTGGTTTTGAAAGGTTGTTATTATGTATCATCCATTACAAAAAACATTATTTATATATCTAAACATGATATAGATGGATTTATTTTAATATTTTTCAAATGAATGTTGCTTCTTTTATAAAAATATGTGATCATATAACTCCTGCGACACCCAATTATGGCATCATTGGATTGGTCCTGTAAATGAAAAACGCTTGACTAAGTTATACAAAAATAAATATTTAGATTCCTTGGAACTAAAACCAATTGGTATGTGTCACACATATTTATATGGTCTAATGAATAATGACCCATTTAGCAGAAAAGGTGAAAGGTCTAAATAGATTCTTGAATTAGTTCATACATATGTGTGTGGACCATTTCCTTTTGAGGTAGGGGTGGGTTCTCACACTTCATAAATTTTACCAATGATTTCAGTGGAAATGAATATGTCTACTTAATGAGGTATAAGTCAGGTTATTTTGTTAAATTCAAGAAATACAAGAGTGAATAGGGGAACCAAATTAATAATATGAGTAATAAAATCCTCTTAGATCATGGTGGATAATATCTGAATCAAGAATTCATTGATAACTTATAGGATTTTGGGATCCTATATTAACTCACTCATTTTTATACACATTAGTGTAATGATGTAAGTGAAAGGAGGAACCACATCTTTTTGGACATGGTGAGATTAATGATGAGTCATGAGAGTATTCCATTATTCTTTTAGGTATTTTAATTACAAAAAAGTATCCCAATTATTAAAAAAAGATTCAAATAACATTATAAAATGTATATGAAGTTCCAAAAGATTAAATAATAACTCAGAGGTGGTGTTGGATTTGATGTTCACTTTTATAAGTTTCAATAATTTTGAAAATATTAAACCTGGAAACATGTTAATGTTTATTTCCTTATCATCATTTAGTAAATACTAATGTATGAAAAATTAGTAAAAAAAGTAAAGAACATGATATTTACATGGTTTGACCTCAGTGTGAGAACCTATATCGTTTTCATAGACACTCCTATGGGTCAATAGAAATTCACTAAAATCAATAAGTGTACACAACTTGTGCCAACTCCAATTAGACACATTATATATATCCTAATTTCAATGATTATATAGACTCTTATTTGTTTATAAATTTTTCTTACAAATAAATGAGATAAAACAAAAGAAAAATACATTGTTAAAACTACACTACAAATTCTCATCTCAGAATCCTCATTATGATGTGGTTGGGTCTGATTCTCTCCATTTGATAGGGCTGGGTCCGATGGAATCAATCCGATGAATTCAGTCTGATGGACCCAGTCTGATTAATCCATTCACAATATGCATTACTCAAACTCTTCTTAAATTCTCAGTCCGATCTTACTCAGTCCAATAAACAAAAATTTTAGATGTCCAAACTTCTAATGAGATTTCAATATGGAAAGCTAACTTTGACATGAATTCTGTAGTAGTTTTTTTTTCCACTGACATAAAAAAGATGAAAAGTATGAATATACATTTCTTCTATTTATAGGCATCCCAAAAAGACAAATTTAAGAAACTAAAAAACTTTTCCAACTTACTCAAATTAAAAAAATCCAACATCTATACATATTTATATTTCAAGTTTGACGCCTTAAACTCTTCACAAATATTATGAAATATTCGTATGTATTATATATAAAAATTCTTATCATACTTCCTAACTATTATTCAATATAATATAAATTACTCAACTCATTATGATGGAACTTCCTCATCTCATTATGATTAAACTTCTTCATATAATTCTAAATCGAATTTCCTCATTAGAGTTAGTATAGTTAACTTTCTTTCTCAGATTCAGTGTGATTGAAATTACTTCTCAGAGTCGGTCTTGATTGAATTTCCTTCTCAGAGTTAGTTTGATTTAATTTCTTCCTTAGAGTCAGATTAATCAACTTTCCTCCTCAGATTCTTCCTCATAGAACTTCCTCAGCTTTAATCCAATAGAATCCTCATAATGATGGAATTATCACTATGATAGAATTTTATTTACGATGGAAACTCCAATGTACCACTTTAAAATACTTCAAACCTCACCAACTATAACTCATTCAGACTTCTGAAAACTTCTATGCTCAGTACATCTGGATCTGATGAAAACTTTTTTCTTGATTCCTATAATCAATACAATCTTTATGATTCCTATATTTCGTAAAAATATTTTATCATTATCGTTTTCTTGATTTATGAGAACTTCAATATTATCAATGTTCTATATGACTTATATAGGAAAGTATTACGACTTCCCTTAATTTGACCACCTTATTTATTTCCAACCAAAACTCAATATGATTGGTTGAACCTATTCTCCCCCTTTTCATAGTAAGGATCACATCACAAGTGTTACATACAACTTATGATATTTGAGAATTAAAAATTAGAAAAGAAATATTTGACTGATGGTTAGAATGATTAAGAAATGTATTACACCTGACATCACTTTCTTCATTCAAACACTTCAGCAAAATTCTAACTTTCCAACCAATATTGAGTCTAATGAAACTTGAAAATCATGTCAATGGATCTGAGACTGATGGTGTGTCTGCTAAAAAACTATAACTTTTTGATGAATTATATGACCAGTGGTGATCAGTTTGATACTTTTCATTGGGTGTTTCTATGTTTAATCCTCTATTTCTATAATACAACTTTCTCAAAAACAAAACTTTCTCCCCCTTTATGATTGGGTTCAAACATTTAGAAACATTCACTTGTTTTTCGAAAACATTCTTTTACAAAAGATTAGTTATCAAAAAATACAAAAATTTATTAAAAAACATCACATTGGTTCTTCAATCACCCCATTTGGATTATTTAACAACACTCACTAATAACTTTTACAACTCTCAGAAAACATTCACATTTTGACATTTGTAAACAACTCATGTTTTTTGAATTTTACCAAAACACATCATTTATTAAAGGAGTGTTTAGACACCACACTAATAGATAAGGTATTTTTTTGAAAAAAATCCATCCCTTGTTGAGAAGAAAATTATATGGCCATGCTAAGATAAAATCCCCCAATCTTTATTTTTTCTCACTTTTATTTTTCTATATATTTTATTTTCCTCTCCCCCATTATCTGATAAACACAACATCATATTAATAAAATAAAGATAATTAAAAACATCTTACATTTGTAACTTCTTCCATTGGGTGAATAATAAAAGTTCCTTCCTCATCTTTCCCATCAAACATTCCCCAAACCAAATTTATTATTTTAAGTAAACATGGGATTGTAAAAACATTTATGTACTTCAATAATGGTTTCTTCTCATAGAAAATTTCATATGAAATCATGTTGGTTTCCAAACATAATTTTTTTTTCAAAAAATGTAAAATAATACTAACAACATCACTCTAGTAGAACTTTGAGTGTTTTTATTCTTCTCATATGATTCTTCCCATTTCCACCAAACCTATATTCTTCCTTTCTACAACTCCATTTTTTTGTGGGGTATATAGAGAACTATACTACTGTTTAATACCATGATCTCTAAGATAAGTTTCAAAAGTATTTCTTGTAAACTCAATACCATTATCCATTCTCATTTTCTTTATATAAACCCCCATCTCATTCTCAACTTCTTTTTTGAAAAACCGGAACATCTCTATAGGCTCTGAGTTGTGTTTTAAAAACATGATGTTTGTCATTTTAGTGAAATCACCATTAAAATTGATAAATTATAAATATCCTTTTTTTATTGATGTCTCATTCACCCACATAAATTGGAATGAATAAGTTTAAGAGGCCTGGTAGATGGAATCTCAACCTTCTTATGACTTTTATTTGTCATCTTCCCTTTCTAACAAGTAACACAAAAAATTTCCTCTCTTATTTTAAATTTTTGAAAATTTTGTACATAATAAATTTTAGAATGTTTTTTCATTATTTTCTTCCCATGTTGGACAATTATATGGAACCACAACTTGTTCTCATATTTGGCACTTAGATAACATGAGTTTTTTAATTCTCTAAATTGAAAAAGATTTCCACTATATTTTATCCTTCTGTGATAACTTTTCAATGTTTCACACTTCTGATAACACATGAATATTTTCTGAAAAACACTTCTTTTTCATCATCACAATGTTTAATTACACTATGTAAATTATGTTTTAGAACATAAATAAATAAAAATTACAGATATTATAACTTTTCTTCTTTAATCATAGTGATTTGGATTCCAATGATTTTTAAAGAACTATTATTCCCATAGGTAATAGAACCTCATTCATGATTTTCAACATGTTTCATGATTTTTAAATCACCTATCATGAATGAAATAAAACCACTATCATGTATACATGGTTAGTTCTTTATTACATTCTTTTAAGGTAGTCTCAACAAAAAAAAATATTTCCTCAGTAATCTTCATCCTAGCTTCCTTTTCATTATCTACCATAAGAAACTTGTTCTAGAAGGAGTTTCATTCATCTTTCGACATGATGAAAAGCCAAATAACATATTCCATAAACTTCTTCCAGACATTTAAATTTATTTTTTTGGAATGTTTATAACTTATTGAGATTTTTCGTCTCTAACTTCTTTTGTGTTAAGAAAGTTATTCATTATAATTTCACTATTTCTTCCACTCTATTCAAATATTATTTTGGGAAGTGATATGTTATGCCATAAATAAAGGGTCATGTTACCATATATTCTATAGAACCAATATAATCCATCAAATCATAATTTTTTATTGAAGTATGATCTTTCTTTGTAAAATTTTCTTGAGGTTTATAAATCCTTCCTACCCTAACATATTTTGGGTTTATACCATATTTCTTTCTAAGTGAGTTTTAAATTTTTTTATATGTGATAGGTTTATCAGATTATTTCTGCAACCAAACTTTCCTATTAATTTTTTTATCACTTGAAATGTTAGAAAAATCAGATGAAACATTATTTTTGGTTTGTGAGGAATTCAACTAATTTTTTATTTTAGATTTCTCAACAAATTTATAATTCTTATATTTTACTAATAAAGCTTTGTTAATGGTTTAATTCACCTTTATCAAGGTATTTATAGAATCATGAATTTTATAATGAAACTTATTGACTTTTTTTCCTTATATTCCAATTTTGTATTGAGATCTTAAACAATAATTCCATGTTTAATGAGTATGAATCAACATTATTACTTATCATATTTATTTATTTTCTTGTAGACATATTATTTTGATTGTTGGATGAATTTTCTTCTTCATAATTTTTGTTTCACTTCTTTCATCAAGGTGTTTCATCATAATATTCTCGATACTCGCCAACTTTCTTCTTCGGTAAATTCATTGTAAAGTGTCCAATTCCACCACAATCAAAACATTTAAGTGTATGTTTACCACCATAATTTTATATTCCTCTACTATAGTTCTTATATATAATAGACGTGATTTTTTCATTCAACTAATCATCTTCTTTATCTCCAATGTAGCAAGGATCATCATGTCCATCATCTTGAATTATCATTTTTCTCATTGATTAAAAATAAATTTCATATTTAATATTTTTTAACATTGGAGATTTCCTCATTTCCTAAGTAATAATAAATTTAAGCAATTTATCAAGAGATAAATCATCTTTATCTTATAAAGAGAAAATTTTAGAGTGAAACATATCTCGAACGTTTCACATGATTTTATTCACAATTGTAAAATCTTACAAGACAAATCCAAAACCTCTAATGTTGAAAACTGTAACATCTTAGACTAGGATACACACACCAGTGCCTCAAATCGATCAGTCACATGACCTCAAGAATTTCTCCCCATATGTCAGAGGTTGTTGATTAGTAGTGAGGGTCTGATATGTTGATTATGGGCAGACTTTAGACTCTTTTATCAGAGTAAATACACCATGAAAAAAATAAAAACCAATATATTAATAACATGTAATCATAACCTAAAAGAAGCAGTATCACAAGATGACAAAAAAATGAAAATAGAATATAAAAAATTAAAGAAGAAAATATTTCATGCCAATGTACTTGTCAAGTGTCTAAAATGAAACCCAAAATAAAGACATTGACGACTCCCCCAAGCAGGTCCTGAATAGTGTTTGGTTCCCTCATCCATGATCCATCCCATATTAATGATCTAACACAAAGTATTTTCCCGTAACCTCTCTAGAAAGAAAAAAATATATTCAGGTACTGATCAGGCAGCCCATGTAGGGTGTGAATTCAGCTTAGTAGGTGTCATGCCCCCTCCTAGAGGGGCCCATGCCGCGACTCCCGAATCCAACCTCAAATAGTTTAGGGGCTAGTGACTAGCATTGAGAAGGTGTATCACTAACATGAGAGGCCTTAGCTTAAGTACCTGTATAGAAAAACACATCTCCAAGCCTATAAAATGATGAAATATAAAAACAACTGAAAATACATGCTTTCATACATATAAATTTCATAACCAGAGTATAAAAGGATGTAATATAATGTAATTATGGATAAATACAAGCCCACCAAAAAGAGATTGAAAACAAAAGTAAAACCTAAAAGTAAGTATTGGGACTGCATTCAGAAATATGTTGAAAAACACCTCAGTTTTTCTGGTCTCACTAAGCACCGTATGGTCCTGGTCCTCCTAAGACTCTATCAAAATTTCAATCTTCTACACAAGACACGACACATGAAGGAAAACCCCATGTATGGGTGAGTATAACAATACATAGTAGGACACACCGAAACTAAAACATATACTATTAAAAATAATATTTTCCACATTTTTATATGCATTTTAATTGGTTTAGCCCTCCTAATTTATCAATTTGAGCATATATGGATCAATTTTGGATTTATGGTGTGTTTTGAGGTAAAATATGAAATGTGCTTAAATTCTGGATTTTTGACAGATTTTTACGTCAAGGGTATTTTGGTAATTTATATAAAAATATTATTCCAAATTGAAGGATTATTTTTTTATAATACTTATTTTAATTCCTTTAACTTTTTCTTCTAGACTAGAGGCTTATTCGAATATCTAAATGCCCGAAAAAATCATTGATGTTTGGAAAATTGTCTGGGCTGACAGCATGGACTCCACCTTCGTAACTAATGTATAAATCAGGCTACACACCAACAATGGAGTTGATTAGAAATTAATATGAAGTAGGAAACATATATAAACTACCTAAATAAATTTCATTGAGTTTTTCTGCCATTATGGTGGCAAATATATGTTATACATTGAAGGAATCTTCCTGGAAAATTCATCTAGAAAAAAATACATAGTCAATGAAAAATACATAAATCCCTCTAGATGAGTCCATTCAATATGAAATTTTTAGTTTGAATTAAAAAGTCATTTATTAACAACTTTTATGGAGTATTTAAGGTGTTAATCATCCATTTATATTTCCAAAAAATATTCAAACATGAGGAGGACAAAATCGTCCTATAAAAGGAGGGGAGCTCCCACCTCTCATCTCATCCGATTTTCCGTCAAATTTATTCAAAGGAACCAAGGGGAGATATCCACCGAGGGAGGACGTTCACAAATATTTCCCTTTTCATATTATTAATTTTTTTTATTTTCATTATTTTTTATATTTCAATTGTAATTTTTATTTTTAATAAATTCATGCATGGTTTTTATTTTTGTGGTTTCTTCGACCCAACCACCCTCCTTTATTCTCCATATTTTATCATTATTTTATTCTTTTCTTATTATCATACTATCCACCATTACCTATTACCCTAAAAAATTATGTACTTATTCAATCCTTGGCTCAGGGGAGGTATTTGTCGATTTCATATATTCTACGGTAAAATTATTAATTTTTTTTAAGTTTTTGATGAGAAATAGTGACATGCACAAGTGTGGTGATAGCCCACCAGGAAACTAAAATCAAACTCATTTATATTATTTTATTAAATTTTTTCCCTCCTTATACTGAATACAAGCTCTCAATACGATGGATTTGAGCCATTCAGTGTTTGAAATGGCATACGATAGAGCCAGGTCTTGGAAGTTGTCACACTCACGATTGAGTTGTTCCATCAACCTTGAATAAAGTAGAAGGGGAAGTTAAGATTTATAAATGCATTCAAGATTTTACACCAATTAATAAACGAATAGTAATTCAATAATGATATCTCAAAATTGAATTATCAATCATTATTTAAACACCAACAAGGAGAATGACGGAACCCACAAACCAACCCATAAATTCGAAGTTCTTTATTCAATAATTAAATTTTATCATTGCATGTTAGTTAAATATTTTCATTAATTAAAATTTCATAACCTTCCTAAATTAAAAATAATTAGTTTAGGAGAATTAAATTAAGTGAGTGAACATATGAGAAATTTCCTCAAGTGAGATTAACTTGGTTATCCATTATACTACACTAGAAAAATTAAATTGATTTTTACATGCCCTATCAAAGGCATGTGTCACATAAAACAAAGGAAATAAATTCATATCTACACAGGTATATTTGTACAGCACATATAACAAGAATATCTAGATATACTCTAGAAATACACTCATTCTAGAGGTAAGTCACGACCGTATTATACTAGTCTATGATTCCAAATATAATATTCCACAAAGCACTCACCCGAGAGAACACACTCCTGAATCTGATAGAATCGATGATGTCCGTCCAATAGGTACATATTGTTGGGTCTCTTCATGAGAAAGAGCATTGTAATAGTTTGAATAAAATACAATACACAGATGATGATCATTATACCGAAAAATAAATCTGGATTAACCTTCTAAGTAGAGGATTGACTCCCATGTAGTGTTGGTCACGTCAATACCAAGAACTCCTCCAAGGACATGAATATAAATAGAGGATCTCACTCTGGGCCTCTCAGAGTGATTCGAACAACTCTATCAATAAATTACTACTGAAGGGATTATTGTCCTGGGAGTAAAAAATGATTACATACTAACCCTCATGGAAAAGATAAAGGTAACAAACCCTAACAAAACTTTTCCATGATATAGAGTACAAGGGCTCCATGACATGTATAAATGAGTACACAGTGTGTAGTAGGGGTCACACTCCATGTCACTTGAACCTGGGTCTTGCCCGTGTAAATGGCTCATCTCATCAAACTGTGTCCATGTAGTAGTACACACCATGTACGTATCCCACTTACTCTATCCATGTGCTAGTACACATCACCATCCTATTCATGTATTCTCATGTACCAATACAAAGCTTAGCCTATGAACATCTTCCCATGTAAACAACCTGTGTGATTCCTAGGTACAAGCCAAGTGACCCAGGTGATACCACATACTATGTGAAAGGGGTCACATTCCATGTGATATTTAACTTCATATTGAAACCCTAATCGCATCTCATGTGGCCCCACACAATGTATAGATCCAGATTAAACATTGTGTTGTTCAAGATTTTTCAGAATCCTATATCTTCTCCTACATTTGATCCAATGCCTTCATATTTCGATCTGGTGATCGTTTCACCATGATATTGAAGATCTTAACTCGTCCAATACTTTTTTTTCGATGAAGAATGTATTATGCCATCAAATATACTCTAAAAATGAATCAAATTGTCATTCTTTTTTGTGTGATGAAGAACGGTAAATTGGGTATCCTCTGTCATCTAATTTTTTTTATCTCCATCATCACACCTCTATCAGGCTATTCCAATATCAGATCTGCGATATCCGATTGTTGCACCAAGAAATGGGTGCGCAATGATCGATTGATCGATAATTCTCATGACGAACGATGAATGGGGAGAGAAATGAACAAGAACATATTGGAGTAAAAAACCATGATCGGTGTTCCGGTTTATCTTGATCCATCATTATTAGAATGAAAATATGAATAATAAAATTAGAAATATATTCTCCCATAAAAACCTCATAAAATAAACGCATCCTGCATAATGATCATACCACAGATCAATATATTCATTGATTTATTCATGTTCATTATATAAATAAATAATGGGGAAGAATAAAATAAAAATACAAGCCCTACATTGATTCAAATTGATCACTAATGAAGAATGGGGTTGTGTCATGTTTTTTGGTGAGAACCATTGAATATTTTTTTCTCGATCATTGATCGAAGATCCTATCGCCATTCGTCCGAGAGGATTCACTGAAGCTATATCCAGTGGATCTCTAACAGATTCAGGGTTGTATAACTAACTGTAGTATTTATCCAAAATAGTCAATTTAATGTCCATCAATCACTGCATCAACAAAAATAAAATAAAATTATTTATTAAATTATTTTTTTCATTTCCATGCCTGTGATGAATTTTTTACAAATGACCCACACCGACTAATGATAAGTCATTCATTGGGTAAACCTCACATTCTGAACTCAACGGTACCATCATATTTCTGATCAGGGTACCTGTTTAGAAGTTATTACACTTTTTCATGAAAACTGTGCATACATGCTATTTAATATATTTCAAACAGTTATTTTAGGAACAACGGCCTCAGAATCGCACATCGTCTCAGTTCCTGGTTTCACAAATAATATATATTGTATCCAAAAAAATAAAGCATGGAAAATATAAGGCGTTATAGTATGCCACCACTAATGACAACTAAAACAATATCTAATCAATATAAAGTGTATGTAGTTGTAAAAAGAAATAATTACAATGCATAAGTAAACAATTATCAAATTATCAATTAATCTTTATTTAACTATCTAAACCTTTGGGTTCCCATAGACACTCATACCTCAATCCTCGCTTCAACTCATGTCAGAGGCTGAAGTATGTCTGGGGGATATCATATATTATAATTCCATTATTATCATTCAATACCCACTCTGAAATATGTTGGAGCGTAAATTATGTCTGAGGAATATCATATCTCATAATTCCGTTGATATCATTATTTAATTCATATGATACCATTCACACACCACACAATAGAATGTCCATGTTTCTGTTCTGAAATTCACAACTAAATGACGATGTTACCATTCATACCTTACACATTAGAATAATCTTGTTCGCATTCTCTATTTCTCAACTAAATGGCCATGTTACTATTCATACCTTACACATTATAATGACTATGTTCCCGTTATTTAATTCACAACTAAATGACCATGTTCCCATTATTAACACATAATTAATTCAACAATTAATTATCCACATCAATTCCAATACTAATTTCATAATTATTTAAATATAAAAATTCCATTAGTTAATTCAAAATGTAACCAATCACATAAATAACATTAATTAATTCAAAAAATATTTAATCACATAAAATACATTAATTAATTATAAAATTAATTAATCACTTAAATTCTATTAGTAAATTAAATAATTAATCAAACACAACAATTTTATTACTAATTCAATAATTAGTTTATCATATAAACCCACATAATTAATTTTCTAATTAATTGAGAATGTAAATCCCATTAATTAATTATTCAATTAATTAATCAATCTCCACAAACTAAAAATCACATAATTAATTCGATAATTAATTATTTAAATCAAATTTTAAAAAGATCATAATTATTTCCACAACTAGATATCTCAATCCTAAAATCTTAATATCTCATTATTAATTATACAATTAATTATCTCAATCTATAATTCCCAAAATCCCCAATTTCTGATGTCCTGAATTAATTAATTCAACAAATTAATTAATTCAATTAAGAACATAATTTCTAAACATTTAATAGAAATTATAACATTACATACATGTAATTTGAATAAATACTTTGAGAATTGAATTATAGACAACCTACCTCAATTCGTTGATGAGCAGTCACCCAACGAAAATCCTCATAATTTGAGCAGCACAATTATTTATAATGAGATTCAAATTTAAAACCCTAAATCAAGATCAAATGAATAATTATCTCTTAAATATAGATATAGATCTACAATACTAGATCCATATCCACAAAAACATGTCTATATCCAATCATAATAGGAAGAAAACCCCATTTCTAGAATAGGATAATAAAGGATAAGGAATAGGAAACCAAGCGAGGTAAGATCCTCTTATAGGGAGGGGTGAAGATCTTCAATCCAGGCTTAAAATAACAATTAAAAAGGTTGTTAAGTCTTTTAATCCATATATGATCCTCCAAAATCATGAAATATTATCTATGGTTAAATAGGGATCAAATAAGAGTTCAATAGGGGGTTTTGGTGATTAAAAATCTATTTTTTGGGGGATTTAAAAATTCATGCATGGTTAGTAGGGAAGGGGAGCACGGTTTCTCCAAAATTTGTACCTAAATGTGAACCTCTATTATGTGGGTTTATAGTTTCTCATAATAGGGTGTACAGATTGACAAACTTGTGTCAACCATGTAATTCCTCTATGTCAAAGGTTGCATGATTTGTTGGGCAGGGGCACATGATTTGGGAAAACTATGAGCCAAATATGCACTACCCTTCTCCCTTAAAATTTTCTCAAATTTTGACCCAAACACAGCCCAAGGTAAAACCCAACACAAGTACATTGAAACAAGTTAAAAATAAAAATCTGATATTAAGACCAAGTTATCTTCAGGAAAGGTCATGATCTTACAATATCACCACCTAATAACATCTTATCCTTGGGCTGAACTCCCAATTATCTCTAAGATTCTAAGTCAAAAAGATTAGGAAAATGATCCAACATATCTTCTTTACTTTCCCATGTCTCCTCCCACAGATTCCCATGTTTCCACAATACACAAACTATAGGCATGGTCTTTCCCCGCAACACTTTATCACTATGATTCAACACACGTATTAGATGATCTTGAAAGGAAAAATCTATCTCAATCTCAACATCATCCATAACGATCACATTAGAATGGTTGGGGTGATACCAATCAAGTTTTGACACTTTGAAAACATCATACATAGCACTGTATCTCTATGGAAGAGCCAATCGGTATGCCACTAGCCTGATTCTCTCCACCACCTCAAACGGTCCACCAAACATGGGTGCCCTCTTGCCCTGTATCTATATTATATAGTTATTTTATCTTGGAAACACCCAAATTAATACATGATAAACATATATAAACTCTAGGTGTAATTTATTTCTATCAATGTATTACTTCTATCTACTTTGGGTCGTATCCATATATTTCTGAATCAACTGTACATGCTCTAATGTGTCCAACATGAGACTCAGCCCCATCAACTTAGACTCACTTACCTCCATCCAGACATGAGGTGGTCTTCATGGCCTACTATAAAGATCCTCATATGGTTCCATCTATATAGTTTCCCAATAACTATTGGTATGGGTGAACTCCACTAGTTCTAGGTGATTCACCCAAGAACCACCGATGTATAGAACACAAGCTCACAACAAATCCTCAAGCACTTGTATAGTATGCTCTGACCACCCATCTGTCAGTGGGTGGAAATTCATACTCAATAAAACCTACATACCAAGCACCTTCTGCAATCCCTATAATTATCATGAAGTAAAACACAAGTTTCAGTCTAAAACAATAATATTTGGCACCTCGTGCAGACAGACTATCACCCAAACAAAAAAATATCCCAACTGCTCCACTGATAAAGTCTCCCATATATTCAAGAAATTCACTACCTTCTTCAGTCTATCCACAATAAGCCAAATAGAATTATTCTTCTAAGGCATCCTCAGGAGAACCACAAGAAAGTCCATGGCCACTTTCTCCCACTTCCATTCTATAGTGGCCAATGACTGCAGAAAACCTATAGGTCATTAATGCTCGGCCTTCACCTACTGATTGGTGTAGCATTGTGTCACAAACCTTACTATTTTATTTTTCATTTCCAACCATCAAAACTATATTTGTAGGTCACCGTTCTTTTTGGTCACACCTCGATGTACCACCCACATCAAGGCATGAAACTCACACATCATCTTGTCTCGCATTCTTTTAGGTACGACAACCTGATTCCTGACATAGATGACCTCATCCTCATCTATGATCCAATAAGAAGGTGACTCCCCACCTTCAATGTTTTCCCTCAAGGTAAAACATTATAAATACACATACTTACTATCTTAGATCTATCTCAAAAATGTATACTCCAATGAAACTATTACTAGAGTCATCTAATCATTACTTTCCTAAACCACAATGTGTATCTCGTCCAGTAAATCCATCATCTTCCACTCAGCACTAGACTCCTGAACCACCTGAGTTTGAGTCTTCCTTCTCAATGCACCATCATCAATGTTCACCTTTCTAGGAATATAATCTTGCTCAAAATTGAATGGTTGTATATACTTAACCCATCTCTGTTATCTAAGATTCATGTATCACTAGGAAAATATGTACTTCAATCTCTTATGATCAATATACACAGTAAAAAAAATTCCCTATAGATAATGTCCACAACACATTAAAACATAATCCATTATAGCCAACTTGATGTCATATGTAGGGTAGTTCGGTTCATGGGGCATCATCTTCAAAGACCCATAAACCACAAATCGATCTCCAGGCATCAACCCAACTCCAATTACAATCCTAGAAGGGTCACAATACAATATGCACTTCTCGCCTTGCTTAGGTAAGATCAATATTGGTACTAATGCCAAAATTTTCTTCATCTCCTAGAAAGAATTATCACAATCTAATGACCAATAAAAAATTATCCCTTTTTGGTCAAGCCTGTCAGCAATGTTTCCAATCAGTAAATGTCCTGAATGAACCTCTAATAATATTTAGAAAATCCTAGAAATCGATGGATATCAAACATGCTCTTTGGATGCTCTCATGAAACCACTATTTGAACCTTCTCTATATTTACCAACACACATTCCTCTGAGATGATATTACCCAATAAGTGTTCCTGATTGATCCATAAAATTGTACCTAGATATCTTGATGTATAACTAATTCTTTCTTAGTTTACTTAGGATGATATCATGATGTTGGTCATAATAATCATGTTTCTTGGAGTGCACCAAGATATCTTCCACAAACACTACCACACACTGATCTAGGTACATATTAAAGATTTTGTTCATTATGTCCATAAACATTACTGGTGTGTTCGTCAAACCAAGAAATATTATGACGAAATCATATAGTCCATACCTGCTTCTAAATTCATCCCTTGGAAGATCAAGAGTCTGAACTCTCAGTTTATGATAACCTAATCACAAGTCAATCTTTGAGAACTCACAAGCTCCTCTAAACTGGTCAAATAGGTAATCGATACGGGGGAGTGGATACGGTTTCATCATAGTCATCTGGTTTAACATTCAGTAATCAGCACATAAGCATAAACTTCTATCAGCCTTCTTTGCAAACAAAACTGGTGAACCCAAAGGCGACATACTCAGATAAATAAATACCTTATCCTCTAACTCCTCCATCAGAGTCTTGAGCTCTTGAATATCTTTCGGTGCCATTCTATATGGTGGAATAGAAATCATCTCTTCCCCCAGTATGAGCTCATTGCTATATTCCACATCTCACATATGTGGAATCCCGGAGAAATATTAAGTAAACACATCCTAAAACCTATCCACTATGTATAGAAAGACATCACATTTTACAACTCAATCATCCAGAAAGAAACTAGAACCCTGGGTTGTGATCTCTCCTATTTGCTGAGTAATTGGACTTACTCAGAACGCCTCAATATCCCACTCTCCACAGGGAATATATTTGTAATCCTTAGGATATGTAATCGTCACACTTTTATGGTAATAGTCAATGTGGGGGATAATATGATACTAACTAGTCCATAACCATAATTAGTTCAAATCCTGGAATGTCTATGATATAAAGATCCCATAGAAATCGATACTACTCGACCTCAAGAGAACACCCCTTGCACAAAAAAATGTATGTTGACCGAAGTCCATGATGTGTGTTTGTCGTCAACACCCCACTCACCAACTCCATCACCAGGCTCAAACCATTAACATGTTTTGTAGAAATAAAAGAATGATAGTCCCCGATATTAAATAAGGCACTAGATATAATAAAATCTATAAAAATAGTACCTCTCACTATCAATGGTCCAGCCTTGATATCCAAAAGTGTAGGGTGAATAGAATGCCACGGTCTTACCCCACTTCCCCATGATTCATTCTATGTCCCATGTGCTGCACTACTCTACTAATATGAGTACTCTTACCCTAATGCACCATATACAGTACCTTTACATCCTTGTCCAGTAGAACTCTAGATGCAAGACTGATATGGTGAAGAATATCCTCTTCCTACACTCTGATTCTGACCAGCTATACCCTTACTACTAATCTATCACTAGGTCCTGTAGAACTTTTGTAGATGTCCCATCTTTCTGCAAGACTATAACTATATTGATTATTGAGGTAACTATCTTAAAAAGTTTCATAATCTACCACACTGGTGATAGATCACTAAATTAAGTTCCTATGTAATTGATTTATCTTTTTAGGTACTCTGTTTCCCACTGACCTGGTTGATGTTTTCATAGTAATGCTTCCTACTCTCAGAAGTCGTACCTTCAAATATTCCAAATGGAACCACCTTTCCTACACTGGAAGCCTCTTCAGGTTACCCATATCTATGAGGTCCTTATCAACCACCTCTACAAACTCCTTTAACTGAAAATGGTTAACTTGATACTTAATATCATATTTAAGCCCGTCCTAAAAATGTCCCATTGTAGTTATCTCATCCATTGCCAATGCTAGAGAAAAGTGTTGCAAATTTATAAAGTGTACAACATAGTCTATCACATAAATACTCCCCCATGTAAACCTCGATAACTCAGCTACTCTCTCCTACCTCAGTTTCTATGGATAGAAGTTCTCTAGAAACGTATCCAACAGTTCCTTCCATAACATACCATAAGCTAATACAGTCCCCTTATGAGCATACCACCAATGATACACTTATCCTCATATCATGTAAGCAGCCAACAAGACCATCATCTCTACAAGAGTGTCAAAGTGGTCAATTATAGTCTCGATGGACTCATCCCAGAAATCACCTCTCTCAGGTTCTCCCTCTCCAATTAAAGCAGGAGGGTGTTGAATTTGAAACTACATTTTTAGATCTAACATGCTCTTCACAACCCACCCTGGGTCTTTTCCCCTAAATTTCATGAAGTGGGAAATGTTCTCTTGCAACTGCTCCCTGAATTCCTTGCCTGACACAATTGATGCCTTAGTTCCTACTACTAGTAGATCATCTCTAGCAATATCCTCATGTTATCCTCTTAATAAGCACCATCATAGAGAAATATCTATACCATTACGAATAGGTACCTTAAGACACCTTTTACCAATTTAACACATTTAAGGTAAAATACAATATTCCACAACAAGTCATTTCGCCAAACACTACCACATAGTCAAAACTGAGGTGTTATCACTACTCTTAATAATATTAATCTTTGGTCCTAGATAACAAGGTTAAACCCATTCTAATTATTCATGTTTCTCATTTAGAAACCCATTTATTCTCATCTTACATCATTCGAAAATCATTCTCAATTTCCTGTTAGGTGCCATTTTCATTTCAATTTCACAAGCAAGGAAAAACCGTACAAGTTCAATAACTTACTCATAACCCATTTTTCTATGTGTGCCTAAAATGATGAATGTCACAATAACCCTAAGTTCATAGAAAGATGCATGTAACTCAAATCTTGTTACATACTCGTCCATGAGTCAAAACATAGAAAAAATTACCATTAATAATCATAACACACAACAAGTGTGTCACCAATGTTGAAATAATATTCAACTATAACAGAAAATAGGAATAACAACAATCCCACCCTGGGTACTTGGGTTCTCCCGCATACATGGGTTAGCTACTCCCATGCATGAGATCATAACTAAGGATCGACTCTTTCTAGTTTCATGTCTACCTTTACCAAATAGTAATACAAAATAAAAAAAATAAAAATGGACTCTGATACCTCATTGCAATGTCATGACCCAGGTTCCACACATCGCTGCCTCAATTCAGTCAGTCACATGACCCTAGGTGTGCCTCCACATATGCTAGAGGATACAGAATAGCAGTGAGAGTCTGAAATATCAATAATGGGGAGACTATACCCCCTTTTATCAGATTAAAAAAACTAGAAGAAAATATGAAATGATAACTAAATAAAATGTAATCATAACTTGAAATAACCCGTATCACGAGATGGATAAAAGAGGAAATACAATATCACAACTAATGAAGAAAATTTGACATGCCAATGTATGTGTCAAGTGTCTAAAATTAAACACAAAACAAATACACTGATGACACCCCTAATTGGGTCCCGAATCTTTTCTACTTCCCTCATCCATGCTCTATCCCATATCATACATATAATAAATATCGTTTTCCATTATCATATCCAGAAAACAGAAAGTCTATTTGGGTACCAGTAAGGCAGCCCGAGTAGGGTGTGAGTACAGCTTCGTAGGCCACCACCAACGGTGTATATAACAATATATAGTTAATTGAATGTGTATTCAGGTTTATAAATACATAATTACAATTCATCAGTAAATAGTTATCACATTATCAATTAATATTTATTTAACAACATAAACCCCCGAAATCTTATAGACACTCATACCTTAATGCTTGGTTTGGCTCATTATAAAGCCTGAAGTATGTCTAATGGCTTTCATATATCGTAATTCCATTTTTTCCATTAGATACCTAATTTTTCACATACCGCGTCTTGAAGTATGTCCGATGAATATCTTATCTCATAATGTCATTGATATCATAATTTAATTCATACATGAATTCCCATGATACCATTCATGCATCACACAATAGAATGACCATGTTCCCATTATTTAATTCACAGCTAAATTATCATGTTACCATTCATACCTTACACATTATAATGATCATGTTCCCATTATTTATTTCACAACCAAATAACTATGTTACCATTCATAACATACACATTAGAATGAACATGTTCCAATTATTTAATTCTAAACTAAATTTCCATGTTAGCATTCATAACACAAAATTAATTCAACAGTTAAACATCCAAATAAATTCCATTACTAATTCAACAATTATTTAAACACAAATATTCTTAACCATGAACCTCTATTATAGGGCTGCACATTTTCTCCTAAGAGGGTGCATGGTTTTAAAAATCCTGCGCTAACCATGAAATTCCTATGTCTAGTGTTGCACAGTTTGATGGGATGGGGCACATGGTTAGGGAAAACCATGCCCCAAATATGAATTTATCTTCTCTCTTCCAATTTTCTCAAATTTTCACCCAAACACACCCCAAGGGAAAACCCAACCCTTGTATTCTCAAATAAGAAAAAAATAAATACCTGAAATTAATCTCGTTCCATCTTCAGGAAAGGTCGGGATCTTAAACAAACAATTTCATTTACTCTCATGATGTATTCATCAATGGATTCTTCATCTCTCATTCTTATGTCTTCATACTTACTATACCAAATTTCTATCTTTTCTCCCTTCACTTTAGTATTCCCATTGAATATACTTTCCATCTTACCCCACATACTCTTTGATTTTTTGAATCCCATCACCTTCATATGTCCATTTTCTAATAAGGACATAAGAATAGAATGTCTAGCCTTTCCATCAACTCCTATATTTATTTTATTAGTAAAAAACATCATAGAATCTTTCATAATAGGTGTAAAACAAATTTTAGTATAATCAACACCTTCTAGGACAAAATATAAGAGATAAAGAATCATCTAATTTTTTCATCCATACTAATATAATGATCAAATGTAGGAATTCCTCTACTATTTATAGAATTGATATTATCCATGATAAGGATTAAATAAGGGAACATTCCCTATGATACCAATTAAAGTTTCAAAGGATTAAATAACAACTTAGAAGGGGTTTGAATCAGTTGGTCACTTTTATAAGTTGCATTACATTTAAAAAACATAACCCTTGAATCTTGTTAATGTTTATATCCTTATTTTGTTTTATTAAATACCCATGCAAGGAAATATAGAAAATCAAGTAAATTGCGTAAGATTTAAAAGGTTTTTCCTTGGGGTGAGAACCTACATCCATTACATAGCCAATCCTGTGGGTCTATATAAACTCTCTATAATGAATAAGTGAATACAACTCATGCCAACTCCTGCTAGATAGCTTCAATGTCTCAGAAGAAATTATTATACAAACTCCCATCACCTTACAAATTTCATTACAAATAATTGATCCAAAACAAACTAATAAAGACTTCTTGAAACTTCTCCACAAATTCTCTATCTAGAATCCTCAGTCTGCTGGGGCAAGGCCTGATTCTCTCATTTCAATGGGGATGGGTTCAATGGACTTAGTCCAATGAATTTATTATAATGGAAAAATTATGATGAACTAATTCTAAATATATATTCCTCAAACTCCTCTCAAATTCTCAGTCAGATATTCCTTAGTCTGGTAAAAAAAAATTTAAGACGTACAACCTTATAAGGTGGTCTCATTCCAAAAATAGAAATTTGACATGAATTCTACAGTGCTCCACCTTTTCCAATCACATAAAAAAAGATGTAATGAACGAATTTATTATGCATCTGTTAATAGAAATCCTAGAAAAAAAGCAGGAAACTGGAAAAATTTTACTTATTAATTAAATTAAAAAACTTCAAGATCTAGGCATATTTGAATTTGAATTTTGACCACTTATTCTTTTCACAAATCAATTGAAATCTTATTGATTCTTATTTGTAATTATTATTATTAGACATCCTAAATTTTATTCGGTATGATGGAACTTCATTATCTCATTATGATGTAACTTACATAGCTCATTAGGATGGAACATCCTATACACATTATGAGAGAACTTCCTCATCTCATTCTAAATTGACTTTCCTCATCACAGTTAGTATGGTTTAATTTTTTCTTAGAGTTTGTCTAATTGACATTTTTTCTCAAAGGCAATCTTGATTGAATTTCCTTCTCTAAGTTATTATGATTGACTTTCCTCCTCAGACATAGTCTAATTGAAATTAATCTTCATAGTTAGTCTGATGGAACATCCTTAGCTTTAGTCTGATAGAATCGTCATTACGATGGAATTCTCATTACGATGGAAACCGCATTCTACGACTTTGAAATTCTTCAAACCTCACTAGCTATAACTCCTTCATACTTCTAAAAACTTCTATGCTCGGTACTTCTGGATCCAATGCAAAAATTTTCTTGATTACTATAACTACAAAAACATTATGATTCCTCTATTTCTGCAAAAGCTTTTATCACGAGAGTTATCATGATTTATGATAACTTCAAGATAGGAAAAGCACCTTCTGACTTACATAGGAAATTATTATGAATTAAATTACATTAAAAACCTTGTTTATTTTCAACCAAAACACAATATGAATGGTTTCACCTATTCTCCACCTTTTCTTCATAAGTATTGTATCACAATTGTTATAGAAAATTTATGATATTTGGAAATTAAAAACTAGAAAATCATCATCTGACTGAAGGATAGAAAGTTTAAAACATTCTAACTCCTAACATCACTATCTTCATTCAAACTCTTCAACAAAATTCAAACTTTATACCCAAAAATGTGTAGAATGAAAATTAAACATCGTGCTAATGAATCTAAGACCATTAAAGTGTTTGATCAATACATTTATTATTCTAAAAACTTATTCGATCGGTGATACATAGTTTGATACTTTGTGTTTGGTGCTGCTCAGTCTGATCATCTGTATCCAGAAACAACTTTCTCTAAAACAAAAATTTTATTCTTATTTGTGTTTTGGTTTGAAAATTCAAAAACATTCACCAGTTTTTCAGAAACCATTATTTTTCAAAAGATTAGTTTTTTACAAATACAAATCATTTTTAAAAAAACATCACCAAAGTAATTCAGTATACCATACAATTTATGAAGTGGAAAGAAACCTATGATTTCATACATGCAATTTTTGGTTCGGAAAGTGTTTTTTATGGCCTATTCTAGGATGAAACATTATCCTTGACGTGTAGAATGTGACTTTATAGGATAACTCAAAGAAATAATGGGATATTACCATTATGAAACCTTAGAAAAAAATAGTGGAACGACAATCCATATTCCATGAGAGGGAAAACATCTCTAAAAGTGATAGTGGGATGGAGATAGAATTAGATGACGTTGAGACTCAAGGTACATAATACATTTCATAAGAACAGGTTCTATAAATCCCCATGTAATAAGAAACTATTCTAGAGGCACTAGTAATGTGTGGGAGTACAAGAGAGGTTAGAGAACCAGAATGATATGGTTTTCTTATCACCAAGGATGGTGACTAATTATTAGTTTATAATAATGATACTATAAACTAAAAGGAAGCAGTATGTGGAACAGATGTTGCCAAGTGAAAATAATCCATAAATTCTAAAATGGATTCCATCTACCAAAATCAGGTCTGTATTTTGGTAGATACTACAATGGATGTAAAACCCATTGGTTGCATGTGGGTATTGAATAAGAAATTAGACATTGAAGGAAAATTCAGTACCTATAAGGTATGAATAGTTGTAAATGGATTGAAATAGCATTAAGAAATTAACTGAGATAAACCTTTTCACCAGTTGTAATGTTGAGATCCATCAGAATTATACTTGACATTGAGGATTACTGTGACTATGAGATTTGAGAAATGGATAACAAAACTCCCTTACATAATGGGAACCATATGGAAGATGTTGAAATAAAACAACATGAAGGGTTTGTGACTCCAAAGGATGTAAATATATACAAATTGAAAAATAATACATTTGTGGATTAAATAAAGTATCTATTATATGTAACATTCATTTTGATGAATCTAAAATAGAATGTGGTTTCATAGAGAATGAGTGTGATCCTTCTGCCTACAGACAATTTAGTGGGATTGCATTCAATTTCTTAATACTATATGTTGATAACATATTACTTATAGGAAATAAAATACCAGTCTTACAGTATTTTTAGAGGTGGTTGAATAAATTCTTCTCTATGAAGGACTTGGGTAAGACATCATATATATTTCGAATAAAGATCTGTCATGATAGATCCAAGAAGTTTCTCAGCCTAATTCAAAGTACATACATTGATATTATACTTAAGATATTTGTTATGGAAAAATCCAAGAGGTGATTATTTCCAATGTCACATGACATTCATCCTTCCAAGAAAATGTTTCCTCAGATGCATGGGGAAATAAATAAAATGGAAAGTATTTCACAAGCATCAGTTATTATGTCATTCATGTATATTATGATATGTACTAGGATATATGCTTCCTATGCATTAAGTACAGTTAGAAGATATCAATATGATCCAGTTGACCTCTATTAGATGGCAGTCAAGAGTATATTTAATTATTTGAGGTGTACAGATGATATGTTCCCTGTTTATGGAGGATATGGGGAACCGGTCATCAAAATATATGATGATTATTGTTTTAAAACTTATCATGATGACATGAAGTCACAAACGAGTTACATATTCACTTTTAATGGAGGTATTGATATAGGAAGAGATCAAAAAAGGATATGGTCATAGATTTTACTATAGAGTCCAAGTATATTGTGACTACTGAGGTAGCTAAATAAGCATTATGGAGGAAAAAAATAATCCAAGATCTTGAATTGGTATATAACAGTAAATATCTTATTACACTCTATTGTGATAATATTGTAGTTGTGTCTCTCGTAAAAGAGCCAAGTACACATCAATGGACGAAGCATGTTGTAAAGACCCGTAAAATTCAAGGGAAAATTTTTTTCTTCTTAATTTTCTTTAGAATTTTACAAGAGTGCGGTTTCAGACGGCACCTGATTCCGAGGCCCGGTGTGCCCGGAATCAATTCCCGAAGTTTGGCTCGGGTACGTTTAGTGAACGAATGAGCGGGTTTTTCTAACTTTTGAACCGGTGCCCGGAATCAAATTCTGAGGGCACCGATGAACTCACAGCGCCTGTAATTGCTTAGGAACTCTTGTTCCGGAGTTGCGTTTACACGAGTGTTGATAATAAAAATTGTGGAAGTTTTTTATATAATGACACTACAATTTTTATTATTTTACTCTAAGTGATATCTCTTGTTGGAAGTTGGGTAACCACCCAACCTCCCATGGGAGGTTATGAGGGTGGTGGGGCCCACACGAGCCCCACCCCTTCATATCCTCTAAAACCCCCTCAACTCCCACTTAAATTATGTTAACTTAAGTTATAAACCTATGACTTAAATGTAATGAGTTAATGAGGTGAGTTGTGTGTGGTTATTGAATTTCAAACCTTTTAAATTCAAAGAGGTTGGGTTTTGTGAATAAAATAAGAAAGAGTCTTATTTTATTTTGTTAGAATTTTATCTCCTTGAGAGATTTGGGAAGTCTTCTTCATCTTCTTCAACCTCGACGAAGAACACGAAGAACGCCGTTCTTCAACGAAGAACTTCTTCACCGAAGAACATAGTCCTTCCGCGACGCCGTATCCGCGACGCGACGTACTTCTTCCGCGTCGTCTCTTCCGCGACGGTTTTCCGCGACGAAATCATCGTCAAAGAACTTCGAATCCTAGCTTCACGACGTCGACGTCCTTTTCCCACGACGCCCGACCTCCGCGACGCTCGTCTCCCGCGGGTTGTTGACGAACACCGCTCTTGAAGCCGAGGTAGGGGTTCTTGAGTTCGTTGTTTACATTTTATTTGACATCCCTCAAGTATTTCTCAGCCAATTGATAACAAACTAACGGGAGGAGGTCGGTCCGCACAAACACGGCCGATCCTCCTCCCATCTTGATTTAGTTTTATTGTGGTTTGAAGCAGGGTAACGCGGTACCATTGCACCGCGCGAAAAGAATTTATTTAAGGCCAGTTTGGATCACGACGAAGAACTGCGACGCTATAATGTCGCGCCTTTGAGATCGGATGAGACCGCGGCCTGAGTCGGGCCGCGGCGGTGGGGCGCGACGTCGTTACGCTGTGCAAATCTTACAAGGGCCGAGCAAGAAGGGGCGGCCGGAAAACCGGCCACCGGCGGTAAAAGAAGAACCGCGGCCGGACGGCCACGGCGGAGCACCAAGAGGCGGCCGGCCTCGCCGGCCGCCGGAGATCAGAACAGCCGCGGCCCTATGGCTGCGGCGGAGGAGCTAGGAGCGGCCGACCTCGCCGGCCGCCGGAGAACGGAGGAGCCGCGGCACTTCGGCCGCGGCGGAGAAATCAGGGGCGGCCGGCTTCGCCGGCCGCCGGTGACCTGGAGAGTCGCGGCCTTCAGGCCACGGCTTAGGAATGAAAGGCGGCCGGCCGTGCCGGCCGCCGGCTTCAAAGGAGGCGGGACCCGCAGGTCCCGCGTGTAATTAAACGGCCGGCTTCAAGCCGGGCGTGATCCTCTAAATCCGTGGGATTGAAACCCCCGGTAGCCCTTGAGTCAGCCCCCACGTGCGGTGGGGGCCGTTTAAAAGAAAAGGGCGCGGCTAAAAAGCTGCGCCGCCCTTCTGGAAAGCGGGGGGGCTTAGCCCCTCCCGCGCGTGACCCAGCGGTGCCAGCCGCACCGCCGCCGGCCGGGCCGCGCCGGACCGCGCCGCCGCGCCGCCACGCCGGTCCGCCGCCGGCCGGGCCGGGTCGGACCCGGGTTGGGTCGACCCGGTTCGGGTCGACCGGGTTCGGGCCGACCCAGGGGGGGGGCGGGTCGGTCCGGACCCGGACCCCCCGTTTCGAACCAGATTCGGTCTTTTGGCCATCACATGAGCCACGGACCTCCGATTGACGAACCGTATGTGGAAACACGATCCTTGGATCGAGACAGTCGTTTCGGTATATCGCACTCAAGGTTTCGGTTTACTTTGAGTTCGGCCGGGTTGGTTCGTTCACGAAACCAACCGGGCCTTCGGAGCGGAAACGCTCATATCTTGAGCTATGGACGTCCGATTGACGTGCCGTCAGCTGTGTTGTGTTCCTCTTAGTGAGACAGATCTTTTGGCATACTCCGCCCGCAGTTTGGACGCAGGTGGAGTACGGTCGGGTTGGTTTTGCCTTAAAAACCAACCGGGCCCCGGGGACGAAAATGCCAATAACTCTCAGACCGGGCGTCCGATCGACGCGCCGTCTGTTGCGTTGAGTTCCTGTTGACGTTACGGAACTTTTGTATACATCAACTCTGGACTTTGTGTCAGTTGATGTATCAGCCTCTCGGCTCGTGGAGTGGATCCTCCGAACGAGCTTGCTGTGTGCAGGAACCCTAGTGCTGGCTGCGACTGTTACTGTGACTACTACTGCTACTACTGCTACTGTGACTGCGACGACGACAGTACAGTGATCCTGTGTGGATTCGACGACGACTACAGCACTCAGCGATCCTACGTGGATCAGTGCTACAGGTCATGTGTGGCCCCGATCCTGTGTGGGTCCGATCCTGTGTGGGTCCTTGCGCTCAGCGGTCCTGTGTGAACCAGTGCCTACAGGTCCTGTGTGGGCCCGATACTGTGTCGGTCTTTTGCGGGGGTTAGTTACCTATCGATCCTTCGTGGTTCCGACGACTTAGATGGATCAGTGATCATCTTTATCGTCTTTTGAAGAAGTATACTTGTGTGAGCTGAAACCTATTGCTTTCCTGTGTGGATTTTGTTGTGCAATCATGTGTGGATTACGTTTTGCTTTCCTGTGTGGATTGTGTTGTGCAATCCTGTGTGAATTACGTTTTGCTTCTCTGTTTGGATTGTGTTGTGCAATCCTGTGTGGATTACGTTTTGCTTTCTTGTGTGGAATACGTTTACTTTCCTGTGTGGACTGAGTTGTACTTGGGCTCGGAGGTTGGAGCGTATTTGAAATTCATGACTTAGGTATATGTATGGGAATATACCTAAGTAGTGTCGGTTGTTACTTCGTGATTGTTCCTTTCTTCATGGTTTATCCTTTATGGATTTGAGAGACCTTCAGGGGTCTCGGGGTCCCTACTGAGTAGCTTATACTCACCCCTGCACGGGCTTTGCCCGCACTTCGTTGTGTTGGTTGCAGACGACGGACAACGATGATCTTAGTTGAGGTATGCAGAGCGGGACGGTTCCCGGAGGTGGACCACTGGGTGGGACGTGCTCGGAGCGGACGACGGGACCCGTGGAGCAGAGGAGCTAACTGTACCCACCCTTCAGGTGGGATTTCCAGTGGACAGCTCGGTGTAGCGGCTTTTACTTTTCAGTTGCTGTTTTCCCTTTCGAGTTGTACTTTACTTTCAGTTTGGGTTTGTATACTGGCCCATTTACTTTTCCGCACTTTCAGTTGTACTCTTCTTTTGCTTAGTGTTTACTTTCCGCTTGCTTACTCTGTGGTGTTTGTTTACTTTACAAAGGAAATGCCTTCCCTTTTTACCGGGATTTATGCCTTGGTACTAGTCGCCAACCCCTGGCCTATGGAAGGTGGGCTTGGGGTAGTCACGGCACAGACCCCGAGGGCGGGTCGTGACAAATTGGTATCAGAGGAGTTCGGTTCTACCGCGAACTCTGATCTTTTCTCTATGAAGCAATAATGTTTAGCGTATTGAGTGTGGTTATCAGTCCAGGGAGTCCAGTGTTGGTGCGGCGGCCGACGTATCCGTACACCAGGACCATGACTTCTGATTTCCGACTTAATGCACGAAAACATTGATTGCGTGTGTGTTTCAATGTTTTCTTTGTGATTTCCTTGTGTCAGCTCACCAGGTATACTGTTGACCGTGGCGCACCTGTTTCCTATTCAGGATGGCCCCACGACGGCATCCAGCTAGGGTTCCGAGAGTCGAGTGTGATGACAGCCCACCGAGCGACGAGGCCTCGGTGCAGGGCCCTTTGTCAGCAGTGGCACCGGTGGTAGCACTACCCGCCGAGCCCCCGATACTTCCAGCACCAGCCGCTGACAATGCACGTCGCCTCAGCGCACTGCATGAGTTCCAGCGCCAGCGACCACCTAGGTTTCACGGGGAGACGGTTCCCCAGGCAGCAGAGGACTGGCTGGAGGCAGTGGTACGAGTGTTTAGGCTAGTGAGGACACCAGCAGACCTCATGGTGATCCTCGCTGCAAGCCTACTACACGCAGCAGCAGGACGATGGTGGAGCTTGATGCTCCAGGTGCACGATGAGGCATCTCTACTTTGGACGGACTTTGAGAGCCTCTTCCGCTCGGAGTTCGTCCCAGCCACCCTTCGTGCGGTGCGTATCCAGGAGCTTCTTCAGCTGCGGCAGGGCAGCATGACGGTCGCTCAGTACTCGGCGAGATTTACCGATCTCTCGTGCTACTCGACCAACATGGTACGGGACCCATTCTTCCGGGCCCGGACCTTCGAGCAGGGTTTGAGACACGAGATCAGGGCATCGCTGATCTCCCTCAGCATACCGACTCAGACAGGAGTACTGGAGCGGGCCCTTCTGATCGAGAGCTTCCTTGCTGAGTCTACACCAGCACAGCGACCCACCACAGGGCAGCACGTGGCAGAGTCATCTGCAGCAGGCAGTCGACGGATGAATCAGGGGTCCAGACAGACCAGACCTTCAGGCAGACGACCTCAGGGCACTGGCTCAGCAGTGCAGGGCACACAGCGCGGAGCCAGTCTTTCAAGTGGAAGACAGTGCTACGCATGCGGCGGGCAAGGCCACATGGCTCGTGACTGCCCGACCCTCTATGCAGAGGAGCAGCAGATGGTTGAGGAACCACCTAGGCAGAGGCAGAGGTTCGACCGTGGCGGTCCGCAGGGAGGAGGCGGACGAGGCAGAGGAGCTGGCCGAGCAGCAGGTGGTGGGCGACGCTTTGAGGCTCTTCCACCACCACCACCAGGAGGTCCACCCCGACCACAGGGAGTAGGTGAAAATGCGAGAGCTCAACTTCAGGCAACCGAGGCCTTCGATCATGGAGCTCTGGGAGACGATGGACAGGAGCAGAACTAGTGGATACATCCTTTGTACTTCTGGTTCCTTGTTGCAATTGTGTAGCGTCTTGTATTATGAGCTGCAATAATAAAAGACGCATACCCTTGTGATATTTTCGTTCCTATCCTCTTTCGTGATGTTACTAAGAGGTTCCATTTTGACTGTTGACTTGACCCTCACTTGTGAGACATCTACTGGAGAAGACCAAGTTACCACACACTGATGCCGACAGTGTGACTCAACCCTTGGAGGCGAGAGTAACGGTTGAATCTCTTAGTAGTAGCGTCGAGGCCTTACGACGTCATCCTTTCCATGAATTAACTAATCATGACGGGATTGACTGTTTTAGGCAAGGAACGTGGTTCATCCTGGGGATGAGACCAGATTTCTCTTATCGGCAAAGAAGAAATCTTGCAGCTCTTGTGGGACCTGATATGGTCCAGGATATCCAGGGGCGGATGAGTACAGCTCAGAGCCGGCAGAAGCCTTATGCTGACAGGAGGCGGAGGCCACTGGAGTTCGAGGATGGCGACCTCGTCTTCTTGCGGGTCTCACCTCGACGTGGTATTCGGAGATTTGGCCGAGGTAGGAAGTTATCTCCGCGCTTCATCGGACCCTTCCAGATTCTCAGCAGGATTGGTGAGGTGGATTATCGCCTGGCTTTACCACCTCAGTTGCACCGGGTGCACGACGTTTTCCACGTGTCTCAGCTGAGGAGATACGTCCACGACCCGACGCACATCATTGATCATGGGGAGCTTGACGTTGACGATGGGGCGGCTTTTACGAAGGTCCCGGTGGAGATAGAGGATCGACAGGAGCGGATCCTGCGTGGGCGATCGATTCCTCTTGTGCGCATCAGATGGCAGCACGGGAATCTCCAGGATAGCACATGGGAACGGGAGGCTCAAATGCGGGCTCAGTACCCTAATTTGTTTCCCTAGTTTTTGATGTATCTTTACGGGGACGTAAAGTCCTGAGGTGGGAGTAATGTAAAGACCCGTAAAATTCAAGGGAATTTTTTTTCTTCTTAATTTTCTTTAGAATTTTACAAGAGTGCGGTTTCAGACGGCACCTGATTCCGAGGCCCGGTGTGCCCGGAATCAATTCCCGAAGTTTGGCTCGGGTACGTTCAGTGAACGAACGAGCGGGTTTTTCTATCTTTTGAACCGGTGCCTGGAATCAAATTCCGAGGGCACCGATGAACTCACAGCGCCTGTAATTGCTTAGGAACTCTTGTTCCGGAGTTGCGTTTACACGAGTGTTGATAATAAAAATTGTGGATGTTTTTTATATAATGACACTACAATTTTTATTATTTTACTCTAAGTGATATCTCTTGTTGGAAGTTGGGTAACCACCCAACCTCCCATGGGAGGTTATGAGGGTGGTGGGGCCCACACGAACCCCATCCCTTCATATCCTTTAAAACCCCCTCAACTCCCACTTAAATTATGTTAACTTAAGTTATAAACCTATGACTTAAATGTAATGAGTTAATGAGGTGAGTTGTGTGTGGTTATTGAATTTCAAACCTTTGAAATTCAAAGAGGTTGGGTTTTGTGAATAAAATAAGAAAGAGTCTTATTTTATTTTGTTAGAATTTTATCTCCTTGAGAGAGTTGGGAAGTCTTCTTCATCTTCTTCAACCTCGACGAAGAACACGAAGAACGCCGTTCTTCAACGAAGAACTTCTTCGCCGAAGAACACGGTCCTTTCGCGACGCCGTATCTGCGACGCGACGTACTTCTTCCGCATCGTCTCTTCCGCGACGGTTTTCTGCGAAGAAATCATCGTCAAAGAACTTCGAATCCTAGCTTCACGACGTCGACGTCCTTTTCCCACGACGCCCGACCTCCGCGACGCTCGTCTCCCGCGGGTTGTTGACGAACACCGCTCTTGAAGCCGAGGTAGGGGTTCTTGAGTTCGTTGTTTACATTTTATTTGACACCCCTCAAGTATTTCTAAGCCAATTGATAACAAACTAATGGGAGGAGGCCGGTCCGCACAAACACGGCCGATCCTCCTCCCATCGTGATTTAGTTTTATTGTGGTTTGAAGCAGGGTAACGCGGTACCATTGCACCGCGCGAAAAGAATTTATTTAAGGCCGGTTTGGATCACGACGAAGAACCGCGACGCTATAATGCCGCGCCTTTGAGATCGGATGAGACCGCGGCCGGAGTCGGGCCGCGGCGGTGGGGCGCGACGTCGTTACGCTGCGCAAATCTTACAAGGGCCGAGCAAGAAGGGGCGGCCGGAAAACCGGCCACCGTCGGTAAAAGAAGAACCGCGGCCGGACGGCCACGGCGGAGCACCAAGAGGCGGCCGGCCTCGCCGGCCGCCGGAGATTAGAACAGCCGCGACCCTATGGCCGCGGCGGAGGAGCTAGGAGCGGCCGGCCTCGCCGGCCGCTGGAGAACGGAGGAGCCGCGGCACTTCGGCCGCGGCGGAGAAAACAGGGCCGGCCGGCTTCGCCGGCCGCCGGTGAGCTAGAGAGCCGCGGCCTTCAGGCCGCGGCTTAGGAATAAAAGGCGGCCGTCCGTGCCGGCTGCCGGATTCAAAGGAGGCGGGACCCCCAGGTCCCGCGTGTAATTAAACGGCCGGCTTAAAGCCGGCCGTGATCCTCTAAATCCGGGGGATTGAAACCCCCGGTAGCCCTTGAGTCAGCCCCCACGTGCGGTAGGGGCCGTTTAAAAAAAAAGGGCGCGGCTAAAAATCCGCGCCGCCCTTCTGGAAACCGGGGGGCTTAGCCCCTCCCGCGCATGACCCAGCGGCGCCAGCCGCGCCGCCGCCGGCCGGGCCGCACCGCCGCGCCGGACCGCGCCGCCGCGCCGGTCCGCCGCCGGCCGGGCCGGGTCGGTCCGGACCCGGACCCCCCGTTTCGAACCAGATTCGGTCTTTTGGACATAACATGATCCACGGAACTCCGATTGACGAAACGTCTGCGGAAACGCGATCCTTGGATCGAGACGGTCGTTTCTGTATATCGCACTCAAGGTTTCGGTTTACTTTGAGTTCGGCCGGGTTGGTTCGTTCACGAAACCAACCGGGCCTTCGGAGCGGAAACACTCATATCTTGGGCTATGGACGTCCGATTGACGTGTCGTCAGCTGTGTTGTGTTACTCTTAGTGAGACAGATCTTTTGGCATACTCCGCCCATGGTTTGGACGCAGGTGGAGTACGGTCGGGTTGGTTTTGCCTTAAAAACCAACCGGGCCCCGGGGACGAAAATGCCAATAACTCTCAGACCGGGCGTCCGATCGACGCGTCGTCTGTTGCGTTGAGTTCCTGTTGACGTTACGGAACTTTTGGATACATCAACTCTGGACTTTGTGTCAGTTGATGTATCAGCCTCTCGGCTCGTGGAGCGGATCCTCCGAACGAGCTTGCTGTGTGCAGGAACCCTAGTGCTGGCTGCGACTGTTACTGTGACTACTACTGCTACTACTGCTACTGTGACTGCGACGACGACAGTACAGAGATCCTGTGTGGATTCGACGACGACTACAGCACTCAGCGATCCTACGTGGATCAGTGCTACAGGTCCTGTGTGGGCCCGATCCTCTGTGGATTCGACGACGACGACTACAGCACTCAGCGATCCTACGTGGATCAGTGCTACAGGTCCTGTGTGGCCCCGATCCTGTGTGGGTCCGATCCTGTGTGGGTCCTTGCGCTCAGCGGTCCTGTGTGAACCAGCGCCTACGGGTCTTGTGTGGGCCCGATCCTGTGTGGGTATTTTGCAGGGGTTAGTTACCTATCGATCCTTCGTGGGTCCGACGACTTAGATGGATCAATGATCATCTTTATTGTCTTTTGAAGAAGTATACCTGTGTGAGCTGAAACCTATTGCTTTCATGTGTGGATTTTGTTGTGCAATCCTGTGTGGATTACGTTTTGATTTCCTGTGTGGATTGTTTTGTGCAATCCTATGTGGATTACGTTTTGCTTTCCTGTGTGGAATACGTTTACTTTCCTGTGTGGACTGAGTTGTACTTGGGCTCGGAGGTTGGAGCGTATTTGAAATTCATGACTTAGGTATATGTATGGGCATATACCTAAGTAGTGTCGGTTGTTACTTCGTGATTGTTCATTTCTTCGTGGTTTATCCTTTGTGGATTTGAGAGACCTTCTGGGGTCTCGGGGTCCCTACTGAGTAGCTTATACTCACCCCTGCACGGGCTTTGCCCGCACTTTGTTGTGTTGGTTGCAGACGACGGACAACGATGATCTTAGTTGAGGTTTGCAGAGCGGGACGGTTCCCGGAGGTGGACCACTGGGCGGGACGTGCTCAGAGCGGACGGCGGGACCCGTGGAAAAGAGGAGCTATCTGTACCCACCCTTCAGGTGGGATTTCCAGTGGACAGCTCGGTGTAGCGGCTTTTACTTTTCAGTTGCTGTTTTCCCTTTCGAGTTGTACTTTACTTTCAGTTTGGGTTTGTATACTGGCCCATTTACTTTTCCGCACTTTCAGTTGTACTCTTCTTTTTCTTAGTGTTTACTTTCCGCTTGCTTACTATGTGGTGTTTGTTTACTTTACAAAGGCAATGCCTTCCCTTTTTACCGGGATTTACGCCTTGGTGCTAGTCGCCAGCCCCTGGCCTATGGAAGGCGGGCTTGGGGTAGTCACGGCACAGACCCCGAGGGCGGGTCGTGACACATGTACTTTGTAAGTATCATCTCTTGAGGGATTTGTTTAAGAGAGGTCTGGTTTTAGTGAGCACTATTTCCAAAGAAGAAAATATATCAAACCCGTTGACTAAAATCGTGACTAACCATAAATATGATTATTAAGTGAGTTCAATTGGACTTAATGTTGTATGTAGTTGTATTTAGTCCTCATGGGAGTTTCATAGAGTTGGTGTCCAAGGATTATCTATTTGCACTTTAATTACAAGTCTGTTAGATATATTGAATATTAATAAAACATATTATTACATATTGTCCATTGTTCTATAATACTCTAATGTAATAATGTCCTAGAGTAAATGTCACATTGATAAGGTCATAGAAGTTCTCTGTTATATTGAGAACCTTGAAGTGTTATGATGATATTCTTAAAGAATGTTCTTCTCTTGGATAACATCCTATGACGGGGCACATAGTTCATAGACTGTTTAGTGATAGCACTCATAAGAGGATGAGTCTTAGTATCATGGCGTTATCACTTTCTAATCACAAATATGGGAGATTATGAGAAAGATCTCTGGTAGGAATTCAACAGTTTTGGTGTCATCAGATATTCCTATATGCGATCATGTGTAATGTTACATGGACTTTAAAATTATCATTAATGAAATTTTTAACGCATGCACTTAGATTTTATGATGAATACCATGATGACATATATTCATGGTATGTTAGGTTACATTGTTCTTGTCATGACTCGCATGTCATTAATGAATAAGTTAAAGAATGATTTATCCCTTCTATATTTATTGAAGCTGATATCTCATCCATTTGATTGAAATACAACCATTGAATTAAATTCTATGTACATGGTGTAATTATGTGTTCATTTTAGATATTTAAAGAATGATGTACAAAGAAAATTGGTTGGAGACATAGATGTGAAATCTTCTTGAAGAGATTTTATGATAAAGGGATTATATTATATAGTGAGTGTTCATTGTTGGTTTTCATCATTTCAAAATTATGTTATTTCTCTTGGGTGCCTTGACTCATTTCTAGATAGTAATTTTGGACTTTAGGAAACCTCTCTTTATGCTAATTTGAATGAATCCTAGAGGGTCAAACACTAAGTGTTTCTGATGATCTTGACTACATACAATTTGAATATAATTAATTGAATAAATATTATTCTCAAGACTACGGTATAATTTTATTCATGATTTATTGATCAAAAATATATATTGATTAATGAAATATTTAAATTAAATTTTTATTTAGGTGTATACTAAATAAAATAAGAGATTTAATAGACCAAGACCATGTCTAATAAATAATATTAATTAAAAATATGGTTAGATAATATTTTTCGATGCTCAATTTTGAGCGCACCATTGAATAATAATAATTATATTATTATATGGAATGAGGTTTATTAAAGGTTTTATTATTTTTTAAGGTCTATAATGCAATAAAAAAATATTCTAACCTAAAATCTACCTTAATAAAAATCCTGTTATGGCTGTTGTTAAGGTAATTGAAAATATGTAATTGTTTGAAATAATGATTTTTCTTTTAACTCCTCTATCTCTCTCCCTCTCAATAAAAATAATTGTTTGAGAGATTTATTCATGATTAAAGAACGAGTGATCAAGAATAAAAATTGCAAGGCATTTTATTCCCCACACTAGCATATATATAACGTTTATCATTTATCGAATATCAACGGAGCATGTGCGGATTATCTCTAGAGGGATTATATTATTGGATCCTCATAGCGCAATGAAGGCAATTTGAAAGGGTATTTTCATATGATTAACATCATTAATGAAGAAATATTCCTAAGATAGGGTAATCATTTTTTATGTCATTAAATAAATTAATTAAAAATTTGATGTTCAAGCTCCTCACTCTTGGTTTTGATAATATAAACATTAAAATAAATTTTAATATATTTCCCACCACCACATGATTCCACTACTCCCGGAACCATCATAAGGTGCCACTTTTCTATATCCTTTGGCAGTATGGATAGATCCATTAAGAGTTGTGGGAGCGGAATTCTATTGTTTTAGCTCAGTGGATGTAGTGTAGTATTTACACACAATTACAAGAAGTATGATCACTAGTATCATGGACATATCTTTATTACATTCGATATATTGACTTTCCATTCAACATGTAGTTGAAGCAAGTACAGTCAAGGGTTGTAACATATTGGTTAACACACAAACACTCGTTATGTCATTATAGATTTCATGATTTATTTTTTATTAATTATTATCACCGAATACACTAGTTAAACATGCTCACACTTGTTAAGGATGCATTAGTGGTGTCCTAATGAATTTGATTACTCAAACCTTGCATAAAAATTTCAATGCACGTTCATACTTTATGTTTAGGAATTTGGATAAGGAAAGGGGACCTATGGAAGATGGTTGAGAAAATGAGAATGGAGATGGTAGTATATCGAGATGGACTCCAGAGGACCCTGATGTTTTATTTATTTATTTATCTTCATATTATTACTCTAGTTTGGATTTACACTTTAGAAGCCCATTTATTATTGTATGACATGTGTCTCGTCTTTAAGTTTCTATATAATTACTCTAATGATATTATATTTTTTATTGTGTATTATTTGTATTATGACATGATACTATGGGTATAGTCTCCGCACTAATGGACATAGACCCTAACTGCTAGTCAGTAACCTCTTGTGTGTGGGGAGGCATAAATGAGGTCTTGTAGCACTCTGGTTCAAACCCAACATTTCATGTGAAGGCATTACAGAAGCAATTAAAAATGATTCCATACTACAAAAAAAATTGTTCTTAGTAGTGGTTTTTTCTTCCAGTGGAAGTAGTTTAATAATTTTCCGAATTATTTAGTGGTGGTTACTAAAATCTCCCTACATTGCATGTTCTCTAGTCATTTCACAGAAGTTTGATTCATTTAGCGCTGGTTTTTTATGTGATTTTTTTGAGAATTTAGCAATGATTTTCATTTTATTTAATAGTGATTTTTTAAAAAAAATTGAAAATAAAATACATAAGATGATCCTAAAAACCGATAAATATGTCATTGGATGTTAGGTTTATTGGTAGTTAATATTAGCCATTGTTAATTATGATTCAAATTCATTTTTTTAAAATTTGTTCTTAAAAATCACGACTCAATATTTTGAAAAAAATATACTTTTTAAAAATACTTAATAAAAAAATATAAATATAAAAACTTTTACATTTAATAAACAAAAACATAAATGCACAATAAACCCATCATACATACATCATACAAGATACATCCATAGTTATATACATATACATTCATAGTCATCATAACCTCAGTCAACTGATTACCTCAGTCAACCCATACATCAATTATCAATATATACATATAAAATATGTCCAACAATAACCCATGCCCAATATATTCTAACCCCATGACCAATGATTCATCCTTCTACCTCCACATCATCTTGTCAATTGAATACATACACCATAATCTCCTCAATAGTAATAAAAAAGACCGAAATTAAAACTAAACATAATAAATCAGAATTACAATAGAATCATTGATAAAATTTATAAATACCAAAGAAACTAAGAACCATCACCCCTTCCTTATAAATATTGTCTTGAATCGAATGGTCAACCTGTTTCCTTCGGATAACATCTATCACTATAAAAAAAACTATAACATTTAAGAAAATAAATACAAAATTGAAAATAAATGGAATATATTTATAATGTTGCACATAAATTTTGTTATTTTGATAATAAAACAAAATACATTTTAACATAAAACAAATAATATACCCTGAAAAACACTTTAAAAACATAAATTTTACTATTTAAAATATGCTTCAACACTTGGAACTAAGAAGGGATAAGTATATAAAATTATAATTGATTTTTAAATTTATGTGTAATGTGCTGAAATTATACATAATATTTTTTAAAGAATTTTATATAAAATCATATAATATATTTTAAAAACTAAATCAATGGTGATTGTTCCATGGTTTCATGTCAATATAAGTGGTTTTTCTATTGTTTTTACCATTACACGCATGTTTTTGTGTTTTAAAACACTAAAAATGGGTTTATGGGACTCCTAGGAAAACCATAAATCTAAATGATGTGTTGTTAATTCATAAATTTCAAAAACCATTATATAGTTATTTTCCACTAATTTCATTGCAATCCGATGATGTTTTCCAAGTCCTAACCCCTCCGATGCATGCTTTTAAAGGCATCAATACCTTTAAAAACTATTTAATGAGCCACTGTGACCACACTACATGTCAAATTGATGTGTTTTCTACACATAAATATCAAAAATAACACAATGGTGTTTTTACCTTGATTTCACATCAATTTGTGGTTGTTTTTTATGGTTTTGATGGTTACCTACTTGTTTATGTGTTTTGAAACACTAAAAACCTATTTGCGTGCATCTAAGAAACACCCTAACATGAAATGAAATTACTTCGATTCCTAAATTTTAAAAATTTATATATGGTCATTTTCCTCTAATTTTATGGTAATCTAAAGATGTTTACATACTTTTGACCCCCCCTCAATACACGTTTTTTAAGGCTTCAATACATTTAATAACTATTTATTGATCCATTTTGACAAAAAAACACAACAAATTGACATGTTTTCTACAATTACATGTCCAAATAACTTAACGGTGGTTTTACCAAGATTTTACATCAATCTGTAGTCCTTTTCTATGGGTTTGACTATTACAGGTGTATTTTAGTTTAAAACACTAAAAACATGATATAGGAATCATAGGAAAACTCTAAGTAAAAATGATGTGTCATCAATTATTAAATTTTAAAAATAAATATTTGATCATTTTACTATGATTTCGTAGAAATTATATGACGTTTTCTTGGTTTTGACCCCCTGATGCATGTTTTTAAAGGATTTAGTACCTTTAAAAACTATTCACCGATCCATTATGATCAAACTACATGTTATATTGATTTTTTTCTATGTGTTAACATAAAAAATAACTAAAATATAGATGTACCATGATTTCATGTCAATTTGAGGTTTTTTGCAATGGTTTTGACAATTACATGCATGTTTTAGTATTTTAAAACCCTGAAAATGTGTTTACAGGTATCCTAGGAAAACTATAACTTGAAATGATGTGTTGTTAGTTCATACATTTAAAAATCAATATATAGTTGTTTTACATTGATTTCCTGGTAATTCGATGATTTTTTCCTAGTTTTGACTCTCCATCACATGTTTTAAACGCTTCGATACCTTTATAAAACTATTTTGTTAAACCATTTTGACCACACCACTTGTCAGATTGACATTTTATCAATGTGTATACATCACAAATAAGTCAACAGTGGTTTTCCCATGATTTCATGTCAATATGGATTAATTTTCTATGGTTTTTACAATCACACACACATTTATGTGTTTTAAAACACTAAAAATCCATTTAAAGACTTCCCTAGATAAGTGTAATAGTAAAATGATGTTATGTCGGTTCCTAAATTTCATAAATAAATCTATGGTAATTTTTCTTTGATTTCATGGAAATATGAAAAAAAATTCCTGGTTTTGACCCACCCGAAACATGTTTCTAAAGTCTTCAGTACCATTAAAAACTATTTACCAAGCCATTCTAACCACACTTCACATCAGATTGACATTACGCATACACTTCAAAAATAAAAAGATGGTGGTTGTCCCATGATTTCACAAAAATCTGTTGTTTTTTCTATGGCATTGACTGTTGCATGTTCTACTGTTTTAAAATACTAAAAATGAATTTATCAGAATCCTAATATAACTGTAACTCAAAATGACATCTCATCTATTAATATATTTACAAAATCCACCTATGGTTATTGAATTATGATTTCATGTCAATCGAATGATTTTTTCCTGGTTTAGAACCCCCACCACATGTTTTTAATGGCTTTGTTACCTTTAAAAATAGTTTACTGAGCCATTCCAACTACATCACACATCATATTGATGCGTTGTTAGTGAGTACATGTTAAGAATAACTAATTGGAATATTTACCCTGATTTCTCATTAATATGAGGTCATTTTCTCTTTTTTTTACTGTTAGACATACATTTTTCTGTTTTAAAACACAAAAAACACATTTACAGGCATCCTGGGAAAATAATAACTCAAAATGATGTTCTGTTGGTTCCAACATTTCAAAAATAAATCTATGGTTTTTTTACATTTATTTCATAGAAATATACTGATTTTTTCTTAGTTTTGACCCCCATATACAAGTTTTTAGATGCTTCAATATCTTTAAAAATCATTTACTGAGTCATTATGATCACACCACATGTTAGATTGATGTTTTTCTTATGCACAAATGAAAACAATAACTCAATAGTTAATTTAGCATGATTTGACTTCAATGTGAGTTATTTTTCTATGGTTTTCGCCATTATATTCTTGTTTTACTCTTTTAAAACACTAAAAATGTGTTTACATGCATCCTAGGAAAACCATAAATCATAATGACATGTTATCAGTTCCTACATTTAAAAAATTAATCTATAGTCATTTTTATAAAATTTAATGGGAATCTGACAATGATTTCCTAGTTTTGACCCTCTGACAAACATTTTTAAAGGCTTTGGGACCCTTAAAACAGTTTACCATCCATTTCGAACTAACTGAATATCATATTGCTGTGTTATCTATGAATACACATCAGAAATAACTAAACAATGTTTTTTAATGACTTCATGTCAATCTGAGGTATTTTTTTATTGTTTTTATTGTTACATGCATGTTTATGTGGTTAAAAACCCTAAAAACCCACTTATGAACATTCCAAATAATTTTCAACACATAATGACATATCGTTGGGTACTACATTAAAAAAATCAATAAACAAATTTTTCCTTATCGAGTTTTATGGAAATATGATGAAATTTTCTTAGTTGTGATACCCCAACACACATTTTTAAAGGCTTTGATGCCTTTAAAATTTATTTACTAAGTCATTCCAACATCACCGCATGTTGGAATGATTTTTTGTCTATGATTACATGTAAAAAATAATTCAATTGTGGTTTTATAATGATTTCAAGTCAATCTAAGGTTTTTTTCTTTGTTCTGGAATATTATACACAGGTTTTAGTAGTTTAAAACACTAAAAATTATTTTACAAGAATCCATGGAATACTATAACTTGGAATAACATGTTGTTAGTTACTAAATTTTAAAAAATATTCATGGTTATTTTCCTTTAAATTAATGGAAATCCAACATCATTTTTATAATTTTGACCCCCTATCATGTGTTTTTAAAGGATTTAGTAACATTAAAAACAATTTAGTGAGGCATTTGGACTGCACCACAAGTCTAATTGATATTTTTTATGTGAGTACATGTCAAAAATAATTCAATGGTGGTTTTCTCATGATTTCATGTCAATATGATATCGTTTTATATGGTTTGAACCATTACACACATGTTTTGGGGTTTCAAAACACTAAAAATACATTTACACGCATATCAGGTAAACTATAACTCGAAATGATGTGTCACATATTCCTACATTTCCAAAATCAATCCAAAAACATTTTACTCAGGTTTTATGTTGATATGGAATCTAATTCATATTTTTGACCCCCCCTCCCCCCACACACACATGTTTTTAAAGGCTTTGGTACCATTACAAACTATTTACTATGTCAAAACTAAGAAAATGAGCATTATTTATTTTCAAACTTAAGGATAAAGATATATAATTTATTTTTTATGTGTAGGAATCAAACACACGTCAAACCGGCGCAAGATGTTGTTGGTATGACTCGAAGTGCATGTTTTCAATATAAAAGTTTCATTTTAGTTTTATATAAAAAATTTGTATGTGTTCTTTGAAAATGTGTGAATGATCTATGAAATTTATAATTTACCTTTATTGGATAAGCTATAAGGCTAGAAATTTCCTTGGTTATCATTCTAGTAATCCATTGAAATATAAAAACTAAATCATTTTCAATTTTCTCTCACCATTGATTCTATGTTTTCCTATAAGAGTCATGTTCTCGCACTTTTCATTTCAAGCTTTCAATTTATCTTTGTGATTTTCTATCAATAGCGCTACTCAAACCACCACTAGGTGTAGTAGTATCTGATGATGACTTCCTACCCAAGACAACTGATGGAGTAGGACCAGAACCCATCTCTTGTACATTTCGGTGATTCTCCTTCCCTAAAACAATTGTAACTTCACCGTTCTAGAAAAATACTGATTATTTCGAAGGGTTCACAATACATATTTCAGGAATTTGAACATGTTATACAAAAAAATTAACAATTATTTTTTAAAATATCTGAACTTCATAATATTGTATAATTAATAAATTTTATTTTTATTATGTATTGTTATTTCATTAATAAAAAACAGAATATTGAAAAATAAATTATAACAACAAATAATCCATAAACCAAATGAATTGGTGGTGGCTAGATGTATCAAACTGTGCTAAATTGGCATCATTTTATCCATGTATCCATCTCCATTTAATTGGGTTTAAATATTTTTTGTTATGATATATTTTTCTTAATTATATTTTTATAGTAATGAAATAACATAAAATGATAATGAAAAATACTTACTCAAACATCTTTGGTAGGGTCATTTACAAAATTGACATCAGATTTCCTATGCACATTAAAACACATCTATGGGTTGCCAACATAGTAACCTAATTCATTAGCCTTTATAAAAAAATATAAACATGTTAGAAAAAATTTGACTTATAATAAAATGATATAAATAATAATGAATAAAATAAAAACCAAAATTATTCTTTTTATTAAAAAAATCTAAGACACACTGTTATGAAGAATTAATCATTTCTCATGATTCATAGTATTTTTTATCAATAATTCTGACAGATAATATCAACATTAATAAAAATTATAATATTATTTTGTTTATGTTGTTACGATACTCTAAATTATGCAATTACCTCATGAGATGCTTCTCTGTTAATAATAAAAAATGAATTCCATTTCCCATGAGAAATTCAGTCACACACATTCTGATATATCTTACATGGATCAATGATATTTCATGAAACTAATGTCATATTATTCCTTTAAAATCTCACTATTTCTTTCCTAATTTGTTCATAGTGCATGGGAATGAAATAGATCATGGGACATCCAAATGAAAAAACATCTAGAAATAAAAAAATAACGTTGTATACGTATATTACAGCATTTTATTCATGTAATGTAAATTATTTATCAAGGAATATTAAATTAAATTACATTTAATTAATTATAAAAAACCATATTTTTCTATGTTGTAGGAATATTCCTCCAATATTTATAATTAATGAGAATGATCATTGTATTAGAAATAAGTTTCCTAATAATCTGCCCATAGATTCTGGAAACATCATTAGTAGGCACCCCAAACTCATAAAATGGAATGATAAGATTGAATTACTTTAGGTCTCATACATCTTTCATGTTCATATTTATATATCATATATTGTTATTTTTATCCATTTGAAAAATGAAATAAATAATTAGTAAAATATATAGTTTTTTACAATGACATACATACCATTATTAGTAACTCACCAATATACACTAGATGAAGGGATGACCAACTGCTCTATAGCTGGAGGTGAATTGGATGGTGGGATACTAAAAACATCTGGGTAATGGTTGGATCCCTAGAAGTATCAAGTAGAACGGAATCACTCAGATCCAGTGAAGATGACGGTAGTTGTGGTGTGCTCCAAGATGATAACCAGCTAGGATTTTGAAATTTATTTGTTCTCATAATTTTTCCAATTCAATTGGTTCAGATATATTTAATGTATATAAATTTAAAAACTAATAAATTTTTACAAAAGAAAAAAGAAAAACTAGAACAATATATGTATGTATGAACCACTTATCAATGAGAAATTGTAAAATATTTTCAGTACCAATTTATACATTCAATTATATTCATCTTCATTATCTTCATTATTATAAACCTCCATTATGATGAGTGATTCATTTTCACCCTCTATTTCAAGTTCTATTGTTTCCATATTGTCAGTAAATTTTTTTTAATGTTTTGTGGTTGATTAGGTTCACTATCACAAAGTACCAATTGATCTTCATCACTCATATCATTTAAGTCTCTATACTTTATGTTTAAAAAAACACTAACCTTCATGTATTTCATCATGTACATAATAAACTATCTTAACATAGGAATCCACGATAAATGGAACATTCTATGCATGCTTATTGGTATGTATAAATAGAGAGAAGTTGATAGAATTAAAATGTAATGAATCATTCATTATACCAATATCAATACTAACCCACTTTCATTTGAATAAGATAACCAAAAACTGACCATGATAGTTTAATTCAATTATATCATCCAAATTTCCATAATATACCACCTCTGTAGGTGTAAATACACCACTATTTTGAGTTTTTAATTCTTCATCCTGATAAATTGTATGAAACCTAAATCCATGAATATTATATGCATCAAATATCTTATACTTTCTTAGAATACCTCGAGCCAAAAAAACTTAACGGAATTTGATATTTCAGCTTGATTTTCAACATTCATTATCTAGAAAAATATATATAAATTTTTAATTTTAACATAGAAAAAATAACTACATGTCAATAATACTAATATGAGTATATACTTACCTGATGGGTGATCCCTTTGAAAATAACCTTATTAAAATATTTTTTTAATTCCATCCCATTTCAAGATCTACCCGTTAATCACTTATTTGTTTGACATTACAATTCTTCAATAAATGGATCTATAATAAGACTATTGAGCAGTATATATCTATGTGCATATAGAAACTCCAATTCATTCTGTGTAAAATTTAACCCCTTTCCAATTGGTTATCCAATAATTGGAAATATTGATAACTAGTTTTCAAATTGATAATTAGTGGAGATATCATCATAACCATAAACACGATTGAGTCTAGCTTCAATCCCATCCAAATACCTCAAATACAAGGTCAATCACTCTATTGATATGTAACCTTTAGATATAGAGCCTTTTTGTTAATATTTATTCATCATATTTGATTTCAAATGACCTATGTACCTGATGAAGAAATAAGAAACATATAATAAAAATAATGCAATAATTTAATAAAATTAAATTAACTAATATAAATAAAAATAATATCATTTTACCTCTCAATTGGATACATCAATTGATAATGTTCTGGTCAGCCAAGTTTAGCTTCTTCAACTAAATGAATAATCAAATGAATCATCACAACGAATAATTAAGGGGAAAATAACATCTATAAATAAAAAAGTAACAAAATAATTATTTCTTGAAGTTTATAAAGCTCAATTGGATTTAGATTTTTTCATCAAATCTCATTGAAAAAGGTACAATAGTATATTTTTCAGTTAACATATTACAAAATTCCAATGAAAAAAATTGTTCCATCAAAATACATGAGTTGTGACTTTTCAATCCATGTAACTATCAATTTTTTTAGTCAATGAACTATGATATATTACTTGAATTTCCATTTTCCATTTTTATATTCTTTAATGTTTGAAGGAATAATTCATTCTTTTGATTTTTCATTGTAAAAATAGTCGAAGGATACATTCCATTCTCATTTTCCCAATAATCATTACTTATATTCATTAACTCCAAATTCTTATGAGCATTAAGGCGATCTTTTGATGTACCCTTCTCATTATGAAATGTGAAAATGAAATTGCCACAAAATGTTTTCTCAGTATTAATTATTTCAAGATTATAACATATCAAATTAAACTCCTAAGGAGTAATTTTGAAAAATATACCATTTATTTTTTTGTTCCAGATGCTTTAAATATTGTTCCTTTGACCCTATTCCACTTCTTTAAAATTATTATATTTTCCAAATTATTCAATGACACTCATTAATTGTCCCCTGATTTCTGAACCTAATAACACTTTTTATGGATTTCTCAGTTTAATATCTTTATTGAACTGCGTCTTGTTAAACCTATATTTATGAGATGAAATAAAGAAATCAATGATGACGCATAAAACATCATTTTCTTATATAAGGTAATCATTGATGAAAAAAATTACAAACTAGACAAGACAAACTAGTATGAGTTTTATAATCAGATAAATTTCCTAATCCAGGAATTTTAGTATTTGTATATATTAAATTATCAAGTATTTTTAATAGTTTTTTCATTTAATCATCCTATGTTTCTATTCCATCATCTCATAATTCTTGCAATTATTTTATTAGAGGTTGAATGTATACATAAAATCTATTTCTAGGAATTTTATTTCTAGAAATAATCATCGAAATAAAAAATTAATATTTATTCATACACATATATGGAGGTAGATTATAATGGACCAAAATAACTGGTCAAATACTATAATCAGTTCCTAAAGTACAAAAGGGGTTAAAACCATCATAATACAATTCTAAACATTAATTATTATGATTTGAAGAAAAATATAGATATAATGAATCAAACATTTTCTAGGATGTTGAATCTTTTGGATGTCCCATGAATCCATCATTACTATCTTGATCATGTCACTTCATTTTGTATATAATCTTAGATTCCATGAATAATCTTTTCAAGCATCATATCAGAGGAAATTAATGAAATAAAGTTGAAGGTGTTTTCTTAATTTTTTTCTTCTTGGGGATGCATTGATTTATACACTCATTGATGTTCGTTGACTTTCATCAACATATATGATATCTTACGAATTATACTTTTTCGGACTCTTCTCCCTAGTAAAGCATGCAATCATTAAAGAATTCATGTATCTTTGTATAATACAGTCCAAGTTTTTTTATAACTTTATTAATCACATAGAATGATTCATGGATCCTATATTCACTAAATTCATCATGAAGAAACTCTAAAATCATGTACATTTCATTGTCAATAATTTCACATATACAGTTTATATGATACAACTTAAGTACAAAAGAAAAATTTGAATAATTGTCACACCCTTCATACAGTTTTTGTTGCATGCATTAAACTAATTCATAAAGCTCATTTTGTTGGTCGTGGACCTTTTTAGAAGGATTAAAATTCTCAGGGTCAATTGAAGGTTTTTTTGATCTATTAAAATCATATACATTATATCATGAAAAGATAAAAGTTTCATTTATCAAATTTCAAACTGAATTCACCTATGGAGGGTCACTTTGTTTTTATTTGGTAGGATTATCTTTGTTTAGAATTTCCATAACAATATATTCACCATTCCAAATCCTACATACATATTGAGCATAAAATTTTTTCTATATAAAATGATGATATACATCATTTCTATTTAACCATAACATGAATTTTCAATTAGGATATACACATTTTAATCTACCACCCACTGATCAGTTTTAAATTACATAATATTTTTTTTCAAACTCTTTTCATAACGAGGTGTGTTTCGTGGTAAATTAATCCAAATTTTATCCGTAGGTATTTTATTTTCACTCTTCTCCCTCTATATTCAGATATAAAGATATAAATGGTTAATCAAACAAGTACAATTAAATGTAAACATCAATTAACTTCGTTATGCTTGGTCACCTAATTGATCCTATAATTCTATAAATATAGTATATAAAATCATGGTGAACATACATGTACAGTTAGTATGTTCTTACTTCAAAAGTATCATGCTAGTGTGGAAGAAGCATACTAAAACATTAGTGAATAATAAAAAAACCAAATGGTTTCCTATCCTCTAATCTACCATTATCCAAAACTCACTAAGTCTTACTCACCCCGAATTCATGAGGGATAAATGAATCATGCAGTTATAGACTATTTATAACCCCACAAACAAACAAGAATTCATCCTATAAATGATTCATGTTCCCCATTTATAATTGTCATTAATGATAGTTATGTGTATACAATTACTAAGTGATAAAATTTATCATTTGATTTTACAATATGATATACTACACAATTATATAGCATACCAATAATACAATATTAAAAAAATTACACCTTATGATTGGGGATTGCACACTTCGAGAAATGGGTTAGAGGGGTCTCCATTGGGGATCGCCATCAAGGAGAAAGGGGGTCATTATGGGGTCATCATCAGGTAGCATGTGGGGTTGGGGTCAAGAGGATCATATGTGAGAGTGGGAAAATGGGTGGTCACCATCAAGGATGAGGGGTGAGCTGTCACGAGTAAGTGGGGGAAGGGGGAGAGTTATGTTGTTGGAGAGAAGGGGGGTCAGTGACGGGGAGATGTGGGGTCGATGGTGAGGGGCAGTCACCTACATTGGGGAGAGGTGCGACCAAGTGGGAGGGGTAGTCGCCAGTGTCGGGGATATGTTGGGTAGAGGGGGGGGGGGTAATAAATGGTGCCGGGGAGAGGGATGATCGAGAGTTAGGGACAGTGGCAGGAATTGTGGAGAGGCGCGATTGAGGAAGAGGGGCGGTCACCGATGTTTGGGGAGGGGCAGGGTCGAGGGGGAGGGGTGGTCATCAACGTCAGGGAGAGGTGGGGATGAGTGATCGGTGGAGGGTAAGGGGAGGGAGGGAGTCACTAGCACTGGGGAGAGTCGTGATCGAGGTGGTGGAGGTCACCATTGTTGCAGAGAGGAAAGGCCAAGAGGGAGGGGTGATTGTCGACATCGAGGAGAGGCACCACCAATGGGGAGGGGCAGCCGCCAGCATCGGGGAGAGGCACAACCAAGGGATCAAGGGGGTTAGGGGATTGGATGGAGGGGGTGGGGTCAGTTATTTTAAAAAAAAATTTGCAGCGGTTTCATTTAAACCGCCAATGTATTTAAAATATTTTTAATAATTTTTTTATTAGTGATTATTAGGACTTCCACTAATAAACATTCACTAAGAACACTCTTTTTTGAAGATCTAGATAACATAGTTTGATTAAATCTTACCTTAAATGTGATATAATTAATTTTATTATCGATTCTAAAGCTATAAAAGTTACCAAGAAATACCATATCTCTATCCTCTCAAACAATTGTATTTCCCTCACTAGAATTTTTTTCCCACTTTATGACTTTTCTCACCCATAGTATTTTTTATTAGTTTAAGGAATTTATCTCAGTATAATAATAATCACCTAAAAGAATTTTTTATACATTATGGAATTCTATTCACTCCTAGATGTGATATAGTACGTACATGCACAACATCCTATTATATCTTCATATGACATCAATGAATTTTGAAATGAAATCATTGAATCATTGTACAAATGTAACATCTTGAACTCGGATGTCACTCAACTGTTCCCCAAGCCCGGTTGGCTACATGGCCTCAAGAACATCTTCCCAAATGCCAGAGGCTTATGACTAGCAGTTAGGGACTAGTTGAGTCATTTGGGAGACTATACCCCCATTACCATAATTTATCACAATGGAAGTCAATCACATTAAATAGTGGAAGAAGATAAAATAAGCAGGCAATAGATAAAATAGACTAGAAAGACAAGAATATGTAACAATCCAGAAGTGTCTCATATACCATGATGTAGATGATACATGTTTCTAGAAAGTATCCAAAATATGTACATAGATATATAATAAAATACAAGTATCTAAAATCCAAAATGATGGGTAAGTTCCCATGTATCATCGCAAGCCTCATCCTTGTCCTATGCTCCCATCCTCTAAAACAATGATCAACATATAGTTTTAGGGAGCTTTCCCCTACAATCACCTATAACTATATAATTTGTTTGGGTCCCCAAGGAGGCCCAAATAGGTCGTGAGATAAAAACCCCAGTAGTTTTCCACCTAAATATCTATACAGTTCTAAGAAGTACTATGAAATATGCTAAAAAAGTGAAAGTAAGTAGTAATGTAAGTGTGAAAGCAGAAGGCATATAACTATTGCAAACAAGTGATACTAAAAAACCTCTTGTGGCTCCATGCAACAAGTTTCAGCGCTTAAGAAGGAATCTACAATCAATATAAACAAAAAACCCAACTTTTCCACATATCCATCCCTATCATGTCCACATGTCCTTACTGTTTAAAGAAAACTATATCAAAAACACATGGCCTTGTCGTACAACCACAATCATATATCACATAGTCATGCAGTATAATGAAGTGTATATCAGAAAGGGTTGGATCTTTAGTGTGGAAAACCAAGGCATCCTCTTCGAGTCTCAGGAGAATTTCGATGGAAAATTGGCATAGGCACTGGTTGGAATCCTAGGAGCATGTGTACCAACATGTCCTACATGAGTCCAAGATCTTGGATCCAAGAGTTAGTAAAGCCTAAGGCATCTAATGGAATAAAGACCAAAGGTGCATAATCAGCCATGGTGTCCACTACCGCATTCCAGATCCATGGAGATCCATTCCTGGAATCTATGTTAATCATCAATCATTCCATGAATTTAACAAATTTAAAACCATATGGGTCTACCCACTCATATAAGCAATTATATTCAAAACAATTCAATGATTATAACCACTCATTTAAACCATTACATCAGATGATTATACCGAATCATGTACTCCACATTCATTTAATCATGTCACATGGATATACCCACCCACTTTTCACCAATTTTCATTTAACACCTCACATGGGCATACCCACCCATTAATCACAATTACCAACATAACTATTTAAGCAATCTAAAAATAGCCAATGTGTATACCGACTCATTTGAAAAGTTCCATTTAAGTATTTAATCAAGTTAGTCGTGGAATATTATAATAAAACAAGGTAAAGAGGCAAGATATCTCATATGTATGTAATTCAACCTCATTTAAGTACAACTGAGCTTCCTTAAACTAGGAAAACTCGAGGTTACACACCATGGGTAGTTCATCAATGGTAAAACCCAATGTAAAGGAATGGTGCACCCCATGGGTGTCCATGGGCTGCGTCAGCAACCAAAAACATATCTCAATGAACCTAAGGGAGTCCCAAACAGGTCCTACCTCATCTATTTTAGATTAACAATTTAAAATCGGGCCCACTCTAAAAAGTCTTGCGGGCAGAAAAAGGTCAATAGCTCTATAAAGCATTGAAAGCCGAAAGAAAATTATAGACCACCTACCTTATCTCATTACTGGAGTTCTCATCTAGTATCAAGTCGTAATTCATCTTGGTTGGGAATAAATATAAAGAACATATGAAGAATAATAAATTAGGGAATAAAATCCTAAATACAAAAAAAATAAAACTGTTATTCTAAAGAATCATGATTGGATAAAAAGGAATCAATATCATACCATCGTGGTTACAAAAAAACTAACAGAGAAAGAAATGGAATCCAAATGGGCTCTAGATCTAAAAATCTAGATAGTAATGTTTTTAGGCTTCAAAAGAGAGAAAAAGGCTTCTGTCCAAAAAAATAGTGGTCCCTACCTCTATTTTTAAAAAACATAGTCGGTATATTACATGAGAAGTAATTTTCCATACATGGTGTGTAATGCTCGGTTTTACTTTAATGGGGTAAAACCCTTACACATCATGAATGGTCCTAGACAAACCCTTATATGTTATGAAATTAGATTACACAGTGTGTAATCCAATTACACATCGTGTAATTGGCATGCAACCGGTACACAACCTTCTTCCCTATTATTTCCAAGAAACAACCCAACCAGCCCATGGCCCAGCTAAGGGACTAAGCCAAAAAAAATGTAAAAGATTCATACCTCAAGGAAAACCTAAGATCTTACAATCCTCCCCCCTTAAAGCAATTCTTCCCCGAATTTCCCTCTCGAAGGGTAATCAATATCCATTTGAAAATACTCATATCACTGAGCACGTATGTCGGCCTCCCTCCCCTAAGTGTCGTCATGTGAACAGTCTTGATTCCATATAACATGTACTAGATGAACTGACTTGCCATGTATAACCTTAATGCTCCTATCAAAAATACGAATTAGATTCTCCTTGAAGGATGCAACAAATTGTAGCACAACCTCTTCAGGTTGAAAAGTGTGATATGGATCCAAATTATAATGGTGTAGTTCTGATACGAGGAAGACATCATGCATGGCTCAATATCTCTGAGGAAACTAAAACTAATAGTCTACTGATCTGACTCTCTCAAGAACCTCGAATGGACCAACATATAGTGGAGAAATCTTACCCAGTATTATGATCCTTCTATGTACCAACCTTAGTGAAATACATAAAAAGACCTGATCCATGACATCAAACTTTAGAGGTCATCTACAGTAATCGACATAATATTTCTATCAAGATTGGTTAGTGGCCATCTGCTTCTAAATCAACTGGATCTACTCAGAATTCACCTTCATGATACAAGTTCCGAGTAAAGCTACCTCACCTACCTCTATCCATCATAAGGGTGATTGGCATAGCCTACTGTAAGAAGCCTCGTACGGAGCCATCTGTATCGTTTCCTGATAATTGTTATTATAGGAGAAGTCATCTAGTTGAATGTGTCCCTCCCACGACCCACCAAAATCTTGGACACATTCACTAATCAAGTTCTCTAGCACTTGTATCAGACACTCTGATTAGCCATCAGTCTATGGTTGGTGGATTGTGCTCAGAAGCACCTATGTACCTAGTGACCTCTGAAAACTCTATATGAAACGAGATGTAAAGTGGGAATCCCTATTTGAAATGATAGTGTGTGAGAACCCGTGAAGTTGTATTATCTCATGGATATATAACCTTCCAAGAACATTAACATCGAATGTATCCTTGATCGTTAACAAATGATCATCCTTTTTGATCCCGTCAACAACAACCCACATAACATCGTTACCTCAAGGAGACTTTAGTAAACAAGTCATGAAATCCATTAGGAAATCATATCATTTACACTTTGGAATAAGTAAATGATATAAAATCATGGTTGTTTTTTGATGTTCTTCCTTCACATGCTGACAGGTGTAACACCTCATAACAAAACTAGCTACCTCACTTTTCATACTTGGCCATTTGTATTGATGATGCATGTCATGGTACATATTTCTGACTCCGAGATATAGTTCCCATGATGAAGCATGAAACTCCCACATCATATCCCCATGTATATACACTAGAACCCAAACACATCCATGGATATGTAAGGTCTCAACAACACCTACGGTCTAACCAGGAGGAGGGTCCTCACCTTCCACACTCTCTCATAGGACTAGACCCTCTGAATTCGATAACTGCATCATCCATAATTTATAAAATAGGTTAGAGGTCACAACTATGGATGTTAGATATGTCTATACCTAAATATTGTGATCCTAAATATAGATCATAGAGAATAACACCATAAATTTCCACTCTCTACTTACCTGCTACATTGTCTGTATCTGAGTCCACGTGCTCAGTGCATCAAACATTACATTACCTTTACTAGTCATGTATTCAAGATTGAAGTCAAAAGACTGTAGGTACTCCACCCAACATTTTTTTCTTCATATTTAAATAATACTGAGTAAATATATACTTGAGGATTTTTTAGTCTGTATACACCAAAAAATGATCTCCCAATAAATAATGTCTCCAATAGTGAAAAGCATGAACAGCTGCATCTAGCTCATGATCATGCATAGGGTAATTCCTCTCATGTGGCCTTAGAACTGAGACTCATATGCTAAAACTCTATCCCCCTACACTAGCACTACTCCCAGCCCAATAATTGATGTGTCACAATTAAGGATGGAACACTCGGTTCATCAGCCCCATGAAAACTACTATCGCGTTTGTGAAACTGAATGGCATAACTAGATACTCATATAAACCATACCTACTATGAAAGGTTGTTCGAGGTATGTTTGTGGGTCAAATATGTACCTGGTGATATCCTAACCTTAGTTCAATTTTCAAGAATACTCAATATCCTATAATCTTAACAAACATTTCATCTATTTGTGGAAAGGGAAATCAGTTTTTTACCATTAGCTGATTCAAATTACGATAATCCCCAAATAGCCTAAGATTTATATCCACATTTTGTGAGAAACGAACTAGAAAACCCCATAGAGATGTATTAGGTCAGATAAACCCCTTTCCCTCCAAATAAACTAGCTTCCACTTAATTTTTTACAACTCCATCGTAGCCCCATAATTAGTAGAAATGGATACTGGTGAAGCACATAACAGTAGTTCAATGGAGAACACAACATTTCTCTCAAGAGGTAAACTGGAAAATTCATCTGGGAACATGTCCCGGAAACGATCCACCATTATAGGAAAGTCTACCTGACTAACTCCCTGATCATCCAAAATACAAAATAGCAATCTAGGATGTCATTTTGCCCAACTCATTATGATCTTGTCCATATCAACTTTCCTGGACACCCCATTAACCCTTCTGAGTAAACACTGCATCTTCTGATGATGTGAAATTTACCCTTAGGTGATAGTAGACAATGTATGATTGATAATATACTAAACATTACATCCCAAGAATGACATCAATCCCTATGATCTCAAAGACATAAATATCTCAAATGAAGTGACACCCACCAACCTCAAGGGGGTACTACCTACACTAGATCATATCATCCATTTTGATTACCAATATTATTTCTAGCATTAAAACGCTTTCAAAATACCACACAACAAGCCCATGGATTTTAACCATAGGTGCAGATATGAAACTATGAGATACACCTGTATCAAAAAGAGTAGATGAAATAGTAGAGTCTACTAAGATCATTCCTCTCACTATAGACAGTATTAAACCTTTCTCTTCAGGGGTAGGTTGTACATAATATAATTGACTTATACCATGACCATGTGATGCAACCTCACTGCTCAGAGTAGGTCCCCTTCGATGTATAAGAGTAATTGGTGTATGGCTACCTTAGAAAAGAATACTCTTTATGTAGCCTGATCGGCCTACATTGCTCTAGATCTCTGCTTAACATAGATCTTAGAAACCTACTCTTTAACATGACATCAGATCTGACTATAGCATCCCACCTTTTTATCACATAAACATTCATTTCATTTTACAAAACTGGGGATCTTAAAGGTTTAGTGTCTTGGAAACCAGGAACATAAAACATGAAAACATAAAACATTATTCTTAAAGACATGGAAGGCTTATCCTTATGCTCATCCTTGGTTCATTTCTTCATCTCATAACATGGGGACATACATCAAAAGAAAGGGTGATCAGAAGGCCCAATAAGGGAAACAAGGGGAAACATTTAACATGTGAACTTGAGATATATCAACAATGTCATGAAAAAGAACATTATGGCATGGGAATGAAATCATGAGGCATATCATAATAAAAATAACGTATTTAAAAACATGAAGATGTGGCTTCAACAATTAATATTAACAATCATTTCCATTTCACCAAGGTCCATCCCCATGGTGTCATTAAAAATTACCAAGGTTATTCACCAAGGTGTCGTTAAAAATGTTCATCTCTGGAGATTAAGTCTTTACCCAGTGCATTGGAGCGCTATTAGGGAGCACCCTTAAATTTGTATTTATTGTCATGTGATCCAAATATATCATCATCAAACATTTCATAAACAACCCATATAGCATAAAATAAATGGGTTTAATTTCATAGTCATCACATTTTAAAAAAACTGCTTTAAAGATGTGATCCTTATGTCACTTTAAACACATGGAAAAAGAAAAGTGGGTCTCATGTATGTAAATCCCAGAATTAAAATAGAAAATTTTGATATATATGTGAATACACCTGTAGAATAAATATCTCTTATTATTCATTTAATAAAATAAAATAATTTGAAAAAAGAGAATGACATTTTGTGATGAATATTTTGCAGCATAACGACTATGATACATGGTTTTAGAAAACATTAAAAAGAGAGGGGACATGGGTCTCCCACTCATAAATGATACATAAAATAGTAGGGGAACAGAATATACAGTATTTAAGAACATGGTAATGAAATTTTAATGATATACCATGTGAAACGAAGAACTTGAAAGGACGAAAAAAAAACAAGATTTCTCTTATGAGAATTCAGCAGCCTAACCGCGTCACTTAAACCTTAAAAAATGGATTGATGTGATCAAATAGGGTGTCTCATCATATGAACATAAATGATCAGTGTTATAGATATAGAGATAATACCCCTAACATAAAAAAAGTAACATGAAATACTTGAACAGAAAATGGAACTTGAAAATGAGAAAGGTGAACGAATCCCTTAAAAATTCGGCATCCTAACGACGTCACTTAATCTTCAAAAAAATCAATTGACGAGATCAAATTGGGTCTCTCATCATATAAACATAAAATATCAGTATGATAGATATAGATATCATACCCCAACATAATAAAAAGGAATTTGAAAGACTTGACATGAAAATAGAACTTGAAAACGAGAAGGGTGAAAGAACCCCATAAAAATTCAGCAGCCTAACAACGTCACTTAAACATCAAAAAAATAAATTGAATAGATGAAATAGGTTCTTTCATAATAAAAACATAAAAGACCAGTATGATATATTTAGATATCATACCCCAACATAAAATGGAACTTGAAAGACATGACAAGAAAACATAACTTGAAAATGAGAAGCGTGAAAGAATCTGTTACAAAAATTTCGGCAGCCTAACGGCGCCACATAATCATTCATAAATCGAAATGATGAGAGTAAGAGGGGATATCTCATCATATGAACATGAAAATGGAATTAAATTTAATATAAATAAATATCCTCCAGCATAAGAACATGGAGCATAAAAGAAATGACATAAAAGATAGTATTTGAAAAAAAAGAGTGAGTTTGGATCCCTTACCTTAAAATGTATCTCTTAAAACTCAATGGATGGGACCTTGAGGGCTTGGGGTCACCATGGGAGGACTCCATGGGAGGTAATGAGACTGGAGATTTTTTGGGGGAGAGTTGGTAGTCGAATGGATGAGAGGATGGCTTGGTATTTATAGGGAAAGTGAGGGGACAAGGCATTAATGACCAAGGGACCCCTCATTGGTGGTTTTGGAAAAACCATGGGCTTGAACATGGTATTTTCCCATGGTATTGGCCACATGGGACACCTAATACCTTATAATACTATTCATAAGTCGAAAATATTGATTACATACTATATACACCATTTAATGATGTCATTAAACACCTGTAACTTAAAAACTGCATTTTCACTAATCATCGAAAATTCAACTTTCTCATAAAAATCCCAAAATTTCACCTTAACGAAATATTGATGCTATGATTTCAAAAATGAACTCCATTTTATAATAATAATTTTCTAAATATTTTTAATTTACTTTTTAAATAAATACACTATTCACCAAAAATTCATTTTTATCAGAAAAATCCCCAAAAAAATACCTTAACATAATATCGATGCTCTCAGTCAAAAATGAAATCCAATTTATACAAATAATTTTCTAAATATTTTTATTTTAGTTTTTAATTAAAAAACACTATTCACTTGAAAAAACTAATACTTGACTAATATTTCATGAAATCGTTATTTAATAATTTTATTGAATCATATTACTTAATCATGGTGCCTAGATTTTATTAATACTTACATTAACTGAGATTACTAATCCATTTGGTCACATTACAAATACTAAGCATAGAATCACTATTCATAATTTATTATTCATCAAAAATTAAGTTCATCTTAATAGTCTTTAAATTTCGTACTAAACATAACTGTAGAAGACCATTTTTCGAAAATAATTATTCATTTTTAATTATTTAAGTTTTGCATAAACATTTTTTAAAAGATCCTTTCTCTAAAATTCACCAAAAATATGCATACTATATTAATCTGAAAATTTGAAAATTCATAAACCTTATCATAAGAAGAAATCAAAATTTTTATTTTAAAAAAAGGATTACACAAGGCAATTATCGTTTCCTTACATTACCCCTTATCACACAAGCATAGGACCTAAGTGTAAGCTATACTAAGGTGAGGGAATACAGGGGAGACTCAGCCAACATCGCACGAGTATTAATTTATATCAGTTTGAACTTCTTGCAAAGGTGATTCCGTTCTAGCTTCACACGATGATGTTCAACTTGGGTTTGGTCTAGAGAAAAGCCCAGTGGTGCTACCTCCTTCCCAAGTTCTGTTAGATGGGATTCGATTGGTCCCAGAATACTTGGTGAGGCCATCGAATCTTCTTTCTATACTAATTAACCAAGATAACTTGTATTTAGAGACAATAATCGAATTGTTTATCTTCCAGTGGTCATATTGACCAATTGTCATATAACAGTCAAAACCAAATGGTCTTATTTTTAAATATACTCATGTTATCAAATGAAACAGTTTTGTTGAGTATGAAAAATAAAATAACACACAAAATTATGAAATATTATTTATTTCAATGTTCGGGTCGTTACAATCTTCCCCCCTTAAGAAATTGCATCTTCGCAATTTTTAAAATTTGGTTTTGAAATTCCTTTGAAAGTCCCACATTGGAAAAGGAGTCAGTAAATCTATTACATTAAAGGTAATAAAGGGATGTACAAAGGTCACCTGAGATAACCAACACTAGGATTCCATGTAGGAATACATGGACATTGAGGAGAAAACAAAGGGTCAAGTCTTGAGGGAGACTGATAGAAAACATGATTAGGAAAAAGTTAACCACGAGAAAATCACAAACATATGATGTGTATAAATAGTCCTTGATTACCTATTAGGAAAAGTAAACTAACAACATTTTTTGTTTTATGTTCCTTTTCATAATTTTGAGGAATTCATTTACTACATAGAACAAAAACATAAGGAAATATACCTACCTTCAAGGATAGTTTCATCCTATAATAAGTTTCTACCAAAACTAATCTTTTCTCAAAACGATGAGCATTCAAAAACACTTGGTCTCATCAAAACACAAGAATCATCTTCTTGAGAGTCACATAATCCAAAAAAGATTAACTATAAATTTCTTCTATCTTTAATCATTATCCCAAAAAAAATGGGTAAGATAAAAATACTCTTCAAAAAGAAAGAATCCCATAGGAAGGGAAACGACTTTTAAATCATCAAAGTTCCATGGTACTACCCAATGTTCATCATAGACCATTCCATAAATAACTGTGCTTATAATTCCTCAAAATAAACCAAAATAATATTGAAACCCAATTATAAGAACGATCTCATAACATAGGCTTCCAAGATAGACTTTATCATTCATCTTCAAACAACATCAACCAATCTTATCATCTTATAACAAAAGTAACTAACCTAATCAAATTTTCCAAAAGATAGGTTAATCATTTCCATATGCAACCTAAATTACTATAAGTCCACCTTAAATTCATCCATTATTCAAATTGTAAGTCAAACATTACTCCTCAAAGAAAATACCGTAGTAATCTATTTACCTCGATCAAATAGGGTTCCCAAAATAGTGAGCGTATTCCAAAATAATAATAATATTTTAATCCCCTAATCACCCTCTTTTTTTAAGAAGAACAGCTTCACTACATCAACATGTAGTACATAACAATAGATGTTTTCCTTAATGATATATAATCATCTTAGGTAGTGACTCGATGATCTAAGAGAACATAAAAGATATTATCATAGAGAACGAACTAAAATACAACATGACATAGACAATTATTGCAAAGAAGTTACATGTAGTTCAGTCATCATGATCCATCTTAGCATAGGACTTGCATTGTTCCCTTGTCCTAGATGATTGTTGATTCTCATCATGCTTCTCATCCAGTTGAAGAGAGCATTGGCTTGGATAATGTCTAACTTCTCCACATTTATTACATCGAAATGTATAAGGTACATTAGATCGAACCTTAACTCCATTCATCACATTATAAATGTTTTTAAAGAAATTGGATACTTTATGCCCTATCATCCCACACATAAAACATCTCCTGGTTCTTTTGTGACATTATCCTTGGTTCCACATCCCACAATTTTTTCAAAAAAGAAATTGGGTCTTCTTTCCCTTATCAAATTTATCAGATGAACATCATTGAGTCTTTGTCGTCTTATTCCTTGATGAATTTGGCCATTCAACTAGGTACCAATTATTAATTGTGATTTTTGATAGCTGGTTTTGCATAATCACAATATGTTCAACTTGATCATTCTTCATCTCTATCACATTAATAGGGCAATCGTCACATTTCCTATCGCATTGGTTGTTGGGATATGCTCTTTCATTTCCAGCCATTAACTAAGAAAAGAATGTATAATTAGGGGGCTTAAATACTTAGCCAATAACCATGAAAAGGAAACTTAATGCATAGAAGGATAAACTTGTTGAAGAAAAGTATATTGTAACTTGTGATCTCCTAGGTCCCAATATAGGTTATCCATGATAATATACTCTTATGTGAATATTAATTTTAATTTATCTTTATTCCTTTAATAATGGTTCATACTAAGCTTATGAATTTACCAAAGCATATCCCTTAGGAGTGTCGTAACCAAGAGTGTAGCAAGGCCCATTGTTGTGTACCAGTTCCCATTCGAGTCTAGCTCAAAGCGGTGTTTTCAGGTTTTACCCCTATGTACATCGGTGACAGAGCCACCTCTACCTGCTCGTATCTAGACAAGGATGTATTTTCTTGGCAACCCCTTACTCAATACTCACCAAAATAACAGGAAGATTTCCTAATTTTAAACTTTTTTATATGGTTCTTACAAAATTTTTCATATCCTAATTTCCACAAATAACTAAACCATCCATTGATACCAACTATAGCACCCCACCTTTTTATCACATAAACATTCATTACATTTTACAAAACAGATGATCTTTAAGGTTTAGTGTCTTGGAAACAATTAACTTAAAACATGAAAACATAAAAAATTCTTCTTAAACACTTGAAAGGATTCTCATTATTTTAATCCAAGGTTCATTACTGCATCTCATAACCAGGGGACATACAACAAAAGAAAGGGTGCGCAGAAGTCCTAGTAAGGGAAACAAGGGGAAACATTTAACATGTGAACTTGAGATACATCAACAATGTCATGAAAAAGAACATTATGGCATGAGAAAGAAATAATGAGGTATATCATAATAAAAATAATGTATTTCATAACATGAAGATTTGGTTACAACATTTTATATTGAAAATCATTTCCATTTCACAAAATTCCATCCCCAAGGTGTCATTAAAAATTACAATGGTCACTCACCAAGGTGTTGTTAAAAATGGTTATCTCTAGAGATTAAGTATTTACCCAATGCATTGGAGCGCAATCAGGGAGAACCCTTAAATTTGTCTTTATTATCATGTGAGCCACATATATCATCATAAAACATTTCATAAACAACCCATATAGCATAAAATAAATGGTTTTCATTTCATAGTCATCACATTTTAAGAAAACTGCATTAAAGACGTGATCCTTATGTCACTATAAACCCACGGAAAAAGGAAAGTGGGTCTCATGTATGTAAATCCCAGAATTAAAATAGAAAATATTGATATTTATGTGAATACCCTAGTAGAAGAATGAACTTTGAGTATTCAGATAATAAAATAAAATAATTTGATGAAGATAAATGCATTTTGAGATGAAAATTCTACAGCATAACGGGTATGATACATGGTTTTAGAAAACATTGAAAAGAGATGGGAAATGGGTCACCCACTCATAAATGATACATAAAATATTAGGGGAACAGAATATAAAGGATTTAAGAACATGGTAATAAATGTTTAATGATATACCATATGAAACGAAGAACTCGAAAGGAAGAAAAAAAATATGATTTCTCTTATGAGAATTCAGTAGCCTAACGGCGTCACTTAAATCTTCCAAAAATTGCTTGACGAGATAAAATTGGGTCTCTCATAATATGATCGTAAATGATCAGTATGATAGATATAAAGATCATACCCCATCATAACAAAATGTAACTTTAAAGACTTGAACGGAAAATGGAACATGAAAATGAGAAAGGTGAATGAATCCCTTAAAAATTTGGCAGCCTAACGGTGTCACTTAAACTTAAAAAAAATTGAATTGATGATATAAAATTGGGTCTATCATAAAATGAACAAAAAATATCAGTATTATAGATATAGATATCATACACCAACATAATAAAAAGGAACATGCAAGACATTACATGAAAATAGATCTTGAAAACGAGAAGGGTGAAAGAACCCCTTAAAAATTGGGCAGCCTAACGGCTCCACTTAAACATAAAAAAAAATCAATTGAAAAGATAAAATAGGGTCTCTCATCATATGAACATAAAAGATAATTATAAAAGATATATATATCATACCCCAACATAAAAAGGAACTTGAAATAATTGACAAGAAAATAGAACTTGAAAATGAGAAGGGTGAAAGAATCTATTACAAATATTTCGGCAGCCTAACAGCGCCACTTAATCATTAATAAAATGAAATGATGAGGGAAAGAGGGGATATCTAATCATATGAACATGAAAATTGAAGTAAAGGGAATATATAAAAACATCTTCCAACAATATAACATGGAGCATTAAAGAAATGACATAAAAGAGAGTATTTGAAAAAGAAACAAAGAGTTTGAATCCCTTATCTTAAAACGTAACTCTTAAAACTCAATGGTTTGGACTTTGATGGCTTGAGGACACCTTGGGAGGAATCCTGGAGAAGTAATGAGACTAGAACATCGTTTTGGGAGATTTGGGAGTCGAATGGATGAGAGGATGGCCTGGTATTTATAGGGAAAATGAGGGGACACGACATTATTGGCCAAGGGACACCTCATTGGTGGTTTTGGAAAAACCATGGGCCTACCCATGGTATTTTCCCATGGTATTGGAATCTTGGGACACCTCATACCTTATATTACTATTCATAAGTCGACCATATTGATTACATAATTAATACATCATTTAATGATGTCATTAAACAACCGTAACTTAAAAACTGTATTTTCACTATTCATCGAAAATTCACCTTTTTCATAAAAATCCCAAAATATCACCTTAACCAAATATCAATGCTATTATTTCAAAAATGAACTCCATTTTATAAAAATAATTTTCTAAATATTTTTAAATTAATTTTTATATAAATACACTATTCACCGAAAATTCAATTTTTTAAGAAAATTCCCCAAATATTTCCTTAACATAATATCGATTCTCTGAGTTCAAAAATGAAATCTATTTTGGAAAATTAATTTTAAAAAAAAAATAATTTAATTTTTAATTAAAAAACACAATACACCTGAAAAAACTAATACTTTTCTAATAATTTATGACACCGTTATTTAAACATTTTATTAAATCACATTACTTAATCAAGGTGCCTATATTATATTAGTACTTTCATTAAGTGATATTACTAATCCATTTGGTCACATTACTAATCCTAAGCATAAAATCACTATTCCTAATTTACTATTCATCCAAAATTAAGTTGATCTTATTAGACTCTAAATTTCGTACTAAACAAAATTGTTGAAGAAAATTTTTTGAAAATCATTGCACATTTTTAATTATTTTAGGTTTACATAAACATTTTTTAAATTATCCTTTATCTAAAATTCACCAAAAATATGCATACTATATTTATCCAGACATATGAAAATTCATAAACATCACCATAAGAAGAAATCAAAAAAATTATTTAAAACAATGCATTACACAACGCAGTTACGGTCTCCATACAAAGCCCCTTATCACACCCGCATAGGACCTAAGTGTAAGGTGTGGTAAGGTGAGAGAATCCGAGGGAGGCTCGGCCAAAAACACACAAGTAGTAATTTCTATCATTTTGAAGTTCTCACGAAGGAGATTCAGTTCTAGCTTTACATGATGAAGTTTGGCTTGGGTTTGGTCCAGAGCAAAGCCCAGTGGTGATACCTCCTTCCCAAGTTCTGTTAGATGGGCTTCGATCGGTCCAAGACTACTGGGTGAGGCCATCAAATCTTCTTTATATACTAATTAACCAAGATCACTTGTATTTAGAGACAATAATTGAAACGTTTAGTTTCCAGTGGTCATATTGACCAATTGTCATATAACAGTTAAAACCCAACTGTCTTATTTTAATTATACTCGTATTATCAAATGAAATAGTTTTTTTGATTATAAAAAATAAAATAGCACACAAAATTAGAAACAAGATTTATTCAAAATATCGAGTCGTTACACTGACCCACTACCACTAACAACTGGAGGGAAGGTCCTACAAAACCATTGCATGTGGCCCATCACTCCATAAGCTCAGCACTCGACTGGGTCACAATCATGCTAATTCTTCATGTGTCCTCTCCTGCCACACAAGTAACAATACGCCAAGCTATTATCACACATAGCCTAACTGATGCTCATCTCATGGGAAGCATCAAAATGGTGCTTTCTTCCTAAAGATGTAGAACTACTAGGTTGAGATGAAACATTTCCCTGCTCTATATCCTCAAATTCCCTTAGGTTCTACTCTATAATCAGTGCCTGATTCATAATATTAGTGATAGAGGTCAACCAGAACATGTTAACCTGGGATTTTATATTATATAAGAGGCCTTCCTCAAAGCATCTCACTCTCAATAGCTCATCAGTAAGGTGCATCAGTGCAAAAATATGCAACTCTGTAAAGTATGGTGAGTACTCTATAAAATTCATGCTGCCCTGCTCTAGACGCATGAACTCACTAGATCACTCTGCCCATAGAGTCGTGGGGTAAAAGTAATCAAGGACGTAGGTCTGGAAATCAGTCCAACCCGTATCTCGTAGCCTTTCATCCTGGTTCAGAAAATATCACCAGTACTTTATTACTCCATGTATCATATAAGGGGTGAGCTTGACCCTCCTCTCAAGATGGGTCTCCAGATGCTCGAAGATATCTAATGTGGTCTCAAGCCACATCTCAGAAGCTTGTGGACCATCATCCCCAGAAAATGTGAAAGGATGTTGCTACTAGAACACCCATATCAGCTCGACCATAGTCATGGTAGGCTACGATGCTCCTTGAAAAGTCTGCATATAGCAAAATAATCCCTCATGGAACTATGCATCAGCACCTATTTCTGAAATAGTCTACTGTAACACAAAAAGCACTAAAAGATGATCCACTAGAATCTCATGTCCCACCACCTTCGAAGCATGGTCATCGCCACCCTCTTGGCCTACCATTGGACGTCTTCATGGTGACATGCCTCTACAATGCCAAACACTAACCTCAGAAAGGAATGATATCAATGTCGCATCTCAAAAGCATAGGACATGTCAAAACACTCCAAAAAAATCCATAACACACAACCTAATCCTAAATCCATGACTGTATAAAGAACAACCCCAACTCGACTAGAAGCACTACCTCTCACCCACTCAAAATCCAGGTGTAGTTCAAGTCCCTATTTTCCATTTATTTTCATTTAACAATTATTATTTGGCATGATTTTACCAATGGTCCACCATGTTCTGATCCTTAAGGACCCATAACACCCCATGAACCAAAATTTGATGCCCATATAATCCATACACATAAAATTCACTTTAAAATTTTAATTTAAAAGGTACATAATTTTCTATTTCATAAGGTCCCATGCACCTTATGAATTGAAATATGATGTCACTTCTCTATCCACTGCACAAAGTCTATCACAAAATCTAGAACAACTATTAGAGCACCGATCACAATAGAATGCGTCAAATAATTCATAATAAATGGAATGAGATAATGCATGATATGTTATTTCTAACAAGCAACTATATGATGCATGAGATGGAATACCCTCATCTCATCGGGTTGCAAAAAAATAGAACCCAAAATTACATCAATAGTATCAACATAAATCATGTGTGTCACCTAATGGTGAAATCAAATCAACTGTAATAGTCGAAACTAGAAAATAGAAATTTCATTTAGGGTAATTTGGATTTTTCTTGTACGCGGGTTAGCTATACTCGAGCATTTCTCATTAAAAAATTCCATTTTCCTTCATATCCCTATCTATTGTCTCCAAACAGTAAATTAAACCAGAAAAGAAATTTCCTCTAATACCACTTTGTATCGTTCTAAACTCGGATTCCACTCAATAGTTCCCTATGCCTGGTTGGCTACATGACCTCAAGTGCACTCCACAAATTCCAGATGCTTCCGACTAGAGGTGAGGGCCTAGTTGATTTATTGGGGAGACTATTCCCTCATTACCAGAGTATATCATAGTGGAAGTCAATCAAATTCAATAGTAAAAGTAAAGACAATAAGTGGACAGTAGGTAAAATAGATAATCCATACATGAATATATAACAAGCTGTAACTGTCTCATATACCATGATGCAGATGATACATGTCTCTAGAAAACAACCAAAAAATTACATGGAAATAAAGTACAATACAATTATCCAAAATCCAAAAAGATCAAAAAGTGTCACAGTAGCATCGCAAGCCTCAGTTGTGTCTCATGCTTCCAAGATCTAATGAAATGATCAATAACTAGTGTTAGGGCGCTTGCACCTACTGTCACCTGAAACCATATAATTTGTTTGGGTCCCAAATGAGGCCTGAAGAAGGTGTGAGATAAACATCCCAGTAGGTTTCCACCCAAATATCTATATAATTCTAATATTCACTATGAAATATGTGAAACAAGTACAAGTAAGAAGTAATGTATGTTTGAAATCCCAAGGCATATTACCAACGCAAACAAGTTATACCGAACAACTTCTTGTGGCTCCCTACAATAGGTGGAAGCTCCTAACAAGGAGCCTATAGGCAATATAAACAAACAACACAGCCTTATCGTAAAACAATCCATATCATGTCCATACATCCTTACTCTATAAAGAAAACTATATAAAAAACCCATGACCTTGTCATACAACCACATTCATATATCCCACGATCATGCCATATAATGAAGTGTAGACCATGAAGGGCCGAATACAATGTATTGAAGACCAAGGCATCATCATCAAGTCCTAGTATAATCTCGATTGAAACATAGTATAGGCACTGGCTGGAGTCCTATGAACATGTGTACCGACATGTCCTATGTGAGTCCAATCAAGCCGGATCTAATGGAAAACAAAGCCCGAGACATCCCACAGAATCAAGACCCAAAGGGAATACTCAACCAAGGTGTCCAATACTGTGTTCCAAATCCAAGGAGTTACGTCCATGGAATCTATGTAAATCATCAACCATTCCATACATTTAACAATTTCCAACCATATGAGTCTACCCACTCATATAAACAATTATATTCAGAACCATTCAATGTGTATACCAACTCATTTAAACCATTACATCTCATGAGTATATCCACTCATGTACTCCACTTCCATTTAATCATGTCACATGGTTATACCCACCCACTTATCACCAATTTCCATTTAACACATCACATGAATATACCCACCCATTAGTCATAATTACAAAAAAAAACCATTTAAGCAATCTAAAAACAACTAACAAGTATAACCACTCATTTAACAAGTTCCATTTATGAATTTAATCAATTTAGGCTTGACATATTATTATAAAACAATACAAGGAGGCAGGAAAACTCTTACAATGAAACTTTATGTGCATATTGTTTATCAATTTAGGCCTGACATATTTTTTTCTGGGCGGACAGCATGGACCTCACCACCATAACAGATGCACAAATCGGTCTCCTCACCTATAATATATGTTAATCTACCTGAGATATCACTAGGACACATAGTAATGAATCTAAAACAATTTCAGGGGAGTTTTGAAGCCATTAAGGTTTCCATTGATCATTATACATTTGAAGGAAGCTTCCTGGAAATTTCGTCCACAAAAAGAATTATTCAATAAACATTCCATAACTCCTTAATACGATGTCTAAATGAGCTGAAATTTGGAGGTTGAATGGAAAATACATTTAGGAACAAAATTTATGAGGGATTCCATGTGTTAATCGACCATTTATTGTGCCAAAAATGTGAATACTTTTAGGGGAAAGAATTCTTCCTATAAAAGGAGGCTCCTGCCTCCTTCCCAAATCATCAGCTCGACACCAACAGCCAAGGAAGGTTCCCAACCTGGCATGGGACGATGCTACACCTCTCTTCAAACCCCATTTCATCATTTTATTTAATTTTAATTTTAGTTTGGTATTAATTTTCAATTGTAATTCAAATATTATTTTTATCAATCCAAGCCTTCGTGTTTCTCCATCCACTTTTCTTAATTTATGTCCCAATATCTCTCTTCTCTTCCACCCACCCCACCAAGTAATCTATTACTCTCATAAATGAGAGGATAACCCCAAGACATGGACAAAAGGGAGGTTAAGGTGATCATGAATTTTCATTAATGTTTAATTTAAAGTTTGTATATATATTTGAGTAGCATGAACGGGTAAGACTAATGTCCTTGATGTTGTGACTACCACCGATAACATGCAACTCAACCTATCCATATTATTTTATTTAATAATTTTTCCCACTCTCAATTAGTTAGTTTTTTACACATTGGAGTTGTGATAATCAATGCATGAAACAAATTCAATTGAACCGGGTCCTGGAAGATGACACATACTATACAAAGGTATGTCACCAACTTGGATTAAAGGAGGAGGTGGAATTGAGAGTGCTCAAGCATTCAATGAAATTCCACAATTTATAAATAAAGAATAGTATTTATAACATGATATTTCAGGTTTGGATTATCAAACATAAATAAAACATATAAAGAAGAATAACGATTTAAAATTTATCCATCCCCCAAAACCATGTTCTTTCTTATTAATCCATTATATTTAGACTTGAATCTTAGTATAAATTTAAAATTATTGCTTCACATGTCATTATTTTAAATAATAAAAAACCCAAAAACATTTTAATCACAATCATTTAATAAAAAACCTAAAAAAGTGAAATAATAGGTGAATTAAATAAATTAAGAGTAGTTCATTTAGAAGGATCTTCAAGAGAGATGACCCTGGTCAGCCACTATTCTGCCCTAGGAAAAATATAATTATTTTTGTCCACACCCCACAACAGACGTGCGGAAAAACTGACACTGTTTCCAGGGATCCAATCAATAGTTAATTTACTTTTTCTCTTTTCACGTATTAGTTATATATCATTTTATTTAAAAAAACTAAAAAAATACTTCCATGATGTATTCATATTCATAATATTATGCATGGAAAAATTAATCACAGGTGCAGCAACAAAAACATGAAGAAGATGAATATTTTAGAAGAGATCAGATGTATGAACATAGAGAAAGCATTGAACAACTAACCAAAAAGGCTAATAAAGATTTTTATTATGTTCATGCATTAATAGAGAAACCAAACCCTAATCCAGAGGAAGAACATGAGAAAGTGGTGGAATAAATTTCACCACTTATATTTGAAATTGAAGAACCTAAGGAAGCAAAGGAGGAAGACGTATCTACTGAGCTAAAAGTGGGAGATCAAAAAAGTTTGGATGAAATCTTGATTAAATATGAGAAACTACCTAACTTCCCCATATAATACAAATAATAATATTCATCACCATAGAAGGAAGAAACCACCCAAGTGGTGGAATTAAAAGTCAAGTTGGAAGATCCTGACTACCTACCTCTATCCTCAGAGTTTATACTCTAAGAGGCACTTACCACTAAGGCAGATAATGAAGGTTAACCAACATAGGGAGTTGAACCATTCATTGACTCTATCCCTTATAATTTTATAGAATATGAATTCTAAATCACTCGATATGTTTTTTATTATATAGAATTAGACAACCTCAACTCTGCCTTGGAGGAAGAAGAAGAACCTTGATGAGAACACGTTGAGGAACATATGGAGCTCCCTAAAGACATTGAATATTTGTTGATGTATGTTCATGAAGAGATTCTAGTGTATTTACCTAAGGAAACAATGAAAAAAGATGCTTTGATGGTGAAGAATTTTATCTTGATACTTCATATTTTAATAATATTCAAATTGAATTACACTTTTCCATTCCCATTGACTATTATTTTGATGAAGCATACCTCAAGTAACCAATGGAAAGGGAAGAAGAGGTTTCACAAGTATCAGAAAAGAATGACGATGATCCATACTTCATCCTGCCCCCACAATGAAAGCTATAACTCATTGTAAAGGGGGGATATGGTGTACTCTATCCCAGAAGGATGAAGAAAAAGCTGGGAAAAGCCACATGTGGTCGTTCAAATCAATGAAGCATTATCCTCCATCAGAATTTGGATTATAGTAGGTATTTTCCTCTAGAGGCAGTCAAAATTTAGGGCCCACTTAGGGGATAATACCAAGATTTGTCTTTACTTTATTCATAGGGATTTTTATTTCTATTTATTTTCATTTAAATAATTTAGCATGTGGTCCCCTCCCTATTTTTTTGAAATTAAATAAAATGATCATTGGGATTAATTGAGTAATTTTCTTTTTCTAGGACCATGACGGAAGAAGGAAGCCCCAAATAGTAAAGGGTGAGGACATAGTTTCAAGGAAAAAGGCGGTTCAATTTTAGTGTTTTATCTTTTAAACTCTCCATATTATTGTCCACAACATGTTTTTGTATTTAAAGAAAAAATTCCATGCCCACACTTGAATTCATTTTTTACTTGACTTATCAAAGAGACACGAGTTTCATAGGAATCATGTGATTCCATGTTTTATATTTCAATATTGATATGATTAAATGGTTGAAATTAATAATTTAATTTTTAAAATGAAGCATGGATATTGAAGTAATGAGTCATGATTTGAAGGAATTAATTGATTCATGTAAATGAAATTTTTCTACCATAATAATCCATTGAATTTCTGATGTTCATGTGAATTGATTTATTAGTCATGCCATGAGTGATTGTCCAATGTATATTTTCCATTACCAAGGGGATTTATAGATCATGTACTTCCTATTTATTCTTGAGCATATTTCTTGGATGATCTTGGGACATGTAACCGACAAGAACATGTATTGAAATTTATCAAATCTATGACTATGCAAAAACACATTAAAAATGATTGAGGAATATTTTGGAAAGAAAATTTTCCTCAAAAGACCACCTTTACATCAATCCTTCCTTTATCCCATAGAGACCATGAATGACCTTTATAAGAATAAACCATGTTTCAAGCCATTTTTATCCATTCACACCCTCCTTGGAGTATTTTCCTGATATTTCAAAGTTGAGGTGTGGGGTTAAAGGGAATCATGGTGGACGTGATAATATACATTGTAAGGAAGAAGAGTGGTGGTATTATTGTGGTAACTATAAAAGGTTGTGGAATCATTCATTATACTCTATTTTTCCCCCATGAATTAAAAAAATGAAAAAAATACAAAATGAACCTACAAAAAGAGAAAAAAATGGGTTTTGATTTGGGAAAACCAAAAAATACAATTTTCTAGGCTAATAGTCATATGATCGTATGTGGTCATATGATGGATGTGAGATTTGATATATTCATAACTTTCAAAAAAAGAATAAAAAGTAAAAAAAATAAAGAGGGTGAAAAAATCATTCATTATGCTTACTTGAACATAACCTTTTCTTTCAGTTTTGGGAAATAGGTGTTACTACCTTTAAGGGGATAATTTCATTATATTTTTACTTTTGATATACATCATAGTACATAAGAGATTAGCCTCCTGCTTGAGCCTTAATTTTTAATGCATCAATTCCTACCAACCTTAAACCCCAGAGTCAATAGAACCTTAATTGAATGTCCTAATGATTTTATGTGTGTTTTTCTTTACAAAGTGGATAAAGTAGTTTATTTACAAGCCTATGGATAATGAGAATGTTCTCGTGATATGGGAATAACTCTACTTTAATTGTATCATGAGTGATGAGAGAAAAGAATCGAAATTGAGGTAAATCTTGAATTTTCATGTTTAATAATAATTAATCAAGTATCTTGAATGAATGAAAGGATAAGTTCCATCAATTTTCAAAGGGTAAAATTAAAATATGTGAATTATTAGTTTCTTTGAAAAATGGGAAATTAAATTGATATTTTATGTAGATTTTTGAAAGTTTCATTTTACGATGATTTTTTTTAACAATGGAATTTAAATATTGGTAATACTGGTGTCCTAGGATTTCCAATTTGATATTTTATACTTGGGGACAAACATGGTTTAAGTGTGAGGGTATTTTAAAGAGAAAATTTATGAGCATATTTTTTGATCAAATAATGAGGATTTTTAATATTTTTCAATGATAAAACCCATCTATTTTGATGTTTTATTAAAATAATGGGTAATTTGAATTTTACAATGATTATGAGAAAAATTGATAAAAGGGCATAATTTTTGATTTCTAAAAGATTTTTAGCACAAGGGTATTTTTGTCAGTTTGTAAAAAATATAATTACAAAATTTGTGATATTTTAGAATCCTGATTTTATTTAATTCAAATTTATCATCAGGTCCTAGAGTTTATTCGAATATCTATTAGTCCAAAAGAATCATTGATGATGGACACATTTCTGGGCGGACAGCGTGGACCCCACCACTGTAACAGATGCAAAAATAAGTCTCCTCACGACCCATTGAGGTTATTACACTATGGATAGAACTAGTACATTTCGGAACAACTCTAAACCAAATTTGGGGGAGTTTTTAAGTCATTAAGGTTTTCATTGATTGTTATACATTTTAAGTAATCTTCTTGGAAATTTTGGCCATAAAAAGCCTTATTCAATGAAAATTCCATAACTCCTTAATCCTATGGACAAATGACAAGAAGGTTGGAGGGTGAATGGAAAAAATATTTATGAAAAAAATTTATGAAGGGGTCCATGTGTGAATCGACCATTTAATGGGCTAATAACACGTAAAATTTCCGAGGATAGAATTATGCCTATAAAAGGAGGCACTCGACTCCTTCCCAAATCATTAGCTCGACACCAAAAACTAAGGAGAGATCCCATCAGGTAATGGGACAATGCTTCTCCTCTTTCCCCCCATTATTTCTTATTTTAATTTTATTTTAATTTTATTTTTTTATTAGTTTTAAATTGTAATTCATATTTTACTTTTATTACTCCACATCATTGTCTTTCTCTATCCACTTTTCTTCATTTTTTTACCTCTCTCCCTCTTCTCTTACACCTACTCCACCAAGTAATATATTACTGTCAAAAATGAGAGGTTGACCCTGAGACTTGGCCTGGGGGGAGGTGAAAGTTATCATTATTTTTTTTAATGTTTAATTTTAAGTTTGTAGATAGATTTGAGTAGCAGGCATGGGTAAGGTGAATGTCCCTGATGTTGTGACTGCCTCTGATGACATGAAACTCAACTTATCCCTATTATTTTATTTAATCATTTTTCCTTGTCTCTATTGTTTAGTTATTCACAAGTTAGAGTTGATCTAATCTGTCAATGAAATAGCTTCGATTGAATCAGGTCTTGGAAGATGACACATTCTATACAATGGTGTGTCACCAACTTGGATTAAAGGAGGAGGTGGAATTGAGAGTTCTCAAACATTCAATGATATTCCACAATTTATAATAATGAATTGTAGTTTAAACATGTGATATAATGTTTGTATTATCAAACTGAAATAAAACATATAAAGGATAATAATGATTTACATTTAACCAACCCCCAAATCCAAATTATTTCATATTAATTCACTTCTGGAAAGAGAGGTTTTCCCAACACATATAGAGTACTTTTACCAACAGTTTAAGGAAACCGTTGGTAAAATCTGGTTAAATCATCTTTTTCCAACTGTTTTTCAAAACCGTTGGGAAAGGTATACTATATACCAATAATTTTCTTAAACCGTTGGTATAGAGAGGTTTAAATCATCCATTACCAACAGTTTTTGCAAACAGCTGGGAACGTTTTTCCCCAAATTCAGAGATGCTCGAACTCCCCCATTATGAGCGACTGCAGCCCTAAATAGAAGGGAGAATTGGAATTTTCCTTCCCCTACGGACGAAATCCTTCCATTTTAAGATTTATCAGTTCTTCACTTGTATTATGTAAGTCATACTGCATCTACTATTTTTTGTTTTATGTTTTCATTTGGGTGAAGTGGATAAGTGGGGTTCTGTTTACCCTACTGTGGAAATTCATCGTTTTGATCCATATTCAAAATTTCATAGTTTTACACTTCTAATCTGTAATTGATACTTTCATTTTAATTTTCTACATCTACTGTTTTGGTTTTTTATTTTGATTTGGGTGTGTATGTATTTTGTTTTCTATTTGATTTGGGTGTGTGTGTTGGTCTTTGACAGTGAATCAAATTTGATTCAAAATGAATTATGTGTTAATATCATCCATAAATTTTATATTCTTAGATGTCTTGGTATTGCTGGGAATTTTGTGTTAATATCATCCATATTCCACATTATTCACATCATGATAAGAATGTGTGATGATGTTGTCATGATCAGAGTGAAATCTCATGCACTTCAGGTAGTTTATATTGTCATGGATAGTCATGAGTGATAATTGGCTTCCTAAGATGACTGTACTAATATAACTTTAGGGTCAATTAAATATGGTTCTCAGTATACGTTGTATATTATGTCTCTTTCTTGGAAAATACTCACTTTTATGATGTTGGGGTGCTTTTCACTAGCCATGTTGGAATGTGTATACATCCATAACAATGCTAGATAAGTCAAATGTTTAATTCAGTAATCTTGTTATCATTGACATACATTATTATTAATCTCAAATTTAGAAATAAACGTGTTTATCTATACTTTATGAAATTAAGCATTTTTACAAGACATAAACAACCTATTAGTATAGAAGCCAAAAATTTATCCAACCTTGGGGTGCTCTTGACATGAGGAACTAATTGGGTAATGAAAGGTATGACCATAGACGTGCCAAGAATGATTTATTGAACATGAGTGAATGATTTGGGATGCCTGTAACACATAATAGGGCCTGAGGCATGTACCTCTATTTGGAATTCCTATAAAGGGGACTTGATGTTCTCTTTTACCAACTGTTGTGTACAACCATTGGTTAAAATATTCCATTTACAAATGGTTTGATTAAATGATGAGTTAATACATCTTTATTGTTGATTGTGGATTTCGAGTTATTGACATGACTCACACTCTTTCCAGTAATAAACCAGATTATTGGGTTGTATCTCAAGAAGCATTGTCAAATTTTTTGAATTTATTGATCCCCTTGTATAATACTACTTCCTAATAGTTGTAACTATATTTTTCTTCTTGATACATGGCATACATTACCATCATTGGGTTTATAATTCTGTTATTAGTTGGTATTATTGGTTTGGTTATTTTCATCCATTCCCAACATTTTCCCATTATTATCTTTCTTCCACTTTTAAATGATAATATTATAATTGTTCAACTTAGGTAATGATGGAATAGTCTCCCCCAGACACAGTAAAGGCTCTCACTATTAGTCAATAACATTTGGAAATTTGGTAGATGCGCTTGAGGCCATGTGTCCAACTAAGATTGGGTGACTAATGAGTGGAATCCTCATTTGGGACGTCACAATTCCTGGATATCATTTTTAGAGGTGTTTCTAATCGAATCCATACCTATAACTATTGAATGCCCCACTCCAAAATCAATTGGGACATGTTTCAATGAATACACCTACATCATTCAGAGTGTGTATCCTAGTACTTACCAACAAAACCACCATAAATATTAAATTTGTTTAATTTTTTTTCCGAATGGATTTTATATATTATTTTTGTTGGGTTACACATTAGTTATTTTTTTATAATTACTTATATATTTGTTTTCATTGCAGGAAATGACACCCATTGAAGAGATGCGGCAGAAAAAGATGACAGAAAATAATTATCGCATGACATAGATGGGCATTCCTCCACTCATCCATGTTGTGATTATTTCATTTCAAATATATATATTTCAATTACATATAATATCATGTGTTTACTTTTGGGGTAAACTTTATTTTAGGATCGACCCCCTTGATGAGAGATATCCGATGAGGAGCCTGGTATTGCTACCAGTACAGAGGCTGATGGTAGGAGTGGGGTGGTGTCAGAGTTAGAAGATCATATGGTGAACCCGGTACTGTAGCTGGTGGTACGATGACTTATGGTGCAGAGTTATACGATCCTCTGGTCATACCCAATTGGACTATGCCCCTACCACATACATATCTTCTACGGCCCATTTTGATCCTGGTGTGTCGTTAGGGACAAAACGAGATATTTAGGCCTCTGATGTTTACACTACTAGTAGTCCTGACGTCTGTGCCATCATATTTTTGTTCTCGTTCATTATCTTTGAGCTATTATATTCCACCTTCTTCGACTCATGCTCCAACATAGTATGTGGCTGAGGAGCGTAAATTGAGGGACACTCCACCTGTACAGGATATTCCTTCAGCTTCTGCACATCCAGTGATGCCCATTGATCCGACTACCACATGTATATTTATATAACTATAACAAATTTTTATACCAAAATTTATTTTTATTATAAATTGTACTGATATTTTTTCGTTAAAAATAGATTCATCTACTGATAAGAGGCGGGGGGGAGGGGGTGTACTTGCTTGCGTGTGGTATGGAACCACCAACCATAGTTGATGGTTGAATACAATGATGAATGACAAATGATTGATAAATCTGGGCATGAATGTCGGAGTTTTTGGCGATGCTAGCCAAATACATCGACATCATTCCGGTCAGCCCTCTCTCATGGAGACATCTGCCACACGATGTCAAGGATAATGCATGGGCACAAATATGGGTAAAATATCTATTAGATTTAATGTAGTATTTTTTTTGTATTTATATGAATTAATCTATTGGGTGTCAGCTTCGGTTTAACTTCCCTGATGGTGAAGGTGCACGACCATCACTTTTAAATGAGCTAGGAGATATTTGGAGAGGTTATAAGCAAGAGCTGTATGTTGGATGGTGTGACAGAGTGGGCACAGAGTTGGTGACAGTACCTATCATGGATGACTGCCCGATAGAGAAATATCGTCAAATGATTACCCATTGGGTGACTGCCAAATTTAAGGTATTAATCCCATTTGAGGTATTTAAATAAAAAAATTCATATTTTTCTTTAATATTATCTTATTTATTATTAAACATTGTTTAGTAATATTATGAAAAAATAAAAAAAAAATTGATTCAAAGAAATACCTCCACTCTTTGGGGTGCACTACTACGTCAGATCATGAGAGGCACTTGGTAAGTTTTAATCTGTTTATTTAAAAGATTAATATCTATTTTGATATTTAATAATCTATTAGTATTTTTAACCGGATGATTTATAGGCCCTCGATGCCTAGGATCCTAACAATTTAAGGCCACACAGTCCTTATTATCAGGTTTTGGGAGATGACCACTCTGGTCGATTATGCTGCTGACCTGGTAAGAATATATTCCCGACGAGGTATTGGTCCTCTCCAGGTATCCATTATAGTACCACCGAGTTGGAAAAGGTCAAGGAGCATGCAAGATAGTCTGATAAAAGTGTCACATAGTTGGAAGTAAAAGTTCAAACAAGGAAGAAAGAATGTATGAAACTGATCAAAGATTTATCATCATCACTTCTACCAGAGGCCAGCATGGATTGTCAGTCATATATGTCGTTGATGGGTGCATTATCCTATGCATGAGGTGTCAGTTATAGTGGCGGTCGAGATGATGACATTCGTGGTGATAATGAGGATGCTGAAGAGGACGAGGGCGAGGATGAGGATGAGGGTGGCGATGGTGCCGAGGGCGAGGATGGGGCCGAGGATGAGCATGTGGAAGATGACAAGGATGACGACGAGGAAAAAGATGGCTCTGAGGATGAGGCTGATGATTACAGTGGTGATGGTGATGCTGACCAAGGGCAGATTGATCCATTACATTTTTAAATTCTGTATAACTCTTTATTTTTTAACCTGGTTTTTCACTATGGTATTGATATTTTTGAATTTAGTATAACTCTTTATTTTTTTACCAAATATGGAAGCCTAATGATGTTATAATGGTTTATGGGGCTTTTGGGGATTGTTCGGAGCTCGGAACCCCGGTCAGCGTAAAAAACACTATGCCTCATGGTTAGTATAAAATTTGAGTCCATCCCACAGGGTATCTACCAACCATATAAGGATATATATTAGAAGAAATGTGCATGATTTTCCCAAACAATGCACCAGGGGATGCATATCATACACAATGTCTATAGTTTTATTATAAGATATTATCACTGTTGTTGCATGGTTTTCCTAACAGACATACGAAAAACCGACCAAATGCATTCAGATTGGGTTGATGGTTTAGGAAAACAATCCATGAGTCATATGTGACATGTAAGTGTCAACCCCACACCAATCTGAGGTACCGTGTGGCTAGTATCACTCAAGGTGTCACTATTTTTTTAAAATGGTCACCCTTTTATATAAAAACAACTTGCATATGGAAAACTGGACAAACGTATTTGGATTGTGTTGATAATTTAGGAAAACAATACATGAGTAATATGTGATGTTTACAACTCAATTCCACCTCAATTAAAGTCATGGTGTGGCTGGTAACACTCAAAGTGTCTAACTTTTAATTGAAATGGTCAACATTTTAAGTGAAAATAAAAGCTGACTTACGAAAAATGGACCAAACATATTAAGATTCTATTGATACTTTAGAAAAAAGATCCATGGGAAATTTTTGAATTGTAGGAGTCAACCCCACATCAATCTGATGCAAGATGTGGCTGATACCACTCAAAGTGTCTCACTTTTATTTGAAATGGATCGGATTTTAAGTGAAAACAACAACTGACATACAGAAAACTGATCAAACACATTTAGATTGTGTTGATACTTTAGGAAAACTATACATTGGTCATTTGTGATGGGTACAAGTCAACTCCACCTCATCCAGAGGTTTCATGTGACTGTGATGGCCAAAAATGCACTTGGCGAGTTGTTAATGGCCAAAACATGCGTTTAACAGTAAAATTCATGTTGAAAGACATTCGAATGACTTGAAATCACACAAAATCACCCTAATTATTGTTTTTGAGAAGTAAGAGAATACATCACATCATTCGGACGTGCGGTTTGCGCGGCACGACTGAATATGTGTTTTTTGGGTGTTTGGCATGATTGAAAAGCATGCGTTGGGTGGTCAAAACTGGCCGAACGGCCTCAGAATGTCGTGAAATCAGATGAAAAAAAGTGGGAGAATTATGCAACGGTAATCTTGATTGCACATCAATCGAAGGTGTCGTGTGACCACACTTTCCGAAAACGCACTCTGCATGTCGTAAATGGCCAAAACATGTGTTTAACGGTCAAATGCATGCCTAACGACATCATAATGACTTTAAATCACACGAAAACACCCTAATTATTATTCATGAGGTGTATGAGGAGGTGGAATGCCATTAAGACACGTGGTTTTCACGGCATGGAAGAATATGTGCTTTTTAGGTGTTTGGCGCACTTGAAAAGTGTGTGTGGGGTTGTCAAAACTAGCTGAATGACCTCAGAATTCCATGAAATCAGATGACAGCAAAGGGTGGGTGAATTGTGAAATGGTCGGCTTGACGGCAGATAAACCAGAGGTGTCATGTGACCACAGTGGCCTAATGTGCACTCTGCATGTCGTAAATGGCCAAAACAGGTGATTAACGGTCAAATTCATGGCGAACGACATCAGAATGACTTGAAATCACACAAAAACACACTAATTATTATTCATGAGGTTTACGAGGAGACGACTTGTCATTCGGATGCACATTTTGCTCGACACGACTGAATATGTGTTTTTTAAGTGTTTGGCATGCTTGAAAAGCGTTCATGGGGTGGTCAAAACCGGCCGAACGACCTCGGAATGCCATGAAATAGGACGACATTAAAGGGTGGGTGAATTGTGAGATGATTGGCAAGAAAACATGTCAATCAGAGGTGTCATGTGGCCGCGCTTGCTGAAAATGCACTCTGCATGTCGTAAATGGAAGAAACATGTGTTTAACAGTCAAATGTATGCCAAATAACATCGGAATGACTTAAAATAATACGAGAACACCATAATTGTTTTTGTGATGTGTATGAGGAAACAACACATCATTCAGACTTGTGGTTTGTGTAGTACAAAATAATATGTGTTTTTTAGGTGTTTGGTGTGCTTGAAAAGCGCGCATGGGGTGGTCAAAATTGGCCGATTGACCTCATAATGTCATTAAATCGGACAACAACAAAAGGTGGGTGAATTTTGAAATGGTCGGCTAAAATACAAATTAATCTGATGTGTCGTGTGACTGCGCTAGTCAAAAACGCACTCTGCATGTCTTAATTGGCCAAAACAAGCGTTTAACTATCAAATGCATGCCGAATGATATTAGAGTGACTTGAAATCATACAAAAACACCCTAAATATTATTATTGAGGTGTATGAGGAGACGAAACATCATTCAGACACTGGTATGTGCGGAACAGCTGAATATGTGTTTTTTAGGTGTTTGGCGTGCTTGAAAAGCATGCGTAGGGTTGTTAAAACCGGCCGAACGACCTCAGAATTCCATGAAATTATACGACAATAAGGGGTGAATGAATTGTGAAATTTCCGGCTAGACCGCACATCAATCAGAGGGTTTTTCTCACCACGGTGGCTGAAAACGCACTCCACGTGTCGTAAATGGCCAAAACAAGTGTTTCGCAGTCAGATCCATGCTAAATGACATCAAAAAGACTTAAAATCACACAAAGACATCCTAATTATTATTCATGAGTTGTGTGAGAAGACAACACATCATTCGGACGCGCGTTTTGTGTGACACGACAGGATATGCGTTTTTAGTTGTTTGGCACACTTGAAAAGCATGCGTGGGGAGGTCAAAACTGGCCAAACGACCTTAGAATGCCCTGAAATATGATGACAACAAATGATGGGTGAATTGTAAAATGGTTGGCCAGACGACACATTAATCGGAGGTGTTGTGTGACCACGGTGGCCGAAAATGCAATTTGCGTGTCGTAATTGGCCAAAACATGTGTTTTACAATCAAATACATATAGAACGATATCATAATGGCTTGAAATCACATGAAAACGCCATAATTATTATTCTTGAGGGGTAAGAAAAGAAGACACATCATTCAGACCTGCGATTTTTGTTGCACGGCAGAATATGTGTTTTTTAGGTGTTGGCGCACTTGAAAAGCGTGCGTAGGGTGGTCAAAACCAGCCGAACGACCTCAGAATTCCATGAAATCAGACGATAACAAAGGGTGGGTGAATTGTAAAACTTCAGGCTAGATGGAACATCAATCAGAGGTGTCATGGGACCGCGGTGGCTGAAAACATTCTCCGCGTGTCGTAAATGGCCAAAACATGCGTTTAGCGGTCAAATCCATACCGAACGACATCAGAATGACTTGAAATCACATGAAAACACCTTAATTATTATTCATGAGGTGTATGAGGATAAAAAACGTCATTAGGATGCGCGGTTTGCATGGCACGGCTAAATATGTGTTTTTTAGGTGTTTGGCGCACTTGAAAAGTGTACGTGGGGTAGTCGAAATCGGCTGAACAACCTCGAAATGACATGAAATCGGACGACAACAAAAGGTGGGTGAATTGTAAAATGGTCGGCTAGAAGAAATTCATATCGATGGTGTCATGTGACCATGGTGGCCAAAAACTCACTCTGGATGTTGTAAATGGCCAAAACATTAGTTTTACAGTCAAATACATACTTAACGACATAATAATGACATGAAATCACACGAAAACATCCTAATTATTATTAGTGAGGTGTAAAAAAAGATGAAATGTCATTCTGATGTGCAGTTTGCGTGACAAGTTAGAATATGTGTTTTTTAGGTGTTTGGTGCACTTGTAAAACATGCGTGGGGTGGTCAAAACCGGGCGAACGACCTCCGAAAACGATAAAATCGGACAAAAACAAAGAGTGGCTTAATTGCGAAATGTTCATCTAGACGAAACGTCAATCGGAGGTGTTGTGTGGCCATATTGGCCTAAAACGCACTCTGGACAGCCCCCCCCCCCCCCCCTCCGGGATAGCCCCCCTCACCCCCGGATAGCCCCCTACACCCCTCGGACAGCCCCCCACCCAATGATCCATGGATCATTTGTGACGGGTATGATTCTACCCTACCTCAATCAGAGGCACGGTGTGACTGGTATCACTCAATGTGTGTCACGTTTTTTGATATGGACAACATTTTATGTGAAAACAACAACTAACATACGAAAAATATTCAGAAGGCTACACATATATTCTTGAAATTAAGGGATACAAAATAAAATACGGTGTATTGGTCATACATTATTAGAAGAAAATATTCACAATGAATATATTGAAACACAATGGGTCATAGTATATATATAAAAACATGAATTATATGAGGAATGAGTCTCGACATCCCATCATTAACATGCACCAACACTCATGTTCTAATTATCAATCACAGGTCGTTCATTTTATACAATAACATACAACAAATAAATATCATATAGTGATTTCATATGAAACCTATGAACACTCAGGCATACCATATAAAAAATCGGTCAACAAGGCTACACATAGATTCTTGAAAATTAATTTTCAAAGTCTCATAAAAATACCCCCATAGTGAGGAATGCATATGGTGACACCGTAGCCCCATGGATCACCTCAATCCCATCCTCAAACAGTGGGTTCTAGGACCAAACCAAAGTCCCTTTGGGAACCCAGTACCAAAGACTTAATTTAATACTCACACCCACTACCCAAGATGGAGATTCATCTCACATCACACCCAAAAGAGAAAATTACAATTAGCCACATACCCCCTTATTCTAATTGAAAAGTTGATGAAAAACATGTAGGCTATGCCGATAACGCATCTCATATGTCGAGATTGGCCAATGTTTCCCACTAACACATCAGGAACCATTTATACATGGATACATAATCATTAGAGGAATATAAACATCCCATGTGCTTCCTATAACTCATCCTAGGTCTATGCACATGACCACTACCATTGTCTATCTTATGGGTGTCATGATCCTTGCCACTCTACCAATGTTTTTCTATTGGTTTTAAGATACTGAACCCATGAACATGACTAAACATCCCATGTTCTTCCTAAAACATGTATGTTTTTTCTCTTGTGTGTATTGGTGTTGTGGTTTGAGTGAAGAATGAATCCTAAATTATTAATACTCTTATGTGTGTTGGTGTTGTGGTTTGAGTTAGGAATGAATTCTAAATTTGGAATACTCTATTGGGTGTTATTGCATTTCCTATAACATGTAGGATTTTTCTCTTATGGGTGTTATTGCATTTAAATTTCTAAATTTCTATATTTCTAAATTCTTGAATGAATTATAAATTTTGAATACATTGGATGGGGATTTTTTTATTGGTGTGGTTTCAGGTCTGGAGAGGGGTTGCTGGGTTGTTGCAGGTTTGGAGAGGGGAGAGGGGACTACTTCTATGGAGATGAACAATTGTATACCAATGGTTTCAAAACTTTTGGTATAGATACTATAATGTAACTATACCAACGGGTTTTTATAACCATTGGTATAGGTTTATACCAATGGTTATAACAAAACCTTTGGTATAGCCTTATGGCTTTCCATAACCCCTTTATACCAATGGTTTATAACCGTTGGTATAAGTGTAACAAACATATAACAATGGTTTACTATCCTTTGGTATATGTTATACTTTAACACACATATACCAACAGTTTGTAGCAAACCGTTTGTATACCTTATATTTTGACACCTATACCAATGGTTTTCATAGAACTATTGGTATAAGCCGATTGTCACACCTTACATGGCAACATTTCAGATAACCGTTGATATACTATATACCAATGGTTTCTAGGCCTTTACCAATTGTTTACAAATGTTGGTAAAGTGTAAAGTTTCAGTTGTGATTCATTCAATCTAGACATGCATCTTAGTATAATTTTAGATTTCTTGCTTCACATGTCATTATTAATAATAATAAAAAACCCAAAAAATATTTTAATCACTATCATTTAATAAAAAAACAACAAAAATATATAGAATATGGGAATTAGATATATAAACTGAACTACATTGAGAAGAATCCTCAAGAGAGACGACCGTGGTCTGCCACTGTACTGCACAAGGAAAAATATAATTATTTTTTTCCACACCCCACGACAGACGTGCGTCAAATATGAGGCTATTTTTGGGGATCTAATCATTAGTTCATTTTCATTTTCTACTTTCACATCTTATTTATATTTAATTTTATTTAAGAAACTAAAAAAAGACTTCAAAGATGTATTCAAAATCAGAATATTATGCATGGAAAAATTACTCACAGGTGCAGCTAAAACAAGAAGAAGAAGATGAATTATTTAGAAGAGCTCAGGTGCAAGAACGTAGAAAAGGAATTGAACAACTAACAAGAAAGGCTGATAGAGATTTTTATTATGTTCCTTCATTAATGGAGCAAGCCAACCCCAAGCTGGAGAAAGAACCTAAGAAAGTGGTTTAAGAAATTTCACCACTTATATTTGAAATTGAAGAACCTAAGGAGGCATGGGAGGAAGACGTACCAACTGAGCTATAAGTTACATATCAAAAAAGTTCAGATTAATTATTGATTAAATGCGAGGAACTACCTGTCCTCCCCATACAATACAAAGAAGATGATTCAACACCATAAAAGGAAGAAACCACCCAAGTGGTGGAATTTGAAGTCAAGATGGTGGAGCCCGACTACCTGCCTCCATCCTCAGAGAGTCTAAACCAAGAGGCACTTACCACTGAGGCAGAGATTGAAGCAGAACTAACTCAGGTAGTTGAACCAGTCATTGACTTTTTCCATTCTAATTTTATTCAATCTGAATTCTACATCACTCCTTGTGGTTTTGATTATACAGAATCAGACAATCTCAGCTATGCCTTTGAGGATGACATACAACTCAACCTATCCTTATTTTTTTATTTAATAATTTTTAACTCTCCCCATTAGTTAGTTCTTCACATGTTTGAGTTGTGATAATCAATGGATGAAATGGCTTCGATTGAACCAGGTCCTGGAAGACTCACATTCGAGAAAAAGGTGTGTCACCAACTTGGATTAAAGAAGGAGGTGGAATTGAGCGTGCTCAAACATTCAATGATATTACACAATTTATAAATAAAGAATAGTAGTTCAAAAATGAGATTTCTTGTTTGGATTATGAAAATGAAATAAGACATATAAAGGATAATAATGATTGAACATTTAACCAACACCCAAAACCAAGTTCTTTATTATTAATTTATTATATTTAGACTTGCATCTTATTAAAAATTTAAAATTATTTATTCACATGAAATTATTTTAAATAATAAAAAACACAAAAATATTTTCATCACTTTCATTTAATAAACAAAACTACAAAAAGAGATAGAATTGGTGAATTAGATAAAGTAAGTGGACTACATTGAGAAGGATCCTTAAGAGAGATGAACCTGATTTGCCATTGTGCTACACTAGGACAATTTTAATTGTTTTTGTCCACGGCCCACGACAGGCGTGTGTTAATCTCTTCTGCAAGTAATTCAGCCTCATTTAGGTACAACCGAGCTTCCTTAAACTAAGAAAACATGAGGTCACACCCCTTGGGTAGTTCGTCAATGGTGAAAATCAACGCAAAAGCACGAAGCATTCCATGGGTGGCCTTGGTTTGGGGAAAACAACCTACATATCTAAAAGAACCTAATTTCAACCCTAACAGGTCCTACCACATCTATTTTAGATTAACACTTTAAAATCTGGCCCATGCTGAAAAGTCTGGCGGGTGGAAAAAAGGTTGATAGATCTATAATGTATCAAAATTCGAATTAAGAGTCATCATCAGTGAATGATCACATCAACACTTTCAATACCATATTCTCTCAACTCACGACACTGGGCTACAAAATTAGGGATACTGAATGTGCTGGTATTCGGCTCTAAAGATTTACAAATCCATATGATTAGTTGATCATCAACCTTACCAACAATATGATTATGGACATGTTTATGCTCAATAATGTTGCAGTTGTGGTTCCTGAAGAAAAAATTCAATGAAAGGGCAAAGTGACAGACAAAAAACATTGCACTAATCGAAGACATTGTCAATAGAGAGAGGAAGGACGAGGGATCATGACTCTAAGTGGGAGCCAAAATCATGGAAGGTCCAAATCAAGAAGAATAACAAAATCACATGTTACGGTTGCGGAATGTAGGGGCACACCAAAAGGAATAGTTGGAACAATAAGATTGGTGGAAACAACTATCAATGAAATTTGACGAGTACTTACGGAAATGGAGACATACTAGTCAGCAAATCGTCAATGATGGATGGAGGTAGACATCATGTCAAGAACGCATGGATAATTGATTAAATAGAAGCATGGCTCAAAGGGAACAGTTTGATCAGTATGAACATATCTCGAAAGGACTTGTTTACATGGGGTACAATCACACCTTGAAGATCTTTGGATTCAATTACAACAAATTGAAGATGCATGATGGTATAATTTAAACCACCTATGGAGTAATCCATGCAAGGATCTTGAAGAATAACATATTTTCTTTGGGTGGATTTGATGACATCCGGTGTAAGACTCACACTAAAAATGGAGTGGGGAAGATTGTGAAGGGTGTGATTATGGTGATGAAGACAGATAAGATCTCAAAGAATCTATGTATTCTTTATGGTTAAGAATACAAGGTGGTGGAGATAGTTTTCATGACCTGTCCCTCGGGGCCCATGTCGTGACTAACCCAAACCCGTCTTCCATAGGCCAGAGGCTGAAAACAAGCACCGGAAAGGTTTGTCCCTTAAACGGGACCACATTGATATTTAACCTATAAAGACACACAATCCAAGAACAAAACAAGATGCAACCGCACAGACTATAACACAATAAGATGCAACCACAAAGTAAACTGCTGTCGTAAAAGAGTGCTTAAAGTAAAAAGGGGCCAGAATAGCCGCCCACCTGTAAAAGTACAAGTACGACTAGTAGTACAATACAACTGAAAGAGAACAGAATACATCACGAAGGTAGAAGTACAACACAGGTAACACCACGAAGATAAAACCATGAAGGTAACTCCACAAAGGTAGAAGTGACATGAAAGTAACACCACAAAGAGAGAAATATGACACATGTAACACCAAAAACACAATACCAAAAGGGAATAAGTAACACATAAGTAACACTACAAAGCAAAAAGTACCACACATGAAAAAGACTCATCTCACAATCATGTATATCTTATGTACATAAGTACAAATGATTAGTCATAAAATATAAAATCTTATTCTATTAAGAAGCACTACTGCTGAACCACACATGATCGATTGGTAACTAACCCCCGCTGACCCACACAGGATCTAACCCACCTAGGCTCGATTTTCTTTCTTCATGTTGCAGCCTTACGCAGGTTTCCTTGCACCCGGTACACTCAAGTTCCGTAGAATCTTCCCCTTGAGATATCAGTCATACCTCTACTGCCACATAGCTCCACGAAGGAATAACTTAATAGAACACCATGTCACAAGCATTCCAACGCGATAGAAGACGCGTTAATCGGACACCCGGTCTGTGAGTTTTAATAATTTGAGCTTCAGGGGCCCAGTTGGATTCGGGTTCAATCCAATCGGCCTTACTCCAACTATCTAAAAAACTCAATTGGAGAATACCAAAAGGATTGTCTCAATTCAAGGATCCCAACACTATAGACGGTTCGTCAAATAGACGTCATGTTCTGAAGATATGCTCTTTTAAGTGTTTCAGGGTCCGGTTGGGCCTAGGTCTGGTCTGACCTGGTCGGACCGACCCGACCCGACTCGCTTTGGGCAGGGCCGAGGTGGAATTGGCCCTATGGGATGATGTTTGGTCTGACCCTCAAGAGGGGCGGTCTACAAGGGCAGCCCACCGCGGCCCGCAAGGGCGGCCTGACCAGAATAGGGTGGCCTGCAAGGGGGGCAGCCCGCAAGGGCATGGCCCGCAAAGGGGAGGCCCGACCCGCATGGGGTGACGAACCGGTCCAGGGAGGCAGTCGACTTTTCGGGTGGCGGCCTCTTCTGAGGGCACCGTTCCGGGGTGAGGGTGTCGGCCCGCTCCGAGGGCGGGGGTCCGGTGCGAGGGTGGCGGCCCGGTGTAAGGGTGGCGTCCCACTCTGAGGGAGGAAGTCCGGTCCGAGGGTGGCGGCCCGACCTGAGGTGGGAGGCCCGGTCCAAGGGCGGTGACCTAGTCTGAGGGCGGCGGCCCGGTGTGAGGGCAGCACCCAAAATCGAGGGTGGCACCCCGCTCCGAGGGCTACGGCCCAGTTCAGTCCGATGCGGGGGGGGGGGGTGTAACCCCCTAGTCAACCGGATTCCCGAATGGCCCAGAGGCCGTTCGGTTTTTGAGGCGACATCGCTGTGTGGGCGCTGCGGAAGACTTCAGAGGTGGGTTCGGCATTCACCGCATCTTCCATTCGTCAGCGGCACAGCGTTCGTGTCACCTTCCTTCTCATGGTTGGCCGTCATGTCGGCCGCCTCCTCCGTTCTCCGCGGCTGACGAGCCGTGACTCTCCTCTTGCAGCGTTCTTCGACGTGTGTGTAGTCGTCGGAAGTGGTGCAAGGAAGAGAAAGATAGCGGAGGGTTCAGGCTAGGTTTTTAGGCCTGCACCCTCTGCATTAGCTCTCAATATGAAGGATATTATGAGACTTCAATAAATATTTGTATTGAACACAAGATTAACCCCACATGCTTCCACCCAATAACCTCCCGCAAAGGCGCATGAATCGCAGCTCAATATGTTAGTCGGTTGACCCGCGTTCTTCGTATAATTTTAAGAATGTGGAAAAGGTAAACAAAAACGAAAAAATGAAAATAACCCATAGATGGAAGAGATGTACGCTAAAAACTGTCGACAGAACCTCATTTATCATTTTTGTCTATTCGTGACGCGGTGGCATTTGTCACTGCTCGTTGGAACCAGTCTCATCCTCCTGGTGGTTGGTGTCGCAGTACTTTGCCAGAGCTTCGTCATTTTGTGAAGCCATGACAAAACACCTCTCTGAGATCTATATAAATAGGAGAGGAGAAGGAGTGCATAACACTCATAGAATTAATGAGGTTCTTTTAATTAATGAACCTCCTAAATTTCCAACGGTGTGGTTACAACAAAAGAAGAGTTAAGCAATTTGTTGGCTTGACACATTGTCGGTCCTGCCAGCATTGTTCGTCCGTTAGAGGAAAGAATGAAAATAATATAACAAAACATGTTATTTTATTAATCTTTCAAAAGTCCACAAAAATAACATTTTCACCCGACACACTATAGTCGAAGTTATTCATCTTTTAAGAAAATCCAGGGGCTATGGGTTCAACGACGCCCTCAGATTTTAAAGCCGAACAACAGTTCAAAAGTTAGAAAATGCCGCTCAAACGTTTACTGAACGTACCGAAAAAAAGTTTGAAAAATTATTAACAGTCACCCTTGACCCACGTTGTCTGAGGTTATGATATTACTTATTGAGAAAACACCCCAACGAACCCAACGGTACTCTCGGATTTCCATTCCGTGTTACCCTTTAAAAGTTATGGATTTTAATATAAAATAATTGTCACTTAATTTTTTTATTTATGGCCAAAAACTAACTTTCACAGGGGGCCCGCACCGACCAAAGTTAGTATCTTCTTAAAGAGAGCTTACCCTCACATGCTCAGTAGTGGTCTCATATTTTTAATCTGAGTTACCGTTTGCGAGTTATAAACATTTGAAAAATAAAATAATTTTATTTAATTATTTTATTTACGGTTATTCCATTTTCAGGTTTTCTCACAGGAGGACCACACTAACTAAACTTAAGTCGTGCCTAGGGTAAACCCGCCATTCTGAGAATAACAATTCCCTAGGATTTTTAATTCGATTAAACATTTAATATTTATCCCATTTTTTCAGGAAAACTGCTTACGGGCACTAATTAAAGCTTAACAAAACTTCAAAGGATCATTCTGGGCACCCTGGCCCTCAAAATCGCACACTGTCAGATTTTTCGAACTTGAAATAATTCCATATAATTAAAAAATATATATGGAATTCCCGAAACATTACAATAGTTTTCATATTAACTACTTCAACCAATGAATTGAGGAAGTCATGGTATCAAATGCTTGGTCAAATGTTTGAATGAAGCTTGAAGATTCTTACTGAACATAAGTTTCTTCCTAGATTACAATGGTATCCTTTCCATTTTGGGAGAATTATGATTTTTTCAACCAACATTGGTTGAATATTGTGATTTCGGCAATGAGGATCAAGGATATCTTAGATTTGATCAATTCCAATATTTGGAAAGCACTGTTTATATCCCTGGGAAGAGAAAGGTTCTTTGTATAATTCATTGATGATTATTCCATGAGATGTTAGGTGTAACCAATAAAAATAAAATCATGTGTTTTTAAGGTCTTCAAAACATTGAATGCCTGGATTATGATGGAATATAGGAAGAAGATCAAGTGTTTGAGGGTTGACAGTGGTGGAAAATATTCAAGTGAGGATTTTGATAGTTTTTTTTCAATGAGAATGCATCAAGATACAATTCATGGTGTTGTAAACTCCTAAATAAAATGGCGTGGAAAAGTGGGTGAACATAACCTTGTAGGAATGAACAAGTGGGATATTGAAGAGTGTAGGAATTTTCAAGAAGTTATGGGATAAAGTAATGAAGAGCACATGTTATGTGATCAATCGATTTACTTTTGTGATGATTCATATGAAAACACTAATGAATATGTGGAGTGTTAAACCTACTGACTATTATTGGTTACATACTTATGGAGGTTATGTATGAGTATTGTTTAATGATTAGGAAATATTGAAGTTGGATTTGAGATCCAATGAATGTATATTCTTAGGATACATTGATGGTGTGAAGGGGTATCGTATGTGGGAACCCACTACCCAAAGACATATCATCAGCATGGATGTTATATGTCTAGAAGATAAGGTGCAAGTGATGATTAATGGGTACTTGAAGAAAGAGAACACATAAACTATAATAGTCGGGGTGGAGGAAGAATCCATAGAAGAACCAATTTCCTTTCAAGACCATGATGATCAAGTTATGATTGATTTTGGACAATGACGATCAACTTATGATAAAAGGGAAACAATATGGCACACAGAAATTATCACTAAGAGAAATATTTTGTACTACTTATTGATGGAGGAAGGTGATCCAAATTATTTTTTTGAAGGTGATTTGGAGTTTAGAATTATCCACATGGATAGAAGTAATTCAGGAGAAACATGATGCCCTTCACAATAACAAGACTTGAGATAATGATCCATTACCTCATGGAAGGAAAAATACCAGTAAAAATAGGTTCTTTAAGATCAATTGGGATGAAATGGAATAATTGTAAAGATATCATGAAAGACTGGTTATCAAAGGATTTTAATTGGGAGAAGTTATTGATTTCAAGGACATATTTTCTCCCATTGTTAGAATAATAACTGTTCAGATAGTTATGGGGATGTGTGAAATATATAGTTTAACTATAGAATAGCTTGATGTGAAGAGAACTTTTCTACATGGTGATCTTGATAAATAAATATATATTTTCTAATTAGAATGTTTTTCAAAATAAGGAAAAGAGAACTTGGTTTTTAGGTTGACAAAAACATTTAATGGTATTAAGCAGACACCAAGGTGTTGGTACAAGAGATTTTATTCCTATATCATGATTATTGGACATAAAATAATTCATTCAGATACTTGTGCATATTTCATGGGTTCAGTTGGTAATGATTTTATCATTATTCTATTTTATGTTGATGACATGTTGATAGTTTTCATGGGAGTATGATAAGAAGGGTTAAGGACCAAAAAATAATATCTTGGGATACAGATTTAATGAGATTGAAATAAGGGTATCATTTAGCTATCAAAAAAGAATTTCTTGAGGAATATCTCAAAATACTTCCACATGCGACATTATAAGCCTATATTTACCCCACTTACTATTAATTTTATGTTATCCGCTATTATGAATCCTAACAATGATATCAATGAAGTATAGAAGATAGAGATGCCTCAATTACCTTATTCGCCAGTAGTGGGTTGTATGATATTATCTATGGTTTATATGAGACCAGAAATTGCACATGTAGTGTAAAAGATAAGATGTTATGTGGATAATTAAATACGAGAGCATTGGAACATATTAAAGAAGACCCTTAGATACATCAAGGAGATCTCATATACTGTATTATGTTATTGAGGATCAAATTTCACTATTAGAGCCTACACAGATTCATATTTTGTAGGTGATTATGACCAACTAAAATACACATTGGGTTATGTGTTTAATTTTAAAGAATGAGTTGTGAGATGGAATTCAAAGTTGTAGTATGTTATATGTTTATCCAAGAATAAGGTAGAGTACATGAAAACTACATAGGCTTGTAAAGAAGTGATTTAGATGTGAAGGTTTCGAGAGGATCCCAGACAATGACAGATGTATATCCAATTGTTTTGTGACAATCATATCACCTTGAAAATTAAAAGAAATCTATCTTTTTATTCCAAGATAAAGCACATTATGGTACAATATCATGTTGTTTGAGATGTGGTGGAGGAAGGAAGAGTGGATATGCATAAACTTTATATTGAAGACAATTATGTAAATTTTATGATGAAGTTTATTAACTTTGTTATGTTAATATATTAAAAATACTCAATCGTAATCACAGATATAAGAGAAACAAGGTTGTAAGATAGAAAAGATTTGTCGGAAATATTATTGGTACCCAATCAGATCTCCCCGTGTTATATATATTGGCAGTTGTTACTCACAAATAGTTTTCCCCCTTGATTTTTCAAAGTGGGATAATGTGGTTAGTTGGGTGGGTGGAAAAACTAACCCATGGAGGTAAATTAAGGAGGAAGATCAAGTAAGGGAATTGCCTATAAAAGGCATAGCGCTTTTACAGTTTTAGCATCATCACCTCAAGTATTGAGCTTCCAATTTCAACATTTTGAGTGTTGTATTTTGTGAGGTGCATTATACATTAATCAAGATAGTTAATTAAATGGATATTTTCCTTATAATATAAAGAGAGTGTGTTTAACCACTTTTACCATAGTGATATAATTCTATTTTTCTATGGGTTTTACCCCTCGTTATTTGTGGGGTTTTCTATGTTACATCTATTGTTCATTTTTTATTCATTTTTACATTACTTTTATCTCAAAATTATCAAATCATGAATGGGACAATAGTATTTGATCCCAATATTAGCCTTACTATATATTTTTTACCAGATTCTATAAAAAAAATTGACGGTTGTGCTATGATGTATCGCATTCCAATGGAGTAATTGAGTTGTATGGGTATAATTTTGTTTCTAAAAATTACAGAACAAAAATTTAACATGTTTATAATTATATAAATATTCGGAAGAATTATGAAAACACGAATAATAAAAATCTTGTAATGAATTCTCATAATCAGAAGTGTAACATGATGATTTAACAATCCTTAAACAAAGAACGAGAGAATAAAAAGTACGGATTCATGTAAAAATTTACAAAAGATAACATGCTAATGAGAATATATATAACCAGTTTGATATTAATACTGATAAGTATCGAGACTTGTTAGAGATAACAGACTCAAATATAAGAGATATGATAAATTGAAATCAATGACATAAAGTAGTAATCAAATCATAAAGTGGACCATAATTTTTTGACATATTTTTCTATTTGGCCTATATGCATGGTGTAGGGGTACCATGATTCCACTATGAAAAAATGGGATTATATAAGATATTTGATAAATAGTGGAACATAACCATATAAGAAAAAGGCACATGTGGAAAATATAAAATGTTCATGTTCTTGAAATGCCAGGACTCACAGTAGAACCATGTTGGGGATTCATCATATACTGTGCACCTTGGAAAAACTCAAACAACACACGTAACATAGAACCAAAGAATAATCAAATACAATGCATAAATAACCGATAGAAAAGAAAAAGAATACCATACTAAGGCCCCTTACTGGTGATAAATATATACTATGTGTTTTCATAGAGCCTCAATGTAATTAGGTCATGTTGTTAGGGTTATTGAGATTGTACTCCTATATAATCGTCATTTCTATCTAGGTAAAAGGAATACCATGGAACACTAGGACCTCATCATATCTCCTCACCAAGAATAGACGAAGATGATCAAAACTTATCTACATCGCTATTTCTTCTTTGGTAAGTCAAGGAATCCCACCAGTGCTCCTTCATCTACTCTTCTGCCTCGAGGAAAACTAGAGCCCCCTAAACCATGGAGATTTTTCGCCCAACTAAATCTCCCAAAAGTGGAGAGGTAGATTCCAAATCAAGGACTCATTCTAGTTGGGGTAGTGGAATACTAGATCATATAACCAAGGATATGAAAAATCTATATAAGTGACCCAACATAACCAATTAAACAAAAAAATAAGGATATTTGACATCCAAGGATAAGCTATCAAGGGTCACCCATAGATCAAGCCAATCCATTTCATGAAGAATGAAAAAAGGGAGGAATAGAAAACCATAGGATTAGAAGGATCAATGGATCAACATTAGATATTAGGATGACATAGATCAAATGGGAATGTGGACCAAGGCTAATGGCACATTACCAATGTATAAACCGAACAAAAGGCCCACACAAACTAATAAAGGAGGCTCATGCTCAATAATACATAAATCCAATATATAAAAATGCCAAAAATTAATTGAAAATTAATATAATGACAGGTAAGAAAAACAATGTTTAACACCCCAAATTTTGGGTATCATATAATTATGATATTATGCATTTAATTTTGTTAAATCCCTTTTATCCAAACAAAAATTTAAAGGATAAACATAATACCCTTTATTTAATTAAGAACATCATAGTGTCTACCGTACACCAAGATAAAAAGAGTAATCACGCTAACCAAATATAAATATTAAAAACCCTATCTGAACTATTGGAAGACCCCCAATAACCACAATGAGGCCTAGTAAGTAAAGGAGATCCTTCGAGTAAACTAAATCAAAAAACATCACCACTACGATCATAAAAACCATGTTGAGCATTAGCTGTATGGGAAGCACCATCTTCTTCTTTTTGAGTTTTAGGACACTGTAAGGTTTGGTTAAATAGGACACTTTTTCAACCAATGCTCTAGTGACCATTGGAAGCTAACGGTTAGAAAAAATAGCTGTTGGACCTTGTTAGGATAAGTGAACTTATTTAAATATTAATTTGTTTCCAAATAGTTGTGTTATGATCAAGGTAATAATTAAACCATTATTTATGAACTCTAAAAGGATATGGTGTAAAACTTCGTTTAACCCTTAAGTGATTTTGAAAAGAATTAATGAATTCAAAACACATTGTGAAATTTTCAAATACAATGTAATGATTTTCATTTCATAAATAATGTTACAAAATGTGTTTAAGTTTTTCATATTAAATTATGTTTTGATTGAACTATGTTTTCGACGATACTAGTATATAAATTATAATGTAGGTTTATTAAAATTTTATTTTCTTAACATTTTGAGTTAAAAAAAGAGGATTAGTATTTTTAATTTTAGAAATACTTTTAACTAAAATAATTTTAATTTTTATTCATTAATGTTTAAGAATATTAAATTCTATATAGTCTTAATAAATGGATTGTTTCCTCTTCTTAAAACATTTTTTTAGTGTAGCTTTTTTTAAAAAAAAATTGGCCCACTAGGGCCAGCGCTTTTGGCTAGGGACGAGGGAGGTAACTCAAAGGAAGTGGATGAGCCTGACCCTCAGCACCAAGCCAAGGTCAGCCCGAGCTCAGGTAGAGGTTCCCCAAAGGGCGCTCAAGAGCGAGTAAAAGCACAAAGGCGCACCAGTGTGGGTGTGAGGCCACAGCGGGGTCTGGGTTGGCCAAGGCCTACGGGTGGGGGCCCTTGTATAGACCCCATTTATGGGTGTTGTTTGATTTCTGAGAACTCGTTGGGAGGTCCTGGTTTATAAGGGAGGTGAAAACCGCTCTCCGTTTCGATGTGGGAAGCAGTTTTTCAGGTGAAATGAGATCTGGACCATTGGATCGTGTCGTGCGTGATCTGGGTCGTTGTTTCTGATCCCATTCATGACCCTCAACAACTGCCTCTCTCTCTGTGGTTTTTGTCAACCGTTCGATCTGGCATGATCTAATCATTATCTTTCAAGGTTTTTAAATTTCCACATTTTGCTTATACTGTCCAATTAAACATAGATCTAATCTAAGCCACTCAATTATTTTAAAAAAAACACACTCATCTCATCCCTTAGATCGAAGTTGGGATCGATCTGGACCATCTGTTTTTCCCCAAGATTTGCCCTAGCCATGTCCTATTCTTCCTCCACTCATGGGTTACACCAATAACCCATGTCTGACCGCCAGGGACCCCCATGTCTCCTTGTTTTCTTCAAGCACGACACCCCCATTGAATGCAATGAAAGTGGGTACATTTTTGCATGGAAGGTTGTCTATGAGATTTTTTATATAAATAGCTAAGACCTCTCAGTTCTTCTCTCCCATTCTAGTCTCCAGTGAGCCAGGCCAACCCTCCCCAAAGTCCTCATTTCCCTGGTTTTTAAAGTAAGGTTTTTCATTTTTTCCTTGTTTTTCTTCTTTGATAATATATACACTTATATATTCGATATATATATATATATATTAACAATATGGTTGAGTCCAAACGTTCTTAAATGTTGAACCTTGGCCTTCGGGTTATCTTTCATTCAAATTTCAAAAAAAATGTTAGGATTATACCTGGCCTCATTCTGTTGTTTTGAAAATACATATATACTTATGGTTATTTGTATGTACGTTGGTTATATACAGGAATGGGCATGACCATTCTACATTGATTATTTGTATGAATTTTGTGTTTAATTGTTCATGCACTACACATATTCACACACACTTAATTTCATATTTAAATAATAAATAAATTTTGAAAATGTTATATATATGATCTGGGTTTTATGAAATTATTTTTTCTAGGTTTTAATTAACAATTTTTTATGACTAAGGGAAGGACCTGCCCTATTCAAAACGTTGTTGAACTAATATTCAGAGGGGATTAACAAAAATGGGTGTGATAATATTTTAGTTTCAGTTCGGGTACATACATATAGTTTATATGTTGCATGAACCTTGATTTCAGTTGTTAAGGTCCTTACACATTATGTCTTGAGTTTTGGTGGAGTTTTAAAAACATAATATATAAGGTGTTAAAAGAAACATATATCCACATTTAAGAGCAACTTATTTTTTTCCCTATCTCTTAAATTATGTTTCTTATGGTGAAGATTCATGCTTTCTATCATGGACATTATTCAGTATTATGCAAAGTCTTAACAATATTGAATGTTTTAGCATGTGCAATCTCAAAACACTACTTGATATTTTTGGTTCACCTTTTCATTAATTGGATGATAACATTTTAGAATTTCAAGAACAAACTTTCATGTGATAAATTCTAGTTTTATATTATTTTAGTACCTTAGATGTCAAGGTATGTTCCATAATCTGCCTTTCTTCTTTCCTTTTAATAATGGTCATACGATTGTTAGCTTGGTTTTTAATCATCTATATGCTTGTCTCACTTATATGATATTTAAATTCAACTACTTTGACCATATATGAATGAACTATTCAAGGTTTTATAGGATATCTTAAATATAAAACCATGATTAAGTAAATTATTGATTTATCTAGCTCACATGAATGTAAAGACATATTAAGTGTGCACCCTGACAGCGTTCAAATGCATTGGGTAAAGAATTAATCTCTAGATATTACAAGCTTCATGATACCCTGGTGAATAACCTCGGTAATTTTTTTTATTGACACCTTGGGGAAGGACCTCGGTGATATTTTCATGAATGTCTAAATGAAATGTTGAAGCCACATATTCAAGTCATGATACAAGTTATTTTCAAGATGATATGCATATTATTTCACTACACTTTCCCTAATGTTTTTATCATCTTCATATTGATGTCAATGTAAAAGATTGGGGCATGATTCATGTAAAATAGTATCCAACATATGAAATTGAAGTTTTTTTCCTTCACGCACAAATCTAATTATATATTAATCTTAATGGTTTAATTTGTGCATAAACATTCATACATCGTACTTGTTCAGGATAAATTTTACTACCCCCTTTTAAAAAGGTCTTAATTGAATCATGTATTCCTTGAATACAATAGTTGATCACTTTTATGTTATGTTAAATGTGTTATAGTTTTCTATAAGATAATGTTCTTTGAGTAATTTTTTTAAAAATTCATTCAAAAGTTTCATTGGTTTATTTTTAACCCCTTACAAGGCATTAAAAGTCTCACCCTACGTTTTGAATTTTAAATTTTCAAGTAACTTCTTTTATCAGATGAAACATTTTTGAAGTTACTGGTTTCCCAGAGCCCAAGACAAACTCGATCCTTTGTATGGGATGTGTTGTGTGTTTATTAGTGCATGTTTCTGTTTTAAAACGACACATCATGTTCAGAAGGCACTAACTCCTAGTTATTCTTGTGTCGGGTCTTCACAATTGGTGTCATAGGATTCTGTTTGGATAACTCTTGAAAGCCAGAACTGAAACAAAGAAAAATATACTTCAAAATTACTAAAAATGAGTTTTCGTAATTTTCAGATGGAAATCGAAAGTACTAATCTTTTGTCTTTTCCCAATGAGGCCTTAGAAATCATAATTTTCATAACCATCCATGAAGCTTTTATAAACTATGCCCATATCCATATGTAGTGAAAACATCTCTAGGATGTGTCCAACTCTCCCCGAGTACTTCAACTCCACCAAAGAGCAGGTCTGTATTACATCTTTATGATGCAAGCCCAGTTTCCATCTTACACATGATGGGGGAAGTACTAGAGTGACTTTTTAGATGCTTCACCACAGAGGATGGTGTCTCGTCCCTCACCTCTTTCCAAGAGGCTGCTGTAGAGGGAGATCTCCATGCAACATACATATTTCAAGTCTTTTCCTATGTCCATTTTGGTCAAATGATAGACATTGGAATCCTTGAATACAAAGACTCTCTTTCTGTGTATAGACAACAAGTACATAGGTATGTATCATAGTTTTACACCCCACATGTCAGACTATGGAGATACCATATGTGCTCTCATGACATTGAACCTGATTGCTCGTGTTGTATATAGTTTAGGGAGATAGAGAGTTTCTAGCTTGTCTTGGGAATTCGTGTGTTAGGGAACTGAGGAAACCATTAGCCCTGTTTTACGTTGTGCACCAGTATTTATATAAAGAACATAATTTTTTATCTCTTCATTCTTATGTGTTTAATCTGTTGTTAATTTTGGATGGACATCAAGTCATTGAACTCTCATTTTAAACATTCATATGGAAGGAGAAACCAACATGTTATCTCTTCCTACTAAGACACTAAATATTATTGCAATCAAAACCCTTGAAGATGAGTATCATCCCTTCGCAAACCTGCGAGGAACGTGCAAGCAATTGTTTGAGGTGAGAAATGGTTCGGGGATTCTCTGTACCTGTCAAGGGAATGCTCCCATCTACTACCACATAGGCTCAGCACAATTGGCCGAGAGTAAGCGGAGAGGAAAATACCAAGTAGGGCTCTTCTTGAGTTTCACCGTAGTCCGGAACAACACAGCCAGAGTAAAATTTCAAGAGGGTTCTTTTGAGGGAAACATTTAGGCGATCTACTTGTACCAACTCCTAAGTGTTATACTATACGACAATTTCTATAACATAGATGTTCTCGATCAAGACATAATTCGAAAAGTTATTCATACGTTGGTCCATATGGACATTTCAAACCTTTTTACCATTCAAGCCTCCCTCTGGATGCCTAATTGTGCGGTGCATGGGTTCAACCCATTCTGCCCGAAGTGATTCGGGATCAGAGAACTAGAGGAGTTGACCATAAATTTGGGTGTTCCTAGGAACACACGTGAGGATCCTCTATGATGGGGGATATGGTAGGAACAACTGAGAGATTCTCGTAAAAAGTTTGTAAGAAAGGAATTGCAGGGATGCAACTCTTTGATGGGGGAGTAATGTAACACCCCGAATTTCAGGTATCATATAACGATGATATAATGCATTTACTTTTGTTAAATCCCTTTTAATGGAACAATAATTGAAAGGATAAACATAAGGATCTTTATTTAAATAAGAACACCTTAGAGTCTACAATACACCGAGATCAAAAGAGTAATCATGCTAACAAAATATACCTATTAAAAACCCTATCATGACTACTGTAAGACCCCCAATCACCACAATGAGGCCCATTAAGTAAAGGCGATCCTTCGATTCAACTAAAGAAAAAAAACATCACCACTACGATCATAAAAACCATGATGAGCATCAGTGGAATGGGAAGAACCATCTTCTTCCTTTTGAGTTTTAGAACACCGCAAGGTTTGGCTTTATAGGACATTATTTCGACCATTTCTCTAGTGACCATTTTTTTTGTTAAATCCCTTTTAACAGAACAAATATTTAAAGGATAAACATAAGGATCCTTATTTAAATAAGAACACCATAGAGTCTACAATACACCGAGATCAAAAGAGTAATCATGCTAACCAAATTTTCCTATTAAAAACCCTATCAGAACTACTGCAAGACCCCCAATCACCACAATGAGGCCCATTAAGTAAATGAGATCCTTCGAGTCAACTAAAGAAAAAAACATCACCACTACGATCATAAAAACCTTGATGAGCATCAGTGGAATGGGAATCACCATCTTCTTCCTTTTGAGTTTTAGAACACCGTATGGTTTGGATTTATAGGACAATTTTTCGACCATAGCCGTTGGACCATGTTAGGATAAGTGAACTTATTTCAATATTATCTAGTTTCCAAATAATTGAGTTATGATTAAGGTTATAATTGAACAATCATTTATAAACTCAAAAATGATATGGTGAAAAATTAATTTCAACCATAAGTGATTTTGAACAGAATAAAGGAATTCAAAACACTTTGTGAATTTTTAAAATACAATATAATGATATTCATTTCTTAAATAATGTTATAAACTATGATTAAGTTTTTCAAATAAAATTATTTTTTGATTAAACTATGTTTTCCTGGATAGTATTATATAACTTATAATGTTGGTTTATTAATATTTCATTTTCATAACTTTTTGAGTTAAAAAAATGGTTTAGTATTTTTAATTTCATACATAATTATAACTAAAACAAGTTGAATTTGTATTAATTAATGTTTAAGAATATAAAATTCTATATAGTATTAATAAATGGATTTTTTCCTCTTCTTAAAACTCTTTTAGTGTAGCTTTTTCAAAAAGAATTGGCCTACAAGGGCCATCCCTTTTTCGCTAGGGTGAGGAAGGCAGCTCACACGATGTGGCTAAGCTTAACCCTCATCCCCAATCCATGGCTGACCTGAGCTCGGGAAGAGGTTCCCCGAAGGGTGCTCACGAGCGATAAAGATCCTATAGGCACACTAGTGCGGGCGTGAGGCCTCGGAAGGGTCTGGGTAGGCCAAGGCATCCGGGCGGGAGCTAGTGTATAGGACCTGCTTCGTGGGTGTTGTGTGATTTCTGAGCACTCATTGGGAGGCCCAGGTTTATAAGGGAGGGGAAAATCTCTCACTGTTTCGACGTGGGAAGCAGTTTTTAGGGCGAAGTGTGATATGGACCGTTGGATCGTGTCGGGCGCGATCTGGGCCATTGTTTCTGATCCCGCGCTCGACCCTCAGCGACCGCGTCTCTCTCTATAGTTTTTGTCAACCATTTGATCAGGAATGATCTAATCATGGTTGTTCGATGATTTTTAATTTTCACATCAAACTTGAACCATCCGATGAAACATAGATCTCATATATGCCACTCAATTATTTTAAAACAGCTGACGCATCTCATCCCTTGGATCGACGTTGGGATCGATCTGCACCGTCCATTATTTCTCGGAATTTCCCCTAGGTGCGTCTTCGTCTTCCTCCACGCATGGGTTACACCAGTAACCCTACCCTATGTAACACCCCTCGTTTTCTTCACCTATGACCACCGGGGTCCCCCATGTCTCCTCGTTTTCTTCAAGCATGACACCCCCATTGAATGCAATGCAAGTGGGTACGTTTTTGTGTGGAAGTTGCTGTGTGAGCTTTTGTATATAAATAACTATGACCTCTCTGTTCTTCTCTGCCGTTCAAGTCTCCAGCGAGTCTGGCCATCCCTCTATGAAGTCCTCCCTTACCTGGTTTTTAAATTAAGGATTTTTAGTTTTGCCTTATTTTTCTTCTTTGAGAATATATACACTTATATATTTGAAAAAAAAAGTAACCATACGTTTCTGTCCAAATGTTCTTAAATATTGAACTAATGCATTCGGGTTATCTTTCATTCAAATAGTTTAATGAATGTAAGGATTATACCTAGCCTCGTTTTTTGGTTTTGGAAAAACATATATACTTTTGGTTATATGTATATACATCGGTTATATGTAGGAATGGGCATGACCTTTCTACTTCGGTTATATGTATGAAGTTTGGGTATAATTGTTCATGCACTGTATATTTTCATATACACTAAATTTCATATTTAAATAATAAAAAATATGGAAAATTTATATATATGATCAGGTTTTTATAAAATTATTTTTTTGTAGGTTTTCATAAACAAATTTCTATGACTAAGGGCATGACCTACCCTATTCAAAATGTTGTTGAAATAATAATCATAGGGTATTAACACACATGGGTGTGCCAATATTTTAATTTGAGTTCGGGTACATACATATATTTTATATATTGCCTGAACTATGATTTTATTTGTTAAGGTCCTTACACATTAAGTCTTGAGTTTAGGTGGAGTTTTAAAAACATAAGAAATAGGGTGTTAAACAAAACATATATCCAGATTTAAGAGTAACATATTTGTTTTCCATATGTTTTAAATGATGTTGCTTATGGTGAAGATTCATGCTTTCTATCATGGACATTATTCATTATTATGCAAAGGATTAAAAATATTGAATGTTTTAGCATGTGTAAGCTCAAAACCCTACTTGAGATTTTTGGTTCACCTTGTAATCAATTGGATGATAAAATTTTAGAATTTCAAGGACAAACATGCATCTGTTAAATTCTTGTTTTCTGTTCTTTTAGTACCTTAGATTTCAATGTATGTGCCATAATCTGCCATTCTTAATTCTTTTTAGTAACAACCAAATGATTGTTAGCTTGGTTTTTAATCATCTAAATGCCTTTCTCACTTATAAGATATGTAAATTCAACTACTATGACAACTATAAATGAACTATTCAAGGTGTTATGTGACATCTTGAATATAAAACACCGTTTAAGTAATGTATTTATTTATGTGGCTCACATGAAAGTAAATACATTTTAAGGGTCTACCCCGATAGCGCTCCAATGTAGTGGGTAAATAATTAAGCTCTAGAGATTACATGCTTCACGATACCCTGGTGAATAACCTCAGTAATTTTTCTTTGTTGAAACCTTGGGGTTGAACCTCAGTGATATGTTCATGAATTTCTAAATGAAATGTTAAAGCCACATATTAAAGTAATGTTACAAGTTCTTTTCAAGATGATATGCATATTCATTCACTACTCTTGCCCTTATGTTTTAATCAAGTTATTATTGATGTCACAAGTAAAATTTTGGATCATGATTCGTGTAAAATAGTAACTAACATATGAAATTGGTGGTTTTTCCATTACGCGGAACTCTGATTAAGTAATACTCTTAACGTTTTAATTTTTGCTTCAACATTCATAGGTCATACTTGTTCATGATATCTTTTACTACCCCTTTTTGAAAATGTCTTAATTGATTCATGTATTCCTTGAAAATCTTAGTTGAGCACTTTTATGTTATGTTACATGTGTAACAATTTTCTTTATGAGAATGTTATTTGGATAAGTTTTTAAAAAATAATTTCAAAATGTTCACTGGTTTATTTTAAACCCCTTAATAGGCATTCCAATTCTCACCCTACGTTTCGAATTTGAAATTTTCAGGTAATAACTTTTATCAGATTAAGCATTTCTGAAGTTACCGGTTTCCCAGAGCCTGAACCGAACTCGATCCTCTGTATGGGACAAGATGTGTGTTTATCAGTGCATGGTTTTGTTTTCAAATAACACATCATGTTCATAAGGCACAAACTCTTGTTTTTTCTAGGGTCGGGTCTTCACATAATGCATGGAATTAAAATCGTTTAATTTATAATATTGAGTGAATAATGTTCGAAAATCTCCACCTTGTTGATGAAATGCAGTAACATAAACACTTGAGGTCCCTACATCACCTGTAACACCCCATGATTTTACAGTATGTCACTTCTTAAATAAATTCATTTTCTTTGATTGATTATGTTGTATTCAAAACAAAAATATGTTTATGCTACACACAAAAATGAGTTGGATTGCGTTACATGCAAGACCGAGTTTTACCAAACAACAATATATTATTAAAATATAAATATTTAATATAATTAAATATAACCTATCCATTAATTTAGTGGTTATGAATAGTATTAACTATCTTATGAAAATATATGGCATAATTCATTGGTTCTAAATTAATTAAAAATGAATATAGTTACCAACTGAATATATATGAGTTGTTTTTTTAAAACTATTTTTATACTCACAAAGTCATTTTTTACTAATAAATTAAATTAATTACTATTATAGAATGATATTATTGAAATATAAATTTTATATATTAAATAAAGTATGTTTGATATTCATTTAATAAATTGGAGAGGTATAAGATAACAACAAGCCCAATATTACACATAAAACCTATTTTCTCTTTAAAAAAATAGTTTTATCATCTTTTAATGGAGAACCTATTTTCAATCAAATTTTTTACAATTTTATGAGTTCTATTTGAAAAAATAAAATTCATCTTGTAAATATAATTATAAAATTTTTCTTTAGTTAAATTTTTGATATTTTTCTGATAAGTTTCATGTTTTGATGAATAGTGTACAATACTAAATTTTAATTGAAAACTAATTTTTTTCATCAAAAAAATTTATAGTGTTAAATTATATTATTGGATGTTTTTAAAGTATAAATAGATTATTATTATAAATAAATACAATATACGTTACTGTAATCAATTTTACAATGAAATTATATATAAAAATGTTTCAATCTCATTCAGGTTTAAACATTAAATACTCATTTTCTCACGCCGTCAACAAGATTAATTTTAAATTAATTACGAGAAATTATATTTTTTGAATTATGAAAAATGGATTCTATATTTGGAATTAGCGGGTCCAAATTATGTAAATAGGTTTCTTTTATTTTTGGTCATATGAATAGTAATATTTAGTAATATTTTAATTACCACAGTTAAGTTTAAAATAGCTAATTATGGATATAAATGATATTATGAAATTACCCCCAACACTTGTCCTAATTTCATTTAATGAGTGGTTTTCTACCAAAATCATCATTAGGCAAAAATTATATTCTTTTTAAGCCACTTGGATGAGAATAAGACATTTATTATATTTTATTTAAATATAAGTTAAAAATGTCATACTCATGTTTTTAATAAGTATTACATTTTTAGTAAATGGTTATAGAAAATACAAATTTGACTATACATATTTATTTGGAAGATAATAAATTTATCATCATCATGATAATTTATTTAAATATTTTAGAGAAGAAATAATTTAATTAAATGGTTTCTTAATAATGACGTAGTAATTTGTTTAATTAATGGAAATAAAAAAAATGATATTAAAAACATTAAAATAAATAAAATTTGACATAATTAATGACATCCATGAATTTTATAGATAATTTATAAATGTTAGTGATATATTATAAGTTTTTTATCGATGTTATCATGAAGTTATGATATTTTTTAAAAAGAAAAATATAGAATAGTATGAAAAATGAAAAAAAAAATTAAACTTTAAAATAAATAATATTTTATTAAAAGATATAAAATTCATAAAAATATATATTCGTCCAAATAACTACAATAAGGTTAAATATGTCATAAAATATCCATTTGGGGTTCGTTTATCATTTTATAGTAACTATATTACCCCTAAAGAGTAAAAAACATATGTCATTGTAAGAGTTAAAGGGTTTAACTAAGGGTTGAAGACAAATGATAAGGTTAACATTGTGACCCAAATATGTCTAAAAACTATTTTTGAGAGGATATAGAACCATACTCATCTTAGGTTTTAAATAACTCACTTTTTAAAAATTTTTAATTCAAAATAATATATATTAATTTAATATTTTGGGAGTTTCCTAAAATTCCCCAACTAAAATATAAAAGGGAACCTTCTACCTCACATCCTTAATCCAATTTGAACCTTCTAGATCAACCAAACCCTACCCATTTTTCTTCTTAACTTCCATATACACATATTAGAGGTTCGAGTCTTCTCAAAATACTAACCCTAGCATCTCGAAGAGGATATATATAGAGAACCAACCCCAGAAGGCCCAAAGATGGTGTCTACTACTATTTCATTGACATGATTAGAAGGAATTAAATACCAATAGACTGAGAGTTTATTAGTCTTGATAAAATAGATATATACATGAGAAAATAATAAACTAATTACTATATATTTTTCATCTTCTTTCTAAAAAATTTCATTGAGGATAACTTTAATCTACTTAGTAAATTCCTACATATCTTTCATAGTATGTTTCTTGGATTCCTAGGTAAATAAATATAATAATGGTGAGATAAACTGATTAGTATGGTCAAAATATGGTGGAAGAAATAACAAATAAAAGAGAATAATAATTATTAAATAGTGAATAACTGAAAAGTGAATTTTTAAGGAAATGGCCTTCCCAAAGAACACGCCCCACGCGCTCACGAGTTTTGAATCTTTTCTGACCATTGATTTTTCCACCCCCGGACCTTCGGCGGCCTTGGATACGGCGATCGATCTGGGCTTGGGTCCTCTGCCATCCATCTCCTCCCCTTCCCCCACGGGGATCCCTAGGTTCTTTTCCTCATTAGTGGTGACCGGTGGTGTCCTTCAAGGAGGCTCTGTGCGGAGGCCTCTAGCATTTTTATCCCATGTTTCCATGATAATGATCCATTTTCTCATTCATTGTTGAGGGAGGGTTCTCACCTGTCGCTGGTCTCCCTTGCCTCCGCATTCACCACTGCATCGGTTGGTTTTAAATGGACTCTTGTGGTGAGGTTTGGTGAGGGGATTCCTCCCCTCTCGGATTTCAAGCGGTTCATGGCCTCCTGGGGTTTTCAAGTGGTATCTCGCATCTCGGTGATTCATCGGAAGTTGTGCTGTTTGGTTCTCGCCTCTGAGGCGGATTTCGTTCAGTCTTGGTGCAATGCCCCTTGGGTGATGGGTTGATGGCGTTTCAATCATTCAAACTGGTTTATGGAGGTGCATAGAGGGAATGAATGCTCGCGGGCTACAGTTTGGATCTGGCTTCCAGGGCTCCCTCTTCCTTTCCAGAATGGAACCTTCCTCAGGTCCATTTTTGATTCTTTGGGGGGTTTTCATTGTTCGGATGAGTGCACCTTCCATGGGGATGAAACTCTGGTGGCTCAGATCTACATTGATCTTGATCTCTCTCTGTCGATCCCAGAGAAGCTCTATCTGAAGGTGAAGGATTTCATAGACTGGTCCCAGGACATTGTTTACCCGGTGTTTGCCAGGTTCTGCTCGTCGTGTCTCCTCTAGGGTCACTCAGCCTAGAGCTGCAGGAAACATCACCTCAGTGGACACCACTTTCATTCTAGTGGCTCAATTCCTGGAAATCTGCTCCCTCAGCCTTGCGAGGGGTCTAGTTCTTCCTCGATTCAACATACACCCAAATATTTCTCCCTTTCCCTGTTTATCCCTCCCACTACATGCCCTCTCCCGCTTGGCTGGCGTCTGGCTCTCCTTCCCTCTCCCCAGTGGCCTGTCCTCTACTGCAAACTATTTCAATATCCCTTGGCTCGTAGGAACTCCCTTGTTTGGATCTGGTTTCCCCAAATCCAAGTGGCAAGTGGTCGGCTTCTTTGGTGTCTCTTCAGTGGTCGTGGGCTTCTTCTCAATTGTTTCTCGCAAGGGTGTTGCGGGAATTATTCTTGCGGTCCGCCTTGAGGGCCAAGACTGCTTCTTTGTGGCCCATTTCCTTGTAATCTCCGGATTCTCTCCATGCGCGGTGGGCCATGGTTGATGGGGTTCATGGAGTAGACCTCTTTTATTTGGATTCTCTCCCTAGTCCTAGGATGGGACCATGAAGAGTTCGCAAAGCCTTCGGTGACTAGGCTCTCGCAAATTCATCTTACTTGGTTCTTAGTTCCATTTCGTCGCCCTCTATTACATATGGCGCTCAGGTTCCAGTGGAATTGGCTCCCTAGGAAGGGTTGCCACCCTGCAAGGTGAGGTGAAAATCCCCTAATTCCTCTTCTTGGTTCCTCTCAAAATTCTCAGATATCTCCAATATGAGTCAGTGGGTGCATACAAGGTTGATGTTAAAGAAGATGTTGGATAGGGAATGTCCTTCACTCCTCTTGGAAGAGACCATAGTGCCTGGGGTCAAAGTCCGGACTCTCTTGTTTCAATGATTCCAATTCTCATCTGGAATGTCTGAGGTGTTGGGGCATGTGTGAAAACAGATTTCATATATCCAGAATCTATAAGACACAAAGCCAGAATGGCAGTGATCCTCTAACACAAACAGGCCCCTACCAAGATTTCCAAGTTCACTCGTAAGGTGAAAATGCATGCTTCCAGGCATGGAAACCTGATCATCAAACATATATCGATTTTCTGGAATAGGGATGTCACTGTTGACTTGGTCCATGTGGGAGTCCAATATATCACTTTGAAAATTACGTTTTGCGGGGACTCTCTTTTTTCCTCCTTTGTCTATGGATGTTGCGACGCTCAGAGAAGGGAAGTTTTATGGTCCGAGCTGAATGATTTTGATCCTGGAGACTAGCCCTGGGTGGTGGGGGTGTATTTTAACGTTGTTTCCCTCCTATTTGGGAAGTAGGGTTGCATGGAATTTTCGAGAAGGGCTAGCATGTCCTTCTCTTAGTTCAGGGGTCACAAAAGGTTGTTGGACTTAGGCTATTCAAAAGACCCCTTTACATGGTGCAACAACTGCAAGGGTGAAAGTCGAATCTAGAGTAGACTCAACCATTGTATCTCCAACATCCATGACATATACTTGTTTATAAATGCATAGGTGGCCCATTTGACTCGTAGCATCTCTGATCACTCCCTTCTCCTGTTATCCTTGTGCAGAAGGGTGGTTTTACTGGAGTGGTTCCCCTTCTATAGGAAGTGGTCGAGTTTCCCTATCAATCATCGGCTAGTTAGGAACATCTGGGATGAACCATCCCAGGGACACTCCTGGATGGATTTTCATTCCATGTTAAGGCGTCTCAAGTAGGAATTTCAAAACTGTGCTCGGTCTCTTCCTTTTTTGGATCAAGATTTGGATGCGCTCAATCTTGAAGTCGATCATCTTGAGGCCAGCCTTATGTAGCTCTGGGATGACTTTGTTTTTGGAGAACATGTGTAGAAAAGGAAAAAAATTCCGTTCATGGTTCTCTCATAGGAGCGAATGGCAAGGGAAATCTCGCGGGTTAAATTGATCAAGGAAGGGGACAAGAATACTGCTTTTTTCAATGCGTTCGTTCAGGAGAGGAGGCGTTCTATCAAACCAAACCTGGTTCATGCTGATGGATCATTCACAGATGACAGAGAGGTGGTCATGGGATTAGCTCTTTCTCATTATATGGATCTTCTTGCTGGTCTATTGGAGTTCATGGCCCAATGGTATCCCTCCGGGGAAGCGTCGTTATGGGAGGGGATTCCAAGACTCATGTCTGCCCAGGACATCAGCATGCTGGAAGGTATTCCCACGGAGGAGGAGATTCATGAGGCCATATTGAGCTTGGATCCATGAATTACAGCAGGTCTCGATGGGTTCCCTGGATCCTTCTACATGGGCTCTTGGGAGGTTGTAAGGAGTGATATCATCCACACCATCCAGGACTTCTTCCATGGGGGTGGCCTTCCTTGGATTGCCTCGGCTACGCCCCTCGTGTTTCTTCTAAAGATCAAAGATCCTTCCTCTCTACACCATTATCATCCTATAAGCATGTTAAATTTCCCTTACAATGTCATGTCTTCTGTCCTCAACTGGCGGTTTTCCATACTTCTTCCCAGGTGGATTTCCATGGAGCAACATGGGTTTGTGATGGAACGTTCCATTCATTGTGTGATGGAACTGGCACAATAAATGCTAAATGATCTTAACATTAAATCTTGAGGTTCCAACATGGTCATTATGTTTTACATGAGAAAGGCGTATGATATGATGAAGTGGGGTTTTATCAATAGGGTCCTTACAATGATGGATTTTTCTTCTTAGGCGTCTGACCTCATCTTCAGACGAGTTAGCTCCTCATGGATGGTTGTTTCATTAATGGGGCATACTCACTGATTTTTCAAGTCCATCTGAGGTATATGAAATGGTGACCCTCTATCTCCTAGTATATTTATTCACATTCAAGATACACTAAGTAGGTTTATCATCAAGGGTATTTCTGATGGGTTCATCATTCCCTTTGGTAGGAAGTTTAGGCTCCATTCCACATCGCACATGATGTTTGCTGATGATACAGTTATCTTCATGAATGCATGGAAGAGCTATGTCCAAGGTATTAACAAATTATTAGAGGAATATTTTTCTTGGAGTGGCCATATCATCAAAAGAGAGAAGAGAAACTTTTATGTTTCTGATTCATGCTATTAAAGAAGAGTACATGATCTGAGTATCATTTTGAACATGCAGCATGGAGTCTTCCCCTTGGATTATCTTAGCACACCTGTGTCTCTAGGTAGACTCTATATTAGGGACTTCGACATAGTGATGCACAAAATCACCGGACGTATTCTCAACTGGAAAAATCACTTCATATCCTTTGGCAGCCACATCTCTCTTGTCAGCAGCGGTCTTTTGGAAATTCCAGTGCATGATCTTTCCGCCTCTACTATGCTGAAGGGTTGTTATACAATCCAATGATAGGCCCCTTTATCATTCCATTTGGGATGAAAATTAATATGGGAAGAGACATTGGGTCTCATGGAGGAAGATGGCGAGGCTAGTTCGTGAGGGAGGGATCAGTGTCAATAGCATGGCGGTCACAATCTAGTTCACGCATGCGAGGCTCACCTGGGAGATTATCGGGGAATGTACCATGTTGGGGAAACTTATGTCCCAAACGCACTGACCCAGTTCTTCTTCTCCTTCCGCAAATGGGTTTTCCTTATGGTCCTCTATGTTTAGTATCATTTTGAACCTCCTTCCTCATTCACAATGGATCATTGGTGAATACAACATAATTTACTGGTTTCATAACTGGTCGGGTAACATGCATTCCTTTCCCAGGTGTCCTGATCCTATGATATATTTCAAGGAATATATCCACTATCCAAAGTTTTTTAAATTAGTTTTGAATACGTCTTAGTAGGAACTGTTTGACTCTATTCTCATTACCTCGTAGCAGAATAGGTGTGTTTTCACTCCATCTGTCTCAGGGAAATTTAACTCGAAAGACTATCGTAGGATGACCGTCTCCCAGGATCAGTATAATAGATGGAATGAGATTATCTAGTGGAATAAATCCCTGCTAAACTCAACTATCTCTCCTGGAGAATTCGTAAGAATGTTGTAGCGTCTGATTCCAACGTCAAATGCTTATGTATCTCCATGGCCTCCTATTATCAGTGTTGTTTGGACAGAAAAGAAGAGAACATGAGACATTGTTTTGAAAGGGTTTAGGAGAACATTATTTGGAGTACCTTTGGTGTGTTTACATATTACTCTCCATAGGTGTTCAGCATTAATGTATTCCTAGATCGCTGGTTTCAGGGGTCCGAGGGTTCAGAGGTTGAAAAAATGGAACGCTCCTTAATCTTTTACATGGGCTTCTGGTGCTTATAACAAGCCAGGAACCGATATAGGTTTGAGGGGATTAGTCCCACTAGTAGGTCCATCATGGGAAGAGTTCGGTTCATGATGGTTGAGCTGATTTTCCATTCTGGTAACTAGAAGGAGGCTCCTTCCATTGCTTGTTTGGTGTCCATGTGTCTGCAGTTCTTCCCTTTATTTCCAGGGGACTTTGGGTTCGATGAGTTCCTCCTGAGTTCAGCCTCAATCTCAACACTGATGGTCCATGTGTCCTGGGGGTCATGAATGGCGGTTGAGTGGTTTGTGATGCTAGGGGAAGTGTCATCCAGACATTCACAACTCACTTTGGGAGTGGCAATTTTGTTCGAGCGGACGCTAGAGCTATTCTCTCAGGTCTGTCCATCTGCAGGCAATGTGACATTTGTATTTCCCTGGTGGAGACTGATTCTATGATTATCCATGATGCTTTACTTTCTACAGGCTCCATCCCCTGGTCAATATCTTACATCATTCAGCAATGTAAGGCCCTCCTAAGCGGCAACATTTTGGTCACCCACACTTGGTGGGAGGGGAACAAAGTGGCGAACTATTTGGCCTCCCTGGCTTCTCCTGGTACCTTGTTTAGTTTCCTTTCTCATGCTTTCTTACTTAAACCTGATGGGGTGAACATGATTCAGGATGATTCCCTTGGCTTGCATTACATTGGGCTTCCATAGGCCCTATTTGTTCTCTTTTCTTGTAGCCTTTTGGCCTAATAATAAAATTATAATGGTGATAGTGGTGGTGAATAACTAAATTCACATGCCATATAATCAATAAACTGAGAAAGAGGTTCATAAACAACATGACAAGGTAATAAATTAAAACACATGACATTAAAATAACTAGACAAGAAAAAAAAATATGGTAAGGTAAGAAACTAAAACACATACAACCTAAAAAATTAAAAATGAAATGTATCCATAGATATGTTGACACAAAATCTCATGGATGAATAATAAATGAAACTAAATTAGGTAAATTCTTTCTTAATGGATTTCATGTCTAAGGCACATGAAAACCAATATCGTCAAGTCCTTTCACATGATGGTTTAAAATATTCTGATTTGCACAAATAATTTGTATCATGAGAATATATCGATGTATTTTGGATCAATATAATGTTTAGTCTCCTCCAATCATTTATTTTCCAAATTATTTCTGAAATTGAATAATCAAAATAAATAATATTCATTATCAAATATCTATATTGAATAAAGAAGATGAAATTATCAATATTTTCTGAAATAATAAAATAACTTTCAAAGTAGACATCATATTTAAAATGGTATCTGGATTAGGAAATAGTAACAACTATGATGAATGAAATTGATTATTAGTGGTAAATTCAATGTTAAATGATCAAAGGAGATTGAATACTTCAACGGGAATAACAAATAATTCAAGGAAGTGAATGTGAATTATATCCATAGAAAAATCAATAATAAACCATTCATAGGAAGAATACATATGATATCAACACAAAAACATCTTAAGTGGAGTAAAAATAAATGGTCCACGTCTACAAAATAAGCCTTTAAAAGTTCTAGAATAATCCTTTATCAATTCTAATAAAACACTAACAATATGAGCATGGATAAAAGTTCAAAACTTTATCAGCGCTAAAAAAGCACTCTTAATGTACCCCTTTAACAGAGATAAAAAAACATTGTTAAAAGGGTCCATTAACAACACATTTTTAGTGATGTTAAAGGGGGCCTTTAATAATACTTTTTTAGTGATGGGAAAGGAAGCACAATTAAAGGGGTTAAAATTATATTTTTTTGGACCCTTATAGGTATGACCCCCTTTATTAGCGCTTCCACGAACCCTTTAATAGCCTTTCACCCCCCTTTATCAGTGCTTTTCACCCCGCCACCTTTTATCATCACTTTGTGAATTTCTTTCCTTAAGTGAATCTTCATGGATTCAAACCCTACACCACTCCTTCAAAGATGGAACACCTTTACCACTACACTATATTTTTTTGATGTCTATTTAATGATACTTGTGTTTATATATATATTTACATATATTTATATATTTACATGTATTTATATAATTATTTTAAAAAACATTTATACACTATGTTGTTTTGATGTCTATTTAATGATATTTATTTGATGCATATTGATATACTTCTATGTGAGTATATACTTTAGACTTTTATGTTCAATATATATGTCAAAATTCTCACTATAATGATAGTGCGACCAAATTTTTAGAGAAATGATCATATCTTCTAACTCTATATCTTGCACCAGGTCGTTCTTCTCATGGATATTTATCTATCATGAGGAATAGGATATCACTTTATCATTCTACATGAGTACACAACCCAAGATTTTCTTTGAATCATCACTATATATCACAAAACCTTCTCTACTTATTGGTAGTGTGATTACATTTTAAGTCCAAGATAATAAGGATGACTATCATATTTAGGTATTATTTTTTGTTTTCAAGGAAGTTTAAGAAGAAAATAAATCACCTAAATTTTTATTTTGTGAAAATCAGACTGACCATCGTATTCAATAAAATAAGACTCACAATGGTTAAGAAAGTCTATTATATTGGGAATATGTTTTCAGGATGAAGAGAATCATTATACTCACCCTATGTCTAGAATGAAAGGTTTAATTGTAGTAGGGAAAAATCAGAGTCTTCCTGACTTCGATGAAAATATAATGATTCTTTGCTGATCTTGGAGTTCTCATAAATCATTAGTATTTTATAAAACTAGTGATGAATGATTGATGAAATAATGAGAAGAAAAAGATTCTACCAATCATATTCAATTTGATCATAATCACACCAATCATATTCAGGTTGAGAAGGAAAGAAATTTCTTGATAAAATATAGGTAAGTAGCAACAATTTACATGGTAGGTAATATAATGGTGAAGCTAAAATTCAACATAATCAATGTCATGATAGAATTAAGGGTACTTGCTGAAAGATTATGAAAGAATAAATTTGATGAATTTGAATAATTCTAGTCTCAAGATCATAATAATGATATTTCTAGATGAATAATTGTTTAATGACCAAGGAGGATGATCGTAATGAAGGTGCAAGTTTTTAGTTAAACTAAATGCCTAAAAGATTTAAATCCTAAAAGAAATAATTTAGTGAGAATCATATTAAAAAAAAAAGCTCTTAATGTTGATCCATTTTATTTATTATGTAATCATATTTATCAAAGGTTCAATTTTTTGTGATAAAAATTGATCGGTATCATATTTAGAAGAGAAATAGGTTTTTGAAGTTTATGATGCTGATACCGGTCCATCGGACGCGATATGCCATCATAATCATCAGAGGAAGAATTGATTAAAACTGATGAATGTAATGAAAATGAAAAGTATGTGGTGGCCAATATGAAGAATAAATTCAGAGATTTATCAACAATTTAGTCAACCATTTAATAGAGGTTTAATTACTTTGTTTATCATTCAAGTGGGTCAAGGCAAGAGATAAAGAAGAATATATTATTTTACATTTGTCTTCATCGTAATGAGGTGGATCATAATGACCAATTAGAATGGGAAATTAGAATCAGATTAATGTTTTTAAAGAAAGTATAAAGTATAGAAAAATATATATGAAGATTCATGATGGGTTGAGAAGGGTTGAGAAGAATTTAAGAAGGCAAGATGCACCTGAAATTCCAAGGAACATATAGATTCGTAAAATGTAATTGAGAGGAAAAAATTTTAGGAATCCCACCCAAACCATTTTTTGGGTGAGTATAAAAGAGAAATTACTTTGTAATTTTTGACAGATGTACTATTCATGGTGAATAAGAGAAAAGGCGGAGCTTTAAAGAGAATAAGAGTTTTCCTGATTGAATTTTGATGAAGAAATATTTCATATAGAAGAAGCATATGAGAAGAGACAAGATTGTATTCAACTGGTCATCGTATTGGGCTGAATCATCAGACTGGAAAAATTGTATTGGGATTTCTAGATTGAAGATGAAATGGTTCAGAATTTTCTCAAATATATTCTAACAATGTCATATATTTTTCTTATTCATAAATTAGACTAGGAGAATTGGACGGAGTTTTATAACAAATTCAATAAAAGTTCATACCATCTTCTAGGTAAGAAAGTAAATATTTCTTTAAAAAAATAACACATTTGTGAAAGTTGATAAAGAAGAATCAAAACTTGTTTTGTTACAAAAATTTGTATTACATCATTTGTTGTGGAAGGATAATATGCACTATTGAATTGATTACATAGTGACACATAAGTGAAAGGGAATATCCTACTCAATGTATTCCAAACAAAATGATTTTATTCTAGTTAATTATGTGGTATTAGATCATTTTCAAACAATACCAAGGATGTAGATATTCTTGTTGAATAATAAAAATTGAAAATTCTTTTGTTCTTATAGATGTGAGTTTTAATAATTTTCAATATGAAAAGAAATATTTAATGGAGGATAATGTTTTTTAATGAATAAGGAAATATAAAAGAAAAATATATCACTAATTCACCACTCCCCATCATAGTGATACAATTATCTTGAATGGTCAATTACAATTAGAATCATAGATAGGTTCGCTTCATTTATTCTTTGTTTATGTTTTGAAGAGAATTTAGTTGATAATTTGAATTGTGTCAACAATAAAGGAATCCTGGTTTTCGATGGTACAAATTATCATATCTGGAAACATATAATGTTTCCCCAACTTATGTCTATTAGATATGATTTTCTTGATGAAGAAACAGATGTATTTCCTCCTATTGATGATAAAGTTCATCTTAATCTGTTGATAAGAATAATCATGAGGGTGATGGAAAGGGAAATAATTATTTACTATCATCACTTTCTAAAAGTGAATTTTTATGGGTGAAGTGTGTTTCCATAGATAAAGTTATATGGGATAAGCAGAAAAACATATATTAAGGCAATATAAAAGTGAAGAAGAAAAATTAAAAATCTAGAGGTCGAAGTATGAAGACTTGAAAATGGGTGGGTATGAATCTGTTGGGGACTTATTTACCAGTTTAAATAACATCAAAAACACTATCAGATGTCTTAGTTAAATCTTTGAGGATTATATAGTTACTGAAATGATGTTAAGAATTATTCCCAACAAGTTTCATGATAAAGTTCATTAATTAGAAGATAGATATCATGAAAAATTATCTATAAATTATTTTCGTAGAAATCTCATCACTTATAAAATATTAAGGTACAAATATATGAAAATAAAAATAATATTTGATAGAGAAATTTCGTTCAATAATGCGAAGTAAGATAATTCAAAGTAGATTATTATTGAAGAAGAAGGTGGTTATTTTGATTCTCAAAATAAGGTATGTAAAAATCATGATGATATTTTATTGTTTTTTTCTAGAAATTTGAGAAGAGGTATAGGTAAATATTAAGGGAATTTTCCCTTGAACTGTTTTTAAAATGGATTTATTGTTCACTTTACAAAAAAAATTCTATAAAGAAAGATAGAAAAATATGGTGATGAAGAAGAAATATGGCCAAGATGGTCATTGAATAAATAGGGTGGAAAGGATAATTTTATTCCATAGGGAATGGTAAAAACTTATCAAAATCTAAAAGGTGTATTTTCTTATCTAAATATAAATAATAAGAAGATAATAAATCTTAATCCAAAAACTCTACTGGGCATGTTGGTAAGAATACATTTAGTGTAATAATTAATGATGAAGAATTCAGAAGCAGCAGTTCTGATTAAGAATAAAATCAACTAAAATTTCTTTTAAAATAAGAATTGTTATATATTTGAGAAATATTAGAAGTATTGAAAAAAACAAGAAGTTGAAATATGAATGTTCCTCATAAAAAATTCATGAATTTTTTTTAGATGAGAAGAAAAACATTCAACTGGATATTAGGGATTTGAAAAAAATATCTTAAGGAAGAAAATAATCGTAATGAACATCTAGAATTGAAGTTAAAGGTATATGAATATTAGTTAGAACTAGTCCAGTAAAAACTTTGTAAGGATGAAAATAAAATTATATTTTCCAAAAAATCTATATATGAAGTTGGTTAATGTTTTCATAAGGAAAAACCTGATAAGGATAAAAAAAGTAACCATCAAAAGTTGATAGGAAAGATAGAATTATTTCTGGAAATAAGAAAGCACAGAAATTTATGTATTTGTCTAAGATTAAAAAAGTTGATAATTCATATGTTTTTGAAAAACCTGAGCCTAAATATGTTTCTAAAAATTATGAATATGTAAATGTTTCTATTATTTCTAGTTATGACAAGGATAAAAAGAAAAATTAGCTAAAAAAGAATATTCTGATTGATAATATAAGGGTTTATGGTCAACAAAATTCATATAAGAAAGTTTCTAAGAAACATATTCATAACTCCAGTCAGTATGAAATCTATAGAGGAAAATATTCTTTCTATGGTTACAACTGGTATTGTGATGGAATCATAAATAAAACAAATATTTGTTTGTTCAACTGACAAAATTACTACTATTCCATAGGATATGAAAGTCATAGGTTTAGGTGAGTCAATCTTCTGAAAAGAATATGTATGAAAAATAAGTTCTAAAGAAACCTGATAATGATCGTGTAAAAATTAAAAATTGGTTCCAACCCCAAGAAACTAATTGTGAACGATGTGAACAACTAAGTAATCTTACTAAGGGTTTTATTTTTTTGTTACCTGCACAATATAATTTTCTTAACATTTCTCATAAGCCGAAGGTGAAGAAAGAAAAATCTCTTGTTGTTAAAATTACCATCAAATCATTTAAAGTTGAATGACCTTAGATTCTTGAAAGTGGGTGTTCCTCACACAAGAAAGGAGATTTAATTTTTTGAATAATTAAAAGACATCAAAGAGGTAACTATGACATTCAACAAGGATGAAACAATAATAATAAAAGGTTTTGGATCAAGTAACATTGGGAAAGAATAGGTAAAATATAAGAAATATTTTTATATTGATGAGTTGAAACATAACTTGTTGAGTGTTTCACAATTTTGTGATTAAGGTTTGAATGTTACCTTCGGGAAAGATTTGTTTTTTGTGAAAATTGATAAGGATGAAAATATAGTTACACGAGGCCAAAATACAAAGGGAATATTATTTCAAGTTGGTGAGGTACAAAACTCTTGTTACTTGGTTATGGTAAAAAAATAATTATGGTATAAAAGGATGGGAAACATGTGTCCAATAAAAAACAGTAAGTTATAAAAGTAATATTGTGTTCAATATATTTTTGACATTCAATGAATAAGAGATTTTTTTGCACTATTTTTCATATGGGAAAAATTACAAAGTCTGTGAAAAAGAATGTTGAGATTTGTTCAAAACAACCCTTGGAACTTATTCATTCTGACATCTATGGACCAATGAGAAAACAATAAAAAATAATGATAATTACTTCATCACTTTCATTGATTAATTTAATAACATTACTTGTGTTATGAATATGAAACACAAATCATATTCTCTGGGAATGATTTATGGTTTTAGGAGGAAAGCTAAGAAGAAAAGTGAGTATTCAGTGAAAAAGATTAAAACTAATAATGGTGATGAGTATAAGAATGATGAATTTGAATTTTATCTTTGGAAGAAAGGATTTTTTCATGAGTATAGTTCCCTATACACACCTAAACAAAATGGGGTTGATGAATGGAAGAATCTATGTTTGGTAGAAATGGGGAGAACTATGTCACTTGAACAAGGTATTGCTCATTCATATTGGATGCAACCCATGAGTACTGTTGTTTATATTTAAAACTGATGTTTCTATAGGACAAGTTTGTATATGACTCTATAAAAAAAATTTATTGAAAAAATACAAGTTTGAAACAATTAAGAGTTTTCAGGAGTCCATGCATTATAAATAAGAAAAGTAGAAATCTAGGAATGTTTGGGCAGAAAGGTGAAGATGGAATTTTTCTTGGTTATGATCTAGAAGGAAGAGGATATATATGTTTCAACAATGAAATAGAATGAATTTTTTAATCTAATAATTTTAAATCTATTGAAAAATATATTACGAATAAATATAATCAAATAGATAAAAAAAGTTTAAAAGGATTAAGAAAGTTTTGTCAACATTTCTGATAAGGACACATCCAATTGTAATCCTACTCAAAAAAAAGAATCAGACTCAGCTATTTCAAGTGATGAAGAACAATATCTAAAATATCATCCTAGGATGAGGAAGCTTGTGGAAACTCAGAACATTATTTATGATCAACATAAAAAGGATCAAACTATAAGAACACCAAATTCAGTTACACGTACTTATTGGTATTCAAAAATTGGGTCGAATGATGGTAAATAAGATTTTGAGTTTCTAGAATGGGTTCAGTCCATGAATGAAGAGCTAAACCAAATAGAAAATAATGATTCATAGGAACTCGTACATAATCTAGATAACAAAAATGTTATTTGTACTAAGTGGGTTTCCCAGAACAAAATGAATTAATACGGTGAAGTGATAATAAACAAGGAAAGATTAGTATGTAAATGTTACTCTAAAATTGAAGGTGTTGATTTTGATGAAACTTTTTCTCTGGTGGAAAGGTTATAAACAATCATAATTTTTATTTTTATTTCTACAAAATGGAGTTACACAATATTTCAAATGGATGTAAATTCTGGAATTATAAATATTGATCTTAATGAGGATGTTTACATTGAACAGACTTGTGGATGTTTTGTTGGGAAAGAAGAAAGTCATATGTGAGAATTTAATAAATCCTTGTATGAACTAAAGAAATCTATGAGGGCATAGTATTCCAAACTGGATAATTTTGTAAGGAATATGAGTTTTAAGAAAGGAAGAGTTGATAACAATATTTACATCAAAGAAATTAAAGGCTTTTCCTTCGTCATAATTTTTTATATTAATGACATTATATTTACTAGGAATAATGAAAGATCTTGTGAAAAGTTTTCTAAATAAATTAAAAGGTTGATTGAGATTTCCATGTTGGGAGAAATGAAATACTTTATTTGGTTACAAATTTTATAAAAGAATAAACACATTTTTCCTTCTCAAGAAAAGTATGCTAAATAAATTATTAAAATGTTTAGTATATAAAATTCGAAACTAGTTTACACCTCAATATCAATGGGAACAATGTTTAGTAAATATAGAGAAGAAAAGAAAGTTCATTAGAAAAAGTTTCCAGAGTTGATTGGAGTTTTTTTATATTTTACTACCTTAGGTCCCAATATTGTTTATTATGTTACCTTATGTGAAGGATTTTATAGTGATCCTAAATAATCAAATTTACATTCTAGAAAATGAATCCTCAAATACATGAAAGGCCCAAAAAATATCAAAATCAGGTATGATATCTTATAAAGTATTGATTTTTTTTTCTTATTCAGATGTTGACTGGGTTGTAAATGTGGATGATAGATGATCCACATCAAGTGGAGTTTTATTTCTAGGTAAATGTTTTGTATTTTATAATATCAAGAAATATAATTAAATAACTCTCATTATAACTGAATCTGAATATTTTTGTACTACAAAATCTGCTACCCAACTTATGTGGATGAAGAATCAGTTAGAATACTAACTGTTTGAATTGAAGTTACCCTTTATTTTGGGTTGTGATAATAAATGTGAAATCAACCTTTCCATGAATCCAGTAAAACATTCTCATTCAAAACATATTGATATCAAAAATTATTTCATCAGATCATGTGTAGAATAATGAGTTGATGTTGGAGTATGTTCCTAAATCGAAACATGCTGCTGATAATTTCACAAAACCTTTACCCAAGGAAGTATTCTCTAAATTGATCTTGAACAAGGTCATCTAACATATTTCTCGTCAAGGTTGGGGTACGTGTTTTTGATCCCTCTCTCATCTTATCTTTGGAAAGTGTTTTCAAGGGGGGAATTGTTTTATAATTCTATCATTATGGAAGCATGAAAATAGAGAGAGTTGTGGGTAAATTGTGAATTCATCATTGTAAGTGTGTGAACTATTCTAACAATATGTTTGAAACAAATTGTTTTTATATTCTCTGGAGGTTTAAAATTTGAGGAAGAAAATATGAGGAATGTTTTCATAATCAATACTTTTGGACATCATGAGTTTTATTTCAATAATTCTTGTTTCCTATAGTGATTTAGCACATGTAGTCTTATAATTATTGATAAGTAATAGATAGCTTGAGGATAAAAAGTTCAGTGATTTATGAACCTTGGTTGACAAAAAAATACAAAGTGGGAGATTGTTAAGACCAAGATTATAAAGATGAATATCATATTCATGTATTTTCATTTGTTTTAAATGGAGTTTAAGAAGAAAATAAATAACCTCACTTTGTAATAGATAAAAATTGGACTGACTGTCATATTCAATAAAATTAGACTCTTAATGGTTAAAAAATTCCATCACATTGGGAATATGTTTTCTGGATGAAGAGAATCATCGAACTCAGCAAAAGTTTGGAATGAAATGTTTGATCATAATGGGGAATAATTTGAGTCTTCCTCACATTGATTTAAATGTGATGTTGCATCTCTGATCTTGGTGTTCTCATAATTCATAAGTAAGTTGTAAAACTTGTGATGAAAGCTTGATGAATGAAATTGGAGAAAAATATTATTCCAATCATATTCAGTCTGATTGAAATCATGCCAATTGTAATCAAGATGAGTAGGAAATAAATATGTTTATGAATGATACGGAAGATTCAAAACTTTACTTGGTATGAGAGAAGATGCTAAAGTTGATATTCAAAGTAATAAAATCCATAAAGAAAGTCATGATACTTGTTAAAAGATTATGAAAGAAGAAAGATTATGTATTTTAATCGTTCTGGTCTGAAGATCATCGTAGTGATATTTTTGGATATAGATAAGTTTAAAGGAAGGGTAGGATAGTCATAATAATGTTTCTAGTTTTCGATCAGACCAAAATCTAGAAGAATTAAATCCTTGAAGAAAGATGATTTAGGGAATCATATTCAAAAAATAAATAAGTTACTAATGTTTATCCACAAAATTCATTATGTCATCATATTAATTAGAGGCAGAATTGTTTCTTATAAAAATTGGTTGGTATCATATTCAAAAGAGAACTAATTTTTTGATGTTGAAGCTAGTGATATCGGTCCATACATGGTATTCCATAATAATCATTGGAGGAATAATTTTTTTGAAATGATGAATGAAATGAAAAGGAAAATTACGTGGTGGACAATATGAAGAAGAAATTAATAGCTATATCAATAATTTAGTCAACAATTTAAAATAGTTTGAATTAATTTGTTTACAATTCAAGTGGGTCATGAGAAGAGATGAAGAATAATATATTGTTTTAAATCTGTATTCATCATAATGAAGCAGGTCATAAGAATAAATTGAAATAGGAAATCAGAATTATAATGATGTTTAAAAGAATTCTAAAGCAGAGTTGAAGTTGTGAGAAGATTTGAGAATTTTAAATAATTATTGAGAAGAGATTATGAAGTTAATATGAACCCAAAATTCAAAGGAATGTGTATATTTAGAAAATTTGATTGAGTGAATTTTTTTTTAGGAATCCCACCCAAACCATTTTTTGGGTGGGTATAAAAGGGAAATTAATTTGTACTTTTGATAGATGTACAATTCACATAGAAAAACAGAGAAGACATAGCTCTAGAGGGAAGAAGAGGTTTCCATATTTTGTTTTGTTATATTCAACTGGTCATCGTATTGGGATGAATCATCATAGTGGGAAAATAATATTGGTATTTTTTTATTGAAGAAGAAGTGGTTCATAATTTTCTCAACCGTATTCTGAAAAAGACATACATTTTTCATATTGAGAAATAAAACTGGGATAATTGGATTAGGAAATCAGACTGAGTTTTGTAAAAAAAATTAGAAAATTTCTTACCAACATCTAGGTAAGAAATTGAATATTTTTTTAAAAATTAATACATTTGTGAATTTTGATAAAGAATCACCATATCATGTGTTGTTAAAAAACTTTGTATTTCATCATTTTTTATAAAAGGATCACATTCACGATTTAATTGTTTATATAGAGCTATATGAGTGAAACAGAATATCCTACTCATTGTATTCCACAGAAAAGGATTATTTTCTAATAGATTGTTTGGTATTAGATCATTTCAAAATCATAGAAAGGATGTATCTATTCATTTATAATAGTGATACATATAAATTCATGTGTTCTTATAGATGTGTGCATTAATTGTTTTCAATAGGGAAAGAAATTTTTAATAGTATTCTAAGGTTATTACATAATTAAGGAAATATAAAATAAAAATATATCACTGATTCACTCTGTCCCCCTCTTAGTGTAGAATTATCCTGACCGGGAAATTACAGTACAAGAATAGTGATTATCCTCTTCTATATCTCCTTAAATCTATCCTCATATCTTTCATCCATAAATAATTTACCCCAATTTGTGGTAAATTAGTTAGTTGTCTAAAAAATAAAGATGAATTTACCAAAAAAATGTTAATAGTAACTAGAAAATCGATAAAACTATTGATTTCTGTGACAGTAGTGGGACTAGGTTATTCTTCAATAGCCTCTGTCTTTGAAGGGTCCACATAAATTCTATCTCTTGCGATCACGTTCCCCAATAACGTGACTTCTTAAATCCAAAAGTCACAATTTTTTAACTTAGAATACTTTTTCTCCTTCCTTAATATCATCAACACAATCATTAGATTCTCTTCATGTTACTACTTAATCTTAAAATTAATTAGAATATAATCGATAAACACTACCAAAAATTTGTTGAGGTGGTATCTAAAGAATATATTCATCAAATCCATAATGATTGTAGGAAAATTAGTAAGTCTGAAGGGAATTAGTATGAACTTATAGTGCCCATACCTTGTAAGGAAAGCAGTCTTTTGAATATCTTCCTTCTTCAACTATAGTTGATGATATCCATAAAAAAGATACACCTTTGAGAAATATTTCACACCTCATAGTTGACTGAACAATTCATCAATCCTTGGTTGAGGATAATTTTATTTTATGGTTATCTTTTTTATATCTTGGTAATTGATATACACCTATTTTGTTCTATCTTTCTTCTTGTCAAAGAGCATTAGTGCACCCCTTGGTGATGTACTAGGGCGTATGAACCATTTTTTCAAATGCTCTTGTAGATACTTCTTTAACATCTCCATTTCTACGAAGGACATCCTATATGGGAGTTTTGAGATAGGAGTGGCTCTATGTATGAGATCTATTGACAACTCTACCTCATGATCAGGGGATTCCAAGTAACTCTTTGAGAAATTCATCAATGTATTCCCTAACAATAGACATTTCCTCTAGGTTAATACCTTCCTTTGACTCAACCATTTGGTCAAGGTATTCTTCTCTACAGGGTATCAACACCCACACTGTTGATGGATTTTCCAAAGAAGATTCAAGATATTCCGTGCATTTTTAGAGGATCATGGGATGGTTCAGAATATAAAAAAAGATTTTTTTTCAAATAGTTGATTTCCTCTATATATTATGAAATCCAATACATGTCCAATATAGCATCAAATTTAAACAAGGGAAATATATTGAGATTTTCAAGAATAATCATCCCAAACATGATTATAGGATAAGAGTCCAAAACATGGGTTGTAATGATTACACCACTATGTTCTTTATGGATATCTCCACTTAAACGTATCGGGTCATGAATTCAATAGTTCTAGAGAACTTTTAGGACATAAATGAATAAGTAGAACCAGAAACAAATAATACTTTTTCTATTAATTAGTGAATAGGAATCATTCCATGTATGAATTCATTTTTACACTCCACTTCATTAGTAGTGATGATATAAGCTTTCCATTACTCTTTTGAATTTGGTGATTGCTAACACTGGTTGCCCTCAAGGACATGTGGTTAAGTGAACTTTCTTGCATAACACCTTTGGAGGCAATAGTTGAAGCATTGAACCATGGGTGGTGCATTAGGATGTTCCTTCCTTTCCTCTATCATGTTGGTCAGCTTCATCATGTTTCTTCAATATTCATTAGCTTGGAATCCTTCTCTCCCACACATGAAGAATTTTCCCATCCCATTGATGCAATTAATTGGATTCTTCTTCCCACATTTATGACATGTGGGTAGTTGGATACTATTTCCTCATTTTTCATTTGACCAATAATCTTGAAACCCCATTCTTCTCTTATTATCTCCATAACCATGGGATCATTCTTTGAACTCCATATCTACTTTAAGAGAACATTTAACCACATCTTCAAAACTCTCAAATTCTTATATTTCTAAATAGTTTCGAAGGTGTATTTTTAAAACAATAAAGAACAAATCTATTTTTCTATCATTATTGATAAAAAACCCAAGGAATAAATTTAAAAACATATGAATTTTTCATCATAAGGTGTGACAACTTCACCTTACTTTTTCTTTATCAATATGAATTCTATTTGAATCTTTTTTTGAAGAGTTAAAGGGAAATGGTTTGTAAGAAATATTTTCTTAAATTATTCCCACTCCATCTCGTCCATTTAATCCTTTGGATTTTTGTCCTTTATAAATTCCTACTATTGAATAGCTTCTCCACATAAATGATAAATTGCAAGAGTCACCATCTCCTTATTAGAGAAATGGATCATATGAAAGATCTTTTTTATTGAGTTAACCAACTATTCCACATCAAGTGGATTGGAAGATCCACTACACATCGATGGTCATTTTTGAATTAAGGACACAATTGGTAATTGATACTTCTTGGGTGAATATGGACATTCCACATAGATCATTTTATTATTCATATCTCTAGACAACTAGGTAATCATTTCCACAATGTTTTGAACTCAACCTCCCATGGAATTGGGGATCTCAATTGGTTAATTGTTTCATTGTAACTCACACAGGTTTTAGGCCTAGTTTATCCTAGTTCCTACCATTTTCTAGAATATAAAATTTTAAAACAAAACATAAGTGAATAAATCCTGAGTAATTTATTCTTTTATGAAATTAACACTAAAGGAATATCTTATGGGATCCCTATGTCTATAATTTCCTAAAAATAGTCTTCTTGGATGTTTTACCTATACATAGACTTATACTAATGGTTTTTACTCTTTTTTCTAATCATAATTCCCATATTAACTAAACCATTATTAGATTCCAACTATAGTGACCAAAATTTTTCATACATAACTATTACATCATTTTAAAGATAAAAAACACAATAGAGTTACAAATCTAGGATCCAAAGGTTTATGTCTTAGAAAAATTAGGCTCATAAATAACGTGTATATAATAAAACATAAAAATTTATTTAATTCCTTCTTCAGTTTCCTTCTAAAATCTGACATTATCCTTAGTACATGCAATTAACTAAGGATATACATCAATGAAAGGGGTTAGACAAAATCCCTCTAAGAGGATGAATAAGGAACATGAATCCATATAAAATGGGTGAGAATAATCCTCATATCATAATCCTAGGATCATTATCAATATCATGAGGTAAAAATGTGATAAATTCATTGAATGTGGAAATGTATAAAAATGAAACATCATGTCATAATGGTCAAATCCCACATATAGTTGTGAATAATGCTAGCATCATGTTAACACATAACATATGTGAATAATCATAACATCATCACTGTAAAGAAATCTAGCATCATGTTAACATATAATAAAAATTATCTCATGAGATACAAAACATTCCCTATATATTGGAGGGCTATATAATTTTGGTCTACTAATCACATCATAATATTTACATAATCATTCATGTAACATAGAATGAGTAACAATCATTTCATGAAATAACCCATGGAAAGGAATGGGTTTCATGAGGATTTAAAAAATAACGATTTCATAAATAAACATTGGGTTCCAAAATGAAAAATGGGAAAACATAATTTCAATAAGAATCATTATTCTTTAGTTATGAATAAACAACTCAAGAGGATTCAAATATGTGTTTTGGAAAGAATATTTATATTGGAAAATCATGGTATTTTCCATAAAATAAAAAAAACATTTATATCCCAAAAGCGAAGAGGGGGGGGATAATGAAATAATATTTAAGGAACATTATAGGACTATTTATTCTAAATTTGTCCTGAAACATGGATAACCCAATGAAAAAGAGTTGGGTTCAATCATCCCTTTACCTTAATTCCTTCTTTATTTTGTCACTTTTGCGCCTCTTGAATAATAAACTTATATTTATTAAAGAACTAATAAAATGATAATTATATCCATTTATACAATTATTTATCAATTATAATCATTTTATTATAATTATTAATTTATATTGATGAAATTTAAGTGTTTTGATATCATGATTTTCTTTAAAATTACATGTTTCACTTTGATTTCTCAATATTCATTCAGAGTCATTTATAGAAAAGTATGATTTAATCTAGTAGATTATAATAAATGTAATTAATGATTTATATATTATATATAATTAATAATATCCATCCATGAATTTGGTTATAATTATTTTCTTAGAAATGTCTCTGTAGGTGTTTAATCAACCTTTAATGGGGCGTTGTTAAAAGAGAGGGAAAGAGAAGTATTGCATTTATTTTTGTCATAAATATGAAAATTACATCATGTTAACATAAATAATATAATTTTTAATAATTTAATCATTAGTTTTATAGTATATGGTTTTTAAATTAACAGTTAAAATTAATAAAGAGAATAAAAAAGGGAAATGTTAATAGAGACTTACTCTCTCCTCAATGTTTCTTCTCTTGTAAGACGCTATAACACCCTTGGTGATTAGAGTTGAATTTCTCCAAAATGTCCCTATGTAATGTAAGGGGATTTAGAGGGATTATTTGGGAAGATATTGTACTTTGTAATTTCATATAGGATTGTGTTTCCAAGGGAAGGAAGAGGGATTATTTATACATTAAGAGAGGGGTATTTTTAGAATAAAATATTTAATAAAATAATATATCAAAGGAAAAACATGTAATATTGAATTTTGGACCAAATAAATCAAATATAAATATAATATAATGAGTTTAATAATTTAAATCCCCTTTATAATTCTAATTCATTAACTTATTAAAAAGAAAAGTGAAGAAAAAAATTGATATTTTAATGAATCACTTTTGAATTTAGGTTTTAGAAAGTGATTTTAAGGTTTTAAAATTAATTTTATTGTATTTTAATGACTCATTTATGAAATTAAATATATAATTATTGAAAATAAATTTATATAATTGATTATTTCATTATTACATCATGAATGATGTAATTTAAGAAACATCGATTATGTGAAAAACTATAGTTTTACTATTCAACAAAAAAATGAAGTATTTCAAAACATTACCAAAAATTCACCATAGGAAAATTTTAATATGATCCTTTCAAAAACTATTTTAATTTAATAAATTTAAATATCTAAAATAGGTAAAATATATTTTTTAAAACGAAAATAATGATTTTTACAAAATACATGAAAATGCAGTTTAATAAAAATATTCTTTATTTTATTTGGGTTTTTTAATCATGATATTTATTTTATTGAATTATAATATTTTTATTTACATAAATTAATAATGTTAAATGATATTTATATCATAATTTATTATTTTTTGGTAAAATCACTATTCCAATTGTCAGGTTACTATTCCCAACGATCATGTTACTATTCTAATGGTCACATTACTATTCAACAGTCACATTACCTTATATATATACCACTCAATTATTTAATTTAGTATTCAAATAAATTCATCTCAAGGTTCTATATTTCCATTTTAAATTATTTTTCTTGGTTTACTATTATTTTTTTCTATTATATGGTGTTGGTAGTGGGGCCAATAATTCTAGTAGATTAGGTCGATCCATATTTTCTTATTTTAGCTTTTCTATTTTATACTTTTTGTCGAGTTGTAATGTCTGGAAATTTAATTGGTTTCATGGCTGATTAATGTAAGAATATTTATTATTATAGTTTTTTATTGGTTTCTCTATATTTTTTATGTGTATAATATATAATATAATACAACACACATTTATTCAGGAAACAAATTTTACTAATAAAAATTATTTCATTACAATGGGGTACCACATATCCCGCCTCAACCTAAACGTACTATAGAACTCTATCTACTTATCTAAAGAGGAGTATTTGAGTCCTTCCTAGCATCTAGTACCTATATTACTCCCCTACCACTACTATACTATGAGAATTTCTAAAAAAACTTATGAAGATGGCCCATCCTTCAGCAAACATGGCACTCCAAAGTGGTGTATGAAAAATAAGGTTTCTTGTGGTTTAACTTTATACACTGATGCACTATAATGTAATAGGATCCTATGATGTATTTCCACTACCCTAAGTGGTCGTCATGTCATTTCCTTGAAAAAAAATGTCATAGAATCACTTCTTGCCACCAAAATAATTGATCCTAGTTTACCATGTGGAAATAGCATGGCTACCTCTTGGGTCCTCTCTTAGATTCTTTGTTGTGATGAGTTCATGATTCATCCAATCTAAAAAGCTACTCAGAATAAAAAGATTAACCTATGACCTAACCTCATAGTGAATACCATCCTGAAAATGTTTCTCCTTAGAGATCTCATCAATAGCTTATTATGGCACAAAGCACTGAAGGTTGGTGAAATTTTCAACATAGTTCATCACTAATATTCTATCCTATATCAGATGCATGAAATAATTATCCTTCTCATCCCTCATTATATTTGGATAGAAGTGGCAGAATAAATTCACCTCTAATTCTTTCCAAGATAACTTCTCCTCCTTCTCATCCTACTCTAGAATATCCCACCAATATTTGGTAGGTCCACTAAGAATATACACAACAAGATGCTCCCTCCTATCTGTGGGTGTCTCAAGATGCATGAAGATTGTATAGATTGACTCAATCTAGAACACAACTACCTTGGAGCCTCCCCCCAGTGAACATAGGTGGATGTTGTAGTTGAATCTCTCTCATCAACTCTTACATCAATGGCACGACGAAAATAGTCTCTTTTTTCATGGATTGCATGACCCTTAAGAAGTTGTTGTGATGATGAACATCCATTTGATCCTCAATATCCATAGGAATCTCCAGTTCATCTACGTTAGGAGATAAATGATTTCTACTGCCTTATAACTCAACTCGAAGATGATGAGGAGTCATTTTATCTACAAGAAAAACTCACTCCTATAAACATAGGATAAAAATAATGTCAACCTCAAGAGGCGATGACAGTAGGGAACCATTACTCTGGGTCTCTCTAACCATGGATTATAAGTGTTTTATGATGAAATAATAGTTTATTTCATTCCATTTATCAAATATAATAGATATATTATTTCACAATTCATATTGGAAAGTATATAACACATTCAATAAACACGTCCCTATAAAGAACAATGCATGTGAATATATATATATATATATATATATCCCTATGTGTCTATCATGATTCATGCATACACATATCTCACCATACTGGTCCATGAGTGTAAATATCAATAAACAAGAACATCACCAAATAATAACATCACACAACATGTAAATCAACCAAGGTGAAATTACATCAATTGTAAAAAGACAAAAACAAAATCAATAATCCCATCCTTGGAAGTCAAATTTTCCCCCTTACAGGGGTTATCTACTCTAATGAATAAGCTCATTACCAAGTCCCAACAGATACTAGTCTCCTTTCAACTTTTTCCATGAAATAAAGTAATAGAAAATAACAAGCTGATCCTCTAATACCACCTTGAAATGTCCCCCAATCTGGTACTCTCTCATATGGTCAAAATGATTTGGTTATTATACGTCAATCATGCATCCCCATATTCCAGAGGCTATTGAATAGTTGTGAGGTTGTGATATTTAATGTGGGGAGACTATTCCCCCTAGTAAAACATATGGGAACTAAACAATAGAAATAATAATTAGAGTAAAAGAGAAATAGTGGAAATATTATATCATACAGCTAGGAAAATAAAAGGAGGAACCTATAATGATGAATAATGTAATGACAAGCTAAGATGTATCTAAAAGTGAAACTGAAACCAATAAAAAAAATAATCTACTCAAATTAAATAATCCCAAAAGGCTCTAGTCCCAATCCCCATGTCAGACCCATCTCCAAAATCCATCCCATCCAGCAAGAAACAAAAGAATCAACAATAATGTCCCTTTCCCTTGTCTAAACCCGCATCCATGTAATCAACTCGAGTACAAATGGTTCCCAAATAGGGTGTGAATAAAACTCAGTAGACCAACACCACCATCCTTAAACGGAACTAGTTTGATAATAATTATATGCAATAAAGTGATAAATAAGTGTATTAATTAAATAATTAATATAATATATCAATTAACCATTTCAAAACCATGATGAAATGTCTTTGAGTATGTAACACAACCATTCCATCTATATCCATATACCATGGAAAAATCGAACAATCATGTAGCTCTATTGGTATAATAATTTCATCCTCTAATCATCACCCCTATATAAATGCATTTCAGCATGTGTCCTTGGGTGTAGCCTGGTATATTAGCATTTCAGCAAGTATCACTAGGAATTGCCTACTATATAAGCATTTCATCCTCCATGAAAATCACTAAATATAAGAATTTTAGCATGTATCATTGGGCCAAGCCTACTATATAATAATTTAAACACTAATAGGATATCAATATTTATAATCATTTCATCACCAACTCAACAAGTCATAATAGTATGGATATCATAATATCACATCATAAATCTCAATAGTTAATTATGAAAATTATCATTTTTCATTCAAATAAACATTCATTTATCTCTAAAATGGTTAACAGCCTTATTAATAATCAATAATAGATTACCCAGGGATTCTATATCAAGAAATAACCTAAGGTATCATGTCATACTCACCATGATTTAAACCATTAGCCACGTTCTTTTTACTCAAATATTTTCTCACCCAACAGGTATCCATAATCCAAGTTACATCAACCATTGAATCTAAAGGAATCCAATGTATGATTTACTATAAATCAACTAATTTATTATAGTTCACTTTACATGGTCATAATCAAAATATTTCATATAATTCACAATTAAATATACAATAGGGTAAGGTTTAGTCTCCATTCCATTAACATGTGATTAACACAATGCTTTTAATGACAAAATCCATTAATGAAGAAGTCACAAAAGATCACAAGAAGAACCAATATTAACCCAAAACATGATCAACTCCCAAAACAAAACCCATGTTCAATATATGTACACTACAATTAAAACTAATGATGTATGAGAAGAGGGAAACCAATGTGAATAAACTCACCAAGGATTGAATATGAAAATGGGACATCTGGAAGGGGGAAGATAATTCAAAATTTCCTAGAGTTCACCCTAGGATTGAGAGAGGAGAGGTTATATTAAAAAATAACGAGGGTCATATGTACACTACACACATAAATCTACTGGGTATGAGGAATACATGATGTGTAATCCTTTTATGTCATGTATTTCAGAATTTTTATGTTATGTTGGAAAAACCTTTTTCCCCAGGTTAATATTTATTTTGATCATCATTTAAATGATGTGAATCAGGTTCACAACATGTAACCACATCAGAGTGGGACGTACCAAGAAAAATATGGGATCTTATAATGATCTTGGTTTTGAAAGGTCTTTATTATGTTTCATCAATTAAAAAAACATTATTTATATATCTAAACATGATATAGTTGGATTTATTTTAATATTTTTAAATTAATGTTGCTTCTTTTATAAAAATAACATTTGTTATGGTAAGGTGAATTTAAATAACAATTTTTTTTATCATATTACAGAAACCAAGTAAATGAAATTGATAATGAAACTACTTCACATAACTCATGCCACACCCAATTATGGCATCATTGGCTTGGTAATGTAAATGAAAAACACTTGACTAAGTTATACAAAAATGGATATTTTGATTATTTTGAACTAAAACCAATTAGTATGTGTCACACTTATTTATATGGTAAAATGAATAAAGTCCCACTTAGTAGAAAAGGTGAAAGGTCTAAAGAGATTCTTTAATTAGTTCATATATATGTGTGTGGACCATTTCCTATTGAGGTAGGGGTCGGTTCTCATACTTCGTAAATTTTACCGAGGATTTTAGTAGAAATGAATATGTCTACTTATTGAGGTATAAGTCAGGTTCTTTTGATAAATTCAAGAAATACAAGAATGAATATGGGAACCAAATTGGTAATATGATTAAGAAAATCCTTTTTTATCTTTGTGGAGAATATCCCAATCAAGAATTCTTTGATTACTTATAGGAGTTTGGGATCCTATATTAACTCACTCCTCCTTATACACATCAGTGGAATGATGTAAGTGAAATTAGGAACCGCATATATTTGGACATGCTAAGATCAATGATGAGTCATGAGAGAATTCCATTATTCTTTTAGGGATTTTAATTACAAAAAAATAGCAAAAATATTAAAAGAAGTTTCAAATAAAGTGTTAAATAATATATGAAGTTCCAAAGGATTGAATAATAACTCAGAAGTGTGGTTGAATTAGTTGTTCACTTTTATAAGTTTCAATAATTTTGTAAACATTAAACTCTGAAACTTGTTAAAGTATATATCCTTATCATCTTGTAGTAAATACTAATGTATGAAAAATTAGTAAAAAAAGTAAAGAACATGATATTTACGAGGTTCGACCTCAGTGTGAGAACCAATATCATTTTCATAGACACTCTTATGGGTCTATAGAAATTCACTAAAATGAATAAGCGAATACAACTTGTTCCAACTCACATTAGACACATTATATATCCTAATTTTAAGGATTATACTGACTCCTATTGGTTTAAAAAAATTTCTTACAAAATATTGAGATAAAATAAATGAAAAATACATTTTTCAAACTACACCACAAATTCTCAGCTTAGAATCCTCATTATGATGTGGTTGGGTCTGATTCTCTCTATCTGATAGGGCTGGTTCCGATGGACTCAATCAGATGAATTTAGTCTGATGGACTCAGTCTGATGAATCCATTATCAATATGCATTACTAAATCTCTTCTCAAATGCTCAGTCTGATCTTACTCAGTCTAATAAACAAAAATTTTAGATGTCAAAACATCTAATGAGATTTCAATATGGAAAGATAAATTTGACATGAATTCTGTAGTGATCTTCTTTTTCTACTCACATAAAAAATATGAAAAGTATGAATATACATTTCTTATATTTATAGGTATCCCAAAAAGACAAATTTAAGAAATTAAAAAACTTTTCCCACTCACTAAAATTAAAAATAACCTATATCTATACATATTTAATTTCATGTTTGACCACTTAAACTCCTCACAAATATTATGAAATAATCTTATGTATTCTTTATAATAATTCTTCTCAGACTTCCTAACTATTATTTAGTATAATAGAAATTTATCAACACATTATGATGGAACTTTCTCATCTCATTATGATGAATCTTCGACATCTAATTCTAAATTGAATTTCCTCATTAGAGTTAATCTAATTAACTTTAATTCTCAGATTCAGTGTGATTGAATTTCCTTCTTAGAGTCGGTATTGACTGAATTTCCTTCTCAGAGTTAGTTTGATTAAATTTATTCCTCAGAGTCAGTTTAATTAACATTCCTCCTCGGATTCTACCTCATAGAACTTCCTTAGCATCAATCAGATGGAATCCTCATAATGATGGAATTATCACTATGATGGAATGTTATTTATGATGGAAACTCCAATCTACCACTTTGAAATACTTCAAACCTCATCAACTATAACTCACTCATACTTCTGAAAACTTCTATGCTCAGTACTTCTGGATCTGTGAAAACATTTTTCTTGATTCCAAAAATCAATAAAATCTGTATGATTCCTCTATTTCATAAAAATATTTTATCATTATAGTTTTCCTTATTTATGATAACTTCAATATTATCAAAGTACTATATGACTTATATAGGAATGTATTAAGACTTATCTTACCTTCAACACCTTCTTTATTTCCAACCAAAACTCAATATGATGGGTTGCACCTATTCTCCCCATTTTCTCAATAAGGATCACATCACAAGTGTTACAGACAACATATGATATTTGAGAAATAAAAACTAGAAAATAAATATTTGACTGAAGGTTAGAATGATTAAGAAATTTCTAACTCCTAACATAACTTTCTTAATTCAACCTCTTCAACAACATTATAACTTTCTAACCAACATTGAGTCCAATGAAACTGGAACTTCATGTCAATGGATCTGAGAATAATGGTGTGTCTGATAAAAAACTCTAACTTTTTGATGAATTTTATGACAAGTGGTGATCAGTTCGATAATTTTCATCTGGTGTTTCTCAGTTCAATCCTCTGCGTCTATAAAACAACTTTCTCAAAAACAATACATTTCTCCCCCTTTATGTTTGGGTTCAAACGTTCAGAAACATTCACTTGTTTTTCAAAAACATTATTTTATAAAATATTAGTTATCATCAAATACAAAAATTTATTTAAAACAAAACATCACAATGGTTCTTCAATCTCCCCATTCAGATTTTTAATAACACTCATTAATAACTTTTTCAACTCTATGAAAATTTCCACAATTCAACTTTTGTAAACAACTCATGTTTTTGGAATTTTACCAAATCACATCCTTTATTAAAAGAGTGTTTAGACACCACACAAATAGATAAGGTTTTTTTTTGAAATCCATCCCTTGGTGAGAATAAAATAGTATGTCCATGCTATGATAAAATCCCCCTAACTTTTATATTTTATCACCTTTAATGTTCTATAAATTTTATTTTCCTCTCCCCCATTATCTGATAAACACAACATCATATTCACAAATTAATGACAACTAAAAACTTATTACACAGTACAAATTTGTTGATTTTTCTCCCCCTTTGTCAATATAATCCAAAGCATAGTAGGGGACTCCCGTATGAGTTTTATGAAGTCATTATAGGAGGGTGAAAATGAATTTTCAAACTCAACTCATCATACCTTTATTTTGGAATTGACTTTGTGAATATATAAATAATTTGATACTTCGTTGAGATATATTCCAACAAAACATCTCTAGTAACAAATTTCACTTTTATAAAGTGAAACATTATATTTATGTGTTTTGATCATTAGTTATGGACATGATTTTTAGAAATATAAATTGCAATCTGATTGTCATAAAGTGTCTTCAAAATTTTGAAACCTTTATATTCAAATCGTCCAATTGAACTTTTATCCAAAATATCTGAGTACATACTTTATTGTCATAAAGTGTCTTCAATAATTTGACTCTTTCATATTACTTTGATATCTAGCTCACAAATTTATAGCATAAACAATATCAGGATTGAGGTTATAAGGCAATGTATACTTCATATCGTCTTCCAAAAGACTTTTAAATTCACACTTTTCCAGACTCATCATTACTCATCTTAATCCTCACTAAGATAGGTTTAGAAACTATTTTATATTCTACAATTCCAAATTTTTGTAACAATTCCCTTGCATACGTTTCTTAAGATAAGAAAATTTACTTTTCCTTATATTGAACTTGTACGACAAGGAAGAAAGTTAATTCTCACAACATTGATATTACAAAATTATTTTGCATTTCCTCGGAAATTTATATACAATATATTTCTTCATCCCTAGAAAAAATAATATTATCCACATGAACAAATAAAATAAGAGTTCCAAAGTCAACATCATTCATATATAAGTTTTTTTTTCAACTTTTCATTTTGAAAAATCATCATTCTCAATCAATTTTCAATCTTAGAATACCGTGAATGTGGATCTTTTTTTACCCATATAAATCATTCTTCAATCTAAAAACATTGTTTTCATTCTTATCAATAGAAACCCAAAAGGTTTCTCATTGTAAACTTCTTCTTCAATTTATCCAAATTTATATCTATCTGATACAATTTGTAATTTTAATGAGCAGGTACTACTCAAAACATTATAATAGTTTCTAACAATTAAATAGGGGAAAATGTTTCATCAAAATCTCCACCATTCCCCTGTTCATAGCCTTTATAAAAAATCATTGATTTTTTTCTTGAAACTTCTCCATATTCCTTCAAAATGTTTCTATAAATCCATTTTTTTATGATAATTTTTTTATATTTCAGACATAAAACAAGTTCATATGTTTCATTTTTCTCAATTTGATCCAGATCTTCATTCATAGAATTCACCCATTCGTTGTGTTGAATAGCTTATGGGACTGATTGTGGTTCAAAATTTGAGATGAGTGAAGTTTTATTTTGTAATCTCATATTTCTTCAAGCCTGAACTAGAGCCTTATAATTCCCCAGAATATTTTTAGTCCCATTTTTTTTAAAGTAAGAAATTTCAGAGTTACTCTTCCTTCTTCACATTCCTCATCATATGATTCATTTGAATCTTCATGAACATTAATTTTTTCACATTCATTTTCATTTCAAAATTTCAGTTTTTACTACTCAAAATCGCCATTAAATTTTGTTAAATAAGTATTATTCTCAATAACTTCCACATAATATGATTCCAGCAACTTTTATAAACATTTTCTCTAATATTTGTAACTTCTTCCACTGGGTCAATAATAAAAGTTACTTCCTCAGCTTTCTCATCAAATGTTCCCCGATCCAAATATATTATTTTAAGTAATCATGGGATTCCAAAAACATTGATGTACTTAAATAAAGGTATTTTATCATATAAAGTTTCATAAGAACTCATGTTGGTTTCCAAACATAACTTTTTTCTTAACATGTAAATTAATACTAACAACTTCACTCTAGTAGAACTTTGAAAGATTTTATTCTTCTCACATGATTCTTCCCATTTCCACCAAACCTATATTCTTCCTTTCTACTACTCCATATTGTTGCGGGGTATATAGAGAACTATACTAATGTTTAATACCATGATCTCTAAGATATGTTTTGAAAGTATTCCTTGTAAACTCAATATTGTTATCCATTCTCAATTTCTTTATATAAACCAGCATCTCTTTCTCAATATCTTTTTTTGAAAAACCTGAACATTTCTATAGGCTCCGAGTTGTGTTACAAAAACATGATGTTATTCATTTGAGTGAAATCACCATTAAAATTGATAAATTATAAATATCCATCCTTTATTGATGTCTCATTGACCCACATAAATTGGAATTAATAAGTTTAAGAGGCTGGTAGAAGGAATATCAAATTTTTTATGACTTATATTAGTCATCTTCCCTTTCAAACAAGTAAACCAAAAATATTCCTCACTTTTTTTCAATTTTGGAAAATTTTGTAAATAATAAACTTTTGAAAGTTTTTTCATTATTTTCTTCCCAGGTTGGACAAGTCTTTGGAACCACATATTTTTATCATTTTTTTCACTTAGATAACACGATTTTTTAAATTCTATAACTTGAAAAATATTTCCCCTAGTTAATTCTCTATTTGTGGTAACTTTTCAATGTTTCACACTACTGATAACACATGAATATTTTCTAAAAATCACTTATTTTCCCTCATCAAAAATTCTACTTACACAAAGTAAATTATGTTTTAGCACATCAATAAATAAAAATTCTTATGATTTTCACTTTTCTTCTTTAATCTCAGTTATTCTTATTCCTATGATTTTTAATGAACTATTATTCCCAAAGCCAATAGAAAATCCTTCATGATTTTTAATATGTTTCTTGATTTTTAAATCACCTATCATGAATGTAGAAAAACTACTATCAAGTATCTGTGGTTTGATCTTTTTTACATTCTTTCAAGGTAGTCTCAACAAAAAAAATATTTCCTCAAATTTAACGATCCTAGATTTATTTTCTTTATCTCCCATAAGAAACTCTTTCAAGAAGGAGTTTCATATATTATTCAACATGATGAAAAGACAAATCAAATCTTCCATAAAATTCTTCCAGACATTTAAATTGATTTTTTTTAATGTTTCTAACTTCTTGTGATTTTTCTTTTCTAACTTCATACGTTTTAGGAAAGTTATTCATTATAATTTCACTATTTCTTCCACTCTATTCAAATATTATTTTGGGAAGTGATATGTTATGCCAAAAATTATAGTTCATGTGCCCAGATATTCTATAGCACCAATAGAATCCATAAAATCATAATTTTTTATTTAATTATGATCATTCTTTTTAAAAACAATTGAGGTTGATTAACCTTCATACCCTAACATACTCTTGGTGTATACCATATTTCCTTATAAGTGTGTTTTAAAATTTTGTATATGTGACAGGTTTATCACATTCTTTCTCCACCCAAACATTCCTATTAATTTTCTTATCACTTGAAATGTTAGAAAAATAATATAAATCATTATTTTTGGTGTGTGAGGAATTCAACTAATTGTTTATTTGAGATTTATCAACAAATTTATATATCTTATATTTTACTACTAAAGATTTGTTATATTTTTCATTCATCTTTCTCAAGGTATTTATAGAATAAATAAGTTTATATTGAAACATATTGACTTCTTTTTTCCATATATTACAATTTATTATTGAGATCTTCAACCATACTTCTATGTTTAGAGATTATTAGTTTGTAACTTATGAACACTTGAATGTATTCTTCCTGAGACTTGATGACATAATTTCTTACTTTAGAAACTTCTTCATAGTAATTATTCATTACTCTAATTTCTTACTTGATATTTCAAATTTTCTGAATACATAATATAAGTTATGTTTTGAGTTGATACTCTCTATATGATTCTTTACCACTTTTTTCACTGTCTAAGGTATCCTTTATTTTCTAACATTTTGTAATGAAGGTTATAAATTTTTTTTCACCTTCATATTTTGAAGACTTTTTTTCAGTTGAGTATGATTTAACATTATTACTTATAAAATTTATTTTGTTTCAAGTAGACTTATTCTTGTGTTTTTTGGATGAATTTTCTTCTTCAAAACTTTTGTTTCACTTCTTTCATCATGGTGTTTCATCAGAATATTCATGATACTCAAAAAATTTAATCCTATGTAAATTCATAGTAAAGTGTCCAATTCCACCACAATAAATACATTTAAGAGTATTTTTACCACAATAATTTCATCTTCCTCTACTATAGTTCTTAGATATAAGAGACTTTATTATTTCATTCAACTTATCATCTTCTTAATCTTCAATGTAGAAAGGATCATCATGTCCAATATTTTGAATTACCATCTTTATCATTGATTCAAAATCTATTTCATATTTCATATTTTTTTAACATTGGAGATTTTCTCATTTCATAAGTAATAAGAAATATAATCAATTTATCAAGAGATAAATCATCTTTATCTTATAAAGAGAAAATTTTAGAATCAAACATATCTGGAATGTTCCACATGATTTTCTTCACAATTGTAGAATATTACAAGATATATCCAAATCCTCTAATGTTTAAAACTGTAATATCTCATACCAGGTTCCGCACACTAGTGCCTCCAATCAGTCAGTCACATGACCTCAGGCATGCCTCCCCATATGTCAGAGGTTGTTGATTAGTAGTAAGGGTCAGATAAATTCATCATGGGGAGACTTTACCCTCTTTTATCAGAGTAAATGCACCATCAAAAAATAATAAACGATATATTAATAACATGTAATCATAAACTAAATGAACCAGTATCACAAGATGACCAAAAATGTAAATACAATATCAAAAACTGAAGAAGAAAATATGCCATGCCAATGTACATGTACAATGTCTAAAATGAAACCGAAAATAAAGACATTGACTACTCCCCCAGGCATGTCCCGAATAATGTCTGGTTCCCTCATCCATGCTCCATCCCATATCAATGATCTAACTTAAGGTATTTTCCCTTAAACTCTCTAGAAAGCATAAACTCTATTCAGGTACTGATCAGGCAGACCAAGTAGGGTGTCAATACAACTCAGTAGGTTCATGCCCCCTCCCAGAGGGGCCCATGCCGCGACTCCCGAATCCCACCTCAAATAGGATAGGGGATAGTGACTAGCACTGAGAAGGTGTATCACTGACATGAGAGGCCTTAGCTTATGTAGCTATATAGAAAAACACATCTCCAAGCCTATAAAATGATGAAATATAAATACAATTGAAAATCCATGCATTCATACATCTAAATTGCATAACCATAGTATAAAAGGAATTAGTATGAAGTAAGTAGGTCCAAATAAAATCCCACCACAAAGAGTTTGAAAACAAAAGTACAACCTAAAAGTAAGTATTGGGACTGCTTTCAGAAAGCTGTAGGAACACACCTCAGTCTTTCTGGTCTCACTAAGCACCATCTGTTCCAACTCCTTTTAAGACTCTATCAAAATTTCAATCTTCTACAGAAGACATGACACATGAAGGAAAACCCCATGTATGGGTGAGTATAACAATTCTTAGTATGACACCCCGAAGCCAAAAAATATTCTGTTAAAACTAATATTTTCCAGATTTTTATATGCATTTCAATTTTTTTAACCCTCCTAATTTATCAATTTGATCATATATGGTTCAATTTTGTATTTAAGGTTTGGTTTGTGCTAAAATGTGAAATGTACATAAATTCTGGATTTTTGACAGATTTTTACGTCAAGGGTATTTTGGTCATTTATGTAAAAATATAATTCCAAATTGAATGATTATTTTTTTAGAATACATATTTTAATTCCTTTAAATTTTTATTCTAGACTAGAGGCATATTTGAATATATAATGTCCAGAAAAAATCATTGAGGTTTGTAAATTGTCCGGGCTGCCAGCATGGACCCCACCTCCGTAACGGATGTATAAATCATGCTAAAAACCTACAATGGAGTTGATTAAAAATATATATGAAGTAGGACACAAGTATGCAATACCTAAATAAATTTCATAAATTTTTTCTCCCATTATGATGGCAATGAGATGTTATACATTGAAGGAAGCTTCATGGAAAATTCATCTAGAAAAAAATACATTGTCAACAAAAAATACATAAATCCCTCTAGAAGAGTCCAATCAATATGAAATATTGTGGTCGAATGAAAAATTAATTTATTAGCAACTTTTATGAAGGATGGAATGTGTTAATCATCTATTTATATTGCCAAAAATTAGAAAACATGAGGAGGAAAATTTCTTCCTATAAAAGGAGGGGAGCTCCCACCTCTCATCTCATCCCATTTTCCATCACATTTATTCCCAGGAACCAAGGGGAGATCTCCACTAAGGGAGGAAATTCTCAAATATTTCCCCTGTCATATTATTATATTGTTTATTTTATTTATTTTTTTTATTTCAATTGTAATTTAGATTTTTAATAAATTCATGCATGGTTTTTATTTTTTTTTCTTCCACCCAAACACCATCATTTATTCTCCATATTTTATCCTTATTTTCTTCTTTTCTTATTATCATACTATCCACCATTACCTCTTACCATAAAAAATTATATACTTACTCAATCCTTGGCTCTGTGGAGGTATGTGTAAATTTAATTTATTCTACGGTAAAATTCTTATGTTTTATTAATTTTTTGATGAGAAAGAGTGACTTGCACGGGTGTGTCGATAGCCCACAAGGAAGCTAAACTCAAACTCATTTCTGTTATTTTATTAAATATTTTCCCTCCCTTATACTGAATACAAGCTCTTAATACAATGGATTTGAGCCATTCCGTGGTTGAAATGGAATACAATAAAGCCAGGTCTTAGAAATTATCACACTCATGATTGAGTTGTTCCATCAACGTTGATTAAAGTTGGAGGGGAAGTTAATATTGCTAAATGCATTCAATATTTCACACCAATTAATAAAATAACTATAATTCAATAATTATATCGCAAAATTGAATTATCAAACTTTATTTAAACACCCACTACTCCAAAAATGGGCTTTATCAGCGCTCAAAACGAGCTTTATCAGCGCTAAAAAAGAGCTGTAAAGCTTATCGCTGATAAAGGGGGGGGTCCCCTTTATTTGCGTTGTATTAGCGCAGATAAAGGAAACATTATCTGCGCTCTTTTAGCACTGATAAATGTAAATTTTATCAGTTCTAAGAGATTACTGATAAATGTTTATTTTATCAGTGCTTTTTTCGTGCTGATAAAGGATTCTTTTATCAGGGCTAAAAAAGAACTGATAAAAGACATGTCTACTGCAAAAAAAATTCTGCAGTAGCACACCCAAACAACACCTGCAAATAATTCAGCATGTATACCCATACAAATATAACACATAATCATAAGCTAATTACACCAAATATACTCATACACCATTAACACATAATTCATAACATAATTAAATACATAAATAATTATATTCAGAATTCAAGGGGTTGGGGAGGTTGTTTAGGGGTTTCGGGTGGCAGTCCAAGGGGGGGTAGGGAGTTTCCTGAGGGATGGGGGTATCCAAGGGGGTGGGGGCAGTCTAGGAGGTTGGGGACTGTCCATGGAGGGTGGTGGTGTCCAGGGGGTGGGGGTGTATAGGTGGTGGGGTAGTGTCTATGAGGAGGGTGTCCAGGTGGGGGGGGGGGGTTGTCTAGGGGGGTGGGCTAGTGTCCAGCGTGTCGGGGGGGAGGGGATTTCTAGGAGGTGGGTGGGGTGTCTGGGGGGTGGGGTAGTCCAGGGGGTTGGTGGGATTTTCCAAGGGGGGTGGGGTGGTGTCCAGGAGGGTTGGATGGGGGAGTCCAGGGGGATCAGGGTGTCTTGGGGGATCGGGGTGTCCAGGGGGTGAGGGTGTCCAAGGGGTAGGGGCGGTCCAGGGTGTTAGTAGGGCTGTCCAAGGGGGGTGGGGTGGAGTACAAGGAGTGTGGTGTTCATATGGGGGGTGTCTATGGTTTTTCCATAGGGGTGGGCCGATGTCCAGGGTGTCGGGGGGCTTTCTAGGGGGTGGGGGATGTCCGGGGGGTACAGGGGGTTGGTTGGGCTGTCCAAGGGGGTGGGATGGTGTCTGGGAAGGTGGGGGTTCCCATCCATGGGCAGGGGTGTCCTGGGGGTTGGGTGATTGCAAGTGGTAAGGTGGTGTCAAGGAGGGGTGGGGGTGTCGTCCAGGGGGGTGGTGGTTGTCCAGGGGGTGGGGGTGTCCAGGGAGGCTCTCTGAGGTGGGGGGGGGGGGCAGTCCATTGGCGTGTCCAGGGGGTAGGGGTATCCAAGGGGTTGAGGGGGCTTTCTAGGGGTGTAGGGTGTCCATAGGGGTGGGGGTGTCCAGGGTGTGGGTTGGTGTCCAGGGGGGTGGGCGGTCTAGGGGGTTGGTGGGGTTGACTCTTAAATGTCAAAAAATACACATGGATCGTTCTCGTAAAGGATCCAGACTATCCGAATGTGTTTGGTTGCATTTTCCTAGGTCAGTTTTTGTTTTCACTTAAAACAGTGTCCAATTTAAAATGAAGAGAGACCCTTTGAGTGGTACTGGCCACACCATGCCTCATATTGAGGTGGGTATTACTCGTACATGTCACAAAGGACCTGTGAATCATTCTCAAAAAAGATCAAGACAATCCAAATGCGTTTGGTTGAATTTCCGTAGGTCAGTTGTTGTTTTCACTTTAAAATTTGTCCATTTTAATCAAAAGTGAGACACTTTGAGTAGTATCGGCCACATCGTGCCTCATATTGATGCGGGATGAAACTTGCGCGTCACAAAGGACACGTGGATCATTCTACTAAATGATTGAGACAACCAGAATGTGTTCGGTGAAATTTACGCAGGTCAGTTGTTGTTTTCACTTAAAAATATGTCCATTTTAAACAAAAGTGTGACCCTATGAGTGGTACCGGCCACACCGTGTCTCGGATTGAGGTATGGATGACACCTTCACGTCCCCAATGCACCCATGGATCATTCTATTAAAGTATAACCACAATCTGAATGTGTTTGGTCAGATTTCCGTAGGTTAGTTGTTGATTTCTCTTAAAATCTATCCAATTTAAACAGAAGAGAGACCCTTTGAGTGGTACCAGCCACATCGTGCCTCAGATTGAGGAGGGGATTAATCGTATACATCCTCAATGCACCCTTGTATTTTTCTCTTAAAGGATCAAGAAAATATGAATGCTTTTGGTCAGATTTCCATAGGTCAGTTGTTGTTTTCACTTACAATTTTGGCCATTTTAAATAAAAGAGAGACCCTTTGAGTGGTACCAGCCACAAAGTGCCATAGATTGAGCCAGGGATGACTCGTTCATGTCTCAAAGGACTTTTGTATCATTATCATATAGGATCAAGACAATTTGAATGCATTTGGTAATATTTATGTAGGTCAGTTGTTATTTTCACTTAAAAATCTTACCATTTTAAAAAAAGAGACCCTTTGAGTGGTACAAGACACACAATGCCTCAGATTGAGGCGGTTTTGACTCTTACATGTCACAAAGGATTAATGGATCATTCTCATAAATGATGAAGACAATCCAAATGCATTTGGTTCGATTTTCATAGGTCAGTTGTTGTTTTCACTTAAAATTTTGTCCAATTTAAATAGAAGAGATACCCTTTGAGTGGTACTGGCCACACCGTTCCTAGTATTGAGGTGGGTATGAATCATATACATCCCAAAGGTCCCATGGACTGTTCTCCTAAAATATCAAGACAATCCGAATGTGTTTGGTCAAATTTCCGTAGGTTAGTTGTTGTTTTCACTTAAAATTTTGACAATTTTAAACAGAAGAGTGACCCTCTGAGGGGTACCGGCCCCACCGTGGCTCATATTGAGGTGGGGATGACTCGTGCACATCCCTAATTCACCTGTGGATCATTCTCTTAAATTATCATCATAATCCAAATGTGTTTGGTCATATTTTCGTAGGTCAGTTGTTGTTTTCATTTAAAAATCTGTCCAATTTAAACAGAAGAGAGACCCTTTGAGTGGTATCGGTGACACCCTACCTTGGATTGAGGCAGTGATTACTTGTACATGTCCCTTACGCACCCGTGGATCATTCTCTTAAAGGATCAAGGAAATCCAAAAGTTTTTGGTTGGATTTCTATAGAATAGTTTTTGTTTTCACTTAAAATTTTGTCCATTTTAAAGAAAAGAGAGATCCTTTGAGTGGTACCGGCCACACCGTGACTTGGATTGAGACAAAGATGTCTCGTGAACGTCATTAAATACCCTTGGATCGTTTTCATAAAGTATCAAGAAAATATGAATGTGTTTGGTAAAATTTCCGTAGGTCAGTTGTTGTTTTCACTTAAAAATCTATCCATTTTAAACAAAAGAGAGACACTTTGAGTTGTACCAGCCACACCGTGTCTCAGATTGAGGAGTGGTTGACTCTTACAAATCAAAAAGGACCAATTTATTATTATCATAATCTATCAAGACGATCCGAATGCATATGGTCAGATTTTCATAGGTCAGTTGTTGTTTTCACTTAAAGTTGTGTCCAATTTAATAAGAAGAGAGACCCATTGAGTGGTACCAGCCACAATGTGCCTTATATTGAGGCAGGGTTGACTCTTATATGTCACAAAGGACCCTTGGATAGTTCTCCTAAAATATCAAGACAATCCAAATGTGTTTGGTTGAATTTCCGTAGGTCAGTTGTTGTTTTCACTTAAAAATTTGTCCATTTTAAAAAATGTGAGACCTATTGAGTGGTTCCAGCCACACCGAACCTCGGATTGAGTCGGGGATGACTCGTGCACATCCCCAATGCACCCGTGTATCGTTCTCTTAAAGTATCAACACAATACGAATGTGTTTGGTTAGATTTCCATAGGTCAGTTATTGTTTTCACTTAAAAATTTCTCCAATTTAAACAGATGAGAGACGCTTTTTGTGGTACCTGCCACACCGTGCCTCGGTTTGAGGTGAGGATGACTTGTGCACATCCCCAATGCACCCTTGGATCATTCTATTAAAGGATAAACACAATTTGAGTGCGTTGGGTTGGCTTTTCATAGGTCAGTTTTTTTTTCACATAAAAATTTATCCAATTTAAACAGAAGAGAGACCTTTTGACTGGTACTGGCCACACCATGCCTCGGATTGAGGCGGGGATTAATCATACACATCCCCAACGTACCTGTAGATCATTCTTCTAAAGGATCAAGACAATACAAATGAGTTTGATTGAATTTCCGTAGGTTAATTGTTATTTCCACTTAAAAATATGTCCATTTTAAACAAAAGTGTGACCCTTTGAGTGATACAGGCCACACCATGACTCGGATTGAGGTGGGGAAGACTCGTTAACGTTCCCAATGCACCTGTGGGTTATTCTCTTAAAGGATCAACACAATACAAAAGTGTTTGGTCAGATTTCTGTAGGCCAGTTGTTGTTTTCCCTTAAAAATCTGTATAATTTAAATAGAAGAGGGACCCTTTGAGTGGTACCGGCCACACTGTGCCTTAAATTGAGGTGATGATTACTCATACACATCCCCAATGCACCCTTGGATAGTTATCTTAATTTATCAAGACAATATTAATGCATTTGGTCAGATTTCCGTAGGCCAGTTGTTGTTTTCACTTAAAATTGTGTCTATTTTAAAGAAAAGAGAGACCCTTTGAGTGGTACCGGCCACACCATGCCACATATTGAGCTGGAGATGGCTCTTTCATGTCACAAAGGACTCGTTAATTATTCTCATAAAGGACCAAGACAATAAAAATGCGTTTGGTTAGATTTCCATAGGTCAGTTGTTGTTTTCACCTAAAAATCTGTCCATTTAAATCAAAAGAGAGAACCTTTGAGTGGTACCGACCACACCATACCTTGGATTAAGATGTGGTTGACATTTACACGTACAATGGACCCATGTATCATTCTCATAAAGGATCAAGACAATCATAATGTGTTTGGTCGGATTTTCGTAGGTCAGTTGTTGTTTTCAATTAAAAATATGTCCATTTTAAACAAAAGAAATGCCCTTTGAGTGGTTCATCATTCTTTCATGTTGTCGGTGTATATCATCTATTAAAATGGGGAATTGACTCATTGGAGGAAGGATGTTTTATTTAATAATAATTACAATATTCCAACGAAAATTTACATATAACAATGTGTAATATTTTGATCCCCTAAACTCCTCTAAAAAATGACCGCCAATTGTACACGTCCCCAAGTCAGATCTTCATGTTATTTGTGTACAATATATCATTAGGTATGCGGTCCACTAAATTCTGAACATATCTATTTCATCTAGTGAGTATGAGGATTTTCGGTAGTCAGAGTAGTACAACAAAATATACAAATAAATAAATAATAAATAAATTAAGTGAACTAGTAGTTGTTTTTGAAAATACCTCTTTAGGGAAGCTTGTTTCTTGATGAAAAACGATCTCCTTCATAAATTTACAAACATAATAAACGTAATCATTATCGTTTGTTTGTTTTGGACACTACAAAAAAATTGATCATTAGGGGAATAAGTAACTTGTGTTGAGATGTGTTTGGATAGTGAAATTTTTTTATATATACCCTAATATTGGTCCAGACGTAGTAACTACTCGCCGCCTTATGCTTATCCCCTTTCCTCATTCATTTTTTAGATGATAATTATACATCGCCCTATCATAATATAATCCTTATGAAAAGATAATATAAATTATATTACTTGATGTTTAGACCTAAAACATGGGATTAAGTGTCTTACAGATTCACAAACTCTATCATGTGTGGACGGTTTGATGGATATCCCTACTTTGAATCCAAAAAATAAATCTTTGGAGTATCCAAGTTCACAGCAATTAGCATCCAATGTTTCCTAAAAACACAAAAAGGAATAAGTAATAAATGATGTCAAAATATAATTTATATGATTTAATCGTAGAGTTTTACCCTTACATGGTTGGTATTTAGAAGATTTTGTCATTTGTAATCTTGCTTTCAAATGTATTCTGCAAGCCATTCACTAATTCATTCTTTTTTGATGGCTCTATTTTCGTCAGATGTGATGATGTGGAATGAGGACTAACGAGTCCAAATCTTGGCTCCTGTGAAAATTCCATCCATTGATTTTCAAATATACGTCTGTCAACAATATAAAATTCTTTTAGTCATAATTTTCACATTAGATCAGCTTTTATAAAATCAATTCACCGAAATGTACCTCATATATATATTTACAACGGTGATGACTATCCAACCGTTTTCAAGGATCTCATTTACATTTTCAGATGCAATGAAATCTTGACTTTCCACACCGTATATATTCTCTTCAAAAACCTCTATATGACTACTACCACCTCCTAGCTTCGTATCCACATGAGTCTTTAATTCTAGTAAATGTGGATAGAGAACTTGTTTTGTTATTGTGCTCTCAGTATCTCCTTGGGTTATGTTGGTTGATCCTTTAGATGGTTTTGATCCAATGTTTGTCACCCCCTTAACTTTCTCCGCCTATAATAACATTCATTTGTTTAGACCCTTTTTCATTAATTGATAAAGGTTTATCTTGAAAAAAAAGGAAATAAATAATTCTTTGTCCGCATGTACTCTTAAAAGATGTGATGGCCATGCAATGAATGTCCCAATAGCCTTTTCGACCATATGAATATCATCATCATCAAGTTGAATATTTGGCTCTGTATTTGGATCATGAGCTACAGTAATCGTTACATTCAGATGATCTTTCGGAAGTGGTCTATTTTGTAGCATGTCATCTGGGATGTTGAAAACTGTAGCCCTCTCTACAAGGTGATAGATTGGCGTTGACAGATATAAATCACAATCATTGTCACTCTATAGAATATCTGTACAAGAAAAGTATCAGTGTTTTTCTGATTCACATTTCATTGGAACAATTATTAGAATATTGATTACCATGACTAAGACAACTCTTTTACGGGAATGGCTCACCTCAAACATGGTGGTGGTTGGGGCGAGATCTTCACATGATGGTTGTTCCTGAGTTTTGTATTCTCCTTACGTCCCACCCATAAAAGTTTCTATCAACTCTCCCATCTATTGAAATCATTCTTCAAGGGTATCTAGTTTTTCACTCATTTGTTTCAATGTTTCATCTTTATCATCCGTTTTTTTCTTCTTCTCATAATACACTTGGGGTGTCATGCCAAACCCAGCACCCCTAACACAACCATATTTTTCTGGATGCTTCAAAGCCGTCGATAATAGGTTTGCATCCACTACAGGAGTAGCTGATTCATGTGACTGTCGAATATAGTAAAATAACTAATTAATTTTATGTAATACCAATTTAAAACAAATATTTTTTTCATCGTGTCATATTTACACAAATTTTCCACACTTTTTTTGTGTTCTCATCTACTGGCTTCCCTTCCTTATTGACAATTACCTCCTTCCAAATCACATGATGTGGGATGGAAGTATATTTGGTTTTAGACTCATCAATCTACATATAAACATAGAAAGATAATTATGATGTTGTTTGTTGGCACCTAACAATATTTATGTAAATTTAAAATACGTACCATTTTCTTTTCTAGTGAAGCATTCCCCATCCTTGCTTTATGAAAGGGGTATGTTGGTTTTCATGCATGTTCCTTATATTCTTTATAATGTTTCTGTATCATAAATAAAATATTGACAATCAAAGTGATGAATACAAGTTTCCTCAAACAACTTATTATCACCCACATTGTACCTGAAACTTCTCATCACCATGGAGGCCAATAAATACACCCCATTATTCATGGAATATCAGGTGAGCGTGGACAATGGGTGGGTGCAGGTTTATTTTAACATTAGAATATTTCAGGTGACATCTTGTTAAAATAGTGGGAAAACCCCGATGACTCCTTCCTGCTAGCCTTAGTATATAATACTTGTGTGAATCGTCTACTATAAATGTATTCTGTAAGATATCGTTAAGAGTAATACATTGTTTAATTATTTTATTTTCTAGTAAATTAAAGAAATAAATACATAATGTTACCGTAATTTCTTCCCAGATCACAGCCTTCAGCCTGGACACAACATGGTGCCATGAATCTATATCAATCGGCACGCATTTCCGAGTGACAACTCCAATGTAAATAATAAACATAGCCTTTTGGGATTTAAATGTCAGCCTCATGCATTCCATCCTATGTCAAATTTTATGCCTTTTCTTTTCTCCTTATGAACTTTGGCTAACACCGTCAAACTATGATGCACCTGTGTTTTTTGCAACGCTGATCCTTCATTCTAGACCATTTCATATATATCTAAATCACATATATGTTCATCTGAAATGGTAGCCACAACATGGGCTAATGGTTTTTGGACCTCAACACTAGGAGCCGTAGGAGCCACATCAGTTGGAGAAGCAGGTGTAGAAGGAGCAGCAGTAGGAGCAGCAGCAGCCGCAGCTGCCGCAACAGTATCTTGAGAGACTTGTTCAGCCTCAAGGTTAGGAGAACGAGAATGTGAAGAAGTCATTTTCTGCAACAGTGGTTGAACAGTTAATTTAGATTACATAAATTCATTAATGATAATATAATAACATGAGATAACAAGATCTATGTTAGAAACAAAATATAGCTTGTTTATTGAACTCTCTTTCTTTTTTTCAAAGGCTGAAGGGATTTGAAACATCTATCGATTATCCAAATCCCTTAATTTTGGTCTCCTCTAACATACAAAACATCATCTACATTGGGACCACTCTAAAATGATTATGACGTACCACTGAAAAGATCATCCTCAACTGAATTTTCATCGGAACCTACAGTAGTATTGGACGCTAACAGAACAATCGGCCACTTTCGGTACCAAATTCAATGATTCCTAAACAATATATCGCTCCACTATACAACCCTCTAGACGACTTCGGTTTTTGACATACCCTATCAAAATATGCATATACCATTCAACATGATACATCCATCTATATTGTACAGGACCTGAAAGTCGACTCTCTCTCACTAAGTGAATCATCAAATGAACCATCATATCAAATATTGTTGGCAGGAATAAGATTTCAAATTCAAATAATATGATGACAATTTCTTTTTCCATAGCTGGAAATATTGTCGGGTCTAAAACTTTTCTACATATAGCTTTGAAAAAGAAACAATGTTTGCTTATCATATGACGAACATTCTTGGGAAAAATGCAAAGAAAAGCTATAGGAATTAGATATGTCATCAAAACAGTGCATTCATGTGATTTCAAACCTTTTAACATCAAATCATTCATTGGCACAATGTTCTTGATATTTGAGGAATACCCCTCTGGAACCTTTACATCATTGAAGAAGTTGGAAAACTGGTATCTTTCATCCCTAGAAATAGTATAACCAGAAGGAGGAAGAAACATTCGATTTTCACCCTTCACAAGAGACAACTCTTCTCATATTCCCATGTCAACCATGTCCAACATTGCTTTAATTCCATCCTTTATTTCTCCAGGGGAATTTAGCAACATTTTGATAACACTGTCACATACATCATTTTCCGCATGTATCACATTATGAAAATGTCTGATGTACAAACAATTCCAGTATTGTAATTAAAAAAATGATATCTTTTTCCAACCGATTTTTGTAAGGTTTATTGAAAATCGTTTACCAAAAACAGTGTTAACATCTTTTAATTTCTCAAACAGCTGATCACCTATTAGTGGAGACGGTACTGCACGTTGTTATGAACTACCATTGAATGATGTCATCCAAGATCAGTACTTATGCCAATGAGGTAGATATCTATGATGTCCTAAAAACACAGATTTTGATGAATGTTTCATCCTAATTGATTCTATATATTCTTCTCACACGGGACAACCTTGATTTCTTTTAATTCTATATCCTGACAAAATTCTATTAATAGGTAAATCATTTATTGTCTCATACAACATCACTCTCAATGTGAAGTATTTCATTTTATAAGCATCATACAACCTAACACACGAATCCCACAATATCTTCAAATCCTCAATCAAAGGATCCAAATAGACATCAATATCGTTACATGATTGTTTTGGTCCTGATATAAGTATAGATAAAATGATGAATTTTTTCTTCATGCATAACCTGGGTGGGAAGTTATAATTTACCAACATAACAAGCCATGTACTATGAGTGGTAGTTTAAAAAAAGGATTTACTCCTTCTATAGATAATGCAAGATGAAGGTTTCTTGGCTCTTTTCCAAATTCAATATACTCATGATCAATTTTCTTCCATTGATGAGTGTCTACCGGATGACATAATTTACCCTCTTTATTTCTTTTATCTACATTCCATGTCAATTGTCTTGAAGTTTTGTCACTTATATATAGAAACCTATACCTTGCAATGACTGGAACATACCATAAAACTTTTGTAGGATTGGATTCATATTTCTTGTATCGATAAGAACCACACTTTGGCCATTATATAAGTGATTTTTTCTCCTTGCGAAACAATATACAGTCTTTCGAGCAGGCATGAATTCATTCAGAAATCACACACATCGAGCGTAGCATTCATTTAGATTTATATGTCTGGCTTGGGAGATTATTATCTTTAGGGAGCATGTCATTCAAGAGAGCAAGTAGTTCCATAAAACTGACATCACTCCATCTGTTGCCTGCTTTAATTTTATACATTTTCATTATAGCTTACAATGTTGTATACTTGGTTAAACCAGCATACAATGGAGTCTTTTCACAACTAATTAACTTCTCAAACAATTTTGGGAAATCATAGAGTTCATCTTCAATTGTCTTTTTCATTTCCTCAATATGATATTCATCATCATTGACATCTGTAATCACATCCTCCATATAGACTTCTTCATTATCCATATTTGTATTCATATCTGATGATCCATAAAACGCAGTTTTATCCTGGCCAGTAGCTACATTCGCTTTTTCTCCGTGTTTATTCCCACATTTATAACTCTGATCTATTCCATGACATATCAAATGTTCTTCCAACTCCTCTAGAGTAAGTATTCTAGAATAAAAACAATGTAAATAGAGACAAAGTATTTTAGATGGATCCTTTGCGTGATCCTTTGCAAATTTTATGAACTCTTTCTCTCCGTTCTTCTACTCTATTGTCAAACGATTAGCATCCATCCAATCTTTATTCATATTCATCCTATTTGAATCTCAAATATTAGTATATATGGTACATGTATAGAAAACAAGACTTCCAAATACATTAGAAGAGAACAAATTCTTTATAAAAATAAAGATTAATAGAGTGTAACCATTATTATTTATTCATCTTCATTAAATATAATTACTTTAGATTCATTATAGTTTCCTCAAATCACCCCATACCAAACACAAAAATAATCAAGAATGACACATCTACCACTCCTAGGTCTCTGACCTATATTCAACATCATCATGCCTAAATACCCATATACCCATATATACACATGTCACAAACACATAAAAAACCATATGCACATCAGAACCAAAGTACCAATATGGATTTCAATCAGCTTAATCGACTCATGTGGTGGTGTGTAAGAAATAATAAGTATATATAAAAAGTATATAGTCACACATAAACTCAAACTGGTGATACCAATCCAATAAACCCAAGGTATCATTCCATATATCAGAATACTCTGAAGGAGCCCATATGTGACAGTAGTCCCAAGTGGTGAAGGTTTCTAAGGAGGAAGGTGAACACACACCTATCGTGGTTCGAGGTCTAGTCACTAAGGTTCAATGTGGCCCGATACTCCTACAAGGGTTCATTCCATATTTCACAAACCAGGTACTGGTACCCTAGGATGTTAACCCACTACTGGTGGAAGTGAAACCATTCCTGATGATCATGCCAAGATGAAATGGAAACCAAGAGGGGGGAGTGGTTCAAAATACCTCAAGCAATATGGAGGAACATGGTATTTGAGAATAGGTTAGTGGATTTCAAGTTATCTTGACACCTATCCAATAGACTCCACAAGAGGTGATGGCCCCTGCAGGTGTTGCACTAGGTGAAACTCTCACCTGAGAAGCTGAGATCAATGAGGCCCTTCCCAGCCATGAAATAAACAAACTCCATGGTGGACTTCCTCTGGAATGGGATTCTACCTTTCCTTTCCTTTGGGATGGAAATTATATTAAAGTCACCCCAAAAAAAATGGATGGTGGCCGGGATCGAAGGTATTTTGTTCACTCCATAGAGATTCCCTTTGAAGAGAGTCATAGCTTCCAAAAACCATAGTCATAAGGAAGGAGGTATCACCATTGGACACCTTGGTAGTGATAAATTGATTGCAATATTGAACACTATCAATAACCTATTTATTGTTCCAAAATACCAATTTGTGTCTATTGGTGGGATCATAGTGTAGAAATCCATGCAACTAAATCTTCTAGGATAATTATATTATTTTTATAGGGTTTTTTGTGTTATTTCACAACAACAACAATGGAATTATGTTTTTTTTATTTCTATGGTGAGGAAGTACAATTTAACATGGGAACTAAGACCATGAGTATTACATATGAAGATAATAATGATGTACAAGATAGGGCTCTGGAATTGGATCTAGAGCTAGTAGCCATATTGAAGTGGTAGGATGATCTCTAATTGTGGTCCCTTGATTTTGAACATGTTCATAATCCCTTCTGGTTGGTAAGTTTCATAGGAGTGGGAGATGAAGATCAAAAGGGGCATGGGAAGGATGGGTAATGAAACTTGGGGGATGGTGAGGGAGTTATCACTGGATCAATAAGTATTTGGAGCTGGATGACAGGCTCAGAACCAAGGGAGACAGAACAAACAGTGCTCTGAAGGGGCCTAGCCACTATAGAGAAGGAGTCAGTAAGCCCAGCGAGGGAGGGCAGATATGGAGGTAGGGGTGGCAAGGCTAGAAAGCATGGTGGTCTGGGCATCATTCCATACAAGTGCACTACCAGACAAAGTCACATAGATTCATTAATGAAATAAGGGGGAACCCCTCGAAGAAAATAGGGTTCAAGCATTGGATGACCCAGAAATGTATCAGAACTGGATGGTTTTTTCCTTAAAGAAAAATGTTATCCTTCATTCCTTACATTACGGTGACATGGTGTTGGATCTAAGGGAATCGACGATACCTATGAGGAATCTAGTGAAACTAGAATCCATGTGGGAAGGATATTAAATTATTCATAAACATTACTCTGATAGTGTAATCTCATTGATCGCCATTGATGATGAGAATATCAATCCTTCCACAAATACACGGTTTCTCAAGAGATATTTTACATGAATAAACAATCCCTTTTAAAGAAAATCAACCCATGTCAAAAATTCCCCAATGAATCCACATTTTTATTTACAGTAAGAAAACTATACTAATAGAAAATCCTAGAATAATGGAGTTATGATAAAAGAAAAAATAAATATGTTATAGACACATATGTTCAAATATTATGTGAAATTATAAAAATACCCCATAAAACACAACTACATTAAAATTTCAAACAAAAATATGATATTGAATCATTCCTCAAATCATGATGATACTCGTGCCTTGATACCTGCACTGTGATGCGCCTGATCAACTTCATCACCAACAACTTCTCTAACAAGATAAAAAACTAGAATTAATCACCATAGGAACCTCATCACTCACTTCCAACCAAACATAACATTATAATATAATTAAATCAAAGAATTTATATTCTATAATTCAAACCACGCCTTCTCATAAAGGTTATTATTGGAATAATTTATATAACATATCCAGCCATACCACCATCAAATTGAACCATTTCTAAAATCTAGAATAAAAAAATACCAAATCACCTAAAAACCAAACGTAGTCATTAGAAAAAAGGAGATACCTTAGGAGGTATAGAAATATATTGGATAATCAGCCCCAAGAACCCCATCATAATATGTAATAAGAACACTCATGAATATACGATGAAGTAGAACCATCACCACCGGAGGAAATGAAACCTAGGGACAAAATAATTCAACACAAAATCCACTAGAACACCATTGATGGGCAAGCCTCACATCACAATACTCAAATTAAAAATGTTGTAATAGTTTGATATGATTTATAGAATAATATTTCTAGAACCATTAGAATAAGTTGGACCAAACTCGAGATTCGACTGGGGCATTATCCTAGAGAAAAATATGAAGAAGAAAGGGATGAATCATATAGACTACAACCATCAAAATATCAAATATCCATTAAATATATCATGAGAAATAAACATATGGTTATGTGTGATGGGAGAGTAGAACAATATTAAAAAATGATTTGGAAAACATGCCTTAAAGGGAGGTCCAGCAAAGTGATGTTCAGTGGGCGGAGGAGGACCGACAATGCGAAGCTAGAGGGCGTTGCGGGCAGCGGAGGTCCCGTAAAGCGAAGCTCGAGGGAGGCGGAGGTCTAGAAATGCGAAGCTCAGCGGGAGGTGGAGAGGAGTCGTAGCGTTCTAGTACCACTAAAAAATTAGGTCACGATAATATGAGGGTACTATGTGACTGAATTTATAAAAAAATGGACTATGGTTTTATCAGTGCTAACAAAGCTATGATAAAGACTACCTTTATCAGCGCTAAAATATTAAAGCTGATAAAGGTATCCTTTATCAGCGCGTTTTTTAGCTCTGATAATAGTCCACTTTATCAGTGAAAAAAATGTGCTGATAAATCATTCCTATATTAGCGCTAACATTTTAGCGCTGATACAGGGATTCGTTATCAGCACTTTTCTAGCACTGATAAAAGGTTTTTTTATCAGTGCTTTTTTAGCGTTGATACAGGGTTTCTTTATCAGCAGTTTTTTCTTAGCGATGATATAAGGTGGAGCTTCCCTTTCCCATTTTTGTAGTAGTGACCAAAAAGGAGAATGATGGAACCCACAAACCAACCAATAAATTCCAAGTTCTTTATTCACTAATAAAATTTTTTCATTGCATGTTAGATTAATATTTAAATTAATTTAAATTTCATAACCTTACTATATTAAAAAAACAATTAAAAATAACTAGTTTAGGTGAATTAAATTATGTGAGTGAAAATAAGAGAAAGTTCCTCAAGTGAGATGAACCTGGTCATCCATTATACTACACTAGGAAAATTAAATTGTGTTTTACATGCCATATGATAGGTGTGTGTCACATAAAAAAATGGAAATACATTCATCTCTACCCAAGTATATTTCTACAACACATATAACAAGAATATCCAGATATACTCAACAAAGACACACATTCTAGAGGTAAGTCACAACCATATTATACTTGCCTATGATTCCATAGAGAATATTCCACAATGCACTCACCTGAGAGAACACACTCCTGAATCTGATAGCATTAATGATGTCCATCCAATAGGTACTTTTTATTGGGTCTCTTCATGAGAAAGAGCATTCTAATAGTTTGAATGGAATAAAATACACAGATTAGGATCATTGGCAAGGCCATGGGGTGATACAAACAAATCAATCTGGATTAACCCTCTAAGTAGAGGATTGACTCCCATGTAGTTTTGGTCACGTAGATACCAAGAACTCCACCTAAGACATGAATATGAATAGAGGATCTCACTCTGGCCCTCTCACAGGGATTCCAAAAACTCTATCTAGGAATTACTGCTGAAAGAATCACTGTCCCAGGAGTAAAAAATGATTGCATACTAACCCTCATGGAAAAGATAATGGTAACAAACCCTAAATTTTTTTCAAATATATAGAGTACAAGGGCTCCAATACATATATAAAAGATTACACATTGTGAAGTAGGGGTCACACTCCATGTCCCTTGAACCCGGGTCCTGTCTGTGTAAATGGATCACCTCATTAAACTGTTTCCATGTAGTAGTACACACCATGTACGTATCCCATTTACTCTAACCATGTTCCAGTACGCGTCATCATCCAATGCATGTCTTCTCAAGTACTAGTACACAGCATAGCCTATGAACATCTTCCCATGTAAACAACCCATGTGATTCCTGAGTACATGCCAAGTGTCCCAAGTGATACAACATGCTATGTGAAAGGGGTTACATTCCATGTGATATTTAACTTCCTACGGAAACCCTAATTACAGCTCATATGGCCCCAAAAAACGTATAGATCAAGATTAAACATTGTGTTCTTCAGGATTTTTCATATTCCCATATCTACTCTCGCATTTGATGCAATGCCTCCAGATTTCGATCTATGGATCGTTTCACCATGAGATTGAAGATCCAAACTCATCCAATCATTTTTATTGATGACGAATGTATTATGCCATCAAATCTACTCAAAAAATGAATCAAATTTTCATTCTTTGTTGTGTGTTTAATAATGGTAAATTGGGTATCCGCTGTCATCTAAACTGCTTTTTCTCCATCATTACACCTCTGTTAGGCTATTCCATTCTTAGATCTGCGATATTGGATCATTGCACCAAGAAATGGGTGTGCAATGATCAATTGATCGAGAATGCTCGTGGTGAACGATAAATGGGGGAGAAAAGAAAAAGAACATATTGGAGTAACAAACCATGATCGATGTTCATGTTTATCTTGATCCATCATTATTAGAATGATAATCTGAATAATAAAATTAAAAATATATTCTCCCTTCAATAACACATAAAATAAACTCATCCCGCATAACGATCAAACCACAAACAAAAAATTTAATTGATTGATTCATGTTCATTGTGTAAATCAAGAATGGGGAAGAATAAAATAAAAACACATGCCCTAACCTGATTCAAATCGATCATTAATGAAGAATGGGGTTGTACCGTGTTTTTTGGTTAGATCCTTTGAATCTTTTTTGCATCGATCATTGATCGATGGTCCTATCACCATTCATCTGAGAGGATTCACTGAAGCTATCTCCAATGGCCCTCCAACGGTTCCACAATTGTACAACTAACCCTTGTATTTCTCCATAATAGTCTATTTAATGTCCATCAATCACTGCATCAACAAAAATGAAATAAAATAATTTATTATATAATTTTTTTCATTTCCACGCCTATGATGACTTGTCTAAAAATGACCCACGCCGAATAATGTTAAGTCACTCATAGGGTAAACCTCGTATTATGAACTCAATGGTACCATCATATTTCTGATTAGGGTACACGTTTTGATGTTATTACACTTTTTCTTGAAAACTGTGCATGTATGCTATTTAATATATTTCAAACATTTATTTTAGGAACAACGGCCTCAGAATCGGACAAACATCTCAGTGCCTAGTCTCAAAAATAATCTATATAGTATCCAAAAAAATAGTGCATGGAAAATCTAAGGCAATATATAATGCCACCACTAATGACAACTAAAAAAATATCTAATCAATAGAAAGTGTATGCAGTTGTATAAATAAATAATTACATTTCATAAGTAAATAGTTATCACATTATCAATTAATATTTATTTAACTATATAAACCATTGGGTTCCCATAGACACTCATACCTCAATCCCCGCTTCATCTCATGTCAGAGGCTGAATTATATCTGAGGGATATCATATCTTATAATTCCATTGTTATCATTCAATACCTACTCTAAAATATTTTGGAGCCTAATGTATGTCTAAGGAATATCATATCTCATAATTCCATTGATATCACTATTTAATTAATATATTAATTCAACTGTTACCATCCATACATCACATAATAGAATTTCCATGTTTCTATTCTTTAATTCTCAAATAAATGACCATGTTACCATTCATACCTTACAAATTAGAATAATCTTGTTCACATTCTCTATTTCACAATGAAATGGCCATGTTAACATTCATACCATACAAATTATAATGACCATATTCCCGTTATTTAAGTCACAACTAAATGACCATGTTACCATTATTATCACATAAATAATTCAATAATTAATTATCCACATCAATTCCATTACTAATTACACAATTAGTTAAACATAACAATTCCATTAGTTAATTCAAAATTTAACTAATCACATAAATAACATTATTTAATTCAAAAAAAAATTAATCACATAAAATACATTAATTAATACTAAAATTAATTAATCACTTATGTTCAATTAGTAAATTCAATAATTAATCAACCACACCAATTTTATTACTAATTCCATAATTAGTTAATAACATAAATCCCCTTAATTAATTTTCTAATTAATTGAGTACGTAAATCCCAATACTTAATTATTCAATTAATTAATCAATATCCACAAACTAAAAATCACAAAATTAATTCCATAATTAATTATCTCAATCACAATCTCAATAGATCATAATTATTTCCAGAATTAAATATCTCAATCCTAAATACTTATTATCTCATAATTAATTCAACAATTAATTATCTCAATCTAAAATTCCCAAATTCCCCAATTTCTGATCTCCTCAATTATTTAATTCAACAAATTAATTAATTCAATTAAGAACGTAATTTCTAAAATTGTAATTGAAATTATAAAATTACATTCTTGTTATTTAAGTAAATACATTGAGATTTGAATTATAGACAACCTACCTAAATTCGTTGATGAGCGATCACCCAACGAAAATCCTCATAATTTAAGAAGCACAACTATATAGAATGACATTCAAATTTAAAACCCTAAAAAAGATCAAATCAATCAAGACATATTAAATATAGATATATATCTACAATACTAGATCCAGATCCACAAAAAAATGTCTACATCAAATCAAAATAGGAAGAAAACCCCCTTTCTAGAATAGGATAAGAAATGATAAGGAATAGGAAACCAACCGAGGTAAGATCCTCTTACAGGGAGGGGTGAAGATCTTCAATCGAGGCATAAAATAACAAATTAAAAAGTTTTTATGTATTTTAATACATATCGGATTCTCCAAAATCATGAAATATTATCTTCGGTTAAATGGGGATCAAATAGGAGTTAAATGGGGGTTAAGGTGATTAAAAATCTAATGTTTTGGAGATTTAAAAATTCATGCATGGTTAGCTGGGAAGGGGAGCACAGATTCTCCTAAATGTGTACATAAATGTGAAACTCTATTATGGGGTTTCATTGTTTCTCATAATAGAGTGTACATATTGACAAACCATGTGTCGACTATGTAATTCCTCTCTATCCAAGGTTGTAGGGTTTTCTAGGCAGGGGTGCACGGTTACGGAAAACCATGATCCAACTATGCACTACCCTTCATCCCTTCAAATTTTCTCAATTTTTCACACAAACACACCCCTAGGTAAAACCCAACACAAATACACTGAAACAAGGTAAAAATAAATACCTGAAATTAAGACCAAGTCATCTTCAGGAAAGGTCAAGATCTTACAATCTCACCACCTTATAACATCTTATACTTGAGGTGAACTCCCAAGAATCTCTGAGATTCTGAGTCAAAAAGATTAGGAAAATGATCCCACATATCTTCTTTCCTTTCCCATGTCTCCTCCCACAAATTTCCATGTTTCCACAATACACAAACTATAGGCACCGTTTTTCTGCGCAACACATTCTCACTGTGATTCAACACACGTATTAGATTCTCTTCAACGAAAAAATCAATCTCAATCTCAAAATAATCGATATCGATCACATTAGAAGGGTTGGGGTGATACCAACATAGTTATGACAATTAGAAAACATCATACATATCACTGTATCTCTGTGGAAGATCCAATCTGTACGCCACTAGCCTTATTCTCTCCACCACCTCAAACGGTCCAAAAAACATGGGTGCCCACTTGCCTTGTCTCTGTATTCTATAGAGATTTAATCTAGGAAACACCCAAATGAACACATGATCAGCCACTGTAAAATCTTGGTGTCATTTATTTCTATCAGCATATGACTTCTATCTACTTTGGGTCATATCCATATATTTTAGAATCAACGATACATAACCTAATGTGTATTACACGAGACTCTGTCCCAATAAATTAGACTCACTTACCTCCATCCAGACTAGAGGTGGTCTTCATGTCCTTCTATAAAGATCCTCATATGGTTCCATCTATATAGTTTCCCAATAACTATTGGTATGGGTGAACTCCACTAGTGATAGGTGATTCTCCCAAGACCCACCAATGTTTATAACACAAGCTCAGAAGAAATACTCAAGGACTTGTATAGTATGCTCTGACCACCCATCTGTCAGTGTGTGTGGAAATTCATACTCAATAAAACCTACATACCAAGAACCTTCTACAATCCATATAATAATAGTGAAGTAAAACACAAGTTTCAGTCTAAAACAATATTCTGTGGCACCTCGTGCAGACAGACTATCACCCAAACATACAAATATCCCAATTGATCCACTGATAAAGTCTCCAATATATTCATGAAATTCACTACCTTTTTCAGTTTATCCACAATAACCAAAATAGAATTATTCTTCTAAGGAATCCTTGAGAGAACCACCACAATGTCTATGGTCACTTTGTTCCACTTAATTTCTATAATGGCCAACGAATGTAGTAAACCTATAGGTCATTAATGCTTGGCCTTCACCAAGTGATAGGTGTAGAATCATGTCAAAATACTTACTTTTTTTTCATTTCCAACCATAAAAATTATCTTTGTAGTTCACGGTGCATTTTGGTCACACTGGATGTACCACCCACTTCAAGGAAAAAAACTCACACATCAGCTTGTCTCACATTCTTTTAGGTACGACAACCTGATTCCTGACATAGATGACCTCATCCTCATCTATACTCTAATCAGAAGGTGACTCCCCACCTTCAAGGTTGTCCCTCAAGGTAAAACATTATAAATCCACATTCTGTCTATCTTAGATCTATCTCAAAAATTAATACTCCAATGAAAATATTACGAGAGTCATCTAACCCTAACTCTCCTAAACCCCAAACTGTATCTCGTCCTGTAAATCCATCATCTTCAACTCAGCACTAGACTGCTGAACCACTTGAGATTGTGACTTCATACTCAAAGAATCATAATCAATTCTCCCCTTTCTAGGAGTATATTCTAGCTAAAATTGTAATGGTTACATATACTCAACCCATCACTGTTATTGATGATTAAAGTCTCACTATGAAAATATGTACTTTAATCTCTTGTGATCAATATACACAATAAAAAATTTCCCAATAGATAATGTCCCCATCACATTGAAACATAAACCATTATATCCAACATGAGGTCATATGTAGGGTAGTTCAGTTCATGGGTCGTCAACTTCAAAGACCCATAAACCACAAATTGATCTCCATGCATCAACAAAAGTCCATTTAAAATCTTATAAGTGTCACAATACACTGTGTACTTCTCACATTTCTCTAGTAGGATCAATATTGGTACTGATGCCAAAATCTACTTCATCTCCTAGAAATAATTATCACAATCTTATGACCAATAAAACGTTATCCCTTTTTTGGCCAAGCCCATCAGCAATGCTTCCAATCGGTAAATGTCATGAATGAACCTATAATAATATTCAAAAAATCCTATAAATCTATGGATATCAAACATGCTCTTGAGATTCTCTCAAGAAACCACTGTATGAACCTCCTCTAGATTTACCAACACACATTCCTACGAGATGATGCTACCCATGAAGTGTACATGATTGATCCAAAAATTGTACTTAGATATCTAGATGTATAGCCAATGCTCTCTTAGTGTATTTACCATGATATCAAGATGTTTGTCATAATAATATTGTGTCTTGGAGTGCACCAAGATGTCTTCCACAAACACTACCACAAACTTATTTAGGTACAGATTGATGATTTTTTTCATTAAGTCCATAAACATTACTGGTGTGTTCTTCAACCAAAGAAATATTATGATGAAATCATATAGAACATACCTGCTTCTAAATTCATCCCTTAGTATATCAGATGTCTAAATTATCAGATTATGATACCCTAATCTCAGGTCAATCTTTGAGAACACACAAACTCCTCTCAACTGGTCAAATAGGTCATAGATACGGGGGAGAAGATACTAGTTCTTCACAGTCATCTTGTTCAACATTCAAAAATCAACACAGAAGCATAAACACTTATCATCCTTCTTTTCAAAAAACACTAGTGAACCCAAAGGAAACAAACTCAGATAAATAAATACCTTATCAACTAACTCCTCCAGCTGAGCCTTGACCTCTTGAATATCTTACAGTTCCATTCTATATGGTGGAATAAAAATCATCTCGTCCCCCGGTATGAGCTCAATGCTAAATTCCACATATCTCACAGGTGGAATCCCTGAGAAATATTAATTACACACATCCTAAATCCTATCCACTAAGTGTGGAATGACATCTCATTTTACACCTCCATTATTCAAAGATAAAATAGAAACTTGGGTTGTGATCTCTCCTATTTGATGAGTAATAGGACCTACTAGGAATGCCTCGATATCCCACTCTCCACATTGAATATATTTGTAACCCTTAGGAGATATAATGGTCACTCTCTTATGGTAGAAATCAATGTGGGGACAATATGATACTAACCAGTCCATACCGATAATTAGTTCAAATCCTCACATGTCTATGATATAAATATCCCATATAAATCGATACTACTCGACCTCAAAATAACATCCCTTGCAAAAAAAATGTCTCTTGACTGAACTCCATGAGGTGTGTTTGTCGTCAACACCCCACTTACGAACTCCATCACTAGGATCAAACCATTAACATTTTTTTGTAGAAATAAAGGAATGATAGGAACTGATATAAAATAAGGCACTAGATATCATAGAAGCTATAAAAATAGTACCTCTCACTATCAATTGTCCAGCCTTGATTTCCACAAGTGTATGGTGAATAGAATGGAATAGTCTTACCCCACTTCCACGTGATGAAGTCTAAGTCCCATGTGCTGCACTACTCTACTAATATAACCACTCTTACCCTTAAGCTCCACATACACTACCTTTGCCACATTTTCTAGTTGAACTCTAGATACAAAACTGATATGGTGCAGAATATCCTCTTCGTACACTCTGATTCTAACTAGCTATACCCTTACTACTCATCTAGCACTGGGTCCTGTAGAACTTTTGTAGATATCCCATCATTCTTCGAGACTGTAACTATATTGCTGGTTGAGATAAAAATATTCAAAAGTATCCTAATCTACCACACCGGTGATTGATCACTCGATTAAGGACCTATACGACTGATCCCTCTTTTTAGGTACTCTGTTTCCCACTGCCATAGTTGATGTTTTCATAGCAATTATTCCTACTCTCAGAAGTCGTACCTTCTAATAATCCAAATAGAACCACCTTTCCAACACTAGAATCCTCTTCAGGATACCCATATCTATGATATCCTTATTCAGCACCTCAGAAAACTCCTTTAACTGAAAATAGTTAACTTGGGACATAATGTCACATTTAATCCCATCCTAAAACTGTCTCGATGTAGTTATCTCATCCACTGCCAATGCTGGAGAAAAGTGTTGCAAATATGTAAAGTGTCCAACATAGTCTATCACATAAATACTCCCCCATGTCAACCTCATCAACTCAGCTACTCACTCCTACCTCAGTATCTCTTGATAGAAGTTCTCTAAAAACTTAACCAATAGTTCCTTCCATAACATACCATTAGCCTATATAGTCCACACCTGAGCAAACCACCAATGATTCACTGATCCTCGTATCATGAAAGGAACCAACCTGATCATACTCTCTACAAGAGTCTCAAAGCGGTCAGATATAGTCTCGTTGGACTCAACCCAGAAATCATCTCACTTAGGTCCACCCTCTCCAATAAAATCCGGAGGGTGTTGAATTTGTAACTCCATTTTTAGATCAAACATACTCTTCACAACCCACCCTAGGTCTCTTCCCATGAATTGCATGATGTGGGAAAATTTCTCTTGGAACTGCTCCCTAAATTCCTCACCGGACACAATTGGTGCCTTGGTTCATACTACTGGTAGATCATCTTCATCCATATCCTCATGTTATCCTCTTAATATGCACCTTCATAAATAAATATCTATACCATTACAAATACGTACTTTAGGACACCTTATACAAAATTAACACATTTAAGGTAAAATACAATATTCCAAAACAAGTCATTTCCCCAAACCCTACCGCATAGTCAAAAATGTGGTGTTATCACTAACCTTAATAATATTACTCCTTGGTCATAGATAACAAGGGTAAACACATTCTAATTTTTCAAGTTTCTCATTTAGACTCCCATTTATTCTCATCATACATCATTCTACAATATTTCTAAATTTCATGTTAGGTTCCATTTTCATTTCAATTTTACAAGCAAGGAAAAACAGTTTATGTTCAATAACTTACCCATAAACCATTTTTATATGTGTCCCTAAAATGATTCATGTCACAATAACCCTATGTTCCATGAATGATGCATGTAACTCAAATCTTGTGCCATACTGGTACATGAGTCAAAAATTAGAAAAAATTAACATCAATAATCACAACACACAACAAGTGTGTCACCCATGTTCAAATAATATTCAACTATAACAGAAAATAGGAATAACAACAATCCCACCCTGGGTACTTGGGTTCTCCCCCATACATGGGTCAGATACTCCCATGCATGAGATCATATCCAAGGCCCAACTCTTTATAGTTTCATGTCTACCTTTACCAAATAGTAATAAAAAATAAAAAATAAAATAAAAATGGACTCTGATACTACTTTGTAATGTCTTGACCCAAGTGCCACACATCAGTGCCTCTAGTCGGTCAGTCACATGACCTCAGGTGTGCCTCCCCGTATGCTAGAAAATACCAAATAGTAGTGAGGGTCTGAAATATCGATAATAGGGAGACTATACAACATTTTATCAGATTAAATACAGTAGAATAAAATAAGAAACAATAAATAAATAACATGTAATCATAACCTGAAATAACCGGTATCACGAGATGGCTAAAAGTGGAAATAAAATATCAAAACTAAAGAAGAAAATATTTCATGCTAATGTATGTGTCAAGTGTCTAAAATTAAACACAAAATAAATACTCTGATGACACCCATAATTGGGTCCCGAATCATTTCTAGTTCCCTCATCCATGCCTTATCCCTTATCATCCATATAACAATGAGCTTTTTCCCTTAACGTATCGAGAAAACACAATGTTATTTGGGTACCTATAAGGTAGGCTGAGTAGGGTGTGAGTACAGCTCAGTTTTCCACCACCAACAGTGTATAAAACAATATATAGTTAATAGAAAGTGTATGCAGTTGTATAAATACATAATTTAAATTCATAAGTAAATCATTATCACATTATCAATTAATCATTTTTTAACAACATGAACCCCCGAACTCTCATAGACACTCCTATCTTAATGCTTGATCTGGCTCATTCTGAAGCCTGAAGTATGTCTAATTGATTTCATATCTCATAATTCCATTTTTACCATTCAATACCTAATTTGTCTCATACTGGATCCAGATGTATGTCCGATGAATATCTTATCTCATAATGTCATTGATACCATTATTTAATTCATACTTGAATTGACATGTTACCATTCATACATCACACAATAGAATGACCATGTTCTCATTGTTTAATTCATAGCTAAATGAACATGTTACCATTCATAGCTTACACATTATAATGATCATGTTCTCATTCTTTATTTCACAACTAAATAACCATATTACCATTCATAACTTACAAATCAGAATGAACATGTTCTCATTATTTAATTGTAAACTAAATTTCCATGTTATCATTCATAGCACATAATTAATTCAACATTTAAACATCCAAAAAAATTCCATTACTAATTCAAAAATTATTTTAAAACAAAGATTCCATTATTTAATGCAGTAATTATCTAATCACATAAATAACATTAATTAATTCAAAAATTAATTAACCACATCATGTAAATTAATTAATTCTACAATTTATTAACATCTTAAATTATATTTGTCATTTAAAAAATTAACTAACCCCAAAAATTTCATTACTAATTAAAATATTAGTTTATCACATAAATATCGTTAATTAATTCACCAATTAATTGAGTACATCAATCACATTAATTAATTATTCAATTAATTAATCAATATCCACTAACTCAAAATTCCATAATTAATTCCACAATTAATTATCTCAATCACAAGCTCAATAGATCATAATTAATCACAAAATTAAATATTTCAATCATCAAATATCAATATCTCACAATTAATTCTACAATTAATTATGTCAATATATAATTTCCAAAATCACCAATTTCACATTTCTTTAATTAATTAATTAACAAATTAATTAATTCATTAAAAAATAAAATTCCCAAAAATCAATTAGAAATTATAATATAACATATAAATAATTTAAATAATGAATTTGGGATTTGGATTATAGACCAACTAACTCGATTCATTGACAAGCGTTCATCCAACAGAAATCCCCAAAATTTGAGCAGCACAACGACATAGAAGAAGATATGAATCTAAAAACCTAAATCAAGATTGAAAAAATAAATATCTCTTAAATCTATATATATATCTACAATAGTATATCTAGATAAAAAACAAGGTATATATCCAATCAAAATAAGAGTAACAAACCCTATCTAAAATTCGAGAAGAAAGGAGAAGGAATGAGAAACCAAGTGAGATAAGATCCTCTTACTAAGAATGGTGCATATATTTGATATAGTCTTTGAATCACAAATAATGGAGGTCATGAAGACTTTTAATCCATATAAGAGGCTCTAAAATCATGAAATATCATCTTGGTTCGAATAGGGGTCGAATAAAAGTTAAAATTGGGGTTTTAGTGATTAAAAATATAATTTTTGGGTTATTTAAAAGGTCGTGCATGGTTAGTTGGGAAGGGGTGAATGGTTTCCCCTAACTATGAGCCTAACCATGCGCCTCTATTATGGGGGTGCACAGTTTCTCCTAAGAGGGTGTATGGTTTTAAAAACTGTGCACTAACTATGAAATTACTCTGTCCACTGTTTCACAATTTGATGGGTTGGGGAACATTGATAGGCAGAACAATGCGACAACCATGAATTTATCTTCTCCCTTCAAATTTTCTAAAATATTCTCCAAAACAAACCCCAAGGTAAAACCCAACCAAAGTATTATCAAAAAATAAAAAAATAAATACCTGAAATTAATCTCGAGTCATCTTCAGGAAGGGTTGGGATCTTACACAAACATTTTCATTCACTCTCATGAAGTATTCATCAATGGATTCTTCATCTCTCATTATTATGTCATTATACTTACTATTCTAAATTTATATCTTTTCTTCCTTCACATTAGTATTCCCATTGAATATACTTTCCAACTTATCCCATATACTCTTTGAAGTTTTGAAACCCATCACCTTTATATAACCATTTTCTGATAAGGACATAGGAATATAATTTCTATCCTTTACAACAACTTCTATATTTATTTTATTAGAAAACAACATAAGAGAATCTATCTTAATAGGTGTAAAACCATTTTTCATAGCATCAATAACTTCTAGGCTAAAATATAGGAGATAAAGAATCATCTAATTTTTCCATCCATAATAATTTTTTCCATCAAACTTAGGAATTTCTATACTATTGATGGAATTGATATTATTCATGGTAAGGATTAATGAAGGTAAACTTACCTATGATACCAATTATAGTTTCAATGGATTAAATAACAACATAGATAGGGGTTGAATTAGTTGGTCACTTTTATAAGTTGCAATACCTTTAAAAAACATAACCCTTGAAACCTGTTAAAGTTTATATCCTTATTATCTTTTAGTAAATACCCATGCATGAAAATGTAGAATATCATGTAAATCACGTTTGATTTAAAAGGTTTTTCCTATATGTGAGAACCTATATATTTTACATAGCCACTCATGTGGGTCTATATAAATTCTCTATAATGAATAAGTGAATTCAACTTGTGCCAATTCCCGCTAGATAGAATCTATATCTCATTAGAAATTATTATACTATCTCCCATAACCTTACATATTTCATTAAAAAAAATTGAGCCAAAATAAAATAATTAAGATTTTCTTGAAACTTCTCCACAAATTCTCTATCTGGAATCCTCAATCCGATGTGGCAAGGCTTGAATCTCTTATTCCGATGGGGATGGGTTTAATGGACATAGTCCAATGAATTTAGTCAAATGGAAACATTACGATAAACTCATTCTCAATATATATTACTCAAAATATTCTCAAATTCTTAGATTGATATTCCTTAGTCCGGTAAATAAAACATTCATATGTCCAACCATAAAATGAGGTCCCAATCCAAAAAGATAACTATGACATGAATTCTACAGCGATCCACCTTATCCAATCACATAAAAAAGATGTAAAGTACAAATTTATTGTGCTTCTATTAATAGGAATACTTGAAAGAAAAAGGCAAGAAACTGGAAAACATTTCCTACTTATTTAAATTCAAAATCCTCAAGATCTACGCATATTTGATTTTGACATTTGAACACATAAACTCTTCACAAATCCATAGAAACATTATTGAGTCTTATTTGTAATTATTATTATCATACTTCCTAAATTTTCTTCGATATAATGGAAATTCATTATCTCGTTATGATGTAACTTACTTAGCTCATTGGTATGGAACTTCCTCAACTCATTATAATGGAACATCCTCATCTCATTCTGAATTTACTTTCCTCATCAGAGTTAGTCTGGTTAAATTTTTTCATAGAGTTAGTCTAATTGACATTTATTCTCAAAGACTATATTGATTGAATTTCCTTCTCAAAGTCATTATGATTGAATTTCTTCCTCAGAGTCAGTCTAATTGAATTTAGTCCTCATAGTTAGTATGATGGATCCTCCTTAGCTTTAGTCTGAAAGAATCCTCGTAATGATGGAATTCACATTACGATGGAAACTGCTTTTTGCAACTTTGAAATTCTTCAAACCTCACTATTTATAACTCATTCATACTTATAAAAACTTCTATGCTCGGTACTTCTGGATCTGATGCAAACTTTTTCTTGATTCCTATAACTAAGAAAATCATTATGATTCCTCCATTTATTCAAAAGAATTTATCATGGGAGTTTTCATGATTTATGATAACTTTAAGATTGGAAATGCAGCTTCTGACTTATATAAGAAATTATTATGACTTCTATTACTTTAAAAACCTTGTTTGTTTTCAGCCAAAACACAATATTAATGGTTTCACCTATTCTACCCCTTTTCTTCATAATTATTTTATCACAATTTTTATAGAAAATTTATGATATTTGAGAACTAAAAACTAGAAAATCATCATCTGGCTGAAGGTTAGAATGTTTAAAACTTTCTAACTCCTAACATCACTATCTTCATTCAAACTCTTCAACAAAATTTTGAATTTATAACCAACACTTAGTCGAATGAAAAATGAAATTCATGATAATGGATCAAAGAACAATGATGTGTATGGTCAACAACATAATTATTCTAACAACTTATCCGATTGGTTCTACACAGTTTGATAATTTGTGTTTGGTGTTGCCCAGTCTGATCATCTGTATCCAGAAAACAATGTTCTCTAAAACAAAACATTTCTCCCTGTTTATGATTAGATTTTATAATTTAGAAACGTTCACCAGTTTTTAAAAAACCATTATTTTTCAAAGTATTAGTTTTCTAAAAATAAAAAACTTTTTAAAAAAACATCACAAAGGTTATTCAGTATACCATACCATATTTTAAATGGAATGAAACCTATGTTCCCATTCATTCATACTTTGGTTTGGAAAGTGTTTTTTAAGGCCTATTTTAGGAAGAAACATTATCCTTGAGGTGTAGAATGTGACTTTATAGGATAACTCAATGAAACAATGGGATATTACCAATATGAACCCTTAAAAAAGTAATAGTGGAAAGAAACTCCATATTCCTTGAGAGAGAAAACATATCTAAAAGTGATAGTGGGATCGAGATAGAATTAGATGATGTTGAGACTCAAGGTACATAAGAATTTCCATAGGAACAGGTTCTATAAATCCCCATGTAAGAAGAAACAATTCTAGAGACACACGTAATGTGTGGGAGTACAAGAGAGGTTAGAGAACCAGAATGGTATAGTTTTCTTGTCACCATGGATGGTGACTAATTACTAGTTTATAATAATGATCCTATAACCTAAAAGGAAGCAGTACGTGGCATATATTTTTCCATGTGAAAATAATCCATCAATTCTAAAATGGATTCCATTTACAAAAATCAAGTCTATATTTTGGTAAATTTTACAATAGATGTAAAACCCATTGGTTGTAAGTGGGTATTCAATAATAAACTAGACATTGAAGGAAAACACAGTACCTATAATGTATGAATAGTTGTAAATGGATTGAAATAGCATCAGGAAATCAATTGGGGTAAAACCTTTTCACCAGTTGTAATGTTGAGATCCACCATAATTATACATGACATTGAGGATTATCGCGACTATGAGATTTGAGAAATGGATGTCAAAACTGCCTTAATTAATGGGAACCATTAGGAAGAAGTTGATATAAAACAACCTGAAGGGTTTGTGACTTCATTGGATGAAAATATACACAAATTGAAAAATTATCCATTTATAGATTAAATCAAGTATCTAGGATATGTAACATTAATTTTGATGAATCTATAATAGAATGTGGTTTCATAAAGAATGAGTGTGATCCTTGTGTCTACAAACAATTTAGTGGGATTGCATTGATTTTCTAAATAGTATATGTTTATAACATATTACTTATAGGAAATAAAATACCAGTCTTATAGTTTTTTAAGATGTGGATGAATAAATGATTCTCTATGAAGGACTTGGGAGAGACATCATATATATTTTGAATCAAGATCTATCATGATAGATCCAAAAAAATTTCTTAGTCTACGTCAAAGTAGAAACATTGATAATATACATAAGAGATTTGGTATTGAAAAAATCAAAGAAGGGATTGTTTCCAATGTCACAAGCCATTCATCCTTCCAGGAAACTGTTTTCTCAGATACATGGGGAAATAAATAGAATGGAAAGGATTTGATATGCATCAGTTATTGGCTCATTCATGTATATTATGATATGTACTAGGATAGATGTTTCCTATGCATCATGTTGAGTAAAAAGATATCAAGATGATCCAGTTGACCTCTATTAGATGGTAGTCAATATTATCATTAATTATTTGAGGTGTACTGAGGATACATTCCTATTTTATGGAGGATATGGGGAACCAGTCCTCAAAATATACAAAGATTTTATTTTTCAAACTTATCAAGATGACATGAAGTCAGAAACAAGATACATACTCACTTTGAATGGAGGTATTGTGAGCTGGGAGAGCTCAAAAAATGCTATGGTCATAGATTTTACAATAGAGTCCAAGTATATTGTGACTTCTGAGGTAGCTAAATAAGAATTATGGATGCAAAAAATCATCCAAGATCGTGAATTGGTAAATTATAGTAAATATCTTATTACACTCTATTGTTATAATATTGTAGTGGTGTCTATCGTAAAAGAGACAAGTACACATCGACGGACAAAGCATGTACTTTGGAAGTATCATCTATTGAGGGATTTTTTTAGGAGAGTTGATGTTTTAGTGAGTAGTATTTCTGAAGAAAAATATATCATACCCCTGGACTAAAATCTTGACTCACTATAAAAATGTTTTTTAAGTGAGTTCAATTGGACTAATAGTTGTAGGTAGTTGGATCTAGTCCTCATGGGAGTTTCTTAGAGTTGGTGTCCTAGGATTAGCTATTTGTAATTTAATTACAAGTATGTTCGATATATTGAATATTAATAAAACATATTATTACATATTGTCTATTGTTCTGTAAGAATCTATTGTAATAATGTCCTAGAGTGTATGCCACATTGATAAGGTCATAGCAGTTCTCTTTTATATTGAGAACCATGAAGTGTTATGATGATATTCTCAAAGAATGTTCTTCTCTTGGATATCATACTATGATGGGACACATAGTTCATAGACTGTTAAGTGAGAGCACTCATAATAGGATGAGTCTTAGTATCATGAAGTTATCACATGGTAATCACCAATATGGGATATTATGAGAAAGAATCACTGGTAGGAATTCCACATGTTTTGGTGTCATCAGATATTCCTATATACAAGCATGTGTAATGGTACATAGACATTAAAATTGTCATTAATGAATTTTATAACTCATGCACTTATATTTTATGATGAAAACCATGACAAAATATATTCATGGTATGTTAGGTTACATTGTTCTTGTCATGGTTCACATGTCAATAATGAATAAGGTAAATAAGGATGTATCACTTCTACATTTATGGAAGCTGATATCTCATCCATTTGATTAAATTAAAACCATAACATTAAATTCCATGTACATGGGGTAATGATGTGTTTATTTTAGATATTTAAAGAAAGATGTACCAAGAAAATAGGTTGGTGACAAAGATGTGCAACCTGCTTGATGAGATATTATATTATATACTGAGTGTTCATTTTTGCTTTTCATAATTTCATTTATATTGGGTTCCTTGACTCATTTCTAGATAGTAATTTTGGACTTTAGGCAAGCTCACTTGATGCCAATTAGAAAGAATCCTAGAGGGTCAAACACTAAGGGTTTCTGATGATCTTGATTAAATAAAATATGAATTTAATAAATTGAATAAATATTATTCTCAACACTGAGGTATAATTTTATTCATGTTTTATTGATCAAAAATATATATTGATTAATGAAATATTTAAAATAATTATTTATTTAGGTGTTTAATAAATAAAATAAGAGTTTGAATTGACCAAGACCATGTCTAATAAATAATATTAATTAAAAAGATGGTTAGATAATATTTTTTGATGCTCAAGTTGGAGCTCACCATAGAATAATAATAATAATATTATTATTATATGGAATGAGGTTTATTAAAGTTTTTAGTATTTTTTAAGGGCTATAATGTAATAAAATAAATATCCTAACCTAAAATCTACCTCTATAAATATCATGTTATGGCTATTGTGAATGGAATTGAAAATAGATAATTCTTTCAAATAATGAATTTTCATTTAACTCCTCTATCTCTCTCCCTCTCAAGAAAAATAAATGTTTGAGAGATTTATTCAAGATTAAATAATGAGTGATCATGAATGAACAATGCAATACATTTTATTCCCCACATAATAACATAAGGATCATTTAACATTGATTAGATATCAACGGAGCATGAGTGGATTTTCCCAAGAGGGGTTCTATTTGTGGATCATCACAACGCAATGAAAGAATCTTGAAAGGGTTTTTTCATATGATTAACATTATTAATGAAGAAATATTCCTAAGATAAGGTAATCATTTTTTATGACATTAAATAAATTAATTAAAAATTTGATGTTCACGATCCTCACTCTTGGTTTTGAGCATATAAACATTAAGTGAAATTTTAATATATTTCCCACCACCACATGATTCCACTACTCCCAGAACCATCATAAGGTGCCACTTTTCTAGATCTGTTGGCAGTATGGATATATCCAGGAGGAGATGTGGGAGCAGAAGTCTAATGTTCGAGCTTAATGGAAGTTGAGTAGTACGTACTTCCAATTCCAAGAAGTATGATCACTAGTCTCACGGCCATATCTCGATTAATTTCAATATATTGACTTTCCATTCAATATAGAGTTGAAGCAAGTACAATCAGGTGTTATCGCAGCTTGGTTAACACACAACCACTCATTATGTGATTTTAGATTTTATGATTTATTTTGCATTTATTATTATCACTGAATACACCAGTTAAACATGCTCACACTTGTTAAGGATGAATTAGTGGTGTCATACTAAATTTTATTACTCACACCTTGCATAAAAATATCGATGCACATTTAGACTTTCTATTTAGGGATTTGGATAAGGAAAAGGGACATATGGCTGATGGCTGAGAAAATTAGAATGGAGATGGTAGTATATTGAGATGGACTCTGGAGGACCCTGATGTTTTATTTATTTATTTATCTCCCTACTATTACTTTAGTTTTGATATCAACTTTAGAATCACATTTATTATTTCATGAAATGTGTCTCATCTTTTAGTTTCCACATAATTACTCTTATTGCTATTATATTGTTAATTATGTATTACTTGAATTATGACATGATACTATGGGTATAGTCTCCCCACTGATTGAATTAGACCCTCAATGCTAGTCAAAAACCTCTTGTGTGCAGGGAGGCATACCTGAGGTCTTGTAGCACTCCGGTTCGAACCCGACATTTCAGGTGAAGGAAATACAAAAACAACTAAAAAAGACTCCATAATACAAAAAATACAATTATTAGAAGTGGGTTTTTCATCTAGTGGATGTAGTTTAAACATTTTCCTAATTATTTTTCATTGGTTACTAAAGTATCCCTGTATTTCATATTCTCTAGTCATTTCACAGTAGTTTGAATCTTTTAGCGCTGGTTTTTTTTGTGATTTTTTTGAGAAGTTACCAATGATTTTCATTTTATTTAACGGTGATTTTTCAAAAAAACATAAATGTAAAATAGATAAGATGAACCTAAAAATGGATAAATATGTCATTGGATGTTAGGTTTATTGGTAGTTAATATTAACCACTTGTTATTATGATTCAAATTAATTTTTTTAACAGTGCTTCTTAAAAATCACCTCTCAATATTTTAAAAAATATATATTTTTTATAATTATTTAATAAAAAAATATAAATATAAAAACTATGACATGTAATAAATGAAAACATAAATTCATAATAATCCCATCATACATACATCATACATGATACATCCATAGTTATATACATATACAATCATAGTCATCATAACCTCAGTCAACTGATTACCTCAGTCAACCCATACCTCAATTATCAATATATACATATAAAATATGTCCAACAACAACCCATGCCCAATATATTCCGACCCCATGACCTATGTATCATCATTATACCTCCACATTATAACATAAATTTAAACATACCACATAATCTCATCAATTGTAATAAAAAATACAAAAATTAAAATTAAACATAATAAATCAGAATTATAATAGAATCATTGATAAATTTTAAATATACAAAAGAAACTAAGAACCATCCACACTACCTTATAAATAATATATTGAATCGAACGGTCAACCTATTTACTTCGGTTAACATCTATCACCTACAATAAAAACCATAACAATTAAGAAATGAAATGAAAAAGTCAAAAGAAATGGCATATATTTATAATGTTGCACAAAAAAAATTTATTTTGTTAATCAAATAGAAGACATTTTAACATAAAAAAAATAATATACCATGAAAAAAAAATTAAAACAAAAAATTTCTTATTTACAATATGATTCAACACATGAAACTAAAAAGGGATAAGTATATAAAAATCTAATTTATTTTTAAATTGATGTGTAATGTGCTTAAATTTTCCTTCATATTTTTTAAAAGAATTTGATATAAAATAAATAATATATTTTAAAACTAAATCAATGGGGGTTGTTCCACGGTTTCATGTCAATATTAGGTTTTTTTCTATGGTTTTTACCACTACATGAATGTTTTAGTGTTTTAAAACACTAAAAATGTGTTTTTTGGAATCTTAGGAAAACCATAAATCTGAATGATGTGTTATTAATTCATACATTTCAAAAACCATTCTATAATCATTATCCTCTAATTTCATTGCAATCCGATGATTTTTTCTAAGTCTTAACCCCCTGATGCACGCGTTTAAAGGCTACAATATCTTTAAAAACAATTTACTAAGACATTTGGACCACACTGCATGTCAAATTGATGTGTTTTCTACACATAAAAATAAAAAATAACACAATGGTGTTTTTATATTGATTTCACAAAAAATTTGAGGTTGTTTTCTATGTTTTTGATTGTTACATAAACATTTATGTGTTTTAAAACACTAAAAAACTATTTATGGGCATCCTTGAATAAAACTAACTTGAACTAACATTACATCGATTCCTAGATTTCTAAAATAATTAAATGGTCATTTTCCTCTGATTTTATGGTAATCTGATGTTGTTTGCCTAGTTTTGACCCCCCCAGTACACGTTTTTAAAGGATTCAATAAATTTAAAAACTATTTATCGATCAATTTTGACCACAAAACACACCAGATTGACATATTTTCTACAATTACATGTCCAAAATAACATAGCGGTGGTTTTACCATGATTTCACATCAATATGCAGTTTTTTTCTATGGTTTTGACTATTACATGCATATTTTAGTTTTCTAAAACACTAAAAACATGATATAGGAATCCTAGGAAAACCGTAAGTAAAAATGTTGTGTCATCAATTATTAAATTTAAAAAATAATTATTTGGTCATTTTACTATGATTTTATTGAAATTAGATGATGTTTTATTGATTTTGACCCCCTGATGCATGTTTTTAAAGGCTTCAATTCCTTGAAAAACTTTTTACTGACCCGTTCTGATAACACAACACATTATATTGATGTTTTTCCTATGTGTAAACAATAAAAATAAATAAAATATAGATATACCATGATTTTAGTTCAATTTGAGGACTTTTTCTATGGTTTTGACCATTACATTCATGTTTTAGTGTTTTAAAACACTAAAAACGTGTTTACATGTATTCTAGGAAAACTGTAACTTCAAATGATGTTTCGTTAGTTATTATATTTCAAAAATAAATATATAGTTGTTTTACTTTGATTTCATGGTAATTCAATGATTTTTTCCTAATTTTGACCCTCCATCACATGTTTTTAAAGGTTTCAATACCTTTAAAAAACTCTTTATTAATCCATTCTGACCACACCACAAGTCGGATTGACATGTTGTCAATGTTTATACACACAAATAACTCAACAGTAGTTTTCCCATGATTTCATGTCAATATGGATTAATTTTCTATGTTTTTACCATTACACACACATTTATGTGTTTTAAAAGACTAATAATCTATTTAAAGACATCCCAAGAAATTAGTAACTTAAAATGATGTTACGTCGGTTCCTATATTTCAAAAATAAATCTATGGTAATTTTTCTATGATTTCATGGAAATATGATAACAATTTCCAGGTTTTGACCTCCCCCCCCCCCCCCCGAAACATGTTTTTAAAGGCATCAGGGCCTTTAAAAACTATTTACCAAGCCATTCTGACCACACTTCAGATCAGATTGACATTACGCATACACTTCAAAAATAAAACAACGGTGGTTGTCCCATGATTTGACATAAATATGATGTTTTTTCTATGGCTTTGACTGTTACATGTTTTAGTGTTTTAATATACTACAAATGAACTTATAGAAATCCTAATAAAACCATTACTCAAAATGGCATGTCATCTATTAACAGATTTAAAAAATAGACCTATTGTTATTGAATTATGATTTCATGGAAAACGAATGATTTTTTCTTGGTTTTGAACCCCCACAACATGTTTTTAAAGGCTTTGTTACCTTTAAAAACAGTTTACTGAGCCATTCCAACTACAACGCACATCATATTGATGTGTTGTTAGTGAGTACATTTCAAAAATAACTAATAGGTATATTTACCCTGAATTTACATTTATATTAGGTCATTTTTTTTATTGTTAAACACACATTTTAGTGTTTTAAAACACAAAAAACACATTTATGAGCATCCTAGGAAAATAATAACTCAGAATGATTTTCTAGTGGTTCCTACATTTCAAAAAAAACTATGGTTGTTTTACTTCTATTTCATTGAAATATAATGATGTTTTCCTAGTTTTGACCCCCATATACATGTTTTTAAAGGCTTCATTATCTTTAAAAGTAGTTTACCGAGTCATTCCAGCCACAAAACATGTTAGATTGATTTTTTTTTCTATGCATAAATGTCAGAAATAACTCAATAGTTAATTTAGCATGATTTGACATCAATTTGAGTTATTTTTCTATGGTTTTCACCATAATATTATTGTTTTACTCTTTTAAAACACTAAAAATGTGTTTATAGGAATCCCAGGAAAACCATAAATCATAATGACATGTTATCAGTTCCTAAATTTCAAAAATTAATCTATAGTCATTTTTATATAATTTCATGGTAATCTAACAATTTTTTCCTGGTTTTGACCCTCTAACACGCATTTTTAAAGGCTTTGGGACCTTTAAAAATAGTTTTCCATCCATTCTGACCAAAATGCATATCAGATTGATGTGTTATCTATGAATAAACTTCATAAATAACTAAACAATGTTTTTCTTCATGACATCATGTTAATATGAGGTCTTTTTCTATTGTTTTGATTGTTACATGCATGTTTATGTGTTTTAAGCACTAAATACCCAAATATGAACATTCCAAAAAATTTGTAACACATAATGACATATTGTCAGGTCTAACATTTTAAAAATCAATAATTTTTTTTTTCCTATATGGTTTTATGGAAATATGATGAAATTTTCCTAGTTGTGACACCCCAACACAAATATTTAACGGCTTTGATGCCTTTTAATTTTATTTACTATGTTTTTTCAACCACACCACACATCAAAATGATTTTTTATCTATGATTATGTGTCAAAAATAATTCAATGGTGGTTTTCTTATGATTTCAAGTCAATCTGAGGTTCTTTTCTTTGGTTTGGAATGTTATACACATGTTTTATAGTTTAAAACTCTAAAAATACATTTATAATAATCCCAAGAAAACTGTATCCCGGAATAACATGTTGTTCGTTCTAATATTTCAAATAATATACATGGTTATTTTCCACAACATTCATCTCAATCCAACATCATTTTTGTAATTTTGACCCCCTATCATGCATTTTAAAGGATTTAGTACCTTTGAAAACTATTTACTGAGGCATTTTGACTGCACCACAAGTCTAATTGGTATTTTTTATATGAGTACATGTCAAAAATAATTCATTGGTTGTTTTATCATAATTACATGTCAACATGATATCGTTTTCTATGGTTTGAACCATTACACACATGTTTTGGTGTTTTAAAACACTAAAAATATAGTTACACTCATCTCAGGTAAACTATAACTCGAAATGATGTGTCATTTATTCCTACATTTGAAAAATCAATCCATAGTCATTTTCCTTTGATTTTATGTTGATATGGAATCAAATTCCTAATTTTGACCCCCCCCCCCCTCCCCCCACACACACATGTTTTTAAGGGTTTGGTACCATTACAAACTATTTACTATGTCAAAACTGAGAAAACGAGCTTGATTTATTTCCAAACTTAAGGATAACAATATATAATTAATTTTTTATTTCTTGGAATCAAACACACGTCAAACCAGTGAAAGATGTTGTCAGTATGACTCGAAGTGCATGTTTTCAATATAAAAGTGTCATTATTGTTTTATTTAAGGAACCTGTATGCATTCATTGAAAATGTGTGAATGATCTATGAAATTTAGAATTTACCTTGATAGGATAAGCTATAAGGCTAGAAATTTCCTTGGGAATCGTTTTTGTAATCCATTGAAATATAAAAACAAATTCATTTTCCGTTTTCTCTCACCATTGATCCTTTGTTTTCCTATAAGAGTCATGTTCTGTCACTTTTCCTTTCATCCTTGCTATTTATCTTTGTGATTCCCAATCAATATCTCTACTCGATCCCCCACTAGGTGTAGTAGTAACTGATGATGACTCTCTACGAAAGATAACTGATGGAGTAGGTCTAGAACCCATCCCCTGTACATGTCTGAGATAATCCTTCCCAAAAAAAATTGAAATTTCGTCATTCTGGGAAACAAATGATGATTTTGAAGGGTTAACATCCCATTTTTCTGGAATTTGAACCTGTTAATACAAAAAAAATTAAAAAATATTTTTTAAAATATTTGAACTTCATAATGTTATCTAATTAATAAATTTTTTATTACTGTGTATTGTTATTTCATTATTATAAAAACATAATATTGAAAAATAAATTATAACAACAAATAAGCCTTAAACCCAATTAAATGGGGTTGTCTAGATATATCAAACAGTGCTAAATTGGCATCGTTTTATCCATATATCCAGCTCCATTTTATTGGGTTTAATTATTTTTTTGTTATAATATATTTTTCATTATTTTTTTTATTGTAATGAAATAACATGAAATTATAATGACAAATACTTACTCAAACATATTTCGTAGGGTCATTTACAAAACTATCACCAGATTCCCTATACACTTTAAAGAACATCTATGTATAGCCAATAGAGTAACCTAATTCATTAGCCTTTATAAAAAATATAAACAAGTTAGAAAAAATTTAACTTATAATAAAATGATATAAATACAAATGAATAATAATCAACCCAAAATTATTCTTTTTTTAAGAAAACACTTAGAAACACTGATATGTAGATTGAATTATTTCTCAGGATTCATAGTATTTTTTTATAATTCCTACAAAAAATAGAAACATTAAAAAAATTATTTTATTTTTGTTATGTTATTATGATACTCTAAAATATGAAATTACTTCATGAGATGCATCTCTGTTAATATCGACAAATGAATTCCATTTCACATGATAAATTCATTCACACACATTCGCATACATCTATCATGAGCTCAAAGATATTTCATTAATCTCATGTCATAATATTCATTAAAAATCTCACTATTTCTTTCCTAATTTTTTCATAGTGCATGGGTGTGAAATAGAGCCTAGGACATCCAAATGAAAAAACATCTAGAAATAAAAAACATAATACTGTATAAGAATATCACAAAATTTTATTCATGTCATGTAAATTAGTTATCAAGGAATATTAAATTAAATTACCATCAATTAAGTATCAAAAACCTCATTTTTCCTAGTTGTAGGAATATGCCTCCAATATTTATAATTAATGAGAATTCTCATTGTATCACTAATAAGCTGCCTAATAATCTGCCCATAGATTCTGGAAACATCATCAGTAGGCACCCAAACTCATCAAATGGAATGATAATATTGAATTCGTTCAGGTCTCATACAACTTTCATGTTCATATTTATATATCATCAATTTTTTTTCCATTTGAAAAATGAATTAAAAAATTATTAAAATATATAGTTTTTTTACAGTGACAAACATACTAGTAATAGTAACTCACTGATATCCACTAGATGAAAGGATGACCAAATTCTCCACAGCTGGAGGTGAATTGGATGAAGGGATACTAAAAACATCTGGGGAATGGCTGGCTCGCTGATAGTCACAATTCCAACCGAATCACTCAGATCCACTGAAGCTGACGGTAGTTGTGGTGTGATCTGAGATGATAACCAACTAGGATTTTGAAATTTATTTATTCTCACCATTCTTGCAATTCAATTTGTTCAGATATATTAAATGTATAGAAAATTAAAAACTAATAAATTTTTACAAAAATAAAAAAGATAAACTAGAACAATGTATATATGTATGGACAACTTATCAATGAAAAATTGTAATATAATGTCATTAGAAAATTATACATTCAATTATCTTCATCTTCATTGTCTTAATTATTATAAACCTCCATTGTAATGAGTGATTCATTTTCAACCTCTATTGAATGTTCTATTGTTTCTATATTGTCAGTAAAAAATATTCAATGTTTTGTGGTTGATTAGGTTCACTGTCAAAAATTACAAATTGATCTTCACCACTCATATCATATAAGTATCTCTACTTTAAGTGTAAAAAACTCTTACTTTCATGTATTTCATCATCCACATAATAAACTATCTTCACATAGGAATCCAAGATAAAGGGATCATTCTCTACATGCTCATTGGTATGGATAAATAGAGAGAAGTTGATAGAATTATAATGTAATGAATCATTCATTATACCCATATCAATATTAACCCACTATCATTTGAATAAGACACCAAAAAACTAACCATGATCATCTAATTCAATTATATCATCAAAATTTCCATAATATCCCACCTTTGTAAGTGTAAATACATCACTATTTTTTTGTTTTTAAGTCTTCTTCCAAAAAAATTGCATGGAACCTAAAGCCATGAATATTGTAGGAATCAAATATCTTATAATTTCTTATAGGACCTCGAGAAAAAAAACATAAAAGAATTTGATATTTTATCTTGATTTTGAACATTGATTATCTATAAAAATATATATAATGTTTTAGTTTTAACAATGAAAAAATAACAACATGTCAATAATATTAATATGAGTATATACTTACTTGATGGGTGATCCATTGTAAAATATCCTAATTAACATCTTTTTTTAATTCCTTCTCATTTCAAGATCTACCCCTTAATCACTGATTTTTTTGACATCACAATTCTTCAATAAATGGATCTGTAATAAGACTACTGAGCAGTATATATCTATGTGCTTATTGAAACTCCAATTCATTTAGTGTAAAATTTTACCCCTTCCAATTGGTTATCCAATAATTGGAAATATTGATAACTAGTTTTCAAATTTTTAATTAGTGTAGATATCATCAAAACATTGACTACAATTTAATCTAGTCTCAATCCCATCCAAATACCTTGAATACAAGGTCAATCACTCTTTGGAAAAGTAACCATTAGCAATAAATCCTTTTGGTTGATATTTATTCACCATATATGATTTCAAATGACCTATGTACCTGATGAAAGAAATAAGAAACATATAAAAAAATTATGCAACAATTCAATAAAATTAAATTCATTAATGAAAATAAAAATAATATCATTGTACCTATCAATTGAATACATCAATTGATAATGTTCTGGTCATCCACGTTTAGCTTCTTCAACCAAATGAACAATCAAATGAATCATCATAGTGAATAATGAATGGGGAAATAACATCTACAATTATAAAAGTGTCAAAATAATTATTCTTGAAGTGTATCATGCTCAATTGGATTTAGATTTTTTCTACAAATATCTTTGAAAACGATACAATAGTTTATTTTTTAGTTAACATATTACAAAATTCCAATGAAAACAACTATTCCATAAAAATACTTGTTTTGTCACTTTTCAATCCATGTAATGTTCAATTTTTTTAGTCAATGCACATTGATATATTACTTGAATATACATCTTCCACTTTTAAATTCATTAATGTTTGAAGGAATACGACTTTCTCTTTATTTTTCATTGTAAAAATAGTCGAAGGATACTTTACATTCTAATTATTCCAAAAATCATTCATTATATTCCTTAACACCGAATTCTTATGAACATTAAGGTGATCCTTGGATTTACCCTTTTCATTAAGTAGTGTGAAAATTTCATTACCACATAATTTTTTCCCAATATACATTATGTCAAGATTATAACATATCAAATTAAACTCTTTATAAGGAATATTGAAAATTATTCACTTTATTTGTGTGGTCTAGATGATTCAAATATTTTTCCTTGTACCATTTTCCCCTTCTTTTAAATGATTATAGTTTCCAAATTCATCAATGTCACTCATTAATTGTCCCATGATTTCTAAACCTAATAACAGATTTAGTGGATTTCTCTGTTTATTATCTTCATTGAATTGTGTCTTGTTAAACCTAGATTTATGAGAAGAACTAATGAAATCAATGATAATACATAAAACATCATTTTCTTCTATGAGGTAATCGTTGATGAACAAAATTACAAACTAGACAAGACAAACAAGTATGAGTGTTTCAATCAGATGAATTCCCTAATCCAGGAATGTTAGTAATTGTCTATATTAAATTAGAAAGTATTTTTAATAGTTTTCTCATTGAAGCATCATATGTTTCAATTCCATCATCTCATAATTATCGCAATTATTTGTTTAGAGGTTGAAGGTATACATCAATTCCATTTCTAGGAATTTTATTTCTAGAAATAATCATCGAAATAAAAAAATAATATTTATTCATACACATCTGTGGAGGTAGATTATAAGGGATCAAAACAACTATCCAAATACTTTAATTAGTACCTAAAGTACAAAAGGGGTCAAAACCATCAAAATCCAATCCCAAACGTGAATCCTTAAGATTTGAAGAAAAATATAGATATAATGAATCAAAAATTTTCTATAATGTTGAATGATTTTGATGTCTCGTCAAGCCATCATTGCTATCTTGATCATGTCACCTCATTTAGTATTTAGTCTTATATGCCATGAATAATCTTTTCAAGAATCATATCATAGGAAAGTAATGAAATAATTTTGAATGAGTTTTATTATTTTTTTCGTGGGGTTGCATTGATTTATGCTCTAATTATTTTTCATTGACTTTCATCTACTTTTATAACATCTTATTAATTCTCCTTTGTCAGACTGTTTTCCCTAGTAAAGCATGAAACCATTATGGAATTCATGTATCTTTGTATAATATAGTCCAAGTTTATTTATGACTTTATCAATCTAATAGAATGATGCAAGGATCATAACATCACTAAATGCATCATGACAGAACTCTAAAATCATGTACATTTCATTGTCAATAATTTCACAGAGACTGTTTATATGATACAACTTAAGTAGAATAGAAAACATTGAATACTTATCACACCCTTCATACAGTTCATGTTGCATGTATTCAACTAATTCATAGAGCTCATTTTTTTGGTCATTGAACTTATTAAAAGGATTAAAATTCTTTGGTTCAATTGAAGGTTTTTTTGATCTGTTGAAATCATGGACATTATATCCTACAAAGACAAATGTTTCATTTATCAAATTTCAAACTGAATTCTCCTCTGGAGGGTCACTTTGTGTTTTTTTGATAGGATTATATTTTTATTGAATTTCCATAACAATATATTCACCATTCCAAATCCTACATACATATTGAGCAGAAATTGTTTCTATATAAAACGATCATATACTTCATTTCTATTTAACCATCACTTGAATTTTCAATCAGTACATACACATTTTATTCTACAATCCACTGATCATTTTTTAATTACATAATATTTTTTTTCAAACTCTTATCATAATGAGGTGTGTTTCGAGGTAATGTAATCCAACTTTTATCCATAGGTATTGGATTTTCACTCTTCTCTCTATATATTCATATATAAAGATATAAATGGTTAATCAAACAAGTACAATCAAAAGTAAACATCAATTAACTTCGTTAATCTTGGTCACATAATTTATCCTATAATTCTATAAATACAGTATATAAAATCATGGTGAACATACATGTACACTCACTATGTTCTTACTTAGAATGTATAATGCCAGTGTGGAAGAAGCATACTAAAACTTTAGTGAATAATCAATAATACCAAATGGTTTCCTATCCTCTAATCAATCATTATCCGAAACTCACTAAGGATTACTCACCAATAATTCACGAGGGATAAATGAATCATGCAGTTACAGACTATTTATAAACCCACAGACAAACAAGCATTCATCATATAAATGATTCATGATCCCCATTTATAATAGGCATTAATGATAGTATTGTGTATAGTATTATTAAGTGATAAAATTTATCATTTGATTGTACTATATGATATACTATACAATGATATAGCAAACCAATCCTACAATATTAAAATATTACACCTTACGATTGGGGATTCCACTCTCTGAGAAATAGGGGAGAGGGGTTGCCATTGAGGATCTCCATCAAGGAGCAGGGGGGTCATTGTGGTGTCATCATCAGGTAGCAAGCAAAGTTGGGGTCAATATGATCATAGGTGAGAGTGGGGAAAAGGGGTGGTCACCATTGATGATGAGGGGTGAGCCGTCAGGTGGAAGTGGGGGAAGGGGGAGAGGTATGTTGTCAGAGAGAAGGGGGTTAGTTTAATGGAGATGTGGGGTCATGGGTTAGAGGCAGTCACCTACATTGGGGAGAGGTGCGACCAAGGGGGAGGGGTAGTCGCCAGTGTCGGGGATAGGTTGGGTAGAGGGGTGGTAATCACTGGCGCCAAGGAGAGGCATGTTTGAGAGTGAGGGGAAGTCACTGGAATTAGGGAGAGTCACGATTGAGGGAGAGGTTCGGTCATCGATGTTGGGGGAGGGGCATGGTCGAGGGGGAGGGGTGGTCATCAACATCCTGGAGAGGTGGGGATGAGGGATCGGTGGGGGATAGGGGGAGGGAGGGAGTCAGTAGCACCGGGGAGAGTCATGATCAAGGTGGGGGTTGTCACCAGTGTTGGGGAGAGGCGAGGCCGAGAGGGAGGGGTGATTGCCGATGTCGAGGAGAGGTGCTCCCAAGGGGGAGGGGTAGTCGCCAACATTGGGGAGAGGCACGACCAAGGGAGAGGGGGGTTAGGGAATTGGGTGGAGGGGGTGGGGTTAGTTATTTTTTAAAAATATTAGCTGCGGTTTCATTGAAACCACCCGTATATTTAAAATATATTTAATAATGTTTTTTAGTAGTGATTATTAAAACATGCACTAATAAACATTCATTATGACCACTCATTTTTGTAGTGCTAGATTATATAGTTTGACTGAATCTTACCCTAAAAGTGATATATATAATTTTATTATCAATTCTATACCTTTAAAAGTCACCAAGAAATACCATCTCTCTAACCTCTGAAACAATTGGATTTCTCTCACTAGAATTTTTTCCAACTTTATGAATTTTCTTACCAATAGTATTTTTTATTAGTTTAAGGAATTTAAATGACTACAAGAATTATAACCCAAAGGAATTTATTTTTTACATTAAAGAACTTTATACACACCTAGATGTGAGATATTATGTACATGAACAACATCATATTATATATTCAAATGACATCAATGAATTTTAAAATGAAGTCATGGAATCCTTGTACAAATGTAACATCCCAAACTCGGATGTCACTCAATTGTGCTCCAAGCACGGTTGGCTACATGGCCTCAAGGACATCTTCCCAAATGTCAGAGGCATATTACTAGCAGTTTGGGACTAGGTGAGTCATTTGGGAGACTATACCCCCATTACCATAATTTATCACAATGGAAGTCAATCACATTAAATAGTGGAAGTAGATACAATAAGCATACAATAGATAAAATAGACAAGAAAGGAAAGAATATGTAACAAGCTAGAAGTGTCTCATATACTATGATGAAGATGATACATGTATCTAGAGAATATCCAAAATAGGTACATAGAAATAAAAAAAATGTATCTAAAATCAAAAACGACCGAAAAGTGACCCGTAGCATCACAAGACTCATCTTAGACCAATGCTCCCATGCTCTAAAAAAATGATCAACAAATAGTTTTATGGAGCTTTCCCCAACTATCACCTATAACTATATAATCGGTTTGGGTCCCAAAGGAGGCCCAAATAGGATGTGAGATAAACATCCTAGTAGGTTTCCACCTAAATATCTATACAGTTCTAAGAAGTACTACGAAATATGCTAAACATGTGAAACTAAGTAGTAATGTATGTGTGAAAGCCCAAGGAATATAACTATTGAAAACAAGTAATACTAAACAGCCCCTTGTGGATCCCTGCAAAAAGTTTTGTCCCCTAACAAGGCATCTACAAGCAATATAAACAAACAACAAAACCGTTCCACATAACCATCCATATCATGTCCACACATCCTTACCATTTAAAGAAAACTATATCAAAAACCCATGACCTTGTCCTACAAAAACAATCATATATCCCATAGTCATTTCATATAATGAAGTGTAGATCACGAAGGGCTAGATCTATAGTGCTGAAGACCAAGGCATCCTCTTCGAGTCTTAGGAGAATATCGATGGAAACATGGAATAGGCACTGGTTGGAATCCTAGGAGCATGTGTACAAACATTTCCTATGTGAGTCCAAGATATATGGATCCAAGGGGTAGCAAATCCAAAGGCATCTCATGGAATAAAGACCAAAGGTGCATAATCAGCCAAGGTGTCCACTACCGCATTCCAGATCCATGGAGATCCATTCCTGGAATCTATGTAAATCATCAATCATTCCATGCCTCAAAAATTTCAAACCATATGAGTCTACCCACTCATATAAACAATTACATTCAAAACAATTCAACGAGTATACCCACTCATTTAAACCATTCCATCTCATGAGTATACCCACTAATGTACTCCACTTTCATTTAATCATGTCACATGGATATACCCACCCACTTATCACCAATTTCCATTTGACACATCACATGGGTATACCTGTTGTACCCCACACTCTTTGATTTTCATGATCACAATCACTTTCATATGTGTTTAACAGTGTTTTTAAGTGTTGTGGATGATAGGCAAAAGATTGCCAAAGGATTGGCCCAAGAATGGACAAGAAATGGACTGAAATTCAGTCCACCGGCCAACCGGTGGCACACCAGCGGCCAGCCGGTGGCACCTGCACTCAAAGGGAAGCTACTGCCTCCCCACCGGTCGACCGGTGGCTCTGCCACCGGTCGACCTGTGGCACCCAGCCCAAATAGTGTTTGCTACTGTCTTTCCACCGGCCAGCCGGTGGCTCCTCACCGGTCGACCGGTGGAGCCTGGATCAAGACACTTCTTCTCTACCAAGGCACCGGCTAGCCGGTGGAGCTGTACCGGTCAGCCGGTGGCCCCTGGACAAGAATCCTATGCCTTTTTGCACACACCGGCCAGCCGGTGGGACTGTACCGGCCAGCCGGTGGAGCCAGTCAAACTAGCCGTTGCAGTTTGACCAGGCTGGCCCACTTGGCTCCCAACGGCTCTTTAAGCCTCTCCAACGGCTCCGAAGACTCTCCAAGGGTTCCATGCCTATAAATAAAGGCCAAGGAAGCCCCGGACACTTACCGGAACTATACGGAAGCCCACGGACACGTTGTTCATCATTTGGCGTACCTCCGGCGACTTCCTTCAAAGGAACCTCAATAGCTCCAACAACTTCCACATCCAAGGAGCTCCTTCAAAGAAGCTTGGAAGCGGCCTTCAACATCTCCATCCAATCAAAGGCGCCCAAGTCTTCCCAAATACGGGTTTTATTGTTTTACTTTTTATTGAGCTTTAAATTTGGGTTTGTGTCTACAAACCAAACTCTTTTCTTATCCCCTTTTTCTTTGGGTTCTCACACCACCACTAAGGTGTGAAGAGGTTCACAAGCTTTTCCTTTAAAAAGCTTGAGACACGGTGAGCTAGCCTTCACCCGTTAAAAAGGCTAGTGGGTTATTGCTTAACCATTAAAAGCATTGGGTTCTTGCTTAACCAATAAAAGCAAGCTGTAATAGGTCCTAGTGCTACCTCAAAGCCTAGTGGGTTTCTTGCTACAACCATTGAAAAGCAAGCGGTAGAATCTCTCAACGGTTGAGTTGGGAGCGGAGACGTAGGCCGGGTTTTGGCCGAACTCCGTTATCAATTTTGTGTGTCTTGCCTCCTTTATTTCCGCTGCATTCAACTTTGATTTTAAATTGTTAATCTTTTTTTTAAAAGGCAATTCACCCCCCCTCTTGCCATCTGTTCATTGGCTTTTTCTGATCTAACAATTGGTATCAGAGGACGTATTTGAATAATTCCCTAACCGGTTTCAAATTAAAGATCCTATTTTTTTTTATGGCTTCTACCGCTTCTTCCTCTCAATCCCCCGAAGGACATTCTTTGGATCGTGCTCCATTCTTTGATGGAGCCGATTATTCTTTTTGGAAAACCCGCATGACCACATTTCTTAAAAGCATTGGTTATCCTATTTTTAAAATTGTCATGCATGGTTTCACCCTTTCTTCTCCCGATGAATCTCAATGGACCCCCGCTGACATTGCAAATTTCGAGCTTGATGGCAAAGCCATGAATGCTCTACATTGTGGTCTTGACCGAAATGTTTTTGATCATATTTCTTCTTGCACATCTTCACATGATATTTGGAAATGTTTAGAGCTAACCCATGAAGGTACTAGCGAGGCTCCAAAGCAAGAACCCGCTCAAAAGCAAGAATCCGATGCAAAATCCTTACCCGCTTGCCCACTTCACAAGAAAAGGGCCAAAAAGAAGAAAAAGAAGAAGGCTTCAAAGGCAACATGGAGTGATAGCTCCTCCTTCTCATCCTTCTCCTCCTCCTCGAGCGACCAAGGTACAAAATGCCTAATGGCAAAACATGAGGTATCTTCCTCCTCTTCCTCCTCTTCCTCCTCTAGTTCTTCTAATTCCTTGAATCATTTATCCTATGAAGAACTCTCGCACGCAAGAGATCAATTGGAAAAAGGTTTTCATGCTCTATCTTCAAAATTTGTCGCTTTGAAAAAGAATTTCAAAAAACTTTCCTCCGAAAAAGACCAACTTCTCAAAGAGAAGGAGGAACTCTCCCTCAAAATCCAAAATTTTCCAAATGTTGATTCTATGGAATCAACCATCAAAGATCTAAGAGAGACCCTAGCCAAGTTCACCCAAGGTGAACAAAATTTGTCCAATCTCCTTGGTTCTCAACGTGTTTCTAGAACCACACATGGACTTGGCTACACCAATGTAGCTTCCTCCTCCCATGCTCCAACTGTTTTTGTAAGGGGGAGCTCTTGTTTTAAATTTTGTAATTATTGTAAAAAACCCGGGCACATGATATATGAATGTAATTGCAAAAACGCCCGGTATGGTAGGCCCAAATCGATTTTTTATTCGGATGGATTCTATAGGAGAAGACCCGCTACAAGGCAAGTGTGGATTGAAAAATCCCTCTTAGCGAGTCTCTCCGGGCCCAAAATTGTCTCTTTTCAAAATCCCTCTCCCCGGTGACTTTTTGTTTTTATTTAGGGGGAGTTAGGATCTTTTAAGTTTTTTTGTGATTTCAAAATTTTCGATTCCAACTTTCAATTTCAACACTTGGTATCAAAATTTTCATTTCAAAATTCAATTTTTGATTCAAAACTTTCAATTCAAACTGTTATTCAATTTTTGATTCAAAATTTTCATTTCAATTTCAAAAATCTCAATTGATTTTTCAATTCTCATATCTAGTTTTTCAAACCTTTTCCCTCAATCAAGTTTTATGCCCCATTCTATTTTGATAATCACAAAGGGGGAGAAATTTCTTGATTGATTGGGGGAGAATCTTTTCTCTCATGCTTAGTATCTATTTTCAATTTTTCATTTAAAGCATGCCTTTCATTTAAGTTTTTACTTTGCTTAGATAAGTGATTGTGATCATCAAAATAGGGGGAGATTGTTGTACCCCACACTCTTTGATTTTCATGATCACAATCACTTTCATATGTGTTTAACAGTGTTTTTAAGTGTTGTGGATGATAGGCAAAAGATTGCCAAAGGATTGGCCCAAGAATGGACAAGAAATGGACTGAAATTCAGTCCACCGGCCAACCGGTGGCACACCAGCGGCCAGCCGGTGGCACCTGCACTCAAAGGGAAGCTACTGCCTCCCCACCGGTCGACCGGTGGCTCTGCCACCGGTCGACCTGTGGCACCCAGCCCAAATAGTGTTTGCTACTGTCTTTCCACCGGCCAGCCGGTGGCTCCTCACCGGTCGACCGGTGGAGCCTGGATCAAGACACTTCTTCTCTACCAAGGCACCGGCTAGCCGGTGGAGCTGTACCGGTCAGCCGGTGGCCCCTGGACAAGAATCCTATGCCTTTTTGCACACACCGGCCAGCCGGTGGGACTGTACCGGCCAGCCGGTGGAGCCAGTCAATCTAGCCGTTGCAGTTTGACCAGGCTGGCCCACTTGGCTCCCAACGGCTCTTTAAGCCTCTCCAACGGCTCCGAAGACTCTCCAAGGGTTCCATGCCTATAAATAAAGGCCAAGGAAGCCCCGGACACTTACCAGAACTATACGGAAGCCCACAGACACGTTGTTCATCATTTGGCGTACCTCCGGCGACTTCCTTCAAAGGAACCTCAATAGCTCCAACAACTTCCACATCCAAGGAGCTCCTTCAAAGAAGCTTGGAAGCGGCCTTCAACATCTCCATCCAATCAAAGGCGCCCAAGTCTTCCCAAATACGGGTTTTATTGTTTTACTTTTTATTGAGCTTTAAATTTGGGTTTGTGTCTACAAACCAAACTCTTTTCTTATCCCCTTTTTCTTTGGGTTCTCACACCACCACTAAGGTGTGAAGAGGTTCACAAGCTTTTCCTTTAAAAATCTTGAGACACGGTGAGCTAGCCTTCACCCGTTAAAAAGGCTAGTGGGTTATTGCTTAACCATTAAAAGCATTGGGTTCTTGCTTAACCAATAAAAGCAAGCTGTAATAGGTCCTAGTGCTACCTCAAAGCCTAGTGGGTTTCTTGCTACAACCATTGAAAAGCAAGCGGTAGAATCTCTCAACGGTTGAGTTGGGAGCGGAGACGTAGGCCGGGTTTTGGCCGAACTCCGTTATCAATTTTGTGTGTCTTGCCTCCTTTATTTCCGCTGCATTCAACTTTGATTTTAAATTGTTAATCTTTTTTTTAAAAGGCAATTCACCCCCCCTCTTGCCATCTGTTCATTCGCTTTTCTTCCGACCCAACAATACCCACCCATTAATCACAATTACAAACAAAACTATTTAAGAAATCTAAAAACAGTCAATGAGTATACCCACTCATTTGAAAAGATCCATTTAAGTATTTAATAAAGTTAGGCATGGAATATTATAATAAAAAAAAGGTAAAGAGGCAAGATATCTCCTATGTATATAATTCGGCCTCATTTAAGAACAACTGAGCTTCCTTAAACTAGGAAAACTCGAGGTCACACCCCATGGGTAGTTCATCAAGGGTAAAAACCAAAGTAAAGCCACTCGCTACTTGCCTGCTGCATTGTCTGTATCTGAGTCTACCTGCTGAGTGCATCGATCATTACATTAACTTTACCAGTCATGTATTCAAGATTGATGTCAAAAGACAGTAGGTACTCCACCCACCTTTTTTCCTCATATTCAAATAATACTGAGTAAATATATACTTGAGGATTTTGTATTCTGTATACACAATAAACTGATTTCCCAATAAATAATGTCTCCAATAGTGAAAAGCATGAACAACTGCATCTAGTTCAAGATCCTGCAGAGGCTAATTCCTCTCACATGGCCTTAGAAATAGAGACTCATATGAAAAAACTCTATCCCCCAACATCAACACTACTCTCATCCCAATACATGATGTGTCACAATTAAGGATGGAACACTCAGTTCATCAACACCATAAAAACTACTATCATGTTTGTGAGAGTGAATGGAATAACCAGATACTCATATAGACCATAACTACTAAGAAATTTTGTATGAGGTATCTCTGTGGGTCAAATATGTACCTGGTGATATCCTAACCTTAGTTCAATTTTCATGAATACTCGAGATCCTAGAATATTATCAAACATTTCATCTATTTGTGGAAAGAGATATAGTTTTTTAACCATTAAATGATTCAAATTATGATAATCCCCAAATATCCTAAGAGTTATATCCACATTTTTTGAAAAAAGAACTATAAAACCACATAGAGAAGTATTAGGTCAGATAAACCCCTTTGTCTCCAAATACCCTATCTTCCACTTAAATTCTTACAACTCCATCGTAGCCACCTAGTAAGTAGAAATCTATACTGGTGCATCTCATAACACTAGTTCAATAGATAACTCAACCTATCTCTCGAGAGGTAAACTAGAAAATTCATCTGGGAACATGTCCGTGAAATGATCCACAATTAGAGGAATGTCTACCTAACTCACTCCCCGATCATCCAAAATACAAAATAGAAAACTAGGTTATCATTATTCCCAACACATATTGATATAGTCTATCACAGCTCGCTTGGACACCCCATTCACCCTTGTGAGTAAACACTACATCCTCTGGTGATGTGAATGTTACCCATAGGCGATAGTAGATAATGTAATATCGATAATATACTAAACAGTCCATCTTATGAATGCCGTCAAGCCCTATCATCTCAATGACATAAATATCTCAAATGAAGTGACACCCACCAACCTCAAGGGGGTACTCCCTGCACTAGATCACATCATCCATTCTGATTCCCAATAGTATTTCTAGCATTAAATTGCTTTCAAAATACCACAAAACAAGACCAAGGATTATCACCATATGTGCATATATGAAACTATGAGATACGCCTGTATCAAAAAGAGTAGATTCAATAGTAGAGGATACTAAGATCATTCCTCTCACTATAGACAGTATGAAACCTTGCTCCTTAGGGGTAGGTTGTATAAAATATAATTTTCCTATACCAAGACCCTGTGGAATAACCTCACTTCTCAGACTAGGTCCCCTTCAATGAATATGAGTAATTGGTGTATGGTTACCTCAGTAGAGACCACTATTTATGCAGCCTGATTGGCCTGCATTTCCCTAGATCCCTACTTGACACAGATCATAGAAACCTACTCTTGAACCTGACATCAGAGCTGACCCCCTACCACTCACAATTGCAGGGAAGGTCTTGCAAAACCATTGTATGTGGCCCATCCCTCCATAATCTCAGCACTCGAATGGGTCACAGTCACACTGATTCTTCATGTGTCCCCTCCTGCCACACTAGTGAAAAAACACCGACATACTAGCACTCATAACCTAACTGATGCTTATCTCATGGGAAGCATCAAAATAGTGCTTCCTTTCTGAATATGTAGAACCACTAGGTTGAGAAGAAACATTTCAATACTCTATATCCTCAAATTCCCTCAGGTTCCACTCTATAATTAGTGCCTGATTCACAATCTCAGTGATAGAGGTCAACCTGAACACGTTGAACTAGGATTTGATAGTATGTCAGAGGCCTTCCTCAATGCATCTCTCTCTCAACAGATCATCAGTAAGGTACATCAGTAAAAAATTATGCAACTCTGTAAAGTATGTTGAGTACTCTATAACCTTCACGGTGCCCTGCTCTAAACGCATGAACTCACTAGCTCACTCTGCCCATAATGTATTGGGGTAAAAGTAGTCAAGGAAGTATGTCTAGAAATCAGGCCAACCCATATCTCATAGCCTTTCATCCCGGTTCAGAACATACCACCATTACTTTACTAATCCATGTATCATATAAGGGGTGATCGTGAACCTCCTCTCAAGAGGTGTCTCTAGATGCTCGAAGATAGCTTGGGTGGTCTCAAACCACAAATCAGAAGCTTGTAGACCATCATCCCACAAAAAAGTGAATGGATGTTGCTGCTAAAACACCCATGTCCGCTCGACCATAGTCATGGTAGTCTACAGTTCTCCTTTAAAAGTATGCATATAGAAAAATAACCCCTCGTGGAACTATGACTTAGGAACTATGTCTGAAATAGTCTATTGTACAACAAAAAGCACTAAAAAGGATCCACTAGTATTTCATGGGCCACCACCTTCAAAGCATGGTCATCGCCACCCTATTGGCATACGATTGGAGGTCTTCATGGAGACATGACTCTACAATGCCAAACACTCTCCTTAGAAAGGAATGATATCTAAGTCGCTTCTCAAAAGAATAGGACAAGTCAAAACCCTCCTAAAAACAAGTCATAACAAACAACCTAATCCTAAATACATGATTGTATAAAGAACAACCACAACACAACTAGAAACAGTACCTCTCACCCAATCAAAATCTGGGTGTAGGTAAAGTCTCTATTTTCCATTTATTTTCATTTAACAGTCATTATATGATATGATTTAACCATTGGTCTACCAAGTTCTGAACCTTGAGGAACCATAACACCTCATGAACTAAAATTTGATGCCCATATAATCCACACACATCAAAATCACTTTAAATTTTTAATTTAAAAGGTACGTCATTTTCAATTTCATATGGGCCCATACAACTTATTAATTGGAAGATGATGTCACTTCTCTATCCTCTACACAAAGTCTATCAAAAAATACAGAACAACTATTAGAGCACCTATCACAATAGCATGCGTCAAATAATTCATCTTAAATGGAATGAAATGATGCATGATATGTGATTTCTAACAAGCGACTATATAGTGCATGAGATGGAATACCCTCATCTCATCACATTGAAAAAAATAGAACCCAATATTTCATCAATAGTATCAGCATAATTCATGTGTGTCTCCTAATGGTGAAATCAAATCAACTGTAATAGTCAAAACCAGAAAATTGGAATTTCATTTACGGTAATTAGGATTTTTCTTGTACACGGGTTAGCTATGCTCAAGAATATCTCATTAACAATTCCATTTTCCATCATATCCTTGTCTATTTTCTCCAAACATTAAATCAAACTAGAAAAGAAATTGTCTCTGATAACACTTTGTAACATCCTGAACTCGGATGCCACTCAATAGTTCCCCATGCTCGGTTGGCTACATGGCCTCAAGATAACTCCTCATATGCCAGATGCTTCCGACTAGTGGTGAAGGCCTAGTTGAGTTATTGGGGAGACTATTCCCTAATTAGCAGAGTATATCATAGTGGAAGTCAATCAAATTCAATAGCAGAAGTATGTACAACAAGTAGACAATAGATAAAATAGATAATTAAGATAGGAATATATAATAAGCCATAATTGTTTCATATACCATGATGCAGATGATACATGTATCTAGAAAACAACCAAAAAATATACATGTAAATAAAGTACAATACAAGTATCCAAAATCCAAAAAAGATCAAAAAGTGTCACAGTATCATCACAATACTCAGCTGGGTCTCATGCTCACATGCTCTAAAGAAATGATCAACAACTAGTGGTTGGGCGCTTTCCCATTCTATCTCCTGAAACCATATAATTTGTTTGGTTCCCCAAGGAGGCCCAAACAAGGTGTGAGATAAAAATCCTAGTATGTTTTCACCCTAAGATCTATACAATTCTAAGATGCACTATGAAATATTGGAAACAAGTACAAGTAATAAGTAATGTAAGTGTGAAAGCCCAAGGTATATAACCAATGCAAAAAAGTTATACCAAACAGCCTATTGTGGCTCCCTGCAACACGTGGCAGCTCCTAACAAAGATCCTGTAGGAAATATAAACAAATAACACAGCCTTGTAGTAAAACAATCCATATCTTGTCCACACAGCCTTACTCTATAAGGAAAACCATATCAAAAAACCCATGACCTTGTTGTACAAACATAGTCATATATCCCATGATCATGCAATATAATGAAGTGTAGACCATGAACAGCTGAATACAATGTATTTAAGACCAAGGCATCATCATCAAGTCCTTGTATCATCTCGATAGAAACTCAGTATAAGCACTGGTTGGAGTCCTAGAATCATCTGTACCAGAATGTCCTATGTGAGCCCAATCAAGCCGGATCTAATGGAAAACAATGGCTAAAACATACCACATAATTAAGACCCAAAGTGAATACTCAACCAAGGTGTGTACTACTGCGTTCCAAATCCATGGAGATCCGTCCTTGGAATCTATGTAAATCATCAACAATTCAATACATTTAACAATTTCCAACCATTTGAGTCTACCCACACATTTAAACAATTACATTCAAAACCATTCAACAAGTATACCTAGCCATTTAAACTATTACATCTCATGAGTATATCCACTCATGTACTCCACTTCCATTTAATCATGTCAGATGGTTATACCCACCGACTTATCACCAATTTCCATTTAACACATCACATGGATATACCGTCCCATTAATCATAATTACCAAAAACCCATTTAAGTAATCTAAAAGAAACTAACAAGTATACCAACTTGTTTAATAAGTTCCATTTAAGCATTTAATCAATTTAGGCATGAAATATTATGATAACACAAGACAAGGAGGCATGAAAGCTTTGACAAAGAAACTTTATGTGCATATTTTTTATCAAATAATGTGGATTTTTTTATTTTTTCAATGATAAAACCCCTGTATTTCAATGTTTTATTAAAATAAAAGGTAATTTGAATTTTATAATGATTATGAACAAAATTGAGAAAAGTGCATAGTTTTGGATTTTTGACAGATTTTTATCACAAGGGTATTTTTTTTCATTTATTAAAAAATATAAGTAAAAAATTACTGATTAATTTTTTGTTATAATACTTATTTTATTTCCTTCAACTTTATCGTTATGACCTAGAGATGATTTGACGATCTATTAGCCCAAAAAATTCATTGAATTTGAAAACTTTTCCGGGCGGACAACGTGGACCCCACCATTATAACAGATGCACAAATCGGTCTCCTCGCTTCTAATTTAGGTTATTCTACCTGGGATATCACTAGGACACATAGGAATGAATCTAAAACAATTTTGGGGGATTTTTTAAGTCATTTAGGTTTCCATTGATCTTTATACATTTGAAGGAAGCTTCTTGGAAATTTCAGCCATAAAAAGTCTTATTCAATGAAAATTTTATACCTCTTTAATACGACGTCTTAAGGAGCTGAAATTTGGTGGTTGAACGGAAAAAAATTTGGGAACAACTTTTATGAAGTATTCTATGTGTTAATCGACAATTAATTGTTCCAACAATGCACAAACTTTTAGGGGATATAATTCTGCCTATAAAAGGAGGCTCTCGCCTCCTTCCCAAATCTTCTGCTCGACACCAACAGCCAAAGAGTGTTCCCAATGCGTCATCGGAAGATTCTATACCTCTCTTCCCACCAGATGTTTTCATTTTATATTATTTTAATTTTAGTTTGGTATTATTTTTCAATTGTAATTCAAATTTTAGTTTTATTAATTTATGCCTTTGTGTTTCACCATCCACTTTTCTTCATTTTTTCCCTATATCTCTCTTCTCCTCCACCCACTCCACCATGTAATATATTACTCTCGTAAATGAGAGGATAACCCCAAGACTTGTCCATAGGGGAGGTGAAGGTGATCATGAATTTTTCTTAATGTTTAATTTTACGTTTGTAGATATATTTGAGTAGCATGCACGAGTAAGTCAAATGTCCCTGATGTTGTGATTTCCACTGATAACATGCAAATAAACCTATCCATATTATTTTATTTAATATTTTTCCTCTCTCAATTGGTTATTTATTCACACATTGGAGTTGAGATAATCAATAGATGAAACGGATTCAATTAAACCGGGTCCTTGAAGATAACACATTCTAGACAATGGTGTGTCACCAACTTGGATTAAAGGAGGAGGTGTAATTGAGAGTGCACAAACATTCAATGATATTCCATAATTTATAAATATAGAATAGTAGTTCAGACATGATATTTTTTGTTTGGGTTATCAAACTGAAAATAAAATATATAAAGGAGAATAATGATTGAATATTAACCAACCCCAAAAACCTAGTTCAATCTTATTAATTCATTCTATTTATACTTGAATCATAGTATAAATTTAGAATTATTTCATCACATGTCATTATTCTAAAAAGAACCAAAATGATTTTAATCACTTTCATCTAATAAAAAAACACAAAAATAGATAGATTAGGTGAATTAAATAAATTAATTTTACTACATTAAGAATGATCTCCAAGAGAGATGACCCTGGTCAGCCACTGTTCTGTACTAGGAAAAATATAATAACTTTTGTCCACACCCCACAACAGACGTGTGTCAAAACTAACGTTGTTTCTGGGGATCCAATCATTAGTTTATTTACTTTTTTCAATTTTCATACATTAGTTATATATCATTTTATTTAAAAAAACTAAAAAATAACTTCCATGATGTATTCAAATTTAGAATATTATGCATGGAAAAATTACTCACAGGTGCAGCATCAAAAACAAGAAGAAGATGAATATTTTAGAAGATATCAGATGCATGAACTTAGAAAAAGCATTGAACTACTATCCAGAAATGCTAAGAGAGAATTTGATTATGTTCATGAATTAATAGAGAAACCCAACCCCAATCCAGAGGAAGAACATGAGAATGTGGTGGTATAAATTTCACCACTTATATTTGAAATTGAAGAACCTGAGGAAGAAAGGGAGGAAGATGTATCTACTGAGTACAAGTGGGAGATCAAAAAAGTTTAGATGAATTATTGATTAAATATACAGAACTACCTAACTTACCCATACAGTTAAAAGAATAATATTCAGCACCACAAAAGAAAGAAACCACCAATGTGGTGGAATTTTATGTCAAGATGGAGGAGCCTGACTACCTACCTCCATCCTCAGAGAGTATACTCCAAGAGGCACTTACCACTAAGCCAGATATTTAAGCTGAACCGACATAGGGAGTTGAACCATTCATGGACTCTATACCTTATAATTTTATTGAATATGAATTCTACATCACTCCATGTGGTTTTGATTATACAGAATTAGACAACCTCAACTCTACCTTGGAGGACAAAGAAGAACCTCGATGTCAACATGATGAGGATCATATGGAGCTCCCTACAAACATTGAATATTTATTGAAGGATGTTCATGAAGTGATTCTAGAGTGTTTCCTTAAGGAAACCATGACAAATGATGTTTTGATGGTGAAGAATTTGATATTGATACATCATGTTTTAATATTATTCAAATTGAATTACAATATAACATTCCCATTCAGTATTATTTTGATGAAGCATACCTCGAATAACTAATGGACAGAGAAGAAGAGGTTGAACAATTATCAGCAATGAAAGGGGATGATTCATACTTCATCCTACCCCCACCATGAAAGCTATAACTCATTATAAATGGGGGATATGGTGTACTCTGTCCCAGAAGGATGAAGAAAATGTTGGGAAAAGCCACATGTGTTAATTCATATCAAAGAATATTTATCCCCCATCAGAATATGGATAACAACAGGTGCTGACCTCTAGAGGCAGTCAAAATTCTGGGACCACTTGGGGGACAATACCAAGATTTATCTTTACTTGATTTCTATGAATTAATATTTCAATTTATTTTCATTGAAATAATTTAGCATTTGTCCCCCTCCCTCTTTTATTTTGAGATTAAACGAAATGATCATTGTGATTAATTGAGTAATTTTCTTTTGTAGGATCATGTTGGTAGAAGGAAGCCCTAGACAGTACAGGGGAAGGACCATGTTTCATTGAAAAAGGGTGTTCAATTTTAGTTTTTTATCTTTTAAACTCTCCACATTTTTGTCCACAACATGTTTTTATCATTAAAGATAAAATTGCATTCCCACACTTAAATTCATGTTTTACTCGACTTATCAAAGAGACATGAGTTTCTTGGTAATCCTGTGATTCCATGATTTAGATTTCAATGTTTATATGATTAAATGATTGAAATGAATAATTGAGTTTTTAAAATGATGCATGGATAATGAAGTACTGACTCATGATTTGAAGCAATTAATTGATTCATGTAAATGAAATTTTTCTACCATCCGTCATGAATTGAATTTCTGAAGTTCATGTGAATTTATTTATTAGTCATCCCATGAGTGACTATTCAATGTTATATTTTCTATTCCCAAGAGGATTTATAGACCATGTACTTCCTATTTATTCTTGATCATATTTCTTGTATGATATTGGGACATGTAACCAAAAATAACATGTATTGAAACTTATCAATGATATGACTATGCAAAAACACATTTAAAATGATTGAGGCATCTTTTGGAGAGCCAATTTTCCTTAAGAGAACACCTTTAAATCAATAATTTTTTTATCCCATAGAGACCATTAATGGCATTTTTTGGAATGAGCCATGTTTCAAGCCATTTTTATACATTCCTACCCTCCTTTGAGTATTTGCATGATATTTCGAAGTTGAAGTGTGGGGTTAAAGGAAATCTTGGTGGACGGGATAATATACACTGTATGGAAGGATTGTGGGGGTATTATTGTGTTAATTGTAAAAGGTTGGGGAATCATTCATTATACACTATTTTTTCCCTTCTTGAATTAAAAAAATAACAAAAATGACAAAAATAACCAACAAAAAGAGAAAACAATGGGTTGTGATTTGCGAAAACCAAAAATAACCATTTTCTAGACTGATGACATTTTGATCGTTTGTGGTTAGATGATGGATGTGAGATTTGATATAATCATAACGTTCAGAAAATTAATAAAAAGTAAAAAAAATCAAGAGGGTGAGAAAATCATTAATTATGCTTACATGATCATAACCTTTTCTTGGAGTTTTGGGAATTAGGTGTTGCTACTTTGAAGGGGATAATTTCATTATATTTTTACTTTTGATATCATGCATTGTACTTAAGAGATTATCCTCTTGCTTGAGCCTTAATTTTTAAAGAATTAATTACTACCAACCTTAAAACTCTGAGTCTATAGAACCTTAATTCAAATGACTCATGATATTATGTGCGTTTTTTCTTTACCAATTGGAGAAAGTATTTCATTTACAAGCCCATGGCTAAGGAGCATGTTCTCATGATATGAGAAAATATCTACATGAATTGTATCATGAGTGATGAGTGAAAAGAATCAAATGTGAGGTAAATCATGACATGACATGTTTAATAATAATTAATCAATGATCCTGAATGAATGAAACGATAAGTTCAATCAATTTTCAAAGGGTAAAAGTAAAATATATGAATTATTAGTTTCTTTAAAAAATGGGAGATTAAATTGATATTTTATTAATATTTTTTAATGTTTGATTTCACATTGAATTTTCTTTTTTATTTTTTTCCTTGGAATTTAAATATTGGTTATATTGGTGTCCTCTGATTTCATTTTTTAGATTTTATACATAGGGAGAAGCATGGTTTAAGTGTGGGGGTATTTGACAGAGCAAATTTATGTGCATATTTTTAATCAAATAATGAGGATTTTCAATGTTATTCAATGATAAAACCCATGTATTTCAATGTTTTATTAAAATAATGGGTAATTTGATTTTTAGGATGATTATGAGAAAAATTGATAAAAGTGCATAATTTTGGATTTGTGAAAGAGTTTTACCATAAGGGTATTTTTGTCATTTCGTAAAAAATATAATTCCAAAATTCGTGATTTTTTTGGAATCCATGTATTATTTTATTCAAATTTTGCTTCAAGTAACAGATGCACAAATCAATCTCCTCACCTCCCATTTGGGTTATTAGACAAGGGATGTCACTAGTACAAATAATAATAACTCTAAAATTTTTTTTGGAGTATTTAATTCATTAAAGTTTCGATTGATCGTTATACATTTAAAGGAATCTTAATGGAAATTTCGGATATAAAAATCTTTATTCAATGAATATTTCTTAACTCCTAAATCCCTTGGATAAATGAGATGAAGTTTAGAGGGTGAATGGAAAAAATATTTATGAACAAATTTTATGAAGGGGTCCACGTGTGATTCAACCATTTAATGGGCCAACAACACACAACATTTTAGAAGACAAAATGTTGCCTATAAAAGGAGGCCCTTGACTCCTTCCCAAATCATCATCTCGACACCCACAACTAAGGAGGGATCCAATTAGGGCATGGGCTGATGCTTCTCCTATGTTTCCCCCTTATTTCTTATTTTAATTTTATTTTAATTTTATTGTTTTTATTAGTTTTCAATTGTAATTTAAATTTTAGTTTAATTGATCCATGTCTTTATGTTTCTCCATCCACTTTTCATCATTTCTTTACCTCTCTCTCTCTTCTCTTCCACCCACTCCACCAAGTAATATATTACCCTCGATAATGAGAGGTTGACCCTGATACTTGGGCTGGGGGGAGGTGATGGTGATCATGAATTTTCTTTAATGTTTAATTTTATGTTTGTAGATATATTTGAGTAGCATGTATAGGTAAGGCGAATTTCGCCGATGTTGTGACTGCCTCCGATGACATGCAAATCAACCTATCCCTATTATTTTATTTAATCATTCTTCCTTGTCTCTATTGTTTAGTTCTTAACATGTTGGAGTTGATCTAAATAATGGATGAAATGGCTTGGTTTGAATTGGGTCTTGGAAGATGACACATTCTAGGCAAAGGTGTGTCACCAACTTAGATTAAAGGAGGAGGTAGAATTAAGACTTTTCAAACATTCAATGATATTACACAACATATAAATATAGAATAGTAGTTAAAATATTAGATTTAATGTTTGTATAATCAAACTAAAATAAAAAATATAAAGTATAATAATGATTGAACTATTATCAAACCCCCAAAACTGAATACTTATTAATTCACTTCTAGAAATGGAGGTTTTCTCAATGCCTGTAGAGTACGTTTACCAACAGTTTAAGGAAACTATTGGTAAAATCTAGCTAAATCATCTTTTCCGAAAGTTTTTCAAAACCGTTGGAAAATGTATACTCTATACCAATGTTTTCCTTAAACCATTGGTATATAGAGGTTTAAATAATCCTTTACAAATGGTTTTTACAAACTGTTTGGAATGTTTTTCCCCAAATTCACAGATGATCGAACTCCCCCATTCTATGCGACTACAGCCCTACATAGAAGGGAGAATAGGGATTTTCCTTCCCCTATGACTGAAATCCTTCCATCTTTAATATTTATCAGTTCTTCACTTATATTATATAAGTTATACTGTATATACTATTTTGGTTTTATGTTTTAATTTGGTGAAGTGGATAAGCGGGATTTTGTTTACCGTACTGTGGAAATTCCTCATTCCAATCCATTTCCCAAATTTCATAGTTCTACACTTATAATTTGTAAGTGATACTTTCATTTTAATGTTCTACCTCTAATTTTTTGGTTTTCTATTTTGATTTGGTTGTGTATGAAATTTGTTTTTTGTTTGATTTGGGTGTCTTTGTTGGGCTTTGACAGTAAATGAAATTTGATTCAAAATGAATTATGTGTTAATATCATCAATAAATTTTCAGTTCTTAGAAGTATTGGTATTGCTGGGAATTTTGTCTTAATATCATTCATATTACACATGATTCACATCAGGGTAAGAATGTGTGATGATGTTGTTAAGATCATAGAGAAAACTCATACACTCTAGGTTGTTTATAGTGGCATGGTTAGTCATGAGTGATAATTGGATTCCAAAGATGAATGTACTAAAATAACTTTTGGGTCAATTAAATATGGTTCCCACTGTACATTGTATATTATGTCTGTTTCTTGGCCAATACTCACTTTTATGATGGTGGGCTGCTTTCACTAGCCATGCCGGCATGTGTATACATCCATAACAATGTTAGATAAGTCACAAGTTTAATTCAGTAATCTTTTTATAATTGACATACATTATTATTAATCACAATTTTAAAAATAAAAGTTTATATCTATACTTTATGAAACTAAAACTTTTTGCAAGCCATGAATAACCTATTTGTGTAGATGCCTAATCTTTTTCAACCCATGGGGCGCGCTTGACTTGAGAAACTAATTGGGCAATGAAATCTATGACCATAGAGGTTCCATGAATGATTTATTGGACATGAGTGAATGATTTGGTATTCCTGTAACACATAATGGGTCCTGAGGCAGGTGCCTCTATTTTAGATGCCTATAAAGGGGCCTTGAGGTCCTTTTTTACCAAAGGTTGTGTGAAACCATTGGTAAAACTCTTCCCTTTACCAATGGATTGATTAAATGACAAGGCAATGCACCTTTATTGATGATTTTGGATTTCAATTTATTGACATGACTCGCACTATTTCCATCGATGAACCAGATGATTGAGTTGTAGCTCAAGACGCTAGGTCAAATTTTAGAATTTATTGAATCTCTTGTATAGTACTACTTCCTAATAGTTGTAACTAAGTTTTTCTTCTTGAAACATTACTTACATTACCATCATTCTTTTTATGATGGTGTTATTATTTGGTTATGCTGATTTGGTTATTTTCATCCATTTCCAATATATTCCCATTTCTATCTTTCTTCCACTTTTTAACTAATAATATTAAAATTGTGCAACTTAGGTAATGAGGTAATAGTCTCCCCCAGACACAGAAAAGGTTCTCACTATTAGTTAATAACATTTGGAATTCGGGTAGATGTGGTTAAGGCTATTTGGCCATCTGGGTTTTGGTCACTAATGAGTGGAATCCTGGTTTGGGACATCACAATTCTTAGATATCCTTTTTATAGGTTTTTCTAATAAAATCCATACCTATAACTATTGAAGGTCCCTCTCTTAAATCAATTGGGACTTGATTTAATGAATACACCTACATCATTCAGAGTGTGTATCCTAGTACTTACCTTCAAACCACCATAAATCTTATGTTTCTTTATGTTTTTTTATCAAAATGGATTTTCTATATTATGTTTTTTGGGTTACACATTAGTTACATGTTTCTAATTACTTCCATATTTGTTTTCATTGCAGGAAATGACACCCATTGAAGAGATGCGGTAGAAAAATATGACAGAAAATAATCGTCACATGACACATATGGGAGTTCCTCCACTCATCAATGTTGTGAGTATTTTATTAAAAATATATATATTTCTATATCATATAATATCATGTGTTTACTTTTGTGTTAATTTTTTTTCAGGATCGACCCCCTAGACGAGTGATATCCGACGAGGAGCCTGATATTGCTCCCAGTACAGTGGCTCGTGGTAGGAGGGGGGTGGTGTCAGATTTAGACGATCATCCGGTGATTCTGGTACTGAGGCCGGTGGTACGGGGGCTAGTGGTGTGAGAGTTAGACGATCCACTGGTCGTACCCGATTGGACTACGCCCCTAACACAGACGTATCTTCTACGCCCCATTTTGATCCTGGTGTGTCTTTAGGGACACATGGGATATTTATGCCTCTAATTTTTACGCTACCAGTTGGCCAGATGTTTGTGCCATCATCTTTTTCTTCTGGTTCATTATATTCAAGGTATTATTTTCCACCTTCTTTGACCCCTACTCCAATATATGATGTGACTGAGGAGCATACACTGACGGACAATCCACATGTATAGGATATTCCTTCAGCTTCTACACATCCAGTGATTACAATTGATCCGAATACCACATGTATATTTATATAACTCTAACAAATTTTTATACCAAAATTTATTTTTATAATAACTTATACTGATATTTTTTTCTTTAAAAACAGATTCAACTACTGATAGGAGGTGGGGGGGGACCTACTTGGTTGCGTGCAGTATGGAACCACTAGACACAATGATGGTTGAAAACAATGATGAATGACAAATGATTGATAAATATGGGCAGGAATGTCAGGGTTTTTCTACGATGCTAGCCAAATACTCCGTCATCATTCTGGTCAGACCTCTCCCTTGGATACATCTTCCACACAAAGTCAAGGATAATACATGGGCACAAATATGGGTAAAAACTCTATTGGATTTAATGTATTATTTTTTTTATTTATATGAATTAATCTATTGGGTATCAGCTTCGGTTTAACTTCCCTGATGGTGAAGGAGCATGACCGGCACGTTTAAAGGATCTAGGAGAGCTTTGTAGAGGTTATAAGAATGAGCTATATGTTGGATGGCTTGATATAGTGGGCACGGAGTTGGAGACAGTACCTATCACAGATGACTTCCCGATAGAGAAATATTTCCAAATGATTACCCATTGTGCGACTATCAAATTTAAGGTATTAATCCCATTTGAGGTATTTAAATGACAATTTTCATATTTTTCATTAATATTATCTTATTTATTACTAAACATTATTTAGGAATCTTTATAAAGAAACAAAAAAAACGTTGATTCGATGAAATACCTCCACACTTTGGGGTGCACTACTATGTCAGATCATGAGAGGTAGCTGTTACGATATAGTTGTTTATGAATTTTCTTTAGGACTATCCCTTTTTATTGTTACCTACATAAATTATGTGATTTATTGAATATTTAATATATGATTATACTTTCACTTTATATTGTTCCATTTTCATTACAGATGAAAAAATTGAATATTGAAGGATGTCTCCATCGACAAAAATTGTTTTGCTCGAGTAGATGGAAAATGATGGAACTGCGGTTATTGAACCGATGCAACAAAATATTGTAAGTTTTAATTTGTTTATTTAAAAGTTTAATATATATTTTTAAATTCAATAATCTATTAATATTTTTAACAGGCTGATTTAGAGGCCCTTGATTCCCAAAATACTGACAATTTAGGGCCACATGATCATTTATATAGGGTTCTGGGAGATGAGCACTCTAGTCGATTATACTGCCCACCTGGTAAGAATATAGTCCTGACAAGGTAATGGTCCTATCTAGGTATCCATTGTAGTACCACCAAGTTGGAACATGTCAAAGAGCATGCAAGATAGACTGATAAAAGGGTCACAGAGTTGGAATAACGTGTTAAAACGAGGGAGAAAGAATTTTGGAAACTGATCAAAGCTTTATCGTCATCACTTCCACCAGAGGCCAGCATGGATTTTCAAACATATATTCCACCGATGGGTGTATAATCCTATGCACCATGTGGTAGATCTAGTGGCAGTTGAGATGATGACGTTCCTGGTGATGATGAGGATGCTGAAGAGGACGAGAGCGAGGATGAGGATGAGGATGAGGGTGAGGATGGGGCTGTGGGCGAGGATGGGTCCGAGGATGAGCATAGGTATGATGACGAGGATGATGACGAGGACAAAGATGGTGGTGAGTATGAGGCCGATGATGAATGTGGTGATGGTGATGGTGATTAGGGGCAGATTTATCCATTAGAAAAACGATACATGAGTCATATGTGACATGTACGAGTCAACCCCGCCTCAATCTGAGGCACAGTGTGGCTGGTATCACTCAAAGTGTCTCTCTTTTGTTTAAAATGGACACCCTTCTAAGTAAAAACAACTGCCATACGGAAAACTAAACAAATGTTTTTGGATTGTGTTGATACATTAGGAATACAATACATGGTTCATATGTGACGTGTACGACTCAATCCCAGCTCAATCCAAGGCAATTTGTGGCCGGTACAACTCAAAGTGTCTCACTTTTATTTGAAATGGACAACATTTTAAGTGAAAAAAAAACTGACATATGGAAAATGCACCAAACATATTTTAATTCTATTGATACTTTATCACAACGATCCATGTGACATTTTTGATATGTAAGATTCAACCCTGCATCAATCTGATGCATGGTGTGGCTAGTACCACTCAATGTGTCTCACTTTTATTTGAAATGGATCATATTTTAAGTGAAAACAACAACTGACATACCGAAAACCGATCAAACACATTCTGATTGTGTTGATACTTTAGGACAACAATACATTGGTCATTTTTGATGGGTACAAGTCAAAGCCTCCTCAACCAGAGGTTTCGTGTGACCACGATGGCCAAAAATGCACTACGCGTGTAGTAAATGGCCAAAATATGCATTTGACGGTCAAATGCATGCCGAAAGACATAGTAATGACTTGAAATCACATGAAAACACCCTAATTATTATTCATGAGGTGTAAGAGGAGACAGAACATCATTTCGACGTGCGGTTTGCACGACATGACTGAATATGTGTTTTCTAGGTGTTTGACGCGCTTGAAAAGAGTGCATGGGGTGGTCAAAACAGGCCGAACGACCTCGGAATTCCCTGAAATAGGATGACAAAAAAGAGTGGGTGAATTGTGAAATGGTCAGCTAGAAAAAACATCAATCAGAGGTGTCGTGTGACCGCGCTGGTCGAAATCACACTTTGCGTGTCGTAAATGGCTAAATCATGCATTCAACGGTCAAATGCATGAACAACGACTTCATAATGACATGAAATGACACTAAAACACCCTAATTACTATTTGAGAGGTGTAAGAGGAGACGACACGCCATTCAGATGCACGGTTTGCACGGCACAGCTGAATATGTGTTGTTTAGGAGTTTGGCGCGCTTGAAAAGCGTGCGTGGGGTGTCCAAAACCGGCCAAACGACCTCAAAATTCTATGAAATCAGACGAAAACAAACGTTTGGTGAATTGTGAAGTGGTCAGTTAGAAGGAACATCAATCAGAGCTGTCGTGTGACCGTGGTGGCCAAAAATGCACTCCGTGTGTCGTAAATGGCCAAAACATGTGTTTAACGGTCAAATGAATGATGAATGGCATCGTAATGACTTAAAATCACACCAAGACACCCTAATTGTTATTCTTGAGGTGTACGAGGATATGCCATGTCATTTGGATGCACGGTTTGTGCGATGTGGCTTAATATGTGTTTTTTAGGTGTTTGGTGGGCTTGAAAAGCAGGCATGGGGTGGTCAAAACCGACCTAACAACTTCAGAATACCATGAACTCGGACGGAAACAATGTTTGGGTGAATTGTGAAATGGTCGGCCAGAAAACACGTCAATCAGTGGTGTCGGATGACCGCGCTGGCCGAACACGCACTCCGCATATCGTAAATGTCCAAAACATGTGTTTAACGGTAAAATACATGCCGAATGACATCGAAATGACATAAAATCACAATAAAAACCCTAATTATTATTTGTGAGGTGTACGAGGAGACGACACATCATTCAGATGCGCGGTTTTCATTGCACAGCTGAATATGTATTTTTTAGGTGTTTGGCGTGCTTGAAAATCATGTGTGGGGTGGTCAAAATTAGCTGAACAACCTTAGAATGCCATGAAATCATACGAAAACAAAGGGTTTGTGAATTTTGAAATTTTCGGCCAGATGGTACATTAATCGTAGGTGTCGTTTGATCGCGCTAGCCAAAAACGCACTAGGCATGTTGTAAAAGGCCAAAACTTCTGTTTAACTGTCAAATGCATGGAAAATGACATCAGAATGACTTGAAATCTTTCAAAAACACCCTAATTATTATTTTTTAGGTGTATTAGGATATGTCACGTCATTCGAATGCGTGGTTTGCACGGAACGGTTGAATATGTGTTTTTTAGGTCTTTGGCGTGCTTGAAAAGCATGCGTGGGGTGGTCAAAACCGGCCGAACGACCTCGGAATGCCCTAAATTCAGACAAAAATAAAGGGTTGGTGAATTGTGAAATGTTCGGCCAGACGGCACTTCAATCGGAGGTGTCGTGTGACCACGGTGGCCGAAAACACACTCCACGTGTCGTAAATGGCCAAAACATGCGTTTAACAGTCAAATGCATGTCGAATGACATCTAAATGACTTGAAATCACATGAAAACAGCCTAATTATTATTCTTGAGGTGTATGAGGAGACTTCACGTAATTCGGACCTGTGTTTTGCGCGACAAGACTGAATATGTTTTTTTTAGGTGATTGGCGTGCTTGAAAAGCGTGCATGGGGTGGTCAATACTGGCTGAACAACCTCATAATCCCATGAAATCAGATGACAACAAATGGGGGGTGAATTGTGAAATGGTCGGTCATACGGTACATCAATCGGAGCTGTCGTGCTACCGCGGTGGCCGAAAACGCACATTGCATGTCGTAAAATGGCCAAAACATGTGTTTTACGGTCAAATATATACCGAACTATATTTGAATGACTTGAAATCACACGAAAACACCCTAATTTTTATTCTTGAGGTGTACGAAAAGATGGATGTCATTTGGAACCGCGGTTTGCGTGGCACAGCAGAATATGTGTTTTTTTAGGTGTTTGGCGCGCTTGAAAATCATGCATCGGGTGGTCAAAACATGTTTAATGACCTCAGAATTCAATTAAATTAGACAAAAAGAAACGTTGGGTGAATCATGAAATGGTCAGTCAGACGACACATCAATCATATGTGTCGTGTGACCGCGGAGGCCGAAAACGTACTACGCGTGTCGTAAATCGCCAAATCATGCGTTTAACGGTCAAATGCATACCTAATGACATCATAATGACTTGAAATCATACTAAAACACCCTAATTAATATTCATGAGGTGTGTGAGGAGACAAAATGTCATTCAGATGTGCGGTTCCCATGGCACTGCTGAATATGAGTTTTTTAGGTGTTTGGCATGCTTGAAAAGTGTTCACGGGGTAGTCAAAATGGGTTGAATGACCTCAGAATGCCATCAAATCATACAACAACAAAGGGTGGGTGAATTGTAAAAATTTTTGCTACATAGGATTCCAATTGGAGGTGTCGTGTGGCCACGGTGGTTGAAAACGCAATCTGCGTGTCGTAAATGGCCAAAACATGTGTTTTACAGTCAAATACATACCGAACGACAACAAAATGACTTTAAATCACACGAAAACAACCTAATTATTATTCTTGAGGTGTATGAAAAGACGATACATCATTAGGATGCACGGTTTGCGCGACAAAATAGAATATGGGTTTTTTAGGTGTTTGGCGTGCTTGAAAAATGTGTGTGGGGTGGTCGAAACCGGCCGAACAACCTCGGAATACCATGAAATCGGACGACAAAAAAGAGTGGGTTAATTTTTAAATCGTCATCTAGAGGACACATTAATCTAAGGTGTTGTGTGACAATGGTGGCTGAAAATGCACTCTGGACAACCCCCCCCCCCCCCCCCGAATAGCCCCCCTCACCCCCGGAGATCCCCCAGCACCCCTCAGACAGCTCCCCCCCCCCACCCCGGACAGCCCCCCACCCACCGGAAATCCCCCTCCCCCCATCCCGGAACAAACCCCATCCCGGACAACCCCACCCCCCACCCAAAGATCCATGGATAATTTGTGACGGGTACGAGTCAACCCCACCTCAATCCGAGGCACAGTGTGACAGGTATCATTCAAAGTGTGTCACTTTTGTGTGAAATGAACAACATTTTAAGTGAAAACAACAAATGACATACAGAAAATCTTCACAAGGCTACACATAGATTCTTGAAATTATGGGATAAAAAATAAAATATGGTCTATTGGTCATATGTTATTAGAAGAAAATATTCACAAGGCATAGATTGAAACGCAATGGGTCATAGTATATATAGAAAAACATGAATTATATTAGTAATGAGTCTCGACATCCCATCATGAACATGCACCAACACTCATGTTAAAATTCTCAATCACGGGTCATTCATTCTATACAATAACATACAATAAATAAATATCATATAGTGATTTCATATGAAACCTATGAACACTCAAGATTACCATATAACAAATTTGTCAACAAGGCTACACATCGATTCTTGAAAATTATGTTACAATGTCTCATTAAAATACCCCAATTGTGAGGAATAAATATGGTGACACCATAGCCCGATGGATAACCTCAATCCCATCTTCAAACAGTGGGTTCTAGGACAAAAAAAAGTCCATTTGAGAACCCAATACCAAAGACTTAATTGAATATTCATACCCACTACCCTAGATGGGGATTCATCTCGCATCACACCCAGGAGAGAAAATTACAATTATCCACATACCCCCTTATTCTAATTGAAAAGTCTATGAAAAACATGGAGGCTATTCTGGTAACCCATCTCATATGTCGAGATTGGATGATGTTTCGCACTAACACATCAGGAACAATTTATACATGGATACATAATAATTAGAGAAATATAAACATCCCATGTTCTTCCTATAACTCATCCTAGGTCTAAGCATATGACCACTACCATTTTCTATCTTATTAGTTTCATGTTCCTTGCCACTCTACCCATGTTTTTCTGTTGGTTTTAAGTCAATCAAACCAAGACCATGGCTAAACATCCCATGTTCTTCCTATAACATGTAGGGTTTTTCTCCTTTGTGTATTGGTGTTGTGGTTTAAGTGAGGAATGAATTCTAAATCTTGAATACTCTTATGTGTGTTGGTGTTGTGGTTTGACTAAGGAATGAATTATAAATTTTGAATACTCTTATGGGTGTTATTACATTTTCTATAACATGTAGGATTTTTATCTTATGGGTTCTATTGGATTTGAATTTCTAAATATCTAAATTTATAAATTCTGGAACGAATTCTAAATTTTGAATACATTCGATGGGGATTTTTTATTGGTGTTGTTGCAGGTCTGGAGAGGGTTTTTTGTGTTGTTCAGGTCTGGAGAGGGGAGAGGGGCCTGCTGCTGTGGAGCTGAACAATTGTATACCAACCGTTTCAAAACTGTTGTTATAGATACTATAATATTACTATACCATTGGTTATAACAAAACATTTGGTATAGCCTTATGGCTTGCCATATCCCCACTATACCAACGGTTTATAACCATTAGTGTAAGTGTAACACACATATACCAACGGTTTACAAACCTTTGGAATATGTTATACATTAACACACACATACCAACATTTTGTTGCAAACTTTTGGTATACCATTTATTTCGACACCTATACCAACTGTTTTCACAGAATAGTTGGTATAGGCCTACTGTCACCACTTAATTGGCCACAATTGAGGGAACCATTGCTATACTATATAGCAACATTTTTCGGGCCTTTAACAATGGTTTACAACCATTGGTAAAGTGTAAAATTCCAGTAGTGATTCATTCTATCTAGACATGCATCTAAGTATAAATTTAGAATTCTTGCTTCACATGTCATTATTTTTAAAAATAAAAAACCTTAAAATATTTTATTCACTATCATTTAATAAACAAAACCACAAAAAATGATAGAATATGTGAATTGGATAATGAAAGTGAACTACATTGAGAAGGATCCTCAAGAGAGACGACCATGGTCTGCCACTGTGCTGAACTAGGAAAAATATTATTATTTTTGTCCACACCCCAAGACAGGCGTGCATCAAAACAGAAGCTGTTTTTGAGGAGCCAATCATTATTTAATTTTCTTTTTCTATTTTCACAAATTATTTAGATTTCAATTCTTTTAAAAAACTAAAAAATAATTCCAGTATGTATTCAAAATCAGAATATTATGCATGGAAAAATTACTCACATGTGCAACAATAACCAGAAGAAGATGATGAATATTTTAGAAGAGATCAGGTGCATGAACATAGAAAAAACATTGAACAACTAACCAGAAAGGCTGATAATGATTTTGATTATGTTTGTGCATTAATGGAGCAACCCAACCCTAAGCTGGAGAAAGAACCTGAGAAAGCGGTAAAGGAAATTTCACCACTTATATTTGAAGTTGAATAACCTAAGGAGGAAAGGGAGGAAGATGTACCTACCGATCTACAAGTGGGAGATCAAAAACGTTTGTATTAATTATTTATTAAATGTGAGGAACTACCTGACCTCTCCATACAATACAAAGAAGAATATTCAACACCACAAAAGGAATAAACCACCCATGAGGTAGAATTTGAAGTCATGATGGTGGAGCCCAACTACTTGCCTCCATCCTCGGAGAGTCTACACCAAGGGGAACATACCACTGAGGCAGAGATTGAAGCTGAACCCACTCAAGGAGTTGAACCATTCATTGACTCTATCCCTTCTAATTTTATTGAATCTGAATTCTACATCACTCTTTGTGGTTTTGATTATATAGAATCAGAAAATCTCATCTATTCCTTGGAGGATGAAGAAGAACATAGATGTGCACATACTAAGGAACATATTGATTTCCATGGATATGTTGAGTTATTATTGATGGATGTTCATGAAGAGATAATAGTGGATTTCCATAAGGATACAATGACAAAATCTGCTTACTTTGATGGGGAATAATTTGATCTTGATAGTTCATGTTTTAATAATATTCAAATTGAATTACACTATGACTTTCCCAATGACTATTATTTTGATGAAGCAAGCCTCAAGGAACCAATGTAGATGTAATAAAAGGTTTTACAACTTGAAACCAAGAAAGAGGATGATTCATACTTCATCATACCCCCGCCATGTAAGATATACCTCATTGTTATGGGGCTGGGGATATGGTGTACTCTATCCCTGGATTATTAATCACCATGAATGATGAATGACTAGCTGGGAAAAGCTACAAGTAGTGGTTCAAATAAAAGAATCTTCATCCTCTATCATACTTTCTATAATAGTCGGTACTTCCCTCCAGAGGTAGTCAAAATTCTGGGCCGACTTAGGGAATAATACCAAGACTTATCATTACTTTCTATCTAGGAATTCGTATGTCAATTTATTTTCTTTGAAATAATTTAGCATGTGGCCCCATCCCTCTTTTAATTTTGAGCATAAATGAAATGATCATTGTGATTAATTGAGTAATTTACTTTTGTAGGATCAAAATGGTAGAAGGAGGCCCCAGACAGTGAATGAGAAGGACCAAGTTTAATGGAAAATTGTGTTCAATTTTAGTTTTTTATCATTTAAAATATCCACATTTTTGTCCACAACATGTTTTGAGCATTAAAGATAAAATTGCATACCCAAACTCGAATTCATGTTTTACTCGACATATCTAGGAGACATGAGTTTCCTAAGAATCGTCTGATTCCATGTTTTAGATTTAAATGTTGATATGATTAAATAATTGAATGTAATAATTTAATATTTAAAATGAATCACGGATATTGAAGTAATGACTCATGATTTGAAGGAATTAATTGATTCATTTAAATTAAATTTCCCTACCATCCTTCATGCTTTGAATTTTTGAAGTTCATGTGAATTGATTTATTATTCATTCCATGAGTAATTTTCTAATGTTATATTTCCCATTCCCGAGAAGATTTATAGACCAAGTACTTCCTATTTATTATTGATCATATTTCTTGAGTAATCATGGGACATGTAACCAACCATAACTTGTATTGAAACTTGTCAAATCTATGACTGTGCAAAAACACATTTAAAATGATTGAGGCATCATTTGAAAATCTAATTTTCCTTAAAAGACTACCTTTACATCAATACTTTTTTTAGCAAATAGATACCATGAATGACCTTTATAGGAATCATTCATGTTTCAAGACATTTTTATCCATTCTACCCTCCTGTGATTATTTTCATGATATTTTAAAGTTGAAGTGTGTGGGAAAGAGAATCATGGTGAATGAGTTGATATACAGTATAAGGAAAAAGTTTAGGGGTTTTATTGTGGTAATTGGAAAAGGTTGTGGAATCACTCATTATACTCTATTTTTCCACTCTTGAATTAAAAATGTAAAAATGACAAAAAGTACAAACAAAAAGAGAAAAAATGGGTTATGATTTGGGAAAACCCAAAATCACCATTTTCTAGACCAACGGTCTTATGAGCATATATAGTTAGGTGGTTTTTGTGAGGTATGATATAATCATAACTTTCTAAAAAAGAAAATAATGTACAAAATAAAAAAAATCAAGAGGGTGCACAAATCATTCATTATGCTTACTTGATCATAACATACTCTATGAGTTTTGGTAAGTGAGTGTTGCTACTATGAAGGGGATAATTTAATTATATTTTTATTTTTGATATCATGCACAGTACTTAATATATTAGCCTCCTCCTTGAGCCTTAATTTTTAAATTATAAAATTTTACCAACCATAAACCTCATAGTCAATATAACCTTAATTTCAAGTCCTCATGATTTTATGTGCATTTTTTCCTTACAAAGTTGAGAAAGTAGTTTATTTATAGGCATATGGATAAGGAGCATGTTCTCATGATATGAGCATAACTCTACTTGAAATGTATAATGAGTAATGAGAGAAAATAATCAAAAGTTAGGTAAATCATGACTTGGCATGTTTAATAATAATGAATCAAGGAGATTGAATGAATGAAAGGAGAAGTTCCATCAATTTTCAAATGGTAAAAGTAAAATATGTGAATGATTTGTTTCATTGAAAAATGGAAAATTAAATTGATATTTTTTAAAAAATTTGAATGTTTGATTTCACATTGAATTTTTTTTAATTTAATTGAATTGGAATTTGAATATTGGTAACATTGGTGTCCTCTAATTTCTATGTTGAGATTTTATGCTTGAGGACAAGCATGGTTTAAGTGTGGGGGTATTTGAGAGAGCAAATTTATGTTCATATTTTTGATCAAATAAATAGGATTTTTTTTATTTTATTCAATGATAAAACCCTTTTATTTTAAATTTTTTTTAAATAATGGGTAATTTTAATTTTAGAATGATTATGAGGAAAATTGAGAAAATAGCCTAATTTTAGATTTTTGACAGATTTTTACTACAAAGGTATTTTTGTAATTTAAAAAAATATATAATTCCAAAATTCATGATTATTTTTCATTGAATAATGATTTTATTTCATTTAACTTTATCTTAAGGACATAGATTTGATTCAAAGATCTATTAGTCCAAAAAATTCATTGAAGTTGGAAATTTTTCTAGGAAAATTGAATGGACCCCACCATTATAATGGATAACAAATCAGTCTCCTCACCTCATATTTAAGTGATTCCACCTAGGATAGAACTAGGACACATAGGGACGCATTTTAAACAAATTTGGGGGGACCTTTAAGTCATTAAGGTTTCCATTGATCGTTATGAATTTGAAGACAACTACCTGGAAATTTTGTCCATAAAAAGTCTTATACAATGAAGCTTCCATAACTCTTTAATCCTTTTGCTAAATGAGCTCATATTTGGAGGGTGAATGGAAACCACATTATTAAATAACTTTTATTCAGGGTTCCAAACATTAATCTAACATTTAATATGCCAGAAATGTGAAAACATTCATAGGAATGAATTATTCCTATAAAAGGAGGCCCTCTCCTTCTTCCCAAATCCTCAGCTTGACACCCACAACTTCGGAGGGTTCCAACCAGGGCACAAGAAACTTCTTCTCCACTTTTCCCCTAATTTATTCTTTATATTTTATTTTAATTTTATTTTTGTATTATTTTTTCAGTTGTAATTCAAATTTTAGTTTTATTAATCCATGCCTTTGTGTTTCTCCATCCAATTTTCTTCATTTCTTTCCCTCTCTCTCTTATCTTCCACCCACTCCACTGAGTAATATCTTACTCTCAGAAATGATAGGAGGACCCAGAGACATGGCCATGGGGGAGGTGAAGGTGATCATCAATTTTCTATAATGTTTAATTTTTTCTTTGTAGATATATTTGACTAGAACGCACATGTAAGGGGAATGTCTTCGATGTTGTGACTGACTCTAATGACATGCAACTAAACCTATCCCTATTATTTTAATTAATCATTTTTCCTCACCCTATTGGTTAGTTCTTCCCATTTTGGATTTGAGATAATCAATTTATGAAATGGATTTTATGGAACTGGGTCCTGGAAGATGAAACATTCTAGAAAAAGGCATGTCACCAACTTGGATTAAAGGAGGAGGTGGAATTTAGAGTGATCAAACATTCAATGATATTCCACAATTTATAATTAAATAATAGTAGTTCAAACATGAGATTTCATGTTTGGATTATCAATCTAAAAGAAATCATATAAAGGATTATAATGATTAAACATTTATCCAACGCCCAAAACCATGTTATTTCTTATTAATTCATTCTGTTTAGACTTTCATCTTAGTATAAATTTAGAATTCATGATTCAAATGTCATTATTTTAAATAATAAAAAACCAAAAAAGATTTTCATCACTTTAATTCAAAGAAAAACCACAAAAAGATATATAATCGGTGAATTAGACAATGTAATTGAACTACATTGAGAAGGATCTTCTAGAGAGATGACTTTGGTCAGCCACTATGTTGCACTAGGAAAAATATAATTATTTTCCTCCACACCCCACGATAGTCATGCATCAAAACTAATATTGTTTCCAAGGAGACAATCATTAGTTTATTTAATTTTTCTATTTTCACATCTTAGTTAGATTTCATTTTGTTTAAAAAAACTAAAAAATAGACTTACATGATGTATTCAAATTCTGAATATTATGCATGGAAAAATTACTCACAAGTGCAACAACAACAATAAGAGGAAGATAAATATTTTACAATAGATTAGGTGCATGAACATAGAGAAAGAATTGAACAATTAACCAGAAATTCTGATAGAGCTTTTGATTATATTCTGCATTAATGGAGTAACCCAAACCTAAGCCAAAGGAATAACCAGAAAATGTGTTGGAAGAAATTTCACCACTTTTATTTGAAATTGAAGAACCTGAGGAGTCAAGGGAGGATGACTTACCTGGTGAGCTAAAAGTGGGAGATCAAAAAAATTTGTATGAATTTTTCATTAAATGTGAGAAATTACCTAACCTCCCCATATAATAAAAAAAAGAAGATTCATCACCACTGAAGGAAGAAACCACCCATGTGGTAGAATTTGAATTCAATGTGGAGAAGCCCGACTACCTACCTCCTTCCTCAGAGAGTCTACTCCAAGATGTATTTACCACTGAGGTAGAGATTGAAGATGAATTGAATCAGGGAGTTGAACCATTCATTGTCTCTATCCCTCTTAATTTTATTGAATCTGAATTCTACATCACTACTTGTGGTTTTGATTATACATATTCTGACAATCTCAGCGATGCCTTGGAGATGAATAAGAACTAGGATGTGCACATGTTGAGGAACATATGGAGCTCCCAGGACATGTTGAATATTTATTGAAGGTTGTTCATGAAGAGATTATAGTGGATTTCCATAAGGAAATCATGATAAATGATTCTTACTTTGATGGGGAATAATTTGATATTGATACTTCATGTTTTAATATTATTCAAATAGAATTACACTCTGACATTCCTATTGACTGTTCTCTGGATAAAACATACCTTTAGGAACCAATGGACATAGAAGAAGTGGTTGCATAATTAGAAACATAGAAAAAGGATGATTCATACTTCATCATACCCCACCATTCAAGTTATACCTCATTGAGAATGGGGAGGATATGGTGTACTCTTTCCATGGATCATTACTCACCCAGAAGAATGAAGCATATGTTGAGAAATTCCACATGTGGGGGTTCCAATCAAAGAAGCTTCATCCTCCATAAGACATTGGATAACAGTTGGTACTTCCCTTTCGAGGTAGTCAAAATTCAGGGCCCACTTGGGGGATAATTCCATGATTTATCTTAACTTTCTTTCTAGGAATTTAGATGTAAATTTATTTTCTTTGAAATTATTTAGCATGCAGACACCTACCTCTTTACATTTTTATCTTAAATGAAATGATCAGTGTGAATAATTGAGTAATTCTATTTTGTAGGATCATGGTTGTATAAGGAAGCCCTAGACAGTGAAGTGGAAGGACCAAGTGTCATGGGAAAAGGGTGTTCAATTTTACTGTTTTATCTTTTAAACATTCCACATTTTTTCCCACAAAATATTTTTAGCTTTAAAGATAAAATTGCATGCCCACACTTAAATTCTTGTTTTACTCGAATTAACTAAGAGACATGAGTTTCATAGGAATCCTGAGATTCCATGTTTTATATTTAAATGTTGAAATGATTTAATTATTGAAATTAATAATTTAATTTCTAAAATTAAGGATGGATATTTAAGTAATGACTCATGATTTGAAGGAATTAATTGATTCATGTAAATGAAATTTCCCTACCATCTTTCATGCTTTGAATTTATAAAGTTTATGTGAATTGATTTCTTATTCATTCCATGAGCGGTTGTCCAATGTTATATTTCCCATTCCTAAGAGGATTTGTAGACCAAGTACTTCCTATTTATTCTTGAGCATATTTTTAAGTGATCTTGGGACATGTAACTGACCAGAACTTGTATTGAAACTAGTCAAGTATATGACTGTGCAAAAACACATTTAAAATGATTGGGGGATCCTTTAATAAGATAATTTTTCATAATATACCACCTTTACATCAATACTTTTATTATCCCATAGAGACCATGAATGACCTTTATAGCAATGAGCCATATTTCAATCCATTTTTATCCATTCTTACCCTCCTCTAAGTGTTTGCATAATATTTTAAAGTTGAAGTGTGGGGGTAAAGGGAATAATGGTGGACAAGATGATATACATTTTAAGGAAGAAGTGTGGGGGTATTATTTTGGTAATTTTAAAAGGTTGTGTAATCATTCATTATACTCTATTGTTTTCCACACTTGAATTAAAAAAATGACAAAAATGACAAAAAGAACCAACAAAAAGAGAAAAAATGGGTTGTAATTTGGGAAAAACAAAAATCACAATTTTTTAGGCTGATGATCTTATGATCCTATGTAGTTATGTGATGGATGTGTGGTTTTATATAATGATAAACTCCTAAAAAAAGAAAAAAAATTAAAAAATAAAAAATTATTCAAGAGGGTGCACAAATCATTCATTATTATTACTTGATCATAACCTTTTCTTTGTGTTTTGGGAATTGGGTGTTGCTACATTGAAGGGGAAAATTTCATTATATTTTTACGTTTGATATCTTACATAGTACATAAGAGATTTGCCTCCTCCTTGAGCCTTAATTTTTAATGCATAAAATCATACCAACCTTAAACCTTAAAGTCAATAGAACCTTAATTGAAAGTCCATGTGATTTTATTTGTGTTTTGTCTTTACAAAGTGGAGAAATTACTTCATTTACAAGCCTATGGATAAATAGCATGTTTCTCATGATATAAGCATCAATATACGTGAATTGTATCATGAGTGATGAGAGAAAAAGAATAAAATGTGAGTTAAATCACGAGTTGGCATGTTTAATAATAATAAATCAAAGAGATTGAATGAATGAAATGAGAAGTTCCATTAATTTTCAATGCGAAGAAGTAAAATATGTGACTTATTAGTTTCTTCGAAAAATAAAAATTTAAATTGATATTTTATGCAGATTTTTTAATGTTTGATTTCACATTGAATTTTTATTTTATTTTATTTCATTGGAATTTGAATTTTGGTAACATTGTTGTTCTCTGATTTCCATGTGGAGATTTTATGCTTGAGGAAAAGCATGGTTTATGTGTGGCGGTATTTTACAGAGAAAATTTTTATGCATATTTTTTTATCAAATAATGAGGATATTTTAATTTTTTCAATGATAAAACTAAGTTATTTCAATGTTTTATTACAATAATGAAGATTGTTTTATTAGTTTTTTTTGGTCCAGAATCAGAGCGTGGACCCGCTGCTCGTTGCCTGAGCCCACGCTGGTAATGAGCGGTTCTTCAGCTTGCCACCGCAAGAGAAGCAGAGGGTGAAGAGGAGCTCGAGGGATCACCAAGGATACGCCAACAGCCTCACCGACTGGTTCATAATGCAGTTTTTGTGGAAAGAGATGTTGTCCTTCCACTTCACCAAAGTCGCCACTGGGAGCATGGAGAAGTACTTCGTGCAGAACATGGGCATGGAATTTAGATATTTCGGTTAATTTATTGAGAATTAAATGAGAAAAATGCCTGAAATTTAAAATTGGTGATGATTAGAAGTCGGAAATGGTCCATATATTCTGTGATCCTTTTGTTTCGGGGGTAAGAAGTAGTGGGAGGAGTACAATGAGGCCATGAGAGGACTATCGGTGGCGATCATGGAAGTGATGGGTGTTGGCCTTGGGGTGGGACGCAGCTACCTTTGGGATTTCTTCATTAGAAACGAATCAAATGTGTGTCTAAATTACTACCCTCCTTGTCGGCGATCGTAGGTGTCGCTGGGGACGGGACCCCGCTGTGATCCCACCTCTATTACCATCCTCCACCAGGATAACATGGGCGGCCTCCATGTTTTGTAGGACAGTAGGTGGCATTCTGTCACCCCCACTCCAATCACATTCCCTGTTCTCATTGGCGACACCTTTATGGTATACGAGTCCGCATTCACCACTGATCCATTTAACAATTCTAATTTTCATAGTCATAATGATAGGGAAAATCACAAGCTCTGAAAAGTGGAATGTACAAGAGCTGCATACACAGTGCGGTGGTGAATGAGCGGAGGGTGCGGAAGTTGATAAGCTTCTTTCTGTGTCCTTTGAGGGATAGGGTGGTGAGTCTCCCACCGCAGTTGCTTAATGGAGGGAACCCCTGGAGGGCGTACCCAGACATCGAATGGCCCACCTTCAATGATAGGTAACACCACAAATATAAAACCACGAAGGTAACTCCACAAAGGTAGAAGTACCACGCAAGTAACACCACAATGATAGAAATACCACACAGATAACACCACAAAGACAGTACCACAATGGTAGAAGTACGACACTGGTAAAACCACAAAGAAAGAAGTACCACAGCGGAAAAAGACTCATCTTACAATCAGGTATAACTTAAGTAAATAAGTACAGATGATTAGTCATAAACTATATCATCTTATTCTATTAAAATGAACTATTTTTGACCCACATAGGATTGATAGGTAACTAACCCCCACTGACCCACACAGGATCTGACCCACATATGATCGATATGTGTTGACCCACATAGGATCACTGACCACTGACCCACACAGGATCTGATCCACATAGGATTGATGTTCTTTCTTCACGTTGCAGCCTGCCCCAGGTTTCCTTGCCCCAGGTACACTCAAGTTCTGTAGAATCTACCCCTCGAGATATTGGTCGTATATCGAGCACCAATAATCTGTACAAAGGAATAACTCAAAGGACCTCCATGTTGTAATGGTTCCAATGTGATAGATGACGCGTCAATTGGATGCTCAGTCTGTGAGTTATAAGCGTTTTAGCTTAAGGGGCCCGGTTGGATTAGGGTTCGATCCAACCTGTCCTTACTTCAACTATCTAAAAAGCTCAATTAAAGAATACCAAAAGGACCGTCTCGATCCCAAGATCCAAACACTATATACAGTTCATCAAACATACATTTGGTTCTCAAGATATGCTCTTTTATGTAATCCAGGGTCCAGTCGGGCCTGGGTTCGGTCGGACCTCGTCCGGCCGACCCAGCCTGACACGCTTGGGGCTGGGCCGTGGTGGAATCGGCCTGATGGGCCGATGTTTGGTATGACCTACAAGAATATGGTGGCCCGAAAGGGGGTATCCCACAAGGGGGAGGCCCGCAAAGGGGTATCCCGACTTATGTGGGGCGACAAACCGGTCCGGGGAGGCGGCCTGCTTTGAGGGCGGTGGCTCGGTCTGAGGGCGGCGACCCGATGTGAGGGTGCATTCCCGCTCCAAGGGTGGGGGCCCGGTGCGAGGGCGGCCACCCAGTGAGATGGCGGCAGCCCGGTCTGGGGGCGGCGGCCCGTTCCGATGGTGGCGGCCCGGTGCGAGGTCGGTGCCCCGACTCGAGGGCGGCGGCCTGCTATTAGGGATGCGGCCCAGTTCAGTCCGATGCGGGGGGGGGGGGGGGGGGGGGTGCAACTCCCTAGTCACCTAGATTCCCAAAAATCCCAGAGGCCTTTTGATTGGTGAGGCGACTGACGTGTCATGACCCTCCACTTGCGGCGTGCGTCGACGTGTTTGCAGTCTTCCAAGGTAGTGCAAGGAAAGCAAGATAGCGGAGGGTTCGGGCTGGGTTTGGTAGGCCTACACCCCCCGCGTTAGCTTGAAATATGAAGGATATTAAGGGACGTCAATAAGTAGTTGTATTGAACACAATATTAAACCCACACGATTCCCCGCAATAACCTCCCACAAATACGGATGAATCACGGGTCAACCCGTTAGTCTGTTGAACCGCGTTCTTCGTAAAATTTCATGAATGTGGAAGAGTGAAACAGAAACGCACAAAAAAAAATAACCACTACCAAGAAGATACTTCCACTGATGATAGTCGATAGAAACTCCTTCAACATTTTCATCAGTTCGTGACTCGGTGGTGCTCATCACCGCTCGTTGGAACCAGTCTCGTCCTCCTGGTGGTTGGCATCACAGTGCTTTACCAGAGCTTCATCATTACGTGAAGTCATTCCAAAACCCCTCCCTGAGCTCCATATAAATAGGAGAGGATAAGGAGTGTATAACACTTAGGGAATTAATTAGGTTCATTTAATTAATTAACCTCCCGAATTTCCAACGGTGTTGTTACAAGAAAAGAAGAGTTAAGCCATTTGTTGTCTTGACACTTCGTCGGTCCTGCCGGCATCATTCGTCCATTGGAGGAGAGAAGGAAAATAAAATAACAAAACATGTTATTTTATTAATCTTTCAAAATTCCAAAAAAAAAATTCACCCGATCTACTGCGGTCGAAGTTATGCCTCTCTTAAGAGAATCCTGGCGATGTGGGTTCATCGATGCCCTCAGATTTTGAAGTCGAACAACAGTTCAAAAGTTAGAAAACACCGCTCACGCATTTACTGATTGTACCCCAAAAAAAAGTTCATAAAATTATTAACAGTCACCCTCAACCTACGACGAATGTGGATAAGATTTTACTAATTGAATCATGCCCCAAAAACCCAATGGTAATATCAGATTTCCAATCAGAGTTACCGTTTAAAAGTTATGGATTTTACAATAAAATAATTATCACTTAATTATTTTATTTACGGCGATAAAATAACCTTCACTGGGGGCCCATGCCGGCCAAAGTTAGTAACTTCATAAAGAGAGAATACCCTAATGAGCTCAGCGGTGGTCTTGTATTTTGAATTTGAGTTACCGTTTGTGAGTTATAAGAATTTGAAAAATAAAATAATTTTATTTAATTATTTTATTTGTGGTTCTTCCATTTTCATGTTTTGTCACAGAAGCCCCACACTGATTAAACAAAAGTCATGACTAGGGTAAAACTGTCATTCTGAGCACAAAAATTCCCTCAGATTTTTAATTCGAGTGACCATTTAGAAATTATTCCACTTTTTTAGGAAAACTGCTTACATGTGCTAATTAAAAATTTAACAAAATTTTGATGGATCATTCTGGACACCCTGGGCATCAAGATCGCGCGCCATCAGATTTTTCGGTCTAAAAAATAATTCCAAATAATTAAAAGAAATTATATGGAATATCTGAAACATTACAATAGTTGTCCTGTTAACTACCTCAATAAAAGCATTAAGGAAGTCATGGTATCAAAAGCTTGGACTTATCTTTGAATAAAGATTAAAGATTCTTACTGAACATAAGTTTCTTCTTAGATTAAAAATGTATCCATTCTATTTTGGGAGAATTATGATTTTTTCATCCAACATTGGTTGTATTTTGTGACGTCGTCAAAGAGGAGTAAGGATATCATAGAGTTGATCCATTCCAATATTTGGCAAGCCCTATTTATATCCTTGAGAAGAGAAAGGTGCTTTGCATAATTAATTTATGATTATTCCATGAGATGTTAGGTGACCCCAATCAAGATGAAATCAAGTGTTTTCAAAGACTTCAAAACATTCAAAGCATGGATGTAGATGGAATCTTGAAATAAGATCATGTGTTTGAGGATTGATATTGGTGGAAAACATTCATGTGAGGATTTTGATACTTTTTTTCAATGATAAGGAATCAATAGACAATTCATGGTGTCTTACACTCCTCAAAAAAATTGAGTGGAAAAGTGGGTGAACATAAAATTGTTGGATAGAACAAGGAAGATATTGAAGACTATATGAATTTTCAATAAGTTATTGGATAAAGTAAGGAAGAGCACATCATACCTGATCAGTTGATTTACTTTTGTGATGATTGATATGAAAACACTAATGAATATGTGGAGTTTTAAAGCTACTAATTGTACTGGGTTACATACTTATGGAGGTCATGTATCTGTATTGTTTAATGATCAGGAAAGATTGTAGTTGGATTAGAGATCCAATGAATGTATATTCTTAGGATACGTTGATGGTGTGAATGAGTATCGTATGTGGGACCCCACTACCCGTAGACTTATCATCAGCATGGATGTTATATGTCGAGAAGATAAGGAGAAAGTGATGATTAATGTGGACATGAAGAAACAGAACACATATATTATAATAGTTGGGGTGGAGGAATAATCCATAGAAGAAGCAATCTCTTTTGAGGAGCATGTTGACCAAGTTATGATTGATTTTGGACTATGACGATCAACTCATGATAAAATAGAACCGGTATAGCACTCAAAATTTATCACTGAGAGAAATATTTTGTACTAATTATTGATGGAGGATGGTAATCAATATTATTTTTTTAAAGGTGATGTGGAGTTCATAAATATCCACGTGGATGGAAGTAATTCATGAGAAACTTGACGCCCTCCACAAGAACAATACTTGAGATATTGATCCATTTCCTCATGGAAGGAATAATATCAGCAAAAACAGGTTCATTAAGATCAATTGGGATGAAAAGGAATAATTTTAATGATATCATGCAAGATTGGCGGTCAAAGGATATGCATAAGGATAGGTTATTGATTTCAAAGAAATATTTTCTCCCATTGTTAGAATAACGACTATTCAGATAGTTATAGGGATGTGTGAAATATATATATTTACTCTAGAGTAGCTAGATGTAAAGATAACTTTTCTACATGTTGATCTTGATAAATAAATATATATTCTCTATTCAGAATGTTTTTCAAAATAAGGAATAGTGAACTTGATTTTTCGGTTGAGAAAAACATTTTATGGTATTAAGAAGGCACCAAGGTGTTGGTACAAGATATTTTACTCCTATATCATGGGAATTGGATGAAAAATAGTTAATTTAGATACTTGTGAATATTTCATGGGTTCAGATAGTAATGATTTTATCATTCTTCTATTGTATGTGGATGACATGTTGATAGTTTTCATGGGAGTATGATATGAAGGAATTAGGACCAAAAAATAATATATTGGGTTAAATATTTAATGAGATAGAAATAAGGGTATGATTTAGCTATCAAAAAAGAATTTCTTGAGGAATATCTTGAAATACATCCGCATTCGATATTGTAAGCATATATTTACCCCACATACTATTAATTTTATGTTATCCTCTATGATGAATCCTAATAGTGATAACACTGATGTATAGAGGATAGAGATGTCTCAATTACCTTATGCACTGGCAGTTGGTAGTATGATATTACCTATGGCTTATATGAGACCAGAAATTGCACATGTAGTGGGAGAAGTTATTGGGTATGTGGATAATTAAATACGGGGGCATTGGAACCTATTAAAGAATACCATTAGATACATCAAGTAGATCTCATATGCTGTATTATGTTACTGAGGATCAAATTTCACTATTAGAGCCTATGCAAATTCAGATTTTGTTGGTGATTATGACCAATGAAAATACACATTGGGTTTTGTGTTTAATTTTATTGGATGAGTTGTGAGCTGGAAATAAAAATAGTAGTTTGTTATATATTTATCCACGACTAAGGTAGAGTACATGAAAACTACATAGGCTTGCAAAGAAGTGATTTAGATGTGATGGTTTCCAGAGGATCCTGGAAAATGACAGAATTATATAAACTTTTTTTGTGTGAAAATCATAGCACGTTAAAAATTAAAAGGAATCTATCTTTTCATTCCATAATAAAGCACATTATGATACAATATCACTTTGTTCGATATGTGGTGGTGGAAGGAAGAGTGGATATGCAAAAAATTTATATTGAAGAAAATTTGGATAATTTTATGATGAATTTTATTAACTCTGTTAAGTTAATATAGTATAAAACCTCAATCATAATCATAGTTATAAGAGCAACATGGTTGGAAGATATAATTTTTTTTGGAAATATTTTTGGTTCCCAATCAGATATCCAAGTGTGATATATATTGGCATTTGTTTCTCACAAACAGTTTCGTCCCCATGATTTTTAAAAGGGGGATAGTGTGGTTAGTGGGATGGGTGAAAAAACTAACCCATGTAGTTAAATAGAGGAGGAAGATCAAGTAAGGTCCTTGCCTATAAATGGCAGATCAATTTGACGGTTTTATCATCATCACCTCAAGTATTGAGCATCCTATTTTAACATTTTGAGTGTTTTATTTTTTGAGGTGCATTATACATTACTAAAGAGAGTTAATTACATGGATATTTTCTTTATAATAGAAATATAGTGTGTTTAACATCTTTTACCATAGTGATATTGTTCAATTTTTCTATGGTTTTTTACCCCTTGTTATTTGTGGGGTTTTCTATGTTACATATATTGGTCATTTTTTATTCATGTTTACTTTAATTTTATCTCACAATTATCACATTATGAAAGGGCCAATAATATTTGATCCCAATATCATCCTTACTAAATATTTTTTTATCAGATTCTATAAAAAAATTGTTGGTTGTGCTATGAGGTAGCCCACTTTCAATGGAGTATTTGAGTTGTATGGGTAAAATTTTGTTTCTAAAAATTACAGAATTTTTTTACATGTTTAAAATTATATAAATAGTAGTAAGAATAAAAAAACATGAATAATACAAATAATTTAATGAATTCTCATAATCGGAAGTGTAAAATTATGATTCTAACAAACTATAAACAAATAACGAGAGAATAAAAAGTATTGATTCATGTAATCATTTACAATAGAAAACATGCTAATGAGAATATATATAACCAGTTTGATATTAATAATAATATGTACCAAGACCTATTGGAGATAACAGTCTCAGACATAAGCGAGATGATCAATAGAAACGATTGACATAAAGTAGTAATCATATCATAAAGACGACCATAGGTTTTTAACATTATTTATCTATTTGGACTATATGCATGGTGCAGGGGTACCAAGATTCCACTATGAAAAAATGGGATTATAAAAGATTAGTGATAAATAGTGAAACATAACCATATAAGAAAAAGGAACATGAGGAAAAATATCCAATTTTTAGGTTCTTGAAATGCCAGGATGCACACTAGAACCAAGTTGGGGATTCATCATATACTGTGCACCTTGGAAAAACTTAAACAACACATGCAATATAGAACCAAATAACAATCAAATACATGGCATAAATAACCGATATAATAGAAGAAGAATACCATACTAAGGCCCCTTAATAGGGATAAATATCCCCTATGAGTTTTCACAGAGCCTTTATGTTATTAGGTCTTGTTGTTAGGGTCATTGAGATTGTACTCCTATATATTCATCATTTCCATCTAGGTAAAAGGAACACCAAGGAACACTAGGACCTCATCAGAGCTCCTCACCATGTCTAAGTGATGATGATAAAAACTTATCTTGATCACTATTTTTTCTTTGGTAAGTCAATGAATCCCACCATTCCCCCTTCATCTACTCTTCTCCCTCGAGGAAAACTAGAGATCCAAAAACCCTGGTGATTTTTCACCCAACTAAATGTACCACAAGTGGAGAGGTAGATTCCAAATCGAGGAGTCATTATAGTATGGGTAGAGGAATACTATAGAATATATCCAAGGATATGAAAAATATAGATAAGTTTCCCAACATAACCACTTAAACAACAAAATTAGAACATATGACATCAGAGGATAAGCTATCAAGGGTCACCCATAGATCAAGCCAATCTGTTTCATGAATAATGAAGAAAGGGAGGAATAGATAACAATGGAATCTTAAGGATCAATTGATCAACATCAGGTATGAGGATGACATAGATCAAATGGGAAAGAGAACGAAGGCTAATGGCACATGCCCAATGTATAATCCAAACAAAAGGCCCACATGAACTAATAAAAGAATCTCAAGATAAATAATACAGAAATCCAACATATAAAAATACAAAAAATTAAATGAAAATGAATATTATAACATGTAAGAAAAATGTGTAACACCCTGAATTTTGGGTATCATGTAATGATGATATTATGCATTTACTTTTGTTAAATACCTTTTAACCAAAGAAAAATTTAAAGGATAAACATAAGGCTCTTTATTTAAATAAGAACACCGTTGTGTCTACAATACACCGAGTTCAAAAGAGTAATCATGCTAACCAAATATACCTATTAAAAACCCTATCAAAACTGCTGGATGACCCCCAATCTCCACAATGGGGCCCAATAAGTAAAAGAGATCCATCGAGTCAACTAATGTAAAAAATATCACCAATGCGATCATAAAAACCATGATGAGCATCAGTGGAATGGGAAGCACCATATTCAACCTTTTAAGATTTAGAACACCGTATGGTTCAGCTTTATAGGACACTATTTTGACCAATTATCTAGTGACCATTGGAAGCTAACGGTTATAAAAAATAGCAGTTGGACCTTGTTAGGATAAATGAACTTATATAAATATTAATTAGTTTCCAAATAATTGAGTTATGATTAAGGATATAATTAAACCATCATTTATGAACTCTAACAGGATATGGTGTAAAACATTGTTTCACCCATAAGTGATTTTGAAAAGAATTAAGGAATTCAAAACACTTTGTTAATTTTTCAAATACAATGTAATGATTATCATCTCTTAAATAATGTTATAAACTATGTTTAAGTTTTTCCAATTAAATTATATTATGATTGAACTATGTTTTCGAGGATACTAGTATATAAATTATAATGTAGGTTTTTTAAAATTTCTTTTTCCTAACTCTATGTGTTAAAAAAGGGGTTTATTATTTTTATTTTAGAAATACATCTAACTAAAACATGTTTAATTTGTATTCATTAATGTTTAAGAATATAATATTCAATATAGTTTTAAAAAATGGATTGTTTCATCTTCTTAAAATATTTTTTTACTTTAGCTGTTTCAAAACAAAATTGGCCTACTAGGGCCAACCCTTTTTGGCTAGGGCTGAGGGAGGCAGCTCACATGAAGTGGTTGAGCCTGACCCTTAGCCCCAAGCCAAGGTTGGCCCGAGCTCAGAAAGAGGTTCCCCAAAGGGTGGTTGGGAGTGAGGAGGAGCGCATAGGCACACCAGTGCGGGCGTGAGGCCATGGTGGGGTCTGGGTAGGCCAAGGCCTGCGGGTGGGAGCCTATGTATAGGGCCCCCTTCGTGGGTGCTGTGTGATTTCTAAGCACACGTTGGGATGCCTGATCTTATAAGGGTGGTGAAAACCGCTCTCCGTTTCAATGTGGGAAGCAGTTTTTTGGGCAAAACGTGATCTGGACCATTCGATCACGTCGCGCGTGATCTGGGCCATTGTTTCCAATCCCATGCTCGACCATCAGTGACCGCATCTCTCTCTGTAGTTTCTGTCAACTGTTCGATCTGGCATGATCTAATCATGGTCGTTCATGGTTTTTAAATTTCTGCATTGAACATAGATCGTCCGATGAAACTTAGATATAACTGAAGCCGCTCAATTCATATAAAACAATGGAAGCATCTCATCCCTTGGATCGATTTTGGGATCGATTTGGACCATCCATTTTTTCCTTGAATTTCCCCTAGCTGCGTCTTCTTCTTCCTCCATGCATGGGTTACGCCAATAACCTTACCCTATGGCATACCCCTCTTTTTCTTCACCTCTGACCATTGGGGACACCCAGGTGTCTTCGTTTTCTTCAAGCCCGACACCCCCATTGAATGCAATGCATGTGGGTACGTTTTTGCGTGGAAGGTGGTGTGTGAGATTATGTATATAAATAACTGAGACCTCTCGGTTCTTCTCTCCCGTTTAAGTCTCCAACGAGCCCGGCCAACCCTCCCTGAAGTATTTATTTCCCTGGTTTTTTAATTAAGGGTTTTTATTTTTTCGTTTTTTTTCTTCTTTTAGAATACATACACTTATATATTTGAAAAGAAATATATATTTTTTTACCTTATATTTTAGTCAAAACATTCTTAAATGTTAAACCTATTCCGTCAGCTTCTCTTGCATTAAAATAGATTAAAGAATGTAAGGATTATACCAGGCCTTGTTTTGTTGTTTTGAAAATACATATATACTTTTGGTTATTTGTATATACGTCGGTTATATGTAAGAATGGGAATGACATTTCTACATCTATTATATTTACAATGTTTGTGTATAATTTTTCTTACCCTGCACATATTCACATACACTTAATTTCATATTTTAATAATAAATAAATTTTGAAAATTTTATAAATATGATAGGGTTTTTATAAAATTATTTTTTTGTAGGTTTTCATAAACAAATTTTGATGACTAAGGGAATGACCTTCCCTATTCAAAACGTTGTTGAACTAGTATTTATTGTGGATTTAAACAAATTGGTGTGCCAATCTTTCAGTTTGAGTTTGGGTACATTCAAATATTTTATATGTTGCATGATCCTTGATTTCAGTTATTAAGGTCCTTACACATTAAGTCTTGATTTTAGGTGGTGTTTTAAAAACATAAGAAATAGTGTGTTAAACAAAAATTATATCCACATTTTAGAGTATCTTATTTGTTTACCCAATCTTTTAAATGATTTTTCTTATGGTGAAGATTCATGCTTTCTATCATGGACATTATTCAATATTATGCAAAGGCATAACCATATTTCATGTTTTAGCATGTACAACCTCAAAACCCGACTTGAGATTTTTGGTTCACCTTGTAATTAATTGGATTATAAAATTTTAGAATTTCAAGAACAAACTTGCTTTGGATAAATTCTAGTTTTCTGTTCTTTCAGTATGATATATTTCAATGTATGTTCCATAATTTACCTTTCTTCATTTATTTTAATAAGGTTCATATGATTGTTATCATGGTTTTTAATCATCTAGATGCATGTCTCACTTATAAGATATGTAAATTAAACTACTATGACCAACTATGAATGTACTATTCAAGGTGGTATGGGAAATCTTGAATATACAACCCCATTTTAGTAATGTATTGATTTATGTGGCTCACATGAATGTAAATACATATTAAGGGAGCACCCTGATAGCACACAAATGCATTGGGTAAGGAATTTATCTCTATAGATTACGATCTTCACGATACCATGGTGAATAACCTCGGTAATTTTTCTTTATTGACACCTTGGGGATTAAACTCGGTGATATGTTCATGAATGTCTAAATGAAATGTTGAATCCAAATATTCAAGTCATGTTACAAGTTCTTTTCAAAATGATATGCATAATATTTCACTACTCCTGCCCTTATTTTTTTTATAATGTTCATATTGATGTCACAAGTAAAAGTATAGGGCATTATTCATGTAAAATAGTAACCAACATATAAAATTGAAGTTTTTTTCCTTCACGCACAAATCTAATTAAGTATTACTATTAAAGGTTTAATTTGTGCTTAAAAATTCATACATCATACTTGTTCAGGATATCTTTTACTACCCCTTTTTGAAAATGAAATAATTGATTCATGTATTCCTTGAAAATATTAGTTGAGCACTTTTATGTTATGTTACATGTGTTACAGTTTTCTATAATATAATGTTCCTTGGATAAGTTTTTAAAAAATTCTTTCAAAAGTTTTATTGGTTTATTTTAAACCCTTTACTGGGCATTCTTATGCTCACCCTACATTTTGAATTTTAAATTTTCAAGTAACAGCTTTTATCAGATGAAACATTTCTGAAGTTACTGGTTTCCTAGAGCCCGAACCGAACTCGATCCCTTGTATGGGACGTCATGTGTGTTTATCAGTGCATGTTTATGTTTTACAACAACATATTATGTTTAGAAGGAACCGAATCCTGTTTTTTCTGTGGTCGGGTCATCACATAATGCATGGAATTATAATCATTTAATTTACAATATTGAGTGAATAAAGTTCAAAAATCTCCACCATGTAGATGAAATGCATTAACATAAACACCTGATGTCCCTACATCACCTATAACACCCCATGATTTTACAGTATGTCACTTCTTTAATAAATTCATTTTATTTGATAGATTATGTTGTATTCAATAACATCATATGTTTACTCTACACACAATAATTAGTTGTCTTGTGTTACATTCAAGACCGAGTTTTACCAAACAACAATATATTATTAGCATATTATTATTTAATATAATTAGATATAACCTAGCCATTAAGTTAGTGGTTATGCATAGTATTAACTAACTTATGGAAATATATTCCTAAATTCCATGGTTCTAAATAAATTAAAAATTAATATAGTAACCAACTGAATATATATTAGATGTTTTTTTAAAGAACTATTTTTATGCCCAAAAAGTCATTTTATTCTAGTAAATTAAATTAATTACTATTATAGAATGATATTAATGAAATATATATTATATATATTAAAAAAATATTTTGGATAATCATATAACATATATGAGATGTATAAGATAATAACATACCCAATATTACACATAAAACCTATTTTTTATAAAAACAGTTTTATCATCTTTTAATGGAGAACATATTTTAAATCCAATTTTTGACAATTTTGTGAATTCTATTTGAAAAAGTAAACTTCAAATTTTAAATATAAATATAAAATTTTACTTTAGTTAAATTTTTTGTCTTTTTCTGATAAGTTTCATGTTTTGATGAATAGTGAAAATTACTGAACATTAATTGAAATCAACTTTTTTTCATCAAAATATTTTATAGTGTTAAATTATATTATTGAATGTTTTTATAGTATAAATATATTATTTTTATCATTTAATAAAATTTAGGTTATGGTAATCAATTTTAAAATGAATTTAGATATAAAAATGTTTCAATCTTTTGCAGGTTTAAACTTTAATAACTCGTTTTCTCACGCCATCAACAATATTAATTTTAAATTAATTACTACTAATTCTATGTTTTAAGTAATAAAAAGTGGATTCTATATTTGGAATTAGTGGGTCCAAATTATGTAAATAGTTTTCTTTTATTTTTGGTCATATGAATAGTACAATTTAGTAATATTTTTATTACCACAGTTAAGGGTAAATTAGGTAATTATGAATATAAATGATATTATAAAATTACCCCAACACATGTCATAATGTCATTTAATGAGTGTTTTTATACCAAAATCATCATTAGGAAGAAATTATACTCTTTTTAAGACACATGGTTGAGAATAAGCAATTTATTATATTTTATTTAAAGATAAGTTACAAATGCCATACTCATGTTTTTAATAAGTATTACATTTTTAATACATGGTTATAGAAAAGATAAATTGGACTATACATATTCATTTGAAAGATAATATATTTATCTTCATCATGATAATTTATTTAATATTTTTAGAGAAGAAATAATTTAATCAAATTCTTTCATAATAATGATGTAGTAATTTTTTAATTAATGGAAATAAAAAGTAAATGATATTTAAGACATTAAAATAAATAAAATTTTACATAATTACTGAAATCCATGAATTTTATAGATAATATAGAAATGATAGTTATATATTATATGTTTTGTTTTGAAGTTATCGTGAAGTTAGGATATTTTTAAAAAGGAAAATATTGAATCTTATCAAAAATGAAAAAAATTATACTTTAAAATAAATACTTTTTTTTAAATGATATAAAATTCATAAATATATAAATTCTGACAAATTACTACAAAAATGGTAAATATGTCATAAATGATGCATTTGGAGTTTGTTTATCATTATATAATAACTATATTATCCCTAAAGATTAAAAAAAGTTGCCATTGTAAGAGTTGAAGGGTTTAACTAAGGGTTAAAGACAAATGATAAGGTTAACATTGTGACCTAAACTTGTCTAAAAATATTCTTTTCAGAGGATTTAGACCCATACTCAACTTAAGTTTTAAATAACTCACTTTTAGGACATTTTTAATGAAAAAATAATATATATTAATTTAATATTTTTGGAGTTTCCAAAAATGCCACACCTAAATTATAAAAGAAAACCTTCTTTGTCACTTCCTTACAAATATTTGAACCTTCTAGATCGACCAAACCCTACCCATTTATCTTTTTAACTTCCATCTACACATATTAGAGGATCTGGTCTTCTCAAAAGACTAACCCTAGCGTCTCTAACAGGATATCTGTAGAGACGCAACCCAAGAAGGCCCAAAGCTGGTGTCGACTACTATTGCATTGACATGATTACAAGGAATTAAATCCCAGAGGACTGAGAGTTTAGTAGTATTGATAAAATAGATATATAAATGTGAAAATAATAAACTAATTACTACATATTTTTCTTCTTCTTTCTAAATAAAGAGCTTTGAGGATAACTCTAATCTAGTTAGTAAATTACTACATATATTTCATAGTATGTTTCTTGGATTCCTAGGTAAATAAATATAATAAGGTTGAGATAAATTGATTAGTAAGGTCAAAATATAGTAGAAGAAATAACAAATCGATGAGAATAATCATTATGAAATGGTGAATAACTGAATTCACATGCCATATAATCAATAAACTGAGAAAGAGGTTCATAAACAACATGACAAGGTAATAAATGAAATCACATGATATTAAAATAACTTGATAAGAAAAGAGAAATATGGTAAGGTAAGAAACTAAAACACATACTATCTAAATAATAAAAAAATAAATGTATCCATAGATATGTTGATACAAAATCCCATGGATGAATAATAAATGAAACTAAATTAGATCAATGCCTTCTTAATGGACGTCATGTCTAAGGCACATGAAAACCAATACCGTCAAGACCATTGACATGACGGTTTAAAATATTCTGATTTGCACAAATACTTTGTCTCATGAGAACTTATCGATGCATTTAGGATCTATATAATTTTTAGTCTCCTCCCATCATTTATTTTCAAAATTATTCATCAAATTTAATAATCAAAATAAATAATATGCCTTATCAAATAAATTTATTTAACAAATAAGATCAAATTATCAATATTTACTAAAATAATAAAATAACTGTCAATATAGACATCATATGTAAAATGGTATCTGGTTTAGGAAATAATAACACCCATGATGAATGAAATGGATAATTAGGGGTAAATTCATTGTTCAATGATCAAAGGAGATTGAATATTTCAAGGGGAATAACACATAATACAAAGAAGTGAATGTGAATACTATCCTTAGAAAAATCAATAATAAACCATTCAAAGGATGAATATAGATGATATCAATAAAAAAATCTTAAGTGGAGTAAAAATAAAGGGTTCACTTGTCACGACCCGTCCTCGGGGCCCGTACCGTGACTACCCCAAGCCCACCTTCCATAGGCTAGTGGCTGGCGACTAGCACCAAGGCGTAATTCCCAATAAAAAGGGAAGGCATTGCCTTTGGAAAGTAAACAAACAACATAGAGCAAGGAAGTAGAAGTAAACACTAAGTAAAAAATTGGGTACAACAGTAAGTGAAGAAAAGTTAGTGGGCCAGAATACAAACCCAAACTGAATGTAAAGTACAACTGGAAAGGGAAAACAGCAACTGAAAGTAAAGCCGCAACCTCAAGCCATCCACTGGAAGTCCCGCCTGAAGGGTGGGTACAGATAGCCTTCATAGCTCCTTGGGTCCTGCCGTCTAGTCCGAGTACGTCCCGCCCAGTGGTCCACCGCGAGGTATTGTTCTGCTCCGCAAGCCTCAACCGCGATCATCGTTGTCCATCGTCTGCAACCAACACAACGTAGTGTGGTCATAGCCTGTGTAGGGGTGAGTATAAGCTACTCCCTAGGGACCCTAAGACCCCCGATGGTCTCCCAGAATCCACAAAGGATAATCCAAAAAGGAAAGATACAATCACGAAGTATCATGTGACACTACATAGGTATAGCTCAAACATATACCTAAGTCATCAATTTCCAGTTTAGCTCCAACATCCGGGCCCAAATTCGATCACATCAACACAGGATAGCACAACAAAATCCACATAGGAAATCAAGTCAAGATTCATCTCACATAGGTATACATCTTCGTATGACGATAGAGTTGATCAGGTGTAGCCACTGATTCATCTAAGCCGTTAGACCCACAAAGGATCGAAAGGTACTAACCCCCAAAATGACCCAAAAGGATCAGACCCACACAGAATCGATAGGCAACTAACCCCCGCAGTGACCCATAATGGATCGGACCCACACAGGATCGATAGGTAACTAACCCCTGCAATGACCCACACAGGATTAGACCCACACAAGATCTGTAGGTAACTAACCCCCGCAATGACCCACACAGGATCGAACCCACACAAGATCTGTAGGTGCTGGCCCACACAGGATCAGTAGCACTGATCCACGTAGGATCGCTGAGTGCTGTAGTCGTCGCCGTCGAATCCACGGAAGATTTCTGCACAATCGTCATCGTCGTCACAGTCGCAGCCAGCTCTAGGGTTCCTGCACACAGCAAGCTCGTTCAGGAGGGTCCTCTCCATGATCCGAGGGGATGATACATCAACTGACACGTAATCCGAAGTTGATGTATCCAAAAGTTCTGTATCATCAACAGGAAGTCAACGTCACAGACAGCGCGTCAATCGGACGCCCGGTCTGAGAGTTATTGGCTTTTTCATCCCAGGGGCCCGGTTGGTTTTTAAGTCAAAATCAACCCGACCGTACTCCAACTGCATCCAAACCTTGAGAAGAGTAAGCCAAAAGGTCCATCTCAGTAGAAGGAAACCACAAAGTCGATGGCACGTCAATCGGACGTCTGATGCTCAAGTTATATGTGTTTCCGCTCCGAGGGCCCGGTTGGTTTCGTGTACGAACCAACCCGGCCGAACCCAAAGTTCTCTAAAACCCTGAGTGTTATATACCAAAATGACTGTCTTGATCCCAAGATCGCTACGCAACTGACGGTGCATCCATTGGAGGTCCGAAGCTCATGTTATGGGCAACAAACCGAAAGAGGTTTGGTATTAAGGGGTTCGGGCTCGGTCTGACCCGGCCCGATACCCCCAGGGTCAGCCCGAACCGGGTTGACCCGAACCAGGTCGGGGTATGGCCCGCTTCGGTGCGGCCCAGCTCGGTGCGCTGGCGTGGCCAACGGTCGAGCGGTGAAGGTGTGGTGGGGCGCACTACCCCCCGCGTGGAGAACCCACGACCCCCATGTGGGGGGCCGCACCTGCTGGCCGACTGGGGGTTACGAACCCCCGGTTTTCCCCTGACCGGCCGGCCCGCTATGTCTGGCCGGCTGCTGTTGCCATGGGACTGGCATGGGCTGGTCCCCCTGCTCCGACACCGGCGGCCCGGAACCGGGTGTCGGTTCCCCTACTTCGTCACGGCCCGGAACCAGTTGCAGCCTTTGTCCATCCGGCACCGCGCGACAGCGCCACGCCCCTCCTCCGCGGCACCACTCCGGCCGCGGTGCTCTTTTGGTTCTCTGGCGCGGCGCGACGGCGCCGCGTCACTGGTTCGTCTTCAACGGCGCGACGTAACGGTGCGGCGCAACGGCGCTGCACTTCTCCCCCTTTCCTTAAATAATTTTCGTGTGGTGCATCGACACCGCGTTGCCTTGCTCGTGCCGCAACAAAACAAACCAACAAGGGAAAGGAGGGTATGCCGTGTTCGTGCTGTCTGACTTCCTCCCGTTATTGCAATATCAGACGGCTCAAAAGAAAAGGAGAAAGTGACGGAAGTATTCAAGATCTACAACAAAAATGAATCCCTACCTCATCGAATTCGATGAGAGACGAATCGTCGCAGAAATAACCGTCGCGGAAGAAGGCGTCGCGGTGGGAGGATTGTCGCGTCATAGAGAAGCATCGCGGAAGATGTGTCGCGGAATAAGGGTCGCGGAAGAAGCGTCACTGGAGTCATGGTACATGGCATCGCATAGTCGATCTTTGAGGATTTGGTGTTCTTCATCGGAGATCAGTGTGTTCTTCACGTTCTTCGTGTTCTTCGCGTTTTTCGCGTTCTTCATCAAAGAAGAAGGATTTTTCTCCAAATCCTCTCCACACAACAACTTCCAACAGAAATAAAATAAGAGTTGTCTAATTTTATTAACACACAATCCAACGTTTGAATTTCAAAAAGTAACAATCAATTCAATGAATTAATTGTAATGATTTAACCGCCCAAATTAATGAGGCGTTTCGTAAGCAGAATAAACGCAAGAGTTGACTTCATTAAAAAAAGGGGGGCGCGAGTGCATTACTTAGAAGAAAATAAATGGTGGGGCTTGTGTGGGCCCCACCTCACAAATATCCTACCAAGTGGGTATGATATTGTGGGTCCCACATCATCCACTTATCATAAGTTAAGCAAAATAAAATAAAAACCGGTTGCACCACTTTTATTTTATTTCTTAACTTAACCCCAAAAATTAAAAAAAACCCCACCTGAGCAAACTCAACTCCGGAAAAGGTGTTCCTAAGAAATTATCGGCACTGTGATTCCATTGGTTCGCTCAGAATTCGATTCTGAGAACTGGTTTAAAAGTTAGAAAAATCCACTAATTCGTTCACTGATTGTACCCGAGCCAAACTTCGGACAATGATTCCGGGCACACCGGTCCTCGGAATCAGGTGCCGTAAAAAACTGCACTCTTGTAAAATTCCAAAGAAAATTAAGAAAAAAATTTCCTTGAATTTTAAATTTCTTTACATCACTCCCTCCTCCGGGATTTACGTCCCCGTAAAGAAACATCAAAAACTAGGGGATCAAATGTGGGTATTGAGCACGCATCTGAGCCTCCCGCTCCCTAGTGCTCTCCTGGAGGTTCCCGTGCTGCCATGTGATGTGCACTAGAGGAATCAACCATCCACGTAGGACCCGCTCCTGTCGATCATCGATCTCCACCGGGACCTCCCCAATAGTCAACCCATCATCAACGTCCATCTCCCCATGGTCAGTGATATGCGTCAGGTCGTGCACGTATCTCCTCAGCTCAGATATGTGGAAGACGTCTTTCACCCGGTGCAACTGAGGTGGTAGAGACAGGCGATAAGCCACCTCGCCAATCCTATTGTGGACCTGGAACGGTCCGATGAAGCATGGAGAAAACATGACGCCTCAGCCAAATCTCTGTAATCCACATTGAGATGAGACCCACAAGAAGACATGGTAGCCATCCTCGAACTCCAGTGGCCTCCACCTCCTATCAGCATAAGACTTCTGTCGACTCTAAGCTGTCCTCATCCGCTCCTGGATGACCTGGAGCTTCTCCGTCGTGGCCTGGACCATCTCCGGTCCCACAAGTGCTGACTCCCCAGGTTCTGTACAGCACAGCGGTGATCTGCAAGGTCGGCCGTACAACACCTCGTATGGTGCCATTCCGATGGTGGAGTGGTAGCTGTTGTTGTACGTGAACACTACTAAGGGTAGGTGGTCCTCCCACCTATGACTAAATTTTAGTACACATGCGTGGATCATGTCCTCAAGAGTCTGAATGGTCCTCTCTGTCTGACCATCTGTCTGAGGGTGAAAGGCGGTGCACAAACGTAACTGCATCCTGAATTCCACCTGCAACCCCTTCCAAAGTCGGGAAGTAAAGTGAGCATCTCGATCAGAGATGATAGTTGAGGGCACACTGTGAAGCCGTACAATCTCCTGAATGTAGAGACATCCCAAACTCTCCACTGAGCCCTGCTCTCTGATGGGTAAGAAGTGAGCCGACGTGGTGAGTCGGTTGACAATCACCCAAATGGAGTCGTGACCTCTGGTAGAGCATGGAAGTCGAGTCTAGAAGTCCATAGATATGACATCCCACTTCCACTCTGGGACCTCCAAGGTCTGTACCATGCCTGCTGGTACCCGGTGCTCGGCCTTCACCTACTGGCAGGTGAGGCATTGAGAAATGAACTCTGCCACAACCTTCTTCATGAACGACCACCAGTGCTATCGTCTGAGATCTTGGTACATCTTCGCCACGCCATGATGTACCGCCAAAGGGGAAATGTGAAACTCTCTCATCACCTCCTCCTGTTAAGCAACTGGTACCAAGGTAATTCTTCTTAAAAGGACGTCGTGCTCTCCTCCTATAGAGAAACCATCAGGTGCCTGACCTGATGATATCTGCGCACGCCGCGTCTCACAGTGAGAGTTTGCACGTGGTGCCTCTCTGACCCGCTGCAGTAGTGGAGGAGTGGCTGTGAGTGACTGAAGGAAGGTTACTCCATCTCTATCCATGAAGTATATCTACAAAGCGGCTAGCTGCTCGGTCTCCTTCCCAAGTAGTTGAATGAACATCCTCCTGCTGAGAGCATCGGCTACTATGTTCTCCTTCCCAAGAGTATAGACTATCTCAAAGTCATAGTCCTGGATGAACTCGAGCCATCACTGCTATCTCAGGTTCAAGTCCTTCTGAGAGAATATGTACCTGAGACTCTGATGGTTAGAATAGACTGTAAAGCACTCGCCCATCAGATAATGTCGCCACATCTTCAGAGCGAAGACCACTACTGCTAACTCCAGGTCATGGGTAGCATAGTTCTGCTCATGCGCCCTCAACTGGCATGATCAATAGGCGATCATGGCCCACTCTTACATCATGACACAACCAAGTCCAGTCCCTAATGCATCGCAGAAGACTACATACCCTACTCCCTCCTCTGGTAGCCTCAAGATAGGGGCGCTGGTCAATATCTGTCTCACTTCCTAGAAGCTCTGCTGACATCTGTCTGAATACACAAAGGATTTCCCCTTCTTTGTCAAAGATGAGAGTGGCGCCACAACTCTAGAGATTTCTAGCACAAATCTCCGATAGTATCAAGCTAGTCCCAAGAATCTCCGCACCTCCGTCACGCTCCTGGGTGGCTCCCAAGCTAGAACTGCCTCGATCTTCGAAGGATCCACTAAAACACCCACCTCAGAGATGACATTTCCCAATAAGTGGACCTCTCATATCTAGAACAGAAACTTCGAGAGCTTTCCATAAATCTGGTGATCTCGGAGTGTGTCTAGTACAACCCGCAAGTCGTAGGCGTGATCCTCCTCAGTCGTCGAGTATATCAAAATGTCATCGATGAATACCATGACAAATAGATCGATTTATGGATGAAATATCCTATTCATGAGGCCCATAAACACTGTGGGAGAATTGGTTACACCGAATGGCATAACGAAGAACTCATAGTGGGCATACTGACATCTGAAGGTCGTCTTCTGCACGTCCTCATCCCGAACTCTGAGATGATGATAGCATGACCCAAGGTCTTTCTGTGAGAACCACTGTGCTCCCTAGAGCTAATCGAAGAGGTCGTCAATCCTTGGTAGCAGATACTTATTCATCACTGTCACTTGGTTCAGGCGACGATAGTCGACACAAAGTCGCAAGCTCCCGTACGACTTCATGGAGAACAATATCGGGGAAGCCTAGGGTGAAACACTGGGTCAGATGAAACCCTTGCCCTGCTAGTCCTCCAACTGTACATGTAGCTATCGAAGCTCATCGGGAGCCATCCGATATGATGGGGTAGATATCGGGGCTATCTTAGGGTACAAATCAATATAAAAGTCTACCTCTCTATGAGGAGGTAGTCCTGGAACGTCGTTGGGGAAAATGTCTGTATACTGATCCACCACTTCAGGAAATCTAGGACTCCGCACGTCAACTGCACCTAGGATGAGGCTAGCCAACTTATGAGTGATGGGTTGTCTTCTCCTCTACGTGAGTCCATCCTGTGCTGTGAAGGCTACCTTCTCGCCGGTGAAGGTGAACCTTCTCCCGTCGGTGCGTACACATCGCACCTTGTGCCTAATACATTCAATCTGAGCATGGACTATAGATAACCAATCCATGCCCAAGATGACATCATAAGGCCTCGACACCGCTACAAGAAGATCTCAGCCGAAGCTATCGCCTCCTAGAGTACGCTCACACTACTGGAACCAGTGTGTAATCATCAATTCTACTCCCTTATGAGTCTCTAGTCGTAAGGATTGAGCCAACGGCTCCGTCGGAATCTCCGAGCTACGAACAAGGGCAGCGGCTATGAAAGAATGACTCGATCCTCTGTCTATAAGAACTGTAGCAAGGGTGGGATATTCATAGACAGTACCTCGAATCATCTCGAGCGCGCCGTGGTCGTAGGTCTATGCATCCTAAAGCTGTGCTTGTCTCTGTCCGCCAGCTCCCTGTGGTCGGGGTGGACCTCCTGGTGGTGGTGGTGGTTGAGCCTCAAAGAGTCGCCCACCACCTGCTGCTCGGCCAGATCCCGTGCCTCGTCTGTTTTCTCCCTGTGGACCACCATGTTCGACCCTTTTCCTCTGCCTGGGTGGTCCCTCAACCATCTTCTGCTCCTCGGTATGGTGGGTCTGGCAGTCACGAGCAATGTGGCTCTGCCCGTCGCATGCGTAGCATTTTCTGCCTCTCGAAAGACTGGCTCCGCGCTGTGTGCCCCGCACCACTGAGCCAGTGTCCTGATGTCATCTGCCTGAGGGTCTAGTCTTCCTGAACCCATGAGTCATTCGTCGACTACCTGCTGCAGAAGACTCTGCTACGTTCTGCCCTGCGGTAGGTCTCGCTGCTGATGTAGGCTCAGCAAGGAATCTCTCGATGAGAAGGGCCCGGTCCAGAACTCCTGCCTGTGTTAGAATGCTGAAGGAGATAAGCGATGCCCTGATCTCTTGCTTCAAGCTCCGCTCAATGTTCCGGGCCCGGAAGAATGGGTCATGTACCATGTCCGTCGAATAGCGCGAGAGATCGGTAAATCTCACCGAGTACTGGGGGACCGTCAAGCTGTCATGCCGCAGCTGTAGAAGCTCCTGGATGCGCACCTCACGGAGGGTGGCTGGGACGAACTCCGAGTAGAAGAGGCTCTCAAAGTCCATCCAGAGGAGAGATGCATCGACGTGCACCTGGAGTATCAAGCTCCACCATCTGCCTGTTGCCGCATGCAGTAGGATCACTACGAGGATCACCATGAGGTCTGATGGTGTCCTCACTAACCTAAAAACCCGCACAACTGCCTCTAGCCAATCCTCGGCTGTCTGGGGGTCCGTCTCCCCGCGGAACCAGGGCAGTCGCTGGCGCTGAAACTTGTGCAGTGCACTAAGGCGACGTGCGTTGTCAGTGGATGGGGCTGGTAGCATCGGTGGCTCGGCGAGTAGTGGTACCGCCGGTGCCTCTGCTGTCAAAGGGCCCTGTACCGAGGCCTCGACGCTCGGTGTGTTTTCGTCACGTACAACTCTCGGAACCCTAGCTGGCTACCATCATGGGGCCATCCTGAAAAGAAACAGGTGTGCCATGGTCAAACAGTATACCTGGTGAGCTGACACAATGTAATCACAAAGAAAACTTGAAACACACATGCAATCATTGTTTTTGTGCATTAAGTCGGAAATCAGATGTCAGGGTCCTGGTGTACGGATACGTCGGCCGCCACACCAACACTAAACTCCCTGGACTGATAACCACACTCAATACTATTAACATTATTGCTTCACATAGGCAATGATCAGAGTCATGAGTTCTGTGGTAGAACCGAACAGCCTTTGATACCAATTTGTCACGACCAGTTCTCGGGGCTCGTGTCGTGACTACCCCAAGCAGGGCTTCCATAGGCCAGGGGCTGGAAACTAGCACCAAGGCATAATTACCGATAAAAAGGGAAGGAATTGCCTTTGGAAAGTAAACAAACACCACATAGCAAGAAATCAGAAGTAAACACTAAGTAAAAACTGGGTACAACAGTAAGTGCGGAAAAGTCTGTGGGCCAGAATACAAACCCAAACTGAAAGTAAAGTACAACTGGAAAGGGAAAACAACAACTGAAAGTAAAGCTGCAGCCTCGATCCATCCACTGGAAGTCCTGCCTGAAGGGTGGGTACAGATATCCTCCACAGCTCCTCGGGTCCTATCGTCCGATCCGAGTACGTCCCACCCAGTGGTCCACCTCCAGGTACCGTCCTGCTCCAAAAGCCTCAACCGCAATCAGCGATGTCTGTCGCCTGCAACCAACACAACATAGTGCGGGCATATCCTGTGCATGGGTGAGAATAAGATACTCAGTAGGGACCCCGAGACCCCCGAAGGTCTCCCAGAATCCACAAATGATAATCCAAAAAGGAAAGATACAATCACGATGTAACATCCGACACTACTTAGGTATATGCCCATACAAATTCCTAAGTCATCAATTTCCAGTTCATCTCCAACTTCCGAGCCCAAATTCAATCACGTCCACACATGATAGCACAACACAATCCACATAGGAAAACAAGTCAGGATTCATCTCACATAGGTATAATTCTTTGTATGATGATAGAGATGATTAGGTGTAGCCACTGATTCATCTAAGCCATCGGACCCACAAAGGATCGATAGGTACTAACCCCCGCAATAACTCACAAAGGATTGGACCCACACTGGATCGATAGGTAACTAACCACCACAATGACCCACAAAGGATCGGACCCACACCGGATCGATAGGTATCTAACCCCCGCAATGACCCACACAGGATCGGACCCACACAGGATCTGTAGGTAACTAACCCCCGCAATGACCCACACAGGATCAGACCCACAAAGGATGTATAGGCGCTGGCCCACACAGGACCGCTGAGCGCTGAGCCACACAGGATCTGGCCCCCACAGGATCAGTAGCACTGATCCACGTAGGATTGCTGAGTGTTGTAGTCGTCGTCGTTGAATCCACGGAGGATTTTTGCACAGTCGTCATCGTCGTCGCAGTCGCAGCCAGCTCTAGGGTTCCAACGCACAGCAATCTCGTTCGGGAGGGTCCGATCCACGAGACGAGAGGCTTATACATCAACTGACATGTAGTCCCAAGTTTATGTATCCAAAAGTTCTGTATCATCAACAGGAACTCAACGTCATAGACAGTGCGTCAATCAGACGCCCGGTCTGAGAGTTATTGGCTTTTTCGTCCCTGGGGCCCGGTTGGTTTTTAAGTCAAAACCAACCCGACCGTACTCCAACTGCATCCAAACCTCGAGCGGAGTAATCCAAATGGTCTGTCTCACTAAGAGGAAACAAAAAAGTCGACGGTACATCAATCGGACGTCTGAAGCTCAAGTTATAAGTGTTCCCGCTCTGAGGGCCCGGTTGGTTTCGTGTACGAAGCAACCCGGCCGAACAAAAAGTTCTCCGAACACCTGAGTGTAATATACCGAAATGACCGTCACAGTCCCAGGATCTCTACGCAACTGATGGTGCGTTGATCGGATGTCTGCAGCTCATGTTATGGGCAACAGACCGAAACAGGTTCGGTATTAAGGGGTTCGGGCCCGGTCCGACCTGGCCCGATACCCCCAGGGTCGGCCCAGACCGGGTCGACCTGAACCGGGTCTGGGTCCGGCCCACATGGGTGTGGCCCGGCCTGGCTGGCGCGGTCCGGCCCGGCCGGGGTGCGGCCCGGCCCTGCCTGGGCAGCCCGGCCCTGCGCGCTGGCGCGGCCAGCGGTCGAGCGGTGATGGTGCCGGGGGGCGCACTACCCCCCACGTTGAGAACCCACGGTCCCCATGTTGGGGGCCCCACCTGGTGGCCGACCGGGGGTTACAAACCCCCGGTTTTCCCATTACCGGTCGGCCCACTCTGCCCAGCTGGCTGCTGCCGCCACGAGACCGGCACGGGCCGGTCCCCCTGCTCCGACGTCGGTGGCCTCGAACCGGCTTCTGATTCCCCTACTCTGCCGCAACTTGGAACCAGCCGTGACCTTCATCCGTCCGACGCGGTGCGATGGCACCACCCCCCTCCGTCGCGGCCCTGCTCCGGCTGCAGTGCTTTTATGGTTCTCCGGGGCGGCGCGACGGCACCGCATCTTTGGTTCGTCTTCAACAGCATGGCGTGACGGCACTGCGTCTTTGGTTCATCTTCAACGGGGCGGCGCAACGGCGCTGTGCTTCTCCCCCTTTCCTTAAATAATTTTCGCGTGGTGCTTCGACACCGCTTTTCCTTGCTCGTGCGACAACAAAACAAACCAACAAGGGGGAGGAGGGTCGGCCGTGTTCGTGCAGCCCGACCTCCTCCTGTTATTGCGATATCAGGCAGCTCAAAAGAAAAGGAGAAAGCGACAGAAGTATTCAAGAACAACAAAAAAATAAATCCCTACCTCATTGAATTTGATGAGCGAGGATTCATCACGGAAATAATCGTCGTAGAAGAAGGCGTCACAGAGGGAGGATCGTTGCATCGCGGAAGATGCATTGCCGAAGAAGTGTCACAGAAGAAATGTCACAGGCGTCGCGGTACATGGAGTCGCATAGTCGATCTCCGAGGATTTGGCGTTCTTCGTTGGAGATCGGTGCGTTCTTCGCGTTCTTTGCATTCTTCATCGAATAAGAAGGATTTTCTCTAAATCCACTCTACGCAACAAGTTCCAACAGAAATAAAATAAGAGTTGTCTTATTTTTTTAATGCACAGATAATTATTTGAATTTCAAAAATAAACAATCAATTCAATGAATTAATTGTAATGATTTAACCGCCTAAATTAATGAGGCGTTTCTTAACTAGAATAAACGCAAGAGTTGACTTCATTAAAAAAAGGGGGGGTGCGGGTGCGTTAATTAGAAGAAAAGAAACGGTGGGGCTCGTGTTGGCTCCACCTCACAAATATCGTACCAAGTGGTTAGGATATTATGGGTCCCACATCATCCACTTAACTTAAGTTAAGCATAATAAAATATAAACCGATTGCACCACTTTTATTTTATTTCTTAACTTAACCCCAAAAATTAAAAAAAACCACACCCGAGCAAATGCAACTTCAAAAAAGGTGTTCCTAAGCAATTACCGGCGTCGTAATTCCATCGGTTCCCTCGGAATTTGATTCCGAGCACCGGTTCAAAAGTTAAAAAAACCCGCTCGTTCGTTCACTAAATGTACCCTAGCCAAAATTCGGAAAATGATTTTGGGCACACCGGTCCTCAGAATCAGGTTCCGTCAGAAACTATGCTCTTGTAAAATTCCAAAGAAAATTAAGAAAAAAATTTCCTTTAGTTTTATGGGTCTTTACATCACTACTAAAAAATAGGCCTTTAAAAGTGCTAGAATAGTCCTTTATAAATTCTAATAAAACACTTACAATATGAGTGTGGTTAAAAATTTTAAACATTATCAGTGCTAAAAAAGCACTATTAAAGTTCCCCTTTAACAATGATAACAAAACATTGTTAAAAGGGCCCATTAAAAACACATTTTTAGTGATGTTAAAGGGGGCCTTTAATAACACTTTTTTAGTGATGATAAATGCAGAACTATTAAAGGGGGTAAAATTATATTTTTTTGGACACCTATGTGCTTGACCCCCTTTATCAGCACTTCCACAAACCCTTTAATAGCACTCCACCCCCCATTATCAGTGCTTTTCACCCTGCCACCTTTTATCATCACATTGTGAATTTTTATCCTTATGCGCAACTTCATGGATTCAAACCCTACACCTCCCATTCAATGATGGAACACCTTTCCCACTACACTATGTCGTTTTGATGTCTATTTAATGATATTTTTGTTTATATATATATATACTTATATTTAAATAATTATTTTAATATACATATATAAAATATATATGTGTGTGAGTGTGATATATATATACTTATATTTATTTTAATTGATTATATATTATATTCATTTATATATAATATAATATAATATAAATATATTTCTCTTTATTAATACACACATATGTATATGTATATATAATGTAAAAATGGTTAGATATTATTTTAAATTCATATTTAGAATATTAATTTATTTACATATATTAAAATATACATTTTTACATAAATATGTTGATATATGTATTTATATGAGTGATTTATTATAAGTAAACATAAGAAACATGAATATATTTAATTATAAATAAAATTAAATTATGTAAAATGATAAAATATCAAAACCATAATATCAATATAAATGTAATACCTGGGAATAAAATTAGCCACCACTGAAAAAGGCAATAATACCCCCTTAAAATAGGTTGAAAATCTATAGAATGTCAAAAAATTAGTGTGCCCTGACTATAAACTCTATATTTGAGATCTTATGATATATTTTGGCCTTTAAAAATGTGATAGAGGTTTACCATTGTCACTAAGGGTGTAGATCTCATCAAAAAAATTGATTTGATATGTGGTAGAGCATAAATGGACACCCAGATCAAAAGTTATCACTGTTTGAAGTTTGAGTTACGTTATCAACGTATTTATTTATTATTTTTTTGATTTTCAATATTATAATTGATATTAAATTACTATTCATCAGAATTAATAAGAAAATAATTAATTAAAAATTTTTATTTATTTTGTAATCCATTTTCACGAAATATCTTATATATTAATTGTAAAATTCTATTTACCTTATCTAAAACATATTTTAAAACATATATATTATATTTATATCAATATCAATATATTTATATATTAATATATTATTCTTAATGAATTTTTATTAAGTATACTTTTATCAGTGATACTAAAAAAATGTTAATAAAGAGGGGTCTTTATCAGCACTTCTAAAATAGCGCTGATAAGCACCCCCTTTAACTGTGTTTTTTTACAAGTGCTATTAAAAGATCCCATTTATCAGTTCTTTTTTAAAAATGCTGAAAAAGGTACCCCTTTAAGAGTGTTTTTTTATCATTATTAAATAACTCCTTTAATAATGTTTTTTATCACTGACAAAGGGGTTCTTTAACATTATTTTTAGCTAGGGCTATTAAAGCCCTAGAATTGGATAAAAATAGTTTTGATGTAGTATATAGTGTTGTTGATGAATAGAAATACTATAAAATGATCTTTAAAAAAATTGGGGAAAGTATCCTATGATTCAGAAAACGTTTTGGAAATAAATTTCATTGAAAATCACTTTTGAAAAAAAAATTCTTTATAACGTAACCTTTTAGACATGAAAGGGAATGTTCAACGAAATGACGATAGGTAAATCCGTACTTGTCGTGTGAGGTAAAAGAACAGTCTATTTACACGGGTAAAGGTTAGAAAGATACATTGTTTGAAAAGAGAAAAAAATATCCCTTTGAAAACAATGGTTAAAGACAAAAATGAAAAAAAAAATTCTGTACCGAATCATTTTAAAAATATTTTTGAAAACAATTTTTTAAAAAATGATTTTTAAAAGAAAACAGGTTCTCCAACTAAAGAGATAAATAATGTTTCGTTTTCTTAAAAAACATCTAAAATATTTTCAGTACCAAAGAGTGTAAAAATGGTACTAATACTTGAAAATAGTCATGAATAACTAGATAATAATGAAATGGTTTGTTGAAAAATTGTTATACAATTTCCTCTAATTTATGTTTCATTTCAAGATCATTAGTACTATTCTTGAGGAAAATAATCTTTAATCATCCCATGGTGTCCCATACAACTTTGAAAATTTTTAAATCATAAGCCTCTTGAAGGAATAATATTGAATGGAATTTTAAAATACAATGACAATAAAATAATTCATTATATTATATATCAAAATTGGTAGTACAAACACCCCACAAAATAATCAAATTTTGAATATGACATTTATCTCACAGATGTAAAATGTGAGATGAGAAATTGTTACCTTGAGTTTCCTTCTAGGGGAACATCCTTTCAATTCTTGTATAATAAACTTATTTTAATTTTCTACTTTATTGATAATCTTTTTCAAGTTTATAATTAATTTTATTTCACTTTTTACAATGTTTTATACAACTACTTGAAAAATTCTCTTTATGTTGGTTGTTTATGTCAAATTCGGATTATGTGTCAAAAACAACATTGATAGGTCAACTATGGTTAAAGGGGTAACTATATAACATCTCAAAAATAATAATCATGAAATAATTATCATATTTTTTCATTAATTATTCATTTAAAATAAATTATTAAATATGGTTATGAAAAAAGAACCAACATTACAATCATGGAGATTGTAGGTTGAACGTACTCATGAGTAATGCTCTTATTTTTCAATGATTGTTATGGGGAAAAGTAAAGTAACACCATATATTTCCAAAATTATCATTATATCATAAATAACATATTATTAAATCATATATACTTTTATATAGAATTATTGTGACGTAAAATGATTCACATCGTGTTTTGGAGACGGTAGTCCACATGTCCACGAATGACATTATCAATTTTTAAGTGTGTGAAAGGGTAATAAATATAATGATACATATATATATAGTATATATAAAAAATGTAATTATTTAATTAATATCATATAAAGTTTTTCTTATTTCATATATTTTTAATTATAATCATCATTTATACATTCCATGGATCGTGTGAACATATCACATTGCTTTGAGGGGGCAGTAATCCACACATCTTGAAACAAAGTTATTGAATTAAAAAATGGAAAGTATTAAAGGAATGTGTTATAAAAAAATTAAATAAGTATAAATAAATAATAAATATTATATATATCATTTTTAAATAGAGTTTCCATCATAATTTCCAACCATGAATGTTGGTATAGGAAAATGAACTATCATCATTTCGTTACCCATTAGATGGAAGTGTGTGTAAGTGTAGGTATAAAAATTATCAAAAAAATACTAGTATATTAAGGATAATTGTGTTGTTATGTAATAATATAATACGAATATTTGTGGGGTTGGAGAATGGAAATAAAACTAGGAAGCTTGTGAGAAGACATTACCTCTTAATCAGGTAACTACTTTTGGTTTCTACCAAAATGATTCCTTGGAATGATTGATACTAAAATTGAGGCTTAATGCTCTAGTGGAGGGATTTGGGGAATAAATATGGGAATATATTTTCAAATCTAAGTGGTTTGAGATGTGTCAAGAATGGGGAGAGTTGGCGGCCTTTTATAATAGTGGAAAAGGACTCACTTGGTCTTTTGAATTCAAGTTAGGTGTACACATGTTTTAAACTAAAATAATGTCCCTAAAAAAACCAAAATCAATAATGGAAGGTTAATTTCCTAATTATGTCCATAAATGGGGTTTTGGATAAGTTTCTAAGTCATTTGGACCCTTAAGTTAAAGGTTTATTCCTTTATTAAGCTTAATTTTACCTTAATAATTATAATTAATTTTAATTAAATTCTCTAATATTTTTATAAAAAACAAATATGGCCTTATTATAAATTTTAAATTGTTTTTATTCCAAATATGGAATCAATTTTTCCAAATTCAAATCACAGAAGTAGTAGAAATTAATTTAAATTTAATCCCCATGATTGGACGACAATGCATGTTTTTAAGGTAAAAAGGTATGAAAATTTTTCTATTATTTATTATCAATTTAAAATTAAAATTATTTCCAATGACATAAATTGTATTAATTTATAAAAATATTAACTTATTAAACTTTAAAACCAATTAAAAATATAATTTAACCTTATAAAAAAATTATATTAAAATGGTGTTTTGAACTAAAATTCAGTATTTTTAACTATTCATTAAATATGAAATGTTTCAGAAAAATATAAAAAATTCACCCTAAAATAATTATTATATTTATAATTCCATGATTAAAATTATTTTTACATATTAAATAAATTAAAGTGTGATAATTCTAATTTAAAATGGGTTTTCTATTAAGAGGTGGTAAAATTGCCTTTATAAACATATAGGTTTTATATAAAAAATATGGTTTATTCATATCTTATGCATATCAAACATAATTGATTAATATAAAAAATATTTTATTTAATATATAAAATATATATTTCATTAATATAAATAATTAATTTTAATTAACTAATTTTATTAAGAAAAAACTCCTTTGGATGTATATAAATAATAATAATTTTTTTATATCCAATTTCTTCTTATTTACATTTATCATTAGATGGTAACCAATGAATTCACATTATATTTATATAATCCATAAATATTCATAAGTTAGTAAATACTATTTATAACCGCTAACATAACGGCAAGGTTATATCATATTATATTAAATAATAATATTTTAATAGTATATTATTATTTGGTGAAAATTGGTCTGGAGTGTATTGGAAGCTATCAAGGAAGGTAATTTTTGCATGTAACACCATCTATCAAGGAAGGCCACTCTTGCATGTAACATAATCTATCAAGAAATGACTCTTTTGCATGCAACACAAGCTAACTCAGTGTTGAATGTATTGAAATACATAGAATCTATTTTAAATATTAAATATTTTATAATGCATCTAGATATTATATTACCTTACGTGTTTGGGGTCATGTGTCATACATGTTGTTGAATAAAAGGTTCTTACTTTAGATTTTCAGTTCATCACATTCTCCCCACCTTATTTAAAATACATCCTTGCAATTTAAACTCGATCATGGTGATAGATTGTCTGATACATCTTATGTTTGAAATCCTGCATCATGAGAAGGGTTTATAAGTCATCCTCTATAAAAGAGAGAGTATAAAGTACATAGGTCACAAGGACTACCATGTAACTAGGTCCTTAAGAAGGAGAACATCAGTGTAATGTAGAGATACGTACTTGCAGGAAAAATGTAAATATTTAAAATGTGTGAATGGGGTCATCAATCACCAACAAGTGAATGATCAAGGGAAAATTGATGACCTCAAATCCATAAATTTGTGATGATTTAGAAGACCACATATTGAACAGAAAATAAGATATTAAGAAAAAAATTTAGTTTTAAGAAATTTTCCTATTGTTGGGTAATTATTTTACTACTTAAGAATATAATGAAATATTCTTACATGATATGTTTCAATTTCGTATGAAAAATCCTAAATTTTGGTTGTTCTTTGATCAAATTCTAATTAATTCCTTTACTCCTATAAATTAATTACCAATAATGATTTTTTATTCCCGAAGCACTAAAAGAATCATTTAAAGGATTGTGAGGCCTATAAAAGAGTGAAAATTCTAAATATTTTCTTTAACAATATTCCAAAAACAATATTGTTAATAGATTAATATCTAATCCTCAAAAGAGATACTACTAGTTTATCATTAACATTTATTCCTCAAATTTTTTAACTAAAAACAATGAAAAATTGACCAGGAAATTTCTTAGGTTAGTGGTTGATAAGAAACCCTTATCATCCTTTGGTCATGGGGTTAAGACCCATAGCCTTTCCAGATTTGATTGGTTATCACTGAGCTTATAGGTTATCCTTTTCTAAAAAAATTATATAATTCCTAAAATAAATATGATGGAAATACATTAAATTAGTTTAATCACAAAATAGACTTTTAACTAAATTTTTCAATACAACCCTAATACAAAAATATTTCATCAACTTATTTCCACATAGTTATTTCCTAAGTCTAGAGTTTTTCCATAATATCATTTATAGGATTTTTAAATCATGATACACTATTTTCAATATAAACACCCTAGTTTTAACCTAGGTTATTCATTGTCAAAATCATTCATGTTGATTTTTAATGAAAATGTAAATTATCGTAAAAATATCCCCTTGGCGTGTCAAAGCAGTTGTGCAGTAAGGTTAATGGCCTAATTATTTCCGTAAAAATGGTTTTGGAAAAATCATGAACTTGATCTATAATTTTTGAAAATGAATGTTTATATGTAACCAACCCTATACGATCAAGGATCTCAAAGGGGTCAATATTATTAAGGGTAAAACCTCCCTTTCTTTACAAAGTGTATGACTCTCTTCCATGGTTTTATTCAAAGGAAAACTTTTTCTCTAACATCAATTTTAAATTCCCTTTGGTAGTAGTCAGTATAGCTCTTTTACGGAATCTAGGTAGCTTTTATATGTTTTTGTAAGGATTGAAACTTGTTTGTCACCAGTTTCACAAGATTAGGTCCATGTATCTTTCATTCCACAACTACATCCCTAAAAATTTTGAGTTCTACATTGATTTACATTCAAAGATTCATATAAATCCATTTAAATACTCGAGTGGAAGTTGCTTTTATATGGTAACTCAACCAATGGGATATGTTGATCACATCCTCCATTAAATTCCATCATGTGTTATCTTAGCATGTAAACATGTGTTTGAATAGTCCTTTTAGATTTTATATCAGTTTGGGGGTGATAGGTCATGCTAAAATTTAATTTAGTACTAAAATATTATTGAATTATTATATAGAATTTAGATGTTAACCTTGGATCACAATCAAATATGATCAAAAATGGATCCCCATGAAACCTCACTATTTCCTTCACATATATCTTGGAAATTTTTTCAAGTGAGAAATCGTCCCAAATGGTGATAAAGTGGTCAGTCTTGGTGAGTTGATGCACCACAAACCATCTCGTATTTTTTCTATGGATGTTTTTGGGAAACTGGTGATAATGTCCTTGGTGTTATTCACCCATTTCCACCTTGTTATAAGAAATTGTATCATCATCCCTTCTGAATTTTGTCACTCTACTTTAACTTGATGGCATACCAAACACCTTGATATATACTCCATAATATCCTTCTTCATTTGTCCCATTAAAAGTGTTCTCAAAGATCATGGTACATATTGGTACTTCTCGGGTGGTGTATAATGATATGCTATATGCATTATACAATACCATGGTCTTTATCTCAGGTGATTAAGGAACACAAAGCCTCATTAAAAACTAAATTACAAAATCATCATCAATTTGTATCTCATGTAGCTCCCCTTCGTTTATTGATTTCATCTTTTTTAGCTCCAGATCATCCATTTATGTCTCTTTGATCTTCTCTTAGATAGATGGTTGGGAAATCATTTGGGAGAGGTAGGATGTATTCCATATCGTTATGATTTCAAGATATATCCTTTTCACATACAAGAAGATAATGTCTCTCTAAAATTTCATCATGGATATAGTAGCTTGTTTATTTCTTTTAAGGGAATCATCTACCTTATTCTCCTTTCTCATATTGTAGTGAATAGAGAAATCATAGTCCAGGATAAGATCAACCCATTTTTTTGATGCATATTGATAAACATCTCTGTGAATATATACTTTAGACTCTTATAATCGGTATATATGTCAAACTTCTCACCATAAAGATAGTGCGACCAAATATTTAGAGCAAAGATCATATCTTCTAACTCTAGATCATGCACTGGGTAGTTCATCTCATGGATCATTAATAATCATGAGGAATAGGATATCACTTTATCATTCTTCATGAGTACACAACGCAATACATTCTTTGAATCATCACTATATATCACAAAACCTTCTCCACTTATTGGTAGTGTGAGTACATGTTAAGACTAAGATGATAAGGATGACTATCATATTTAAGTATTATTTTTTTTCAAGGAAGTTTAAGAAGAAAATAAATAACCTCACTTTTTGTTGGTGAAAATTAGACTGACTATCGTATTCAAGAAAATAAGACTCACAATGGTTATGAAAGTCCATTGTTTTGGGAATATGTTTTTTTGTTGAAGTGTATCATTATACTCACCATAAGTCTGGAATGAAAGGATTAATTATAATGGGGAAAAAATATTCTACCAATCATTTTATGTTTGATCATAATCATACCAATCGTATTTAGGTTGAGAAGGAAAGAAAGATATTGATAAAATATATGTATGTAGCAACACTTTACATGGTATGTTATACGATGATGAAGATGATATTCAACATAATCAATGTCAGGAAGGAATTAAGGGTACTTGCTAAAATTTTAAAAAAAGAATAAATTTGAGGAATTTGAATCATTCCGGTCTCATGATTTTCGTAATGATATTTCTGGATGAATAATTGTTTAATGACCAAGAGGATGATCGTAATGAAGGTGCTAGTTTTTAGTTCAACTAAATCCCAAAAAAATTTAAATCCTCAATGAAAGAATTTAGTGAGCATCATATTGAAAAAATAAATAAGCTCTTAATGTTGATGCATTGGATTTAGTATATCATCATATTCATCAAAGGTAGAATTTTTTGTGCTAAAAATTGACCGGTATCATATTTAGAAGGAAAAGAAGTTGTTGAATTTGAAGCTGTTGATACCAGTCCATCTGACTCGGTATGCCATCATAATCATTTGAGTAAGAATTGTTTGAAACTGATGAATGTAAAGAAAATGAAAAGTATGTGGTGGCCAATATGAAGAATAAATTCAGTGATTTATCAATAATGTAGTCAACCATTTAAAATAGGTTTAATTACTTTGTTTATCATTCAAGTGGGTCAAGAGAAGAGATAAAGAAGAATATATTATTTTACATTTGTCTTCATCGTAATGAGGTAGATCATAATGAAAAATCAGAATGGGAAATTTAAATCAAAATAATGTTTTTAAAGAAAGTATAATGTATAGATAAAGCAATTTGAATATTCATGATGGTTCGAGAATTGTTGAGAAGAGTTTATGAAGGAAATATGCACCTGAAATTCAAAGAACATATAGATTTGTAAAATGTAATTAAGAGAAATTTCTTTCAGGAATCCCACCCAAACCAATTTTGGGGTGAGTATAAAAGAGAAATTACATTGTACTTTATTATAGATGTACTATTCATGGTGAATAAGAGACAAGGAAGGGCTTTAGGGAGAATAAGAGGTTTTTTTATTGAATTTTCTTGAAGAAGTGTTTTGGATAGAATAAGTGTATTAGAAGAGGCAAGATTGTATTCAATTGGTCATCGTATTGGGATGAATCATCATACTGGAAAAATTTTATTGGGATTTCTAGATTGAAGATAAAATGGTTCAGAATTTTCTCAAATATATTCTAACAATGTCATATATTTTTCTTATTGATCAATTAGACTTGGATAATTGGAATGAGTTTTATAAAAATTTCCATAAAGGTTTTTACCAACTTCTAGGTAAGAAAGTAAATATTTTTTATAAAAAAACACATTTTTGAAAGTTGATAAATAAGCATCATAACTTTTTTTTGTTACAAAAATTTTTATTACATCATTTGTTCTGGAAGGTTAATATGAACTATTGAATTTTTTACAGAGTGAAACACAAGTTAAAGGGCATATCCTACTCAATGTATTCCACACAAAATGATTTTATTCTAGTGGATTGTGTGGTATTAGATCATTTTCAGACAATACCAAGGATGTAGATATTCTTGTTGAATAATAAACCTCTTAAATTCTTGTGTTCTTATAGATGTGAGTTTTAATTATTTTCAATAGGAAAATAAATATTTAATAGGAGGAAAATGTTTTTTATTAAGTAAAGAAATATAAAAGAAAAATATATCACTAATTCACCCCCCTCCCTCTCATTGATACAATTATCTTGAATGGGGAATTATAATTAGTATCAAGGACATGTTCCCTTCATTTATTCTTTATTGATGTTTTTAAGAGAAGTTGATGGATAATTTGAATTGTGTCAACAATAAATGAATCCTGGTTTTCAATGGTAAAAATTATCATATCTGGAAAGATATATTTTTTCCCCATCTTATGTCTATTATATATGATTTTCTTGAAGATGCAACAGATGTATTTCCTTCTTTTGATGATAAAGTTCATCTTAATCTATTTATAATTATAATCTTAAGAGTGATGGAAGGGACACGAATTATATACTATCATAACTTTCTAAAAGTGAATTTTTAAGGGTGAAGGGTGTTGCCATATATAAATGTATAATGGATAAGTTGAAAAACATATATGAAGGTAATACAAAAGTGAATAAGAAAAATACAAATCTAGAGGCTAAAGTATGAAGACATGAAAATGGGTGGGTATAAATCTATTGGGGAATTATTTACCAAGTTAAATAACATCATCAAAACTATCAGATGTCTTAGTTAAAATTTGAAGGATTATATTTTTATTGAAAAGATATTATGAATTATTCCTAACAAGTTTGATGTTAATGTTTATTAATTAGAATATAGATATCATAAAAAATTATCTATAGATTATTTTCCTAAAACTCTCATCACTTATAAAATAATAGGGTATAATGATATAAAAATAAAGACAATTTGAAAGAGAAATTTCATTCAAGAATGTGAAGAAAGATAATTCAGAAAAGATTATTATTGATGAATAAGGGAGTTATTTTGATTCTGAGAATGAGTTATGTAAAAATCTTGATGATATTTTATCTTTTCTTTCTAAAAATGTGAGAAGACGTATTGGTAAATATAAATGGAATTATCACTTTAATTTTTCTGCATATGGATTAATTGCGACATTACAAAAAAAATTCCATAAAGAAAGATATAAAAATATGGTGATGAAGAAGAAATAAGGCCAATAAGGTCATGGATGAAATTGGGTGGAAAAGAAAATTTTATTCCATAGGGAAGGGTAAAAAATTCTCAAAATCTAAAATGCGTATTTTGTTATCTAATGATAAATAATAATAAGATAGTAACCCTAAGTCCAAAAATTCTACTGAGCATGTTGGTGAGAATACTTTTAGTGTAATAATTAATGATGAAGAATTCAAAATCAGAAGTTCTGATTAAGAAGAAACTCAACTTAAATTTCATTTAAAATAAGATTTTAAATATATATGAGAAATATTAGAAGTCTTGAAAAACAAAACAAGAAGATGGAAGATGAATGTTCCTAAAAAACAAATAATAAAAAAATTTTATATGAGAAGAAAAAAATGCAACTTTATATTAGTGATATGAAAAAATATCTTAAGGAAGAAAAGAATCATAATGAACATCTAGAATTGAAGTTAAAGGCATAAAAATAATAGTTAGAACATGTCTAGTAAAAACATTGTAAAGATGAAAATAATATTATATTCTCTAAAAAATTTATATATGAAGTTGGGGAATGTTTTCATAAGGAAAAACCTGATAGGTATAAAAAAAGTAACCATCAAAAATTGATTGTAAAGATAGAATTATTTCTAGAAATAAGAAATCATAGAAATTTATGTATGTGGCTAAGATTAACAAAGTTGATAATTTATAAGTTTTTGAAAAACCTGATCGAAAAATGTTTTTGAATATTATTAATATGTAAATGTTTCTATTATTTCTAGTTTGGACAAGGATAAAAGAAGAAATAAGCTAAAAAATAAGATTTTGATTGATAATAGAATGGTTGGTGGTCAGCAAAATTCAGATAAGAAGGTTTCTATGAAACATATTCATAACTCCAGTCTGTATGGAAGCTATAGAGGAAAATATTATTTCTATGGTTACTACTGGTATTGTGATGGAATCATAAATAAGAAAAATATGTATTGGTTCAACCAACAACATTACTTCTATTCGATAGGTTATGAAAGTTATATGTTTAGGGGGAGTCAATCTTCTCAATAGAATAAGTATGAAAAAGAAGTTCTAAATAAACCGGATAATGATGGTGTAAAATTTAAAAATACGTTCCAACCCCAAGAAACTATTTGTGAAAGATGTGAAAAACCAGTTAATCTTGCTAAGGGTTTTATTTTTTTGTTATCGGCACCATTTAATTTTCAGAACATTTCTCATAAGCTGGATGGGAAGAAAGAAAAATCTCTTGTTTTTTAAAATACCCTCAAATAATGTAAAGGTGAACGACCTTGGATTCTTGATAGTGGGTGTTACTCACACACGAAAGGAGATTTAATGTTTTGGAATAATTTAGAAGACTTTAAAGAGGTAACTATGACATTCAACAAGGATGAAACAATAATAATCAATGGTGTTGGATCAACTGTCATTGGGAAAGAATACTTTAAATCATAGAAATATTTATATATAGATGAGTTGAAACATAACTTGTTGAGTGTTTCACAATTATTGGATGAAGGTAACAAATTTACCATCAGGAATAATGTATTTTTGATTAAAATTGATAAGGATGAAAAGAATGTTACAAGTGTCCAACATAAAAAGGGAAACATATTTAAAGTTAGTGAGGTACAAAACTCTTGTTAATTGGGTATGGTAGAAGAAAATTAATTATGGTATAAAAGGATGGGAAACATGTGTCAAATAAAAAAGAGTAAGTTATGAATTTTATATTGTGTTCAAGATATTCATAATTTTCAATGAATAAGATATTTTTGTTGCACTATTTTTCATAAGGGAAAAATTACAAAGTCTGTGTATAAGAAAGTTAAGATTTAAAAAAAACAACCCCTGAAACTTATTATTTCTGACATCTATGGACCAATGAGAAAACTATCAAATTTGTTGATAATTACTTCACCACATTCATTGATGAATTTAATCAAATTACTTATATTATGAATATGAAATATAAATCATATTCTCTGAGAATGTTTAAAGGTTTAAGGAGAAAATATAAGAAGAAAAGTGAGTATTCAGGGAAAAAGTTGAAAACTAATAACGGTGATGAGTATAAGAATGAATAATTTGAAATTTATCCTGATAAGAATGGAATTTTTCATGAATATAGTACCCTATACGCACCTAAAAAAAATGGGTTTGATGAATGGAAGAATAGAAGTTTTGTTTAAAGGGAGAGAACTATGTTACTGGAACAAGGTCTTTCTCATTTTTATTAGAGGAAACCCATGAGTATTGTTGTTTATTTCAAAATGAATGTTTTAATAGGTCATGTTTGTATATTAATCTATACAAATTTTTTTATATAAAAACAACATGTTTGAAAGACTTAAGAGTTTTCAGGAGTCCTTGATTTATAAAGAAGAAAGGTGGAAATCGAGGAATGTTTGAGAAAAAAGGTGAAGATGGAATTTTTCTTGGTTATGCTCTAGAAGGAAGAGGATATAGATGTTTCAAAAAATAAACAGAAAGAATTTATTATTCTAATAATATGAACGTTATTGAAAAAAATATTATGTATAAATATAATCAAACAGATAAGGGAGTGGAGCATGATTAAGAATGTTTTGTCAACATTTCTGATAAAGATACATCCAATTAAAATCCTACTCAAAAACAAGAATCAGACTCAGCTATTTCAAGTGATGAAGAATAATCTCTAAAATCTCATCCCAAGATGAGGAAGCTACTGTAAACTCAGAACATTTTCGGTGATCAACATAAAAAGGTTCAAACAATAAGAACAATAAATTCTATTACATGTACCTATTTGTAATCAAAAATTGGTCCGAATGAGGTGAAATAAGTTTTTGAGTATCTAGAATGGGTTCAGTCCATGAATGAAGAGTTATACCAGATAGATAAGAATTATTCATAGGAACTCATACCTAATCTATATAACAAAAATGTTATTAGTACAAAGTGGTTTTCCCAGAAAAAAAATGAATATATAAGGTGAAGTGATAAAAAACAACGAAATATTACTATGTAAATGTTACTTTAAAATTGAAGGTGTTGAATTTGATAAAATTTTTCACTCGTGGAAATGTTAGAAACAATCATAATTTTTCTTGTTATTTCTACACAATGGAGTTACAAAATTTTTCAAATGGATGTAAAGTCTGCAAATATAAATGTTGATCTTAATGAGGAATTTTACATTGAACAGCCTTGTGGATTTTTTGTTTTAAAAGAGGAATGTTATATGTGCATATTTAATAAATCCTTCTATGCACTAAATAAATCTATAAGGGCATAGTATTACAAACTAGATACTTTCTTAAAGAATATGAGTTTTAAGAAAGGAATAGTTGATAATAATATTTACATCAAATAAATTCTAGAGTTTTCTTTCATCATACTTGTTTATATTAATGAAATTATCTTTACTAAGAATAATGAAAGATCTTGTGAAAATCATTCTAAATAAATGAAAATTTTGTTTGATATTTCCATGTTTGGAGAAATGAAATACTTTATTGGGATACAAATTTTATAAAATAAGAAACACATTTTTATTTCTCAAGAAAAGTATGGTAATGAAATTCTTAAAAAGTTCGGTATAAAAAATTAAAAACTAGTTTACACCTCAATAACAGTGGGAACCATGTTGAGTAAAGATGGAGACGACATGAATGATGATCAATTGGAATTTTTTTATATTTTACTACCTTAGTACCCAATATTGTTTATTATGTTACCTTATGTGATAGATTTTATAGTGATCCTAAATAATAAAATTTACTTTCTAGAAAAATAATCCTTAAATACATCAAAGGCCCAAAAATTTTCAGAATCAGGTATGATAGCTTAGAAATTATTGATTTTTTTGGTTATATAGATGTTGATTGGGCAGTAAATATTGATGGTAGAAGATCCACATCATGTGGAATTTTATTTTTAGGTAAAAGTTATGTTTTTTGGAATATAAAGAAATAGAATTAAGTTAATGTCATTACAACTGAATCTGAATATTTTTCTACTACACAATCTGCTACCCAACATATGTGGATGAAGAATCAGTTAGAATACTAACTTGACGAATTGAAGTTACCCTTCATCTTTTGTTGTGATAATCAAAGTGAAATCAAAATTTCCAAGAATCTGGTAAACCATTTTCATTCAAAACATATTGATATCAACAACTATTTCATCAAATATCATGTGTAGAATAATGAGTTGATGTTGGAGTATGTTCCTAAATCGGAACAAGCTGCTGGCATTTTCACAAAACTTTTACCCAAGGATGTATTTTCTATATTGAGCTTGAACAAAGTCATCAAACCTCTTTCTCGTTAAGGTTGAGTTATGTGTTTTTGTTACCTCTCTCATCTTCTCTTTGAAAAGTGTTTTAAAGGGGGGGAATTGTTTTATAAATATATCATTATAGAAGCATGTAAATAGAGAGAGTTGTCGAAAAATTGTGAATTCATAATTGTATGTGTGTGAACTATTCTAACTGTTTGTTGGAGTGGTTTTTGGAATCAATTTTTTTTATTCTATGGAGGTTTAAAATTTAAGGAAGAAAGGATGAGGAAATTTTTCATAATCACTACTTTTGGAAATCATGAATTTTATGTCAATAATTCTTGTTTCCTAAAATGATTTAGCACATGTAGTCTTATAATTAATAATAATTAATACATATCTTGATGATAAAAAGTTTAGTGATTTATGAACCTATGATGACCAAAAAATCCAATGTGGGAGATTATTAGGACCAAGATGATAAAGATGAATATCATATTCAGGTATTTTAATTTGTTTTCAATGGATTTTATGAAGAAAATAAATCACATCACTTTGTAATTGATAAAAAATGGACTGACCATCATATTCAATAAAATCAGACTCACAATGGTAAAAATATTCCATCACATTGGGAATATGTTTTCTGGATGAAGAGGATCATCGAACTTAGCCAAAGTTTGGAATGAAATGTTTGATCCAAATGTGGAATAATTTGAGTCTTCATAACTTTGGTGAAAATGTGATGTTTCTTTTCTGATCTTGGAGTTCTCAAAAATCATAAGTAAGTTGTAAAACTTGTGATGAAATCATTATGAAAGAAAAGGGAGAAAAATATTATTCCAATCATATTATGTCTGATTGTAATCATGCCAATCGTATTCGAGATGAGTTAGAAATAAATATGTTTATGAATGGTAGGGAAGTTGCGACACTTTACTTGGTAAGTGAGATGATGCTAAAGTTGATCATCAAAGTAATAAATGTCATAAAGAAAGTCACGATACTTGATAAAAGTTTATAAAAGAAGAAAGCTTATGTAATTTAATCATTCTGGTCTAATGATCATCATAATGTTATTTCAGGATATATATTTCATTAAAGTTAGGGTAGGATAGTCATAATAAAGGTTCTAGTTTTCGGTCAAAGCAAAATCTAGAAGATTTAAATACTTGAAGAAAGAAGTTTTTGAGAATCGTATTCAAAAAATTAATATGTTACTAATGTTGATCCATCGAATTCAGTATGTAATCATATTAATTAGATGCATAATTGTTAGTTATAAAAATTGATTGGTATCATATTCAGAAGAGAACTAATTTGTTGATGTTGAAGCTGGTGATACCGGTCCATACTTGGTATGCCATAATAATCATCGGATGAATAATATTTTGGAACTGATGAATGAAAAGAATAAGAAAACTATGTGGGGGCCAATATAAAGAAGAAATTAATAGCTATATCAATAATTTATTTTACCATTTAAAATAGTTTTAATTACTTTGTTTATAATTCAAGTGGGTCAAGAGAATATATGAAGAATAATATATTTTTTTAAATTTGAATTCATCATAATCAATCAGTTCGTAAGAACAAATTGAAATGGGAAATCAGAATTATAATGATGCTTAAAGAAATTACAATGAAGAGTTGAAGTTGTGAGAATAGTTGAGAATGTTAAATAATTGTTGAGAAGAGATTATGAAATTAATATGAACCAAACATTTAAAGAAACGTGTAGATTCAAGTAAATTTGATTGAGTGGGAAATTTTTTAGCAAGCCAACCCAAACCATTTTTTGGGTGAGTAAAAAAGCGAAAGTACATTGTACTTTTGACAAATGTACTATTCACAAAGAAGAATAGAGAAGACATAGCTCTAGGGAGAAGAGGAGGTTACCATATTTTGTTTTGTTGTATTCAACTGGTCATCGTATTGCGTTGAATCATCGGACTGGGAAAATCATATTGGGATATTTGGATTGAAGAAGAAGTAGTTCAGAATATTCTCAACCGTATTCTGAAAACATCATATATTTTTCATTTTGAGAAATAAAACTGGGATAATTGAACTGGGATAATTGGTTTGGGAAATCAGACTGATTTTTGTAACAAAATTTAGAAAAGTTCTTACCAACTTCTTAGTATGAAACTGAAGAATTTTTTTAAAAATAATAAATTTGTGAATGTTGATAAAGAATCACCATATCATGTGTTGTTACAAAACATTGTATTTCATCATTTGTTATAGAAGGATCACATTCACTATTGAATTGTTTATATAGAGAAACATGAGTGAAACGAAATATCCTACTCATTGTATTCCACACAAAAGGATTATTTTCTAATAAATTTTGTGGTATTGGATCATTTCAAAATCGTAGAAAGGATGTAGCTATTCTTGTTGAATAGTGATACTAATAAATTCATGTGTTCTTATAGATGTGTGTTTTAATTTTTTTCAATAGGGAATGAAATATTTAATAGGATTCTACATTTATTACATAATTAATGATATATAAAAGAAAAATATATCATTGATTCACTCTCTCCCCCTCTCAGGGATACAATTATATTGATTGGGAAATTACAGTACAAGAACAGTGATTGGCCTCTTCTTGACCTCCTTAATGCATTCTTCATATCTTTCATCCATAAATAATTTACCCCATTTTGTGGTAAATTAGTTAGTTGGATAAAAAATAATGATAAATTTAGCACAAATTGTAAATAGTAACCAGATAATCGATAAAAATATAGATTTCAATGACACTAGTGGGTCTTGGTTATTCTTCAATTTCCTTTGTCTTTGAAGTTTCCACATAAATTCCATCACTTTTGATCACATTCCCTAATAATGTGACTTCTTTCAACCAAAATTCACACTTTTTGAACATAGAATACGTTTTCTCCTTCCTTAATATCATCAACACAATCATTAGATTCTCTTAATTTTTCTACTTAATCTTGGAATAAATGAAAATATAATCGATAAACACTATATAAAATTTGTTTATGTGGTCTCTAAAGAATATATTAATCAAATACATAAATATTGTTGGAAAATTAGTAAGTCTGAATGGAATTTCTATGAACTCATAGTGCCCATACCTTGTAAGTAAAGCAGTCTTTTGAATATCTTCCTTATTTAACTTTAGTTGATGATATCCATAAAAAAGATAAACCTTTGAGAAATATTTCACTCCTCTTAGTTGATTGAACAAGTCATCAATCCTTGGTTGAGGATAATTTTTATTTATGGTGATCTTGTTGATATCTTGGTAATTGATATAAACCTGTTTTGATCTATCTTTCTTCTTGATGAAGAGAATTGGTGCACCCCTAGGTGATGTACTAGGGAATATGAACTATTTTTCCAAATTCTCTTGTTGATACTTCTTCAACTCCTCCATTTCAATCAAGGCCATCCTTTATGGGAATTTTGATATAGGAGTGGCTCTGGGTATGAGATCTATTGAGAATGCTACCTCACGATCAGGGGATTCCAAGTAACTCTTTAATAAATACATCAATGTATTACCTAAAAATGGACATTTCCTCCAGGTTAATACCTTCCTTTGACTCAACCACTAAGGAACGGTATGCTTCTCTACATGGTATCAACACCCACACTTTTGATGGATTTTCCAAATAAGATTCATGATCTTCCTGGAATTTTTAGAGGACCAGGGGATGGTTCAATATATAAAAATATATTTTTTTGTCAATAGTTGATTTCTTTTATATATAATTAAAGCCAATACATGTACAATATAGAATCAAATTTTAACAAGGGAAATATAATAATATTTTCTAGAAGAATCATCCCAAATATGATTATAGGAGAAGAGTCCAACACTTTGGTTTTAATGATTTCTCCACAACGTTTTTTTATAGATATCTATACTTAAAGGTATCTGGGATTCAATTAAATAGTTCTAGAAAACCTTTAGGATATAGATGAATAAGTAGAACCAGAATCAAATAATACTTTTTCTATTATTTAGTGAATAGGAATCATACCAATTATGAATTCATTTTCACACTCCACTTCATTATTAGTGATGATATAATCTTTCCCTTACTCCTTTGTCATTGGTGATTGGTGACACCGGTTGCTCTCAAGGACATGTGGTTTAGTGAATATGCTATCATAACACCCTTGGTCCATATAGTTGAAGCATTGAACCATGGGAGGTGCATTAGGATGTTCCCTCCTTTACTCTATCATGTTGGTCACCTTGTTCATGTATCTTCAATATTCATTATCTTGGTGTCCTTCTCTCCCAAACATGAAGAATTTCCCCATCACTTTATGGAAATTAACATGATTCTTCTTCCCACATTTTTGACATGTGGGTAGTTGGATCCTATTTCCCCATTTTTCATTTGACCCACAATGTTGAAACCACATTCTTCCCTTATTATCTCCATAAAAATGGGACAATTCTTTGGACTCCATATATACTATAAGAGAACATTTAACCAAATCTTAAAAACCCCCAAATTCTTATATTTATAGATCGTTTGGATGGTGTATTTTTAAAACAATAAATAACATATCCATTTTCAATCATTATTGATAAAAAACCCCAATGAATACTTTTAAAACCTTATGAAGTTTTCATCATAAGTTGTGACAACGTCACCTTCCTTTTTCATCAGCTATATGAACTCTCTTTCAATCATTTTTTTTTGAAGAGTTCAAGGGAAATGATTTATACGAAATTTTTTCTTAAATTCATCCCACTCCATCAATTCCATTTAATCCTTGGGATTTTTGTTCATTATGAATTCATGTTATTTAATAGCTTCTCCATATAAATGATAAATTAAAAGAGTCACCATCTCCTTATTAGAGAAATGGGTCATAGGAAAGATCTTCCTCATTGAGTTAACCTACTATTCCACATCAAGTGGATTGGAAGTTCCGCTAATCATCGATTGTCATTTTTTCATTAAGGACTCAATGGACAATTGATACTTCTTGGGTGAATATGGACAATCCACACTATTCATGTTATTATTCATATCTCGAGACAACTAGGTAATTATTTCCACAATGTTTTGAACTCAACCTCCCATGGAATTGGGGATATCATTTGGATAATTGTTTCATTGTCACTCACATAGGTTTTAGGCCTAGTTTTTCATGGTTCCTACCATTTTTTAGAATTGAAAATGTTAGAACAAAATATAAGTCAATAAATCATGAGTAATTTATTATTCTATGAAATTAACACTAAAGGAATATCTTATGGGATCCCTTTGTCTATACTTTTCTAAAAATAGTATTCTAGGATGTTTTCCCTATACATAGACTTATACTAATGGTTTTTACGCTTATTTTCTAATCATAATTCCCAAATTTACTAAACCATTCTTAGATACCAACTATAGTGACCCTATTTTTTCATATATAACTATTACATCATTTTAATGATAAACAACATAATAGAGTTACAAATGTAGGATCCAATGGTTTATGTCTTAGAAAAATTAAGCTCATAAATAACTTGTACATAATAAAACATAAAAAATTTATTTAAATCCTTCTTCTTTAACCTTCTAAAATCTCACATTATCTTTAGTACATACGATTACCTAAGGATATACATCAATTAAAATGGTAATATAAATGACATGTAAGAGGATGAATATGGAACATGAATCAATATAACCTAGGTGAGCATAATCATCATATCATAATACTAGGATCATTATCAATATCATGAGGTAAAAATGTGATAAATTCATCGAATGTGGAAACGCATAAAAAGGAATCATCATGTCATAGTGGTCAAATGCCACATATAGTTGTGAATAATGATAGCATCATGTTAACACATAACATATGTGAATAATCATAACATCGTCACTGTAAAAAAATCTAGCATCATGTTTACATATAATAAACATTATCTCATGAGATACAACACATTACCCAATTCATTGGAGGGATATATAATTCTGTTCTAGTAATCACATCATAATATTTACACAATCATGCATGTCATATAGAATGTGTAACAATAATTTCATGAAATAACCCATGGAAAGGAATGGGTTTCATGAGGATTTCAAAAATTATGATTTTATAAAAAAACATTTGGTTCCAAAATGAAAAATGGAAAAACATATTTTCTATAAAAATAATCATTCATTACTTAAGAATAAACTTATATTTATTAAAAAAACTAATAAATATGTTAATTATATCCATTTATATTATTATTTATAAATTATAATCATTATATTATATTTATTAATTTCTATTAATGAAATTGAAGTGTTTTGATATCATGATTTTCTTAAAAAATTCTTGTTTCACTTTGATTTCTCAATTTTCATTCAGAGTAATTTATAGAAAAGTATTATTAAATCCAGTAGATTATAATAAATGTAATTAATTATTTATATATCATATATAATTACTAATATCTTTCCGTGATGTTGGTTATAAGAATTGTCTTAGAAATGTATCCGTAGGTGGTTAATCAACCATTAACAGAACATTGTTAAAAGATAGGTAAAGAGAAGTATTGCATTTATTTTTGTCATAAATATGAAAATTACTTCATGTTAACATAAATAATATAATTTTAAATTATTGAATAATTAGTTTTATAGTATACGGTTTTTAAATTAATTGTTAAAAATATGAAAGAGAATAAGAAAAAAGGGAAATGTTAATAGAGACATACTCTCTTCTCAATGTAGCTTCTCTTGTAAGACGCTATAACACCCTTGGTGACTAGAGTTGGATTGCTCCAAAATGTGCCAAAGTAATGTAAGGGGATTTATAGGGAGTATTTGGGAAGATATTTTACTTTTGAATGTTTGAGAGGAGTGTGTTTCCAATGGAAGGGAGAGGGATTATTTATACATTAAGAGAGGCGTATTTTAAGAATAAAATATTTAATAAAAGAATATATCAAAGGAAAAACATGTAATAGTGCATTTTTGACAAAATACATTATATATAAATATAATATAATGGTTTTTAGACTTTAAATCCTATTTATAATTCTAATATATTAACTTATTAAAAAGAAAAGTGAAGAAAAATTGAAATTTTTATTTTAAGGAATCACTTTTGAATTTAGGTTTTGGAAAGTGATTTTTAAGATTGAAAATTAATTTTATTATATTTTAATGACTCATTTATGAAATTAAATATATAGTGGCCAAAAATAAATTTCTATAAATAATTATGTCATTATTACATCATGAATGATGTAACATAAGATACATCGATTATATGGAAAACTATATTTTTACTCTCCGCCTAAAAATTGAAGTATATCAAAAAATTACCAAAAACTCACCCAAGGAAAATTTTAACATGGTCATTTCAAAAATGATATTAATTTAATGAAAATAAATATCTAAAATAGGTAAAATATAAATTTTAAAAGGAAAATAATGATTTTTAAAAAATACTTTAAAATACAGTTTATTAAAAATATGCTTTATTTTCTTTGAGTGTTTTAATCATGATAGTTATTTTATTGAATTATAATATTTTTATTTACATAAATTAATCATGATAAATATTATTTATTTCATAATTTATTATTTTTTGGTAAAATCACTCTTCCAATGGTCAGGCTACTATTCCCAACGATCGGGTTACTATTCCAACAGTCACATTACTATTCCAACAGTCACATTGCCTTTTATATATAACACTCAATTATTTCATTCAACATTCAAATTAATTCCGCTAAAGGTTATATATTTCCATTTAAAATAATTTTTTTTGGTTTACTATAATTTTGTTTATTTTATATAGTGTTGGTAGTGGGGCTAATAATTCTAGTAGATGAGGTCGATCCATATTTCCTCATTTTAGCTTTTCTATTTTAAACCTTTTCTCCAGTTGTAATGTTTGGAAATTTAATTGATTTCATTGCTCATTAATGTAACAATATTTATTATTATATTTTTTGTATTGCTTTCTCTATATTTTTTATTTGTATAATATATAATATAATACAACACACATTTATTCAGGAATTTTTTTTTACTAATAATCATTATGTCATTACAATGGGGTACCAAATCTCCTACCTCAACCTAAAAGTACTATAGAACTGTAGATACCTATCTGATGAGGAGTAGTTGAGTCCTTCTATAAAGACCCGGAAATTTCAAGGAAATTTTTTTCTTAATTTTCTTTGAATTTTACAAGAACGTTGTTTCTGACGACGCCTGATTCCAAGTCCCGGAGTGCCCAGAATCAATTTCCAAAGTTTGGCTTGGGTGTGTTCAGTGAACGAACGAGCAGGAATTCCTATCTTTTGAACATGTGCATTGAATTGAAATCTGATGGCACCGATGAACTCGCAACACCGGTAATCGCTTAAGGGAACCTTTACCGTAGATGTGTTTGTGCGGGAGAAGAAGTTAATTAATGGGGATTAATTAAAAAAGTAAATAAAATTGTTGGAACAACTTTATTTCATATCAAGGTGGTTAATTTCTCCCATGGGTAGTTGGCGGTGGGGCCCACATCCACCCAACTTCCCATGTGTGGATAATTGAAAAGGTGGGGCCCACACGAACCCCCCGCCTTTTCAAATCCCTTAACTCCTCTTAACCCCTCACTTTCCTAACTTCCCATTAACTCACATTCATTAATTTTTGACAACTTGTTATAATTAATAAAGTGAGTTACTTAATTTCAAACTCTTGAAATTCAAATGGTTAGGTTGTGTTAATAAATTAAGACTTGGTCTTATTTTATTATTGTTAGAGTTTTTTCCACCTTGAGAGGTTTGGGAAGCATGAAGTCTTCTTCTTCTTCAACCTCGACGAAGAACGCGAAGAACACCATTCTTCAATGAAGAACATCTCCGATGAAGAATGCGACGTCTTCTTCCAATGATGTTTCCTCTTCGAACGCACCTCGACGTTAACGGAAACGACATTCGTTTTACGCGACGCCCGACTTCCGCGATGCTCATCTTCCGTGGCTTGTTGACGTGCACCGTTCCGGAACTGAGGTAGGGAATTTAAATTGTGATTGTTGGTGAACCCTCATTTACTCCCTTCTAAATCTAAGAACATGGATCAACTAAATATTATTTTAATCCGCGAAGATTAATTTGCGGGTTGGTATTATTGTTATGATTCTTTTTATTTATGAGGTTGTAGGGAGTTTATGTGTTTCTTTACGTGATTTCTCTTCCATATTTTGTCCGCGTATTTTTTGGACCGCTTGATATCGATTAACGGGAGGAGGTCGGACCACACAAACATGGCCACCCCTCCCTTATTATTTATTTCTTTTTGTTGCGGATGGAATGGAAGTGACGTGGTGCCATCGCACCACGCGGAATCATGTGGCAAGAATGTGCGACGTCGTCACGCCACAAAATCAATTAATTTTTGAATCAATTACATGGCGTTGTCACGTCGCGCCGAAAAACCACAAAAGAACCGCAGTCGGAGTCGGGTCGCGGCGAAGGGGGACCGACGCCATCGGGTCACGCTGGAAAACTACAAAGACGATGCTGTTTGTTTTGACGTGAGGATTGACGGGCGACAACGAAGTAGGACGCTATGGAGTTTGAATTCCTTCACAGTGAAGGTCGGGTCCCGGGGGGACCATAGGCGAAGACGACAAGAGAAACGGACCACTAGAGCGCGTCTGGTGGTCCGCGGAAGGCGGCGGCGGCGCGCCGCCGGATGGTTGGCGGGCGGGGGAGTCGCGCACCCTGCTCCGCGATTCGGCTCGGCCATGCGGGCCGTGTCGCAGCCGGCCTGTCAGGCCGGACTGAGCCGGGCCGGGCCAGGCCCAGCCGGGTCGGACCCGGGTCGGCCCGGGCCCAGACCCCCCGATTTCAGACCAAATTCGGTCAAATGCCCATATCTTGGGCTATGGACCTCAGATCAACGCACCGTCAGTTGCGAAGCGATCCTCGGAACTGGACGGTCGTTTTGGAATATCGCACTCAAGGTTTCAAAATACTTTTAGTTCGGCCGGGTTGGTTCGTACATGAAATCAACCAGGCCCTCGGAGCGGAAACGCTCATATCTTGAACTCCGGACATCCGATTGACGTGTCGTCTACTTGGTTGAGTTCCTCTTAGTGAGACAGATCTTTTGGAATACTCCGCCCGAGGTTTGGACGCAGGTGGATTACGGTCAGGTTGGTTTTGCCTTAAAAACCAACCGGGCCCTTGGAACGAAAAAGCCAATAACTCTCAGACCGGGCGTCCGATTGACGCGCCGTCTGTTGCATTGAGTTCCTGTTGACGATATGGAACTTTTGGATACATCAACTTCAGACTATGTGTCAGTTGATGTATCAGCCTCTCGGCTCGTGGAGCAGACCCTCCCGAATGAGCTTGCTGTGTGCGGGAACCCTAGTGCTGGCTGCGACTGCGACTTCGACGACGACTGTGCAGAGATCCTCAGTGGATTCGACGGCGACGACTACAGCACTCAGCGATCCTACGGGGATCAGTGCTACAGATCCTGTGTGGGTCTGATCCTATGTGGGCCTTTGCAAGGATTAGTACCTATCGATCCTTTGTGGATCTTGTTGAGCCCTCTAGAAGATTGTTGAATTCATTCCTATGATTGTTGTTTTAATAATCACAAATCGTTATTACTTAATCCGGTTGGATTTCTCATAAACTTAATCAAAATATATTAGTGAATCTGTTATCATGTTTTTTATCTATGTTTTTATTGATTTACAAGTATTTTGGAAGTCTTCTGGATCAAATAGACAACGGTCGCACAGATCCAATATCAAGACAACGGTCGCACCGATCCAATATCAAGACAACGATCGCACCGATCCAATATCAAGACAACGGTCGCACCGATGAAAATGAGTTACCGATCAATATGACTCACCGATGCTGATCAATCTGAGTCACCGATGCTGATCAATCTGAGTCACAGACCAATATGACTCACCGATGCTGATCAATCTGAGTCACCGATGCTGATCAATCTGACTCACCGATGTTGATCAATCTGAGTCACCGATCAATATGACTCACCGATGCAGATCTATATGAGTCACTGATGCTGATCAATATAACTCACTGATGCTGATCAATCTGAGTCACTGATGCTGATCAATCTGAGTCACCGATCAATATGAATCATCGATGCTGATCAATCTGAGTCACCGGTGCTGATAAATCTGAGTCACCGGTCAATATGACTCACCGATGCTGATCAATCTGAGTCACCGATGTTGATAAATATGACTCACCGATGTTGATCAATCTGAGTCACCGATGCTGATTAATATGAGTCACCAATGCTGATCGAAAGATACACCGATGCAAACGAGTCACCGATCAAATAACACACTGATGCTAATCATCTGAGTCACCAGTCAGGACACACCGATGTCTAGCCACCAATGCTGATGTTGATGACCTACCGATCACTTGAACTCATCGATAGTCATAAACAACTGTTTGAATTTCTTTATCTTTATCTTTATTAAATCTATCCAATGGTCATATCAGGTATATTTTAATGCTCTGTCAATTAATTAATAAAGGTTGTCGGATGTCAGGAAACTGTACCTCGTACCTGCGGAAAGGAAACCTTTTCTATCTTTCGAAGCACGTGACATAAATACAAGAAGACTCTGCTGCTGGAAAGATAGAAGAAAATAGAAGAAGAAGAAAGGCATTAGAGAACATACGAGATATAAAAGAAGAAAGAGGAGGAAGAACCAAGCAGAATAGAAGATACATATCAAGAGATTACACAGAACCTCATTCACAATCAAGCCTACTCAAGAAGAGTTCTGTGCATACAAAAGAACATTGCTGAACTTCATCGACTACATCTCACTGCCTATGAACCTGAAGCATACGACACTCTTCTTTTCAAAAAAAAACGAAAAGAGGACTCAGAATTACATCTGATCAAATCCAAAAAGAGTCCAGAGCAACACTGAAATTACCAGAGCCATTTCTAAACTCTACATCTCTACTCCATGATTAATTTATTCTAAATTTTGAGCAGTGTGTGTTATCTGCTGTATTAAACACACACTGACTCCTTTACTTTAACTGGATGATCTATAAATCCTCAGCAAACCTTTTTATACTTCATTGCCCACTGTGGTTAGTGGTAGAGGTCGTGTGTGACCTGGACAGCTGGTTGCTGTTGTTTTGTTTCCCACAAATAACAGTGGTAGAGGTCTTAGACCTGGACAGTTGTGAACTGTTGAGACCTGATCCAGGGTGTGGATCATCTTTATAAACTTTTGAGAGGACTAAGTCTCCGCGTGAGACTGAAAATCTTGCTTAACTCCACTGTGTTTTTAGTTAAAGTTCATATCCATACTATATATATTTATTTCATATTCCGCTGCTATTACTTTGAAATATAATTTATTTTCAAATCTACTTTGATAGTTAAACTCGCAAGTGTTTATATTTATTGTAAACCAATAAGTTAGTTTCAAAAGTTAATTTAATCACAAGATTAAGTTAACTGAGAACTAATCAATCTTTGAGAAACTAATTGAACCTTTCTAATCTGTATAAATTCACTACAGTTTAATTTGTTTTTGTAATTGGGGGATTTTAATAGAAATTGTTTTTAACAGAAATTTTAATTGGATCTCAATTCACCCCCCTCTTGAGTATCCACTCCGACCAACAGATGTAACAGCATAGATGATTTAGAACTGGTCTTGTATCCTATGTGGGTCCCATTATAGATGAATCAATGAAGACAGATGGTCTTGTATCATATGTGGGTCCTTGCTGTGCTGGTCTTGTATCCTATGTGGGTCCCAGCTTAGATGATTCAAGTACTGGTCTTGTATCCTATGTGGGTCCCAGTATAGATGAATCAATGAAGACTGCTGGTCTTGTATCCTATGTGGGTCCCAGCTTAGATGATTCAGTGCTGGTCTTGTATCCTATGTGGGTCCCAGTATAGATGAATCAATGAAGACAACTGGTCTTGTATCCTATGTGGGTCCCAGTATAGATGAAACGTTGAAGATAACTAGTCTTGTATCCTATGTGGGTCCCAGCTTAGATGATTCAGTATCTATATCTGATCATCTCTTTCACCATTTCGATGATGTATACCTGTGTGAGCTGAATCCTGTTTGCTTTCTTGTGTGGATTGTGTTGTGCTATCCTGTGTGGATTACGTTTTCCTTTCATGTGTGGAATACGTATACTTTCCTGTGTGGACTAAGTTGTACTTGGTCTCGGAGGTTGGAGCGTATTGGAATTGTTGACTTAGGTATATGTATGGGCATATACCTATGCAGTGTCTGTTGTTACTTAGTGATTGTATCTTTCCTTTCTGGTTTATCCTTTGTGGATTTTGAGAGACCTTCGGGGGTGTTGGGGTCCCTACTGAGTAGCTTATACTCACCCCTGCACGGGCTATGCCCGCACTACGTTGTGTTGGTTGCAGACGACAGACAACATTGATCGTGGTTGAGGCTTGCAGAGCAGGACGATACCTGGAGGAGGACCACTGGGCTGGACATACTCGGAGCGGACGGAGGGACCCGAGGAGCAGTGGAGCTATCTGTACCCACCCTTCAGGTGGGATTTCCAGTGGACAGCTCGGTGTAGCGGCTTTTACTTTTCAGTTGTTGTTTCCCCTTTCGAGTTGTACTTTACTTTCAGTTTGGGTTTGTATTCTGGCCCACTTACTTTCTGCACTTACAGTTGTACTCTGTCTTACTTAGTGTTTATTTTTTTTCTCTTGCTTACTCTGAGATGCTTGTTTACTTTACAAAGGCAATTCCTTCCCTTTTACCGGGTTTTACGCCTTGGTGCTACTCTCTAGCCCTTGGCCTATGGAAGGCGGGCTTGGGGTAGTCACAACACGGGCCCCGAGGACGGGTCGTGACAAATTGGTATTAGAGGAGTTCGGTTATACCGCAGACTCTGATATTTCTTCTATGTGAAGCAATACTGTTTAGTGTATTGGGTGTGGTTATCAGTACAGGGAGTCCAGTGATGGTGCGGTGGCCGACGTATCCGTACACCAGGACCCTTACTTCTTATTTATGACTTAATGAACGAAAACATTGATTGCGTGTGTGTTTCAAGTTTTCTTTGTGATTACTTGTGTCAGCTCACCAGGTATACTGTTTGACGGTGGCGCACCTGTTTCCTTTTCAAAATGGCTCCACGACAGCAGTCAGCTAGGGTTCCGAGAGTCGATCGTGACAACAGCCCACCGAGCGATGAGGCCTCGGTGTAGGGCTCCTTGTCAGTAGAGGCACCGGCGGTACCTTTACCCGCCGATCCACTGATGCTACCAGCCCCAGCCACTAACGATGCACGTCTCCTTAGCGCGCTGCACGAGTTCCAGGGCCAGCGGCCACCCAGGTTCCGTGGGGAGACGGACCCCCAGGCAACCGAGGACTGGCTGGAGGCAGTCGTACGAGTTTTCAGGCTAGTGAGGACACCAGCAGACCTCATGGTGATCCTCGCAGCGATCCTACTGCACGCAACAGTGGGCCGATGGTGGAGCTTGATGCTCCAGGTGCATGACAAGACATCTCTTCTCTTGGCGGACTTTGAGAGCATCTTCCTCTCTGAGTTCGTCCTAGCCACCCTCCGTGCGGTGCGCATTCAGGAGCTTCTTCAGCTACGGGAGGGCAGCTTGACAGTGGCCCAGTACTCGGTGAGATTTACTGATCTCTCGCGCTACTCCACAGATATGGTACGGGACCCGTTCTTCCAGGCCCGGACCTTCGAGCAGGGACTGAGGCATGAGATCAGGGCTTCGATGATCTCCCTCAACATTCCGACGCAGGCAGAGGTGTTGGAGAGAGCCCTTCTAGTGGAGAGTTTTCTCGCCGAGCAGGCTCCAGTGACAGGGCCCTCCGCAGGACGACCCGTAGCAGGGTCTTCTGCAGTTGGCAGTAGACAGGTGACGCAGAGGTCCAAACGGGCCAGACCATTAGATGGGCAGTCACTGGATGAAGATTCGGTTGTGCGGGGCACACGAAGGAGAGCCAGCTACACGAGGGGCACGCATTGCTACACATACGGCGGGCAAGGTCACATGGCTTGAGACTGCCCTACTCGTCTTACAGATGAGAAGAAGGTGGTAGAGGGACCTCCCAGACAGAGGTTCGGCCATTGAGGTCCGCAGGGTGCAGGCGAGTGAGGTAGAGGAGCTGGACGAGCAGTAGGTGGTGGACGACGCATAGCGGTGTTGCCACCACCACCACCAAGAGGTCTGCCCCACCCGCAGAAAGTTTGTGGACATGGGAGAGCTCATCTTCAGGCAGCTGAGGCCTTCGATCATGGAGCTCTGGGAGCAAATGGACAGGAGCGGAACTAGTGGATACGTCCTTTGTACTTTTAGTTCCTTGTTGCTATTTTGTAGCGTCTTTGTATTATGAGCTTCAATAATAAAAGACGCATACCTTTGTGATGTTTTCATTCCTGTCATCTTTTGGGTTGTTACTAAGAGGTTCCAGTTTTGGCTGTTGACTTGACCCTCACTTGTGAGACATCTACTCGAGGAGACCCAGTTACCACACACTGATGCCGACAGTATGACTCAAGCTTTGGAGGCGAGAGTAACAGTTGGATCTCTTGGTAGTAGCATCGAGGCCTTATGACATCATCCTTGGTATGTATTAGTATCATCCATGTCGGGATTGACGGTATTAGGAAAAGAACGTGGTTCATCCAAGGGATGAGACCATATTTCTCTTATCGGAAAAGAAGAAATCATAGCAGCTCTTGTGGGACCAGAGGTGGTCCAGGCCACGATAGAGAAGGTCCAGGTCATCCAGGAGAGGATGAAGACAGCTCAGACCCGACGGAAGTCTTTCGCTGACAGGAGGCGAATGCCACTAGAGTTTGAGGATGGCGACCAAGTCTTCATGCGGGTCTCACCTCGACGTGGATTACAGAGATTTGGCCAAGGTGGCAAGTTGTCTCCATGCTTCATCGGACCCTTCCAGGTCCTCGGCAGGATTGGCGAGGTGGCTTACTGCCTAGCTCTACCGCCTTTGTATCCCTAGTTTGTGTTGAAGCTTTACGGGGACGAAAAGCCCTGTGGTGGGAGTAATGTAAAGACCTGGAAAATTCAAGGAAATTTTTTTCTTAATTTTTTTTGGAATTTTACAAGAACGCAGTTTCCGACGGCACCTGATTCTGAGGCCCGGAGTGCCCGAAATCAATTTCATAAGTTTGGCTCAGGTACGTTTAGTGAATGAAAGAGCGGGAATTCCTATCTTTTGAACCGGTGCTCTGAATTGAAATCTGATGGCACCAATGAACTCGCAACACCGGTAATCTCTTAATGGAACCTTTACCATAGTTGCGTTTGTGTGGGAGAAGAATTTAATTAATGGTGTTTAATTAAAAAAAGTAAATAAAATTGTTGGATCAATTTTATTTCATATCAAGGTGGTTAATTTCTCCCATGGGAAGTTGGTGGTGGGTCCCACATCCACCCAACTTCCCATGTGTGGATAATTGAAAGGGTGGGGCCCCCACGAACCCCCCACCTTTTGAAATCCCTTAACTCCTCTTAACCCCTCACTTTCCTAACTCCCAATTAACTCACTTTCATTAATTTTTGACAACTTGTTATAATTAATAAAGTGAGTTACTTAATTTCAAACTCTTGAAATTTAAATGGTTAGGTTGTGTTAATAAATTAAGACTTGGTCTTATTTTATTATTGTTAGAGTTTTTGCCACCTTGAGAGGTTTGGGAAGCGTGAAGTCTTCTTCTTCTTCAACCTCGACGAAGAACGCAAAGAACACCGTTCTTCAACGAAGAACATCTCCGACTAAGAACGCGATGTCTTCTTCCAACGACGTTTCCTTTTCGAACACACCTTGACATTAACGGACACGACGTTCATTTTCCGCAACGCCCGACTTCCGTGACGCTCATCTTCTGCGGCTCGTTGACGTGCACCGTTCCTGAACCGAGGTAGGGAATTTAAATTGTGATTGTTGGTGAACCCTCGTTTACTCCCATCTAAATCTAATAACGAGGATCAACTAAATATTATGTTGATCCACGAAGATTAATTTGCGGGTTGGAATTATTGTTATGATTCTTTTTATTTATGAGGTTGTAGGGGTTTTATGTGTTTCTTTACGTGATTTATCTTCCGTCTTTTATCCGTGTATTTTCTGGACCGCTTGATATCGATTAACGGGAGGAGGCCGGACCACACAAACACGGCCGACCCCCTCCCATATTATTTATTTCTTGTTTTTGAAGATGGAATGGAAGTGACACGGTTCCATCGCACCGCGCTGAATCGTGTGGCAAGAATGCGCGACGTCATCACGCCACGCAATCAATTAATTTTTGAATCAATTTCGCGGCGTCGTCGCATCGCGCCGAAAAATGGAAAAAGAACCGCGATCAGAGTCGGGTCGCGGCGAAGGGGGCGCGGTGCCATCAGGTCATGCTGAAAAACTACAAAGACGACGCTCTTTGTTTTGACGTGAGGATTGACGGGCGACGACGAAGCAGGCCGCTATGGCGTTTGAATTCGTTCGCAGTGAAGGTCGGGTCCCGGAGGGGCCATATGCGAAGACGGAAGGAGAAATGGACCACCAAAGCGCGTCCGGTGGTCCCTGGAAGGTGGTGGCAGCGCGCCATGCCGGCGTGGCAGCGCTGGCGTCTGCCGGAGGGTTGGCGGCTGGCAAATCTGCCGCCGGCCTCAATTAGCGGCGGGCGAGGGAGTCGCCCACCCCGCTCCGCGATTCGGCTCGGCCACGCTAGCCGAGTCGCGGCTGGCCGGTCGGGCCGTGCCGGGCCCAGCCGGGTCGAATCCAGTTCAGGTCGACCCGGTTCGGGCCGACCCAGGGGGGTCGGGCCGGGTCAGCCCGGGCCCAGACCCCCCGATTTCGGACCAAATTCGGTCAAATTCCCATATCTTGGGCTACGGACCTCCGATCGACGCACCGTCTGTTGCGTAGAGATGCTCGGAATGAGACAGTCATTTAGGTATATCGCACTCAAGGTTTCGGAATACTTTGAGTTCGGCCGGGTTGGTTCGTACATGAAACCAACCGGGCCCTCGGAGCGGAAACACTCATATCTGGAACTTCGGACGTCCGATTGACGTGTCGTCGACTTGGTTGACTTCCTCTTAGTGAGACGGATCTTTTGGCATACTCCGCCCGAGGTTTGGACGTAGGTGGAGTATATTCGGGTTGGTTTTTCCTTAAAAACCAACCGGGCCCCTGGAACGAAAACGCCAATAACTCTCAGACCGGGCGTCCGATTGATGCACCATCTATTGCGTTGAGTTCTTGTTAACGTTACAGATATTTTCGATACATCAACATCGGACTATGTGTCAGTTGATGTATGAGCCTCTCGGCTCATGGAGCGGACCCTCCCGAACGAGCTTGCTGTGTGTGGGAACCCTAGTGTTGGCTGCGACTGTGACTTCGACGATGACTGTGCAGAGATCCTCAGTGGATTCGACGGCGACGACTACAGCACTCAGCGATCCTACGGGGATCAGTGCTATAGATCCTGTGTGGGTTTGATCCGGTGTGGGCCTTTGCGGGGATTATTACCTATCGATCCTTTGTGGATCTGACAGCTTAGATGATTCAGTACTGGTCTTGTATCCTACGTGGGTCCCAGTATAGATGAATCAATGAAGACAACTGGTCTTGTATCCTATGTGGGTCCTGGCTGTCATGGTCTTGTATCCTATGTGGGTCCTAGCTTAGATGATTCAAGTACTGGTCTTGTATCCTATTTGGGTCCCAGTATACATGAATCAATGAAGACTGCTGGTCTTGTATCCTATGTGGGTCCCAGTATAAATGAATCAATGAAGATAGATGGTCTTGTATCCTATGTGGGTCCTAGCCGTGATGGTCTTGTATCATATGTGGGTCCCATATTTGATGATTCAGTGCTAGTCTTGTATCCTATGTGGGTCCCAGCATAAATGAAACGATGAAGACAGCTGGTCTTGTATCCTATATGGGTCCCAGATTAGATGATTCAGTATCTATATCAGATCATCTATTTCACCTTTTCAATGATGTATACCTGTGTGGGATGAATCCTGTTTTCTTTCCTTTGTGGATTATGTTGTGCTATCCTGTGTGGATAACGTTTTTCTTTCCTGTGTGGAATATGTATACTTTCCTGTGTGGACTGAGTTGTACTTGGGCTTGGATGTTGGAGCGTATTGGAATTTTTGACTTAGGTATATGTATGGGAATATACCTAAGCAGTGTCGGTTGTTACTTCGTGATTGTATATTTCCTTTCTGGTTTATCCTTTGTGGATTTTGGGAGACCTTCGGGGGTCTCATGGTCCCTACTGAGTAGCATATACTCACCCCTACACGGGCTATTCCCGCACTAGGTTGTGTTGGTTGCAGACGACGAACAACGTTGATCGTGGTTGAGGCTTGCAGAGTAGGACTGTACCTGGAGGAGGACCACTGGGCGGGACGTACTCGGAGCGGACGGCGGGGCCCGAGGAGCAGTGGAGCTATTTGTACCCACCCTTCAGGTGGGATTTCCAGTGGATAGCTCGGCGTAGCAGCTTTTACTTTTCAGTTGATGTTTTCCCTTTCGAGTTGTACTTTACTTTCAGTTTGGTTTTGTATTCTGGCCCACTTACTTTCCTCACTTACAGTTGTACTCTGTTTTTACTTAGTGTTTATTTTTTTTGCTTTCTTACTCTGAGGTGCTTGTTTACTTTACAAAGGCAATGCATTTCCTTTTACCGGGATTTACGCCTTGGTGTTAGTCGTCAGCCCCTGGCCTATGGAAGGCGGGCTTGGGGTAGTCACGACATGAGCCCCAAGGACGGGTCGTGACACCTTCCTAGACTCTAGTACCTATCATACTACCATACAACTACTATACTATGAGATGTTCTAAAAAAACTTATGAAGATGGCCCATCCTGCCGCAAACATGGCAATCCAATGAAATCTATGAAAATAAAGGTTTATTTTGGTTTAACATTCGACACTAATGAAATACAAGGGAATATTATCCTAAGATGGATTCCCATTACCCTAACTGGTCTTCATGTCATTTCCTTGAAAAAAATATTCATATAATCACTTCTGGCCACCAAAATAAGTGATCCTAGTTTACCCTAGGGAAATAGCCTGGATACCTCTTGGGTCCTCTCTCAGATTCATTGCTGTGATGAGTTCATGATTCATCAAATCTAAAAAGATACTCAGAATAAAAACATTAACCTATGACCTAACCTCATTGTGAATACCATCATGAAAATATTTCTCCCTAGAGATCTCATCAATAGCTAAATAAGGCACATTGTATTGAAGGTTGGTTAAATATTCAACATAGTCCATCACTCATATTCTATCCCAAATAAGATGCCTGAATTAATGATCCTTCTCATCCCTCAGAATCTATGTATAGTAGTTTCTCAATAAATTCACCTGGAATTCCTTCCAAGATAACTCCTCCTCCTTCCCATCCTACTCTAGAATATCCCACCAATGTTTGGTAGGTCCACTGAGCATATACACAACAAGATTCTCCCTCCTATCTATGGGTGTCTCAAGATTCCTGAAGGTAGTATAGATTGAATCAATCTATAACTCATCTACCTGGGGGCCTCCCTCCCTAGTGAATGTAGGTGGATGTTGTAGCTGAATCTCCCTCATCAACTCATACATCAAAGGCATGATGAAAATAGTCTCCTTTTCCGTCGATTTCATGACCCTTAAGAAGTTTTTGTCATGATTAACATCCATTTTGTCCTCAAGTGCTACAGGAAGCTCCAGTTCATCTACATTAGGAGATAACTGATTTCCACTCTCTTAGAACTCAGCTCGAAGATGATGAGGAGTCATTTTATCTACAAGAAAAACACACTCCTATAAACATTGTCTAAAAAGAATGTCAACCTCAAGAGCTGATGACAGTAAAGAACCATTACTTTGGGTCTCTCTAACCATGGATTATACGTGTTTATTGATAAAATAATAGTTTATTTATTTCAATTTATCAAATATAATTGATATATTATTTCATAATTCATATTGGAAAGTATATAACACATGCAATAAACATGTCCCTATCATGAACAATGCATGTAAATATATATATATATATATATATCCCTATGTGTCTATCATGATTCTTGCATACTCATATCTCAACATACTGGTCTATGAGTGTATATATCAGTAAACAATAACAACACAAAATAATAACATCACACAACATGTAAATCAACAAAGGTGAAATAACATCAATTGTAACAAGAGAACAACATAAACAATAATCCCATCCCTGGAACTCAAATTTTCCCCCTTACATGGGTTAGCTACTCCATTGAAAAAGATCATTACCAAGTCCCAACAGATCCTGGTCCCCTTTCTACTTTTTCCAAAAAAAAATGATGCAATAGAAAATAACAAGTTGATCCTCTAATACCACATTGTAATGTCCCCCGATCTGGTACTCTATCACATGGTCAAAATGATTTGGTTATTAGACGTCAAGCATGCATCCCCATATGCTAGGGGCTATTAACTAGTTGTGAGGCTATGATATTTATAGTAGGGAGACTATACCCCCTAGTAAGACATAGTGGAACTAAACCATAGTAATAAAAATTAGAGTAATAGAGAAATAGTGTAAATAGTATATCATACAGCTAGGAATATAAAAGGAGGAACCTATAATGATTAATAATGTAATGAAAAGGTAAGATGTATCTAAAATTAAAACCAAAACCAATAAAAAAAATAATCTACTCAAATTAAATAATCCCAAATGGATCTGGTCTCGATCCCCATGTCATACCCATCTCCAAAATACATCACATCCAGTAAGAACCAAAAGAATCAACAATAATGTCCCATTCCCTTGTCTAAACCAACATCCATGTAATCTGCTTGAGTACCAAATGGTTTCAAAACAGGGAGTGAATAAAACTCAGTAGGTCGACACCACCATCCCTAAACACAACCAGTCTAATAATAATTATATGCAATAAAGTGATAAATAGGTGTATTAATTAACTAATTAATATAATATATCAATTAACCTATTTCAAAACCATGATGAAATGTCTCTGAGCTTATAACACAACCATTCAATCTATCTCCATATACCATGGGAAAATCAAACAGTCAGGTACCTGTCTTTATATAATAATTTCATCCTCCGATCATCACCCTATATAAATACATTTCAGCATGTGTCCCTGGGATGGGATTCTGGAATCTACACCTCTTCAATGATGGTCAATTGGCCAAGAAAGGATGGAACATTCTCAACTGCCCATCATCTCTTTGTGCACGGATTCTACGAGGCTAAGTACATTCCCCACGCGTACTTTCATGCTCCTATCTGGGCCCCTGCCCTAGCTCCCTCTGGAGAAGTATTTGGGGGGCTAAAAAGATCCTGGAAAAGGACTAGGCTGGAGAATTGGGTCTGGCTCTTTGGTCAACATCTGGACTGATCCCTGGCTTATTGACAAGGATGGTATATGGGCTACTTCCACCATCCAACTGGGTTTTCCAAATGCCACTGTCAGCTACCTCCATTCTGACGAGGGACATGGGTGGTGTTTGGAAAAAAATCCTTGATTGGTTTAATGAAAGGGATTAGAGAATCATCCTTAGCATTCCCTGGGTCCATGATGAAGGCCCCCACCAGCTCTTCTGGATCAATGATTCCCCGTGAGAATACACAGTGAGGTCAGGATACAGACTGGCTCTTGGAAACCACTCAATCCGCCGGGTTGAGGTACCATGGAACATGGTGTGGAAGATCAATGCTCCCCTAAAATTCGCCAATTTTGGTGGCAGGTCTGCACGGGTACTCTCCCAACCATGAGCCTCCTCGTGCACCGACATATGGCCATCTCTTCTTTTTTCCCTTTCTACCCGAACATTCCTGAAACTCCTTTACATGCCATCATTCACTGCCCGGGAGACGAGCAAATTTGGAACAAATGGGGCATGACTTCTACTGCTTCAATGGCGTCGGCCTCTTACCTTCCGGATATACTGACACGGTGGTGATCCTCTCTCTCATAGGCCTCTTCGTGTTGACTTTTCACCATGGCCTAGATTATTTGGGACGAGCGCAACAACGCCATTTTTCATCAAGCTCACAAACCCCCCAATTTTTGGATTGATCGGTGCATGTCCTAGATTGAGGGCTGGAAAGACCACAATGGACATTTTATGCTAGGTTCTACCCTCTCCATTCCCCCTAATTGGATTCCCCCAATGGAAGGGACCCTCAAGATTAACGTGGATGCATCACTCCCAAAGGATGGGCTTTTCACCCTAGGCCTCCTGGCCCGAAGTCATCTAGGGAAAATCATGGTGGCCAAACATGAACCACATCAGGCACCCTTGGGGCATGCTGTTACTGAGGCCATGGCCATCCTTTCTGGTATAAGGCTCCCTATGGACTGTGGATGGGTTGATATCTTAATTGAATCTGATTGCCTCACTGTTATCGATGCTCTTAACAATAATGATAGCAGACTCTAGTCATTTGGCTTCATCACCAGGAGACTTCACTCGCTTCGCCAAGGATTCTCTCGATGTACCTTCTCCTTTAGGAAAAGAGAAGGCAAAAATGCGGCCCATCAGCTAGCGGCCTCAGGCCCCTCCGATGTCAACCAGCTCTGGCTGGACAATTTCCCTTCATGGCTCTCAGTTTGTACGTCTGGTGACCTTTTTCATTAATGTTATCTGTCCTTTCTTTCAAACAAAAACTATCAATTATCTCTCAAATGATCAACAGTCATATCAATAATCAATAATAAATTTCCTAAGGATTCTATATCAAGAAATCACATAACGTATCGTGTCATACTCACCATGCTTTAATCCATTAGCCAAGTTCTTTTTACTCAAATGTTTTCTCACCCAACAAGTATCCATAATCCATGTTTCATGAACCATTGAATCTAAAGGAATCCAATACATGATTTACTATAAATCAACTGATTAATTATAGTTCACATTACATGTTCATAATAAAAATATTTCATATAATTCACAATTATATATACCATAGGGTTAGGTTTAGTCTCCATACCTTTAACATGTGATTAACACAATGATTCTAATAAAAAAATCCATCACAGAAGAAGTAACAGACGATCACAAGAAGAACCTAGATTAACCCAATAAAAGATCAACTCCCAAAACAGAACTTGTGTTAAAAATAAGTACAGTACAATGAAAATTAATGATGGGTGAGAAGAAGAAAACCAAAGTGAATAAACACGCCAAGGATCAAATGTGAAAATGGGACATCTGGAAGGGGGGAAGATTATTCAAAATTTCCTAGAGTTCACCCTTAGAGCGAGAGATGAGAGGCTATAATAAAACATAATGAGAGTCATAAGTACATGACACACTTAAAACTACTGGGTATGAGGAATACATGATTTTTAAACCTTTCATGTCATGTATTTCCTCATTTTTAAGATATGCTGGAAAAACCTATTGCCCCGTGTATATATTTATTTTGATCAACATTTACACAATGTGAATCAGGTTCACGAAATGTAACCACATCACATCATAAACTATTTCATGAAATTCATATAGAAATAGTTACATGTCATGTAACATGTACACAACATATAATTTTTAATTGAATAGTTTTTACACTAGCTTCTATAAAAGTGACCAAACCACCTATGATCCTTCTAAACATGTAAAAAATCCCAGTAATCCCATTTAACATATTTATAAATGGAATACATTAATTTAAATAGACATACATTCCTAAAATTAATGTCATTTCCCCCAAAAAAGGCTCTCTGTCATCAAATAATACATAGTCACTAAGGCTTAATTACAAAGGAAATCCCAAAAAAAATATGTCCAATGAAAACCTCAGAGTGGGACATACCTAGAGAAATATGGGATCATATAATGATCGTGGTTTTGAAAGGTTGTTATTATGTTTCATCCATTAAAAAACATTATTTATATATATAAACATTATATAGATGGATTTATTTTAATATTTTTAAATGAATGTTGCTGCTTTTATAAATATAACATTTGTTATGGTAAAATGAATTTAAAAAAAATCATATTACAAAAACCAAGAAATGGAAATTGATTTTGAAACTACTTCACATAAATCAAGCCAAACACAATTATCAAATCATTGGCTTCGTCATGTAAATGAAAAACGCTTGATTAAGTTATAAAAAATGGATATTTATATTCTTTTGAACTAAAACCAATTACTATGTGTAACACTTATTTATATGGTAAAATGAATAAAGCCCCATTTTGTTGAAAATGTGAAAGGTCTAAAGAGATTCTTGAATTAGTTCATACATATGTTTCTGAACCATTTCTTATTGAGGCAGGGGGTGGGTTCTCGTACATCATATATTTTACTGATGATTTTAGTAGAAATGAATATGTATACATAATGAGTTATATGTTAGATTATTTTGATAAATTCAAGAAATACAAGAATGAATATGGGAACCAAATTGGTAATATGATTAAGAAAATCCTCTTAGAACATGGTGGAGAATATCTCATTCAAGAATTCAGTGATAACTTATAGGAGTTTGGGATCCTATATTAACCCACTCCTCCTTATACACATCTGTGGAATAATGTAAGTGAAAGGAGGAACCACATCTTGTTAAACATGGTGAGATCAATGATGAGTCATGAGAGTATTCCATTATTATTTTCCGGGATTTTAATTACAAAAATTATCACAAATATTAAAAGAAGTTTCAAATAAAGTGATAAATAATATATGAAGTTTCAAAGGATCAAACAATAACTCAGAAGTGGGGTTGAATTAGTTGTTCTGTTTTATAAGATTCAATTATTTTGAAAATATTAACCCATGAAACTTGTTAAAGTTTATATCCTTATCATCTTCTAGTAAATACTAATGTATGATAAATTATTAAAAAAAGTAAATAACATGATATTTATAAGGTTCGACCTCAGTGTGAGAACCTATATCATTTTCATAGACACTCTTATGGGTCTATAGAAATTCACTAAAATGTATAAGTGAATACAACTTGGGCCAACTACCATTAGAGACATTATATATCCTAATTATAATGATTATACTAACTACTATAGGTTTATAAATTTTTCATACAAAAAAATTGAGATAAAACAAAAGAAAAATACTTTGTACAAAATACACCACAAATTCTCGGCTCAGAATCCTTATTATGATGTGGTATGATCTGATTCTCTCCATTTGATAGGACTGGGTCTGATGGACTCAATCCGATGAATTCAGTCTGATGGACATAGTCTGATGAATCCATTCTCAAGATGCATTACTCAAACTCTTCTCAAATGCTCAGTCCGATCTTACTCAGTACAATAAACAAAAATTTGAGATGTCCAAACTTCTAATGAGATTTAAATATGTAAAGATAACATTGACATGAATTTGGTAGTGCTCTTCTTTTTCCACTCACATAAAAAAATTTCAATGTATGAATATACATTTCTTTTATTTATCGGCATCCCAAAAAGACAAATTTAAGAAACTAAAAAAAATTTCTCACTTACTCAAATTAAGAAAAATCCAATATCTTTTCATATTTTAATTTCAAGTTTGACAACTTAAACTCTACACAAATATTATGAAATCATCTTATGTCTTATTTATAATAATTCTTCTCAAACATCCAAACTTTTATTCAGTATCATAGAAATTACTCAACTCATTATGATGGAACTTCCTCATATCATTATGATGAAACATCTTCATCTCATTATAAATTGAATTTCCTCATTAGAGTTAGTCTAATTAAATTTATTTCTCAAATTCAGTGTGATTGAAATTCCTTCTCAGAGTTGGTCTTGATTGAATTTCCTTCTCAGAGCTAGTTTAATTGAATTTATTCTTCAGAGTCAGTTTAATTAACATTCCTCTTTAGATTCTACCTCATAGAACTTCCTTAGCTTCAATCCAATAGAATCCTCATAAATATGGAATTATCAATCTGATGGAATATTAATTATGACGGAAAATCAAATCTACCACTTTTAAATACTTCAATCCTCATCAACTATAACTCATTCAGACTTCAAAAAACTTCTATGCTCAGTATTTCTGGATATAATGAAAACTTTTTTTGTGATTCCTAGAATAAATACAATCTTTATGATTACTCAATTTCATAAAAATATTTTATCATTGTAGTTTATCTGATTTATGAGAACTTCAATATTTTCAAATTACTATATGATTTATATATAAAATTATTACGACTTCTCTTACTTTCAACACCTTCTTTATTTCCAACTAAAACTCAATATGATTGGTTGCACCTATTCTTACCCTTTGCATCATAAGGATCACATCACAAGTGTTACAGACAACTTATGATATTTTAGAATTAAAAAATAGAAAATAAATATCGGACTAATGGTTAGAATGTTTATGAAATTTCTAACTCCTGACATAACTTTTTTTATTCAACATCTTCATCAACATTATAACTTTCTAGAAAACATTGAGTCTAATAAAACTTGAACTTCCTGTCAATGGATCTGAGACTGATGGTTTGTTTGATAAAAGAGTCTATATTTATTATGAATTCAATGATCGGTGGTGATCAGTACGATACATTTCATCTGCTGTTTCTTAGTTCAATCCTCTGTGTCTATAAAACAACTTTCTCAAAAACAAAACTTTTCTCCCCCTTTATGATTGTGTTCAAACATTCAGAAACATTCAATTGTTTTTCAAAAACATTCTTTTATAAAATATTAGATATCAAAAAATACAAAAAATTATTAAAAACAAAACATCACAAAGGTTCTTCAATCTCCCCATTCAGATTTTTTAACAACATTCGTTAATAACTTTTTCATCTCTAAGAAAATTTTCACAATTCAACTTTTATAAACAACTCAAGTTTTTTGAATTTTACCAAACCATATCCTTTATTAAAAGAGTGGTTAGACATAAACCTAATAGGTAAGTTTTTTTTTTTGAAAAAAAATCCATCCCTTGGTGAGAAGAAAATTGTATGTCCATGCTATGATAAAATCCCCCTAACTTTTATATTTTATCACATTTATTTTTCTATAAATTTTATTTTCCTCTCCCCCATTATCTGATAAATACAACTTCATATTCATAAAATAAAGACAATTAAAATCTTATTACATAGTACAAAGTTGTTTCTTTTTCTCCCCCTTTGTCAATATAATCCAAAGCATGGTAGGGGACTTCCTTATGAGTTTTAGGAAGTCATTATAGGTGGACGAACATGAATTTTCAACCTCAAATCATCAAACCTTTATTTTGTAATTGACTTTGTGAAGATATCAATAATTTGATAGTTTGTTGAGATATATTCCAACAAAACATCTCTAGCATCTACTTTCTTTTTTAAAAAGTGAAACTTTATATTTATGTGTTTTGATCTTGAATGTTGGACATGATTTTTAGAAAAATCAATTGCAATCTGATTTTCATAAAGTGTCTTCAATTGTTTATATACTTTTATATTCAAATCTTCCAATAGAAATTTCATCCACAATATCTGAGTACACACTTGAATAGTAACAACATATTCTAATTCCACTTTTATCAAGGTTACTGAACTTTGTTTCTTAATATGAGAATTTACACAACATTCACCCAAGAAAAATGTTTCTCCTAAGGTTGATTTTCTATCAATACAATCTCCAGCCCAATCAATATTAGTATAAATATGAAACTTTATTTCATAATTTATTTTTTATAATAATCCTTGTGAATTTGTTCCATAGACATATCTCAGAATTATCCTTGATTCCAACATATTTGACTCTTTCATATTACTTTGATACCTATTGCACAAATTTATAGCATAAACAATATCAGTCTTGAGGTTATAAGGTAAAGTATACTTCCTATCATCTTCCAAAAGTCATTCTAATTCACACTTTTTCAAGACTCATCTATACTCATCTTCATCCTTGCTGAGATAGGAGTAGAAACTTCTTTATATTAAACAATTTCATTTTTTTGTAACAGTTCCCTTTCATACTTTTCTTAAGATAATAAAATTTATTTTTCCTTATATTGAACTTGTAAGACAAAGAAGAATGTTAATTCTCACAAAATTGATATTTCAAAATTCTATATCATTACCATAAAAAATTATTTACAAAAATTTTCTTCATCCCCAGAAAAAAATTATATTATCCACATGAACAAATACAATTAGAGTTCCAAAGTCAATATCTTTCATATATATGTTTATATCAACTTTTCATTTTGAAAAAATCATCATTCTCAAACGATTTTCAATCTTAGAATACCATGAATGTGGATCTTGTTTTAGCCCATATAAATCATTCTTTAATCTAAAAACTTTTTTTTCATCCTTATCAAGTAGAAACCCAAAAGGTTGCTCAATGTAAACATCTTCTTCAATTTATCCAAATTTCTATCTATCTGACACACATTGTAATTTTGATGAGAAGGAACTACTAAAAACATTATAATAGTTTCTAGCCATTAAATAGGGGAAAATGGTTCATCAAAATATCTTCCTTCCACCTGTACACAACCTTTATAAAAAATCCTAGATTTGTTTCTTGAAACATCTCCATATTCCTTCAAAATCTTTCTATAAACACATTTTTATGATAAAATTTTGATATTTCAGACATAAAACAAGTTCCTATGTTTCATTTTTCTCAATTTGATCCAACTCTTAATTCATAGAATTCTCCCATTATTTTTGTTGAATAGATTATGAGACTGATTTTTGTTTATATTTTGAGATGAGTGATGTTTTATTTTCTAATCTCAGCTTTCTTCTAGCCTGAACTAGAGACTTGTAATTCCCCAGAATATTTTTAGTCTCAATTTTTTTTAAGTTGGAAATTTCAGAGTTCCTCTTCCTTCTTCACTTTCCTCATAATATGATTCATCTAAGTATTCATGAACATTACTTTTATCACTTTCATTTTCATTGATAAATTTCAGTTTTTATTCATCAAAATCCCCATAAAATTTTGGTAAATAAGTTTGATTCTCAATAACTTCCACATAATATGATTCCACCAACTTTTATAAACATTTTTTCTAACATTTGTAACTTATTCCATTGGGTGAATAATACATGTTCCTTAGCTTTCTCATCAAACTTTCCCCGATCCATATTTATTATTTTAAGTAAACATGGGATTCCAAAAACATTGATGTACTTAAATAATGGTTTTTTATCATAGAAATTTTCATAAGAACTCATGTTGGTTTCCAAAATTATTTTTTTTTCTAAACATGTAAAATAATACTAACAACTTCACTCTAGTATAACATTTAATGTTTTTATCCCTCTCACATGATTCTTCCCATTTCCACCAAACCTATATTGTTACTTTCTACTACTTCATTTTTTTGTGGTGTTTATAGAGAAGTATACTAATGTTTAATACCATGATCTCTAAGACAAGTTTCGAAAAAATTTCTTGTAAACTCAATACCATTATCCATTCTCAATTTCATTAAATAAACCCTCATCTCTTTATCAACTGCTTTTTTAAAAAACCTGAACATTTCTATAGGCTCTGTGCTGTGTTTCAAAAACATGATGTTTGTCATTTGACTGAAATCACCATTAAAATTGTTAAATTATAAATATAATTTTTTATGGATGTCTCATGGACCCACATAAATTGGAATGAATAAGTTTACGAGGCTCGGTAGATGGAATCTTAACTTTCTTATGAATTTTATTAGTCATCTTCCCTTTCTAACAAGTAACACAAAAATATTCCTCTCTTCTTTTCTATTTTGGAAAATTCTGTACATAATAAACATTAAAACGTTTTTTCATTATTTTCTTCCCAAGTTGTACTATTCATTGGCAGCACAACTTATTCTCATCTTTGGCTCATAGATAACAAGAGTTTTTAAATTCTCTAACTTGAAAAATATTTCCACTAGTTCTTTCTCCTTTTGTGATAACTTTTCAATGATTCACACTTCTAATAACCCTTGAATATTTTCTGAAAATTATTTATTTTCCATCATTACAAAGTTGAATTACACTATGTAAATTATGTTTTAGCACATCAAATAAATTCCTAATATTTTAACTTTTCTTCTTTAATCACGGTCATTCTGATTCCTATGATTTTTAAAGAACTATTATCTCCAAAGGTAATAAAACATCCTTCATGATTTTCAACATGTTTCAAGATTATTAAATCACCTATAATGCATGAATAACAACCACTATCAAGTATCCAATGATTGTTCTTTTTTACTTTCTTTCAAGGAAGTCTCAACATAAAAAATATTTCCTCAACTTTCTTCATCCTTGATTCCTTTTCATTATCTCCCATAAGAAACTTGTTCTAGAAGGAGTTTAATACATCTTTTGACATGATGAAAATCCAAATCACATCTTCGATAAACTTCTTCAATACATTTAAATTGATTTTTTGGAATGTTTCTAACTTCTTGTGATTTTTTTTCTAACTTCCATTGTATTAGGAAAGGTATTCATTCTAATTTCACTATTTCTTCCACTCTATTCCAATATTATTTTGGGAAGTGATATGTTATACCAAAAATTATAAGTCATGTTCCCATATATTATATAGCACCAATAGAATCCATCAAATCTTAATTTTATATTGAAGGATGATCTTTCTCTGTAAATAAAATTTGAGGTTGATAAATACTTCCTACACTAACATACTCTAGGTGTATACCATATTTCCTTCTAAGTGAGTTTTAAATTTTTTTATATGTGACAGGTTTATCACATTGTTTCTCCACCCAAACATTCCTATTAATTTTTTTATCACTTGATATGTTAGAAAATCAAATGAAACATTATTTTTGGTGTGTGAGGAATTCACCAAATTCTTTATTTGAGATTTCTAAACAAATTTATCAGTCATATATTTCAATACTAAATATTTTTATATGTTTTCATTAATCTTTATCAAGGTATTTATAGAATCAAGAAATTTATATTTAAACTTATTGACTTATATTTACTTATATTCCAATTTCTTATTGAGATCTTAATCCATCCTTCAATGTTTAGTGATTATTATTTCGTAACATAAGAACACTTGAATGTATTCTTCCACAGACTTGATGACATAATTTGTTACTTTAGAAACATCTTCACAATATTTCTTCATTAATATAATTTATTACTTGAGATTTCTATTTTTCTTCAATGCATAATATATGTTATGTTTTGAGTTGATACTCTCTATATGATTCTTCACCACCTTGTTCACTATCTAATGAATCATTTATTTTATAAAAATTTTCAATGAAGGTTATAATTTTTTTAACATTCATATGTTGATGAATTTTTTTTAGTTGAGTATGATTCATATTTATTGGAAGACATCTCCAAAACCTCTAATGTTGAAAACTGTAACATCTCGGACTAGGTTCCACACACCAGTGCCTCCAATTGGCCAGTCACATGACCTTAGGAATGCCTCCCCATATGTCAGAGATTGTTGATTAGTAGTGAGGGTCTGATATATTGATCATGGTGCGACATTACCCGCTTTTATCAGAGATAATACACCACCAAAAATTTATAAACAATATATTAATAACATGTAATCATAACCTAAAAGAACCAGTATCACAACATGACCAAAAATGAAAACACAATATCAAAAAATAAAGAATAAAATATGTCATGCAAATATACTTGTCAAGTGTCTAAAATGAAACCAAAAATAAAGATATTGATGACTCCCCCAAGAGGATCTCGAATATTGTCTGGTTCCCTCATCCGTGCTCCATCCCATATCAATGATCTAACACAGTTATTTTCCCTTAACCTCTCTGGAAAGCACAAACACTATTCAGGTGCCGATCAGGCATCCCAAGTAGGGTGTTAGTACAACTCAGTAGGTGTCATGCCCCCTCCCAGAGGGGCCCATGCCGCGTCTCCCGAATCCAACCACAAATAGACTAGGGGTTAGTGACTAGCACTGATAAGGTGTATCACTGACATGAGAGGGCTTAGCTTAAGTACCTATACATAAACACTCATCTCCAAGCCTATAAAATGATGAAATGTAAAAAAACTGAAAACCGATGCATTTATACATCAAACTGGTATAACCAAAGTATAAAAGGAAGTAGTATAAATTATGTAGGGTCAAATAAAATCCCCCCACAAAGAGTATGAAAACTAATGTACAATCGAAATGTAAGTATTGTGACTGCTTTCAAAAAGATGTAGGAACACACCTCGGTTTTTCTGGTCTCACTATGAACCATCTGGTCCTGGTCCTCCTAAGACTCTATCAAAATTTCAATCTTCTTCACAAGACATGACACATAAAGGAAAACCCCATGTATGGGTGAGTATAACAATACTTAGTAGGACACCTTGAAACCAAAAAATATACTGATAAAACTAATAATTTACTCATTTTTTGTATGCATATAAGAGGTTTTAACCCTCCTATTTTATCAATTTGAGCTTATATGAATCAATTATGGATTTATGGTTTGTTTTGAGATAAAATGTGAAATGTGCTTAAATTCTAGATTTTTGCCAGATTTTTACGTCAAGGGTATTTTGGTCATTTATATAAAAATATAATTCCAAATTGAATGATTATTTTTTTAGAATACTTATTTTAATTCCATTAAATTTTTCATCTAGACTATAGGATTATTCTAATATCTAAATCACCGAAAAAATCATTGATGTTTGGAAATTGTCCGGGCTGACACTGTGGACCCCACCTCCTTAAAGGATATATAAATCAGTCTACAGAGCTACAGTAGAGTTGATTAGAAATATATATGAATTAGGACACATATATGCACTACCTAAATAAATTTAATGGATTTTGTCTCCCATTATGGTGTAAAAGAGATGTTACACATTGAAGGAAACTTCCTGGAAAATTCATCTAGAAAAAAATGCATTGTCAATAAAAAATACATAAACCCCTCTAGAAGAGTCCAATATATATGAAAATTTGAGGTTGAAAGAAAAATTAATTTATTAAATACTTTTATGAAGGATGTAATGTGTTAATCATCCATTTAAATTCGCAAAAAATGTGCACACTTGAGGAGGAAAATTTCTTCCTAAAAAAGGAGGGGAGCTCCCACCTCTCATCTCATCCCATTTTCCATGACATTTACTCCAAGGAACCAAGTGGATATCTCCCCCGAGGGAGGAAATTCAAAAATATTTCCCTTATCATATTATTAATTTATTAATTTTCTTTATTTTTTAGATTTCAATTGTCATTTATATTTTTAATAAATTAATGAATGGTTTTTATTTTTGTGTTTTATTCCACCCAACCACCCTCCTTTCTTCTCCATCTTTTATCCTTATTTTAATATTTTCTTATTATAATAATATCTACCATTACCTCTTACGCTAAAAAATGATATACTTACTCAATCCTTGGCTCGGGGGAGGTATGTGTCAATTTCATTTATTCTACGGTAAAATACTTATGTTTTATTTTATTTTTGATGAGAAACAGTGACATGCACGAGTGTGGAGATAGCCCACCAGGAAATTAAACTGAAAATCATTTCTCTTATTTTATTAAATCAGTTCTCTCCCTTATAATGAATACAAGCTCTTAATATGATGGATTTGAGCCATTCAATGGTTGAAATGGCATACAATAGAGCCAGGTATTGGAGGTTGTCACACTCACGATTGAGTTGTTCCATCAACCTTGATTATAGTAGGAGGGGAAGTTAAGATTGCAAAGTGAATTCAAGATTTCACACCAATTAAAAAAATGGTAGTAATTCAAGAATGAGATCTCAAAATTGAATTATCAAACTTTATTTAAACACCAACAAGGAGAATGATGGAACCCACAAACCAACCCATAAATTCCAAGTTCTTTATTCACAAATTAAATTTTTTTCATTTCATATAAGTTTAATACTTTCATTAATTTAAATTTCATAACCTTCCTACATTAAAAAAACAATTAAAAAGAATTAGTTTAGATGAATTAAATTAAGTGAGTGAACATATGAGAATGTTCCACAAGTGAGATGAACCTGGTCATCCATTATTCTACACTAGGAAAATTAAATTGCTTTTTACATACCCAATGGTTGGTGTGCATCACATAATACAAATGAAATACATTCAGCTCTACACAAGTATATTTATACAACACAAATAACAAGAATATCCAGATATACTCAACAAAGAAACACATTCTAGAGGTAAGTCACACACATATTATACTATTCTATGATTCCATATAGAATATTCCACAAAGCACTCACCCGAGAGAACACACTCCTAAATATGATAGCATTGATGATGTCATTCCAATAGGTACTTATTATCGGGTCTCTTCATGAGAAAGAGCATGCTAATAGTTTGAATAGCATACAATACATAGATGAGGATCATTGGAAAGGCCATGTGGTGATACCAACAAATAAATCTAGATTAACCCGTTAAGTAGAGGATTGACTCCTATGTAGTGTTGGTCTCCTCGATTACAAGAACTCCACCTATGACATGAATATGAATAGTGGATCTCACTCTGGGCCTCTCAGGGGGATTCCAACAACTCTATCTAGGAATTACTGATGAAGGGATCATTTCCCCAGGAGTAAAAAATTATTGCATACTAACCCTCATGGAAAAGATAATGGTAACAACCCCTAATAAAAAATTTCCATGATATAGAGTACAAGGGCTCTAAGACATGTATAAAAGAGTGCCCCAAGTGTAGTAGGGGTCACACTCCATGTCCCATGAACCTAGGTCTTGCCAGTGTAAATGGCACATCTAATCAAACTTTGTCCATGTAGTAGTACAGACCGTCTAGGTATCCCATTTACTCTAACCAAGTGCTAGTACGTGTCCCCATCCTATGCATGTCTTCCCAGGTACCAGTACACAGCTTAGCCTGTGAACATCTTCCCATGTAAACAACTCGTGGGATTCATGAGTACATGCCGAGTGACCTAGGTGATAGCACATGATATGTGAAAGGGGTCACATTACATGTGATATTTGACTTCCTATGGAAACCCTAATCATAGCTCATGTGGCCCCACGCAACGTATAAATATAGATTAAACATTCTGTTGTTCAGGATTTTTCATAATCCCATATCTACTCCCACATTTGATCCAATGCCTCCAGATTTTGATCTGGTGATCATTTCACCATGAGATTGAAGATCCCAACTCGTCCAATCCTTTTTGTTTATAAAGAACTCATTCCACCGTAAAATACACTCAAAAAATGAATCAAATTGCCATTATTTTTTGTGTGTTGAAGAATGGAAAATTGGGTATCCTCTTTCATCTAAATTGCATTATCTCCATCATCACACCTCTGTCAGACTATTCCAATATTAGATCTAATATTTCAGATCGTTGCACCAAGAAATAGGAGTGCATTGATCGATTGATTCAGAATGATAGTGATGAACGATGAATGGGGGAGAAAAGAACAAGAACATGTTGGATTAACAAACCTTGATCGATGTTCATGTTTAACTTAATCCATCATTATTAGAATGAAAATATGAATAAAAAAATTAAAAACATATTCACCCATAAAAACCTCATAAAATATACTCATCACGCATAATGATCAAACCACAGATCAATATTTTCATTGATTGATTCATTTTTATTTTATAAATCGAGAATGGGGAAGGATAAAATAAAAATACATGCCCTACCTTGATTCAAATCGATCACTAATGAAGAATGGGGTTGTGTCATGTATTTTGGTGAGATCCTTTGAATCTTTTTTGCATCGATCATTGATCAAAGATCCTATCGCCATTCGTCTGAGAGGATTCCCTGAAGCTATCTCCAATGGATCTCCAATGGTTCCAGGGTTGTACAGCTAACCCTAGTATTTCTCCATAATAGTTTATTTAAAGTCCATCAATCACTTCATCAAAAAAATGAAATCAAATACTTTATTAAATTCTTTTTTTCATTTCCACACCTGTGATGACTTTTCTACAAATGACCCACACAGACTAATGTTAAGTCATTCCTAGGGTAAACCTCACATTCTGAACTCAATGGTACCATCATATTTCTGATCAGGGTACTCGTTTAGTTGTTATTACACTTTTTCATGAAAACTGATCATGCATGCTATTTAATATATTTCAAACATTTATTTTAGGAACAACGGCCTCAGAATCACACAGCCTCTTAGTTCCTGGTCTCACAAATAATCTATATAGTATCCAAAAAAGTGCATGGAAAATATAAGGCATTATATTATGCCACCAATAATGAAAACTAAAACAATATCTATTCATAATTCCCAAAATTAAAACGTAGCTTATTAACAGAATTTGGATCCACCGATTCCATATATGGAATCCATTTTTCCAAATTCAATACACAAAATTTTCAGAAATTAAATTAAAATTAATCTCATTGTCGAAAGAAAACGGGTTTTTCTTTAAAACATTGCAAAAGATTGAATTGATTTATCCTATGAATTCAAGGTAGAATAAATGCTAATGACATACATTATATTAAATGATAAAAATATATTCTATTTATACATTAAAACCATTCTATATTATAATTTAACCATATAAATTATTGCGATGAAAAAAGTTGTTTTTAATTAAAATATTGCGTGTTTTTACTATTCATCAAAATATGAAAATTACCAGAATGATATGAAAATTTATCCAAAGTAAATTTTTATTTCATGATTTCAAAGAAGAATTTTATTTTGTCAAATTGAACTTATAAACAAGTCAAAAAATAGATCTAAAGTGGGTGCGCCATCAAAAGGCGGCAAAACTGCATTTTTTGAAAAATACTTATTTTACCCGAAAAAATTATTTTGTTCTTATACCATGTTTTAGAAAATGTGAAAGACGAATAATTATGTTATAAGATTCAAAATTTAGATAATATTATTCATAGTGTCTAGTTCATAATAATGTTATAATAATATATCGTTGTTTAGTAAAACTTGGTATTGTGTACAACACACGCTATCGAGGAAGGTCACGATTGCGTTAATGCAAGCCAAGTCAGGGTTGCGTGCTGTGCAAGAATCCTTCGTTGTTTCCTATAACATAATCCAACCATATTTCATTTATACATTGAATATATATATATATATATACTCAATGTTGCATAGAATAACTATTATCAAAATTGTGTGTAAAACGATCCAAGAATAGTGTTGCATATACTGCAAGCTAATACGGTGTTGCGTATAGCACAAGGTAATCTTGGTGTAGCATACAACACAAGACATTAATGAAATTAAAAGAATATTTTTCATAAAATCTCAGGGTGTTACATTCAAGAAATTCACTACCTTTTTAAGTCTATCCATAATAACCCAAATAAAATTATTCTTCTAAGGCATCCTCGGGAGAACCACCACAAAGTCCTTGGTCACATTTTCCACTTCCAATCTATAATGGCCAATGACTATACTAAACCTATAGGTCATTATTTCTCAGCCTTCACCTACTAATAAGTGTAGCATCATGTCACAAACCTTACTATTTTATTTTTCATTTCCAACCATCAAAACAATCTTTGTAGTTCGCGGTACATTCTGGTCACACCTGGATGTACCACGCACTTCGAGGCATGAAACTCACACATCAGCTTGTCTCACATTATTTTAGGAATGGCAACATGACTCCTGACAAAGATGACCTCATACTCATCTATGCTCCAATCAGAAGGTGACTCCCCACCTTCAAGGTTTTCCCTCAAGGAAAAACATTATAAATCCACATACATTTTATCTTAGATCTATCTCAAAAATGTATACTCCAATGAAACTATTACGAGATTCATCTAATCCTAACTCTCCTAAACCACATTGTGTATCTCGTCTAGTAAATCCAACTTCTTTCACACAGCACTAGACTCTGGAACCACCTGAGTTTGAGTCTTCCATCTCAAAGCATAATCATCAATGTTTCCCATTCCAAGCATATATGCTGGCTCAAAATTTAATGGTTTCATATACTCAACCCATCTCTATTATCGAAGATTCAAGTCTCACTGTGAAAATATGTACTTTAATCTCTTATGATCAATATACACAGTAAAAAAATTTCCCAATAGATAATGTCCCCAACACTTTAAAACATAAACCATTATATTCAACTTGAGGTCATATGTAGGGTAGTTCGGTTCATGGGACCTCAACATCAAAGACCCATATACCACAAATTTATCTCCATGCTTCAACAGAACTCCAATTAAAATCCCAGAGGTGTCACAATACACTATGTACTTCTCACCATTCTCATGTAGGATCAATATTGGTACTCATTCCAAAATCTTCTACATTTCCTAGAAAGAATTATCACAATCTTATAACCAAAAAAATATTATCCCTTTTTGGGTCAAGCCCATCAGTAACGTTACCAATCGTTAAATGTCCTGAATGAACCTATAAAAATATTCAGAAAATCCTAGAAATCTATGTATATCAAACATACTCTTGGGATTCTCTCAAGAAACCACTATCCGAACCTTCTCTAGATTTACCAGCACACATTCCTCCGAGATAATGCTACCGAAGAAGTGTACCCGATCGATCGAAAAAATTGTACATAGATATCTTGATGTATATACAATTCTATCTTACTATAATTAGAATGATATCAACATGTTGCTTATAATAATCTTGTGTCTTGGAGTGCACCAAGGTGTCTTCCACAAACACTACCACAAACTCTTATTGGTACTAATTAAAGATTTGGTTCATTAAGTCCATCAACATTACTGGTGTGTTCGTCAACCCAAAAAAATATTATGATTAAATCATATAGTCCATACCAACTTCTAAATTCATCCCTTGGTATATCAGATGTCTGAACCCTCATTTTATGATACCCTAATCTCAAGTCAATCTTTGTGAACACACAAGCTCCTCTCAAGTGGTAAAATAGAAGATTGATATGGGGGAGAGGATACTGGTTCTTCACAGTCATCTGGTTCAACATTTGGTAATCAACACATAAGCATAAACTCCTATCAGCCTTCTTTGCAAACAACACTAGTGAACCCCAAGGTTTCATACTCAGATAATTAAATACCTTATCGTCTAACTCCTCCAGTTGAGTCTTGAGCTCTTGAATATCATTCGGTATCATTATATATGGTGGAATTGAAATCATCTATTTCCCCGGCATGAGATCAATGCTAAATTCCACATCTCTCTCAGGTGGAATCCCTAAGAAAAATTATGTAAACACATCCTAAAACCTATCTTCTACATGTGGAATGATATCTCATTTTACACCTCCATCATCCAGAAATAAACTAGAAACCTAGGTGTTCTTGTCGTCAACACCCCACTCAGGAACTCCATCACCATTCTCAAACCATTAACATGTTTTGTAGAAATAAATGAATGATAGGCATTGATATCAAATAAGGAACCAGATATCATAGAATCTATAAAAATAGTACCTCTCAATGTCAATTGTCTATCCTTTATATCCACAACTGTAGGGTGAATATAATGCAACGGTCTTACCCCACTTCCCTATGATGCAGTCTAAGTCCCTTGTGCTACAATACTCTAATAATATGAGCACTCTTACCCTGAAGCTCCACATACACTACCTTTACCACCTTGTCCAGTAGAACACCAGATACAAGACTAATATGGTGCAGAATATCCTCTTCCTTTACTCTGATTCTGACTAGTAATACCCTTACTACTCATCTATTGCTGGGTCCTGTAGAACATTTGTAGATGTCCCATATTTCTGCAAGATAGTAGCAATATTTGTGGTTGAGGTAACAATATTCAAAAGTTTCCTAATCTACCACACTATTTATAGATCACTCTATTAATGTCCTATGCAACTGATCCCTCTTTTTAGGTACTCTGTTTTCCATTGAACTGGTTGATGTTTTCATTGCAACGATTCATATTCTCAGAAGTCGTACCTTCTAATCATCCAAATGGAACCCCCTTTCCTATACTAGATGACTCTTCAGGTTACCCATATCTATGAGATCCTTATCCACTACCTCATAAAACTCCTTTAACTAAAAATGGATAAATTGGGACTTAATCTCACATTTAAGCCCATCCTAAAAATCTCTCACTGTAGTTATCTCATCCACTGCCAATGTTGGAGAAAACTGTTTCCAATGTGTAAAGTGTCCAACATAGTCTATCACATAAATACTCCCCCCAGTCAACCTCATGAACTCAGCTACTCTCTCCTACCTCAGTATCTCTAGATAGATGTTCACTAAGATCTTATTCATCAGTTCCATAACATACCATTAGCCTATACCGTCCACGACTGAACATACCACCTGTGATTCACTGATCCTCATATCATGTAAGCAGCCATCATGACCATCCTCTCTACAAGTGTCTCAAAGTGGTCAATTATAGTCTCGATGGACTAAACCCAGAAATCATCTCTCTCAGGTCCACTCTATCCAATAAAAACAGGAGGGTGTTGAATTTGTAACTCCATTTTTAGATAAAACATACTCTTCACAACCCACCCTGGGTCTCTTCCCATGAATTTCATGATGTGGGAAAAGTTCTTTTGGATTAACTCCTTGAATTACTGATCTGACACAATTGGTGCCATAGTTCCTACTACAGGTAGATCATCTCTAGCCATATCCTCATGTTATCGTTTTAATAAGTGTCGTCATAGCGAAATATCAACAAAATTACAAATAGGTACCTTAGGAAACCTTTTACAAAATTAAAACAATTAAGGTAAAACACAATATTTCACAACAAGTCATTTCCCCAAACCCTACCATATAGTCAAAACTGAGGTGTTATCACTACCCTTAATAATATTACTCCTTGTTCATAGATAACAAGGGTAGACACATTCAAATTATTCAAGTTTCTCTTTTAGACACCCATTTGTTCTCATCTTACATCATTCTACAATCATTCTCAATTTCATGTTAGGTTCCATTTTCATTTCAATTTCATAAGCAAGGAAAAATAGTTCAAGTTCAATAACTTACCCATAACCGATTTTTCTATGTGTGCCTGAAATGATGCATGTCACAATAACCCTAGTTTCCTAGAATGATGCATGTAACTCAAATCTTGTTCCATACTGGTCCACGAGTCAAAAATGAGAAAAAATTAACATCAATAATCACAACACACAACAGGTGTGTCACCCAAGTTGAAATAATACTCAACTGTAATAGAAAATATGAATAACAACAATCCCACCCTTGGTACTTGGGTTCTCCCCCATACATGGGTTAGCTACTCCCATAAATGAGATCATAACCAAGGGCCGACTCTTTCTAGTTTGGTGTCTAACATTACCAAATAGTAATTATAAATAAAAAAGAAAAGAAAAATGAACTTTGATACCACTTTGTAATGTCCTGACCCAGGTTCCACACATCGGTGCCACGAGTTGGTCAGTCACATGACCCCAGGTGTGCCTCCCTGTATGCTAGAGGATACTGAATAATAGTGAGGGTCTGAAATATCAATAATAGAGAGACTATACCCCCTTTAACAAATTTAATACACTAGAAGAAAATAAGAAACAATAACTAAATAATATGTAATCATAACCTAAAATAACTGGTATCACAAGATGGCTAAATGTGGAAATACAATATCAAAACTAAAGAAGAAAATATTCCATGCCAATGTTGGTGTCAAGCATATTAAATTAAACCCAAAATAAATACATTTATGACACTACTAATTGGGTCCCGAATCATTTCTAGTTCCCTCATCCATGCTCTATCCCATAACAACCATATAATAATGAGCTTTTTCCATTAACGTATCTAGAAAACACAAAGTCTATTTGGGTACCAACAAGGCAGCCCGAGTAGGTTGTGAGTACAACTCAGTAGGCCACCTACAACGGTGTATAAAACAATATATAGTTAATATAAATTGTATGAAGTTGTATAAATACATAATTAAAATTCATAAGTAAATAGTTATCACATTATCAATTAATCTTTATTTAACAACATAAACCCCCAAACTCTCATAGACACTCATACCTTAATGCTTGGTTTGGCTCATTCTGAAGCCTGAAGTATGTCTAATGGATTTCATATCTCATAATTCCATTTTTACCAATCAATACCTACTTTGTCTCATACAGTGTCCTGAAGTATGTTTGATGAATATCATATCTCATAATGTCATTAATACCATTATTTAATTCATACTTGATTTTTCATGTTACCATTCACACATCACACAATAGAATGACCATGTTCCCATTATTTAATTGAAAGATAAATGACCATGTTACCATTCATACCTTACACATTATAATGAACATGTTCCCATTCTTTATTTATGTTAGGACCAATTAGGACCTATATACCCTGAGAGGGGGGTGAATCACGGTATGTTTATTCTTTTGAAAATTCTTCTTGCCCTACTGGATCTTGACCACTTTATTACAAGGGTCACTTTGTTTGCACTTGTGTGTTTATTATGATCAATTCTCTTTATTCGTTATATGATGGTGATGATTTTAATGTAATGCAGGAAAGCATGCAGGTAGACATAGAGATTTTTACTTGGTTCACCCTCATTGGGCTACGTCCAAGGAGCATACAATGGCGATGTGCCGCTGTACCAAATCCACAAAGGCTCACTACCAATAATGTTAATGCTAGATCACTTATATGCCTAGGATCACGGCATTTACAATGCTTAGGTTCAGATCACTTCATTCCCAAGGGTCACTCCCTCTTTCTATCTCTCTCTGGCTCACTGTCAGTGGAGAGGATCACATTCTTCCTCTTCATTTTCCAACTGCTCTGGAAATAATCCACTCACAGTTTAAAGACCTATAGGTATCTTCATTATCACTAATGAAAACATCCTTAAATATTTATAGATGCTTTGTTGACATCCAAATTTCACCCGCATATGAATCTCACTTTTCACCGGGTGGACCGGGAAACCCCATTTTTTACGTGCAGCCCTTACGACACCTTCTGTGTAGTTCTTTTTCTTTACGCGAAATTCACTTTTCACACAACAACTCCCTTTTATGTGAAACCTCCTAATTTTATGAGCAACCTCTACACTTAATTGCGTGCAATTCATTAATTTTGTGAGAAATCCACTTTTCGCTAAAGGCCACTTTACAAACCAATACCAATTTTACGTGCAACCTTAGCTTTTCATGCAACACCAGGCTTTACGTGCAAAAAAAAAGTTTATGCGCAACTCCCTTGCTAAATTCAAATTTTCTCATCAGAGCTCGAGTATTTTCAATGTCTTGAACTTTTAAATAGAGGGGGGTCCCTTCATATTTATAGGAAAAATCGACCCTGCGCGAAAAATCCTCCTTGAGCGCGTAATTCAATTCAAGCACAAAAAATAATTATTCAGTTCAACACCATTTTTCACGCACTACTACAAAATTTTTCGCACCTCTTTCCTTTGCCAATTTTCGAGCTTCCGACCTCAAAACATTTCTTGTGTGAAATACCTCATCCCTCTATTTCACGCATCCTGCTGTTTTTCTGTGCATCCCGCTGTTTTCCGCCTCCAAATCATCCATTCATTTTTTGAGGTTCTTCAATCAATCATCGATTGCTGAAAGCATCCCTTGAGCCCATAAAATCACCATGTGCACCCCCTTTGTCGACACACTAATACATCATGGTCTACTTCGTCAAAAAACAAATCATGGAGGCCCGTTTTGTTAACAAACAAAATCACCTCAAAAATGCTTCAATGATACCTTGAGGGACTTTTTCCCAACAATTTCACAAATAAATAACCATGTTACCATTCATATCATACAAATTATAATGAAAAAGTTCCCATTATTTAACTCTAAACTAAATTTCCATGTTAGTATTCAAAAAACATAATCATTTCAATAGTTAAACATCAAAATAAATTCCATTAATAATTCAATAATTATTTAAACACAAAGATTTTGTTATTTAATTAAATAATTAACTAATCACATAAATAACATTAATTAATTCAAAAATTAATTAACCACATCATGTAAATTAATTAATTATAATATTAATTAATAACTTAAATTATATTAGTCAAATAAACAATTAACTAACCCCACAAATTTCATTACTAATTCAACTATTAGTTTATCACATAAATATGCCTAATTAATTCCCCAATTATTTGAGTTCATCAATCACATTAATTAATTCTTAAATTAATTAATCAATATCCACAAACTCAAAATTCCATGATTAATTACACAATTAATTTTCTCAATCACAAGCTCAATAGATCATAATCAATCAAAAAATTAAAAATTTCAATCCTCAAATCTCAATATATCACACTTAATTCTACAATTAATTATCTCATTCTATAATTTCCAAAATCCCCAATTTCACATTTCCTTAATTAATTAATTAACCAAATTAATTAATTAAATCAAGAAAAAAAGTTTCCAAATATATAATAGAAATTATTAAATAACATATACATCATTGAAATAAAGACTTTGGGATTTGGATTATAGAACAACTAACTTGATTCGTTGACAAGCGGTCGTCAAATCGAAATCCCCAAAATTGGAGCAGCACAACGACATAGAACAAGATATGAATCTAAAACCCTAAATCAAGATTGAACAAGTAAAGATATATTATATATATATATATATATATCTACAATAATATATCTACATAAAAAACAAGGTAAATATCCAATCAAAATAAGGATAACAAACCCTATCTAAAATAGGAGAAGAAAGGAGAAGGAAAGAGAAACCAATTGAGATATGATCCTCTTACTAAGCAGGGTGTATATATTTGATATAGTCATTGAATCAAAAATAATGGAGGTCATGAATACTTTTAATCCATCTAGGAGGATCCGAAATCATGAAATATCATTTAGGGTCTAATAGGGGACGAATAAAAGTTAAAATGGGGGTTTTAGTGATTAAAAATATAATTTTTGGGTTATTTAAAAGGTCATGCATGGTTATTTGGGAATGGGTGAATGGTTTCCCCTAACTATGAGCCTAACCATGCGACTATATTATTGGGGTGCACAGTTTCTCCTAAGAGGGTGCATGGTTTTAAAAATAGTGCGCTAACCGTGAAATTCCTCTGACCAGTGTTGCACTATTTGATGGGTTGGGGCACATGGTTAGGGAAAACCATGCACCAACCATGAATTTATATTCTCCCTTCCAATTTTCTCAAATTTTCTCCCAAAAACACCACAAGTTAAAACAAAAAACCAGTATTCTCAAACAATAAAAAAATAAATACCTGAAATTAATCTCAAGTCATCATCAGGAAAGGTTGGGATCTTACACAAACAATTTCAATTACTCTCCTAAAGTATTCATCTATTGATTCTTCATCTCTCATTATTATTTCATCATAATTTCTATTCCAAATTTATATCTTTTCTTCCTTCACGTTAATATTCCCATTGAATATACTTTCCAGCTTATCCCACATACTCTTTGAAGTTTTGAAACCCAACACCTTCATATAACCATTTTCTGATGAGGACATAAGAATAGAATTTCTAGCCTTTCCATCAACTTCTATATTTATTTTATTAGTAAAAAACATAAGAGAATCATTCTTAAGAGGTTTAAAACCAATTATAGTAGCATCAATAACTTCTATGCCAAAATATAGGAGATAAATAATCACCTAATTTTTCCATCCATAATAAGTTTTTCCATGAAATGTTGGAATTCCCAAACTATTGATAGAATTTACATTGTCCATGATAAAGATTAAATACGGGAAACTTCCCTTGGATACCAATTATAGTTTCAAATGATTAAATAAAAACATAGAAGGTGGTTGAATCATTTGGTCACTTTTATAAGTTTAAATACTTTTAAAAAACAAAAACCTTGAAACCTGTTAAAGTTTATATACTTATTTTCTTTTAGTAAATACCTATGCATGAAAATGTAGGAAATCAAGTAAATCACATATGATTTAAAATCTTTGTCCTCTGTATGAGAACCTACATCCTTTACATAGCCACTCTTGTGGGTCTATATAAATTCTCTATAATGAATAAGTGATTACAACTTGTGCCAACTCCCACTAGATAGCTTCTATGTCTCAGTAGATATTATTATACTAACTCCCATCACCTTAAAAATTTCATTACAAACAATTGATCCAAAATAAAATAATAAAAACTTTCATTAAACTTCTCCACAAATTCTCTATCTGGAATCCTCAGTCTAATGTGGCAAGGCCTAATTCTCTCAATCCGATGGGGATGGGTTCAATGGATTTAGTCCAATGAATTTAGTCTAATGGAAAAATTATGATGAAATCATTCTCAGCATATATTACTCAAACACTTCACAAATTCTTAGTCAAATATTCCTTAGTCTGGTAAACAAAACATTAAGATGTCCAATCTTATGATGAGGTCTCAGTTCAACAAGATAACTTTGACATGAATTCTACAGTGCTCCACCTTTTTGAATCACATAAAAAAGATGTAAAGTAAGAATGTATAGTGCTTATATTAGTAAGAATACCAGAAATAGAAAGGGAAAAAACTAGAAAACTTTTTCTACTTAATTAAATTCAAAAACTTCATAATCAACGTATATTAGAGTTTGAATTTTGACCACATAAACTCTTCACAAATCTGTTGAAATCATATTAAGTCTTATTTGTAATTATTATTATCAGACTTCCTAAATTTTTTTTGGTATGATGGAACTTCATTAGATCATTATGATATAACTTAATTATCTCATTAGGATGGAACTTCCTCAACTAATTATGATGGAACTTCCTCAACTCATTCTGAATTGACTTTCCTCATCAGAGTTAGTCTGGTTGAATTTTTTCTTAGATTTAGTCTAATTGACATTTTTTCTCAAAGGAAATCTTGATTGAATTTCCTTCTCAAAGTCATTATGATTGACTTTCCTCTTTAAGGTCAGTCAGATGGAATTTCCTCCTCATAGTTAGTCTGATGGAATATCCTTAGCTTTAGTCTGATAGAATCCTCATAATGATGGAATTCTAATTACGATGGAAACTGCATTCTGCAACTTTGAAATTCATCAAACCTCACTAGTTATAACTCATTCATACTTCTAAAGAATTCTGTTCTCAGTACTTATGGATCCGATGAAAACTTTTTCTTGATTCCTATAACTATGAAAATATTTATGATTCCTCCATTTCTTCAAAATCTTTTATCATGAGATTTTTCATGATTTATGATAACTTCATGATTGGAAAATCACCTTCTGACATACATAAGAAATTATTATGTCTTCTATTACTTTCAAAAACTTGTTTATTTTCAACCAATAAACAATATGAATGGTTTCACCTATTCTCCCCCTTTTCTTCATAAGTATTGGATCATAATTTTTATAGAATGTTTTTGAAATTTGATAATTAAAAACTATAAAATCATCGTCTGAAAGATGGTTAGATAGTTTAAAACAATCTAACTCCTAACATCACTATCATCCTCCAAACTCTTCAACAATATTCTATCTTTATAACCAACACTAAGTCGAATGAAACTTGAACTTCATGCTAATGGATATATGACCAATGATGTGTCTGATCAAAAACATTATTATTCTAACCACTTATCTAATCAGTGTTACATAGTTTAATACTTTGTTTTTGGTGTTGCTCAGTCTGATCATCTGTATCCAGAAAAAAACTTTTTCAAAAACAAAACCTTTCTCCCTACATATGTTTAGGTTTGAAAATTTATAAGCATTCACCAGTTTTTCAAAAACCATTATTTTTCAAAAGAATAATTTTCTATAAATACATATTTTTTTAAAAAAAACATCATGAAGGTTATTCAGTATACCATACCATTTTTGAAATGGAAAGAAATATATGTTGTCATACTTGAATTTTTTGGTTTTGAAAGTGTTTTTTAAGGACTATTTTAGGAAGAACCATTAACCATGAGGTGTAGAATTTGAATATATAGGATAACTGAAAGAATCAATGGTATATTACCAATATGAACCCTTAGAAAAAAAGTAATAGTGGAAAGACATTCCATATTACTTGAGAAGGAAAACATCTCTAAAAGTGATAGTGGGATGGAGATAGAATTAGATGAAGTTGAGATTATGGTACATAAGACTTGTCATAGGAATAGGTTCTATAAATCCCCATGTAAGAAGAAACTACTCTAGAGACACAAGTAATTTGTTGGAGTACAAGATCGGTTAGAGAACCACAATGGTATGGTTTTCTTATCACAAAGGATGGTAACTAATTATTTGTTTATAATAATGATCCTATAACCTAAAAGGAAGCAGTAAGTGTCACAGATGTTTCCATGTGAAAATAATCCATCAATTCTATAATGGATTCCATCCACCAAAATCAAGTCTGTATTTTGGTAGATCCTACAATGGATGTAAAACCCATTGGTTTCAAGTGGGTACTCAATAAGAAACTAGAAATTGAAGGAAACGTTAGTACCTATAAGGTATGAAGAGTTGTAAATGGATTTAAATAAAATCTTGAAATTAACTATGATAAAACCTTTTCACTAATTGTAATGTTGAGATCCTTCAGAATTATACATGACATTGAGGCTTACCGTGACTATGAGATTTGAGAAATGGTTGTCAAAACTGCCTTACATAATGGGAACCATCAGATAGATGTTGATATAAAACAACCTTAAGGTTTTGTGACTCCAAAAGATGAAAATATATACAAATTGAAAAATAATCCATTTATCGATTTAATCATGTATCTAGGATATGCAAAATTCATTTTGATGAATCTATAATAGAATGTAGTTTCATAAAGAATGAGTGTGATCCATGTGTCTACAAACATTTAGTGGGATTTCATTCATTTTATTAACAGTATATGTTGATGAAATATTACTTATAGGAAATAAAATACCATTCTTACAATTTTTTAATATGTGGTTTAATAAATGGTTCTCTATGAAGGACTTGGGTGAGACATCATATATATTTGGAATCAAGATCTATCATGATATATTCAAGAGTTTCCTTAGCCTAAATCAAAGTACATACATTGATAAGATACATAAGAGAATTGGTATGGAAAAATCCAATAGGGGATTATAACACCCCAAGTTTCCAGGATATGTTTCCTTTTGAATAATGCAATAACTTGCATTGTACGCAACTTCGAGACTCTAACACACCGTGACCAATCAAAGTAGCTGTTATGAATAGTAATATCCACTTTTTTAAATTTTATAAATTTTATCTCTCAAAATGGAATTCATTTTTAGATTTGTAATATCGAAATTAGCCTAGGAAAAATTTAGGTGCTTTTTGGATGACTTTTATATTTGGATGAATAGTGAAAATTACTAAATTGTAATTATAAACAGATTTTTTAATCAAAATAATTTGTAGTGATAAATTATGAATTTGAATAGTTTTAAAGTATATGTAGAATAATTTTTTATCATTTAATAAATTTTTGGACATTGTACATAATTTTACAATTAAACTGGACATTAACAAATGTCAATCTTTTGATAGTTATTATCTCTTAAAAACACGCATTTTGTTTTGACAGCGGGAAATAATTTTAAATTAATTTCCGCCACTTATGTGTTTTGTATTTGGAAAAATGGACTCCATATTTGGAATCAAGTTTTCCAGATTTTTTAAATAGGTAACTTTTATTTTTAGAAATTTTGAATAATTACTTCGGTAAATATTTTATTTACCACGGTTAAAGGGTAAATCTGGTAAATAAGGGTAAAAAAATTAATATTATAATAATAATAAATTACCCTAAAACGGGTCTTAACCCTATTGGTTGATACATGTCCGACCATGGGCATCTTTGTGTTGATTTTGGGACCCCATGGATCCACTTGTATGTGATAGTGACACTTTATATTAATTAAGTTAAAGTAAATAGAAAATACCATAAGCATATATCTTTAACAAAACAATTTTTACATAGGTTAATATATATTATATTTTAGACTATAAATATTAATTATAAATCTAAAAATATTTCCTATATAATGGTATTTTATTTATAATTTTTAGAAATTTAAAAACTAAAAATATATATGACACAATAATGATACAATATTTTACTTATTAATAAAATAATAAAATAATTGGTATTATAAATGTTAAAATAAATATAATTTGAAAGTTTTGATGACATCCATGAATTTTATTGGTTAATATGACATGTCAGGATTTATTAAATTAATTTTATTCGAATTAATAATGTTGTTAAGTCTTTAGGAAAAATAAATTATTAAATATTGTAAAAATTGACATAAAAGAGTTTTTAAAACAAATTTTATATTATTAACTGATATTATATTCCTAAAAATAAAAAGTTCGGCCAAAGGACTTATATAATGATAGGTGTATCATTAATGGACCACTTGGGGGGTCTCTTGGATGTTTATCGTATGTTTATTAACTATATATTATAAAAATAAAAAGTGACATGGTAAGTGTTAAACTAATTAACCAAGTGTTAAAACTAAATGATAAGGTTAATATAATGACCCGAACCTATCTAAAATCTAATAATTAAATTTATTTCGACCCATCCCCACATTATAGTTTTAATAATCATCTTTGGAGCTATTAGAAACCGAATATGAATTTATTATAAATTAATACTTTAAGTTTTCCTTAAAGAGCCCCTCCTCCTCCTTATAAAAGAACACCACTTCTATCGAATTCTTGACACCATCAAAGACTTCTGTTTCAGACAAACCATGCCAAAATAATCTATCAATTTCCCTAAATTAAACCTAGCGGCCTTAGTTTGATCATAAGTCCATCCTGTGGAGCCCTTTATATCAAATCAAAAAGAAGAACCCGAAGAAGAGGTAATGTTTTCACCAACCTTTTTCATGTTCATTTCTTCTTCAACTTCTTATTTCTTTGTTATTTCCTTCCTAAAATAATAAATTCAGTTCCTTCTATATACTATGATATTATTATAAATATGGTAAAACCATATTCAGTATTCTATCAATCCTATGAATGACATGTCACCATACATGCGTACGTATGGCTTACCGTCTCCACATCGTGGTGTAATTTTTATTCAAAATATTATTATTTGGATGGGTATAATAATGATGTGTAATTAATAAAAATAATAAATATAACATGATAATGATTCTGTATATATTATATACCATCCAATTATATATTATTTTAATATCAAAAGAATGATATTGTCGCTCGTGCGTACGTACGGACTACCGTCTCCACGAACGCGATGAGATTCATTCCCCATCGTATCCATTCATGTCTAATTCTCATTTGATGATTAAAAATAAGGATTAAAGAATTGATATCATTATAGATATGAATAATATACAAACCTATCCATAACAAACATGGCTTATATATCAAAACATATAAAATAAAAAGAGTAAGTTAACACCAGAAACAACGATAATACAAAGATATTATTAACAAAGCAGTGTTAAAAGATCATATATGATATAATATTAATGTATATGATTCTTGTATAACGTAATAACAATTATTTCACCATTATACTTTAGGTTAACCTACCCTCAACCAAGTAAATGTACAAGGTAATGGGTTTTCATCTCACTCCTTATTCCCGTGATATTCATGCCAAATTGCCATTATTACCTTTTGTGTGGTGTATGTGCTGCCCATAATTTTATTCTTTGTGTAATAAACATTAATACATGTGTATTTATAAATTCATTTTATGATACATCTTTCATAGGTTGTATGTTTCATAAGTTACCAAATTGATACGGGTTATTTCACAATCTCTTCATTATTCGTGGTTGTTTATATGTATTTATCTACTAGGACCTCATTATCATCCACATCCATTTTTCTTAAAAATGTATTTCAAAACATTCTTACTATTTTATAGAATATGGGTTAAATTCATTTATAACATTTTTTGAATTATTATAATAAGTTTATAAAGGAATCTTTCCGTCATTTTCCAAATAAGGTACATTATAACCTTTTCGACAAAATTAAGGTAATAATGTCTATTTTAACTTATACGGAATGTGCGGTTATTCTCCACAGTTATATCACCTTTGAATCTTCAAATACACACTTAGAAGAATGTTTTTAAAATAAATTTTTTCTCTATAATTATCTGACTTTTAAATGTTTTCAAAAAATAAAATTTTCTCTCAAATAGTTTCGATTTCATCTATGTCAACATCTTTTGATATATTTAACACTTGTTTGAAGTTGATTTATTATGATACACATCATCCATAATGTATTTAGGGATTGGTGATATGTTTGACTATGAATGATTTATTTTATGCCATTAATGGTTTATGATTAATGTTTTGGCATTTCATATGATAGTTTTAATATGAATGATTGTGTTATATTTCATCCTCCTCATAAGATGAATGTATTGGACTAGTATGTTCTGGGTTTGGGATCGGTAAAAGTAAACCCTCCGGGTTGGGGTCTGGTTCTAGAAGACCCTCTGGGTTGGTGACTGGTTATTAGAGGAACTCCTAGTTGGTGTCCAGTTATTACACGCACACCGGGTTGGAGTCCGGTTACAGAGGCTCTCCGGGTTGGGTTCCAGTTACAGTGATCCCTTAGGTCTTGGCATGATGCCTTGAAAAAGAAATTAATGTTCAGTATTTTGAATTCCATCATTATGAAAGTGGTTAGTGATATTTCATGTGATTATTTGACTATTATAATATTCATTTGAATAAGTAAATGGGATTAATTCATTTTATTTTTTTACCATATTATGTTGAAGTTCAAGTTTAAAATGATTTTTTTTAGTTATACATTGACTTCAATGTTTATGATTATTTATGAATGTTTCTGTTGTATTGTTATCCTTACTGAGCATCTGAGTTCACCCCTTTGAATGTCTTATTTTTCCCAGGATACCAATAAGTAATAGATGAATGACCTATAGGGATAGTATGAGAGGATATGAAGACAACATGCTGTTGTAGTTTTTTTTACTTTATGATGTAATGTAAGACTTATCAATATATCTAGTGTTTCCAATACTACTAAACTAATCGGTCTTTCGATACTATATCTATTTTGATCAGGCCAATGTTATGTAATAATGCACCGACTCTAGGTAGTCGTGGTCGGGGTGTTACAATTGGCATCAGAGGAATTTTAGTACAAACCATGGAAGCTATATTTAGATAAACTCTGATTAGAGCACATAGACATAAGTTGAACTTTGAGGATTAGTATAGAAGAACTTCCTAGAATTTTGGTATTGTAGAGATTTTGTGAGTTTTCTGAGCAATACATCCCTGTCTGGATACGAACAGTTAGAGGAGGCTCTGGCCCAGATGTACCTAGGGGTAAAACCCAAAAACACTGCTTTGAGCTAGACATGAATGGGAACTGGTGCACGACAACAGGCCTTACTGTACTCTTGGTTACGACACTCCCGGGGGATATGCTTTGGATAATTATAATTTTCATTACAAATCATTATGAGGGGTTTATGAGTATATACATCCACAAAGAAAACATTTTTTTATGATTATGGATTATATCCATAACAGTTCAATTTATGTAATGTGTTTTATAAGTATGAAATTATGTATTTTGATTCATAGACTGATCTTGATTATGCCATTGTTTAGAAATGGCTCCTAGTGGAAGAAATGAAACTCGTATCAATGCACGCAATCAATGTAGTAAATTCCCTCCTGCTCAAGATAATTATAGTGGAGCTGGTGATGCAACTGGTGCTAATCACCTAATCACCATACTGGGACAACTCACTTAGGTTATGAATAATAACCCTACCCGTATGGAGCACCCTAATCCACTGCGTGGAGGATCAATGTTAGATCGCTTCATGAGGAAACAACAACCAACATTCAATGGGATTACAAATCCATTAGTTTCTGAGAAATGGATAAATACCATGGAGAAAATATTCCATGCTTTGGGGAGTAGTGAAAGGGAAGAAGTTATCATGGTAGTTTACCGTCTCACTAGAGATGGGGACCAATGGTGGTCATTGATTCAAAACACAAAATAAGATGACGAAATATAAAATATAGAATGGAGGGTGTTCAATGATCTTTTCTTAGAAAAATACTTTCCTCGTGACCATCGAGCAGATATGGAAAGACAATTTCTGAGTCTGAAACAAAAGGAGGATGAAAGTGTCGCAATGTATGAGGATAACTTTTCAAGGATAGAAAGGTATGCTGGAGATTATATACGTAACCCCAGAAGTAAGATTTATCATTTCATTGATGGATTAAAACCATTTCTTTGTAGAGCGTTGATCTCACAATCTTTCTCGTCATACGAAGACATTGTCTCATGTGTTATCAAGACAGACGAAGAATTCCTTAAATATTATGAAAATAAAGTAATGCAAGAGAAGAAGATAACGTTGGATCAAGAGAAAGATAAAGGGAAAAAGGGAAAGAAGGATTTTCCATTTTTTGAAAACTGTGGGAAGAAACACCTCGGTACATTCCTAAATAGAATGTGAGTTTGTTACAAATGTGGAGAAAAAGGTCCCCACACTCGTGATTGTAAGGGAAAGAAGGAGGCTGTTAATGTTGAATGCTACAATTGTAGAGAAATGGGGAATTATGAAAATGAATGTACTAAGCGTCAGGGAAACATACCTCATAAAAGGTCAAGGGCTCAAGGCCAAGCTTATGCCGTAACTACAGTTGAAGAGGAATGATTAAATTATTATTATTTTTGGACTCAAGGATTATATTCTGGTTATGAGAATAACATGACATATATAAGGATTGTACTGCAGTACGTTTTGTTTTAATTAAGGTTTTAATATGACTACGGTAATCATATTTCCATTATGTGACAATAAGATAAACATTACTCTGTTTGGAGAATCTGATGTTGCGATTGATTTTTGAATTTAGATAACTTTTACAGAGTGTCCGGACAGAGGTACACTGGATAAATATAATGTTTTTTAATGGATTAAGTTGAAATATGGATAGTATTTTTCAAGTTTAAAACATTTCTTATCATTATTTTTGGAATATTATGATACTATAGTTTTAGGATAAGGACAACCTGCAGGTCGGGCGATAACCTGTCGCATCAGACAAAGCAGCAGGAATCGAACCGACAACCATAGTGTGACATGCCATTATTACATACCACTAGCCTACAAGAAGTACCTGGTTGTTACAAAATATTTATTCGTTATAATGGTACATGTTAATGATTGGAACCTTATACTATTAGGATAAATATAATATTTTTGATTTCTATTGTCTTTTGGAGTGAAAGTTGAGTGTGTGGTAGAAATTAATTGATGGATGACAACTCTACTTATCAAAATGTATATATATAATTATCTTATACTATGAAGAAATTAATTATTTAGGGATGGATATTAAGACCAAAAATTTGTTATCCTAATACCTTATGTTTTGTTGATCTGATGATATTTTAAATCATCATAGATTGATGGCTTTGAGGCCCTCAATTCTACACTTGTTTGTTATTGATGACCACAATCGCTCATAAATATTTACGTTTTTCTCTAATTATGTGTCTATAATTTCCACCAATGTTCTCCTATTCAAAACCGTAATTTGGTGGTGACATTCTCATTTCCCTTTCTCTCTTATTAAAACTATATTTTATTAACCCTATTTCTGATATGGGTTTTCCACAAAGGTATTTTCTATTTTCAACCTTTTATTTTCAAAGAACAATTTTAAATTCTAGGATAAAATTATTTGAAGGGGAAGATAATGTAACACATCAATCTTCCATGATACATTTCCTTTTGAATAAAGCAATAGCTTCCATTGTATGCAACTTCGAGACTTTAACACACCGCGAGCAATCAAAGTAGCCATTATAAATAGAAATACCCACTTTTTGAAATTTTATAATTTTTATCTCTCAAAATGGACTTCATTTTTAGATTCATAATATCGAAATTAGGCCAGGTTAAAATTTAGGTACTTTTCGGATAACTTTTATATTTTGATGAATAGTGAAAATTAGTAAATTTTAATTAAAAAAACATTTTTTAATCAAAATAATTAATAATGATAGATACTGAATTTGAGAGGTTTTAAATTATATTTAGAATATATTTTTACAGTTTAATATAATTTTGGTCATTGGAAATAATTTTACAATTAAACTGGACATAAAGAAGTGTCAATCTTTTGGTAGTTATTATTTTTTTAAAAACACGCTTTTTGTTTTGACATTAGGAATTAATTCTAAATTAATTTCTTCCACTTCTGTGTTTTGAATTTAGAAAAATGGTCCCCATATTTGGAATCAAGATTTACAAGTTGTGTAAATAGATAACTTTTATTTTTAGATATTTTGAATAATTACTTCGGTAAATATTTTATTTACCATGGTTAAAGGTTAAATCCGGTAAATATGGGTAAAAAAATAATATTATAATAATAATAAATTACTCTAAAACATGTCTTAACCCTATTGGCTGATACATGTCTGACCATGGGAATCTTTGGGTCGATTTTGGGACCCCATGGATCCAGTTGTATGTGATAATGGCACTTTATATTAATTAAGATTAAGTAAATACAAAATATCATAACCATATGTCATTTAGAAAAACAATTTTTACATTGGGTTATATATATTATATTTTCGACAATAAATATTCATTATAAAATCTAATAATATTTCCTATATAATGGTATTTAATTTATAATTTTTAGACATTGAAAAATTAAAAATATATATGACACAATAATGATGCAATGTTTTCCTTTTTAATGAATGAATCAAATAATTGGTATTATAAATGTAAAAATAAATAGAATTTGAACGTTTTGATGACATACATGAATTTTATTGGTTAATTTTACATGTTAGGATTTCATAAATTAATTTTTTTCGAATTAATAATGTTGTTAAGACTTTAACAAAAATCAATTATTAAATATTTCCAAAATTGACATAAATGAGTTTTTAAAACGAATATTATTTTATTAATTGATATTATATTCCTAAAAATCTAACGTTCATCCAAAGTACTAATATAATGATAGGTGTATCATTAATGGACCACTTGGGGGTCTCTTGGATCTATATAGTATTTTTATTAACTATATATTATAAAAATAAAAAGTGACATGGTAAGTGTTAAACTAATTAACCAATAGTTAAACCTAAAAGATAAGGTTAATATAATGACCCAAATCTATCTAAATTCTATTTTTTGAAAGTATTTCGACCCATCCCCACCATATACTTTTAATAATCAAATTTTGATCCATTAGAAACCGAACATGAATATATTATAAATTAATACATTAAGTTTTCTCTAAAGAGACCCTTCTCCCCCTTATAAAAGGACACAACTTCTAAACAATTCATGACACCATAAAAGCCTTTTGTTTCAGGAAACCCCTACCCAAATACTCTCTCAACTTCCCTCACATAATCCTAGATGTCTTAGATTGATCATAACAGCAACCTAAGGATCCCTTTTGATAAAATCAAAACAAAGAACCCGAAGAAGAGGTAATGTTTTCACCACCCTTTTTCATGATCATTTCTTCTTCAACTTCTTCTTTCTTTGTTATTTACATTATAAAATAATAACACAAGTATATTCTATATAATGTGATGTCATTATAAATATGTAACAACTATATTCAGTATTCTATCTATCCTTTGAATGACATGTCACCGTACGTGCGTACGTACAGCTTACCGTCTCCACATCGTGGTGTAATTATTATTCAAAATATTATTATATGGATGGGCATAATAATGATGTTTAATTCATATTAATAATAAATATAACATGATAATTATTCTCTATATATTATATACCATCCAATTATATATTATTTTAATATCAAAAGAATGATATTGTCGCTCGTGCGTACGTACGGACTACCATCTCCACGAACGCGATGAGATTCATTTTCCATCGTATCCCATCATGTATAATTCTCATTTGATGATTAAAAATAATGTTTAAGTACTTGATATGATTTATATATGAATTACATATAAACCTATCCAAAACAAACATGCCTTATATAACAAAACCTATAAAATAAAATGAGTAAGTTAACACTCGAAACAACGATAATACAAAGATATTATTAACAAAGAAGTGTTAAAAGATCATATATGATATCATATTAATGTATCTGATTGTTCAATAACATAATAAAAATTATTTCACCATTATATAGGAGGTTAAACTACCCTCAACCAAGGAAATGTTCAAGGAAATGGGTTTTCATTTTACTCCTTATTATCCTGAGATTCAAGCCATATTGCCACTATTATCTTTTGTGTGGTGTATGTACTGCCCATAATTGTATTAATTGTGTAATACACTTTACTTTATGAGTATTTACATTTTAATTTTATGATACCTCTTTCATGGGATTTATGTTTCATAAATTACCAAATTGGTAAGGGTTATTTCACAATCTCTTCATTATCTGTTGTTGTTTATACATAATTATCTATTGGGACCTCTTTATCATCCACATCCATGATTCTTAAAAATGTATTTCAAATTTTTTTTACTATTTTATAAAATATGGTTTAAAGTCATGTATACCCTTTTTTGACTTTTTATAAGATGTTTATAAAGGAATCTTTTTGTCGTTTTCCAAACAAGGTACATTATAACCTTTTTGAAAAAAATTAAGGTAAGAATGTCGTTTTTAACATATACGGCAGGTGCAGTTATTCTCCACCATTATTAAACCTTTGAAGCTTACCTTACACGCTTATAATAATGTTTTTAAAATAAATATTTTCTCTATAATTATATAAAATTTAAATGATTTCAAAAAGGATAATTTTCTCTCAAATAGTTTTGATTTCATCTATGTCAACATCTTTTGATAAATTTTACTCTTGTTTGAAGTTGATTTATTATGATAAAAACCATCCATAATGTATTTATTGTTTTGTGATATGTTTGACAAAATATGAGTTATTTTATGACATTAATGGTTTATGATTAATGTTCTGGAATTTTGTATTCTAGTTTTAATACGAATATTTATGTTATATTTCATCCTCTTCTTAAGATGAATGTATTTGACTAGTATGTTCTAGGTTGGGGACCGGTAAAAGTAAGGCCTCCGGGTTGGGGACCATTTACAGCAGACCCTCTAGGATGGTTTCTGGTTATTAGAGGCACTCGGGGTTGGTGTCCGTTTATTAGAGGCACTCTTGGTTGGAGTCCAGTTACAGAGGCTCCCCTGGTTGGGTTCTGGTTACAGTTATCCCTTAGCTCTTGGCATGAGGCCTTGACAAAGAAATTAATGTTCAGAATTATGAATTACATAATTATGGAAGTGGTTAGTGATATTGAATGTGATTATTTGACAAGTAGAATATCCATGTGTATAAGTAAATGGCATTACATCATTTTATTTTTTTCCATATTATGCTGAAGTTAAAGATTAAAAGGCTTTTTTAGTAATACATTGCCTTAAATGTTTATGCTTATTTATGAAAGTTTTCATTGTATTGTTATCCTCAATAAGAATCTGAGCTCACCCCTTTCTATGTATTATTTTTTCCAGGATTCCAAGAAGTAATTTATGAATGACCTGGAGGGATAGTATGAGGGGATATGAAGGCATGATGTTGTTGTAGTTTTTTTTACTTTATAATGTAATATACGACTTGTGAATTTATCTAGTGTTTCCAAGACTACTAAACTAATAATTCTTTTGATAATTGTTCTTTTTTTATCATGCCAATGTTATGTAATAATGCGCTGACTCTGTGTAACTGGGGTTGGGGTGTTACAGGGATTGTTTCCAATGTCACATGGGAATCATCCTTCCAAGAAAATGTTTCCACAGATACATGAGGAAATAAATAGAATGGAGAGGATTTCATATACATCAGTGATTGGGTCATTCATGTATATTATGATATGTACTAGGACAGATGTTTCTTATGCATCAAGTGCAGTAAGAAGATATCTAGATGAACCGGTTGACCTCTATTAGATGGCAGTCAAGAGTATCTTTAATTATTTGAGGTGTATTGAGGATATGTTCCTAGTTTATGGAGGATATAGGGAACCAGTCATCAAAAGATATGAAGATTATAGTTTTCAAACTTATCAAGATGACATGATGTCACAAACGAGAAACATATTCAATTTTAAGGGAGGTATTGTGAGCTGGAAGAGCTCAAAAATGGCTATGGTCATAGATTTTACAGTAGAGTCCAAGTATATTATGACATCTGAGGTAGCTAAATAAGAATTATGGATGAAAAATATCATCCAAGATATTGAATTGGTATATAATAGTAAATATCCTATTACACTCTATTGTGATAATATTGTATTGGTGTATCTCTTTAATGAGACATGTACACATCAACGGATGAAGCATGTACTTTGGAAGTATCATCTCTTGAGGGATTTTTTAAAGAGAGGTGAGGTTTTACTGAGAAGTATTTCCAATGAAGAAAATATATCATACCCCTTGACTAAAATCTTGACTCACCATAAATATTATTATTAAGTGAGTTCAATTGGACTGAATGTTATATGAATTTGGATCTAGTCTTCATGAGAGTTTCTTGTAGTTGGTGTCTTAAGATTATCTATTTGTAATTTAATTACATGTTTGTTCGATATAATGAATATTAAAAATAAATATTATTACATATTTTCCATTGTTCTGAAATTGTCTAATGTAATAATGTATGAGAGTATATGTCACATTGATATGGTCATAGCAGTTCTCTGTTATATTGAAAACCTTGAAGTGTTATGATGATATTCTTAAAGAATGTTCTTCTCTTGGATAACGTTCTATGACGGGACACATAGTTCATAGACTGTTAAGTGAGAGAACTCATAAGAATATGAGTCTTAGTATCATTATGTTCTCACTTGGTAATCACCAATATGGGAGATTATGAGAAAGAATCACTTGTAGGAATTCCACTTGTTTTGGTGTCATCATATATTCCTATATGCGAGCTTGTGTAATGGTACTTGGACTTTAAAATTATCATTAATGAATTTTATAACTAATGAACATACATTTTATGATTAAAACCATGATGACATATATTCATTGTAAGTTAGGTTACATTGTTCTTGTCATGACTCACATGTCATTAATGAATTAGTTAAAGAAGGATTTATCCCTTCTATATTTATGGATGCTGGTATCTCATCCATTTGATTGAAATGGAACCATTGCATTAAATTATATGTACATGGTGTAATGATGTGTTTATTTTAGATATTTAAAGAAATATGTACCAAGAAAATAGGTTGGTGACATAGATGTGCAACCTGCTTGATGAGATATTGTGATAAAGGGATTATATTATACAGTGAGTTTTCATTTTTAGTTTTCATCATTTAAAAATTATGTTATTTAACTTGGGTGCCTTGTCTCATTTTGAGATAGCAATTTTGGACTTTAGGCAATCTCTCTTGATGACAATTAGGAAGAATTTTATAGGTTGAAACACTATGTGTTTCTGATGATCTTTATTAAATACAATTTGAATTTAATTAATAGAAAAATATTATTCTCAAGACTGAGGTATAATTTTATTAATGTTTTATTTCTCAAAAATATATATTTATTAATGAAATATTTAAATTAAATATTTATTTAGGTGTTTAATAAATAAAAGAAGAGTTTGAACTGACCAAGACCAAGTCTAGTAAATAATATAAATTAAAAATATGGTAGGATAATATTTTTCGATGCTCATGTTGGAGCGCACCATAGAATAATAATGTGAATATTATTATTATATGGAATAAGGTTTATTAATGGTTTTAGTTTTTTTAAGGGATAGAATGAAATAAAAAAATATCCTAACCTAAAATCTACCTCAATAAATAGCATGTTGTGGACATTGTGAAGGTAATTGAAAATAGATAATTGTTTCAAATAATGAATTTTCATTTAACTCCTCTATCTTTCTCCCTCTCAAGAAAAATAAAAGTTTGAGAGATTTATTCAAGATTAATGAATGAGTGATCAAGAATGAACAACACAAGACATTTTATTCCCCACACTAGCACATAGAGAACGTTTAACATCTATCGGATATCAACAGAGTATGTGTGGATTTTCGCTAGAGGGATTCTATTCCTGGATCCCCATAAAGATGTGAAGGAAATTTGAAAGGGCCTTTTTATATGATTAACATCCTTAATGAAGAAATATTCTTAAGATAAGGTAATCACTTTTTGTGACATTAAATAAATTTATTAAAAATTTTATGTTCAAGATCCTCACTCTCGTTTTTGAGTATATAAACATTAAATGAAATTTTAATATATTTCCCACCACCACATGCTTCCACTACTCCAAGAACCATAATAAGGTGCTACTTTTCTAGATCTGTTGGAAGTATGGATAGATCCAAGAGGACATGTGGGAGCAGAAGTCTAATGTTCGAGCCTAGTGGATGTAGAGTAGTACGTACACACAATTCCATGAAGTATGATCACTAGTCTTTTGGACATATCTTGATTACCTACAATATATTGAATTTCCATTCAACATGGAGTTGAAGCAAGTACAGTCGAGGGCTATAGGATCTTGGTTAATTCACAACCACTCGTTATGTGATTGAAGATTTTATGATTTATTTTTCATTAATTATTATCATTGAATACACCAGTTAATCATGATATCATTTGTTAAGGATGAATTAGTGGTGTCCTACTGAATTTTATTACTCAGACCTTGCATAAAAATATCAATGCACATTCAGACTTTATGTTTTGGGATTTGGATAAGGAAAAGCGACATGTGGCTGATGGCTGAGCAAATGATAATTGAGATGGTAGTATATCAAGATGGACTCCGGAGGACCCCTATGTTTTAATTATTTATTTATCTGCCTATTATTACTCTAGTTTGGATTTCCACTTTTGAAGCCTATTTATTATTGTATGACATGTGTCACTTCTTAATGTTTATACATAATTACTCTAGTTTCTATTATATTGTTTATTATGTTTTATTTTTATTATGACAAGATACAATGGGTATAGTCTCCCCTCTAATGGACATAGACCCTCAGTGCTAGTCAGAAACCTCTTATGTGCGGGGAGGTATACATGAGGTCTTGTAGCACTCTGGTTCGAACCAGACATTTCATGTGAAGGAATTACAAAAACCCTTAAAAAAGACTCCATACTACAAAAAATACCATTATTAGTAGTGGTTTTTTCTTATAGTAGAATTAGTTTAAACCTTTTCCTAATTATTTAGCAGTGGTTACTAAAATATCATTGTATTTCTTGTTCTCTAGTCATTTCACAGTATTTTGATTAATTTAGCACTGGTTTTTTATGTGATTTTTTTTAGAATTTAGCAATGATTTTCATTTTATTTAATGGTGATTTTTTAAAAAAACATGAAAATAAAATAGATAAGATGAACTTAACAACTGATAAATATGTCAGTGGATGTTAGGTTTATTGGTAGTTAATATTAACCACTGTTAATTATGATTCAAATTCATTTTTTAACATTGGCTCTTAAAAATCACCTCTCAATATTTTCAAAAAAATATACTTTTTAAAAAAAATTATTAAAAAAATATAAATATGAAAACATTGAAATGTAATAAATTAAAACATAAATGCACAATAAAACCATCATACATACATCATACAAGATACATCAACAGTTATATACATATACATTCATCGTCATCATAACATCAGTCAACCGATTACCTCAGTCAACCCATACCTCAATAATTAATATATACATATAAAATATCTTCCACAACAAATCATGCCCGATATATTCTGACCCCATGACCTATGTTTCATCCTTATACCTCCACATCATCTCATCAATTGAAACATTCCACATAATGTCATCAATTGTAATAAAAAAGACAGAAATTAAAACAAAAAATAATAAATAATAATTACAATAGAATCATTGATAAAATTTAAACATACCAAAGAAACTAAGAACCATCACCACTACCTTATAAATAATGTCTTGAATCAAATAGTCAACATATTTCCTTCGGTTAATGACTATCACCTACAATAAAAACCATAACATTTAATTAATTTTTCTAAATAATTTGTTATAAATGCATATACTATATTTAAAAACTAAATAAATGGTGGTTGTTCCATGGTTTCACATCAATGTGAGGGTTTTTTCTATGGTTTTTACCATTACGCGCATTTTTTAGTGTTTTAAAACACTAAAAATGTGTTTATGGGAATCCTTGGAAAACCATAATTCCAAATGATGTGTTGTTAATTAAAACATTTCAAAAACCACTCTATAGTCATTATCCTCTAATTTCATTGCAATCTGATGATGTTTTCCAAGTCTTAACCCCCCGATGCACACTTTTAAAGGCTTCAATGCCTTTAAAAACTGTTTACTATGACATTGTGACCACACTACATGTCAAATTGATGTGTTTTCTACACTTAAAAATAATAAATAACACAATGGTGTTTTTCCTTGATTCCACATCAATTTGAGGTTTTTTTCTATGGTTTTTATTATTAGCTACATGTTTATGTGTTTTAAAAAACTAAAAACCTATTTACAGGCATACTAGGAAAAACCTAACTTGAAATGACATTAATTCAATTCCTAAATTTAAAAAAAATGGTCATTTTCCTCTGATTTTATGGTAATCTGAGGATGTTTACCTATTTTTGACCCCCCCCCCCCCCAATACACATTTTTAAAGGCTTCAATACATTTAAGAACTATTTATCGGTCCATTTTGACCACAAAACACATCATATTGACATGTTTTCTACATTTACATGTCCGAAATAACATAACGGGGGTTTTACCATGATTTCACATCAATATGTAGTCTTTTTCTATGGTTTTGACTATTACACACATATTTTAGTTTTTTAAAACACTAAAAACATGTTAAAGGAATCATAGGAAAACAATAAGTAAAAATAATGTTTCATCATTAATTAAATTGAAAAAATAAATATTATTTCATTTTACTATGATATCATAGAAATTAGATGATTTTTTCTTGGTTATGACCCCCTGATGCATGTTTTTAAAAGCTTCAATACCGTTAAAAACTATTTACTGATCCATTATGATCACAATAAATGTTATATTGATGTTTTTTCTATGTGTAAACATCAAAAATAACTAAAATATATATTTACCATGATATCCTACCAATTTGAGGTTTTTTTATGGTTTTGACCATTACATGCATGTTTTAGTGTTTTAAAACACTAAAAACGTGTTTACAGGTATCCTAGGAAAAAGGTATCTTGAAATGATGTGTCGTTAGTTCTTACATTTCAAAAATCAATATATAGTTGTTTTACTTTGATTTCATAGTAATTCGATTATTTTTTCGTAGTTTTGACCCTCCATCACATGTTTTTAAAGGCTTCGATACCTTTAAAAAACTATTTGTTAAGCTATTCTGACCACACAACTTGTCAGCTTGACATGTTGTCACTGTGTATACATCACAAATAACTCAAAAGTGGTTTTCCCATGATTTGATGTCAATATGGATTAAGTTTCTATGGTTTTTACCATTACACACACATATATGTGTTTTAAAACACTAAAAATCCATTTAAATACATCCCAGGAAAACCGTAACTTGAAATGATGTTATGTCGGTTCCTACATTTCAAAAATAAATATATGGTAAATTTTCTACGCTTTCATGGAAATATGATAAAATTTTCCTGGCTTTGACCCCCCGAAACATGTTTTTGAAGGCTTCAATACCTTTAAAAACTATTTACCAAGCCATTTTGACCACACTTTATATTAGATTGACATTACGCATACACTTAAAAAAAATACAATAGTGGTTCTTCCATGATTTAACATAAATCTGATGTTTTTTTCTATAGCTTTGACAGTTCCACATTTTAGTGTTTTAAAATACTAAAAATGAATTTATGGGAATCCTAATAAAACAGTAACTCAAAATGACATCTCATCTATTAATAGATTTAAAAAATCCACCTATGGTTATTGAATTATGATTTCATAGAAATCGAATGATTTTTTCATGGTTTTGAACCCCCAACACATGTTTTTAAAGGCTTTTTGCCTTTAAAAATAGTTTACTGAGCCATTCCAACTACATCACACATCATATTTATGTGTTGTTAGTTAGTATATGTCAAAAATAACTAATTGGTATATTTACACTGATTTCACATTAATATGAGGTCATTTTCTATTTTTTTGAATGTTACACACACATTTTAGTGTTTTAAGACACAAAAAACATATTTAAGGGCATCCTGGGAAAAAAATAACTTAGAATGATGTTCTGTTGGTTCCAACATATCAAATACAAATCTATGGTTGTTTTAATTTTATTTTATAGAATTATATAGATGTTTTCCTGGTTTTGACCCCCATATACATGTTTTTAAAGGCTTTAATATCTTTAAAAATCGTTTACCAAGTCATTCCGACCACACCACATGTTAGATTGATGTGTTGTCTTTGCGTAAATGTCAAAAATAACTGAATAGTTAATTTAGCATTATTTGACATCAATATGAGTTATTTTTCTATAGTTTTCACAGTTATATTCTTGTTTTACTCTTTTAAAACACTACAATTTTATTTATAAGAATCCCAGGAAAACCATAAATCATAATGACATGTTATCAGTTCCTACATTTCAAAAATTAATCTATAGTCATTTTTATATAATTTCATGGGAATCTGAAAATGTTTTCCTGGTTTTGACCCTCTCACACACATTTTTAGAGGCTTTCGGACCATTAAAAATAGTTTACCATCCCTTCTGACCACACTGCATATCAGATTGATGTGTTATCTATGAATACACATCAGAAATAACTAAAAAATGGGTTTTTAATGACTTCATGTCAATCTGAGGTATTTTACTATTGTTTTTATTGGTACATGCATGTTTATGTGGTTTAAAACACTAAAAACCCACTTATGAAAATTCCAAAATATTTGTAACACATAATGACATATCGTCGAGTCCTACATTTCAAAAATCAAAAAAAATTTCTTTCCAATCAGGTTTTATGAAAATATAACCAAATTTCCTAGTTGTGACACCTTGACACATATTTTTAAAGTCTTCGATGCCTTTAAAATTTATTTACTAAGTCATTCCCACCAAACAACACGTCGGAATGAATTTTTGTCTATGATTACATGTCAAAAATAATTCGATGGTGTTCTTCATATGATTTCAAGTAAATATGAGTTTTTTTCATTGGTTTGTAATATTATAAACATGTTTAAGTAGTTTAAAACACTAAAAATGAATTTACTGGAATCCCTGGAAAACAATAACTTGGAATATAATGTTGTTGGTTCCTACATTTCAAAAAATATCCATCGTTATTTTCCTCTAAATTATTGGAAATCCAACATCATTTTTCTAATTTTTACCCCCTATCTTAATTTTTTAAAGGATTTAGTACCATTAAAAACTATTTATTGAGGCATTTTGACGGCACTGCAAGTCTAATTGGTATTTTTTATATGATTACATGTCAAAATAATTTAATGGTGGTTTTCTCATGATTTTATGTCAACATGATATCATTTTTTATGGTTTGAACCATTATACACGTGTTTTAGTGTTTTAAGACACTAAAAATACATTTACACGCATCTCAGCTAAACTATAACTGAAAATGATGTGTCATCTATTCCTACATTTCAAAAATCAACCCACAATCATTTTCCTCTGATTTTATAATGATATGGAATCTGATTCCTATTTTTTACACCCCTCCCCGCACACACAAATGTTTTTAAAGGCTTCAGTACCATTACAAACTATTTAATTTTTCAAAACTGAGAAAATGAACTTGAATTATTTTTAAACATAAGGATAACAATATATAATTTATTTTTTATGTGTATGAATCAAACAAATGTCAATCCGGTGCAAGATGTTGTCGGTATGACTCGAAGTGTATGTTTTCAATATAAAAGTGTCATTTTGGTTTTATTTAAGGAAGTTTTATGTGTTCTTTGAATATTTGTGAATGATCTATGAAATTTAGAATTTACCTTGATAGGATAAGCTATAAGGCTAGAAATTCCATTGGGTATCATTCTAGTAATCCATTAAAATATAAAAACTAAATCATTTTCCATTTTCTCTCACCATTGATCCTATGTTTTCCTATAAGAGTCATGTTCTCTCACTTTTCCTTTCATTCTTGAAATTTATCTTTGTGATTACCCTTATATAGCACTACTCAAACCCCCAATAGGTGTAGTAGTAATTGATGATGACTCCCTACCAATGACAACTTGTGGAGTAGGTCCAGAACCCATCCCCTGTACATGTCTTGGATTCTCCATCCTTAAAACAATTAGAACTTCATCGTTCTGGGAAACTGATGATGATTTTGAAGGGTTCACATCCCATATTTCTTGAATTGAATCATGTTAATACAAAAATAATTACAATTATTTTTTAAAATATCTGAACTTCATAATATGATCTAAATAATAAAATTTTTATTACTATGTATTGTTATTTCATTACTATAAAAACATAATGTTGAAAAATAAATTATAACAACAAATAAGCCTTAAACCCAATTAATTGGGTTTGGCTAGATGTATCAAATGGTGCTAAAAGACATCACATTATCCATGTATCTAGCCCCATTTAATTGGGTTTAAGTATTTTTTTTAAATATATTTTTCATTATTTTTTTATAGTAATGAAATAACATGATATTATAATGAAAAATACTTACTCTAACATCTTTGGTTGAGTTATTTACAAAACTGACATCAGAATACCTATGCACATTAAACCACATATATGCATGTCCAATATAGTAACCTAATTAATTAGCCATTATAAAAAATATAAACAAGTTAGAAAAATTTTTACTTATAATAAAATGATATAAATAATAATTAATAAAACACAAACCAAAATTTTTCATTTTCTAAAAAAAATCTAAGACACACTAATATGAAGAATGAATTATTTCTCACGATTCATAGTATTTTTTTCAATAATTCCTAAAAAAATTATAGCATTAATAAAAATTATAATTTTTTTGATTATGTTATTATGATACTCTAAAATATGCAATTACCTCATGAGATGAATCTTTGTTAATATCGACAAACAAATTCCATTTCACATTGAAAAATTCATTCACACACATTCCCATACAACTATCATGAGATCAAAGATATTTCATTAAAATCATGTCATAATATTCATTTAAAATATCACCATTTATTTCCTATTTTTTTCATTATGCATGGGCGTGAAAGAGATCCTGGGACATCTAAATGAAAAAACATCTATAAATAAAACAATAACACTATATAAGTATATTAAAAAAAATTATTCATGTCATGTAAATTATTTATCAAGGAATATTAAATTAAATTACCCTTAATTAAGTATCAAAAACCTCATTTTTCCAAGTTGTAGGAATATGCCTCCAATATTTATAATTAATGGGAATGCTCATTCTATCACAACTAAGCTACCTAATAATCTGCCCATAGATTCTGGATACTTCATCAGTAGGTACCCCAAAATCATCAAATGAAATGATAATATTGAATTCTTTTATGTCTCATACATATTTCATGTTCATATTTATATATCTTATATTGTTATTTTTATCCATTAGAAAAAGGAATTAAACAATTAATAAAATATATAGTTTTTTTACAATGACATACAAACCAGTAATAGTAACTCACTGATATCCACTACATGAAGGGATGACCAACTGCTCCATAGATAGAGGTGAATTGCATGGTGGGATACTAAAAACATCTGGGGAATGGATGGCTCGCTAGTAGTCTCAAGTACAACTGAATCACTCAGATCCATTGAAGTGGTCATTATTTGTGGTGTGCTCTGAGATGACAACCAGCTAGGATTTTGAAATTTATTTTTTCTCATCATTCTTTCAATTCAATTGGTTCAGATATATTAAATGTATAGAAAATTAAAAACTAATAATTTTTTTCAAAAACAAAAAATAAAAACTAGAACAATGTATATATGTATGAACCACTTATCAATGAGAAATTGTAATATATTTTCATAACTAATTTATACATTCAATTATCTTAATATTTTTTATCTTCATTATTATAAACCTCCATTGTGATGAGTACTTCATTTTCACCCTCTATTTCAAGTTCTATTGTTTCTATATTGTCATTAAAAAATTATTCAATGTTTTGTGGTTGATTAGGTTCACTGTCACAAAGTGAAAATTTGTCTTCATCACACATATCATATATGTCTCTCTACGTTAAGTGTTAAAAAAAACTCTAACCTTAATGTATTTCATCAACCACATAATAAACTATCTTCACTTAGGAAGCCAAAATAAATGGATCTTTTTCTACATTCTCCTTGGTATGGATAAATCGAGAGAAGTTGATAGAATTAAAATGTAATGAATCATTCATTATACCCATATCAATATTAACCCAGTTTTCTTTAAATAAGAGAACAAAAAACTAACCATGATAGTTTAATTCAATTATATCATCCAAATTTCCATAATATCCCACCTCTGTAAGTGTAAATACACCACTATTTTGAGTTCTTATGTCTTCTTCCTGATAAATGGTATGAAACCTAAAGTCGTGAATATTGTAGGCATTGAATATCTTATACAATCTTAGAGGACCTTGATCCAAAAAGACATAAAATCATTTTATATTTCATCTTGATTTTCAACATTCATTATCTATAAAAATATATATAATATTTTAGTTTTAATATATATAAAATAACTATATGTCAATAATATTAATATGAGAATATACATACCCGATGGGTGATCCATTTGACAATATCCTTATTAACATCTTTTTTTAATTCCATCTCATTTCATGATCTACCCCTTAATCACTTATTTGTTTGACATCGCAATTATTCAATAAATAGATTTGTAAGGAGACTACTGAGCAGTATATATCTATGTGCTTATAGAAACTCTAATTATTTCAGTGTAAAACTTGGACTGTATTATACAAAGATACATGAATTCCTTAATGTTGCAAGGATCATAGCTTCACTAAATTAATCATGAATAAAGTCTAAAATCGTGTACAATTCGTTGTCAATAATTTCACTGAGATAGTTTCTATGATACAATATAAGTAGAAAATAAAACATTGATTACTTATCACACCCTTCATATAGCTCTTGTTGCACGTCTTCAGCTAATTCAAAAATCTCAATTTTTTAGTCATTGAACTTATTAGAAGGATTAAAATTATCAGGGTTAATTGAAGGTTTTTTTGATCTATTGAAATATTGGACATTATATCCTGCAAATACAAATGTTTCATTTATCAAATTTCAAACAGAATTCCCCTCTGGAGGGTTATATTGTGTTTTATTGATAGGATTATTTTTTTTTAATTTCCATAACAAAATATTTACCATGCCAAATCCTACATACATATTGAGTAGAAAATATTTTTATATAAAATGATCATATACTTCATTCCTATTTAACCATCACTTGAATTTTCAATTAGAACATACACATTTTATTCTACCAACAACTGATCAATTTTTTGATTACATAATATTTTTCTTTCAAAAACATGTCATAACGAGGTGTGTTTCGAGGTAAAGTATTCCAACTTTAATCCATAGGTATTGGGTTTTCACTCTTCTCCCTGTATATTCAGATATAAAGATATAAATGGTTAATCAAACAAGTAAAATTAAAAGTAAACATCAATTAACTTCATTAATCTTGGTCACCTAATTTATCCTATAATTCTATAAATATAGTATAAAAAATCATGGTGAACATACATGTACACTCAATATGTTCATACATAGAAAGTCTCATGCCAGTGTGGAAAAAGCATACTAAAACATTAGTGAATAATCAATAAAACCAAATGGTTTCTTATCCTCTAATCAACAATTAACCAAAACTAACTAAGGCTTACTCACAATGAATTCATGAGGGATAAATGATTCATACAGTTACAGACTATTTATAACACCCGAAAATAAGCATTCATCATATAAATGATTCATGATCCCCATTTATAATAGGCATTAATGATAGTTATGTGTATAGGATTCCTATGTGAAACAATTTATCATTTGATTGTATAATATGATATTCTACATAATGATATATCAATCCAATCATACAATATTAAGAAATTACACCATACGACTGGGGATTGCACTCTCTGAGTAATGGGGGAGAGGGGTCACCATTGGGGATCGCCATCAAGGAGCATGGGGGTCATTGTGGGTTCATCATCAGGTAGCAAGTGGGGTTGGGGTCATGAGGATCATATGTGAGAGTGGAAAAATGGGTGGTCACCATCGAGGATGAGGGGTGAGCCATCAGGGGGGATGTGGGGGAAGGGGGGAGAGGTATGTTATCGGAGAGAAGGGGGGTCTGTGTCGGGGATATGTGGGGTCGAGGGTGAGGGTGGTCACCTACATTGGGGAGAGGTGCGACCAAGGGGGAGGTGTGGTCGACAGTGTCGGGGATCGGTTGGGTAGAGGTGGGGGGGTTAATCATTGGTGATGGAGAGATGCATGATCGAGAGAGAGGGGTAGTCACTGGAATTGGGGAGAGGTGGGGTTGAGGAAGAGGGGTGGTCACCGATGTTGGGGGAGGGGATGAGTCGAGGGGGAGGGGTGGTCATCAACGTCAGGGAGAGGTGGGGCTGAGGGATCAGTGGGGGTAGGGGGAGGGAGGGAGTCACTAGCACTGGGGAGAGTTGTGATTGAGGTTGGGGTGGTCACCAGTGTTGGGGAGAGGTAAGGCCAATAAGGATGGGAGATTGCCGACATCGAGGAGAGGAGCCCCCAAGGGGGAGTCGCCAGCAACGGGGAGAGGCACGACCAAGGGAGCGAGGGGGTTAGGGCATCGGGTAGAGGGGCTGGGGTCAGTTATATTTTAAAATTATTAGCAGTAGTTTCATTGAAACAACCCCTATATTTAAAATATATTTATTAATTTTTTTTAGTAGTGATTATATGAACATCAACTAATAAACTTACACTAAGACCACTCTTTTTTGTAGTGCCAGATAACATAGATTGACTGAATCTTACCCTAAAAGTGACATATAAAATTTTATTATCGATTCTAAAGCTATAAAAGTCACCAAGAAATTCCATCTCTCTAACCTCTCAAAAAATTGGATTTCTCTCACTATAATTTTTTTCTCACTTTATGAATTTTCTAACCCGTAGTATTTTTTATTAGTTTAAGGAATCTATCTCACTATAAGAATTATCACCCAATGGAATTTATTTTTTACATTAAGGAATTATATTCACACCTAGATGTGATGTATTATGTACATGCACAACATAATATTATATCTTCATATGAAATCAATGAATATTGAAATGAAATCATTGAATCATTGTACAAATCTAACATCACGAACCTGGATGTCACTCGACTGTTCCCCAAGCCCGGTTTGCTTCATGGCCTCAAGCACATCTTCCCAAATGCCAGAGGCTTATGACTAGTAGTTAGGAACTAGGTGAGTCATTTGGGAGACTATACCCCCATTACCATAATTTATCATAATGGAAGTCAATCACATTAAATAGTGGAAGCAGATACAATAAGTAGATAATAGATAAAATAGAAAAGCAAGAAAAGAATATGTAACAAGCCAGAAGTGTCTCATATACCAAGATGTAGATGATACATGTATCTAGAAAATATCCAAAATAGGTACATAGAAATATAATAAAATACAAGTATCTAAAATACAAAACGACCAAAAAGTGCCCCCACAGCATCGCAAGCCTCATCTTAGTCTTATGCTCCCATGCTCTAAAAATGATCAACAAATAGTTTTAGATATCTTTCCCCTACTATAACCAGTAACAATATAATCTGTTTGGGTCCCCAAGGAGGCCCAAATAGGATGTGAGATAAACATCTCAATAGGATTCAACCTAAATATCTATACAGTTCTAATAAGTACTATGACATTTACTAAACATGTGAAAGTAAGTAGTAATGTAAGTGTGAAATCCCAAGGCATATAACTACTGCAAACAAGTAATACTAAACAACCTCTTGTGGCTCCCTGCAACAAGTTTCGGCTCCTAACAAGGCATCGACAAGAAATATAAACAAGCAACACAACCTTTACAAATAACCATCCATATCAGGTTCACACGTCCATACCGTATATATAAAACTATATAATAAACCCACGACCTTGTCCTGCAACCACAATCATATATCCCACTATCATGCCGTATAATGAAGTGTAGATCACGAAGGCTCGGATCTATGGTGCTGAAGACCAAGGCATCCTCTTTGAGTCTTAGGAGAATCTCGATGGAAACTTGGCATAGGCACTGGTTGGAATCCTAGGAGCACATGTACCAACATGTCCTATGTGAGTCCAAGATAGCTAGATCCAAGGGGTAGCAAAGCATAAGGCATATCATGGAATAAATACCAAAGGTGAATAATCATCCAAGGTGTCCACTACCGCATTCCAGATCCATGGAGATCCATTCATGGAATCTATGTAAATCATCAATCATTCCATGCCTTTATCAATTTCAAACCATATGAGTCTACCCACTCATATAAACAATTACATTCATAACAATTCAATGAGTATACCCACTCATTTAAACAATTACATCTCATGAGCATACCCACTCATGTACTACACATTCATTTTATCATGTCAAATCGATATACCCACCCTCTTATAACCAATTTCCATTTAAAAAATCACATGGGTATACCCCCCCATTAATCACAATTACCAACAAAACTATTTAAGCAATCTAAAAACAGCCAACGAGTATATCCACTCATTTGAAAAGTTCAATTTAAGTATTTAATCAAGTCAGACATGGAATATTATAATAACACAAGGTAAGGAGGAAAGATATCTCCTATTTATGTAATTCAGCCTCATTTAAGTACAATCGAGCTTCCTTAAACTAGGAAAACTCGAGGTCACACCCCATGGGTAGTTCATCAATGGTAAAAACCAATGTAAAGGCATGGTGCACCCCATTAGTGTCCTTGGGTTGGTTCAACAACCACAAAAGTATCTCAAAGAACCTAAGGGAGTCTCAAATATGTCCTACCTCATCTATTTCATATGAACACATTAAAATTGGGCCCGCACTAAAAAGTCCAGCGGGCATAAAAAAGTTCAATAGCTCTATAAAGAATCAAAAACCGAATGAAAAGTATATACCACCTACCTTATCTCAATAGTGGAGTCCTCATCTAGTATCATGTCCTAATTCATCCTGGTTGGGAATAAATCTAAAGAACATATGAAGAAAAAGAAATTAGGGCATAAAAGCCTAAATCCAAACAGTTCAACTATTGTTATGAAGAATAATGAATGGATAAAAAGGAATGAATATCTTACCATCGTGGTACCAACAAAAAAGACAGGGAAAGAAATGGAATCCAAATGTTCTATATTCTGAAAATCTAGATAAGAATGTTTTTAGGCTTCAAAAGAGTGAAAAAAGGCTTCTATCTAAAAAATAGAGGTCCCTGCCTCTATTTTTAAAAAAAATAGTCGGGCAATTACATGACAAGTAATTTCCTTACATGGTGTGTAATGCTTGGTTTTATTTTAATGGGGAAAAACCCTTACACATCATGAAAGGTCCTAGACAAACCATTACATGTTATGAAATCAGATTACACAGTGTGAAATCCAATTAAACATCGTGTAATTGGCCTACAACGGGTACACAACCATCATGCCTATTATTTCCCAAAAACAACCCAACCACCCCATGGCCCAGCTTAGGGTCTACAGGAAAAAAGAATATAAAACATTAATACCTCAATAAAAACCTAGGATCTTACAATCTAACCCCCTTTATGAAATTCTTCCTCGAATTTCCCTCTCAAGGGTAGTCAAGGTCCATTTGAAAAAACTCATATCACTGAGCACGTATGTTGGCCTCCCGATCCTAAGTATCATCTTGTGAATGGTCTTTCTTCCATTGAACCTACACTAGAGGAACTGAATAACCTTGTATAACAATCATTCTCCTATCAACAATACGAATTAGATGCTTCATGAAGGATGAATCAAATTGTAGATCAACCTCCTCGGGTTGAAAAGCGTGATATGGGTCTGAATTATAATGGCGAAGTTGTGATACATGGAAGACGTCATCCATGGCTCAATACCTCTGAGGTAACTAAAACTAATAGTATACTGATATGACTCTCTCTAGAATCTCGAATGGACCAACATATAGTGCTAAAGTCTTACCCCGTATCATGATCCTTCTATGTCCCAACCTTAGTGAAACACATAAAAAGAACTGATCCTTGGCCTCAAACTCTAGAGGTCATATATGATGATTGACATAAGATTTCTATCAAGATTGTGCAGTAGCCATCTGCTTATGAATCAACTGGATCTACACATAATTTTCTTTCATGAGACAAGGTCCTTGTAAAGCTACCTCACATGCCTCTAGCAATCAGAAGGGTGATTTTCATAGCATACCATAGAAAGCCTCGTAAGTAGACATCTGTATCGTTGCATGATAATAATTATTATAGGAAAACTCATCTAGATGAATGTTTCTCTCATATGATCCCACATAATCTTTGACACATTCTCTCATCATGTACTCTAGCACATGTATCATACACTCTGATTGTCCACCAGTCTGACGGTGGTGGACTGTGCTTAGAAGAACCTATATACACTGTGCCCTCTAAAAACTCTGTAAGAAATGAGATGTAAAGTGGGAATCCCTATTTGAAATGATAGTGCGTGAGAACCCATGAGGTTGTATTATCTCATGGATATAAAACCTTCCATGAACATTAACATCGATGGTATCCTTGATAGGCAATAAATGATCAACCTTTTTGATCCCATCAACAACAACCCATGCAGCATCTTTACCTTGAGGAGACCTTAGTAAACCAGTCATGAAATCCATTATGACATCATCCCATTTACACTTTGGAATATGTAACTGGAATAAAATCATGGCTGGTCATTGATGTTCCTCCTTCACATGGTGACAGGTGTAACACATCGTAACAAAACTAGCTACCTCACTTTTCATACTTGGCCATTAGTATTGATGATGCAAGTCATGGTACATCTTGATAACTCCGGGATGTAGTACCCATGATGAATCATGAAACTCCAACATCATATTCCCATGTATATCCACTGGAACCCAAACACATCCATGGATATGTAAGATCTCATCAACACCTACGGTCCAACCAGGAGGAGTGTCCTCACCTTCCACACTCTCCCAGAGAACTTGACCCTTTGAATTTGATAACTATCTCATCCTTACTTTATCCAATAGGGTAGAGGTCACATCTATGGATGTTAGATATGTCTATCCCTAACTGTTGTGCACCTCCATATAGATCTTAGTGAATAACGCCATAAGTTTCCACTCGCTACATGCCTACTGCACTGTCTGTATCTGAGTCCACGTCCTCAGTGCATCGAACATTACATTACCTTTACCAGTCATGTATTCAAGCTTGATGCCAAAAGACTGTAGGTACTCAACCCACCTTTTTTTCCTCATATTCAAATAATACTATGTATTTATATACATGAGTATTTTGTAGTCTGTATACACCAAAAAATGATCTCCCAATAAATAATGTATCTAATAGTGAAAAGCATGAATAATTGCATCTTGCTCAAGATCATGAATAGGGTAATTCTTCTCACGTGGTCTTAGAAAATGAGACTCATATGCCAAAACTATATCCCCCTACATCAGTACTACTCCCAGCCTAATACTTGATGTGTCACAATTAAGGATGGAACACTCGGTTCATCAGCACCAGGAAAACTACTATCGTGTTTGTGAGACTGAATGGCTTAACCAGATACTCATATTGACCATACCTAATATGAAAGGTTGTACGAGGAATGTATGTGGGTCAAATATATACCTGGTGATATCCTAACCTTAGTTCAATTTTCATGAATACTTAGGATCCTAGAATCTTATCAAATATTTCATCAATTTTTGGAAAGGGATATTAGTTTTTAACCATTATCTGATTCAAATTACAATAATCCCCAAATAGCCTATGAGTTATATCCTCATTTTTTTTAAAAGTATTGGATAACCCCATAGAGAAGTATTAGGCCAAATAAACCCCTTTTCCTCCAAATACTATATCTTGCACATAATTTATTACAACTACATTATAGGCATCTGGTAAGTAGAAATGGATACTAGTGCACCTCCTAACACTAGTTCAATGGAGAACTCAACCGATCTATCGAGATGTAAACTAGACATTTAATCTAGGAACATTTCCCTTAAATGATCCGCCATTAGAGGAATGTCTAACTGACTCTCTCCGTGATCGTCTAAAATACAAAATAGCAACCTAGGTTTTCATTCTGCCGAACTCATGATGATCTAGTACATTTCAACTCGCCTGGACACCCCATTCACCCTTGTAGGTAAATACTGCATCCTCTAGTGATGTGAAAGTTACCCTTAGGTGACAGTATACAATGTAAGATCAATAATATACTAAACTATCCATCCCAAGAATGACGTAAAACCCTATTATCTCAAAGACATAAATATCTCAAATGAAGTGACACCCACCAACCTCAAGGGGGTACTCCCTCCACTAGAGCACATCATCCATTCTAATTCCCAATAGTATTTATAGCATTAAAACTCTTTCAAAATACCACACAACAAGCCCATGGATTTTCACCATAGGTGCAGATACGAAACTATGAGACACACCTGTATCAAACAGAGTAGATGCAATAGTAGAGGCTATTAAGATCATTCCTCTCACTCTAGAGAGTATGAAACCTTGCTCCTCAAGGGTAAGTTGTACATAATATAATTCTCCTATACCACGACACAGTGAAATAACCTCACTACTCAGAGTATGTCCCCTTTGATGTATAGGAGTAATTGTTGTATGGATACCTTAGCAAAGACCACTATTTCTGCAACCTGATCAGCCTGCATTTCTCTAGCTCCATGCTTGACATAGATCTTAGAAACCTACTCCTGAACCTGACATCGGAGCTGACCCCCTACCACTCACAACTGGAGGGAAGGTTCTGCAATACCATTGCATGTGGTTCATCTCTCCATAAGCTCGGCACTTGACTAGGTCGAAGTCACGATGATTATTCATGTGTATTCTACTAACAAGCTAGTGTGAAAACACCGAGCTACTAGCACTCATAGCCTAACTGATGCTTATCTCATGGGAAGCATCAATATGGTGCTTCCTTCCTGAAGATGTAGAACCACTAGGTTTAGAAGAAACATTTCCGTAATCTATATCTTCAAATTTCCTCAGGTTCCACTCTATAATCAGTGCCTAATTCACAATCTCAGTGATTGAGGTCAACCTGAACATGTTGACTAGGGATTTGATAGTATGTCAGATACCTTCCTCAAAGCATCTTTCTCTCGACAATTCATCAATAAGGTAAATCAGTGAAAAACTACGCAACTCTATAAAGTATGTTGAGTACTCTATAACTGTCATGGTGCCCAGCTCTAGACGCATGAACACACTAGCTCACTCTACCCATAGTGTCTTGGGGTAAAAGTAGTCAAGGAAGTAGGTCTGTAAATCATTCTGACCCATATCTCGTAGCCTTTTAGCCTCGTTCAGAACATCCCACCTGTACTTTACTACTCCATGTATCATATAAGGGGTGAGCATGACCCTCCTCTCAAGAGGTGTATCCAGATGCCCGAAGATAGCTAGTGTGGTCTCATGCCACAACTCAGAAGCTTGTGGACCATTATCCCCCAAAAACGTGAAAGGATGTTTCTACTAGAACACCCATGTCTGGTCGTCCATAGTCATGGTAGGATACGGTGCTATTTGAAAAGTCTACATATATCAAAATAACCCCTCGTGGAACTATTCCTCATCACCTATGTCTGAAATAGTCTATTGTTCCACAAAAAGAACTAAAAGGGGATCCACTAGTATATCATGGCCCACCACCTTTGTAGAATGGTCATCTCCACCCTCTTAGCATACCATTGGAGGTCTCCATGGTGACATGCCTCTACAATGCCAAACACTCGCCTCAGAAAGGAATGATATCAAATTTGCATCTCAAAAGCATATGATAGGTAAAAAATATCCTAAAAACAAGTCATAACACACAACCTAATCCTAAATCCATGACTGTATAATGAACAGCCACAACACAACTAGAAACACTACCACTCAAACACTCAAATTTCGGTTGTAGGTCAAGACTCTATTTTCAATTTATTTTCATTTAACAGTCATTATTTGACGTGATTTAACCAATGGTCCACCATGTTATGATCCTTGAGGACCCATAACACCTCATGAACCAAAATTTGATGCCCATATAATCCATAAACATCAAATTCACATTAAAATTGTAATTTAGAAGGTACGTCATTTTCTACCTCATAAGGGACCATACACCTTATTAATTGAAAGATGATGTCACTTCTCTATCCTCTGCACAAAGTTTATCACAAAATCAGGAACAACTATTAGAGCACCTATCACAATATCATGCGTCAAATAATTCATCTTAAATGGAATGATATAATGCATGATATGTGATTTCAAACAAGCGAATATATGATGCATGAGATGGAATACCCTCATATCATCAGGTTGCAAAAAAATAGAACCCAAAATTGCATCAATAGTATCAGCTTATATCATTTGTGTCACTTAATAGTGAAATCAAATCAACTGTAATAGTCAAAACTAGAAAAGATCAATTTCATTTAGGGTAATTTGAATTTTTCTTGTACACATGTTAGCTATGCTCGAGCATATCTCATAAACAAATTCCATTTTCCTTCATATCCCTGTCTATTGTCTCCAAATAGAAATTCAAACTAGAAAAGAAATTATCTCTGATACCACACTGTTACATCCTGAACTCAGATGCCATTCAATAGTGCCCCATGCCCGCTTGGCTACATGGCCTCAAGCGCACTCCTAAAATCCTAGATGCCTCTGACTAGTGGTGAGGGACTAGTTGAGTTATTGGGGAGACTATTCCCTCATTACAAGAGTATATCATAGTGTAAGTCAATCAAATTCAATAGTATAAGTAAATACAATAATCAGACAATATGTAAAATAGATAAGCAATATAGGAATATATAACAAGCAATAAGTGTATCATATACCATAATGCAGATGATACATGTATCTAGAAAAAAACCAAAAAATATACATGGAAATAAAGTATTATACAAGTATCCAAAATCCATAAAGATCAAAAAAATGTCACAGTAGCATCGCAAGCCTCAGCTGGGTCTCAAGCTCCCATGCTCAAAAGAAATGATCAACAACTAGTGTTAGGGCACTTTCCCCTACTATCAACTAAAAATATATAATTTTTTTGGGTCCCCAAGGATGCTGAAACAGGGTGTGAGATAAACATCCCAGTAGGTTTCCACCCAAAGATCTATACAATTCTTAGATGCACTATGAAATATGTGAAACAAGTACAAGTAAGAAGTAATATATGTGTGAAATCCTAAGGAATATAACCAACGCAAACAAGTTATACCGAACAACCTCTTGTGGCTCCCTGTAAAAAGTGGCATCTCCTAACAAGGAACCTGTAGGCAATATAAACAAAGAACATAGCCTTGTCATAAAACAATCAAAATCTTGTCCACAAAACCATACTCTATAAATAAAACCATATAAAAAACATGAGAACTTGTCACACAACCACAATCATATATCCCACGATCATGCCATATAATTAAGTGTAGACCATGAAGGGCTGAATCAAATGTATTGAAAACCAAGGTATCATCATCAAGTCATGGTATCATCTCAATAGAAACTCAGTATAGGCACTGGTTGGAGTCCTAGGATAATGTGTACTAACATGTCCTATGTGAGTCCAATCATGCCGGATTAATGGAAAACAAAGCCTGAGACATCCCACATAATCAAGGCCCAAAGTGAATACTCAACCAAGGTGTCCACTACTAATTTCCGAATCCATGGAGATTCATCCTTGGAATCTGTGTAAATCATCAACCATTCCATAAATTTAACAATTTCCAACCATATGAGTCTACCCACTCATATAAACAATTACATTCAAAACCATTCAATGAGTATACCTACTCATTTAAACCATTACATCTCATGATTATATCCACTCATGTACTCCACTTCCATTTAATCATGTCACATGGTTATACCCACCCACTTATAACCAATTGCCATTTAACACAACACATGGATATAACCACCCATTAATCATAATTACCCAAAAACTATTTAAGAAATCTAAAAACAACTATCAATTATACCCACTCTTTTAACAAGTTCCATTTAATGATTTAATCAATTTAGGCATGACATATTATGATAACACAAGACAAGGAGGCAGGACATCTCTGATAAAAAAACTTCATGTGCATATTTTTTATCAAATAATGAGGATTTTTTTTATTTTCTTAATGATAAAACCAATGTATTTCAATGTTTTATTAAAATAATGTTTAATTTTAATTTTAGAATGATTATGCGAAAAATTGCAAAAAGTGCATAATTTTTTATTTTTGACAGATTTTTACCACAAGGGTGTTTTTGTCATTTAAAAAAAATATAATTCAAAAAATACTGATTAATATTATTTGTAATACTAATTTTATTTCCTTAAAATTTATCTTTATAACCTAGAGCTGATTCGAATATCTATTAGTCCAAAAAATTTATTGAATTTGGAAACTTTTCCGGGTGGACAGCGTGGACCCCACCACCATAAGAGATGCACAATTCGGTCTCCTCGCCTCTAATTTAGGTTATTCTACCTGGGATGTCACTAGGACACATATAAATAAATCTAAAACATTTTTGGGGGAGTTTTGAAGTCATTAAGGGTTCCATTGATTGTTATACATTTGAAGGAAGCTTCCTCGAAATTTAGGCCATAAAAATTCTTATTCAATGAAAATTCCATACCTCCTTAATACGATGTCTAAATGAGAAGAAATGTGTAGGTTGAACGGAAAACACATTTAGTAACTACTTTAATGAATGAGTCCATGTGTTTATTGACCATTAATTGTGCCAACAGTGCACAGCCATTTAGGGGATTGAATTCTACCTATAAAAGGAGGCTCTCACCTGCTTCCCAAATCATCTGCTCGACACTAATAGCCAAGGAGGGTTCTCAACGGGGCATGGGATGATGTTACACCTCTCTTACCACCCCATTTCATAATTTTATTTTATTTTAATTTTAGTTTGGTATTATTTTTCAATTATAATTCAAATCTTAGTTTTATCAATCCATCCCTTTGTGTTTCTCCATCCACATTTCTTCATTTCTTTCTCTATCTATCTCTTCTCTTCCACCCACTCCACCAAGTAATATATTACTCTCAGAAATGATTGGATAACTCCAAGACATGGCTGAAGGGGAGGTGAAGGTGATCATGAATTTTCTTTATTGTTTAATTTTATGTTTGTAGATATATTTGAGTAGCATGCACGGGTAAATCAAATGTCCCTAATGTTATGACTACCACTGATAACATGAAACTCAACCTATCTATATTATTTTATTTAATAATTTTTACCTCTCTCAATTCATTAGTTCATAACACATTGGATTTGAGATAATCAATGGATGAAACGACTTCAATTGAACCGGGTCCTGGAAGATGACACATTCTAGAAAAAGGTGTGTCACCAACTTGGATTAAAGGAGGAGGTGGAATTGAGAGTGCTCAGTCATTCAATGATATTCCACAATTTATAAATAAATAATTGTAGTTCAACCATGAGATTTCATGTTTGGATTATCAAACTGAAAGAAAACATATAAAAGAGAATAATGATTGAATATTTTTCCAACCCCCAAAACCAATTTCATTCTTATTAATTCATTCTATTTAGACTTGAATCTTAGCATAAATTTAGATTTCTTGCTTCACATGTCATTATTTTGAAAAATAAAATACCCAAAAAGATTTTAATCACATTCATATAATAAAATAAACCACAAAAATAGATAGAATGGGTGAATTAAATAAATTAAGTGTACAACATTGATAAGGATATTCAGGAGAGATGACCCAGTTGTGCCATTGTTCTGCACTAGGAAAAATATAATTATATTTGTCCACACCCCACAACAGACATGCGTCAAAATGAATGTTGTTTCCAAGTATCCAATCATAATTTACCTTTTCTATTTTCACATATTAGTTATATATTATTTTATTTCAAAAAACCAAAATAATGCTTCCATGATGTATTAAAATTCAGAATATTATGTATGAAAAAATTACTCACATGTGCAGTAACAAAAACAAGAAGAAGATGAATATTTTAGAAGAGATCAAATGTATGAACTTAGAGAAATCAGTGAAAAACTAACCAGAAAGGCTAATAATTCTTTTGATTATGTTCATGCATTAATAGAGAAACCCAACCCTAATCCATAGGAAGAACATGATAAAGTAGTGGAATAAATTTCACCACTTATATTTGAAATTGAAGAACCTGAGGAAGCAAGGGTGGAATACGCATCTGCTGAGCTACAAGTGAGAGATCAATAAAGTTTGGATGAATTCTTGATTAAATATGGGGAACTACCTAACTTTCCCACAAAAAACAAAGAATAATATTCACCACCAATGAAGGAATAAACCACCCATGTGGATGAATTTGAAGTCAAGATGGAGGAGCCTAACTAGCGGCCTCCATCCTTAGAGAGTACACTCCAAGAGGAACTTACCACAAAGGCAGAGATTGAAGATAAACTGACTCAGAGAGTTGAACCATTAATTGACTTTATCCCTTCTAATTTTATTGAATATTAATTCTACATCGCTCCATGTGGTTTTGATTATACAGAATTAGGCAACCACAACTCTGCCTTGGAGGATGAAGAAGAACCTCGATGTGCACATGATGAGGAATATATGGAGATCCCTAGACACATTGAATATTTATTAAAGTAAGTTCATGAAGAGATGATAGTGTATTTCACTATGGAAACCATGACAAATGATTCTTTGATCGTGAAGAATTTGATCTTGATACTTCATGTTTTAATATTATTCAAATTGAATTACACTCTGACATTCCCAATGATTATTATTTTGATGAAGCGTACCTCAAGTAACTAATGGATATAGAAGAAGAGGTTACACAAGTATGAGAAAAGAAAGGGTATGATTCATACATCATTCTACCCCCACCATGCAAGATATAACTCATTATAATGGGGGGATATGGTGTAATCTGTCCCAAATGGATGAAGGGACAGATGGGAAAAGCCATATATGGTCATTTAAATCAATGAAGCTTTATCCTCCATCAGAATTTGGATAACAGCAGGTACAGCCCTCTAGAGGTAGTCATTTTTCAGGGACCACTTGTAGGATAATACCAGTATTTATCATTACTTTATTTCTAGGAATTTATATTTCAATTTATTTACATTTATATATTTTAGCATGTGGCCCCCTCCCTCTTTTATTTTGAGATTAAACGAAATGATCATTGTGATTAATTGAGTAAATTTGTTTTTTTGGATCATGATGGTAGTAGGAATCCCCAGACAATAATGGGGAAGGACCAAGTTTCATGGAATAAGGGTGTTCAATTTTATTGTTTTATGTTTTAAACTATCCACATTTTTTTCCACAACATGTTTTTATCTTTAAAGATAAAATTTCATGCCCACACTTGAATTAATGTTTTACTCGACTTATCAAAGACACATGAGTTTCTTAGGAATCATGTGATTCCATGATTTAGATTTCAATGTTGATATGATTAAATTATTGAAAAGAATAACTGAATTTTTAAAATGAAGCATCGATATTGATGTAATGACTGATGATTTTAAGGAATTGATTGATTCATTTAAATGAATTTTCACTACCATCCTTCATCCATTGAATTTATTAAGTTCATGTGAATTGGTTTTTTAATCAAGCCATGAGGGATTTTCCAATGTTATATTTTCCATTCCCAAGAGAATTTATAGACCAATTACTTCCTATTTATTCTTGAGCATATTTCTTGGATGATCTTGGGACATGTAACCGACAAGAACATGTATTGAAACTTATCAAAGATATGACTATTCAAAAACACATTTAAAATGATTGAGGAATCTTTTTGAATGCAAATTTTCCTTAAAAGACCACCTTTACATCAATCCTTCTTTTTTCCCATAGAGACAATGAATGACCATTATAGGAATGAGGCATGTTTCAAGCCATTTTTATCCATTCCTAACCTCCTTTTAGTATTTGTAAGATATTTCGAAGTTGAAGTGTGGGGTTAAAGGGAATCATGGTGGAGGGGATAATATACATTGTATGGAAGATGTGTAAGGGTATTATTATGGTAATTGTAAAAGGTTGTGGAATCATTCATTATACTCTATTTTTTCCCTCTTGAATTAACAAAATAACAAAAATGACAAAAATAACCAAAAAAAGAGAAAAAAAATGGGTTGTGATTTGGGAAAACCAAAAATTACCATTTTCTAGACCGATGATCATATGATCGTATATGGTTAGATGATGGATGTGAGATTTTATACAATCAAAACTTTCGAAAAAAGAATAAAAAGTAAAAAATAAAAAAAATATAGAGGGTACACAAATCATTCATTTTCCTTACTTGATCATAACCTTTTCTTTGAGTTTTGGGAATTAGGTGTTGCTAATTTGAAGGGGATAATTTTATTATATTTTTACTTTCGATATCATGCATAGTAATTAAGAGATTAGCCTCCTGCTTGAGCCTTAATTTTTAAAGCATCAAATCCTACCAACCTTAAACCTGAGAGTCAATAGAACCTTAATTGAAAGTCCTCATTACTTTATGTGCATTTTGTCTTCACAATGTGGAGATAGTATTTCATTTACAAGCCTATGGCTAAGGAGAATGTTCTCGTGATATGAGAATAAATCTAATTGAATTGTATCATGAGTGGTGAGAGAAAAGAATCAAAGGTGAGGTAAATCATGACTTATAATGTTTAATAATAATTAATCAAGGATCATGAATGAATGAAAGGATATGTTCCATCAATTTTCAAAGGGTTAAAGTAAAATATGTGAATTATTTTTTTCTTTGAAAAATGAAATTTTAAATTGATATTTTATGCAGATTTTTGAAAGTTTGATTTCACATTTAACTTTTTTTTATTTTATTACCATGGAATTTAAATATTGGTAATATTTGTGTCCTTTGATTTTCATTTTGAGATTTTATACTTGGGGACAAAAATGGTTTAAGTGGGGGGTTTTTTACAGAGCAAATTTATGTGAATATTTTTGATCAAATAATGAGGATTTTTAATGATTTTCAATGATAAAACCCATGTTTTTCAACAATTTATTAGAATAATGGTTTATTTGAATGTTATAATGATTATAAAAAAAATTAATAAAAGTGTAAAATTTTGGTTTTTTGAAATATTTTTACCACAAGGGTGTTTTTTTTATTTCGTAAAAAATATAATTCCAAAATTTGTGATTTTTTTAGAAACCTGATATTATTTCATTAAAATTTCTCTTCAGTTCCTAGATTTGATTCAAAGATCTATGAGTCCAAAAAAATCATTGAAGTTGGAAACTTTTCTGGGCAGACACCGTGGACCCCACCACCGTAAAAAATGCACAGATCAGTCTCATCACCTCCCATTTAGGTTATTACACTAGGGATAACACTATTACACATTGGAAAAACTCTAAAACAAATTTGGGGGAGTTTTTTAGTCATTAAGGTTTCCATTGATCATTATACATTTGAAAGGAATCTTCTTGGAAATTTCGGCCATAAAAATACTCATTCAATGAAAATTCTATAACTCCTTAATCTTATGGATAAATGAGATGAAGGTTGGAGGGTGAATGGAAAGCATATTTATGAAGAAAAAAATTATTAAGGGGTCCATTTGTGAATCGACCATTTAATGGACCAACAACACACAAAATTTATGAGGATAGAACTCTGCATATAAAAGGATGCCCTCGACTCCTTCCCAAATCATCAGCTCAACACCCACAACAAAGGAGGGATCCCATCAGGGCATGGGATAATGCTTCTCCTCTTCCCCCCCCCCCTTATTTCTTATTTTAACTTTATTTTAATTTTATTTTTTTATTAGTTTTCAATTGTAATTCAAATTTTAGTTTTATTAATCCATGTCTTTGTGTTTCTCCATCCACTTTTCTTCATTTCATTACCTCTCTCTCTATTCTATTTCACCCACTCCACCAAGTAATATATTACCCTCATAAACGAGAGGTTGACCCTAATACTTTCCCTGGTGGGAGGTGAAGGTGATCATGAATTTTCATTACTGTTTAATTTTAAGTTTGTGGATATATTTGAGTATCATGCATGGGTAACGTGACTGTCCCCGATGTTGTGACTGCCTCCGATGACATGCAAATCAACCTATCATTATTCTTTTATTTAATCATTTTCCTTGTCTCTATTGTTAATTTCATCACACATTGGAGTTGATCTAATCAATGGATGAAACAGATTTGATTGAATCAGGTGTTGAGAGTTGACACATTCTAGGCAAAGGTGTGTCACCAACTTGGATTATAGGAGGAGGTGGAATTGAGACTTCTCAAACATTCAATGATATTCCACAATTTATAAATAAATAATAGTAGTTAAAACATGAGATTTAATGTTTGTATTATCAAACTAAAATAAAACATATAATGGATAATAATGATTGAACATTTAACTATCCCCTAAAACCAAATTCTTTCTTATTAATTTACTTTTGGAAAGGGAGGTTTTCCCAACGTCAGTACAGTACTTTTACCAATGGTTTAAGGAAACCATTGGTAAAACATGGTTAAATCATCTTTTCCCAACAGTTTTTCAAAACCGTTGGAAAAATTATACTCTATACTAATGGTTTTCTTAAATCGTTGGTATAGAGAGGTCTAAATCATCCTTTACCAATGGTTTTTACAAACTGTTGAGAATGTTTTACCCCAAATTCAAAGTCGCTCGAACTCCCCCATTCCACGCGACTGCGGCCCTAAACAGAAGGGATAATTAGGATTCCCTTCCCCTATAGCCAAAATCCTTCAGTCATTAATATTTATCAGCTCTTCACTCATATTATGTAAGTGATACTGCATCTACTATTTCGGTTTTATGTTTTCATTTGGGTAAAGTGGAGAAGTGGGATTCTGTTTACCCTATTGCGGTTATCCATCATTACGATCCATTTTCAAAAGTTCATAGTTCTACACTTCTAATGTGTAAGTGATACTTTCATTTTAATGTTCTAAATATATTGTTTTTATTTTCTATTTTGATTTGTGTGTGTATGACTTTTTTTCTGTTTGATTTGGGTGTGTGTGTTGGGATTTGACAGTGAATCAAATTTGATTCAAAATGAATTATTTGTTAATATCATCCATAAATTTCTATTTCTTCGAAGGCTTGGTATTTCTGGGAATTTTGTGTTAATATAATCCATATTCCACATGATTCACATCAGGGTAAGAATGTGTGATGTTGTTGTTAAGATAAGAGAGAAGAATAATACACTCCAGGTTGTTTATAGTGGCATAGTTAGTGATGACTAATAATTAGATTCCTAAGATGACTGTACTAATATAACTTTAGGGTCAATTAAATATGGTTCTCACTGTACATTGTATATTATGTCTCTTTCTTGGCCAATACTCACTTTTATGATGGTGGGGTGATTTTCACTATCCATGTTGTCATGTGTATACATCCATAACAATGTTAGATAAGTCTCATGTTTAATTCATTAATCTTGTTATCATTGACATACATTACTATTATTCTCAAATTTAAAAATAAATGGTTTTGCCTATACTTTATGAAATTAAACCTTTTTACAAGCCATTAAGAACCTATTAGTGTAGAAGCCTAAACATTATCCACCCATGGGGTGCGCTTGACTTGAGGAACTAATTGGGTAATGAAATTCATGACTATAGAGGTTCCAAGAATGATTTATTGAAAATGAGTGAATGATTTGGGATGCATGTGACACATAATGGAGCCTGAGGCATGTTCCTCTATTTGGGATGCCCATAAAGGGGCCATGAAGTCCTATTTTACCAATAGTAGTGTGAAACTGTTGGTTAAACTATTCCCTTTACCAATTGTTTTATTCAATGATGAGGCAATGCACCTTTATTGATGATTGTGAATTTCGAGTTATTGACATGACTCACACTCTTTCCATCGATGAACCAGATGATTGGGTTGTAGCTCAAGAACATAGGTTTAATTTTAGAATTTATTGAGCCTCTTATATAGTACTACTTCCTATTAGTTGTAACTATGTTTTTCTTCTTGATACATGACATACATTACCATCATTCAGTTTATGATTCTGGTATTAGTTGGTAGAATTGATTTTGTTATTTTCATCCATTTCCAATATTTTTCCATTTTTATCTTTATTACACTTTCCAAGTGATAATATTAAAAATTTTAAACTTAGGTAATGATGGAATAGTCTCCCCAGACATAGTAAAGGATCTCATTATTAGTCAATAACATTTAGAATTTTGGTAGATGTGCCTGAGGCCATGTGGCCATCTGGGTTTGGGTCACTAATGAATCACATCTTGGATTGAGATTTCATAATTCATGGATATCCTTTTTATAGGTTTTTTTAATCAAATCCATACCTATAACTATTGAAGGTCCCTCTCCAAAATCAATTGGGACATGATTAAATTAATACACCTACATCATTCAGAGTGTGTATCCTAGAACTTACCTTCAAACCACTATAAATCTTCTGATTCTCTATTTTTTTATCAGAATAGATTTTATATATTATTTTTTTAGTTTACAAATTAGTTATTTGTTTCTAATTAATTATATATATTTTTTCATTACAGGAAACGACACCAATTGAAGAGATGCAGCTGTTCTAGTGGTGGTCGAGATGATGACGTTTCTGTTGATGACGAGGATGCTAAAGAGGGAAAGGGCGAGCATGAGGATGGGGAAGAGGGTGAGGATGAGTCTGGGGGAGAATATAGGTCTGAGTATGAGCATGGGTACGATGATGAGGATGACAACGTAGGAAAAGATGGTGGTGAGGATGAGGCTGATGATGATAGTGGTGATGGTGATGGTGATCAGGGGTAGATTGATCCATTATATTTTTGAATTCTATATAACTCTTTATTTTTTAACATGGTTTTTCACTCTGGTATTGATATTTTTTAATTCAGTATAACTCTTTATTTTTGACCAAGTATGGAATCCTAATGATGTTATAATGGTTTGTGGGGCTTTTGGAACTTGTTCAGAGCTCGGAACCCCAGTCGGCATAAAAAACACTATGCCTCAAAGTTATTGAAAAAATTATGTCCATCCCACACGGTATCTACCATCCATATAGGGATATATATTAGAATCAATGTGCATGATTTTCCCTTACCATGCACCAGGGGATGCACAACATGCACAATGTCTATAGTTATAGTATATGATATTATCATTGTTGTTGAACGATTTTCCAAATTGGCATACGGAAAATGGACCAAATGCATTCATATTTTGTTCATTGTTTAGGAAAACGATCCATGAGTCATATGTGAGATGTATGAGACAACCTCGCCTCAATCTGAGGCACTGTGTGGCTGGTATCACTCAACGTGTCTCTCTTCTGTTTAAATGGACACCCTTTTATGTAAAAACAACTGGCTTATGGAAAGCTGACCAAACGTGTTTGGATTGTGTCGATACATTATTAAAATGATCCATGGGTCATATGTGACGTGTATGACTCAATCCCACCTCAATCCAAGGCACAGTGTGGCCAGTACCACTCAAAGTGTCTCACTTTTATTTGAAATTGACAACATTTTAAGTGAAAACAAAAACTGCCATACGGAAAATGGACCAAACGTATTTGGATTCTATTGATACATAAGAACAATGATCCATGGGACATTATTGATGTGTAGGAGTCAACCCCGCATCAATTTGATTCACGGTGTGGCCGGTACCACTCAAAGTGTCTCACTTTTATTTGAAATGGACCATATATTTAGTGAAAACAACAACTCACATACGCAAAACCGATCAAACGCATTCAGTTTGGGTTGATACTTTTGTAAAATGATTCATTGGTCATTTTTGATTGGTACAAGTCAAATCTTCCCCAACCAGAGGTGTTTTCTGACTACGATGGCCGAAAACGCACTCCACGTGTCGTAAATGGATAAAACATGTCTTTAATAGTCAAATGCATGCCGAAAGACATCAGAATGACTTGAAATTACACTAAAACACCCTAATTATTGTTCATGAGTTGTACGAGGAGACAGAAAATCATTAAAATGTGTGGTTTGCGCGACACGACTGAATATGTGTTTTTAGGTGTTTGGCGTGCTTGAAAAGCATGCGTGGGGTGGTCAAAACCTGTTGAATGACCTCGGAATTCCATGAAATCGAATGACAAAAAAGGGTGGGTGAATTGTGAAGTGGTCAGCTAGACGACACATCAATCGGAGGTGTCGTGTGACCGCGCTGGCCGAAAACACACTCTACATGTCGTAAATGGACAAAACATGTGTTTAATGGTCAAATGCAAGCCTAACGACATCAGAATAACTTGAAATCACACGAAAAAACCCTAATTATTATTTGTGAGGTGTATAGGAGACATCACGCCATTTTAACGTGCGGTTTTCATGGCACGCCTGAATATGTGTTTTTAGGTGTTTGGCGCACTTGAAAAGCGTGCGTGGGGTGGTCAAAACCGGCCGAATGACCTCATAATGCCATGAAATAAGAAAAAAAACAAAGGGTGGGTGAATTGTGAAATGGTTAGCTAGATGGTACAACAATGGGAGGTGTCGTGTGACCGCAGTGGCTGAAAATGCACTCCGTGTGTCATAAATGGCCAAAACAAGTGTTTAACGGTCAAATGAATGCCGAACGACAATGGAATGACATGAAATCACACAAAAACACCGTAATTATTATTTTTGAGATGTACGAGGAGACGACATGTCATTCAGATGCGCGGTTTTCACAACACGGTTGAATATGTGTTTTTTAGGTGTTTGGCACGCTAGAAAAGCGTGCATGGGGTGGTCAAAACTGGATGAACGACCTCGAAATGCGATGAAATTGGACGAAAACAAAGGGAGGGTGAATTTTGAAATGATCAGCCAGACAACATGTCAATCGGAGGCATCGTGTGACCGCGCTCACCGAAAACGCACTCCGCATGTCGTAAATGGCCAAAACAAGTGTTTAACGGTCAAATGCATGCTGAAAAACATCAAAATGACTTAAAATAAAACTAAACCACCCTAATTATTATACTTGTGGTGAATGAGGAGACGACACATCATTCAGATGCGCGGTTTGTGCTGAACGGTTGAATATGTATTTTTTTAGGTGCTTGGCTTGCTTGAAATGCATGCGTGGGGTGGTCAAAACCGGCCGAACGACCTCAGAATGTCATGAAATCAGACTACAACAAAGGGTGGATGAATTGTGAAATGGTCGGTGAGACGACACATAAATCAGAGGTGTCGTGTGACTGCACTAGCCAAAAATGCACTCTACGTGTCGTAAATGGTCAAAACATGTGTTTAACAATCAAATGCATGCCAAATGACATCATAATGACTTGAAAACATACAAAAACACAGTAATTATTATTCATGAGGTGTATTAGGAGACAACACATCATTCAGATGCGCGGTTTCGGCGGAACGGCTGAATATATGTTTTTTAGGTGTTAGACGCTCTTGAAAAGCATGCATGGGGTGGTCAAAACTAGCCGAACGACCTCAGAATGTCATTAAATCAGACGACAACGAAGGGTGGGTGAATTGTGAAAGATTCAGCTAGAGGGCACATCAATTGGAGGTGTCGTGTGACCGCGGTGGCCGAAAACGCACTACACATGTCATAAATGGCCAAAACATGCATTTAATGGTCAAATGCATGCTGAACGACATCGAAATGACTGAAAATCACACCAAAACCCCCTTATTATTATTTGTGAGGTATACGAGGAGACATAACCTCATTCAGATGCACGTTTTGCATGACACGACTGAATATGTGTTTTTTATGTGTTTGGCATGCTTGAAAAGCGTGTTTGGGGTGGTCAAAATCAGCTGAACAACCTCAGAATTCCATGAAATTGGACAACAACAAAGGGTGGGTAAATTGTGAAATGGTCGGCCAGACGGCAGATCAAATCGAAGGTGTTGTGTGACTGTGGTGGCTGAAAATGCACATTGCATGTCGTAAATGGCCAAAACATGTGTTTTACGGTAAAATACATACCGAACGATATCAGAATGACTTGAAATCACACTAAAACACCACAATTATTATTCATGAGGTGTACGAAATGATGGAATGTCATTCAGACCTGCGGTTTGCACAACACGACAGAATGTGCTTCTTTAGGTGTTGGGCACACTTGAAAAGCCTACGTTGTGTGGTCAAAACTAGCCAAATGCCTCAGAATGCAATGAAATCAGACAACAAAAAAGGGTTGGTGAATTGTGAAATGGTTTCCTAGAAAGCATATCAATCGGAGGTGTCATGTGACCGTGGTGGCCGAAAACTTACTATGTGTGTCGTAAATGGCCAGAACATGCGTTTAACAGTCATATTCTTACCTAATGACATCAGAATGACTTGAAATCACATGAAAACACAGTATTTATTTTTCGTGAGGTTTATGAGGAGGAAAAAAATCATTCGGATGTGCAGTTTTCACGGTATGGCTGAATATGTATTTTTTAGGTGTTTGGTGCACTTGAAAAGCGTGCGTGGGGTCGTCAAAATGGATTGAATGATCTCGGAATGCCAAGAAATCGGACGACAACAATGGGTGGGTGAATTGTAAATTTTTTGACTAGATGGAATTCCAATTGGAGGTGTCGTGTGACCACAGTGGTCAAAAACACACTCTGCCTGTTGTAAATGGCCAAAACATGTGTTTTACGGTCAAATACATACCGAACGACCTCAGAATGACTTGAAATCACACGAACACACCCTAATTATTATTCATGAGGTGTACAAAAGACAAAACATCATTCAGACATGCGGTTTTCATGGCATGGTAGAATATGTGTTTTTTAGGTGTTTGGCGTGCTTGTAAAACATGCGTGGGGTGGTCGAAACCAGCCAAACGACCTCAAAATACCATGAAATCAGACAACAATAAAGAGTGGGTTAATTATGAAATGGTTGACTAGATGAAACGTCAATCAGAGGTTTTGTGTGATCACGGTGGCCGAAAAGGCACTCCGGACATCCCCCCCTCGATAGCCCCCTCATGCTCGGAGAGCACACCGCACCCCTGGGACACCCCCACCCCGGAAATCCCCCCACCCACCAAACACCCCCCACCCCAACAGCCCCCCACCCCGGACATCCCCCTCACCCAATGATCCATGGATCATTTTTGATGGGTACGAGTCAACCCCACCTCAATTTGAGGCACGGTGTGACCGGTATCACTCAAAGTGTGTCACTTTAGTTTGAAATGGACATCATTTTAAGTGAAAACAACAATTGACATACGGAAAATCATCACAAGGCTACACATAGATTCTTGAAATTAAGGGATAAAAAATAAAATACGCTCTATTGGTCATACATTATTAGAAGAAAATACTCACAACGCATAGATTGAAACATAATGGGTCATAGTATATATAGAAAAACATGAATTATATTTGGAATGAGTCTCGACATCCCATCATGAACATGCACCAACACTCATGTTATAATTCGTAATCACGGGTCGTTCATTCTATACAATAACATACAACAAATAAATATCATATAGTGATTTCATATGAAGCCTCTGAACACTGAAGCATACCATATAACAAATTGGTCATCAATGATATAGATAGAGTCTTGACAAATAAGCTTCAAAGTATCATAAAAATACTACAATGGTGTGGAATACATATGGTGTCACCATATCCCCATGGATCACCTCAATCCCATCGTTAAACTATGGGTTCTAGGACTAAAAAAAATTCCCCGTGGGAACCCTATACCAATGAATTAATTGAATATTCATACCCACTACCCAAGATGAGGATTCATCTCACATCACACCTAGGAGAGAAAATTACAATTAGCCACATACCCCCTTATTCGAATTGAAAAGTCTATGAAAAACATGTTGGCTATTCCAGTAACCCATCTCATATGTCTAGATTGGCTAATGTTTCCCACTAACACATCAAGAACCATTCATACATGGATACATAATCATTATAGGAATATAATCATCCCATATGCTTCCTATAACTCATCCTAGGTCTAAGAACATGACCACTACCATTTTCTATCTTATGGGTGTCATGATCATTGCCACACTACCCACGTTTTTATGTGGGTTTTAAGATACTCAGCCCAAGAATAGGACAAAACATCCCATGTTCTTCCTTTAACATGTAGGTTTTTTTTCTTGTGTGTATTGGTGTTGTGGTTTGAGTGAGGAATGAATACTAGATTTTGAGTAATCTTATGTGTGTTGGTGTTTCGGTTTGAGTGAGGAATGAATTCTAAATTTGGAATACTCTCATGGGTGTTATTGCATTTCCTATAACATGTTTGCTTTTTCTCTTATGGGTGTTATTGCATTTGAATTTCTAAATTTCTAAATTTTTAAATTATGGAATGAATTCTAAATTTTGAATACTTTGGACGGTGATTTTTTTATTGGTGTTGTTGAAGTTCTGGAGAGGGGTTGTTGTGTTGTTGCAGGTTTGGAGAGGGGAGAGGGGAATGCTACTGTGGAGCTAAGCAATTGTATACCAACATATTCAAAACCCTTGGTATAGATACTATAATATAACTATACCAACGGTTTTTTATAACCATTGGTATAGGTTTATACAAATGGTTATAACGAAACTTTTGGTATATCCTTATGGCTTGCCATATACCCTCTATACCATCGGTTTATAACCATTGGTATAAGTGTAACACACATATACCAATGGTTTAAAAACCTTTCGTATTTGTTATACTTTAACACACATATACCAACAGTTTGTAGCAAACCAATGGTATACCTTCTATTTTGACACCTATACCAACTATTTTCACAGAACCGTTGGTATAGGCCTATTGTCACGCCTTACATGGCCATGGTTGATGGAACCATTGATATACTATATACCAATAGTTTCCAGGCCTTTACCAATGGTTTACAACTGTTGGTAATGTGTAAAATTCCATTAGTAATTCATTCTATCTAGACTTGCATCTTACTATAAATTTATAATTCTGGCTTCACATGTGATTATTATTAATAATAATAAACACTAAAAGATTTTAATCACTATAATTTAATAAAAATACCACAAAAATAGATATAATAGGTGAATTAGATAAAGAAAGTGAACTATATTGACACAGATCCTCAAGAGAGATGACTATGGTCTACCACTCTGCTGAACTAGGAAAAAATTAATTTTTTTTGTCCACACCCCATGACAGGCGTGCGTCAAAACTGAATATTTTTTCGGGTATCCAATCATTAGTTCATTTTATTTTTCTATTTTCACATATTATTTAGATTTCATTTTATTTAAAAACTAACAAAGGCTTATAGGATATATTCAAAATTACAATATTATGCATGGAAAAATTACTCCCAGGTGCAGCAACAACAACAAGAAGAAGATGAATATTTTAGAAGAGTTTAGGTGCATTAACATAGAAAAAGAATTGAACTACTAACCAGAAAGGCTGATAGAGATTTTGATTATATTTGTCCATTAATGGATCAACCCAACCCTAAGCTGGAGAATGAACCTGAGAAAGAGGTGTAAGAAATTGCACCACTTATATTTGAAATTGAAGAACCTAAGGAGGCATGAGAGGGAGACATACCTACTGAGCTACATGTGGGAGATCAAAAAATTTTGGATTAATGATTGATTAAATGTGAGGAACTACCTAACCTCCCCATAAAGTTCATAGAAGAAGATTCAACACCAAGAAAGGAAGAAACTACCCAAGTGGTGGAATTTGAAGTCAAGATGGTGGAGCCCGACTACCTGCCTCCATCCTCAGAGATTCTACACCAAGAGGTACTTACCACTGAGGGAGTTATTGAAGCTGAACCAACTTAGGGAGTTGAACCATTCATTGACACTATCCCTTCTAATTTTGTGGAATCTGAATTCTACATAACTCCTTGTGGTTTTCATTATAAAGAATCAGACAATCTCAGCTATGCCGTTGATGATAAAGAAAAAACTATATGTGCACAAGCTGAGGAACATATCTATCTACCTAGATATGTTGAATATTTATTGATGGATGTTCAGGAAGAGATACTACTGGATTTTCCTAAGGAAACCATGACAAAATCTTCTTGCTTTGATGGGGAATAATTTGATCTTGATACTTCATGTTTTAATATTATTCAAATAGAATTACACTCTAACTTTCCCATTGATTATTCTTTTGATGAAGCATTCCTCGAGGAACCAATGTACAGAGACTAAGAGGTTTCACAAGTAGAAACCAAGAAGGAGGATGGTTCATACTTCATCCTACACCCACCATGCAAGATAAATCTCACTGTTAAGGGGGTGAGGATATGGTGTACTCTATCCCTGGATCATTACTCACCCAGAAGGATGAAGCACAAGCTGGGAAACGCCACATGTAGTGGTTCAAATCGAAGAAGCATCATCCTCCATAAGATTTGGATAACAACCGATACTACCCTCTAGAGGTAGTGAAAATTTGGGGCCGATATAAGGGACAATACGAAGATTTATCATTACTTGATTTCTAGGAATTCAGATGTCAATTTATTTTCTTTGAAATAATTTAGCATGTGTCCCCCTCCGTCTTTTCATTTTGAGCATAAACGAAATGATCATTGTGATTAATTGAGTATTTTTTTTTGTAGGATCATAACGGTAGAAGGAAGCCCCAGAGAGTGAATGAGAAGGAACAAGTTTCATGGGAAAAGGGTGTTCAATTTTAGTGTTTAAACTTTTAAACTCTCCACATTTTTGTCCACTACATTTTATGAGCTTTAAAGATAAAATTGCATGCCCAAACTTGAATTTAAGTTTTACTCGACATATCTCATAGAAGTGAGTTTCTTAGGAATCCTGTGATGCCATGTTTTAGATTTTAATGTAGATATGATTAAATGATTGAAATTAATACATGAATTTTTAAAATGAATCATTGATATTGAAGTAATGACTCATGATTTGAAGGAATTAATTGATTCCTTTAAATTAAATTTCCCTACCATCCTTCATGCTTTGAATTTCTGAATTTCATCTGAATCGATTTATTAGACATGTCATGAGTGATTATCTAATGTTATATTTCCCATTCTCGAGAAGATTTCTAGACCAAGTACTTCCTATTTATTATTGAGAATATTTATTGAGTAATCATGGGACATATAACCAACCATAACTTGTATTGAAACTTGTCAAATCTATAACTGTGCAAAAACTCATTTAAAATGATTGAGGCATCCATTGAAAATCTAATTTTCCTTAAAAGACTACCTTTACATCCATACATCTTTTAGCACATAGAGACCATTAATGACCTTTATAGGAATGAGTCATGTTTCAAGACATTTTATCCATTCCTACCCTCCTCTGAGTATTTTCATGATATTTTAATGTTTATGTGTGCGGGTAAAGGGAATCATGGTGGACGGAATGATATACATAGTAATGAAGAGGTGTTAGGGTTTTATTGTGGTAATTGTAAAAGGTTGTGGAATCACTCATTATACTCTATTTTTCTACCCTATTGAATTAAAAAAATGATAAAATGACTAAAAGAACCAACAAAAAGTTAAAAAAATGGGTTGTGATTTGGGAAAACCCAAAATCACCATTTTTTAGACCGATGATCTTATGAGGGTATATGGTTAGGTGATTGATGTGAGGTCTGATATTATAATAAAATTGGAAAAATGAAAATAATGCACAAAATAAAAATAATATTCAAGAGGGTGCACAAATCATTCATTGTGCATACATGATCATAACATTTTCTTTGAGTTTTGGGAAGTGGGTGTTGCTACTATAAAGTGGATAATTTCATTATATTTTTATTTTGATATCATGAATAGTACTTCATATATTAGCCTCCTCCTTGAGCCTTAATTTTTAAATCCTCAAATCCTACCATCCGTAAACCTCAAAGTCAATAGAATCTTAATTTCAAGTCCTCATGATTTTATGTGCATTTTGTCTTTACAAAGTGGAGAAAGTAGTTTATTTACAAGCCTATGGATAAGGATAATGGTCTCAAGATATGAGCATAACTCTACTTCAATTTTATAATGAGTAATGAGAGAAAATAATAAAAATTGAGGTAAATCATGACTTGGCATGGTTAATAACAACAAATCAAAGAGCTTGAATGAATGAAAGGAGAAGTTCAATCAATTTTCTAATGGTAAAAGTAAAATATGTGAATTATTTGTTTCATTGAAAAATGGGAAATTAAATTGATATTTTTGAAAAAGAATTCAATGTTTTATTTCACAATGAATTCTTTTTGATTTAATTTAATTGGAATTTGAATATTGGTAATATTGGTGTCTTCTAATTTCTATGTTGATATATTATGATCGAGGACTAGCTTGGTTTAATTGTGGGGGTATTTGACAGAGCAAATTTATGTGCATATTTTTTGCCAACTAATGAGGATTTAATAATTCTATTTAATGGTAAAACCCTTGTATTTAAAATTTTTATTAAAATAATGGGTAATTTTAATTTTAGAATGATTATGAGTAAAATTGAGAAAAGTGCATAATTTTGGATTTTTGACAGATTTTTACTACAAAGGTATTTTTGTCATTTTTAAAAAAATATAATTCCAAAATTCATGATTCTTTCCCGTAGAATCATGATTTTATTTTATTCAAATTTATCTTAAGCATATATATTTGATTCAAAGATCTATTAGTCCAAAAAAATCATTGATGTTGGAAATTTTTCTAGGAAAACCGAATGGACCCCACCACTATAACGGATGAAACAATCAGACTGCTAACCTCATACTTAGATAATTACACCTAGGATAGTACTATGACAAATTGGAATGAATTTAAAACAAATTTTGTGGGATTTTTATTTCATTAAGGTTTCCATTGATTATTATAAATTTGAAGACAACTTCCTGGAAATTTCGGCCATAAAAAGTCTTTTTCAATGAAAATTCCATAAATCATTAATACTATGGATAAAAGAGCTGAAATTTGGAGGGTTAATGGAAAACAAATTATTGAATAACATTTTTTAAGGTTTCCACACTTTAATCAATCATTTAATAGGCCAAAAATGTGCAATCTTTCAGAGGATTGAATTCTGCCGATAAAAGGAGGCCCTTGTCTTCTTCCCAAATCCACAGCTCGACACCCACAGCTAAGGAGGTATCCCACCAGGGCACGTTCCACTTCTTCTCATCTTTCCACCCTAATTTATTCTTTATATTTTATTTTAATTTTATTTTTTTATTATCTTTCAATTGTAATACAAATTTTAGTTTTATTAATCCATGCCTTTGTGTTTCTCCATCCAATTTTCTTCATTTCTTTCCCTCTCTCTCTATTCTCTTCTACCCACTCCACTGAGTAATATCATAATATTAGAAAGGAGAGGCTAACCCCAAGACTTTTCCCAGGGGGAGGTGAAGGTGAACATGAATTTTCTTTAATGTTTAATTTTATGTTTGTAGATAGATTTGAGTAGCATGAACAGGTAAGGTGAATGTCTCTGATGTTGCGACTAACTCCAATTACATGCAACTAATCTTATCCCTATACTTTTATTTAATCATTTTTCCCTCTCTCTAGTGGTTAGTTCTTCACACTCTGTATTTGATCTAATCAATGTATGAAACATATTTGATTGAACTGGGTCCTAGAAGACAACACATACTAGACAAAGGCGTGTCACCAACTTGGATTAAAGGAGGAGGTGGAATTGAGAGTGCTCAAAGATTCAATGATATTCCACAATTTATAATTAAATAATAGTAGTTCAAACATTATATTTCATGTTTGGATTATCAAACAAATATAAAACATATCAAGGACCATAATTATTGAACATTTAATCAACCCCCCAAACCAAGTTTTTTCTTATTAATACATTCTGTTTAGACTTGAATCTTAGTATAAATTTATAATTCTTGATTCACATGTCTATATTTAAAATAATAAAAAACCGAAAAAGATATTCATCACATTAATTTAATAAAAAAACCACAAAAAGAGATATAATAGGTGAATTAGATAATGTAACTGAACTACATTGTGAAGGATCTTCAAGAGAGACGACTCTGGTCAGCAAATATGTTTCACTACAAAAAATATAATTATTTTTGTCCACTCCCCACGACAGGCGTGCATCAAAACTAACATTGTTTCCATGGATATAATCATTATTTTATTTACTTTTTCTATTTTCACATCTTAGTTAGATTTCATTCCGTTTGAAAAACTAAAAAAAGACTTCCATGATGTATTCAAATTCAGAATATTATTCATGGAAAAATTACTCACATGTGCAACAACAAGAAGAAGAAGATAAATATTTTAAAAGAGCTTAGGTGCGTGAACATAGAGAAATCATTGAACAATTGACAAGAAAGGTTGATTGAGATTTTGATTATGTTCATGCATTAATGGAGTAACCCAAACCTACGCCAAAGGAATAACCTAAGAAAGTGGTGGAATAAATTTCACCACTTATATTTGAAATTGAAGAACGTGAGGAGTTAAGGGAAGAAGGCATACTTGGTGAGATAAAAGTGGGAGATCAAAAAAGTTTGGATGAATTCTTGATTAATTGTGAGGAACTAACTAACCTCACCATTCAATAAAAACAATAAGATTCATCACCAAAAAAGGAATAAACTACCCAAGTGGTGGAATTTTATGTCAAGATGGAGGAGCCCGACTACCTACCTCCATCCTCAGAGAGTCTACTCCAAGAGGCACTTACCACTGAGGCATATATTGAAGCTGAACCAACTCCGGGAGTTGAACCATTCATTGACTCTATCCCTTTAAATTTTATTGAATCTGAATTCTACATCACTTCTTGTGGTTTTGATTATACATAATCATACAATCTCAGTTTTTCCTTGGAGGATGAAGATGAACCAGGATGTTCACATTTTGAGGAACATATGGAGCTCCATGGACACGTTGAATATTTATTGAAGGAAGTTCATGAAGAGATTCTAGTTGACTTTCCTAATTAAATCATGATAAAATATTATTACTTTGATGGGAAAAAATTTGATCTTGATATTTCATGATTTAATATTATTCAAATATAATTACACTATAACATTCATATTGTCTACTCTTTTGATAAAGCATTCCTTGAGGAACCAGTGAACAGAGAAGAAGAGATTGCACAAGTAGCTACCTATAAGGAGGATGATTCATACTTCATCCTACCCCACCAAGAGAGATATACATTATTTTGAAGGGGGGTATATTGTGTACTCTATCTGTGGATCATTACTCACCCGGAAGAATGAAGAAAAAGTTGAGAAAATCCACATCTGGTGGTTCCAATCAAAGAAGCTTCATCCTCCATCAGACTTTGGATAACAGTTGGTACTTCCCTTTGGAGGTAGTCAAAATTCATGTCTCACTTGGGGGATAATACCAAGATATATCTTTACTTTCTTTCTAGTAATTTAGATGTAAATTTCTTTTCTTTGAAATAATTTAGCATGCGGCCACCTCCCACTTTTCATTTTAAGCTTAAATGAAATGATCAGTGTGATTAATTGAGTAATTTTCTTTTGTAGGATCATGATTATAGAAGGAAGCCCTAGAAAGTGAAGGGGAAGGACCAATTTTCAAGGGAAAATGGTGTTCAATTTTAGTGTTTTATGTTTTAAACTTTCTACATTTTTTCCACAACATGTTTTGAGCTTTAAAGACAAAATTGCATGCCCACACTTGAATTCATGTTTTACTCGACTTATATAGGAGACATGAGTTTCTTAAGAATTATTAGATTCTAGGTTTTAGATTTCAATGTTGAAATTATTAAATTATTTAAATTAATAATTGAATTCTTAAAATGAAGCATGGATATTTATGTAATGACTCATGATTTTAAGGAATTAATTGATTCATGTAAATGAAATTTCCCTACCATCCTTCATGCATTGAATTTCTGAAGTTCATGTGAATTGATTTATTAGTCATTCCATTAGTGTTTTTCCAATGTTTACTTCCCATTTCTAATAGGATCTCTTGACCAAGTACTTCCTATTTATTCTTGATCATATTTTTTGACTGATATTGGGACATGTAACCGACTAGAACTTGTATTGAATTTTTTCAAGTTTATGACTAGGCAAAAACACATTTAAAATGATTGTGGCATCCTTTAAAATGTTATTTAAAATACCACCATTACATCAATCCTTCTTTTATCCCATAGAGACCATGAATGACCTTTATAGGAAGGAGCTATATTTCAATCCATTTTTATCCATTCCTACCCTCCTCTAAGTATTTTCATAATATTTTATAGTTGACGTGTGGGGGTTAAGGTAATCTTGGTGGATGGGATGATATACATTATTAGTAAGATGGGTGGGGGTATTATTGTGGTAATTTTCAAAGGTTGTCGAATCATTCATTATAATCTATTGTTTTCCACACTTTAATTAAAAAATGATAAAAATGACCAAAAGAACCAACAAAAAGAGAAAAAAATGGGTTGTGATTTGGGAAAACCAAAAATCACCATTTTTCATACCGACGATCTTATGATCCTATGTGGTTATGTGATGTATGTGAGGTTTTATATAATGATAAATTTCAAAAATAGAAACAAATAAAAAAAATAAAAAAAGTATTCAAGAGGGTGCACAAATCATTCATTATTCTTACTTGATCAAAACCTTTTGATTGAGTTTTGGGAAGTGGGTGTTGCTAATTTGAAGGGGATAATTAAATTATATTTTTACTTTTGATATCATGCATAGTACTTAAGAGATTAGCCTCCTCATAGAGACTTAATTTTTAATGCATCAAATCCTACCTACCTTAAACCTTATAGTCAATAGAACCTTAATTGCAAGTCCCCTTGATTTTATGTATGGTTTATCTTTAAAAAGTGGAGAAAGTAGTTCCTTTACAAGCTTATGGATAACAAGCATGTTTCTCATGATTTAAACATAAATCTACTTGAATTGTATCATGAGTGATGAGAGAAAAGAATCAAAAGTGAGGTAAATCCTTGCATGACATGTTTAATAATAATAAATGAAGGATCTTGAATGAATGAAATGAAAAGTTCCATTAATTTTCAAAGGGTAAAAGTAAAATATGTGAATTATTTGTTTCTTTGAAAAATGAAAAAATAAATTTATATTTTATGAAACAATTTGAATGTTTGATTTCACATTGATTTATTTTATTTTATTGCATTTGAATTTGAATTTTGGTAACATTGGTGTTCTCTGATTTCCATGTGGAGATTTTATGATTGAGGACAAGCATGGTTTATGTGTGGGGGTATTTTACAGAGAAAATTTTTATGCATATTTTTTATCAAATAATGAGGATTTTTTAATTTTTTTCATTGATAAAACTCATTTATTTAAATGTTTTATTAAAATAATGGGTAGTTTGAATTTTAGAACGATTATGAGAAAAATTGAGAAAAGTGCATAATTTTGGATTTTCGACCGATTTTTACAACAAATGTATTTTTATCATTTCGTAAAACAAATAATTCCTAAATTTGTGACTAGTTTTTTTTTATAATCCTGATTTTATTTCATTCAACTCTCTCTTTTGGACCTAGAGCTGGTTCGAAGATCTATTAGTTCAAAAATTTCAATGAAGTTGGAAACTTTTTTCGGGAGGACTGCCTAGATCCCACCACCATAATGGATGAAAAAATCAGTTCCCTCACCTCCAATATAGGTAATGTTACTTGGGATACCACTAGGACACATATGAGAGACTCTACCACAAATTTGGGGGAGTTTTGAAGTCATTAAGGTTTCCGTTGATCGTTACACATTTGAAGAAAGCTTCCTGGAAATTTCGGCCATAAAAAGTCTTATACAATGAAAACTAAATAACTCCTTAACCTAGTGGAAAAATGAGCTGAAATTTGTAGGATGAACGGAAAACAAATTTCTGAACAACGTTTATGAAGGGGTTGATTCGTGAATCGACGATTTATTGGTCTAACAACGCGTAATATTATAGTGTAAAAAATTCTGCCTATAAAAGGAGGCCCTTGACTCCTTCCCAAATCATCAGCTCGACACCCACAGCTAAGGAGGGATCCCATCGGGGCATGGGATGCTGCTTCTCTTATCTTCCCCCCTCATTTATTATTTTTATTCTATTTTAATTTAATTTTTCTATTAGTTTTCAATTGTAATTTAAATATTAGTTTTATTAATTCATGCCTTTGTAATTCAAATTTTAGTTTTATTAATCAGTCACTGCACAACAAAATTTTCTTAAAGAGAAAATTATACACTCTTCGAATGAAGAGTCATCATTAGTGACTGATCACGTCAACACTATCAATACCCTATTCTCTCAACTCATGACACTGGGCTACAAAATTAGGGATACTGAATGTGCAGGTATTCTGCTCTAAAGATTTACAAATCCATATGAGCAGTTGATCATCAACCTTACCAACAATATCATGATGGACATGTTTATGCTCAACAACGTTGCAGCTCGAGTTCATGAAGAATAAAGTCAATGCAATAGCAAAGTGACAGACAAAAAACATTACACCATTCGAAGACTTTGTCAATAGAGAGAGGAAGGACGATGGATCATGATTCTAAGTGGGAGCCAAAATCATGGAAGGTCCAAATCAAGAAGAATAAAAACATCACAGGTTACGGTTGTGGAAAGTAGGGGCACACCAAAAAGAATAGTTGGAACAATAAGTGTGGTGTAAACAACTCTCAATGAAATATGACGAGTATTTACGGAAATAGAGACATACTAGTCAGCGAAACATCAATGATGGATGGAGTTAGACATTATCTCAACAACACATGGATAATTGATTCAATAAAAACATGGATCAAAGGGAATGGTTTGATCAGTATGAACATTTCTCGAAAGGACTTGTTTACATGGGGAACAATTTCACCTTGAAGATCATTGGAGTCAATACCAACAATATGAAGATGCATGATGGTATAATTCAAGCCACCTAAGGAGTACACCATGCGAAGATCCTGAAGATTAACCTATTTTCTTTGGGTGGATTTGATGACAACAGGTGTAAGACTGACACCAACAATGGAGTGTGGAATATTTTGAAGGGTGTGCTTATGGCGATGAAGACAGAGAAGATCTCATAGAAACTGTGTGTTCTTTATGGTGAAATATAAAAATAGGTAGAAATGGTTGTCCCGACCAGACCCTAGGGGCTCATGTCGTGACTACCCACAAACCCATCTTCCATAGGCCAGAGGCTGACAACTAGCACCAAAAAGGTGTGTCCCTTAAACGGGAAGACATTTCTTTTTTAACCTATACATACACACAGTCCAAGATCAAAACAAGATGCAACCACACAGACTATAACACAATAATATGCAACTACAAAGTAAACTCCTGTAGTAAAAGAGTGTTGAAAGTAAAAAGGGGTCAGAATACAAGCCCAACTGTAAATGTACAAGTACGATTGGTAGTACAATACAACTAAAAGAAAATGGAAAATATCTTCTGGTTCATCCTCCGAGGTTCCTACATGTAGGGTAGGTAAAGATCACCTCCTCAACACTCCACGTCCATCAGTCACCTCCACGTCACATCACACCGAATGGTCCACCTCTGAGCATCGTCCAGTCTTAGCTCCCACAGACTAAATCAACGCTGCACGTCATCTGCACCAGACACAACATGGTGCGGTTGAAGCCCGTGCAAGGGTGAGTATAACGATACTCAGTAGGGACCCAAAGACCCCCGTAGGTCTCCTAGAGTTCCACAAAGGAAAAACCACAAGGTAAGACATCAACTATACTTTGGTATATGTCCATACATATACCTAAGTTTTCAAGATATACTCATCTCATACATGATTGAAGGTCACCACATAGGTAACACCACAAAGGTAGAAGTACCACACAGGTAACACCATGAAGATAAAACCACAAAGGTAACTCCACGAAGGTAGAAGTACCCTGCAAGTAACACCACAAAGATAGAAATACCACACAGGTAACACCACAAAGACAATACCACAAAGGTAGTAGTACCACACATGTAACACCACAAAGCAAGAAGTACCACACAAGCAAAAGACTCTGTGCACAATCAAGTATAACTTAAGTATAGAAGTACATATGATTAGTCATAAACTATATCATCTTATTCTATTTAGAATCACTACTGCTGACCCACATAGGATCGATAGGTAACTAACCCTCACTGACCCACATGGGATCTGACCCACACAGGATCGATATGCGCTGACCCACATAGGATCGCTGAGCACTGACCCACACTGGATTGATAGATGCTGACCCACATAGGATTAATGTTCTTTCTTCACGTTGTAGCCTGCCACAGGTTTCCTTGCACCCGTTACACTCATGTTCCGTAGAATATTCCCCTTGAGATATCGGTCGTACCTCATCCCCCACTGAGCTCCACAAATTAATAACTCAAATGACCGCAATGTTGTAAGGGTTCCAACACCACAGACGACGCATCAATCGGACGCCTGGTCTGTGTGTTATAAACGTTTTAGCTTCGAGGGCCTGGTTGGATTTGGGTTCGATCCAACCCAGCCTTACTCCAAATGTCTAAAAAACTCAATTGTAGAATACCCAAAGGATGTTCTCGATCCAAGGATCCCAACCTGGTAGACGGTTCATCAAACAGACGTCTGATTCTCAAGATATGCTCTTTTAAGTGTTCCAGGGTCCGGTTGGGCCTAGGTCCGGTCTGACCTGGTCGGACCGACCCAGACCGACTCGCTCTGGGCTGGGCCGGGGTGGACTCGGCCCAATGGGCCGGGGTGGACTCAGCCTAATGGGACGATGTTTGTTCTGACCCGCAAGTGGGGGAGATTGTAAGAGAACCCACTGCGGCCCGCAAGGGGGGCGACCTGCAAGTGTGGCCTGGCCAGAATAGGGCGGCCCGCAAGTGGGTGGCCCACAAAGGGGCAGCCTGACCCACATGTGGAGGGGAGCAGTTTTGGGGAGGTGGCCTGCTTCGAGGGAGGAGACCCGATCTAAGGGAGGCGGCCCGGTGTGAGGGTGCATGCCCGCTCTGAGGGTGGGGGCCTGATGCGAGGGTGGGGGCCCGGTGCGAGGGCAATGGCCCGAATCGATGGTGGCGACCCGGTCTGAGGGTGGCAGCCTGGTCAGAGGGTGGCAGCTCGGTGCGAGGACGGTGCCCCGACTCGAAGGTGGCGGCCTGCTCCGAGGGTTATGGCCATGTTCAGTCCAATGTGGGGGGGGGGGTGTAACCCCCCGGTCACCCGAATTCCAGAAAGGCCTTGAGGACATTCGGTTGTTATGGCGGCGACGCCATGTGGGCGCCGCGGAACCCTCCGGAGGTGGGCACGACCTTCTCCACAACTTCCATTCATTGGAAGCACGGCGGTCGTGTCACCTTCCATCCCACGATCGTCTGTCATGTCGGCTACCTCCTCCGTTCGCCGCAGCTGACAAGCCGTTACCCTCCTCTTGCGGCATGCGTCGACGTGTTCGTGGTCTTCCAAGGCTGTGTAAGGAAAGCAAGATTGCAGAGGTTTCAGGCTGGGTTTGTTAGGCCTGCACCCTCCGCGTTAGCTCGCAATATGATGGATATTAAGGGAGTTCGTTAAATAGTTGTATTGAACACACGATTAACCCCACATGATTCCACGTAATAACCTCCCACAAATATGGATGAATTGCTGGTCAACCCGTTAGTCGGTTGACATGCATTCTTTGTATAATTTCATGAATGTGGAATAGGGAAACAAAAACACACAAATGAAAATAACCCCCTACCTGGAAGAGAAGTACACTGACAATGGTCGATAGAACCTCCTTTATCGCTGTCATCGGTTCATGACTCAGTGAAGCTCGTCACCGCTCTTTGGAACCAGTCTCTTCCTCCTGGTGGTTGGCTCGCGGCACTTTTCCATAGTTTCATCGTTTTTCGAAGTCATGCCAACACCCCTCCCCGAGCTCCATAAAAATAAGAGAGGAGAAGGATTGTATAATGCTCGGAAAATTAATGAGGTTCATTTAATTGATGAACCTCCTTAATTTCGAACGGTGTGGTTATAAGAAAAAAGAGTTAATCAATTTTTTGGTTTGACACATCATCAGTCCCACCAGCATCGTCCGTCTATTGGAGGAAATAAGGAAAATAAAATAACAAAACATGCTATCTTATTAATCTTTCAAAGTCCACAAAAATGAATTTTTCACACAACCTATTGTGGTAGACGTTGTCCCTATCTTAAGTGAATCCCAGTGCTGCGGGTTCAACGATGCCCTCAGATATTTAATCCGAACAACAATTCAAAAGTTAGAAAACGCCGCTCACGCGGTTACTGAATGCACCAAAACAAAATTCGGAAAATTATTAACAGTCACCCTCAACTTGTGCTTGTTGAGGTTAGGATCTGACTAATTGAAACACAACCCATTGAACCCAATGGTACTCTCGGATTTCCAATCCGAGTTACCATTTAAAAGTTATGGATTTTACAATAAAATAATTGTCACTTAGTTATATTATTTACATCCAAAAACTAACTTACATTGGTGGCCCGCGCCGGCCAAATTTAGTATCTTTCTTAAGAGAGCATACCCTCAAGAGCACATGGGTGGTCTCCGATTATTATTCCGAGTTACCATTCATGAGTTATAATCAATTGAAAAATAAAATAATTATATTTAATAATTTTATTTATGGTTATACCATTTTAAGGTTTTCTCACAGGAGGTCCACACCGAGTAAACTTAATTCGTTCCTAGGGTAAACCCTCCATGTTAAATGCAACAATGTCCTTGGATTTTTAATTCAAGTAAACATTTAAGAATTATTCCACTTTTTCAGGAAAACTACTTTCGTGTGCTAATTAAAGCTTAACAAAACTTCGACGGATCATTATGGGCACCCTGGGCCTCAGAATTGCGCGATGTAAGATTTTGCGGTCTCGAAATAATTCCATATAATTAAAATAAATTATATGGAATTTTCAAGACATTATAATAGTTGTCCTATTAACTATTTCAACAAAATCATTGAGGAAGTCATGGTATCAAAATCTTGGTCTTATGTTCAAATTAAGATTGAATATCCTAACTGAACATAAGTTTCTTCCTAGATTACAAAGAATCCTTTACATTTTGGGAGTATTATGATTTTTGTAACCAACATTGGTTGAATTTTGTGACGTCGGCAATGAGGAGAAAGGATATATTAGAGATCATCCATTCTAATATTTGGAAAGCACTATTTATATCCCTAGGAAGAGAAAGGTGCTTTGTATAATTCATTGATGATTATTCCATCAGATGTTAGGTGTACCCAATAAAGATAAAATCATGTGTTTTTAAAGTCTTCAAAATATTCAAAGCATGGATGAAGATGGAATCTTGAAAGAAGGTAAAGTGTTCGATGATTGACAGTGGTGGAAAATATTTAAGTGAGGATTTTGATACTTTTTTTCAATGAGAAGGCATCAAGAGAAATTTCATGGTGTCATCCTCTCCTCATCAAAATAGAGTGGAAATGTGGGTGAACATAACCTTTTTTGATAGAACCAGGAAGATATTTAAGATTGTATGAATTTTCAGGAAGTTATGGGATAAAGTAATGAAGAGAACATGTGATGTGATCAATAGATTTACTTTTGTGATGAATGATATGAAAACACTTATGAATATGTGGAGTGTTAAACCTACTGACTATGCTTGGTTACATACTTATGGAGGTCATGTATCTATATTGTTTAATGATCAGGAAAGATTTAATTTGGATTCGAGATTCAATGAATGTATATTCTTAGGATACATTGATGGTGTGAATGGGTATATTTTGTGGGACCCCACTACCCATAGACTTATCATTAGCATGGATGTTATATGTCTTGAAAATAAGGTGAAAGTTATGATTAATGGGGACATAAATAATGAGAACACATATACTATAATATTTGGGGTGGAGGAAGAATCCAAAGAAGAACCAATTTCTATTGAGGAGAATGATGATCATGTTATGATTGATTTTGGACAATGATGATAAACTCAAAATAAAAGAGAACCAATATAGAACTCAAAATTTATCACTAAGAGAAATATTGTGTACTTATTTTTAATAGAGGACAGTAATCCATATTATTTATTGGAGGTGATGTGGAGTTCAGAAATATCCACATGGATGGAAGCAAATCAGGAGAAACATGATGCCTTTCACAAGAACATGACTTGAGATATTGATCCATAACCTCATCGAAGGAAGACTATCAGAAAAAATAGGTTCTTTAATATTAATTGGGATGAATTGGAATAATTTTAAATATATCATGCAAGATTGGTGGTCAAATGATATTCATAGAGAGAAGTTATTGATTTCAAGGAAATATTTTCTCCCATTGTTAGAATAACGACTGTTCAGATAGTTATGGGGATGTGTGCAATATATATTTTAACTCCAGAGTATATAGACGTGAAGATATCTTTTCTACATGGTGATCTTGATAAATAAATATATATTCTCTATTCGGAATGTTTTTCAAACTAAGGAAAATTGAACATGGTTTTGAGTTTCAGAATTTTTTTAATGGTATTAAGAAGGCACCATGGTGTTGTTCCAAGATATTTTAGTCCTATATCATGAGTATTGGACACAAAATACTTCATTTAGATACTTTTTCATATTTCATGGGTTCATATGTTAATGATTTTATCATTCTTCTATTGTATGTGGATGACATGTTGATAGTTTTCATGGGAGTATGATTTGAAGGAATTAGGACCAAAAACTAATATATTAGGATACAGATTTAATGATATAGAAATAAGGTTATGATTTAGATATCAAAAAAGAGTTTCTTGAGGAATATCTTGAAATACTTCCACATATGACTTTATAGGCCTATATTAACCCCACTTACTATTAATTTTATGTTATCCTCTATGATGAATCATAACATTGATAACAGTGAAGTATAGAGGATGGATATATCTCAATTACCTTATGCACCAGTATTGGGTAGTATGATATTATCGATGGTTTATAAGAGACCATAAATTTCACATGTAGTGGGAGAAGTTAGTTTCTATGTGGAGAATTAAATACGGGAGCATTGGAACATATTAAAGAAGACCCATAGATAAATCAAGGAGATATCATATTCTATATTATGTTATTTAGGATCAAATTTCACTATTAGAGCCTACGCAGATTCAGATTTTTTAGGTGATTATGACCAACGTAAATACATTTTTGGTTATGTGTTTAATTTCATAGGATGAGTTGTGAGTTGGAATTCAAAGTTGTAGTCTGTTATATATTTCTCCAGGACTAAGTTAGATTACATGAAAACAACATAGGCTTGCAAAGAAGTGATTTAGATGTGAAGATTTCTAGAGGATCCTGGACAATGACAGATGTCTATCCAATTGTTTTGGGACAATCATAGCACCTTTAAAATTAAAAAGAATCTATATTTTCATTCCAGGATAAAGCACATTATGGTACAATATCACTTTTTTCGAGATGTGGTGGAGGAAGGAAGAGTGAATATGTAGAAAATTTATATTGAAGAAAATTAGGTTAATTTTTTGATGAATTTTATTATCTTTTTTAAGTTAATATAGTAAAAATACTCAATCATAACCATAGATATAAGAGCAACATGGTTGGAAGATAGAAAAGATTTATTGAAATATTATTGGTTCCCAATCAGATATCATAGTGTGATATATATTAGCATTTGTTTCTCAATAAAAGTTTCACCCACTTGACATTTCAAAGGGGGGTAGTGTGGTTAGTGGGATGTGTTGAAAAACTAACCCATGGAGTTAAATATAGGAGGAAGATCAAGTAAGGGACTTGCCTATAAAAGGAAGAGAGCTTTGATAGTTTTAGCATCATCAACTCAAGTATTGAGCTTCGTATTTCAACATTTTGAGTGTTTTATTTTGTGAGGTGCATTATACATTACCCAAGTGATTTAATTACATGGATATTTTCCTTATAATAGAAAAAGAGTGTGTTTAACCTCTTTTATTATAGTGATATCATTCTATTTTTCTATGGTTTTTTACCCCTCTTTATTTGTGGGGTTTTCTATGTTACATCTATTGTGCATTTTTTATTCATTTTTACTTTACTTTTATCTCAAAATTATCACATCATGAAAGTGAAAATAAAATTTGATCCCAATAGTAGCCATACTAACAATTTTTTATCATATTCTATAAAATATTTGTGGGTTGTGCTATGAGGTAGCCCACATTCAATGGAGTAATTGAGTTTATGGGTATAATTTTGTTTCTCAAAATCATAAAACAAAAATTAAACATGTATATAATTATTTAAATAGTAGGAAGAATCAAGAAAACACGAATAATACAAATCTTGTAATGATTTCTCATAATCAGAAGTGTAACATGCTGATTCTAACATACCATAAACAAAGAACAAGAGAATAAAAAGTATCGATTCATGTAAACATTTACAATAGATAACATGATAATGAGATTATATATAACCAGTTTTATATTAATACTGATATGTATAATGACCTATTAGAGATAAAAGACTAAAACATAAGCGAGATGATCTATAGAAACGATTGACATCAAGTAGTAACCAAATCATAAATAGGACTATAATTTTTTGACATTATTTATCAATTTGGACTATATGCATGGTACAGGGGTACCAAGATTCCACTATGAAAAATTGGGATTATAGAAGATATGTGATAAATAGTGAAACAAAACCATATATGAAAAAAGAACATGAGGAAAATATCCAATGTTTAGGTACTTGAAATGCCAGGACACATAGTAGAACTAAGTTGGGTATTCATCATATACTGTGCACCTTGGAAAAACTCAAAAAACACACGCAACGTAGATCCAAAGAATAATCAAATACAATGAATAAATAAATGATAGAAAAGAAGAAGAATACCATACTAAGGCCCTTTACTAGGGATAAATCTCTCCTATGTGGTTTTATAGAGCCTCTATGTAATTAGGTCTTGTTATTAGGGACATCAAGATTGTACTCCTATATAATCCTCATTTCCATATAGGTAAAAGGAACAACAAGGAACAGTAGGACCTCCTCAGAGCTCCTCACCAATAATAGATGAAGATGATCAAAACATATCAAGATCAATATTTATTCTTTGGCAAGTCAAGGAATACCACCAGTGCTCCATCATCTACTCTTATCCTTCGAGGAAAACTAGAGCTCCCTTAACCATGGATATTTTTTTCCCAACTAAATATCCCACAATTTGAGAGGTAGATTCCAAATTGAGGAATCATTATAGTAGGGGTAGAGGAATACTAGAGCATATAACCAAGGATATGAAAATTCTAGATAAATATCCCAACATAACCACATAAAAAACAGATAGGGATATATGACATCATAGGATAAGCTATCAAGGGTCACCCATAGATGAAGCCAATCCATTTCACAACGAATTAAAAAAGGGAGAAATAGAAAACCATAGGATCATAAGGATCAATGAATCAACATCAGGTATGAGGATGACATAGATCAAATGGGAAAGTGGACCAAGGCTAATGGCACATGCCCAATGTATAAACCAAACAAAACGCCTACATGAACTAATAAAAGTATCTCAAGCAAAATAATACATAAATACAACATTTAAAAATACCAAAAATTAAATGAAAATAAATATTATGACAAGTAAAAAAACAATGTGTAACACCCCCAATTTTGGGTATCATATAATTATGATAATATGCATTTACTTTTTTTAAATCACTTTTAACCAAAAAAAATTTAAAGGATAATCATAAGGCTCATTATTTAAATAAGAACACCGTAGTGTCTACAATACACTTAGATCAAAAGAGTAATCATGCTGACCAAATATACCTATTTAAAACCCTATTAGAACTACTGGAAGACCCCCAATCACCACAATGAGGTCCAATAAGTAAAGGAGATCATTCGAGTCAACTAAATCAAAAAACATCACCACTGTGATCATAGAAACCATGCTGAGCATTAGCAGAATGGGAAGCACTATCTTCTTCCTTTTTAGTTTTAGGACACTGTAAGGTTTGGTTTTATAGGACACTTTTTCAACCATTGCTCTAGTTACCATTGGAAGCTAACTGTTATAAAAAATTGTTGTTGTACATTGATTGGATAAGTGAACTTATTTAAATATTAATTAGTTTCCAAATAATTGAATTATGATTAAGGTTATAATTAAACCATCATTTATGAAATCTAAAAGGATATGGTGTAAAACTTTATTTCAACCTTAAGTGATTTTGAAATGAATTAAGGAATTCAAAACACTTTGAGAATTTTTTAAATACAATGTAACGATTTTTATTTCTTAAATAATGTTATAAAGTTTTTTTATATTTTTCAAATTAAATTATGTATTCATTGAACTATGATTTCGAGGATACTATTATATAAATTATAATGTAGGTTTATTAAAATTTCATTTCTGTAACTTTTTGAGTTAAAAAAAGGGGTTTAGTATTTTTAATTTTAGAAATACTTATATCTAAAACAAGTTTAATATGTATTCATTAATGTTTATGAATATAAAATTTTATATAGTATTACTAAATGGATTTTTTCCTCTTCTTAAAAATTTTTTTACTGTAGCTTTTTCAAAAAAAATTGGCCTACTAAGGACAGCCCTTTTTGGCTAGGGCTGAGGGAGGCAGCTCACACGAAGTGGCAAAGCCTGACCCTCATCCCCAAGCCAAGGCCGACCCGGGCTCAAGAAGAGGTTCCCCAAAGGGCTCTCGAGAGTGAGCAGGAGCGCGTAGGCGCACTAGTGTGAGCGTGAGTCTACGGTGGGGTCCGGGTAGGCCAAGGGCTGCGGGCGGGAGCCCATGTATAGGGCACCCTTCGTGGGTGTTGTGTAATATCTGAGCAATTTTTGGGAGGCCCGGGGTTATAAGGGAGGTGAAAACCACTCTCCGTTGCGATGTGGGAAGATTTTTTTCAGGCAAAACACGATCTGGACCGTTGGATCGCGTCACGTGCGATTAGGGCCGTTGTTTCTAATCCCACACTCAACCCTCAGTGACGGCGTCTACCTCCTTGGTTTTTGTTAACAGTTCGATCCAACATGTTCTAATCATAGTCGTTCGAGGTTTTTAAATTTCCGTGTCGAACTTAGACCGTCCAATGAAACTTAGATATAATCTAAGCTGCTCAATTATTTTATATCAACGGACGCTTCTCATCCCATGGATCGATGTAGCGATCGATCTGGACGATTCGTTTTCCCCACGAATTTCCCCTAGCCACGTCTTCTTCTTCCTCCACGCATGGGTTACACCAGTAACCCTACCCTATCGCAACACCCCTCATTTTCTTCACCTCTAACCATTGGGGACCCCCATGGCTCCTCATTTTCTTCAAGCACAACACCCCCAATTGAATGCAATGCAAGGGGGTACGTTTTTTTCATACAATGTGGTGTGTGATATTTTGTATATAAATAAATGAGACCTCTCTGTTCTTCTCTCCCATTCAAGTCTCCAGCGAACCCGACCGACCCTCCCTGATTTCCTCATTTCACTGGGTTTTAATTTAAGGGTTTTTATTTTTGCCTTGTTTTTCTTCTTTGAGAATATATACACTTATATATTCAAAAAAGTATATGTATATTTTTAACCTTATGTTTCAGTCCAAACATTCTTAAATATTGAACCTAGGCCTTCAGGTTCTCTTGCATTCAAATAGATAAAAGAATGTAAGGATTATACCTGGCCTCATTTTGTTGTTTTGAAAATACATTTATACTTTTGGTTATATGTATATATGTTGGCTATATGCAGGCATGGGCATGACCTTTCTACTTCGATTATATGTACATAGTTTGTGTATAATTGTTAATGCTCTGTACATATTCACATACAATTAATTTCATATTTAAATAATAATGAAATTTTGAAAATGTTATATATATGATTGGGTTTTTATTAAATTATTTTTTTCTGTTTTAATAAACATGTTTTTATGACTAAGTGCATGACTTTCCCTATTCAAAACTTTTTCGGTCTAATATTTATAGGGGATTAACACTAATGGGTGTGCCAATCATTAATTTTGATTTTGGGTACATACATATATTTTATATGTTTCATGAACCTTGATTTGAGTTTTTAAGGCCCTTACACATTATGTCATGAGTTTATGTAGAGTTTTAAAAACATAATAAATATGGTGTTAAACAAAAATTATATCCACATTTAAGAGTAACATATTTGTTTCCCCTATATTTTAAATGATGTTTCTTATAGTAATGATTCATGCTTTCTATCATGGAAATTATTTAGTGTTATGAAAAGACTTAACAATATTGAATGTTTTAGCTTGTGCAAGCTCAAAAACCTACTTGATATTTTTGGATCACCTTGTAATTAATTGGATAATGGAATTTTTGAATTTCAAGAACAAACATGCATGAGATAAATTCTAGTTTTCTGTTATTTCAGTAAATTAGATTTCAATGTATGTTCCATAATATTCCTTTATTATTTCCATTTAATAAAGGTCATATGATTGTTAGCTTGGTTTTTAATCATCTATATGCCTATCTCACTTATAAGATATCTAAATTCAACTACTAAGACCAACTATGAATGAAATATTCAAGGTGGTATGGGACATCTTGAATATACAACCCGGTTTCTGTAAAGAATTATTTTATATGGCTCACATGAAATTAAAGACATATTAAGGGTGCTCCCTGATAGCGCTCCAATGCCTTGGGTAAATAAATAATCTCAATAGATTACAAGCTTCACGATACCCTAGTAAATAACCTCGGTAATTTTTCTTTATTGACACCTTGGGAATGGACCTTGGTGATATGTTCGTGAATGTCTAAATAAATGTTGAAGCCACATATTCAAGTCATGTTACAAGTTATTTTCAAGATGAGATGCCTATTCTTTCACTACTCTTTCCCTTATGTTTTTATCAAATTCATAATGATGTCACAAGTAAAAGTTTGGGGCATGATTTTTGTAAAATAGTAACAAACATATGATATTAATGTTTTTTTCCTTCACGCGCAACTCTGAATAAGTATTACTCTTAACTGTTTAATTTTTTCCTAAAAATTCATACGTCATACTTGTTTAGGATATCTTTTACTACCCCTTTTTGAAAATGTCCTAATTGATTCATGAATTCCGTGAAAATATTAGTTGATCACTTTACTGTTATGTTATATGTGTTATAGTTTTCTATAAGAGAATGTTCTTTGGATAAGTTTTTAAAAAATTCTTTCAAAAGTTTCATTGGTTTATTTTAAACCCCTTACTAGACATTCTTATGATAACCCTACATTTTAAATTTTAAATTTTCAGGTAACAGCTTTTATCAGATGAAACATTTCCGAAGTTACTGTTTTCCCAGAGACCGAACCGAACTCGATCCTCGGTATGGGACGTGATGTGTGTTTATCAGTGAAATTTTCTGTTTTAAAATGACACATCATGTTCAGAAGGCACCGACTCTTGGTCTTTTTGGGGTCGGTTCTTCACATTCTATATCAGAGGATTCAGTTTGGATAACTCTGGAAAGCCAAAACTGAATCAAAGAAAAATATAATTCAGAATTATTAAAAATGATTTTTCTTAATTTTCAGAATGAAAATGAAGGTACTAACCTTTTGTCTCTTCCTAATGTGTCCTTAGAGACCATAATTTACATAGCCATCCGTGATGGTTTTATAAACTATGCCTATAACCATATGTCATGCAAACATCTCTCTGATGTGTCCAACTCTCCACGAGTACTTCAACTATACTGAAGAGTGGGTCTGGATTACATCATTATGATGCAAGACCATTTTCCATCTTACACACAATGGGGGAAGTACTATGAGGTAATTTTTATATGCTTCACTACAGCGGAAGGCGTCATGTCCCTCACGGATTTCCAAGAGGCTGCTGTAGAGGGAGATCTCCACACAACATACATGTGTCAAGTCATCTCTTATGGCCATTTTTGTCAAATGATGGACTTTGGAAACCTTAAATACAAAGCCTCATGTTCTGTGTATAGACAAAAAGTACATAGAGATGTCTCACAGTTGTACACCCCACATGTCAGACTATGGAGACACCATAAGTCCTCCCATGACATCGAACCCGATTGCTCGGGTTGCATATAGTTTGGGGAGATAGAGTGTTTTGAGCTTGTCTTGGGAATACATGTGTTAGGGAACTAGGGAAATCATTAGCCCCATTTTACATTGTGCACCAGTAGTTATATAAATAAAAAATTTTGTTGTCTCTTCTTTCTTATGTATTTACATTGTTTATACATTTTGATGGATTTAAAGTGATTGAACTCTCATCTTAAACATTCAGATGGAAGGACAAACCCACATGTTATCTCTTCCTAATGAGATACTGGATATTATTACAATCAAAACCTCTGAAGATGAGTACCATCCCTTCACAAACCGATGAGGAACGTGCAATAATTTGTTTGAGGTGACAAACAGTCCAGGGATTCTCCGCACCTGTCAAGGGAATGCTCCCATCTACTACCACATAGGTTCAACACAATAGGTCAAGCGTATGTAGAGAGGAAAATACCACGATGGGCTCTTCCTCTGTTTCACCCTAGGCCGGAAAAACACGGCCAGAGTAAAATTTCAAGAGGGTGATTTAGAGGGAAACGTTTATGTGACCTACATGTACCAACTCCTCATTGTTAGCCTGTACGACAACGTCTATAACTTAGATGTTCTCGATTGATGCATAATTCAGAATGTTCTTCGTATGTTGGTCTATATGGACATTTCCAAACTTTGTACCATTCAAGACTCCCTTTGGAAGCCCAATTGTTCGGTGCATGAGTTCAACCCCTTATGCCCTAAGATTATCTAGATCATAGAACTAGAGGAGTTGGGAATCAATTTGGGTGTTCCGCTGAACGCACCTGAGGATCCTCTACGATGGGGGATATGGTAGGAACAACTGAGAGCATCCTCATAGAATGTTTATATGAAAGGAATTGCAGGGACCCAATTCATTGATGGGGGGAGTAATGTAACACCCTGAATTTTGGGAAACATATAATGATGATATTATGCATTTACTTTTGTGAAATCCCTTTAAACAGAACAAATATTTAAAGGATAAACATAAGGCTCTTTGTTTAAATAAGAACACCGTAGTGTCTATAATACACCGAGATCTAAAGAATAATCATGATAACCAAATATAACTATTAGAAACCCGATTAGAACTACTGGAAGACCCCCAATCACCACAACGAGTCCCAGTAATTAAAGGAGATACATCGAGTCAACTAAACCAAAAAACATCACCACTGTGATCATAAAAACCATGCTGAGCATCAGCGGAATTGGAAGCACTATCTTCTTCTTTTTTAGTTTTAGGACACTGTAAGGTTGGTTTTATAGGACACTTCTTTCGACCATTTCTCTAGTGACCGTTGCAAGCTAATAGTTACAAAAAAATAGTCATCGGACCTTGTTAGGATAAGTGAACTTATTTAAATAATATTTATTTTCCGAATAATTGAGTTATGAGTAAGATTATTATTAAACCATCATTTTGGAACTCTAAAAGGATATGGTGTAAAACATCATTTTAGCCTTAAGTGATTTTGAAAAGAATTAAGGAATTTGAAACAATTTGTGAATTTTTCAAATACAGTGTAATGATTTTCATTTCTTAAATAATGTTATAAACTATGTTTATGTTTTTCAAATTAAGTTATGTTTTGATTGAACTATGTTTTTGTGGATACTAATATATAAATTATAAAGTAGGATTATTAAAATTTCCTTTTCGTAACATTTTTAGTATAAATGGGGTTTAGTATAATAAATATTAGAAATACTTCTAACTAAAACATGTTTAATTTGTATTAATTAATATTTAAGAATATAAATGTCTATGTAGTTTTAATAATTGTATTTTTTCCTCTTCTTAAAACTTTTTTAGTGTAGTTTTTTCAAAAACAAATAGCCCACTAGGGACAGCCCTTTTTGGATAGGGCCGAGGGAGGAAACTCACACGAAGTGACTGCGCATCACCCTCATCCCCAAGACAAGGCTGGCCGGAGCTCGGGCAGAGTTTCCTCAAAGGGTGCTCAGGAGCGAGCAAGAGCGCATAGGTGCACCAGTGTGGGTGTGAGGACGCAGCAGGGTCTGGGTAGGCCAAGTCCTGTGGGCGGGAGCCCATGTATAGGGCCCCGTTCTTTGGTGTTGTGTGATTTCTGAGCACTCGTTGGGAAGCCCGAGATTATAAGGGAGGTGAAAACCGCTCTCTGTTTTGATGTGGGAAGTAGTTTTTCGGGTGAAACACGATCTGGACCGTTGGATCGCATTGCGCGTGATTTGGTCTGATGTTTCCGATCCCACCATCGACCCTCACCGACCGCATCTCTCTCCGCAGTTTTAGTCAATCGTTCGATCTGGTACAACATAATCATGTCCGTTTGAGGTTTTTAAATTGTTGCATCGAACTTAGACCATCCGATGAAACTTAGATCTTATCTAATCTGCTCAATTATTTTAAAACAGCTGATGCATCTTATCCCTTGGATCGACGTTGGGATCGATCTAGACCATCCATTTTTTCCTGGCATTTCCCCCAGCCGCATCATTTTCTTCCTCCATGCATGGGTTACACCAGTAAGTCTACCCTATGGAACACCCCTCGTTTTCTCCATCCCTAACAGCCGAGGACCCCCGTATCTCCTCATTTTCTTCATGCACGACACCCCTCATTGAATGTAATGCAAGTGGGTAAGTTTTTGCATGGAAGGTGGTGTGTGATATTTTTTATATCAATAACCGAGACCTCTCGGTTATTCTCTCCCACTCAAGTCTCTAGTGAGCCTGACCAACCCTCCCTGAAGTCCTCCTTTCCCTATTTTTTAAAGTAAGGGTTTTTAGTTTTGCCTTGTTTTGCTTCTTTGAAAATATATACACTTATATATTCGGAAAAATATATTTATTTTAACCTTACGGTTTAGTCCAAACGTTCTTAAATGTTGAACCAAGGCCTTCGGGTTCTCTTGCATTCAAATAGCTTAAAGAATGTAAGGATTATACCTGGCCTCATTTTGTTGTTTTGAAAATACATATATACTTTTGTATGTATGTATATACATCAGTTATATGCAAGAATGGGCTTGACCATTCTACATCGGTTATATGTATGAAGTTTGTGTATAATTGTTCATGCACTGCACATATTCACATACACTTAATTTAATATTTAAATAATAAATAAATAATGAAAATGATATATATATGATCAGGTTTTTAGAAAATTATTTTTCTGTAGGTTTTCATAAATGAATTTTTATGAGTAAGGGTATGACCTTCCATATTCAAAATGTTGTTGAACTAATATTCATATGGGATTAACACACATGGGTGTGCCAATATTTCAGTTTGAGTTCGGGTACATACATATATTTTATATGTTTTGTGAACCTTGATTTCAGTTGTTAAGGTCCTTACACATTATGACTCGAGTTTAGTTGGAGTATTAAAAACATTAGAAATAGGGTGTTAAAAAACATATATCCACATTTACGAGTAACTTATTTTTTTCCCTATGTTTTAAATGATGTTGCTTATGGTGAAGATTCATTCTTTCTATCATGGAAATTATTCAGTATCATGCAAAGGCTTAATAATATTGAATGTTTTAGCATGTGCAAGCTCAAAACACTACTTGAGATTTTGGGTTCACATTGTAATCAATTAGATGATAAAATTTTAGAATTTCAAGAACAAACGTGGATGTGATAAATTCTAGTTCTCTGTTCTTTCAGTACCTTATATTTCAATGTTTGTTCTATAATCCTCATTTCTTCTTTCCTTTTAATAATGGTCATATGATTGTTAGCTTGGTTTTTAATCATTTAGATTACTTTCTCACTTATATGATATGTAAATTCAACTACTATGACCAACTATGAATGAACTATTGAAGGTGGTATGGGAAATCATGAATACACAACCCCGTTTAAGTAAAGTTTTTATTTATGTGGCTCACATGAAAGTAAAGACATATTAAGGGTGCGCCCTGATAGCGCTCCAATGCATTGGGTAAAGAATTAATCTCTAGAGATGACAAGCTTCACGATACCTAGCTGAATAACATTGGTAATTTTTTTTATTGACACCTTGGGGACGAACCACAGGGATATGTTCATGAATTTATAAATGAAATGTTGAAGCCACATATTCAAGTATTGTTACATGTTCTTTTCAAGATGATATGCCTATTCTTTCACTACTCTTGCCCTTATGTTTTTATCAAGTTCTTATTGATGTCACAAGTAAATGTTTGGGGCATGATTCATGTAAAATAGTAACCATCGTATGAAATTAAAGTATTTTTTATTCACACGCAACTTTGATTAAGTATTACTCTTAACGGTTTAATTTTTTAATAAACATTCATATATCATACTTGTTCAGGATATCTTTTACTACCCCTTTTTTGAAAATGTTTTAATTGATTCATGTATTCCTTGAAAATATTAGTTGATCACTTTTATGTTATGTTACATGTGAGATAGTTTTCTATAATATATTGTTCTTTGGATAAGTTTTTAAAAAAGGATTTCAAAAGTTTCATTGGATTATTTTAAACTCGTTACGGGGCATTCTTATTCTAACCATACGTTTTGAATTTTAAATTTTTATGTAATATCTTTTATTAGATGAAACATTTCTGATGTTACCGGTTTCCCAGAGCCTGAACCGTACTCAATCCTCTGTATGGGATGTGATGTGTGTATATTAGTGCATATTATTGTTTTAAAATGACACATCATGTTCAGAAGGCACTGAATCATGGTTTTTCTATGGTTGGGTCTTCACATAATGCATGGAATTAAAATCATTTAATTTACAATATTGAGTGAATAAAGTTCAAAAATCTTCACCTTGTAGATGAAATCTATTAACATACACACCTGAGGTCCCTACATCACCTTTAACACCCAAGATTTTATAGTATGTCACTTCTTAAATTAATTAATTTTCTTTGATAGATTATGTTTTATTCAATACCAAAATTTGTTTAGGCTACAATGATCAATGAGTTGGCTTGCATTACATTCAAGACTGAGTTTTACCAAACAATAACATATTATTAAGATATTATTATTTAATATAATTATATATAACCTAAACATTTTGTTAGTGGTTATGAATAATATTAACTAATTTATGAAAAAAGATGGCTGAATTCATTGGTTCTAAATTAAATAAAAATGAATATAGTAACCAACAGAATATATACGAAATGTTTTTTTAAAGAACTATTTTTATGCTCACAAAGTCATTTTATTCTAATTAATTAAATTATTTTCTATTATAGATTAAAATTAATGAAATATATATTGTATATATTAAATAAAATATTTTTGATATTCATATAATATAATTGAGAGGTATATTATAATAACAAACCCAATGTTACACATAAAACCTATTTTTTTAAAAAATAGTTTTATCATCTTTTAACGGAGAACCTATTTTAAATCCCATTTTTGACAATTTTATGAATTCTATTTGAAAAAATAAACTTCATCCTTTAAATTTAAATATAAAATTTTACTTTTATTAAATTTTTGGTATTTTTCTGAGATGTTTAATGTTTTGATGAATAGTGAAAAATATTAAATTTTAATTAAAAACAACATTTTTTCATGAAAAGAATTTAACGTGTTAAATTATATTATTTAATGTTTTTAAAGTATAAATAAATTATTTTTATCATTTAATACAATTTCAGTTATTTTATTCAATTTGACAATGAATTTAGATATAAAAATGTTTCAATCTTATGTAGGTTTAAACTTTAAGAACTTGTTTTCTCACGCCATAAACAAAATTAATTTTCAATTAATTACTACAAATTATATGTTTTGAATTATGAAAAATGGATTCTATATTTGGAATTAGTGGGTCCAAATTATGTAAATAGATTTCTTTTATTTTTGGTCATATGAATAGTATAATTTAGTAACATTTTAATTAATACAGTTAAGGGTAAATTAGGTAATTATGGATATAAATGATATTATAAAATTACCCCAACATTTTTCCTAATTTAATTTAATGAGTTTTTTTCTACCAAAAGCAACATTATGCCGAAATTATACTTTTTTTATGCCACTTGGATGAGAATAAGACATTTATTATATTTTATTTAAATATAAGTTAAAAATGTCGTACTCATGTTTTTAATAAGTAATACATTTTTAATACATGGTTATGGAAAAGATAAATTAGACTATACATATTCATTTGAAAGATAATAAATTTATCTTAATCAGGATATTTTATTTAAAAAATTTAGAGAAGAAATATTTTAATTAAATGATATCATAATAATGATGTTGTAATTGACTAAATAATGGAAATAAAAAATAAATTATATTAAAAACAGTAAAATAAATAAAATTTGACATAATTAATGACATCCATGGATTTTATAGATAATTTAGAAATTTTATTGATATATTATAAGTTTTGGTTCGATGTTATCATTAAGTTCAGATATTTTTTAAAAAGACACATATTGAATAGTATCGAAAATGAAAAAAAAATTGATATTTTAAAATAAATAATATTTTATTAAATGATATAAAATTCATAAAAGAAATAAATTCGTCCAAATAACTACAATAAGGTTAAATATGTCATCAATGATCAATTTGGGGTTTGTTTATCAATTTATAGTAACTATATTATCCTTAAAGAGTAACAAAAAGTTGTCATGGTAAGAGTTAAAAGGTTTAACTAAGGGATAAAGACAAATGATAATGTTGACATTGTGACCTAAACATGTCTAAAAATTAGTTTTTGAGATGATTTAGACCCATACTCATCTTAGGTTTTATAAAACTCGCTTTTAAGACATTTTTAATTAAACAATAATATATATTAATTTAATATTTTAGGATTTTCCTAAAATGCCCCACCTAAATTATAAAAGGGATCCTTCTTCCTCTCTTCGTTACACCAATTTTAACCTTATAGATCGACCAAACCCTTCAAATTTATCTTATTAACTTCTATATACACATATTATAGGTTCTGGTCTTCTCAAAAAACTAACCCTAGCATATCTAAGAGGAGATCTGTAGAGACCCAACCCCAGAAGGCCCAATGATGGTGTCTACTACTATTGCATTGACATGATTACAAGGAATTAAAACCCAAATGACTGAGAGTTTAGTTTTCTTGATAAAATAGATATATACATGAGAAAATAATAAACTAATTACTACATATTTTTGTTCTTCTTTCTAAATAAATATCTTTGAAGATAACTATAATCTAGTTAGTAAATCATATCATATCTTTCATAGTATGTTTCTTGGATTCCTAGGTAAATAAATATAATAAGGGTGAGATAAAATGATCAGTATGGTATAAATAAAGTATAATAAATAACGAATCAATGAGAATAATAATTTTGAAATGGTGAATAACTGAATTCACCTGCCATAAAATCAACAAACTGAGAAATAGGTGCATAAACAACCTGACAAGGTAATAAATGAAAACACGTGACATTTAAATAACTAGATAAGAAAAAATAAATATGGTAAGGTAAGAAACTAAAAAATACTATCTAAATAATTGAAAATGAAATGTATCCATATATATGTTGAAAAAATCTCCTAGATGAATAATAAATGAAACTAAATTTGGTAAATTCTTTTTTAATGGACATCTTGTCTAAGGAACATGAAAACTTATATCGTCAAGACCTTTCAAATAACGATTTGAAATATTGTGATTTGCACAAATATTTTGTCTCATGAGAACCTATCGATGTGTTTAGGATCTATATAATGTTTAGTCTCCTCCCATCAATTATTTTCCAAATTATTCCTCAAATTGAATAATCAAAATAAATAATATGCCTTATCAAATATCCGTATTAAATAAAGAAGAATTTTTTTTATATTTTCTGAATAAATAAAATAAATATTGAAGTAGACATCATATGTAAAATGGTATCTAGTTTAGGAAATAGTATCTTTAATGATGAATGAAATGATAATTTGGGGTAAATTAAATGTTCAATGATCAAAGGAGATTGAATATTTCAAGGGGAATAACAAATAATTCATGGAAGAGAATGTAAATACTATCCTTATAAAAACAATAATAGTCTATTCAAAAGAAGAATATAGATGATATTAATACAAAAAAATTCTTAAGTGGACTAAAAATAAATGGTTCACTACTACAAAATAGGCCTTTAAATGTGCTATAATAGCCCTTTATCAATTATAATAAAACACTGAAAATATGAGCGTGGTTAAAAGTTCCAAACATTATCAGTGCTAAAAAATAAATGTTAAAATCCCCCTTTAACAATGATAAAAAAACATTGTTAAAAGGGTCCTTTAACAACACATTTTTATTGAAGTTAAAGGGGGCCTTTAATAACATTTTTTTAGTGATGATAAAGGCAACATTGTTAAAGGGGGTAAAATTATATTTTTTTGGACACCTATGAGCTTGACCCCAATTATCAGTGCTTCCACGAACCCTTTAATAGCGCTTCACCCCCCTTTATTATTTATTTTCAACCTGCCTCCTTTTATCATCACTTTGTGAATTTTTATCCTTATGCGCATCTTTATGGATTCAAACCCTACACCTCTCCTTCGAAGATGGAACATCTTTACCACTACACTATGTTGTTTTGATGTCTATTTAATGATATTTCTATATATATATATATTTACATATATTAATAAAATTATTTTAAAATACATTTATACAATATATATATGTGTGTGTGTGACATATATATACTTATATTTAATCAAATATATTATATATTATATTCATTTATATATAATATAATAGAATATAAATATATATCACATGAATAATACACACATATGTATATGTATATATTATTTAAAAATGGATATATATTATTTTAAATACATCTTTAGAATATGTATTTATTTACATATATTAGAGTATACATTTTTACAAAAATATGTTGATATATGTATTTATATGAGTGATTTATTATAAGTAAACATAAGAAACATGAATATATTTAATTATATATAACATTAAATTATGAAAAATGATATAATTTCAAAACCATATTATCAATATAAATTTAACACCTAGGAATAAAATTCTTCACCACCAAAAAAGGCAATAAGACCCCCTTAAAATAGGATGAAAATCCATTGAATGTCAAAAAATGAGGGTACCCGGACTAAGAATCTATTTTTTAGATCTTATGAGATTATCTGGCCTTTAAACATGTGATTGAGGATTACCATTATAACTAAGGGTGTAGATCTCATCAAAAAAAATTATTTGATATGTGGTAGACCATATATGGACACCCATATCAAAATTTATCACTGTTTGAAGTTTGAGTTACGTTTTCAACTTATTTTAGATATTTTATTATTTTTTTGATTTTCTGCCTTCAAATTGATATTAAATGACTATTAATAAAAAATAATAAGAAAATTATTTATTAAAAATATTTTTTTATGTATTTTGTAATCCATTTTCATAGAATATCTTATATATTAAGTGTAAAATTCTATTTACCTTATCTAAAAAAACTTTTAAAAATTAAATATTATATTTATATCAATATAAATATATTTAGAAATTAATATATTATTCTTAATGAAATTTTTTAAGTATACCTTTATTAGTGCTACTAAAAAAGCATTGAAAAAGAGGGATCTTTATCAGCACTTCTAAAAAAGCGCTGATAAGGACCCCCCTTTAACAATGGTTTTTTACAAGTTTTGTTAAAAGATCTCATTTATCAGTGCTTTTTTAAAAGTGCTAATAAAAATCACCCTTTAACATTGTTTTTTATGATTATTAATTACCTCCTTTAATATTTTTTTATCACTGAAAAAGGGGGTCCTTAACATCATTTATAGATAGTGTTGTTAAAGCCCTAGTATTGGATAAAACTAGTTTTGTAGTAGTTTCTATTGATGCTGATGAATAGAAATACTATACAATGATCTTTAAAAACAATTGGGGAAAATATCCTATGATTTTAAAAACCTTTTGGAAAAAATTTTCTATCAAAATCACTTTTGAAAAAAAAATCATTATAAATTAACCTTTTTGACATTAAAGGGAAGCTTCAATGAAATGACGATAGGTAAATCTGTACTTGTCGTGCGAGGAAAAAGAGAATTTTATTTGCATGGTGAAAGGTTATAATAATACATTGTTTGAAAATAGAAAAGAATACTCCTTTAAAAACAATGGTAAAAGTCAAAAAGGATAAAAATCTCTTTGCCAAATCCTTTTAAATATATTTTTGAAAACATTTTATTAAAACATGATTTTTAAAAGAAAACAGGTTCTCTAACTAAAGATATAAATAATGTTTGGTTTTATTTAAAAACATCTAAAACATTTTCAGTACTAAAGAGTGTAAAAATTATACTAATACATGAAAATAGTCATGAATAACTAGATAATAATTAAATGTTTTGTTGAAAAGTTTTTATAAAATTTCCTCTAATGGAAGTTCCATTGAAATATCATTAGTACTATTCTTGAGGAAAATATTCATTAAACATCTCATGGTGTCCCATACAAATTTGAGAATTTTTAAATAATAAGCCTCGTGAAGGAACAATATTGAATGGAATTTTAAAATATAATGAAGAAAAAATAATTCATGATATTATATATCAAAATTGGTAGTATATACACCACACAAAATAATCATATTTCAAATATTACATTTATCTCACAGATGTAAAAAGTGAGATGAGAATCCATTATTTTTAGTTTCCTTTTGGGTGAACATCCTTTCACTTCTTGTATAATAAACTTATTTTAATATTTTAATTTATTGAGAAACATTCTCAAGTTTATAATTAATTTTATTTCACTTTATACTATGTTTTATACAACTACTTGAAAAATTCTGTTTACGTTGGGTGTTTAGAACAAATTCGGATTATGTGTCAAAAACAACATTGGTTGGTCAACTATTGTTAAAGGGGTCATTATATAACATCTCAAAAATAATAATCATTAAATAATTATCATATATTTTCATTAATTATGCATTGAAAATAAATCATTAAATATGGTTATGAAAAACGAACCAACATTACAATCATGGAGATGGTAGGTTGTACGTACGCAGGAGTAATGCTCTTATTTTTCAATGATTGTTATGGAGAGAAGGTAAGTAACACCATATCGTTCAAAAATGATCATTATATCATAAATAAAATATTATTAAATCATATATACTTTTATATAGAATTATTGTGATGTAAACTGAATCACATCGTGTTGAGGAGACGGTAGTCCACATGTCCATGAACAACGTTATCACATTTTAAGTGTGTAAAAGGGTAACAAAAGAAATTGATATATATATATAGTATATATACAGAAAGGTAATTATTTCATTAATATAATATAATGTTATTTTATGTCACATATTTTTAATTATAATCATCATTTATACATTCCATGGATCGTGTGAACAAATCACATCACTTTGAGGGGGCAGTAATCCACACTTCCTCAAACAAAATTATCATATTAAAAAAATAGAAAGTATTAAATTTATGTGTTATAAAAAAATTAAATAAGTATAAAAAAATAATAAATATCATATATATCATATATAAACAGAGTTTCCATCATAATTTCCAAACATGAAAGTCGGTAATGGAAAATGAACAATCACCAATTCGTGAGGTAGTAGTTTGTCATAATCAGAAAAAATATGTTTGTTACCCATTAGATGGATGTGTGTGTAAGTGTAGGTATACAACTTAAGCTAACAAAATAATAATATTTTAAGGATAATATTTTTGATATATTATAATATAATAAGAATATATGAGGGGTTGGAGAATGGAAATAAAACTAGAAATCTTGAGAGAAGACATTACCTCTTAATCGGGTAACTACATTTGGTTTCTACAAAAAGGATTCCTTGGAAGGATTTATACTAAAATGGAGGCTTAAAGTTCTAGTGTAGGGATTTTGGGAAGCTATATGGGAAGATATTTTTCAAATCTAAGTGGTTCGAGATGTGTCAAGAATGGGGAGAGGTGGCAGCCTTTTATAAGGGAGGAAAAGGACTCACTTGGTCTTTTGAAATCAAGTCAGGTGTACACATGTTTTAAACAAAAACATGTCATAAAACACAATCAAAACTTAATAATGGAAGGTTAATTTCCTAATTATGTCCATTAAATGGGTTTTGGAGAAGTTTATAGATAATTTGGACCCTTTAAGTTAAAAGATTATCCTTTATTAAGCTTAATTGTACCTTAATAATTGTAATTAATTTAAATTACATTCACTAATATTTTTATAAAACAAAAATTTGGTCTTATTAGAAATTAGAAATTATATTTATTCCAAATAAGGAATCCCTTTTTTCAAATTCAATTCACTAAAGTGGTATAAATTAATTTAAATTTAATCCCGAAGATGGGACGATAATGCTTGTTTTTAAGGTAAAAAGGTATGAAAGTTTGCAATTTTTTATAATCAATTTAAAATTAAAATTTATTCCAATGACATAAATTTTATAAATTTATAAAAATATTATCTAATTAAACATTAAAACCAATTTAAAATATAATTTAACATTATAAATAAATTTGATAAAAAAGAAGTTTTGAACTAAAATTCAGTATTTTTAACTATTCATTAAATATGAAAGGTTTCAAAAAAAAAATATCAAAAATTCAAACTAAAATAATTATTATATTTATATTTTCAAGATGAAGTTTATTTTTACTTATTAAATTTATTAAATTTTCAAAATTCTATTTTAATATGGGTTCTCTAATAAAAGGTGGTAAAATTGCATTTATAAAAATATAGGTTTTATTTGTAAAATAGGGGTTATTCTTATCTTATGCATATCAAACATAATGGATTAATATAAAAATTATTTTATTTAATATATAACATATATATTTCATTAAAATAATTCACTAATTTTAATTAACTATGTTTATTATGACAAAACTCCTTTGGATGTATATAAATAATAATATTTCTTTTTTATACCCAATTGGTTCTTATTTTCTTTTATCATTAGTTGGTAACCAATGAATTCATTTTATATTTATATAAACCATAAATTTTCTTATGTTTGTTAATACTATTTATAACATGTAGACACCGAAAAAATGTCTGTAACTCTTGGAGGGAGTTTTGAACTGACTAAGAATACTCATATTCAAACTCAGAGGTCCAGTTAGGAGGGCCTGGAAGTGGTGTGTGAAATTAAGGAGGACTAGAATGAAAAAATGGTGTTTGCGTGAAGGACCCCCCAGGTTTCGTGAAAAAGAACCAGCGTGGTGTGCAAATTTGCACGCCCGGTTCTCTACGGTGAGGCTTTGCGTGCCAACGGGTCTTGGCACTGAAGATTTTGCGGGCCACCTGGATTCCGCACTAGCGAATGCCTATAAATAGAAGGCGACCCCAACCGTTTCGAGGTTGAGGAATTCGGACTAGCTCACGTGTGCTCAATTCGGACTCCCACGCGCGCAATATGACTTCCAGGTAATTCTCTTTTGCACGCATGCTTGCCCCGCGGTTCACCTTTTCGCGCAACCCCACCGGTTTATGTGAATTTTCCAAACTCTTACAGGTTCTTCCTTTTCCGGGAAATCCTTTCCCCTTGTGCGCAATCACCTCCAATTGTGCGCAATCCCTTCTGAATTACGTGAAATCCCTCTGTTAGGTTTCTCCATGGCTTAGGGATCGGTCATTGCCCCCACGTGCGATCCAAGCCCTTTGCACGCAATCCCCTATATGTGAGCTATCCTTCTGCCCCAATTGCGCGCCAACCTGGTATTTTTCATGAAAACCTTCTATTTGTGCGCAAAACCCAGGACCCCGCACCTTGACACCCTTGGGTGCCTCCCTGCGCCGGGGCCCAATGTCTTCCATGCCGGGCATGCACGCCATGCATTTTTTTCCCGTACGGACCTCCAGGCTGGTACGAATAAACCTCAAGGTCCCTTGGGTGGTGTTTCCTATTGTGTTACATTACCTCATGCTTCTTCACATATGCATGGTAAAAGTTATTGCTTCTCCACACAGCCAGGCTAACGTGGACCCCTCGATGGTTCACCTTGCGACCCGCCTTCATTTTTTCCTTGTCGATGCCTTCCTTCCAACAAGGGGTAGAGGGCATTGAGAATGTAAGCCCTAGTGGTGTGGAGTGAACCCACCTCATCCGAGATGCAGGATGTTAAACTGGTATGTTCCTCGTCCTCCACACATGACGTTCAACTGTGGTCCGACCCTGTGCCTCGCACGCAGGGTCCCCCCGGCTCAGACATTCTTTACATCGCTCGTCTCCATTGGAATGAAGTCTTTCTCTCATGGAATGAGATCCTCTTTTTGGAGTGGCGTTTGTCCATGGGGGAAGGGCTGCCTGAGAGCGTAGGCCCCTGGCGTCTCTTGCGGAAGGTTTCACCCATGCACCACCGTACTTCCCCACTGCCAAGGCCACTGGAGTCCCTCTACCACTGTGCCATGTCGCACCACGGTCCTCCATCTTGGAGTATGCCCCGACACTAAGGTCTTCTTACCACGCGTATGCCTCGGTTTCCTCTTTGGGCCGCTCAACGCGTAATCCCCTCTCCGCTTCTCACAGACACACCCTCCGCGACATGATCGTCGGGTCCATGTTGCCTCTCGTTTCTCACACAGATCATGACTCACATGGGATTAGAGTGAGCATAGACCATGACATCCTTTCATTGGCCGCCTCAGAGCATAATCCCCATTTCAGCGAACTAAAGGTACTTTGATCCATGATAACCGACGGTACGTGGGAAGCCTCCACAAGGTTCAATCCCACCACCCAGTCGTTCTGACTTCTTCACATCAGTTCGCCAAACACTTTGGGCAGCCTCAGAGCATAATCCCCAAATATCTCGTCCTGCACAACATTAAAATTTATCCCCTCATTTTTCATGATGTTAAATTGTATGCTCTTCCCACATGATGTTAAACTGTATGCCATGAACTACGGGGACTTTGATCCGTGCTAACGCAAGCTATGTAGGATGCCTCTACGAGGTTCAAGACCATCACCCTATTGTTCCGACCCCTCTGTGTCAGTTCACCAGCACCATTATTGGCCGCCTCAGAGCATAAGCCTCATATTCCCCAACATGGGCTGCCTCAGAGTGTAAGCCCCATATCCAACACCCACATCTCACCCTGACCTCTCCCCCGAGACCATGTGCCTCGATAAGCTCATGCCATAGCTCGGAGGTCTTAATCCCTCCAGGCTCCAATCCATGCATTCATTCTCACAGGTCACCTCTTCAGGTGTCCCACCATATCACCGAACTACGCTGACTTTGATTCCCTGCCATGGGGATACCTAGGAATCCTCCATGAGGATCGTGTCCCTCTGCACTCCATTACCCATCCTGATCCTTACCTGGGCCACCACATCCTTGTGGGATCACGCCACCTCATTCCACTCCATAGTATCCGGGAAGCCGCCCACATTCTGGCCCCAATATCGGTGTTCCCCCTAGGGGGTCCTTCAATCAGATACACTCTCAGTGTTCCGATCAGTCCGATCAATCTCTGCAGGAAGTTTGACTCGCGGAATACCACTTGTTAAACATGGGAAGCTGAGGAAAACCCCGGATGGAAAACAATTCCCCACGTTCGATGTGGGATGCCTCAGGCTTCTGTGCCCTCGAGAATCCCAATAATAAGGGATATAAGATAGACATTCCAATCCCCTGGTGTCAAGACATTCCAACGACACCCCAGCGTGACCATTCTCCTCACTGAATGTTGCTGCCCCGACCAGACCCCTTGGAGTGTCTCGAAAGAATTTGCGTAATTAACTAGCATCAATGAATATATGGAATCTGGAACGATATTCACAAACACTTCTTAAATCTTTAAGGGAGACCCGGACATGGTGATGAGCTCTGAGGAGGAATCCACAAATGGAAGAACTGACATCCCATCATTCTGGTTTCGATGAAGGAGCAGTCATCCCAGAACAAGGAACAGATGTCGCCTGCCTTTGGAAAGGGGTAATGCGGGGCAACCAGCCACGCGTCATCCCCAGTGTGATGGATGTGCGTGCGCGCCCTAGTGTAAAAGTGTCAGAAACAGAAAATGGTGAACCCGACATAAAGTCTCTTCTCCTCATTATGGAGATAGGTAGCATTCGGGGTGTCAGAAGATTAGAATGTCACCAGTCCTGGGCAACTATCACCAGGACATGAAACCTACTAGGGGTTGAGATTGTCAGGATGTTGAGTACTTCATTCTGTGACGTCGTTAGCGTGGATCCCTCTTACTGACCACAGAAGACGGAATGATGATAGGCTATTGGTTGTCGATTTCTTTTTATATTAGTGCTAAGGGGTTCATCTCCCTGCTTCCAGGAATCATATCACCACATCCATAGCTCGATCGCCATCTTCCCACCGGCGCAGGGGTATGGGCCGTACCGATGCGGCCACCCCACACGGTCCCGCATTTTCCACATCTAAAACGGCTCCGACTTCCGCGACTACCAGGCGCTCACGCCCCCTGTCCCCGTCAGAAAACATCCAACGAAGGGTGATCAACGTCCTGGTTCGTAGGTATGAGGAGGAAGGGATCATTCCTACAAGGGGCATGGCCTATTTGGATCTAGAGGCAAATGCACCTCACCGTCATTGCCGCCCCTGAGGGCCGCACATGGAGCCATCACTCCCCACTCTGACGTTCAACTGATTTAGGTGTCTATCCCCAGAACTCCTCGAAACCTCCCTTCCCTACGCTGATGAGGTGGGGGATGTCCGGGTTCGCCCAACCGGAGACCCGTTTCAAGGGTACACGACAAGGGCCCCCGGCAGGCTGCGTCGACGCCGCCACCCGACTCCCCGAGCCGAGGAGCAGGCAATCTATGTGCCCACTCCACTGGCTCCAACCCACCTGACCCAACGCCAGCGTCGGGCGCGAGCGGAAGAAAATGGTTTCCCTGGGGCACCAATATCAGCAACCATTGTGGCCCGAGCCACTACTAACCCCTATTATCAGACCCCCGCACACATTGAGCAAGGGACGTTACATGGCTGACCCGGATCGAGGCCCTGACCGCCCCACATGTAGGTTGGGCCGACTCTCTCAGTCCCAGGCATAGGCAATGGCCCCCACGGACCAATTTGAAGTAGTACAATCTACCATGAAGGCCTACTCCATGGCGCTGACCTGGAAAGAAGAAGGCTTCGTCGTGACAGCTACAGTACGGGTATGGATTTTTTCAGTGCTCACTACACTAGGTACGGGGTTACTCCCCCTGCCACTGGCCGTGAGCATGGAGCCATTGTGTGTTTGTCTGCTCACCCACATAGAGATCCTCCCCATATCCCTTTCGACATCTGTCCCGGTGCTTCCCATACCCCAGCCTTCAGGCCCCTCTATCCAGGCACTACTACAGCTAGAGGAACCCATTATGGAGATCAGCCTTGCCCTGAGGAGCGACCCAGGGGAAAGAAGGCAGGACGTCGTCACAACAAGAGGAATGTCAGGGAAGTCTGGATGGAAATCAAACTGGTCTATTTTTTGGACTCTAAGGCGGAGTACAATTCAGCGACAGAGCCCTCCCCCCAGTCCTGTAAGTTAATTGACGGGATGGGGACGTTGTGCGTCAGCCTCATACTCCCCAAATATGAGATCTATATGATTCCTGCTTCCCTTCAGAGGTATATCCAGTAGGACGAGGACCTGGCGTACCCCCAGGGATCAAGCTTGCGGTTACCACTGGCCTCTCCGGAAGCACCTTCCACCTTGGTCAGAGAGGGGGGAGAACTTTTCTGGGGATATACGGAAGAGTCATGACATGAAAATCCCTCGGAAAGCGCAGAAACTATGAAAGGAGGCCCATTTTCCAGCCCATACAATCGTGACGTGGAAGTCGGGACCCTGAAACCCTTGGAGGATGACTTAGGATTCGGCCACCAATCGGCCTACTCGCAGTGTTCTTTGCTAGCTAGCCCACTGGCCCAGCGGCCTGCCTCAACACCACTGCCTGTCCCCCAGACATTCTCGGTTAACGAGCAGGGGAAGCATGGTCCGGATCCCAAACCAGAGTCGTGGAGCTTGTAGACTGTTGTCATAGCAGGCCACTTCCCCGAGAAGTTTTGGCCGGTCACAGGATCAGATTTTGATATACCAGAATCGCTCACCCTAGGAGAGTTTGAATGTTTTTGCCTAACTCTCTGGGTGAGTCACTCTCGTCTTCACCACTAGCGAGAACCATATCTTGGGAGTCAGGTGCATCTCGAGGATATCAGTGAGCAATGATGTCGGGTCGACCTGGCCGCACTCCCCGCGGTTCGGCACCCCGAATCACTTGGCCACCACAGGGCCCACCAACAACAATGTGTCCATATTTTTCAAGTAATCATCATTGTTATCAAGGAGGCCGCCCCCCATGCACACATCCATGGATGGGGGTAGTACGCTGCCCTTATTCTCTGTGTGATTCGCCTACAGCCTGACTCACAGGGAGACCCTGAGGGAATTCCCCCAACGGTAGTGACAATCAACATGGCCAACCTTTCGAGTGAAGGAAATATTGTGGAACTTCTCGATGGAGACTCAACCCCTAAGGAAAAGCGGCTACAGGACCCCTATGTAAGGATTACTTGCCAACAGAGGAAACTCCTGGGTCTCCCCATACCCACCGAGGCGTTAACACTGAGCCGAAACATCGGCAAGGGTAAAGAGCATGTCATCGTTGTCAAGCTCACCAACCCATCTGCTGTAGTACATAAGGTAGAGGAAGATACCGAGAAGGCCATGCTACGCCAACAGCTTGCTAAGAAAAGGAGGCTGGTTGATGAGCTTCAGGCTGAGCGCATTGCAGAGCGGTGGCCTGACTACGACGATCCTAGGTCGGGACAGTAGGGGAAAGAGTAACTACCCCTCGACGAGATTCCCCCAGGCAACCGCGACCATGCCGTGTTCGCCGACAGAGGAGAGGCTGGAGCTCATGGAAAAAGTGGACGATACGTTTCGCTGAACCCTCCTGAGCGGCGTGATCACATAAGTTGACCCGCTCGGTTCCCTCCCGCTACCCTAAGAGTCGATCCGCCAACCTCCCTGCAAGCTGCAGAGCTTGACTACCGGATTGAAGAGCCCAGCAATGCGCTTGTGGTTAGGGATCCCCGTCAGGATGGGAACCCGCATCCAGATGATCTAATGAAATCACTCATCAACCGCTTAGATTCTATGGAAACTCGGCAGGTGGAAATCCCACCAGATGGTAAGCCATACCCAGCGTGGGTGGATAATATGTCGGCCCCGCCGGGACTTGGGAACCCCACATTATCCCCCTTTAACGGGACTGGGGACCCACCATAGCACTTGGCCCACTTCAACTCGAGGTGTGGGCCTATGATAGGAACTCCGACATAGCTGGAGGCCGCCATGCTCTGTTGCTTCGTTCAGACACTAGAAGGACCAGCATTTTTCTGGTACAGCCAGCTCCATGTTGGATATATGACTAGATGGGAGGACCTTCGCAAGAAATTCCTCAACCAATTCAGTTTTGAAACCTATAAGAAGAACATTGCAGACCTCTTCAGTTGCAATCAAAGGCCCGATGAGCGAGTCACGGACTTCGTCGCCTGGTGGAAGGGGCTCACATACTCCCTTGACATGCCACTAACTCAGGATCAATTATTGACAATGTGCTAAGGGAATGTAAAGGTAGAGCTGGTTCCTTCTCTGATCACTCAGAATTACCTCGGAGGGTTCTGGGAATTCTCAGAAAAGGCTCAACACATCGAAGAAGCCCCGCAACAGGCCAGCTAGGCACGCCCGATGCCTCCTGTAATCCCTGCAAGGAGAGCTCCCAGAGCCGATCCCGCTGATGTGGCCCAGATAGAGGCCCCCAGGAAGATAGAGTTGCTACCAGTGAAGCTAGCTCCTCATCCCCATAGGGGTCCACCCCCACGGGCGCAGCCTCCATCCCAACAGTGATCACCCCAAAATCGGCAGGTGCCACCACGTAATGCACCGCTACCACCTAAGAGAGACAATCAGGTTCCGCCCCCATTGGCATGCTCCTCTGAACCCTCGTTAGGGCTAGCCCCCTAAATCCCCCTTTCTAGACAGAAGTATTCGGGCATACTTGTTTGATGAGGCTCAGGTCCCCTGTTATTTCTGTAGTGCCTTAGAGAAGAGAATTTTGCGGCTTCTTGAGAGCCGGAATCCAGATGAGGTGCATCTCACTAATCACCAAAACTACTGCCCTTATAACTGGACCCTGGGGCACACCATCCAGCAATACTATGTGTTCAAGGTCTTTCTCTTAGACCAGATTGACAATAACATAGTCTGGTTGGGCCCAGCCCCGACACAAGTGGCAAGTGTCATTGTGAGATCATACGGTAGTAGTGGTGATGAGGATGAGGGGCAGGATGTTTCCGACCGTGGATCACATAAGTATACCGAATGTATGGCCCCCCAAGATGGTCACCCACACCCATGGCATCATCCATGCCAACCTGAATTAGCCAGAGCCCTCATAATCTGTGAGCGCTACTTCGACATCGTCATCCCTACCTACCTCTTCCTAGAAGAGCAAGCGGCTGTGCATGAAGAAAGAATGAACCCTGCCAATGTCGTCATTATCCCGCACTCTTGGAGATTTTATGCCCCCAGAAATAGGGATCCCCCTGAGACTCCTTCCGGTAGTGGATGAATCCTCGAGAAAAAGTCTGAGGTATGCTTCGGTTAACACCATAGAGTTGGTAAATCCCTTTTTGACCCCTGACGACGAGGAACTCCAGATGGACCTTCCCAATGTCCCCAACCGCCACCAATGTCGACAGAGCCGCGACTAGGTGAATCGTCGGGGTACGACAGTTAGAACCTCCATCCCGGCCGTGCACGCTGCTGAAACCAGGCAGCAAGCCCAATATAGAGCTCAGCACATGCGGCCCCTTCATCTGATGTCGACAGGTTCTCCTCCACCACCATTTATGTTGCTGGATCAGGCCGAACCACCTTGGTCGTTCTATGACCACCTCTGCCCTCCTACCAGCCGAACCCAGCTCTCCGGTCCTAATCTGACAGCCACTCTCCGGACCTCGACCAGTTAACAGTGGGACGTGCCTAGTACCAGTCCGTCACTGGTCTAGCCAACGGAGCTCGTCATGCCTCCAATCGCAGAGCGGCCTCCTGTAAGCAGAAGCTCATGTTTGGACTGAAAGTATGATGTTATGAACCACATGTCTGGAATTATGGCAAGGCTTTCTATACTTTATGATCTTTTCTTGTCATCTGAAATGCATGAGGCACTCGTCGAGGCCCTAAGAAGCCCCCTCCAGTTTGAGATGGAGGTAGCTGCTGCAGAATCCTTCCACGCTGAGGCGATTGAGAACACCAAATGTTAGAAAGTTATCTCGTTCTCTGGAGAAGATGAAGACCCTCCCATACAGGGGCACATTCTCCCACTGTACATCACCAGCCAGTTCAATGGTGTGGAAGTCCGATGTTGTCTTATCGACACAGGTTATGGGGTTAACCTAATTCCAACTCAGACACAGCAAAAGTTGTGGTTGTCTGAGGATGATTTAACTCCCTCCTTCCTCTCGATCCAGGGGTAGGATATGACCGAGCAGACTCTAGTCGGAAATATTTGATTGAAGACCCAGTTCGACGGCCTAATTGCTAGCACCGAATTCATGGTTCTCTCTCAGGACACCGCCTATAACGCATTGATGGTCAGGTTGTGGCTCCACCTTCACAACGAGGTCCCCTCATCGTATCACCAATGACTCAAATACTCCCTTAAAGGTCGAGTAGGCCTTCTCCAAAGAGATGCATCTCCTTTTTCCTCTTGTGAAGCCTATTATATGGACACTGACTATTTTAAGAGAAAGTATAAGCAGGTCATGGCGGGTTAGGTCGATCCTTCCACTATCATAACTGATCCCTGGGCATGTTTGGATGACACTTATGTCTTACCAATCCATCAGTTGGAGGCCACAACCCCTGACATGGGGCAATGCTTTGTTGTTTCGGGTACCAGAGGAAGGAATATTTTTGGGTCCATGTGACAACGGAAAATCACCTCATACTCCTACACCAACCAGGATCAAGTGATTCTCGAACCTCGTACCCCTATACGATACCAAGACGACGGGCTCATGGAGACGGCGGTGCGTCATACGTGTCTGTTTCGCCGGGCCAGAATCGACGGACTAAAGTCGACGCACCACTACTAATTTTATGTTTTCAAGCGCAGTCCCCTAGGCTGAAGACCATATGGGATTGGATAAACCACCTTTGTCTCTATGGTCTCCGTGGTACATGAATCTCTGGACGTAACGACCACTACTGCCCAAGCCTGCACCAGTTTCGCATCAGGAACTAGCAACCCTGAAATGGCTTCCCCCATGGATGATCCCTCCACAAGTGGAGAGGATGACATAGAAGATGAACCCCCAACATTTGAGGAGGGCGTCTCCACCATGTTCGACGAGATGGTACAGGTGAACCTCGGTAGCGATGCGCACCAAAGACCCACATTGGCCAGTGCCACCATGCCCCCCCCCCGAGGAATGGTAACAATACATAGACATCCTTAGACAACACTAAGATTTGTTTGCTTGAAGTTATGATGAGATGCCAGGATTAGATCCTCAGGTAGTCATCCACCGCCTTGGCCTCCCGGCGAACCATCGTGGGTTCAAACAGCCTCCCAGAAAAATGTACACCTCTCACGGTGACCTGGTTGAGGCCAAAGTTAATGATCTCATCAAATCCAACATCGTCAAATATTTTTAGTATCCCAGGTGGCTATCCAACATTATGCTAGTCAGGAAGAAGAACGGCCAGATCAGGGTCTGTATCGACTTCTGCGATCTCATTCGCCATTGTCCGAAGGATGATTTTCCCCTTCCAGTGACAAAGTTGTTGATCGATTCCACGGCCAGGTTCCAAGCCCTCTCATTCATGGATGGGTATTTCGGGTACAACCAGACCTAGATGGCCCCTGAGGATGAAGAGTTCACTGCCTTTAGGGCCCCCAAGGTACTTTCTGTTACCAGGTTACGCCCTTCAGCCTGGAGAATGCGGGTTCCACCTATCAATGGGCCATGCATCGCATATTCACGCCAATCCCCAGCACATTGGTGGAATGCTATGTAGACGACCTGGTGATTAAATCTCACCAGTGCCAGGACCATCTCAAAGACCATGAGAAAGTGTTTGGCTTCCTCCGCTCTTGCCACCTGAAGAAGAACTTGTTGAAGTGTGCATTTGGGGTCACCTCCGGAAAGTTACTTGGATTCGTTGTCAGATACTGAGGCATCAAGATTGACTCGGAGAAGATAAAGGCCAACAACCAGATGCCTCCCCTGAGTAATATTTGGGAACTTAGATGTCTCCAAGGCCACTTAGAATATATACGCCGATTCACTGCGAATCTGGCTAGCAAGTGTAAGCCCTTTTCCCAGCTCATGAAGAAAGGCGCCACCTACGAGTGTGATGAAGAGTGTCAGACCGCCTTTGAGGAAATCAAGCAGTATTTGCTCCATCCTCCGGTCTTGATGCCGCCTTTTTCAGGAAAGATGCTGGTTATTTATGTGACCGCCCTGGAATGGTCCCTCGACGTGCTCTTCGCCCAGAAGAATAACGAGGGAACAGAGAATAGCCTCAACTACCTTAGCCGCATACTCCTCGATACAGATGTTAGATATTCTCCCATCACGAAGAACTGACTAGCACTCGTATTTGCCATGCAGAAATTGCGGCACTACATGAAGCACTATGAGGTACAACTGGTCTCTTGTGTAGACCCATTGAGATACATCCTGAATCGACCTATGTTGACCGGCTGACTGGTACGCTGGGCGGTGATCCTCCAGCAGTTCGACATCAGGTTCATACCATAGAAGGCTATCAAAGGACATGTGTTGGCAATATTCATAGCTACCCACCCAATATCCGCAAATCAGCCACTAGATCTAGGCTTTCCTGATGAGGTATTCCTCTCAGTCGATCGTGCCATCCCATGCTCAGTCAATCGTTTCATCCCATACTGGCAGATACAATTTGATGGTGCCTCCTAGAGCCCCATCGGTAGAAGACTCAATGACCCTAGGCTCAATAGAGTGGGCCTGAGTGTCATCTTCATCGACCCGGAGTAAGCCGTTATGCCGTATTCATTCATGTTGTTAGAATCCTTCACCAATAATGAGGCAGAATATCATGCCCTCATCGCTGGCCATGAAATGGCTCTCGTTATTGACATGCCCCATCTGCATGTGAAAGGGGACTCTGAGATAGTCATCAAGCAGTTCAATGGTGAATATGTTGACAGAAAGCCATAAATCATGCCATTGATGGATTGCACCGTCCGTCTAATGGCTAATTTCTCTTCTCGTCCAGAGGTCGTTCATATTCCCCGGTCACAGAACATTTGAGCAGATGCTTTGGACAGCTTGGCTGCATCACTTGCGGTGCCCTAACAGAACGAACTGATTATCCACGTAGAACACCAGAGAGTCATTGCTCCCATTATCCCATAGGATGATCGTGGCCCGCGGGTGAACTATCTCACCGCCGGTGCCCATACGTCAGGATCCCCATGGACTACAGATGCGATAATTGAAATGGTTCCTGACTGGAGGACGCCCTTCGTTGAATATCTCCTGCACGACAATCTTCCGTCGGGCCGAGCCGAGCGGGAGCGAATCTGACGCCGTGCACTGCAGTTTACCTTACTGAGCAGTCCCAGCCTCGAGCAGGTCCTTTACAGATGTGGATTTGATGGTGTTCTCCTCCATTGCCTTCGAGGAGTCAAGATCCCTCACATCATGCAAGAAGTGCTTCCTGGTTCCTGTGGCGCCCATCAGGTAGGGTCAAAGTTGTCCCACCAGATTTAGAGGCTGGGGTACTTCTGGCCCTCCATGATCAATGACTGAATCGAGTTTTCCAAGAGGTGTCATGCGTACCATGTTCACGCTAACTTTGTGCATCGGCCACCAGAGCCTCTCCATACTAACAGGTATTCTGGGCCCTTTGCAGTCTTGGGGTTGGATGTCGTAGGACCTTAACCACCGACGATGACCTGCCAGTGCTAGTTCATTCTGACCACTACGAACTTCTTTTCCATGTGGGCCGAGGCAATTATGCTTAGGTAAGTCAAAGCATGTTCTATCGTTGAATTCGTGAGCTCCAACATCATCTATCGATTTGGAGTACCTCATGTTATCCTCGTGGATAACGGAACCAACTTCCGAGCAGCCGAGCTGAAAAATTGTATGCCAAAGCACAGCCTGCGCTCTAACCATACCTCCCACTATCTTGCGTAGGATAATGGACAGATTGAGGCATTTAAAAAAACCCTCTCTAACATTCTGCAAAAAATGGTTGGTCAGAACAAGAGAAGTCGTCCAGACAAGCTCCCCAATGCCCTCTGGGCTTATCGGATGACGACTCATAATTCCACCAAGGCGACTCTGTATTCACGTGTGTACGAAGCTGAGGCTATCCTTCCCATTGAGATTCAGTTTACCTTATTGTGCATGGTGGTCTATGACCAAAAAGCGCCAGGTAGAGTTGCCGAAATCCGTCTAGCTGAATTGGAAGCGCTGGACGAGAATAGGCTTCACGCTTTACATATCCTAAAAAGGCATCAGAGCATGATGACACGAGCTTTCAATAAGAAGTTTCGCCTCTTCTCCTTCTTACATGGTTACCTGGTGCTGGCTCTCAGAGTTCCAATGATTCTCGGAATGAAACCACCCAAGTTGTCGCCCAAATTGGAGGGCCTCTCATTGTCCATAAGGTCTATCCCAATGGCGCGTATTCCGTCGTGACTATGGATGGAGAGTGTGTCACTCCTCCCACCAACGCTAGGTTCCCCAAATAGTATTTTTCCTGAACCCCTTGGGTCTGAATTATAAGACCTAAAACTATGATCCTTTTGTGGTCCTTCATGACCTTAAACTGCACCTGGTCCTGCATGACCCTTAACTAAATTTTTCCATTCATCTGGGCCCCTTGGGTCCGAGTTCTAAGACCTAAAACTAAGATCCATGTGTGGTCCCACATGACGTTAAACTTCACCAAGTCCTGCATGACCCTAAACTACATTTTGGCCTACATCTGGGCCCCTTGGGTCTGAGTTCTAAGACCTTAAAATAAGACCCTCATGGTCTAGCGTGACTTTAAACCACATGCCCGTCCTCACCGCAAGATGTTAAAATGCAAGCTGGTTAGGCATCCCTGACTGAGGCCCATCCTCGAGCCCCTTGGCCTTCTCGAGCCTCTCAGCCCCATCCTTCACCTGGAGCGTGAGGAGAAGTGTAGAATTAGGTCCTCATTCGCGATGGATTATCTGCTGCACCGTGCACACTCCTTGGAAGAAGAGCCCCTTATCGTCCTACATGACGTTAAACTGTTATTGTAGAACTACGTGTGGCTTAATTTCCATCCTTATGGGATACATAGGATTTCGTGAACACCTATATTTTAGGTCTAGCCCCATCTCTTAAGAGATCCCACAATCTCTCGGTCACATCATTTTTTTGGCATGTCCCTCCCCATGGGGTATGTATAGGTGTGCCACAGGATTTTTTCGTTCCATGACCCCTTCTCCTGGGAATCCGCCATCTTATGGCCGCCCTAAAACAGAGCCCTTCGACCCTTTCCAGCAGTCCTCTAATGTTCTCAGAGTACTCTGGTCTCAGACTTGGAGTTTCATATTCGACTTAGGCATGTTTTTGCATCCACTTACCATGCTTCGTGATCCCCTTAATTTGGGCCCCCATTATCATTCACATCCAGAGAGACCCCCAATAACGGCTTGGATAAAATGCCTAAGGGATCTCCTACCGCTATGGACCAACGCCCCCTGAGGGTTTCAGACAACAAATTGATATGAATCCCGTGTTACGAACAGAGTCAGCAGTTGATGCTCATTTTTTTGTCCCCATTTTAGGCTAACGCGACCGGATGCTATGTTGAGAACATGGTCAGTGGTAATCCTAGGTCACCACGCCGCCCCCTTTAGGCCCCGAATGTCGGTTTCATGATTCACATTATGTTCCACCTCGTCGTGTCAAGGTGGAATCTTGACACTCAATGCACTATCCCTCAGTGCACCTCAACACATTAGATGAACAAAGGTGATAACGATGTCTTTCAGGGCTCCCGCGATCCGAGCTCTATGATTTGGGGCTTGGGTATTCTCTAGGAGCCACGCATGGCTTGACCCTAATCCCCATGAGATAAAAGGAGTCGCCCAGACATTGCATCCTGGGCCCAGCTCAGCTAGAAGCTAGCCTCTCCTACCCCCTGATTTGTTGGACCCTCCTAGGCCCCATTGGCCCGAGGCCCCTCTCCCAGAACTACCAGTGGTGATGGCATGAGGATATGTCTTCATCCACACCGGGTGCGCCTTATCACATCGTACGTATTTCCCCGGGTCAAAGCCATACGACCATAAACTATGATGTCTGGTCCGAGCCACATGACCATCAACTGTGATGATATCGTCATGGTCGTGCAACGAAAAACGACACTGCATTGTGGTGACCTCCCCATATGGGACATCACATTGGGTATTAGCCAATTTCCATACCATTTGTCAATGCCTATTACGTCTTGATTATTGTGGTGACGTCAGGAATTCCTGCCCTAGTCCAGTAGCTCCACAAAAGAAAAAACCACTCACCTTCAAGGGAAAACAAGATACATTAAATTCTGCTTCTTTTGGTCTGAGGGATAGACCCGCACACCTCCTTCATCCTTTGCATAGGCACCATGTCATGTCGTGCCACCTTTCAAGAACTATGTATGGATTTATTATCATCCTTATGAGATAGGTAGGAGGGCCCTGGTACTTCCCCGCAAGCCCAGCCTAACATACGTGTTCACTCCCTCGACCTAAACACTATTCCAAGGAACGCATTGTAGGAATGACCCCATCCTCATTTACAACAGGTTCCATCAGTCGCTTTACTGTGCATCTCCTGCCCTTCTTACCGATCCCTGGTCCGAGCTATATGACCATAAACTATGATCTCTTAAGAACTACATCTGGATTGATTCCCATTCTAATGGGATACGTAGGAACGCCTAGAACTCCTGTATTTGGGTCCAGCTTGAGTTCAGCTAGTTCATCTATTCGGTCCCACCTTTAGGACCCCAACAACGGGACTTCATGGGGTAGTTCAGGGTTATGTCCTCATTCAAGTCGGGTTTGCAACGACTGCACCACGCTCACCCCGTTCTAATGAATTAGCATTCTCGTCCTTTCGTCCTACATGACATTAAAATGCGCTTCATGAACTATGTGTGGCTTGATTATCTTCCTTATGATATATATAGGAATGACTGGACATTTCATCTTTGGTCAATCCCCAGGGATTACCAAATCCTGTCTCTCCTTACTGTCGGCCCCTCAGCTTGACTTATCAGGGAGTGATGTAGTTGTGACATCTACCCCGAATAACTTCGGGATGCCCCATAGTAATGTTGGGAAGAGACTGTTCTCTCGCCAGAGAGGTCCTGTCTGAAAATTGAGATGATCTGTGACAAGATTAATATGTCTGCCTAATGCGCCTCCACCATGGTGGTGCCATTTTGGGAGTGTTGGAATCTGTTTGAACAAACCACCACTCCACATTCAACCCTTTTCATGCCCCTTTATTCATATCCTCATCATCTTTCATGTTCGATGGGACCCCCTAATTGTATGGATGACTGACCCATGGTCAACCTACTGCACTGGGCCAACATCCCATAGGACTGGTCATGTTTGATGGGACCCCCTAACAGTATGGATGATATACTTTTGTCCGCCTACTGTGAAGATATAGATGATAGACCTTTGGTCCGCCTATTGTAATAGTATGGATGATAGACCTATAATACACCTTCTATCATGGGCCAACGTTCTGGAAGACTGATCGGCGATATTTGAGTTAGTCCCCGTGTAGCATACGTGGTCAGTGGTCATCCCTCATTTGTTGTCCCCAATTCAGGCCAGGGCGATATGGATAATACGTTTCCACCACGGTTAATAGTTATCCTCCATCTTCGTGCCTCACAGTGTTTCAAATTTAGGTAACGTGATTCACCTTTTTTGTTTCCCTATGTTCGGATGGATTTCAATGGCCCTGGAATTTCCCCGCTCTTGTGTTAGAACACATTGAGAAAGTGATATATTGATCTGTCTAAAGTCCTCTCCTCAGAAATCCAAGCTCGATGCCTGAAGCTTGGTTTATGATCCCATGAAGTGATAGATTATGGTTGAGAACATTAAACCAAAGGTACAAATAAATAGACCGGTCCATACATTGGGTCCAAATAATGAGCAGTACAAGAAAAAAGTTCACGAGATGGAAAAAAAATCCCTTAAGGATCAGTGTGTTGGATTGATCATTCCAACACTGTTACCCTTTGGCTGTTAGCCTCCAGGACTGCTTCTCACTCCTTGAAGACTCTCTCTTCATCATCAGTCGTAGAGCACAGCTCGCCAACCCTAGCATGTGCATGTGCCCGATCAGTCTGAAGTACGGTCATCTAGTGAATCACCTCCATCAGTTGTTCCTACACATCATCTAGTTGGGCTGTCAGTTGTTCCATAAGCTCAGATCACGTTGCAATGAAGGCCTCCTTCTCTGCCGCCTTCATTTTGATGTGCCAGACCTCCTGCTCCACCCTCAGAAATGCTCGGGTGCTCACCGTTCTTTCCCGAAACAGGGCAATGTCAGTGTTCCTGCTTCTCTCGTGTATCATATCATCCATGTAATCATAGACCGTCAGATGAAGGTTCTAAGCGTCAACCCCTCCAGTGCACAGGAAGCGCAGCCAGGTCTAGAGTGATCCCATCTGCCTCATCCAATCTGACTGGTGCTGCCTGAGAAAGTGCTGGATACACTTATGCCCTTTGCACCGTGTCATCCGGCTCTCCTCAGCCACTTCTGAGTGTGATTCATCTATCTCATCCAGATCAGTGGGCCGATACGTAGGAATGGAAACCATCATGTCAGCAGCATGATCTGCCTCGGGTATGTCTTTTTAAGGAATAGTATCCTCGACACTCGGGCGACCTTCCTCTCTCGCCCCGATAGCGACGGTGCCTCCGTCAGCTTCCGACCCTAATCCAGTGGCAGCGTCACTGATGCCTGCCGCCCCCTACTCCCTAACTGTCAGGGATGACTCAGTGTGGGGAGTATGTTCTATATGAGGTGGAATGTCCACCGCTGGCTCACTCATGGACGAACCAGAATCAGCAGCCCGATGAGCCTCCAATGTCGAGATGACTACACAAGACACACCCTGATTAGTTGGGATCCTTGATATCAAGCACTAGTAGTAAAGCATGGGACTTACAGGAACCCAGAATGTCAGCCACTAGTGTTCTGCCCGCTACAGGAGCCGTTGTAACATGAGACCCCTCAGCGCTTGTTAGTTCAATGATGGGTGTCAGATCCCCATCTTGTCCCACTGGTTCCTCTCCTCCCTCCTCTAGTGGGGACACCTAACCAACACATAGGTTCTCTTGAGTGATGTAGAGAGATGGGTTAGAAATTGCAGAAGAGAATGGAAGAAGAAGGAAGATTTTTATGGATATAGACAAACCTCGAGTATCTTGGTTATGTCGAGATCAGAGCCGAAAATCTCACCGCTCTCCCGAAGACTCCCTTGGTAGGCCACCCCCTATTATCCCTCACCTTATCCTTCATCTTATCCTTCACATTCATCATTTCTTGTTTCCTACTCTCCCTCTGACTCATCATCACTGTCACATTCTCCTGGCGACATCACTTCCAGATCATGCTCTTGGTCGAGCATCACTTTCACCAGGAAAGGTGGATCCATGCGCCACACCCTTTGGTGCGTGTATGTGTCCATGGCCATCAAATATGCATGCCACTGATGGAAGTTCACTCTGGTGGTAACTCGAATGAGCCTGACCTCTGGCAGTCAGATCCCATTCTGCATTATCTTCTTCCAGACGGCTTCAACGCTCAGTGATTGCTGCAGAGTCATCCAGGCCGACCACAGTGCCCGGAAAATTTCATCGTGGGAAGGTTCGAGCAGGTATATTATATGATTCCCGGGAATCTCCCTGGGCGCCTAATGTGACCCCCCCTCTGGGAAATGAGGCCGCGACAGCACCTTGTGATGTCACCGCTGCTGAAGTCTCGGCCTGCGTATGCCTCGCTGCCTGTTGCGCCCCTGGTTCCCCCTTTTAGCAGCACCTTGTTTGCTCCCCCGTCGCCCGGTTTCCACGCGGGTGGTCTTGAGTTGCCGGAATCGCTTGCACAGAAGCTCCTCAGGTTACACAATGGTCCACTACTCGACATACTCGGTTGTTAATCCATCGTCGACCCCGGTGGGATGAAGGGTAATGACGTCGCTAGAGCCGATAGTGGTGAACATCAACCACATCTGGCGCATAACGCAGGGATTCTTCTCCTCCTAGATAGATGTGAGTACCTTATTCGGCATTCTTTGGAGGCACCCGAATTTCCCGGCAAATCCGGATGGCACGTAAGGCTCGCAGATCACCTTCCCGTCAATCCTAGCCACGAGCACCCCGCCCCGAATGCTCTAAAAATACTCCTATTGTTCTAGTGAGCCTCGCCCATTTTCCACCATCTGGCTGATTGGGGTGGGGAACGGGATGAAGATGAAGTTGGTGTGGTTAACAATGCAGTTCCTCATGCCCTCCTCAGTGAATGTCATTGCCGCCACCCCGTAAATGTTCAGCAGAGACGGTCACAGGTCGTTTCCCGAAGGATGGATGAAATTCAAGAAAGTATACCTGCCAAGTTGAGTAGACACCAAGCCGTGGAAGATCTGGATGGGCCCACATACCCTCTGAGGTGACCCCCCTCATGAGACGCGTCCTAAATGGCATACATCTTGGCCAAAACGGGGACCCCTAAGTTGAACCTTTTGTTAGCGGCTATGGTGCTCACCATCACCAATGTTGCTGGACAGACGCCCATCGTCGCGTCCCGCACCGGCAGGAGCCACCCGCTCATGAAGGTGATAAGGAACATGGCATACCGGACGTTCAAGTCCTGGGTCTCGATGATGCGGTATCCCCATGATTGGTAGTGCCCCTTCTCCTGGACCCTCCATTATAACCCATCCCTGGTCCTCTAGGCCGCGGTTGGGCACCGTTTTCCCCATCTCGACATCTTGATTGTCGGGTCCATATCTAGGAACTGACTAAACCAGCCCTTGTAGTCAATGTCCTTCAGTAAGTCCTTGACCCCCAACCTCTCTTTGGCCAGCTCCAGTAGATGCCACGTCAGCATGGGGGTCTATGACCTGTCTGACCAGGTGTTCATTGGAGGAACGAACTCGTCGTATTGGTAGCACTCTAGTGGGATACCTCCGATGCAGTGAACGTCCCATAGTCTGATGCCAACATCTCCATGGTGAAGGTGGAATGTGTTGGTATCAGGGGACCATTGGGTGAATAGCTCCGGCCCGATCTCACGTTGACGGTGGAAGTAGAACTGTGATGTCCATACCCCCTCGAACAGGCCAATATGCCACAGCTCGTCCCCAAACTGGTCACAAGTATGGCGAACCCAGAACACCCAGGCCCACTCACTAGTAAAGTTTCCCCTGGACCACAGGGCCCAATCTTTCAGCCAGCCCATAGTGTCATCTGTGACACTTTGTCGAAACATGCATTCATAGAAGGCCAAAGAATTCTCAGCGGTAGGCTCATCCCTGGTTATGGTGTAGGTCCTCGGTTTCAGGACATATTCATCCATATTCATATTTTCCCTGTAAGTATGGATGTTGGTGGTGATGTTGTAACATGGATGCTCGTCCTCCCGGGTCACCCGTGACTGCAGTGTGTCCACCATGAAGCCCAGCACGGGAACCTTCTCCAGGATGCCGATGTTCCAGAGTGGGAGGTTGTCAGATAAGGGATACTCCTTCTGGGTGGGGGTTATCATATTGAACAAGGTTAGGTTGTTAGAAATGATCACATTGGTGCCATAAACCTCTTCATTCACCGCCATTTTGGCTCTATGAGTGGCGGCTTCCCCCTCATCTACTTGGATTGCAGCCATCTCAAAAATTTCAGGATTTGCCGGAAATCGTGATGAAGTGCACAAAATCGGTGAGAGTTGCACAAAATCAGATGTTGTGGCGCAAAATCCAGGAGTTGGGTACCCAATCAGGACCATTGGCAGACAATTATCTGAGTTTTCGCGCAAATATGGCCGAAATTCAGAAGGAATTACGTGTTACCCGAGCGTTTTTATGTGCACCTGCGGAAGCAATTTCGCGCATGAAAGCGGTGTGCCTATCGCGTGGAAAAGCTTGAGTACGGAACATGGGACCCAACATACCTTTTATGGGTGAGGCCAGGGTTCCGCGACACGCAGAAAGAGAATTCTGCACTGATCCGTCATTTTGCGCGCCCTGTTGGATTTTTGCGCGAAAAGTTCCCAGGAGACCCACCACTTTAGCGTTTCGACGTTTCCCTCAGAATCCGACTATTGTGACCTCTCGCTGTTCCAATTTCGAGGTGGGTCATATGCAGACGCCAAAAAAAGGTCTGTAACTCCTGGAGGATGTTTCAAACTGATGAATAAAAGTCATATTCTGACTCAGAGGTCCGGTCCAGATGGCCCGGAAGTGGTGCGCGAAATTAAGGAGGAGTTGCACGAAAAAATGATGTTGGCACGAAGGACCCCCGATTTTTGAAAAAAAGAACTAGCGTGGCATGAAAATTCATGCGCCTATTTCGCGCTATGAGGCTTTATGCGCTAATGGGTCTTGGTACAGATGATTTCGCGTGCAACCTAGATTCCGCGCCTGTGAAGGCCTATAAATAAGAGAGGACCCCAACAGTTTCGAGGTTGAGGAATTCAGACCAGCTCTTGTGCACGCAATTCGGACTCCCGCGCACGCAATATGACTTCTAGGTAACTCTCCATTGCACACAACCTTGCCTCAGGCTTCGCCATTGTGCGCAACACCACTGGCTTAAGTGAATTTTCCAAACTCCTCCGGGTTCTTCGTTTTGCGCGCAGTCCTTCCCCCTTGCGTGGAATCCACTCCAATTGCGCAAAATCCCTTCCGAATTGTGCGTAATCACTATGTTATGTTTCTCTATGGCTTTGGGATCGGCCATTGCCCCCGTGCGCAATCCAATCCATTTGCACGCAATCCCATATCTGCGTGCTATCCTTCTTCCCCAATTGCGCGTCATCCCGGTATTTTGCGCGCAAACCTTTTATTTGCGTGCAAAACTCAAGACCTCTCACCTTGACACCCTTTGGTGCCTCTCTACGCTGGTGCCCAATGTCTTCCATGCCCGACATGCATGCCATGCGTTGTTTTCCTGTACGGACCTCGAGGCTTGTACGAAGTAACCTCCAGGTCCCTTTGGCGGTATTTCCAATTGCTTTGCTTTGCCTCATACTTCTTCACATAGGCACGCTAACGACTATTGCTTCTCCGCATAGCCATGCTAACATGAACCACTCGATGGTTCGCCCTGTGCCCCCCCTTCATTATGGCCTTGTCGATGCCTTACCTACCACAAGGGGTGGAGGGAATTGGGCATATAAGCCCTAGGGGTGTGGAGCGAACCCACCTCGTCCGAGCTGCAGGACGTTAAACTGCCAACCACCTCATCCTCAACACATGACGTTTAACTGTGGTATGACCCCATGCCTCGCATGCAGGGTCCCCCGGGATCATACATTCTTTACACCGTTCTTCTCCATGGGAATTTAATCTTCCTCGCATGGAATGAGATCCTCCATTTGGAGTGGTGTTTGTCCATGGGGAAGGGCTGCTTCCGAGCGTAAGCCCCTGGCCTCTCTTATGGAAGGTTGCACCCATGCACCTCCGTACTTCCCCACTGCCAAGGCCAGTGGAGTCCCTCTCCCATTGTGCCCTATCACACCACAGGCCTCCATCCTAGAGTAAGCCCTGATATTAAGGGCTGCTAACCATGCGTAAGCCGCTGTTTCCTCTTTGGGCCGCTAAACGTGTAATCCCCTCTCCGCTTCTCATGGACGCACCCTTCGCGACGTGGTCGTCAGGTCCCTACTGCCTCTTGTTTATCACAACGAGCATGACTCACATGGGCATAGAGTGAGCATCGACCATGACATCCTCCCATAAGACGCCTCAGAGCATACGCCCCATCGCAGTGAACTACGGGGACTTTGATCTTTGCTAACGCACGGAACGTAGGAAGCCTCCACGAGGTTCAAGCCCACCACCCGGTCGTTCCGAATTCTTCACATAGGTTCAAAAAACAATTTGGGCTACCTCAGAGCATAAGCCCCAAATATCTCATCCCACACGACATTAAACTGTGTGCCCTCATCCCGCATAACGTTAAACTGTATGCTCATCCAGCATGACGTTAAACTGTTTTCCCCGAACTACGGGGACATTGATCTGTGATAACGCATGGTACATAGGAAGCCTCTACGAGGTTCAATCCCATCAATTCGTTGTTCTGACCCCTCTGCGTCGGTTCACCATCACCATTATGGGCCACCTTAGAGTGTAAGCCCCATATTCACCATCATGGGATGCCATAGAGCGTAAGACCCATATCCAACACCCATGTCTCACCCTGACCTCTCCCTCGAGCCCACGCCCCTCGGGAAGCTCATGCCCTAGCCCGAAGGTCTTACACCCTCCAGGCTCCAATCCATGCATTCATTCTCATGGGTCGCCTCTTCAGGTGTCCCACTGTATCACCTAACTACGCAGACTTTGATTCCCTACCATGGGGATATGTAGGAAACCACCATGAGGTTCATGTCCCTCTACACTACATTACCCATCCTGATCCTTACCAGGGGCTCCACATCCATGTGGGATCATGCCACCTCATTCCAATCCATAGTATCTGGGAATCCGCCCACATGCTTGCCCCAATATCAGTGTTCCCCCTAGGGGTCCTTCAATATGATCCTCTCTCAGTGTTCCGATCAGTCCAATCCGTCTCTGCAAGATGTTAAACTCACGGTATACCCCAAGTTAAAGATGGGAAGGTGAGGAAAACCTCAAATGGAAAAAAATTCCCCGCGTTCGATGTAGGATGCCTCTGGCTTCTGCGCCCTTGAGAATCACTATAATAAGTGGAAAAGGATAGACATGATCATCCCTCAGTGTCAAGACATGCCAACAACACCCCCGCATGACCATTCTCCTCACCAAAGGTTTCTGCCCCGACCATAACCCTTGGAGAATCTCAACGAAAGCAGCGTAATTAACTAGAGTCCATGCAGATATGGCGCTGGGAATGAGCTTCATGAACCCATCTTAAATCTATAAGGGAGACCCGGACTAGGTGACGAGCTCCGAGGAGGAATCCATGGAAGGATGTACCGACATCCTATCATCCCTGTTTCGATCATGGAGTAGACGTCCTTAAACAAGGAACGGATGCCGCCCACCTTTGGAAAGCGGGATTGTTGGGAAACAAGTCGCACGTCCTCTCCTGCGTGATGGATGCGTGCGCGCGCCCCTTCATAAAAGCGTCAGAAACATAACTACTAACATAACAGCTAGGTTATATCATATTATATTAAATAATAATATTTTAATAAAACATTATTATTTGATCACAATATTTACATCAAAGAAATTCAATAGTTTTCATTCTTAATAATTTTTTATATTAATGACATTATCCTTACTAGGAATAAAGAATGATCTTGTGAAAAGTTTTCTAAATAAATGAAAAAGATGATTGAGATGTCCATGTTGGGAGAAATGAAATACATTATTGGGTTACAAATTTAATAAAATAAGAAACACATTTTTCTTTCTGAACAAAATTATGCTAATGAAATTCTTAAAAATATCAGCATAGAAAATTTGAAACTTGTTTACACCTCAATATCATTGGGATCCAAGTTGAGTAAAGATGGAGAGGACAAGAAAGTTGATCAAAAAGTGTTTCCAAAGTTTATTGGAATTTTTTTATATTTTACTACCTTAGGACCCAATATTGTTTATTATGTTACCTTATGTGAAAGATTTTATAGTGATCCTAAATAATCAAATTTACTTTCTAGAAAAAGAATCCTCAAATACATCAAAGGCCCAAAAAAATTTCGAAATCAGGTTTGATAGTTTAGAAAGTATTGATTTTTTTTGGGTATTCAGATGCTGATTTGGAAGTAACTATTGGTGATAAAAGATCCACTTCTGGTGGAGTTTTATTTCATGGTAAAAGTTATGTTTTTTGGTATATAAAAAATTAGAATTCAGTAACTCTCATTAGAACTGAATCTGAATATTTTTCTACTACCCAATATGCTACCCAACATATGTGGATGAAGAACTAGTTAGAATACCAACTAGTTGAATTGAAGTTACCCTTTATCTTGGGTTGTGATAATCAATGTGAAATCATCTTTTCCATGAATCCGGTAAAACATTATCATTAAAACCATATTTTTATCAACAATTATTTCATCAAATATCATGTGTAGAATAATTATTTGAAGTTGGAGTATGTTCCTAAATCAGAACAAGTTGTTGACATTTTCACAAAACCTTTACCCAAGGAAGAATTCTCTAAATTGAGCTTGAACAAGGTAATCTAACCTCTTTCTCGTTATGGTTGTGGTAAGTGTTTTTGTTCCCTCTCTCATCTTATCTTTGGAAAGTGTTTTCAAGGGGGGGAATTGTTTTATAAATCTATCATTATAGATGCATGTAAATATAGATTCATGTTAGGTTCCATTTTCAGTTCATGTTAATAATAATATATGTTTACATTCGATATATTGACTTTCCATTCAACATGTTGTTGATGCATGTACATTCGGGGGTTATAGAAGCTTGGTTAACGCACAACCACTCGTTCTGTGATTTTAGATTTTATGATTTATTATTCATTTATTATTATCACCGAATACACCAGTTAAACATGCTCACACTTGTTAAGGATGAATTAGTGGTGTCCTACTGAATTTTATTACTCATACCTTGCATAAAAATTTTGATGCACATTCAGACTTTATGTTTAGGGATTTGGATAAGGAAAAGGGAGTTTTGGATGATGGATGAGAAAATGAGAATGGAGATGGTAGTATATCGAGATGGACTCCAGAGGACCCTGATGTTTTATTTATTTATTTATCTTCCTATTATTACTCTAGTTTGGATTTCCACTTTTGTATCCCATTTATTATTGTATGACATGGGTCTCATCATTATTTTTCCACATATTTACTCTAATTGCTATTATATTGTTTATTATGTATTATTTGAATTATGACATGATACAATGGGTATAGTCTCCCCACTGATGGACATAGACCCTCACTGCTAGTTAGAAACCACTTGTGTGCAGGGAGGCATACATGAGGTCTTGTCGCACTCCGGTTTGAACCTGACATTTCAGGTGAAGGCATTACAAAAACCATTAAAATATACTCCATATTAAAAAAATATATCATTCTTAGTAGTGGTTTTTTCTTCTAGTGGACTTAGTTTAAGCCTTTCCCTAATTTTTTAGTGGTGGTTACTAAAATATCCCTGTATTGCGTGTTTTCTAGTCATTTCACAGTTGTTTGATTCATTTAGAGTTGGGTTTTTATGTGATTTTTTCGAGAATTTAGCAATTATTTTCATTTATTTTAATGGTGATTTTTTTAAAAAAACTTGAAAATAAAATATATAAGATGAACCTAAAAACCAATAAATATGTCAGTGGATGTTAGGTTTTTTGGTAGTTAATATTAACCACTGTTAATTACAATTCAAATTAATTCTTTTAACAGTGGTTCTTAAAAATCACCTCTCAATATTTTTATAAAAATATACCTTTTAAAAATATTTAATAAAAAACTATAAATATAAAAACATTGACATGTAATAAACTAAAACATAAATTCACAATAAAACCACAATACATACATCATACAAGATACATCCACAGTTATATACATATAAATTCATAGTCATCATAACCTCAATCAACTGATTACCTCAGTCAACCCATACCACAATTATCAATATATACATATAAAATATGTCCAAAAACAACCCATGCCCAATATATTCCGACCCCATGACCTATGTTTCATCCTTATACCTCCACATCATCTCATCAATTGAAACATACCACATAATCTCGTCAACTGTAATAAAAAATATAAGAATTAAAACTAAAAATAATAAATCAGGATTACAATAAAATCATTGATAAAATTTAAACATACCAAAGAAAATAAGAACCAGAACCACTGCCTTATAAATAATGTATTGAATCGAATGGTCAACATATTTCCTTCGGTTAACATCTATACCCCACAATAAAAACCATAACGTTTAAGAAAAGAAATGAAAAAGTGAAAAGAAATGGAATATATTTATAATGTTGCACATAAAATTTTTTATTTTGTTAATCAAAGAGAAGACATTTTAACATAAAAAAATAATATACCATGAAAAACACTTTTAAAACATAAATTTTCCTATATAAAATATGATTAAATACTTGAAACTAAAACGACATAATTATATAAAATTATAATTGATTTTTAAATCAATGTGCAATGTGGTTAAATTTTACTTAATATTTTTTTAATGAATTTGATAAAATAGAATATAATATATTTAAAAACTAAATCAATGGTGGTTTTTCCAGGGTTTCTTTTCAATATGAGGGGTTTTTTTATGGTTTTTACCATTACACTCATGTTTTTGGATTTTTAAACACTGAAAATGTGTTTATGGGAATCCTAGGAAAACCGTAAATCTGAATGATGTGTTGTTAATTCATACATATCAAAAACCATTATATAGTCATTATCCTCTAATATCATTTCAATACGATGATGTTTTCCAAGTCTAAACCCCCCGATGCACACTTTTAAAGGTTTCAATACCTTTAAAAACTGTTTACTGATCCATTGTGACCACACTGCATGTCAAATTGATGTTTTTTCTACACATAAAAATAAAAAGAAACACAATTGTGTTTTTTCCTTGATTTCAAAACAATTTGAGGTTGTTTTCTATGGTTTTTATTATTACCTACACATTTATGTGTTTTTAAACAGTAAAAACCAATTTACGGGCATCCTAGAAAAAACCTAACTTGAAATGACATTATTTCGATTCCTAAATTTCAAAAAAAAATATATGGACATTTTCCTCTGATTTTATGTCACTCTGATGATGTTTACCTAGTATTGACCCCCCCCCCAATACACATTATTAGTGGTTTCGATACATTTAAAAACTATTTATCGGTCTATTTTGACAACAAAACACACCAGATTGACATGTTTTCACAATTAAATGTCCAAAATAACTTGACGGTGGTTTTGCCATGATTTCACATCAATCTGTAGTCTTTTTCTATGGTTTTGACTATTACACACGTATTATAGTTTTTTAAAACACTAAAAACCTGTTATAGGACTCATAGGCAAACCATAAGTAAAATTGATGTGTCATCAATTATTCCATTAGAAAAATAAATATTTGGTCATTTTACTATGATTTAATAGAAATTAGCTGATGTTTTTTTGGTTTTGACCCCCTGATTCATGTTTTTAAAGGATTCAGTACCTTTAAAAACTATTTACCATTCTGATCACACTACACATTATATTGATGTTTTTTCGATGTGTAATCATAAATAATAACTAAAATATAGATGTATAATGATTTCATGTCAATTTTAGGTCGTTTTCTATGGTTTTGACCATTACATGTATGTTTTAGTGGTTTAAAACACTATAAACATGTTTACAGGTATCCTAGAAAAACTGTAACTAGAAATGATGTGTCGTTAGTTATTACATTTTAGAAATCAATATATATATATTTTACTTTGATTTCATGGTAATTTGATGAATTTTTCCTAGTTTTGACCCTCCATCACATGTTTTTAAATGCTTTGATACCTTTAAAAATCTATTTATTATGCTATTTGGACCACACCACTTATCAGATTGACATGTTGTCAATGTGTATACATCACAAATAACTCAACATTGGATTTCCCATGATTTCATGTAAATGTTGATTGATTTTCTATGGTTTTTACCATCACACACACATTTATGTGTTTTCAAATACTAAATATCCATTTAAATACATCCATGGAAAACCATAACTTAAAATGATTTTATGTCGGTTCCTACATTTCAAAAATAAATCTATGGTAATTTTTCTATGATTTCATGGAAATATGACAACATTTTTCTAGTTTTGACCCCTGAAACATGTTTTTAAAGGCTTTAGTACCTTTAAAAACTATTTACCAATCCATTCTAACCGCACTTCACATCAGAATGACATTACACATACACTTCAAAAATAAAACAATGGTGGTTGTCCCATGATTTGATATAAATCTGATGTTTTCCTCTATGGCATTGACTGTTGCATGTTTTAGTGTTTTAAAGTACTAAAAATGAATTTATGGGAATCCTAATAAAACCGTAACTCAAAATTATGTCTCATATATTAATAGATTTAAAAAAACCACCTATGGTTATTGAATTATGATTTCATGGAAATCAGATGATTTTTCCTGGTTTTGAACCCCCACCACATGTTTTTAAAGGCTTTGTTCCCTTTAAAAAAAATTACTGAGCCATTCCAACTACATCGCACATCATATTGACGTGTTGTCAGTGACTATATGTCAAAAATAAATAATTGGTATATTTACCCTGATTTCAAATTAATATAATGTCATTTTATCTTTTTTTGAATGTTACACACACATTTTAGTGTTTTAAAACACTAAAAACACATTTACGAGCATACCAAGAAAATAATAACTCAGAAAGATGTTATGTTGTTTCCAACATTTCAAAAATAAATCTATGGTTGTTTTACTTTTATTTCAACGAAATATACTGATGTTTTCCTAGTATTGACCCCCATATACATGTTTTTTAAGGATTCAATGTCATTAAAAATCATTTACCATGTCATTCCGTCCAAACCACATGTTAGATTATTGTGTTGTCTATGCGTACAGGTCAAAAATAACTCAATAGTAAATTTAGCATGATTTGACCATCGGACACACATTTTTAAAGGCTTTTGGACCTTTAAAAACATTTTACCAACCATTCCAGCCACATTTCATATCAGATTGATGTGTTATCTATGAACACACATCATAAATAACTAAACAATGGTTTTTTCATGACTTCTTGTCAATCTGAGGTCTTTTTCTATTGTCTTGATTATTACATGCATGTTTATGTGGTTTAAAACACTAAAATCACACTTATCAACATTCCAAAAAATTTGTAACACATAATGAAATATCATTGGGTCCTATATTTCAAAACTAAATAAACAAAATTTTTCATATCTAGTTTTATGAAAATATGATGAAATTTTCTTAGTTGTGACACCCCGACAGACATTTTTAAAGGCTTTGATGCCTTTAAAATTTATTTACTAAGTCATTCCAACCACACCGCACGCCGAAATGATTTTTTGTCTATGATTATGTGTCAAAAATAATTCATTGGTGGGTTTCTTATAAATGGTTATTTTCCTCTAAATTAATTGAAATACAACATCATTTTTCTAATTTTGACCCCTTATCATGCATTTTTAAAGGATTTAGTACCATTAAAAACTATTTACTAAGGCATTTTTACTGCACCGCAAGTCCAATTGATATTTTTTATATGAGTACATGTCAAAAATAATTCAATGGTGGGTTTTTCATGATTTCTTGTCAATATGATATCGTTTTCTATGGTTTGAACCATTACACACATGTTTTGCTTTTTGAGGACACTAAAAATACATTTACAAGCATCTAAGGTAAACTATAACTCGAAATGATGTGTCGTCTATTCCTACATTTCAAAAATCAATCCACAATCATTTTCCTCTGATTTTATATTGATATGGAATATAATACCTATTTTGACCCCCCTCCCCCCCCCACACACACATGTTTTTAAAGGCTTTGGTACCATTACAAACTATTTACTGTGTCAAAACTGAGAAAATGAGGTTGAATTTTATTCAAACCTAACGATAACAATATATAATTTATTTTTTATGTGTACGAATCAAACACACGTCAATCCGGCACAAGATGGTTTCAGTATGACTTGAAGTGCATGTTTTCGATATAAATGTGTCATTTTAGTTTTATTTAAGGGAGTCGTATGTGTTCTTTGAAAATGTGTGAATGATCTATGAAATTTTGAATTTACCTGGATAGGATAAGCTATAAGGCTAGAAATTTCCTTGGGTATAATTCTATTAATCCATTGAAATATAAAAACTAAATCATTTTCCATTTTCTATCACCATTGATCCTATGTTATCCTATAAGAGTCATGTTCCTGCACTTTTCTTTTCAACCTTGCAATTTATCTTTTTGATTCAATATCAATAGTGCTACTCGAACCCCCACTAGGTGTAGTAGTAATTGATGATGACTACCTACCAAAGAAAACTGATGGAGTAGGTCCAGAACCCATCCCCTATACATGTATGGGATTCTCCTTCCCTAAAACAAATGGACCTTCATTGTTCTAGGAAACTGATGATGATTTTGAAGGGTTCACATCCCGTATTTCTTGAATTTGACCTGTTAATACAAAAATATTAACAATTATTTTTTAAAATATTTGAACTTCATAATATTATCTAATTAATAAATTTTTTATTACTATGTATTGTTATTTCATTACTATAGAATCATAATATTGAAAAATAAATTATAATAACAAATAGGCCTTAAACCCAATTAATTAGTGTTGGCTAGAAGTATCAAATAGTGCTAAATTGGGATCATTTCATCCATGTATCCAGACCCATTTAATTGGGTTTAAGGATTTTTTGTTATAATATATTTTCCATTATTATTTTTTTATAGTAGTTAAATAACATGAAATGATAATGAAAAATATTTACTCTAACATCTTTGGTTGGGTCATTTACAAAACTGACATCAGATTCCCTATGCACTTTAAACCACATCTATGTATGGCCAATAGAGTAACCTAATTCATTAGCCTTTATAAAAAACAATAAAAAGTTGGGAAAAATTTGACTTATAATAAAATGATATAAATAATAATGAATAACATACAACCCAAAGTTATTCTTTTTCTAAAAAATCTCTAAGACACAATGATATGAAGAATGAATTATTTCTCATGATTCATAGTATTTTTTTTAATAATTCCTACAAAAAATATCAACATTAATAAAAATTAAAATTTTATTATGTTTATGTTATTACGATATTCTAAATTATGCAATTACTTCATGAGATGCATCATTATTAATATCGAAAAATGAATTCCATTTCACATGAGAAATTCATTCACACACTTTCTCATACATATATCATGAGTTCAAAGATATTTCATTAAAATCATGTCATAATATTCATTTAAAATATCACCATTTCATTCCTAATTTTTTCATAGTGCATGTTCATGAAATAGTGCCTCAGACATCCAAATGAAAAAATATAGAAATAAAAAACAGAACACTTTATAATTATATTACAAATTTTGTTTCATGTAATGTAAATTAGTTATCAAGGAATATTAAATTATCTTACCTTTAATTAAGTATAAAAACCTCCTTTTTCCAAGTTGTAGGAATATGCCTCCAATATTAATAATTAAATTGAATTCTCATTTTATCACAAATAAGCTGCCTAATAATCTTCCCATAGATTCTGGAAACATCATCAGTAGGCACCCCAAACTCATCAAATGGAATGATAATATTGAATTCCCTCAGGTCATATACATCTTTCATGTTCATATTTATATATCTTCTATTTTTATTTTTATCCAATTCAGAAATGAATTAAACAATTAATAAAATATATAGTTTTTTTACAATGATATACATACTAGTAATAGTAACTAACTTATATCCACTAGATGAATGGATGAACAAATGCTCTATAGCTGGAGGTGAATTGGATGGTGGGATACTAAAAACATCTGGGGAATGGCTGGCTCGCTGGTAGTCTCATGTACAACTGAATCACTCAGATCCACTAAAGCTGATGGTAGTTGTGGTGTTCTCTGAGATGATAACTAGATAGGTTTTTGAAATTTATTTGTGTTCAGCATTATTGAAATCCAAATGGTTCAGATATATTAAATGTAAATAAAATTAAAAACTAAATTTTTTTACAAAAAGATAAATGAAAAACTTGAAAATGTATATATGTATGAAGTACTTATCAATGAGAAAGTGTATTATATTTTTATTACCATTTTATACATTCTATTATCTTCATCTTCATTATCTTCATTATTATAAACGTCCATTGTGACGAGTGCTTCATTTTCACCCTCTATTATAAGTTCTATTGTTTCCATATTTCCAGTAAAAAATTATTCAATGTTTTGTGGTTGATTAGGTTCGCTGTCACAAAGTACCAATTGATCTTCATCACTCATATCATATAACTCTCTCTACATTAAGTGTAAAAAACTCTAACCTTCATGTATTTCATCATCCACATAATAAACTATCTTCACTTAGGAATCCAAGATAAATGGATCATTATCTACATGCTCATTGGTATGCATAAATTGATAGAAGTTGATATAATTAAAATGTAATGAATCATTCATTATACACACATCAATATTAAACCACTTTCAATTGAGTAAGACAACCAAAAACTATCCATGACAGTTTAATTCAATTATATCATCCAAATTTACGTAATATCCCTCTTTTGTAAGTGTAAATACACCACTATTTTGAGTTTTTATGTCTTCTTCATGATAAATTGTATGAAACGTAAATCCATGAATATTGTAGGCATAGAATTTCTTAGACTTTCTTAGAGGACCTTGAGCCAAAAATAACTTAACATCATTTGATATTTCAGATTGATTTTCAACATTCATTATCTAGAAAAAAATATATAATGTTTTAATTTTAACATAGAAAAAATAACTACTTTTGAATAATTTTAATATGAGTATATACATACCTGATTGGTGATCCATTTTACAAGCTCATAATTAAGTTCTTTTTTTAATTCCATCTCATTTCCAAATCTACTCCTTAATCACTTATTTTTTTGACATTGCAATTCTTCAATTAATGGATCTATAATAAGTCTACTAAGCAGTATATATCAATATTCTTATAGAAACTCCAATTCATTCAGTTAAAATTTAACCCATTTCCAATTGGTTATACAATAATTAGAAATATTGATAACTAGTTTTCAAAATGATAATTAGTAGAGATATCATCAAAACATTAATCATGATTTAATCTAGTCTTAATCCCATCCAAATACCTTGAATAAAAGGTCAATCACTCTTTGGATCTGTAACCTTTATCAATAGAGCCTTTTGGATGATATTTATTCATAAAATATGATTTCAAATTACCTATGTACCTGATGAAAAAAATAAGAAACATATAAAAACAATTACGCAATAATTTTATAAAATTAAATTCACTAATGAAAATAAAAATAATATCATTGTACCTCCCAATTGGATACATCAATTGATATTGTTCTGGTCTGCCAAGTTTATCTTCTTCAACTAAATGAACAATCAAAATAATCATCACAATGAATAATGAAGGGGGAAATATCTTCTAAAAATTAAAAAGTATTAAAACAATTCTTTCTTGAATTTTATGAAGCTCAATTGGATTTAGATTTTTTCTACAAAGCTCATTTAAAAAGGTTCAATAGTTTATTTTTCAGTTAACATATTACAAAATTCAAATGAAAACAACTATTCCATCAAAATACATGAGTTGTGAATTTTTAATCCATGTAACTTTCAATTTTTTTAGTCAATTCACCTTGATATATTACTTGAATATCCATCTTCCACTTGTAAATTCTTTAATGTTTGAAGAAATTCATCTTTCTCTATATTTTTCATTGTAAAAAAAGTTGAAGGATACTTTCCATTCCCATTTTTCCAAAAATCAAGAATTATATTCATTAACCCCAAATTCTTATAAGCATTAACACACTCCTTTGATTTACCCTTCTCTTTATGGAATGTGAAAATTACGTTGCCACAGAACGTTTTCTCAATATTCATTATTTCTAGATTATAACATATCAAATTAAACTCTTAATGAGGAATTTGGAAAAATATACCCTTTATTTTTTTGTTCCATATGCTTCAAATATTGTACCTTTTACCCTTATCCCCTTCTTTAAAATGATTATATTTTCTAAAATCTTCAATGAAACACATTAATTGTCCCATGATTTATGACCCTAATAAAAATTTTAGGGGATTTATTAGTTTAATATCATCATTGAATTGTGTCTTCTTAAACCTATATTTATGAGAAGAAATAAAGAAATCAATGATGACGCATAAAACATCATTTTCTTCTATGAGTTAATCTTTGATGAACAAAATTTCAAACTAGACAAGAAAAACTAGTATGGGTGTTCCGATCAGATAAATTTCCTAATCCAGAAATGATTGTAATTGTTTATATTAAATTAGCATGTATTTTTAATAGTTGTCTCATTGAAGCGTCATATGTTTCCATTCCATCATCTCATATTCCTCACAATTATTTTATTAGAGGTTGAAGGTATACAACCAGTCCATTTACAAGCATTTAATTTCAAGAAATAATCATCGAAATAAAAAAATAATATTTATTCATACACATCTCTGGAGGTATATTATAAGGCATCAAAACTACTGGCCAAATACTATAATTAGTACATAAAGTCCATAATGGGTTGAAACCATCAGAATCCAATCCCAAACGCTAATTTTTACGATTTGATGAAAAATATAGATGTTATGAATCAAACATTTTTTATGGTGTTGAATATTTTCGATGTCACATCAAGCCATGATTACTATCATGATCATGTCACTTCATTTCGTATGTAGTCTTAGATTCCATGAATAATATTTTCAAGAATAATAACAGAGGAATGTAATGAAATAAAGTTGAAGGAGTTTTCTTATTTTTTTTCTTCTTGGGGTTGCATTGATTTATACTCTCATTGTTGTTGATTGACATTCATCTACTTTTATGACATCTTATGAATTCTCCTTTTTCAGACTCTTCTCCCTAGTAAAGCATGCAATCATTAAGGAATTGATGTATCTTTGTATAATATAGTACATGTTTATTTATGACTTTATTAATCTCATAGAATAATGCAAGGATCATAGCTTCAATAAATGCATCATGAAGAAACTCTAAAATCATGTACATTTCTTTGTCAATAATTTCACAGAGACAGTTTATATGATACAAAATAAGTAGAAAAAAAACTTTTAATACTTATCACTCCCTTCATACAGTTCTTGTTGCACGTCATCAACTAATTCATAAAGCTCATTTTTTGGTTGTTGCACATATTAGAAGGATTAAAATTATCATGGTCAATTGAAGGTTTTTTAGATCTATTGAACTTTTGGACATTATATCCAGCAAAGAAAAATGTTTCATTTATCAAATTTCAAACTGAATTCCCCTATGGAGGGTCACATTGTGTTTCATTGATAGCATTATATTTGTTTTTAATTTCAATAACAATATATTCACCATGAAAAATCCTACATACATATTGAGTAGAAATTTTTTTCTATATAAAATGATCATATAATTCATTTCTATTTAACCATCACTTGAATTTTCAATCAGGACATACACATTTTATTATACCATCCACTGATCAATTTTTAATTACATAATATATTTTTTTCAAACTCTTGTCATAACGAGGTGTGTTTCTAGGTAATTTAAAACAAATTTTATCCATAGGTATTTGATTTTCACTCTTCTCCCTATATATTCAGATATAATGATATAAATGGTTAATCAAAGAAGTACAATTAAAAGAAAACATCAATTAACTTCGTTATGCTTCGTCACCTAATTTATCCTATAATTCTATAAATATATTATATAAAATCATGGTGAACATACATGTACACATATTATGTTTTTACTTAGAAATTCTCAAGACAATGTGGTAGAATCAGATTTAAACTTTAGTGAATAATCAATAAAACCAAATGGATTTTTATCCTCTAATCAACCATTATCCAAAACTCACTAAGGCTTACTCTCAATAATTCATGAAGGATAAATGAATCATGTGGTGACAGACTATTTATAACCCCATAGAAAAACATGTATTCATCATATAAATGATTCATGATCCCTATTTATAATAGGAATTAATGATAGTTATGTGTATAGGATTCCTAGGTGATAAAAATTATCATTTGATTATAATATATGATATACTACATAATGATATAGAAAACCAATCATACAATATTAAAAAATTACACCTTACAATTTGGGATTTCACTCTCCGAGAAATGGGGGAGAGGGGTCACCATTGGGGATCACCATCAAGGAGAAGGGGTGTCATTGTGGGGTCATCATCAGATAGAAAGTGGGGGTTGGGCTCTTAAGGGTCATGTGAGAGTGGAAAAAGGGGTGGTCACCATCGAGGATGAGGGGTGAGCTGTTAGGGGTAAGTGGGGGAAGGGGGGAGAGGTATGTTGTTGGAGAGAAGGGGGGTGAGTGTCGGGGAGATGTGGGGTCATGGGTGAGGGGCGGTCACCTACATTGGGGAGAGGTGCTACTAAGGGGGAGGGGCGGTTGCCGGTGTCAGGGATAGGTTGGGTAGTGGGGGGGGGGGTAATCACTTGCGCCAGGGAGAGGCATGATCAAGAGTGAGGGGCAGTCATTGGAATTGGGGAGAGGCGTGATCGAGGGAGAGGGGCAGTCCCCAATGTTGGGGGAGGGGAAAGGTCGAGGGGGAGTGGTGTTCATCAACGTCAGGGAGAGGTGGGGCTGAGGGATCAGTGGGGGGTAGGGGGAGGGATGGAGTCACTGGCACGGGGAGAGTCATGATCGAGGTTGCGGTGGTCACCAGTGTTGGAAAGAGGTGAGGCCGAGAGGAGGGGTGAGTTCCGACGTCGAGGAAAGGCACCGTCATGGGGGAGGGGCAGTCGCCAGCCTTGGGGAGAGGCATGACCAAGGTAGCGAGGGTGTTAGGGCATCGAGTGGAGGGGGTGGGGTCAGTTATTTTTTAAAAAATTTAGCATCGATTTCATTGAAATTTACACTATATTTAAAATATATTTAATAATGTTTTTTAGTAGTGATTATTAGAACTACCACTAATAAAATTTCACTAAGACCACTCTTTTTTGTAGTGCTGGATAACATAGTTTGACTGAATCTTACCCTAAAAGTGACATATATAATTTTATTATCAATTATAAATCTATAAAAGTCACCAAGATAAACCATCTCTCTAACCTATCAAACAATTGGATTTCATTCACAAGAATTTTTTTCCCACTTTATGAATTTTCTCACCCATAGTATTTTATATTAGTTTAAGGAATTTATCTCACTACAAGAATTATCACCCAAAGGAATTTATTTTTACATTAAGGAATTTTATTCACACCTTGATGTGATATAGTATGTACATGAACAACATCATATTATATCTTCATATGACATCATTGAATTTTGAAATGAAATCATTGAATCATTGTACAAATGTAACATCCCGAACCCGGATGTCACTCAACTGTGCCCCAAGCCTAGTTGGCTACATGGCCTCAAGCACATCATCAAAAATGCCAAAGGATTATGACTGGTATTTATGGACTAGGTGAGTCATTTAGAAGACTATACCCCCATTACCATAATTTATAATAATGGAAGTCAATCACATTAAATAGTGGAAGCAGATACAATAAGAAAACAATTCATAAAATAGACAAAGAAGGCAAGAATATGTAACAATCCAGAAGTGTCTCATATACCATGATATAGATGATACATGTATCTAGAAAATAACCAAAATAGGTACATATAAATATAATAAAATACAAGTATCTACAATCCAAAATGACCAAAAAGTTCCCCCGTAGCATCGCAAGTCTCATCTTAGTCCTATGTTCCCATGCTCTGAAATAATGATCAACAAATAGTTTTAGGGAGATTTCTCCTACTATCACCTGTAACTATATAATCTATTTGGGTCCCCAAGGATGCCCAAATAGGATGTGAGATAAACATCCCAGTAGGTTTCCACCTAAATATCTATATAGTTCTAATAAGTACTATGAAATATGCAAAACAGGTGAAAGTAAGTAGTAATGTAAGTGTGAAAGCCTATGACATATAACTACTGCAAACAAGTAATACTAAATAGCCTTTTGTGGCTCCTTGCAACATTTTTTGGCTTCTAACAAGGCATCTACAAGAAATATAAACAAACAACGCGTCTTTTCCACAAAACCATCAATATCATGTCCACACGTCCTTACCTTATAAAGAAAACTATATCAAAAACCCACGGCCTTGTCGTACAACCACAATCATATATCCCACAGTCATGCCATATAATGAAGGACAGATAACGAAGGGTCGGATCTATGGTGCTGAAGACCAAGGAATACTCTTCGAGTCTCAAGAGAATCTCGATGGAAACTTGGAATAGGAACCGGTTGGAATCCTAGGAGCATGTGTACGAACATGTCCTACATGAGTCCAATATAGTTGGATCCAAGGGGTAGCAAAGCCTAAGGTATCTCATGGAATAAATACCAAAGGTGAAAAATCATCCAAGGTGTCCACTACCGCATTCTAGATCCATGGAGGTCCATTCATGGAATCCATGTAAATCATAAATCATTCCACACGTTTAACAATTTCAAACCATATGAGTCTACCCACTCATATAAACAATTACATTCAAAGCAATTCATTGAGTATACCCACTCATTTAAACCATTACATCTCATTAGTATACCCACTCATGTACTCCACTTTCATTTAATCATTTCACAAAGATATAACCACCCACGTATCGCCAATTTCAATCTAACACATCACATGGGTATACCCACCCATTAATTACAATTACCAACAAAACTATTTAAGCAATCTAAAAACAGACAACGAGTATACCCACTCATTTGAAAAGTTCCATTTAAGTATTTAATCATGTTAGGCATGGAATATTATAATAACACCAGGTAATGAGGAAGGATATCTCATATGTATGTAATTCGGACTCATTTAAGTAAAACTAAGCTTCCTTAAACTAGGAAAACTTGAGGTCACACCCCATGGGTAGTTCATCAATGTTAAAAACCAAAGTAAAGGCATGGTTAACCCCATGGGTTTCCTTGGGTAGGGTCAGAAACAACCAACGCATCTCAAAGAACCTAAGGGAGTCCCAAGTAGGTCCTACCTCATCTATTTCAGATTAACACTTTAAAATCGGGTCTGCGCTAAAAAGTCCAGCGTGCAGAAAAATGGTCAATAGATCTATAAAGAATCAAAAGCAGAATAAAAAGTATAGAACACCTACCTTATCTCATTAGTGGAGTTATCATATAATATAATGTCCTAATTCATCCTGTATGGGAATAAATCTAAAGAACATATGAAGAATAAGAAATTAGGGCATAAAATCCTAAATCCAAATAATGCAACTATTATTCTGAAGAATCAGAATGGCTAAAAAGGAATCAATATCATACCGTTTTGGTTCCAACAAAAATGATAGGGAATGAAATAGAAACCAAATGGGAGCTAGATCTAAATATCTAGATAAGAAAGTTTTAATTCTTCAAAATAGAGAAAAAGGCTTTTGTCCAAAAAATAGAGGTCACTGCATCTATTTTTAAAAAAAACTAGTCGGGAAATTACATGAAAAGTAATTTCCTTACATGGTGTGTAATGCTCAGTTTTCCTTTAATGGGGTAAAACCCTTACACATCATGAAAGATCCAATAAAAACCATTACATGTTATGAAATCGTATTACACAGTGTGTAATCCAATTACACATCGTATAATTGGAATGCAACATGTACACAAGCTTCTTGCCTATTATTTCCCAAAAACAACCCAACCAGCCCATGGACCAGCTGTGGTTATAAGACAAAAAATAATGTAAAAGATTTATGCCTCATGAAAAAGATAAGATCGTAAAATTGTCCCCCCTTAAACAATTATTCCTTGAACTTCCCTCTCAAGGGTAGCCAAGATTCATTTGAAAAAACTCCTATCACTGATCACGTATGTCTGCCTCCCTCTCATAAGTATTGTCTTGTGAATAGTCTTGCTTCCATAGAACCTATTCTAGAGGAACTGAATAGCCTTTTATGACCTTCATGCTCCTATCAACAATATGAATTAGATTCTCCTTGAAGGATGCAAAAAATTGTAGCTCAAACTCCTTGGGTTGAAAAACATGAGATGGGTCCGAATTATAATGGTGTAGTTGTGATACGTGGAAGACGTCATGAATGGCTCAGTACCTCTGAGGTAACTAAAACTAATAGGCCACTGATCTGACTCTCTCAAGAATCGTGAATGGCCCAACATATAGTGGTTAAAGCTTACCCTGTATCATGATCCATCTATGTCCCAACCTTAGTGAAACACATAAAAATACCTGATCCCTATCCTCAAACTCTAGAGGTCATACACGGTGTTCGACATAATATTTATATCAAGATTGTGCAGTATCCATCTGATTCTAAATCAACTGGATCTACATAGAATTCTCTTGCCTAAGACAAGGTCCCAGTAATGTTACCTCACCTACCTCTAGCCATCACAAGGGTGATTGGCATATCCTACCCTACAAAGTCTCGTAAGGAGACATCTTTATCATTGCGTGATAGTTGTTATTATAGGAGAACTCATCTAGATGAATGTGTCTCTCCCAATATCCCCCATAATCTAGGACACATTCTCTCATCATGTTCTCTAGCACTTGTATCATACACTCTGATTGGCCATCAGTCTAAGGGTGGTCGATTGTGCTCAGAAGAACCTATGTACCCAGTGCTCTCTGAAAACTCTATATGAAACGAGTTATAAAGTGGGAATCTCTATTTTAAATGATAATTCATGAGATCCCATGAAGCTGTATTTTCTCATGGATATACAACCTTCCATGAACATTAACATCGAAGGTATCCTTGATCGGCAATAAATGATCATCCTTTTTGATCCTGTTAACAACAACCCATGCATCATCGTTACCTCAAGGCAACCTGAGTAAACCAGTCATGAAATCCATTATGACATCATCTCATTTCAACTTTGGAATAAGTAACATCTATAAAATCATTTCTAGTATTTGATGTTCCTCCTTCACATGCTGAAATGTGTAACACCTCATAACAAAACTAGCTACCTAACTTTTCATACTTGGCCATTAGTATTGACGATGCAAGTCACGGTACATCTTGCTGACTCCAGGATATAGTTCCCAAGATGAAGCATGAAGATACCACATCATATCCCCATGTATATCCACTGGAACCCAAACACATCCATGGATATGTAAGATATCATCAACACCTACAGACCAACTAGGAGGAGGTTCCTCACCTTCCACACTTTCCCATAGGACTAGACCCTATGAATTCTATAACTGCCTCATCCTTACTTTATCAAATAGGGTATAGGTCACAACTATGGATGTTAGATATGTCTATCCCTAACTACTGTGCACCTCCATATAGATCTTATAGAATGACCCCATAAGTTGACACTCACTACTTGCCTATTGCACTGTCTGTATATGAGTCCACGTGCTCAGTGCATCGAACATTACATTTCCTTTACTAGTCATGTATTCAAACATGAAGTCAAAAGATTTTAGGTACTCAACCCACCTTTTTACCTTATATTAAAATAATATTGAGTAAATATATATTTGAGGATATTTTAGTCTGTATACACCAAAAAATGATCTCCCAATAAATAATGCATCCAATAATGAAAAGCATGAACAACTGCATCTAGCTCAAGATCATGCATAGGGTAATTCCTCTCACATGGCAATAGAAATTGAGACTCATATGCCAAAACTCTATCCCCCTACATCAGCACTACTCAAATCCCAATAATTGATGTGTCACAATTAAGGATGGAACACTCAGTTCATCAGTACCATGAAAACTACTATTGTTATTGTGAGACTAAATGGCATAACCAGACACTCATATAGACCATACCTACTATGAAAGGTTGTACGAGGTTTGTCTGTGGGTCAAATAAATACCTGGTGATATCCTATCCTTAGTTCAATTTTCAATAATACTCGAGATCCTAGAATCTTATAAAAAATTTCATCTATTTGTGGAAAGGGATATCAGTTTTTAACCATTAGCTGATTCAAATTACGATAATCCCCAAATAGCCTAAGAGTTATATCTACATTTTCTGAAAAAAGAACTGGAAAACCCCACAATGAAGTATTTGGTTTGATAAACCCCTTTTCCTCAAAAAACACTAGCTTCTAAATAATTTCATACAACTCCATCGTAGCCACCTAGTAAGTAGAAATGGATACTGGTGCAGCTCATAAAACTAGTTCAATGGAGAACTCAACCTATCTCTCAAGAAGTAAACTAGAAAATTCATCTAGGATCATGTCCCTGAATCCATCCACCATTAGAGGAAAGTCTACCTGAGTTACTCCCTTATCATCCAAAATATAAAATAGTAATCTAGGCTATCACTATGCCCAACTCATGATGATATAGTCCATCTCAAATCACCTGGACACCCCATTCACCCTTGCGTGTAAACACTACATCCTCTGGTGATGTGAAAGTTACCCTTAGGTGATAGTAGACAATGTAATAATGATAATATACTAAACAGTCCATCCTAAGAATGACATCAAACCCTATCATCTCAAATACATAAATATCTCAAATGAAGTGACACCCACCGATCTCAAGGGGGTAATCCATCCACAGGAGCACATCATCCATTCTGATTACCAATAGTATTTCTAGCATTAAAACGCTTTCAAAATACAACACAACAAGCCCCAGGATTTTCACCATAGGTGAGGATATGAAACTATGAGATACACCTATATCAAAAATAGAAGATGTAAAAGTATAGGATACAAAGATAATTCCTCTCACTGTAGATATTATGAAACCTTACTCCTCCGGGGTAGGTTGTACATTATATAATTGACCTATATGACGATCCTATGAAACAACCTCACTTCTCAGAGTATGTACCCTTCGATGTAAAGTAGTAATTGTTGTATAGATACCTCAGCAAAGACCAATAATTCTGTAGCCTAATTGTCCTGCATTGCTCTAGCTCCCTACTTGACACATTTCTTAGAAACCTACTCTTGAACCTGATATCGGAGCTGAACCCCTAGCACTCACAACCGAAGGGAAGGTCCTGCAAAACCATTGTGTGTGGCCCATCCCTCCATAAGCTCAACACTCGACTGGGTCGCAGTCATGCTGATTCTTCATGTGTCATCTCCTACCACATTAGTGAAAAAACACCGAGCTACTAGAAATCATAGCCTAACTGATTCTCATCTCATTGGAAGCATCAAAATGGTGCATCCTGCATGAAGATGTAGAACCACTAGGTTGAGAAGAAACATTTCCCTGCACTATATCCTCAAATTCCATCAGGTTCCACACTATAATCAGTGTCTGATTCACAATCTCAGAGATAGAGGTCAACCTGAACACATTGACCTCGGATTTATAGTTTGTCAGAGGCCTTCCTCATAGAATATCACTCTCGACATCTCATCATTAAGGTACATCAGTGCATAACTATTCAACTTTGTAAAGTATGTTTAGTACTTTATAACTGTCATGGTGCCCTGCTCTCGATGCAAGAACTCACTCGTTCACTCTTCCCATAGTGTCTTGGGGTAAAAGTAGTCAAGAATGTAGGTCTGGAAATCAGTCCAACCCATATCTCGTAGCCTTTCAGCCGGGTTCAGAACGTCCCACCATTACATTACTACTCCATGTATCATATAAGGGGTGAGCTTGACCCTCCTCACAAGAGGTTTCTCAAGATGCTCGAAGATAGCTAGTGTGGTCTCATGCCACAACTCAGAAGCTTGTGGAACATCATCCCCCAAAAACGTGAAACGATGTTGCCGCTAGAACACCCATATCAGCTCGGCCAAAGTCATGGTAGGCTACGGTTCTCCTTGAAAATTCTGCAAATAGAAAAATAATCCCTTGTGGAACTATACCTCAGAACCTATGTCTGAAATATTCAATTGTACCACAAAAAGCACTAAAAGAGGATCCACTAGTATCTCATGGCCCACCACCTTCGAAGCATGGTCATCGCCACCCTCGTGGCTTACCATTGGAGGTCTTCATGGTGACATGCCTCTACAAAGCCAAAAACTCGCCTCAGAAAGGAATGATATAAAGTCGCATCTCAAAAGTGTAGGACAGGTCAGAAACCTCCTAAAAACAAGTCATAACACACAACCTAATCCTAAATCCATGACTGTATAAAGAACAACCACAACCCAACTATAAACACAACCTCTCACCCACTCCAAATCCGGGTCTATGTCCAGTCTCTATTTTCCATTTATTTTCTTTTAATAGTCATTATTTGACATGATTTAACCAATGTTCCACCATGTTCTGATCCTTGAGGACCCATAACACCTCATGAACCAAAATTTGATACCCATGTAATCCATACACATCAAATTCAGATTAAAATTATAATTTAAAAGGTACGTCATTTACTATTTCACAAGGTCCCATACACCATATGAAATGAATGATGATGTTACTTATCTATCCTTTGCACCATGTCAATCAAAAAATCAGGAAAAACTATTAGAGCACCTATCACAATAACATGCATCAAATTATTCATCTTAAATGGAAATACATAATGCATGATATGTGATTTATAACAAGCGACTGTATGATGCATGGGATGGAATACCCTCATCTCATCGGGTTCCAAAAAAATAGAACCCACAATTGCATCAATAGTATCAGCATAAATCATGTGTGTCACATAATGGTTAAATCAAATCAACTGTAATAGTCAGAACCAGAAAATAGCAATTTCATTAAAGGTTATTTGGATCTTTCTTGTACATGGGTTAGTTACACTCGAGCATAGCTCATTAACTAATTCCATTATCCTTCATATCCTTGTCTATTTTCTCCAAACACTAAATCAAACCAGAAAAGAAATTGTCTCTGATACCACTTTGTAATGTCCTGAACTCGGATACTACTCAATAGTGCCCCATTCCCGTTTGGCTACATGGCCTCAAGCGCACTCCTCAAATGCCTGATGCTTCCGACTAGTGGTGAGGGCCTAGTTGAGTTATTAGGGAGACTGTTCCCTCATTACTATAGTATATCACAGTGGAAGTCAATCAAATTCAATAGCAGAAGTAAATAAAATAACCGAACAATAGGAAAAATACATAATCAAGAGAGGAATATATCAAAAGCCATAAGTGTCTCATATACGATGATGCAGATGATAAATGTATCTAGAAAACAACAAAAAATTATATATGGAAATAATGTACAATACAAGTCTCCAAAATCCAAGAAGATCAAAAAGTGTTAGAGTAGCATCGCAAGACTCAGCTGGGTCTCATTATCCCATGCTCTAAATAAATGATCAAAAACTTGTGTTTGGGTTCTTGCCTCTACTATCACCTGAAACCATATAATTAGTTTGGGTCCCCAAGGAGGCCGAAAAAATTTGTGAGATAAACATCCTAGTAGGATTCCACCCAAATATCTATACAAGTCTATGTTGCACTATGAAATATGTGAATCATGTATAAGAAAGTATTAATGTAAGTGTGAAATCCCGAGGCATATAACCAACACAAAAAGTTATACCGAACAGACTCTTGTGGCTCCCTACAACAAGTGGAAGCTCTAAACAAGGAACCTATAGGCAATATAAACAAACAACACAACCTTGTCATAAAAAAATCTATATCTTGACACATATCCTTACTCTATAAAGAAAACCATATCAAAAACCCAAAACCTTGTCGTACAACCATAAACATATATCCCATGATTGTGCCATATAATGAAGTGTAGACTATGAAGGTCTGAATCCAATGTATTGAAGACCAAGGCATCATCATCAAGTCTTAGTATCAACTCGGTAGAAACTCATTATAGGCACTGGTTGGAGTCCTAGGATTATGTATACCAGCATGTACTATGTGAGTCCAATAATGCCAGATCTAAGGGGAAACAAAGACCGAGACATACCACAGAATCAAGACCCTATGTGAATACTCAACCAACGTGTCCACTACTGCGTTCCAAATCCATGGAGATCCATCCTTGGAATCTATGTAAATCATCCACCATTCCCTACATTTAAAAATTTCTAACCATATTAGTCTACCCAATCATATAAAAAAAACATTCAAAACCATTCAATGAGTATACCTACTTAGTTAAACCATTACATCTGATGAGTATATCCACACATGTACTCCACTTCCATTTAATCATGTCACATGGTTATACCCACCCACTTATCACCAATTTCCATTTAACACATCACATGGACAAACCAAACCATTAATCATAATTACCAAAAAACCATTTAAGCAATATAAAAAAAACTAACATGTATACCCACTCGTTTAACATGTTCCATTTAAGCATTTAATCAATTTAGGCATGACATATTATGATAACACAAGACAAGGAGGCAAGAAATCTCTGACAAAGAAACATTATGTGCATATTTTTTATCAAATAATGAGGAATTTTTAATTTTTTTAATGATAAAACCCATTTATTTCAATGTTTTATTAAATTAATTGGTAATTTGAATTTTAGAATGATTATGAGCAAAATTGAGAAAAGTGCATAATTTTGGATTTTTGACAGATTTTTACCACAAGGGTATTTTTGTCATTTATTAAAATATATAAGTCAATAATTACTGATTAATTTTTTTTATAATACTGATTTTATTTTCTTAAAATTTATCTTTATGACCTACATCTGATTTAGAGATCTATTAGTCCATATAATTCATTGAATTTGGATACTTTTCTGGGCAGACAGCGTGGACCTCACCACCATAACAGATGTACAAATCCGTCTCCACACCACTAATTTAGGTTATTCTACATGGGATATCACTAAGACACATAGTACTGACTCTAAAACAATTTTGGAGGAGTGTTTAAGTCATTAAAATTTCCATTGATCGTTATACATTTGAAGGAAGCTTCCTAGAAATTTTATCCATAAAAATTTTTAATCAATGAAAATTTCATACCTCCTTAATACAATGTTTAAATTAGCTAAAATGTGGAGGTTGAACGGAGAACACATTTAGGAACAACTTTTATGAAGGATTCCATGTGTTAATCAACCATTTATTGTTCCACAAATGCACAAACCTTTAGGGGATAGAATTATGCCTATAAAAGGAGGCTCTCACCTCCATCCCAAATCATCAGCATGACACCAATATCAAAGGAGGGTTCCCAACGGGGCATGGGATGATGCTACATCTCTATTCCCACCCCATTTCTTCCTTTCATTTTATTTTAATTTTAGTTTGGTTTTATTTTTCAATTGTAATTCATATTTTATTTTCATCAATCCATGGCTTTGTGTTTCTCCATTAACATTTCTTCATTTCTTTACCTATATCTATCTTCTCTTCCACCCACTCCACCATGTAATCAATTACTCATGGAAACGAGTGGATAACACCACGACATGGACAAAGGTGAGGTGAAGGTGATTATGAATTTTCATTAAGTTTTAATTTTATGTTTGTAGATATATTTGAGTAGCATACACGGGTAAGTCAAATGTCTGTAATGTTGTGACTACCACCGATAACAAGCAACTCAACCTATCCATATTTTTTTATTTAATAATTTTTCCTTCTCTCAATTGGTTAGTTCTTCACACATTATAGATGAGATAATCAATGGATGAAATTTCTTCAATTGAACCAGGTCCTGGTAGATGACACATTCTAGACAATGGTTTGTCACCAACTTGGATTAAAGGAGGAGGTGGAATTGAGAGTGATCAAACATTAAATGATATTCCATAATTTATAAATAAGGAATAGTAGTTCAAACATGATATTTCATGTTTGTATTATCAAACATAAATAAAACATATAAAGGAGAATAATTATTGAATATTTAACCAACCCCCAAAACCAAGTTCTTTCTTATTAATTCATTATATTTAGACTTGAATTTTGTATAAATTTAGAATTATTGCTTCACGTGTCATTATTTTGAATAATAAAAAGCCCAAAAATATTTTAATCACTTTAATATAATAAAAAATCACAAAAAGAGATAGAATAAGTGAATAAAATTAAGTGTACTACATTGAGAAGGATCTTCAAGAGTGATGACCCTGGCCAGCTACTGTTCTGCACTAGGAAAAATATAATTATTTTTTCCCACAACCCACAATAGACGTGCGTCAATATTGACATTATTTACAGGGATCCAATCATTAGTTAATTTACTTTTTTTATTTTCCAATATTAGTTATATATCATTTTATTTAAAAAAATATAAAAAACTTACATGATGTACTCAAATTTAAAATATTATGCATGGAAAAATTACTCTCAGGTGCAGCAACAAAAATAAGAAGAAGATGAATATTTTAGAAGAGATCGGATGCATGAACTAAGAGAAGTCATTGAAAAACTAACTAGAAAGGCTAATAGAGATTTTTATTATGTTCATGAATTAATAGATAAACCCATCCCTAATCCAGAGGAAGAACATGCGAAAGTGGTGGAATAAATTTCACCAGTAATATTTGAAATTGAAGAACCTAAGGATGCAAGGGATGAAGACATATCTTCTGAGCTACAAGTGGGATATCAACAAAGCTTGGATGAATTATTAATTAAATATGAGGAACTACCTAACTTCCCCATACAATAAAAAGAATATGATTGAGAACCACTGAAGGAAGAAACCACCCAAGTTGTGGAATTTGACGTTAAGATGGAGGAGCCTGACTACCTACCTCCATCCTCGGATAGTATACACCAAGAGGTACTTACCACTAAGGCAAATATTGAAGCTAAACCGACTCAGGGATTTGAACCATTCATTTACTCTATCACTTCTAATATTATTGATTAGGAATTCTATATCATTTCATGTGGTTTTGATTATACAGAATTAGAAAACCTAAACTCTGACTTGGAGGACGAAGAAGAACCTTGATGTGCACATGCTGAGGAACATTTGGAACTCCCTAGACACATTGAATATTTGTTGAAGGAGCTTCATGAAGAGATGCTAGTGTATTTACCTAAAGAAATCCTGACAAAAGATGATTTGATGGTGAAGAATTTGATCTTGATACTTCATGTTTTAATATTATTCAAATTGAATTACACTCTAACATTCCCATGGAATAATATTTTGATGAAGCATACCTCAAGTAACTAATGGATAGAGAAGAAGAAGTTTCCCAAGTATCAGAAAATATGGAGTATGATTCATACTTCATCCTTACCATACCATGCAAGCTATAACTCATTGTAAATGGTGGATATGGTGTACTCTATCCCATAAGGATGAAGAAAAAGCTGGGAAAATAAACATGTGGTCGTTCAAATCAATGAAGCCTTATCCTCCATCAGAATTTGGATAACAGCAGGTACTGCACTCTAGATGCCGTCAAAATTCAGGGCCCACTTGGGGGATAATACCAAAATTTATCGTTACATGGTTTCTAAGAATTAATATTTCAATTTATTTTCATTGAAATAATTTATCATGTGGTCCCCTCCATCTTTTATTTTTAGATTAAACGAAATTATCATTGTGGTTAATTGAGTAATTTTCTTTTGTAGGATCATGACGGTAGAAGGAAGCCCCAAACAGTAAAGGAAAAGGACCAAGATTCATGGAAAAAAGGTGTTCAATTTTAGTGTTTTATCTTTTAAACTCTCCACATTTTTTTCCACAACATGTTTTTATCTTTAAAGATAAAATTTCATTCCCAAACTTGAATTCATGTTTTAATCGACTTATCAAAGAGATATGAGTTTCATAGGAATCCTGTGATTCTATGTTTTAGTTTTCAATGTTTATATGATTAAATGATTGAAATGAATAATTTAATTGTTAAAATGAAGCATGGATATTGAAGTAATGACTCACGATTTGAAGGAATTAATTGATTGATGTAAATGAAATTTCTATACCATCCTTCATGAAATGAATTTATGATGTTCATGTGAATTGATTTATTATTCATTCCATGATTGATTGTACACTGGTATATTTTCCATTACAAAGAGGATTTATAGACCATGTACTTCCTATTTATTCTTGAGCATAATTCTTGGATGATCTTGGGACATGTAACCGACAAAAACATGTATTGAAACTTGTCAAAGCTATGACTATGCAAAAACACATTTAAAATGACTGAGGAATCTTTTGGAAATCCAATTTTCCTTAAAAGACCACCTTTACAACAATCCTTATTTTATCAGATAGAGACCATGAATGACCTTTATAGGAATGAGACATGTTTCAAGCCATTTTTATCCATTCCTACCCTCCATTGATTATTTACATGACATTTCAAATTTGAATTGTGGGGTTAAAGGGAATAATGGTGGAAAAGATAATATACTTTGCTATAAATAAGTGTGGGGTTATTATTGTGGTAATTGTAAATGGTTGTGGAATCATTCATTATACTCTATTTGTTCCCCTCTTGAATTGAAAAAATGACAATAATGAAAAAAAGAACCAACAAAAAGAGAAAAAAATGGGTTGTGATTTGGGAAAACCAAAAATCACCATTTACTAGACTGATGATCTTATGATCATATGTGGTTAGATGATGGATGTGGGAATTTATGTAATCATAACTTTCAAAAAAAGAATAAAAAGTAAAAAATCAAAAAATCAATAGGGTGCACAAATCATTCATTATGCTTACTTGTTCATAACATTTTCTTTGTGTTTTGGGAATTAGGTGTTACTACTTTTAAGGGGTTAATTTCATTATATTTTTACTTTTGATATCATACATAGTAATTATGAAATTATCCTCCTACATAAGCCTTAATATTTAAAGTATCAAATCCTACCAACCTTAAACCTCAAAGTCAATAGAACCCTAATTGAAATTCCTCCTGATTTTATGTGTGTTTTGTCTTTACAAAGTGGAGAAATTAGTTCATTTAAAATCCTATGGCTAGGGAGCATGTTCTCGTGATATGAGAATAAATCTACTTGAATTGTATCATGAGTGATGAGGGAAAATAATCAAAAGTGAGGTAAACCATGACTTGTCATGTTTAATAATAATTAATCAAGGATCTTGAATGAATGAAAGGATAAGTTCCATCAATTTTCAAAGGGTAAAAGTAAAATATTTGAATTATTTGTTTCTATGAAAAATGGGAAATTGAATTGATATTTTATGCAGATTTTTGAATGTTTGATTTCACATTGATTTTTTTATTACATAGGAATTTAAATATTGGTAATATTGGTGTCCTCAGATTTCCATTTTGAGATTTTATACTTGGGGACAAGCATGGTTTATGTGTGGGAGCATTTGGTAGAGAAAATTTATGTGCTTATTTTTGATCAAATAATGAGTATTTTTAATGTTTTTCATAGATTAAAACAATTTTTTTAATGTTGTTTAAAATAGTGTGTAATCTGAGTTTTAGAATGATTATGAGAAAAATTGATAAAAGTGCATAATTTAGGATTTTTTAAAGATTTTTACCACAAGGGTATTTTTTTCATTTCATAAAAAATATAATTCCAAAATGCATGATTTTTTTAGAATCTTAATTTTATTTCATTCAAATTTCTCTTTAGGTTTTGGAGTTGATTCGAATATCTATTAGTCCAAAAAAATCATTGAAGTTGGAAAATTTTCCGGGCAGACGGCGTGGACCCCACCACCGTAACAGAAGAAAAAATCAGTCTCCTCACCTCCCATTTAGGTTATTACACTATGTATAGCACTAATACACATCTGAAAAACTCTAACACATATTTGGGGGAGTTTTTAAGTCATTAAGGTTTCCATTGATCGTTATACATTTGAAGGAACCTTCTTGGAAATTTCGACCATAAAAATCATTATTCAATGAAAATTCCATAACTCCTTAATCCTATAAATAAATGAGATGAAGGTCGGAGGTTGAATGGAAAACATATTTATAAACAAATTTTATAAAGGGGTCCACATGTGAATCGACCATTTAATGGGCCAACAACATGAAAAATTTCAGAGGACAGAATTCGGCCTATAATAGGAGGCCCTCGACTCCTTCCCAAATCATTAACTTGACACCCACAACTAAGGAGGGATCCCATCAGGGAACGGGCCAATGCTTCTCCTCTTTTCCCCCATTATTTGTTATTTTAATTTTATTTTAATTTTTTTTATTAGTTTTCAATTGTAATTCAAATTTTATTTTTATTAATCCATGTCTTTGTGTTTCTCCATCAGCTTTTCTTAATTTCTTTACCTCTCTCTCTCTTCTCTTCTACCCACTCCACTAAGTAATATATTACTCTTAAAAATAAGAGGTTGGCCCTGAGACTTGGACTGGGGGGAGTTGACGGTGATCATTAATTTTATTTAATGTTTAATTTAAATTTTTTAGATAAATATGAGTAGCATGAATGGGTAAAGTGAAATTCATCGATGTTGAGACTGCCTCCGATGACATGCAACCCAACCTATCCCAATTATTTTATTTTATCATTTTTACTTGTCTCTATTGTATAGTTATTCACACATTGGAGTTGATCTAATCAATGGATGAAATGACTTTTATTGAATTGGGTCTTGGAAGATGACACATTCTAGACAAAGGTGTGTCACCAACGTGGATTAAAGGAGGAGGTGGAATTGAGAGTTCTATAACATTCAATGATATTACACAATTTATAAATAAAGAATAGTAGTTAATAATGAGATTTAATGTTTGTATTATCAAACTGAAAAAAATCATATAAAGGATAATAATGATTGAACATTTAACCAACCCCCAAAACCAAATTCTTTCATAATTAATTCACTCAGGGAAAGAGAGGTTTTCCCAACGCCTATAGAGTACATTTAACAACTGTTTAAGGAAACCGTTGGTAAAAGCTGGGTAAATTATCTTTTCCCAACAATTTTTCAAAACCATTGGGAAATGTATACTCTATACCAAGATTTTTATTAAATAATTGGTATAGAGTGGTTTAAATCATCATTTACAAACCGTTTTCAAAAATCGTTGGGAATGTTTGGACACAAATTGACAGAAGCTCGAACTCCACCATTCTGTGTGACTCTAACCCTAAACAGAAGGGATAATTGGGGTTTTCCTTCCCCTATGGCCGAAATCCTTCCATCTTTATGATTTATCAGTTCTTCACTTTTATTATGTAAGTGATACTGCATCTACTATTTTGGTTTTATGATTTCATTTGGTTGAAGTGGAGAAGCAAGATTCTTTTTACCATACTATGAAAATTATATGTTCTGGACCATTTTCAAAATTTCCTAGTTCTACACTTCTAATTTGTAATTGATACTTTCATTTTTAATGTTCTACATCTACTGTTTTGGTTTTTTATTTTGATTTTGGTCTGTATGTATTTTGTTTTCTGTTTGATTTGGGTGTGTGTGTTTGGCTTTGAAAGTGAATAAAATTTGATTCAAAATAAATTATTTGTTAATATCATCCATAAATTTTTAGTTCTTAGAAGGCTTGGTATTTCTGGGAATTATGTGTTAATATCATCCATATTACATTCGATTCACATCATGGTAAGAATGTGTGATGATGTTTTTAAGATCATAGAGAAAAATCATACACTCCAAGTTGTTTGTAGTGGCATGGTTAGTCATGAGTGATAATTGGATTCCTAAGATGAATGTACTAATATAACATTAGGGTCAATTATATATGGTTCTCATTTTACGTTGTATATTATGTATCTTTCTTGTCCAATAATCACTTTTATGATGGTGGGGTGATTTTCACTAGCCATGCTATCATGTGTATACATCCATAACAATGCTAGATAAGTCACAAGTTTAATTCAGTAATCTTTTTATCATTGACATATATTATTTTTAATCTCAAATTTAAAAATTAAATTTTTTGTCTATACTTTATGAAATTAAAACTTTTTACAATCCATGAACAACCTATTAGTGTAGAATCCTAAACTTTATCCACCCATGGGGTGCAACAGACTTGAGGAACTAATTGGGTAATGAAAGTTATGACTATAGAGGTGCCAAGAATGATTTATTGAACATGTGTGAATGATTTGGGATTCATGTAACACATAATGGGGCCTAAGACCTATTCCTCTATTTGGGATGCCTATAAAGGGGCCTTGAAGTCCTCTTTTACCAATGGTTGTGTGCAACCGTTGGTAAAACTCTTCCCTTTACAAATGGTTTTATTCAACGACGAGGCAATGCACCTTTATTGATGATTGTGGATTTCGAGTTATTGACATGACACACACTCTTTCCACCTATGAACCTGATGATTGGGATATATCTCAAGAATCTATGTCAAATTTTTGAATTTATTGAGCCTATTGTATAGTACTACTTCCTAATATTTGTAACTACGTTTTTCTTTTTGATACATGATATACATTACCATCATTCAGTTTATGATACTTTTATTAGTTGGTATTATTGATTGGGTTATTTTCATCCATTTCCAATATTTTTCCATTTTCATCTTTCTTCCACTTTTTAACTGATAATATTAAAATTGTGCAACTTAGGTGATGAGGGAATAGTCTCCCCAGACACAGCAAACGCTCTCAATATTAGTCAATAAAATTTGGAATTTTGGTAGATGTGATTGAGGCCATGTGGCCATCTGGTTTTGGGTCACTAATGAGTGGAATCCTGGTTTGGGATGTCACAATTACTGGATATCCTTTTTATAGGTGTTTCTAATAAAATCGATACCAATAACTATTGAAGGCCCCTCTCCAAAATCAATTGGGACATGACTCAATGAATAAACCTACATCATTCAGAATGTGTATTCTAACACCCCGAGATTTTATGAAAAATATTATTTCAATTTCATTGATGTCTTTTGGTGTACGCTACACCAAGATTACCTTGCGGTATATGCAACACCGTATTAGCTTGCAGTATACACAACACTATTCTTGGATCATGTTACACAGAATTTTGATAGTAGTTATTCTACACAACATTTAGTTTGTATATACATATATATATATATATTCAATGTATAAATGAAATATGGATCGATTCTGTAATACGAAACAATGAAGGAGTCTTGCATCACACATAACCCTGACTTAGCTTGCATTACATGCAATCACGACCTTCCTCGATAGCCTGTGAAGTACACAATACCGAGTTTCACTAAATAATGATATATGGTTATAATATTATTATGAACTATCCGTTATGAATAGTATTAACCACATTTTGAATTTTATAACATTATTATTCATCTTACTTATTTTCTATAACATGGTATGAGAACAAAATCAATTTTTCGAGTAAAATAACTATTTTTCAAAAAAAGGTAGCTTTGCCGCTTTTTGATGGTGCACCCACATTAAATATTGTTTTTGACATGTATATAAGATCTATTTGAGAGAATAAGATTATTCTTTGGAATCAGGATACAAAAATTAACTTTGGATAAAATTTTCATATTATTCTGATAACTTTCATATTTTGATGAATAGTAAAAACATGTTATATTTTAATTAAAAACAAATTTTTTCATCGCAATAATTTATATGGCTAGATTATATTTTTAATTGGTTTTAAAGTGTAATTAGATTATATAATTACCATTTAATCAAATTTTGGACATATGAATTAATTTCACTTTGAAATTGGACATAAACATGTGATGATATTTTGATAGTTATTGTTTCTCAAAAACACGCTATTTGTTTTGATAACCGGAATTACATTTAAAATTAATTTATGCCACTTCTATGTTATGAATTTGGAAAAAGTGAAATCAATTTTAATTCGGAATATCAAATATAGCTTAGGCTGAATATTTGGTATTTTTCTGAAAAACATCAAATTTTGATGAATATTGAAGACATTGAGTTTTTGGTTAAAACTGAATTTTTATTTAAATAATCATTAATTTGATTTAAATTTATTTTATGTCAAAATAGACACATTATTATAGTATAAGTTCAATTAAATTAATTGTAATCATTCTATATTAATTTTATATTTATAAAACAAATGTATTGATCTTTTCAGGAGCTTTTAAAAATGTTCATAAAACGTAATTTTACCGCTTCTGTGAGTTGAATTTTGAAAATATGAGAGTCAATGTTAATATCAAGGAGTTAAATGTGGTTCAATTAGATGAAAATAATTTTTTATGAATAGTAACTTTTTACTTTTGTTTACCACGTTTAAAGGTAAATAGGGAAATTCAAGGTTAAATGAATATTATAATAATTCAAAATGACCTTAACACGTGTCCAATCCTTATTGGATGAGTGATGGCCAACCAGGGGCATCCTTGGGTCGATATTTGGACCCCATGGAGCCACTTATTAAAGACAATGACACATTAGATTAATTAATTTAATGTAAAGACAAAATTGGCATTAACAAAAATCCTTTAGTAATTAATTTTTATAAGGGGATATATAAATTATCTTTTCAACTATAAATATTAATTGTAAATATAAAAATATTTCCTACATGTTGGTATTTTTTTATAATTTTTAGACAAAATAAATTAAATTATTTATGACACAATAATGATGCAGTATTTACCTCATTAATAAATGATTTATATAATTAAGATTATAATGATTAAAATATCATCCAAAAACTGTCCAATTCCTATTGGATGATTTTATTTCAAATATGTGTCCAATTCCCAAATAAGCTCCCTACATCCCTATCCTCACCCTTTAAGCCTTAAATTATGCAGAATACACTCCAAGATGTCCTTTTGGTTCAAACCAAAGGAAGTTACCCAAATTAAAGGTAATAGTTTCGCCTAACTTGTTTTCTTTTATTCTACATCTCCAACTCCTAAACTCTTTTTAATCCATTCTTTTGTAACAAAACCAATATCCTCAAAATAATAGGAGGTTTTTATCAGAAGTATTATAACTACACTTATAGACACGTCCATCTAATTGATGAAGAACATAATGTTTCTGTGATGGCAAACTAATGCCTCACGAAACGATGATTGTTCGATTTTCTCCTACCACCTCTCATGGTGGCCATTATGATGTCACTATATTTATATATGATATATATTAATTTTATGATTTACTTATGATTCTTTAATTCACAACTATATCAAGACTTTATGTTTACCATTGTTGGTAAATACGATGATCTCATTTGAGGAAGTGCGGACTACCGTCCCGTCAAAGTGATGTGATTCGTTAATACCTTATGTGGGATGTATAAAGGATGGAGTTAATGATATTATAAATGATATTATACTGGAATTATAATATACCTATGTATAATAATGTTTTAATTCCATTAAAATAATAAATATAAATGAAATTAGCGTTCAAGCGTACGTACGGTTTACTGTCTCCAGGAACGGTGCATTTCATTTCTTACCTCCATATGTTATGTACTATTATAGATACATGTATATTCTGGATATATAATGAATATATATGATATATAAATCATAATTTATATTCTTTAAGTATGTAAATCATGATATAAGTAATAATAACATCAATAATAACAAGTCCAAACTTGTACGATAAATAAGATGATTTTACCCAAAACGTTGCATTAACAAGGGATTTACAAAAGAACGGGTAATATAAAGTCATAAGTGAACCATATATGATTTAATAACAATTAATATGATTCTGTAATAAGTCAATGAAATTATTTATATTATTATACATGAGGTTCGGATACGTACGAAGCATATCAGACCTAAGGTAAGGGAGAACCTTTCCAATCTCGTTCTTATCCGAGATTGTTAATTCATATGTATTTGCTGGGGTTATTGTTATCATCCATGTCTGTTTTTTATAAAAGTGTTTTTATGTATGTTTAATGTCCTTTTTACCCATTTTGTCTTTTACTACATGGTATGTAAGGAATGTTTATTTTGTTTACGTTACGGGGTACTTTTTGACTTTTCTGACAAAAGTATGAGGATAATGTTTTTTTAACTTATATGGCATGAAAGGATTTTTACAGTTTTATAAAGACTTATTTTCATGAAGCTTCCTCCAAAATATTTCATGACTATTTTCAAAAAAATATATTTCTTTTAAAATTTCCATGACATTTTGTGAAAAGAAATTGATTTTGAAGAAGAAATGATATTTTCTTCAAGAATTCATTTCAAGTGTTTTATCAAAACCATATCTCAATCTAAGATGGCATTATTTCATATGTATATGTTTCAAGTATAATGTATCTATGATTTACATGGTTTCACTTTTCTTATGATTAAATGATATCCATTTGTTTTATACGGATTATGTTATGATGGTATGATATTTATGTGACCCATTTTTATTCTTTGGGTTATGATGAATGATTTATGTTTATGTTGTGGCACAAGTAATAATTATTTCATTATGAGATGGTTGGGACCTATATATCCCTCCAATGAATTGGGTAAAGATTTATATCTCATGAGATAGACATGGATGGAACAAAAAGTAAATCTGGATCAGTAATAAAGGGCTGGAACAGCAAGTAAACTCGGTTCAGTTTGGGACTTTGTCCACTAAGATGGTCTTGGCAGCAATGCCTTGGCTACTATGGAAATCAATACATGTGATTAATGGATTCCACAATTAAATTTTTTATTCCCATTCTATTTTATCGTGATTAATGTTCCTTTAGGATCTATGCCTTATGTACTGCCATGTTTTATGTCATTGCCCAAGATTTTGATGTTTAAACATTATGTTCATGTTATTAAGTTCAAATGTATATGAGTTGTTTTATTTTATCCATGATCACCCTTACTGAGCATTTGAGATCACCCTTTATATGTTTTCTTTTCCCCGGGAATTAAAGAATGGTTTTAGGTAAGAAAAAAAGGGGAATATCTTTATGGGAGATGTTAAAGATCTTTCACCACGATCAGAAGATTATATTTCGAGTGGAGGGAGGGGTCATGGAGTGATAGAATGTTATGGAGTTCAATGTCTTATCTATGGAGAACATGGGAATTACCCAACTCAATGCCCTAACCTAAGAGGTTACATCTAAATCAATGAAGGACTAATTCCATGACAATCATTGAAGACGATGGTTTGAATTGTTTATGTATTGGTATTCATGAATAATGTTATTGAGTTACTTTTATGGTATATTGGAATATCTATGTATTGGTCCATTTTGGTTTTTTCATAAGAATATGGCATCAGTAACCATGAAAAGTGATTGAAATATTTATGGAAAGGAGATGATATGTGCATAATGAAGGGATAAAGAGAAACTAATATGTTTGATAGAATTCATGAGCTCATGATTGATATAAGGACTAAGTGGTATCATGGTTTGAATATATAGAACTTTTGGTATTTTGGTATGTGGAAAGAGACAACTTTTGACAGAATTGATGTTTTCAACTAAGGTTCAATGGTAAGTCATGTTACAATAGAATAAATGGTTAAGGAATTCACCAGTTTGGAATGTGACCAACAAGACATTTCGTATGATAAATGATTTTATTCACGTTCTTGTTATGTGACCTTTCTAGTAATTGTTTTCTTTATACTATGAGCTTGGAAATATGTATTTTGGATAAGTCTAAAGATTGTAAAGGGTTATGTCGGACACCATATAGTATTGTTTAAGGCTAGAACTTTTTTCGAAATTATTTATGTAAAGTTATAATAGTGTAGTTTTCAAAAAAGGACAACCTGTAGGACTGTCGACAACCCTTCGCGTTGGACAAGGCTGTGGGAATCGAACCCACAACCGATGTGCGACAGGCCTTTATCGCCTACCACTAGCCTACAGGAAGTCCCTGGTTAGTAGAAATTAGTTTTATTTTATTAAGCAGTATGATAGTTGAAGTATAAGTCCATTTTTGGAATCATATAAAATTAACATCATCGTAGCTGTACTTATGTATATTTGATAACTTTTGATAAACGTTTGTTTGAAACAGATGGAATGATCCATCATTCTATCACATGATCTTCAACCACTTCATGAATAACAAATTCAACTTCCTTTCTTTAAGAGATGAAGTTGAAATTGTTCAAGGCACGAACTACAGTGAGATGGTACCAAAATCATTTATGTTTCTATTTTAATTCATAAACTTTTGGGAAATGATATTGAAAACCAAAAGAATGTTGTCCTAGTGCTCTCATATCCGTTGAATCAGATAGTACCTTAGATCATCACAAATTTATGGCTTTGTGATTGTTGTCATTTTCATAGCCATGCTCTCTACCACTCTCCATCAAAACATGATGGTTAGATTTTTCTTCCATATCCATATTTTCACCTATGTTCTCTTATATAGAAACCCAGTGATGAGTTACTTTGGTTAATCATTAAATTTCATACGGTATTTTTTAAAATCACATTTTAGTATTCCTTTTTGCGATGTGGGTTTCTATGAATAGTAAATGATTTATAACCCCGATGAATTTTGAGGGAGAAATTAATTTAAAAGGGGGTAGAATGTAACACCCTGTGATTTTATGAAAAATATTCTTTCAATTTCATTGATGTATTGTTTTTTACGCTACACCAAGATTACTTTGCACTATACGCAACACCGTATTAGCTTGCAGTATATGCAACACTATTTTTTGATCATGTTACACACCATTTTGATAGTAGTTATTCTACACAACATTGACTGTGCATATACATATATATATATTCAATTTATAAATGAAATATTGGTGGATTCTGTTATTCGAAACAACGAAAGAGTCTTGCATCACACGCAACCCTGACTAGGCTTACATTACACGCAATCTCGACCATCTTTGATAGCGTGTGTAGTATGCAATACCGAGTTTCACTAAACAACGATATATGGTTATATTATTATTATGGACTATACGTTATGTATAGTTTTAACTACATTTTTAATTTTATAACATTAATATTCATCTTACATATTTTCTAGAACATAATATGAGAACAAAATCAATTTTTTGAGTTAAATATGTATTTATCAAAAAATGTAGTTTTTCCACCTTTTGATGGTGCACCCACATTAAATATAGTTTTTGACATGTCTATAAGTTAAATTTGACAAAATAAAATTCTTATTTGGAATCAGGATATAAAAAATTTACTTTGGATAAAATTTTCATATTATTCTGATAACTTTCATATTTTGATGAATAGTAAAAACAAGCTATATTTTATTTAAAAACAACTTTTTTCATCACAATAATTTATATGGATTGATTATCTGTTTAATTTTTTTTAAAGTGTAATTATAATATATATTTACCATTTAATATATTTTTGGTCATTGGAATTAATTACACTTTAAAATTGGACATAAACAAGTGATGATATTTTGATATTTATTGTTTCTTAAAAACAACTATTTGTTTTGATAACGGGAATTACATTAAAAATTAATTAATGAAACTTCTATGTTTTTAATTTGGAAAAATAAACATCGTTTTTGAATTTGGAATATCAAATATAGATTAGGCTGAATTTTTGGTATTTTTCTGAAAACCATCAATTTTTGATGAATAGTGAAAACACTTAGTTTTTGGTCACAACCGACTTTTTATTTAAATAATAATTTATTTGATTTATATATATTTTAGTTAAAAATATATACATAATACTTATTTAAGTTCAATTAAATTTCTTGGAATCATTTATAATAATTTTAGATTTATAAAAAATTATATTGAACTTATCACCGTCTTTTACCCACCTCCTATGAGCTTTTACAATTGTTCATAAAACATAATTTTACCACATCTGTGAGTTGAATTTTGAAAATACGAGAGACATGTTTAATATTAAGGACTAAAATGTGGTTCAATTAGATAAAAATAATTTTTTTAGAATAGCAACTTTTTACTTTAATTTACCACGGTTAAAGGTGAATAGGGCAATTCAAGGTTAAAAGAATATTATAATATTTCAAAATTACCTTAACACTTGTCCAAAACTTATTGGATGAGTAATGGCCTACCAGGGTCATCATTGGGTCGATTTTGGGACCCCATGGAGCCACTTATGAAAGACAATGACCCATTACATTAATTAATTAAATGTAAAGACAAAATTGGCATTAACAAAAATCCTTTAGTAATTAATTTTTATATAGGGCTATATAAATTATATTTTAGTCTATAAATATTCATTAGAAAGATAAAAATATTTCTTACATTTTGGATTTTTTTTAATTTTTAGACATCAAATATATTAAATTATTTCTGACATAATAATGATGTAGCGTTTACCTCATTAATAAACGATTTTAATAAATAAGATTATAATGATTAAAATATCATCCAAAACCAGTCAAATTCCTATTGGATGATTTTATTTCAAATATGAGTCATCTTATATTCGACATTAATATGTTTTGGACCACTTGAAACAGAAGATAAGTTTATAATAAAATAATGTTTTCACACTTTCCTGAAGAGCCCCTCCACTCCCTTATAAAAGGAGACCACTTCTATGCAATTCCTCACACCTCTCAGGCCTTTTGGCTCATCCACACTCTATCCAAATAAGCTCCCTACATCCCTATACTCCCCCTTTAATCCTTAAATTAAGCATAAGACACTCCAAGAAGTCATTTTGGTTCAAACCAAAAGAAGTTACCCAAATTAAAGGTAATAGATTCGCTTAAGTTGTTTTCTTTTATTCTAATTATCCAACCCCGAAACTCTTTTTAATCCTTTTTTTCCAAAAAACCCAGTATCCTAAAATTACTAGGATGTTTTTATGGGAATAATTATAACTACACATACACACACCTCCATCTAATGGATGAAAAAAATAATGTTTCTGTGATGGGAAACTAACGCCTCACGAAACGATGATTGTTCGATTTTCTCCTACCGCCTCTCATGGTGGACATTATGATAGAATTGTATTTATATGTGATATATATTATGTTTATGATTTTATTATTATTCTTTAGTTCCCAATTATATCAATCTTTTATGGTTTCTGTAGTGGGTAATTACGATGATCTCATTTGAGGAAGTGCAGACTACCGCCCCATCAAAGTGATGTGATTCATTAATACCTTATGTGGGATCTATAAAGGATGGAGTTAATGATATAATATATGATATTATACTGGAATTATAATATACCTTTGTATAATTATCTTTTAATTCCATTAAAATAATAAATAGAAATGAAAGTAGCATTCATACGTACGTACAGTTTACCGTCTCCATGAACGGTGCATTTCATTTCTTATCTTCATATCTTATGTACTATTATAAATACATGTATATACAGTATATATAATGAATATATATGATATATAAATCATTATTTACATTATGTAAGTAATTAAATCATGATATAAGTAATAATAACATCAAGAACAACAAGTCCAAACACGTATGGTAAATAAGATGATTTTACCCAAAATGTTGCTTTAACATGGGATTTACAAAAGAATGGGTAATATAAAGTCATAAGTGAACCATATATGATATCATAACAACGAATATGATTCTTTAATAAGTCAATGACATTATTTAAATCATTATACAGGAGTTTCAAATACGTACGAAGCATATCGGGCCTATGGTATGGGATAACCATTCCAATCTCGTTCTAATCTGAGATTGTTTATTCGTAAGTATTTCTGGGGTTATTGTTATCATCCATGTCCATGTTTTATAAAAGTATTTTTATGTATGTTTAATATCCTTTTTACCCATTTTGTCTTTTACTACATGGTATGTAAGGAATCATTCTTTTGTTTACTATACGATGTACCTTTTGAAATTTCCAACAAATGTATGAGGATAATGTTTTTTAACTCATACAACATGAAAGGATTTTTACGGTTTTATAAAGAATTATTTTCATGAAGCTTCCTCCAAAAGATTTCATGACTATTTTCAAAAAATTCTCTTTCTTTTAAAATTTCCATGATGTTTTGTGAAAATAAATTGATTTTGAAGAAGAATGGATATTTTCCTCAGGAATTCATTTCAACTGTTTTATCAAAACCATTTTTCCATCCAATATGACATTATTTCATATGTGTATGTTTCAAATATAATTTCTCTATGATTTACATGGTTTCACTTTTCTTAAGATGAAATTATATCCATTTTTTTTATATGGATTATGTTATGATGGGATGATTTTTATGTGACCCATTTTTATTCTTTGGGTTATGATGAATAATTTATGTTTATGTTGTGGAACAAGTAAGAATGATTTCATTATGAGATGGGTGGGACCTATATCTCCATCCAATGCATTGGTTAAAGATTTATATCTCATGAGATATACATGGATGGAACGACAAGTAAATATGGTTCAGTAATAGAGGGCTGGAACGGCATGTAAACCCGGTTCAGTAAGGGACTTTGTCCACTAAGATGGTCTGGGAAGTAATTCTTTGGCTACTATGGAAATCATTACACGTGATTAATGGATGCGACAATTACATGTTTTATTCCCATTCTAGTTTATGATGATTAATGTTCCATTATAATCTATGCCTTATGTAGTGCCATGTTTTATGTCATTGCCCAAGATTTTGATGTTTAAACATTATGTTCATGTTTTTAAGTTCAAATGTATATGATTTGTTTTATTTTATCCATGCCTACCCTTACAATGCATTTGAGGCCACCCTTTATATGTTTTCTTTTCCCCATGATTTAATGAAAGGTTTTAGGTAAGAAAACAAAAGGGGAAGATCTTTATGAGAGATGTTGAAGATCTTTCACCATGATTAGAAGATTATATTCCGAGCTTCCAAAGACACTAAACTATTACGGTCCTTGTGTGTCTGTTTTTGATATTTATTAAGTATTCCACAAAAGTAATGTAATGTCCTTATACATCAAGCTTTCGGGACTTTACATGTATCCTAGTACTTACCTTCAAAACACTATAAATATTCTGTTTCTTTATGTTTTTTTATCAGAATGGATTTTCTATATTATTTTTGTTGGGTTACATATTAGTTATTTGTTTCTAATTACTTCCATATTTGTTTTCAATGCAGGAAATGACACACATTAAAGAGATGTGATGGAAAAAGGTGATAGAAAATAATCGTCACATGACACAGATGGGCGTTCCTCAACTCATCCATGTTGTGAGTATTTTATTTTAAATATATATATTTCAATAACTTATAATATCATGTGTCTACTTTTTTGTTAAACTTTTTTTCAGGATCAAACCCCTAGATGAGAGTTATCCAAAGAAAAGCATGATATTGCTCCCAGTACAGTGGCTGGTGGTAGGAGGGGGGTGGTTTCAGAGTGAGACGATCATCCGGTGATCCTGGTACTGAGGTCGGTGGGACGAGGGCTTACAGTGCGAGAGTTAGACGATCCATTGGTCATACCCGATTGGACTATTCCCCTACCACAGACGTATCTTCTACACCCCATTTTGATCCTCGTGTGTCTTTAGGGACACACGGAATATTTAGGACTCCGATGTTTACACTACAAGTTGGCCAGACGTCTGTGCCATCATCTTTTTCTTCTGGTTCATTATCTTATTTCTATTATATTCCACCTTCTTCGACTCCTGCTCCGACACAGTATGTGGCTGAGGAGCATACACTGAGGGACGCTCCACTTGTACCAGATAATCCTTCAGCTTCTGCACATCCAGTGACGCCCATTGATCTGACTACCATAGGTATATTTATATAACTCTAACAAATTTTTTTTACCAAAAATTATTTTTATTAAAATTTGTACAAATATTTCATTCTTTAAATATATATTCATCTACTAATAGGAGGCGGGGGAGGGGGGGGGGTACTCGCTTGCGTGTGGTATGGAACCACCAGACATAGTTGATGTTTGAATACAATGATGAATGAAAAATGATTGATAAATCTGGACAGGAATGTGGGGGTTTTTTGGCGACACTATCCAAATACTCTAACATCATTCCAGCCAGCCCTCTCTCTTGCAGACATATGCCACACGAAGTCAAGGATAATGCGTGGTCACAAATATTTGTAAAAAATCTATTGGATTTAATGTAGTATTTTTTTTATTTATATGAATTAATATATTGTTTGTTAGGTCAGTTTAACTTCTCTGATGGTGAAGGTGAACGACTAGCACATTTAAAGGAGCTAGGAGAGATTTGGAGAGCTTATAAGCATGACGTGTATGTTGGATGGTGTGATTGAGTGGGCACAGATTTGGAGGAGACAGTAACTATCATGGATGACTTCCAGATAGAGCAACATCATCTAATGATTACCCATTGGGTGAATGCAAAATTTCAGGTATTAATCCCATTTGAGGTATTTAAATGATGTTTTTCATATTTTTCATTAATATTATGTTATTTATTATTAAAAATTATTTATGAATCTTCTAAAAGACAATAAAAACATTGATTCAAAGCAATACCTCCACACAGTGGGGTGCACTACTACGTTAGATCATGAGAGGCAGCCGATACGATATCGTTGTTTATAATTTTTCTGTAAGACATTCCCATTTTTTTTTATTTCCTATATAAATTATGTGATTTATTGAATATTAAATATATTATTACACTTGAAATTTATATTGTTTCAATGTCATTACAGAATAAAAAAATTGAATATTGAAGGACGTCTCCCTCGAGAACAATTGTTTTGCTCGAGTAGAAATAAAAAAGATGGAACTGCAGTTAATGAACCGACACAAGAAAAGATTGTAAGTTTTAATTTGTTTATTTAAAAGTTTAATATCTATTTTGAAATTAAATAATCTATTTATATTTTTAACAAGCTTATTTATAGGCCCTTGATACCAGGATCCTAACAATTTATGGCCACATGATCATTTATATCAGGTTTTGGGAGATGAGCACTCTGGTCGATTACACTGCCGGCCTGGTAAAAATATAGTCACGATGAGGTATTAGTCCTCTCCGGGTATCCATTCTAGTACCACTGAGTTAGAACAGGTCAAGGAGAATGAAAGAAAGTCTGATAAAAGAATCAAAAATTTGGAAGAATAGGTTCAATCGAGGGAGAAAGTATTTATGAAACTGATCAAAGCATTATCTTCATCACTTCCACCAGAGGCCAGCGTAGCTTGTTAGATATATAAGTTGTTGATGGGTACATTATCCTATGCACCATGCAGTAGTTCTAGTGGCAGTCGAGATGATTAAGTTCCTGGTGACGAGGATGCTGAAGAGGAAGAGGGTGAGGATGAGGATGAGGACGAGGGTGAGGAAGGGGCTGAGGGATAGGATGGGTCCGAGGATGAACATGGTGACGATGATGAGGATGCCAACGAGGACAAAGATGGTAGCGAGTATGAGGCTGATGATGAAAGTGGTAATGGTTATGGTGATCAGGGGCAGATTGATCCATTCCATTTTTGAATTCTATATACCTCTTTATTTTTTAACCTGGTTTTTCACTCTAGTATTGATATTTTTGAATTCAGTATAACACTTTAGTTTTGACCAAATATGGAAGCCTAATGATGATATAATAGTTTATGGGCCTTGTGGGGCTTGTTCGGAGCTCGGAACCCCGGTCGGCGTAAAAAAACAATGCCTCACGGTTAGTAAAAAATTTAAGTCCATCCCACAGGGTATTTACCAAAGATATAGAGATATATATTACAAGAAATGAGTGTTATTTTCCCAACCCTTTCACTAGGGGATGCACATCATGCACAATGTCTATAGTTTTAGTATAAGATATTGTCACTGTTATTGCACGATTTTCCTAACTGGCATACGGAAAACCAAACAAATACATTTGGATTGTGTTGATACTTTAGGAAAACGATCCATGAGTCATATGTGACATGTAAAAGTCAACCCCGCCTCAATTTGAGGCACGGTGTCGCTGGTATCACTCAATTTGTCTCTCTTTTGTTTAAAACGGATACCCATTTATGTAAAAACAACTGGCATACAGAAAACTGACCAAACGTATTTCGATTGTGTTGATAGATTAGGAAAACGATCCATGTGTCATATGTGACATGTACGAGTCAATCCCACCTCAATCTGAGGCACATTGCGGCTGGTACCACTCAAAGTGTCTCACTTTTAGTTGAAATGGGCAACATTTTAAGTGAAAAAAATATATCATATGGAAAATGGACCTAACGTATTCATATACTATTGATACTTTCGAAAAACGATCCATAGGACATTTCGGATGTATAAGAGTCAACCCCACATCAATTTGATGCATTTTGTGTCCAGTACCCCTCAAAATGTCTCACTTTTATTTGAAATAGACTGGAATTTAAGTGAAAACAACAACTGACATACGGAAAACTGATCAAATGCATTGGGATTGTGTTGATACTTTAGGAAAATGATACATTGGTCATTTGTGATGGGTACAAGTCAACTTCGCTTCAACCAGAGGTTCCGTGTGACCGCGATGGCCGAAAACACACTCCGTGTGTCGTAAATGGCCAAAACATGTGTTTAACGGTCAAATGCATGCCGAAAGTCATCAGAATGACTTGAAATCACATGAAACACCCTAATTATTATTAGTGAGGTGTACGAGTTGACAGAATGTCATTCGAATGCATAGTTTTCATGGAACGACTGAATATGTGTTTTTAGGTGTTTGACGCGCTTGAAAAACGTGTGTGGGCTGGTCAAAACTAGCCGAACGACCTCAAAATGCCATGAAATCGGATAAAAGAAATGGGTGGGTGATTTCTGAAATGGTCGGCTAGACGACATGTCAATCGGAGGTGTCGTGTGACCGCACTGGCTGAAAACGCACTCTGCGTGTCGTAAATGGCCAAAACATGCGTTTAACAGTCAAATGCATGCCTAACAACATCAAAATGACTTGAAATCACACGAAAACACCCTAATTGTTATTTTTGAGGTGTAAGAGGAGACAGAATGCTATTAGGATGAGAGGTTTGCACAGCACAACTGAATAAGTGTTTTTTAAGTGTTTGGCGCGCTTGAAAAGCGTGCATGGGGTGGTCAAAACCAGCCGAATGACCTCAGAATGCCCTGAAATCAGACTACAACAAAGGGTGAGTGAATTTTGAAGTGTTAGTCTACATGGCACATCAATCGAAGGTTCTGTGTGACTGCGGTGGTTGAAAACGCACTGTGCTTGTCGTAAATGGCCAAAACATGTGTTTAATGGTCAAATGCATGCCGAACAACATCAGAATGACTTGAAATCACACAAAAACACCATAATTATTATTCTTAATGTGTACAAGGAGACGACATGTCATTCAGATGTGCGGTTTGCACGACATGGCTAAATATGTTCTTTTTAGGTGTTTGTCGTGCTTGAAAAGTGTCCATGGGGTGGTCAAAACCCACCGAACGACCTTGAAATGCCATGAAATCGGTTGACAACAAAGGGTGGGTGAATTTTAAAATGATCATCTAGACAACATGTCAATCGGAGGTGTTGTGTGACCATGCTGGCTGAAAACACACTTTGCATGTCGTAAATGGCCAAAAGATGTGTTAAACGGTCAAATGCATGATGAATGCCATCAGAATGACTTATAATCACTCTAAAACACCATAATTATTATTCGTGAGGTGTAATAGGATACAACACATATTTTTGGCATGTGGTTTGCGTGGCATGGCTGAATATGTGTTTTTAGGTGTTTGGCGTGCTTGAAAAGCGTGCGTGGAGTGGTCAAAATTGGCCGAATGACCTCAGAATTCCATAAAATTGGATGACAACAAAGGGTGGGTGATTTTTGAAATGGCTGGAAAAACGACACATTAATTAGACGTGTCGTGTGACTGTGCTAGCCAAAAACGCACTCCGCGTGTCGTAAATGGCCAAAACATGCATTTAACTGTCAAATGCATGCCAAATGACATCAGAATGACTTGAAATCATATGAAAACACCCTAATTATTATTATTGAGGTGTATGAGGAGACAGAACATCATTTGGAAGTGCGCTTTGAACGAAACAGTAGAATATGTGTTTTTAGGTGTTTGGTGTGCTTGAAAAGGGTGCGTGGGGTGGTCAAAACCGGCCAAACGACCTCGGAATTCCATGAAATAAGATGACAACAAAGGGTGGGTGAGTTTTGAATTGTTCATCGAGATGGAACATCAATCAGAGGTGTCGTGTGACCGCGGTGGCTGAAAATGCACTCTACATGTCATAAAGGACCAAAACATACGTTTAATGATCAAATGCACGCCGAACAACATAAAAATGACTTGAAATAACACGGAAACACCCTAGTTATTATTGTTGAGGTGTATGAGGAGACGAAAGATCATTCAGACGTGCGTTTTTCATGACACGACTGAATATGTGTGTTTTTTGGTGTTTGGCGCGCTTGAAAACCATGCGTGGGGTGGTCAAAACCAGACGAACGACCTCTGAATGCCATGAAATCAGATGACAACAAAGGGTTGGTGAATTGTAAAATATTTGGCTAGACGACACATCAATTAGAGGTGTCATGTGACTGCGGTGGCTGAAAACTCACTTTGCATGTCGTAAATGGCCAAAACATGTGTTTTACAGTCAAATACTTACCGAACGTTATCAAAATGACCTGAAATCACACAAAAACACCCTAATTATTATTATTGAGGTTTATGAAAAAGAACACATTATTCAGACCTGTGATTTGCGCGGCACGACAGAATATGTGTTTTTAGGTGTTGGTGCGCTTGAAAAGCGTGCGTAGGGTGGGAAAAATCATCTGAACGACTTCAGAATGCCATTAAATCTGACGACAACAAAGGGTGGGTGAATTGTAAAATGGTGGGCCATACAGAACAACAATCGGAGGTGTCGTGTGACCGCGGTGGCCAAAAACGTACTTTGCGTGTCGTAAATGGGAAAAACATGCATTTAACGGTCAAATGCATACCAAACGACATCGGAATGACTTAAAATCACCCAAAAACACCCTAATTATTTTTCGTGAGGTGTATGAGGAGACAACACATCATTCAGATGCGCGGTTTGTGTGGCATGGCTGAATATGTGTTTTTAGATGTTTGGGGCGCTTGAAAGGCGTGCATGGTGTAGTCAAAATCAGTTGACTGTCCTCATAATTCCATGAAATCGGACGACAACAATGGGTAGATGAATTGTGAAATGGTCAGCAAGACGGAATGTCTGTTGGAGGTTTCATGTGACCACGGTGGCCGAAAACACACTCTTCATGTTGTAAATGGACAAAACATGTGTTTTACGGTCAAATACATACTGAACGACATCATAATGACTTGAAATCACACGAAAAAATCCTAATTATTTTTTGTGAGGTGTAGAAAAAGAATACACATCATTAGGACACACGGCTTGCATGACATGGTAGAATATGTGTTTTTTAGGTGTTTGGTGTGCTTGAAAAACGTGTGTGGGGTGGTCGAAACCGACCGAACGACCTCGAAATACCATGAAATCTGACAACAATAAAGAGTGGGTTAATTGTGAAATGTTCCACTAGACGAAAAATCAATCAAAGGGTTTTGTGTGACCGAAATGTCCGAAAACGCACTCTAGACAGCCCCCCCCCCCCCCCCCGAACAGCCCCCCTCACCCCTGGATAACACCCCGCACCCCTCAGATAGCCCCCCCACCGCGGACACCCCCCCCCCACCCACAAGAAATCCCCCCACCCAAAGATCCATGGATCATTTGTGATGGTTACAAGTAAACCCCACCTCAATCTGAGGCACAATGTGACTGGTATCACTCAAAGTGTGTCACTTTTGTTGGAAATGGACAATATTTTAAGTTAAAAAAACAACTGACATATGGAAAACATCACAAGGATATACATATATTCTTGAAATTAAGGGATAAAAAATAAAATATGGTCTATTGGTCATAAGTTATTAGAAGAAAATATTCACAAGGAATAGATTGAAACACAATGGGTCCTAGTATTTATAAAAAAACATGAATTATATTAGGAATGAGTCTCGACATCCCATCATGAACATGCACCAACACTCATGTTCTAATTATCTATCACGGGTCATTAATTTTATACAATAACATGCAAATAATAAATATCATTCAGTGATTTCATATAAAACCTATGAACACTCAATCATAACATATAACAAATTGGTCAACAAGGCTACACAAAGATTCTTGAAAAATTAGTTTCAAAGTCTCATAAAAATACCCCAATGGGGAGGAATACATATGGTGACACCATAGCCCCATGGATTACCTCAATCCGATCCTCAAACAGTGGGTTATAGGAACAAACCAAAGTCCCTTTGGGAACCCTATACCAAATACGTAATTGAATATTCATACCCACTACCCACGATGGGGATTCATCTCACATCACACCGAGGAGAGAAAATTACAATTAGCCACATACCCCCGTATTCTAATTGAAATGTCTATGAAAAACATGTAGGCTATTCCGGTAACTACTATAATATGTCGAGATTGGCCAATGTTTCCAACTAACACATCATGAACCATTTATACATGGATACATAATCAATATAGGAATATAAACATCCCATGTGCTTCCTATAACTCATCCTAGGTCTAAGCACAAGATCACTAACATTGTCTATCTTATGGGTGACATGATCATTGCCACTCTACCAAGGTTTTTCTGTTGGATTTAAGATACTCAACCCATGACCATGACTAAACATCCCATGTTCTTCATATAACATGTATGTTTTTTCTCTTTTGTGTATTTGTGTTGTGGTTTGAGTGAGGAATGAATTCTAAATTTTGAATACTCTTAGGTGTGTTGGTGTTGTGGTTTTAGTGAGGAATGAATTATAAATTAGGAATACTCTTATGGGTTTTATTGAATTTCCAATAAAATGTAATATTTTTATCTAATGGGTGTTATTGCATTTAAATTTCAAAATTTCTGAATTTATAAATTCTGTAATGAATTATTAATTTTGAATTCTTTGGATGGGGATTTTTTTATTGGTGTTGTTACAGGTCTGAAGAGGGGTTGCTATGTTGTTGCATCTTTGGAGAGGGGAGAGTGGCTTGCTTCTGTGGAGCTGAGCAATTTTATACCAACGGTTTCAAAACCATTGGTATTGATACTATAATATTACTATACCAAAAGTTTGTTATAAATGTTAGTATAGGTTTATACCAACAGTTATAACAAAATCGTTGGTATAACCTTATGTCTTGCCATATCCCCTCTATACCAATAGTTTATAACTGTTGGTATAAGTGTAACACACATATTACAATGGTTTAAAAACATTGTTATACGTTATACTTTAAAACGCATATACCAACATTTTGTATCAAACCATTGGTATACCTTCTATTTTGACCCCAATACCAATGGTTTTCACAAAACTATTGGTATAGGCCTATTGTCACACCTTAGTTGGCCACGGTTGAGGGAACTGTTGATATACTATATACCAATGGTTTCCAGGCCATTACCAACTGTTTACAACTGTTGGTAAAGTGTAAAATTCTAGTAGTTATTCATTCTATCTAGACATGAATTTTTAATTATTGCATCACATGTCATTATTTTTAATAATAAAAAACCAAAAAATATTTTAATCACAATCATTTAATCAACAAAACCACAAAAAGAGATAGAATTGGTTAATTGTATAAAGAATGTGAACTACATTGAGAAGGATCCTCAAGAGAGACAACCATGGTCTGCCACTGTGCTGCACAAAGAAAAAAATAATTATTTTTTTCCACACCCCACGACAGGAGTGTGTCAAAAAAGAATCTGTTTTCAAGGAGACAATAATTAGTTCATTTTATTTTTCTATTTTTACATCTTATTTATATTTCAGTTCATTTAAAAAACTAAAAATGACTTCCAAGACGTATTCAAAATCAGAATATTATGCATGGAAAAATTACTCAGGTGCAGAAACAACAAGGAAAAGAATATGAATATTTTAGAAGAGCTCTGGTGAATTAACATAGAAATAGAATTGAACAACTAACTAGAAAGGCTGATAGAGATTTTTATTATGTTCATACATTAATGGAGCAACCCATTCCTAAGCAGAAGAAGGAACCTGAGAAAGTGGTGTAGGAAATTTCACCACTTTTATTTGAAATTGAAGAAGGTAAAGAGGAAAGGGAGGAAGACGTACCTACTAAGATACAAGTGGGAGATCAAAAAACATTTTATCAATTATTGATTAAATGTGAGGAACTACTGAACCTCTACATACAATACAAATAAGAAGATTCAACACCACAAAAGGAAGAAACCACCCATGTGGTGGAATTTGAAGTCAAGATGGTGGAGCTGACTACCTGCCACCATATTCAGAGAGTCTACACCAAGAGGCACTTACCACTAAGAGAGATTGAAGGTGAACCAACTCAGGGAGCTGAACTATTCAATGACTCCATCCATTCTAATTTTATTGAATCAATATTCTACATCACTCCTTGTGGTTTTTATTATACAGAATCCGACAATCTCAGTTATGCCTTGGAGTATGAAGAAGAACCTAAATGTGCACATGTTGAGGAATATATGGATCTCCATGGATATGTTGAATATTTATTGAAGGAAGTTCATGAAGAGATGCTAGTGGATTTCCCTAAGGAAACCATGAAAAAATCTTCTTAATTTGATGGGGAATAATTTTATCTTGATACTTCATGTTTTAATATTAATCAAATACAATTGCACTTTGACTTTCCCATTGACTATTCTTTTGATGATGCATGTCTCAAGGAACCAATGGACAGAGAATAAGAAGTTTCACAAGTAGAAACCAAGAAGGAGGATGATTCATATTTCATCCTACCCCCACCATGCATGATATACCTCATTGTTAAGAGGTGAGGATATGGTGTACTCTATCCCTGGATCATTACTCACCCAGAAGGATGAAGAAAAAGCTGGTAAAAGCTACATGTAGTGGTTCAAATCAAATAAGATTCATCCTCCATAAGACTTTGGATAACAGCCGGTACTTCCCTCTATAGGTAGTCAAAATTAATGGACAAATTAAGGAATAATACCAAGATTTATCTTTACTTTCTTTCTAGGAATTTAGATGTCAATTTATTTTATTTGAAATAATTTAGCATATAGCCCCCTCCCGCTTTTCATTTTGAGCTTAAATGAAATGATCATCGTGATTAATTGAGTAATTTTCTTTTGTAGGATCATAACGGTAGAAGGAAGCCCCAAACATTGAACAGGAAGGACCAAGATTCATGGAAAAAGGGTGTTCAATTTTAGTGTTTTATAATTTAAACTCTCCAAATTTATGTCCACAACATGTTTTGAGATTTAATGATAAAATTGCATGCCCAAACATGAATTCATGTTTCACTACACTTATATAGGATACATAAGTTTTTTAGGAATCTTGTGATGCCATGTTTTAGATTTCAATGTTTATATGATTAAATGATTGAAATTAATAATTGAATTTTTAAAATGAATCATGTATATTTAAGTAATGACTCATGATTTGAAGGAATTAATTGATTCATTTAAATGAAATTTCCCTACCATCCTTCATGCTTTGAATTTCTGAAGTTTATGTGAATTTATTTATTAGTTATTCCATGAGTGATTGTCCAATGTTTTATTTCCCATTCCTGTGATGATTTCTAGAACAAGTACTTCCTATTTATTCTTTAGCATATTTCTTGAGTAATCTTGTGACATGTCACCAACCATAAATTGTATTGATACTTTTCAAATCTATGACTGTGCAAAAACATATTTAAAATGATTGAGGCATTCTTTGAAAAGATTATTTTCCTTAAAAGATAACCTTTACACCAATCCTTCCTTTTGCACATATTGATCATTAATGACCTTTATAGAAATCAGTCATGATTCAAGCAATTTTTATCCATTTCTTCCCTCCTCTGAGTATTTTCATGATATTTTAAAGCTAAAGTGTACGGGTAAAGAGAATCATGGTGGACGGGATGATATACATTATAAGGAAGAAGTGTAGGGGTTTTATTGTGGTAATTGTAAATGGTTCTATAGTAAATCATTACACTCTATTTTTTACCCTCTAGAATTAAAAAAATTAAAAAATGACAAAAAGAACCAACAAAAAGAGAAAAAAATCAGTTATGATTTGGGAAAACCCAATATCACCATTTTCTAGACTGACGATCATATGAGCGTATATGGTTAGGTGATTGATGTGAGGTATTATATAATCATAACTTTCAAAAAAAGAAAAAAAAGTACAAAATAAAAAAAATCAAGACGGTTCACAAATCATTCATTATGCTTACTTGATCAAAACATTTTCTTTGAGTTTTGGGAAGTGGGTGTTGCTACTATGAAGGGGATAATTTCATTATATTTTTACTTTTGATATCATGCATAGTACTTAATATATTAGCCACCTCCTTGAGCCTTAATTTTTAAAGCATCAAATCCTACCAACCTTAAACCTCAGTGTCAATAGAACCTTAATTTCAAGTCCTCCTGATTTTATGTGCATTTTGTCATTACAAAGTGTAGAAAGTAGTGTATTTACAAACCTATGGATAAGGAGCATGTTCTCATGATATGAGCATAAATTTACATGAATTTTATAATGATCAATGAGATAAAATAATCAAAAGTGAGGTAAATCATGACTTGGCATGTTTAATAATAATTAATCAAGGAGCTCGAATGAATGAAAGGAGAATTTAAATCAATTTTCAAATGGCAAAATTAAAATATGTGAATTATTTGCTTCTTTGAAAAATGGGAAATTAAATTGATATTTTTTAAAAATTTTGAACGTTTGATTTCATATTGAAAATTTTATTTAATTGAATTGGAATTTGAATATGGGTAAAATTGGTGTCCTATAATTTCTATGTTGAGATTTTATTCTTGAGGACAAGCATGGTTTATGTGTGGGGGTATTATAGAGAGAAAATTTAGGTGTATCTTTTTTATCAAATAATGAGGATTTTTTAATTTTATTCAATGATAATACCCTTTCATGTCAATGTGTTATTAAAATAAATGTTAATTTTAATTTTAGAATGATTATTAAAAAAATCGAGAAAAGTGCATAATTTTAGATTTTTGACATATTTTTACTACAAATGTTTTTTTTTCTTTTAAAAAAAATATAATTCCAAAATTCTTGATTATTTTTCTTAGAATCATGATTTTATTTCATTCAACTTTATGTTAAGTACATAGTGTTGATTCAACAATCTATTTTCCCAAAAAATTTATTGAAGTTCGAAATTTTTCCAGGAAAATAGAATGGACCCCACCACTATAACGGATGAATAAATCAGTCTCCTCACATCATATTTAGGTTATTACACCTATAATAGCACAAGGACATATAGGACTGACTTTAAAAAAAATTGGGGGGATTTTGAATTCATTAATGTTTCCATTGATCATTATAAACTTTAAGACGTCTTCCTGGAAATTTTGGCCAGAAAAAGTCTTATTCAATAGAAATTCCATAACTCTTTAATAATGTTGCTAAATGAGTTGAAATTTGGAGGGTTAATGGAAACCACATTATTGAATAACTTTTATTAAGGTATAAACACATTAATAGAACTTTTAATAGTCCCAAAATGTTCAAACTTTCAGAAGAATGAATTCTTCCTATAAAAGGAGGCCCTTGCCTTCTTCTCAAATCATCAGCTCGACACCCACAACTAAGGAGGGATCCCACCAGGGCATGTGAAAATTATTCTCCTATTTTCACCCTAATTTATCCTTTATATTTTATTTTAATTTTATTTTTGAATTATTTTTCAATTTTAATTCAAATTTATGTTATATTAATCCATGCCTCAGTGTTTCTCCATCGACTTTTCTTCATTTCTTTCCCACTCTCACTCTTCTCTTCCACCCACTCCACTGAGAAATATATTACTCTCAGAATTGGGAGGCTGACCCCAAGACCATTCCTGGGGGGAGGTGAAGGTGATCATAAATTTTCATTAATGTTTAATTTTATGTTTGTAGATAGATTTGAGTAGCATTCACAGGTAAGGTGAATGTCTCTGATGTTGTGACTGCCTCCAATGACATGCAACTAAACCTATCCATATTCTTTTATTTAATCATTTTACCTCTATCCATTGGTTAGTTCTTCACCCGTATGATTTTAGCTAATCAATGTATGAAACATCTTCGATTAAATTGGGTCCTAGAAGATGACACATTCTATACAAAGGTGTGTCACCAACATGGATTAAAGGAGGAGGTGGAATTGAGAGTACTCAAACATTCAATGACATTCAACAATTTATAATTAAATAATAGTAGTTCAAACATGAGATTCCGTGTTTATATTATCAAACTAAAATAAAACATATGAAGGATCATAATGATTGAACATTTAACCAACACCCAAAACCAAGTTCTTTCTTATTAATTCATTCTGTTTAGACTTGCATCTATGTATAAATTTATAATTCTTGATTCACATGTCATTATTTTAAATAATAAATAACCCAAAAATATATTCATCACATTCATTTAATAAAAAAACCACAAAAAGAGATATAATAGGTGAATTAGATAATGTGAAATACATTGACAAAGCTCTTCAAGAGAGGTTACTTTGGTCATCCTCTATGTTGCACTAAGAAAAATATAATTATTTTTTTCCATGCCCCATGACAGGCGTGCGCCAATACTAACATTGATTCCAAGGATACAATCATTATTTTATTTACTTTATCTATTTTCACATCTTAGTTATATTTCATTTCGTTTAAAAAACTAAAAAAATAATTCCTTGATGTATTCAAATTCAGAATATTATACATGGAAACATTACTCACAGGTGCAGCAACAACAACAAGAAGATGATAAATATTTTAAAAGATCTTCGGTGCCTGAACATAGAGAAAGAATTGAACAATTAATCAAGAAGGCTGGTAGAGATTTTGATTATGTTCGTGCATTAATGAAGAAACCCAAACCTAATCCAAAGGAATAACCAGAGAAAGTGGCAGAAGAAATTTCACCACTTATATTTGAAATTGACAAACCTGAGGAGTCAAGGGAGGAAGACTTAACTGGTGATCTAAAAGTGGAAGATCAAGAAAGTTTAGATGAATTCTTTATTGAATGTGAGGAACTACCTGACCTCCCTATAAAATAAAAAGAAGAAGATTCATCACCACTTAAGGAAGAAACCACCCAAGTGGTGTAATTTGAAATCCAGATGGAGGAGCCCGACTACCTGCCTCCACCCTCAGAGAGTCTACTCCAAGAGGCACTTACCACTAGGGCAGAGATTGAATCTGAACCGACTTAGGGTGTTGATCCATTCATTGACTCTATAACTTATAATTTTATAGAATCTGATTCTACATCACTCCATTTGGTTTTGATTATACAGAATATGACAATCTCAGCTATGCCTTGGAGGATGAAGAAGAACCAGCATGTGCACATGTTAAGGAACATATGGAGCTCCCTGGACATGTTGAATATTTATTGAAGGAAGTTCATGAAGAGAGTATAGTGGATTTCCATAAGGAAATCATGATAAAAGATTTTTACATTGATGGGGATGAATTTGATCTTGATACTTCATGTTTTAATATTATTCAAATAGATTTACACTCAAACATTATTATTAACTATTCTTCTGATAAAGCATACCTTGAGGAACTAATGGATAGTGAAGAAGAGGTTTCACATGTAGCAACCTAGAAGGAGGATGATTTATACTTCATCCTACCCCACCATGTAAGCTATACCTCATTGTGAAGGTGGGTGATATGGTGTACTCTATCCATGGATCATTACTCATGTAGAAGAATGAAGTACTACTTGAGAAAATCCACATGTGGTGGTTCCAATCAGAGAAGCTTCATCCTCCATCAAACATTGGATAATAGTTTGTACATCCCTTTGGAGGCATTCAAAATTCAGGGCCCACTTGGAGGATAATACCAAGATTTATCTTTACTTTCATTCTAAGAATTTAGATGTAAATTTATTTTCTTTTAAATAATTTACCTTGCGACCCCCTCCCTCTTTACATTTTAATCTTAAATGAAATGATCAGTGTGATTACATAAGTAATTTTATTTTTTAGGATCATGACGGTAGAAGGAAGCCCCAGACAGAGAAGGTAAGGACCAAGTTTCATGGAAAAAGGGTGTTCAATTTTGGAGTTTTATCTTTTAAACTCTCCACATTTGTTTCCACTGCATCTTTTTATCTTTAATGATATAATTGCATGACCACACTTGAATTCGTGTTTTACTCGACTTATCAAAGAGACATGAGTTTCTTAGGAATCCTGTGATTCCATGTTTTAGATTTCAATTATGATATGATTAAATTAATGAAATGAATAATTTAATTTTTAAAATGAAGCATAGATATTTGAGTAATGACTCATAATTTGAAGGAATTAATTGATTCATGTAAATTAAATCTCCATACCATTCTTCATGATTTGAATTTATGATGTTCATGTGAATTGATTTATTATTCATGCCATGAGTGATTGACCAATGTCATATTTCCCAATCCTAGGAGGATTTGTAGACCAAGTACGTCCTATTTATTCTTGACCATATTTTTTTCCTGATCTTGGGACATGTAACCGACCGGAACTTGTGTTGAAACTTGTCAGGTCTATGACCGTGCAAAAACATATTTAAAATGTTTTAGGCATCCTTTAAAAAGATAATTTTCCTTAAAATACCACATTTAAATCAATCCTTATTTTAGTCCACAGAGAGCATGAATGACCTTTATAGGAATGATCCATATTTCAATCCATTTTTATCCATTCCTACCCTCCTATGAGTATTTGCATAATATTTTAATGTTGAAGTGTGGGGGTAAAGGGAATCCTGGTGGATGGGATGTTATAAATTAAAAGGAAGATGTGTGGGGGTATTATTATGGTAATTGTAAAAGGTTGTGGAATCATTCATTATAATCTATTGTTTTCCCCACTTGAATTAAAAAAATGTCAAAAATGACAAAAAGAACCAACAAAGAGGGAAAAAAATGGGTTATGATTTGGGAAAACAAAAAATCACCATTTTTCGGACTGATGATCTTATGATCCTTTGTGGTAATGTGATAGATGTGAGGTTCGATATAATCATAAATTTCAAAAAAACGAAAAAATAAAAATAAAATATTCAAGAGGGTGCACAAATCATTAATTATTCTTACTTGATCATAAACATTTCTATGAGTTTTCAGAAGTGGGTGTTACTACTTTGAAAGGGATAATTTCATTATATTTTTACATTTGATATCATTCATAGTACATAAGAGATTAGACTCCTCGTTGAGCCTTAATTATTTATACATAAAATCCTACCAACTTTAATCCTCAAAGTCAATAGAAAATTAATTGAAAGTCCTCATGATTTTATGTGTGTTTTGTCTTTACAAAGTGGAGAAAGTAGTTCATTTACAAGACTATAGATAAAGAGCTTGTTTCGCATGATATAAGCATAAATCTACTTGAATTGTATCATGGGTGATGAGGGAAAATAATCAAATGTCATGTAAATCATGACTTGGAATGTTTAATAATAATAAATGAAAGAGATTTAATGAAAGAAATGAGAAGTTCCATCAATTTTCAAAGGGTAAAAGTCAAATATGTGAATTATTTGTTTCTTTGAAAATGAAAAATTAAATTGATATTTTATGGAGATTTTTTAATGTTTGATTTCACATTGATTTATTTTATTTTATTGTATTGTAATTTGAATTTTGGTAACATTGGTGTTCTCTGATTTCCATGTGGATATTTTATCCTTGAGGACAAGCAAGGTTTAAATGTGGGGGTATTTGACATAGAAAATTTTTATGCATATTTTTTTTTCAAATAATGATGATTTTTTAATTTTTTTCAATGATAAAACTAATTTATTTTATTGTTTTATTAAAATGATGTGTATTTTGAATTTAAGAATTATTATGAGAAAAATTGGGAAAAGTGCATAATTTTGGATTTTTGACCGATTTTTTCTACAAATATATTTTTATCATTTTGTAAAACATATAATTAAAAAACACGTGATTAGTTTTTTTAGAATCCTGATTTTATTTCATTCAACTATCTCTTTTGGAACTATAGTTGATTTGAAGATCTATTAATTCAAAAAATTCATTGAAGATGAAAACTTTTCCAGGTGGACATCGTAGACCCCACCACCATAACGGATGCACAAATAGGTTCCATCACCTCCAATTAAGGTCATTTTACTTGGGGTACCACTAGGAAACATATGACTGACTCTACAACAAATTTGGGGTAGTTTTGAAGTCATTAAGGTTTCCATTGATCGTTACACATTTGAAGAAAGATTCCTGTAAATTTCAGCCATAAAAAAGTCTTATTCAATGAAAATTACATAACTTTTTAACCCAGTGGCCAAATGAGCTGAAATATAGAGGATGAATAGAGAACACATTTATGAACAACTTTTATTAAGGGGTTTACACGTTAATATACCATTTATTGGTCCAAAAATTCTCAATCATATAGTAGAATGATTTCTACATATAAAAGAAGGCCCTCGACTCCTTCTCAAATCATCAGCTCGACACCCAGATCTATGGAGGGATCCAATCGGGGAATAGGCTGACATGGAGCGGTTCTTCAGCTTTCCACCACAGTAGTAGCAGAGGGTGAAGAGGAGTTCTGGGGATCACCAAGGATACGCCGAAGGCCTCACTGATAGGTTCACAATACAGTTTCTTTTAAAAGAGATGATGTCCTTCCACTACACCCAATCCACCGCTGGGAGTGTGGAGAAGTACTTCGTGTAGACCTTGGGCATGGATTTTCAAGATTTCAGGTAAATTTCTGAGAATTAAACGAGAAAAATTCATGACATTTAAACATGGTGGTGATTATAAGTCGAAAAACCTCTATATATTCCATGATACTTTTGTATAGGCGGCAGAAAGGAGTTGGAGGAGTATAGCGAGGCCATGAGCGGTCTGTCGGTGGCGATCAGGGAGGTGGTGGGCGTCAGCCTTAGGGTGGGACGTAGCTACCTTCAGGATTTCATCATTGGAATTGAATCAAATGTGGGTCAAAATTACTACCCTCCTTGCCGGTGATCGGAGGTGGCACTGGGGATGGGACCCCACTGTGATCCCACCTCCATTACCATCATCCACCAGGATGATGTGGGCGGCCTCCAAGTTTCGTACAACAGGAGGTAGCATTCTGTCTCCCCCGCTCCAGCCACATTCGTTGTCCTATCCGGCGACACCTTTATGGTATATGCATCTGCATTCACCACTGATCCATTTAACAATTCTTATTTTCATTGTCATAATGAAAGGGAAAATCACAGGCTCTGGCGAATGGGATGTACAAGAGCTACGTACACAGGGCGGTGGTGAATGAGCGAAGGGCAGGGTAGTCTATAATATTCTTTTTATGTCCGGTGAGGGACAAGGTGGTGAGTCCCCCACCGCAGTTTCTGGCCAGCGGGAACCCCCGAAGGGCGTACCCAGACTTTGAATGGCCCACCTTCCATGAATTCCTCCGAAAACACTACCACATGGACACCCGCACCCTCCAGACATTCTCTGATTGGTTTTTGACATCAAAATGAATCTTTGTTGGTGATTCGATATGTAAAATAAAGATATGGTCAATCAAGTATGTTATGGAGTACTATGTTATGGTACAAATTTGGCTTCTCTAAATACTATGGAGTACTATTTATCTATTTGATATAAAAAACGTTTATTGTGGTAGTCTGGTTTACCCAGCCAACTGAAGTTAGCTTTTTTAGGTATTAATAATTCTCATAAATGAATATGCAAGCGTTGATGTGGAAGGACAATTGCCTACTTGTGATCCACAAAATACCGGTGGGTCTAGCAGAGGATAAATGGGACAACATGGATATGAATGTTATTGGCAAAATCCATTTTTATTTGGTGGCCATGGTCATATCAAGCATTGCAGAGGAAAAGAAAATGAATGAAAATTATGATGTTCTAAGAAACATTATAAGACCATGTCACTTCACACAAAAATTTTCTAAAAGATAAAATTATACTCTCTTCGAATGAAGAGTCATCATCAGTGACTAATCACATCAACACTGTCAATACCCTATTCGCTCAACTCATGACACTAGGATACAAAATTAGGGATACTAAATGTGCTGTTATTATGCTATAAATATTTACAAATCCATATGATCAGTTGATCATCAACCTTACCAACAATATCATGATGGACATGTTTATGGTCAACAACAATGTAGCTGTGGTTCCGGAAGAAAAAAGTCAATGCAAGAGCAAAGTGACAGAAAAAAACAATTTTACCAATCAAAGAATTTTTCAATAGAGAGAGGAAGGATGATGGATCATGATTCTAAGTGGGAGCCAAAATCATGGAAGGTCCAAATCCAGAAGAATAACAACATCAGATGTTACGGTTGTGGAAATTAGGGGCACAGCAAAAAGAATAAATGGAACAATAAGAGTAGTGGAAACAAATCTCAATGAAATATGACAAGTACATATGGAAATGGAGACATACTATTTAGCGAAACATCAATTATGGATGGAGGTAGACATCATCTCAACAACACATGGATAATTGAATCAATAGAAACATGGCTCAATGGGAATGGTTTGATCAGTATGATTATATCTCGAAAGGACTTTTTTACATGGGGAACAATCACACCATGAAGATATTTGGAGTCAATAGAAACAAACTGAAGATGCATGATGGTATAATTTAAACCACATAAGGAGTATTCCATGTGAAGATCCTAAAGATTAACGTATATTCTTTCGGTGGATTTGATGACATCAGGTGTAAGACTCACACTAAAATTGGAGTGTGGAATATTGTGAAGGGTGTGCTTGTGGTGATCAGAGAAGATCTCAAAGAATCTATGCGTTATTTATGGTGAAGCATACAAGGAGGTGAAGATAGTTGTCACGAACCGTCCCTCGGGGCCCATGTCGTGACTACCCCAAAACCCGTCTTCCATAGGCGAGAGGCTGACAACTATCACCGGAAAGGTGTGTCCCTTAAACGGGAACACATTGATTTTTTACCCTGTACAGAAACACAGTCCAAGAAGAAATCAAGATGCAACAACACACACTAAAACACAATAATAAGCAATAACAAAGTAAACTATTGTAGTAAAAGAGTGCTGAAAGTAAAAAAGGGGCCGAAATACAAGCCCAACTGTAAAAGTACAAGTACGACTGGTTGTACAATACAACCTAAAGAAAACAGAATACATCATGAAGGTAGAAGTACCACACAGGTTACACCACGAAGATAAAACCACGAAGGTAACTCTACGAAGGTAGAAGTACCATGAAATTGACACCACAAATATAGAAATACCACACATGTAATACCATAAGGATAACACCACAAAGGTAGAAGTACCACATAGGTAACACCACAAAGCAAGAAGTACCAGACAAGAAAAAGACTCAACTCACAATTAGGTATAAATTAAGTACAAAAGTACAAATGATTAGTCATAAACTTTATCATCTTATTCTATTATGATGAACTACTGCTGACCTACACAGAATCAATAGGTAACAAACCCCTGCTGACCCACATAGGATCTGACCCACACAGGATCGATATGCCTTGACAAACACAGGATCGCTGAGCAACGAACCACACTGGATCTAACCCACATAGGATCAATAGATATTGACCCACAAAGGATCGGTGTTCTTTCTTCACGTTGTAGCCTACCACAGGTTTCCTTACACCCGGTACGCTCAAGATCCATAGAATATGTCCCTCAAGATATTGGTCGTACCTCGGCTGCCACTAATCTCCAAAATTGAATAACTCAAAGGACTTCCATGTCTTAAGGGTTCCAACGCAATAGACGGCACATAAATAGGATGCCCGGTCTATGACTTATAAGTGTTTTAGCTTCATGGGCCTCGTTGGATTTGGGTCCAATCCAACCCAGCCATGCTCCAAATACCTAAAAAATTGGAGAATACCAAAAGGTCTGTCTCGATCCAAGGATCCCAACGATTTAGACAGTTCGTCAAACAGACATCTGGTTCTCAATATATGCACCATTAAGTGTTCCAGGGTCCAGTTGGGCCTGGGTCCGGTCTGACCTGGTCGGACCGACCCGGCCCGACTCGCTCTGGGTTGGGCCGGGTTGGACCCAGCCTGATGGGCCGGGGTGGACTCGACCCGATGGGCCGGTGTTTTTTCTAACCCACAAGAGGGGCAACCCGCAAGGGGGCGACCCACAAAGGGGAAGCCCGACCTGTGTGGGGAGGAGATCCATTCCGAATATGTGGCCCGCTTCGAGGGAAACGACCCGATCTGAGGGCGGTGGACCGATGTGAGGGCGTCGGCCCGCTCCGAGGGCGGGGGCCTGGTACGAGGGAGGGGACCCGATGCGATGGCAGCGGCCTGCTCCGAGGGAGTCATTCTGGTCCAAGGGCGGAGGCCCAGTTTGACGGTGGCGGCCCGGTCCAAGGGAGGCGCCCTGACTCGAGGGTAGAGGCCTAGTTCAGTCTGATGCGAGGGAGTGTAACCTGCTGGTCACCTGAATTCCCAAAAAGGCCGGAGGCCATTCAGTTGGTGAAGCTGCAACACCATGTTGGCGTCGTGGAACCCTCAGGAGGTGGGATCGGCCTCCGCTTATGCTTCCATTCATCGGTAGTGCGACGGTCATGTCACTTTCTTTCCCGCGGTCGGCCGCCGTGTCGACCGCCTCCTCCGTTCGCTGCGGCTGACGAGCTGTGACCCTCCTCTTGTGGCGTGTGTCGGCGTGTTTGTGGTCTTCTGAGGTGGTGAAGGGAAATCAAGAAAGTCGAGGGTTCAGGCCAGGTTTGTTAGGCTTTCACCCTTCATGATAGATCAATATATGAAGGATATTAAGGGAGTTCAATAAACAGTTCTATTGAACACGTGATTAACCCCACAAGTTTCCCCGTAATAACTTCCCGCAAGGACGGATGAATCATGGGTCAACCTATTAGTCTGTTGTCCAGAATTATTCATATAATTTAAAGAATGTAGAAGAGGGAAAGAAAAATATCGAAAAAAATAACCCCATACCTGGAAGAGACGTCCTCTAACAATAGTCGATGAACCCTCTTTTATCGTTGTCATCGGTTCGTGACTCAGTGGCACTCGTCACCGCTCGTTGGAACCAATCTTGTCCTCCTGGTGGTTGGAATTGCGGTACTTTGCCAGATCTTCGTCATTTTGGGAATTCATTCTAACACCCCTCCCAGAGCTTTATATAAATATGGGAGGAGAAGGAGTGTATAACAATCGAGTAATTAATGAGGTTCATTTAATTAATGAACGTCCTGAATTTCCTTTGGTGTTGTTACAAGAAAAGAAGAGTTGAGCCATTTGTTATCTTGACACATCATCAGTCCCGCCAACGTCATTCGTCTATTGGAGTAATGAAGGTTAATAAAATAACAAAACATGTTATTTTATAAATCTTTAACAAGTCCACAAAAATAAATTATTCACACGACCTACTACGGTCGAAGTTATACCACTCTTAACCGAATCTCGGCGATGCGGGTTCAACGATGCCCTCAGATTTTTTAGCTGAACAAAAATTCAAAAGATAGAAAATGCCGCTCACATGTTGTAACACCCCAAGCTTCTACGGTACGCTTCTCTTCGAATAATGTGGTAGCGTGTGTTGTACGCAACACAGAGTTCTAACACACCATAACCAATCAAACTAGCCGTTATGAATAGTAATACCTACTTTTTGAAATTATATATATTTTATATTTCAAAATGGATTTCATTTTTGGATTCGGAATATCGAATTTAGCCTAAGGTGAAGTTTTGGCACTTTTCGGATAACTTTAATATTTTGATGAATAGTGAAAATTACTAAATTTTAATTAAAAACAACTTTTTTAATCAAAATAATTAATAGTGATAAATTATGAATTTGAGTGGTTTCAATGTATATTTAGTATATATTTTTACCATTTAATATAATTTTGGTCATTGGACATAATTTTACAGTTAAACCAGACATAAACAAGTGCCAATCTTTTGATAATTATTATCTCATAAAAACACGCTTTTTGTTTTAACAACGGGAATTAATTTTAAATTAATTTCTGCCACTTCTGTGTTTGGAATTGTGAAAAAATGGATTCCATATATGGAATCAGGATGTTAAAATTGTGTAAATAGGTATCTTTTATTTTTATACATTTTGAATAATTACATCGGTAAATATTTTATTTACCATGGTTAAGGGTAAATCCGGTAAATAAGTGTTAAAAAATAATAATATAATAATACGAAATTACCCTAAAACGTGTCCTAACCTTATTGGTTGATACATGTCCGACCATGGGAATCTTTGGGTCTATTTTGGGACCCCATGGAGCCACATGTATGTGATAGGGACACTTTATTTTAATTAAGTTAAAATGAATACAAAAATGATAGAAGCATATATCTTTTAGAAAAACAATTTTTAAATAGGGTTATATATTTTGGATTTTCGATTGTAAATATTCATTAAAAAAATACAAATCTTTCCTAGATAATTATATTTTATTTATAATTTTTATAGATAAAATAATTTAATTTATTTATGACACAATGATGATGCAGTAATTACCATAATAGTGAAAATTTAAAATAATTGATATTATAAATACCCAAATAAATATAATTTGAGACTTTTAATGAATTACAATAATTTTATAGGATACTATGACATATTAGGATTTATTTAATTAACGTTTTTATAAGTAATCATTCTGTTATGAGTTTATCAAAAATCATCTATTGAATAGTGTCAAAATTGACATAAAAGAGTTTTTAAAACAAATATTATATTATTAATTGATATTAAATTCTTAAAAATCTAATGTTCGGAAAAGAGACCTATATCATGATATATGTATCATTAATGGACAACTTGGGGGTCTCTTGGATGTATATAGTAAGTTTATTAACTATATAATATAAAATTACAAAGAGACATTGTAAAAGTGAAACTAATTAACTTAGAGTTAATACATTAAGATAAGGTTAATATAAGTACCCAAACCTGTCTAAATTCTATTGGTTGAGTGGTTTGCGACCCATTGCCACCTTAAAATTTAAATAATAAACTTTGGAGCCATTAGAAACTGAATATGAATTTATTATAAATTAGTATTTCTAACATTTCCAAAGGTGCCCCTCACCCCTCTTATAAAAGGGCACTCCTCCTTCTCGTTTGTTCACACCTTCAAAGCCTTTTGGATCGGCCAAACACTGCCCAAATACTCTCCCAAATTCCCTCACTACAACCTAGATTCCTTGGTTTGATCATAAAGCCAACCTAAAGAGCCCTTTTGATCAAATCAAAAGGAAGAAACCGAAGAAGAGGTAATGATTTCACCACCCTTTTCCAAGTTCCTTTCTTCTTCCACTTATTTTTCATTTGTTGTTACCATTATAAAATAATAACACCAGTATCATATATATACTGTGATGTTATTATAAATATGTTACAACTATATTCATTATTTTATCCACCCTTTGAATAACATTTCACCATACGTGCGTACGTACGGATTACCGTCTCCACATCATGGTGTAATTGTCATTCAATATATTATTATTTGGATGGGTATACTAATGATGTGTAACTAATGTAAATAATAAATATAACATGTTAATGATTCTGTATATATGATATAACATCAATTTATATATTATTTTAATATAAAAATAATGATATTGTCGCTCGTGCGTACGTACGGACTACCGTCTCCACAAACGCGATGAGATTCATTCTCCATCGTATCCATTCAAGTATAATTATCATTTGATGATTTAAAAATTATGTTTAAGGACTTGATATCATTTTGTATATGAATAATATACATCCTATCCATGAAAAAATGGCTTACGTAACAAAACATATAAAAGAAAATGAGTAAGTTAACACCCGAAACAACGATAATACTAAGATATTATTAACAAAGCAATGTTAAAAGATCATATATGATATCATATGAATGAATATGATTATTGTATAATTTAATAACAATTATTTCACTATTATACAGGAGGTTAACCTACCCCAACCATGGAAAAGAACAAGGTAAGGGTTATTTCATAATCTCTTCATTATTCGAGGTTGTTTATACGTAATAATCTACTGGGATGTCTTTATCATCCACATCCATGTTTCTTAAAAATGAATTTCAAAATATTTTTACTATTTAATATAATATGGGTTAAATTCATTTATACTCTTGTTTTACTTTTTATAAGTGTTTTATAAAGGAATCTTTCCGCCGTTTTCAAAAAAAGGTGTTTTTTAACCTTTTCGACAGAATTAAGGTAAGAATGTTTTTTTAACTTATACGGCGGGTGCGGTTATTTTCTGCCATTATAAAATTGTCTAAGATTCCCTTACATGCTTATAAGAATATTTTCAAAGAAAATGTCTTATTTTATAAATATATGACTCTTAAATTATTTCAAAATAGAAAGAGATATTTCTCTAAAAAAAGTTTTGATTTCATCTATGTCAACAACCATTGATAGATTTTACGCTTATTTGAAGTTGATTTATTATGATACAAAACTTCTATATTGTATTGAAGGTTTTGTGATATGTTTGACTATGGATGTGCTATTTTTATACCATTCATAGTTTGTGGTGAAAGTATTGACATTTCGTATGCTAGTTTTAATACGGATGTTTATGTTATGTTTAAACCAGTTCATACGGGAATGCATTGGACTTAATATGTGACAGGTGGAGCCCGCTATAGCTCCTCGATGCATCGGTAGGTCTCATGAGACAAAATAGTGTTTTGAAATAAGGTCTTGGAAAAATATTATTTGTAGTCTTGGCACGAGGCCTTCGCTATGTGGTTATGATAGTCTGGCATTATGCATTCCATCATTATGAAAGTGGTTATTGATATTTCATGTGATTATTCGATTAGTAGAATATCCATGTGAATACGTAAATGGCATTATTTCATTTTACTTTTTCCATACTATGTTGAAGTTCAAGTTTAAAAGTATTTTGTTTTAGTAATGCATTGCCTTAAATGTTTATGCTTGTTTTTGAATGTTTCCGCTATATTTTTATCCTTACTGTGCATTTGATCTCACCCCTTTTCTATGTTTTATTTTTCCCAGGATATGAAGAAGTAAATTATGAATGACCTGCAGGGATTGTATGAGGGGATAACAGTCTGGACTATGGAGACATTATTTTGTTGTAGTAGTTTTTCACTTTATGATGTAATGTAAAACTTTATGAATATATATAGTGTGTCCAAGGCTACAAAACCAATCAGGATTTCAAGATTTGATCTTTCTTGTGATCATGACAATGTTATGTAATAATTCACCGACTCTGGGTAACTGGGGTCGGGGCATTACAGTTGGTATCATAGGAAGTTACGTACAAACCTTGGAAACTAGATTTAGATAAACTCTGATTAGAGCACATATACCTAACATGAACTTTGAGGATTACTATAGAAGAACTTCCTAAATATTGGTATTGTAGAGATTTTGTGAGTTTTCCGAGAAATACATCCCTGTCTGGATACGAGCAGGTAGAGGCGGCTCTGGCACAGATGTACCTAGGGGTAAAACCCGAAAACACCACTTTGAGCTAGACTCGAATGGGAACTGGTGCACGACAACGGGCCTTGCTGCACTCTTGGTTACGACACTCCTGGGGGATATGCTTAGGATAACTCTCATTTTCTTTACAAATCATTATGAAGGGGTTTTGAGTACATACTTCCTCAAATAAAACATTCTTATGATTATGGATTATATCCATAAATAGTTCAATTTATGTTAAGTGTTTTATAAGTATGGGATTATGTATTTTGATTTATAAACTGATCTAGTTTATGCCATTGTTTAGAAATGGATCCTAGTGGAAGAAATGGAAACTGTATCAATGCACGCACTCGATGTAGTGATTTCCCTCCTTCTCAAGATAATTATAGTGGAGCTAGTGATGCAACTGGTGTCGATCAGCTAATCACCATAATGGGACAACTTACTCAGGTTATGAATAATAACGTTACACGTATGGAGCACCCAGATCCACAGTGTGGAGGATCAATGTTAGATCGATTCATGAGGCAACAACCACCAACATTCAATGGGAGTACAAATCCCTTAGTAGCTGAGCAATGGATAAATTCCCTAGATAAAAAATTTCAGGCATTGGGGAGTAGTGAAAGGGAAAAAGTTATCATGGCATTTTACTGCCTCACTGGAGATGCTGATCAATGGTGGTCATTGATTCAAAACACGAAGGAAGATGATGAAGTATCAAATATGGAATTGAGGGAGTTCAAAAATCTATTTTTAGAAAAAATACTTTCCTTGCGACCATCGAGGAGATATGGAAAGGCAATTTTTGAGTCTGAGACAAAAGGAGGATGAGAATGTCACAAAGTATGAGGCTAACTTTAAAAGGTTAGCAAGGTATTCCAGAGATTATATACGTAATCCAAGAAGTAAGATTGATCGTTTCTTTGATGGGTTAAAACCATTTCTTCGTCGAGCATTAGTCTCACAATCCTTTTCGTCATACGAAGACATTGCCTCATGTACTATCAAGACTGAAAAGGAATTCTCTAAGTCTTATGACTTTAAAGAAAAGAAAGAGAAGAAGAGGCCTGCTGATCAATCTGGGAATGGAAATAAGGGGAATAAATGAAAGGTTGAATATCCATCATGTGGTAAATATGGGAAGAAACACCCTGGTACTTGCTTGAAGGGAATGAGAGTCTGTTACATGTGTGGTGAAAAAGGCCACCAAGCTCGTGATTGCAAAGGGAAGAAGGAAGCCACCAACGTTCAGTGCTACAATTGCAGGGAGATGGGGAATTATGCAAATGAATGTCTTAAGTGTCAGGAGAACTTATCTCAGAAAAGGCCAAGGAATCAAGGCCATGTTTATGCTATTACTACTGCTGAGGTAGAAGCTACGAAAGACGTGGTGGCAGGTAATTTAATGGTTTCCTCAAGTTTAGCAAATGCATTATTTGATTCTGGATCATTGCATTGTTTCATATCTTCCCAGTTTCCTACAAAAATTAGATATTTCCAATTTTATTTAACATGGGAGTTGTCAGTTAAAACTCCTAGGGGAAGTATCATTGCAACAAAGTTTTGCGAATCAGTCCCCATTAGAGCACATAAATTTTCTTTATCTGCTGATCTCATCGTCATACCTATGATTGAGTTTGATATAATCCTCGGTATGGACTAGCTTTCAGACTATGATGTGAAGATTTATTGTAAGAAGAAAGAGGTTACGATTCTTGATGATAATGATATGGAACACCTTATCTATAGAGCAGAATCATCTCCACTTAATTCTTATCTAGATCCACCCCCAGTAGCTCAACTAAATTCAATTATTGGGGAGGAAGATAATGAAATAACTGTGGGTGAGGAAAGGAATGTTCAAATAGAGTATGTACCTGTTGTGAATGAATTTGTAGATGTATTTCCGGAATATTTACCTAGACATCCTCCAGAACGAGAAGTTGAGTTTTTCATTGATTTAATTCCTAGATTGAGGCCTATATCAAAGGCCCCTTATAGAATGACCACTGTAGAATTAGTTGAACTAAAGAAACAACTAGAGGAATTGAGTAATAAGGGATTTATCCGCCCAAGTGTTTCTCTATGGGGAGCCCCTGTTCTTTTTGTAAAAAAGAAAGATGGATCTATGAGGTTATGTATCGACTACAGGGAGATCAATGCTATAACAATAAAGAACATGTATCCCCTACCACGCATTGATGATTTATTTGACCAACTGCATGGAGCTCAATACTTTTCAAAGATTGACCTTCGATCTGGATACCGTCAGTTGTGTGTAAAGAAGGAAGACATTCTGAAGACAGCATTTCAAACCAGGTACGGGCATTACGATTTTACTGTAATGCCTTTTGGATTGACTAATGCACCCTCTGTATTCATGGATTTGATGAATAGAGTTTTCAAGGACTATCTCAACGAATTTGTTGTGGTATTTATTGATGATATCTTGGTATAATCCAAAACCTACGAAGATCATGAAAATCACTTGCGCATTATCCTGAAGACTCTGAGAAGACATGAATTATATGGAAAGTTTAGCATATGTGAATTCTGGCTTCATGAGATTTCTTTTCTTGGCCATACTGTCTCTAAAGATGGAATCTCTGTTGATCCTTCTAAGACTAAGGCAATCCAAGAATGGTCAGCACCGACGAGTATAACTGAGGTACGTAGTTTTATTGGTTTGGCAGGTTATTATCGACGATTCGTCCAGAATTTTTCCTGATTGGCTAACCCATTAATGAAGCTCACACGTAAAGGGGTTAAATTTGTTTGGACAAAAGAGTTTGAATAATGTTTCGAAGAACTAAAGAGTAGATTAGTCAATGCTCCTATATTAACTCTACCATCGGGGAATGATGGGTTCATTATTTATAGTGATGCATCGAAGAAAAGACTTGGTTGTGTCCTTTTGCAGAATGATAGAGTTATTGCCTATGCATTACGACAGTAGAAAATTCATGAAAAAAACTATCCTACTCATGATATCGAGTTAGCAGCTGTGATCCTTGCTTTGAATATATGGAGGCACTACCTCTATGGTGAAAAATGTGAGATTTATACTAATCACAAGAGTTTGAAGTATATTTTCTCACAAAAAGAACTCAACATGAGGCAAAGGAGATGGCTTGAATTACTCAAGGATTATGATTGCACGATACACTACCACCCAGGGAAAGCAAACAAGGTGGTAGATGCTTTGAGTAGAAAAGATCATGGAGTTTTGAACAATATGAGAATTTTAAGGGATCCAATTTTCATGGATCTAGTGAAGATGGACATGGGAATAACCAGGGAAGGAGAAACATCAGCCCTTTTTCAAATGGTTTCCAATCCATCTTTACTAGAAAGGATTAAGAGTTCTCTGACCGATGATGAAGAATTTCAAAAGAAGATTAAATCTATGAATGATGGGAGACTGAGAGACTTTGTGTATGAAGATGGAATTTGGAAATTTGGGAAGAGACTTTTTTTCCCGATATACCTGATCTAAAAAGGGAATTGCTGGATGATGCTCATAGTTCCAATTTCTCTATACACCATGGGAGCACCAAAATGTATAGAGATTTGAAGGAACATGTTTGGTGGGATAACATGAAGAGGGAGATTGCATATTTTTTTTCAATATGTATAGTTTGTCAACAAGTGAAAGTTGGAAGGCAACAGCCTGGAGGAGTCAAGCAACCTCTTCCCATACCGGAGTGGAAATGGGACAATATTACGATGGACTTTGTCATGGGGCCACGAAAGACTCCTAGAAGGAATGATGCAATATGGGTTATTGTTGATCGTCTTACCAAGTCAGCACATTTTCTTGCTATAAGAGAATATCTACCCCTGGAACGTCTAGAAAGACTATATATTAATGAAGTTGTGAGACTTCATGGAGTACCCCAATCGATTGTTTCTGATCGTGATCCCTGTTTTACTTCAAGATTCTGGAAAAGTCTTCAGAAATCCCTGGATACTGAACTTCATTTGAGCACTTCTTACCACCCTCAGATAGACGGACAATCAGAATGGACTATTCAAACCTTAGAAGACATGTTGAGATCTTGCTCACTTGACTTTCAGGGCAAGTGGGATCAATATTTACCTCTGGTAGAATTTTCCTATAACAATAACTTCCATTCGATTATTCAGAAGTCACCATATGAAGCGTTATACGAAAGAGATGGCGTACACCAACCTGTTGGGATGACGTTGGTGAAAGAAAACTTCTAGGCCCAGAACTAGTGGAGGAAACGATGGAAAAGGTGAAGGTAATCCAAAATCACATCAAAGCAGCTCAAAGTAGGCAGAAGAGCTATGCCGATAATCGAAGGAAGGATTTGGAATTTCAAGTTGGTGATCATGTTTTCCTGAAGGTATCTCCATGGAAGGGATTCATACGTTTTGGTAAGAAAGGTAAATTGAGTCCCAGGTACATCGGACCATTCGAAATTCTCGAACGAATTAGGGTTGTAGCATACCGATTGGCAATGCCGCCAAGTCTCTCAAAAGGTCACGATGTGTTTCACGTATCTCTGTTGAGGAAATAAATGCCTGACCCAATGCATGTACTCACCTATGAGGAATTAGAGCAGGAACCCGATCTGTCTTATTGCGAAGAGCCCATCAGGATTATTGATATGAGAGAACAAGTACTAAGAAACCGGACGATGCGTCTGGTAAAAGTCTTGTAGAGAAACCATAAGATGGTAGAGGCCACGTGGGAACCCGAGGAACTTATGATGAAGAACCACCCAAGTCTTTTCATTTCTTAAGTATTCTATAAATTTCTAGGAAGATATTATTTGAAGGAGGTGAGAATGTAACACCCGAAGCTTCTACAGTACGCTTCTCTTTGAATAATGTGATAGCGTGTGTTGTACGCAACACCGAGTTCTAACACACCATAACCAATCAAACTAGCCGTTATGAATAGTAATACCTACATTTTGAAATTATATATATTTTATATTTCAAAATAGACTTCATTTTTGGATTCGGAATATCGAATTTAGCCTAAGGTAAAGTTTTGGTACTTTTCGGATAACTTTAATATTGTGATGAATAGTGAAAATTACTAAATTTTAATTAAAAATAACTTTTTTAATCAAAATAATTAATAGTGATAAATTATGAATTTGAGTGGTTTTAAATTATATTTAGAATATATTTTTACCATTTAATATAATTTTGGTCATTGGACATAATTTTACAATTAAACCAGACATAAACAAGTGTCAATCTTTTGATAGTTCTTATCTCTTAAAAACACGCTTTTTGTTTTAACAACGGAAATTAATTTAAAATTAATTTCTTCCACTGCTATGTTTTGAATTATGAAAAAAATGTATTCCATATTTGGAATCAGGATGTTCAAATTGTGTAAATAGGTAACTTTTATTTTTAGACATTTTGAATAATTAATTCGGTAAATATTTTATTTACCGTGGTTAAGGGTAAATCCGGTAAATAAGGGTTACAAAATAATATTATAATAATAAAAAATTACCCTAAAACGTGTCCTAAAATTATTGGTTGATACATGTCCGACCATGAGCATATTTGGGTCGATTTTGGGACCCCATGGAGCCACTTGTAGGTGATAGGGACACTTTATTTTAATTAAGTTAAAATAAATACAAAAATAACAGAAGCATATATCTTTTAGAAATACAATTTTTACATAGGGTAATATATGTTGGATTTTCGATTGTAAATATTCATTAGAAAGATAAAAATATTTCATACATAATTATATTTTAGTTATAATTTTTAGAGATAAATAATTAAATTTATTTATGACACAATGATGATGCAGTAATTAACATAATAGTGAAAATTTAAAATAATTGATATTATAAATACGCAAATAAATATAATATGAGACTTTTAATGAATTAAAATAATTTTATAGGATAATATGACATATTAGGATTCATTTAAGAAACGTTTTTCGAAGTAATAATTCTGTTATGAGTTTCAAAAAAACAATCTTTTGAATAGTGTCAAAATTGACATAAAAGAGTTTTTAAAACCAATATTATATTATTAATTGATATAAAATTCTTAAAAATCTAATTTTCGGCCAAGAGACTTATATAATGATAGGCGTATCATTAATTTACCACTTGGGGGTATCTTGGATGTATATAGTAAGTTTATTAACCATATAATATAAAAATACAAAGAGATATTGTAAAAGTGAATCTAATAAACTTGGAGTTAATACATAAAGATATGGTTAATATAAGCACCCAAACCTGTATAAACTCAATTTGTTGAGTGGGTTTCGACCCATACCCACCTTAAATTTGAAATAATCAACTTTGGTTCCATTAGAAACCGAATATTAATTTATTATAAATTAATATTTCTAGCATTTCCAATGGTGCCCCTCACCCCTCTTATAAAAAGGCACTCCTCCTTCTCATTTCTTCACACCTTCAAAGCCTTTTGGATTAGCAAAACTCTGCCCAGATACTCTCCCAACTTCCCTCAATACTACCTAGAGGCCTTATATTGATCATAAAGCCAACCTAAGGAGCCCTTTTCATCAAATCAAAAGGAAGAAACAGAAGAAGAGGTAATGATTTCACCACCCTTTTCCAAGTTCCTTTCTTCTTCCACATCTTTTTCCTTTGTTGTTACCATTCTAAAATAATAACTCCAGTATCATATATATACTGTGATGTTATTATAAATATGGTACAACCATATTCATTATTCTATCCACCCTTTGAATAACATGTCACCATACGTGCGTACGTACGGCTTACCGTCTCCACGTCGTGGTGTAATTGTTATTCAATATATTATTATTTCGATGGGTATAATAATGATGTGTAACTCATGTAAATAATAAATATAACATGTTAATGATTCTGTATATATGATATACCATCCATTTATATATTATTTTAATATCAGAAGAATGATATTGTCGCTCATGCGTACGTACGGACTACCGTCTCCACGAACGCGATGAGATTCATTCTCCATCGTATCCATTCAAGTATAATTATCATTTGATGATTTAAAAATGATGTTTAAGGACATGATATAATTCTGTATATGAATAATATACAACCTATCCATGACAAACATGGATTACGTAACAAAACATATAAAAGAAAATGAGTATGTTAACACCCGAAAAAACGATAATACTAAGATATTATTAACAAAGCAATGTTAAAAGATCATATATGATATCATATGAATGTATATGATTCTTGTATAATTTAATAACAATTATTTCACTATTATACAGGAGGTTAACCTACCCCAACCAAGGAAAAGTACAAGGTAAGGGTTATTTCACAATCTCTTCATTATTCGAGGTTGTTTATACGTAATAATCTACTGAGATCTCTTTATCATCCACATCCATGTTTCTTAAAAATGTATTTCAAAATATTTTTACTATTTAATAGGATATGGGTAAAATTCATTTATACTCTTTTTTGAATTTTTATAAGAGTTTTATAAATGAATCTTTCCACCGTTTTCCAAACAAGGTGCTTTTTAACCTTTTCGACATAATTAAGGTAAGAATGTTTTTTTAACTTATACGACGGGTACGGTTATTTTCCGCCGTTATAAAATTGTCGAAGCTTCCCTTACATGCTTATAAGAATATTTTCAAAGAAAAGGTTTTATTTTATAAATATATGACTCTTAAATGATTTCAAAATAGAAAGAGATATTTCTCTAAAAAGAGTTTTGATTTCATCTATGTCAACATCCTTTGATGGATTTTACGCTTATTTGAAGTGGGTTTATTATGATACAAAACTTCTATATCGTATTGATGTTTTTGTGATATGTATGACTGTGGATCGCTATTTTTATACCATTCATAGTTTATGGTGAAATTATTGACATTTTGTATGCTAGTTTTAATACGGATGTTTATGTTATGTTTAAACCTTTTCATATGGGAATTCATTGGACTTAATATGTGACGGGAGGAGCTCGATATATCTCCTCGATGCATCGGTAGGTCTCATGAGACAAACTACTGTCTTGGCACAAGGCCTTGGCAAAATCTTATTTGTAGTCTTGGCATGAGGCCTTGGCTATGTGGTTATGATAGTCTGGCATTATGCATTCCATCATTATGAAAGTGGTTATTGATATTTCTTGTGATTATTCGATTAGTAGAATATCCATGTCAATATGTAAATGGCATTATTTCATTTTACATTTTCCATACTATATTGAAGTTCAAGTTTAAAAGACTATTGTTTTAGTAATGCATTGCCTTAAATGTTTATGCTTATTTTGGAACGTTTTCTATATATTGTTATCCTTACTGGGCATTTGAGCTCACCCCTTTTCTATGTTTTATTTTTCCCAGGATATGAAGAAGTAAATTATGAATGACTTGCCGGGATAATATTAGGCGATAAGAGTGTGGACTATGGAGACATTATGTTGTTTTAGTAGTTTTTCACTTTATGATGTAATGTAAAACTTTATGAATATATCTAGTGTTTCCAAGGCTACTAAACCAATCGGTATTTCGAGATTTGATCTTTCTTGTGATCATGCCAATGTTATGTAATAAAGCACCGACTCTGGGTAACTCGGGTAGGGGCGTTGCACACATTTACAGAACGTACCCAAAAAAATGTTTGGAAAATTATTAATAGTCACCCTCAACCTACGCCAGTTGAGGTTAGGATCTGCCTAATTGAAACATGCCCCAATGAACCCAACGCTACTCTTGGATTTCCAATCCAAGTAACCATTTAAAAGTTATGGATTTTACAATAAAATAATTGTTACATAATTAATTAATTTACGACCTAAAAATAACTTTCACTGGTGCCCCGCACCGACCAATGTTAGTATCTTCCAAAAGAGAGAATACCCTCACAGGCTCAGCGGTGGTTTCAAATTTTTAACCCAAGTTACCGTTCGTGAGTTATAAGCATTTGAAAAATAAAATAATTTTATTTAATTATTTTATTTACTATTATTCCATTTTCATGTTTTCTCACAGGATTCCCACACCGACTAAACATAAGCCATGACTAGGTAAACCCACCATTCTGAGCACAATAATGCCCACAGATTTTTAATTTGAGTAACCATTAAAGAATAATTCCACTTTTTTCAGGAAAACTACTTATATGTGCTAATTAAAGTTTAACAAAACTTCGACGGATCATTCTGGGCACCCTAGGCCTCAGAATCGCGCACCGTCAGATTTTTCTGTCTCAAAATAATTCTATATAATTAAATAAAATATGGAATTTCCGAGACATTACAATAGTTGTCCTGTTAGATACCTCTAAAAAATCACTGAGGAAGTCATGGTTTCAAAAGCTTGGTCTTATGTTCGAATGAAGCTTTAAGATTCTTACTGAACATAAGTTTGTCCCAAGATTACAAAGGTATCCTTTCTATTTTCTGAGCATTATGATTTTTTCAACCAACATTGGTTGAATTTTGTGACGTTGGCAATGATGAGAAAGGATATCTTAGAGTTGATCCATTCAAATATTGGGAAAGCACTGTTATTATCCATGGGAAGAGAAAGGTGCATTATAGAATTCATTGATGATTATTCCATGAGATGTTAGGTGTACCCAATCAAGATTAAATAAAGTGTTTTTAAAGTCTTCAAAACATTCAAAGCATGGATGAAGATGGAATCTTGAAAAAAGATGATGTTTTTGAGGATTGATAGTGGTGGAAAATATTCAAGTGAAGATTTTGATACTTTTTTTTTCAATGAGAAGGCATCAAGAGAAAATTCATGGTGTCATACACTCCTAACAAAAATGGAGTGGCAATGTGGGTGAACATAACATTATTGGATAGATCAAGGGGGATATTGAAGACTGTAGGAATTTTCCAGAAGTTATGGGATAAACTAATGAAGAGAACATGTTATGTGATCAATCGATTTACTTTTGTGATGATATATATGAAAACACTAATGAATATGTGGAGTGTTAAACCTACTGACTATGCTTAGTGACATACTTATAGAGGTTATGTATCTATATTGTTTAATGATTAGGAAATATTGAAGATGGATTCGAGATCCAATGAATATATATTCTTAATATACATTGATGGTGTGAAGTGGTATCATATGTGGGACCCCACTACCCATAGACTTATCATCAACATGGATGTAATATGTCTAGAAGATAAGGTTCAAGTGATGATTAATAGGGACTTTATGAAAGAGAACACATTTACAATAATATTTGGGGTTGAGGAAGAACCCATACAAGAACCAATTTCCTTTGAGGAGCATGATGATCAAGTTATGATTGATTTTGGACTATGACGATCAACTAATGAAAAATGAGAACCAATATAGTAATCATAATTTATCACTGAGATAAATATTGTGTACTACTTATTGATGGAGGATGATAATCCATATTATTTTTTGGAGGTGATGTGGAGTTTCGAAATATCCACATGGATGGAAGCAATTCAAGAGAAACTTGATGCCCTTCACAAGACCAAGAATTGAGATATTGATACATTACCTAATGGAAGGAAGACTATCATAAAAAACATATTCTTAAAGATCAATTGTGATAAAAAGGAATAATTGTAAAGATATCATGCAAGACGGGTGGTCAAAGGATATTCATAGAGTGAAGTTATTAATTTCAAGGAAGTATTTTCTCCCATTGTTAGAATAATGATAGTTCAGATTGTTATAGGGATGTGTGCAATATATAGTTTAACTCTAGAGTAGCTAGATGTGAAGATAACTTTTCTACATGGTGATCTTGATAAATAAAATTATATTCTCTAATCGGAAAGTTTTTCAAAATAAGGAAAAGTGAACTTGGTTTTAGGTTGAGAAAAACTTTTTATGGTATTAAGCAGGCACCAAGGTGTTTGTATAAGATATTTTATTCCTATATCATGAGTATTGGGCACAAAATACTTCATTCAGATACTTGTGCATATTTCATGGGTTTAGATGGTAATGATTTTATCATTCATCTATTGTATGTGGATGACATGATGATATTTTTCATGAGAGTATGATATGAAGGAATTAGGACAAAAAAATAATATCTTGGGATACAGATTTAATGAAATATAAATAAGGGTATGATTTAGCTATCAAAAAATAATTTCTTGATGAATATCTTGAAATACGTCCACATGCAACATTATAAGCCTATATTTACCCTACCTACTATTAATTTTATGTTATCCTCTATGATGAATCCTAACAGTGATAATAGTGAACTATAGAGGATCGAGATTTCTCAATTACTATATGCACTAGTAGTGGGTAGTATGATAATATATATGGTTTACATGAGACCGGAAATTTCACCTGTAGTGGGTGAAGTTAGTTGGTATGTGTAAAATTAAATATTGGAGCATTGTAATATATTGAAGAAGACCCTTAGATACATCAAGGAGATCTCATATGTTGTATTATCTTATTGAGGAACAAATTTCACTATTAGAGCCTACACAGATTCAGATTTTGTAGGTGATTATGACCAACGAAAATACATTTTGGGTTATCTGTTTAATTTTATAGGATGAGTTGGGAGCTGGAATTCAATGTTGTAGTCTGTTATATATTTATCCACGACTAAGGTAGAGTACATGAAAACTACATAGGCTTTCAAAGAGGTGATTTAGATGTGAAGGTTTCTAGAGGATCCCAAAAAATGACAGAAGTATATCAAATTGTTTTGTGACAATAATAGAACCTTGAAAATTAAAAGGAATCTATTTTTTCATTCTATGATAAATCACATTATGGTACAATATCACTTTATTTTTAGATGTGGTGGAGGAAGGAAGAGTGGATATGTAGAAAATTTATACTGAAGAAAATTAGGATAATTTTATAATTAACTTTATTAACATTGTTAAGTTAATATAGTAAAAATCCTCAATCGTAATCATAGATATAAGGGCAACATGGTTGGAAGATAGAAAATATTTGTGGATATATTATTGGTAACCAATCAGATATCCAAGTGTGATATATATTGGAATGTTTTTCTCACAAACAGTTTCTCTCCATTGATTTTTCAATGGGGGATAGTGTGTTTAGTTGGATGGGTGGAAAAACTAACCCATGGAGTTAAATAGAGGAGGAATATCAAGTAAGGTCCTTGCCTATAAAAGGCAGAACACTTTTACGGTTTTAGCATCATCGCCTCAAGTATTGACCTTCCTATTTCAACATTTTGAGTGTTTTATTTTGTGAGGTGCATTATACATTACTCAAGATAGTTAATTACATGTATATTTTCTATATAATAGAAAGAGAGTCTGTTTATCCTCTTTTACCCTAGTGAAATCATTCGATTTTTCTATGGTTTTTACCCCTATTTATTTGTGGGGTTTTATATGTTACATCTATTGTTCATTTTTTATTCATTTTTAATTTAATTTTATCTCACAATTTTCACATCATGAATGGGACAACAATATTTGATCCCAATAGCAGCCTTACTATATATTTTTTATCAGATTCTATAAAAAATTGTGGGTTGTGCTATGAGGTAGCCAGCATTCAATGGAGTAATTGAGTTGTATGGGAATAATTTTGTTTCTCAAAAATACTAAACAAAAATTTAACATGTTTATAATTATATAAATAGTAGGAAGAATCATGAAAACATGAATAATAAAAAATCATGTAATTATATATCATAATCGGAAGTGTAACATGTTGATTATAACAAACCATAAACAAAGAACGAGAGAATAAAAAGTATCAATTCATGTAAACATTTAGAATAGATAACATGCACATGAGAATATATATAATCGATTTGATATTAATACTGAGTACCATGACCTATTAGAGATAACAGACTCAAACATAAGTGCGATGATTAATAGAAACGATTGACATAAAGTAGTAATCAAATCATAAAGAGGGCCATATGGTTTTGACATTACTTATATATTTGGCCTATATACATGGTGCACGGGTACCAAGATTACACTATAAGAAAATGGGATTATAAAATATATGTGATAAATAGTGAAACATAACCATATAAGAAAAAGGCACATGAGGAAAATATCCAATGTTCAGGTTCTTGAAATACCACGACTCACAATATAACCAAGGTGGGGATTTTTCAAATACTGTGCACCTTGGAAAAACTCAAAAAACACACGCAACATAGAACCAAAGAATAATCAAATACAAGTCATAAATAACCGATAGAAAAGAAGAAGAATAACATACTAAGGCCCCTTAATAGGGATAAATCTCACCTAGGTGTTTTTATAGTGCCTCTATGTAATTAGGTCTTGTTGTTAGGGTCTTCAAGATTGTACTCCTATATAATCGTCATTTCCATCTAGGTAAAAGGAACACAAAGGAACACTAGGACCTCATCAGATATCCTCACCAAGAATATATGAAGATTATCAAAACTTATCTAGATCACTATTTTTTCTTTGGTACGTCAAGAAATCCCACCAGTTCTCCTTCATCTACTCTTTTCCCTCGAGGAAAACTAGAGCTCCCAACACCATGGAGATTTTTTTCCCAACTAAATCTCCCACAAGTGGAGAAGTATATTCCAAATCGAGGTGTCATTATAGTAGGGGTAGAAGAATACTAGATCATATAACCAAGGGTATTAAAAATCTAGATAATTGTCCCAACATAACCACTTAAACAACAAAATAAGGACATATGACATCAGAGGATATGCTATCAAGGGTCACCCATAGATCAAGCCAATACATTTCACGAAGTATGAAAAAAAGGGAGGAATAGAAAACTAAAGGATCATAAGGATCAATGGATTAACATTAGGTTTGAGGATGACATAGATCAAATGGGAAAGCGGACCAAGGCTAATGGCACATGCCCAATGTATAAACTGAACAAAAGGCATACATGAACTAATAAATAAATCTGCAGATCAATAATACATAAAGACCACATATAAAAATAACAACAATTAAATGAAAATGAATATTATGAAAAGTAAATAAAAACAATGTGTAACACCTCGAATTTTGGGTATCATATAATGATGATATTATGAATTTACTTTAGTTAAATCCATTTTGACAAAACAAAAATTTAAAGGATAAACATAAAGCACTTTATTTAAATAAGAACACTGTAGTGTCTACAATACAACGAGATCAAAAAAGAAATCGTGCTATCCAAATATACATATTAAAAACCCAATCAGAACTATTGGAAAACCCCTAATCACCACAACGAGGCCCAATAAGTAAAGCAGATCCTTCGAGTCAACTAAATCAAACAACAAAACCACTAGGATCGTAAAAACCATACTAAACATCAGTGGAATTGGAAGCACCATCTTCTTCATTTTGAGTTTTAGGACACCATAAGGTTTGGTTTTATAGGACACTTTTCCGACCATTACTCTAGTGACCATTAGAAGCTAATAGTTATAAAAAAATATTCATTGGACCTTATTATGATAAGTTAACTTATTTAAATATTAATTAGTTTCCAAATAATTGAGTTATGATTCAGGTTATAATTAAACCATTATTTATGAACTCTAAAAGGATATGGTGTAAAACTTCGTTTCACCCTTAAGTGATTTTGAAAAGAATTAAGGAATTCAAAACACTTTGGGATTTTTTCAAATACAATGTAACGATTTTAATTTCTTAAATAATGTTATAAAATATGTTTATGTATTTCAAATTAAATTATGTTTTGATTGAACAATGTTTTTGAGGATACTAGTATATAAATTATAATATAGGTTTATTAAAATTTCATTTTCCTAACTTCTTGAGTTAATAAAAAGGGGTTTAGTATTTTTATTTTTAGAAATACATATAACTAAAACAAGTTTATTTTGTATTCATTAATTTTTAAGAATATAAAATTCTATATAGTTTTAATAAATTGATTGTTTCCACTTCTTAAAACATTTTTTAGTGTAGTTTTTTCAAAAATAAAATTATCCCACTAGGGCAAGTCCAATTTGGCTAGGGCCGAGGGAAGCATCTCACACAATGTGGCTGAGCCTGACCCTCAGCCGCAAGCCAAGGCTGGCCCGATCTTGGGAAGAGGTTCCCCGAAGGGCACTCGGGAGTGAGCAAGAGCGCATAGGAGCACCAGTGTGGGCGTGAGGCCACGCTGGGGTCTAGGTCATCCAAGGCCTACAGGTGGGAGCCCATGTATAGGGCCCCTTCTGTGGGTGCTGTGTGATTTCTGAGCAGTCGTTTGGAGGCCCGGGGTTATAAGGGAGGTGAAAACCGCTCTCCGTTTCGATGTGGAAAGAAGATTTTTAGGAGAAATAGGATATGGACTGTTGGATTGTGTCACGTGCGATCTGGGCCATTATTTTCGATCCCACACTCGACCCTCATCAATCACATCTCTCTCTGTGGTTTTTGTCAACCATTCAATCTGGCATGATCTAGTCATGGTCATTCGAGGTTTTTAAATTTCCATGTCGAAGTTAGTCCATCTGATGAAAATTAGATCTAATCTAAGCCACTCAATTGTTTTAAAACAACACATGCATCTCATCCATTGGATAGATGTTGGGATCGATCTGGGACATCCTTTTTTTCCCAGTATTTCCCCAAGATACTTCTTCTTCTTCCCCCGTGCATGGGTTACACCAGTAACCCTACCCTATAGAACACCCCTCATTTTCTTCACCTCTGACCGTCAGGGACCCCCATATCTCCCCATTTTCTTCAAGAACGACACCCCCCATTGAATGCAATGCAAGTGGGTACGTTTTTGCGTGCAAGGTGGTCTATGAGATTTTGTATATAAATAACTGAGACCTCTCGGTTCTTCTCTCTCGTTCAAGTCTCCAGCAATCCCGACCAACCCTCCTTGAATTCCTCATTTCCCTCATTTTTAAAGTAAGGATTTTTTTTCCCTGTTTTGCTTCTTTGAGAATATATAAACTTATATATTTTAATATATATATATATATATCCTTACGGTTTAGTCCAAACGTTCTTAAATATCAAACCTACTCCTTTGGGTTCTCTTGCATTCAAATAGCTTAAAGAACGTAAGGGTTATATGTGGCCTCATTTTGTTGTTTTGAAAATACATATATACTTTTGGTTATATGTATATACGTCAGTTATATGAATGAATGGGCATGACCTTTCTATTTCGATTATATGTACGAAATTTGTGTATAATTGTTCATGCACTGCACATATTCACATTCAATTAATTTCATATTTAAATAATAAATAAATTTTAAAAATGTTATATATATGATCAGGTTTTTATAAAATTAATTTTTTTTAGGTTTTCATAAACAAGTTTTTATGACTAAGGGCATGACCTACCCTATTCAAAAATTTGTTGAAGTAATATTCATAGGGGATTAACAGAAATGGGTGTTCCGGGTTTTCAGTTTGAGTTTGGGTACATTTATATATTTTATATGTTACATGAAACTTGATTTCAGTTGTTAAGGTCCTTACACATTAACCCTTGAGTTTAGGTGGAGTTTTAAAAACATAAGAAATTGGGTGTTAAACAAAACTTATATCCACATTTAAGAGTAACTTATTTGTTTTCCCTAACTTTTAAATGATGTTTCTTATGGTGAAGATTCATGCTTTCTATCATGGTCATTATTTAGTATTATTCAAAGGCTTAACAATATTGAATGTTTTATCATGTGAAAGCTCAAAAATATACTTGAGATTTTTGGTTCACGTTGTAATTAATTTGATGATAAAATTTTAGAATTTCAATAACAAACTTACTTGTGATAAATTATAGTTTTTTGTTCTTTCAGTACCTTAGATGCCAATGTATGTGCCATAATGTACCTTTATTTTTTCCTTTTAATAATGGTCATATGATTGTTAGCTTGGTTTTAATCATTTAGATTCATGTATCACTTATAAGATATGTAAATTTAACTACTATGACTGACTATGAATGAACTATTCAAGGTGGTATGGGACATCTTGAATATATAACCCTGTTTTAGTAAAGTATTGATTTATGTGGCTCACATTAAAATAAAGACATATTAAGGGTGCGCCGTGATAGCACTCCAATGCATTGGGTAAAGAATTAATCTCTATAGATTACAAGATTCACGATACCCTGGTGAATAACCTCAGTAATTTTTCTTTATTGACACCTTGGGGATGGACCTCAATGATATGTTCATTAATGTCTAAATGAAATGTTGAATCCACATATTCAAGTCATGTTACAAGTTATTTTCAAGTTGTTATGCCTATTCATTCACTACTCTTGCCCTTATGTTTTTATCAATTTCATATTGATGTCACAAGTAATAGTTTGGGGCATGATTCATGTAAAATAGTAACAAACATATGAAATTGACGTTTTTTCCTTCATGTGCAACTCTGATTAAGTATTACTCTTAACCGTTTTATTTTTCCTTAAACATTCATACGTCATACTTGTTCAAGATATATTTTACTACCCCTTTTTGAAAATGTCCTAATTGATTCATGTATTCCTTAAAAATATTAGTTGAGCACTTTTATGTTATGTTACATGTGTTACAGTTTTCTATAAGATAATGTACTTTGGATAGGTTTTTAAAAAATTATTTCAAAAGTTTCATTGGTTTAATTTAAACCCGTTATTGGGTATTCTTATTCTCACCCTATGTTTTGAATTTTAAATTTTCAGGTAACAACATTTATCAGATTAAACATTTCTAATGTTACTGGTTTCCCAGAGCCTGAACCGAACTCGATCCTCTATATGGGATGTGATGTGTTTTTATCAGTGCATGTTTCTATTTTAAAACAACATGTTATGTTCAGAAGGCACCGACTCCTGGTTTTTCTGGGGTTGGGTCTTCCTAGTTTGTATCAGAGGATTTGGTTTGGATAACACTGGAAAGATAGAACTGAAAAAATGAAAAATATACTTCAGAATTACCAACAATGAATTTTCTTAATTTTTAGATGGAAAACGAATGTACTAATCTATTTTCTCTTCCCAATGAGGCCTTAGAAACCATAATTTACACAGCCATCCATGAAGCTTTTATAAACTATGCCCAAATCCATATGTTCGGAAAACATCTCTATGATGTGTCCAACCCTCCCCGAGTACATCAATTGCACCGAAGAGTGGGTCTGGATTACATCTTTATAATGCATGCACATTTTCCATCGTACAGATGACTAGGAATGTACAACGAGGGACATTTTAGATGCTTCACCGCAGCGGAAGGCATCTCGTCCCTCACATATTTCTAAGAGGTTGCTGCAGTGGGTGATCTCCACGCAGCATACATGTGTCATGTCTTTTCCTATGGCCATTTTGGTCAAATGATGGACTTTGGAATCGTTGAATACAAAGCCTCTCCTTTTGTGTACAAAAAAAAGTACATAGGGATGTCTCACAATTGTACACCCCACTTGTCAAACTATGAAGATACCATATGTGCTCCCATGGCATCGAACCTGATTGCTCCGGTTGCATATAGTTTAGGGAGATAGAGAGTTTCGAGCATGTCTTGGAAATTCGTGTGTTAGAGAACTGAGGAATCCATTATCCCAGTTTTACATTGTGCACCAGTAGTTATATAAAGAACATATTTTTTTATCTCTTCTTTCTTATGTATTTACTTTGTTTATAATTTTGGATGGATTTCAAGTTATTGAACTCCCATCTTAAACATTCATATGGATGAAAAAACCAACATGTTATCTCTTCCTACTGAGATACTGGATATTATTGCAATCAAAACATTTTAAGATGAGTATCGTCCCTTCCCAAACCTATGAGGAATGTGCAAGGAATTGTTTGAGGTGAAAAATGGTCAATGGATTCTCTGCACCTATCAAGGGAATTCTCCCATCTTCTACTGCATAGGCTCAGCACAATTGGCTGAACATAAGAAGAGAGGAAAATACCATGAAGGGCTCTTCCTGTGTTTCACCCTAGGCAAGAACAACACGGCCATAGAAAAATTTCTAGAGGGTGCTTTATAGGGAAACATTTATGCGAACTACATGTACCAACTCCCCAACATTAGCCTATATGACACGGTCTATAACATAGATGTTCTCAATCGAGACATAATTCGGAAAGTTCTTCGTACATTGGTTGATATGGACACTTCCAAACTTTGTACCATTCAAGCCTCCCTCTGGAAGCCCGAGTGTTCAGTACATGAGTTTAACCCCTTATACCCTAAGTGTATCTAAATCAGATAACTATAGGAGTTGAGAATAAATTTGGGCGATCCACTTAACGCACCTGAGGATCCTATATGATGGGGGATATAGTAGGAACAACTGAGAGCTTCCACTTAGAATGTTTGTATGAAAGGAATTGCAGGGACTCAATTCATTGATGGGGGGAGTAATGTAACACCTTGAATTTTGGGTATCATATAATGATGATATTATGCATTTACTTTTGTTAAAGCACTTTTAACAGAAAAAAATTTAAAAGATAAACATAAGGCTCTTTATTTAAATAAGAACAATGTAGTGTCTACAATACACCGAGATCAAAAGAGTAATCATGCTAACCAAATATACTTATTAAAAACTCTATTAGAACTACTGGAAGACCCCCAATCACAACAACGAGGCCTAGTATGTAAAGGAGATCCTTTGAGTCAAATAAAGAAAAATTACATCACCAATGTGATCATAAGAACCATGCTTATCATCAGCACAATGGGAAGAACCATCTTCATTTTGAGATTTAGGACACTTTAAGCTTTGGTTTTATAGAACAATTTTTTCGACCGTTGCTCTAGTGACCATTAGAATCTAACAGTTATAAAAAAATAGTCATTATACCTTTTTAGGATAAGTGAAATTATTTAAATATTAATTAGTTTCCAATTAATTGTGTTATGATTAAGGTTATAATTACACCTTCATTTATGAACTCTAAAAGGATATGCTGTAAAACTTCATTTCACTCTAAAGCGATTTTGAAAAGTATTAAGGAATTCAAAACACTTTGCAAATTTTTCAAATAAAATGAAACGATTTTAATTTCTTAAATAATGTTATAAACTATGTTTAAGTTTTTCAAATTAAATTATGTTTTGATTGAACTTAGTTTTCGTGAATACTAGAATATAAATTATAATGCAGGTTTATTAAAATTTCATTTTCCTAACTTTTTGAGTTAAAAAAAGGGGTTTAGTATTTTTAATTTTAGATATACTTGTAACCAAAACATGTTTAATTTGTATTCATTAATGTTTAAGAATATAAAATACTATATAGTTTTAAAAAATGGATTGTTTCCTATTCATAAAACCGTTTTTAGTGTAGTTTTTTCAAAATAATTGGCCCACTATGGCCAACAATTTTTAGCTAGGGCTGATGGAGGCAAGTCACACGAAGTGGCTGAGCTTGAACCTCAGCCACAAGAAATGTTTGGCCCGATCTCATGAAGTGTTTCCCCAAAGGGAGCTTAATAGTGAGCAAGAGTGCATAGGCGCACCAGTGCGGGCGTGATGTCGCGGCGGGGTCGTTGTAGGCCAAGGCCTGCGGGCAGGAGCCCGTGTATAGGGCCCCCTTCATGGGTGTTGTGTGATTATTGAGCACTTTTTGGGAGTACTGGGGTTATAAGGGAGGCAAAAAATTCTCTCCGTTTCGATGTGGGAAGATATTTTTCAGGAGAAATGTGATCTGGACAGTTGGATCGCATCGCGCACGATCTGGGCCGTTGTTTCCGATCCCACGCTCGACCCTCAACGACCGCGTCTCTCTCTGCAGTTTTTGTCAACCGTTCAATCCGGAATGATCTAATCATGACCGTTTGAGGTTTTTAAATTGTTTCTTCGAATGTAGACCGTCTGATGAAACATAGATCTAATATAAGCAGCTCAATTATTTTAAAACAGCAGATGCATCTCATCCCTTGGATTGATGTTGGGATCGATTTGGATCGTCTGTTTTCCCCCCGACATTTCCCCTAGTTGCGTTTTCTTCTCCCTCCATGCACGGGTTACACCAGTAACCCTACCCTATGGCACACCCCTCATTTTATTCACCTTTGATTGCCTGGGACCCCCATGTCTCCTCGTTTTCATCAAGCAGAACACCCCCATTGAATGCAATGAAAGTGGGTACGTTTTTTCAAGGAAGGTGGTGTGTGATATTTTGTATATAAATAACCAAGACCTCTCAGTTCTTCTCTCTCGTTCAAGTCTCCAGTGAGCCCAATAAACCCTCCCATATGTCCTCCTTTCCCTGGTTTTTAATGTAAGGGTTTTTAGTTTTTCCTTGTTTTGATTCTTTGAGAATGCATACACTTATATGTTGAAAAATATATATATTTTTAAACGTTTCGGTTCAGTTCAAACATTCTTAAATTTTGAACCATGGCCTTCAGGTACTCTTTCATTCAAATAGATTAAATAATATAAGGATTATACGTAGCCTTGTTTTGTTGTTTTGAAAATATATATATATGTTTGGTTATATATATATAAGTCGGTTGTATGTAGGAATGGGCATGACCTTTCTAATTCGGTTATATGTATGAAGTTTGTGTATAATTCTTCATACACGAAACATATTCACATACACATTATTTCATATTTAAATAATAAAGAACTTTTGAAAATGTTATATATATGATCGGGTTTTTATAAAGTTATTTTTTGTAGGTTTTCATAAACAAATTTTTATGACTAAGTGCATGACCTTCCTTATTCAAAATGTTGATGAACTAATATTCATAGGGTATTATCACACAAAGGTGTGAAAATATTTTAGTTTGAGTTAGGGTACATACATATATTTTATATGTTGCATGAACCTTGATTTCGGTTGTTAAAGTCCTTACACATTAAGTATCGAGTTTAGGAGGAGTTTTAAAAACATAAAAATATGGTGTTAAACAAAACTTATATCCACATTTAAGAGTAACTTATTTGTTTTCTGTATTTTTTAAATGATGTTGTTTATGGTGATGATTAATGCTTTCTATCATTGAAATTATTCAGTACTATGCAATGGCTTAACAATATTGAATTTTTTAGCATGTGCAAGCTCAAAACCATACTTGAGATTTTTGGTTCACCTTGTAATCAATTCGATGACACAATTTTAGAAATTCAGAACAAACATTCATGTCATAAATTCTAGTTTTCTATTATTTTAGTACCATAGATGTCCACGTATGTTCCATAATCTTCCTTTATTATTTCCTTTTAATAATAGTCATATGATTGTTAGCTTGGTTTTTAATCATCTTGATGCCTTTCTCACTTATAATATATGTAAATTCAACTACTATGACAACCTAAGATTGAACTATTCAAGGTGGAAGGAGACATATTTAATACAAAACCTCATTTAAGTAATGTATTGATTTATGTGGATCACATGAAAGTAAAGACATATTGTGGGTGTGCCCTGATAGTGCTCCAATGCATGGGATAAATAATTAATCTCTAGAGATGACAAGCTTCACGACACCCTGGTGAATAACCTCGGTAATTTTTCTTTATTGACACCTTGGGGATGAACCTCGGTGTTATGTTCATGAATGTATAAATGAAATGTTGAATCCACGTATTCATGTTATGTGACATGTTATTTTCAAGATGATTTTCATATTCTTTCACTACTCTTTCCCTTATGTTTTTATCAAGTTCTTATTGATGTCACAAGTAAATGTTTGGGGCATGATTCGTGTAAAATAGTAACCAACATATGAAATTGAAGTATTTTTCCTTCAGGCGCAACTCTGATTAAGTATTACTCTTAAAAGATTAATTTTTTCTTAAACATTCATACGTCATACCTGTTTAGGATATATTTTAATACCCCTTTTGAAAATTTCATAATTGATTCATGTATTCCTTGAAAATTTTTGTTGAGCACTTTTATGTTATGTTACATGTGTTACAGTTTTCTATAAGATAATTTTCTTTGGATAAGTTTTAAAAAAATTCATTCAAAAGTTTCATTGGTTTATTTTAAACCCCTTACAGAGTATTCTTTTTCTCACCTTACGTTTTTAATTTTAAATTTTCAAGTAACAACTTTTATCAGATGAAACATTTCTAAAGAAAAAGGTTTCCCAAAGCCCAAACCAAACTCGATACTCTGTATGGGACATGATGCGTGTTTATCAGTGCATATTTTTGTTTTAAAAGGACACATCATGGTTAGAAGGAACTAACTCCTGGTTTTTCTGGGGTCAGGTCTTCACATAATGCATGGAATTAAAATCATTTAATTTAAAATATTGAGTAAATAAAGTTCAAAATTCTCCACCTTGCAGATGAAATGTATTAACCTAAACATATGATGTCCCTACATCACCTATAACACCCCATGATTTTATAGTATGTCACTTTCTAAATAAATTCAATTTCATTGATCGATTATGTTTTATTGAATACCAAAATATATTTATGCTACACACAACAATGAGTTGGCTTGCGTTACATGCAAGACCATGTTTTACCAAACAACAATATATTATTAAAATATTATTATTTAATATAATTAGATATAACATATCAATTAAGTTAGTGGTTATGAAAATTATAACTAACTTATGAAAATATATGGCTGAATCTATTTTTTCTAAATGAATTAAAAATGAATATAGTTACCAAATGAATATATATGATATGTTTTATAAAGAACTATTTTTATGCTCACATGTCATTTTATTCTAGTAAATTAAATTAATAACTATTATAAAATGATATTAATGAAATATATATTTTATATATTAAACAAAATATTTTTGATATTCATATAATATATTTTAGATGTATAATATAATAACAAACCCAATATTACACAGAAAACATATTTTTTATAAAAAACATTTTATCGTATTTTAATAGAGAACCTATTTTAAATCCATTTTTTTTAAATTTTATGAATTCTATTTGAAAAAATAAACTTCATATTTTAAATATAAATATAAAATTTTACTTTAGTAAAATGTTCGGTATTTTTCTGATAAGTTTCAAGTTATGATGAATAATGAAAAATACTAAATTTTAATTGAAAAATTCTTTTTGTAAAAAAAAATAATTTATAGTGTTAAATTATATTATTGAATGTTTTTATAGTATAAATAGATAAGTTTTATCATTTAATACAATTTAGGTAATTGTAATCAATTTTAAAATGAATTTATATATATAAATGTTTCAATCTTTTACAGGTTTAAACGTTAATAACTCGTTTACTCACGTCTTCAACAAGATTAATTTTAAATTTAATTACTACAAATTCTATGTTTTGAATTATGAAAAATGGATTCTATATTTGTAATTAGTGGTTCCATATTATGTAAATAGGATTCTTTTATTTTTGGTCATATGAATTGTAAAATTCAGTAATATTTTAATTACCACATTTAAGGGTAAATTAGGTAATTATAGATATAAATGATTTTATAAAATTACCCCAAAACATGTCTTAATTTCATTTAATGAGTGTTTTTATACCAAAATCATCATAAGGACTAAATTATACTCTCTTTAAGCCCGTTGGATTAGAATAAGACATTAATTATATTTTATTTAAAGATAAGTTAAAAATGACATACTCATGTTTTTAATAAATATTACATTTTTAGAACATGGTTATAGAAAAGATAAATTAGACTATAAATATTCATTTGAATGATAATAAATTTATCTTCATCATGATAATTTATATAAAACATTTAGAGAAGAAATAATTTAATTAAATGCTTTTATAATAATGACGTAGTAATTGTTTAATTAATGGAAATAAAAAAATAAATGATATTAAAAACATTAAAATAAATAAAATTTGACATAATTAATTACATCTATGAATTTTATAGATAATTGTGAAATGTTAGTGATATATTATAAGTTTTTTTTTGAATTTAACATGATGTTAGGATATTTTTTAAAAAGAAAAATATTGAATAGTATCAAAAATGAAAAATAATGATACTTTAAAATAAATAATATTTTATTAAATGATATAAAATTCATAAAAATATAAATTCGACCAAATAACTATAATAAGGTTAAATATTTCATCAATGATCCATTTGGGGTTCGTTTATCATTTTATAGTAACTATATTATCCCTAAAGAGTAAAAAACGTTTCCATGGTAAGAGTCAAAGGGGCTAACTAAGGGTTAAAGACAAATGATAAGGTTAACATTGTGACCTAAACATGTCTAAAAATAATTTTTTGAGAGGAATTAAACCCATACTAATCTTAGTATTTAAATAACTCATTTTTAAGACATTTTTAATATAAATAATAATATATATTAATTTAATATTTTGGGAGTTTCCTAAAATTCCCCACCTAAATTATAAATGGGAACACTCTCCCTCACATAAATACACCAATTTGAACCTTCTAGATCGAACAAAACCTACCAATTTGTCTTCTTAACTTCCATATACACATATTAGAGGTTCTGGGCTTTTCAAAAGACTAACCCTAGCATCATTAAGATGAGATCCGTAGAGACCCAACCCTAGAAGGCCCAAATCTGGTGTCTACTACTATTTAATTAACATGATTATAGGTAATTAAATCCCAAATTACTGAGAGATTAGTAGTCTTTATAAAATAAATATATACATGAGAAAATAATAAACTAATTACTATATATTTTTCTTCTTCTTTCTAAATAAATATCTTTGAGGAAAACTATAATCTAGTTAGTCAATCCCAATATATCTTTCATAGTATGTTTCTTGGATTCCTAGGTAAATAAATTAAATAAGGGTGAGATAAAATGATTAGTAAGGTCAAAATATAGCGGAATAAATAAAGAATCAATGAGAATAATAATTATGAAACTGTGAATAACTGAATTCACATGCCATATAATCAATAAACTAAGAAAGAGGTGCATAAACAGCATGACAAGGTAATAAATGAAAACACAAGACATTAAAATAACTAGATATGAAAAATTAAATATGGTAATGTAAGAAACTAAAACACATACTATCAAAATAATTAAAAATGAAATGTATCCACAGATATGTTGACACAAAATCTCAAGGAAGAATAATAAATGAAACTAAATTAGGTAAATTCTTTCTTAATGGATGTCATGTCTAAGGCACATGAAAACCTATATCGTCAAGACCATTCATGTGACGGTTTAAAATATTCTGATTTTCACAAATAATTTGTCTCATGAGAACCTGTCAATGCATTTATGATCTATATAATGTTTCATCTCTTCCCATCATTTATTTTCCTAATTATTTCTAAAATTGAATAATCAAATTAAATAATATGCCTTATCAAATATCTATATTGAAGAAAGAAGACAAAATTATCAATATTTTCTGAAATAATAAAATAACTATCAAAGAAGACATCGTATGTAAAATGGTATTTGGTTTAGGAAATAGTAACATCCATGATGAATGAAATTGATAATTAGGGGTAAATTCAATGTTCAATGATCAAAGGAGATTGAATATTTCAAGGGGGAAAACAAATATTTCAAGTAAGTGAATGTGAATACTATCCTTAGAAAAATAAATAATAAACCATTCAAAGGAAGAATACAGATTATATCAATATAAAAAAAATCTTAAGTGGAGTAAAAATAAATGGTTCACTACTACAAAATAGGCCATTAAATTTTCTAGAACACTCCTTTATCAATTATAATAAAACACTGACAATATGAGCGTGGTTAAATGTTCAAAACATTATCAGTGCTAAAAAAGCACTATAAAAGCCTCCCTTTAACAATGATAAAAAACATTGTTAAAAGGGTCCTTTAACAACACTTTTTTAGTGATGTTAAAGGGGGCCTTTAATAACAATTTTTTAGTGATGATAAAGGAAGCACTATTAATGGGGTTAAAATTATATTTTTTTGGACACTTATGAGATTGACCCCCTTTATCAGCACTTCCACGAACACTTTAATAGTGCTCCACCCCCCGCCTTTATCAGTGCTTTTCACCCCACCACCTTTTATCATCACTTTGTGATTTTCTATCCTTATGCGCATCTTTATGGATTCAATCCCTACACCTCTCCTTCAAAGATGAAACACCTTTACCACTACACTATGTTGTTTTGATGTCTATTTAATGATATTCGTGTTTATATATATATATATATTTACATATATTTATGTAATTATTTTAAAATACATTTATACAATATATGTTTGTGTGTGTGTGTGAAATATATATACTTATATGTATTTAAATATATTATATATTATATTCATTTTCATATAATAGAATAGAATATAAATATATATGTCTTTATTAATATACACATATGTATATGTATATATAATGTAAAAATGGCTATATGTTATTTTAAATGCATATTTAGAATATCTATTTATTTACATATATTAGAATTTAAATTTTTTCATAAATATGTGGATATTTGTATTTATATGAGTGATTTATTATAAGTAAACATTGGAAACATGCATATATTTAATTATAAATAACATTAAATAATGAAAAATGATAAAATTTTAAAACCATAATATCAATATAAATGTAATACTTAGGAATAAAATTAGTCACCACCAAAAAAAATAAGACCCCCATAAAATAGGTTGAAAATCCATCGACTGTCAAAAAATCAAGGAACCCTGACTAAAAACTCTATTTTTGAGATCTTATGAGATTTTTTGGCCTTTAAAAATGTGATAGAGTTTTCCCATTGCCACTAAGGTTGTAGATCTCATTAAAAAATTTTATTTGATATGTGGTAGAGTATAAATGGACACCCAGATCAAAATTTATCACTGTTTGAAGTTTGAGTTACATTTTCAACCTATTTTAGATATTTTATTATTTTTTGGATTTTCTATATTCAAATTGATATTAAATGACTATTTATCAGAAATAATAAGAAAATTATTAATTAATTTTTTTTAATTTTGTAATCCATTTTCAAAAAATATCTTATATATTAAGCGTAAAATTATATTTACCTTATCTAAAACATATTTTAAAAAACATATATTATATTTATGTCAATATAAATATATTTATGTATTAATATATTATTCTTAAGGATTTTTTTAAAGTATACATTTATCTGTGATACTAAAAAATCGTTGATAAAGAGGGTTATGTATCAACACTTCTAAAAAAGAACTGATAAAGACCCCCCTTTAACAGTTTTTTTTACAAGTGATATTAAAAGATCCCATTTATTAGTGCTTTTTTAAAAGTGCTGATAAAGGTCCCCCTTTAACAATTTTTTTATCATTATTAAATTCCTCCGTTAATAATGTTTTTTATCACTGACATAAGGGGGTCTTTAACATAATTTTTATCTAGCACTGTTAAAGCCCTAGTATTGGATAAACCTTGGTTTGTACTAGTTTCTGTTGATGTTGATGAATAGAAATACTATAAAATGAGCTTTAAAAAAATTGGGGAAAATATCCTCTAATTATGAAAACCTTTTGGAAAACATTTTCGTTGAAAATCACTTTTGAAAAAAAAAATTCTTTATAAAGTAACCTTTTAGACATGAAAGGGAATCTTCAAATAAATGACAATAGGTAAATCCATACTTTTCATGCGAAGTAAAAGAATATTCTATTTTCACGGTTAAAGGTTAGAAAAATACATTGTTTGAAAAGAGAAAAGAACATTCCTTTGAAAACAATGGTAAAAGACAGAAAGGATAAAACTTTCGTTACCAAATCATTTTAAAAATATTTTTTAAAACATTTTATTAAAAAATTATTTTTTAAAGAAAACAGGTTCTCCAACTAAAGAGACAAATAAAGATGGGCTTTCATAAAAAAAATCAAAAACATTTTCAGTGCCAAAGAGTATAAAAATGGTACTGATACATGAAAATAGTCATGAATAACTAGATAATACTGAAAGGGTTTGTTGAAAAATTGTTATACAATTTCCTCTAATGGAAGATCCATTGCAAGATCATTAGTACTATTCTTGAGGAAAATAATCTTTAAACATCCCAAGGTGTCCCATACAACTTTCAAAATTTTTAAATCATAACCCTCTTTAAGGAATAATATTGAATATAATTTTCAAATACAATGACGATAAAATAATTCATGATATTATATATCTAAATGGGTAGTATATACACCACAAAAAAAATCAACTTTTGAATATGACAGTTATCTCACTGATGTAAATAGTGATATGAGAATCCAATACCTTGAGTTTCCTTTTGGGGAATCATCCTTTCAATTATTGTATAATAAAATTATTTTAATTTTCAAATTTATTGATAAACTTTTTCAAGTTTATAAATAATTTTATTTCACTTTTTAATATTTTTTATACAACTACTTGAAAAATTTTGTTTACGTTGGGTGTTTAGAACAAATTCGGATCATGTGTCAAAAACAACATTGGTAGGTCAACTATGGTTAAAGGGGTTATTATATAAAATCACAAAAATTATAATCATGAAATAATTATCATATTTGTTCATTAATGATGCATTTAAAATAAATTATTAAATATGTTTATAAAAAAAGAACCAACGTCATAATCATGGAGATGGTAGGTTGTACGTACGCATGAGTAATGCTATTATTTTTCCAAGATTATTATGGAGAGAAGGTAAGTGACACCATATCTTTCAAAAATGATCACTATATCATAAATAACATATTATTAAATCATATATACATTTATAAAGAATTATTGTGATGTAAAATGAATTACAACATGTTGAGGAGTCGGTAGTTCACATGTCCACGAACGACTTTATCAATTTTTAAGTGTGTGAATGGGTAATAAAGAAAATGATATATATATAGTATATATATAGAAATGTAATTATTTAATTAATATCATATAATGTTATTTAATTTCACATACTTTTAATTATAATCATCATTTATACATTCCATGGATTGTGTGAAAAAATCATATCGCTTTGAGGGGGCAGTAATCCACACTTCCTCAAACAAAATTATCATATTAAATAAAATGAAAGTATTAAAGGTATGTCTTACAAAAAAATTAAAGAAGTATAAAAAAATAATAAATATCCTATATGTGATATATAAACATAGTGTCCATAATAATTTCTAACCATGGAAGTTGGTAATGGAAAATAAACAATCATCATTTTGTGAGGTAGTAGTTTGTCGTACACAGAAACAATATGTTTGTAACCCATTAGATCGAAGTGTGTGTAAGTGTAGGTATAATCTTTACCATAAAAAATATTATTATGTTAAGGATAATTTTTTATATATATAATAATATAATAAGAATATATTAGGGGTTGGAGAATGGAAATAAAACTAGAAATCTTGAGAGAAGACATTACCTCTTAATCGGGTAACTACTTTTGGTTTCTACCAAAAGGATTCCTTGGAATGATTTATAATAAAATGGAGGCTTAATTTTATAGTGGCAGGATTTTGGGAAGCTATATGGTATGATTTTTTTCAAATATTAGTGGTTTGAGATATTTCGAGAATAGGGAGAGGTGGTGGCCTTTTATAAGGGAGGAAAAGGGCTCACTTGGTCTTTTGAAATCAAGTTAGGTGTACCCATGTTTTAACCAAAAAAAAGTCATAAAAAACAAAAAAAATCTATAATAGAAGGTTAATGTCATAATTATGGTCATAAAAGGGGTTTTGGTGAAGTTTCTAGGTCGTTTGGCCCCTTAATATAAAGGTTTAGTCCTTTATTAAGCTTAATTTTACTTTAATAATTATAATTAATTTTAATTACTTTCACTAATATTTTTATAAAAAACAAATTTGGACTTATTAGAAATTATAAATTATTTTTATTCCAAATATGGAATACATTTTTCCAAATTCAAATCACACAAGTGGTAGAAATTAATTTAAATTTAATCTCGAAGATGGGATGACAATGCATGTTTTAAAGGTAAAAAGGTATGAAAGATTGCTATTTTTTATAATCAATTTAAAATTTAAATCTATTCCAATTACATAAATTGTATTAATTTTTCAAAAATATTATCTAATTATACTTTAAAACCGAATAAAAATATAATTTACCCTTAGAAATAAATTAGAAAAAAAGAAGTTTTGAACTAAAATTCAGTTTTTTTAAATATTCATTAAATATGAAATGTTTCCGAAAAATATAAAAAATTCACCCAAAAATAATTATTATATTTATATTACCATGATAAAGTTTATTTTTACATATTAAATCAATTAAAGTGTCAAAATTCTAATTTAAAATGGGTTCTCTATTAAAAGGTGGTAAAATTGCCTTTATAATTAACTATGTTTATTAAAGCAAAACTCCTTTTGATGTATATAAATAATAATATTAATTTTTTTATATCGAATTGGTTCTTATTTTCATTTATTATTAGTTGGTAACCATTTAATTCATTTTTTATTTATATAAACTATAAATTTTCATAAGTTAGTTGATAATATTTATAACTGCTAAAATAACGTCTGGGTAATATCATATTATATTAGATAAAAATATTTTAATAATACATTATTATTTGGTGAAAATCGGTCTTGCGTGTAATGGACACTATCAAGTAAGGTCATTTTTACATTTAAGACAAGCTATTGAGGATGTCCACTATTTCATGTAACATAATCTTTCAATGAAGGCCTATCTTGCATGAAACACAAGCAAACTCGGTTTTGCATGTGTTGAAATACATAGAATCTATTTTAAATAGTAAATATTTTATAAAGTATCTAGATATTATATTACCTTACTTGTTCGGTGTCACGTGTCATACACGCTATCAAATAAAAGGTTCTTACTTTAGTTTTTCAGTTCATTACATTCTACCCACCTTATTTATATTACATCCTCACAATTTAAACTCGATCATGTTGATAGATAGTTTGATACTTCCTATGGTTGAAATAACACAACATGTGAAGGGTTTATAAGTCATCCTCTATAAAAGAGAGAATAGAAAGCACATAGGTCACATGGACTTCCATGTTACTAGGTCTCTAATTAAGAGAAAATCAGTGTAAAATAGAGATACATACTTGCAAGAAAAATTTAAATATTAATAAGGAGTGAATGGGGTTATCAATCACAAACAAGTGAATGATCAATAGAAAGTTTAGGACCTCAAAACTGGCATGCCTTGTCCTCGGGGCCCGTGCTGTGACTACCCCAAGCCCTCCTTCCATAGACCAGGGGCTGGCGACTAGCACCAAGGCATAAATCCCAACAAAAGGGAAGGAATTTCCTTTGAAAAGTAAACAAGCACCACAGAGTAAGCAAGCGGAAAAGTAAACACTGAGTAAAAACTGTACAAGCTGTGCTAAAAGTAAAAGGGTCCGGAAATACATGCCCAACTGTAATGTACAACTGAAAGGAAAAACAGCAACTGAAAGGAAAATCCGCGGCGTCGAGCCGTCCTCTGGAAGTCCCACCTGAAGGGTGGGTACAGATATCCTCCATAGCTCCCCGGGTCCACCTGACCGCTCCGAGTACGTCCCGCCCAGTGGTCCACCTCCAGGTACCGTCCTGCTCCGCAAGCCTCCACCACGATCAGCACTATCCGTCGTCTGCAACCAACACAACGTAGTGCGGGCATAGCCCGTGCAGGGGTGAGTATAAGCTACTCAGTAGGGACCCAGAGACCCCCGAAGGTCTCCAGAAATCCACAAAGGATAATCCACAAAGGAAAGATACTATCATGAAGTAACATCTGACACGGCTTAGGTATATTCCCATACATATACCTAAGTCATCAATTCCCGTTCGGCTCCAACTTCCGAGCCCAAGCACAACCCAGTCCACACAGGAAAGCAAAATGTATACCCACATAGGATAGCACAACACAATCCACAAATGAGAGTAAATAGTAAATCCACACAGGATAGATCAACACAATCCACAAAGGATAGTAAACAGTAAATCCACACAGGATAGCTCAACACAATCCACAAAGGAGATTAAACAGTAAATCCACACAGGATAGCTCAACACAATCCACAAAGGAGAGTAACTCAAGATTCATCTCACATAGGTATACTTCTTCGGATGATGATAAAGACGATCACTGATCCATCTATGTCGTCGGACCCACAAAGGATCGATAGGTAACTAACCCCCGCAATGACCCACACAGGATCAAGCCCACACAGAACCTGTAGGCACTGGCTCACATAGAACCGCTGAGCGCTGACCCACACAGGATTAGACCCACACAGGATCGGGCCCACACAGGACCTGTAGCACTGATCCACGTAGGATCGCTGAGTGCTGTAGTCGTCGCAGTCCACTGAGGATATCTGCACAGTCGTCGTCGTAGTCCACTGAGGATCTCTGCACGGTCGTCGCCGCAGTCCACTGAGGATCTCTGCACAGTCGTTGCTGTCGAAGTAGCAGTCGCAGACAGCATTAGGGTTCCTGCACACAGCAAGCTCATTCGGGAGGGTCTGCTCCACGAGCCAAGAGGCCAATACATCAACTGACACAAAGTCCGAAGATGATGTATCCAAAAGTTCTGTATCGTCAATAGGAACTCAATGTCGCAGACGGCGCGTCAATCGGACGCCCGGTCTTAGAGTTAGTGGTTTTTTCGTCCTAGGGGCCCGGTTGGTTTTTAAGGCGAAACCAACTCGACCGTACTCCACATGTATCCAAATCTCAGGCGGAGTATGCCAAAATATCCGTCTCACATATGGAAATTCAACGAAGCTGACGGCACATCAATCGGACATCCGTAGCTCAAGATATTAGTGTTTCCGCTCCGAGGGCCCGGTTGGTTTCGTGTACAAACCAACATGGCCGAACCCAAAGTATTCCAAAACCTTGAGTGCGATATACCAAAACGACCATATCGATCCAAGGATCGCGTTGCTGCTGACGGAGTGTCATTTGGAGGCCTGTAGCTTATGTTACGGGCATTTGAACGAAACGGTCCGAAGACGGGGGGTCCGGGCCCGGGCCCACCCGGCTCGACCCCCCCTGGGTCGGCCGAACAGGGTCGACCCGGCCGAACCCAGTCCGGCCCGGCCAGGGCGCGGCCTGGCCGGTCGGACCGTCCTGGCTCGGCCAGCCCGGCCCGGCTCGGCCGAGCGGCCGGGCGACGCGGGGGGTGAGCCGCCGCCCCTGCGTGACACCCCCGCGACACCCGCAGGGTGTCGCCCTGGACAAGCCGAGCGACGCGGGGGGGGGGGGGGGAGCCGCTGCCCCCGCGTGAAAACCCCGCGGCACCCGCAGGGTATCGCCTCGGACAACCGGACGCGGCTTCAGCCACGTCCCGCGCGCGCCGGACCCGCCCAGCCGGGGGTCCGCGAGTGTCGCCACCACGGCTTCTGCCGCGGCGGCCTTGTTCGGCGGCGTGCCGGCGGCTTCAGCGGGCCCCCAGAGTCGCTCCGGTAGTCATATTCTGTTCCCGTCTGCGCCACTGCTCCTCCTGGGACTCGTTCTTCACTGCGGAATCCTCAAAATTCAGTTGCGGTACGTTCCGTTGTTGCCCGTCAAATCCGCACAACAACGAAGAACGGTGGAGGTTTGTCGGGCCGTGTTCGTTTGGCCCGCACCCTCCGCTTTAGAGATAAACAACGAGAGTAACACATTCAACACATGAATACATATCCGAAAAAAAAAATTAATGAAATAAAATTGTTTTATGAATCGGGTTCTTCATTCTTGAATGGAAACAACATGGGAAATAAGGGCATTTCCAAAAATAAAAACCCTACCTCGTAGTCGTCGTCGAACGCACGTTCTTCGCGGATTTGTTCATCGCGGAAGGGGGGGATCATCACGTCTTCACAGAAGGGCGTTGAGTCGGCGAACTCAACGGACCAAGAAACAACAGATTTAATTTAATTATATAAAATTAAATCCGTGTTTTATTAAAAAAACACAATGCAGATTTAAGAGAATCCCGGAGTCTCTTACCTCAAACAGTTGATCGAAGACTCATTGTGGAGGGAGAGACGTCGCAGAAGAATGTTGCAGGAAGGGAACATCGGCGTCGCGGAACACGTTGTCGCGTCGTCGACTTCCACGGGTTCGGCGTTCTTTTTCGGAGGCCGGCGTTCTTCGCATTCTTCGTGTTATTCGCGTTCTTCAAGAAGGAGGATGAAGGCTCAAGAATTCTGACAAGCCTCCAAACGAGTAATCCCCCCAAAAGACAGGTTGGTCTTATTTTATTATTACGCCAACAAACGAAAAAGTTAAGTAATGACCCATCAATTCGTTGAATTAATTCAACGAAAGAAACCGCCCATTTAATTCACGAAATAAACCGCCCAAATAAATGGTGCGTTAAGAATTTAAGAAAACGCGTTAGTTGACTTTCATAATGACGGGTTTTCGCGGGTGCGTTACATAGCGGAAAGAAACAGCGGGGCTCGTGTGGGCCCCACCTCACAAATATCCTACCAAGGGGGTAGGATATTTTTGGATAGCATCCTATCCGGATCAACTCATCTTAAGCCTCCTTTAAGTGGATTCAAGTGGCTTCCAAGTGGCTTAAGTGAAATAAAATAAAGTTGTCGTAAAATTATTTTATTTCTTAACTTTAATCCTAAAAATTAAAAACCACACCCGAGCAAACGCAACTCCGGAAGAGGCGTTTCTATGCGAATACTGGCGCTGCGATTTAATCGGTGCCCTCAGAATTCGATTCCGGGCACCAGTTCAAAAGTTAGAAAAACCCACTCGTCCGTTCACTGAACGTACCCAAGCCAAACTCGGAAAATTATTTCGGGCACACCGGGCCTCGGAATCAGGTTTCGTCAGAAACTGCGTTCTTGAAAAATTCAAAATAAAATAAATAAAAAAATTTCCTTGAAATTTACGGGTCTTTACATTACTCCCACCTCAGGGCTTTACGTCCCCGTAAAGATACATCATAAGATAAGGAAACAAATGTGGGTACTGAGCACGCATCTGAGCCTCCCACTCCCATGTGCTCTCCTGGAGGTTCCCGTGCTGCCATCTGATGCGCACAAGAGGAATCGATCGCCCACGTAAGACCCACTCCTGTCAATCCTCTATCTCCACCAGGACCTCCGCAAAAGTCTCCCCATCATCCACGTCTATCTCCCCATAGTCAATGATGTGCGTCGGGTCGTGCACGTATCTACTCAGCTGAGATACGTGGAAGACGTCGTGAACCCGGTGCAACTGAGGTGGTAGAGCCAGGAAATAAGCCACCTCGCCAATCCTGCTGAGGACCGGGAAAGGCCTGATGAAGCATGGAGACAACTTGCCACCTCGGCCATATCTCTGTAAACCACGTCGAGGTGAGACCCGCAAGAAGACGTGGTCGCCATCCTCGAACTCAAGTGGCCTCCGCCTCCTGTCAGCATATGACTTATGTCGGCTCTGAGTTGTCCTCATCTGCTCCTGGATGACTTGGACCTTCTCTGTTGTGGCCCGGACCATCTCTGGTCCCACCAGTGCTGACTCCCCAGGGTCTGTCCAGCACAAAGGAGATCTGCAAGGCCTGCCGTACAACGTCTCATAGGGTGCCATTCCGATGGTGGAGTGGTAACTGTTGTTGTATGCGAACTCCACCAAGGGTAGGTGGTCCTCCCAACTGCGACCAAAGTAGAGGACACATGCGCGGAGCATGTCCTCGAGAGTCTGAATGGTCCCTACTGTCTAACCATCCGTCTGAGGGTGAAAGGCGGTGCTTAGACGTAGCCGCATCCCGAACGCCTCCTGCAACCCCTTCCAAAGTCGGGAAGTAAAGCGAGCGTCCCGATCAGAGACGATAGTCGATGGCAGACCGTGAAGCCGTACAATCTCTTGAACGTAGAGACTCCCCAAGCTCTCCACTGAGCCCTGCTCTCGGATGGGTAAGAAGTGTGCCGACTTGGTGAGGTGGTCAACAATCACACAAATGGAGTCGTGACCTCTGGAAGTGCGTGGAAGTCCAGTCACGAAATCCATAGATATCCCGTCCCACTTCCACTCCGGGACCTCCAAGGGTTGTACCAAGCCTGTTGGTTCCTGATGTTCTGCCTTCACCTGCTGGCAGGTGAGGCACCGTGAAACGAACTCTGCCACAACCTTCTTCATTCCTAGCCACCACTACTATCGTCTAAGATCCTGGTACATCTTCGCCACTCCAGGATGTACCGCCAAAGGAGAAGTGTGAAACTCTCTCAGAACCTCCTCTCGTAAAGTGACTGGTACCATGGTACGTCCTCTGAAAAGGACGTCGTTCTCTGCTCCAAAGGAGAATCCATCAGGTGCCTGTCCCGAGGATATATATGCACGCCGTGTCTCATAGTCGGCGTCCCTACACAGTGCCTCTCTGACCCACTGTAGTAGTGGAGGGGTGACTGTGAGAGAATGAAGGAAGGCTGCTCCATCTCTATCCACGAAGGATATCAGCAAAGCGGCTAGCTGCTCTGTCGCCTCCTCAAGTAGCTGAATGCCCGTCCTCCTGCTGAGGGCTTCGGCTACCACGTTCCCCTTCCCATTAGTATAGACTATCTCAAAGTCATAGTCCTGGAGTAACTCGAGCCATCACCATTGTCTTAGGTTCAGGTCCTTATGAGAGAAGATGTACCTGAGACTCTGGTGGTCAGAAAAGACTATAAAGCACTCGCCCATCAGATAGTGCCGCCATGTCTTCAAAGCGAAGACCATTGCTGCTAACTCTAGGTCATGGGTAGCGTAGTTCTGCTCATGCATCCTCAACTGACGTGATCCATAGGCGATCACTGCCCGCTCCTGCATCAGGACACATCTAAGTCCGGTCCTTGATGCATCGCAGTAGACTACGTATCCAACTCCCTCCTCAGGCAACCTCAAGATAGGTGCGCTGGTCAATCTCTGCCTCAGCTCCTGGAAGCTCTGCTGACATCTGTCTGACCACACGAAGGGTTCCCCTTCTTCGTCAATGTTGAGAGTGGCACCGCAACTCTGGAGAAGTCCGGCACAAATCTCCGATAGTATCCGGCTAGGCCCAAGAAACTCCGCACCTCTGTCATGCTCCTGGGTGGCTCCCAAGCTAGCACTGCCTCGATCTTCACGGGATCCACTGCAACTCCCACCTCAGAAATGACGTGCCCTAAGAAGTGGACCTTACATAACCAGAACTAGCACTTCGAGAGCTTTCCATAAATTCGGTGCTCTCGGAGTGTGTCTAGTACAACCCGCAAGTGGTGGGCGTGCTCCTCCTCCGTGGTCGAGTAAACCAAAATGTCGTCGATGAAGACCATGACAAATCGATCGAGGTATGGCTGGAAGATCCTATTCATGAGGCTCATGAACACTTATGGAGAATTGGTTACGCCAAAAGGCATAACCAAGAACTCATAGTGGCCATACCGACACCCGAAAGCCGTCTTCTGCACATCCTCGTCTCGAACTCTGAGCTGATGATAGCCTTACCTAAGGTCTATCTTCGAGAACCACCGTGATCCCTTTGAGCTGATCGAAGAGGTCATCAATCCTCGGTAGCGGATACTTGTTCCTCACTGTCACCTGGTTTAGGCGATGATAATCGACACACAGTCGCAAGCTCCTGTCCGCCATCTTGGTGAACAATATCGGCGAAGCCCAGGGTGAAACACTGGGTCGGATGAACCCCTTGCCCTGCAAGTCCTCCAACTGTACCTGTATCTCTCGAAGCTCGGCGGGGGCCATCCGATATGCTGGAGTGGATATCGGGGCTGTCTCGGGGTACAGATCAATGTAAAAGTCAACCTCTCTGCGAGGAGGTAGCCCTGGAATGTCACCGGGAAAGACGTCCGCATACTGATCCACCACTGCAGGAAAACTAGGACTACGCACGTCAACTGCTACAAGTATGAGGCTAGCAAACTGATGAGTAATGGGCTGCCCTCTCCTCTACGTGAGTCGATCCTGTGCTGCGAAGGCTCCCTTCTCGCCGGTGAAGGTGAACCTGCTCCCATCGGTGCGCACACATCGCACTTTGCGCCTAATACAGTCAATCTGTGCATGGTCCGTAGATAACCAATCCATGCCCAAGATGACGTCGTAAGGCCTCGACGCCGCTACAAGAAGATCCCAGCCGAAGCTCTCGCCTCCTAGAGCAAGCTCACACTACTGGGACCAGTGCGTAATCATCGAGTCTGCTCCCATAGGAGTCTCTAGCCGTAAGGATCGAGCCAACGGCTCTGTTGGAATCTCCGAGCTCCGAACAAGGGCAGCGGATATGAAAGAGTGACTCCCTCATGTGTCTATAAGAACTACAGCAAGGGTGGAATAGACACAGATCATACCTCGAATCATCTCTGGCATGCCGTGGTCGTAGGCCTCCACTGCCTGGAGCTGTGCATGTCTCTTCCTGATAGCTCCCTGGGGTCGGGGCAGACCTCCTGGTGGTGGTGGTGTTAGAGCCTCAAAGCATCGTCCACCACCCGCTGCTCGGCCAGCTCCTCTGCCTCGTCCGCCTCCTCCCTGCAGACCGCCACGGTCAACCCTCTGCCTCTGCCTGGGTGGCCCCTCCACCATCTGCTGCTCCTCGGTATGGCGGGTCAGGCAGTCACGAGCCATGTGGCCCTGCCCGCCGCAGGAGTAGCACTGCCTGCCTCTCAGAAGACTGGCCCCGCGTTGTGTGCCCCGCACTGCTGAGCCAGTGTCCCGAGGTCGTCTTCCGGAAGGCCTGGTCTGCCTGGAACCTTGAGTCATCTGTCGGCTACCCACTGCCGAAGACTCTGCTACCTGCCGCCCTGCTGTAGGTCTCACTGTGGACTCAGCCAGAAAGCTCTCTATCAAAAGGGCTCGCTCTAACACTCCTGCCTAGGTCGGGATGCTGAGGGAGATCAGCGAAGCCTTAATCTCGTGTCTCAAACCCTTCTCAAAGGTCCGGGCCTGGAAGAAGGGGTCCCGTACCATGTCTGTCGAGTAGCGAGAATCATCGGTGAACCTCACCACGTACTGGGCGGCCGTCAAGCTGCCCTGCCGCAGCTGAAGAAGCTCCTAAATGCGCACCGCACGGAGGGTGGCCGGGACGAACTCTGAGCAGAAGAGGCTCTCGAAGTCCATCCAGATGAGGGAGGCCTCATCGTGTACCTGGAGCACCAAGATCCACCATCATCCTGCTGCTGCGTGCAGTAGGCTCGCCGCGAGGATCACCATGAGGTATGCTGGTGTCCTCACTAGCCTGAAAACTCGGAAGACCACCTCCAACCAGTCCTCGGATGCCTGGGGGTCCGTCTCCCCACGGAACCTGGGTGGTCGCTGGTGCTGGAACTCGTGCAGAGCTCCGAGGCGACGTGCATCGTCAGCGATCGGTGCTGTAAGCATCGGGGGCTCGGCGGGTAAAGGTACAGTCGGTGCCTCTGCTGTCAACGGGCCCTGTATTGAGGCCTCATCGCTCTGCAGGCTATCGTGACGCTCTACTCTCGGAACCCTAGCTGGATACTGTCGTCGGGCCATCCTGAAAGGAAACTAGTGCGCCACGGTCAGAACATTATACATGGTGAGCTGACAAAAGTAATCACAAAGAAAACTTGAAACACACATGCAATCAATGTTTTCGTGCATTAATTCGGAAATCAGAAGTCAGGGTCCTGGTGTACGGATAAGTCGGCCGCCACACCAACACTAGAATCCCTGGACTGATAACCACACCCAATACGCTAAACACTATTTCTTCACATAGAAGAAAGATCATAGTCTGCGGTAGAACCAACCACCTCTGATACCAATTTGTCACGACCCGTCCTCGGGGCCCATGCCGTGACTACCCCAAGCCCGTCTTCCATAGGCCAGGGGCTGACGACTAGCACCAAGGCGTAAATCCCAACAAAAGGGAAGGCATTGCCTTTGAAAAGTAAACAAGCACCACAGAGTAAGCAAGCGGAAAAGTAAACACTGAGTAAAAACTGTACAAGATGTGCTGAAAGTAAAAGGGGCCGGAAATAGAAGCCCAACTGTAATGTACAACTGAAAGGAAAAACAGCAACTGAAAAGAAAAGCCGCGGCGTCGAGCCGTCCTCTAGAATTCCCACCTGAAGGCTGGGTACAGATAGCCACCACAGCTCCTTGGGTCCACCTGACCGCTCTGAGTACGTCCCGCCCAGTGGTCCACCTCCAGGTACCGTCCTGATCCGCAAGCCTCCACCATGATCAGCGTTGTCTGTCGTCTGCAACCAACATAACGTAGTGCGGGCATAGCCCGTGAAGGGGTGAGTATAAGCTACTCAGTAGGGACCCCGAGACCCCAGAAGGTCTCCCGAAATCCACAAAGGATAATCCAAAAAGGAATGATACAATCACGAAGTAACATCTGACACGACTTAGGTATATGCCCATACATAAACCTAAGTCATCAATTCCCGTTCGCCTCCAATGTCCGAGCCCAAGCACAACCCAGTCCACACAGGAAAGAAAAACGTATACCCACAGAGGATAGCACAACACAATCCACAAAGGAGAGTAAACAGTAAATCCACATAGGATAGCTCAACACAATCCACAAAGGAGAGTAAACAATAAATCCACACAGGATAGCTTAAACCATCCACAAAGGAGAGTAAACAGTAAATCCACACAGGATAGCTCAACACAATCCACAAAGGAGAGTAACTCAAGATTCAGCTCACACAGGTATACATTTTCGGAAAACGATAAAGATGATCACTGATCCATCTAAGTCGTCGGACCCACAAAGGATCGATAGGTAACTAACCCCCGCAATGACCCACACAGGATCGAGTCCACATAGGACCTGTAGGCGCTGGCTCGAACAGAACTGCTGAGCGCTGTCCCACACAGGATCAGACCCACACAGAATCGGGCCCACACAGGACCTGTAGCACTGATCCATGTAGGATCGCTGAGTGTTGTAGTCGTCGCAGTCCACTGAGGATCTCTGCATAGTCGTCGTCGCAGTCCACTGAGGATCTCTGCACGGTCTTCACCGCACTCCACTGAGGATCTCTGCACGGTCGTTGCTGTCGAAGGAGTAGTCGCAGCCAGCACTAGGGTTCCCGCACACAGCAAGCTCGTTCGGGAGGGTCCGCTCCACGAGCCGAGAGGCCGATACATCAACTGACACAAAGTCCGAAGTTGATGTATCCAAAAGTTCTGTATCGTCAACAGGAACTCAACGTCGCAGACGGCGCGTCAATCGGACGCCCGGTCTGAGAGTTATTGGCTTTTTCGTCCCAGGGGCCCGGTTGGTTTTTAAGGAAAAACCAACCCGACTGTACTCCACCTGCATCCAAACCTTGGCCGGAGTATGCCAAAAGATCCGTCTCACATAGAGTAATTCAACGAAGCTGACGACACGTCAATCGGACGTCCGTAGCTCAAGATATGAGCGTTTCCGCTCCGAGGGCCCGGTTTGTTTCGTGTACAAACCAACCCGGTCGAACCCAAAGTATTCCGAAACCTTGAGTGCGATATACCGAAACGACCGTATCCATCCAAGGATCGCGTTTCCGCTGACGGCGAGTCGTTTGGAGGCCCGTAGCTTATGTTACGAGCATTTGAACGAAACGGTCCGAAGACGGGGGGTCCGGGCCCGGGCCCACCCGGCCCGACCCCCCCTGGGTCGGCCGAACCGGGTCGACCCGGCCGGACCCGGTCTGATACGGCCAGGGCGCGGCCCGGCCGGTCGGACCGGCCTGGCTCGGCCAGCCAGGCCCGGCTCGGCCGAGCGGCCGAGCGACGCGGGGGGGAGCCCCCGCCCCCGCGTGACACCCTGCAACACCCATAGGGTGTCGCCCTGGACAAGCCGAGCGACGCGGGGGGGAGCCGCCGCCCCCGCGGGGTGTCGCCTCGGACAACCGGACGTGGCCGCGGGTCCGCGAGTGCCTCCGCCGCGGCATCTACCGCGGCGGCCTTGTCCGGCGGCGCGCCGGGGCGCCGCCGCTCCCGGCTTCCGGCGCCGTCGGGTCGCCGGTAGCTTCCGCGGGCCACCGGAGTCGGTCCGGTGGTCCGATTCTATTCTCGTATGCGCCGCTGCTCCTCCCGGGACTCGTTCTTCACTGCGGAATCCTCAAAATTCAGTTGCGGCATGTTCTGTCGTCGCCCGTCAAATCCGCACAACAACGAAGAACGGCGGAGGGTTGTCGGGCCGTGTTCGTGTGGCCCGCACCCTCCGCGTTAGAGATAAACCACGGGAGAAACACATTCAACACATGAATACATATCCGAAAACAATTTTTAATGAAATAAAATTGTTTTATGAATCGGGTTCTTCATTCTTGAACGGAAACAACACGGGAAATAAGGGCATTTCCAAAAAAAAATCCTTACCACGTAGTCGTCGTCGAATGCACGTTCTTCGTGGATTTTTCCATCGCGGAAGGGGGGGATCATCGCGTCGTCGCGGAAGGGAGTTGGGTCGGCGAACTCAACGGACCAAGGAACAACAGATTTAATTTAATTATATAAAATTAAATCCGTGTTTTATTAAAAAAACACAAGGGAGATTTAAGAGAATCCCGAAGTCTCTTACCTCAAACAGCTGATCGAATACTCATTGTGGAGGGAGAGACGTCGCGGAAGAACGTTGTAGGAAGGGAACGTCGGCGTCGCGGAACACGGCGTCGCGTCGTCGACTTCCACTGGTTCGGCGTTCTTCGTCGGAGGCCGGCATTCTTTGCGTTCTTCGCGTTCTTCGTGTTCTTCACGAAGGAGGATGAAGGCTCAAGAACTTTGACAAACCTCCCAACGAGTAATCCTCCAAAAAGACAGGTTGGTCTTATTTTATTATTACGCCAACAAACGAAAAACGTAAGTAACAGCCCATCAATTCTTTGAATTAATTCAACGAAAGAAACTGCCCATTTAATTCATGAAATAAACCACCCAATTAAATGGTGCGTTAAGAATTTAAGAAAACACGTCAGTTGACTTTCATAATGACGGGTTTTCGTGGGTGTGTTACTTAGCGGAAAGAAACGGAGGGGCTCATGCGGGCCCCACCTCACAAATATCCTACCAAGGGGGTAGGATATTTCTGGATAGCATCCTATCCGGATCAACTCAGCTTAAGCCTCCTTTAATTGACTTCAAGTTTCTTCCAAGTGGCTTAAGTGAAATAAAATAAAGTTGTCGTAAAATTATTTTATTTCTTAACTTTATGCCCGAAAATTAAAAACCACACCCGAGAAAACGCAACTCTGGAAGAGGCGTTTCTAAGCGAATATCGGTGCTGCGATTTCATCGGTGCCCTCAGAATTCGATTCCGGGCACCGGTTCAAAAGTTAGAAAAACCCGCTCGTCCGTTCACTGAACATACCTGAGCCAAACTTCAGAAAATGATTCCGGGCACATCGGGGCTCGGAATCACGTGCCGTTAGAAACTGTGTTCTTGAAAAATTCCAAAGAAAATTAAGAATAAAATGTCCTTGAAATTTTAGGTTCTTTACAAAAACCATAATTTTGTGATGATTTAAAAGACCACAGATTCAATAGAAATTAAGATATTCGGAAAACATTTTATTTTTAAGACATTTTCCTAATGGTGGGTAATTATTTTACTTCTTAATAATATAATGAAACATTCTTACATGATAGGTTTCAATTTCATATGAAAAATCCTAAATTTTGGATGTGCTTTGATCAAATTCTAATTCATTCATTTACTCCTAGAAAATAATAATAAATGATGATTTTTATGCCCAAAGCACTAAAAGAAACATTTAAAGGATCATGATGCTCATAAAAGAGTGAAAATTATAACTATTTTCTTTAACTATCTTCCAAAACCAATATGGTCAATAGATTAATATATAATCCTCAAAAGTGAAACTACTGGTTTATCAATAAACTTTATTCATGAAATTGTTTAACTAATAACAATAAAAAATTAATCAGGAAATTTCTTAGGTTAGTGGTTGGCAAGAAACCCTTATCATTGTTTTGTCATGGGTTTGAGACCCACAGCCTTTCCAGATTTGATTAGTTATCACCCTGCTTATAGGTCATCCTTTTCAAAAAAAATTAATATAATTCCTAAAATAAATGTGATGGAAATCCTTTAAATTTGGTCAATCACAAAATAGACTTTTTACTAAATTTCTCAATACAACCCTAATACATTAATACTTCATCCACTTATTTCCACATAGATCTTTCCTTAGTCTAGAGTTTATCCATAATATCATTTATAGTATTTTTAAATCATGATACCCTATTTTCAATCTAAACACCCTAGTTTTAACCTAGGTTATTCATTGTCAAAATCCTTCATGGTGCTTTTTAAAGAAAATATAAATTATCCTAAACATATCCCCCAGGAGTGTCAAAGCAGTTGTGTAGTAAGGGCCGTTGTTGTATACCAGGTTACCCCAAGTAAGGCTCAAAATAACTTGTCATAGTTATTAATCCTAGCTACATATTTATCAAAACCACATACATTTTTAGTATCCACACATGGATGTATTGCTATAAAGAACCACATAATCTCTACCTTACCAAAATTTTAGGATATTATTCTATACTTATCTTCAAATTCTACCTTAGGTCTATGTTCTCTAACCTATGTTTTCCTAAATCTCGTTCTTATTGATGATACTAAACTTACTCTGATACCAACAGTAGTAACCTTACCCTAGAAGGCCCAGAGTCGGTGTCTAAAACTATTACATTGGAAATATTACAGGGAATTAAATCTCGAAGGATCGAGAGTTTAGTATTCCTGGTAAACGAGATACATACAGGAGAAATGAATACACTAATTAAAACATAATTTTTTAATCTTTTTAAATAAATAGCTTCAAGGATTAATCTAATATATCTAGTAAATCCCTCTATATCTTTCAAAGTACACTTCTTGGATTCCTAGGGAAATAAAAATAAAAAGGGTGAGATCAAATTCTCAGTAAAGGAAAAAATTAGCAGAAGTAATAATGAATGAATGAGAATAATAATATTGACACTGTGAATAACTGAAATCACATTACAAATAATCAATAAACTGAGAAGGAATTGCACTATATAATCAATAAACTGAGAAGGAAGTTCATAAATATTATGGAAAGGTAATAACTGAAAACACATTCCATTGAAATAACTGGATAAGGAAAAATAAATATGGCAAGGTAAGAAACTAAAATATATTCAATCTAAATAACTGAAAATGAAATGAATCAATATATATGTTGATGTAAAATATTAGGGATGAATAATAACTAATACAAAACAAGGGAAATGATTTCTTAATAGACATCATGTTTGAGGCACATGAAATCCTATACCATCTATACCTTTCAGAAGACGTTTTAAACCATTATAATTTCTGAAACTATTTTTTCTCATGAGAACCTGCAGATTCATTGAGGACCTATATAAATTTCGGGCTCCTCCCGTCATTGACTGTCTAAATCATTCCTCATATCAAATAATCAAAATAAATAATAGGACTTATCAAATATCTGTATTTAATAAAGGATATGAAATTATCAATATTTTCCCAAATAATAAAAAAACTATCAAAGTAGAAACTATATATAAAATGGTTTATGGTTTAGGTAATAGTAACATACATGATAAATGAAATGGATAATTAGGGGGAAATTCAATGTTCAATGATCATAGAAGATTGAATATTTCAAGGGGAATAACAAATGATTCAAAGATGTGAATGTGAATATTATCCTTGGAAAAATCAATAATAATCCAACCAGAGTAGAATAAGGATGTTATCAATAACGAAATATAAATTGGAGTAAAAATAAATAGTTATTGTCGATGATGAATAGAAATACTATAAAATTATATTTAAAAAAAATACTTGAGGAAAATATCCTTTTATTATGAAAAAACTTTTGGATGTTTTTTTCTTTGAAAATAACTTTTAAAAACATTTCTTTAAAAATTAACCTTTTATACATGAAAATGAAGCTTTAAATAAATGATGGTGGGTAAATCTGTACTTTTCATATGAGGTAGATGAACATTTTCTTTTCATTGTTAAAGGTTAAAAAAATAAATTGTTCATAAAGTGATTAGAAGATTCCTGTAAAAAAATGGTAAAAAAGGGTAAAAATTTCATTACCAAATAATTTTAAAAACATTTTTGAATTTTTTATATATTAAAACATGGGTTTTAGAAGAAAATAGGTTCTCTGACTAATGAGATAAATAATGTTTAGTTTATTTAAAAACAATTTCTAAAATATTTTGAGTACCAAATAGTGGAAGAAATAATATTAATACATGAAAATGGTCATGAATAACCAGATAATAATGAAAGTTTTTATTTAAAAATGGAAATATAATATCCTAGAATGTAAATTCCATTTAAATATCATTAGTACTAGTCATATAGAAAATAATTTTTAAACATCCCAAAGTGTCCCACACCACTCTAAAATAATTTAAATCATAAGCCTGATAAAGGAATTATATTGAATGAATATTTTAAATACCATAAAGATGAAATAATTAATTATATAATATATCAAAATGGGTAATAGATACACCAAAAATAATAATTAAATGTTGAACATGACATTTATCTCATAGATGTAAAAAGTGAGATATAAATACCTTACCTTGAGTTTCATTTGGGGTGAATGTCCTTTGACTTCCTATATAATAAACTTTTGTTAATTTTATAATTTCTTGAGAATTTTGTTTATGTTTAACAATACATGTATATCAATTTATACTATTTTGTATACAACTACTTAAACAATTATGTTTATATCGTCTGTTTACACTAAATTCGAATTTTGTGTCAAAAACAACATTGGTAGGTCAACAATTGTCAAAGGGGTCATTATATTACATCTACAGAATAATAATCATAAAATAATTATCATATTCGTTAATTAATTATACCTTTAAAATAAATTCTTAAATATGGTTATGAAAAATGAACCAACATTACAATCATGATGGTGGTAGACCGTATGTATGCATGAGTGACGTTCTTATTTTTCAATGATCGTTATGGAAAGAAGGTAAGTAACACCAAATATTTATAGAATGGCCAATATAACATAAATAATATATTATCTAATCATATATACTTATATATATAATAATTGTGGTGTAAAACGAATCACATTGTGTCGTGGAGGCAGTAGTCCACACATTTATGAACGATGTTATCACTTTTTAAGTGTGTGAAAGGGTAATAAAGAAATTGATATATATATAGTATATTTCCAAAAAGGTAATTATTTTATTTATATCATATAGAGGTTTTTTATTTCGCATATTTTTAATTATAATCATTCTTTATACATTCCATGGATCTTGTGAATGAATCACATCGCTTTGAGGGGGCGATAATCCGCAGTTCCTCAAACGATGTTATCGTATTAATGAAAAATGGAAAGTGTTAAAGGTGTGTATTATTAAAGGATTAAATTAGAATAAAGAATTAATAAATATCATTTATATCATATAAAAATATATTTTCCATCATAATGACCAAATATGAATGTTGGTAAATAAAATAAACAATCATCGTTTTATGAGGCAGTATTTCACAATACATAGAAACAATATGTTAGTTACCCATAAAATGGAAGTATTTGTAAGTATAGGTCTAACCCTTAGAATAAAACATACTATTATATTGAGGATATGTTTTTTTATACAAGAATCAAATAATAAGATATAAGGGGTTGGATAATGGAAATAAAACAAAAAAACATGAGAATATGTTACCTCTCAATCAGGTAACTACTTTTGGTTTGTACTAAAAGGATTCCTTTTAGGATTTCTAACCAAAGGGATGACTCAAGGTATAGGGGAGGGATTTTGGGAATCTATAGGGTGAGATATTGGTTGAAACTAATTGGTTTGAGAGGTGTTATGAATTAAGAGAGGTTGTGACTTTTAATAAAGGAGGAAAAGGACTCACTAGGTATTTTGAAAACAAGTTAGGATTACCCATATTTTTACCGAACAAAAAGTCATAAAAAACCAACCAAACTCAATAATGGTAGCTTAATGGCCTAATTATTTCCATAAAGTTGGTTTTGGAAAAATCATGAACTTGAGCCATACATTATGGAAATGAAAGTTGATATGTCACTAATCCTATGCGATCAAGGATCTCAAAGGGGTCAATATTACTCGGGCTAAAACATCCCTTTCTTTACAAAGTATATGAATCTCTTCCATGGTTATATTCAAATGAAAACATTTTCTCTAACATCAAAATTAAAGTCCCTTCGGTAGTAGTCAGTATAGATCTTTTACCGACTCTTGGTAGATTTTATATGTTTTTGTTTGGATTGAAACTTCATTTTCATCACTTTCACAAGATTAGGTTCATGTATCTTTCATTACAAAACTTCGTCCCAAAAATATTTGATTTTTACATTGCTTTACATTCAAAGAATCATATATTTCCATTTAAATACTCGAGTGGAAGTTGTTTTTACATGAGAACTCAACCAATGGGATATGTTGACCCCATCCTCCTTTAAATTCCATCAAGTGTGATATTATCATGTCCTCAAGTGTTTGAATAGTCCATTTTGATTTTATATCAATTCGGGGGTGATAGGTCATGCTAAAATTTAATTTAGTACTAAATTCTTATTGAATTCTTCTATATAATTTAGAGGTGAACATTGGATCACAATCAAATATGTTTGAAAGTGGAACCCCAGGAAACCTCACCATTTCCTTCACATATATTATGGAAATTTTTTCAAGTGATAAATCTTCCCAAATAGTGATAAAGTGGTTAGTCTTGGTGAGTCGATCCACCACAAACCATATCATATTTTTTTATGTGGATGTTTTTGGGAGACTGGTGATAAAGCCCAAGGTGATATTCACCCATTTCCACATGGTTATAAGAAATGGTTTCATCATCCCCTGTAATTTTTTAAATCTTCTTTAACATGATGGAATACTAAAAACCTTGATATATACTCCGTAATCTCCTTCTTCATGTTGTCCCATAAAAAGTGTCCTCAAAGATCATGGTATATATTGGTACTTCTAAGGTGGTGTAGAAAGATAGGATATATGCATCATAGAATAGCCTGGTATTTATCATATGTGATTAAGGAACACAAAGCTTCATTAAAAACTAAATTACACCATCTTTATCAATTTGGAACTCATTTAGCTCCCCTACCTTTATTGATTTCAACTTTTTTTAGCTCCAGATCATCCCTTTATGTCTCATTAATCTTCTCTTGGATACATTGTTTGGAAATGATTTGGGAGAGGTAGGATGTATTCCGTATCATTATGATTTAATTATGTATACTTTTCATATACAGGAAGATAAGGTCTATCTCAGTTTTCATCATGGATATTGTAGCATGTTTTTTCTGTTAAGAGCATCATATACCTTATTCTCCTTTCTCAGATTGTAGTGAATAGAGAAATCATATTCCATGATTAGATCAAACTATTTTCTTTGATGCATATCGATATACCTCTATGTGAATATATACTTTAGACTCTTCTGATCGGTATATATCTCAAACTTCTCACCATAAAGATAGTGCAACCAAATATTTAAATCAATGACCATATCTTCTAACTCTAGATCATGAGCCAGGTAGTTCTTCTCATGGATCTTTAAATGTCATGAAGAATAGGATATCACATTATCATTCTACATGAGTAGACAATCCAAGACTTTATTTGAATCATCACTATATATCACAAAACCTTCTCCACTTATTGGTAGTGTGAGTACTTTTTAAGACCAAGATGATAAGGATGACTATCATATTTAGGTAATTTTTTTGGTCAAGGATGTTTATGAAGAAAATAAATCTCCCAATTTTTATTTGGTGAAAATCAAACGGACCATCATATTCAAGAAAATAAGACTCACAATGACTAAGAATGTCCATTGTATTGGGAATATGTTTTTGGGACGAAGAGGATCATTATACTCACCCTATGTCTAGAATGAAAGGTTTAATTGTAAAGGGGAAAATCAGAGTCTTCATTACTATAATGAAAATGTAATGATGCTTTTCTGATCCTGGAGTTATAATAAATCATTAGTAAGTTATATAACTAGTGACGAATGATTGATGAAATATAGAGAAGAAAAAGATTATACCAATCATATTCAGTTTGATCATAATCATACCAATTGTATTTAGGTTGAGAAGGAAAAAAGATGTTGATAAAATATAAGTAAGTTTAAACATTTACCTGGTAGGTTATATAATGATGAAACTGATATTCAACATAATCATATTCCTGAAGGACTTAAGATTACTTGCTGAATGTTTATGAATGAATAAATTTTAATGAATTTGAATCATTCCTGTCTCAAGATCATCATAATGATATTTCTGGATGAATAATTTTTTAATGACCAAGGAGGATGATCGTAATGAATGTGCTAGTTTTTAGTTAAACAAAATGCCAAAAAGATTTAAATCCACAAAGAAAGAAGTTAGCGAGCATCATATTCAAAAAATAAATAAGATCTTAATGTTGATCCATTTGATTTTGTATGTCATCATATTCATCAAACATTGAATTTTTTTGTGATAAAAATTGACCTGTATCATATTTAGAAGAGAAAGAAGTTGTTGGTGTTGAAGCTGCTGATACCGGTCCATCGGACTCAATATTCCATCATAATCATCAAAGGAAGAATTGTTTGAAACTGATGAATTTAAACAAAATGATAAGTATTTGGTGTCCAATATGAAGAATAAATTCATAGATTTATCAGTAATGTAGCAACCATTTAAAATAGGTTTAATTACTTTTTTCATCATTCAAGTGGGTCAAGAGAAGAGATAAAGAATAATATATTATTTTACATTTGTCATCATCGTATTGAGGCATATCATAATGACATATCATAATGGGAAATTGGAATCAGAATAATGTTTTTAAAGAAGGTATAAAGTATAGATAAAGCTATTTGAAGATTCATGATTTTTCGAGAACTGTTGAGAAGAGTTTATGAAGGCAATATGCACCTAAAATTCAAAGGAAAATATAGATTTGTAAAATGAAATTGAGAGGAAACATTTCCAGGAATCCCACACAAACCATTTTTGGGGTGAGTATAAAAGAGAAATTAATTTTTAATTTATGATATATGTTCTATTCATGGTGATTAAGAGACACGGTATCTCTTTATAGAGAATAAGATGTTTCCTTATTGAATTTTGTTGAAGAAGTATTGCGGATAGAAGCATATGAGGAGAGACAAGATTGTATTCAACTGGTCATTATATTGGGCTGAATCATCCTACTGGAAAGATTGTATTGGGATTTCTAGATTGAAGATGAAATGGTTAAAAATTTTCTCAAATATATTATAACAAAGTCATATATTTTTTTTAATGATCAATTAGACTAGGAGTATCAGACTGAGTTTTATAAAAAAAGTCCATAAAAGTTCTTACCAACTTCTACGTAAGAATGTAAATATTTTTTTAAAAAAATAAAACATTTGTGAATGTTGATAAAAAAGCATCATAACTTTTTTTGTTACAAAAAATTTTATAACATCATCTGTTCTATAAGGATAATATGAACTATTAAATTGTTTACATAGTGAAACACAACTGAAAGGGAATATCCTACTCAATTTATTCCACACAAAATGATTATATTCTAGTGGATTGTGTGGTATTATATCATTTTCAAACAACACAACGGATGTCTATATTCTTGTTGAATAATAAACCTTGTAAATTCTTATGTTCTTATAGATGTGGGTTTTAATTATTTTCAATAGGAAAAGTTATATTTAACAAGAGAAAAAAAAAATTTAATAAGGAAATACAAAAGAAAAATTTATCACTAATTCACCCCTCCCCCACTTAGTGATAAAATTATCTTGACTGGGAAATGATAATTAGTATCACAGACAGGTTCCCTTCATTTATTCTTTGTTGAAGTTTTGAAGAGAAGTTGATGGATAATTTGAATAGTGTCAACAATAATGGAATCCTGGTATTCGATGGTAAGAATTATCATATCTGGAAAGATATAATGTTTCCCCATCTTATATCTATTAGATATGATTTTCATGAAGATTCAACAGATGTATTTCCTCCTATTGATGATAATGTTCATCTTAATCAATAGATAAAAATATATTGAGAGTGATGGAAGGGACATGAATTATTTACTATCATCACTTTCTAAAAGTGAATTTTTAAGGGTGAATGGTGTTTCCATAGCTAAAGCTATATGGGATAAGATGAAAAACATATATGAAGGAAATAAAAAAGTGAAGAAGAAAAATTACAAATCTGGAGGCTGAAGTATGAGGACATGAAAATGGGTGGGTATTAATCTATTAGGGACTTATGTACCAGGTTAAATAACATCATCAACACTATCAGATGTCTAAGTTAAAAGTTTGAGGATCTTACAGTTATTAAAAGGATATTAATAACTATTCTAGACAAGTTTGATTCTAAATATTATTAATTAGAAAATAGATATCATAAAAAATTATCTATAGATTATTTTCATAGAACTTTCATCACTTATAAAATAATAAGGTATAAAGATATGAAAATAAAAATAAAATTTGACAGAGAAATTTTGTTCAAGACTGCGAAGAAAGAGAATTCAAAGAAGATTATTATTAAAGAAGAAGGTGGTTATTTTGATTCTAAAAATGAGGTATGTAAAAATATTTATGATATTTTAACCTATTTGTTTTAAAATGTGATAATAGTTACAGTTAAATAAAATGGAAATTTTCCGTTGAAATATTTTCAATATGGATTTATTGGGAACTTTACAATAAAATTTCAAAAATAAATAAATAAAAAGATGATGATGAAGAATAAACAATGCCAATAAGGTCATGGATGAAATAGGGTGGAAAGGAAAATTTTATTCTATTGGGAAGGGTAAAAAATTCTTACAATCTAAAAGGACTATTTTCGTATCTAAAGATAAAGAATAATAATTTAGTAATGCTCTATCCAAAAATTCTACTAAGCTTGTTTGTGAGAATACTTTTAGTGTAACAACTAACGATGAAGAATTCAGAATCACCAGTTCAGATTATGAAGAAACACAATATAAATTTCATTTAAAAAAATAGTTCAAATTTATTTGAGAAATATTAGAAGTCTTGTAAAACAAAAAAATAAGTTTTAAGATGAATGTTCCTCATAAAAAATGCATGAAATTCTTTTAGATGAGAAGAAAAATACGGAATTGGATATTAGTGATTTGAAAAAATATCTTTTGGAAGAAAAGAATCATATTGAACATCTGGAATTGAAATTAAAGGAATAAAAATAATAGTTAGAACATGTCTAGTAAAAAATTTGTAAAGATGAAAATAAAATTATATTTTCCAAAAATTATATATATGAAGTTGGTGAAAGTTTTCAGAAGGAAAAACCTGATAAGGATAAAAAAAAGTAACCATCAAAAGTTGATAGGAAAGATATATTTATTTCTGGAAATAAGAAAGCTTAAAAATTTATGTATGTGGCTAGGATTAATAATGTTGAGAATTCATATGTTTTTTAAAAACCTATGTCTATAAATGATTCTAAAAATTATGATGATGAAAATGTTTCTATTATTTCTAGTTATGACAAGGATTAAAGGAGAAATAAACTAAAAAAGAATATTCTGATTGATAACAGAAAGGTTGGTCGTCAACAATATTCAGAAAAGAAGGTTTCTAAGAAACATATTCATAACTACAGTTAGTATGGAATCTATAGAGGAAAATATTCTTTCTATGGATACAACTGGTATTGTGATGGAATCATAAATAAAACAAATATGTGTTAGTTCAACCAACAACATTACTACTATTCCATATGTTAAGAAAGTCATAGGTTGAGGGGGAGTCAATCTTCTCAAAAGAATAAGTATGAAAAGGAAGTTCAACAGAAACCAGATAATAATTGTGTAAAAATTAAAAATAAGTTCCAACCACAATAAACTATTTGAGAAAGATGTGAAAAAACAGGTAATCTTGCTAAGGGTTTTATTATTTTGTTACAATCACAATATAATTTTATTAACATTTCTCATAAGCTAGAGGTGAAGAAATAAAAATATATTGTTGTTAAAACTACCCTCCAATCCTTTAAAGGTGAACGACCTTTGATTCTTGATAGTGGTTGTTCCTCATACATGAAAGAAGATTTAAAATTTTTGAATAATTTAAAATACTTCAAAGAGGTAACTATGTCATTCAACAAGGATGAATCAATAATAATCAAAGGTGTTGGATCAACTATCATTGGGAATGAAAAGTTTAAATCTAAGAAATATTAATATATTGATGAGTTGAAACATAACTTGTTGAGTGTTTCATAATTATGTGATCATGGTAAAAATATTTCCTTCAGGAACGATGTATTTTTTTTAATATTGATAAGGATGAAAAGATTGTTACAAGAGGCCAACATAAAAAGTGAAACTTATTTCAAGTTGGTGAGGTACAAAACTCTTGTTACTTGGGTATGGTAGAAGAAAATTAATTATAGCATAAAAGGATGGGAAACATGTGTCAAAAAAGAGTAAGTTATGAAAGCAGTATTTTTTAAAAGATATTCTTGATTTTCAATGGATAAGATATTTTTGTTGCACTATTTTTCATAAGAGAAAAACTACAAAGTCCCTGTATAAGAATGTTGAGATTTGTTCAAAGCAACCCTTGGAACTTATTCATTCCAACATCTATGGACCAATTAGAAATCAATCAAAAAATGATGATAAATACTTCATTAGTTTCATTGATGAATTTAATCACATTACTTGTGTTAGGAATATGAAAAAAAAATTCATATGCTCAGAGAATGATTAAAGGTTTTACGATAAAAGCTCAGAAGAAAAGTGAGTATTTAGTGAAAAAGTTGAAAACTAATAATGGTGATGAGTATAAGAATGAAGAATTTGAATGTTCTACTATGAGGAATGGAATTTTTCATTAGTATAGTTCCCTATACACACATCAATCAAATGGGGTTGATAAATAGAAGAATAGAAGTTTGGTGGAAATGGGGAGAACAATGTTACTTGAACAAGGTCTTTCTCATTCGTATTGGAGTCAACCCATGAGTACTATTGTTTATATTAAAAACTAATGTTTCTATAGTATAAGTTTTTATATGACTCCATACAAATCTTTTTATAGAAAAACTACATGTTTAAAACACTTAAGAGTTTTCAGGAGTCCATGCATTATAAAGAAGAAAGGTGGAACTCTGGGAAAGTTTGAGCAGAATGGAGAAGATGAAAGTTTTCTTCGTTATGCTCTTGAAGGAAGAGGATAGAGATGTTTCAACAAAGAAATAGAAATAATTTTTTATTCTAATAATTTGAATGTTTTTGAAAAATATATTAAAGATAAATATAATCAAACAGATAAGGATGTAGAGCAGGATTAAGAATTTTTTGTCAATATTTCTGATAAGGATACATCCAATTGTAATCCTACTCAAAAACAAGAACCAGACTCAGCTATTTCAAGTGATGAAGAAGAATCTCCAAAATCTCATCCCAATATTAAGAAGTTGGTGGAATCTTAGAACATTATTGGTGATCAACATAAAAAGGCTCAAACAACAAGAACAATAAATTCTATTACACGTATTTCTTTATATTTAAAAATTTGGCCAAATGATGTGAAATAAGATTTTGAGTATCTAGAATGGATTCAGTTCATGAATGAAGAGTTAGAACAGATAGAAAAGATTGATTCATAGGAACACGTACCTAATCCAGATAACAAAAATGTTATTGGTACAAAGTGGGTTTCCTAGAACAAAATGAATGAATAATATGAAGTGATAACAAACAAAGAAAGATTAATATGTAAAGGTTACTCTAAAATTAAAGTTGTTGATTTTGATGAAACATTTTCTCTGGTGGAATGGTTAGAAATAATCATAATTTTTGTTGTTATTTCTACACAATGGAGTTATAAAATTTTTCAAATGGATGAAAATTCTGCAATTATAAATGTTCATCTTAATGAGGAAGTTTACATTGAACATCCTTGTGGATTTGTTGTTGGGAAAGAGGAAAGTTATATGTGCATATTTAACAAATCCTTATATGCACTAATGAAATATATGAGGGCATAGTATTCCAAAATGGATAATTTCTTAAGTAATATGAGTTTTAAGAAAGGAAGAGTTTATAACAATATTTACATCAATGAAATTCAAGAGTTTTCCTTCATCATAATTATTTATATTAATGACATTATCTTTACTAGGAATAATGAACGATCTTGTGAAAAGTTTTCTAAATAAATGACAAAGTTTTTTTATATTTCCATGTTGGGAGAAATGAAATACTTTATTAGGTTACAAATTTTATAAAACAAGAAACAGAATTTTATTTCCCAAGAAAAGTATACTAAGGAAATTATTAAAAATTTCAGTATAGAAAATTCAAAACTAGTTTACACCTCAATATCAGTGGGAAGCAAGTTGAGTAAAGATGGAGAAGACAAGAAAGTTGATCAGAAAGAGTTTCCAAAGATGATTGGAATTTTTTTATATTTTACTACCTTAGGACCCAATATTTTTTGTTATGTTACCCTATGTGAGAGATTTTATAGTGATCCTAAATAATCAAATTTACTTTCTAGAAAAAGAATCCTCAAATACATCAAAGGCCCAAAAAATTTCGAAATCAGGTATGATAGCTTAGAAAGTATTCATTTTTTGGGTATTCAGATGCTGATTAGGCAGTAAATTTTGATGAGAGAAGATCCACATCAGGTGGAGTTTTATTTCTAGGTAAAAGTTATGTTTTTTGGAATATAAAGAAATAGAATTCAGTAACTCTCATTAAATCTGAATCTGAATATTTTTCAACTACACAATATACTACCTAACTCATGTGGATGAAGAATCATTTAGAATACTGACTTGTTTAATTGAAGTTAACCTTTATCTTGGTTTGTGATAATAAAAGTGAAATCAACCTTTCCATGAATCCAGTAAAACATTATCATTAAAATCATATTGATATCAACAATTATTTCATTAAATATCTTGTGTATAATAATGAGATAAAGTTGGAGTTTTTTCCCAAAATCGGAACAAGCTGCTGACATTTTCACAAAACCTTTACCCAGGGAATCATTCTCTAAATTGATCTTGAACAATGACTCCAACCTCTTTCTCATCATGGTTGAGGTATGTGTTTTTGTTCCCACTCTCATATTATCTTTTTAAAGTTCTTTGAAGGGGGGGGGGGAATTGTTTAATAAATCTATCATTATGGATGCATGTAAATAGAGAGAGTTATGGGTAAATTGTGAATTTTTCATTTTAAGTGTGTGAACTATTGTAACTATTTGTTTGAGTGGTTGTTTGAAAAAAAAAATTTGTATTCTATGGAGGATAAAAATATGAGGAAGAAAAGATTAAGAAATTTTTTATAATAAATACTTTTGGACATCATGAATTTTATGTCAATAATTTCAGTTTCCTACAATGATTTATCCCACGTAGTGTTATAATTATTGATAAGTAATACATAGCTTGAGGATAAAATGTTCATTGATTTATGAACCTTGGTTGACAAAATAGTCCAATGTGGGAGATTTTTAGGACCAAGATGATAAGGATGAATATCATATTCAGGTATTTTTATTTGTTGTCAATGGAGGTTAAGAAGAAAATAAATCACCTTACTTTGTAATTGATAAAAATTGGACTGATCATCATATTCAATAAAATCAGACTCACAATGGTTAAGAAATTCCATCACATTGGGAATATGTTTCCTGGATGAAGAGGATCATTGAAATCAGCCAAATTTTTCTATGAAATGTTTGATCATAATGGGGAATAATTTGAGTCTTCCAAACATTGATGAAAATGTGATGTTGCTTTTCTGATCATGGAGTTCTCCTAACTCATAAGTAAGTTGTAAAACATGTGATGAAAGCTTGAAGAATGAAATGGTAGAAAAATATTATTCTAATCATATTCAGTCTGATTGTAATCATTCCAATAATATTCAAGATGATTAGGAAATATATATGTTTATGAATGATAGGGAAGTTTCAACACTTTACTTGGTAAGTGAGATGATTCTAAAGTTGATCTTCAAAGTAATAAAAGTCATAATGAAAGTCATGGTACATGTAAAAAGTTTATTAAAGAAGAAAGTTTTTGAATTAAAAAATTTTTGGTTTAAAGATCATCGTAATCATATTTCTGGAAACATATTTGTTTAAAGGCAGGGTAGAATAGTCATAATAATGGTTCTAGTTTTCGGTCAGACCAAAATCTAGAAGATTTAAATCCTTGAAGAAAGAAGTTTTGAGAATCATATTCAAAAAATAAATAACTTACTAATTTTGATCCATCGAATTCAGTATGTCATCATATTAATTGGAGGTGGTATTGTTTGTTATAAAAATTGATTGGTATCATATTCATAAGAGAACTAATTTGTTGATGTTGAAGCTGGTGATACTGGTCCATACTAGGTATGCCATAATAATCATCGGAGGAATAATTTTTTGGAACTGATGAATGAAAATAAAATAAAAATTATGTGGTGGCCAATATGAAGAATAAATTAATATCTATATCAATAATTTATTTAACCATTTAAAATAGTTTGAATTACGTTATTTTTAATTCAAGTTGTTCAAGAGAAGAGATGTATAATAATATATTGTTTTAAATTTGTACTCACCATAATTAACCAGGTCGTAAGAACAAATTGAAATGGGAAATCAGAATTATAATGATGTTTATAGAAATTCTAAAGTAGAGTTGAAGTTGTGGGAAGATTTGATAATGTTAAATAAGTGGTGAGAAGAGATTATGAAGTTAATATGAACCCAAAATTCAAAGAAACATGTAGATTCAGAAAATTTTATTAAGTGGGAATTTTTTTAGGAATCCCACCCAAACCATTTTTTGGGTGAGTATAAAAGGGAAAGTACTTTGTACTTTTGATATATGTACTATTCAAAGAGAAGAATAGAGAAGACATAGCTCTAATGAGAAGAATAGGTTTCCAAATTTTGTTTTGTTGTATTCAACTAGTCATCATATTGGGATGAATCATTGGACTGGGAAAATCATAATGGGAATTTTGGATTGACGAAGAAGTGGTTCAGAATATTCTAAACCATATTCTAAAATAGTAATATATTTTTCATATTGAGAAATAAAACTGGGATAATCAGACAGGGAGAATTGGATTGGGAAATCAGACAGTGTTTTGTTACAAAATTTAGAAAAGTTATTACCAACTTCTATGTAAAAAATTGAAGAATTTTTTTTTAAAATAATTAATTTGTGAATGTTGATAAAAAATCAATATATCATGTGTTGTTACAAAACTTTGTATTTCATCATTTGTTATAAAATGAAAACATTCACTATTGAATTGTTTATATAGAGCTACATGACTGAAATGGAATATCCTACTCATTGTATTCCACACAAAAGTATTATTTTCTAACAGATTGTGTGGTATTAGATCATTTCAAAATCATTGAAAGTATGTAGCTATTCTTGTAAAATAGTGATACTTAGAAATTCATGTGTTCCTATAGATGTGTGATTTAATAGTTTTAAATAGTGAAAGAAATATTTAATAGGATTCTAAGGTTATTACATAATTAAGGAAATATAAAAGAAATTTATATCATTGATTCACTCTCTCCCCCTCTCAGTGATAAAATTATCTTGACTGGGAAATTACAGTACAAGAACAGTGATTAGCCTCTTCTTGACCTCCTTAATGCTTTCCTCATATCATTAATCCATAAATAATTTACCCCATTTTGTGGTAAATTAGTTAGTTGGCTAAAAAATAATGATAAATTTATCACAAAATATAAATAGTAACCAGCTAATCTATAAAACTATAGATTTCTCTAACACTAGTGGGTATAGGTTATTCTACAATTGCCTTTGTCTTTGAAGGGTCCACATAAATTCCATCACTTGTGATCACGTTCCCCAATAATGTGACTTCTTTCATAAAAAAGTCTAACTTTTTGAACATAGAATACTTTATCCATCCTTAATATCGCCAACACAATCATAGATTATCATCATGTTCTTACATAATCTTGGAATAATTTAGAATATAATTGATAAACACTACAAAAAATTTGTTGAGGCGGTCTCTAAAGAATATATTCATTAAATCCATAAATATTGTAGGAAAATTAGTAAGTCTGAAGGGAATTACTATGAACTCCTAGTGATCATACCTTGTAAGGAAAGAAGTCTTTTGAATATCTTCCTTCTTCAACAATAGTTGATGATATCCATAAAAAAGATACACCTTTGAGATTTATTTCACTCTTTGTAGTTGATTGAACAAGTCATCAATCCTTGGTTGAGGATAATTTTAATTTATGGTGATCTTGTTGATATCTTGTTAATTGATATACACCTGTTTTGATCTATCTTTCTTCTTGACAAAGAGCATTGGTGCACCCCTAGGTGATGTACTAGGGAGTATGAACCATTTTTTCAAATGAGTTTGTATATACTTCTTTAACTCCTCCATTTCAATCAAGGACATCCTATATGGGAATCTTGAGAGAGGATTGGCTCTGGGTATGAGATCTATTGAGAACACTACCTCATGATCAAGGGATTCTAAGTATCTCTTTGATAAATACATGAATGGATTCCCTAACAATGGAAATTTCCTCCCAGTTAATACCATCCTTTGACTAAACCATTTGCGAAAGGTATGCTTCTCTATAGGGTATCAACACCCACAATGTTGATGGATCTTCCAAAGAAGATTCATGATTGTCCTTGCATTTTTATTGGATCGTGGGATGGTTCAGAATATAGAAATAGATTTTTTCCAATAGTTGATTTCTTCTATATATAATGAAAGCCAATACATGTCCAATATAGCATCAAATATCAACAAGGGAAATATAATAAGATTTTAAAGAAGAATCATCCCAAATATGATTATAGGGGAAGAGTACAACACTTGGGTTGTAATGATTACACCACTATGTTTTCTATGGATATCTCCACTTAAAGGTATCGGGGCTTCAATTCAATAGTTTTAGAGAACATTTAGGATATAAATGAATATGCAGAACCATAATCAAATAATAATTTTTCTATTATTTAGTGAATATGAATCATGCCTTGTATGAATTCATTTTCACACTCCACTTCATTAGTGGTGATGATATAAGCTTTCCCTTGATATGTTGACTTTGGTGGTTGCAGACACTGGTTTCCCTCAAGGACATCTGGTTTAGTTCACTTGCTTTCATAACACCCTGGGACCCTATATTTGAAGCATTTAACTATGTGTGGTGCATTAGGATGTCCCTTACTTTCCTCTATCATGATGGTTTTCTTCATCATGTATATTCAATATTCATTAGCTTGGTGTCCTTCTCTCCCACACTTGAAGAATTTCCCCATCCCTTTGAGGCAATTAAGATGATGCTTCTTCCCACATTTTTGACATGTGGGTAGTTGGATCCTATTTACCCATTTTCATTTTATCCACAATCATGAAACACTATTCTTTTCTTATTATCTCCATAACCGTGGGAACATTGTTTGAACTCCATATCTACTTTAAGAGCACATTTAACCACATCTTCAAAACGCCGAAATTCTTATATTTTTAGATCGTTTTGAAGGTGTATTTAAAAAAATGAAGAACATATCTATTTTTCTATCATTATTGATAGAAAACCCAACTAATACATTTAAAACCTTATGAAGTTTTCATCATAAGTCGTGACAACTTCACCTTCCTTTTTCTTTAGCTATATGAATTCTCTTTCTATATTTTTTTAAAGAGTTCAAGGGAAATGCTTTGTAAGAAATATTTTTTTTAAATTCTTCCCACTCCATATATTCCATTTAGTCCTTTGGATTTTTGTTCATTATCAATTCCTGCTATTGAATAGCTTCTCCATATAAATGATAAATTGCAAGAGTCACAATCTCATTATTAGAGAAGTGGATCATAGAAAATATCTTCTTTATTGTGTTAACCCACTTATCCACATCAAGTGGATTGGAAGTTCCACTAAACATATATGGTAATTTTTTCATTAAGGACTCAATGGATAATTGATTCTTATTGGGTGAACCTGGACATTCCACATAGTTCATGTTATTATTCATATCTCGAGACAACTAGGTAATCATTTCCAAAAAGTTTTGAACTCAACATCACATGGAATTGGGTATCTCATTTGGATAATTGTTTCATGGTCACTCACACAGGTTTTAGGCCTAGTTTCTCCTGATTCATACCATTTTCAAGAATAGAAAACTTTAGAACAAAACATAAGTCAATAAATCATGGGTAATTTATTATTTTATGAAATTAACACTAAAGGATTATCATATAGGATCCCTATGTCTATACTTTTCTAAAAATAGTCTTCTATGGTGTTTTACCTATACATAGACTTATAAAAATGGTTTTTACTCTATTTTTATAATCATAATTCCTAAATTAACTAAACCATTCTTAGATACCATCTATAGTGACCCTAATTTTTCATACATATCTATTACATTATTTTAAAGATAAAAAACATAATAGAGTAACAAATCTAGGATACAAAGGTTTATGTCTTAGAAAAATTGGGCTCATAAATAACTTTTACATAATATAACATAAAAATTTATTTAAATCCTTCTTCTTTATCCTTATAAAATCACACATTATCCTTAGTACATGAAATTACCTAACAATATACATCAATGAAAGGGGTAAGATAAAATCCCTATAAGAGGATGAATAAAAAGCTTGAATCGATATAACATGGGCGAGCATAATCATCATATCATAAACCTAGGATCATTATCAATATCATGAGGTAGAAATGTGATAAATTCATAGAACGTGGAAATGCATAAAAATGATACATCATGTTATAGTTGTCAAATGCCACATATAGCTGTGAATAAATCTAGCATCATGTTAACACATAACATATGTGAATAATCAGAACATCATCACTGTAAACAAATCTAGCATCATATTCACATATAATAAACATTATCTCATGAGATACAACACATTATCAAATGCATTGGAGGGAAATTTAATTTTGGTCTCGTCATCACATCATAATATTAACATAATCATGCATGTCATATAGAATGTGTAACAATATTTTCATGAAATAAACCATATAAAGGAATGGGTTTCATGAGGATTTAAAAAATTATGATTTCATAAATAAACGTTGGGTTCCAAAATGAAAAATGGGAAAACATATTTTCTATAAGAATCAGAATTCTTTAGTTATTAATAAACAATTCAAGAGGAGTCAATGATGTGTTTTGGAAACAAGAGTTATTTTGGAAAATCATTGTATTTTCCATAAAATCAAATAAATAACATGTATATCCTAAAAGAGAAGAGGGAGGAATAATGAAATTATATTTAAGGAACATTAGAGGACTATTTATTCCAAATATGTCATGAAATATGGATAACCCAATGAAAAAGAGTTGGGTTCATGAATCCCCTTACCTTAATTCCTTGTTTATTTTGTCACTTTTGCGCCTCTTGAATAACAAACTTATATTTATTAAAATAATAATAAATATGTTAATTATATCCATTTATATAATTATTTATAAATTATAATCATTTTATTATATTTATTAATTTCTATTGATGAAATTTAAGTGTTTTGATATCATGATTTTCCTAAGAATTTCTTGTTTCACATTGATTTCTCAATTTTCATTGAGAGTCATTTATAGAAAAGTATGATAAACTCTAGTATATTATAATAAATTAAATTTGTTATTTATATATAATAAATAATTAATAATATCCATCCATGAAGGTGGTTATAAGAATTGTCTTAGAAATTTCTCCGTAGGTGGTTAATCAACCTTTAACGGGACGTTGTTAAAAGAGAGGGAAAGAGAAATATTGCATTTATTTTTGTCATAAATATGACAATTATATCATGTTAACATAAATTATATAATTTTAAATTATTGAATAATTTGTTTAATAGTATATGGTTTTTAAATTAATTGGTAAAAATAAAAAAGAGAATAAGAAAAAATGGAAAAGTTAATAGAGACATACTCTCTCATCAATGTAGCTTTTCTTTTAAGACGCTATAACACCCTTGGTGATTAGAGTGGGATTTCTCCAAAATGTCACTAAGTAATATAATGGGATTTAGTGTGAGTATTTCGGAAGATATTTTACTTTAGTATGTTTGGGAGGAGTGTGTTTCCAAGAGAAGGGAGACATGTTATTTATCCTTTATGGGATGGGTATTTTTAGAATAAAATATTTAATAAAATAATATATCAAAGGAAAAACATGTAATAGTGCATTTTTTGACAAAATAAATTATATATAAATATAATATAATGGGTTTAATACTTTAAATCCTCTTTACAATTCTGATTCATTAACTTATTAAAAAGAAATGTGATGAAAAAAAGAAATTTATATTTTAAGGAATCACTTTTGAATTTATGTTTTGGAAAGTTATTTTTAGGTTTGAAAATTAATTTTATTGTATATAAATGACTCATTTATGAAATTAAATATATAATGGCCGAAAATAAATTTCTATAAAGTATTATGTCATTATTATGTTATCAATGATGTAACTTAAGATACATCGGTTATGTGAAAAACTTTATTTTTACTATTTACCTAAAAATTGATGTATTTTAGAAAATTACCAAAAACACACCCAAGGAAATTTTTAACATGATAATTTCAAAAATGATATTAATTTAATAAAAATAAATATCAATAATAGGTAAAATATAATTTTTAACAAGAAAATAATTATTTTTACAAAATACATTAAAATACAATTTATTAAAAATATGCTTTATTTTTTTGAGGTTTTTAATCATGATATTTATTTTTATTGAATTATAATATTTGTATTTACATAAATTAATCATGATAAATGTTATTTATAACATAATTTATCATTTTTCGGTAAAATCACTCTTCCAATGGTCAGGTTACTATTCCCAACGATCAGGTTACTGTTACAAAGGTCACATTACTGTTCCAACAGTCACATTACCTTATATATAGACCACTCAATTATTACTTTCAATATTAAAATCAATTCCCCTCATGGTTCATTATTTCCATTTTAAAATTTTATTATTGGATTACTATAATTTTGTTTCTTTTATATAGTGTTGGTAGTGGGGCCAATAATTCTATTAGATGAGGTCGATCCAAATTTTCTCATTTTAGCTTTTATATTTTATACTTTTTGTCCAGTTGTAATGTTTGGAAATTTAACAGGTTTCGTTGCTGATTAATGTAACAATATTTTTTAATATAGTTTTTTATTGGGTTCTTTATATTTTTTATGTGTATAATATATAATATAATACAACACTCATTTATTCAAGAAACAAATTTTACTAATAAACATTATGTCATTACAATGGGGTAACACATCTCCTACCTTAACCTAAACATACTATAGAACTCTAGCTACCTATCTGTTAAGGAGTAGTTGAGTCCTTCCTAGACTATAGTACCTATCTTACTCCCCTACCACTAATATACTATGAGAAGTTATAAAAAAACCTATATAGATGGCTCATCCTGCCGCAAACATGGCACTCCAAAGTGGTGTATGAAAACTAAGGTTTCTTGTGGTTTAACTTTCTACACTGATCTACTATAATGTAATATGATCCTCAGATGGATTACCACTACCCTAACTGGACTTCATGTCATTTCCATGGAAACAACTATCATAGAATCACTTCTTGCCACCAAAATAAGTGATCCTAGTTTACCCTGTGGAAATAGACTAGCTACCTCTTGGGTCCTCTCTTAGATTCTTTTTTGTGATGATTTCATGATTCTTCAAATCTAAAAAGATACTCAGAACAAAAAAAATTACCTATGACCTGAAGTCATTGTGAATACCATCCTGAAATGTTTCTCCCTAGAGATCTCATCAATAGCTAAATATGACACAATGCATTGAAGGTTGGGGAAATGTTCAACATAGTCCATCACTGATATTATATCCTATATCAGATGCATGAACTAATGATCATTATCATCCCTAAGCATCTATGGATAGAAGTGGATCAATAAATTCACCTCGAATTCCTTCCGAGATAAATCATCATTCTTCCCATCCTTCTCTAGAATATCCCACCAATGTTTGGTAGATCCACTGAGCATATACACAACAATATTATACCTCCAATCTGTGGGTGTCTCAAGATGCTTGAAGATTGTATAGATTGACTCAATATAGAACTCAGCTTCCTTGGAGCCTCCCTCCCCAGTGAACATAGGTGGATGTTGTAGCTAAATCTCTCTCATCAACTCATACATCAACGGCACAATGAAAATAGTATCCTTTTCCATGGATTGCATGACCCTTAAGAAGTTGTTGTGATGATGAACATCAATTTGATCCTCAAGAGTGACAGGAAGCTCTAGTTCATCTACCTTAGGAGATAACTTATTTCCACTCTCTTAGAACTCAACTCGAAGATGATGAGGAGTCATTTTATCTACAAGAAAAACACACTCTTATAATCATTTTCTAAAAATAAAGTCAACATTAAGAGGAAATAACTATAGAGAACCATTACTCTGTGTCTCTCTAACCATGGATTATAAGTGTTTTATGATTAAATAATAGTTTATTTCATTCCATTTATCAAATATAATAGATATATTATTTGACAATTCAAATTGTAATGTATATTACACATGCAACAAACATGTACCTATCATGAACAATACATGTCAATATATATATATATATCCCAATGTGACTATCATGATGCATTCATACTCATATCTCACCATACTAGTTTATGAGAGTAAATATCAATAAACAATGAAATCACAAAATAATAACATCACACAACAGGTAAATCAACCAAGGTGAAATGACATCAATTATAATAAGAGAACAACATAAACAATAATCCCATCCCTGGAACTCACATTTTCCCCTTACATGGGTTAGCTACTCCAATGAATAATCTCATTACCACGTCCCAATAGATCCTAGTCTCCATTATACTTTTTCCAATAAAATAAAGCAATAGAAAATAACAAGCTGATCCTCTAATACCTCTTTGTAATGTCCCCTGATCTTGTACTCTCTCACATGGTCAAAATGATTTGGTTATTAGACGTCATTAATTCATTCCCATATGCTAGAGGCTATTCACTAGTACTGAGGCTTTGATATTTATAGTGGCGAGACTATACCCCCTGTTAAAACATAGTGGAACTAAACCATAGTAATAAAAATTAGAGTTATAGAGAAATAGTGGAAATAGTATATCATACAGCTAGGAAAATGAAAGGAGGAACCTATAATGATGAATAATGTAAAGACAATATAATATGTATCTAAAAGTAAAACTGAAACCAATACAAACAAAATAATATACTCACACTAAATAATACCAAAAGGCTCTGGTCTCAATCCCCTTGTCAGAACCATCTCCAAAATCTATCACATCTATCAAGAAACAAAAGAATCAACAATAATGTCCCTTTCCCTTATCCAAACATGCATCCATGTAATCCGATCGAGTACAAAACGGTTCCCAAATATGGCGTGAATAAAACTCAGTAGGTCGACACCACCATCCCTAAACACAACCAGTCTGATAATAATCATATGCAATAAAGTGATAAATAGATGTATTAATTAACTAATTAATATAATATATCAATTAACCTATTTCAAAACCATGATGAAATGTCTCTAAGAATGTAACACAACCATTCCATTTATATTCATATACCAGCGAAAAATCAAACAATCAGGTAGCTCTATTTGTATGATAATTTCATCCTCTTATCATCCCACTATATAAATACATTTCAGCATGTGTACATGGGTGTATCATGGTATATAATCATTTCATCAAGTATCCCTGGGAATTGCCTACTATATAAGCATTTCATCCTCCAAGAAAATCCCTATATATAAGAATTTTAGCAGGTATAAATAGGCCATGCCTACTATATAATAATTTAAACACTTCTAGGATATACCTATATATAATCATTTCATCCCCAAGTCAACAATTAATAATAGTATGGATATCATAAAATCACATCATAAATCTCAATGGTTAATTCTGAAAATTACTGTTTTTCTTTCAAATAAAATTTTAGTTGTTTCTCAAATGATCAAAAATCACATCAATAATAATTAATAGATTACCTAGGGATTCTATATCAAGGAATATACTAAGGTATCATGTCATACTCACCATGCATTAACCCATTATCCATGTTCTTTTTACTCAAATGTTTTCGCACCCAATAGGTATCCATTATCCAGGTTGCATCAACCATTGAATCTAAAGGAATCCAATCCATGATTTACTATAAATCAACTAATTAATTATAGTTTCCATTACATGGTCATAGTCAAAATATTTAATATAATTCACAATTAAATATACCATAGGGTTAGTTTTAGTTTCCATACCTTTAACATGTGATTAACACAACACTTTCAATGACAAAATCCATTAAAGAAAAAGTCATAGAAGATCACAAGAAGAACCAAGATTAACCCCAAACAAGATCAACACCCAAAACAAAACCCATTATCAAAAGATGTACACTACAATGAAAGGTAATGATGGGTGAGAATAGGGAAACAATAGTGAATAAAATCACCAAGGATCGAATGTGAAAATGGGACATCTGGAAGGGGGGAAGATAATTCAAAATTTCATAGAGTTCACCCTAGGAGCGAGAGAGGGGAGGCTATAATTAAAAATAGTGAGAGTCATAAGTACATAACACACTTAAAACTACTTGGTATGAGGAATAGAATATGTGCAATCCTTGCATGTCATGTATTTCCTCATTTTTAAGTTATGCTAGAAAAACCTTTTGCCCCGAGTTAATATTTATTTTGATCATCATTTACACGATTTGAATCAGGTTCATGACATGTAACCACATCACATCATAAATTAGTTCATGAAATACATCTAGAAATAGTTACATGTCATGTAACATGTATACAACATATAATTTTCCATTGAATTGTTTTTATACTAGCTTCTATAAAAGTGAACAAACAACTTATGATCCTTCTAAACTCATAAAAAACCCTAGTAATCACATTTAACATATTTATACATGGAATATATTAATTTACATAGACATACATGCCTAAAATTAAGGTCTTTTCTCCAAAAAAGGCTCTCTAACATCAAATAAAACTTAGTCACTAAGGCTTAATTACAGAGAAAAACCCAAAAAAATATGTTCAATGAAAACCTTAGTGTGGGACGTACCTAGAAAAATATGGGATCTTATAATGATCATTGTTTTTAACGGTTGTTATTATGTTTCATCCATTACAAAAAACATTATTTATATATCTAAACTTGATATAGATGGATTTATTTTAATTTTTTTAAATGATTTCTACTTCTTTTATAAAAATAACATTTGTTATGGTAAGGTGAATTTAAATAACTAATTTTTTTTATCGTAATACACAAACCAAGTAATGGAAATTGATAATGAAACTACTTCACATAACTCGTTCCACACCCAATTATGGCATTATTGGCTTGGTCATGTAAATGAAAAATGCTTGACTAAGATATATCAAAATGGTTATTTAGATTCTTTTAAACTAAAACCAATTGGTAAATGTCACACATATTTATATGGTAAAATGAATAAACCACCATTTAGTAGAAAAGGTGAAAGGTCTAAAAAAATTCTTTAATTAGTTCATTCATATGTGTGTGGACCATTTCCTATTGAGGTAGGGGTGGGTTCTCATACTTCATAAATTTTACTGATGATTTTAGTAGAAATGAATATGTCTACTTAATGAGGTATAAGTGTGGTTATTTTGATAAATTCAAGAAATATAAGAATGAATATGGGAACAAAGTTGGTAATATTATTAACAAAATACTCTTATAACTTGGTGGAGAATATCTCAATCAATAATTCATTGATTACTTATAGGATTTTGGGATCCTATATTAATCCACCCCTCCTTATACACATTAGTGGAATTATGTATGTGAGAGGAGGAACCACATCATGTTGGACATGGTGAGATAAATGATGAGTCATGAGAGTATTCCATTATTCTTTTAGGGATTTTAAATACAAAAAAGTAGCAAAAATATTAAAAAAAAGATTCAAATAAAGTGATAAACAATATATGAAGTTCCAAAGGATCGAATAATAACTCAGAAGTGGGGTTGAATTAGTTGTTGACTTTTATAAGTTTAAATAATTTTGAAAATATTAAACCCTGAAACATATTAATGTTTATATCCTTATTATCTTTTAGTAAATACTAATGTATGAAAAATTAGTAAAAAAAGTAAATAACATGATATTTACAAGGTTTGACTTCAGTGTGAGAACCTATATCTTTTTTATATAGACTCCAATGGGACTATAGAAATTCACTAAAATGAATAAGTGAATACAACTTGTGCTAACTCCCACTAGAAAAATTATATATCCTAATTGTAATGATTATAATGAATCATATTGTTTTAAAAAATTTCATACAAAAAAATTGAGGTAAAACAAAAGAAAAATACTTTGTTCAAACTACACCACAAATTCTCAGCTCAGAATCCTCATTATGATGTGGATGGATCTGATTATCTCCATTTGATAGGGTTGGGTCTGATGGACTCAGTCCGATGAATTCAGTATGATGGAATCATTCTGATGAATCCATTCTCAATATGCATTACTCAAACACTTATCAAATGCTCAGTCCGATCTTACTCAGTCCCAAAAACAAAAAAACATTCGAGGTCCAAACATTTAATGAGATTTAAATTTGGAAATATAACTTTCACATGAATTCTGTAGTTCTCTCCTTTTTACACTCACATAAAAATGATAAAAATTATGAATATATATTTCTTCTATTTATAGGAATCCCAAAAAATCAAATTTATGAAACTAAAAAACATTTCCCACTTACTAAAATTAAAAAACAATCTAATATCTATACATATTTTAATTTCATGTTTGACCACTTAAACTCTTCACAAATATTACGAAATATTCTTATGTCTTCTTTATAATAATTCTTCTCAGACTTCATAACTTTTATTCAGAATAATAGAAATTACTCAACTCATTATGATGGAACTTCCTCATCTCATTATGATGAAAATTCTTCATCTCATTATAAATTTAATTTCCTCATTTGAGTTAGTCTAATTAACATTCTTTCTCAGATTCAGTGTGATTGACTTTCCTTCTCAGAGTCTGTCTTGATTGAATTTCCTTCTCAGAGTTAGTTTGATTGAATTTCTTCCTCAGAGTCAGTTTAATTAACTTTCCTCCTTAGATTCTACCTCATAGAACTTCCTCAGCTTCAATCCAACGGAATCCTCATAATGATGGAAGTATCACTATGATGGAATTTTATTTACGATGGAAACTCCAATCTACCATATTGAAATACTTCAAACCTCATCAACTATAACTCATTTAGACTTCTAAAAATGTCTATGATCAGTACTTCTGGATTTGATGAAAACTTTTTTCTTGATTCCTAGAATCAATAAAATCGTTATGATTCTTCTATTTCCTAAAAATATTTTATAAAGTTAGTTTTCTTGATTTATGAGAACTTCAATATTATCAATGTACTATATGACTTATATAAGAAAATATTATGACTTCCTTAACTTTCAACACTTTCTTTATTTCCAACCAAAACTCAATATGGTTGGTTGCACATATTCTCTCCCTTTTCTTCATAAGGATCACATCACAAGTGTTACAGACAACTTATGATATTTTAGAATTAAAAACTAGAAAATAAATATTTGACTGATGGTTAGAAAGTTTGAGAAATTTCTAACTCTTCACATCACTTTCTTCATTCAACCTCTTCAGCAACATTCTAAATTTCTAACCAACATTGATTCCAATGAATCATGATCTTCATGTCAATGGATCTAAGACTGATGGTGTGTCTGATAAAAAAACTCTAAATTTTTGATGAATTCTATGGTCGGTGGTGATCAGTTTGATACTTTTCGTCTGGTGTTTCTCAGTTCAATGCTCTCTGTCTATAAAACATCTTTCTCAAAACCAAAACTTTTCTGCCCCATTATGTCTGGGTTCCAACATTCAGAATCATTCACTTGTTTTTCAAAAACATTCTTTTATAAAATATTATTTTTCAAAAAATACAAATTTTTTTCAAAAAAACATCACAAAGGTTCTTCAATCTCCGAATTCATATTTTTTAACAACACTCATTTTTAACTTTTTCAACTCAGAAAATTTTCACAATTCAAATTTTGTAAACTAATCAATTTATTTGAATTTTACCAAAAATCTTCCTTTATTAAAATAGTGTTTAGACCCCACACTAATAGATAAGGAATTTTTTTTGAAAAAAATCCATTCCATGGTGAGAAGAAAATTGTATGGCCATGCTAAGATAAAATCCCCTTAACTTTTATATTTTCTCACTATTATTTTTCTATAAATTATATTTTCCTCTCCCCCATTATTTGATAAACACATCTTCATATTCATAAAATAAAGATAATTAAAAACTTCTTACATAGTATAGTGTTGTTACTTTTTCTCCCCCTTTGTCAATATAATCTAAAGCATGGTAGGGTACTTCCATATGAGCTTTAGGAAGTCATTATAGGGGGATGAACATGAATTTTCAACCTCAACTCATCAAACCTTTATTTTGGAATTGACATTATGAAGATATCAATAATTTGATACCTCGTGGAGATATATTCCAACAAAACATCTCTAGCAGCAACATTCTCTTTTATAAAGTGAAACTTTATATTTATGTGTTTTGATCATGAATGTTTGACATGATTTTTAGAATGATCAATTTCAATCTGATTGTCATAAAGTGTCCTCAATAGTTTAGTAACTTTTATATTCAAATCTTCGAATTTATCTTTCATCCACAATATATGAGTACATACTTGAATAGTCACAAAATATTCTAATTCCACTTTTCTCAAGGTTACTAAACATTGTTTCTTAATATGAAAATTTACACAACATTCACCCACGAAAAATGTCTCTCCTAAGGTTGATTTTCTATCATTACAATCTCCCGCCCAATCAATATTAGTATAACCATGAAAATTCATCTCATTATTTATTTTTTATAATAATCCTTGTGAATTTATTTTATTGACATATCTCAGAATTATCCTTGTTGCCAACATATTTGACTCTTTCAGATTACTTTGATAAGTAGCACACAAATTTATAGCATAAAAAAATAGGCTTGAGGTTATAAGGTAAAGTATACTTCCTAGAATATTCTAAAAGTCTTTCTAATTTACACTTTTTTCAGACTCATCATTACTCATCATCATCCTCACTAAGATAGGAGTAAAATCTTCTTTATGTTATACAATTACAAATTTAGGTAACAATTCCCTTACATACTTTTCTGAAGATAAGAAAATTTATTTTTCCTTATATTGAACTTGTAAGACAAGGAAGAAAGTTAATTCTCACAAGATTTATATTTCAAAATTCTTTTGCATTTCCTCAGAAAATTTATTACAAAAATTTTCTTCATCCCCAGAAAAAATTATATTATCCACATGAACAATTACAATTAGTGTTCCAAAGTCAAACTCTTTTTATATATCTTTATGTCAACATTTCCTTCTGAAAAAAACATCATTCTCAAATAATTTTCAATCATAGAATACCATGAATGTGGATCTTGTTTTATCCCATATAAATATTTCTTCAATCTGAAAACTTTGTTTTCATCCTTATCAAGTTGAATCCCAAAAGGTTACTCATTGTAAACTTCTTCTTCAATTTATGAAAATTTATATCTATCTGATTCACTTTGTAATTTTGATGAGCAGACACTACTCAAAACATTATAATAGTTTCTAACCATTAAATAGGGAAAAATGATTCATCAAAATCGCTGCCTTCCACCTATGAATAGCCTTTATAAAGAATCCTAGATTTTTTTCTTGAAACTTCTCCATATTCTTTAAAAATATTTCTTTAAACCCATTTTTATGATAAAATTTTTATATTTCCGAAATTAAAAAAGTTCCTATGTTTTATTTTTTCCAATTTGATCCAACTCTTAATTCATAAAATTCACCCACTATTTGTGTTGAATAGCTTATGAGACTGATTCTGGTTCAAAATTTGAGATGAGTGAAGTTTTATTTTCTAATCTCAACTTTCTTCTAGCCTGAACTAGACCCTTCTAAATCCCCAAAAAAAATTTAGTCACAATTTTTTTAAAGTAGGAAATTTTAGAGTTCCTCTACCTTATTCACTTTCCTCATCATACGATTCATATGAATGTTCATGAACATTACTTTTATCACTTTCATTTTCATTGGAAAATTTCAGTTTTTATTCCTCAAAATCCCCATACAATTTTGTTAAATAATTTTGATTCTCAATAATGTCCACATAATATGATTCCACCAACTTTTATAAACATTTGTAACTTCTTCCATTGGGTGAATAATAAAATTTCCTTCCTAAGCTTTCTCATCAAACTATCCCCGATCCAAATTTATTACTTTAAGAAAATATGGGATTCCAAAAACATTGATGTACATCAATAAAAGATTTTTCTCATAGAAAATTTTATAAGAACTCATGTTGTTTTCAAAACATAAATGTTCTTGTCTAAACATGAAAAATAATACTAACATCTTTACTCTAGTAGAACGTTGAATTTTTTTATTCGTCTCACATGATTCTTCCCATTTCCACCAGACCTATATTCTTCCTTTATACTTCTCTATTTTGTTGTTGGGTATATAGAGAACTATACTAATTTTTAATACCATTATCTACAAGATAATATTCAAAAGTGTTTCTTGTAAAATCAATACCATTATCCTTTTTTAATTTCTTTATATAAACCCCCATCTCTTTATCAACTTCTTTTTTTATAAACCTGAAAATTTCTATAGGCTCTGAGTTGTGTTTCAAAAACATGATGTTTGTCATTTGAGTGAAATCACCATTAAAATTGATAAATTATAAATATATTTTTTTATTGATGTTTCATTGACCCACATAAATTGGAATTAATATGTTAAAGAGGCCCGATAGATGGAATCTCAACTTTCTTATTACTTTTATTAGTCATCTTCCCTTTCTAACAAGTAAAACAAAAATCTTCCTCTCTTATTTTCAATTTTGGAAAATTTTATACATAATAAACTTTAAAAAGCTTTTTCATTCTTTTCGTCCCAAGTTGGACAATTCTTTTTCACCACAACTTATTCTCATCTTTGGCACATAGAGAACAAGTGTTTTTAAATTATCTAACTTGAAAATGATTCCCACTAGTTCTTTCTCCTTTTGTGATAACTTTTTAATGTTTCACTATGAACGGTCTGGTCCTGGTCCTCCTAAGACTCTATAAATATTTCAATCTTCTACACAAGACATGACACATGTAGGAAAACCCCATATATGGTGAGTATAACAATACTTAGTTGGACACCCCAAAACCAAAAAATATACTTATAAAACTAATATTTTTCACATTTTATATATTCATTTCAATTGTTTTAACCCTCATAATTTATCAATTTGAGCTTATTTGGATCAATTTTGGATTTATGGTGTTGTTTGAGTTAAAATGTGAAATGTGCATAAAGTTTGTATTTTTGATAGATTTTGACATCAAGGGTATTTTGGTCATTTATATAAAAATATAATTCCAAATTGAATGATTATTTTTTATAGAATAATTATTTTAATTCCTTTAACTACTTATTCTAGACTAGAGGATGATTCAAATATCTAAAGGCCTGAAAAAATCATTGATGTTTAGAAATTGTATGGGCTGACAGTGTGGACCCCACCTCCATAACAGATGTATAAATTAGGCTACACATATAAAATGGAGTTGATTAGAAATAGATATGATGTAGGACATATATATTCACTACCTAAATAAATTTCATGGAGTTTGTCTTCCATTATTGTGGCAATGAGATGCTATACATTGAAGGAAGCTTCCTGGAAAATTCACCTAGATAAAAATACTTTGTTAATAAAAAATACATAAATCCATCTAGAAGTGTCCAATCAATATGATATTTTGAGGATGAATGTAAATGTAATATATATAAAACTTTTATTGAGGATGGAATGTGTTAATCATCTATTTATACTGCCAACAATGTGCAAACATGATGGGAACAATTTCTTCCCATAAAAGGAGGGGAGATCCCACTTCTCATCTCATCACATTTTCCATTACATTTATTCCAAGAAACCAAGGTGAGATCTCCACTGAGAGAGGATGTACACAAATCTACCCCTTATCATATTATTAATTTTTTTATTTTCTTTAATTTTTTATATTTTAATTGTAATTTATATTTTTAATAAATTCATGCATGGTTTTTATTTTTTTTTGTTTTCATCTACCCAACCACCCTCCTTTATTCTACATCTTTAATCCTTATTTTCTTATTTTCATATATCATACTATCCACCATTACCTCTTACCCTAAAAAATGATATACTTACTCAATCCTTGGATCGGGGGAGGTATGTGTCAATTTCAATTATTCTATGATAAAATACATATGTTTTATTATGTTTTTGACGAGAAAGAGTGTCGTGCATTGGTGTGGTGATAGACCACCCGGAAACTAAGATCCAACTCATTTCTATAATTTTATTAAATATGTTCTCTCCCTTATAATGAATACAGTTTCTTAATATGATGGATTTGATCCATTCAGTGGTTGAAATGGCATACGATAGAGCCAAGTCTTGGAAGTTGTCACACTCATGATTGAGTTGTTCCATCAACCTTGATTAAATTAGAAGGGGAAGTTGTGATTTCTAAATATATTCAAGATTTCACACCAATTAATAAAAGAATAGTAATTCATGAATGTGATCTCAAAATTGAATAATAAACATTATTTAAACACCAACAAGAAGAATGATGGAACCCACAAAACAACCCATAAATTAAATGTTCTTCATTCACTAATTAATTTCTCTCATAGCATGTTAGTTTTATATTTTCATTAATGTATATTTCATAACCTTCCTAAATTAAAAAAACAATTAAAATGAATTAGTTTAGGTGAATTAAATTAAGTGAGTGAACATATGAGAATGTTCCTCAAGTGTGATGAACCTGGTCATCCATTATACTACACTTGGAAAATTAAATTGCTTTTTTATATGCCCTATAATAGGAGTGTGTCACATAAAACAAAGGAAATAAATTCATCTCTACATAGGTATATGTGTACAACAGATATAATAAGAATATCCAGATATACTCAACAAAGACACACATTCTCGAGGTAAGTCACAACCATATTATACTAGTCTATTATTCCATATAGAATATTCCACAAAGTACTCATCCGAGAGAACACAATCCTAAATCTGATAGCATTGATGATGTCCGTACAATAGGTACTTCTTATCGGGTCTCTTCATGAGAAAGAGCATGCTAATAATTTGAATATAATATAACACATAGATGAGTATCACTGGCAAGGCCATTTGGTGGTACCCACAAATCAATCTGGATTTACCTGCTAAGTAGAGAATTGAATCCCATGTAGTGTTGGTCATGTCGATACGAAGAAATCAACCTTGGACATGAATATGAATAGGGGATCCCACTATGGGATTCTTAGAGGGATTCCAATAACCCTATCTAGGAATTACAGCTGAATGGATCATTGTCCCGGGAGTAAAAAATGATTGCATACTAACCCTCATGGAAAAGATAACGGTAACAAACCCTAACAAAAAAATTTCCAAGATATAGAGTACAAGGGCTCCAAGACATGTATAAAAGAGTGCACAGTGTGTAGTAGGTGTCACACTCCATGTTCCTTGAACCTGGGTCTTGCCTGTGTAAATGGCTCAATTCATCAAACTGTGTCCATGTAGTAGTACACACCAAGTTTGTATCCCATTTACTCTAACCATGCTCTAGTACAAGTCATCATCATATGATTTTCTTCTCAAGTACCACTACACAGCTTAGCCCATGAACATCTTCCCATGTAAACAGCCCGTGTTATTCCTGAGTACATGCTGAGTGTCCCAGGTGATACCACATGCTATGTGAAAAGGGTCACATTCCATGTGATATTTAACTTCCTATGGAAACCCTAATCACAGCTCATGTGGCCCCACAAAACATATAGATCCAGATTGAACATTGTGTTGTTCATGATTTTTCAAAATCCCATATCTACTCCCTCATTTGATTTAATGCCTCCAGATTTTTATCTGGTAATTGTTTCACCATGATACTGAAGATCCCAACTCATCCAATCCTTTTTGTCAATGAACAATTCATAATGCCATCAAATCTACTCAAAAAATGAATCAAATTGTCATTATATGTTGTGTGTTGAAGAATAGTAAATTGGGTATCCTCTATCATATAAATTGCTTTATCTTCATCATCACCCCTCTTTCAGGCTATTCCAATCTTAGATCTACGATATCAGATCATTTGCACTAAGAAATGGGTGTGCAATGATCGATTGATCGAGAATTCTTGTGATGAACGATGAATGGGGGGAGAAAATAACAAGAACATATTGGAGTAACAAACCTTGATTGATTTTCATGTTTATCTTGATCCATAATTATTATAATGAAAATTTGAATAATAAAATTAAAAATATTTTCTCCCATAAAAACCTCATAAAATTAACTCATCACACATAATGATCAAACCACAGATCAACATTTTCATTTATTGATTCATGTTCATTGTATAAATCAAGAATGGGGAGGAATAAAATAAAAATGCATGCCCTACCTTGATTCAAATCGATCACTAATGGAGAATGGGGTTCTGTCGTGTATTTTGGTGAGATCCTTTGAATCTTTTTTGTATCGATCATTGATCGAAGATCCTCTCACCATTCGTCTAAGAGGATTCACTAAGGCTATCTCCAATGTCTCTCCAACAGTCCCAGGGTTGTACAGCTAACCCTAGTATTTCTCCATAATAATTTTTTTAATGTCCATCAATCAGAACATCAAAAAAAGAAATTTTTTTATTAAATTATTTTTTTCATTTCCATGCCTATGATGACTTTTCTACAAATGACCCACACCGAATAATGTTAAGTAATTCCTAGGGTAAACCTCACATTCTAAAATCAACGGTTCCATCATATTTTTGATCAGGGTACCCGTTTAGAAGTTATTACACGTTTTCATGAAAACTGTGCATGCATGCTATTTAATATATTTTAAACATTTATTTTAGGAACAACGGCCATAGAATCGCACAGTGTCTTAGTGCCTGGTCTCACAAATAATCTATATAGTATCCAAAAAATAGTGCATGGAAAATCTGAGGCATTATAGTATGCCACCACTAATGACAACTAAAACAATATCTAATCAATACAAAGTGTATGTAGTTGTATAAAGAAATAATTACAATGCATAAGTAAATAGTTATCACATTATCAGTTAATAATTATTTAACTATATACCCCATTGGGTTCCTTTAGACACCCATACCTCAATCGCCTCTTCAACTCATGTCAGAGGCTGAGGTATGTCTGAGGGAAATCATATCTTATAATTCAATTGATATCATTCAATACCTACTTTGAAATATGTTGGAGCCTAATGTATGTATGAGGAATATCATATCTCATAATTCCAATGATATCATTATATAATTCATATTTTAATTCACATGTTACCATTTATACATCACACAATAGAATGTATATTTTTCTATTCATTAATTCACAACTAAATGACCATGTTACCATTCATACCTTACACATTAGAATAATCTTGTTCACATTCTCTATTTCAAAAATAAATGGCCATGTTACCATTCATACCTTACACATTATAATGAACACGTTCCCATTATTTAATTCACAACTAAATAACCATGTTACCTTTATTAACACAAAATTAATTCAATAATTTATTATCCACATCAATTCCATTACTAATTCCACAATTAGTTAAACATAACAATTCAATTAGTCAATTCAAAATTTAACTAATCATATAAATAACATTAATTAATTAAACAAATAATTAATCACATAAAATACAATAATTAATTATAAAATTAATTAATCACTTAAATTCTACTAGAAAATTCAATAATTAATCAACCAAACCAATTTTATTACTAATTAAATAATTAGTTTATCACATAAATCCCCTTAATTAATTTTCTAATTAGTTGAGTATGTAAATCCCATTAATTAATTATTCAATGAATCAATCAATACCCACAAACTAAAAATCTCATAATTAATTCCATAATTAATTATCTCAATCACAATCACAATAGATCATAATTATTTCCACAATTAAATATCTCAAACCTAATATCTTAATATTTCATAACTAATTGTACAATTGAGTATCTCAATCTATAATTCCCAAAATCCTCAATTTCCGATCTCCTCAATTAATTAATTCAACAAATTAATTAATTAAATTAAGAACATATTTTCTAAACATCTAATAGAAATTATACAACTACATACATGTAATTTAAATAAATACTTTGAGATTTTAATTATAGACAACCTACCTCAATTCGTTGATGAGCGATCACCAAATGAAAATCCTCATTATTTGTGCAGCACGATTATATATAATGAGATTCAAATTTAGAAACCTAAATCAAGATTAAATCAATAAATATCTCTTATATATAGATATAGATCTATAATACTAGATGTAGATCTATAGAAACATGTCTATATCCAATCAAAATAGCAAGAAAACCCCCTTTCTAGAATAGGATAATAAAGGATAAGGAATATGAAGCCAAGCGAGGTAAGATCCTCTGGCAGGGAGTGGTGAAGATCTTCAATCCAGGCTTAAAATAACAAATTAAAAATGTTGTTAAGTCTTTTAATCCATAAAGTATTCTCCAAAATCATGAAATATTTTCTTGGGTTAAATGTGGATCAAATAGGAGTTAAATTGTGGTTTTGGTGATTAAAAATATAATTTTTTTGGTGATTTAAAAATTCATGCATGGTTAGTTGGGTAGGGGAGCATGGTTTCTCCTAAATGTGTACTTAAATGAGTACCTCTATTATTGGGGTTCATAGTTTCTCATAATAGGGTGTACAGATTGAAAAACCATGGGTCAAAGATGTAATTCCTCTATGTCCAAGGTTGCATGGTTTGCTAGGCGGGGGTGCACGATTAGGGAAAACCGTGAATGAATTATGCACTACCCTAATCCCTTCAAATTTTCTCAATTATTCACCCAAACACACCCCATGGTAAAACCCAACAAAATTACACTGAAACAAGGAAAAAATAAATACCTGAAATTAAGACCAAGTCATCTTTAGTAAAGTTCGGGTTCTTACAATCTCACCACCTAATAACATCTTATCCTTGTGCTGCACTCCCATGAATCTCTAATATTCTGGGTCAAAAAGATTAGTATAATGATCCCACATATCTTCTTTCCTTTCCCATGTCTCCTCCCACACATTCCCATGTTTCAACAATACACAAACTATAGGCATGGTCATTCCCTGCAACACTTTCTCATTGCAATTCAGCAAACATATTAGATGCTCTTCAAAGTAAAAATCTATCTCAATATCATCATCATCTATATCGACCACATTAGAATTATTGGGGTGATACCAACCAAGTTTTGACACTAAAAACATCATACATAGCACTTTATCTCTGTGGAAGAGCCAATTGGTATGCCACTAGCTTGATTCTCTCCAGCACCTCAAACGGTCCCACAAACTTGGGTTCCCACTTTCCCTATCTATGTATTCTATAGTGATTGAATCTAGGAAACAACCAAATGAATACATCATCAACCTCTGTAAACTATAGGTGTCATTTATTTCTTCCAGTGTATGACTTCTATCTAATTTTGGTCGTATCCATATATTTTTGAATCAATTGTACATGCTCAAATGTGACCTACACGCGACTCGGTCCCAATAACTTAGACTTACATACCTCCATGCAGACTAGAGGTGGTCTTCATGGCCTACTATAAAGAGCCACAAATGGTTCTATCTATATAGTTTCCCAATAATTATTTGTATGGGTGAACTCCACTAGTGATAGGTGATTCTCCCAAGACCTACCGATGTTTAGAACACAGGCTCACAACATTTCCTCAAGCACTTTTCAATCCCTATAATAATTGTGAAGTAAAACACAGGTTTCAGTCTGAAATAATATTCTGTGGCACCTCGTGCAGACAGACTATCACCCAAACATTCAAATATCCCAACTGATTCACTGAGAATTTCTCCCATATATTCAAAAAATTCACTACCTTTTTCAGTCTATCCAAAATAACCCAAATAGAATTATTCTTCTAAGGAATCCTCAAGAGAATCACCACAAAGTCCATGGTCACTTTGTTCCACTTCCATTCTATAATGGACAATGATATATAGTAAACCTATAGGTTATTAATGCTCATCCTTCACCTAATGTTATGTTTAGCATCATGTCACAAACATTACTATTTTCTTTTTCATTTCTAACCATCAAAACTATCTTTGTAGTTCACGGTGCATTTTGGTCTCACCTGGATGTACCAACCACTTTGAGGCATGAAACTCACACATCTTCTTGTCTCACATTCTTTTAGGTATGACACCCTAATTCCTGAAAAAGATGACCTCATCCTCATCTATGATCCAATCAGAAGGTGACTCCCCACCTTTGAGGTTTTCCCTCAAGGAAAAACATTATAAATCCAAATACTTCCTATCTTAGATCTATCTCAAAAATGTATACTCCAATGAATCTATTACGAGAGTCATCTAATCCTAACTCTCCTAAACCAAAATGTGTATCTCGTCCAGTAAATCCATCATCTTCCACTCACCACTAGACTCCTAAACAACCTGAGTTTGAGTCTTCTAGCTCAAAGCAACATCATCAATGTTCCCCTTTCCAAGCGTATATGCTAGATCAAAATTGAATGGTTGCATATACTCAACCCATAACTTTTATCAAAGATTCAAGTATCACTATGAAAATATGTACTTTAATCTCTTGTGATCAATATACATAGTAAAACAATTTCCCAATAGATAATGTCCCCAACACTTTAAAACATAAACCATTGTATCCAACTTGAGGTCATATGTACGGTTGTTCGGTTCATGGGGCTTCAACTTCAAAGACCCATAAACCACAAATTGATCTCCTTGCATCAGCAGAACTCCAATTACAATGCCAGAAGTGTCACAATATACTGTGTACTTCTCACCTTGCTCAGGTAGGATCAATATTGGTACTGATGCCAAAATCGTCTTCATCTCCTAGTAAGAATTATCACAATCTTATGACCAATAAAACTGGATCCCTTTTTTGGTCAAGCCCTTCATCAATGTTTCCAATCAGTAAATGTCCTGAATGAACCTCTAATAATATTCAGAAAATACTAGAAATCTATCGATATCAAACATGATCTTGGGATGCTCTCCGGAAACCACAGTTTGAACCTTCTCTAGATTTACCAACACACATTCCTCCGAGATAATTCTACCCATGAAGTGTACCTGATCGATCCAAAAAATTGTATTTAGATATCTTGATGTATATACAATGTTTTCTTAGTGTACATAGGATGATATCAAGATGTTGTTCATAATAATCATGTGTCTTGGAGTGAACCAATATGTCTTCCACAAACACTACCACAAACTGATCTAGGTACAGATTAAAGATTTTGTTCATTAAGTCCATAAACATTACTAGTGTGTTCATCAACCTAAGAAATATTATGATGAAATCATATAGTCCATACCTGCTTCTAAATTCATCCATAGGTATATCAGATGTCTGAACTCTCAGTTTAGGATACCCTAATCTCATTTTAATCATTGAGAACACACAAGCTCCTCTCAACTAGTCAAATAGGTCATCGATATGGGGGAGAGGATACTGGTTCTTCATAGTCATCTAGTTCAACTTTCAGTAATCAACACATAAGTATAAACTCATATCAGCCTTCTTTCCAAACAACACTAGTGAACCCCAAGCTGACATACTCAGATAAATAAATACCTTATCCTATATGTCCACCAGCCGAGTCTTGTTCTCTTGAATATATTCTGATGCGATTCTATATAGTGGAATAGAAATCATCTCTTCCCCCAGTATGAGCTCAATGCTAAATTCTACATCTCTCTCAGATGTAATCCCTGATAAATAGTAAGTAAATACATCCTAAAACCTATCTACTAAGTGTGGAAATACATCTCATTTTACACCTCCATAATCCATAAATAATCTAGAAACATAGGTTGTGATCTCTTCTATTTGATAAGTAATTGTCCCAACATGGAAAGCCTTGATATCCCACTATCCACAGTGAATATATTTATAACACATAGGAGATGTAATGGTCACTCTGTTATGGTAAAAATCATTGTGGGGAAAATTAGATACTAACCAGTCCATAAACATAATTAGTTTAAATCCTGACATGCCAATGATATAAAGATTCCATAGAAATCAATACTACTCAACCTCAAGAGTACACCCCTAGCACAAAAAAATGACTCTTGACCGAACTCCATGAGGTGTGTTTGTCATCAACACCCCACCCATGAACTCCATCACTATGCTCAAACCATTAACAAGGTTTGTAAAAATAAAGGAATGATAGGAACCTATATAAAATATGGAACTAGATATCATAGAAGCTATAAAATAGTACCTCTCACTATCAATGGTCTAGCCTTGATATCCACAAGTGTAGGGTGAATAGAATGCAACAGTCTTACCCCACTTCCCCGTGATGCAGTCTAAGTCCCCTGTGCTACACTACCCTACTAATATGAGTGATCTTACCCTGAAGCTCCAGATAAACTACCTTTACCACCTTGTCCAGTAGAAATCCAGATGGAGGACTGATATAGTGCAGAATATCCTCCTCCCACACTCTGATTCTGACTAGCTATACCCTTACTACTCATCTATCTCTGGGTCCTGTAGAACTTTGGTAGATGCCCCAGCTTTCTGAATGACTGTAACTATATTTTTGGTTAGGGTAACTATCTTCAAAAGTTTCCTAATCTACCACACTAGTGATAGATCTCTCAATTAAGGTCATATTCAACTGATCCCTCTTTTTAGGTACTCTATTTCCCACAACCCTGGTTGATGTTTTCATATAAATGCTTCCTACTCTAAGAAGTCATACCCTCTAATCATACCAATGCAACCACCGTTCCTACACTGGAAGACTCTTCAGGTTACCCATATCTATGAGATCCTTATCGACCACCTCAACAAACTCCTTTAACTGAAAAAGGTTAACTTGGTACATAATCTCACATTTAAGCCCTTCCTAAAAATGTCTTGCTGTAGTTATCTCATCCACTGGCAATGCTAGAGAAATGTGTTGCAAATGTGTAATGTGTCCAACATATTCTATCACATAAATACTCCCCTAAATCAACCTCATGAACTCAGCTACTCTCTCCTACATCAGTATCTCTAGATAGAAGTTCTCTAGAAACTTATCCAAGAGTTCCTTCCATAACATACCATTATCCTATACCTTCCACACCTAAAAATTCCACCAGTGATTCACTGATACTCATATCATGTAAACAAACAACATGACCATCCTCTCTATATGAGTCTCAAAGTGGTCAATTGTAGTCTCGATGGACTCATCCCAGAAATCAACTCTCTCAAGTCCACCCACTCTATTAAAATTAGAAGGGTGTTGAATTTTTAAATCCTTTTTTTAGATGAAACATACTCTTCCCAACCCACCATGTGTATCTTCCCATGAATTTCATGAAGTGGGAAATGTTCTCTTGGATCTTCTCCCTGAATTCCTCACCTAACACAATTGGTGCCTTAGTTCCTAATACTGGTAGATCATATCTAGCCATATCCTCATGTTATCCTTTCAATAAGAGCCATCATAGAGAAATATCTATTCCATTACAAATATGTACCTTAGGAAACCTTTTACAAAATTAAAAAATTTAAGGTAAAATGTAATATTCCACCACAATTCATTTCTCCAAACCCTACCACATAGTCAAAACTGAGGTGTTTTCACTACCCTTAATAATCATACTCCTTAGTCCAAGATAACAAGGGTAAACACATTCTAATTATTCACGTTTCTAATTTAGACTCCCATTCATTCTCATCTTACATCATTCTACATTCTTTATCAATTTCATGTTTGGTTCCATTTTCATTTCAATTTCACAATCAAGGAAAAATAGTTCATGTAAAATAACTTACCCATAACCCATTTTTCTATGTGTGCCTAAAACGATGCATGTCACAATAACCCTAAGTTCCTAGAATGATTCATGTAACTCAAATCTTGGGCCATACTTTTCCATGAGTCAAAACTTAGAAAACATTAACATCAATAATCACAACACACAACAAGTGTGTCACCCATGTAGAAATAATATTCTACGGTAACAACAAATAGTAATAACAGCAATCCCACCATGGGTACTTGGGTTCTCCACCATATATGGGTTAGCTACTCCCATGCATGAGATCATAACCAAGGCCCAACTCTTTCTAGTTTCATGTCTAATTTTACCAAACAGTAATACAAAATAAAAAAAATAAAAGTTGACTCTGATACCACTTTGTAATGTCCTGACCCAGGTGCCACACACCAGTGCCTCGAGTAGGTAAGTCACATGACTCCAAGTGTTCCTCCCCGTATGCTTGAGGATACCGAATAGCAGTGAGGGTCTGAAATATCGATAATGGGGAGACTATACCCCCTTTTATCAGATTAAATACACTAGAAAAAAATAAGAAACAATAACTAAATAACATGTAATCATAACCTAAATTAACTGGTATTACTAGATGGAAAAAATTGGAAATACAATATCAAAACTAAAGAAGAAAAATGACATGCCAGTGTACATGTCAAGTGTCTAAAATTTAACACAAAATAAATACACTAATGACACCTCTAATTGGGTCCCGAATCATTTCTAGTTCCCTCATCCATGATCTATCCCATATCATCCATATAACAATGAGATTTTTCCCTTAATGTATACAGAAAACACATTGTCTGTTGGGGTACTAATAAGGCATCCCGAGTAGGGAGTGAGTATATCTTAGTAGTCCACCATCAACGGTGTATAAAACAATATATAGTTAATAGAAAGTGTATGCAGTTGTATAAATACATAATTACAATTCATAAGTAAATAGATATCACATTATCAATTAATCATTATTTAACAACATAATCTTCGAACTCTCATAGACACACGTACCTTAATGGTTTCTTTGTCTCATTCAGAAACCTGAAGTATGACTAATAGATTTCATATCTCATAATTCCATTTTTACCATTCAATACCTACTTTGTCTCATACCGGTTCCTGAAGTATGTCCGATGAATATCTTATCTCATAATTTCATTGATACCATTATTTAATTCATACTTGAATTCCCATGTTACCATTCATACGTCACCCAATAGAATGACCATGTTCCCATTATTTAATTCACAGCTAAATGACCATGTTACCATTCATACCTTACACATTATAATTATCATGTTCACATTCTTTATTTCACAACTAAATAACCATGTTACCATTTATAACATACACATTAGAATGAACATGTTTCCATTATTTAATTCTAAACTAAATTTCCATTTTAGCATTCAAAAAACATAATTAATTCAATAATTAAACATCCAAATAAATTCCATTACTAATTCAAAAATTATTTAAACACAAAGATTTCATTTTTTAATTCAATTATAAACTAATCACATAAATAACATTAATTAATTAAAAAATTACTTAACCACATCATGTAAATTAATTAATTCTAAAATTAATTAACAACATAAATTATATTAGTCAATTAAACAATTAACTAACCCAACAAATTTCATTACTAATTAAACTATTATTTTATCACATAAATACCCTTAATTAACTCCCCAATTAATTGAGTATATCAATCACATTAATTAATTCTTGAATTAATTAATTAATTCCCACAAACTCAAAATTCCATATTTAATTCCACAATTAATTATGTCAATCACATCCTCAATAGATCATAATTAATCAAAAAATTAAATATTTCAATCCTCAAATCTCAATATCTCATAATTAATTCTACAATTAATTATCTCAATCTATAATTTCCAAAATCCCCAATTTCACATTTCATTAATTAATTAATTCACCAAATTAATTAAATCAGTCAAGAAAAAAATTTACAATAATATAATAGAAATAATAAAATAACATATACATAATTTAAATAAAGACTTTGTGATTTGGATTATAGACCAACTAACTCAATTCATTGACAAGCGGTCCTCCAACAAAAATCCCCAAAATTTAAGCAGCACAACGACATAGAACAAGATATGAATGTAGAACCCTAAATATAGATAGAACAGAAAAAGATATCTTAAATCTATATATATATCTACAATAATATATCTAGATAAAAAAACAAGTTATATATCCAAACAAAATAAGAATAACAATCCCTATTAAAATAGAAGAAGAAGGTAGATGGAATGAGAAACCATGTGAGATGAGATCCTATTAGTAAGAAGGGTGAATATAATTGATATAGTATTTGAATCACAAATAATGTTGGTCATTAAGACTTTTAATCCATCTAGGAGGAACCAAAATCATGATGTATAATCTAGGGTCGAATAGGGTTCAAATAATAGTTAAAATGGGGGTTTGAGTGATTAAAAATATAATTTTTGGGTTATTTAAAAGGTAGGGCATGGTTAGTTGGGAAGGGTTGAATGATTTCCCCTAACTGTGAGCCTAACCATGCGCCTCTATTACAGGGGTGCACAGTTTCCCCTAAGAGGGTGCATGGTTTTAAAAACCGTGCGCTAACCGTGAAATTCCTCTGTCCAGTGTTGCATAGTTTGATGGGTTGGGGCACATGGTTAGGGAAAACCATGCCCCAACCATGAATTTATCTTCTCCCTTCCAATTTTCTCAAATTTTCTCCCAAACACACCCTAAGGTAAAACCCAACCCAAGTATTCTCAAACAAGAAAAAAATAAATACCTGAAATTAATCTCGAGTCATCTTCAGGAAATGTCAGGATCTTACACAAAATATTTCATCTACTCTCATGAAGTATTCATCAATGGATTATTCATCTCTCATTATTATGTCTTCATACTTACTATTTAAAATTTATATATTTTTTTCCTTCACTTTTGTATTCCAATTGAATGTACTTTCAAACTTATCCCACATACTCTTTGAAATTTTGATACCCATCACATTCAGATAACTGTTTTCTGATAAGGACAAAAGAATAAAATTTCTAGCCTTCCTATCAACTTCAATATTTATTTTATTAGTAATCATCATAGGAAATTCATTCTTAAAAGGTGTAAAACAAATTGTAGTAGCATCAACAACTTCTTGGACAAAATATTAGAGATAATGAATCATCTTGTTTTTCGATCCATAATAATTTTTTCCATAAAATGTATGAATTCTTCTACTATTGATAGAATTGATATTATCCACGATAAAGATTAAATAAGGGAACCTTCCCTATGATACCTATTAAAGTTTAAAAGGATTAAATAACAACATAAAAGGGGGTTGAATTAGTTTTCCACTTTTATAAGTTGCAATACTTTATAAAAACATAAGCCTTGAAACCTGTTAAAGTTTATATGCTTATTTTATTTTAGTAAACACCCATGCATGAACATGTAGGAAATAAAGTAAATCATATTAGATTTAAAAGGTTTTTCCTCGGTGTGAGAACCTACATCCTTTACATAACCACTCCAGTGGGTCTATATAAATTCTTTATAAAGAATAAGTGAATAAAACTCATGCCATCTCCCGCTAGATAGCTTCTAAGTCTCAGTAGAAATTATTATAAAAACTCCCATCACCTTACAAAATTCATTAAAAAAAATTGAGCTAAAATAAAATAATAAATACTTTCTTGAAACTTCTCCACAAATTCTCTATCTGGAATCCTCAGTCCAATGTGGAAAGGCCTGATTCACGCATTCTGATGGGGATGGGTTCAATGGACTTAGTCCAATGAATTTAGTCTAATGGAAACATTACGATGAACTCATTCTCAATATAAATTACTCAAACTCTTCTAAAATTCTCAGTCAGATATTCCTTGGTTTGGTAAACAAAAAATTAAGATGTCCAACCTTATAATGAAGTCTCAGTCCCAAAAGATAACCTTGACATGAATTCTATAGTACTCCACCTTTTCCAATCACATAAAAAAGATGTAATGTATGAATGTATTGTTCTTCTATTAATAGGAATCCTAGAAAGACAAAGGTAGGAAATTGGAAAACTTTTCCTACTAAATTAAATTAAAAAATGTCAAGATCTACGCATATTTGAATTTGAATTTTAACTACTTAATCTCTTCACAAATCTGATGAAATATTATTGAATATTATTTGTAATTATTAATATCAGACTTCCTAAATTTTCATTGGTATGATTGAACTTAATTATCTCATTATGATGTAATTTACTTAATGCATTAGGATTGAACCTCCTCAACTCATTATGATGGAACTTCCTCATCTCATTTTGAATTGACTTTCCTCATCAGAGTTACTCTGGTTGAATTTTTTCTTAGAGTTATTCTAATTGAAATTTGTTATCAAAGGAAATCTTGATTGAATTTCATTCTAAAGTCATTATGACTGAATTCCCTCCTCGGAGTCTGTTTGATTGAATTTCCTACTCATAGTTAGTCGGATTGAACATCCTTAGCTTTAGTCTGATAGAATCCTCATAATGATGGAATTATCATTACGATGGAAACTGAATTCTACAACAATGAAATTCTTCAAACCACACTATCTATAACTCATTCATACTTATAAAAACGCATTTACTCGGTACTTCTGGATTTGATGAAAACTTTATTTTGATTCCTATAACTAAGAAAATATTTATGATTCTTCCATTTCTTCAAAATCTTTTATCATGATAGTTTTCATGATTTATGATAACTTCAATATTGGAAAATCACCTTCTCACTTACATAGAAAATTATTATGAATTCGATTACTTTCCAAACCTTGTTTCTTTTCAACCAAAACACAATATGAATGGTTTAACCTATTCACCCCTTTTCTTCATAAGTATTGTATCACAATTTTAATAGAAAACTTATGATATTTGAGAATTAAAAACTAGAAAGTCATCGTCTGTCTGAAGGTTAGAATGTTTAAAACTTTCTAACTCCTAACATCACTATCTTCATTCAAACTCTTCAACAACATTCTGACTTTATAACCAACACTGAGTAGAATGAAATGTGAACATTGTGGTAATGGATCTAAGACCAATGATGTGTCTGATACACAGTTCGATACTTTGTGTTTGGTGCTGCTCAGTCTGATCATCCGTATCTAGAAAACAACTTTCTCTAAAACAAAACTTTTCTCCCTATTTATTTTTGGGCTTGAAAATTTTGAAACATTCACTAGTTTATCAAAAACCATTATTTTTCAAAATATTATTTTTCTACAAATACAAAACCTTTAAAAAAACCATCATGAAGGTTATTCAGTATACCATACCATTTATGAAATGGAAAGAAACCTATGTTGTCATAATTGAATTTTTGGTTTGGAAAGTGTTTTTAAGGCCTATTTTAGGAAGAAACATTATCCTTGAGGAGTATAATGTAACATTATTGGATAACTCAAAGAAACAATGGGATATTATCAATATGAACCCTTAGAATAAAAATTAATCGTTGAAAGACATTCCATATTCCATGAGATGGAAAACATCTGTAAATGTGATGGTGGGATGGAGATAGAATTAGATGAAGTTGAGAGTCAAGGTACATAAGACTTATCATAGGAACAGGTTCCATAAATCCCCATGTAAGAAGAAACTATTCTAGAGACATAAGTAATGGGTGGGAGTACAAGAGAGGTTAGAGAACCAGAATGGTACGGTTTTCTTATCACCAAGGATGGTGACTAATTATTAGTTTATAATAATGATCCTATAACCTAAAAGGAAGCAGTAAGTGGCACAAATGTTTCCAAGTGAAAATAATCCATCAATTCTAAAATGGATTCCATCTACCAAAATCAAGTCTGTATTTTGGTAGATCCTATATTTGATGTAAAAACCATTGGTTTCAAGTGGGTATTCAATAAGAAACTATTAATTGAAGGAAAAGTCAGTACCTATAAAGTATGAATAGTTTTAAATGGATTGAAATAGCATCAAGAAATTAACTGAGAAAAAACCTTTTCACCAGTTGTAATGTTGAGATCCATCAGAATTATACATGGCATTGAGGCTTACCGTGACTATGAGATTTGAGAAATGGATGTCAAAACTGCCTTACATAATGGGAACCATCAGGAAGATGTTGATATAAATCAACCTGAAGGGTTTGTGACTCCAAATGATTAAAATATATAAAATTATAAAATAAATCATTTATGTATTAAATCAAGTATCTAGGATATGGAAAATTCATTTTTGATGAATTTATAATAGAAGGTGGTTTCATAAAGAATGATTGTGATCCTTGTGTCTACAAAAAAATTAGTGGTATTGAATTCATTTTCTTAATAGTATATGTTTATTACATATTAATTATAGGAAATGAAATACCAGTCTTACAGTTTTTTAAGATGTGGTTGAATAAATGATTCTATATGAAGGACTTGGGTGAGACATCATATATATTTCGAATCAAGATCTATCATGATAGATCCAAGAATTTTCTCAGCCTAAGTCAAAGTACATACATTTATAAGATACTTAAGAGATTTGGTATTGAAAAATCCAAGAGGGGATTATTTCCAATGTCACATGGCATTCATCCTTCCGGGAAAATGATTCCTCAGATACATGGGGAATTAATTAGAATGGAAAGGATTTCATAAGAATCGGTGATTGGGTCATTCATGTATATTATGATATGTAGTAGGATATATGTTTACTATACATCAAGTGCAGTAAGAAGATATCAATATGATCCAGTTGACCTCTATTAGATGGCAGTCAAGTATATCTTTAATTATTTGATGTGTACTGAGGATATGTTCCTAGTTTATGGAGGATATGGGGAACCATTCATCAATATATATGAAGATTATTGTTTTCAAACTTATAAAGATGACATGAAGTCACAAACGAGATACATATTCACTTTGAATGGAGGTATTGTGAGCTAGATGAGCTCAAAAAATGCTATGGTCATATATTTTATAGTAGTGTCCAAGTATATTGTGACTTATGAGGTAGCTAAATAAGTATTATTGATGAAAAAAATCATCCAAGACCATGAATTGGTATATAATAGTAAATATCCTATTACACACTATTGTGATAATATTGTAGTGGTGTCTCTCGTAAAAGATCCATGAACACATCAACGGATGAAGCATGTACTTTGGAAGTATCATCTCATGAAGGTTTTTTTAACAGAGGTGAGGTTTTAGTGAGATGTATTTCCAAAAAGAAAATATATCATACCCCTTTACTAAAATCTTGACTCACCATAAATATGATTATTAATTGAGGTCAATTGGAATGAAAGTTATAGGTAGTTGGATCTAGTCCTCATAGGAGTTTCTTGGAGTTGGTGTTCTAGGATTAGCTATTTGTACTTTAATTACAATTATGTTCGATATATTGAATATTAATAAAAAAAATATTTCTACACATTGTCCATTGTTCTGTAAGAATCTAATGTAATAATTTCCTAGAGTATATGACACATTGATAACGTCATAGGAGTTCTCTATTATATTGAGAACCTTGAAGTGTTATGATGATATTCTTAAATATTTTTCTTCTCTTGGATAATATACTATGATCGGACACATATTTCATAGACTGTTTAGTGAGAGAATTCATAAGAGGATGAATCTTAGTATCATGAAGCTCTCACTTGGTAATCACCAATATGGGAGATTATGGGAAAGAATCACTGGTAGGAATTCCACAAGTTTTGGTGTCATCTAATATTCCTATATGCGATCATGTGTAATGGTACATGGACAATAGAATTATCGTTAATGAATTTTATAACTCACCCACATTGATTTTATGATGAAATCTATGATGACATATATTCATGGTAAGTTAGGTTACATTGTTCTTGCCATGACTCGCATGACATTAATGAATAAGATAAAGAAGGATTTATCCCTTATATATTTATGGAAGTTGATATCTCATCTATTTAATTGAAATAGAACCATTTCATTAAATTCCATGTACATGGTGTAACAATGTGTTTATTTTAGATACTTAATGAAAGATGTACCAAGAAAATAGGTTGGTGACGTAGATGTGGAACCTGCTTGATGAGATATTATGATAAAGGGGTTATATTATATAGTGAGTGTTCATTTTTGGTTTTCGTAATTTAAAAATTAAATTATTTATTTTGGGTGCCTTGACCCATTTCTAGACAGTAATTTTGGACATTTGGCAAGCTCTCTTGATGCACGTTAGAATGAATCCTAGAGGGTCTAACAATAAGTGTTTATGAAGATCTTGATTAAATACAATTAGAATTGAATTAATTAAATAAATTATATTCTCAAGACTGAGGTATAATTTTATTCATGTTTTATTGATCACAAATATATATTGATTAATGAAATATTTAAATTAAATATTTATTTAGGAGTTTATTAAATAAAATAACAGTTTGAGTAGGCCATGAGCATGTCTAATAAATAATATTAATTAAAAAGATGTGTAGATAATATTTTCCGATGCTCAAATTGGAGTGCACCATAGAATAATTATGAGAATATTATTATTATATGGAATGAGGTTTATTAAAGGTTTTAGAATTTTAAGGGATAGAATGAAATAAAAAAATATCCTAACCTAAAATATACCTCAATAAATAGCCTGGTATGGCTATTGTGAAGGTAATTAAAAATAGATAATTGTTTCAAATAATGAATTTTCATTTAAATCCTCTGTCTCTATCCCTCTCAAGAAAAATAAATGTTTCATAGATTTATTCGAGATTAAAGAATGAGTGATCAAGAATGAACAACGCAAGACATTTTATTCCCCACAATAGCACATAGAGATTGGTTAACATTTATCGGATATCAATGGTGCATGTGTGGATTTTCACTAGAGGGATTCTATTCTTGGATCCTCATAGTGCAATGAAGGCAATTTGAAAGGGTTTTTTCATATGAATAACATCATTAATGAAGGAATATTCCTAAGATAAGGTAATAATTTTTTATGAAAATAAATTAATTAATTAAAGATTTGATGTTCAAGGTCCTCACTCTTGGTTTTGAGAATATAAACATTAAAAGAAATTTTAATATATTTCCCACAACCACATGCTTCCACTACTCTCGGAACCATCATAAGGTTCCACTTTTCTAGATCCTTTGGCAGTATGGATAGATCCAAGAGGAGATGTGGGAGAGAAAGTCTAATGTTTGATCTTAGTGGATGTCGAGTAGTACGTACACAAAATTCCAAGATGTATGATCACTAGTCTCATGGCCATATCTTGATTACTTTCGGTGTATTGACATTCCATTAAACATGGAGTTGAAGTAAGTACTGTCGGGGGTTGTAGTGGCATGGTTAACCCACAACCACTCGTTATGTGATTTTACATTTTATGATTTATTTTCCATTTATTATTATCACTGAATACACCAGTTAAACATGCTCACACTTGTTAAGGATGAATTAGTGGTGTCCTACTGAATTTTATTACTCACACCTTTCATAAAAATATCGATGCACATTCAGACTTTATGTATAGGGATTTGGATACGGAAAAGGGACCTATGGTTGTTGGATGAGAAAATGAAAATGGAGATGGTAGTATATCGACATGGACTACAGAGGACCCTGATGTTTTATTTATTTATTTATCTTCCTATTATTACTCTAGTTTAGATTTCCACTTTAGAACCCCATTTATTATTGTATGACATGTGTCTCATCTTTAAGTATTCACATAATTACTCTAGTTTCTATTATTTTATTTATTATGTATTATTTGTATTATGACATGATACTATGGGTATAGTCTCTCCACTGATGGACTTAGACCCCCACTGGTAGTCAGAAACCTTTTGTGTCTGAGGAGGCATATATGAGGTCTTGTAGCACTCTGGTTTGAACCCAACATTTCTGGTGAAGGAATTACAAAAACCATTAAAAAAAGACTCCATACTAAAAAAAATACCTTTCTTAGTAGTGGTTTATTCTTTTAGTGGAAGTAGTTTAAAACTTTGCTTAATTATTTAGTGGTGGTTACTAAAATATATCTGTATTTCAAGTTCTCTAGTCAGTTCAAAATAGTTTGATTCATTTAGCACTAGTTTTTTGTGTGATTTTTTTTCATAAATTAGCTATGATTTTCATTTTATTTAACGATGTTTTTTTAAAAAAAACTTGAAAATAAAATAGATAAGACGAACCTATCAACTAATAAATATGTCAGTGGATGTTAGGTTTATGGGTAGTTAATATTAACCACTGTTAATTATTATTGAAATTATTTTTTTTAACAGTGGTTCTGAAATATCACATCTCCATTTTTTAAAAAAAATATACATTTTAAAAATATTTAATAAAAAATAAAATATAAAAACATTGACATGTAATAAAATAAAACATAAATACCCAATAAACCCATCATACATATATCATACAAGATACATCCATAGTTGTATACATATACATTCATAGTCATGATAACCTCAGTCAACCGATTACCTCAGTCAACCCATACCTCAATTATCAATATATACATAAAAAATATGTCCAAAAACAACCCATGCCCAATATATTCCAACCCCATTACCTATGTTTCATCCTTATACCTCCACATCATCAAATCAATTGAAACATACCACATAATCTCATCAATTGTAATAAAAAAGACATAAATTAAAACTAAACATAATATATCAAAATTACAATAGAATCATTGATAAAATTTAAACATACCAATGAAACTAAGAACCATCACCACTACCTTATAAATAATGTCTTTAATCAAATGTTCAACCTATTTCCTTTGGTTAACATCTATCACCTACAATAAAAACCATAAAATTTAAGAAAAGAAATACAAAAGTGTAAAGAAATGGAATACATTTATAATGTTTCACAAAAAATTTGTTATTTTGTTAATCAAACAGAAGACATTTTAACATAAAACATATAATATACCATGAAAAACACCTTTAAAACATAAATTTTCCTACTTAAAATATGATTCAACACTTGAAACTAAAAAGGGATAAGTATATAAAATTCTAATTGATTTTTAAATCGATCTGCAATGTGCTTAAATTTTACATAATATTTTTTTTAAAGAATTTGATATAAAAACATTTACTATATTTAAAAAACAAAATCAATGGTGGTTGTTCCATGGTTTCACATCAATTTGAGGTTGTTTTCTATGGTTTTGATTGTTACCTACACATTTATGTGTTATAAAACACTAAAAACCTATTTACGGGAATCCTAGGAAAAACATTGCTTGAAATGACATTATTTCGATTCCTAAATTTCAAAAACAAATATATGGTCATTTTCCTCTGATTTTATGGTAATCTGAGGATGGTTACCTAGTTTTGACCCCCCAATACACGTATTTAAAGGCTTTGATCCATTTAAAAACTATTTATCAATCCATTTTGAACACAAAACACACCGGATTGACATGGTTTCTACAATTAAATGTCCAAAATAACTTAATGGTGGTTTTACCATGATTTCACAACAATTTGTAGTTTTTTATATGGTTTTGACTGTTACATGCGAATTTTAGTTTTTTAAAACACTAAAAACATGTTATAGGAATCATAGGAAAACTGTAAGTAAAAATTATATGTCATCAATTATTAAATATAAAAAATAAATATTTGGTCATTTTACTATGATTTCATAAAAATTAGATGATGTTTTCTTGGTTTTGACCCCCCGATGCATGTTTTTAAAGGGTTTAGTACATTTTAAAACTATTTACCTATCCATTCTGATCACACAACATGTTATATTTATGTTTTTTATATGTTTAAACATCAAAAATAACTAAAATATAGATGTACCATGATTTCATGTCAATTTGAGGTCTTTTTCTATGGTTTTGACCATTACATGCATGTTTTAGTGTTTTAAAACACTAATAAAGTGTTTGCAGGTATCCTAGGAAAACTGTAACTTGGAATGATGTTTCATTAGTTCTTATATTTAAAAAATCAATATATAGTTGTTTTACTTTTATATCATGGTAATTAAATGATTTTTTCTTAGTTTTGACCCTCTATCAAATTTTTTTAAAGGTTTTGATGCCTTTAAAAAAACCATTTATTAGGCCATTCTGACCACACCACATGTTAGGTTGACATGGTGTCAATGTGTATACATCAAAAATAACTCAACAGTGGTTTTACCATGATTTCATGTCAATATGGATTAATTTTCTATGGTTTTTACCACTATACAGACATTTATGTGTTTTAAAACAATAAAAATCCACTTAATGACATCCCTAGAAAACCATGACTTAAAATGATGTTATGTAATTTCCTACATTTCAAAAATAAATATATGGTAATTTTTCTACGATTTCATGGAAATATGAACACATTTTTTTGGTTTTAACCCCCTGAAACATGTTTTTAAAGGCTTCAGTGCCTTCAAAAACAATTTACCAAGCCATTCTGACCACACTTCACATAAGATTAACATTACACATACACTTCAAAATTAAAAAAATGGTGGATGTCCCTTTATTTGACAAAAATATAATATTTCTTTCTATGGTTTTGACTATTTCACGTTTTAGTGTTTTAAAATACTAAAAAAATTATGGGAATCCTAATAAAACCGTAACTCAAAATGACATCTCATCTATTAATAGATTTTAAAAAATACACCTATGGTTATTTAATTATGATTTCATGGAAATTGAATGATTTTTTCCTAGTTTTGAACCTCCACCACATGTTTTTAAAGGGTTTGTTACCTTTAAAAATAGTTTACTAAGCCATTCAAACTATATCACACATCATATTGATGTGTTGTTAGTGAGTACATCTGAAAAATAACTAATTGGTATATTTACCCTGATTTCACATTAATATGAGGTCATTTTCTCTTTTTTTTTGAATGTTACACACACATTTTAGTGTTTTAAAACACAAATAACACATTTATGGGATTCTCGGGAAAATAATAACTCAGAATGATGTTCTGTTGGTTCAAACATTTCAAAAATAAATATATGGTTGTTTTACTTTTATTTCATAGAAATATACTTATGGTTTCCAAGTTTGCACCCCAATATACATGATTTCAAAGGCTCCCTTATCTTTAAAAATCATTTACCGAGTCATTCCGACCACACCACATGTTAGATTGATGTCTTTTCTATGAGTAAATGTAAAAAATAACTCAATAGTTAATTTAGCAAGATTTGACATCAATATAAGTTATTTTTCTATGGTTTTCACCATTATATTCTTGTTTTACTCTTTTAAGACACTAAAAATGTGATTACATGCATCCCAAGAAAACAATAAATCATAATGAAATGTTATTAGATCCTACATTTCAATAATTAATCAATAGTCATTTTTATATAATTTCATGGTAATCTGACAATGTTTTCCTTGTTTTGACCATCCCACACACAGTTTTAAAGGCGTTGGGACCTTTAAAATCATTTTACCATCCATTCTGACCACACTGCATATCAGATTGATGTGTTATCTATGAATACACATTAGAAATTACTAAACAATGGGATTTTCTAGACTTCATGCCAATCAGATGTCTTTTTCTATTGTTTTGATTGTTACATGCATGTTTATGTGGTTTAAAACACTAAAAACCCACTAATGAACATTCCAAAACAAATTTAACACATAATGACATATCGTCGGGTCCTACATTTCAAAAATCAATAAACAATTTTTTCCCTATCTGATTTTATGGAAATATGATGAAACTTTCCTAGTTGTGACACCCCGGCACACGTTTTTAACAGCTTTGATGCCTTTAAAATTTATTTACTAAGTCATTCCAACCTCACCACACGTCGAAATGATTTTTTTCTCTATGATTACATGTCAAAAATAATTCAATGGTGGGTTTCTTATGATTTGAAGTCAATATGAGGTTTTTTTCTTTGGTTTGGAATATTATACACATGTTTTATTAGTTTAAATCACTAAAAATGCATTTACAGGAATCCCTAGAAAATAGTAACTTGGAATAACATGTTGTTGGTTCCTACATTTCAAAAAATAAACATGGTTATTTTCCACTAAATTCCTGGAAATCCAACATCATTTTTCTAATTTTGACCATCTATCATGCATTTTTAAAGGATTTAATACCTTTAAAAACTATTTACTAAGGAATTTTGAATGCACTGCAAGCCTAATTGATATTTTTTATTTGAGTACATGTCAAAAATAATTCAATGGTGGTTTTATCACGATTTCATGTCAATATGATATCGTGTTCTATGGTTTAAACCATTACACACCTGTTTTGGTGTTTTAAAACACTGAAAATAAATTTATATTCATCTTAGGTAAACTATAACTCGAAATGATTTTTTATATATTCCTACATTTCCAAAATAAATCCACAGTCATTTTCTTCTCATTTTATGTCGATATGGAATCAATTCCTATTTTTGACCCCCCCCCCTCTCCCCCACACACACATGTTTTTAAAGGCTTTGGTACTGTTACAAACTATTTAATATGTCAAAATTGAGAAAATGAGCTTGAATTATTTTCAAACATAAGGATAACAGTATATAATTTATTTTTTATGTGTAGGAATCAAACACACGTCAGTCCAGTGCAAGATGTTGTCGGTATGACTCAAAGGGCTTGTTTTCAATATAAAAGTGTCATTTTAGTTTTATTTAAGGAAGTAGTATGTGTTCTTTGAAAATGTGTGAATGACCTATAAAATTTAGAATTTAACCTGATAGGATATTCTATAAGGCTATAAATTTAGTTGGGTATCATTCTAGTAATCCATTAAAATATAAAAACTAAATCATTTTCCATTTTCTCTCATCATTGATCTTTTATTTTCATATAAGAGTCTTGTTCTCACACTTTTCCTTTCAAACATGAAATTTATCTTAGTGATTCCATATAAATAGCGCTACTCGAACCCCCGCTAGGTGCAGTAGTAACTGATGATGACTCCCTACCATAGACAACTGATGGAGTATGTCCAGAACCCATCCCATGTACATGTTTAGGATTCTCCTTCATTAAAACAATTGGAACTTCATCTTTCTGGGAAACTGATGATGATTTTGAAGGGTTCACATCCCATATTAATTGAATTTGGACCTGTTAAAACAAAAATATTAACAATTATTTTTTAAAATATTTGAACTTCATAATATTATGTAATTAATAAATTTATTATTACTACGTATTGTTATTTCATTACTATAAACACATAATATTGAAAAATAAATTATAAAAACAAATAAGCCTGAAACCCAATTAATTGCGGTTAGCTAGATATATCAAACAATGTTAAATTGGCCTCATTTTATCCATGTATCAAGCCCCATTTACTTGGGTTAAGGATTTTTTTGTTATAATATATTTGTCATTATTTCTTTTATAGTAATGAAATAAAATGAAATGATAATGAAAAATTCTTACTCTGACATCTTTGGTAGGTTCATTTACAAAACTGACATCAGATTCCCTATGCTCATTAAACCACATCTATGTATGGAAAACACAGTAACCTAATTTATTAGTCTTTATAAAAAATATAAACAAGTTAGAAAAAATTTGACTTATAATAAAATGATATAAATAATATTGAATAAAATAAAAACCAAAATTATTCTTTTTCTAACAAAACTATAAGACACACTGATATGAAAAATGAATTATTTATCATGATTCATAGTATTTTTTTCGATAATTCCTACAAAAAATAACAACATTAATAAAAATTATAATTTTTTTGTTTTTGTTATTACGATACTCTAAAATATTAAATAACCTCATGAGATGCATCTCAGTTAATGTCGACAAAACGAATTTCTTTTCACATGAGAAATTCATTCACACACATTCTCATACATCTATCATGACCTCTAATATGTTTCATTAATCTCATGTCATAATATTCATTTAAAATCTCACCATTTCTTTCCTAGTTCTTTCATTGTGCATAGGCGTGAAATAGAGCCTGGGACATCCAAATGAAAAAACATCTAGAAATAAAAAACATAACACTATAAAAGTTTATTAAAAATTTTATTCATGTCATGTAAATTAGTTATCAAGGAATATTAAATTAAATTACCATTAATTAAGTATCAAAAACCTCATTTTTCCAAGTTTTAGGAATATGCCTCCAATATTTATAATTAATGGGAATTCTCATTGTATCACAAATAAGATGCCTAATAATATGCCCGTAAATTCCGGAATCATCATCAGTAGGCACCCCAAAATCATCAACTGTAATGATAATATTGAATTACTTTAGGTCTCATACATATTTCGTGTTCATATTTATATATCTTCTGTTGTTATTTTTATTCATTTGAAAAATTAATTAAACAATTAATAAAATATATAGTTTTTTTACAATGACATACATACTAGTAATAGTAACTCACTGATATCTACTAGATGAAGGGATGACCAACTACTCCATAGCTGGAGATGAATTGGATGGTGGGATACTAAAAGCATCTGGGGAATAGCTGGCTCGCTGGTAGTCTCAAGTACAACTGAATCAATTAGATCCACTAAAGCTGATGGTGGTTGTGGTGTGGTCTAAGATGATAACCAACTTGGATTTTGAAATTTTTTGTTCTCAGCATTCTTGCAATTCAATTGGTTCAGATATATTAAATGTATAGAAAATTAAAAACAAATAAATTTTTACAAAAAGAAAAAAGAAAAACTAGAACAATGTATATATGTATGAACCACATATCTATGAGAAATTGTAATATATTTTCATTACCAATTTATACATTAAATTATCTTCATCTTCATTATCTTCATTATTATAAACCTCAATTGTGATGAGTGCTTCATTTTCACCCTCTATTACATGTTCTATTGTTTCCATATTGTCAATAAAAAATTATTCAATGTTTTGTGGTTGATTAGGTTCACTATCACAAAGTACTAATTGATCTTCATCACTCATATCATATAAGTATCTCCACATTAAGTGTAAAAATACTCTAACCTTCATGCATTTCATCATCCACATAATAAACTATCTTCACTTAGGATGCCAAGATAAATGGATCATTCTCTACGTCCTCATTGGTGTGGATAAATAGAGAGAAGTTGATAGAATTAAAATATAATGAATCATTCATTATACCCATATAAATTTTAACCCACTTTCATTTAAACAAGACAACCAAAAACTAACCATGATAGTTTAATTCAATTATATCAACCAAATTTCTATAATATCCCACCTCAGTATGTGTCAATACACCAATATTTTGAGTTTTTTAGTCTTCTTCCAGATAAATTGTATGAGACCTAAATCCATAAATATTGTAGGCATCAAATATCTTAGACTTTTTTAAATGAACTCGATCCAAAAAAAACTTAAAATCATTTGATATTTCATCTTTATTTTCAACATTAATTATCTAGAACAAAAATATATAAAGTTTTAGTTTTAACATAGGCAAATTAACTACATGTCAATAATATTAATATGAGTATATACTTACTTGATGGGTGATCCATTTGACAATATCCTTGTTAATATATTTTTTTAATTCCATCTCATTTCAATATCTACCCCTTAATCACTTATTTGTTTGACATCACAATTATTTAATAAATCGATCTATAATAAGACTACTGAGCAATATATATCTATGTGCTTATAGAAACTCCAATTCATTCAGTGTAAAATTTGACCCCTTTCTAATTGATTATCCATTAATTGGAAGTATTGATAACTAGTTTTCAAAATGATAATTATAAGAGATATCATCAAAACATTAAACACGATTGAATATAGTCTCAGTCCCATCCAAATACCTTGAATACAAGGTCAATCACTCTTTGGATAAGTATTATTTAGAAATTGAGCCTTTTGGTTGATATTTATTCATCATATATGGTTTCAAATGACCTATGTACCTAATTAAAAAAATAAGAAGCATATAAAAAAATTAGGCAATAATTTAATATAATTAAATTCATTAATGAAAATAAAATTATGTCATTGTACCTCTCAATTGGATACATCAATTGATAATGTTCTGGTTAGCCAAGTTTTGCTTATTCAACCAAATGATCAATCAAATGAATCATCACAGTGAATAATGAAGGGGAAAATAACATATACAAATAAAAAAGTGTCAAAAAAATCATTCCTGAAGTTTATCAAGTTCAATTGGATTTATATTTTTTCTAAAATGCTATTTGAAAAAGGTAAAATAGTTTCTTTTTCAGATAAAATATTACAAAATTCCAATGAAAACAATTGTTCCATCAAAATACATGAGTGGTGACTTTTCAATCCATGTAACATTAAATATTATTAGTCAATGCACCTTGATATATTACTTGAATACCAATCTTAATCGTTTAAATTCTTTAAAATTTGAAGGAATAAATATTTCTTTTGATTTTACATTGTAAAAATAGTCGAAGGATACTTTCTATTCTAATTTTCCCAAAAATCATGCTTTATATTCATTAACTCCAAATTCTTATGAGCATTAAGGTGATCCTTTGATTTACCCTTCTCATTAAGTAATGTGAAAATTACATTGCCACAGAATTTTTTCTCAATATTCATTATGTCAAGATTATAATATATCAAATTAAACTCCTAATGAGGAATTTTTAAAAATATTCCCTTTTATTTTTGTGTTCTAAATGCTTTAAATATTGTACCTTGTACCCTTTTACCCTTCTTTAAAATGATTATATTTTCCTAATTCTTCAATGACACTCATTAATTGTCCCATGATTTCTGAACCTAATAACACTTTTACTAGATTTCTCAGTTTAATATCTTTATTGAATTGTGTCTTATTAAACCTAGATTTATGAGAAGAAATAATGAAATCAATGATGATGAAAAAAACATCATTTTCTTCTATGAGGTAATTATTGATGAACAAAGTTACAAACTAGACAAGAAAAACTAGTATGATTGTTCCAATCAGAAAAATTTCCTAATCCAAGAATTTTAGTACTTATCTATATAAAATTAGAAAGTATTTTTAATAGTTTTCTCATTAAAGCATCATATGTTTCCATTCCATCATCTAATAATTCTCACAATTATTTTATTATAGGTTGAAGGTATACATCAATTCCATTACTAGGCATTTTATTTCTAGAAATAATCATCGAAATAAAAAATTATAATATTTATTCATACACATCTCTGGAGGTAGATTACAAGGGATCAAAACAACTGGCCAAATACTATAATTAGTACATAAAGTACAAATGGGGTTAAAATAATCAGAATCCAATCCCAAACGTGAATTTAAAGATTTGGGGAAAAATATAGATATAATGAATAAAACATTTTTAATGATGTTGTATCTTTTGGATGTCTCATCAATCCATCATTACTATCTTGATCAAGTCACATCATTTCGTATGTAGTCTTAGATGCCATGAATAATCTTATCAAGCATCATATCAGAGGAAAATAATGAAATAATGTTGAAGGAGTTTTCTTTTTTCTTCTTCTTGGGGTTGCATTGATTTATACTCTCATTGTTGGTCATTGACTTTCATCTAATATTATGACATTTTATGAATTCTCCTTTTTCGGACTCTTCTCCCTATTAAAGAATGCAATCATTAAGGAATTCATATATCTTTGTATAATAAAGTCCAGGTTTATTTATGACATTATTAATCTCATAGAATGATGCAAGGATCATATCACCACTAAATGCATCATGAAAAAACTCTAAAATTATGTACATTTATTTATCTATAATTTTACAGAGACAGTTTATATAATACAACTATTGTAGAAAAGAAAATGTTGAATAGTTATCACACCATTCATAAAGTTCTTGTTGCATGTCATCAACTAATTAATAAAGCTCATTTTTTGTCACTAAACTTATTAGAAGGATTAAAATTCTTAGGGTCAATTGATGGTTTTTTTGATCTATTGAAATCTTGGACATTATATCCTGCAAAGACAAATGTTTCATTTATCAAATTTCAAACTGAATTCCCCTCTGGTGGGTCACATTATGTTTCGTTGATAGGATTATTTTTCTTTTTAATTTCCATAACAATATTTTCACCATGTCAAATCCTATATACATATTGAGCGGAAAATTGTTTCTATATAAAATTATCATAAACTTGATTTCTATATAACCATCACATGAATTTTCAATCAGGACATACAAGTTTTTATTCTACTATCTACTGGTCAGTTTTTAATTACATAATATTTTATTTCAAACTCTTGTCATAACGAGGTGTGTTTTGAGGTAAAGTAATCCAACTTTTATCCATAGGTTTTGGATTTTCACTCTTCTCCGTGTATATTTATATATAAAGATATAAATGGTTAATCAAACAGGTACAATTAAAATTAAACATCAATTAACTTCTTTAATCTTGGTCACATAATTTATCTTTTAATTCTATTAATATAGTATATAACATCATGGTGAACATACATGTACACTCAGTATGTTCTTACATATAAAGTCTCATGCAAGTATGGAAGAAGCGTACTAAAACTTTAGTGAATAATCAATAAAACAAAATTGTTTCCTATCCTCTAATCAACCATTTCCCAAAACTCACTAAGACTTACTCACCAAGAATACATGAGGGATAAATGAATCATGCAATTACAGACTATTTATAACCCCACAGAAAAACAAGAATTCATCATATAAATGATTCATGATCCCCATTTATAATAGGCATTAATGATAGTTATGTGAATAAGATTCCTAAGTGATAAAATTTATCATTTGATTGTACAATATGATATACTACATAATGATATAGAAAACCAATCGTATAATATTAAAAATTTACACCTTACAATTGGGGATTTCACTATCTGAGAAATGGGGGAGAGGGGTCGTCGTTGGGGATCACCATCAAGGAGTAGGGGGGTCATTATGGAGTCATCATTAGGTAGCAAGAGGGGTTGGGGTCACGAGGAACATATGTGAGAGTGGGAAAAGTGGTGATCACCATTGAAGATGAGGGGTGACCCGTCGAGGGGAAGTGGGGGAAGGGGTGAGAGGTATATTGTTGGAGAGAAGGGGGGTCAGTGTCATGGGGATGTGGAGTCGAGGGTGAGGGGATTTCACCTATATTAGGGAGAGGTACGACCAAGGGGGAGGGGCATTTTCTGGTGTCAGGGATAGGTTGGGTAGGGTGGGTAATCACTGGCACTGGGGAGAGGCATGATTAAGAGTTAGGGGCAGTCACTAGAATTGGGGAGATGCGCAATCGAGGGAGAGGGGTGGTCACTGATGTTGGGGGAGGGGTAGGGTCGAGGGGGAGGGGTGGTCATCAACGTCAGAGAGAGGTGGGGATGAGGGATCAGTGTGGGGTAGGGGGAGGGAGGTAGTCACTAGCACCGGGGAGAGTCGTAATCAAGGTGGGGGTGGTCACCAGTGTTTGGTAGAGGTGAGGTCGAGAGGGAGGGGTTATTTTCGACGTCGAGGAGAGGAGCCTCCAAGGGTGAGGGGTAGCCTCCATCATCTGGGAGAGGCACAATCAAGGGAGCGAGGGGGTTAGGGATTCGGGTGAAGGGGGTGGGGTCAGTTATTTTTTAAAAATATTAGCAGCAGTTTCATTGAAGCCACCACTATATTTAAAATATATTTAATAACTTTTTTAGTAGTGATTATTAGAACTGCCACAAATAAACTTTCACTAAGACCACTATTATTTGTAGTGCTAGATAACATAGTTTGACTGAATCTTAGCCTAAAAGTGAGATGTATTATTTTATTATCGATTCTAAAGCTATAAAAGCCACCAAGAAATACCATCTCTGTACCCTCTCAAACAATTGGATTTCTCTCACTAGAATTTTTTTCCCACTTTATGAATTTTCTCACCCATAGTATTTTTTATTAGTATAAGGAATTTATCTCACTACAATAATTATCAGCCAAATGAATTTTTTTTACAATAAGGAATTTTATTCACACCTAGATGTGATATAGAATGTACATGAACAACAACATATTATATATTCATATTAAATCAATGAATTTTGAAATGAAATCATTGAATTATTATACAAATGTAGCATCCCGAACACATATGTCACTCAACTTTTCCCCAAGCCCGGTTGGCTATATGGGCTCAAGCACATCTTCCCAAATTCCAGAGGCTTATGGCTTTCCATTAGGGACTAGGTGAGGCATTTGGGAGACTATCCCCCCATTAACATAATTTATCATAACGGAATTCAATCACATTAAATAGTGGAATAAGATACAATAAGCAGACAATAGATAAAATAGACAATCAAGACAAGAATATGTAACAAGCCAGAAGTGTCTCATATACCATGATGCAGATGATACATGTATCTAGAAAATATCCAAAATTGGTACATAAAAAAATAATAAAATACAAGTATCTCTAATCCAAAATGACATAATAGTGCCCCCATTTCATCACAAGCCTTGTCTTAGTCCTATGCTCCCATGCTTTAAATCAATGATCAACAAATATTTTTAGTGGGATTTCCTCTACTAACACATGTAACTATATAATCTCTTAGGGTCCCCAAGGAGTCCCAAATAGGATGTGAGATAATCTTCCCAATAGGTTTCCACCTAAATATCTATACAATTATATGAAGTAATATAAAATATGCTAAACAAGAGAAAGTAAGTAGTAATGTAAGTGTGAAAGTCTAAGGCATAAAACTACTTCAAACAAGTAATACTAAAAAGCCTCTTTTGGATCCCTACAACAAGTTTTGGCTCCTAACAAGACATCTACAAGTAATATAAACAAATAACACAACCTCTCTACATAACCATCCATATCATTTCCACACATCTTTACCGTATAAAGAAAACTATATCAAAAACCCACGACCTTGTAGTACAACCACATTCATATATCCCAAAGTCATGCCGTATAATGAAGTGTAGATCACGAAGGGCCGAATCTATGGTGCTGATGACCAACGAATCCTCTTCGAGTCTCAGGGAAATCTCGATGGAAACTTAGCATAGGCACTGGTTGGAATCCTAGGAGCATGTGTACTAATACGTCCAACGTTAGTCCAATATAGATGGATCCAAGGGGTAGCAAAGCCTAAGGCATCTCTTGGAATAAATACCAAAGGTGTATTATCAGCCAAGGTGTCCACTACTACATTCATGATCCATGGAGGTCCAATCATGGAATCTATGTAAATCATCAATCATTCCATGCCATTAACAATTTCAAACCATATGATTCTACCCACTCATATAAACAATTACATTCAAAACAATTCAATGAGTATACCAACTCATTTAAACCATTACATCTCATGACTATACCTTCTCATGTACTCCACATTCATTTAATCATGTCACATGGATATACCCACCCACTTATCACAAATTTCCATTTAACACATCAAATGGGTATACCCACCCATTAATCACAATTACCAACAAAACTATTTATGCAATCTAAAAACAGCCAAGGATTATACCCACTCTTTTGAAAAGTTCCATTTAAGTATTTAATCAAGATAGGAATGTAATATTATAATAACACAAGGTAAGGAGGCAATATATCTCTTATATATGTAATTCGGCCCCATTTATATACAATCGAGCTTCCTTAAACTAGGAAAACTCGAGGTCACACCCCAAGGGTAGTTCATCAATGATAAAAACCAAATTAAAGGCATGGTGCACCCCATGGGTGTCCTTGGTATAGGTCGGCAACCACAAATGTATCTCAATGAACCTAAGGGAGTCCCAAACAGGTCTTACCTCATCTATTTCAGATTAACACTCTAAAATCAGGCTCACGCTAAGAAGTCCAGCGTGTAGAAAAAAGGTCAATAGCTCTATAAAGACTCAAAATCCGAAAGAAAAATATAGACCACCTACCTTATCTCATTAGTGGAGTTCTCATCTAGTATCAAGTCCTAATTCATCCTGGTTGGGAATAAATCTAAAGAACATATGAAGAACAAGAAATTAAGGCATAAAAACCTAAATCCAAACAACGCAACTGTTGTTCTGACGATTCAAGAGTGGATAAAAAGGAATCAATATCTTACAATCATGGTTCCAACAAAAATTGCAGGCAATGAAATGTAATCCAAATGGGTGGTAGATCTGAAAAGCTGGATAAGAATGTTTTTAGGCATCAAAATAGAGAAAAAAGGCTTCTGTCCTAAAAATAGAGGTCCATGGCTCTATTTTTTAAAAATATTGTCTTGCAATTACATGACAAGTAATTTCAATACAAGGTTTGTACTACTCGGTTTTACATTAATGGGTTAAAACGCTTACACATCATGAATGTTTCTAGACAAACCATTACATGTTATGAAATCGGATTACACAGTGTGCAATCCAATTACACATCGTGTAATTGGCCTGCAACCGGTATACATCCTTCTTGCCTATTATTTCCCAAAAACAACCCAACCTGCCCATGGCCCAGCTTAGGGTCTAAGCCAAAACAGAATGTAAAAGATTCATACCTCATGAAAAGCCTAGGATCTTATAATCTTTCCCCATTAAAGAAATTCTTCCATGAATTTACCTCTCATGGTTAGTCAAGATCCATTTTAAAAAACTTCTGTCACTGAGCACCTATGCCGGCCTCCCGATCATAAGTATCATCTTGTGAACGGTCTTGCTTCTATAGAACCTGTACTAGAGGAACTAACTAGCCATGTATAACATTCATTCTTCGATAATCAAAACTAATTAGATTCTCCTTGAATGATGTATCAAATTGTGGCTCAATCTCCTTGGGTTGAAAAGTGTGAGATGGGTCCGAATTATAATCGCGTAGTTGTGATACGGGGAAGGCGTCATGCATGGCTCAGTACCTCTGAGGTAACTAGAACTAATAGTCTACTGATCTTACTCTATCAAAAATATCGAATGGACCAATATATAGTGGTGAAATCTTACCTCGTATCATGATCCTTCTATTTCCCAACCTTAGTGAAACACATAAAAAGACATGATCCCTGACCTCAAACTCTAGAGGTCATATACGGTGATCGACATAAGATTTCGATCAAGATTGTGCTGTAGCCATATTCTTCGGAGTCAACTGAATCAACTTAGAATTCACTTTCATGAGACAAGGTCCATGTAATGCTACCTTGCCTACCTCTAGCCATCACAAGGGTGATTGGAATATGCTACCATACAAAGCCTCATAAGGAGACATATTTATCATTTCCTAATAATTTTTATTATAGGAGAACTCATCTAGATGAATGTGTCTCTCCCAAGATCACCTAAAATCTGGGACACATTCTCTAATCATGTTCTCTAGCACTTGTATCATACACTCTGATTGGCCATCAGTCTAAGGGTGGTGGACTGTGTTCTGAAACACCTATGTACCCACTGCCCTCTGAAAACTCTATAAGAAATGAGAAGTAAAACGAGAATCCCTATTTGGAATGAAAGTGAATGATAACCCATGATGTTGTATTATCTCATGGATATAGAACCTTCCAAGAACATTTACATCGAAGGTACCTTTGATCGGAAATAAATGATCAACCTTTTCGATCCCGTCAACAACAACCCATGCTGCATCGTTGCCTCAAGGAAACCATATTAAACCAGTCATGAAATCCCTTATGACATCATCTCATTTCTACGTTGAAATAAGTAACTGCTACAAAATCATGTATGGTCATTGATGTTCAACCTTCACATGTTGAGAGCTTTAACACCTTGTAACAAAACGAGCTACCTCACTTTTCAAACATGGCCATCAGTATTGATGATTCATGTCACGGTACATCATGCTGACTCTGGGATGTAGATCCCAAGATGAAGCATGAAACTCCCACATCATATCACCACGTATATCCACTTGAACCCAAACACATCCGTGGATATGTAAGATCTCATCAACACCTACAGTATAACCAGGAGTAGGGTCCTCACCTTCCACACTCTCCCATAGGACTATACCCTCGGAATTTGATAACTGCCTCATCCTTAATTTATCCAATAGGTTTGAGGTCACAACTATGGATATTAGATATGTATATCCCTAACTATTGTGAACCTCCATATAGATCATAGAGAATAACGCTATATGTTTCCACTCTCTACATGCCTGTTGCACTGTCTGTATCCGAGTCCACGCGCTCAGTGCATCGAACATTACATTACCTTTACCAGTAATTTATTCAAGATTTATGTCAAAAGATTGTAGTTACTCCACCCACCTTTTTTTCCTCATATTCAAATAATACTAAGTAAAAATATACTTGATGATTTTTTAGTCTATATACACCAAAAAATGATCTCCCAATAAATAATGTCTCCAATAGTGAAAAGCCTGAACAACTGCATCGAGCTCAAGATCATGCATATGGAAATTTCTCTCACATGGCCTTAGAAACTGAGACTCATATGCCAAAACTCTATCCCCCTACATCGGCACTACTCCCAGCCCAATACTTTATGTGTCAAAATTTAGGATGGAACAGTCGGTTCATCAACACCATGAAAACTACTATCGTGTTTGTGAGACTGAATGGTATAACAAGATACTCATATATACCATACCTACTATGAAAGGTTTTATGAGGTATGTTTGTGGGTCAAATATGTACCTGGTGATATCCTAACCTCATTTCAGTTATCAAGAATACTCGGGATCCTAGAATCATATCAAACATTTCATCTATTTATGGAAAGGAATATCAGTTTTTATCCATTAATAGATTCAAATTACAATAATCCCCAAATATCCTAAGAGTTATATCCAAATTTTTCAAAAAAAGAACCGAAGAACCCCACAGAGAAGTATTATGTCGGAAAAACCCCTTTTCCTCCAAATACTCTAGCTTCCACTTAATTTCTTACAACTCCATCGTAGACACCAAGAAAGTTGAAATGGATACTGGTGTAGCTCATAACAATAGTTCAATGGAGAAATCAACCTATCTCTCAAGAGGTAAACTATAAAATTCATCTGGGAACATTTCTTTGAAACGATCCACCATTAGAAGAAAGTCTACCTAACTAACTCCTTGATCATCCAAAATAAAAAATAGCAATCTAGGCTGTCATTCTACCCTAATCATGATAATCTAGTCCATCTCAGCTTTCCTGTACACCCCATTCACCCTTGTGAGTAAACATTGCATCATCTGGTGATGTGAAAGTTACCCATAGGCGATTGTAGACAATATAAGATCGATAATATACTAAACACTCTATCCTAAGAATGATGTCAAACCCTATCATCTCAAAGACATAAATATCTCAAATGAAGTGACACCCACCATACTCAAGGGGGTACTCCCTGCACTAGAGCATATCATTCATTCTGATTCCCCATAGTATTTCTACCATTAAAATTCTTTCAAAATACCACAAAACTAACCCAAGGATTTTCTCTATAGGTGCAGATATGAAACTATGAGATACACTGGTATCAAAAAGGGCAGATGCAATAGTAGAGGCTACTAAGATCATTCCTCTCACTATAGACAGTATGAAACCTTGCTCCTCAGGGGTAGCTAGTACATAATATAATTGACCTATACCACGAACCTGTGAAAAAACCTCACTACTCAGAGTAGGTCCCCTTCGATGTATATGAGTAATTGGTGTATGGGTACCTCAGAAAATACAACTATTTTTGCATCCTGATCTGCCTACATTTCTCTAGCTCCCTACTTGACACAGATCTTAGAAACCTACTCTTGAACATGACATTGAAGTTGACTCCCTACCACTCACAACTGGAGGGATGGTCCTGCAAAACCATTTCATGTGGCCCATCCCTCCATAAGCTCGACACTCGACTAGGTTATATTCACGCTGATTCTTCATGTGTCCTCTTCGGCCACACTAGTGACAAAACACCGAGCTACGAGAACTCATAGACAAACTGATGCTCATCTCATGGGAAGCATAAAAATGGAGCTTTCTACTTGAAGATGTAGAACCACTAGGTTGAGAAGAAAAATCTCCCTTCTCCATAACCTCAATTTCCCTCAGGTTCCACTATATAATTAGTGCCTGCTTCACAATCACAGAGATAGATGTAAACCTGAACATATTGATCTAGTATTCGATAGTATGTCACAGGCCTTCCTCAAAGCATCTCAATCTCGATAGCTCATCTGTAAGGTACATCAGTGCAAAACTATGCAACTATATAAAGTATGTTGAGTACTCTATAACTGTTATGGTGCCCTGCTATAGGTGCATGAACTCACTAGATCACTCTACCCATAGTGTCTTTGGGTAAATGTAGTCAAGGAAGTAAGTCTGGAAATCAGTCTAACCCATATCTCGTAGCCTTTCAGCCTGGTGCAGAACATCCCACTAGTACTTTACTACTCCATGTATCATATAAAGGGTGAGCATGAACCTCCACTCAAGAGGTGTCTTCAGATGCTTGAAGATAGATAGTGTGGTCTCAAGCCACAACTCAGAAGCTTGTGGACCATCATCCCCCAAAAACGAGAAAGGATGTTTCTGCTAGAACACCCATGTCAGCTCGACCATAGTCATGTTAGGCTATGATGCTCCTTGAAAAGTTTGCATATTGAAAAATAATCCCTCGTAGAACTATACCTCAACACCTATGTCTGAAATAGTCTATTGTACCACAAAAAGAACTTAAAGAGGATCCACTAGTATCTCATGTCCCACCAGCTTCGATGCTTGGTCATCGCCACCCTTTTGGCATACCATTGGAATTCTTCAAGGTGACATGTCTCTATAATGACAAACACTCGCCTCAGAAAGTAATGATTTCAAATTCGCATCTCAAAAGCATAGGACATGTCAAAAACCTCCTAAAAACATTTAATAACACACAAACTAATCCTGAATCCATGACTGTATAAAGAAAACCCACAACACAACTAGAAACACTACCTCTCACCCACTCAAAATCTGGGTGTCAAGTCTATATTTTCCTTTTATTTTCATTTAGCAGTCATTATTTGACATGATTTAACACATGGTCCAACATGTTCTGGTCCTTGAGGACCCATACGACCTCATGAACCAAAATTTAATGCCCATATAATTCATACACATCAAATTCACATTAAAATTTTAATTTAAAAGGTATATCATTTTCTATTTCATAAGTGCCCATACACCTTATGAATTGAAATATGTAGTCACTTCACTATCCTCTAGAAAAATTCTATCACAATATCAGGAACAACTATTAGTTCTCCTATAAAAATAGCATGCGTCAAATTATTCATCTTAAGTGGCATGATATAATACAATATATGTGATTTCTAACAAGCGACTATATGATGCATGAGATGGAATACCCTCATCTCATCGGGTTGCAAAAAAATAGAACCCACAATTGCATCAATAGTATCAGCATAAATCATGTGTGTCACCTAATGGTGAAATCAAATCATATGTTATAGTCAAAACTAGAAAATAGCAATTTCAATTAGGGTAATTACAATTTTTCTTGTACACAGGTTAGCTACACTCGGGCATAGCTCATTAAAAAATTCCTTTTCCTTAATATCCATGTCTATTGTCTCCAAATAGTAAATCAAAACAGAAAATAAATTTTCATTGATACCACTTTGTAACATCCTGAACTTGGATGCCACTAAATAGTGCCCCAAGCCTGGTTGGCTACATGGATTCGAGCACAGTCCTCAAATTCCAGATGCTTCCGACTAGTGGTGAGGGCCTAATTGAGTTATTGGGGAGACTATTCCCTCATTACCAAAGTATATCATAGTGTATGTAAATCAAATTCAATACCAAAAGTAAATACAATAAGTGTACAATAGGTAAAATAGATAAGCAAGACAGGAATACATAACAAGCCATAAGTGTCTCATATACCATGATGCAGATGATACATGTATCTAGAAACAACCAAAAAATATACATGGAAATAAAGTACAATACAGGTATCCAAAATCCAAAAAGATTAAAAAGTGTCACAGTAGTATCGCAAGCCTCAGCTAGGTCTCATGCTCCTATTCTCTAAAGAAATGATCAACAACTAGTGTTAGGGAGCTTTCCCATATTATCACCTAAAACCATATAATTTTTTTGGGTCCTCAACGAAGCCCAAACAAGGTGTGATATAAACATCCCAGTAGGTATCCACCCAAAGATCTATACAATTCTAAGCTGCACTATGAAATATGAGAAACAAGTACAAGGAAGCAGTAATGTAAGTGTGAAAGCCTAAGGCATATAACAAACACAAACAAGTTATACCAAACATCCTATTGTGGATCCCTACAACAAGTGGCAGCTCCTAACAAGGAACCTATAGGCAATATAAACAAATAAAACAGCCTTGTCGTAAAACAATCCATATCTAATCCACACAGACTTACTCTATAATGAAAACCATATCAAAAACCCACAGCTATGTCGTACAACCACAGTCATATATCCCACGATCATGCCATATAATGAAGTGGACACCAGGAATGGCTGAATACAATGTATTGATGACCAAGGAATCATCACCAAGTCCTAGTATCATCTCGATATAAACTCAGTATAGGCACTGGTTGGAGTCCTAGAAGCATGTGTACCAGCATGTCCTATGTGAGTCCAATCAAGGAAAATATAAAGTAAGACAAAGCCTGAGAGATCCCACAGAATTGAGACCCAAAGTGAATACTCAACCAAGGTGTCCACTACTGTGTTCCAAATCTATGGAGATCCATCCTTGGAGTCTACATAAATAATAAACCATTCCATACATTTAACAATTTCTAACTATATGAGTCTACCCACTCATATAAACAATTTCAAACAAAACTATTCAACGAGTATACCTACTCATTTAAACCATTACATCTCATGAGTATATCCATGCATGTACTCCACTTCCATTTAATCATGTCACATGGTTATACCCACCCCCTTATCACCAATTTCCACTTAACACATCACATGGATATACCAACCCATTAATCATAATTACCAAAAACCTATTTAAGCAATCTAAAATCAACTAACAACTATACCCACTTGTTTAACAAGTTCCATTTAATCATTTAATAAATTTTGGCATGACATATTATGATAACAGATGATAAGAAGGAAGGACATCTCTGAAAAAAAACATTATGTTCATATTTTTTTATCAAATAATGAGGATTTTTTTATTTTTTGAATGATAAAACCCATTTATTGCAATGTTTTATTAATATAATGTGTAATTTTAATTTTATAATGATTATGATAAAAATTAAGAAAAGTGCATAATTTTTTATTTTTGACAGATTTTTATAAAAAGTGTATTTTTGTCATCTATTAATAAATATATGTCAAAAATTTCTGATTAATTTTTTTAATACTGATTTTAGTTTCTTCAACTTTATCTTTATGACCTAGAGCTAATTCAAATATCTATTATTCCAAAAAATTAATTGAATTTGGAAGCTTTTTCGGACGGACAGTGTGGACCTCACCACCGTAACGGATGCAAAAATCAGTCTGCTCGCCTATAATTTAGGTTATTCTACCTGGGATATCCATAGGACACATAGGACTGACTCTAAAACAATTTTGGGGGATTTTTGAAGTCATTAAGGTTCCCATTGATCATTATACATTTGAAGGAAGCTTCCTGGAAATTTTGGCCAAAAAAATTCTTATTCAATGAAAATTCCATTCCTCCATAAAACAATGTCTAAATGTGCTGAAATGTGGAGGATGAATAGAAGAAACATTTAGGAAAAACATTTCTGAAGGAGTCCATGTGTTAATCGACCATTTATTGTGCCTACAATGTGAAAACTTTTAAAGGATATAATTTTCCCTATAAAAGGAGGCTCTCGCCTCCTTCCCAAATCATCAACTCGACACCAATAGCCATGGAGGGTTCCCAATGGGGCATGGGAAGATGATACAACTCTCTTCCCACCCCATTTAATCATTTTATTTTATTTTAATTTTAGTTTGGTATTATTTTTCAATTGTAATTCAAATTTTATTTTTATCAATCCATTCCTTTCTGTTTCTCCATCCACATTTCTTCGTTTCTTTCCCTATCTCTCTCTTCTCTTCCACCCACTCCACCAAGTAATCTATTACTCTCGGAAATTAAAGGATAACCCCAAGACTTAGCAAACGGGGAGGTGAAGGTGATCATGAATTTTCTTTAATGTTTAATTTTTAATTTGTAGATATATTTGAGTAGCATGCACGGGTAAGTCGAATGTCCCTGATTTTGTGACTTCCACTGATAACATGCAACTCAAACTATCCATATTATTTTATTTAATAATTTTCCCTCTCTCAATTGGTTAGTTATTCACACATTGGAGTTGAGATAATTAATGGATGAAATGGCTTCAATTGAACCGGGTCCTGGAAGATGACACATTCTAGACAAAGGTGTTTCACCAACATGGATTAAAGGAGGAGGTGGAATTGAGAGTGCTCAAACATTCAATGGTATTCATTATTAATAAATAATGAATAGTAGTTAAAACATTAGATTTTGTGTTTGGATAGTAAACATAAATAAAAAATATAAAGTAGAATAATGATTGAATATTTATCTAACCCCCAAAACCAAGTTTTTTCTTATTAATTCATTCTATTTAGACTTGAATCTTAGTATAAATTTAGAATTCTTGCTTCACATGTCATTATTTTAAATAATAAAAAACCCAAAAATATTTTAATCACATTCATATAATAAAAAAACCACAAAAAAAGATAGAATATGTGCATTAAATAAATTAAGTTTACTCTATTGAGAAGGATCCTCAAAAGAGATGACCCTGGTCAGCCACTATTATACACTAGGAAAAATATAATTACTTTTGTCTACACCCCACAATATACCTGCGTCAAAACTGACGCTGTTTCAAGGGATCCAATCACTAGTTCGTTTAATTTTTCTATTTTCACATATTTTTTATATATAATTTTATTTAAAAAACTAAAAAAAAGACTTCCATGAAGTATTCAAATTCAGAATATTATCCATGGAAAAATTACTCACAGGTGCAGCAACAAAAACAATAAGAAGATGAATATTTTAGAAGAGATGAGATGCATGAACTTAGATAAAGCATTGAACAACAAACCAGAAAGGCTAATAGAGATTATTATTATGTTCATGCATTAATAGAGAAACGCAACCCTAATCTAGAGGAAGAACATGAGAAAGTGGTGGAATAAATTTGACCACTTATATTTGAAATTGAAGAACCTGAGAAAGAAATGGAGGAAGACGTATCTACTGAGCTGTAAGTGGGAGATCAACAATGTTTGGATGAATTCTTGATTAAATATGAGTAACTAAATAAGTTCCTCATACAATACAAAGAATAATATTGAGCACCACTGAAGGAAGAAACCACCCAAGTGGTGGAATTTTATGTCATGATGGAGGAGCTTTACTACTTACCTTTATCCTTAGAGAGTATACTCTAAGTGGAACTTACCACTAAGGCAGATATTGAAGCTAAACCAACTTAGGGAGTTGAAGAATTCATTGACTCTATCCCTTATAATTTTATTGAATATGAATTCTACATCACTCCATGTGGTTTTGATTATAAAGAATTAGAAAACCTCAACTCTGCCATTGTGGACGAAGAAGAACCTCGATGTACACATGCTGAAGAACATGTGGAGCTCACTAGAAAAATTGAATATTTATTTAAGGAAGTTCATGAAGAGATTCTAGTGTATTTCCCTAAGGAATCCATGACATAAGATTCTTTGATGGTGAAGAATATGATCTTGATACTTCATGTTTTAATATTATTCAAATTGAATTACACTCTGACATTCCCATTGACTATTATTTTGATGAATCATACCTCATGTAACTAATGGACTGAGATGAAGAGGTTTTACAAGTATCAACAATGATGGAGGATGATTCGTAATTAATCCTACCCCCAACATGAATGCTATAACTCATTGTAAAGGGGGGATATGTTGTACTCTGTCCTAGAAGGATGAATAAAAAGCTGGGAAAAGCCACATGTGGTCGTTCAAATAAAAGAATCTTTATCCTCTATTAGAATTTAGATATCAGCAGGTACTACCCACTAGAGGATTGAAAAATTCAAGGCCCACTTGGGGATAATACCAGGATTTTTCTTTACTTGCTTTCTAGGAATATATATTTCAATTTATTTTCATTGAAATAATTTAGCTTGCGGTCCCCTCCATCTTTTATTTTGAGATTAAATGAAATGATCATTGCGATTATTTGAGTAATTTTATTTTGTGGGATCATGACGGTAGAAGGAATCCCCAAACAGTAAAGGGGAAGGACCATGTATCATCGAAAAAGGGTGTTTAATTTTATTGTTTTATCTTTCAAACTCTCCAAAAAAAATTCCACAACTTTATTTTTATCTTTAAAGATAAAATATCATGCCCATACTTGAATTCATGTTTTACTCGACTAATCAAAGAGAAATGAGTTTCTTAGGAATCCTATCATTCCATTTTTTAGATTTCAATGTTGATATGATTAAATGATTGATATGAAGAATTAAATTTTTAAAATTAATCATGGATATTGAAGTAATGACTCATGATTTGATGAAATTAATTGATTCATGTAAATGAAATTTCTATACCATCCTTTATGCATTGAATTTCTAAAGTTCATGTGAGTTGATTTATTAGTCATACCATGAGTGATTGTCCAATGTTATATTTTCTATTCCCAAGAGGATTTATAGACCATGTATTTTCTATTTATTCTTGAGCATATTTCCTGGATGATCTTGGGACATGTAACCAACAAGAACTTGTATTGAAACTTATCAAAGTTATGACTATGCAAAGACACATTTAAAATGATTGAGGGATCTTTAGGGAAGCCAATTTTCCTTAAAATACCACCATTACATCAATCCTTTTTTGATCCCATGGAGACAATGAATGACCTTTATAGGAATGAGCCATGTTTCAAGCCATTTTAATCCATTCCAACCCTCTTTTGAGTATTTTCATGATATTTGAAAGTTAAAGTGTGGGGTTAAAGGGAATCATGGTGGACAGGATAATATACATTGTAAGAAAGAAGTGTTGGGGTATTATTATGGTAATTGTAAAAAGTTGTGGAATCATTCATTTTACTCTATTTTTCCACTCTTGACTTAAAAATAATAAAAATGACAAAAAGAACAAATAATTAGAGAAAAAAATGGGTTGTGATTTTGTAAAACCAAAAATAATCATTTTCTAGACCGATGATCTTATGATCGTATGTGGTTAGATGATGGATGTGAGATTCGATATAATCATAACTTTTGAAAAAATAATAAAAACTAAAAAATAAAAAAAATCAAGAGGGTGGACAAATCATTCATTATGCTTACATGATTATAACCTTTTTTTTGAGTTTTGGGAACTATGTGTTGCTACTTTGAAACGGATAATTTCATTATAGTTTTTCTTTTGATATCGTGCATAGTACTTAAGAGTTTAGACTTTTGCTTGAGCCTTAACTTTTAAAGCATCAAATCCTACCAACCATAAACCTCACAGTCAATAGAAGCCTAATTGAATGTCCTCATGATTTTATGTGTGTTTTTTTACAAAGTGGAGAAAGTAGTTCATTTACAAGACTATGGCTACGGAACATGTTCTCGTGATATGAAAATAACTCTACATGAAACGTATCAAGAGTGATAAGAGAAATGAATCAAAAGTGAGGTAAATTATTACTTGTCATGTTTAATAATAATTAATCAAGGATCTTCGATGAATGAAAGGATAAGTTCCATCAATTTTGAAATGGTAAAAGTAAAATATGTGTATAATTTGTTTCTTTGTAAAATGGGAAATTAAATTGATATTTTATGCTGATTTTTGAAAGATTGATTTTTCAATGAATTTTTTTTTATTACCTCGGAATTTAAATATTAGTAATATTGGTGTCCTCTGATTTCCATTTTGAGATTTTATACTTTGTAGAAAGAATGGTTTAAGTGTGGGGTATTTGATCGAGCAAATTTATGTGCATATTTTTTATCAAATAATGAGGATTTATAATGTTTTTCAATGATAAAACCCTTGTATTTCAATGTTTTATTAAAATAATGGGTAATTTGAATTTTAGAATGATTATGAGAAAAATTGATAAAAGTGCATAATTTTGTATTTAGAAATGATTTTTACGACAAGGGTGTTTTTGCCATTTCGTAAAAAATATAATTCCAAATTTTGTGATTTTTTTAGAATCCTTCTTTTATTTCATTCAAATTTATCTTCAGGTCCTAGAGTTTATTCGAATATCTATTAGTCTAAAATATTATTGAAGTTGGAAACTTTTCCGGGCAGACATCATGGACCCCACCACCATAACAGATGCAAAAATCAGTCTCCTCACCTCCCATTTAGGTTATTACACTAGAGATAGCACTAGTAAACATCGGAACAACTCTAAAACAATTTTGGCTGAGTTTTTATGTCATTAAGGTTTTCATTGATCGTTATACATTTGAAGGAATCTTCATGGAAATTTTGGCCATAAAAATCCTTATTTATTGAAAATTACATAACATTTTAACACTACTGATAAATGAGATGAAGGTTGGATGGTGAATGGAAAAAATCTTTATGAACTAATTTTATGAAAAGGTCCACGTGTGAATCAACCATTTAGTGGGCCAACAACATGAAAAATTTTAGAAGACAGAATTCTGCAAATAAAAGGAGGCCCTCTACTCCTTCCCAAATCATCATCTCGACATCCAAAACTAAGGAAGGATCCCATCAGGGAATGGGCCAATTCTTCTCCTCTTTCCCCTCCTTATTTCTTATTTTAAATTTATTTCATTTTTTTATTAGTTTTCAATTGTAATTCAAATTTTAGTTTTACTAATCCATGTCTTTTTGTTTCTCCATCCACTTTTCTTCATTTCATTACCTCTCTCTCTCTCCTCTTCCACCCACTCCACCATGTAATATATTACTCTCGGAAATGAGAGGTTGACCTTGAGACTTGTCCTGGGGTGAGTTAAAGGTGATCATGAACTTTCTTCAACGTTTAATTTTATGTTTGTAGATAGATTTCAGTAGCATGCATGGATAAGGTGAATGTACCTGATGTTGTGACTGCTTTCGATGACATGCAACTCAACCTATCCCTATTATTTTATTTAATAATTTTTCATTGTCTATATTCTTTAGTTCTTCACACATTGGAGTTAATCTAATCATTTGATGAAATGGCTTCGATTGAATTGGGTCTTGGAAGATGACACATTCTAGACAAAGGTGTGTCACCAACATGGATTAAAGGAGGAGGTGGAATTGAGAGTAATCAAACATTAAATGATATTCCTCAATTTATAAATAAAGAATAGTACTTAAAACATGATATTTAATGGTTTTATTATCAAACTGAAATAAAACAAATAAAGGATAATAATGATTGAACATTTAACCGACCCCCAAAACCAAATTATTTCATATTAATTTACTTCTGGAAAGGGAGGTTTTCCCAACGCCTGTAGAGTAATTTTACCAATGGTTCAAGGAAACCGTTGGTAAAATCTAGTTAAATCAACTTTTCCCAACAGTTTTGAAAAACTATTGGAAGAAGTATACTCTATACAAATTGTTTTCTTAAACCATTGGTATAGAGAGGTTAAAATCATCCTTTACCTACGGTTTTTACAGACCATTGGGAATATTTTCCCCCAAATTCACAAATTACAAAACTTGTAACGCCCCGACCCCAATTACCCAGAGTCGGTGCATTATTACATAACATTGGCATGATCACAAGAAAGATCAAATCTCAAAAGACCGATTGGTTTAGTTGCCTTGGAAACACTAGATATATTCGTAAAGTTTTACATTACAACATAAAGTGAAAAACTACTACAACAACATAATTTCTCCATAGTACACACTATTATCCCCTCATAATATCCCTGCAGGTCATTCATAACTTACTTCTTCACATCCTGGGAAAAATAAAACATAGAAAACGGGTGAGCTGAAATGCCCAGTAAGGATAACAATATAGCGGAAACTTTCAAAAATAAGCATAAACATTTAAGGAAATGTATAACCAAAACAAAAGCCTTTTAAACTTGAACATCAACATACTATGGAGAATGTAAAATGAAATAATGCCAGTTACTTATTCACATGGATATTCTACTAATCGAACAACCACATGCAATATCAATAACCACTTTCACAATGATGGAATTCATAATGCCAGAATATCATAACCACATAGCCAGGGTCTCGTGCCAAGACTACAAATAAGATTTTGCCAAGGCCTTGTGGCAAGACACTAGTTTGTCTCATGAGACCTACTGATGCATCGAGGAGCTATATCGGGCTCCACCCGTCACATATTAAGTCTAATTCATTCCCATATGAAAAGTTTTAAACATAACATAAACATTCGTATTAAAACTAGCATACAAAATTTCAATACTTTCTCCATAAACCATGAATTGTATAAAAATAACACATCCACAGTAAAACATTTCACAAAACCTTCAATACAATACAAAAGTTTTGTATCATAATAAATCAAATTAAAATAAGCTTAAAATCCTTCAATGTATGTTGACAAAGATGAAATCAAAAAAAATTGAGAGAAATACCTCTTTTCTCGAAATCATTGAAAAGTCACCCATTTATAAAGGAAGTAATTTAAAAGAGATTTTTGAATCAAAGTGTCCCATAGCACATTGAACCTTTTTAAAAGAAATTTCATTTCAAAAAATTCATGTCCATATAAATAAATCCTTAAAATCATTTTGAAAACATGGACATTAATTAAAAATATTTAGAAAGATAAATCTTTAAAACATTTAAAATTATGATCTTGAAAAAGATTACCTTTCACAAATTCTTAAAATATTCATTTTGAAATCATTTAAAAGTCACATAATTATAAAATAAAACACTTACTTTGAAAATATTTTTATAATCTTGTAAGGGAAGCTTTGACGATTTTATAACGGCGTTAAATAGCCGCACCCGCCGTATAAGTTAAAAAAACATTCTTACCTTAAATTTGTCGAAAAGGATAAAAGTGCCTTGTTTGGAAAACGACGGAAAGATTCCTTTCAAAACAAATAAGGGTATAAATGACTTTAACCCATTGCCTAGTAAATAGTGAAAATGTTTTTAAATATATTTTTAAGGAGCGTGGATGTGGATGATAAAGAGATCCCAGTAGATAATTACGTATAAACAATCTCGGATAATGAAGAGATTGTGAAATAAACCCTTACCTTGTACTTTTCCTTGGTTGGGGAAGGTTAAACTCTTTTATAATGTTGAAATAATTGTTATTAAATTATACAAGAATCATATACCTTAATATAATATCATATATGATCTTTTAACATTACTTTGTTAATAATATCTTAGTATTATCGTCGTTTCGGGTGTTAACTTACTCTTTTTCTTTTATATGTTTTGTTACGTAATCCTTGTTTTTAATGGATAGGTTGTATATTATTCATATATAGAATGATATAAATTCCATAAACATTATTTTTAAATCATCAAATGATAATTATACTTGAATGGATACGATGGAGAATGAATCTCATCGCGTTCGTGGAGACGGTAGTCCGTACGTACGCACGAGCGACAATATCATTATTTTGATATTAAAATAACATATAAATGGATGTTATATCATATATACAGAATCATTAACTTGTTATATTTATTATTTACATGAGTTACACATCATTATTATACCCATCCAAATAATAATATATTGAATAACAATTACACCACAACGTGGAGACGGTAAGCCATACGTACGCACGTACGGTGACATGTTATTCAAAGGGTGGATAGAATACTGAATATAGTCGTACCATATTTATAATAACATCACAGTATATATAGGATACTGGAGTTATTATTTTAGAATGGTAATAACAAAAAAAAAGAATTGGAAGAATAAAGGAACTTGGAAAAGGGTGGTGAAATCATTACCTCTTCTTCGGGTTCTTCCTTTTGATTTGATCAAAAGGGCTCTTTGGTTGGCTTTATGATCAAACTAAGGCCTCTAGGTTGTAGTGAGGGATGTTTGGAGAGTATTTGGGTAGAGTTTTGCCGAACCAAAAGGATTTGATGGTGTGAAGAAATGAGAAAGAAGAGTGCCTTTTTATAAGAGGGGTGAGGGGAACCTTTGGAAAAGCTAGAAATATTAATTTATAATAAATTTATATTCGGTATATAATAGCTCCAAAGTTGATTATTTAAATTTTAAGGTGGGTTTGGGTCGAAAAAAACTCAACCAATAGAATTTAGACATGTTTGGGTCATTATATTAACCTTATCTTTAAGTATTAACTCTTAGTTAATTTGTTTCACTTTTACAATGTCTCTTTGTATTTTTATATAATATGGTTAATAAACATACTATATACATCCAATAAACCCCCAAGTGGTCCATTAATAATACAAATATCATGATATAAGTCTCTTGGCCGAATCTTATATTTTTATGAATTTAATATCAATTAATAATATAATATTTGTTTTTAAAACTCTTTTATGTCAATTTTGACACTATTCAATAGTTGATTTTTGTGAAACACATAAAAGAATTATTACTTCGAAAAAAGTTAATTAAATCAATCCTAATATGTCATATTGACCTATAAAATTAGTGTAATTGAAAAAAAGTCTCAAATTATATTTATTTGGGTATTTATAATATCAATTATTCTTATTTTTCACTATTATGGTAATTACTGCATCACCATTGTGTCATAAATAAATTAAATTATTTAATGTATAAAAATTATAAATGAACTATAATTATGTAGAAAATCGTTTTATCTTTCTAATGATTATTTATAGTCTAAAATCCAACATAAATAACCCTATGTAACAATTGTTTTTCTAAACGATATATGCTTGTGTCATTTTTGAATTCATTTTAACTTAATTAAAATAAAGTGTCCCTATCACTTACAAGTGGATCCATGGGGTCCCAAAATCAACCCAAATATTCCCATGGTCGACAATGTATTAAAAAAATAGGGTTAAGACACGTCTTAGGGTAATTTAGTATTATTATAATATTATTTTTTAACCCTTATTTACCGGATTTTCCCTTTAACCATGGTAAATAAAATATTTACCGAAGTAATTATCCAAAATGTCTAAAAATAAAATTTACCTATTTACAAAATTTGAACATCCTGATTCCAAATATGGAATCCATTTTTCCAAATTCTAAACACAGATGTGGCATAAATTAATTTAAAATTAATTCTCATTGTTAAAACAAAAAGCGTGTTTTTTAAGAGATAATAACTATCAAAAGATTGGCACTTGTTTATGTCTGGTTTAAATGTGAAATCATGTTCAATGACAAACATTGTATTAAATCGTAAAAATATATTCTAAATATACTTTAAAACCACTCAAATTAATAATTTATCACTATTAATTTTTTTGATTAAAAAAGTTGTTTTTAATCAAAATTTAGTAATTTTCACTATTCATCAAAATATTAAAGTTATCCAAAAAGTACCAAAATTTCACCTTAGGGTAAATTAGACACTCCAAATCCAAAAATGAATTAAATTTTGAAATATAAAATATATATAATTTCAAAAAGTAGATATTGATATTCATAACAGCTAGTTTGATCGGTTGTGGTGTGTGTTAAAACTTGAAGTTGCGTACAACACACGCTACTGTATTATTCCAAGGAAAGCGTACCGTGGAAGCTTGGGATGTTTCATTTTAAATTTTTGATGTCCCCATTGAGTCAAAAAGTTTAAAATATTGTATTTAAAAATGGTTCACTATTAAAAGTTGATAAAAGTTCAATACTGAAAATGAATTTGTTCTTGCATTATATCTAAGAAACTCATAATATGGATTCTAAAATTATAAGGATTGTATAAAGTTTAAAATTTAGTTGATACTATTCATAACCTCTTTTGAATGGATTTTTTTGGTAAGTCATGGTGAGATTGAACTTGGTGTTGCTTGTAGTGCATGTTATTCAATTATTTTGAAGAAATAACACACTATGAAATCTTGGGGTGTTACATTCTCCCCTCCTTCAACAAATTGCGTCCTTGCAATTTGAAATTGTTCTTCAAAAATAAAAGCTTGAAAATAGAAAATCTATTTGTTGGAAAACCCACATCGGAAATTGGGTTACTAAAATTTAGTCTTAATATGAGGAAATGAGAAATGAAAGGGACCACCAAATTATGATCTCGATTAGGAGAACATTGGTGGAAATTATAGACATATAATTGGAGGAAAACGTAAATAATTATAGGTAGTGATTGAGGTCATCAATCACAAACAAGTATAAAATTGAGGTCCTTAAATTCAACAATCTATGATGATTTGAAATACCATCGGCTCAACAAAACTTAGGGTATTGGGATAACACATTTTTTATGTTTCAAAATATCATAGTTGAAATCCAACATCGAAAAATGAATTAATGAGGCCTCTATTTAAAATAAAGAGTGGAAAGTATGATGATTACCGAAAATAACACCTACTAGGGTTCCATGTAGGAAAATATGGATATGGAAGAGAAATCTAACCATCAATTATCTGATAGAGAGTGGTAGAGAACATGGATATGAAAAGTACAGCAATCCCAAAGCCATAAAATAGTGATGATTTAAGGTACCATCTAGGACAACATTTTTGTTCTAAGTTCCTTTTCTTAAGTTTGAGGAATTTATTTATGAGATTGTCTAAGATCATAATGAGATATACATACTTTATAATTAGAGTTTTATCCATTAATAAATTTCTACCACAAACTCATCTTTCACTTTTAAAGATAATAGATCATAAAAAATTCCATGTATACTATTCGTACAGGATTCCAAAATAAACGAATTTATAATTCATCTACCAGATCTTTTAATAAAAACTACATTATTTAATCCAGGACATCTCATGGGCTAGTGGTAGGTGATACACCCTTGTCGCCCTTCGGTTGCTGGTTTAAGTCTTGCGGCCTTGCCGATCGCGACGGGTTGCCGCCCGACCTCTGGGATGTCCTTTTATGGCAATCCAAAAATAATCTCAAACTAGAATTTATCCAAAATACTTCTGTCCAAACTCACAGTCCAAAATTTATAAGTAATGTAAACATAATGTAGATCCTTTTTACCCCATAATATCATATTATCATGTATTCTTTTAAAACACTGAATCATCCTGAATTACCATAATCCTTATTGATTACATTCATGCTCCCTTATTCCATATAGAATGCTGGATATATTTCATCAATCCAAAAATGTTTTAAACCCCAACAATGATGGAATATACAAATCATTAATCAGCTTCAAGGTAGTCAAGAATATCCAATATAATTTATCCAAATAAATCATGTATTATTCTAAAATCACCACCTCGGTATCTGAACCATATTATAGTTTATCTTTCTCTCAACCATATATTTTCCAAAAATTTAACCGGCTATTGAGTCACTTTTCTTTGTTCCACACAATCTCAATCCATTATTGAAATAGTACTTTAGTACAATCCATATATACTCCATAATTATTATAACAAGTACATTGTCGATACAACACTCAAATGACATAATCAACATAAGAACTCTAATCATTCCTCTTCATCTGTGGTAGTATCATAACTTGATTATTATCCAATAGCATCATTTGATGCATAGTCTGATGAGTGGGACATAGGTTCGCGTAGTGTCCAAACTCCTTGCAAATGAAGAATTGTACATTTGAAACCATTTTCTTACCCTTGCAGTCACGTACATTATGCCCTTTTCCTCCACACTTATAACAAACTCCCATTCCTTTCAGGCAAGTTCCTGGGTGTTTCTTTCCACAGTTATCACATATGGGAAAATTCTTCTTTTCCCTCTTCCCTTTATCAATCTTTCTCTCTTCCATCCTTTTCTTCTCTTGCTTACCTTCAAAGCCATAGGACTCAGTAAACTCTTTACTTATCTTATCAACACATGATATTATTTCTTCATATGATGATAATACATGAGAGACTATTTCTCTTATAAATTCTGTCTTAAGACCATGAAATATATGATCCTTCTTTCTCTTTGTATCAGGTGCATTGCTAGAGTTCTCATTCCTTCTACTGGGTGCCATTTCTAAACAATGGCATACATTAGATTAGTTTATGAATAATAATACCTAATCCCAAAACTTGTAAAACACATAACATAAATTAAATAGTTTATGGATATAATCCATAATCATAAAAATGTCTCCGTTGAGGATGTATATACTCATAAACCCTTCACAATGATTTGTAATGAAAACGAGAGTTATCCTAAGCATATCCCCCGGGAGTGTCGTAACCAAGAGTGCAGCAAGTCCCATTGTCGTGCACTAGTTCTCGTTCGAGTCTAGCTCAAACCAGTGTTTTCAGGTTTTACCTCTAGGTACATCTGTGCCAGAGCCGCCTCTACCTTCTCATATCGAGACAGGGATGTATTTCTCGGAAAACTCACAAAATCTCTACAAGACCAAAATTATAGGAAGTTCTTCTATACTAATCCTCAAAATTCATCTTAAATCTACGTGCTCTAATCAGAGTTTATCTAAATCTTGCTTCCAATGTTTGTACTAAACTTCCTTTGATACCAACTGTAACGCCCCGAACCCAGTTACCCAGAGTCGGTGCATTATTACATAACATTGGCATGATCTCAAGAAAGATCAAATCTCAAAAGACCGATTGGTTTAGTAGCCTTGGAAACACTAGATATATTGGTAACGTTTTACATTACAACATAAAGTGAAAAACTACTACAACAACATAATGTCTCCATAGTCTACACTATTATCCCCCCATAATATCCCTATAGGTCATTCATAACTTACTTCTTCACATCCTGGAAAAATAAAACATAGAAAAGGGGTGAGCTCAAATTCCCAGTAAGGATAACAATATAGAAGAAACTTTCAAAAATAAGCATAAACATTTAAGGCAATGTATAACCTAAACAAAAGACTTTTAAACATGAACTTCAACATATTATGGAGAAAGTAAAATGAAATAATGCCATTTACTTATTCACATGGATATTCTACTAATCGAACAACCACATGCAATATCAATAACCACTTTCATAATGATGAAATGCATAATGCCAGACTATCAAAACCACATAGCCAATGCCTCGTGCCAAGACTACAAATAAGATTTTGCCAAGGCTTTGTGCCAATACACTAGTTTGTCTCATGAGACCTACCAATGCATCGAAGAGCTATAGCGGGATCCACTCTTCACATATTAAGTCCAATGCATTCCCATAAGAAAAGTTTTAAACATAACATAAACATTCGTATTAAAACTAGCATACGAAATTTCAATACATTCTCCATAAACCATGAATGGTATAAAAATAACACATCCACAGTAAAACATATCACAAAACCTTCAATACAATACAAAAGTCTTGTATCATAATAAATCAAAATCAAATAAGCTTAAAATCCTTCAAAGTATGTTGACATATATGAAATCAAAACAATTTGAGAGGAATATCTCTTTTCTCAAAATCATTGAAAAGTCACCCATTTATAAAAGAAGTAATTTAAAAGAGATTTTTGAATCAAAGTGTCCCATACCACTTTGAAACATTTTAAAAGAAATGTCATTTCAAAACATTCATGTCCATGTAAATAAATCCTTAAAATCATTTTGAAAACATGAACATTAATTAAAAATATTTAGAAAGATAAATCATTAAAACATTTAAAATTATGATCTTGATAAAGATTACCCTTCACAAATTCTTAAAATATTCATTTTGAAATCATTTAAAAGTCACATAATTATAAAATAATATATTTACTTTGAAAATATTCTTATAATCTTGTAAGGGAAGCTTTGAAGATTTTATAACGGCGGTAACTAGCCGCACCCGCCGTATAAGTTAAAAAAACATTCTTACCTTAAATTTGTCAAAAAGGATAAAAGTGCCTTGTTTGGAAAACGACGGAAAGATTCCTTTCAAAACACATAAGGGTATAAATGACTTTAACCCATTTTCTAGTAAATAGTTAAAATGTTTTTAAATATATTTTTAAGTAGCATGGATGTGGATGATAAAGAGATCCCAGTAGATAATTACGTATAAACAACCTCAGATAATGAAGATATTGTGAAATAAACCCTTACCTTGTACTTTTCATTGGTTGGGGTAAGTTAACCTCCTGTATAATGGTGAAATAATTGTTATTAAATTATAAAAGAATCTTATACATTAATATAATATCATATATGATCTTTTAACATTGCTTTGTTAATAATATCTTAGTATTATCGTAATTTCAGGTGTTAACATACTCTTTTTCTTTTATATGTTTTTTTATGTAAGCCATGTTTGTAATGGATAGGTTGTATATTATTCATTTACAGAATGATATCAAGTCCATAAAAATTATTTTTAAATCATCAAATGATAATTATACTTGAATGGATACGATGGAGAATGAATCTCATCGCGTTCGTGGAGACGGTAGTCCGTACGTACGCACGAGCGACAATATCATTATTTTGATATTAAAATAATATATAAATGGATGGTATATCATATATACAGAATCATTAACATGTTATATTTATTATTTACATGAGTTACACATCATTATTATACAATTCCAAATAATAATATATTTAATAACAATTACACCACGACGTGGAGATGGCAAGCCGTGCGTACGCACGTATGGTGACATGTTATTAAAAGAGTGGATAGAATACTGAATATGGTTTTAACATATTTATAATAACATCACATTATATATAGGATACTGGAGTTATTATTTTATAATGATAATAATAATAAAAGAATAAGTGGAAGAAGAAAGGAACTTCGAAAAGTGTGGTGAAATCATTACCTATTTTTCGGGTTCTTCATTTTGATTTGATCAAAAAGGCTCCTTAGGTTGGATTTATGATCAATATAAAGCCTCTAGGTTGTAGTGAGAGAAGTTGGTAGAGTATTTGGGAAGATTTTGGCGGAACACAAAGGCTTTAAAGGTGTGACGAAATGACAAGGATGAGTGCTTTTTTATAAGAGGGGTGAGGGGCACCTTTGGAAAAGCTAGAAATACTAATTTATAATAAATTCATATTATGTTTCAAATGGCTCCAATGTCGATTATTTAAATGTTACGGTGGTTTTGGGTAGAAAACAACTCAACCAATATAATTTAGACAGGTTTGGGTCATTATATTAAACTTATCTTTAAGTATTAACTCTTAGTTAATTAGTTTCACTTTTACAATGTCTCTTTGTATTTTTATATAATATGGTTAATAAACTTACTATATACATCCAAGATACCCCCAAGTGTTCCATTAATGATACACCTATCATGATATAAGTCTCTTGGCCGAACCTTAGATTTTTAGGAATTTAATAGCAATTAATAATATAATATTTGTTTTAAAAACTCTTTTATGTCAATTTTGACACTATTCAATAGTTGATTTTTGTGAAACACATAACAGAATGATTACTTCGAAAAATGTTAATTAAATAAATCCTAATATGTCATATTAACTTTGAGATTTATTTTAATTAAATAAAAGTCTCAAATTATATTTATTTGGGTATTTGTAATATCATTTATTCTAATTTTTCACTATTATGGTAATTACTGCATCACCATTGTGTCATAAATAAATTAAATTATTTAATGTCTAAAAATTATAAATAAATTATAATTACGTAAGAAATCGTTTTAGCTTTCTAATGAATTTTTATAGTCTAAAATCCAACATATATAACCCTATGTAACAATTGTTTTTCAAAAAGATATATGCTTGTGTCATTTTTGTATTCATTTTAACTTAATTAAAATAAAGTGTCCCTATCACTTAAAAGTGGATCCATGGGGTCCCAAAATCGACCCAAAGATGCCCATGGTCGACCATGTATTAAAAAATAGGGTTAAGACACGTTTTAGGGTAATTTAGTGTTATTATAATATTATTTTTTAACCCTTGTTTACCAGATTTACCCTTTAACCATGGTAAATAAAATATTTACCGAAATAATTATCCAAAATGTCTTAAAATTAAAGTTACATATTTACACAATTTGAACATCCTGATTCCAAATATGGAATACATTTTTTCAAATTCAAAACACAGAAGTGAAAGAAATTAATTTAAAATTAATTCCCGTTGTTAAAACAAAAAGCGTGTTTTTTAAGAGATAATAACTATCAAAAGATTGACACTTGTTTATGTCTCGTTTAAATGTGAAATCATGTTCAATGACCAAAATTGTATTAAATGGTAAAAATATATTCTAAATATACTTTAAAAACACTCAAATTCATAATTTATCACTATTAATTATTTTGATTAAAAAAAATTTTTAATCAAAATTTAGTAATTTTCACTATTCATCAAAATATTAAAGTTATCCAAAAAGTACCAAAATTTTACCTTAGGGTAAATTAGACACTCCGAATCCAAAAATGAAGTCCATTTTGAAATATAAAATATATACAATTTCTAAAAGTAGGTATTACTATTCATAACGGCTAATTTGATCTGTTGTGGTGTGTGTTAATACTCGATGTTGCGTACAACACACGCTACTGTATTATTCAAAGGAAAGCGTACCATGGAAGATTGTGAGGTTTCATTTTAAATTTTTGATGTCCCAATTTAGTCAAAATTTTTAAAATATTTTATTTAAAAAGGGTTCACTATTAAAAGTTGATAAAAGTGCAATACTGAAAATGAATTTGTTCTTGCATTATATCTAAGAAACTCATAATATGGATTCTAAAATTATAAGGATTATATAATGTTTAAAATTTATTTAATACTATTAATAACCTCTTTTGAATAGATTTTTTTTGGTAAGTCATGGTGAGATTGAACTCGGTGTTGCGTGTAGTGAAAGTTATTGAATTATTTTGAAGAAATAACACACTATGAAATCTTGGGGTGTTACAAAACTCCCCCATTCTGCGTAACTGCAGCCCTAAACAAAAGGGAGAATTGGGATTTTCCCTCCCCTACGGCTGAAATCTATCCATATTTAAGATTTATCAGTTCTTCACTTGTATTATATAAGTGAAACTGCATCTACTATTTTGGTTTTATGTTTTCATTTGAGTGATGTGGAGAAGCCGGATTCTATTTACCCTACTGTGGAAATTCTTCTTTCTGATCCATTTTAAAATTTTCATAGTACTACACATCTAATTTTTAAGTGATAAGTTGATTTTAATGTTCTACCTCTACTGTTTTGGGTTTTTTTTATTTGGGTGTGTTTGAATTTTGTTCATTGTTTGATTTGGGTGTGTGTTTCGGGCTTTGACAGTGAATCTAATTTGATTCAAAATGAATTGTGTGTTAATATCATCCATAGAATTTCAATTCTTATAAGGCTTGGTATTTTTGGGAATTTTGTGTTAATATCATCCATATTCCACAAGATTTACATCATGGTAAGAATATGTGATGACGTTGTTAAGATCAGAGAGAAAACTCATACACTCCAAGTTGTTTATAGTGGCATGGTTAGTCATGAGTGATAATTGGATTCCTAAGATGACTATACTAATATATCTTTAGGGTCAATTAAATATGGTTCTCATTGACTGTTGTATATTATGTCTCTTTCTTGGCCAATACTCACTTTTATGATTGTAGGGTGCTTTTCACTAGCCATGCTGGCATCTGTATACATCCATAATAATGTTAGATAAGTCACAATTTTAATTCAGTAATCTTGTTATCATTGACACTCATTATTATTAATCTCAAATTTAAAAATAAATATTTTTGTCAATACATTATTAAATTAATCCTTTGTACAATCCATGAAAAACATATTAGTGTAGAAGCCTATACTTTATCCACCCATGGGGTGCAATTGACTTGAGGAAGTAATTTGGTAATGAAAGGTAAGACCATAGAGTTGATAAGAATGATTTATTGAACATGAGTGAATGATTTGGGATGCCTGTAACACATAATGGGGCCTGAGTCATGTGCCTCTATTTGGGATTCCTATAAAGTGGCCTTGAAGTCCTCTCTTACCAACGGTTGTGTGCAACCATTGGTAAAACTCTTCCCTTTACAAATGGTTTGATTCAATGATGAGGCAATTCACCTTTATTGATGACTGTGGATTTCGAGTTATTGACATGACTCACACTCTTTCCACCGATGAACAAGATGATTAGGTTTTAGCTCAAGAATCTAGGTTGAATTTTAGAATTTATTGGCCTCTTGTATAGTACTACTTCCTGAAATTTGTAACTATGTTTTTCTTCTTGATACATGACATACATTACCATCATTCAGTTTATGATTCTTATATTAGTTGGTATTACTGATTTGGTTATTTTCATCCATTTCCAATATTTTCCCATTGTTATATTTCTTCCACTTTTTAACTGATAATATTAAAATTGTGCAACTTAGGTAATGGGGGAATAGTCTCCCCCAGCCATAGAAAAGGCTCTCACTATTAGTCAATAACATTTGGAATTTTGGAATGTGTGCTTGAGGCCATGTGGCCATCTGGGATTGGGTAACTAATGAGTGGAATCCTGGTTTGGGACGTCACAATTCCTGGATATCCTTTTTATAGGTTTTATCTAATCAAATCCATACCTATAATTATTGAAGGCCCCTCTCCAAAATCAATTGGGACATGATTCAATGAATACACCTACATCATTCTGATTGTGTATCCTAGTACTTACCATCAAACCACCATAAATCTTCTATTTCTTTATGTTTTTTTATCGGAATGGATTTTCTATATTATGTTTTTTGGGTTATATATTAGTTATTTTTTCTCATTACTTCCATATGTGTTTTCATTGCAGGAAATGACACCCATTGATGAGATGCGGTGGAAAAAGATGACAGAAAATAATCATCGCATGACACAAATGGGTGTTCCTACAATCATCCAGGTTGTGAGTATTTTATTTCAAATATAAATATTTCAATAACTTATAATATCATGTGTTTAATTTTTTTTAAACATTTTTTCAGGATCGACACCCTAGACAAGAGATATCCGATGAGGAGCCTGCTATTGCTCCCAGTACAGAGGCTGGTGGTAAGGGGGGTGATGTCAGAGTTAGACAATAATCTGGTGATCTAGGTACTGAGGCTGGTGGTACGATGGGGGGGGAGGGGGATTACTCACTTGCGTGGGATGCAGGGGGGGGGGGGGGTACTCGCTTGCGTGTGGTATGGAACCGCCAGACAGAGTTGATGGTTGTATACAATTATGAATGACAAATGATTGATAAATCTGGGCAAGAATGGTCTGGGTTTTTTGGCGACGCTAGCTAAATACTCCGACATCATTCCGGTCATCCCTCTCTCTTGGAGACATCTACCACACGAAGTCAAGGATATTGCATGGGCACAAATATGGGTAAAAAATATATTGTATTTAATGTAGTATTTTTTTATATTTATATGAATAAATCTATTTGGTGTCAGCTTTGGTTTAACTTCCTTGATGGCGAAGGTACATGACCAGCACGTTTAAAGGAGCTAGGAGAGATTTGGAGAGGTTATAAGCATGAGGTGTATGTTGGATGGTGTGATAGAGTGGGAAAAGTGTTGAAGACAGTACCTATCATGGATGACTTCCCGATAGAGCAGGATCACCAAATGATTAACCATTGGGCGACTGCCAAATTTTTTGGTATTAATCCCATTTGAGGTATTTAAATGATAGTTTTCATGTTATTCATTAATATTATCTTATTTATTATTAATAATTATTTAGTAATATTATGAAAAATAAATAATAAACCTTGATTCAAAGTAATACCTCCACACTTTGGGGTGCACTACTATGTCAAATCATGAGAGGTAGCTGGTACGATATAGTTGTTTATACTTATTCATTAGGAAATTCCATTTTTTTATCCTACTTATATTATGTGATTTATTGAATAATAAATATATGATTATACTTTCACTTTATATTTTTTTTCAATTTTACTACTGAAGAAAAAATTGAATAATGAAAGATGTCTACCTTGAGAAAAATTGTTTTGCTCGAGTAGAAGGAAAAAAGATGGAACAGTGTTTAATGAACCGACATAAGAAAAGATTATATGTTTTAATTTTTTTATTTAAAATTTTAATATCTATTCTGAAATTTAATAATCTATTAATATTTTTAACAGGCTGATTTAGAGGCCCTTGATGCCCCAGATCCTGACAATTTATGGCCACACAATCATTTATATCAGGTTTTGGGAGAGGAGAACTCTTGTCAATTATGTTTCCAACCTGGTAAGAATATAGTCCCGACAAGGTATTGGTCCTCTCTAGGTTTCGATTCTAGTACCACCGAGTTGGAACAGGTCAAGGAGCATGCAAGACTGTCTAATAAAAGGGTTATAGAGTTGGAAGTACTAGTTCAAATGAGGGAGAATGAATTTATGAAACTGATCAAAGATTTATCATCATCACATCAACCAGAGGACAGCGTGGATTATATGACATATATTTCACCGATGGGTGCATTTTCCTATGCACCATGTAGCAGTTCTAGTTGAAGTTGAGATGATGATGTTCCTGGTGATGATGAGGATGCGGAAGAGGACGGGGGTGAGGATGAAGATGAGAACGAGGGAGAGGATGGGGCTGATGGCGAGGATGGGGCCGAGGATGAGCATGGGGATGATCACAGGGATGATGAAGAGGACAAAGATGGTGGCGAGGATGAGGATGATGATGACATTAGAGATGGTTATGGTGATCAGGGGCAGATTGACCCATTACTTTTTTGAATTATGTATAAATCTTTATTTTTTAACCTGGTTTTTCACTCTGGTATTGATATTTTTTAATTTAGTATAACTCTTTATTTTTGACCAAATATGGAAGCCTAATGATGTTAGAATGGTTTATGGGGATTCTAGGGCTTTGTTCAGAGCTCGGAATCCCCGTCGGCGTAAGAAAACACTATGCCTCACGGTTAGTAAAAAATTTATGTCCATCCCATAGGGTATCTACCAACCATATAGGGACATATATTAGTAGGAATGTGCATTATTTTCCCTAACCATGCACCAGGGGATGCACATCATGCACAATGACTATAGTTTTAGTATAAGATATTATCACTGTTGTTGCACGATTTGCCTAACTGGCATACAGAAAACCGACCAAACACATTCGGATTGTATTGATATTTTAAGAAAACTATCCATGATTCATATTTGACATGTACGAGTCAAATCCACCTCAATCTGAGGCACGGTGTGGGTGGTATCAGACAAAGTGTCTCTCTTTTTTTTAAATGGACACCATTTTAAGTAAAAACAACAGGCATACAGAAAATTAACCAAACATATTTGGATTGTGTTGATAAATTAGGAAAACGATCCATGGGTCATATGTGATGTGTATGGTTCAATCCCACATCAATCTGAAGCACGGTGTGTCTAGTAATACTCAATGTGTCTCACTTTTATTTGAAATGGACACCATTTTAAGTGAAAACAAAAAATGGCATACAGTAAATGGACCAAACATATTCAAATTCTGTTGATAAATTAGAACAACGATCCATGAGACATTTTTGATGTGTAGGAGTTGAACCTGCATCAATCCGATGCACGGTGTGGCCGGTGCCCCTCAAAGTGTCTCACTTTAAATTGAAAGGGACTAGATTTTAAGTGAAAACAACAACTGACATACAGAAAAATGATCAAACGCATTCAGATTATTTTGATACATTAGGATAGTGATACATTGGTCATTTGTGATGGGTACAAGTCACCTTCGCCTCAACCGGAGGTGTCATGTGACTACAATGGCCAAAAACGCACTCTGCGTGTCATAAATGGCCAGTACATGTGTTTAACGGTCAAATGAATGCCGAAAGACATCAGAATGACTTGAAATCACACGAATACAGCCTAACTATTAATCGTGAGGTGTAAGAGGAGACATAACATCATTCCGATGCGTGGTTTGCGTGGGAAGACTGAATATGTGATTTTTAGGTGTTTGGCGCGCTTGAAAAGCGTGCGTGGGGTGGTTAAAACCGACCGAATGACATCAAAATGCCATGAAACCAAACGAAAAAACGGTTGGTTAAATTTTGGAATGGTCAAAAAAATGGCACATCAATCGGAGGTGTCGTGAGACCGCACTGTCTAATAAACGCACTCTGCATGTCGTAAATGGCCAAAACATGCGTTTAACGATCAAATTCATGCCTAAAGGCATCTAAATGACTTGAAATCACATGAAAAAAAACCTAATTATTATTCATGAGGTGTACGAGGAGACGACACACCATTTGGACGCACAGTTTTCACATCACGACTGAATATGTGTTTTTTAGGTGTTTGACATGCTTGAAAAGCGAGCGTGGGGTAGTCAAAACCAGTCGAACAACCTCGAAATTCCACGAAATCAAACGACAACAAAGGGTGGGTAAATTTTGAAATGGTCGGCTAGACGACACATCAATCAGAGGTGTTGTGTGACCGCAGTGGCCTAAAATGCACCCCCCATGTCGTAAATGGCCAAAACATGTGATTAACATTCAAATGCATGTCTAACGACATCAGAGTGATTTGAAATCCCACTAAAACACCATAATTATTATTTGTGAGGTATATGAGGAGACGACATGTCATTCGTACGTGCGGTTTAAGCGACACGGCTGAATATATGGTTTTTAGGTATTTGGCGCGCTTGAAAAGCATGCATGGGGTCGTTAAAACCAGCCGGAAGACCTCGGAATGCCATGAAATTGGATGACAACAAAGGGTGGGTGAATTTTGAAATGATTGGCCAGAAATCACATCAATTGGAGGTGTCGTGTGACCGCGCTAGCCGAAAATACATGATGCATGTCATAAATGGCCAAAACAAGTGTTTAATGGTCAAATGCATGGCGAATGACATCTGAATGACTTTAAATCACACAAAAAAACCCTAATTATTATTCATGAGGTGTACGGGGAGACAGAAAAACATTTGGACGCACGGTTTCTGTGACACGGCTGAATATTTGTTTTTTAGGTGTTTGGCGCGCTTGAAAAGCGGGCGTGGGGTGGTCAAAATTGGCCGAATGACCACAGAATGCCATAAAATCAGACAATAACAAAGGGTGGGTGAATTTTGAAATGGTCATACAAATGACACATTAATCAGAGGTTTCGTGTGACCATGCTAGCCAAAAACGTACTCCACGTGTCGTAAATGGCCAAAACATGGATTTAACTATCAAATGCATGCTGAATGACATCAGAATGACTTGAAATCATATGGAAACACCCTAATTATTATTCATGAGGTTTATGAGGATACAACACATCATTTAGACATGCGGTTTTCATGGAACAGCTGAATATGTGTTTTTAAGGTGTTTGGCGTGCTTGGAAAGGTTGCGTGGGGTGGTCAAAACCGGCCAAACGACCACAGAATGTCATGAAATTAGATGACAACAAAGGGTGGGTGAATTTTGAAATGTTCAGCCAAATGGAACATCAATGAGAGGTGTCATGTGACCGCGGTGGCTGAAAACGCACTCAACGTGTCGTAAATGGCCAAAACATGCGTTTAACGGTCAAATGCATGACGAATGACATTGAAATGACTTGAAATCACACGAAAACACCCTAATTATTATTCATGGGGTGTATGAGGAGATGAAATGTCATTCGGATGTGCTTTTTGCATGGCACGACTGAATATGTGTTTTTTAGGTGTTTGGCGCGCTTGAAAAACAAGCGTGGGATGGTCAAAATGACAAAATGACCTCAGAATTCCATGAAATCGGATGACAACAAAGGGTGGGTGAATTGTGAAATTGTTGGATAGACTTCACGTCAATCAGAGGTGTCGTGTGACAGCAGTGGCAGAAAATGCACTTTGTGTGTCGTAAATGGAGAAAACATGTGTTTTACAGTCAAACACATCCCAAACGATATCGGAATGAGTTGAAATCACTCAAAAACACCCTAATTATTATTCTTGAGGTGTACTAAACGACAACATGTCATTCTGACCAATGGTTTGCACGGCACGATAGAATATGTGTTTTTTAGGTGTTGGCAAGCTTGAAAAACATGTGTAGAGTTTTCAAAACCTGCCGAACGACCTCAGAATTCCATGAAATCAAATGACAAAAATTTCTAGGTTAATTTTGAACTGGCCGGCTAGACATCACATCAATTGGAGGTGTCGTGTGACCATGGCGGCCAAAAACATACTCTGAAAGTCGTAAATAGCCAAAACATGCGTTTAATGGTCAAATTCATACCGAACGACATCAGAATGACTTGAAATCACATAAAAACACCCTAATTATTATTCTAGGGGTGTATGAGGATACAACACATCATTCAGATGCACATTTTTCATGGCATAATGGAATATGCGTTTTTTAGGTGTTTGGTGCGCTTGAAAAGCATGCGTGGGGTAGTCAAAATATTTGAACGACCTCAGAATTCCATGAAATCGGATGACAACATAGGGTGGGTGAATTTTAAAATGGTTGGATAGACAGAATTCCAATCAGAGGTGTCATGTGTCCACGGTGGCTGAAAATGCATTCTGCGTGTCATAAATGGCCAAAACATGTGTTTTGCAGTCAAATACATACCAAATGACATCAGAATGACTTTAAATCACACGAAAACACACTAATTTTTATTCATGAGGTGTACGGAAAGATGACATGTCATTAAGACGTGCGGTGTTCACGACACTGTAGAATTTGTGTTTTTAAGGTGTTTAGCGTTCTTGAAAAACATGTGTGGGGTGGTCGAAACCGGCCAAACGTCCTAGGAATACCATGAAATCGGATGACAACAAAGAGTGGGTTAATTGTGAAATGGTCAGCTAGACAAAATGTGAATCAGAGGTGTTGTGTGACAGTAGTGGCCGAAAACGCACTCTAGATAGCCCCCCCCCGGATAGCCCCCCACACCCTCAGACAACCCCCCACCCAGGACCGCCCCCCATCCACCGGACATCCCCCCCCCCCCCCCCCCGAGCAGCCCCCCGCCCAACAATCCATGGATCATTTGTGTCAGGTACGGGTCAACCCCACCTCAATTCAAGGCATGGTGTTACTGGCATCACTCAATGTTTGTCACTTTTGTTTGAAATGGACAACATTTTAAGTGAAAACAACAACTAACATTCAAAAAATCATCACAAGGCTACACATATATTCTGGAAATTAAGGGATAAAAAATAAAATATGGTCTATTGGTCATACATTATTAGAAGAAAATATTCACAAGAAATTCATTGAAACACAATGGTTCATAGTATATATGGAAAACCATGAATTATATTAGGAATGAGTCTCGACATCCCATCATGAACATGCACCAACACTCCTTTTCTAAATCTAAATCATGGGTCGTTCATTCTATATAATAACATACAAGAAATAAATATCATATAGTGACTTCATATGAAACCTATGATCACTCAAGCATACCATATATCAAATTGGTCAACTAGGCTACACATAGATTTTTGAAAAATAAGTTTCAAAGTCTTATAAAAATACCCCAATGGTGTGGAATACATATGGTGACACAATAGCCCCTTGGATCACATCAATCCCATCCTCAAACAGTGGGTCCTATGACCAAACCAATGTCCCTTTGGGAACCCAATACCAAATACTTAATTTAATATTCATACCCACTACCCAAGATGGGAATTCATCTCACATCACACCCAGGAGAGAAAATTACAATTAGCCACATACCCCCTTATTCTAATTGAAAAGTCTATGAAAAACATGTAGGCTATTCTGGTAACCCATCTCATATGTCATGATTGGCCAATCTTTCCCACTAACACATCAGGAACCATTTATACATGGATACATAATCATTATAGGAATATAAACATCCCTTGTGATTCCTATAACTAATCCTTGGTCTAAGAACATGACCACTAACATTGACTATCATATGGGTGTCATGATCCTTGCCACTCTACCCATGTTTTTCTATTGGTTTTATGATAATAAATCAAAGACAGGATCTGACCCACATAGGATCGCTGAGCACACAGGATCACTAAGAACTGACCCACATATGATCTGACACACATAGGATCGATAACCCCTGCTGACACACATAGGATCTGACCCACACATGATCGATATGCGCTGACCCACACAGGATCGCTAAGCCCTGATCCACACAAACTTGACCCACATAGGATCAATAGATGCTGACCCACATAGGATCGATGTTCTTTCTTCACGTTGCAGCCTGCCATAGGGTTCCATACACCTGCACTACAACAAAAATGGTCAAGGGAAGCACCACCTTATATCAGCGCTAATAAAAAACCACTGATAAAGAATCTCTCTATCAGTGCTTAATTTTCAGCGCTGATAAAGAATCACTTTTTCAGCGCTAAAATATTTGCGTTGATACAGGGTAACCATTATCAATGCTAAAAAAGCACTGATAAAGAGACCATTTATTAGTGGAAGAAAATCTCTAATAAAGAAACCATGTATAAGCGCTAAAATGTTAGCACTGATACAGGAAGGATTTATCAGCGCTTTTTTAGTATTGATAAAGGTAGTCATTATCAGTGCTTTGTTAGCACTGATAAAACCATAGTCCATTTTTTTATATAGTCAGTCACATTGTGCCCTCGGGTTATTGCGACCTAAAGCTCTCGTGGTACTGGAACCCTGCGACTCCCCTCCGCCGCCCACTAAGTTCACATTGTCGGACTTCCGCCGCCCTTGATCTTATCGTTGCCGAAACTCTGCCACCCTCGAGATTCTCATTGTCGGACCTTCGCTGCCCGCTGAGCTTCACTTTTCCAGACCTTTGCCACCCGCAATTCCCTCGAGCTTCGTGTTTCCGGACCTCCGCCGCCAACTGAGAATCACCTTGTCAGACTTCTTGTTAGGGCATGTTTTCCAAGTCATTTTTTAATATTGTTCTCCTCTCCCATCACACATAACCATATGTTGATTTTCCGGACCTCCCTTTTCATCTTCAAGTTTGTCTCTATGGTAATACCCCTTATAGATGCTCGAGTTTGGTCTAACTTCTTCTAATGGTTCTATAACCATTATTCTATAAATCATATCATTCTATTAAAGAATTGTTAATCGGAGTTTTGGGATGTGAGACTTGTCCATAAATGGTGTTCATGTAGATTTTGTGTTGAATTATTTCATCCCTAGGTTTCATTTCCTCTGGTGGTGATGATTCTTCTTCATTGTAGATTCATGAGTGTTCTTCCTACATATTGTGATGGGGTTCTTGGGGGTAAGCGTCTAATATATTTCTATTACTCCTAAGGTATCACCTTTTTTCTAATGATTACATTGGGTTTTTAGGTGATTTGTTATTTTTTTATTCTAGATCCTAGAAACCATTCAATTTGATGGTGGTATAGCTGGATATGTTATATAAATTCTTCTAACAATCACCTTTATGAGAAGGCGTTGTTTTAATTATACAATATAAATTCTTTAATTTAATTATATTATTAGGTTATGTTGTGTTGGAAATTGGTGATGAGGTTCCTAAGGTAATGAATTCTAGTTTCTTATATTGTTAGTGAAGTTGTTGATGATGATGTTGATCAGGAGAATCACGGTGCAGGTATTAAGGCACAAGTATTATCATGATTTGAGGCATGATAAAATAGCATATTTTTGTTTGAAATTTGAGCTTAGTGCTGTTTTATGTGGTATTTTTTATAATTTTACATATTATTTGAACATATGTGGCTATGAAAATATTTATTTTTTCTTTTTTCATTACTCCATTAATCTAGGATTTTCTATTAGTATAGTTTTTTTAACTCTAAATCAAAATTTGGAATCATTGGGGAATGTTTGACATGGGTTGATTTTATTTAAAAGGGATGGTTTAATCATGTAAAATATCACTATATTCTTTCTAGGTATCATAGATTCCCTTAGATCCAACACCATGTCACCTTAAAGTATGGAATGAGGGATAATATTTTTCTTTAAGGACAACACCGCCCAGTTCTGATGCATTTCTAGGTCATCCAATGCTTGAACCCTATATTCTTCAAGGGGTTCCCCCCTTCATTCCTTCATGCTATCAATGTAACATTGTCTGGCAGTGCACTTGTATGGCATGATGCCCAGACCACCAATCTTTCTAGCCTTGCCACCCCTACCTCCATCTCTGCCCTTCTCCCTCACTGAGGTTACTGACTACTTCTTTGTAGTGTCTAAGACCCTTCCTAGCAGTGTTTGTTCTGTCTCCCTTGGCTATGATCCTGTTTTCTAGCTCCAAATACTTATTGATCCAGAGAGAACTCCCTCACCAGCCCCCAAGTTTCATTACCCATCCTTCCCCTTCCCCTTTGGAGCCTCATATCCCACTCATATGAAGCTTACCAACCTGAAGGGATTATGAACATGTTCAAAATCAAGGGACCTCAATGAGATATCATCCTCCCACTTCAATAAGTGTACTAGCTCTAGACCCAATTCCATATCCCTGTCCAACCCATCATTATTATCTTCATATGTTATTCTCATGGTCTTAGTGCCTATGATAAATTGGACTTCCTCACCATAGAAATCAGAAATCATAATTTCATTGGTGTTGTTTTCAAATAACACAAAAAACCCTATAATAATTATATAATTCTCCTCGAAGATTATGTTGCATGGATTTTCACACTATGACCCCTCCAATAGACAAAAATGGGTATTTTTCCACATTAAATATGTTGTTGAGACTATTCCTGATTGCAATCAATTCATCACTACCAAGGTGTCAAATGGTGACACCTACTTCATTTCCTTTGGGATGGAAATGAAATTAATTTCACCCCCAACAAAGGAAGTCCATCATAGAGTTTGTTCAGTTCATGGCTGGGATGGGCCTCATTGATCTCAGCTTTTCAGGTGATAGTTTCACCTGGTGAAACAAATGTAGGGGCCATCACCACTTTTGGAGTCTGTTGGATAGGTGTCTAGCCAACATTAAATCCACTAACCTATTCTTAAATACCATGTTTTTTCATCTTGCTTGAGGTATTTTGAACCACTCCCCCATCTTGGTTTCCATTTCCTCTTGGCACGATCATCAGGAACGGTTTCACTTCCTCCTGTAGTGGGTTAACATCCTAGGGTACTAGGACATGGTTTGTGAAATATGGAATGAACCCATGTAGGAGTATCGATCCACCTTCAACCTCACTGACTTGACATCGAACCCCGATAGGTGCATGTTTTCCCCTTCCTCCTCAAGAACCTTCACCGCCGAGGACTACTGATGCATATGGGCTCCTTCAGAGTATTTTAATAGATTAAATGATACCTTGGGTTTATTGGATTATTAACACCAGTTTTAGATTTATGTGAGACTATATAATTATTATATTTTCTTATTATTTCTTACACACCACCACTTGAGTCGAGTAACCTGATTGAAATCCATATCGGTACTTTGGATCTAATGTGGATATGGTTCTTTAGGGGTTTGTGACATGTACATGTGTGGATATATGGGTATTTAGGCATGAGGATATTTAATATAGGGCAGAGACCGAGGATTGGTAGATGTACCATTATTGTTTATTCTTGTGTATGGTCTGGGGTGATTTGAGGAAACCATAATGAATCTAATGTAATTATATTTAATAAATATGAATAAATACCAATGGTTACGCTATATTAATATCTATTTTATAAAGAAGTGGTTCTCTTCTACAGTATTTAGAAGTCCTATTTTGTGTACATGATCCATAAATACTAATATTTGAGATTCAAATAGGATGAAGATGAATAGAGATTGGATGGATGCTTATCATTCAACAATAGAGTACGATAACGGAGTGAAAGAGTTCATCAAATATGCAACGGAACATGCAAAGGATCCTTCTAAATTCCTTTTTTTGTGTTTACGTGGTTGTCATTCTAGACTACTTTCTCCAGAGGAGTTGGAAGAACATTTGATATGTCACGGAATAGAAAATAGTTATAAATGTTAAAATAAACACGGTGAAAAAGAGAATGTAGCTACTTTCTTGGATAAAACTGTATGTTATGGATCATCAGATATGAATACAAATATGGATAATGAAGAAGTCCATATGGATGATGTGATTACATATGTGAATGATGATTAATATTGTATCGAGGAAATGACAAAGACAATTGATGATTAACTCTGTGATTGCCCAAAATTATTTGAGAAGTCAAAGAGTTGTGCAAAGACGCCATTGTATGTTGGTTTAACCAAGTATAAAACATTGTCAGGTGTACTGAATTTGTATAAATTTAAAGCGGGAAATAGATAAAGTGATATCTGTTTTATGGAACTACTTTCTCTCTTGAATGACATTCTCCCTGAAGATAATGAGCTCCCAAGATGGAAATATAAAGCTAAACGAATGCTACGCTCGATTGGTATGATTTCTGAAAGAATTCATGCCTGCCCGAAAAACTGTATATTGTTTTGAAAGGAGAAAAAATCACTTAAAGAATGCCCAAAGTGTGGTGCTTCTCTATACAAGAAAGATGAATCCAATCCTATGAATGTTTTATGGTACTTTCCAATCATTCCAAGGGTTAGGTGTCTATAAGGAATTGAAGAAACTGCAAGACAATTGTTATGGCATGTAGATAAAAGAAATAAATATGGGAAATTACATCATCCGACCGAATATCCTCAATGGAAGAAAATCGATCATGAGTATCCTGAATTTGGAAAAGAGCCGAGAAACCTTCTTCTTACGTTATCCACATACGGAGTAAATCCTTTTGGTTTTCCAACCAACACTCATAGTACATGGCCTGTTATGTTGGTAAATTATAATTTTCCACCCTGGTTATGCATAATGTGGGAAGTCATCATGTTATCGATGCATATATCAGGACCAAAACAACAAGGTAACCATATTGATGTTTATTTGGCTCTTTTGATTGAGGATTTTAAGTTATTGTTGGATTTAGGTGTTATGTTGTATGATGCTTATAGAAGCGAATACATCACGTTTAGAGTGATGTTGTATGGGACAAAAAATGAATTCCCTTCTTCTGTAAATTTTTCTGGCTATACCATTAAAGGAACTCAAGGGTGTCGCATGTGCGAAGATGATACATATTCAATTATGTTGAAAGATTCATAGAAATATGTGTTTCTAGGAAATCATAGATTTCTACCTCATTGGCATAAGTATCGATCTTGGAATAAATCATTCAATGGAAGTTCAGAACAACGCGCATCACCATCTCCACATACAGGTGATCAACTATTTGAGAAAGTAATAGATGTGAACACTATTTTTGGAAAGCCATTTTCGAGAAACCTTACGAAAATCAGTTGGAAAAGGGATTTTTTTATTACCAGAGTGGAATTGTTTGTATGTCAAAAATTTTCTTGATGTGATGCATGTGGAAAAAAATGTATGGTACAGTGTTATCGGAACGTTTCTAAATACCGTTAGAAAAAAAAGGATAGAATTAAGGCAAGGTTTGACATGGTTGACATGGAAATACGAGAAGAGTTTGGCTCCCGTGAAAGGTGAAAATCGAATGTTTCTTCCTCTAGCTGCTTATACTCTTTCTATGGACTAGAGATACTAGTTTTGCAACATCTTCAATGATGTAGAGGTTCCAAAGGGGTAATCATAAAATATCAAGAAAATTGTGTCAATGAATGATTTGAAGTTAAAAGGTTTGAAATCACATGACTTCAATGTTTTTATGCAAGATATAATTCCTATAGATTTACATTGCATTTTTTCGAATAATTTTCATCATACATTATGAAAACTTTGTTTCTTTTTCAATGCTATATGTAGAAAAGTTTTAGACCCGGGAAAATTGTCAACTATGGAAAATGAAATTGTCATCATATTATGTGAATTAGAAATGTTCTTCCCATAAACATTCTTTGATATGATGGTTCATTTGATGATAAATTTTGTGAGAGAGATTCGATTTTGTGGTCCTATTCCCTATAGATGGATGTATCCTATTGAACGATATTTGAATATTTTGAAAGGGTATGTCCAAAATCGTAGTCGACCAGAGGGTTGTATAGTGGAGCGATATATTGTTGAGGAAGCCATTGAATTTTGTACTGAATACCTATCTGATGTGGAAAGCATTGGTCTCCTGAAATCTCATCACACTGGACGCATTAAGGGTGATGTAATTTGAGGAAGAGATTTTGTGACAATTAGCATTATAGATCGGGAGCATGCCCACCTTTATGTTTTTCATAACAGTTGGGAGGTTGCTCCATATATTGAAACTCACCAAGAAATTCATAGGTAGTTGAATCCATCAAGGGATATAAAAAGGCTAAAAATACACATAATAATTAGATTATAGGATGGTTTCGGGACCATATTGTTAAACAGTTGGATGAAAATCCGAATTCAATCTCAGAATGACTTTGATGGCTCGCCGCTGGACCAAGTGTGTATGTATTATCTTACAGTGGTTATGTAATTAATGGATATACATTCTATAAAAATGAACATGATGAATATATTACCATGCAAAATAGTGGAATTACAATAGTTGCTGAAGAAATGCATGATTCTGGTTGTAAGGAAAGAAATCCAATTTATGCAAATATGTCATACATTGCCATAATCAAACTAATATGGGAGTTGTGTTATACAACATTTCAATTGCCGATTTTTCAATGCAAATGGGTTGATAATAACAGTGGTGTTAAAATAGATGAATGGGGATTTGTGAAAGTTTATTTTAGTAAAGAAGGGTACAAATATTAACAATTTATAATGGCATCACAAGTGGTACAAGTTTTTTATGTTCCAGATCCCGCAAACCTAAAGTGGTAGATTGTTCTATTAGCGTCCAAAACTACTAAAGGTTTTGATGAAAATTCAGTTGGGGATGATCCTTTCAGTGGTATGTCAAAATCATTTCGTAGCGGTCCCAATGTAGATGATGTTTTGTATGTTAGAGGAGACCACAATGAAAAGATTAGGATAATTGATAGAGGTGTCAAATCCCTTCATCCATTGAAAAAAAGAATGAGAGTTCAATAAAAAGGTTATATTTTGATTGTAATATAGATCATGTAATCTCATGTTATTATATTATCATTACTGAATTTATGTAATCTAAATGAACTATTCAACCACTTTTATAGATAATGAATTCTACACATTATGGTGCTCCTATCCTAGAGGCTGAACAACTCTCTCAAGCTGCTGGTGTGGCTGTTGCAGCGGCTGTTGCTCATGTTGCTGCTCCTACTGCTCCTACTGCTCCGGCTGCTCCTACTGCTCCTACTGCTGCGGCTCCTACGTCTCCTGCTTCTCCTAGTGTTGAGGTCCAAAAACCATCATCACATGCCATTGCTACCATTTCAGATGAACATATAGATGATGTTGATATCGATGAAATGGTCAAGAATGAAGGATCAACATCATTGAAACCACAGGTGTCTCGTAGTTTGACGGTGTTAGCCAAAGTTCTTAAGATGAAAAGAAAAGGCATCGAATTTGACGTTGTATGGAATGAATGAATCCAAAATGTGAATCCAAACAAGTCTATGTTTAGTAGTTACATTGGAGTTTTCACTCGACAACGCATGCCGATTGACATAGATTCATCGCACCATGTTGTGTCTAGGCTAAAAGCTGTGATCTGGGAAGAAATTATGGTAACATAATGAATTTATTTCTTTAATTTACTAGAAAATAAAATAATGAAACAATGTATTACTCTTCTCAATCTCTTTCAGAATACATTTATAGTAGATGACTCACACTATGATTATGTACTAAGGCTTGCAGGAAGGATTCATCAAGGTTTTTGCACTATTTTAACAATATGTCACCTGAAAGATTCCAAAGGTAAAATAAACTCGCACTCACCCATTGTCTACGCTCACCTGATTTTCAAAGAAGTATGGGATGCATTTATTGGCCACCGTGGGGATGAGAAGTTTCAGGTACATTGTGGGTGATAATACATTGTTTGAGGATACATGTATTCATCACTTTGATTATCAATATTTCATTTTTGAAACAGAAACTCTCTAAAGAAAATAAGGAACGTGCATCAAAACCAACATACCACTATCGTAAAGCAAGGATGTGGTATGCTTCACTAGAAAAGAAAATGGTACGTATTTTAAATTTAGAGTAATATTATTATCTTCCAAAAAACAACATCATAATTAAATTTCTATGTTTATATATAGATTGATGAGTCTAAAACCAAATACACTTCCATCCCATGTCATGTGCTTTGGAAGGAGGCACATGTGAATAAGGAAGGGAAGCCAGTAGAAGAGACCACACCAAAAGTGTGGGAAATTTGTGTTAGTATGAAATGACGATAAAAGAGATTTTTTTTAAATTTCTATTAGATAAAAATAATTATTTATTTTCATATATCTGGTAGTCACAGGAATCAGCTACTCCTGTAGTGGATGCAAACCTATTATCGATGGCTTTGAAGAAGCCAAAAAAATATGGTCGTGTTAGGGGTGACACCCCGAGTATTTTTTGAGACGAAAAAAATGGATGATTGATATGAAAAATTGAAACACATGATCAAAATACTAGCAACCCTTTATGAATGATTTCAATGGTAGGTAGAGTTGATAGAAACCATTATGGGTGGGAAGAAAGGAAAAGACACAAATCAAGAACAACCAGTGCATGACGATCCTTCCCTACCCCCCACTTGCTTTGGGGCGAGCCATTCCCCTGAAGAGCTATCTTAGTCGTGGTAATCAATATTCTAATAATTGTTCCCATGAAATGTGAATCAGACAAACACAAATACTTTTCCGGTACTAATCTTCTACAGGGTGATAATGATTGTGATTTATATCTGTCAACACCCACCTATCACCTTATAGAGAGAGATACAGTGTTCAACATCCCAGATGAGATGCTGCATAATAGACAACTTCTGAAAGATCATCTGAAAGTGACGATTACTATAGCTCATGAGCCAAATTCAGAGCTATCTATTCAACTTGATGACGATGATATTCATACGGTCAAAAAGGCTATTTGCAAATTCATTGCATGGCCGTCACAACTTGTAAGAGTATATGTGGCCAAAGATGTATTTATTTCCTTTTTTATCAAGCTAACCCTTTAACAATTAATGAAGAAAGGGTATGAACCAATGAATGATATTATATATGGAGAAATGGAATGGGGTGACAAATGTTGGCTCAAAACAATCAAAAGGATCGACCAACTGATCCCATAGAGCTACTGAAAGCACAATAGCACCACCTGTTCTCTATCCACAATTACTAGCATTGAAGACTCATGTGGACAAGAAGCTAAGAGGTATTAGTAGTCATATTGTGGTATTTGAAGAGAATATATACGGCATGGAATGTCAATATTTCTTTGCGGGTGAAAATATAAATGAGATCCTTGAAAACAGTTGGCTAGGCGTCACAGTTGTAAATGTAAATATGAGGTAGGTTTCCGTGAATTGATTTTCTTAATGCTGATCTAATGTGAAAATTATGACTAAATGCATTTTATATTGTTGAAAGACGTATATATGAAAAAAATTTGAAGTAATTTCACATGAGACAAGATTTTGACCCATTAGTCCTCATACCAAATCATCACATCAGACGAAAATAGAGCCATCAAAAAAATGAAATAGTGAACGGCTTGCTGAAAACATTTGAAAGCAAGATTACAAATGACAGACTCTTATTAATACCAACCATGTAGGGGTAAAACTCTATGGTTAAATCATATTAATTATAATTTGATTCTTTTATTACATATTCCTTTTTGTGTTTTTAGGCAACATTGGATGCTAATTGCGGTGAACTCGGATACTCCAATTATTTATTTTCTAGATTCAAAGCAAGGATATCCATCAAACTGACCACACATGATTGAGTTTGTGAATCCGTAAGACACTAAATCCTATGTTTTAGGTCTAAACATCAAGTAATATAATTTATATTATCTTTTACTGAGGATTCTGTTATGATAGAGAAGTGTATAATGATAATCTAAGAAAAGTTATGAGGACAGGGGCTAAGCATAAGGAGGCGAGCATGTACTATGTCTGGACAAATATCAGGGTATATATAATAAAATTTCACTATACAAACAAATATCAACACAAGTTTCATGACCTTATAATGATCAATTTTTTTCAAGTGCCCAAAACAATCAAACGATAATGATTGTGGTTATTATGTTTGTAAATTTATGAAGTAGAAAGTTTTTCATCAGGAAACCAGTATCCCTAAAGAGATATTACCAAAAAAATTACTAGTTTGTATAATTTATTTATTAACTCTTTATTTTTATATTTTGAAGTAATACTATGAATTTAGAAAAGCCTAACACTCACAAGATGATATAAATATGTTCAGAAATGAGTGGGCCGCATACCTGATGACAGATTTTACACAAATAACATGAAGATCTAACTTGGGGATGTGTACAATTGGCGGTAATTTTTGAGAGGGGTTTAGGGGAAAAAAGATGACACATTGTTGTATGTAAATGTTTGTTGGAATGTTTTAATTTATATTAAATAAAAAATCCTATCTCTAATGAGTCAATTTCCCATTTTAATAGATGATATACACCAACAACATGAAAGAATGATGAACCACTCAAAGGGCCTTTCTTTTATTTAAAATGGACAGATTTTTTAGTGAAAACAACAAATGACCTAAATAAATCCAAACAAATGCATCGGGATTGTATTGATCCTTTAATATAATGATCCATTGGTGCATTGGGGATGTGCATGAGTCATCCCCACCTCAATCCGAGGCACGATGTGGCTGGTACCACTCAAAGGGTCTCTCTTCTATTTAAATTGGACCGATTTTTAAGTGAAAACAATAACTAACCTATGGAAATCTGAAAAACACATTAGTATAGTGTTGATCCATTAAGAGAACCATCCACTGGTGTGTTGGGGATGTGCATGAGTCTTCCCTACCTCACTCAGAGGCACGGTGTGGCCAGTACCACTCAAAGGATATCACTTTTGTTTAAAATGGCCATATTTTTAAGTGAAAACAAAAACTGACCTACAGAAATTAGAACAAATAGATTCATATTGTCTTGATCCCTTAGGAGAAAAATATATGAGTCCTATGTGATGTACATGAGTCATCGCTACCTCAATCTGAGTCACGGTTTGGTCGATACCACTCAAAGTGTCTCTTTTTTGGTAGAAATGGACACAATTTTAAGTGAAAACAACAACTAGCCTATGGAAATTTGACCAAATGCATTCGGATCGTCTTGATCCATTAATAGAACAATCCACGAGTGAATTGGGGACATGCATGAGTCATCCCGCCTCAATCTAAGTCACAATGTGGCCATCACCACTCATAGGGTCTCTCTTCGGTTTAAAATGGACATATTTTTAAGTGAAAACAATAACTGACCTACAAAAAATCCAACCAAACGCATTCGTATTTTCTTGATCCTTTATGAGAACGATCCAAGGTTCCTTTGTGACGTGCATGAGTCATCCCCGCCTCATTATAAGTCACGGTGTGGCTGGTACCACTCAAAGGGTCTCTTTTTTGTTTGAAATGGACACAATTTTAAGTGAAAACAACAACTGACCTATATAAATTCTACCAAATGCATTCTAATTGTCTTAATCCTTTTATATAAAGATCCATGAGTGAATTGGGGACATTCACGAGTCATCCTCGCCTCAATCTGAGTCATGGTATGGCCGGCACCACTCCATGGGTCTGTCTTCTGTTTAAATTGGACTAATTTTTAAGTGAAAACAACAACTGACCTACGGAAAACTGACCAAACACATTCAGATTGTGTTTATACATTAATAGAATAATCCATGGGTTTGTTGGGGATTTTAATGATTCATCCCCGCCTCAATCCAAGGCACGGTGTGGTCGGTACCACTCAAAGGATCTCACTTGTGTTTAAATTGGACATATTTTTAAGTGAAAACAACAACTTAGCTACAGGAATCTGACCAAACTCATTCGTATTGTGTTGATTCAATAATATAACAATCCACAGGTTCTTTGGGAATTTTCACGAGTCATTCCCACCTCAATATGAGGAACAGTGTGGCCGGTACCACTCAAAGGGTTTCACTTTTGTTTGAAATGGACAAATTTTTAAGTGAAAACAACAACTGACCTTCAGAAATTCTACCAAATGAATTTGGATTGTCTTGATATTTTAGTAGAATTATTAAACGGTCATTTAAGACGTGTAGGAGTCATCCCCGCCTCAAAAAAAGGCACGTAGTGGCTGGTACCACTCAAAGGGTCTCTCTTCTATTTAAATTAGACACAAATTTAAGTAAAAACAACAACTGACCTACAGAAAGTCGACCAAATGAATTTAGATTGTCTTGAAATTTTAGGAGTATGATCCAAGGTTCCTTTTTGACATGTGAGATTCATCCCCATTTCAATCCAAGGCACAGTGTGGCCGGTACCACTCAAAGGGTCTCTCTTCTGTTTAAATTGGACACAATTTTAAGTGAAAACAAAAACCGACCTACAAAAATCTGACCAAACACATTCGAATTGTCCTGATCCATTTTTAGAATGATCCAAGCATCCTTTTTGATGTTTAATAGTAAATCCCGCCTCAATCCGAGGAACTGTGTGGCCAGCACCACTCAATGGGTCTCTCTTCTGTTTAAAATGGATAGATTTTTAAGTGAAAACAACAAATGACCTACATACATCTAACGAAACACCTTAGGATTGTCTTGATCTTTTGTGATAATGATATACAGGTCCGTAGTGATGTGCATGAGTCATCTCCACCTGAATCTGAGGCACAGTGTGACCGGTCCCACTGAAATGGCCTTTCTTTTGTTTAATATGGACACAATTTTAAGTGAAAACAACAACTGACCTACTGAACTCCAACCAAGAACATTTGGATTGTTTTGATAATTTATGAGAACGATCCATGGGTCCTTTTTGTTGTGAATGAGTAATCCCCATCTCAATATGGGGCATGGTGTGGCCAGTACAACTCAAAGGGTCTATCTTTTCATTAAAATGGACACAATTTTTAGTGAAAACAAAAACCGACCAATGGAAATCTGACCAAATACATTCGGATTGTCTTGGTCATTTAATAGAATGATCCAAGGTTTCATTGGGGACATAAATGAGTCATAACTACCTCAATCTGATGCGCGGTGTGGCCGGTACCACTCAAAGGGTATCTCTTCGGTTGAAATTGGATCAATTTTTAAGTGAAAACAACAAGTAACCTACGAAAATATGACCAAACACATTATAATTGTGTTGATCCTTAAAGAGAACGATCCATGAGTGAATTGGAGACGTGAATGATTTATCCCCTCTTCAATCCTAGGCATGGTGTGGCCGACAACACTCAGAGGATCTAACTTTTATTTAAAATGGATATATTTTTAAGTGAAAACAAAAACTGACATACGGAAATTCGACCAAACACATTCAAATTTTTATGATCCTTTATTAGAATGATCCAAGGGTCCTTTTTGATGTGCATGAGTCATCCCCGCCAAAATTCGAGGCACGGTGTGTCTAGTACCATTCAAAGTGTCTCACTTTTGTTAGAAATTGACAAATTTTTAAGTGAAAACAACAACTGACCTATGGATATTCAACCAAACGAATTCGGATTGTCTTTATCCTTTAGGATAATAATCCACATGTGTGTTGGGGAAGTGCATGGGTCATCGTTGCCTCAATATGAGGCACGGTGTGGCCGGTACCACTCAAAGGGTCTCACTTTTGTTTGAAATAGACAAATTTTTAAATGAAAACCACAACTGACCTACGTGAATTCAACCAAATGCATTAGTATTGTCTTTATATTATAGGATAATGATCCATTGGTCCTTTTTGACATGTATGGGTCATCCCTGCCTCAATACGAGGCACGGTGTGGCCGGTACCACTCAAAGGGTCTCTCTTCTGTTTAAATTGGACACAATTTTAAGTTAAAACAACAATTGTCCAACGAAAATCTGACCAAATGCATTCATATTTTCTTTATCATTTATGAGAATAATCCATGGGAACTTTCTGATTTTTAAGAGTCAACCATGCCTCAAAATAAGGCACGGTGTGGCTGGTACCCCTCAAAGGGTCTCTCTTTTGTTTAAAATGTACAGTTTTTTAAGTGAAAACAAAAACTGACCAACAGAAATATGACAAAACGCATTCGGATTTTCATGATCCTTTATGAGAATGATCCATGGGTCTTTTTTGATGTGAAATATTCATCCCTGCCTCAATCCGAGGCACGGTGTGGCCGGTACCACTCAAAGGGTCTCTCTTTTGTTTGAAATGGACCAATTTTTAAGTGAAAACAAAAACTGACCTATAGAAATCTGACCATATTATTTTAGATTGTCATGATCCATTAATGGAATGTTCTACAAGTTCATTGGGGATGTTCACGTGTCATACCCGCATCAATACGAGGCACGGTATGGCCGGTACCACTCAAAGGGTCTGTCTTCTGTTTAAATTGGACCGATTTTTAAGTGGAAACAACAACTAACCTACATAAATCAGACCAAAAACATTCAAATTGTGTTGATCCTTTAAGATAATGATCCACAGGTGCATTGGAGGTGTGAACGAGTCATCCATGCCTCAATATGAGGCACGGTGTGGCCGGTACCCCTCAAAAGATCTCAGTTTTATTAAATGGACATATTTTAAATTGAAAACAACAACTGACCTAAAAAATTCGACCAAACACAATAGGATTGTCTTGATCCTTTAAGAGAATGATCCATGAGTCATTTTGGATTTTCACGATACATCCTCGCCTCAATCCGAGGAATGGTGTGGCTTGTACCACTCAAAGGGTCTCACTTTTGTTTGAAATGAACAAATTTTTAAGTGTAAACAACAACTAACATACAGAAATTCAACCAAATGCATTAGGATTGTCTTGATCTTTTTGTAGAATGATACATTGGTCCTTTGTGACCTGCACGAGTCATACCCACCTCAATCTAATGCACGGTGTGGCCGATACCACTCAAAGGGTCTCTCTTCTGTTTAAATTGGACACAATTTTAAGTGAAAACAACAACTGACCTACGAAAATCTGACCAAACACATTTAGATTGTCTTGATCCTTTATGAGTACAATCCATGGGTCCATTTTGAAGTGTAAGAGTCAACCCCACCTACTCCTTGGACTTCCCCACCCCCCTGGACACCAACCCACCCCCTGGACAACCCCCACCCCTCTGGACACCCCCACCCCTAGAAAGCCCCCTCAACCCCTGGAAATCCCCCTCAACCCCCTAGAAACCCCACCCTCCCTGGACTCGCCCTTGGACAGCACCCCCCCCCCCTCAGACACCCCCACCCCCTGGACAACCAACACCCCCTGGATGACACCCCAACCCTCGTTGACACCACCTTACCACCTACATACCCCCAACACCCCTGGACACCCCCCACACATGGAAGGCAATCCCCACCCTCCCAGACACCATCCCACCCCCCTTGGACAGCCCCACTAACCCCCGGGACCCCCCCCCCCCCACCCTCAAACATCCCCCACACCATTGAAATCTCCTCCAACACCCTGGACACCAGCCCACCCCCATGGACACCCCCCCCATGGACAACCCTACCAACACCCTGGACTACCCCCACCCCCTGGACACCCCCTGGAAACCCCAATCCCCCCAGACTCCCCCATCCCACCCTCCTGGACACCACCCCACTCCCCATAGACAGCCAAACCAACCCCCGAGACCCCCCCCCCACACCCCGAACACCCCACCCACCTCCAAGAAAGCACCCCTGACACCCTAGACAGCAGCCCACCCCCCTGGACAGCCCCCCCCCCCTCAGCTGGACACCCCCACCCCCTGGCCCGACTCGCTCATGGCTGGGTCGGGGTGGGATCATCCCGATGGGCCAGGGTGGACTCGGCATGATGGGACGATGTTTGGTCTAACCCACAAGGGGGCGGCCATGCCAGAACAGGGTGGCCCATAAGGGGGCGACCCGCAAAGGGGCAGCCCGACCCACATGGGGCAGTGACCCATTCTAGGGAGGAAGCCCGCTTCGAGGGCGGCGGCCCGGCCTGAGGGCAGTGGCCTGGTGTGAGGGTGTCGGCCCGCTCTGAGGGTGGGGGCCCGGTGCTAGGGCAGGGTCCCAGTGTGAGGTTGGTGTCCCAGTCCGAGGGAGGCAGTTCGGCCTGAGGGCGGCAACCCAACTCGGGGGCGGTGGCCCGGTCCGAGCTCGGTGGCCCGGTTTGAGGGCGGTGCCCTAAATCGAGGGTGGAATCCTACTCTGATGGTTGTGTCCTAGTTCAGTCAGATGCGGGAGGGAGGGGAGGGGGGTGTGACCCCCCGGTCACCCGGATTCCCGAAAAGCCCAGAGGTCGTTCGGTTGGTGAGGCGGCAATGCTGTGTGGGCGACGCGGAACACTCTGGAGGTGGGTTCGGCCTCTGCCACAACATTCATTCATCAGCGGCGCATCGGTCTCGTAGCCCTCCATCCCTTGGTCGGATGTCGTGCCAGCTACCTCCTCCTTTTTCCACGGCTGACGAGCCGTGACCCTCCCCTTGCGGCGTGCATTTATGTGTTCACTGTCTTCTAAGGTGGTGCAAGGAAAGAAATATAGTGGAGGGTTCGGGCCAGGTTTGTTAGGCCTGCACCCTCTGCGTTAGCTCACAATATGAAGGATATTAAGGGGGATCAATAAATAGTTGTATTGAACACAAGATTTACCCCACATGATTACCCGAAATAACCTCCCGCAAAGACGGATGAATCGAGGGTCAACCCATTAGTCGGTTGACCCGTGTTCTTCGTATAATTTCATTAATGTGGAATAGGGACAAAACACGCACAAAAAAAAATAATCGTATACCAAGAAGAGAAATCTGTTGACGATGGTTGACGGAACCTCCTTTATCGTTGTCCTCGGTTCGTGACTCGTTGGCACTCATCACCGCTTGTTGGAACCAGTCTCGTCCTCCTGGTGTTTAGAGTTGCGTTACTTTTCCAGAACATCGTCGTTTTGTGAAGTCGTGCCAACAACCCTCCCCAAGCTCCATATAAATAGGAGAAGAGGAGTGTATAACGCTTGGTGAATTAATGAGGATTATTTAATTAATGAACCTACTGAATTTCCAAAGATGTGGTTACAAGAAAATAAGGGTTAAGAAATTTGTTTTCTTGACACATCGTCGGTCCCACCAGCATCGTTCATTCATTGGAGGAAAGAAGGAAAATAAAATAACAAAAAAATTTATTTTATTAATATTTCAAAATTCCACAAAAATAACTTTTTCACTAGACCTACATTGGTCGAAGTTATACCTCTCTTAAGAGTACCCCAACGCTACAGGTTCAATGATGCCCTCAGATTTTTATGCCGAACAACAGTTCAAAAGTTAGAAAATGCCACTCACGCGTTTACTGAATGTACCCAAAAAATGTTTCGAAAATTATTAACAGTCACCCTCAACCCGCCCCAGTTGAGATTAGGATATTCCTAATTGAAACACTCCCCAACGAATCCAATGGTACACTCAGATTTCCAATCCGAGTTAGTATTTAAAAGTTATAGATTTTACAATAAAATAATTGTCACTTAATTATTTTATTTATGTCCAAAAACTAACTTTCACTAGTGGCCCGCGCTGGCCAAAGTTAGTATCTACCTAAAGAGAGAATACCCTCATGATCTCAGTGGTGGTATCAGTTTTTTAATCCAAGTTACCGTTCGGGAGTTAAAATAATTTGAAAAATAATATAATTTTATTTAATTATTTTATTTACGGTTATTCCATTTTCAGGTTTTCTCAGAGGAGGCCTGCACCGACTAAACATAAGCTGTTCCTAGGGTAAACCTACCATTCTAATCACAACAATGCCCTCAGATTTATAATTTGAGTAATTGTTTAAGAATTATTCCACTTTTTCAGGAAAACTGCTTACATGAGATAATTAAAGCATAACAAAACTTTGACGGATCATTTTTGGCACCTTGGACCTCAGAATTGTGCGTCGTTAGATTTTTCGGTCTCGAAATAATTTCGTCAAATTTAAAAAAAAAATATATGGAATTTCTAATACATTACAATAGTTGTCCTATTAACTACCTTAACAAAAGAATTGAGGAAGTCATGGTATCAAAAGCTTGGTCTTATGTTCGAATGAAGCTTGAATATTCTTACTGCACATAAGTTTCGTCCTAGATTACAAAGGTATCCTTTCCATTTTAGGAGCATTATGATTTTTGAAACCAAAATTGGTTGAATTTTGTGACGTCGGCAATAAGGAGCATGGATATCTTAGATTTTATCCATTACAATATTTGGAAAGAACTGTTTATATCCCAAGGAAGAGAAAGGTGCTTTGTATAATCCATTGATGAGTATTCCATGAGATTATAGGTGTACCCAATCAAGATGAAATCATGTGTTTTTAAAGTCCTCAAAACATTCAATGCATGGATGAAGATGGAATATTGAAAGAAGATCATGTTTTTTAGGATTGATAGTGGTGGAAAATATTCAATTGAGGATTTTGATACTTTTTTTCAATGAGAAGGCATCAAGAGACAATTCATGGTTTCGTACACTCCTCAACAAAATGCAGCGGCAAAGTGGGTGAACATAAACTTTTTGGATAGAACAAGGGAGATATTGAAGACTATAGGAATTTTCAAGAATTTATGGGATAAACTAATGAAGAGAACATGTTATGTGATCAATCGATTTACTTTTATGATGATTTATATGAAAACACTAATGAATATGTGGACTGTTAAACCTACTGAATATGCTTGGTTACATACTTATGGGGGTCATGTATCTGTATTGTTTAATGATTAGGAAATATTGAAGTTGGATTTGAGATCCAATGAGTGTATATTCCTAGGATATGTTTATGGTGTGAAGGGGTATTGTATGTGGGACCCCACTACCCATAGAGTTATCATCAGCATATATGTTTTATTTCTAGAAGATAAGGTGAATGTGGTGATTAATGGGGACTTTAAAAAAGAGAATTAATATAATATAATAGATGGGGTGGAGGAAGAATCCATATAAGAACCAATTTCCTTTGAAGATCATGATGATCAAGTTATGATCGAGTTTGGACTATGACAGTCAACTCAAGATAAAAGAGAACCAATATGGCACATAGAATTTATCACTGATAGAAATATTGTGTACTACTTATTGATGGAGGATGGTAATCCCTATTATTTTTTTGGAGGTGATGTGGAGTTCAAAAATACCCACGTGGATAGAAGCAATTCAGGAGAAACTTGATGCCCATCACAAGAACAAGACTTGAGATATTGATCCATTACCTCATGGATGGAAGACTATCATTAAAAATAGGTTCTTTAAGACCTATTGGGATGAAAAGGAATAATTGAAAAGATATCATGCAAGATTGGTGGTCAGAGGATATGCATAGAGAGTGGTTTTTGATTTCATGGAATTATTTTCTCCCACTGTTAGAATAACAACTGTTCTGATAGTTATGGGGATGTCTGCAATATATAGAAAACTCTATAGTATCTATATGTGAAGATAAATTCTCTACATGGTGATCTTGATAAATAAATATATATTCCCTAATTGGAATGTTTTTCAAAATAATGAAATGTGAACTTGGATTTTAGGTTGAGAAAAACTTTTTATGGTATTAAGAAGGAACCAAGGTGTTGGTACAAGTGATTTTTTTCCTATATCATGAGTATTGGACACAAAATACTTCATTCAGATACTTGTGCATATTTCATGGGTTCAGATGGAAATGATTTTATCATTCATCTATTGTATGTGGATGACATGTTCATAGTTTTCATGGGAGTATGATATGAAGTAATTAGGACCAAAAAATAATATCTTGGGATACAGATTTAATGAGATAGAAATAAGGGTACGATTTAGCCATCAGAAAATAATTTCTTGAGGAATATCTTGAAATAATTCCACATGCAACATTATAAACCTATATTTACCCCACTTACTATTAATTTTATCATATCCACTCTGATAAATCCAAACAGTGGTAACAGTGAAGTATAGAGGATAGAGATGTCTCAGTTACCTTGTGCAGCAGCAGTGGGTAGTATGATATTGTCTATGGTTTATATGAGACAAGAAATTGCACATGTAGTGGGAGAATCTAGTTGGTTTGTGGAGACTTAAATACGGGAGCATTTGAACATATTAAAGAAGACCCATAGATACATCAAGGAGATCTCATATGTTGTATTATGTTATTAAGGATCAAATTTTACTATTAGAGCCTACGTAGATTCAGATTTTGTAGGTGTTTATGACCAATGAAAATACACATTGGGTTATGTGTTTAATTTTATAGGATGAGTTGTGAGCTGGAATTCAAAGTTGTAGTCTGTTATATATTTATCCATGACTAAGGTATAGTACATGAAAACTACATTGGCTTGCAAAAAAGTGATTTAGCTGTGAAGGTTTCCAGAGGATCCCAAACAACGACAGAAGTATATACAATTGTTTTGTGACAATTATAGCACCTTGAAAATTAAAAGGAATATATCTTTTCATTCTAAGATAAAGCACATTATGGTACAATATCACTTAGTTCCAGATGTGGTGGTGGAAGGAAGAGTGGATATGTAGAAAATTTATATTGAAGAAAATTAAGTTATTTTTATGATGAAGTTTATTAACTTTGTTAAGATAATATAGTAAAAATCCTCAATCGTAATAATATATATAAGAGAAACATTGTTGGAAGATAGAAATGATTTGTGGAAATATTATTGGTTCCCAATCATATATCCAAGTGTGATATATATTGGAATTTTTTTTCTCACAAACAGTTTCACCCCCTTGATTTTTCAAAGGGGGGTAGTGTGGATGGTGGAATGGGTGGTAAAACTAGCACATGGAGTTAAATAGATGAGGAAGATCAATTAAGGGGCTTGCCTATAAAAGGCACATCACTTTAACGGTTTTAGTATCATCACCTCACGTATTGAGCTTCCTATTTCAACATTTTGAGTGTTGTATTTTGTGAGGTGAATTATACATTACTCAAGAGAGTTAATTACATGGATATTTTCCATATAATAGAAAAAGAGTGTGTTTAACCTCTGTTACCATAGTGATATCATTCTATTTTCTATGGTTTTTTACCCCTCTTTTTTTGTGGGGTTTTCTATGTAAAATCTATTGTTCATTTTTTATTCATTTTTACTTTACTTTTATCTCACAATTATCACATCATGAAAGGGAAAATAATATTTGATCCCCATATCAGCCTTACTAAATATTTTTTATAAGATTATATAAAAAAATTGTGGGTTGTGCTATGAGGTAGCCCACTTTCAATAGAGTAATTGAGTTGTTTGGGTATAATTTTGAATCTAAAAATTATAGAACAAAAAATTTAACATGTTTATAATTATATAAATAGGGGGTAGAATCAAGAAAACATGAATAATACAAATCTTGTAATGATTTCTCATAATCGATAGTGTAACATGCTGATTATAAAAAACCATAAACAAAGAATGAGAGAATAAAAAGTACCAATTCATGTAAACATTTACCATAGATAACATTCTAATGAGAATATATATAACCAGTTTGATATTAATACTAATAAGTACCAACAACTATTAGAGATAACAGACTCAAACATAAGTGAGATGATCAATAGATATTATTGACATAATGTAGTAATCAAATCATAAAGAGGACCATAGGTTTTTGGCATTATTTATCTATTTGGCATATATGAATGTTGGATGGGTACTATGATTCCACTATAAAAAAATGGGATTATAAAATATATGTGATAAATTTTAGAACATAACCATATAAGAAAAAGGCACATGAGGAAAATATCCAATGTTCTGGTTCTTGAAATTCTAGGACTCACAGTAGAACCATGTTGGGGATTCATCATATACTGTGCAACTTGGAAAAACTGAAACAACACATGCCACATAGAACTAAGGAATAATCAAATACAAGTCATAAATAACTGATAGAAAAGAAGAAGAATACCATACTAAGGCCCCTTAATAGGGATAAATCTCTCCTATATGTTTTCATAGAGCCTCTATGTAATTAGGTCTTGTTGTTAGGTCTTCAAGATTGTACTCCTATATAATCGTCATTTCCATCTAGGTAAAAGGAACACCAAGGAACACTAGGACCTCATCCGAGCTCCTTACCAAGCCTAGATGAAGATGATCAAAACTTATATAGATCACTATCTCTTCTTTGGTATTTCAAGGAATCCCACATGTGCTCCTTCATCTACTCTTCTCCCTCTAAGAAAACAAGATCTCCCAAAACCATGGAGATTTTTCACCCAACTAAATCTCCCACAAGTGTAGAGGTAGATTCCAAATAGAGGAGTCATTCTAGTAGGCTTAGAAAAATACTAGAGAATATAACCCAAGATATGTAAAATCTAGATAAGTGTCCCAAAATAACCACTTAAACAAAAAAATAAGCACATATGACATCAGAGGATAAGCTATCAAGGGTCACCCATAGATCAAGCCAATCCATTTCAAGATGAATGAATAAAGGATGGAATAGAAAACCATATGATCATAAGGATCAATGGATCAACATCATGTATGAGGATGACATAGATCAAAAGGGAAATTGTACCAAGGCTAATGGAACATGCATAATGTATAAACGGAACAAAAGGCCCACATGAACTAATAAAAGAAGATAAAGCTCAATAATACATAAATCCAACATATAAAAATACCAAAAATTAAATGAAAATGAATATTATGAAAGGTAAAAAATACAATGTGTAACACCCCAAATTTTGGGTATCATATAATGATGATATTATGCATTCACTTTTGTTAAATCCCTTTTAACCAAATAAAAATTTAAAGGATAAAAAAAGGCTCTTTATTAAAATAAGAACATCGTAGTGTCTATAATACACCGAGATCAAAAGAGTAATCATGCAAACCAAAAATACCTATTAAAAACCCTATCAGAACTATTGGATGACCCACAATCACCACAATGAGGCCTAGTAAGTAAAGGAGATCTTTCGAGGCAACTAAATCAAAAAACATCACCACTACAATCATAAAGACCATACTGAGAATTAGCACAAAGGGAATCACCATCTTCTTCCTTTTTAGTTTTAGGGAACCGTTAGGTTTGGTTTTATAGGGAACTTTTTCGACCATTTCTCTAGGGACCATTGGAAGATAATAGTTATAAGAAATAGTTGTTGGACCGTGTTAGAATAAGATAACTTATTTAAATATTAATTAGTTTGCAAATAATTGAGTTACGATTAAGGATATAATTAAATCATCATTTATGAACTCTAAAAGGATTTGGTGTAAAACATCATTTCAACCTTAAGGGATTTTGAAAAGAATTAATGAATTCAAAACACATTGCGAATTTTTCAAATACAATGTAATGATTTTCATTTCTTAAATAATGTTATAAACTATTTTTATGTTTTCCAAATTAAATTATGTTTTTATTGAACTATGTTTTTGAGGATAATAGTATATAAATTATAATGTAGGTTTATTAAAATTTCCATTTTCGTAACTTTTTGATTTAAAAAAGGGGTTTAGTATTTGTAATTATTGAAATACAGCTAACTAAAACAAGTTTAATTTGTCTTCATTAATTTTTATCAACATAAAATTATATACAGTATTAATAAATGGATTGTTTCCTCCTCCTAAAATGTTTTTAGTGTACCTTTTTTAAAAAACATTTGCCCACTAGGGCCAGCCCTTTTGGATAGGGCCAACGGAGGCAGCTCACACGAAGTGGCTGAGCATGACCCTCAACCCCAACCCAAGGACTGCCCGAGCTCGAGCAGTGGTTCCCCGAAGGGCGCTCGAGAGCGAGCAGGAGCGCATCGGCGCTCTAGTGTGGGCGTGAGGCCGCGGTGGGGTCTGGGTAGGCCAAGTCCATCGGGCGGGAGACCATTTATAGTTCACCCTTCGTGGGTGCTGTGTGATTTCTGAGCACCCATTGTGAGGCCTGGGGTTATAAGAGAGGCGAAAACCACTCTCTCTTTCAATATAGGAAGAATTTTTTGGGATAATCACAATCTGGACCGTTGGATCGCGCCGCGCGTGATCTGGGCTATTGTTTTCGATCACACGCTCGACCCTCAACGACCGCGTCTCTCTCCGCAGTTTTTGTCAACTTTTTGATCTGACATGATCTAATCCTGGTCATTCGAGGTTTTTAAATTTCCACATTGAACATTGAATATCTGATGAATCATAGATCTAATCTAAGCTACTCAATTATTTTAAAACAACAGACACATCTCATCCCTTGGATCGATGTTGGGATCGATCTAGACAGTCCGTTTTTTCTCGGCATTTCCCCTAGCCATGCCTTCTTTTTTCCTTTGTGCATGGGTTACACCAGTAATCCTACCCTATGGAACACCCCTCATTTTCTTCACATCTGACCACTGTGGACCACCATGTCTCCTCGTTTTCTTCATACACGACACCACCCATTGAATGCAATTCAAGTGGGTACGTTTTTGCATGGTAGGAGGTGTGTGAGATTTTGTATATAAATAACCGAGACCTCTCGGTTCTTCTCTCCCGTTCAAGTCTCCAGTGAGCCTGAACAACCCTCTCTAAAGTCCTCAATTCACTAGTTTTTAATGTAAGGGTTTTTATTTTTTCCTAGTTTTGCTTATTTCAGAATATATAGACATATATATTCGAATATATATATATATATATATATATATATATATATATTAACCCTACAGTTCAGTCCAAATGTTCTTAAATGTTGAATCTAGGCCTTTAGGTTCTCTTGCATTCAAATAGATTAAAGAATGTAAGGATTATACCTAGCCTCGTTTTGTTGTTTTGAAACTACATATGTACTTTTGGTTATAAGTATATATGTCTGTTATATGTAGGAATGGGCATGACCTTTCTACTTTGATTATATGTACAAAGTTTGTGTATAATTGTTCATGCACTGTACATATTCACATACACATAATTTCATATATAAATAACAAAAATATTTTGAAAATGTTATATATATGATCGGGTATTTATAAATTTTTTTTTTCATGTTTCCATAAAAAAAATTATGACTAAGGGAATGACCTTCCATATTCAAAACGTTTTTGAACTAATATTCAGATGGGATTAACACAAATGGATGTTTCAATCTTTCAGTTTGAGTTTGGGTACATATATATATTTTATATGTTTCATGAACCTTGAATTCAGTTGTTAATGTCCTTACACATTAAGAATTGAGTTTATGTGGAGTTTTAAAAACAAAAGAAATGGGGTGTTAAACAAAACTTATATTCACATTTAAGACTAACTTATTTTTTTCCCTATCTTTTAAATGATGTTTCTTATGGTGAAGATTCATGCTTTCTATCATGGAAATTATTCCTTATTATGCAAAGGCTTAACAATATTGAATGTTTTAGAATGTGCAAGCTCAAAACCCTACTTGAGATTTTTGGTTCACCTTGTAATTAATTGCAAGACAGAATTTTAGAATTTCAAGAAAAAACATGCATGTGATAAATTCTAGTTTTCTATTCTTTTAGTACCTTAGATGTCAATGAATGTGCCATAATATACGTTTCTTCTTTCTTTTTAATAACAATCATATGATTGTTAGCTTATTTTTTAATCATCTAGATGCATGTCTCACTTATAAGATATGTAAAATCAACTACTATTACCAACAATGAATGAACTATTCAAGGTGGTGTGGGAAATCTTTAATATACAACCCTGTTTAAGTAAAGTATTGATTTATGTGGATCACATTAAAGTAAATACATATTAAGTGTGTTCCCTGATAGTGCTCCAATGCATTGGGTAAATAATTAATCTCTAGAGATTACAAGAATCATGATACCCTGGTGAATAACCTCGGTAATTTTTCATTATTGACACCTTGGGGATGAACCTCAGTGATATGTTCATGAATGTCTAAATAAAATGTTGAAGCCACATATTCAAGTCATGTTACAAGTTCTTTTCAAGATGATATGCCTATTCTTCCACTACTCTTTCCCATATGTTTTTATCATGTTCATATTGATGTCACAAGTAAATGTTTGCGGTATGATTCTTGTAAAATAGTAACCAACATATGAAATTGATGTTTTTTCCTTCATGCGCAAATCTGATTATGTATTACTATTAACGGTTTAATTTGTGATTAAGAATTCATATGTCATACTTGTTCAGGATATCTTTTACTACCCCTTTTTGAAAATGTCCTAAATGATTCATGTATTCCTTGAAAATATTAGTTAATCACTTTAATGTTATGTTAAATGTGTTAGAGTTTTCTATAAGACAATGTTCATTGGATTATTTTTTAAAAAATACTTTCAAAAGATTCATTTTTTTTATTTTAAAATGATTACTAGGCATTCTTTTTCTCCCAATAAATTTTGATTTTTAAATTTTCCAGTAACAGCTTTTATCAGATGAATCATTTCTGATGTTACTGGTTTCCAAGAGCCCAAACTGAACTCAATCCTCTGTATGGGATGCGATGTGTGTTTATCAGTGCATGTTTCTGTTTTAAAATGACATATCATGTTCAGAAGGCACCGACTCTAGGTTTTCCTGGGGTCGGGTCATCAGAGTTGGTATCAGATGATTCGATTCGAATAACTCTAGAAATCCAAAACTGAAACAATGAAAAATATACTTCATCATTACTAAAATTGAGTTTTCTTAATTTTTAGATAAAAAATTAAGGTACTAATCATTTTTCTCTTCCAAATGAGGCCTTAGAAACCATAATTTCCATAGCCATCCCTGAAGATTTTAAAAACTATGCCCATATCTGTATGTCTTGCAAACATCTCTTTTATGTGTCCAACTCTCCCCAAGTACTTCAACTCCACCGAAGAGCGGGTTTGCATTACATCTTTATGATGCAATCCCAGTTTCCATCTTACACACGATGGGGGAAGTACTAAGAGGGAATTTTTAAGTTCTTCACCATAGTAGAAGGCATATCGTCCCTCACAGCTTTCCAAGAAGCTGCTATAGAGGGAGATCGTCACGCAGCATACATGTGTCATGTCTTGTCCTATGGATATATTGGTCAAATGATGTAATTTGAATCCATGAAGACAATGCCTCTCATTTTGTGTACAGACAACAAGTACATAGGGATGTATCACAGTTGTACACCCCACATGTCAGACTATGGAGATACAATAAGTGCTCCCAAGACATCAAACATGATTGCTCGTGTTGCATATAGTATAGGGAGATAGAGAGTTTCGAGCTTGTCTTGGGAATTCATGTGTTAGGGAACTGGGGAAACCATTAGCCCCATTTTACATTGTGGACCTGTAGTTATATAAAGAACATATTTTGTTATCTCTTCTTTCTTATGTCTTTACTTTTTTTACACATTTGGATGGATTTCAAGTGATTGAACTCTCATCTTTAACTTTTAGATGGAAGGACAAACCCACATGTTATCTCTTCCTACTGAGATACTAGATATTATGGCAATCAAAACCTCTAAAGATGAGTATCGTCCCTTCACAAACCTGTGACGAATGTGCAAGAAATTTTTTGATGTGACAAAAAGTCTGGGGATCCTCCGCACCTGTCAAGGGAATGCTCCCATCTACTACCACATAGGTTTAGCAAAATTTTCCGAACGAAAGCGGAGAGGAAAATACCATGAAGGGATCTTCATGTGTTTCACCCTAGGCCAGAACTACATGGAAAAAGTTAAATTTCAAGAGGATGCTTTAGAGGGAATCATTAATGTGGCCTATATATATGAACTCCTTAGCGTTAGCCTGTACGACAACGTATATAACTTAGACGTTCTCGATTGAGACGTAATTCGGCAAGTTCTTCATATGTTGGTCTATATGGAAATTTCCAATATTTGTACCATTCGAATCTCCCTTTGGAAGCCTGAGTGTTTGGTTAATGAGTTCAACACCTTCTGCCTGAAGTGTATCTAGATCAGAGAACTGGTGGAGTTGAGCATCAATTTGGGTGTTCCGCTGAACACACCTGAGGATCCTCTACAATGGGGGATATGGTAGGAACAACTGAGATCTTCCTCTTATAAAGTTTGTATGAAAGGAATTGCTGGGACACCATTCATTGACGGGGGGAGTAATGTAACACCCTATATTTTGGGTATCATATATTGATGATATTATGCATTTACTTTTTTTCAATCCCTTTTAATAGAACAAAAATTTAAAGGATAAACATAAGGATCTTTATTTAAATAAGAACAACGTAGTGTCTACAATACACACTTAGATCAAAAGAGTAATCACGCTAACCAAATATACCTATTAAAAAACCTATCAGAACTATTGGAATACCACCAATCACCAAAACGAGGGCTAGTAAGTAAAGGAGATCCTTTGAGTTAACTAAAGAAAAAAACATCACCACTGTGATCATAAAAACCATGCTGAGCATCAGCAGAATGGGAAGCGCCATCTTCTTCCTTTTGAGTTTTAGGACACCGTAAGGTTTGGTTTTATAGGACACTTTTTTTGACCATTGCTCTAGTGACTGTTGGAAGCTAACAGTTATTAATAAATCATCATTGGACCTTGTTAGGATAAGTAAACAGATTTAAATATTAATTAGTTTCCAAATAATTGAGTTATGATTAAGGTTATAATTAAACCAACATTTATGAAATCTAAAAGGATATGGTGTAAAACTTCCTTTCACCCTTAAGTGATTTTGAATAGAATTAAGGAATTCATAACACTTTGTGAATTTTCCAAATACAATGTAAGGATTTTCATTTCTTAAATAATGTTATAAAATTTGTTTAAGTTTTTAAAATTATATTATGTTTTTATTGAACTTTTGTTTCATGGATACTAGTATATAAATTATAATGTAATTTTATTAAAATTTCCTTTTCGTATCTTTTCATGTTAAAAAATGGGTTTTCTATTTTTAATTTTAGAAATACTTTTAACTAAAACATGTTTAATTTGTATTAAATAATGTTTAAGAATATAAAATTCTATATAGTTTTAATAAATGGATTGTTTCTTCTTTTTAAAACATATACTAGTTTAGATTCTTTTTTAAAAAGGCCCACTTGGGCCATCCCTTTTTGGATAGGGTCAAGGGAGGAAACTCACATGAAGTGGGTGAGCTTGACCCTTAGCCCCAAGCCATGGACAACACGAGCTCAGGCAGAGTTTCCCTAAAGGGCACTCGGGAGCGAGCAAGAGCGCATAGGCGCACTAGTGTGGGAATGAGGTCACGAAGAGGTCTGGGTAGGCCAAGGCCTGCAGGTGGAAGCCCGTGTATAGGGCCCCCTTTGTGGGTGTTGTGTGATTTTTGAGCACTCGTTGGGAGGCCCGGGGTTATAAGGGAGGCAGAAACCCCTCTCGGTTTAGATGTGGGAAGTATGTTTTCAAGCGAAACACTATCTGGACCGTAGTATCGCATCGCGCGTGATCTAGGCCATTGTTTTCTATCCCGCGCTTGACCCTTAGCGACCACGTCACTCTCTGCAGTTTATTTCAACCGTTTATTCTGGCACGATCTAATCATGGCCATTCGAGGTTTTTAAATAGTTTCGTCGAACATAGACCGTCTGATGAAACATAGATCTAATCTAAGCTGCTCAATTATTTTAAAATAGCGGATGCATCTCATCCCTTCGATCGACATTGGGATTGATCTGGACCATCCTTTTTTTCCTAGAATTTCCCCTAGCCTCGTCGTCTTCTTCCTCCATGCATGGGTTACACCAGAAACCCTACCCTATGGAACACCCCTCCTTTTCTTTACCTCGGATCATCGATGACCCCCATGTCTCCACGTTTTCCTCAAGCACAACACCCCCATTGAATGCAATGCAAGTGGGTACATTTTTTTCATGGAAGGTGGTGTGTGAGATTTTGTATATAAATAAATGAGACCTCTCAGTTCTTCTCTCCCATTCAAGTCTCCAGCGAGCTCAGCCAACCCTCCCGGAAGTCCTCCTTTCCCTGGTTTTTAAAGTAAGGGTTTTTAGTTTTGGTTTGTTTTTCTTCTTTTAAAATATATACACTTATATATTCGAAAATATATATATATATTTTACCTTACAGTTCATTCCAAACGTTCTTAAATGTTGAACGAAGGCCTTCGGGTTCTCTTGCAATCAAATAGCTTAAAGATTGTAAGGATTATACCTGGCCTCATTTTGTTGTTTTGAAAATACATATATACTTTTGGTTATATGTATATATATCAGTTATATGCAGGAATGGGCATGGCCATTCAACTTCGCTTATATTTATAAAGTTTGTTTATAATTATTCATGCATTGTACATATTCACATACACTTAATTTCATATTTAAATAATAAATAAATTTTGAAAATGTTATATATATGATCAGGTTTTTATAAAATTAATTTTTTGGTAGGTTTTCGTAAACAAATTTTTATGACTAAGGGCATGACCTGCCCTATTCAAAATGTTGTTTAACTAATATTTTAAGGGGATTAACACACATGGGTGTGCCAATATATTATTTTGAGTTCGGGTACAGACATATATTTTATATGTTGCGTTAACCTTTATTTCAGTTGTTATGGTCCTTACACATTAAGTCTCGAGTTTAGGTGGAGTTTCAAAAACATAAGAAATAGGGTGTAAAACAAAACCTATATCAACATTTAAGACTAATTTATTTGTTTTCTGTATGTTTTAAATGATGTTTCTTATGGTGAAGATTCATGATTCCTATCGTGGATATTATTCAGTATTATGCAAAGTCATAACAATATTGAATGTTTTAGCATTTGCAAGCTCAAAACCCTACTTGATATTTTTGGTTTACCTTGTAATCAATTGGATGATAAATTTTTTGAATTTCATGAACAAACTTCCATGTGATAAATTCTAGTCTTCTGTTCATTTAGTACCTTATATGTCAATGTATGTGCCATAATACGCCTTTCTTCTTTTATTAATGGTCATATGATTGTTATCTTGGTTTTTAATCATCTAGATTCCTTTATCACTTATAAGATATGTAAATTCAACTACTATGACCAACTATGAATGAAATATTCAAGGTGGTATGGGAAATCATGAATATACAACCCCGTTTAAGTAAAGTATCGATTTATGTGGATTAAATGAAATTAAAGACATATTAAGGGTGCTCCCTGATATTGCTCCAATGCATTGGGTATAGAATTAATCTCTACAGATGACAAGATTCACGATACACTGGTGAATAACCTCGGTAATTTTTCTTTATTGAGACCTTGAGGATGAACCTCGGTGGTATGTTCATGAATGTCTAAATGAAATGTTGAAGCCACATATTCAAGTCATGTTACAAGTTCTTTTCAAGATGATATGCATATTCTTTAACTACTCTTTCCCTTATGTTTTTATCAAGTTCTTATTGATGTCACAAGTAAATGTTTGGGGCATGATTCGTGTAAAATATTAAGCAACATATGAAATTGATGTTTTTTTCCTTCACGTGAAAATCTGATTAAGTATTACACTTAATAGTTTAATTTTTACTTAAACATTCAGACGTCATACTTGATCAGGATATCTTTTACTGCCCCTTTTTGAAAATTTCATAATTGATTCATGTATTCCTGGAAAATCTTAGTTGAGAACTTTTATGTTATGTTACATGTGTTTCAATTTTCTATAAGAGAATGTTATTTGGTTATGTTTTTAAAAAATTCTTTCAAAATATTCATTGGTTTATTTTAAACCCCTAACTGGGCATTCTTATTCTCACCCTACATTTTGAATTATAAATTTTCAGGTAACAACTTTTATTAGATGAATCATTTCTGAAGTTACTAGTTTCCCAGAGCCCGAACCGAACTCGATCCTCTGTATGGGACATGATGTGTGTTTATCAGTGCATGTTTTTGTTTTAAAACGATAGATCATGTTCATAAGGAACCGAATCCTAGTTTTTATGGGGTTGGGTCTTCACATAATTCATGGAATTAAAATCATTTAATTTACAATATTGAGTGAATAATGTTCAAAAATCTCCACCTTGTAGATGAAATGAATTAACATAAACAACTGATGTCCCTACATCACTTGTAACACCCCAAGATTTTACAGTATGTCACTTCTTAAATAAATTCATTTTCTTTGATAGATTATGATATATTCAATAAAAAAATATGTTTATGCTACACACAATAATGAGTTGGCTTGCATTCCATGCAAGACTGAGTTTTACCAAAAAACAATATATTTTTAAAATATTATTATTTAATATAATTAGATATAAGCTAGCCATTAAGATAGTGGTAATGAATAGTATTAACTAACTTATAGAAATATATGGCTGAATTCATTGGTTTTAAATTAAATAAAAATGAATATAGTAACCAACTAAATATATATGAGATGTTTTTTTAAAGAACTATTTTTATGCTCCCAAAGTCGTTTTATTCTAATAAATTAAATTAATTACAATTATAGAATGATATTAATGAAATATATATTTTATATATTAAAGAAAATATTTTTGATATTCATATAATATATTTTAGAGGTATAAGATAATAACAAACTGAATATTACACATAAAACCTATTTTTTTGAAAAAAAAGTTTTATCATCTTTTAATGGAGAAACTATTTTAAATCAAATTATTGACAATTTTATGAATACTATTTGAAAAAATAAACTTCACCTTTTAAATATAAATATAAAATTTTACATTTGTTAAATTTTTGGTACTTTTCTGATATGTTTCATTTTTTGATGAATAGTGAAAAATACTAAATTTTAATTGAAAACTGCTTTTTTTCATCAAAATAATTTATTGTGTTAAATTATATTATTGAATGTTTCTAAAATATAAATATATTATTTTTATCAGTTAATACAATTTAGGATATTTTAATCAATTTTACAATGAATTTAGATATAAAAATGTTTCAATCATTTGCATGTTTAAAAATTAATAACTCGTTTTCTCATGCCGTCAACAAGATTAATTTTAAATTAATTACTAAAAATTCTATGTTTTGAATTATGAAAAATGGATTCTATATTTTTATTTAGTGGGTAAAAATTATGTAAATAGGTTTCTTATATTTTTCTTCATATGAGTTGTAAAATTTAGTAATATTTTAATTACCACAGTTAAGGGTAAATTAGGCAATTATGGATATTAATGATATTATAAAATTACCCCAACACTTGTCCTAATTTCATTTAATGAGTGTTTTTCTAACAAAATCATCATTAGTCCGAAATTATACTCTTTTTAAGCCACTTGAATGAGAATGAGACATTAATTATATTTAATTTAAAGATAAGTTAAAAATGCCATACTCAAGTTTTTAATAAGTATTAAATTTTTAATACATGGTTATAGAAAAGATAAATTATACTATATATATTCCTTTGAAAGATAATAAATTTATCTTCATAATGATAATTTAATTAAAATTTTTAGGGAAGAAATAATTTAATTAAATGCTTTCATAATATTGACATTGTAATTGTAAAATTAATGGAAATAAAAATTAAATGATATTAAAAACATTAAAATAAATAAAATTTGACATAATTAATGACATCCATGAATTTTATAGATAATTTAGAAATGTTAGTGATATATTATAAGTTATGGTTTGAAGTAATCTTGAAGTTAGGATATTTTTTAAAAAGAAAAATATTGAATAGTAGCAAAAATGAAAAAAAGTGATTCATTAAAATAAATAATATATTATTATATGATATAAAATTCAGAAAAATAAATACAATAAGGTTAACTATGTCATAAATTATCCATTTGGGGTTCGTTTATCACTTTATAGTAACTATATTATCCCTAAAGAGTAAAATAAATTTGTTATGATAAGAGTTAAATGGTTTAACTAAGGGTTAAAGACAAATGGTAAGGTTAACATTGTGACCTAAACATGTCTAAAAATTATATATTCAGAGGATTTAGACTCATACTCATCTTAGGTTTTAAATAACTCACTTTTGAGACGTTTTTAATTAAAAAATAATATATATTAATTCAATATTTTGGGAGTTTCCTAAAATGCCCCACCTAAATTATAAAAGGGAACTTTCTCCCTCATGTCTTTACACCAATTTGAAGCTTCTAGATCAACCAAAATCTAACCATTTATCTTCTAAACTTCCATATACACATGTTAGAGGTTCTATTCTTCTCAAATGACTAACCCTTGCGTCTCTAAGAGGAGATATGTGGAGACCCAACCCCAGAAGGCCCAAAGCTGGTGTCTACTACTATTGCATTGACATGATTACAATGAATTAAATCCAAAAGGACTAAGATTTTAGTATTCTTGATAAAATAGATATATACATGAGAAAATAATAAACTAATTACTACAAATTTTTCTTCTACTTTCTAAATAAATATCATTGAGGATAACTCTAATATAGTTAGTAAATCCCTACATATATTTCATAGTATGTTTCTTGGAATCCTAGGTAAATAAATATAATAACGGTGAGATAAAATTATTAGTAAGGTAATGATATAGTGGAAGAAATAACGAATTAATGAGAATAATAATTATGAAATAGTGAATAACTGAATTCTAATGCCATATAATCAATAAACTGAGAAAGAGGTGCAAAAACAACATGAAAAGGTAATAAATGAAAACTCATGACATTAAAATAACTAGATAAGAAAACAAATATGGCAAGGTAAGAAACTAAAACACATACTATCTAAATAATTAAATATGAAATATATCCATAGATATTTTGACACAAAATCTCATGGATGAATAATAAATGAAACTAAATTAGGCAAATTCATTCTAAATGGACATCATGCCTAAGGCACATGAAAACCTATACTGTCAAGACCTTTCACATGACGGTTTAAAATATTCTGATTTTCACAAATAAGTGGTCTCATGAGAACCTATCGATGCATTTATATAATTTTTAGTCTCCTCCCATCATTTATTTTCCAAATTATTCCTCAAAATGAATAATCAAAATAAATAATATGCCTTATCAAATATCTGTATTGAATAAAGAAGACAAAATTATCAATATTTTCTGAAATTATAAAATAATTGTCAAAGTAGACAGCATATGTAAAATGGTACCTCATTTATCAATTCTAATAAAACACTGACAATATGAGCGTGGTTAAAAGTTCAAAACTTTATCAGTGCTAAAAATAACTATTAAAGTCCCCCTTTAACAATGATAAAAAAACATTGTCAAAAGGGTCCATTAACAACACTTTTTAGTGATGTTAAAGGGAGACTTTAATAACACTTTTTAAGTGACTATAAAGGCAACACTGTTAAAGGCCGTAAAATTATATTTTTTTGGACACCTATGAGCTTGACCCCTTTTATCAGCGCTTCCACAAACCCTTTAATAGCGCTCCACCCCCACCTTTTATCAGTGCTCTTCACCCCGCCACCTTTTATCATCACATTGTGAATTTCTATCCTTATGCGCATCTTCATGGATTCAATCCCTACACCTCTCCTTCGAAGATGGAACACCTTTAGCACTACACTATGTTGTGTTGATATCTATTTAATGATATTTCTGTTTATATATATATATATATACTTATATTTATTTAAATATATTATATATTATATTCATTTATATATAATATAATATAATATAAATATATATCTCTTTATTATTACACACATATGTATATGTATATATATTTTAAAAATGGCTAGATATTATTTTAAATACATCTTTAGAATATATTTTTATTAACATATATTAGAATATACATTTTTACATAAATATGTTGATATATGTATTTATATGATTGATTTATTATAAGTAAACATAAGAAACATGAATATGTTTAATTATAAATAACATTAAATTATGAAAAATGATAGAATTTAAAAACCAAAATATCAATATAAATGTAATACCTAGGAATAAAATTAGTCATGCCAAAAAAGGCAATAATCCCCCCTTAAAATAGGTTGAAAATCCATCGAATGACAAGAAATCAAGGTACCCTGACTAAACACTATATTTTTGAGATCATATGATATTTTTTGCCTTTATACATGTGATATAGGTTTACCATTGTCACTATAGTTGTAGATCTCATCAAAAAATTTGATTTGATATGTGGTAGAGCATAAGTGGACACCCAGATCCAATGTTATCACGATTTAAAGTTTGAGTTACGTTTTCAACTTATTTTAGATATTATATTATTGTTTTTGATTTTATATTTTCAAATTGATATTAAATGACTATTAATCGGAAATAATAATAAAATTTTTAATTAAAAATATAAATTTATTTATTTTGTAATCCATTTTCATAAAATATCTTATATATTAAGTGTAAAATTCTATTTGCCTTATCTAAAACATATTTTAAAAAATATATATTATATTTATATCAATATAAATATATTTATATATTAATATATTATTCTTTAGGATTTTTTACTTATACATTTATCAGTGCTACTAAAAAATTGTTGATAAGGAGGGTTCTTTACCAGCGCTTCTAAAAAAGCGCTGATAAGGACCCCCTTTTAAAAGTGTTTTTTTACAAGTACTGTTAAACGATCACATTTATTAGTGCTTTTTTATAAGTGCTAATAAAGGTCCCCATTTAACAATGCTTTTTTATCATTATTAAAGCCCTCCTTTAATAATTTTTTTTATCATTGATAAAGGGGGTCTTTAACATCATTTTTAGATAGCACTGTTAAAGTCCTAGTATTAGATAAACCTAGTTTTGTAGTATTTTTTTGTTGATGTTGATGAATAGAAATACTATAAAATGATCTTTAAAAAAAATTGGGGATAATATCCTTTGATTGTGAAAACCTTTTGGAAAAAATTTTCATTGAAAATAAATTTTCATTTTTTTTATAAAGTAACATTTTAGACTTTAAATGGAAGATTCAAGAGAAATAATGATAGGTAAATCCGTACTTGTCATGCGGGGTAAGAGAACATTCTATTTTCACGGTTAACTGTTAAAAAAATACATTGTTTGAAAACAAAAAAGAATATTCCTTTGAAAACAATGGTAAAATACAAAATTGATAAAAATTTCTTTACCAAATCATTTTAAAAATATTTTTGAAAACATTTTATTAAAACATGCTTTTTAAAAGAAAACAGGTTCTCCAACTAAAGAGATAAATAAAGTTGGGTTTTATTAAAAAAAATTATAAAACATTTTCAGTACCAAAGATTGTAAAAATATTACTAATAATTTAAAATAGTCATGAATAACTAGATAATAATGAAAGGTTTTTTTGAAATATTGTTATACAATTTCCTCTAATAGAAGTTCCATTGCAATATCATTAGTACTATTCTTGAGGAAAATAATCTTTAAACTTCCCAAGGTGTCCCATACAACTTTGAAATTTTTTAAATCATAAGCCGCATGAAGGAATAATATTGAATGGAATTATCAAATACAATGACGATAAAATAATTCATGATATTATAAATCAAAATGGGTAGTATATACACCACAAAAAATAATCAAATTTTGAATATGACATTTATCTCACAGATGTAAAATGTGAGATAAGAATCTATTACGTTGAGATTTTTTTTGGGTGAACATCCTTTCAAATCTGGTATAATAAACATATTTTAATTTTCTAATTTATTGAGAAACTTTTTCATGTATATAATTAATTTTATATCACTTTTTACTATGTTTTATAGAACTACTTGAAAAATTCGGTTTATGTTGGGTGTTTAGAACAACTTTGGATTATGTGTCAAAAACAACATTGGTAGCTCAGCTATGGTTAAATGGTTAATTATATATCATCTCAAAAATAATAATCATGAAATAATTATAATAATTTTTTAATTAATTATGCATTTAAAATAAATCATTAAATATGGTTTTGAAAAACGAACCAACGTTACAATTATTGAGATGATAGGTTGTACATACGCATGAGTAATGCTCTTATTTTTCAATGATTGTTACGGAGAGAAGGTAAGTAACACCATATATTTTCAATATGATCATTATATCATAAATAATATATTATAAAATCATATATACTTTTATATAGAAATATTGTGATGTAAAATGAATCACATCCTGTTGAGGAGACGGTAGTCCACATGTCCATGAACGACATTATGACTTTTTAAGTGTGTGAAAGGGTAATAAAGAAAATGATATATATATATATAGAATATATACAGAAAGGTAATTATTTTATTAATATCGTATAATGTTTTTTTATGTAACATATTTTTAATTATAATAATCATTTATACATTCCATGGATCATGTAAACAAATCACATCCCATTGTGGGGGCAGTAATCCACACTTCCTCAAACAAAGTTATCGTATTAAAAAAATGGAATGTATTAAAGGTATGTGTTGTAAAAAATTTAAATAAGTTTAAAGAAATAAAAATAATCATTAATATCATATAAAAACAGAGTGTCCATTATAATTTCCAACCATGAATGTTGGTAAAGGAAAATGAACAATCATCATTTCGTGAGGTAGTAGTTTGTCCTACACAGAAATAATAGGCTTGTTACCCATTAAGTGGAATTGTGTGTAAGTGTACGTAGAACCTTTATCATAACAAAATACTAGTATATTAAGGATAATTTTGTTGTTATATAATAAAATAATAAGAATATATGAGGGGTTGGAGAATGGAAATTAAACTAGAAAGCTTGAGAGAAGGCATTACCTCTTAATCGGGTAACTACATTTGGTTTCTACAAAAAGGATTCCTTAGAAGGACTTATACTAAAATGGAGTCTTAATGTTCTAGTGTAGGGATGTTGGGAAGCTATATGCGAAGATATTTTTCAAATCTGTATTGTTTGAGATGTGTCAATAATGGGGAGAGGTGGCTGCCTTTTATAAGGGAGGAAAATGACTCACATGGTCTTTTGAAACCAAGTTAGGTGTACCCATGTTTTAATCAAAACAATGTCATAGAAAACCGACCAAAATAAAAAATGGAAGGTTAATTTCCAAATAATGTCCATAAAAGGGGTTTTGGAGAAGTTACTAGGTTATTTGGCCCCTTAAGATAAAGGTTTAGTCCTTTATTAAGCTTAATTTTACCTTATTAATTGTAATTAATTTAAATTACTTCCACTAATGTTTAAATAAAAAATGAATTACATCTTCTTAGAAATTAGAAATTATTTTTCTTCCAAATATATAATCCATTTTTTCAAATTCAAATCACAGAAGTGGAATAAATTAATTCAAATGTATTCCCGAAGATGGGATGATAATGCATGTTTTTAAGGTAAAACAGTATGAAAGTTTGATTGTTTTTATAATCAGTTTAAAATTAAAATTTACTCCAATGACATACATTGTATTAATTTATCAAAATATTATATAATTAAACTTCAAAACCAAATAAAATTATAATTTACCCTTATAAATAAATTAGATAAAAAAGATGTTTTGAACTAAAATTCAGTATTTTTAACTATTCATTAAATATGAAATGTTTCAGAAAAATATCAAAAATTCACCCTAAAATAAATAATATATTTATATTTCCATGATTATGTTTATTTTTACGTATTAAATCAATTAAAGTGTCAAAATTCATATTTAAAATGGGTTCTTGATTAAAAGGTGGTAAAATTTCCTTTATAAAATTATAGGTTTTATATGTAAAATAAGGTTTATTCCTATCTTATGCCTATCAAAAATAATGGATTAATATAAAAAATATTTTATTTAATATATAACATATATATATTTCATTAAAATCATTCATTAGTTTTAATTAACTTTTTTTATTAAGACAAAACTCCTTTGGATGTATATAAATAATAATATTTCTTTTTTATAACAAATTGGTTCTTATTTTCATTTATCATTTGTTGGTAACAAATGAATTCATTTTATATTTATATAAACCATAAATTTTCATAAGTTAGTTATTACAATTTATAACTACTAACATAACGGCTAGGTTATATCGAATTATAATAAATAATAATATTTTAATAATACATTATTATTTGGTGAAAATCGGTCTTGCGTGTAATAGAGCTATCAAGAAAGGTCATTTTTGAATGTAACACAAACTATCGAGGAAGGCCACTCTTGCATGTAAAATAATCTATCAAGGAATGCCTCTCTTTCATGCAACACAAGAAAACTCGGTGTTGCATGTATTGAAATACATAGAATATATTTTAAATAGTAAATTTTTTATAAAGTATCTAGATATTATATTACCTTGCGTGTTTGGTGTCACGTTTCATACATGCTATTGAATAAAAGTTTCTTACTTTATATTTTCAGTTCATCACATTCTCCCCAACTTATTTAAATTACATCCTCGTAATTTATACTCAATCATGGTGGTATATTGTTTGATACTTCCTATGTTTGAAGTCCCATATAATGAAAAGGGTTTATAAGTCATCCTATATAAAAGAGAGAATATAAAGTACATTGGTCACATGGACAACCATGTAACAAGGTCTCTAAGTAGGTGAACGTCAGTGTAAAGTAGTGATATGTACTTGCAAGAAAAATATAAATATTTATAAGGAGTGAATGGGTCATGAATCAAAAACAAGTGAATGATCAATGGAAAGTTGAGGACCTCAATGCCATAAATCATTGATGATTTAGAAGGCCACATATTCAACAGAAATTAAGATATTAGGAAATCATTTTACTTTTAAGACATTTTCCTAATGTTGGGAAATTATTTTACTACATAAGAATATAATGAAATATTCTTACCTGATTGGCATCAACTTCATATGAATGATCCTAAATTTTGATTATTCTTTGATCAAATTATAATTCATTACTTTACTCATATAAATTAATTACCAATAATGATTATTTATGCCCGATGCACAAAAAGAATCATTTAATGGACCGTGAGGACTATAAAAGAGAGAAAATTCTAACTATTTTCTTTAACTATCTTCCAAAATCAATATGGTTAATAGATTAATTTATAATCCTCAAAAGTTAAACTACTGGTTTATCATTAACATTTATTCATCAAATTGTTTAACTAAAACCAATGAAAATTAACCAGGAAATTTCATAGGTTACTGGTTGGAAGGAAACCCTTATCATCTTTTGGTCCTGGGTTTAAGACCCACAACCTTGACATATTTGATTGGTTATCACCCAGCTTATAGGTCATCCTTTTCTAATACAAAATTAATATAATTACTAAAATAAATATTACGTAAATCTTTTAAATTAGGTTAATAACAAAATATAATTTTAACTAAATTTTTCAATAAAACCGTAATACATAAATTCTTCATCCACTTATTTCCACATAGATCTTTCATTAGTCTAGAGATAATCCATAATTTCATTTATATGATTTTTAAATCACGATACCCTTTTTTCAATCTAAACACCCTATTTTTAACCAAGGTTATTCATTATAAAAATCATTCATGGAGGTTTTTAATGAAAATATAAATTATCGTAAACATTTCCCCCCAGGAGTTTCAAAGCAGTTGTGCAGTATGGCCCGTTGTTGTATACTAGGTTACCCCATGTTAGGCTCAAAATACCTTGTCATAGTTATTAATCCTAGCTACATATTTATATAAACTACATACACTTGTTGTATCCATACATGGATGTATTAATAGAAAGAACATCATAAAATCTACCTTACCAAAATTCTATGACTTTATTCTCTACTTATCCTCAAATTCTACCTTAGGTATATGTTCTCAAACCTATGTTTTCCTAAATCTAGTTCCCAAGGATGATACTAAACATCCATTGATACCAACAATACTAAACTGACCCCAGAAGGCCCAGAGTCGGTGTCTACTACTATTACATTAGAAATATTACAAGGAATTAAATCCCGAAGGATCAAGAGTTTAGTATTCTAGGTAAAAAAGATAAATACATGAGAAAAGAATACACAAATTAAAACATAATTTTTTATTCTTTCTTAATAAATAGCTTCAAGGATAAATCTATTCCCTCTAGTAAATCCCTGTATATCTAGAAAAGTACGCTTCTTGGATTCTTAGGGAAATAAACATAAATAGGGTGAGCTCAAAATCTCAGTAAGGGAAAAATATAGAAGAAGTATTAATGAATCAATGAGAATAATAATTATGACATGGTGAATAACTATACTCACATTCCATATAATCAATAAACTAAGAATGAAGATCATTATATAATCAATAAACTGAGAAGGAAGTTCATAAATATTATGGAAAGGTAACAACTAAAAACACATTCCATTGAAATAAATAGATAAGGAAAAATAAATATGGCATGGTAAGAAAGTGAAACAAAATCTATCTAAATAACTGAAAATGAAATGTATCCATAGATATGTCAATGTAAAATATCATAGATGAATAATAACTAAAACTAAATGCGGGAAATGATTTCTTAATAGGAAGTATGTTTGAGGCACATGAAAACATATACCATCAATACATTTCACAATACGGTTTAAACAATTCTAATTTGTGAAACTAATTATTCTCATGAGAACCTATCGATTCATTAAGGACCTATATAAATTTCGGGCTCCACCCATCATTGTCTGTCCAAATATTTCCTCATATCGAATAATCAAAATACATAATATGACTTATCAAATATCTGTATTGAATAAAGGATACAAAATTATCAATATTTTCCCAAATAATAAAATAACTATCAATATAGACACTGTATGTAAAATGGTATAGGTTATAGGAAATATTAATATACATTATGAATAAAATGGATAATTAGGGGGAAATTCAATATTCAATGATCATATAAGATTGAATATTTCAAGGGGAATAAAAAATGATTCAAAGAAGTGAATGTGAATAATATCCTTGGACAAATCAATAATAAGCCACCCAGGGGAAGAATAAGGATGTTATCAATAAAGAAATGTCAAGTGGAGTAAAAATAAATGGTTATTTTTGATGATAAATAGAAATACTATACAATTATATTTAAAAAAATCATTGTGGAAAATATCCTTTTTTATGAAAAACCTTTTGGAAAATTTTTTCTTTGAAAATCACTTTTATAAACATTTTCGTTAAAAATTAACCTTTTATACATTTAATGGAATATACAAATAAATGATGGTGGGTAAATATGTAATTGTCATATCAGGTAAAAGAACATTCTTTTTTCATTGTTAAGGTTAAAAAATGAATTGATCATAAAGTGATAATAATATTACTTTGAAAAAAATAGTAAAAGAAAAAAAGGTAAAAATTTATTTACTAAATCATTTTAAAAACATTTTTTATTTTTTTTATTAAAACATGGGTTTTAGAAGAAAGCGGTTTCTCTGACTAAAGAGAGAAATAATGTTTAGTTTTCTTAAAAACATTTTCTTAAATATTTTTAGTACCAATGAGTGGAAAAAATAGTACTAATACTTGAAAATGGCCTTGAATAACCAGATAATAATGAAGGGTTTTATTGAAAAATGGATATATAATATCCTAGAATAGAAATTCCATTGAATGGTCCTTAGTACTAGTCATAAGGAAAATAATATTTAAACATCCCAATGTGTCCCATACCAATCTAAAATAATTTAAAACATAAGCCTGATGAAGGAATAATATTGAATGAATATTTCAAATACCATAAAGATAAAATAATTAATGATATAATATATCAAAATGAGTAGTAGTTACACCACACAATATAATTAAATATTGAACATGACATTTATCTCATAGATGTAAAAAGTGAGATATAAATACCTTACCTTGAGTTTCATTTTGGGTGAACGTCCTTTGACTTCATGTATAATAAACTTATGTTAAATTTATAATTTATTGAGAAAATTTAGCATGTTTAACATTACTTTTATTTCACTTTATAATATATAGTATACATCTGCTTAAACAATTATGTTTACATCGGTTGTTTACACCAAATTCAGATTATGTGTCAAAAACAACATTGGTAGGTCAACTTTTGTCAAAGGGGTCATTATATGACATCTACAGAATAATTATCATTAAATAATTATCATATTCATTCGTTAGATATACCTTTAAAATTAATTATTAAATATGGTTATGAAAAATTAACCAACAATAAAATCATGGTGAGGGTAGTCCAAAATTACGCATGAGTGACGTTCTTATTTTTCAATTATCGTTATGGAAAAAAGGTAAGTAACACCAAATATTTTTAAAATGACCAATATAACATAAATACTATATTATTTAATCATATATACTTATATATATAATTATTGTGGTGTAAAACGAATCACATTATGTCGAGGAGGAAGTAGTCCACACATTTATGAATGAAGTTATCACTTTTTAAGTGTGTGAAAGGGTAATAAAGAAACTGATATATATATATATAATATATTTCCAAAAAGTTAATTATTTTATTTATATCATATAGAGGATTTTTAGTACACATATTTTTAATTATAATAATTATTTATACATTGCATGGATCTTGTGAATGAATCATATCACTTTGAGGGGACGGTAGTCCACACATCCTCAAACGATGTTATCGTATTAATGAAAAATGGAAATTATTAAAGGTGTGTATTATAAAAGGATTAAATTATAATAACGAATTAATAAATATCATTTATATAACATAAAAATATATTTTCCATCATAATGGCCAACTATGAATGTTGGTAAAGTAAAATGAACAATCATTATTTTGTAAGGCAATATTTCACTATACACAGACACAATATGTTCATTACCAATTAAATGTAAGTATGTTTAAGTGTTGGTATAACCCTTAGAATAAATAATACTATTATATTGAGGATATGTTTTTTAAAAGAATCAAATAATAAGATATGAGGGGTTGGATAATGTAAATAAAACTAAAAATTTTGAGAGAAGATGTTACCTCTTAATCGGGTAACTACTTTTGGTTTCTACCAAAAGTATTCCTTGTAAGTATTTCTAATCAAAGAGATGATTCAAGTTCTAGTGTAGGGATTTTTGGAATCTATATTGAAAAATATTGGTCGATACTAATTGGTTTGAGAGGTGTGAGGAATGAGGAGAGGTTGTTAGTTTTTATAATGGAGGAAAATGACTCACTTGGTATTTTGAAAACAAGTTAGGTTTACCCACATTTTTACCAAACAAAAAGTCATAAAAAACTATCCAAACTCAATAATGGAAGATTAATGGCCGAATTATTTCCATAAAATTGGTTTTGGAAAAAGCATTAACTTGAGCCATACTCTGTGGAAATGAAAGTTGATATGTCACTAATCCTATGCGATCAAGGATCTCAAAGGGGTCAATATTCCTCAGGCTAAAACTTCCCTTTCTTTAAAAAGTTTATGAATCTAATCCATGGTTATATTCAAAGTAAAACTTTTTCTCTACATCAATATTAAAGTCCCTTCGGCAGTAGTCAGTATAGCTCTTTTACCGACCCTAGGTAGCTTTTATATGTTTTTGTATAGATTGAAACTTTTTGGTCATCACTTTCACAAGATTAGGTCCATGTATCTTTCGTTCCACAAATTTATCCCAAAACATTTTGAGTTCAACATTGCTTTACATTCAATGATACATATAGATCCATTTAAATACTCGAGTGGAAATTGTTTTTACATGAAAACTCAACCAATGGGATATGTTGATCACATCATGCTTTAAATTCCATAAAGCGTGATCTTTGCATGCCCTCAAGTGTTTGAATAGTTTTTATATATTTTCTATCAGTTTGGGGGTGATATGTCATGCTAAAATATAATTTAGTTCTAAAATATTATTGAATGATTCTATAGAATTTAGAGGTGAACCTTCGATCACAATTAGATATGATCGAATGGGAAACCCGATGAAACCTCACCATTTCCTTCAAATATATCTTGGAAATTTTTTCAAGTGAGAAATCTTCCCAAATTATGATAAAGTGGTCTGTCTTGGTGAGTCGATCCACCACAAACCATATTGTATTTTTTCTGTGGGTGTTTTTGAGAGACTGGTGATAAAGTGCATGGCGATATTCACACATTTCTGGGGTGGTGTAGAAAGATAGGCTATGTGTATTATACAAATTCATGGTCTTTATCTCAAGTGACGAAGGAACACAAATCCTCATTAAAAACTAAATTACACCATAATCATTAATTTGGAACTCATGTAGCTCCCCTTCCTTTATTGACTTCAACTTTTTTTAGCTCCAGATCATCCCTTTATGACTCCTTGATCTTCTCTTAGATAGATGGTTGGGAAATAATTTGGGAGAGGTAGGATGTATTCCATATCCTTATGATTTTAAGATATCTCATTTAAATATACATGAATATATGGTCTCTCTCAATTTTCATTATGGATATAGTAGGATGTTGTTTTTTTATTAAGAGCATAATCTACCTTATTTTCCTTTCTCGGATTATAGTTAATAGATAAATCATACTCCATGATTAGATCAAACCATTTTCTTTGATGCATATTGATAAAATTCTATGCGAATGTATACTTTAGTCTCTTATGATCAGTATATATGTCAAAATTCTCAGCATAATGATAGTGAGACCAAATATTTAGAGAAAAGATCATATCTTCTAACCCTAGATCATGTTCCATGGAGTTCTTCTCATGGATATTTAACTATCATGAGGAATAGAATGTCACTTTATCATTCTACATGAGTAAAAACCCAAGACATTTTTTGAATCATCACTATATATCACAAAACCTTCTCCACTTATTGTTAGTGTGAGTACATGTTAAGACCAAGATGATAAGGATGACTATCATATTTAGGTATTATTTATTGTTGTCAAGGATGTTTTAGAAGAAAATAAATCACCTCACTTTTTATTTAGTGAAAATTAGACTAACCATCGTATTCAAGAAAATAAGACTCACAATGGTTACAAAAATCTATTGTATTGGGAATACGTTTTTGGGATGAAGAGGATCATTATACTCAACCTATGTCTAGAATGAAAGGATTAATTTTAATGGGGAAAAAATAGAGTCTTACTGACTTGGATGAATATGTAATGATGCTTTGCTGATCTTGGAGTTCTCATAAATCATTAGTAAGTTATAAAACTAGTGCTGAATGATTGATGAAATATAGAGAATAAAAATATTCTACCAATCATATTCATTTTGATCATAATCATACCAAACGTATTCAGGTTGAAAAAGAATGAAAGATGTTGAAAAAATATAGGTAAGTAGAAAAACTTTACATGGTAGGTTATATGATGATGAAGCTGATATTCAACATAATCAAAGTCATGAAGGAATTAAGGTTACTTTCTGAAAGTTTACTAAAGAATAAATTTGATGAATTTTAATCATTCCAGTCTCAAGATAATCATAATGATATTTCTGGATGAATAATTTATTAAGGACCAGGAGGATGATCGTAATGAAGGTGCTAGTTTTTAGTTAAACTAAATCCCAAAAAGATTTAAATCCTAAAAGAAAGAAGTTACCAAGAATCATGTTCAAAAAAGAAATAAGCTCTTAATATTTATCCCTTGGATTTAGTATTTCATCATATTCATCAAAGGATTAATTTTTTGTGATAAAAATTGACCGGTTTAATATTTAGAATAGAAAAAAGTTGTTGATGTTGATGCTGCTGATACTGGTCCATCGGACTCAGTATGCCATCATAATCATTTGAGGAAGAATTGTTTGAAACTGATGAATGTAAAGAAAATGAAAATTATGTGGTGTCCAATATGAATAATAAATTCAAAGATTTATCAATAATGTAGTCAAACATTTAAAATAGGTTTAGCTACTTTTTTTATCATTCAATTCGGTCAAGAGAAGAGATAAAGAAGAATATATTATTTTAGATTTTTCTTCATCGTAATGAGGCGGATCATAATGAAAAATCAGAATGGGAAATTAGAATCAAACTAATGTTTTTAAAGAAAGTATAAAGTATAGATAAAACTATTTGAAGATTCATGATGGTTCGAGAAGTGTTGAGAAGAGTTTATGAAGGCAAGATGCACCTGAAATTCAATGGAACATATAGATTTGAAAAATGTAATTGAGAGGAAAAAATTTCAGGAATCTGACCCAACCCATTTTTTGGGGTGAGTATAAAAGAGAAATTACTTTGTAATTGATGATAGATGTACTATTCATGGTGAATAAGAGACAAGGCAAAGCATTAGAGAGAATAAGAGGTTTCCATATTGAATTTTGTTGAAGAAGTATTTCGGATAGAAGAAGCACATGAGGAGAGATAAGATTGTAATCCATTGGTCATCATATGGGGCTGAATCACCTGACTAGAAAAGTTGTATTGGGATTTCTAGATTGAAGAAGAAATGGTTCAGAATTTTCTCAAATATATTATAACAAAGTCATATATTTTTCTTATTGATCAATTAGACAAGGAGAATCTAACTGACTTTGATAACAAAATCCATAAAATTTCTTACCAACTTCAATGTAAGAAATTAAATAATTTTCATAAAAAATAAAGCATTTGTGAATGTTGATAAAGAATCATCATAACTTGTTTTGTTACCAAAATTTGTATTAGATAAATTGTTCTAGAAAGATAATATGCACTATAGAATTGTTTACATAGTGACACACAAGTGAAAGGGAATATCCTACTCAGTGTATTCCACACAAAATGATTGTATTGTAGTGGGCTGTATGGTATTAGATCATTTTCAAACAATACCAAGGATGTAGATATTCTTGTTGAATTATAAACCTTGTAAATTCTTTTGTTCTTATAGATGTGGGTTTTAATTATTTTCAATAGGAAAATAAATATTTAACAGGAGGAAAATGTTTTTTTATAAGTAAGGAAAAATAAAATAAAAATATATCACTAACTCACCCCTCCCCCTCTCAGTGATAAAATTAACATGACTGGGAAATTAAATTTAGTATCAGAGACAAGATCCATTCATTTATTCTTTGTTGATGTTTTGAAGAGAATTTGATGGATAATTTAAATTGTTTCAACAATAAAGGAATTTTGGTTTTCAATGGTAAGAATTATCATATATGGAATGATATAATGTTTCCCCATCTTATGTCTATTAGATATGATTTTCTTGAACATGAAAAGGATGTATTTCCTCATATTAATGATAAAGTTCATCTTAATCTATTGATAAGAATAATCTAGAGAGTGATGTAAGGGACAAGAATTATTTACTATCATCACTTTCTAAAAGTGAATTGTTAAGGGTGAATGGTGTTACCATAGCTAAAGTTATATGGGATAAGCTAAAAAATATATATGAAGGAAATACAAAAGTGAAGAAGAGAAATTACATATCTAGAGGCTAAAGTATGAACAAATGAAAATGGGTGGGTATGAATCTATTAGGGGCTTATTTACCATGTTAAATAACAGCATCAACTCTATCAGATGTCTTAGTAAAATGTTCTAGGAATATATAGTAATTGAAAATATATAAAGAATTATTCCTAGAATGTTTGATGCTAATTATTATTAATTAAAATATACATATCATAAAAAATTATCTATAGATGATTGTCATATAACTCTCATCACTTTTAAAATAATAAGGTATAAAGATATGAAAATAAAAATAAAATTTTATAGTGAAATTTCATTCAAGACTTCAAAGAAAGATAATTCAAATAAGATTATTATTGATGAAGAAGGTGGTTATTTTGATTCTGAAAATGAGGAATGTAAAAAAATTGATGACATTTTATCCTTTTTTTCTAAAAATGTGAGAATAGGTATAGGTAAATATAAATTAAATTTTCTCTTGAAATGTTTTTAATATGGAATCACTAGGCACTTTACAAAAACAATTCCACAATGAAAGAAATAAAAAGATGGTGATGAAGAAGAAATAAGGCCAAGAAGGTCATGGAAGAAATAGGGTGGAAAAGAAAATTTTATACCATTGGGACGGGTAAAAAATTCTCAAAATCAAAAAATTTGTATTTTTTTATCTAAAGATAAAAAATAAGAAGATAGTAAAGATAAATCCAAAAATTCTACTGAGCATGTTGGTGAGAGTACTTTTAGAGTAACAATTAATGATGAAAATTTCAGAATCAGCAGTCCCGATTAAGAAGAAATTCAACTTAAATTTCATTTAATATAAGATATGAAATATATTTGAGAATTATTAGAAGTGTTGAAAAATAAAACAAGAAGTTGGAAGATGAATATTTCTCATAAAAAATTCATGAAATTTTTTTAGATGAGAAGAAAAAGATGCAACTGGATATTTTTGAATTGAAAAAATATCTTATGGAAGAAAATAATCGTAATGAACATTTGTAATTGAAGTTAAAGGCATAAAAATTATAGTTTGAAATTTTATAGTAAAAACATTATAATGATGAAAATAAAATTATATTTTCCAAAAATTCTATATATGATGTTGGTGGAAGTTTTCATAACGAAAAACCAGATAAGGATAAAAAAATTAACCATCAAAACTTGATAGGAAAGATATAATTATTTCTAGAAATAATAAATCTTAGAAAATTATGTATGTGTCTATGATTAAAAAAGTTTATAATTCATATGTTTTTGAAAAACCGGAGGCTAAAAATGTTTCTAAAAATTATTAATATGTAAATTTTTCTATTATTTGTAATTATGACAAGGATAAAATGAGAAATAAGAAAAAAAAGAAGATTTTGATTGATAAAATAAAGGTTGGTGGTCAACAAAATTCAGATAAGATGGTTTCTAAGAAACATATTCATAACTCCAGTCGGTATGGAAGATATAGAGGAAAATATTCATTCTATGTTTACTAGTAGTATTATGATTGAATCATAAATAAAACAAATATGAGTTGGTTCAACCAACAACATTACTACTATTCCATAGGTTATGAAAGTTATAGGTTTAGGGGGAGTCAATCATCTCAAAAGAATAAGTATGAAAAAGAAGTTCTAAAGAACCTAATAATGATGGTGTAAAAAGTAAAAATAGGTTCCTGCCCCAATAATCTATTTGTGAATGATTTGAACAACCATGTAATCTTGCTAAGGGTTTTATTTTTTTAGAGGCAAAATATAATTTTGTTAACATTTCTCATAAGATGGAGGTGAAGAAAGAAAAATATCTTGTTGTTAAAACTACCCTCAAATCATTTATAGGTAAATGACCTTGTATTCTTGATAGCGGGTGTACCTCACACATGAAAGAAGATTTAAAATTTTTGAATACTTTAAAAGACATTAAAGAGATAACTATGAAATTTAGTAAGGATGAAACAATAATAATCAAAGGTGTTGGATCAAATATCATTGGGAGAGAAAAGATTAAATCTAAGAAATATTTATATACTGATGAGTTGAAACATAACATTTTGAGAGTTTTATAATTGTGTGATGAAGGTAACGAAGTTACCTTCGGGAAAGATGTATTTTTTTTTGTGAAAATTGATAATGATGAAAAGATAGTTACAAGATTACAACATACGAAGGGAAACGCATTTCATGTTGGTGAGGTACAAAAATATTGTTACTAGGGTATGGTAGAAGAAAATTAATCTTGGCATAAAAGGATGGGAAACACGTGTCAAATAAAAAAGTGCAAGTTATGAAAGCGATATTGTGTTCATGATATTCTTGATTTTCAATGAATAAGTGATTTTTTTTCACTATATTTCGTAAGTGAAAAATTATAAAGTCTGTGTATAAGAATGTAGAGATTTTTTCAAAACAACCCTTGGAACTAATTCATTCCGACATCTATGGACCAATGAGAAAACAATAAAAAAATGATGATAATTACTTCATCACTTTCATTAATGATTTTAATCACATTACTTGTGTTATGAATATGAAACATAAATCATCTGTTGTGATAATGATTAACGGTTTTAGGAGAAAATCTAAAAAGAAAAGTGAGTATTCAGTGAAAAAGTTGAAAACTAATAATGGTGATGAGTATAAGAATGAATAATATGAATGTTATCCTGAGAATAATGGAATTTTACATGAGTATATTCCCTATACACACCTTAACAAAATGGGTTTGATGAATGGAAGAATAAAAGTTTGGTAGAAATGGGGAGAACTATGTTACTTGAACAAGGTATTTCTCATTATTATTGGAGGAAACCCATGAGTACTGTTGTTTATATTCAAAACTAATGTTTCTATAGGCCAGTATTGTATATGAATCCATAAAAAAATTTCATATAAAAACTACATGTTTGAAACACTTTAGAGTTTTTAGGTTTCCATGCATTATAAAGAAGAACTGTGGAAATCCGGGAATGTTTGACTAGAAAGGTGAAGATGGAATTTTTCTTAGTTATTCTCTAGAAGGAAGAGTATATAGATGTTTCAACAAAGAAATAGAATGAATTTTTTATTCTAATAATTTGAAAGTTATTGAAAAATATATTAAGGATAAATATAATCAAACAGATAAGAATGTTGAGAACGATTAAGAAATTTTTTGTCAAAATTTCTGATAAGGATACAACCAATTATAATCCTACTCAAAAACAAGAATTAGACTCAATTATTTCATGTGATGAAGAAACATTTCTAAAATCTCATCCCAAGATGAGGAAGCTAGTGGAAACACAGAACCTTATTGGTGATCAACATAAAAAGTTTTAAACAATAAGAACAACAAATTTTATTACACTAACTTCTTTGTATTCAAATATTGGGCTGAATGTTGTGAAATAAGATTTTGAGTATCTAGAATGGGTCCAGTCCATGAATGAAGAGTTAGACTGGATAGAAATGATTGATTCATACGAACTCGTACCTAATCAAGATAAAAAAATGTTTTTAGTACAAAGTGGGTTTCCCAAAACAAAATGAATGAATAAGGTGAAGTGATAATAAAAAAGGAAATATTAGTATGCAAAGGTTACTCTAAAATTGAAGGTGTTGATTTTGATGAAATTTTTTCTCTGCTGGAAAGGTTAGAAATATTAATAAATTTTCTAGTTACTTTTACACAATGGAGTTACAAAATTTTTCAAATGGATGTAAAGTTTGCAATTATAAATGTTGATCTTAATGAGTATGTTTACATTGAACATCCTTGTGGAATTGTTTTTGGGAAAGAGGATAGTTATATGTGCATATTTAACAAATCCTTGTATGAACTAAAGAAATTTATGAGGGAATTTTATTCCAAACTGGATACTTTCTTAAGGAATATGATTTTTATGAAAGAAAGAGTTGGTAACAATATTTACTTCAATGAAATTCAAGAGTTTTCCTTCATCATAATTTTTTTTATTAACGACATTATCTTTACTAGAAATAATGAAAGATCTTGTGAAAAGTTTTCTAATTAAATGAAAAAATTATTTTTGATTCCCATGTTAGGAGAAATAAAATACATTATTGTGTTAAAAATTTTATAAAATAATAAACACAATTTTCTTTCTCCAGAAAACTATGCTAAATAAATTCCTAAAAAGTTCAGTATAGAAAATTCAAAACAATTTGACACCTAAATATCAGTGGGAACCAGGTTGAGTAATGATGGAGAAGACAAGAAAGTTGATCAGAAAGAGTTTCCAAAGGTGATTGGATTTTTTTATATTTTACTACCATATGACCCAATATTTTTTATTATGTTACCTTATTTGAAAGATTTTATAGTGATCCTAAATAATCAAATTTAATTTCTAGAAAAAGAATCCTCAAATACATCAAAGGCCCCAAAAATTTCGATTCAGTTATGATAGCATAGAAAGTATTGAATTATTTTGCGTATTCAGATGCTGATTGGGTAGTAAATGTTGATGATAGAAGATCCACATCAGGTGGAGTTTTATTTCTATGTAAAAGTAATGTTTTTTGGAATATAAAGAAATAGAATTCAGTATCTCTAATTACAACTGAATCTGAATATTTTTCTACTACACAATCTTCTACCCAACTTATGTGGATGAATAATCAGTTACAATACTATCTTGTTGAAGTAAAGTTAACCTTTATCTTGGGTTGTGATAATCAAAGTGAAATCAACCTTTCCAAGAATCTGGTAAAACATTATAATTCAAAACATATTGATATCAACAATTATTTCATCAAATATCATGTGTAGAATAATGAGTTGATGTTGGAGTATGTTCCTAAATCAGAACAATCTACTGACATTTTCACAAAACCTTTACCCACGGAAGCATTCTCTAAATTGATATTGAACAAGGTCATCTAACCTCTTTCTCTTCAAGGTTGAGGTATGTTTTTTTGTTGCCTCTCTCATATTATCATTGGAAAGTGTGTTCAAGGGGGGAATTGTTTAATAAATCTATCAATATAGAAGCATGTAAATAGAGAGAGTTGTGGGTAAATTGTTAATTCATCATTTTAAGTGTGTGAACTATTCTAACAGTTTTTCGGAGTGGTTATTGGAAACAATTTTTTTTTGTATTCTATGGAGGTTTAAATTTGAGGAAGAAATCACGAGGGAAATTTTCATAATCACTACTTTTGGAAATCATGAATTTTATGTTAATAATTCTTATTTCCTAAAATGATTTAGCACACGTAGTATTATAATTATTGATAAGTAATAAATAACTTGAGGATAAAAAGTTTAGTGGTTTATGAACCTTGGTTGACAAAAAAATCCAAAGTGAGAGATTGTTAGGACCAAGATGATAAAGATGAATATCATATTCAGGTATTTTCATTTGTCGTAAATGTAGTTTAAGAGGAAAATAAATCATCACACTTTGTAATTGATAAAAATTAGAATGACCATCGTATTCAATAAAATCAGACTCACAATGGTTAAGAAATTCCATCACATTGGGAATATGTTTTCTAGACAAAGAGGATCATCAAACTCAATCAAAGTTTGGAATGAAATGTTTGATCATAACGGGGAATAATTTGAGTCTGCCTAAATTTGATGAAAATGTGATGTTGTTTTTTTGATCTTGGAGTTCTCATAAATCATAAGTAAGTTGTAAAACATGTGATGAAATATTTATGAAATAAATGGGAGAAAAATATTATTCCAATCATATTCAGTCTGATTTTAATCATGCCAATCATATTCAAGATGAGTAGGAAATAAATATGTTTATAAATGATAGGGATGTTGTAACACTTTACTTGGTAAGTGAGATGATGCTAAAGTTGATCATCAAAGTAATAAAAGTCATAAAGAAAGTCATGATACTTGTTAAATGTTTATGAAAGAAGAAATTTTATGTATTTTAATCGTTCTCGTCTAAAGATCATTATAATGATATTTCTGGATATAGATTTGTTTAAATACAGGGTAGGATAGTCATAATAAAGGTTCTAGTTTTCGTTCGGACCAAAATCTAGAAGATATAAATCCTTTCATAAAGATGTTTTTGAGAGTCATATTCAAAAAATAAATAAGTTACATGTGTTGATCCATTGTATTTAGTATGACATCTTATTAATTAGAGGCAGAATTGTTTGTTATAAAAATTGATTGGTATCATATTAAGAAGAGAACTAATTTGTTGATGTTGAAGCTAATGATACCGGTCCATACTCGGTATGCCATAATAATCATAGGAGTAATAATTTTTTGGAACTGATGAATAAAAAGAAAAGGAAAATTATGTGGTGGCCAATATGAAGAATAAATTTATACCTATTTCAATAATTTAGTTAACCATTTAAAATAGTTTGAATTACTTTGTTTATAAATCATGTGGGTCAAGAGAAGAGGTGAAGAATAATATATTGTTATAAATTTGTATTCATCGTAATGAAGCAGGTCATAAGAACAAATTGAAATGGGAAATCAGAATTAGAATGATGTTTACAGAAATTTTTTAGCAGAGTTGAAGTTGTGAGATGATTTGATAATGTTAAATAATTGTTGAGAAGAGATTATGAAGATAATATGAACCTAAAATTCAAAGGAACATGTAGATTTAGAAAATTTGATTGAGTGGGAAATTTTTTAGCAATCCCACCCTAACCATTTTTTGGGTGAGTATAAAATGGAAAGTACATTGTAATTTTGACAGATGTACTATTTTCATAGAAGAATAGAGAAGACATAGCTATAGAGAGAATAACAGGTTTTCATATTTTGTTTTGTTTTATTAAACATGTCATCGTATTGGGATGAATCATCGAATTGGGAAAATCATATTGGGATTTTTGGATTGGAGAAGAAGTGGATCTGAATTTTATCAACCGTATTCTGAAAAAGTCATATATTTTTCATATTGAGAAATAAAACTGGGATAATCGGACTGTGGGAATTAGATTGGGAAATCAGACTGAGATTTTTAACAAAATTTAGAAAAGGTCTTACCAACTTCTAGGTAAGAAATTGAATAATTGTTTTAAAAATAATACATTATTGAAAGTTCATAAAGAATCACCATATCATGTGTTGCTACAAAAATTTTTATTTCATCATTTGTTATAAAAGGGTAACATTCACTATTGAATTGTTTATATAGAGCTACATGAGTGAAATGGAATATCCTACTCATTATATTCAACACAAAAGGATTATTTTCTAACAGATTGTGTGGTATTAGATCATTACAAAATCATAGAAAGTATGTAGTTATTCTTGTTGAATAGTGATACTTATAAATTCATGTGTTCCAATAGAAGTGTGTTTTAATTGTTTTCAATAGAGAAAGAAATATTTAATAGGATTATAATGTTATTAAATAATTAAGGAAATATAAAAGAAAAATATTATACTGATTCACTCTCTCCCCTACTCAGTGATACAATTATCTTGACTGAGAAATTACAATACAAGAATAGTGATTAGCCTCTTCTTGATCTCATTAATTCTTTCCTCATATATTTCACCCATAAGTAATTTACCCCATTTTGAGGTAAATTAGTTAGTTGGCTAAAGAAATAATGATAAATTTAGCACAAAATGTAAATAGTAACAAGCTAATCTATAAAACTATATATTTCTATAACACTAGTGGGTTTAGGTTATTCATCAATTGCCTTTGTCTTTGAAGGGTCCACATAAATTCCATCACTTCTGATCATTTTCCCCAATAATGTGACTTCTTGCATCCAAAAGTCACACTTTTTGTAATTAGAATAACTTTTCTCCTTCCGTAATATCACCAACACAATAATTAGATTCTATTCAAGTTCCTACTTAATCTTGGAATAAATGAGAATATAATCGATAAACACTACCAAAAATTTGTTGTGGTGGTATCTAAAGAATATATTCATCAAATACATAAATATTGTAAGCAAATTACTATGTCTGAAGGGAATTACTATGAACTCATATTGCCCATTCCTTTTATGGAAAGTAGTCTTCTGAATATCTTCCTTCTTCAACTTTAGTTTATGATAACCATAAAAAGATACACCTTTGATAATTATTTCACTCCTCATAGTTGATTGAACAAGTCATCAATCCTTGGTTGAGGATAATTTTAATTTATGGTGATCTTGTTGATATATTTGTAATTGATATACACCTATTTTGATCTATCTTTCTTCTTGATAAAGAGAATTGGTGCACCCCTAGGTGATGTACTAGGGTGTATGAAGCATTTTTTTAAATTCCCTTGTAGATAATTCATTAACTCCATCATTTCAATCCAGGCCATCATATATGCGAATTTTGAGATAGGAGTGGATTTGAGTATGAGATATATTGAGAACTCTACCTCACGATCAGGGGATTCCAAGTAACTCTTTGAGAAATACTTCAATTTATTACCTAACAATGGAAATTTCCTCTAGGATAATACCTTCCTTTGACTCAACCATTTGGGAATGGTGCGCTTTTCTATAGGGTATCATCTCCCACGTTGTTGATGGATTTTCCAAAGAAGATTCTTGATCTTCCTTGCATTTTTAGAGGATCATGGGATAGTTCTGAATATAAAAATTTATTTTTTCTAATAGTTGTTTTCTTATATATATATAATGAAATACAATACATGTCCAATATAGAATCAAATTTCAACAAGGGAAATATAATAAGATTTTCAAGAAGAATCATCCCAAATATGATTATAGTATAAGAGTCCAACACATGGGTTGTAATGATTACACCACTATGTTTTTTATGGATATCTCCAGTTAAAGGTATCGGGGATTCAATTCAATAGTTCTAGAAACATTTTACGATATAAATGAATAAGTAGAACCAGATTCAAATAATTCTTTTTCTATTATTTAGTGAATAGGAATCATAACTTGTATGAATTCATTTTCACACTCCACTTCATTAGTTGTAATGATATAAGCTTTACCTTTCTCCTATGACTTTGGTGATTTCTTACAATGGTTTCCCTCAAGGACATGTGGTTTAGCGCACTTCCTTGTATAAAACCCTTGGTCCTTATTGTTGAAGCATTGAACTATGGGTGGTGCATTAGGATGTTCCTTCCTTTCCTCTATCATTATAGTTATCTTCTTCGTGTATCTTCATTATTCATTAGCTTGGTGTCCTTATCTCCCACACTTGAAGAATTTACGTACCCCTTTGAGGCAATTAACATGATGCTCTTCCCACATTTGTAACATGTGGGTAGTTGGATCCTATTTCTTAATTTGTCAATTGACCCACAATCTTGAAAACCCATTCTTCTATTACTATCTCCACAACCTTAGGACCATCATTTGAACTCCATATCTACTTTAAGAGCACATTTAACCACATATTCAAAACTACCAAATTCTTATATTTGTAGATTGTTTCGACAGTGTATTTTTTAAACTATAAAGAACATATCTATTTTTCTATCATTATTGATAAAAAAACCCAAATAATACATTTAAAACCTTATGAAGTTTTCATCATAAGCTGTGACAACTTCACCTTCCTTTTTATTTAGCTGTATGAATTATATTTCAATCTTTTTTTTGATGAGTTCAATGGAAATTATTTGTAAGAAATATTTTCTTAAATTCTTCCCACTTCATCTCTTCCATTTAATCCATTAGATTTTTGTTTTTTTCAATTCCTGAAATTGAATAGATTCTCCATATAAATGATAAATTGCAAGAGTCACCATATCCTTATTAGAGAAATGGATCATAGAAAAGATATTCATTATTTAGTTAACCCACTGTTCCACATCAAGTGGATTGGAAGTTCCACTAAACATCGATGGTCATTTTTTCATTAAGAACTCAATGGATAATTGATCCTTCATGGGTGAATATGGACATTACACGTAGTTCATGTTATTATTCATATCTCGGGACAACTAGGTAATCATTTACACAAAGTTTTGAACTCAACATCCCATGTAATTGGGGATCTTATTTGGATAATTGTTTCATTGTCACTCAGACAGGTTTTAGGCCTAGTTTCTCCAGGTTCCTACCCTTTTCTAGAATATAAATTGTTAGAACAAAAAAAGTCTATAAATCATGAGTAATTTATTATTTTATGAAATTAACACTAAAGGAATATCTTATGGGATCTATATGTCTATACTTTTATAAAATATTCTTGTATGATGTTTTATCTATACATAGACTTATACTAATCATTTTTACTCTTGTTTTCTAATCATAATTCCCAAATTAACTAAACCATTCTTATATAACAACTATAGTGAAGCTAATTTTTCATATATAAATATTACATCATTTTAAAGATAAACAACATAATAGTGTTACAAATCTAGGATCCAAAGGTTTATGTCTTAGAAATATTAGGCTCATAAATAACTTGTAGATAATAAAACATAAAAATTTATTTAAATCCTTCTTATTTATCCTTATAAAATCTCACATTATCCTTAGTACATACAATTACCTAAGGATATACATCAATGAAAGGGGTAAGATAAAAGCCCTGTAAGAGGATGAATAAGGAACTTAAATCAATATAACACTGGTGAGCATAATCATCATATCATAAGACTAGTATCAGTATCAATATCATGAGGTAAAAATGTGATAAATTCATAGAATTTGGAAATGCATAAAAATGATACATCATGTTATAGTGGTCAAATTCCACTTATAGTTGTGAATAAATCTAGCATCAAGTTAACACATAACACATGTGAATAATCATAACATCATCACTATAAACAAATCTAGCATCATGTTCACATATAATAAACATCATCTCATGAGATAAACACATTACCCAATTCATTGGAAGGATATATAATTTTTTTTCTAGTCACCAAATCAAAATATTTACATAATCATGCATGTCACATAGAATGTGTAACAATCATTTCCTGAAATAACCCATGGAAAGGAATAAATTTCATAAGTATTTAAAATATTATGATTTCATAAATAAACTTCAGGTTCTAAAAAGTAAAATTGAAAAACAAATTTTCTATAAGAATCATCATTCTTTAGTTAAGAATAAACTACTCATGAAGAGTCAACGATGTGTTTTGGAAAGAAGAGTTAATTTTGAAAATCATTGTATTTTCCATAAAATCAAATAAAAAACATATATATCCAAAAAAAAGAGGGAGGAATAATGAAATTATATTTAAGGAACATTAGGGGACTATTAATTCAAATATGTCCTAAAATATGGATAACCCAATGAAAAAGAGTTGGTTTCATGAATCCCCTAACCTTAATTCCTTCTTTATTTCGTCACTTTTACGCCTCTAATAAATTTATATTTATTAAAAAACTAATAAATATGTTAATTATATACATTTATTCAATTATTTATCAATTATATTCATTTTATTATATTTAATAATTTCTATTGATTAAATTGAAGTGTTTTGATATCATGAATTTCCTAAAAATTTCTTCTTTCACTTTGATTTCTCAATTTTCATTCAGAGTCATTTATAGAAAACTATTATTAACACCAGTATATTATAATAAATGAAATTAATTATTTATATATTATATATAATTAATAATATCCATCTATGAAGGTGGTTAGAATAATTGACTTAGAAATGTCTCTGTAGGTGGTTAATCAACCTTTAATGGGACGTTGTTAAAAGAGTGGGAAAGAGAAGTATTGCATTTATTTTTGTCATAAATATGACAATTACATCATGTTAACATAAAAAATATAATTTTAAATTATTTAATAATTAGTTTTATAGTATATGGTTTTTAAATTAATTGGTAAAAATATGAAAGAGAATAAGAAAAAAGGGAAAAGTTAATTGAGACTTACTCTCTCCTCAATGTAGCTTCTCTTGTAAGATGTTATAACACCCTTGGTGATTAGAGTTGGATTGCTCCAAAATTTCCCTATGTAATGTAAAGAGATTTAGAGGGAGTTTTTGGGAAGATATTTTACTTTTGAATGGTTGAGAGGAGTGTGTTTCCAAGGGAAGGGAGAGGGATTATTTATACTTTAAGAGAGGGGTATTTTTAGAATAAGATATTTAATAGAAAAATATATCAATGGAAAAACATGTAATAGTGCATTTTTTTGACAAAATAAATTATATATAAATATAATATAATGGGTTTAAGACTTTAAATAATCTTTATAATTCTAATTCATTAACTTATTAAAAATAAATGTGAATAAAAAAAGAAATTGATATTTTAAGGAATCACTTTTGAATTTAGGTTTTGGAATGTGATTTTTAGGTTTGAAAATTAATTTTGTTGTGTTTTAATGACTAATTTATGAAATTAAATATATAATGGCCGAAAATAAATTTATATAATGGATTATTATATTATTATATCATGAATGATGTAACTTAAGATACATCAATTATGTGAAAAACTATATTTTTACTATTCACCTAAAAATTGAAGTATTTCAGAAAATTACCAAAAACTCACCCAAGGAAAATATTAACATGATAATTTCAAAAAATGATAGTAATTTTATAAAAATAAATATCTAAAATAGATAAAATATAATTTTTAACTGGAAAATAATGATTTTTACGAAATACTTTAAAATACAGTTTATTAAAAATATGCTTTATTTTCTTTGAGGTTTTTAATCTTGATATTTAATTTATTGAATTATACTATTTTTATTTACATAAATTAATCATGATAAATGTTATTTATATCATAATTCATTATTTTTTGGTAAAATCACACTTCCAATGGTCAGGTTTCTATTTCCAATGATCACGTTACTATTCGAACGGTCAGATTACTATTCCAACAGCCACATTACCTTATATATATACCAATCAATTATTTCATTCAATATTCAAATAAATCCCACTAAAGGTTCTATATTTCAATTTCAAATAATTTTTATTGGTTTACTATATTTTTTTCTTTTATATATTGTTGGTAGTGGGGCCAATAATTCTAGTAGATGAGGTTGATCCATATTTTCTCATTTTAGCTTTTCTATTTTATACCTTTTGTCGATTTGTAATGTTTGTAAATTTAATTGGTTTCATTGCTGATTAATGTAACAATATTGATAAATTTTTTATTGGTTTTTCTATATTTTTTATTTGTATAATATATAATATAAGACAACACACCTTTACTCAGGAAAATTTTTTTACTAATAAACATTATGTCATTACAATGGGGTACCACATCTCCTGCCTCAATGTCGATGTACTATAGAACTCTAGCTACCTATCTGATGAGGATTAGTTCAGTCCTTCCTAGACATTAGTACCTATCTTACTCCCCTACCACTACTATACTATGATAAGTTCTAAAAAAACTTATGAAGATGGCACATCCTGCCACAAACATGGCACTCCAAAGTGGTGTATGAAAACAAAGGTTTCTTGTGGTTTAACTTTCTACAATGATGCACTACAATGGAATATGATCCTAAGATGGATTCCCACTTCCTTAAATGGTCTACATGTTATTTACTTGGAAAAACTGTCATAGAATCACTTCTTTCCTCCAAAATAAGTGATCGTAATTTACCCTATGGAAATAGCCATGCTACCTCTTGGGTCCCCTCACAGACACATTGCTGTGATGAGTTCATGATTCATCAAATCCAAAAATCTGCTCAGAATAAAAACATTCACCTATGACCTAACGTCATAGTGAATACCATCCTGAATATGTTTCTCCCTAGAGATCTCATCAATAGCTAAATATGGCACAAAGCATTGAAGGTTGGTGAAATGTTCAACATAGTCCCTTACTGATATTCTATCCTATATCAGATGCATGAAATAATGATCCTTCCCATCCCTCAACATCTATGGATAGAAGTGGATCAATAAATTCACCTTTAATTCCTTCCAAGATAACTCCTCCTCCTTCCCATACTTCTCTAGAGTATCCCACCAATGTTTGGTAGGTCCACTGAGGATATACACAACAAGATTATCCCTCCTATCGGTGGGTGTCTCAAGACGCTCGAAGATTGTATAGATTGACTCAATCTTGAACTCAGCTACCTGGGAGCTTTCCTCCCTAGTGAACATAGGTGGATGTTGTAGCTGAATCTCTCTCATCAACTCAAATATCAACGGAATGATGAAAATAGTCTCATTTTCCATGGATTGCATGACCCTTAAGAAGATTTTTTGATGATGAACATCCATTTGATCCTCAAGACCACCATGAATCTCTATTTCATCTACGTTAGGAGATAACTGATTTCCACTCTCTTAGAACTCAACTCAAAGATGATGAGGAGTCATTTTATCTACACGAAAAATACACTCCTATAATCTTTGTCTAAAAATAAAGTCAACCTCAAGAGGTGACGACAGTAGAGAACCATTAATTTGGGTCTCTCTCACCATGGATTATAAGCGTTTTATAATGAAATTTTAGTTTATTTCATTCCATTTATCCAATATAATAGATATATTATTTCACAATTCCTATTTCAAAGTATATAACACATGCAATAAACATGTCCTTGTCATGAAAAATTCCTATAAATATATATATATTTATATATTATATCCCTATGTGCCTTTCATGATTCATGCATACTCATATCTCACCATACTGGTCCATGAGTGTAAATATCAATAAACAATAACATCACAAAATAATAACATCACACAACATTTAAATAATCTAAGGCGAAATAACATCAATTGTAACATGAGAAAAACATAAACAAAAATCCCATCCCTGGAACTCAAATTTTCCCCCTTACATGGGTTAGTTACTCCAATAAATAATCTCATTACCAAGTCCCAATAGATCCTAGTTCCCTTTCTACTTTTTCCAAAAAAAAAGCAATAGAAAATAACAAGATGATCCTTTAATACCACTTTGTAATGTCCCCAAATATGATACTCTCTCACATGGTCAAAATTATTTGGTTATTATACGTCAAGAATGTATCCCCATATGTTAGAGGCTATTGACTAGTAGGGAGGCTGTGATATTTATAGTGGGGAGACTATCCCCTCTAGTAAAACATAGTGGAACTAAACCATAGTAATAAAAATTATTGTAACAGAGAAATCGTGGAAATAGTATATCATACAGCTAGGAAAATAAAAGGAGGAACCTATAATGATGAATAATGTAATGACAAGAGAAGATGTATCTAAAAGTATAAGTGAAACCAATACAAACAATATAATCTACTCACACCAAATAATCCAAAAAGGCTCTGGTCTCGATTCCCATGTCATATCCATCTCCAAAATCCATCCCATCTAGGAAGAAACAAAAGAATCAACAATAATGTCCATTTCCCTTGTCCAAATCTGCATCCATGTAATCTGCTCAAGTACCAAAAAGTTCCCAAATAGGATGTGAATAAAACTCAGTAGGACGACACCACCATCACTAAACACAACCAGCCTAATAATAATTATATGCTATAAAGCGATAAATAGATGTATTAATTAACTAATTAATATAATATATAAATTAAACTATTTTAAAACCATGAAGAAATGTCTCTGAGCATGTAACACAACCATTCCATCTATATCCATATACCATGGATAAATCAAACAATCAGGTAGCTCTCTTTGTATAATAATTTCATCCTCCGATCATCACCCTATATAAAAGGAATTCATCATGTTTCCCTAAGTGTCGCCTGGTATATAAGCATTTCAGCAAGTATCACTAGAAATTTCCAACTATATAAGAATTTCATCCTCCAAGAAAATCCATATATATAAGAATTTTAGCATGTATCACTGGTCCAAGACTACTATATAATCATTTAAGCATTACTAGGATATCCACATATATAATCATTTCATCACCAACTCGAAAAATCATAATAGAATGGATATCATAATATCACATCATAAATCTCAATGGTTTATTATGAAAATTATTGTTTTTCCTTTAAATAAACATTAATTCATCTCTCAAATGCACAACAGTCATATCAATAATAAAAAATAGATTACTTAGGGATTCTATATCAAGAAATCACCTAAGGTATCATCTTATACTCACCATGATTTAAACCATTATACAAGTTCTTTTTACTCAAATTGTTTCTCACCCAATAGGTATCCATAATCCAGGTTGCATCAACCATTGAATCTAAAGGAATCCAATCCATAATTTACTATAAATCAAATGATTAATTATAGTGCACATTACATGGTCATAATCAAAATATTTCATATAATTCACAATTCAATATACCATAGGGTTAGGTTTAGTCTCCATACCTTGAACATGTGATTAACACAACGCTTCTAATGACAAAATCCATTAAAGAAGAAGTCACAGAAGATAACAAGAAGAACCTAGATTAACCCAAAACATGATCAACTCCCAAAACTAAAACCATGTTCAAATGATGTATACTAAAATGAAAAGTAATGACGGGTGAGAAGAGGGAAACCAAAGTGAATAAACTCACCAAGGATCAAATGTAAAAATGGGACATCTGGAAGGGGGGAAGATAATTCAAAATTTCTTAGAGTTCACCCTAGGATCAAGAGAGGAGAGGATATAATAAAAAATAATGAGAGTCATAAGTACAAGACACATTTAAAACTACTGGGTATGACCAATACTTGATGTGTAATATTTCTTGTCATGTATTTCCTCATTTTTAAGTTATGCTGGAAAAACCTTTTGCCCCGGGTTAATATTTATTTTGATCAACATTTACACGATGTGAATCAGGATCACGACATGTAACCACATCATATCATAAAATAGTTCATGAAATGCATCTATATATTTTTACATGTCATGCAACATGTACACAACATACAACTTTTCATTGAATAGTTTTTATACTAGCTTCTATAAAAGTGACCAAACCACCTATGATCCTTCTAAATTGAAAGAAAACCCTATTAATCCCATTTAACATATTTATACATGGAATCCATGAATTTAAATTCACATACATTCCTAAAATTAAGGTTATTTTCTCAAAAAAAGGCTCTCTGTCATCTAATAATACTTAGTCACTAAGGATTAATTACAAAGGAATCCCCAACAAAATATGTTCAACGAAAACATCATAGTGGGACTTACCTAGAAGAATATGGGATCTTATAATGATATTGGTTTTGGAAGGTTGTTATTATGTTTCATCCATTACAAAAAACATTATTTATATATATATACTTGATATAGATGGATTTATTATAATATTTGTAAATGAATGCTTCTTCTTTTATAGAAATAACATTTGTTATGGTGAGGTGAATTTAAATAACTAATTTTTTTATCATATTATACAACCCAAGTAATGGAAATTGATAATGAATCTAAATCACATAACTTGTGCCACACCCAATTATGGAATCATTGGATTGGTTATGTAAATGATAAACGCTTGACAAAGTTATACTGAAATAGATATTTATATTCATTTGAACTAAAACCAATTGGTATGTGTCACACAAATTTATATGGTCTAATGAATAAATACCCATATAGTAGAAAAGGTGAAAGGTCTAAAGAGATTCTTGAATTAGTTCATACATATGTGTGTGGTCCATTTCCTATTGAGGAAGGGGTGGGTTCTCATACTTCATAAATATTAAAAATGATTTTAGTAGAAATGAATATGTCTACATAATGAGGTATAAGTCAGGTTATTTTGATAAATTCATGAAATACAAGAATAAATATAGGAAAAAAATTAGTAATATGTTTTAAAAAAATCCTCTAAGAACATTTTGGAGAATGTCTCAATCAAGAATTCATTGATTACTTAAAAGAGTTTGGGATCCTATATTCACTCACTCGTCCTTATACACATTAGTGTAATGATGAAAGTGAAAGAAGGAACCACATATTGTTGGACATGGTGTGATCAATGATGAGTCATGAGAGTATTCCATTATTCTTTTAGGAATTTTAATTACAAAAAAGTAGCACAAATATTAAAAAAAAGTTTCAAATAAAGTGATAAACAATATATGAAGTTCCAAAGGATTGAATAATGACTCAAGAAGTGGGGTTAAATTAGATGTTCACTTTTATAAGTATAAATAATTATGAAAATATTAAACCCCGAAACATGTTAATGTTTATATACTTATCATCTTTTAGTAAATACTAATGTACGAAAAATTAGAAAATAAAAGTAAAGAACATGATATTTACAAGGTTCGACCTCAGTGTGAGAACCTATATCTTTTTCATAGACACTCCTTTGGTCTATAGATATTCACTAAAATGAATAAGTGAATAAAAATTGTGCCAAATCCCATTAGACATAATATATATATCCTAATTGTAATGATTTTATAGACTCCTATTGGATTATAAATTTCTCTTAAAAAATGCGATGAAACAAAATAAAAATATTTTGTTCAAACTACACCACAAATTCTAATCTCACAATCCTTATTATGAAGAGGTTGGGTCTAATTCTCTCCATCTGATAGGGCTGGGTCCAATGGACTCAATCCGATGAATTCTTTCTGATGGAATCAGTCTGATGAATCTATTTCCAATATGCATTAATTAAACTCTTCTCAAATGCTCAGTCTGATCTTACTCAGTCCAATAAAAAAAATTAGATGTCGAATCATATAATGAGATTTCAATATGGTAAGATAACTTTGACTTGAATTCTTTAGTTCTCTTCTATTTCAACTAACATAAAAAAGATGAAAAGTATGAATATCCATTTCTTCTATTTATAGGAATCCCAAAAAGACATATTTAAGAAACTAAAAAACATTTCCCACATACTCAAATTAAAAAAACAATATATATACATAATTTAATTTCATGTTTGACCACATAAAATCTTGACAAATATTATGAAATATTATTATGTATTCTTTATAATAATTCTTTTCAGACTTCCTAAATTTTATTTAGTATAATAGAAAATACTCAAATCATTATGATGGAACTTCCTCATCTCATATGGATGAAACATCTTCATATCATTCTAAATTGAATTTCCTCATTAGAGTTAGTCTAATTAACATTCTTTCCCATATTCAGTGTTATTGACTTTCCTTCTCAGAGTCGGTCTTGATTGAATTTCCTTCTCAGAGTTAGTTTGATTGAATTTCTTCCTCAGTGTCAGTTTAATTAACATTCCTCCTCAGATTCTACCTCATAGAACTTCCTCAGCTTCAATCCAATGGAATATTCATAATTATGGAATTATCACTGTGATGTAATTTTATTTATGATGGAATCTCTAATCTACCACTTTTAAATACTTCAACCCTTATCAAATATAACTCATTCAGACTTCTGAAAACGTCTATGCTCAGTACTTCTGGATATGATGACAACGTTTTTCTTGATTCCTAGAATCAATACAATCTTAATGATTCCTCTATTTCATAAAAATATTTTATCATTATAGTTTTCTTGATTTAATATAACTTCAATATTATCAAAGTACTATATGACTTATATAGGAAAGTATTACGACTTCCTTTATTTTCAACACATTCTTTATTTCCAACCAAAACTCAATATGATTGGTTGCACCTATTATCCCCCTTTTCATCATAATAATCACATCACAAGTGTTAAAGGCATCTTATGATATTTTAGAATTAAAAATTAGAAAAAAAATATTTGACTGAAGGTTAGAATGTTTAAGAAATTTCTAACTCCTGATATCACTTTCTTCATTCAACCTCTTCTGCAACATTATAACTTTCTAACCGACATTGAGTCCAATGAAACATGAACATCATGTCAATGGATCTGAGACTTATAGTTTGTCTGATTAAAAACAGTAACTTTTTTATGAATTCTAATATTGGTGGTGATCAGTTTGATACTTTTCATCTGGTGTTTCTCAGTTCAATCCTCTGTGTATATAGAACAACTTTCTCAAAATCAAAACTTTCTCCCCCTTTATGTTTGGGTTCGCACATTCAGAAGATTTCACTTGTTTTTCAAAAATATTATTTTTTAAACGATTAGTTAACAACAAATACAAAAATTTATTTAAAAAAACATCACAACGGATCTTTAATATCCCTATTCATATTTTTTAACAACACTCACTAATAACTTTTACAACTCTCAGAAAATTTTCACAATTCAACTTTTGAGAAAAACTCAAGTTTTTTGAATTTTACCAAAACACATCCTTTATTAATAGAGTGTTTAGACACCACACTAATAGATAAGGTATTTTGTTTTGATAATAATCCATCCCTTGGTGAGAAGAAAATTGTATAGCCATGCTAAGATAAAATTCCCCTAACTTTTATATTTTCTCACTTTTATTTTTCTATAAATTTTATTTTCATCTCCCTCATTATTTGATAAACACAAATTCATATTCATAAAATAAAGATAATTAAAAACTTCTTACATTTGTAACTTCTTCTATTGGGTGAATAATAAATGTTCCTTCCTCAACTATCTTATCAAACTTTCCCCGATCCAAATTTATTATTTTAAGTAATCATGGGATTACAATAACATTGATGGACTTCAATAAATGTTTTTTCTCATAAGAAATTTCATAAGAACTCATGTTGATTTCCAAACATAATTTTTTTTAAAACATGTTAAATAATACTAAAAACTTCACTCTAGTAGAACTTTGAATGTTTTTATTCTTCTCACATGATTCTTCCCATTTCCACCAAACCTATATTATTCCTTTTTACTACTCCATTTTGTTGTGGGGTATATAGAGAACAATACGAATGTTTAATACCATGATATCTAAGATAATATTCAAATGTATTTCTTGTAAAATCAATACCATTATCCATTCTCAATTTATTTATATAAACCCCCATCTCTTTCTCAACTTCCTTTTTAAAAAACCTGAACATTTCTATAAGCTCTGAGTTGTGTTTCAAAAACATGATGTTTTTCATTTGAGTGAAATCACAATTAAAATTGATTAATTGTAAATATATTTTTTTATTGATGTCTCATTGACCCACATAAATTTGAATGAATAAGTTTAATAGGCCCGGTAGATGAAATCTCAACATTCGTATGACTTTTATTAGTCCTCTTCCCTTTCTAAAGATTAACAAAAAAATCTTCCTCTCTTTTCAGTTTTGGAAAATTTAGTACATAATAATCATTAGAATGTTTTTTCATTCTTTTCTTCCCAATTTGAACAAGCCATTGGCACCACAACTTATTCTCATCATTGGCACTTAGATAACATGAGTTTTTAAATTCTCTAACCTGAAAAAAATTTCCACTAGTTCTGTCACATTTTGTATGAACTTTTCAATGTTTCACACTTCTGGTAACACATGAATATTTTCTAAAAATCACTTCTTTTCCATTATCACAAAGTTTACATACAATAAGTAAATTATGTTTTATCACATCAATAAATAAAAATTCCTAAGATTTCAACTTTTCTTCTTTAATCTCAGTCATTTTGATTCCAATGATTTTTAATGAACTATTATTCCCAAAGGTAATATAACATCCTTCATGATTTTCAACATGTTTCAAGATTTTTAAGTCACCTATCATGCATTAAGAACAACCACTATCAAGTATCAATGGTTTGTTCTTTTTTACCTTCTTTCAAGGCAGTCTCAAAAAAAAATTCCTCAACTTTCTTCATCCTAGCTTCCTTTTCTTTATCTCCCATAAGAATCATGTTCTAGATAGATTTTCAGACATATTTCGACATGATGAAAAGCCAAATTACATCTTACATAAACTACTTCCAGAAATTTAAATTGATTTTTTTGAAATTTTCTTAACTACTTGTGATTTTTCTTTTCTAACTTCTTATGTGTTAGGAAGGTTATTCATTCTAATTTTACTATTTCTTCCACTCTATTAAAATATTATTTTGGGAAGTGATATGTTATGCCAGAAATTAAAATTCATGTGTCCATATATTCTATAGCACCAATAGAATCCATCAAATCTTAATTTTTTATTGAATTATGATGATTCTTTGAAAAAAAATTGAGGTTTATAAATCCTTCCTACCCTAACATTATATGGGTGTATAACATATTTCCTTCTAAGTGAGTTTTAAATTTTGTATATGTAACCAGTTTATCACATTCTTTATCCACCCAAACTTTCCTATTAATTTTTTTATCACTTGAAATGTTAGAAAATTCAAATGAAAAATTATTTTTGGTGTGTGAAAAATTAACCTAATTCTTTATTTGAGATTTCTCAAAACATTATATGTCTTATATTTAACTACTAAATATTTGTTAAAGTTTTCATTCATCTTTCTCAAGGAATTTATAGAATAAATATGTTTATATTGAAACTTATTAACTTCTTTCTTCTTATATTCTAATTTCTTATTGATATATTTAACCATACTTCAATGTTTAGTGATTATAAGTTTGTAACTTAAGAACTCTTGATTGTATTGTTCCTTATACTTGGGGAAATAATTTCTTACTATAGAAACTTCTTCGCAATATTTATTCATTACTCTAATTTATTACTTGATATTTCTTTTTTTATCAATAAATAATATAAGTTATGTTTTCAGTTGATACTCTCTATATGATTCTTCAACACTTTGTTCACTATCTAAGGAATCATTTATTTTCCAAAAAATTTCAATGATGGTTATAATTTTTTTTTACTTTCAAATTTTGAAGAATTGTTTTCAGTTGAGTATGATTTAACTTTATTACTTATCATATTTATTTTTTTTCTAGTAGACTTATTATTGTGTTTGTTGGATGAATTGTCTTCTTCAAAACTTTTTTTCACTTCTTTTATCAAGGTGTTTCATCGGAATATTCTCGATACTCACCTACTTTCTTCTTAGGTAAATTCATAGTAAAGTGTCCAATTCCACCATAATCAAAACATTTAAGAGTAAGTTTACCACCATAAATTCATATTCCTCTACTATATTTCTTAGATATAAGAGACATTATTTTTGCATTTCACTTATCATCCTCTTAATCTTCAATGTAGCAAGGATCATCATGTACATCATCTTGAATTATCAACATTCTCATTGATTCAAAATCTATTTCATCTTTCATATTTTTTTAACATTGGAGATTCTCTCATTTCATAAGTAATTATAAATTTAAACAATTCATCAAGAGATAAATCATCTTTTTCTTATAAAGAGAAAATTTTAGAATCAAACCTATATGGAAAGTTTGACATGATTTTCATCACAATTGTAGAATCATAGAAGACATCTCCAAAACATTTAATGTTGAAAACTGTAACATCTCAGACCAGGTTCAACACACCAGTGCCTCCAATCGGTCAGTCACATAACCTCAGGCATGCCTCTCCATATGTCAGAGGCTGTTGATTAGTAGTGAGGGTTTGATATATTTATAATGGGGAGACTTTACCCTCTTTTATCATAGTAAATACACCATGAAAAAAATAATAAACAATTTATTAATAACATGTAATCATAACCTAAAAGAACCAGTATCACAAGATGACCAAAAATGAAAATACAATAACAAAAATTAAAGAAGATAATATGTAATTCCAATGTACATGTCAAGTGTCTAAAATGAAACCCAAAATAAAGACATTGACAACTCCCCCAAGCAGGTCTCGAATAGTGTCTGTTTCCATCACTTATGCTCCCTCACATATCAATGATCTAACACAAGGTATTTTCCCTTAACCTCTATAGAAAGAACAAACTCTATTCAGGTACTGAACAGGCAGCCCAAGTTGGGTGTGAGTACAACTTAGTAGGTTTCATTCCCCCTCCTAGAGGGGCCCATGTCGTGACTCATGAATCCCACCTCAAATAGGCTAGGGGCTAGTGACTAGCACTAAGAAGGTGTATCACTGACATGAGAGGCCTTAGCTTAAGTACCTATATAGAAACACACATATCCAAGACTATAAAATGATGAAATGTAAAAAAAACTGAAAACCCATACATTCATACATCTAAATTGCATAACCAGTGTATAAAAGGAAGTAATATAAAGTAATTATGGAAAAATACAACCCCACCACAAAGTGTTTCAAAACAAAAGTACAACCTAAAAAAAAGTATTGGGACTTCTTTCAGAAAGCTGTAGGATCACACCTCGGTTTTTCTGGTCTCACTAAGCACCGTCTTGTCCTGGTCCTCCTAAGACTCTATCAAAATTTCAACCTTCTACATAATACATAACATATGAAGGAAAACCCCATGTATGGGAGAGTATAACAATAGTTAGTAGGAAACCCTGAAACTAAAAAATATTCTGATAAAACTAATATTTTCCACATTTTTATATTCATTTCAATTGTTTTAACCCTCATAATTAATCAATTTGAGCTTATATGGATCAATTTTGGATTTATGGTGTGTTTTGAGAAAAAAATTGAAATGTGCTTAAATTCTGGATTTTTGACAGATTTTTACGTCAATGGTATTTTGGTCATTTATATATCAATATAATTCCAAATTGAAAGATTATTTTATTAGAAAACTTATTTTAATTCCTTTAACTTTATCTTCTAGACTAGAGTCTTATTTGAATATCTAAAGGCCCGAAAAAATCATTAATGTTTGGAAATTGTCTGGGCTGACAACATGGACCCCACCTCCATAACATTTGTATAAATTAGGCTACACACATATAATGGAGTTGACTAGAAATGGATATGAAGTAGGACACATATATGAACTACATAAATAAATTTCATGGAGTTTTTCTCCCATTATGGTTGCAAAGATATGTTAAACATTGAAGGAAACTTCCTAGAAAATTCATCTAGAAAAAAATACATTGTCAATAAAAAATACATAAATCCCTATAGATGAGTCCAATAAATATGAAAAATTGAGGATAAATGAAAAATTCATTTATTCACAACTTTTATAATGGTTGGAATATGTTAATCATCCATTTATAATGCCAAATAATGTGCAAACTTGAGGAGGACAATTTCTTCCTATAAAATGAGGGGAGCTCCCCCCTCTCATTTCATCCCATTTTCCATCGCATTTCTTCCACGGAACTGAGGGGAGATCTCCACCAAATGAGGAAGTTCACAAATCTTTCCCTTATCATATTATTAATTTTTTTATTTTCATTATTTTTTTATATTTCAATTGTAATTTATATTTTTAATAAATTCATTCATGGTTTTTATTTTTGTGTTTTCTTCCACCCAACCACCCTCATTTCTTCTCCATATTTTGTCCTTATTTTCTTATTCTAATACTATCCACCATTACCTATTACCCAAAAAATGATGTACTTACTCAATCCTTGACTCAGGGGAGGTATCTATGAATTTCATTTATTCTACGGTAAATTTCTTACGTTTTTTAAGTTTTTGATGAAAAAGAGTGACGTGCACGGGTGTGGTGATATCCCACCAGGAAACTAAACTCCAACTCATTTATATTATTTTATTTAATATTTACAATCCCTTATACTGAATACAAGCTCTTAATACGATGGATTTGAGCCATTCAGTTGTTGAAATGGAATACGATAGAGCCCGGTCTTGGAAGTTGTCACACTCACGATTGAGTTGTCCCATCAACCTTGATTAAAGTTAGAGGGGAACTTAATATTGCTAAATGCATTCAAGATTTCTCAAAAATTAATAACAGAATAGTAATTCAATAATGAGATCTCAAAATTGAATTATCAAACATTATTTAAACACCAACAAGGAGAATGATGGAACCCATAAACCAACCCATAAAATCCTAGTTTTTTATTCACTAATGAAATTTTTTAAATACATGCATCTCTACACAGGTATATTTCTACAACACATTTAACAAGAATATCTAGATATACTCAATAAAGACACAGATTCTAGAGTTAAGTCACAACCATATTATACTAGTCTATGATTCCATATTGAATATTCCACAAAGCACTCACCCAAGAGAACACACTCCTAAATCTGATAGCATCGATGATGTCCATCCAATAGGTACTTTTTATCGGGTCTCTTCATGAGAAAGAGCATGCAAATAGTTTGAATAAAATACAATACATAGATGAGGATCACTATACCAACAAATCAATCTTGATTAACCTGCTATGTAGAGGGTTGACTCCCATGTAGTTTTGGTCACGTCAATACCAAGAACTCCACCTAGGATATGAATATGTATAGAGGATCTCACTATGGACCTCTCAGAGGGATTACAACAACTCTATCTAGGAATTACTGTTGAAGGGATCGTTGTCCCAGGAGTAAAAAATGATTTCATACTAACCCTCATGGAAAAGATAATGGTAACAAACCCTAATTTTTTCTCCAAGATATAGAGTACAAGGGCACCAAGACATGTATAAATGAGTACACAGTGATTAGAAGGGGTCAGAATCTATGTCCCTTGAACCTGGGACTTACCCATGTAAATGGCTCATCTCATCTAACTATGTCCATGTAGTAGTACACACCATATACGTATCCCATTTACTCTAACCATGTACTAGTACACGTAACCATCCTATGCATGTCTTCTCAATTACCAGTACACAGCATAGCCTGTGAACAAATTCCCATGTAAACAGCCCGTTTGATTCTTGAGTACATGCCGAGTGACCTAGGTGATACCACATGCTATGTGAAAGGTGTCACATTCCATGTGATATTTAACTTCCTATGGAAACCCTAATTGCAGCTCATGTATCCCCACACAACATATATATCCAGATTAAACATTGTGTTGTTCGGGATTTTTCAGAATCCCATATCTTCTCCTGTATTTGATGCAATGCCTCTAGATTTTGATCAAGTGATCGTTTCCCATGATATTAAAGATCCCAACCCATCCAATCATTTTTGTCAATGAATAATGCATTAGGCCATCAAATATACTCAAAAAATGAATAAAATTTTCATTCTTTATTTTTTGCTGAAGAATGGTAAATTGGGTATCCTTTGTCATCTATATTTCTTTATCTCCATCATCACACCTATGTCAGGCTATTCAAATCTTAGATCTGCGATATCAGATCGTTGCACCAAGAAATGGGAGCGCAATGATCGATTGATCGAGAATGATCGTGACTAATGATGAATGGGGGGAGAAAAGAACATGAACATATTGGAGTAAAAAACCTTGATCGATGTTCATGTTTATCCCAATCCATCATTATTAGAATGAAAATCTGAATAATAAAATTAAAAAAAATAATCTCACATCAAAACCTCATAATATAAACTCATTGTAACAGCCCGAGATTTTATGAAAAATATTCTTTTTAATTTCATTAATGTCTTCTGTTGTACGCTACACCAAAAGGAGCTTGCACAACACGCATCATTGACTTGCCTTGCACTACACGCAATCACGACCTTCCTCGATAGCATGTTTTGTACGCAATAACGAGTTTCACTAAACAACAATATGCTATTAAAATATTTTTAAAACTAGCCGTTATGAATAGTAATAACCACTTTTTGAAATTTTGTAAATTTTATTTTTCAAAATGGACTTCATTTTTGGATCCGGAATATCGAAATTATCTTAGGGTGAAATTTTGGTACTTTTCGGATCACTTTCATTTTCTGATGAATAGTGAAAATTACTAAATTTTAATTAAAAACAACCTTTTTAATCGAAATAATTAATAGTGATAAATTATTAATTTGAGTGGTTTTAAAGTATATTTAGAATATATTTTTACAATTTAATAAAATGTTGGTCATTGGATGTAATTTCACATTTAAACCAGACATAAACAAGTGTCAATCTTTTGATAGTTATTATCTCTTAAGAACACACTATTTGTTTTGACGACGAGAATTATTTTTTAAATTAAGTAATGCAACTGATATGTTTTGAATTTGGTAAAATAGACATCATTTTTGAGTTCATAATATCAAATATAGCTTAGGCCTAATTTTTGATATGTTTCTGGAAACATTAATTTTTTGATGAATAGTGAAACCACTAAGTGTAGTTAAAAAAATTGAATTTTTCATAAAACATAAATTTACCGCTTCTGTGAGTGGAATTTCAAAAATCCGAGAGACACGGTTGATGTCAGTAAGTAAAATGAGGTTCAATGAGATGAAAATAATTTTTGGTGAATAGTAACTTTTTACTTTTTTTACCACGGTTAAAAGTAAATAGGGTAATTAAGGGTAAAAATGATATTATTATTACCCTAACACATGTCCTAATACTATTGGATAAGTGTAATTCGACCAAAAACAACCTTAGTAATAGAATATGATCATTTAGACCTACTTGGATTAGATTAGGATATTTATTATTAATTTATTTAAAGAAGGGTTAAAATAGTTAAAATCAAAGTTTAATAAGTATATCATTTTTAATATAGGGTTATAAATAAGATAAATTCGACTATAAATATTCTTTATAAGTATAATAAGATTTACAACATAATGATATTTTATTTTTAATTTTTAGACTTTAAATAATTTAATTTATTTATGACACATGATGATGCAGTAATTATCTTATTAATGAAATATTGACATAATTGATGTTATAAATACCCAAATAAATATAATTTTAGACTTTTTATGAATTCCAATAATTTTATAGGTTAATATGACATATTATTATTGATTTAATTAACTTTTCTTGAACTAATAATTCTGTTATGATTTTCACAAAAATCAATTACTAAATAGTGTCAAAATTGACATAAAATAGTTTTTAAAAAACAAATTATATTAGCAATTGTTATTTTATTCCTAAAAATCTATGGTTCAGCCTAATGACTTAGATAAGCTTATATATATTAATAATCAACAAATTGGGGTTCTTTTGTCTTCTTATAGTAAGTTTATTAACCTTATAGTGGAAGAACACAAAAAGACACGGTAAAAGTAAAATTATCTAACTTAATGTTAAATCTAAATTATAAGGTTAAAATAGGAACCTACACGTCTCTAAATTCTATTGGATTAGAGTATTTCTACCCATCCCCACCTTAGATTCTAAATAAATCAATTTGGAGCTATTTAGAACCGAATTTGGCTTTATAATAAAATAATATTTTTAGTTTTTCTAAAAGAGCCCCTCTCCTCCCTTATAAAAGGGCATCTCCTCCCTCTCTTCCTCACACCACTTTGAGCCTTCAAGCTCGGAAAACCCCTACCAAATTCTCTTCTCAACTTTTCTAGAAACATCCTAGAGGTCCTGGTCTTCTTCAAAGACCAATTTTAGTACCCTAAGAGGAGGAATCAAAGAGGCGCTTCAAAGAAAAGGTAATGTCCGTTACCGATTCTTTCAACTTTATTTCTTCTTCCACTTCTTCTTCTTTGGTTGTTTCATTATTAAGTAATAACATCAGTAACACTCATATACTGATATTTTATTATAAGTATGAAACAACCCTATTTCACCATCTATCCATCCTACGGAAAATGAAATCACCGCGCGTGCGTACGTACGGAATACCGTCTCCACGCCGTGGTGTAATCTATTTTCCACCACCACATTACTTGGATGGGTATAATGGTGTACATAATAACTATATATGATTATTGTAAAGTGATATTGATTCTGAAATAGTATACCGACACTCCAATAAAATTCCACGATCGTGAGAACGATATCATCGCTCGTGCGTACGTACGGACTACCGTCTCCACGACGCGATGAGATTCATTCTCCATGTTAACCATTAATGAATGATTATAAAGTATATATAATAAGTAATCATGAAATATATGACATAATAATGATACTGGATTTATGTGTATATATATGTATGTCATCTACTTAATTCCATTCAATTCAATAAGGAAACGAAAACAGCGTTCAGGCGTACGTACCGCCTACCGTCTCCATGAACGGTGAATTTCTTTCCATTTATCGATCTATTATATATATGTATATTATGAATATATATTATATATAAATAATGTTTTACATTATAGATTTAATTAATCATGATTTACATAATTATATTAATAATTACAAGTTAAAACACGAACGACAAATGAGATGATTTTACCCAAAACACTACTTTAACATGAATTTAAAAAAGAACGGGTAATATAAAGTCATAAGTGAACCATATATGATATAATAAAAATGAATATGATTCTGTAATAAGTCAATAACATTATTTAAATCATTATACAGGGTGTTTGGATACGTACTAAGCATATCGGACCTAAGGTAAGGGATAAATTTTCAATCTTATTTTTATCCGAGATTGTTTATACGTAAGTATTTACTGGGGTTACGTTTATCATCAATGACCATGTTTTCTAAAAATCCTTTCATAAAATGTTTTCCATTATTCCATGGATGTTTAAAGTCATTTTTACCTTCTATTGACTTTTTACCACATTGTATGAATGAAATCTTTCCTTTGGTTACCATATAAGGTACTTTTTGTCTTTTCCAACAAAAGTACGAGGAGAATGTTATTTTTAACTTATACGACATGAACGGATTTTTATGTTTTCATAATGCCTCATTATCAAGAAGCTTCCACTAAAAGATTGCCTGATTATTTTTAACAAAACCATTATCTTTTAAAATTGCATGGAATTTTGTGAAAAGAAAATGATTTTAAAGAAGAAAGGATACTTTCCTCAAGAATTCATTTCAAGTGTTTTGTCAAAACTATTTTCCATCTAAGATGACATTATTTCATATGTGTATGTTTCAAGTAAAATGTCTCTATGATTTAAATGGTTTCAATTTTCTTATGATGAAATGATATCAATTTTTTATGGATTATGTTATGATGGCATGATGTTTAAGAATCCCATTTTATTTCATGGGTTATGCTATGATGTATGATTTATGATTTTGTGGGACATGAAAGAATGATTTCATTATGAGATGGGTGGGACCTATATCTCCCTCCAATGCATTGGGTAAGATTTATATCTCATGAGATTGACATGGCTGGAACGGCAAGTTAAACCGGTTCTGTAATACAGGACTATAATGAGGAGTGAACTCGATTCAGAAAGGGACTTTGTCCATTAAGATGGTCTTGGCAGGAATGCCTTGGCTACTATGGAAATCATATCATGTTCTTAATGGTTGCCACAATTAAATGTTTTATTCCCATGCTATTTTATCATTCTTAATGTTTCTTTATGATCTATGCCTTACATACTTCCATGTTTTATGTCATTGCTCAAGCTTTTGATGTTTAAACATTATGTTCATGTTTTTAAGTTCAAATGTATATGGTATGTTTTATTTTATCCATGCTTACCCTTACTGAGCATTTGAGCTCACCCTTTTTATGTTTCCTTTTCCCCAGGATATAAAAGAAGGGTTTTAGGTAAGAAAAAAAGGGGAAGATCTTTATGGTAGATGATGAAGATCTTTCACCATGATTAGAAGATTACGTTCCAAGTCTCTAAAGACACTAAACTATTACGGTCCTTGTGTTTCTATTTTTGTTATGTATTCCGCTAAAGTAATGTAATGTCTATGTACGTCAAGCTTCGGGTCTCTACAGTTGGTATTAGTGGAAAATTTTAGTCATCCTTTGGAAACTAGGATGCGAAAACGTTAGTGAGATCTCTAGAGATATTTCTAAGGTATGTCCAGGGATGTCCCTAAGGATAAGTATACATATAGGATATAGTCCTAGAACTATGGTAACGATATTATAATTTAACCTAAGATGTTAGATATTTAGTGTACTCCCCCTTTACTATGTTGTTTTCCATTGCATGATTTTTGCCTCTCACACCATTATTTTTGGGTTTTAGAAAATGGCTGGAAATAGGAAGATTCATGATAATGGAGGATATGACGGACAATGGAATGATATCATTGATGAGAAACCAAATGAAACAGGATTTGGGAGTCCAAACATCGTTATTATGCCTAATCAGAAATCTCATAATATGATCAATAATCTCAACTTTGGTAAGTTTTCCGACTCAGATAATAAGAGAAAGATGGAGTTTCATGATGATCATAGAGGAAAGAAAGTTCAATTTCCCCTATGTAAATCATGTGGGAAGAGGCATCAAGGAGAATGTTTCAAAGGAACTGGAAGATGATTTGGGTGTGGAAAAGAAGGACACAAAGCCAGTAAGTGTAAAGGAAAAGTTTCAGTTAACACCAGGGATGAGGATAATGGTATTGCTACGACATCAACAATGGTTAAATGATTTAAACGTGGAACGTACGGGCATTATGCAAACCAATGCCCTAAGGGAAAGTCTCATGAAGAGAATCAGTATGGTCATATGGGTAGTATTTATGTCGATGATGATGAAGATACTACAAATGATATGTGAGGTGAATGAATTTTTGAAGCTCAGTTAATGGTTTAAGAATGTAGTGGAATGAGTACATGTTTATCATGTGTAATGTCGGTACTATGGAATAAAGAGACATCTAAGGATTGTTACACTGTTGTCTTTCCTTGAGTTTTGAAAGTGTATGATTAATGGTACCAGTATCCATGAAATGTTATTCAAATATTTTTTGAATGTAGATGATATGCGCATAATGAAGGGATAAGGGGAAAATTAAATGTTTGATAGTATTCATGAGCTCATCACTGATATAAGGAGAAGGTTATATCATGGTTTGAGAATGTAGAATTTTAGGATTTTGGTATGTGGAAAGAGTTAACTTTTGACAACATTCATGTTTTCACTAAGGTTTAATGGGTATTCATTTTTCAAGAGAATACATGATTAAGGTATTCACATGATTGGAATATGACCAAAAAGATATATGGGGGATAAATGATGGTATTCACATGCTTGGTTGATGACATTTCAAGTAATCGTTTTCTTTATACTATGAGATTTGACCGAAGTATATTAGATAAGCTTGAAGATTGGAAGGGATTATGTTGGACATAAGTTAGTATTGTTTAAGGATAGAGCTTTTTTTGATATTATTGATGGGATGTTATAGTAATGTAGTTATAGAAAAAATGACAACCTGCAGGATGGGCGACAACCCATCGCGTCAGATAGGGCTGTGGGAATCGAACCCACAACCGAATTGCGACTGGACTTTATCGCCCACCACTAGCCTAAAGGAAGTCCCTGGTTAGTAGAAACTAGTTTTATTTTATTAATCGACGTGATAGATGAAGTATAAGTTCAATTTTTCATATACGATTAACCTCACCAAAGACGGACTTATGTATATTTGATAACATTTGCTAACCTTTTGTTTCAAATATATGGAATGACCCATCATTCTATCACATGATCTTTTAACACATCACGAATAACAAATTCAACTTCATTTCTTTAATAGATTAAGTGGAAATTGTTCAATGCACGAACAACAGTGAGATTGTACCAAAATAAAGTAAGTATTTATTCTAATTCAAATTCATCAACTTTAGGAAAATGATCTTGAAAACCAAAAATGTTGTCCTAGTGCTCTTATATCTGATGAATCAGATGGTACCTTAGATCATCACAAATTTATGGCTTTGTGATTGTTGGATTTTCCATAGCCATGTTCTCTACCACTCTCCATCAGAACATGATGGTTAGATTTCTCTTCCATATCCATATTTTCACCTATGTGGAAACCCACTGATTAATTTATTTGGGTAACCGTTACGTTTCATAATTTTGTTTTTAAAGATTGGTTTTTGTATTCCTTTTTACGATATGGGTTTCTATTAGAGAAACTTTTGAGTAGTAAACCATTTATAACCATGATGAATTTCGAGGGTGAAATTCATTTTAAGGGGGGTAGAATGTAACAGCCCGAGATTTTATGAAAAATATTCTTTTTAATTTCATTAATTTCTTGTGTTGTATGCTACACCAAATGGAGATTTCACAACACGCATCCTTGACTTGCCTTGCACTACACGCAATCGCGACCTTCCTCGATAGCGTGTTTAGTACGCAATAACGAGTTTTACTAAACAACAATATGCTATTAAAATATTATTAAAACTAGCCGTTATGAAGAGTAATAACCACTTTTTGAAATTTTGTAAATTTTATTTTTCAAAATGGACTTCATTTTTGGATTCAGAATATCGAAATTAGCTTAGGGTGATATTTTGGTACTTTTCGGATAACTTTCATTTTCTGATGAATAGTGAAAATTACTAAATTTTAATTAAAAACAACCTTTTTAATAGAAATAATTAATAGTGATAAATTATTAATTTGAGTGGTTTTAAAGTATATTTAGAATATATTTTTACAATTTAATACAATGTTGGTCATTGGATGTAATTTCACATTTAAACCAGACATAAACAAGTGTCAATCTTTTGATAGTTATTATCTCTTAAGAACACGGTATATGTATTGAGGACGGGAATTTATATTTAAATTAAGTAATGATACTAATATGTTTTGAATTTGGTAAAATAGAAATCATTTTTGAGTTCATAATATCAAATATATCTTAGGCCTAATTTTTGATATTTTTCCGGAAACTTTCATTTTTTGATGAATAGTGAAACCACTAAGTTGTATTTAAAAAAATTGAATTTTTCATAAAGCTTAATTTTACCGCTTCTGTGAGTGAAATTTCAAAAATCTGAGAGACACGGTTGATGTTAGTAAGTAAAATGTGGTTCAGTAAGATGAAAACAATTTTTGGTGAATAGTAATTTTTTACTTTTTTTACCACGGTTAAAAGTAAATAGGGTAATTAAGGGTAAAAATGATATTATTATTACCATAACACATGTCCTAATCCTATTGGATAAGTGTAATTCGACCACAAAAAACCTTAGGAATAAAATATGACCATTTAGACCCACTTGGATTAGATTAGGACATTTATTATTAATTTATTTAAAGAAGGGTTAAAATAGTTAAAATCAAAGTTTAATAAGTATATCATTTTTAATATAGGGTTATACATAAGATAAATTCGACTATAAATATTAGTTAGAAAGTTAAAAAGATTTCCTACCTAATGATATTTTATTTGTAATTTTTAGACTTTAAATAATTTAATTTATTTATGACACATAATGATGCAGTAATTATCTTACTAATGAAATATTGACATAATTGATGTTATAAATACCCAAATAAATATAATATGAGACTTTTTATGAATTACACTAATTTTAGAGGTTAATATGACATGTTAGTATTAATTTAAGTAACTTTTTTCGAACTAATAATTCTGTTATTATTTTCACAAAAATCAATTCCTAAATAGTGTCAAAATTGACATAAAATAGTTTTTAAAACAAATATTATATTAGTAATTGTTATTTTATTCCTAAAAATCTAAGGTTCGGCCAAATTACTGAGATAAGGTTATATATATTAATAATAAATAACATGGGGTTCTTTTTTCTTCTTATAGTAAGTTTATTAACCTTATAGTGGAAAGACACAAAAAGACACGGTAAAAGTAAAATTATCTAACTTAATGTTAACTCTAAATGATAAGGTTAAAATAGGAACCTAAACTTGTATAAATTCTATTAGATGAGATGATTGCGACCCATCCCCACCTTATCTTAGAAATAAATCAATTTCGAGCTATTTAAAACCGAATTTGGGTTTATAATAATTTAATATTTTTGGTTTTTCCAAAAGAGCCCCTCTCCTCCCTTATAAAAGGGAACCTCCTCCCTCTCTTCCTCACACCACATTGAGCCATCAAGCTCGGCCAATCCCTGCCAAATTCTATTCTCAACTTCCCTAGAAACATCTTAGAGGTCCTGGTCTTCTTCAAAGACCAATTTTATTACCCTAAGAGGAGGACTCAAAGAGGCGCTTCAAAGAAAAGGTAATGTCCATTACCGATTCTTTCAACTTTATTTATTCTTCCACTTATTCTTCTTAGGTTGTTTCATTATGAAGTAATAACATCAGTATAACTCATATAAGGATATGTTATTATAATTATGAAACAACCCTATTTCACCATCTATCCATCCCATGGAAAATGAAATCACCGCGTGTGCGTACGTACGGAATATCGTCTCCACGCCGTGGTGTAATCTATTTTCCACCACCACCTTACTTGGATGGGTATAATGGTGTAAATAATAACTATATATGATTATTGTAAAGTGATATTGATTATGAAATAGTATACCAACACTCCAATATAATTGCACGATCATTAGAACGATATCATCGCTCGTGCGTACGTACGGACTACCGTCTCCACGACGCGATGAGATTCATTCTCCACATTAACCATTCATGAATGATTATAAAGTATATATAATAAGTAATCATGAAATATATTACATAATAATGATACTGGATTTATGTGTATATATATGTATGTCATCTACTTAATTCCATTCAATTCAATAAGGAAACGAAAATAGCGTTCATGCGTACGTACGACCTACCGTCTCCATGAACGGTGTATTTCTTTCCATTTATCGGTCTATTATATATATTTATATTCAGAATATATATTATATATAAATCATGTTTTACATTCTGGATATAATTAATCATGATCTAAGTAATCATATGAATAATTACAAGTTAAAACACGAACGACAAATGAGACGCTTTTACCCAAAACACTACTTTAACATTAATTTACAAAACAGCGGGTAATATAAAGTCATAAGTGAACCATATATGATATAATAACAATGAATATGATTCTGTAATTAGTCAATAACATTATTTAAATCATTATACAGGGTGTTCGGATACGTATGAAGCATATCAGACCTAAGGTAAGGGATAAATTTTCAATCTCATTTTTATCCGAGATTGCTTATACGTATGTATTTACTGGGGTTATGTTTATCATCCATGACCATGTTTTCTAAAAATGCTTTTATAAAATGTTTTCCATTATTCCATGGATGTTTAAAGACATTTTTACACTTTATTGACTTTTTACCACATTGTATGGATGAAATCATTCCTTTGGTTACCCTATAAGGTACTTTTTGACTTTTTTGAAAAAAGTACGAGGAGAATGTTATTTTTATCTTATACGACATGAAAGGATTTTTACGGTTTCATAACGCCTCATTTTCAAGAAGCTTCATCTACAAGATTGTATTATTATTTTTAACAAAACCCTTATCTTTTAAAATTTCATGGAATTTTGTGAAAAGAAAATGATTTTAAAGAAGAAAGGATATTTTCCTCAAAAATTCATTTCAAGTGTTTTGTCAAAACTATTTTCCATCTATGATGACATTATTTCATATGTGTATGTTTCAAGTAAAATGTATCTATGATTTAAATGGTTTCAATTTTCTTATGATGAAATGATATCAATTTTTTATGGATTATGTTATGATAAAATGATGTTTAAGAATCCCATTTTATTTTATGGGTTATTCTATGATGTATGATTTATGATTTTGTGGCACACGAAAGAATGATTTCATTAAGATATGGGTGGGACCTATATCTCCCTCCAATGAATTGGGTAAAGATTTATATCTCATGAGATAGACATGGCTGGAACGGCAAGTTAAACCGGTTCAGTATTACAGGACTGGAACGAGGAGTGAACTCGATTCCGAAAGGGACTTTGTCCATTAAGATGGTCTTGGCAGCAATGCCTTGGCTACTATGAAAATCATATCATGTGTTTAATGGTTTCCATAATTAAATGTTTTATTCCCATGCTATTTTGTCATTCTTAATGATTCTTTATGATCTATGCCTTACGTACTTCCATGTTTTATGTCATTGCTCAATCTTTTGACGTTTAAACATTATGTTCATGTTTTTAAGTTCAAATATATATGGTATGTTTTATTTTATCCATTCTTACCCTTACTGAGCATTTGACCTCACCCTTTTTATGTTTTCTTTTCCCCAGGATATAAAGAAAGGTTTTAGGTAAGAAAAAAATGGGAAGATCTTTATGGGAGATGTTGAAGATATTTCACCACGATTAGAAGATTACGTTCCAAGTTTCCAAAGACACTAAACTATTACGGTCCTTGTCTGTCTTTTTTTGTTATGTATTCCGCTAAACTAATGTAATGTCCATATACGTCAAGCTTCGGGTCTCTACACTCATCCTATATAATGATCATGCCACAGATCGATATTTTTATTCACTGATTCATGTTCATTGTATATATCAAGAATGGGGAAGAATAAAACAAAAATACATGTCGTACCTTGATTCAAATTGATCACTAATGAAGAATGGGGTTGTGTCGTGTTTTTTGGTGAAATCCTTTGAATCTTTTTTAGATTGATCATTGAACGAAGATACTATCACCATTCGTCTGAGAGGATTCACTAAATCTATCTCCAATTTCTCTCCAATGGTTCCAGTGTTGTACAGCTAACCCTAGTATTTATCCATAATAGTCTATTTAAAGTCCATCAATAATTGCATCAACAAAAATATTATAAAATTATTTATAAAGTTATTTTATTCATTTCCATGCCTGTGATGACTTTTCTACAAATGACCCCCACCGACTCATGTTAAGTCATTCATAGGGTAAACCTCACATTCTAAACTCAGCAGTACCATCATATTGCTGATCAGGGTAACCATTTAGAAGTTATTACACTTTCTTATGAAAACTGTGCATGCATGCTATTTAATATATTTGAAACATTTGTTTTAGGAACAACAGCCTTAGAATCGCACAGCAGCTCAGTGCCTGGCCTCACAATAATCTATATATTATACAAAAAAATAGTGCATGTAAAATCTAAGGCATTATAGTATGCCACCACTAATGACCACTAAAACAATATCTAATCAATAGTATGAGTATGCAGTTGTATAAAGAAACAATTACAATTCATAAGTAAATAGTTATCACATTATCAATTAATCATTATTTAAATGTATAAACCATTGGGTTCTCGTTGACCCTCATACCTCAATCCTCTCTTCAACTCATGTTATAGGCTGAAGTATGTCTGAGGGATGTCATATCTTATAATTCCATTGTTATCATTCAATACATACTTTAAAATATGTTGGATCCTAAAGTATGTCTGAGGAATATCATATCTCATAATTCAATTGATATCATTATTTAATTCATATGTTAATTCACATGTTACCATTCATACAACACACAATATAATGTCCATGTTTCTATTTTGAAATTCACAACTAAATGACCATGTTACCATTCATACCGTACACATTAGAATAATCTTGTTCACATTCTCTATTTCAATACTAAATGGAAATGTTACAATTCATACCTTACACATTATAATGCCACATTCCTGTTATTTAATTCACAACTAAATGACCATGTTAACATTATTAACACCTAATTAATTGAAAAAATAATTATCCACATCAATTACATTACTAATTCAACAATTAGTTAAACATAACAATTTCATTAGTTAATTCAAAATTTAACTAATCACATAAATAACATTAATTAATTCCAAAAATAATTAATCACATAAAATACATTAATTAATTCTAAAATTAATTAATCACTTAAATTATATTAGTAAATTCAATAATAAATCAACCACACCAATTTTATTACTAATTCAATAATTAGTTTATAACATAAATCCCCTTAATTAATTTTCTAATTAATTGAGTATGTACAACCCATTAATTAATTATTCAATTAATTAATAAATATCCATAAACTAAAAATCACATAATTAATTCCATAATTAATTATCTCAACAACAATCTCAATAGATTATAATTATTTCCACAATTAAATTTCTCAATCCTAAAATATTAATATCTCATAATTAATTATACAATTATTTATCTCAATCTATAATTCCCATAATCTCCAATTCCTGATCTCCTCAATTAATTAATTTAATTAATAACATAATTTCTAAACATATAATATAAATTATACAATTACACACATTTAATTTAAATAAATACTTTGAGATTTGAATTATAGAAAACCTACCTCAATTCGTTGATAAGCGATCACCCAACAAAAATCCTCATAATTTGAGCAGCACAATTATATAGAATGAGATTCAAATTTAAACCCCTAAATCAAGATCAAATCAATCAAGATCTATTAAATATATATATATAGATCTACAATACTATATCTAGATCCACAAAAACATGTCTATATCCAATCAAAATAGGATGAAAACCCCCTCTCTAGAATAGGATAATAAAAGATAAGGAATACAAAACCAAGCGAGGTAAGTTCATCTAACAGTAAGGGGTGAAGATCTACAGTCAAGGATTAAAATAACAAATTAAAAAGGTTGTTAATTCTTTTAATCCATATAGTTTTCTCCAAAATCATGAAATGTTATATAGGGTTAAATGGGGATCAAATAGGAGTTAAATGGGGGTTTTGGTGATTAAAAATCTATTTTTTGGTGATTTAAAAATTCATGCATGGTTAGTAGGGCAGGGGAGCATGGTTTCTCCTAAATGTGTACCTAAATGTGAACCTCTATTATGGGGTTCATAATTTCTCATAATTGGGTGTACAGATTGACAATCCTTCTGTGAACCATGTATTTCCTCTCCGTCTATGGTTGCATGGTATGCTGGGCAGGGGTGCACGATTAGGGAAAACCGTGAGCCAACTATGAACTACCCTTATCCCTTCAAATTTTCTCAACTTTTCACCCAAACAAACCCCAAGGTAAAACACAACCCATGTACACTAAAACAAGGAAAAAATAAAAAGCTGAAATTAAGACCATGTCATCTTCAGGAAAGGTTGAGATCTTACAATCTCACCACCTTATAACATATTATCCTTGAGCTGCACTCCAAAAAATCTCTAAGATTCTGAATCAAAAAAATTAGTACAATGATCCCACATATATTCTTTCCTTTCCCTTGTCTCCTCCCACACATTCCCATGTTTCCACAATACAAAAACTATAGGCATGGTCGTTCCCCGCAACAATTTCTCACTACCATTCAACACACATATTAGTTTCTCTTCAAATGAAAAATCTAACTCAATCTCAACATCATCCATATCGTTCACAATATAAGGGTTGGGGTGATACCAACCTAGTTTTGACACTTAGAAAACATAATACATAGCATTGTATCTCTGTGGAAGACCCAATCGGTACGCCACTAGCATGATTCTCTCCACAACCTTAAACGCTCCAACAAACTTGGGTGCCCACATTCCCTGTCTCTATATTATATAGTTATTGAATCTAGGACACACCCAAATGAATAAATGAACAACCTATGTAAACTCTATGTGTCATTTATTTCTATCAATGTATGACTTGTATCTACTTTGGGTCGTATCCATATATTTCTGACTCAACTATACAAGCTCTAATGTGTCCAACACGAGACTCAGTCCCAACAACTTAGACTCACTTACCTCCATCCAGACTAGAGGTGGTCTTCATGGCCTTCTATATAGAGCCTCATATGGTTCCATCTATATAGTTTCCCAATAACTATTGGTATGGGTGAACTCCACTAGTTCTAGGTGATTCTCCCATGACCCCCTGAAGTTTAGAACATAAGCTAACATCATATCCTCAAGCACTTGTATAGTATGCTCTGACCACCCATCTGTCAGTGGGTGGAAATAAATACACAATAAAACCTACACACCAAGAACCTTCTGCAATCCCTATAATAATTGTGAAGTAAAACACAAGTTTTAGTCTGAAACAATATTCTGTGGCACCTCATGCAGACAAACTATCACCCAAACATACAAATATCCCAACTGCTCCACTGAGAAAGTCTCCCATGTATTCAAGAAATTCACTACCTTTTTCAGTCTATCCACAATAACCCAAATAGAATTTTTCTTCTAAGGAATCCTCAGGAGAACCACCCCAAATTCCATGGTCACTTTGTCTCACTTCCATTATATAATTGCCAATGACTGTAGTAAACCTATAGGTCATTAATGCTTGGCCTTCACCTACTGATAGGTGTAGCATCATGTCACAAACCTTACTATTTTCTTTTTCATTTCCAGCCATCAAAAGTATCTTTGTAGTTCACGGTTCATTTGGGTCACACATGGATGTACCACCCACTTCAAGGCATGAAACTCACACATCAACTTGTCTCACATTCTTTTAGGTACAACAACCGGATTCCTGACATAGAAGACCTTATCCTCATCTATGCTCCAATCATACAGTGACTCCCCACCTTTAAGGTTTTCCCTCAAGGTAAAACATTATAAATCTACATACTTCTTATTATAGATCTATCTCAAAAATGTATACTCCAATGAAACTATTACGAGTGTCATTTAATACTAGCTCTCCTTAACCACAATGTGTATCTCATCCTGTAATTCCATAATCTTCCACCCATCACTAGACTCCTAAACCACCTGAGTTTGAGTCTTTCTTCTCAAAGAATCATCATCAATGTTCCCCTTTCCAGGCATATATGTTGGCTCAAAATTGAATGGATGCATATACTCAACCCATCTCTGTTATCGAAGATTCATGTATCACTGTGAAAATATGTACTTTAATCTCTTATGATCAATATACATAGTAAAAAATTTCCAAATATATAATGTCCCAAACACATTAAAACATAAACCATTATAGCCAACTTGAGGTCTTATGTAGGGTAGTTTGGTTCATTGGGCCTCAACTTCAAAGACCCATAAACGAAAAATTGATCTCCTTGCATCAACACAACTCCAATTACAATCCTAGATGTTTCACAATACACTGTGTACTTCTCACCTTTCTCAAGTAGGATCAATATTGGTACTGATTCAAAAATCTTTTTCATCTCCTAAAAAGAATTATCACAATCTTATGATAAATAAAACTTAATCCCTTTTTGTTCAAGCCCATCAGCAATGTTTCCAATCGGTAAATGTATTGAATGAACCTATAATAATATTCAGAAAATCCTAGAAATTGATAAATATCAAACATGCTCTGGAGATGCTCTCAAAAACCCACTATCTAATCCTTCTCTGGATTTACCAACACACATTCCTCTGAGATGATGTTACCCAAGATGTTTACCAAATCAATCCAAAAAAGTTTACATAGATATCTCGATGTATAGCCAATTATCTCTTAGTGTACTTATGATGATATCAAGATGGTGGTCATAATAATCATGTGTCTTGGAGTGCACCAAGATGTATTCCACAAACACTACCACAAACAGATCTAGCTACTGATTAAAGATTTTGTTCATTAAGTCCATAAACATTACTGGTGTGTTCGTCCACCCAAGAAATAATATGATGAAATCATATCATCCACACCTGCTTCTAAATTCATCCCTTGGTATATCAAATGTCTAAACTCTCAGTTTATGATACCCTAATCTCAAGTCAATATTTGAGAACAAACAATCGCTTCTCAACTATCCAAATAGGTCATTGATATGGGGGAGAAGATACTGGTTCTTCACAGTCATCTGGTTCACCTTTCTGTAATCAACACATAATCATAAACTCATATCTTCCTTCTTTGCAAAAAAAAAAACTAGTGAACCCCAAGGAGACATACTCAGATAAATAAATACCTTACCCTCTAACTCCTCCAGTCGAGTCTTGATCTATTGAATATCTTTCAGTTCAATTCTATATGGTGGAATAGAAATCATCTCTTCCCCCGGTATGAGCTCAATGCTAAATTCCACATCTCCCTCAGGTGGAATCCCTAAGAAATATTATGTAAATACATCCTAAAACGTATCTACTAATTGTGGTAAGACATCTCATTTTACACCACCATCATCCAGGAATAAACTAGAAACATGGGTTGTGATCTCTTCTATTTGATGAGTAATTGGCCCTACTCAGAACGCCTCGATATCCCACTCTCCACAGTTACTATATTTGTAACCCTTACGAGATGTTATGGTCACTCTCTTATAGTAAAAATCAATGTTATGATAATATTATACTAACTAGTCCATACCCATAATTAGTTCAAATCCTAACATGTCTATGATATAAAGATCCCATAGAAATCAATATAACTCGACCTCAAGTGAACACCCCTTGCACCGAAAAATGTCTCTTGACCAAACTCCATGAGTTGTGTTTGTTGTCAACACCACACTCACAAACTCCATCACCAGGCTCAAACCATTAACATGATTTGTAGAAATAATGGATTGACAAGAACTAATATCAAATAAAGAACTAGATATCATAGAATCTATAAAAATAGTACCTCTCACTATCAATGGTCCAGCCTTGATATCCAAAAGTGTAGGTTGAATGGAATGCAATGGTCTTACCCCACATCCCCATGATACAGTCTAAGTCCCCTGTGCTACACTACTCTACTAATATGAGCACTCTTACCCTATAGCTCCACATACACTACCTTTACCACCTTGTCCAGTAAAACTCTAGGTGCAAGACTGATATGGTGTAGAATATATTTTTCCTACACTGTGATTCTGACTAGCTATACCCTTACTACTCATCTATCACTGGGTCCATTTGAACGTTTGTAGACGTCCCATATTTATGAAAGACTGTAACTATATTCGTGGTTGAGGTAACTATCTTCAAAAAATTTCTAATCTACCACACTGGTGATAGATCACTCGATTAAGGTCCTATGAAACTAATCCCTCTTTTAAGGTACTCTGTTTCCCAATGCCCTAGTTGATGTTTTCATAGCAATGCTTCCTACTCTCAGAAGTCATACCCTCTAATCATCCAAATGGAACCACCTTTCCTACACTAGAAGCCTCTTCAGGTTACCCATATATATGAGATCCTTATCCACCACCTCATAAAACTCCTTTAACTGAAAATGGTTATCTTGGGACTTAATCTCACATTTAATCCCATCCTGAAAATATCCCGCTGTAGTTATCCCATCCACTACCAATGCTAGAGAAAAGTGTTGCAAATGTGTAAAGTATCCAACATAGTCTATTACGTAAATACTTCCCCATGTAAACCTCATGATCTCAACAACTCTCTCCTACCTCAGTATCCTTGAATAAAAGTTCTCTAGAAACTTATCCAACAGTTCATTCCATAACATACAATTAGCCTATACTATCCACGCCTGAACATATCACCAATGATTCACTTATCCTCATATAATGTAAGCAGCCAATATGACCGTCCTCTCTATAGGAGTCTCAAAGTGGTCAATTACAGTCTCTATGGACTCAACCCATAAATCATCTCTCTCAGGTCCACCCTATCAAATAAAAGCAGAAGGTTTTTGAATTTGTAACTCCATTTTTAGATCAAACATACTCTTCACAACCCACCTTGGGTCTCTTCCCATGAATTTCATGATGTGGAAAATGTTCTCTTGGAACTGCTCCCTAAATTCCTCACATGACACAATTGATTCCATAGTTCCTACTACAGGTTGATCATCTCTTGCCATATCCTCATGTTATCCTCTTAATAAGAACTATCATAGAGAAAGATCTATACCATTACAAATAGGTACCTTAAGACACCATTTAAAAAATTAACACTTTTAAGGTAAATAACAATATTCCACAACAAGTCATTTCCCCAAACCCTACCTCATAGTCAAAACTGAGGTGTTATCACTACCCTTAATAATATTACTCCTTGGTCCTAGATAACAAGGGTACACACATTATAATTATTCTAGTTTCTCATTTAGACACCCATTTATTCTCATGTTAAATCATTCTACATTCTTTCTCAATTTCATGTTAGGTTCCATTTTCATTTCAATTTCACAACCAAGGAAAAACAGTTCAAGTTCAATAACGTACCCATAACCCATTTTTCTATGTGTTCCTAAAATGATGCATGTCACAATAGCCCTAAGTTTTTAGAATGATGCCTATAACTCAAATCATGTGACATATGGGTCCACGAGTCAAAACTCAAAAAAAATTAACATCAGTTATCAGAACACAAAACAAGTGTGTCACCCAAGTTGAAATAATATTCAACTGTAATAGAAAATATGAATAACAATAATCTCACCTTGGGTACTTGGGTTATCCCCCATACATGGGTTATCTACTCCCATGCACGAGATCATAACCATGGCACGACTCTTTCTAGTTTCATGTCTACATTTACCAAATAGTAATAAAAAATTAAAAAATAAAAGAAAAATGGACTCTGATACAACATTGTAATTTCCTGACCCAGGTGCCACACATTAGTTCCTCGAGTCGGTCAGTCACATGACCCCAGGTGTGCCTCCTAATATGCTATAGGATACTGAATAGAAGTGAGGGTCAGAAATATCGATAATGGTGATACTATACACCATTTTATTAGACTAAATACACTATAATAATATAAGAAACAAAAACTAAATAACATGTAATCATAACCGGAAATAACTGGTATCACGAGATGGCTAAAAGTGGAAATACAATATCAAAACTAATGAAGAAAATATGTCATGCCAATGTACGTGTCAAGTGTCTAAAATTAAACACAAAATAAATACACTAATGATACCCCTAATTAGGCCCCGAATCATTTCTAGTTCCCTCATCCATGCTCTATCCCATATCATCCATATAGGAATCATCTTTTTCCCTTAACGTATCCATATTACACAAAGTCTATTTGGGTACCAATAAGGCACCCCAAGTAGGGTGTGAGTATAGCTCAGTAGGCCACAACAAACGTTGTATAAAACTATATATAATCAATAGAAAGTGTATGTAGTTTTAAAAATACATAATTACAATTCATAAGTAAATATTTATCACATTATCAGTTATTATTTATTTAACAACATAAACCCTCGAAATCTCATAGACACTCGTACCTTAATACATTCTTTGGCTCATTATGATGCCTGAAGTATGTCTAATGGATTTCATATATCATAATTCCATTATTACCATTCAATACGTAGTTTGTCTCATACCGGGTCCTGAAGTATGTCCGATGAATATCATATCTCATAATGTCATTGATGCCATTATTTATTTCGTACTTGAATTCCCATATTACAATTCATACATCACACAATAGAATGACCATATTCCCATTATTTAATTAACAACTAAATTACCATGTTACCATTCATACCTTACACATTATAATGATCATGTTCCCAATGTTTATTTGACAGCTAAATAACCATGTTACCATTCATAACATACAGATTAGAATTAACATGTTCCCATTATTTAATTCTAAACTAAATTTCCATGTAAGCATTCATAACACATAATTAATTCAACAGTTAAACATCCAAATAAATTCTATTTCTAATTCAATAAATATATAAACACAAGTATTCCATTAATTAATTCAATAACTAACTAATAACATAAATAACATTAATTAATTCAAAAATTAATTAACCACATCATGTAAATTAATTAATTCTACAATTTATTAATAACCTAAATTATATTAGTCAATTAAAAAATTAACTAACCACACAAATTTATTTACTAATTAAACTATTAGTTTATCACATAAATACCCTTAATTAATTCTCTAATTAATTGAGTATATAAATCACAATAATTAATTCTTCAATTTAATAATCAATATACAAAAACACAAAAATTCCATAATTAATTCCACAATTAATTATCTCAATAAAAAGATCAATAGATCATAAATAATCAAAAAATTAAATATTTCAATCCTCAAATCTCAATATCTCAAAATTAATTCCACAATTAATTATCTCAATCTATAATTTCAAAAATCCCCAATTTCACATTTCCTTAATTAATTAATTACACAAATTAATTAATTCAGTCAAGAACATAATATCCAAAAATCTAATAGATATTATAAAATAAAATATAAATAATTTAAATAGAGACTTTGGAAATTTTATTATATACCACCTAACTTGATTCGTTGACAAGCGGTCATCTAACAGAAATCCCAAAAATTTGAGCAGCACAACGACATAGAACAAGATCTGAATGTAAGACCCTAAATCATGATTGAAAAAATAAATATCTCTTAAATCTATATATATATATATATCTAAAATAATATATCTAGATCAAACAAACAAGGTAATTATCCAATCAAAATAAGAATAACAAACCCTATCTAAAATAGGTGAAGAAGGATAAGGAATGAGAAACCAAGTGAGATGAGATCCTCTTACTAAAAAGGGTTCATATATTTGATATAGTCATTGAATCACAAATAATTGAGGTCAGGAAGACTTTTAATCCATCTAGGAGGCACCAAAATCATGAAATATCATCTAAGGTTGAATAGTGGCCGAATAAAAGTTAAAATAGGTGTTTGAGTGATTAAAAATATAATTTTATGGTTATATAAAATTTCATGCATGGTTAGTTAGGAAGGGGTGCATGGGTTCCCCTAACTATGATCCTAACCATGCGCCTCTATTATGGGGGTGCACAATTTCTCCTAAGAGGGGCATGGTTTTAAAAAATCGTGCGCTAACCATGAAATTCCTCTGTCCAGTGTTGCACAGTTTAATGGGTTGGGGCACATGGTTAGGGAAAACCATTTGCCAAACTTGAATTTCTCTTCTACCTTCCAATTTTCTCAAATTTTCACCCAAACACACCTTAAGGTAAAACCAAACCCAAGTATTCTCAAACAAGAAAAAAATAAATACCTGAAATTAATCTCAAGTGATCTTCAGGAAAGGTCGGGATCTTACACAAACAATTTCATTTACACTCATGATGTATTCATCAATGGATTCTTCATCTCTCATTCTTATGTCTTCATACTTACTATACCAAATTTATATCTTTTCTTCCTTCACATTAGTATTCCCATTGAATATAATTTCCATCTTATCCAACAAACTCTTTGATGTTTTGAAACCCATCACCTTCATATAACTATTTTTTGGTAAGGACATATGAGTAGAATTTATAGCATTTCCATCAGCTCCTATATTTATTTTATTAGTAAAAAACATAGGAGAATCTTCCTAAATGTGTGTAAAACAAATTGCAGTAGCATCAACAACTTGTAGGCCAAAATATAGGTAATAAAGAATCATCTAATTTTTCCAACCATAATAATTTTTTCCATAAATTGTAGGAATTCCCCTACTATTTATAGAATTGATATTATCCCTGATATGGTTGAAATAAGGGAACCTTCCCTATCATACCAATTAAAGTTTCAAAGGATTAAATTACAAATTATAAGGGGGTTGAATCAGTTGGTCACTTTTATAAGTTGTAATACTTTTTGAAAAACATAACCCTTGAAACCAGTTAATGTTTATATCCTTATTTTTATTTAGTAAATATCCATGCATGTAAATGTAGGAAATCAAGTAAATCATGTAAGATTTAAATGTTTTTTCCTCGGTGTGAGAACCTACTTCCTTTACATAACCACTCCTATATGTCTATATAAATTCTCTATAATGAATGAGTTAATACAACTCATGCCAACACCCGCTAGATAGATTCTATGTCTCACTAGAAATTATTATACTAACTCCCATCACCTAACATATTTCATTACAAAAAATTGAGGCAAAATAAAATAATAAAGACTTTCTTGAAACTTATCCACAAAATCTCTATCTGGAATCCTTAGTCCGATGTGGAAATGCCTAATTCTCTCATTCCGATGGTGATGGGTTCAATTGACTTAGTCCAATGAATTTAGTCCAATGGAAACATTACGATGAACTAATTCCCAATATATATTACTCAAAATCTTCTCAAATTATCAGTCAGATATTCCTTAGTTCGGTAAACAAAACAATAAAACTTCCAACCTTATAAGGATGTATCAGTCCAAAAAGATAACTTTGACATGAATTCTATAGGGCTCCACATTTTCTAATCACATAAAAAAGATGTAAAGTACGGATGTATTGTGCTTCTATTAATAGGAATCCAAGAAAGACAAAGGCAGGAAACTCGAAAACTTTTCCTATATAATTAAATTCAATAACTTCAAGATATACGCCTATTTGAATTTGAATTTTGACCACATAAACTCTTCACAAATCTATTGAAATATTATTGAGTCTTATTTGTAATTATTATTATTATAATTCTTAAATTTTCTTCGGTATGATGGAACTTAATTATCTCATTATTATGTAACTTAGTTAGCACATTAGAATGGAACATCCTTAACTCATTATGATGGAACTTCCTCATCTCATTTTGAATTGACTTTCCTCAATAGAGTTAGTCTGGTTGAATTTTTTCTTAGAGTTAGTCTAATTGTCATATGTTCTTGAAAGAAATCATGATTGAATTTCCTTCTCAAAGTCATTATGATTGACTTTCCTCCTCAGAGTCAGTCTGATTTAATTTCCTCCTCAAAGTTAGTCTGATGGAACATCCTTAGATTTAGTCTAATAGAATCCTCATAATGATGGTATTCTCATTATGATGGAAACTGCATTCTACAAATATGAAATTCTTCAAACCTCACTAGCTATAACGCATTCATACTTCTAAAAACTTCTGTGATTTGTACTTCTAGATCTGATGCAATATTTTTATTGATTCCTATAACTAAGAAAATCTTTATGAATCCTCCATTTCTCCAAATGCTTTTTTCATGAGATTTTTCATGATTTATGATAACTTCAAGATTGGAAAATCACCTTATGACTTACATAAGAAATTATTATGAATTCTAATACTTTCAAAACCCTGTTTCTTTTAAACCAAAACACAATATGAATGGTTTCTCCTATTCTCCCCATTTTCTTCATAAGTACAGTATAACAATTATTATAGACAATTTATGATATTTGAGAATTAAAAAGAAGAAAATCATCGTCTAACTGAAGGATAGAAAGTTTAAAACTTTCTAACTCCTAACATCACCATCTTCATTCAAACTCTTGAACAACATTCTGACTTTATAACCAACACGGAGTAGAATGAAACTTGAACTTCATGCTAATGGATCTAAGACCAATGATATGTCTGATAAAAAACTTTATTATTCTAACAACTTATCCGATCAATGCTACACAGTTTAATACTTTGTGTTTGGTGCTGCTCATTCTGATCATCTGTATCGAAAAAACTACTTTCTCTAAAACAAAACTTTTCTTCCTATTTATGTTTAGTTCTGAAAATTTAGAAACATTCACCATTTTTTAAAAAACCATTATTTTTCAAAATATTATTTTTCACAAATACAAAATTTAAAAAAAAATCACCATGTTTATTCAGTATACCATATCATTTATAAAATGGAAAGAAACCTATGTTGTCTTAATTGCATTTTTTGGTTTTGAAAGTGTTTTTTAAGGCCTATTTTAGGAAGAAACATTATCCTTGAGGTGTAGAATGTGAAATTATAGGATAACTCAAAGAAACAATGGGATATTACCAATATGAACCCTTAGAAAAAAAGTAATAGTGGAAAGACATTCTAGATTCCTTGAGAGGGAAAACATCTCTAAAAGTGATAGTGGGATGGAGAGAGAATTAGATGAAGTTGAGACTCAAGGTACATAATACTTGTCATAGGAAAATGTTCTATAAATCCCCATGTAAGAAGAAACTATTATAGAGACACATGTAATGTGTGGGAGTACAAGAGAGGTTAGAGAACCAGAATGGTATGGTTTTCTTATCACCAAGGATGGTAACTAATTATTAGTTTATAATAGTGATACTATAACCTAAAAGGAAGCAGTAAGTGGCACAAATGTTTCCAAGTGAAAAAAATCCATCAATTCTAAAATGGATTCCATATACCAAAATCAAGTCTGTATTTTAGTAGATATTACAATAGATGTTAAACCCATTGGTTGCAAGTGGGTATTCAATAAGAAACTAGAAATTTACGGAAATGTAAGTACCAATAATGTATGAATAGTTTTAAGTGGATTTAAATAACATCAAGAAATTAACTGTGATAAAACCTTCTCAGTAGTTGTAATGTTGAGATCCATCAGAATTATACCTGACATTGAGGCTTACCATGACCATGAGATTTGAGAAATGGATTTCAAAACTTCTTTACATAATGGGAACCATTAGGAATATGTTGATATAAAACAACCAGAACGGTTTGTGACTCCAATGGATGAAAATATATACAAATTGAAAAGTAATCCATTGGTGGATTAAATCAAGTATCTAGGATATAGAACATTCATTTTGATGAATCTATAATAGAATTTGGTTTCATAAAGATTGAGTGTGATCCTTGTGTCTAAAAACAATTTAGGGCCATTGCATTCATTTTCTTAATAGCATATGTTGATGACATATTACTTATAGGAAATCAAATACCATTCTTACAGTTTTTTATGATGTGGTTGAATAAATGATTCTTTATGAAGGACTTGGGTGAGACATAATATGTATCTCAAATCTTGATCTATCATGATAGATCCAAGAAGCTGCTCAGCCTAATTTAAAGTATATACATTGATAAGATACTTAAGAGATTTGGTATGGAAAAATCCAAGAGGGTATTGTTTCCAATGACACATGGTATTCATCCTTCTAGGAAAATGTTTCCTCAGATACATGGGGAAATAAATAGAATGGAAATGATTTCATATGCATTAGTGATTGGGTCATTCATGTATATTATGATATGTACTAGGATAGATTCTTCTTATGCATCAAGTGCAGTTATAATATATCAAGATGATCCAGTTGACCTCTATTATATGGCAGTCAAGAGTATCTTTAATTATTTGAGGTCTACTGAGGATATGTTCCTGGTTTATAGAGGATATGGGAAACAATTAATCAAAAGATATGAATATTATAGTTCTCAAACCTATCAAGATGACATGAATTCACAGACAAGATACATATTCACATTGAATGGAGGTATTGAGAGCTTGAAGAGCTCAAAAAAGGCTACGGTCATAGATTTAATAGTAGAGTCCAAGTATACTGTGACTTCTGAGGTAGCTAAATAAGAATTATGGATGCAAAAAATCATCCATGATCTTTAATTGGTATATAATAGTAAATATACTATTACCCTCTATTGTGATAATATTTGTACTGGTGTCTCCCCTAAAAGAGCCAATTACACATCAACTAATGAAGCATGTTCTTTGGAAGTATCACCTATTGAGGGATTTTTTTAAGAGAGGTGAGGTTTTAGTGAGCAGTATTTCCAAAATGAAAATATATCATACCCCTTGAAAAATATCTTGACTCGCCATAAATATGATTATTAAGTGAGTTCAATTTGACTAAAAGTTGTAGGTAGTTGGTTCTAGTCTTCATGGGAGTTTCTTGGAGTTGGTGTCCTAGGATTAGCTATTTATACTTTCATTACAAGTATGTTCGATATATTGAATATTAATTAAACATATTATTACATACTGTCCATTTTTCTGTAAGACTCTAATATAATAATGCCCTAGAGTATATGTCACATTGATAAGGTCATAGAAGTTCTTTGTTATATTGAGATCCTTGAAGTGTTATGATGATATTCTAAAAGAACGTTCTTCTCTTGGATAACGTACTATGATGGGACACATAGTTCATAGACTATAAAGTGAGAGAACTCATAAGAGGATGAGTCTTAGTATCATGAAGTTCTCACTTGGTAATCACCAATATGGGAGATTATGAGAAATAATCACTGGTAGGAATTCCACAAGTTTTGGTGTCATCAGATATTTCTATATGCAAGCATGTGTAATGGTACATGGACTTAAAAATTATCATTAATGAATTTTATAACTCATGCACTTTGATTTTATGGTGAAATCTATGATGACATATATTCATTGTAAGTTAGGTTACATTGTTCTTGTCATGAATCGCATGTCATTAATGAATAAGATAAAGAAGGATTTATCCCTTCTATATTTATGGATGATGATATCTCATCCATTTGATTGAAATAGAACCATTGCATTAAATTCCATGTACATGGTGTAACGATGTGTTTATATTAGATATTTAATGATATATGTACCAAGAAAATAGGATGCTGACATAGATGTGAAGTCTTATTGATGAGATATTATGATAAAGGGATTATATTATATAGTGAGTGTTAATTTTTGGTTTTCCTCATTTCATAATTAAGTTATTTCTCTTGGGTGCCTTGACACATTCCTATATAGTAATTTTGGATATTATGAAAGCTCTCTTGATGGCGATTAGAAAGAATCCTAGAGGGTCAAACACTATGTTTTTATGATGATCATTATTATATACAATTTCAATTAATTTAATTAAATAAATATTATTCTCAAGAATGAGGTATAATTTTATTCATCTTTTATTGATCAAAAATATATAATGATTAATGAAATATTTAAATTAAATATTTATTTAGGTGTTTAATAAAAAAAGAAGAGTGTGAATAGACCAAGACAATGTCCAATAAATAATATTAACTAAAAAGATGGTTAGATAATTTTTTTTATTCTCAAGTTGGAGCGCACCATAGAATAATAATAAGAATATTATTATTATATGTAATGAGGATTATTAAAGTTTTTAGTATTTGTTATGGGTTATAATGCAATATAAAATATCATAACCTAAAATCTACATCAATAAATAGCCTGTTATGGCTATTGTAAAGGTAATTGAAAACATGTAATTGATTCAAATAATGAATTTTCTTTTAACTCCTATATATCTTTCCCTCTAAAGAAAAATAAATGTTTGAGAGATTTATTCAAGATTAATAAATAAGTGATCATGAATGAACAACACAAGACATTTTATTCCCCACACTAGCACATAGAGATGGTTTAACATTTTTTGAATATCAACAAAGCATGTGTGGATTTTCACTAGAGGGATTCTATTCTTGGATCCTCATAGCACAATGAAGGAAATTTGAAACAGACTTTTCATATGATTAACATCATTAATGAAGAAATATACCTAAGATAAGGTAATTATTTTTTCGAAATTAAAAAAATTAACTAAAAATTTGATATTCAAGCTCCTGACTCTTGGTTTTGAGCATATAAACATTAAAAGAAATTTTAATATATTTCCAACCACAACATGATTCCACTGCTCCCAGAACCATCAAAAGGTGCCACTTTTCTAGATCCTTTGTTAGTATGGATAGATCCAAGAGTAGATGTGGGAGACAAAAGTCTAATTTTCGAGCTCAATGGATATTGAGTAGTACGTACACACAATTACCAGAAGTATGATCACTAGTCTCATGGCCATATCTTAATTACATTTGATATATTGACTTTTCATTCAACATGGAGTTAAAGAAAGTAGAGTCGGGGGTTGTAGCAGCTTGGTTAACACACAACCACTCGTTATGTGATTTTTGATTTTATGATTTATTTTTCATTTCTTATTATCACGGAATACACCAGTTAATCATGCTCACACTTGTTATGGATGAATTAGTGATGTCCTACTGAATTTTATTACTCACACCTTACATAAAAATATGGATGCACATTTATAATTTAAGTTTAGGGATTTGGATAAGGAAAAGGAACCTGTGGCTGATGGCTGGGAAATTGAGAATGGAGATGGTAGTATATCGAGATGGACTCCAGAGGACCATGATGTTTTAATTATTTATTTATCTACCTATTATTACTCTAGTCAAGATTTCCACTTTAGAATCCCATTTATTATTGTATGACATGTGTCCCATCTTAATGTTTCCACATAATTACTCTAGTTTCTATTATATTGTTTATTATGTATTATTTGTATTATGACATTGTACTATGGGTATAGTCTCCCCACTGATGGGCTTAGACCCTCACTGCTAGTCAGAAACCTCTTTTGTGCGGGGAGGAATACATGAGGTCTTTTAGCACTCGGGTTCGAACCTGACATTTTAGGTGAAGGAATTACAAAAACCATTATAAAAAGACTCCATTATACAAAAATATCATTCTTAGTAGTGGTTTTTTCTTCAAGTGGAAGTAGTTTAAACATTTGCCTAATTATTTAGCAGTTGATACTAAAATCTCCCTGCATTGCATGTTCTCTAGGAATTTCACAATAGTTTGATTCATATAGAGCTGATTTTTTATGTGATTTTTTTTGAGAATTTAGCAATTATTTTCATTTTATTTAATGGTGATTTTTAAAAAAAACATGAAAATAAAATAGATAAGATGAACCTAACAACCGAAAAATATATCAGTGGATGTTAAGTTTATTGGTAGTTAATATTAACCACCGTTAATTATGATTCAAATTCATTTTTTTAACAGTGGTTTTTAAAAATCACCTCAAATATTTATAAAAAAATAAACTTTTTAAAAATATTTAATAAAAAAATATAAATATAAAAACATTTACATGTAATAATCTAAAACATAAATGAACAAAAAACCCATCATACATATATCATACAAGATACATCCATAGTTATATACATATATATTCATAGTCATCATAACCTCAGTCAACCGATTACCTCAGTCAACCCATGCCTCAATTATCAATATATACATATAAAATATGTCCAACAATAACCCATGCCCAATATATTCAGACCCCATGACCTATGTTTCATCCTTCTACCTTCATATCATCTCATAAATTGAAACATATCACATAATCTCATCAATTGTAATAAAAAAGACAGAAATTAAAACTAGACATAATAAATCAGAATTACAATAGAATCGTTGATAAAATTTAAACATACCAAAGAAATTTAGAACCATCACCACTAACTTATAAATAATGTCTTGAATCGAATGGTCAACCTATGTCCTTTGGTTAACATCTATCACCTACAACAAAAACCATAACATTTAAGAAACGAAATGCCAAAGTGAAAAGAAATGGAATATATTTATAATGTTGCACATAAAATTTGTTATTTTGTTAATAAAGCAGAAGAAATTTTGACAAAAAATTAATAATATACCATGAAAAAAACTTTTAAAACATAAATATTACTATTTAAAATATAATTCAACACTTGAAACGAAAAACTGATAAGTATATAAAATTATAATTGATTTTTAAATCGATGTACAATGTGTTTAAAATTTAATTATTATTTTCTTAAATAATTTGATATAAAAGAATATAATATATTTAAAAACTAAATCAATGGTGGTTGTTCCATGGTTTCATGTCAATATAAGGGTTTTTTCTATGGTTTTTACCATTACACGCTTGTTTTAGTGTTTTAAATCACTAAAAATGTGTTTATCGGAATCCTAGGAAAACCATAAATCTGAATGAAGTGTTGTTAATCCATAAATTTAAAAAACCATTCTATAGTCATTATCCAATAATTTCATTACAATCAGATGATGTTTTCCAAGTCTTAACCCCCCATGCATGCTTTTAAAGGCTTCAATTTGAGGTTGTTTTCTATGGTTTTATGGTTACCTACACGTTTATGTGTTTTAAAACACTAAAAACCTATTTGCGGTCATCATAGGAAAAACCTAACTTGAAATGACATTTCATTGATTCCTAAATTTAAAAAATATATATTTTTTCATTTTCATCTAATTTTATGGTAATCTGAGGATGTTTACCTAGTTTTGACCCCCCCCCCAATACACGTTTTTAATGGATTTGATACGTTTAGAAACTATTTATCAATCCATTTTGACCACAAAACACAACAGATTGACATGTTTTCTACAATTACATGTCCAAAATAACTTAACGGTGTTTTTACCATGATTTTACATCAATCTGTAGTCATTTTCTATTGTTTTGACTATTATACGCGTATTTTAGTTTTTTAAAACACTAAAAACATGTTATAGGAATCACATGAAAACTATAAGTTAAAATGATGTGACATAAATTATTAAATTTAAAAAATAAATATTTGGTCATATTAATATGATTTCATAGAAATTAGATGATGTTTTCATTGTTTTGACCCCATGATGCATGTTTTTAAAGGCTTCGGAACCTTAAAAACTATTTATCGGCCCATTCTGATCACACTACACGCTATATTGATGTTTTCCTATGTGTAAACATAAATAAAATATCCAAAATATTGATGTACCATGATTTCATGTCAATTTGAGGTCATTTTCTATGGTTTTTACCATTACATGCATGTTTTAGTGTTTTAAAACACTAAAAACGTGTTTACAGGTATCCTAGGAAAACTGTAACTTGAAATGACGTGTCGTTAGTTATTATATTTCAACAAATCAATATATAGTTGTTTAACTTTTATATCATGGTAATTTTATGACTTTTTCCTAGTTTTGACGAACCATCACATGTTTTTAAAGGCTTCTATACCTTTAAAAAACAATTTATTAAGCCATTATGACCACACAAATTTTAGGACTGACATGTTGTCAATGTGTTTACATAAAAAATAACTCAATAGTGGTTTCCCCATGATTTCATGTCAATATGGATTAATTTTCTATGGTTTTTACCATTACACACACATTTAAGTGTTTTAAAACACTAAAAATCCATTTAAAGACATACCAAGAAAACCATAACATAAAATGATTTTATGTCGGTTCCTACATTTGAAAAAAAATCTATGGTAATTTTTCTATGATTTCATGGATATATGACAACATTTTCCTGGGTTTTACCCCCTGAAGAATGCTTTTAAAGTCTTTAGTACCTTTAAAAAATATTTAACAAGCCATCATGACCACACTTCACATCAGATTGACATTACACAAACACTTCAAAAATAAAAAAATTGTGGTTGTCCCATGATTTGACATAAATCTGATGTTTTTTCTATGGCTTTGACTATTGCATGTTTTAGTGTTTTAATATACTAAAAATGAATTTATGGGAATCCTAAAAAACATAACTCAAAATGACATCTCTTCTATTAATAGATTTAAAAATCCACATGTAGTTATTGAATTATTATTTAATTGAAATCGAATGATTTTGCCTTGTTTTGAAGCCCCACCACATGCTTTTAAGGACTTTTTTACCTTTAAAAACAGTTTACTGAGCCATTCCAACTAGATCACACATCATATTGATGTGTTGTTAGTGAAGACCTGTAAAAAATAACTAATTGGTTTATTTACCCTGATTTCACATTAATATGAGGTCATTTTCTCTTTTTTTGAATGTTACACACACATTTTAGTGTTTTAAAACACTAAAAACCCATTTACAGGCATCCCGGGAAAATAATAACTCAGAATGATATTTTTTTGGTTGTAACATTTCAAAAATAAATCTACGATTTTGTTACTTTTATTTTATAGAAATATACTGATGTTTTCCTAGTTTTGACTCCCACATACATGTTTTTAAAAAATTCAATATCTTTAAAAATCATTTACCGAGTCATTCCAACCAAACCACATGTTAGTTTGATGTGTTTTGTATGTATAAATGTCAAAAATAACTGAATAGTTAATTCACCATGATTTGACATCAATATGAGTTATTTTTCGATGTTTTTAACCATTATATTCTTGTTTTACTCTTTTAAAACACTAAAAATGTGTTTATTGAAATCCTAGGAAACCATAAATCATAATGACATGTTATCAGTTCCTACATTTAAAAAACTAACCTATAGTTTTTATTATATAATTTAATGGGAATTTGACAATGTTTTCATGGGTTTTACCCTCTAACACACATTTTTAAAGGCTTTGGGGCCTTTAAAAACAGCTTACCATCCATTTTGACTATACTGCATATTAGATTGATGTGTTATCTATGATTACACATTATAAATAACAAAACAATGGTTTTTCATGACTTCATGTCAATCTGAGGTCTTTTTCTATTGTTTTCATTGTTACATGCATGTTTATGTGGTTTAAAACCCTAAAAACCCACTTATGAACATTCCAAAAAATTTATAACACATAATGACATATCGTCGGTTACTAAATTTCAAAAATCAATAAACAATTTTTTTTCATATCTAGTTTTATGGAAATATGATGAAATTTTCCTAGTTGTGACACCCTAACACACATTTTTAAAGGATTTGATGCCTTTAAAATTTATTTACTAAGTCATTCCAACCACACCACACATCGAAATGATTTTTCTCTATGATTAAATGTAAAAAATAATTAAATGGTGGTTTTCTTTTGATTTCAAGTCAATCTAAGGTTTTTTTCTTTGGTTTGGAATATTATACATGTGTTTTAGTAGTTTAAAACACTAAAAATGCATTTACAGGAATCCCTATAAAATAGTAACTTGGAATAACATGTTGTTGGTTCCTACATTTCAAAAAATATCCATGGTTATTTTCTTCTATGTTCATGGAAATCCAAAATTATTTTTCTAATTTTGAACCCCTATCATGCGTTTTTAAATGGTTTGGTACCTTTAAAAACCATTTACTTAGGCATTTTGACTACACCCTAAGTCTAATTGATATTTTTTATATGTGTACATGTCAAAAATAATTCAATGGTGGTTTTCACATGATTTCATGTCAATATGATATTGTTTTCTATGGTTTGACCCATTACACAAATGTTTTGGTGTTTTAAAACCCTAAAAATATATTTACATGCATCTCACGTAAACTATAACTCGAAATGATGTGTCATCTATTCCTACATTTCAAAAATAAATCCACAATCATTTTCCTCTAGTTTTATGTTTATATGGAATCTAATTCATTTTTTTTCACCCCCCTCCCCCCACACACATGTTTTTAAAGGCTTTGGTTCCGTTACAAACTATTTACTGGGTCAAAACATAGAAAATGAGATTGAATTATTTTCAAACTTAAGTATAAAGATATTTAATTTATTTTTTATGAGTTGGAATCAAACACACGTCAATCCGGCGCAAGATGTTGTCGGTATGACTCAAAGTGCATGTTTTCAAATATAAAAGTTTCTTTTTAGTTTTATTTAAGGATGTTTTATGTGTTCTTTGAAAATGTGTGAATGATCGATGAAATTTATAATTTACCCTGATAGGATAAGCTATAAGGCTATAAATTTCCTTGGGTATTGTTCTAGTAATCCATTGAAATATAAAAACAAAATCATTTTCCATTTTCTCTCACCATTGAGCCAATGTTTTCCTATAAGAGTCATGTTCTCACACATTTAATTTCAACCATGCAATTTATCTTTGTGATTCCCTATCAATAGCGCTACTCAAACGCCCACAAGTTGTAGTAGTAACTGATGATGACTCCCAACCAAACACTACTGATGGAGTAGGTCCAGAACCCATCTCATGTACATGTCTGGGATTCTCCTTCCCTAAAACAATTGTAACTTCATTATTCTAGGAAAATGATTATGATTTTGAAGGGTTCAAATCCCATATTTCTTGAATTTGAACCTGTTAATAAAAAAATATTAACAATTATTTTTTAAAATATTTGAACATCATAATATTATCTGATTAATAACTTTTTTAGTAATATGTATTGTTATTTCATTACTTTAAAAATATAATATTGAAAAATAAATTATAGCAACAAATAAACCTTAAACCCAATTAATTGGGGTAGGATAGATGTATCAAATGGTGCAAAATTGGCACCATTTTATCCATGTATCTAGCCCCATTTAATTGGGTTTAAGGATTTTTTTGTTATAATATATTTTTCATTATTTGTTTTATATTAATGAAATAACATGAAATGATAATGAAAAATACTTACTCTCACATCTTTGGTAGGGTCATTTACAAAACTGGCATCAGATTCCCTATGCACATTAAACCACATCTATGTATGGCCAATAGAGTAACCTAAATCATTAGCCTTTATAAAAAAGATAAACAATTTAGAAAAAAATTGACTTATAATAAAATGATATAAATAATAATGAATAAAATACAAACCAAAATTAGTATTTTTCAAAAAAAACTCTACGACACACTAACATTAATAATGGATTATTTGTCATGATTCATAGTATTTTTTTCAATAATTCCTACAAAAAATAGCAATAATAATAAAAATTATAATTTTATTTTGTTTATGTTATTACGATACTCTAAAATATTCAATTACCTCATGAGATGATTCTATGTTAATAACAACAAATGAATTCCATTTCACCTGAGAAATTCATTCACACACTTTCTTATACATTTATCATGAGTTCAATGATAATTCATTAAACTCGTGTCATAATATTCATTTAAAATCTCACCATTTCGTTCCTAATTTTTTCATAGAGCATGGGAATGAAATAGATCCCGGGACATCCAAATAAAAATACATCTAGAAATAAAAAATATAACACTGTATACGTATGTTACAAAATTTTATTCATGTCATGTAAATTATTTATTAAGGAATATTAAATTAAATTACCTTTAATTGTGTATCAAAAACCTCATTTTTCCAAGTTGTAGGAATATGCCTCCAATATTTATAATTAATGAGAATGCTCATTATATCACAAATAAGTTGCCTAATAATCATCCCATAGATTCTAGAAACATCATTCGTTGGCACCCCAAACTCATCAAATGGAATGATAATAGTGAATTCCTTCAGGTCTTATACATCTTTCATGTTCATATTTATATATATTCTATTGTTATTTTTATCCATTTAAAAAATGAATTAAATTATTAATAAAATATATTGTTTTTTTACAATGATATTCATACCAGTATTAGTAACCCACCGATATCCACTATATTAAGGGATGACCAACTTCTCCATAGCTGGAGGTGAATTGGATGGTGGGATACTAAAAACATCTGGTGAATGGATGGCTCTCTAGTAGGCTCAAGTACAACCGAATCACTCAGATCCACTGAAGCTGACGGTAGTTGTGTTGTTCTTTGAGATGATAACCAGCTAGGAATTTGAAATTTATTTGTTCTCAGCATTCTTGCAATTCCATTGGTTCAGATATATTAAATTTACAAAACATTAATAACAAATAAATTTTTACAAAAAGAAAAAAGAAAAAAGAAAAACAAGAACAATGTATATATGTATGAACCACTTATCAATGAGAAATTGTAATATATTTTCGTTACCAATTTATACATTCAATTATCTTCATATTCATTATCTTCATTATTATAAACCTCCATTCTGACGAGTGCTTAATTTTCACCCTTTATTGCAAGTTCTATTGTTTCCATATTGTCAATAAAAAATTATTTAATGTTTTGTGGTTGATTAGGTTCACTATCACAAAGTACCAATTTATCTTCATCACTTATATAATATAAGTCTCTCTACTTTTTGTGTAAAAAAACTATAACCTTCATGTATTTCATCATCCAACTAATAAAATATCTTCACTTAGGAATCCAGATAAATGGATCATTCTCTACATTCTCATTGTTATGGATAAATAAGGAGAAGTTGATAAAATTAAAACGTAATGAATCATTCATTATACCCATATCAATATTAACCCACTTTCATTTGAATAAGACAACCAAAAACTAACCAGGATAGGTTAATTCAATTATATCATCTAAATTTCCATAATATCCCACGTCTTTAAGTGTAAATACCCCACAATTTTGAGTTTTTAAGTCTTCATCCTGATAAATTGTATGAAACCTAAATCCATGAATATTGTAGGCATCGAATATATTATACATTCTTAGAGGACCTCGAGCCAAAAAAAAACTTAAAAGATTTTGATATTTCATCTTGATTTTCAACATTCATTATCTAGAAAAATATATATAAATTTTTAGTTTTAACCTAGAAAAAATAACTACATGTCAATAATATCAATATGAGTATATACTTACCTAATGGGTGATCCATTTTACAATCTCCTTATTAACATCTTTTTTTAATTCCATCTCATTTCAAGATGTACCCTTTAATCACTTTTTGTTTGACATAACAATTCTTCAATAAATGGATTTGTAATTAGACTATTGAGTAGTATATATCTATGTGCTTACAGAAACTCCAATTTATTCAGTGTGAAATTTGACCACTTTCCCATTGGTTATCCAATAATTGGAAATACTGATAACTAGTTTTCAAAATGATAATTAGTAGAGATATCATCAAAACATTAAACATGATTGAATCTAGTTTCAATCCCATCCAAATACCTTGAATACAATATGAAAACCCTGCTTTTAATATAAACATAATCATGATTTATTACATAAAATATTCACTTGATACAACATGGAAGATCTAGAGGTATAGTGTCTTTGGGGAATAGGATCATTACATAACAACTTAAAACATGAAATAAAACATCTTTATTGAAAACTTCTTTTACATGACTACTACATTCCCCCGTACTTACCGTTGCATGGGATAACCTGAGGACATGCATAAGAAAAGAGGTGAGCTATAAATCCCAGTAAGGGAATAAACATGGAATATATGAGGAGTACAATACTTGTTATACAATAGGCATAACAATAGAGCCCAATATAAATATGAACATAAAGGCATGATAAAGCATAATAATCATAACATGGAAATGTGGCAACAACACTTAGCATGGAATTAGCATTAGCCAAGGCTCATTGCACATGGAGCATGAGTAAATCCTCATTGAACAGGAAGCACGAGTATACCCTCATTGCACTTGAATAATCATGAGTCAACACTCATTGAACATGACGTATCATGATACTATACTTTACCCAATGCATTGGAGTGCTATAAGGGTGCACCCTTCTTAATCATTTCATTTCATGCATAAGTGTGCCACATGGATCATAAAACATGGATTCATAAAACATAATCATTTTTTCCAAAATAAAGGAATGTGGAATTAATAAATGAAACTATATAATCAATAAGTAAATGTGAATAAACTTGAATACCCTTTATGGAGAAATGGGCATGGTATTCACTAGACAATGGCATTGGCATAGAAAATCGGTGCGATTTTGGCAGCGTAACGGCATGACATAAGAATTAATAAAAATGGTTGATGAGATAAAAAATGGGTTCCTCATAATATTTATATGTAATGGATAGTAAGGAGGTAATATATATACATTTCCCAACAATTTTAATGGAATTTATATTCATGATACAAAAGCATTGCTTGAATGTAAATGAGGAGAGAGAGGTTCCTCTTGGAATTTCGGCATAGTAACAGGTGTACATGGGAGGCATTTAATGAGAGATAAAGGGGTATCCCATCATTTAAACAGAAATAGGGTAGTATGAGGTAGGTCAGAAACTATACCCCAACATCCATAATTGAAATTAAACGGGAAAAACAACTTAAAAAAATTTGACAAAAATGAGAAAGGATGAAAAAACCCTTACTTCGAAGTGTGCTTCCAAAGGCTTGAGAGAGGCTTTGAGAGAGGATTCTTGGGGGATTGGGGAACCATGAGAGGATTCTAGATAGAGTAGGGAAGAGTTTGGACTAACTCCAAAGGCTTTGAGTGAGGAGGAAGTGGGATCTTGGGTGGGTTTGTATAGGAAATGTGAGGGAATTCTTCATTATTTAGGTTTGGGACCCCTTATATTAAATTAATCCAAAACAAAAACCATCCCACAGTTTTTGCCCATGGTTTTTGGAAAAGGGAAAATAAAAACAATATTTTATAATTCCAAAGTCTGATATTATTATAATAATAGGGTTTCTTATGTGGAGGTTATTCACACTCCCATGGAAAACAATTTAAAAAGACAAGGTGCTTAATTAGTCTTGAAGGGTCCATTTATGCTTTGAAAAGTAAGTAAAACAAACCCAAAATCACATTATTTTAATGTTAAAACATATATTATCTGAAAATAAATCATATAGTATTTTATTACATAACTATTGTGTCATTATGACGTCATAAAACACATTATATATTTAAGCGGTATTTAATTTTTACCCAAAAATTTGACTGTCTCAAAAAATTATGAAAAATTCACCGTTGGATAATTTCGACATCCTGATTCCAGAAATAATATTTATTTTATCTAAACAATTTTATAAATATGTTTATTTTCACTTTTAAAATAAAAACCAACATTTATCGAAAATTCATGGGTTTTGACAAAAATGGCTTTAAAACCTTAATAAAAATTACAATTGCCTTCATAAAAATATATGATCATTTATTTATAATAAAATTAATTTAATAATAATATTATTATTATTTTATTAAATTATTATTTAATTCAAAAATCCCTTAATTTAATAAAATAGATTTTTCTTTAAATAATAACTATAAACACTATTTACAATTTAAAAACTATTACCATGTATCAATAATGACAATAAAGTATATTCATTATTATATACAAAACAAATAATGTACATGAACATAGTACCAGTGATTTGTTACATAACCCCATAAAACAGTCGTGTAAGACCTAAGGGTAAGGTGTGCAATGGTGACAAACTCTTGGGGTGGCTCGGATAACATCGCTCGGGTGGTAATTTCTATCAACTCCCACTTTTCCCATAGACCGTCATGTTCATGCTTGACATGATGAAGCTCAGCTTTGGTTTGGTCAAGATAGAAGCCCATGGATGCCGCGTTTTTTCTGAGCTCTGACAAATGGGATTTGTATGGAGCAATTCTACTGGATGAGGCCATCGCTTCTTTTGTCTAAGTAAATTGGGTTTTTTAAAGCCTTGTATTTATTCTAATCATGTGATCACTATTCAATGGCTATAAAAGTAACAATCACAATTCTTTACATAAAACAAAAGAATTTTACATTTTATATAAACAATTTATATAAAGAGAAATTTAATAATATCAAGATGTATTTCCATTAATAAAACATTGGTTCGTTACAATATTCCCCCCCCCCTTAAGAAATTTCTCCCTCGAAATTTCCTTTTCCCACACAAAAACAGATGTGGGTAACTTAGCTTCATTTTTTCCTCTGATTCCCATGTCGCTTATTCAAACTTGTGGTTTCACCACAACACCTTGACGAGGGCCATTGCATTATTTCTTAGAACATTATCTTTACAATCTAAGATATTCACTGGTTGCTCCTCATAAGAAAGATCATCCTCCAACTGTACCACCTTAGAAGAGAGTACATGTGAAGGGTCGGGTATGTACTTCCTTAAGAGGGATACATGAAATACATCATGTACTTTGGCCAGGGTAGGTGGAAGTGCTAGTCGATAGGCCACATCCCTGACATGATCAAGAATCTCGAAGGGGCCGATGTACCATGGACTTAACATCCCTTTATTTCCAAACCTCATGACCTTCTTCCATGGAGATATGCGTAGAAAAACCATGTCTCCAACTTTAAACTCAAGGTCTTGTCGACGATTATCTGTATAACTCTTCTGTCGACTCTGGGCTACCCTGATATGTTGTTGAATGGTTTTCACCTTCTCCACAATTTCTGTGACCATTTGTTGTCCAAGCAGCTTACGTTCACCGACCTCATCCCAACATGCTTGTATTCTGCACCATTTCCCATACAGGGCTTCATAAGGTTCCATTTGGATGCTCAGGTAGAAACTGTTATTATAAGAGAACTAAACCAGAGGGAGGTGTTGATCCCATCCTCCTTTAAAGTCCATTGAGCTCTCACTCAAAATTTCCTCAAGTGTTTGGATATTCCGCTTAGATTGGCCATCAGTTTGAGGATGATAGGTCGCACTGAAGATCAGTTCAGTATTCAGAGCATGTTTAAGACTCTTCCGAAACAAAGAGGCGAATCTTGGATCTCGGTCAAACACAATAGATAGTGGTACTCCATGCAACCTTACCACATCCCTGATATATATCTGTGCTAGTTTATCCAATGATAAATCCTCCCGAATTGCAATGAAATGTGCAGTCTTTATAAGACGATCCACAATAACAAAGATTGCATTGTTGCCTTGGGATGTCCTTGGAAGTCCGGTGACAAAGTTCGTGGTGATGTTCTCCCATTTCCATTCTGGTATGGGCAATGGTTGCATCATCCCCTTAGACTTCTTCCTCTCTGCCTTCACTTGCTGACACACCAGGCACTTTTATGTATATTCAGAGATCTCATTCTTCATATTAACCCACCAAAAGTTTTCTCGGAGATCTTGATACATCTTTGTGCTCCCTGGGTGAATAGTGAAATTTGAACTATGTGCATCATCCAAAAGTTCCTTTTTCAGCTCTGGATTTGAATGAACACATAGTCCTTTCCCAAACCGCACAATTCCTTCTTCATTAAAATTAAACTCTGAGGATTTTCATTTTTCGATAGCTTCCAATTTTTCTTGAATTCCCACATCATCCTTTTGGGAATCCTTTAACCTTTCAAAAAAGAGACGGTTGAACAATCATTTGTGAAATGATTTATTATGTTCCCTTCTCTATGATTACCATGTCCATCTTCATCAAGTCTATAAAGATTGGATCCTTCTCAATTCTTGATAGAATCGCTAGGTCCTTTCTACATAGGTCATTTTCCACCTTATTCACATTCCCAGGGTGGTAATGTATTGAACATTCATAATCCTTGATGAGCTCTATCCATCTTCTCTAGCACATATTAAGCTCTTTCTGTGTGACTATATATTTAAGACTCTTGTGGTCAGTATATATCTCACAATTCTCCCTATAGAGATAATCACACCAGATTTTCAAGGCAATGATCGCCACCGCCATCTCCAGATCATGCATTGGATAGTTTCACTCCTGGATTTTCAACGGCCTTAAGGCATCGGATATCACTTTATCATTCTACATCAGCACACAGCCTAAGCCCTTCTTCGAAGCATCATTGAATACCACAAAAAGGTCCCCACTTGTGGGTAAAGTGAGCACGGGCGCAGTGATAAGCCTCCTTTTCAACTCCTTGAATCTTTCCTCACATTCATCACTCTAAGAAAACATTACTCCTTTTCGAGTTAGCTTGGTATGAGGGTTGGACAATCGTGAGAAATTTCTCACAAATCGTCGATAATATCCAGCTACCCCCAAGATTCTATGGATATCTGTTACCGATGTTAGCCTCAGTCATCCCTCAATTGCATCCTTTTTGGAGGGATCCACAGATATCCCATTTCTTGTGAAGATATGGTCCAAGAATGAGAATTCCTTCGACCAGAACTCACACTTTCTGTACTTTTTGTAGGGATTCCCCTTGAGAAAAGTCTCTAGTACAATTCTTAAATGCTCCTCATGTTCCTCCTTGGTTTTGGAGAATATTAGAATATCATCTATAAAGACTACCACAAATATGTCGAGGTAATCTCCAATGACTCTATTCATCAAGTCCATGAAGATTTTTAGAGCATTAGTGATTCCGAAATGCATTACTATGAATTCATAGTGCCCGTATCTTGTATGAAAAGCAGTCTTGGGGACATCTTCCTTCTTCACCCTTAATTGATAATATCCCGACCGCAAATCTACCTTGGAGAAGTATTGTGCTCCCCGCAGCTGATCAAACATGTCATTAATTCGTGGGAGAGGATACTTGTTATTTATCATGATTTTGTTAAGCTTGTGATAATCGATGCAAAGGTACATTGACCCATCCTTCTACTTGACGAAGAGGACTTGTTCACCCCATGGTGAAGAACTTGGGCGTATAAACCCTTTATCCAGATTCTCCTGTAGTTGTTTCTTCAACTCTTCAAGCTCCATGACAGTACTTCTATATGGAGTCTTGGATATTGGTAGAGCCTCTGGTATAAGTTCAATTGAGAATTCAACATATCTTCTAGGAGGAAGACCAGACAGTTCCTCGAGAAACGCTTCAGCGAATTCCCTCACAATAGGCATTTCATCAAGGATGGTTTCTTCCTTGGACTTAATCATCTGAGCCAGATATACATTCTCATAGGGAAGTAATATCCATGCTTGAGATGATGGAGAAAAATGAGATTCATCTTCCTCCTTACACATGTAAATAATCGGCGGTCGATTCTATATATGGAGTGTGATTTCCCTTTCCTGACAATTTATGTTGTCTCTATATAAGGAAAACCAATCCATGCCTAGAATTGCATCAAATTCCACTAAAGGGAGTATGACGAGGTTCTATGGGAAATTCAATCCATTGATTATAACATGGGAGGACTTATATTCATGGGATGCAATGATTGCACCATTTTCCATACTAACCAACATCTTCACTTCCATGATTTGTGGTGGTGTTGGGATTGTTCTACTAAACTTTCGAGATATAAAAGAATGTGTAGAACTTGAATAAAAAATTACATTCTCTATTCTTGAATTAATACCTAGCGTACCTGTCACCACTTCATTGTTGGGGTTTACATCAGTAGAAGAGATGGAAAAAGCCCTTCCTTGCCGCCTTGGAGGTTGTTGGTTGCCTCTGAAAACCCATGGATTAGGGCATTGATTCGAAAAATTCCCCAGTTTCTTGTAGTTGTAGAAATGAACAACACGTTGAGGTTTGAACGGAGCATTCCTCTCCTCTGTCATAGACGCGGGTCTTTCTTGCCGATAGATAACAGCTAGGAGCCCTTCTCTTCCACACCCAAAGCATTTCCTCGTCCCCTTGAGGCAATTTCCAGGGTGCTTCTTTCCGCACTTTTGGAAAGTGGGGTGTTGGATCTTCTTAGCACCGTTGGATGTATCAATCAGACCGCCAAAATTGAATTCCACCTTATTCTTCTTGTCCCCGTGATACCCATGTGATTCCCCGATCTCCATTTCAACCTTGATGGCACATCAGACAATTTCCTAATAGCTATCGAAGTCGCATATCACTAATTCTTTCTATAGGCTAGGTTCTAGCCCACCATAGAAGCGGTCAACCATGAATTCAGGGGTAACCACAAACCCTGAAGCGTATCGTGCAAGCCTTGTGAAATTTTCCTCATACGCACCAATAGATTCTTCATCTTCTTGCTTGTGGGAAAGAAAGCGCCTTTCCATCTTATGTCAGAGGGTGTTCGGAAAATATTTATCAAAAAACATCTTCCAGAAATCCTTCCATTCCAACGCCTCAATCTCCTCCTCCGGCTTCGTTGTTTTGATCAACTTCCACCATTGATCAGCTTCACCATTCATACGATTAGCCTCCAGGAGAACCTTCTGTTGTTCAGAACATTGAAGGATGGAGATTATCTTTTCAATTGAGTTGATCCATTGTTCAGCAATCGTGGGATCGGATGATACACTAAAAGTAGGAGGCCTTTGTCTCATGATGATCTTGATAACGACTAGTTCTTTCTTATGGGGGGGGGGGGGTTGAACGTTCCTCTTGACCAGTTTTTCTATTCAAATCTTGAGTTAGCTAAGAGAGAAGTGTGACAAAGTTCGTGATTCATGCTCCCATTGGATTGGGCATCTCATTAGTACAATCATCACACTGATCTTCTCATCAGTTGTTATCCCGAGTCCTCCTATTACCGGCCATTGTCTAGAATAAATGGAAAATTAGGGGGTAACACATAAAGGGTAATCCAAAGACAAAAGTTGATGAATTATAAATAAAATTTTATTTCCTTAACTCATGAATCTATAGGCTTCAATCTAGGCTTTTTGTGATCTTCTTTCTAACATAAATTCTTAGGGGGTTTTTTATTCCCTTAATAACGGTTCATACTAATCTTGTGAATTTATCAAAGCATATTTCCCAGGAGTGTTGTAACCAAGAGTGCTTCAAGTCCCGTTGTCATGCACCAATTCCAATTCAAGTCTAACTCAAAGTAGTGTTTTCGGGTTTTACCCCTAGGATACAGCTGTGCCAGAGCCGCCTCTACCTGCTCGTATCCAGACATGGATGTATTTTCTTGATAAACCACTTACTCATTACTTACTAAAACCTAGGGATGTTTTTTATTATACTGAGTCTTTTCTCTAAGGCATTACTAAGGTTTTATAATCCTAATCCTAAAAATAACTAAACCTATCCTTTGATACCAACTATGACAACCCTACTATTAATACAAACATAAACATGATTTATTACATAAAATATTCACTTGATACAACATGGAAGATCGAGAGATATAGTTTCTTTGGGGGTTAGGATAATTACATAAAAACATAAAACATTGAATACAACATCTTTATTGAAAACATCATTTACATGACTACTACATTCCCTCGTACTTAGCATTGTATGGGATAACCTGAGGACATGCATAAGAATAGGGTGAGTTGTAAAGCCTAGTAAGGGAATAAACATGGAATATATGATAAGTACAATACATGTTATACAATAGGAATATCAATATATCTCAAGAGAAAAATGAACAAAAAGGCATGATAAATCATAATAATCCCAACATGGAAATGTGGAAACAACACTTAACATTGAATTAGCATGAGCCAAGGCTCATTGCACAAGGAGCATGAGTAAATACTCATTGCACATGCATCATGAGTAAACCATCATTTCACATGAATTAGCATGATTCAACACTAATTTCACATTATGTATCATGATACTATACATTACCCAATGCATTGGAGCACTATAAGGGAGCACGCTTCTTAATCATTTCATTTCATGCATAAGTGTGCCACATGGATCATAAAAAATGGGTTCATAAAACATAATCGTGTATTACATTATAAAGGAATGTATAATTCATACATGATACTTTATAATAAATATGTAAACTTGCGTAAAGTTGAATACCCTTGATGGAGAAATGGGCATGGTATTCCCTAGACAATGGCACTGGCTTAGGAAATCGTCGCAATTTTGGCAACGTAACGGTGTGACATAAGGATTCATAAAAATGGTTGATGAGAGAGAAATGGGTTCCTCATGATATATATATTTAATGGAAAGTAAGTAGGTCCTACAGATACATGTCCCAGTAATTTTAATGGAATTTATATTCATGATACAAAAGCATTTCTTGAATGTAAATGAGGAGAGAGAAGTTCCTCTCAGAATTTCGGTATAGTAATGGGTGTACATGGGAGGCATTTAATGAGATAGAAAGGGGTATCCCATAATTCAAACATTAATAGGCTAGTATGATGGAGGAGTGAAACCATACCTCAATATTCATAATTGAAATTAAAAGGGAAAAATAACTTAAAGAAAATTGGACAAAAATGAGAAAGGAAGAAAAACCCCTTACTTGAAAGTGTGCTTCCAAAGGCTTGAGAGAGTCTTTGAGAGAGGCTTCTTGGGAGTTGGGATAACCTTGAGATGATTATAGGGATCGTATGGAATAGGGTGGACGAACTCCAAAGGCATTGAGTGGGGAGGAAGTGGGAGCATGGGAGGCTTTATATAGGAAAGGTGAGGGAATTCTTTATTATTTAGGTTTGGGACCCCTTATATTAAATTAATCCAAACCACAAACCATCCCATGTTTTTTGCCAATGGGTTTTTGCAAAGGGAATAGTAAAACAATATTTTATAATGACAAATTCCTATCTTCTTATAATAATAGGGTTGCTTATGTGGAGGTGAGTCACACTCCCATGGAAAATAATTTAAAAATACAAGGTGTTTAATAAGTCTTGATGGGTCCATTAATGCATTGAAAAGTAAGTAAAACAAATCCAAAATCTCATTATTTTAATTTTAAAACATATATTGGATGAATATAAAGATTATTGTACTTTATTACATCACTATTGGGTCCTTATAATGTCATAAAACACATTATATATTTAAGCGGTATTTAATTTTTACACAAAAATTTTACTATCTCATAAAATTATGAAAAATTCACTGTTGGATAATTTCGACATTATGATTCCATAAATTACATTTATTTTATGTAAATAATTTTCTAAATATGTTATTTTTTTACTTTTAAAATGAAAACCGACATTTATCGAAAATTCACGGGTTTTGACAAAAATGGCTTTCAAGCCTTAATAAAAATTAAAATTGCATTCATAAAAATATATGATCATTTATATATAATAAAATTAATCTAATAATAATAATAATAATAAATTTTTAAAAAAAATTATTTAATTCAAAAATCCCTTAATTTAATAAAATAGAATTCTTAATTAAATAATAACTAAAACCACTATTTGCACTTTAAAAACTATTTACCATGTATCAATAATGACAAGAAAATATATTCATTATTATATACAAAAAAATAATTTACAAGAACATAGTACTAGAGATTTGTTACATAACCCCTTAAATAGCTGCGTAAGACCTAAGGGTAAGGTGTGCGATGGTGACAAACTCTTGGGGTGGCTCTGATAACATCGCTCGAGTGGTAATTTCTATAAAATTCTACATATCCCGTAGATAGTCACGTTCGAGCTTGACATGATGAAGCTCAGCTTGGGCTTGGTCAAGAGCGAAGCCCAAGGATACCACCTCTTTTCTGAGCTCGGACAAATGGGCTTCTTATGGACAAATTCTACTAGATAAGGCCATCACATCTTTTTTCTGAGAAAATTGGGTTTGTTAAAGCCTTGTATTTATGTTAATAATGTTATCATTGTTCAACAGCTATAAAATTAATAGTCACAATTCATAACATAAAACCAAAGAAGTTGACATTTTATATAAACATTTTTCATAATGAGACATTTAATTAGATCATGAAGGATTTCTATTAACGATACGTTGGGTCGTTACAATATTCCCCCTTAAGAAATTTTTCCCTCGAAATTTCCTTTTCCCACACTAAAACAGATTTGGGTAACTTAGCTTCATCATTTCCTCTGAATCCCATGTCGCTTCTTCAAACTTGTGGTTTCGCCACAACACCTTGACGAGGGGCATTGTCTTATTTCATAGCACTTTATCTCTATGATCAAAGATCATCCCTGGTTGCTCCTCATAAGAAAGATCGTCCTCCAAATATACAACCTTATAAGAGAGTACAAGTGAAGGGTCTGGTATATACTTCCTAAAGAGGGATACATGAAAGACATCATGTAATTTTGCCATGGTAGGTGGAAGTGCTAGTCGATAGGCCACAGGCCCGACATGATCAAAAATATCGAAGGGGATGATGCATCTTGGACTTAACTTCCCTTTATTTACAAACCTCATAACCTTCTTCCATGGAGATATGGGTAGAAAAACCATGTCTCCAACTTTAAAATCACGGACTCATTGAAGATTATCTGCATAAATCTTCTATCCACTCTAGGCTACCTTGATATGATGCTGAATGGTTTTCACCTTCTCCACCATTTCTTCGACCATTTCTAGTTCAAGAAGCTTATGTTCACCAACCTCATCCAAACATGTCGGTGTTCGGCCCTGTTTTCCATACAGTGCTTCATAAGGTGCCATTTGGATGCTCGAGTAGAAACTGTTATTATAAGAGAACTCAACAAGAGGGAGATGTTGGTCACATTTTTCTTTTAAAGTCCATTGAGCATGCTCTCAAAAGTCATCAAATGTTTGGATAGTCCGATCAGATTGTCCATCAGTTTGAGGATGATAGGCCATACATAAGTTTAGTTCAGTATTCAGAGCATGCTGAAGACTCTTCCAAAACATAGTGGTGAATCTTGGATCTCCGTCAAACAAAATATATAGTGTTACTCCATGCAACCTTACCACTTCCCTGATATATATCCATTCAAGGTGATCCAATGAGAAATCATCCCGAATAGCAATGAAATGTGAAGTCTTTGTAAGACGATCCACAACAACCCAGATTGCATTGTTGACATTGGATGTCCTTGTAAGTCTAGTGACAAATTACATGGTGATATTCTCCCATTTCCATTCTGGTATGGGCAATGGTTTCATCATCCATTTAGACTTCTTCCTCGCAGCCTTCACTTTCTAACACACCGAGCACATTTATGTATACTCATTGATCTCCTTATTCATATTATCCCACCAAAAGTCTTCTCGGAGATCTCGATACATCATTGTGCTCCCTGGGTTAATAGAGAAATATGAACTATATGCATCATCCAAAAGTTCTTTCTTCAGCTCTGGACTTGATGTAACACATTGTCTTTTCACAAAATGCACAATTCCTTATTCATTAACATTAAACTCTGAGGATTTCCCTTTTTTGATAGCTTCCACTTTTTCTTGAATTCCCACATCATCCATTTGAGAATCCTTTAACCTTTACAAAAGAGATGGTTAAGCAATAATTTGTGAAAGGATTGATGATGTTCCCTTCTCTATGATTCCTATGTTCATCTTCATCAAGTCTAAAAAGATTGGATCCTTCTAAATTCTCATCATTGATAGAATCACTGGTTCCTTTCTACTTAGGTCATTTTCCACCTTGTTCGCTTTCCCAGGGTGGTAATGTTTTGAACAGTCATAATCCTTGATGATATCTATCCATCTTCTCTAACGCATATTAAGCTCTTTCTGTGTGAATATATATTTAAGACTCTTGTGGTCAGTATATATCTCAAATTTCTCCCAATAGAGATAATGCCAGCAGATTTTCAAGGCAAAGATCGCCGCCTCCTAATCTAGATCTTGCATTTGATAGTTTCGCTCAGGGATTTTCAACTGCCTTGAGGAATAGGATATCACTTTATCATTCTGCATCAGCACACAACCTAAGCCCTTCTTCGAAGAATAACTGAATACGATAAAAAGTTCCCCACTTTTGGGTAAAGTGAGCATAGACATACTGATAAGACTCCTTTTCATCTTCTGGAAGCTTTCATTGCATTCATCACTCCAAGAAAAACTTTAATCTCTTTCGAGTTATCTTGGTAAGACGGTTGGACAATCATGAGAAGTTTCTCACAAATCATCGATAATTTCCAGCTAACCCTAAGAAGCTACGGATATTCGTTACTGATGTTGGCCTCATCCATCACTCAATTGCATCTGTTTTGGAGGGATACATAGATATCCCATTGCTTGTGATGATATGGCCCAAGAATGAGACATTCATTAACCAGAACTCACACTTTTTTTACTTTTCATAGAGCTTCTCCTTGCGCAATGTATCTAGTACAGTTCTTAAATGCTCCTAAGGATCCTCCTTGGTTTTGGAGTATATTAGAGTATCATCTATAAATACTACCACAAATTTTTCAAGGAAATTTCTAAAGACTCTATTCATCATGTCCATGAATATTGATGGATCATTAATGAGTCTGAAGGCATTACTATGAATTCATAGTGCTCGTATCTTGTACGAAAAGCAGTCTTGGGGACATCTTCCTTCTTCACCCTTACTTGATAATATCCCGACCGCAAATCTACCTTGAAGAAGTATTGTTCTAAATGCAGATGATCAAAAAAGTCATCAATTTTTGGGATAGGATACTTGTTCTTTTTTGTGATTTTGTTAATCTCACGATAATCGATGCAAAGGTGCATTGACCCATCCTTCTTCATGACGAAGAGGACTGGTGCACCCCATGGTGAAACACTTGGGCGTATAAACCCTTTATCCAGATTCTCCTGTAGTTGTTTCATTAGCACTTCAAGCTCTATGACAACCATTCTATATGGAGTCTTTGATATTGGTAGAGCCCCTGGTATTAGTTCAATCGAGAATTAAACATATCTTCTAGGAGGAAGACCAGGCAGTTCCTCGGGAAACATTTCAGCGAATTCCCTCACAATAGGCATTTCATTATTAATGGTTTCTTCGTTGGACTGAATCATCTGAGCCAGATACCTCTGCTTGTAGGGAAGTAATATCCATGGTTGATATAATGGAGATAAAAGAGATTCATCTTCCTCCTTACAATTGTAATGAATCGGGGGTCGATTCTCCATATGGAGTGTGATTTCCCTTTACCAACAACTTATGTAGGCTCTATTTAAGGAAAGTCAATCCATGCCAAGAATTGCATCAAATTCCACTAGAGGGAGTATGAAGAGGTTCGCTGGGAAATTTAATCCATAGATTATAACATGGGATGACTTATATTCATGGGATGCAATGATTTCCCCATTTTTCGTACTCACCAACATCTTCACTTCCATGATTTTTGGTGGTGATGGGATTGTTCTACTAAACATTCGAGATATAAAATAATGAGTAGAAACTGAATCAAAAAGTATGTTCTCTATTCTTGAATGAATAACTATAATAACTATATCCACTTCATTTTCGGGGTTCACTTTGGCTGAAGTAATGGAAAAATCTCTTCCTTGCTGCTTTGGAGGTTGTTGGTTTCCTCCTAAAACCCTTGGATTATGGAATTGATTTGCAAAATGCCCTGGTTCTTTGCAGTTGTATCAATGAAAAACTCGTTGAGGTTTTAACGGAGCGTTCCTCTCCTCTGTCGCAGCCAATGGTCTTTCTTGCTGACAGTTAATAGCTAGGTGCCCTTCTCTTCCACACCTAATGCCATTCCTCGTCCCCTTGAGCAACTTCTATAGTGCTTCTTTCCACACTTTTTGCAAGTGGGTTTCTTGATCTTCTAAGAACCATTGGATTTATTCATCAGACCGCCAGCATTGAAGTCCACCTTACGCTTCTTGTCCCCATGATACCCCTGTGATTCCCCGATCTTCGTTTCGACCTTGAGGTCGCATCAGACAATTTCCTCATACCTGTCGAAGTCAAGGATCGATAATGCTTTCTGTAGGCTAGGCTTCATCCCACCAAAGAAGTAGTCAACCTTGCATTCAGGTTTAACGAGAATGTCAGAATTGTATCATGAAATCCTTGTAAATTTTTCCTCATACGCTCCAACAGATTCTTCATCTTTTTGCTTGATAGAAAGGAAGTACCTTTCCATCTTATGTCGGAGGGTGCACCGAAAATATTTATCGAAAAGAATGTTCCAGAAATCCTTCCATTCCAACGATAGGACAACCTTCTCTTGTTCAGAACAATAAAGGATGGAGAATATCATTTCAATAGAGTTGATCCATTGTTCAGCGATCGTGGGATCTGATGATCCACTAAAAGTAGGAGGCCTTTGTCTCATGAAGCTCTAGATAGCGACTTGTTCATTCTTAGGGGGCGTTGAAAATTCATCTTGACCCGTGTTTCTATTCAAATCTGGAGTTAGGTAAGAGAGAAGTGTGACAATGTTCATGATTCCCGCTCCCATTGGATTAGGAATCTCATTAGTACAGTCATCACACTAATCATCACATCAACTGTTAGCCCGAGTCCTCCTATTACCGGCCAATGGATGGAATAAAATGAAAATTAGGGGGTAACACATAAAGGGTAATCCAAATACAAAATTTGATGAATTATAAATAAAGTTGTATTTCCTTTACTCTGGAATCTATAGGCTTCAATCAAGGATTTTTGTTATCTGGTCTCTAACCTATATTCTTAGGCGTTTTTTTATTTCCTTAATAAGGGTTCATACTAAGCTTGTGAATTTACCAAAGCATATCCCCCAGGAGTTTCGTAACCAATAGTGTAGCAAGGCCCATTGTCGTGCAGCAGTTCCCGTTCGAGTCTAGCTCAAGGAAGTATTTTTTGTTTTTACCCCTAGGATACATCTGTGCCAGAGCCGCCTCTACCTACTCGTATCCAGTCAGAGATGTATTTTCTTGATAAAAAACTTACTCAGTACTTAACAAAACATAGGGATGTTTTTTTATACTTAGTCTTGTCTCTAAGTCTTTAATAAGGTTTTCTAATCATAATCCCAAAAATAACTAAACCTATCCTTTGATACCAACTATGACAACCATTCATTTAATACAAACTTAACAATGATTTATTACATAAACTATTCACTTGATACAACAAGTAACATCAATAGGTCTAGTGTCTTTGGGGCTTAGTATCATTACATAACAACTTATGACATGAAATACAACATCATTATTGAAAACATCCTTTACATGAATACTAAATTCCCTCATACTTATCATTTCATGGGATAACCTGAGGACATGCATGGGTAAAGTGAATTTTCATTAATGATTAATTTTATGTTTGTATATAGATTTGAGTAGCAGGCATGTGTATGAATAATGTCCCCGATGTTGTGACTACCTCTGATGACATGTATCTCAACATATCCTTATTCTATTATTTAATCATTTTTTCTTGTCTCTATTGTTTATTTCATAACACGTTGGAGTTAATCTAATCAATGGATGAAACCACATTGATTAAATCAGTTCTGGGAAGATGATACATTCTAGACAAAGGTTGGTCACCAACATGGATTAAAGGAGGAGGTGTAATTGAGAGTTCTCAAAAATTCAATGATATTCCACAATTTATAAATAAATAATAGTAGTTAAAACATGATATTTAATGTTTGTATTATCAAACTGAAATAAAACATATAAAATATAATAATTATTGAACATTTAACCAACCCCCAAAACCAAATTCTTTCATATTAATTCACTTCTGGAAAGGGAGGTTTTCCCGATGCCTGTAGTGTACTTTTACCAAAAGTTTAAAGAAACCGTTGGTAAAAGCTGGTTAAATAATAATTTCCCAACAGTTTTTCAAAAATGTTGGGAAAATTATACTCTATACCAATAGTTTTCTTAAACCATTGGGATATATAGGTTTAAATAATCCTTTACCAACGTTTTTTACAAACTGTTGGGAATGTTTTTTCCAAAATTCAGAGATGCTCGAACTCCCCCATTCTGCGTGACTACAACCCTAAACAGAAGAGAGAATTGGAAATTTCCTTCCCCTATGGCTGAAATCCTTCCATATTTAAGATTTATTAGTTCTTCACCTGTATTATGTATTTGATACTCCATCTACTATTTTTGTTTTATGTTTTCATTTGTGTGAAGTGGAGAAGCGGGATTCTATTTACCCTACTCTGGAAATTCTTCGTTCCGATCCTTTTTATAAATTTATTATATCTACACTTCTAATTTATAAGTGATACATTCATTTTAATGTTCTACATATACTGTTTTGCTTTTCTATTGAGATTTGGGTGTGTATGAATTTTATTTTCTGTTTGATTTTGGTGTGTGTGTTGGGATTTGACAGTGAATTAAATTTGATTCAAAATGAATTATGTGTTAATATAATCCATAAATTTTCATTTCTCAGAAGGCTTGGTATTGGTGGTAATTTTGTGTTAATATCATCCATATTCCACATGATTCACATCATGGCATGAATGTGTGATGATGTTGTTAATATCAGAGAGAAAACTCATACACTTTAGGTTGTTTATAGTGGCATGGTTAGTCATGGGTGATAATTGGCTTCCTAAGATGACTTTACTAATATAACATTAGGGTCAATTAAATATGGTTCTCACTGTACATTGTATATTATATCTCTTTTTTGTCCAATACTCACTTTTATGATGGTGGGCTGCTTTTCACTAGCCATGCTAGCATGTGTATACATCCATAACACCGTTAGAAAAGTCACAAGTTTAATTCAGTAATCTTGTTATCATTGAAAAACATTATTATTAATCTCAAATTAAAAAAAAAATGTTTTTTTCTATACTTTAAGAAATTACACCTTTTTATAATCCATGAACAACCTATTTGTGTAGAAGCCTAAACATTATCCCCCCATGGGGTGCGCTTGAGTTGAGGAACTAATTAGCTAATGAAAGTTATGACCATAGAGGAGCCAATAATGATTTATCGAACATGAGTGAATGGTTTGGGATTCTTGTAACACATAATTGGGCCTGAGGCATGTGCCTCTATATGGGATGCCTATAAAGGGGCTGTGAAGTCCTCTTTTACCAACAGTTGTGTGCAACCGTTGGTAAAAATATTCCCTTTACCAATGGTTTGATTCAATGACGAGGAAATGCATTCTTATTGGTGATTATGGATTTCGAGTTATTGACATGGAACACACTCTTTCCACCGATGAACTAGATGATTGGGTTTTAGCTCAAGAAGCTAGGTCAAATTTTAAAATTTATTGGGCCTCTTGTATATTACTAATTCATAATAGTTGTAACTATGTTTTTCTTCTTGATACATGACATACATTAACATCATTAGGTTTATGATTCTATTATTAGTTGGTATTATTGGTTTGGATATTTTAATCCATTTCCAATATTTTCTCATTGTTATCTTTCTTCCACTATTAATTGATAATATTAAAATTGTACAACTTAGGTAATGAGGGAATAGTCTCTCCCAGATACAGCAAATGCTCTCACTATTGGTCAATAATATTTGGAATTTTGGTAGATGTGCTTGAGGCCATGTGGCCATCTAGGTTTGGGTCACTAATGATTGGCATCCTGGATTGGGACGTCACAATTCCTGGATATCCTTTTTATATGTGTTTCTAATCAAATCCATACCTTTTACTATTGAAGGCCCCTCTCCAAAATCAATTCGGACGTGATTCAATGAATACACCTACATCATTTAAAGTGTGTATCCTAGTATTTACCTTCAAACTACCATAAATATTATGTTTCTTTATTTTTTTTATCAGAATGGATTTTATATATTATGATTTTTGGGTTACACATAAGTTATTTGTTTCTAATTACTTCCATAATTGTTTTCATTGCAGGAAATGACACCCATTGAAGAGATGCGGTGGAAAAAGATGACAGAAAATAATTATCGCATAACACATATGGGCGTTCCTCCACTCATCCATGTTGTGAGTTTTTTAATTAATATATATATATTTCAATAACTTATAATATCATGTGTTTACTTTTGTGTTAAATTTTTTTTCAGGATCGACCCCCTAGATGAGAGATATCTGACAAGGAGCCTGATATTACTCCTAGTGCAAAGGCTTGTGGTAGAGTGGGGTGGTGTCAGAGGTAGACAATCATCTGGTGATCCTGGTACTGAGGCCGGTGGTACGAGGGCTTGTGGTGTGAGAGTTATACGATCCACTGGTCATGCCCGATTGGACTATTCCCCTACCACAGATGTATCTTCTACACCCCATTTTGATCTTGGTGTGTCTTTAGGGACACACGTGATATTTAGGCCTCTGATATTTACACTACCAGTTGGTCTGACGTCTGTGCCATCATCTTTTTCTTCTGGTTGTTTATCTTTGAGATATTATATTCAACCTTCTTCGACTCCTACTCCGACACAGTATGTGGCTGAGGAGTGTACACTGAGGGACACTCCACATGTACTGGATATTCCTTCAGCTTCTTCACATCCAATGACGCCCAGTGATCCGACTACCATAAGTATATTTATATAACACTAACAAATGTTTATACCGTAATTTATTTTTTTATAACTTGTACTGATATTTTTTTCGTTGAAAACAGATTCATCTACTAATAAGAGGTGGGGGAGGGGGCGTACTCGCTTACGTGCGGTATGGAACCACCAGACATGGTTGATGGTTGAATATAACAATGAATGACAAATGATTGATAAATCTGGGCAGGAATGACAGGGTTTTTTTGGCGATGCTAGAAATATACTCCGACATCATTCCGGTCATCCCTCCCTCTTGGAGACATCTACCACACGAAGTCAAGGATATTGCGTGGGCACAAATATGTGTAAAAAATCAATTGGATTTAATGTAGTATTTTTTTTTGTATTTATATGAATTAATCTATTGGGTGTCTACTTCAATTTAACTTCCCTGATGGCGATGGTGCACAACCAGCACGTTTAAAGGAGCTAGGAGAGCTTTGGAGAGGTTATAAGCATTAGCTGTATGTTGTATGGTGTGATAGAGTGGGCATAGAGTTAGAGACAGTACCTATCATGGATGACTGCCTGATAGAGCAATATCGTCAAATGATTGCCTATTGGGAGACTACCAAATTTAAAGTATTAATCCTATTTGAGGTTTTTAAATGACAATTTTAATATTTTTCATTAATATTATATTATTTATTATTAAACATTATTTGGTAATGTTCTGAAAAAAAACAAAAAATCATTTATTCAAAGTAATACCTCCACACATTGGGGTGCACTACAACACCAGATCATGAGATCCAGCTGGTATGATATAGTTGTTTATAATTTTTCTTTAGGACTTTACCTTTTTATTGTTTCCTACATAAATTATGTGATTTATTGAATACTAAATATATGATTATACTTGCACTTTATGTTGTTTAAATGTCATTACATAAGAAAAAATTGAATACTGAAGGACGTCTCCCACATGCAAAATTGTTTTGCGAGATTATAAGGAAAAAAAGATGGAACTGCGGTTAATGAACTGACACAAAAAAATATTGTAAGTTTTAATGTGAATATTTAAAATTTTAATATCTATTTTGAAATTTAATAATCTATTAATATTTTTAACTGGCTGATTTAGAGGCCCTTGATGTCGTGGAGCCTGAAAATTTCAGGCCACCCGATCATTTATATCAGGTTTTTGGAGATGAGCACTCTGGTCGATTACGCTGTCGACCTGGTAAGAATATAGTCCTGACGAGGTATTGGTCCTCTCTTGGTATGCATTCTAGTACCACTGAGTTGGAACAGGTCAAGGAGAATGCAAGACAGTATGATGAAAGGGTCACAGAGTTGGAAGAACTGGTTCAAACGAGTGAGAAAGAATTTATGAAAGTGATCAAAGATTTATCTTCATCACTTCCACCAGAGGCCAGTGTGGCTTGTCAGACATGTATGTCGTCGATGAGTGCATTATCCTATGCACCAGGTGGTAGTTCTTGTGGTGGTTGAGATGATGACATTCTTGGTGATGACGAGGATGATGAAGAGGATGAGGGAGAGGATGAGGATGAGGATGAGGGTGAGGATGGGGCCAAGGGCAAGGATGGGGCCGAGGAAGAGCATGGGGACGATGACGACGAGGAAAAAGATGGCAGAGAGGATGAGGCTGATGATGACATTGGTGATGGTGATCTTTATTAGAGGCAGATTGATCCATTACATTTTTCAATTCTATATAACTCTTTTTTAACATGGTTTTTCACTCTAGTATTGATATTCCGGAATTCTTTATAACTCTTTATTTTTTACCAAATATAGAAGTCTAATGATTTTATAATGGTTTATGGGGCTTCTAGGGCTTGTTCTGAGCTCGGAACCCCAGTTGGTGTAAAAAAACACAACGCCTCACTGTTAGTAAAAAATTTATGTCCATCCCACAGGGTATCAACCAACCGTATAGGGACATATATTAGAAGCAATGTGCATGATTTTACCTAACCATGCACCAGGGGATGCACATCTTGCACAATGTCTATAGTTTTAGTATAGGATACTATCACTGTTGTTGCACGATTTGCCTAACTGGCATAAGGAAAACTGACCAAATGCATTCGGATTGTGTTGATACTTTAGGAAAACGATCCATGAGTCATATGTGACATATAGGACTCAACCCCGCCACAATATGAGGCATGGAGTGGCTAGTATCACTCAAAGTGTCTCTCATTTGTATAAATTGGAAACCCTTTTATGTAAAAACAAATGGCATACATAAAACTGAACAAACGTATTTGGATTGTGTTGATACTTTAGGAAAATCATCCATGGGTCATATGTGACATGTAAGACTCAATCCCACCTCAATATGAGGCACGATGTGACTGGTACCACTCAAAGTGTCTCACTTTTATTTGAAATGGAAAACATTTTAAGCGAAAGCAAAAACTGACATACAGAAAATTGACCAAACGTATTCAGATTCTATTGAAACATTAGAACAATGATCCATGGGACATTTTTGATGTGTAAGATTCAACCCCACATCAATATAATTCACGATGTGGCTGTTACCACTCAATGTGTATCACTTTTATTTGAAATGGACCTAATTTTAAGTGAAAACAACAACTGACATAAGGAAAACACATCAAACGCATTTAGATTCTCTTTGTACTTTAGGAAAATGATACATCTGTCATTTTTGACAAGTACAAGTCAACTACACCTCAACCAGAGGTGTTGTGTGACCGTGATGGCCAAAAACGCACTTTGCGTGTTGTAAATGGCCAAAACATTTATTTAACTGTCAAATGCATGCTGAAAATCATCGGAATGACTTGAAATCACACGGAAACACCCTAATTATTATTTTGGAGGTGTAAGAGGAGACAGAACGTCTTTTAGATGTGCAATTTGCGTGGCACAACTGAATATGTGTTTTTTAGGTGTTTGGCGTGCTTGAAAAGCATGTGTGGGGTGGTCAAAATCGGACGAACGACCTCAGAATTCCATGAAATCTTATGAAAAAAAGGGTGGGTGAATAATGAAATGGTCGGCTAGATGGTACGTCAGTCGGAGGTGTCGTGTGACCGCATTTGCGGAAATGCACTATGTGTGTCGTAAATGGCCAAAACATGCGTTTAACGGTCAAATGCATGCCTAATGACATAGGAAAGACTTTAAATCGCACAAAAACACCATAATTGTTATTCATGAGGTGTATAAGGAGACGGAATTCCATTTGGTCTCGCGGTTTGCACAGCACCACTGAATATGTGTTTTTTTAGGTATTTGGTGTGCTTGAAAAGCATGCGTGGGGTTTTCAAAACTGGCTAAAAGACCACGAAATGCCTTGAAATCAGATGACAACAAAGGGTGGGTGAATTGTGAAATGGTCAGCTAGACGGCACATCAATCAGAGGTGTCGTGTGACCTCGGTGGCTGAAAATGCACTCTGCATGTCGTAAATGGCCATAACATCTATTTAATGGTCAAATTCATGCCGAACAACATCACAATGACTTGAAATCACTCAAAAACACCCGAATTATTATTTGTGAGGTGTTAGAGGGGACGGAATGTCATTTGGATGTGCGGTTTGCACGACACGACTGCATATGTGTTTTTAGGTGTTTGGCGCCCTTGAAAAGCGTGCATGGGGTGGTCAAAATCGGCCGAACGACCTCCGAATTCCATGAAATCGGACGATAATAAAGGGTGGGTGAATTGTGAAATGAGTGTCCAGAAAGCATGTCAATCGGAGGTGTCGTGTGACCACACTGGCCAGATATACACTTCGCATGTCGTAAATGGACAAAACATGTGTTTAACGGTCAAATGTATGCTGAACGACATCAGAATGACTTAATATCATACGAAAACACCCTAATTTTTTTGTGATGTGTATGAGGAGATGAAAACTTCATTCAGACGCGTGGCTTGCACGACACGACAAAATATGTGTTTTTTAGGTGTTTGGTGCGCTTGAAAACCGTGTGTGGGGTGGTCAATATTAGACGAACCACCTCAGAATGCCATTAAATCGGACGACAACAACGAGTGGGTGAATTTTGAAATGGTCGGCCAAACGGAACATTAATCAGAGGTGTTGTGTGACCGTGTTAGCCAAAAACGCACTCCCCATGCCGTAAATGGCCAAAACATGTGTTTAACAGTCAAAAGCATGTCGAATGATATCATAATGACTTGAAATCAGACAAAAACACCCTAATTATTATTCTTGAGGTGTATGAGGAGACGACACATCATTTGGACGAGTCGTTTGGGTGGAACAGCTGAATATGTGTTTTTTAGGTGTTTGGCGTGCTTGAAAAGGGTGTGTGGGGTGGTCAAAACCATCCGAATGACCTAAAAATTCCATGAAATCAGACGAGAACAAAGGGTGGGTGAATTTTGAAATTTTCATCCATATGGAACATCAATCGGAGGTTTTCTGTGACCACGGTGGCTGAAAACGCACTCCACGTGTCGTAAATGGCCAAAACATGTGTTTAGTAGTCAAATGCATGCCGAATGACATCAAAATGACTTGAAATCACACAAAAAACCCTAATTATTATTCTTGAGTTGTATGAGGAGACCAAATTTTATTAGGATGAGTTTTTTGCACGACACGACTGAATATGTGTTATTTAGGTGTTTAGCATGATTGAAAAGTGCGCGTGGGGTTGTCAAAATCAGTCGAATGACCTTAGAATTCCATGAAATTGGACGACAACAAGTGTGGGTGAATTGTAAAATGGTTGGCCAAAGGACACATTAATCAGAGGTTTCGGGTGACTACGGTGGCCGAAAACACACATTGTGTGTCGTAAATGGCTAAAACATGTGTTTTACGGTCAAATACATACCGAACGATATCAGAATGACTTGAAATCGAATGAAAAAACCCAAATTATTATTCTTGAGGTGTAAGAAAAGTAGGTACGTCATTGGGATCTACGGTTTTCATGGCACAACAGAATATGTGTTTCTTAGCTATTGACGCGCTTGAAAAGTGGGCGTAGGGTGGTCAAAACCAGCCGAACAACCTCGAAATGCCAAGAAATCATATGAATACAAAGGGTGGGTGAATTTTGAAGTGTTAAGTTAGACGGCACATCAATCAAAGGTGTTGTGTGACCGCGGTGGCCGAAAACGTACTCCGTGTGTCGTAAATGGACAAAACATGTATTTAGCGGTCAAATGCATACCAAACGACATCAGAATGACTTGAAATCACATGAAAACACCCTAATTATTATTCGTGAGGTGTATGTGGAGACAACACGTCATTCAAATGTGCGGTTCATGCGACACGACTGAATATGTGTTTCTTAGGTGTTTGGTGCTCTTGAAAAGCGTGTGTGGGGTAGTCAAATTCAGCTGAACGACCTCAGAATTCCCAGAAATCAGACGAGAAAAAAGGGTCAGTGAATTGTAAAATGGTCGGATAGAAGATATGCAAATCGGAGGTGTCTTGTGACCATGGTGGCCGAAAACGCACCATGCATGTCGTAAATGGCCAAAACATGTGTTTTACTGTCAAATACATTCTTGAACGATGTCAGAATGACTTGAAATCACACGAAAAAACCCTAATTATTATTCATGAGGTGTACGAAAAGATGACACGTCATTCGGATGCGCGGTTTTCACGACATGGTAGAATATATGTTTTTTAGGTGTTTGGTGCGCTTGAAACACATGCGTGGGGTGGCCAAAACCGGCTGAACGAACTCATAATACCATGAAATCAGACAGCAAAAAAGAGTTGGTTAATTGTAAAATGGGCAGTTAGACGTCACGTTAATCAGAGGTGTTGTGTGACCACGGTGGTCGAAAACACACTCTGGACACCCCCCCCCCCCGGACACCCCCCTCAACCCTGGATAGCCCCCCGCACCCCTCGGATATCCCCCCACCCAAAGATCCATGGATCATTTGTGATGAGTACGAGTCAACCCCACCTCAAACCGAGGCACGATGTGACTGGTATCACTCAAAGTGTGTCACTTTTGTTTGAAATGGACAACATTTTAAGTGAAAACAACAACTGACATATGGAAAATCTTCACAAGGATACACATATATTCTTTAAATTAAAGGATTAAAAATAAAATATCTTCTATTGGTCATACGTTATTAGAATAAAATATTCACAAGGCATAGATTGAAACACAATGGGTCATAGTATATATATAAAAACATGAATTATACTAGGAATGAGTCTCAACATCCCATCATGAACCTGCACCAACACTCATGTTCTAATTCTCAATCACGGGTCGTTCATTCTATACAATAACATACATCAAATAAATATCATATAGTTATTTAATATTAAACCTATGAACACTCAATCATACCATATAACAAATTGGTCAAATACTGACATATGGAAAATCTTCACAAGGCTACACATATATTCTTTAAATTAAGGGATTAAAAATAAAATATCGTCTATTGGTCATACATTATTAGAAGAAAATATTAACAAGGTATAGATTGAAACACAATGGGTCGTAGTATATATATAAAAACATGAATTATATTAGGAATGAGTCTCGATATCCCATCATGAACATGCACCAATACTCATGTTCTAATTCTCAATCACGGTTCATTCATTCTATACAATAACATACAACAAATAAATATCATATAGTGATTTCATATGAAACCTATGAAAACTCAAGCATATCATATAACAAATTGTTCAACAAGGCCTCACATTGATTCTTGAAAAATAAGTTTCAAAGTCTCATTAAAATACACCAATGATGAGGAATACATATGGTGACACCATAGCCCCATGGATCACCTCAATCCCATCCTCAAACCGTGGGTTCTAGAACCAAAGAAAAGTCCCTTTGGGAACCCAATATAAAAGACTTAATTGAATATTCATACTCACTACCCAAGATGGGGATTCATCTCACATCACACCCATGAGAGAAAATTACAATTAGCCACATACCCCCTTATTCTAATTGAAATGTCTATGAAAATATGATGGCTATTTCGGTACCCCCATCTCATATCTCGAGATTGGATAATGTTTCCCACTAACAAATCAAGAACCATTTATACATTGATACATAATCATGAGAGGAATATAAACCTCCCTTGTGCTTCCTATAACTCATCCTAGGTCTATGCACATAACCACTACCACTGTATATCTTATGGATGTCATGATCCTTTCCACTCTACCAAAGCTTTTCTATTGGTTTTAAGATACTCAACCCATGACCATGACTAAACATCCCATGTTCTTCCTATAACATGTAGGTTTTTTCCATTGTGTGTATTGGTGTTGTGGTTTAAGGGGGGAATGAATTCTAAATTTTGAATACTCTTATGTGTGTTGGTGTTGTGGTTTTAGTGAGGAATGAATTATAAATTTGGAAAACTCTTATGGGAGTTATTGCATTTCCTATAACATGTAGCCTTTTTCTCTTATGGGTTTTATTGCATTTTAATTTCTAAATTTCTAAGTTTTTGAATTCTGGAATGAATTATAAATTTTGAATACTTTGGATGGGGATTTTTTTTTGGTGTTGTTGCAGGTCTGGAGAGGGGTTGTTGTGTTGTTGTAGGTCTAGAGAGGGGAGAGGGTCATGCCGCTATGGAGCTGAGCAATTGTATACCAATGGTTTCAAAACCTTTTGTATAGATACTATAATATAACTATACCAACGGTTTGTAATAACCGTTGGTATAGGTTTATACCAATGTTTATAAAAAAAATGTTTGTATAGCTTTGTGGATTGCTAGGTCCCCTTTATACCAATGGTTTCTAACCGTTCGTATAAGTGTAACACACATATACCAACAGTTTAAAAACCATTGATATATGTTATACTTTAACACACATATACCAACGGTTTTTAGAAAACCATTAGTATACCTTCTATTTTGATACCTATAGCAACGGTTTTCACAGAACTATTGGTATTGGCCTATTGACATTCCTTACTTGGCCACAGTTGAGGGAACTGTTGATATACTACATATGAATGTTTTCCAAGCCTTTACCAATGGTTTACAACTATTGGTTAAGTGTAAAGTTCCCGTAGTGGTTCATTCTATCTAGACTTGCATCTTAGTTTAAATTTTGAATTCTTGCTTCACATGTCATTATTTTTAATAATAATAAACCCAAAATGATTTTAATCACTATCATTTAATAAAAAAACCATGAAAAGTGATAGAACATGTGAATTAGATAAAGAAAGTGAACTACATTGAGAAGGATCCTCAACAGAGACGACCATGGTCTACCACTATACTGCACTAGGAAAAATATAATTATTTTTGTCCACACCCCACGACAGGTGTGCGTCAAACTGAAGCTGTTTTTAGGGAGCCAATCATTAGTTCAATTTCTTTTTCTATTTTCACATCTTATTTAGATTTCATTTCAATGAAAAAACTAATAATGACTTCCAAGATGTATTCATAATCAGAATGTTATGCATGAAAAAATTACTCACTGGTGCAGGAAAAACAAGAAGAAGAAGATGAATATTTTAGAAGTGCTCAGGTGCATGAAAATAGAAAAAGCATTTAACAATTATGTTTGTGCATTAATGGAGGAACCCAACCCTAAGCTAGAGAAAGAACCTGAGAAAGTGGTGTAAGAAATTTCACCACATATATTTGAAATTGAAGAACCAAAGGAGGCAAGGGAGGAAGACGTACATACTGAGCTATAAGTGGGAGATCAAAAAAGTTTTGATTAATTATTCATTAAATGCGAGGAACTACCTGACCTGCCCATACAAACAATGAAGATGATTCAACACCACAAAAGGTTGAAACCAACCAAGTGGTGGAATTTTAAGTCAAGATGGTGGAGGCTGACTACCAGCCTCCATCCTCAGAGAGTCTACACCAAGAGGCACTTACCACTGAGGTAGAGATTGAAGCTGAACTAACTCATTGAGTTGAACCATTATTGAATATATCCCTTCTAATTTTATTGAATCTGAATTCTACATCACTCCTAGTGGTTTTGATTATACAGAATCAGAAAATCTCAGCTATGCCTTGGAAGATGAAGATGAACCTATATGTGCACATGCTGAGGAACATATGGATCTCCCTGGATATGTTAAAAATTTATTGAAGGATGTTCATGAAGAGATACTAGTGGATTTTCCTAAGGAAACCATGAAACAATCTTCTTACATTGATGGGGAGGAATATGATCTTGATAATTCATGTTATAATAATATTCATATAGAATTACACTCTAACTTTCCGATTGACTATTTTTTTGATGAAGCAAGCCTCAAGGAACCAATGGACAGAGAGTAAGAGGTTTCACAAGTAGTAACCAAGAAGGAGGATGATTCATACTTCATCCAACCCCCACCATGCATGATATACCACATTGTTAAGGGGGTGGGGATATGGTGTACTCTATCCCTGGATCATTACTCACCCAGAAGGATGAAGCACAAGCTGGGAAATTCCACATGTAGTGGTTCAAATCAAAGAAGCTTCATCCTCCATCAGACTTTGGATAACAACTGGTAATTCCCTCTAGAGGTAGTCAAAATTCAGGGCCAACTTAGGGGATAATACCATGATTTATGTTTACTTTCTTTCTTGGAATTCAGATGTCAATTTATTTTCTTTGAAATAATTTAGCATGTGGTCCTCTCCCTCTATTCATTTTGAGTTTAAATGAAATGATCATTGTGATTAACTGAGTAATTTTCTTTTGTAGGTTCATAATGGTAGAAGGAAGCCCCAGACAGTGAACGGAAAGGACCAAGTTTCATGGAAAAAGGGTGTTCAATTTTAGTTTTTTATCTTTTAAACTCTTCACATTTTTTCCACAACATGTTTTGAGCTTTAATGATAAAATTGCATGCCCAAACTTGAATTCATGTTTTACTTGACTTATTTAGGAGACATGAGTTTCTTACAAATCCTATGATGACATGTTTTAGATTTTAAGGTTGATATGATTAAATGATAGAAATTAATAATTGAATTTTTAAAATGAAGCATGGATATTGAAGTAATGACTCATGATTTGAAGGAATTAATTGATTCATTTAAATGATGTTTTCCTACCATCCTTCATGCTTTGAATTTCTAAAGTTCATGTGAATTGATTTATTAGTCAGGCCATGAGTGATTGCCTAATGTTATATTTCCCATTCTCGAGAATATTTCAAGACCAAGTACTTCCTATTTATTCTTGAGCGTATTTCTTGAGTAATCATGGAACATGTAACCAACCATAACTTGTATTGAAACTTGTCAAATCTATGACTGTGAAAAAACACATTTAAAATGATTGAGGCATCCTGTGAAAAGCTAATTTTCCTTAAAAGACTACCTTTACATCAATCCTTCTTTTATAAAATAGAGACCGTGAATGACCTTTATAAGAATGAGTCATGTTTCAGTCCATTTTTATACATTCCTACCCTCCTCTGAGTATTTTCATGATAGTTTAAAGTTGAAGTGTGCGGGTAAAGGGAATCATGGTGGACGGGATAATATACATTGTATGGAAAAGTGTATGGGTTTTATTGTGGTAATTGTAAAATATTGTGGAATCACTCATTATAATCTATTTTTCCTCTCTTGAATTAAAAAAATTAATAAATGACAAATATAACCAATAAAAAGAGAAACAAAATATGTTATTATTTTTGGAAAACCCAAAATCACCATTTTCTAGACCGATGATCTTATGAGTGTATATGGTTAGATGATTGATGTGAGGTCTGATATAATCAAAACTTTCGAAAAAATAAAAAAATAAAAAAATAAAAAATTATTCAAGAGGGTGCACAAATCATTCATTTTTCATACTTGATCATAACATTTTCTTTGAGTTTTGCGAAGTGGGTGTTTCTACTATGAAAGGGATAATTTCATTATATTTTTACTTTTGATATCATGCATAGTACTTAATATATTAGCCTCCTCCTTGAGCCTTAATTTTTAGAGAATCAAATCCTACCAACCTTAAACCTCAGAGTCAATAGAACCTTAATTTCAAGTCCTCATGATGTTATGTGCATTTTGTCTTTATAATGTGGAGAAAGTAGTTTATTTACAAGCCTATGGATAAGGAGCATGTTCTCATGATATGAGCATAACTCAATTTGAATTGTATAATGAGTAATGAGGGAAAATAATCAAAAGTGAAGTAAATCATGACTTGGCATGTTTAATAATAATGAATAAAGGAGCTTGAATGAATTAAAGGAGAAGTTCCAACAATTTTCAAATGGTAAAAGTAAAATATGTGAATTATTTGTTTCTTTAAAAAATGGGAAATTAAATTGATATATTTGAATTTTTTGAAAGTTTTATTTAACATTAAAAATTGTTTGATTTAATTGAATTGGAATTTGAATATTGGTAAAATTGGTGTCCTCTAATTTCATTGGTGAGATTTTATGCTTGAGGACAAGCATGGTTTAAGTGTGGGGGTAATTGAGAGAGAAAATTTATGTGAATATTTTTGATCAAATAATGAGGATTTTTTAATTTTATTCAATGATAAAACAAATGTATTTCAATTTTTTATTAATATAATTGGTAATTATAATTTTATAATGATTATGAGAAAAATAGAGAAAAGTTCATAATTTTGGACTTTTGAAAGATTTTTACTACAAATGTATTTTTCCTGATTTTTAAAAAATATAATTCCAAAATTCATTATTCTTTTTCTTAAAATCGTGATTTTATTTTATTCAACTTTATCTTAAGGACGTAGAGTTGATTCAATGATCTATTAGTCCAAAAAATTCATTGAAGTTGGAAATTTTTCTAGGAAAATAGAATGGACCCCACCACTATAACGGATGAAAAAATCAGTCTCCTCACCTCATATTTAGGTGAATACACCTAGGATAGAACTAGAACACATACGAACAACTGTAAAACAAATTTGGGGGTATTTTTAAGTCATTAAGGTTTCCATTGATCGTTATAAATTTGAAGACAACTTCCTGGAAATTTCAGCCATAAAAAGTCTTATTCAATGAAAATTCTGTAACTCTTTAATCATGTCGCTAAATGAGCTGAAATTTGGATTGTGAATGGAAACCCAATTATTTAATAACATTTATGAATGGTTCCACACATTAATCTAACATTTAATATGCTAAAAATGTGCAAACTTTCAGAGGAATGAATTCTTCCTATAAAAGGAGGCCTTCGCCTTCTTCCCAAATAATCAGCTCGACACCCACAGCTGAGGAGGGATCCCACCAGGGAACGGGCCAGTTCTTCTCCACTTTACCCCCTAATTTATTCTTTTTATTTTTATTTTATCTGATTTTTGTATTATTTTTCAATTGTAATTCAAATTTTAATTTTATTAATCCATGCCTTTGTGTTTCTCCATCCACTTTTCTTCATTTCATTCCCCCCTCTCTCTCTTCTCTTCCACCCACTCGACTGAGTAATATATTACTTTTAGAAAGGAGATGCTGACCCTGAGAGATGGACTAGGGAGAGGTGAAGGTGATCATGAATTTTATTTAATATTTAATTTTATATTTGTAGATAGATTTTAGTAGCATGAACAGGTAAGGTGAATGTCTCCGATGTTGTGACTAACTCCAATGACATGCAACTAAACCTATCCCTATAATTTTATTTATTCATTTTTTCCTCTCTCCATTGTTTAGTTCTTCACACTTTGGATTTGAGCTAATCAATTTATGAAAGGGCTTTGATTAAACTGGGTCCTGGAAGATGACACAATCTAGACAAAGGTGTGCCACCAACTTGGATTAAAGGAGGTTGTGGAATTGAGAGTGCTCAAATATTCAATGATATTCCACATTATATAATTAAATAATTATTGTTCAAACATGAGATTTCATGTTTGGATTATCATACTAAAATAAAAAATATAAAGGATCATAATGGTTGAACTTTTATCAAACCTCCAAAACCATGTTATTTCTTATTAATTCATTCTATTTAGACTTTCGTCTTAGTATAAATTTAGAATTCTTGATTCACATGTCATTATTTTAAATAATAAAAAACCCAAAAGGATTTTTATCACTTTCATATAATAGAAAAAACCAAAAAATAGATATAATTGGTGAATTAGATTATGTAAGTGAACTATATTGAGAATTCTCTTCAAGAGAGATGACTCTGGTCAGCCACTATGTTGCACTAGGAAAAATATAATTATTTTTATCCATGCCCTGTGATAGGCATGCATAAAAACTAACGTTGTTTCTAAGGATATAATAATTTGTTTATTTACTTTTTCTATTTTCACATCTTAGTTAGATTTAATTTCATTTAAAAAAAACATAAAAAAACACTTCCATGATGTATTCAAATTCAGAGTATTATGCATATAAAAATTAATCACGGGTGCAACAACAACAACAAGATGAATATAAATATTTTAGAAGAGCTTAGGTGCATGAACATTGAGAAATCATTGAATAATTAACCAGAAAGGCTGATAGATCTTTTGATTATGTTCGTTAATTTATGGAGTAACCCAAAAATAATCCAAAGGAATAACCTGAGAAAGTGGTGGAAGAAATTTCACCCCTTATATTTGAAATTGAAAATCATGAGGAGTCAAGGGAGGAAGACTTACATGGTGACCGAAAAGTGGGAGATCAAAAAAATTTGGACGAATTCTTGATTAAATGTGATGAATTACCTGACCTCTCCATACAAGAAAAAGAAGAAGATTCATCACCACTGAAGGAAGAAACCGCCCAAGTAGTGGAATTTGAAGTCAAGATGGAGGAGCCCGACTACCTACCTCCATCCTCAGAGAGTCTACTCCAAGAGGCACTTACCACTGAGGTAGAGATTAAATCTGAACTGACTTAGGTAGATGAACCATTCATTGACTCTATCCCTTATTATATTATTGAATCAGAATTCTACATCACTCCTTGTGGTTTTGATTATAAAGAATCTGAAAACCTCACCTATTCCTTGGAGGACGAAGAAGAACCATGATGTTTACATGTTGAGGAACATATGGAGCTCCCTCGACACGTTGAATATTTATTGAAGGATGTTCATGAAGATATTATACTGGATTTCCCTAAATAAATCCTGATTAATTATTCTTACATTGATGTGGAATAATTTGATCTTGATACTTCATTTTTTATTATTATTCAAATAGAATTACACTCTGACTTTCCTATTGACTATTATTTCGATAAAGCATACCTTGAGGAACCAATGGAAAAAGAAGAAGAGGTTGCACAAGTAGAAACCTAGGTGGAGGATGATTTATACTTCATCCTACCCCACCATGCATGATATACCTCATTGTGAAGGGGGGGATATGGTGTACTCTATAAAAGGAGGCCCTCGACTCATTCACAAATCATCAGCTCGACACCCACAGCTAAAGAGGGATCCCTTCGGGGCATGGGCCGCTGCTTCTCCACTACCCCCCCCCCACATTTCTTATTTTTCTTTTATTTTAATTTTATTTTTGTATTAGTTTTTAATTGTAATTCAAATTTAATTTTTATTAATCCATTCCTTTGTGTATCTCTAACCACTTTTCTTCACTTCTCTATCTCTCTCTCTCACTTCTTCAACTCACTCCGCTAAGTAATCTCTTACTCTCACAAATTAGAGGATGACCCCAGGACATTTCTTGAGGGGAGGTGAAGGTGATCATGAGTTTTCATTAGTTTTTAATTTTATGTTTGTAGATAGATTTGAGTAGCATGAATGGGTAAGGTGAATATCCCCGATCATATGACTCTCTTTGATGTCATGCAACTAAACCTGTCTGTATTTTTTTATTTAATCATTTTTACCATTATCCATTGGTGAGTTCTTCACATGTTTGAGTTGAGATAATCAATGGATGAAACGGCTTCGAATGAACTAGGTCTTGGAAGACGACACATTCTGGAAATATTTGTGTCACCAACTTGGATTAAAGAAGGAGATGGAATTGAGAGTGCTAAAACATTCAATGATATTCCACAATTTATAAATAAATAATAGTAGTTCAAAAATGAGATTTAATATTTGGATTGTCAAAATGAAATAAAACATATAAAGGAGAATAATGATTGAACATTTAACCATCCCCCAAAACCATGTTCTTTCTTATTAATTTATTATTTTTAGACTTGCATCTTAGTATGAATTTAGAATTCTTGCTTCACATTTAATTATTTTAAATAATAAAAACCCAAAAATATATTCATCAAATTCTTTTAATAAACCAAACCACAAAAGGAGATATAATAAGTGTATTATATAAAGTAAGTGGACTACATTTAGAAGGCTCCGTAAGAGAGGTGACCATGATTAGTCATTGTGTTGCACTAGGAAAATTTTAATTATTTTTGTCCACGCCCTACGATAGGAGTGCGTTAATATCCTGTGCAAGTAATTCAGCCTCACTTAGGTATAACGGATCATCCATAAACTAAGAAAACTTGAGTTCACACTCCTTGGGTAGTTCGTCAATGGTCAAAATCAATGTAAAATCATGGCGCGTTCCATGGGTAGCCTTGGGTTGGGGAAACAACACCAACATATCTCAAAGAACCTAATGTAATCCCTAATAGATCCTACCACATCTATTTTAGATTAACACATTAAAATTGGGCCCACTCTGAAAATTCTGGTAGGCGGTAAAAAGGTCGATAGCTCTATAAACCATTAAAATTCGAATGAAGAGTCATCATCAGTGACTGACCACAACAACACTGTCAATACCCTATTCTCTCAACTCATGACACTGGGCAACAAAATTAGGGATACTGAATGTGCTAGTATTCTACACTAAATATTTACAAATCCATATGATCATTTGTTCGTCATCATTACCAACTATATCATGATGGACATGTTTATTCTCAACAACAATGAAGATGTAGTTCCTAAAGATAAAATTCAATGCAAGAGAAAAGTGACAGACAAAAAACACTGCACTAATCGAATAATTTTTCAATAGAGAGATGAAGGATGATGGAGCATGATTCTAAGTGGGAGCCATAAACATGGAAGTTCCAAATCAAGAATTATAACAAAATCACATGTTACGATTGTGGAAAGTAGGGGCACACCAAAAAGAATAGTTGGAACAATAAGACTGGTGGAAAAAACTCTCAATGAAATATGACGAGTACTTAAGAAAATGGAGACATACAAGTCATTGAAATGTCAATGATGGATGAAGGTAGACATCATCTCAACAACGCATGGATAATTGATTCAATAGAAACATGGCTCAAAGGGAATGGTTTGATCAGTATGAACATATCTTGAATGAAATTGTTTACATGGGGAACAATCACAGCATGAAGATATTTGGAGTCAATAACAACAAACTGAAGATGCATGATGGTATAATTCAAACCACCTAAGGAGTACACCATGAAAAGATCTTGAAGATTAACATATTTTCTTTTGGTGGATTTCATGACATCAGGTGTAAGACTCACACTAACAATGGAGTGGGGAAGATTGTGAAGGGTGTCCTTGTGGTGATAAAGACAAAGAAGATCTCAAAGAATCTATGCGTTCTTTATGGTGAAGCATACAAAAAGGTGGAGATAGTTGTCACGACCCATACCTCGGGCCCATGTCGTGACTACCCCAAACCCATCTTCCATAGGCCAGAGGCTGACAACTAGCATCGGAAAGGTGTGTCCCTTAAATGGGAACACATTTCTTTTTTAACCTGTACAGACACACAGTCCAAGAACAAAACAAGATGCAACCACACAGACTAGAAAACAATAAGATGCAATCACAATGTAAACTACTATCGTAAACATGTGATGAAAGTAACAAAGGGGCCGGGATACAAGTCCAACTATAAATGTACAAGTACGACTGGTAGTATAATACAACTTAAAGAAAACAGAATACATCACGAAGGTAGAAGTACCACACAGTTAACCCCACAAAGATAAAACCATGATGGTAACTCAATGAAGGTAGAATTAACATTCAAGTAACACCACAAAGAGATAAATACCACACATGTAACACCAAAAATACAATACCACAATGGTATAAGTACCACACAAGTAACACCACAAAGAAAGAAGTACCATGCATGCAAAAGACTCATCTCATAATCAGGTATAACTAAAGTACAGAATTACAGATGATTAGTCATAAAATATAGCATCTTATTCTATTAAGAAGCACTACTGCTGACCCACACAAGATCGATAGGTAACTAACCCCCACTGACCCTCATAGGATTTGACCCAAACAGGATTGATATGCATTAACCCACATAGAATCGCTGAGCACTAACCCACACATGATCTGACCTACATAGGATCGATGCTCTTTCTTCACATTGCAGCATGCCATAGGTTTCCTTGAACCCGGTATGCTTAAGATATGTCGAATCTTCCCCTTGAGAACTTATCAATTCATTGAGGACCTATAAAAATTTCTAGCTCCTCCCCTAATTTCCTATACAAATAATTCCTCATATCTAATAATCAAAATAAATAACATGCCTTCTCAAAAATCTTTTTTGAAAAAATGATATTAAATTATCAATATTTTCCCAAATAATAAAATAACTATCAATGTAGGAATTATATGTAAAATGGTATATGGTTTAGGTAATAGTAATATACATGATGAATAAATGGATAATTAGGGGGAAATTTAATGTTCAATGATCATAGAAGATTGAATATTTCAAGGGGAATACCAAATGATTCAAATAAGAAAATGTGAATATTGTCCTTGGACAGATCAATAAAAAGCCACCTAGAGGAAGAACAAAGATGGTATCAATAAAAAAATATCAAGTGGAGTAAAAATAAATGGTTATTGTTTATGATGAATATAAATACTATAAAATGATATTTAAAAAAATCCTTGAGGAAAATATCCTTTTATTATAAAAACCCTTTTTGGAAAATATTTTCGTTGAAAATCAATTTTAAAAACAGTTTTAAAAAAAATTAACATTTTATATATGAAAATGTATATTCAAATAAATAATGGTGGGTAAATATTTACTTGTCATATGAGGTAAAAGAACATTCTTTTTTCATTGTTAAAGGTTAAAAAAATGAATTGTTCATAATGTGATAAGAAGATTCCTTTGAAAAAAATTGTAAAAGAAAAAAAGGGTAAAAATTCCTTTACCAAATCATTTCAAAAACATTTATTAATTTTTTTTTATTAAAAAATGGGTTTTAGAAGAAAAGTAGTTCTCTGACTAAAGAGAGAAATAAAGTTGAGTTTTCTTAAAAACATTTTCTAAAAAAATTTGAGTACCAAAGAGTGGAAAAAATAGTACTAATACTTCAAAATGGTCAGGAATAACTAGATAATAATGAATGGTTTTATTGAAAATTGATATATAATATACTATAATGGAAATATCATTAGTACTAGTCATATGGAAAATAATCTTTAAACATCCCAAAGTGTCCCATAACACTCTAAAAAAATTTAAATCATAAGCCTGATGAAGGAATAATATTGAATAAATATTTTAAATACTACAAAGATAAAATAATTAATGATATAATATATAAAAATGGGTAGTAGATACACCACACAAAATAATTAAATGGTGAACATGAAATTTATCTCATAGATGAAAAAAGTTAGATGTAAATACCTTACCTAGAGTTTCATTTTGGGTGAACGTCCATTGACTTCCTATATAATAAACTTATGTTAATTTTCTAATTTCATGAGAAAATTATTCATGTTTAACATTAATTTTATTTCACTTTATGCTGTGTTGTATACAACTACTTAAACAATTATGTTTACATCAGTTGTTTACACAAAATTCGGATTATGCGTCAAAAACAACATTGGTAGGTCAACTATTGTCAAAGGGGTCTTTATATTACATCTACAGTATAATAAGCATGAAATAATTATCATATTAGTTCATTAATTATTCCATTAAAATAAATTATTAAATATGGTAATGAAAATGAACCAACATTACAATCATGGTGAAGGTAGGTCGTACGCACGCATGAGTGACATTCTTATTTTTCAATGATCGTTATGGAAAGAAGGAAAATAACACCAAATATTTCTAGAATGACCAATATAAAAAATGATATATTATTTAATCATATATACTTATATATATAATTATTGTGGTGTAAAACAAATCACATCATGTCATGGAGGAAGCAGTCCACTTATCTATGAATGACGTTATCACTTTTTAAGTGTGTGAAAGGGTAATAAAGAAATTGATACAGATATATATAGTTTATTTCAAAGAAGGTAATTATTTTATTTATATCCTATAGAGGTTGTTTATTTCATATATTATTAATTATAATCATTATTTATTCATTCCATGGATCGTGTGAGTGAATCATATTGCTTTGAGAGGGTGGTAGTCCACACTTCCTCAAGCGATGTTATCGTATTAATGAAAAATGGAAAGTATTAATGATGTGTATTATAAAAAGATTAAATTAGAAAAAATAATTAATAAATATCATTTATATCATATAAAAATATATTTTCCATCATAATGGCGAACTATGAATGTTGGTATTGTAAAATGAACAATCGTCGTTTTGTGAGGCAGTATTTCACTATACACAAACACAATATGTTAATTACCCATTAAATGTAAGTATATGTAAGTATAGGTATTACCATTAGAATAAAAAATACTATTATATTGAGAATATATTGTTTATGCAAGAATCAAATAAAAATATATGAGGGGTTGGATAATGGAAATAAAACAAAAAATCTTGAGAGAAGATGTTACCTCTTAATCGGGTAACTACTTTTGGATTGTACCTAAATGATTCCTTGTAAGGATTTCTAACCAACGGGAGGATTCAAGGTCTAGGGTAGGGATTTTGGGAATCTATATGCGCAGATATTGGTTGAAACTAATTGGTTTGAGAGGTGTGAGGAATGAGGAGAGGTTGTGACTTTTTATAAGGGAGGAAAAGGAATAACTTGGTATTTTGAAAACAAGTTAGGTTTACCCACATTTTTAACTAACAAAAAAGTCGTAAAAAACAAACCAAACTAAATAATGGAAGGTTAATTGCCTAATTATTTACATTAAATTGGTTATGGACAAATCATGAACATGAGCCATACTTTGTGGAAATGAAAGTTGATATGTCACTAATCCTATGCGATCAAGGATCTCAAAGGGGCCAATATTCCTCAGGCTAAAACATCCCTTTCTTTACAAAGTGTATGAATCTCTTCCATGGTTATATTCAAAGGAAAACTTTTTCTATAACATCGAAATTAAATTCAATTCGGTTGTAGTCAGTATATCTCTTTTACTCACTCTAGGTGGCTTTTATATGTTTTTGTATGGATTGAAACTTTTTTTTTCATTAGTTTAACAAGATTAGGTCCATGTATCTTTCATTCCACAACTTCATCCCAAAAAACATTGAGTTATACATTTATTTACATTCAAAGATTCATATATATCCATTTAAATACTTGATTGGAAGTTGTTTTTATATGAAAACTCAACCAATGGGATATGTTGATCACATCATCCTTTAAATTTCATCAAGTGTGATCTTATCATGACCTCAAGTGTTTGAATAGTCCGTTTAGATTTTCTATCAGTTTGGGGGTGATAGGTTATGCTAAAATTTAATTTAGTACCAAAATATTATTGAATGATTTTATAGAATTTAGAGGTGAACCTTGGATCTCAATCAAATATGATGGAAAGTGGAACCCAATAAAACCTCACCATTTCCATCACATATATCTTGGAAATTTTTTCAAGTGAGAAATCTTTCGAAATAGTGACAAAGTGGTCAGTCTTTGTGAGTCAATCCACCACAAACCATATCGTATTTTTTTTGGATATTTTAAGGAGACTGGTGATAAATTCTATGGTGATATTCACCCATTTCCACATGGTAATAAGAAATGGTTTCATCATCCATTTTGATTTTTTTCACTCTACTTTAAAATTATGGCATTCCAAACACCTTGATATATACTCCGTAATCTCCTTCTTCATGTAGTTTCATTAAAAGTGTTATCAAAGATCATGGTACATATTGGTACTTCTAGGGTGGTGTGAAAAGATAGGATATGTTCATTATACAATAGCATGGTCTTTATATGAGGTGATGAAGGAACACAATGCCTCATTTAAAAATAAATTACACCATCCTCATCAATTTGGAACTCATGTAGATCCCCTTTATTTATTTAAATGTTTTTTAACTCTAGATCATCCCTTTATGTCTCTTTGATCTTCTCTTAGATAGATGGTTGGGGAATAATTTGGGAGAGGTAGGATGTATTACAAATCGTTATGATTTCATGATATATCCTTTTCACATACAAGAAGATAAGGTCTCTCTCAATTTTCATCATGGATATAGTAGCAAGTTTTTTTCTATTAAGAGCATCATCTACCTTATTCTCCTTTCTCAGACTGTAGTGAATAGATAAATCGTAGTCCATGATTAGATAAAACCATTTTATTTGATGCATATTGATATACTTATATGTGAATATATACGTTAGACTCTTATGATCGATATATATGTCAAACTTCTCACCATAAAGATAGTGCGACCAAATATTTAGAGCAAAGATCATATCTTCTAACTCTAGATCATGTGCCAGGTATTTTTTCTCAAGGATCTTTAACTATCAAGAGGAATAGGATATCACTTTATCATTCTTCATGAGTAAAGAACCCAATACTTTCTTTGAATCATCACTATATATCAGAAAACCTTCTCCACTTATTGGTAGTGTGTGTACATGTTAAGACCAAGATGATAAGGATGACTATCATTTTTAGGTATTATTTTTTGTTTTTAAGGATGTTTAAGAAGAAAATAAATCACCTCACTTTTTATTTGGTGAAAATCAGACAGACCATTGCATTCAAGAAAATAATACTCCCAATGGTTAAGAAAGTCCATTGTATTCTGAATATGTTTTCGGTATGAAGATTATCATTATACTCTCGCTAAGTCTATAATGAAAGGTTTAATTATAATGGAGGAAAATCCGAGTCTTCCTGACATTGATGAAAATATAATGATGCTTTGCTGATCTTGGAGTTCTCATAAATCATTAGTAAGTTATAGAACAAGTGATGAATTATTGATGAAATAAATGGAAGAAAAATATTCTACCAATCATATTCAGTTTGATCATAATCATACCAATCGTATTCAGGTTGAGAAGGAAAGATAGATGTTGATAAAATACAGGGAAGTAGCAACACTTTACTTGGTAGGTTATATGATAATGAAGTTGATATTCAACATAATCAATGTCATGAAGGAATTAAGGGTACTTGCTGAAATTTTATGAAAGAATTAATTTGATAAATTTTAATCATTCCAGTCTCAAGATCATCATAAAGATATTTCTGGATGAATAATTGTTTAATGAAACAGGAAGATAATCGTAATGAAGGAACTACTTTTTACATATACTAAATTCCAAAAAGATTTAAATCCTAAAATAAAGAAGTTAGCGAGCGTCATATTCAAAAAAAAATAAGCTCTTAATGTTGATCCATTGGATTTAGTATGTCATTATATTCCTCAAAGGTTGAATTTTTTGTGCTAAAAATTGACTGGTATCATATTTAGAAGAGAAAGGAGTTGTTGAAGTTGAAGTTGGTGATATGGTTCCATCAGACTCGGTATGCCATCATAATCATCAGAGCAAGAATTGTTTGAAACTGATGAATATAAAGAAAATGAAAATTATGTGGTGGCCAATATGAAGAATAAATTCAGAGATTTATCAATTATTTATTCAACCATTTAAAATAGGTTTAATTACATTGTTTATCATTCAAGTGGGTCAAGATAAGAGACAAAGAAGAATATATTATTATACATTTGTCTTCATCATAATGAGGCAGATCATAATGAGAAATTAGAATGGGAAATTATAATTAGAATAATCTTTTTAAATAAAGTATAATGTATAGATAAATCTATTTAAGGATTGATGATGGTTCGAGAAGTGTTGAGAAGAGTTTATGAAGGCAAGATGCACCTGAAAGTCCAAGGAACATATAGATTCGTAAAATGTAATTGAGAGGAAAATTATTCAGGAATCCCACCCAAACCATTTTTGCGGTGAGTATAAAAGATAAATTACATTTTTATTTATGATAGATGTACTATTCATGGTGAATAAGAGACAAGGCAGAGAATAAGAGAGAATAAGAGGTTTCCTGATTGAATTTTGTTGAAGAAATATTAATTATAGAAGAAGCATATGATAAGAGACAATATTGTATTCAACTGGTCATCGTATTGGGCTGAATCATCAAATTAGAAAAATTGTATTGGGATTTCTAGACTGAAGAAGAAATGGTTCATAATTTTCTCAAATATATTCTAATGAAGTCATATATTTTTCTCATTGATAAATTAGGATAGGAGAATCTGACTGATTTTTATAACAAAGTCTGTAAAAGTTCTTACCAACTTCTAGGTAAGAAAGTAAAGATTTTTTATAAAAAAGAACACATTTGTGAAAGTTGATAAAGAAGAATCATAACTTGTTTTGTTATAAAACTTTGTATTACTTCATTTGTTCTAGAAGGATAATATGCAATATTGAATTGTTTACATAGTTACACACAAGTGAAAGGGCATATAATACTCTATGTATTCAAAATAAAATGATTTTATTCTAGTGGATTGTGTGGTATTAGATCATTTTCAAACAATACCAAGGATGTAGATATTCTTGTTGAATAATAAACCTTGTAAATTCTTGTGTTCTTATAGATGTGGGGTTTAATTATTTTCAATAGGAAAAGAAATATTTAACAGGAGGAAAATGATTTTTAGTAAATAAGGAAATATAAAAAATAATATATCACTAATTCACCCCTCGCCCTCTCAGTAATACAATTATCTTGGCTGGGCAATTACAATTATTATCAGAGATAAGTTCCCTTCATTTGTTCTTTGTTGAAGTTTTGAAGAGAAGTTGACGGATAATTTTAATTGTGTCAACAATAAAGGAATCATGGTTTTTGATGGTAAGAATTATCATATTTGGAAAGATATAATGTTTCCCCATCTTATGTCTATTAGATATGATTTTCTTGTAGAAGCAACAGATGTATTTCCTCCTATTTATGATAATGTTCATCTTAATCTATTGATAAGAATAATCTTGAGAGTGATGATTGAGATAAGAATTATTTACTATCATCACATTCAAAAAGTAAATTTTTAAGGGTGAAGGGTGTTTCCATAGATAAAGGTATATAGGATAAGATAAAAACACATATATGAAGGCAATACAAAATTGAAGAAGAAATTTTACAAATCTAGAGGCTGAAGTATGAAGACTTGAAAATGGGTGGGTATGAATCTGTTGGGGAATTATATACCAGTTTAAATAACATCAACAACACTATCATATGTCTTATTAAAATGTTTGATGATTCTATAGTCATTGAAAAGATATTAAGAATTATTCCCGACAAGTTTTATGCTAAAGTTTATTAATTAGAAGATATATATCATCAAAAATTATCTATAGATGATTTTCATTGAACTCTCATCACTTATAAAATAATAAGGAATAAAGATAAGAAAATAAAAAAAATTGATAGAGAAATATCGTTCAATACTATGAAGAAAGAGAATTCAAAAAAGATTATTATTGAAGAAGAAGGTGGTTATTTTGATTTTGAAAAAGAGGTATGTAAAAATATTGATGATATTTTATCCTTTTCTTCGAAAAATATAAGACGAATTATAGGTAAATATAAAGGGAATTTTCCCTTGAAACGTTTTGAATATTGATTCATTGTGAACTTTACAAAACAAATTCCACAATGAGAGAAAGAAAAAGATGGTGATGAAGAAGAAATAAGGCCAAGAAGGTCATGGTAGAAATAGGGTGGAATGGAAATTCTTATTCCATAGGGAAGTGTAAAAATTCTCAAAATCTAAAAGGGGTATTTTCTTATCTAAAGATAAATAATAGGATGATAGTAAAGCTAAATCCAAAAATTCTACTGACCAGGTAGGTAAGAATACTTATAGTGTAATAATTAATGATGAAGAATTCAGAATCAGCAGTTCTGAGTGAGAAGAAACTCAACTTAAATTTCTTTTAAAATAAGATTTGAAATATATTTGAGAAATATTAGAATTTATCAAAAACAAAACAAGATGTTGGACGATGAATATTCCTCATAAAAAACCATGAACTTTTTTTAGATGAGAATAAAAAATGAAACTGGATATTAGTGATTTGAAAAAATATCTTAAGGAAGAAAAGAATCATAATGAACATCTGGAATTGAAGTTAAAGGCATAAAAATAATAGTTAGAACTTGTCCAGTAAAAACTTTGTACAAGTGAAAATAAAATTATAGTTTCCAAAAATTCTATATATGATGTTGGTGAAAGTTTTCATAAGGAAACAACTGATAAGAATAAAAAAAGTAACCATCAAAAGTTGATAGGAAAGATCGAATTCTTTCTTGAAATAAGAAAGATTAGAAATTTATGTATGTGGCTAAGATTAACAAAGTTGATAATTCATATGTTTTGAAAAACATGATTCTAAAAATGTTTCTAAAAATTATGAATATGTAAATTTTTCTATTATTTCTAGTTATGACAAGGATAAAAGGAGAAATAAGCTTAAAAAGTAGATTCTGATTGATAACAAAATGGTTGGTGGTCAACAAATTTTAGATAATAAGGTCTCTAAGAAACATATTCCTAACTCCAGTCAGTATGGAAGCTATAGAGAGAAATATTCTTTCTATGGTTACTAATGGTATTGTGATGGAATGATAAATAAAAAAAATATGTGTTGGTTCAACCAGCAACATTACTACTATTCCATAGCTTATGGAAGTCATAGGATTAGGGGTAGTCAATCTTCTTAAAAGAATAGTGATGATAAAGAAGTTCTAAAGAAACCTTAAAATGATGGTGTAAAAATAAAAAATTGGTTCCAACCCTAAGAAACTATTTGTGAAAGATGTGAACAACCAGTTAATCTTGCTAAGGGTTTTATTTTTTTTTACCAGCACTATAATTTTCTTAACATTTCTCATAAGCCAGAGGTGAAGAAAAAAAAATCATGTGTCGTTAAAACTACCTTCAAATCATTTAAAGGTTAAAAACCTTGGATTCATGATAGCGGGTGTTCCTCACACATGAAAGGAGATTTAAATTTTTTGAATAATTTAAAAGACCTCAAAGTGGTAACTACGACATTCAACAAGGATGAAACAATAATAATCAAAGGTGTTTGATCAACAATCATTGTGAAAGGAAAGTTTAAATCTATGAAATATTTATATATTGATGAGTTGAAACATAACTTGTTGAGTGTTTCACAATTGTGCAATGAAGGTAACAATGTTACCTTCGGGAAAGATGTATTTTATTGTGAAAATTGATAACGATGAAAAGATAGTTACAAGAGGCCAACATACAAAGGGAAACTTATTTTAAGATGGTGAGGTACAAAAATCTTGTTACTTGGGTATGGTAGAAGAAAATTAATTATAACATTAAAGGATTGGAAACGTGTGTCAAATAAAAACTAGTATGTTTTGAAAGTGATATTGTGTTCAAGATATTCTTGGTTTTCAATAAATAAGATATTTTTGTTGCACTATTTTTCATATGGGAAAAATTACAAAGTCTATGTATAAGAAAGTTGAGATTTTTTCAAAACAACCCTTGGAACTTATTCATTCCTAAACCTATGGACCAATGAGAAAAAAATCGAAAAAAACTGATGATAATTACTTCATCGCTTTCATTGATGAATTTAATCACATTACTTGTGTTATGAATATGAAACATAAATCATATGCTCTGAGAATGATTAAAGGTTTTTGGAGAAAATATAAGAAGAAAAGTGAGTATTCAGTGAAAGAGTTGAAAACTAATAATGGAGATGAGTATAAGATTGATGAATTTGAATGTTATCATGAGAAGAATGTAATTTTGGATGAGTATAGTTCCCTATACACACCTCAACAAAATGGTGTTGATGAATGGAAGAATAGAAGTTTGGTGGAAGTGGGGAGAACTATGTTACTTGAACAAGGTCTTTCTCATTCGTATTGGAGGAATCCCATGAGTACTTTTGTTTATATTCAAAACTAGTGTTTCTATAGGCCAAGTATGTATATGACTCTATAAAAAATTTATAGAAAAACTACATGTTTGAAACCCTTAATAGTTTTTAGGAGTCCATGCATTATAAAGAAGGAAGGTGGAAATCTGGGAAAGTTTGAGCAGAAAGGTGAAGATGGAATTTTTCTTGGTTATGATCTAGAAGGAAGAGAATAAAGATGTTTCAAAAAATAAATAGAAAGAATATTTTTTCTAATAAATTAAAAGTTATTGAAAAATATATTAAGGATAAATATAATCAAACTTATAAGGATGTTGAGCAGGATTAAGTTTGTTTTTCAATATTTATGATAAGGACACATCCAATTGTAATCCTACTAAAAAACAAGAATCAGACTCAGCTATTTCAAGTGATGAAGAAGAATCTCTAATCTCATCCTAAGATGAAGAAGCTAGTGGAAAATCATAACATTATAGGTGATCAATATAAAATGGGTCAAAAAATAAGAACAAAAAATTCTATTACACGTACTTATTTATATTCAAAAATTGATCCGAATGATGTGAAATAAGATTTTGAGTATCTATAATGGGTTCAGTCCATGATTGATGAGTTAGACCAGATAGAAAAGAATGATTCATAAGAACTCGTACCTAATCCAGATAACAAAAATGTTATTAGTAGAAATTGGGTTTCCCAGAAAAAAGTGAATGAATAAGGTGAAGTGATAATAAATAAGGAAATATTAGTATGTAAAGGTTACTCTAAAATTGAAGGTGTTGATTTTGATTAAACTTTTTCTCTGGTGGAAATGATAGAAACAATCATAATTTTTCTTGTGATTTCTACACAATAGAGTTACAAAATTTTTCAAATGGTTGTAATGCCTACAATTATAAATGTTGATCTTAATGAGGAAGTTTAAATTGAAAAGCCTTGTGGATTTGTTATTGGGATAGACGAAAGTTATATGTGCATATTTAATAAATCCTTGTATGCACTAAAAAAGTATATGAGGGAATAGTATTCCGAACTGGATACTTTCTTAAAGAATATATGTTTTATGAATGTAAGAGTTGATAACAATATTTACATCAAATAAATTCAAGAGTTTTCCTTCATCATAATTATTTATATTGATGACATTATCTTTACTTGAAAAAATGAAATATCTTGTGAAAAGTTTTTTCAATAAAAGAAAAATTTGTTTCAGATTTCCATGTTGGGAAAAATGAAATACTTTATTGGGTTAAAAAATTTAAAAAAGAAGAAACACATTTTTCTTTCTCAAGAAATGTATGCTAAAGAAATTCATAAAAAGATCAGTATAGAAAATTTGAAACTAGTTTACACCACAATATCAGGGGAAACAAAGTTGAGTAAAGATGGAGAAGACAAGAAAATTGATCAGAATGTGTATCCAAAGATAATTGGAATTTTTTCATATTTTACTACCTTTGGACCCAATATTGTTTATTATGTTACCTTACGTGAATGATTTTATAGTGATCCTAAATAATCAAATTTATATTCTAGAAAAAGAATCCTCAAATACATCAAAGGCCCAAACAATTTCAAAATCAGGTATGATAGCTTAGAAAGTATTGATTTTTTTGGTTGTTCAGATGCTGATTAGTCTGTAAATGTTGATGATAGAAGATCCACATCAGGGGGAGTTTTATTTCAAGGAAAAGGTTATGTTTTTTGGAATATAATGAAATATAATTCATAAACACTCATTACAACTAAATCATAATATTTTTCTACTACACAATATATTACCCAACTTATGTAGATGAATAATCAATTAGACTACTAACTTGTTGAATTGAAGTTACCCTTTATCTTGGGTTTTGATTATCAAAGTAAAATTATCCTTTCCCTGAAACCAGTAAAACATTCTCATTCAATACTTATTGATATTAACAATTATTTCATCAGATATCATTTGTAGAATAATGAGTTGAGGTTGGACTATGTTCTTAAATTGGAAAAAGCTGCTAACATTTTCACAAAACCTTTACCCAAGGAAGTATTCTCTAAATTGAGCTTGAACAAGGTCATCTAACCTCTTTCTCGTCGATGATGAGGTATGTGTTTTTTCCCTCTCTCATCTTATATTTGGAATGTGTTTTCAAGGGGTGGGGGGGAATTGTTTTATATATCTCTAATTATGGAAGCATGTAAATAGAAATATTTGTGGGTAAATTGTGAATTCACCATTGTAGTTGTGTGAACTATTCTAACTATTTGTTGGAGTGGTTGTTGGAAACAATTTTTTTTTGTATTCTATGGAGGTTTGAAATTTGAGGAATAAAAGTTGAGGAAATTTTTCATAATCACAACTTTTGGACATCATGAATTTTAAATCAATAATTCTTGTTTACTATAGTGATTTAGCACACATAGTCTTATAATTATTGATAATTAATACATAGCTTCAGGATAAAATGTTCAGTGATTTAAGAAACTTTGTTGACAAAAAATTACAAAGTGGGAGATTTTTAGGACCAATATGATAAAGATTAATATCATATTCATGTATTTTTATTTTTCTAAATTGTATTTTAAGACTAAAATAAATCACCACACATTGTAATTGATAAAAATTGGACTGACCATCATATTCAATAAAATTAGACTCACAATGGTTATGAAATTTCATCACATTGGGAATAAGATTTCTTGATGAAGAGGATCATTGATCTCAGCCAAAGTTTGGAATAAAATGATAGATTATAATGGGAATAATTTGAGTCTTCCTAACTTTGATGAAAATGTGATTTTGCTTTTCTAATCTTGTAGTTCTCATAAATCTTAAGAAAGTTGTAAAACTTGTGATGAAAGCTTGATGAAAGAAATGGGAGAAAAATATTATTCCAATCATATTATGTCTGATTGTAATCATTCGAATCGTATTCAAGATGAGTAGGAAATAAATATGTTTATTAATGATAGGGATGTTGCAACACTTTACATGGTAAGTGAGATGATGCTAAAGTTGATCTTCAAAGTAATAAAAGCTATAAAGAAAGTCATGATACTTGTTAAAATTTTATGAAAGTAGAATATTTATGTAATTTAATTGTTCTAGTCTAAAGATCGTCATAATTGTATTTCTAGATACAAATTTTCTTAAAGGCAGGGTAGGATAGTCATAACAAAGGTTCTAGTTTTCAGTCATACCAAAATCAAGAAGACTTAAATCCTTGAAGAAAGAACTTTTTGAGAATCATATTCAAAAAATAAATAAGTTACTAATTTTGATCCATCGAATTCATTATGTCATCATATTAATTAGAGGCATAATTGTTTGTTATAAAAATTGATTGGTATCATATTCATAAGAGCACTAATTTGTTGATGTTGAAGACGGTGATACCAGTCCATACTCGGCATGCCATAATAATCATCAGAGGAATAATTTCTTTGAACTGATGACTAAAAAGAGAAGGAAAATTATGTGGTGACCAATATGAAGAAGAAATTTATAGCTATATCAATAATTTAGATATCGATTTAGATTAATTTGAATTATATTGTTTAAAATTCAAGTGGGTCAAGAGAAGTGATAAAGAATAATATATTGTTTTAAATTTGTATTCATCATAATGAAGTAGGTCATAAGAACAAACTAAAATAGGAAATCAGAATTAGAATGATGTTTACAGAAATTCTAAAGCAGAGATGAAGTTGTTAGAATATTTGAGATTTTTAAATAAGGGTTGAGATGAGATTATGAAGTTACTATGAACCCAAAATTCTAATGAACGTGTAGATTCAGAAAATTTGATTGAGTGGGAAATTTTTTAGGAATCCTACCCAAAAAAATTTTTGGGTGGGTATAAAAGGGAAAGTACTTTGTACTTTTGACAAATGTACTATTTACATAGAAGAATAGAGAAGACATATCTCTAGAGAGAAGAATAGGTTTCCATATTTTGTTTTGTTGTATTCAACTGGTCAAAGTATTGGGCTGAATCATCAGACTGGGAAAATCATATTTGGATTTTTGGATTGAAGAAGAAGTGGTTTAGAATTTTCTCAACCGTATTCTGAAAAAGTCATATATTTTTCACATTGAGAAATAAAACTAAGATAATCGAACTGGGAAAATTGGATTGGGAAATCAGATAGAGTTTTTTAACAAAATTTAGAAAATTTCTTACCAAATTCTAGGTATGAAATTGAATTTCTTTAAAAAAAATAATACATTTGTGAAAGTTGATAAAGAATCACTATATCATGTGTTGTTATAAAACTTTGTATTTCATCATTTGTTATAGAAGTAACACATTCACTATTTAATTGCTTATATAGAGCTACATGAGTGAAACAGAATATCCTACTCATTGTATTCCACACAAAAGGAATATTTTATAACAGATTGTGTGGTATTAGATCATTTCAAAATTGTAGAAAGGTTGTAGCTAATCCTGTTGAATAGTGATACTTATAAATTCATGTGTTCTTATAGATGTGTGTTTTAATTTTTTTCAATAGTGAAAGAAATATTTAATTGGATTCTATGGTTATTACGTAATTAAGGAAATATAAAAGAAAAATTTATCACTGATTCACTCTCTCACCCTCTCAATGATACAATTATCTTGGCTGGGGAATTACAGTACAAGAACAGTGATTAGCTTATTCTTGATCTCCTTAAATCTTTCCGCATATCTTTCATCCATAAATAATTTACCCCATTTTGTGGAAAATTTGATAGTTGGATAAAATATAATGATAAATTTATAACAAAATGTAAATAGTAACCAGCTAATCTATAAAACTATAGATTTCTATGACACTAGTGGGTCTATGTTATTCTTCAATTGCCTTTGTATTTGAAGGGTCTACATAAATTCCATCACTTGTGATCACGTTCCCCAATAATGTGACTTCTTGCATCCAAAAGTCACACTTTTTGAACTTAGAATACTTTTCCTTTTTCCTTAATATCACCAACACAATCATTAGATTCTCTTCATGTTCCTACTTAATCATGGAATAAATGAGAATATAATTGATAAACACTACGAAAAATTTGTTAAGGTGGTATCTCAAGAATATATTCATCAAATCCATAAAGATTGTAGGAAAATTAGTAAGTCTGAAGTAAATTACTATAAACTCATAGTTCTCATACCTTGTAAGGAAATAAATCTTTTGAATATCTTCTTTAATCATCTTTAATTGATGATATCCATAAATAAGATACACCTTTTAGAATTATTTCACTCCTCATAGTTGATTGAAGAAGTCATCAATCCTTGGTTGAGGATAATTTTTATTTATGGTGATCTTGTTGATATCTTCGTAATTGATATACACCTGTTTTGATGTATCTTTCTTCTTTTCAATGAGCGTTGGTGCACCCCTAGGTGATTTACTAGGGCGTATGAACCATTTTTTCAAATGCTCTGGTAGATACTTCTATAACTCCCCCATTTCAATCAAGGCCATCCTATATGGGAATTTTGAGATAGGAGTGGCTTTGGGTATGAGATCTATTGGGAACTCTACCTCATGATCAGGGGACTCCAAGAAACTCTTTGAGAAATACATCAATGTATTCCCTAATAATGGACATTACCTCCAGGTTAATACCTTCATTCGACTCAACCATTTGAGAAAGGTATGATTCTCTACAGGGTATCAACACCCACACTGTTGATGGATTTTACAAAGAAGATTCATGATATTCCTTGCATTTTTAAGGGATTATGGGATGGTTCAGAATATAAAAGTATATTTTTTTCCAATAGTTGATTTCTTCTATATATAATGAATGCAAATACATGTCCAATATCACAACAAATTTCAACAAGAGAAATATAATAAGATTTGCAAGAAGAATCATCCAAAATATGATTATAGGAGAAGATTCCAACCCTTGGGGTGTAATGATTACACCACTATGTTTTTTATGGATATCTCCACTCAAAGGTATCAGGGCTTCAATTTAATAGTTCTAGAAAACTTTTAGTATAAAAATGAATAAGTAGAACAAGAATAAAATAATAGTTTTTATATTATTTAGTGAATATGAATCATACCTTGTATGAATTCATTTTTACACTCCACTTCAATAGTAGTAATGATAGAAGCTTTCTCTTAATCCTTTTAATATGGTGATTGTTGACACTGGTTTCCCTCGAGGAAATGTGGTTTAGTGCACTTTCTTGTATAACACCCTTGGTCACTATATTTTAAGAATTGAACCATGGGTGGTGCATTAGGATGTTCCTTCCTTTCCTCTATCATGTTGGTCAGCTTCTTCTTGTATCATCAATATTCATTAGCTTGGTGTCCTTATCTCCCACACTTGAAGAATTTCCCCATCCCTTTGAGGCAATTAAAATGATGCTTCTTCCAAAATTTTTGACATCTGGGTAGTTGGATCAAATTTCCTAATTTTTCATTTGACCCATAATCTTGAAAATCCATTTTTCTATTATTATCTCCATAACCATGGGACCATTATATGAACTCCATATCTACTTTAAGAGAACAGTTAACCACATATTCAAAACTCTCAAATTATTATATTTCTATATCGTTTCGATGGTGTATTTATAAAACAATAAAGAACATATCTATTTTTCTATCATTATTGATAAAAAACCCAAGGAATACATTTAAAACCTTATGAAGTTTTCATCATAATCTATGAAAACTTCACATTCCTTTTTCTTTAGATATATGAATTCTTTTTGAATCTTTTCTCAGAAGAGTTCAAGGTAAATGCTTTGTAAGAAATATTTTCATAAATTAGACCCACTCCATCGCTTCCATTTAATCCATTGGATTTTTTTTCTTTATCAATTCCTACTATTGAATAGCTTCTTCATATAAATGAAAAATTGCAAGAGTCACCATCTCCTTATTAGAGAAATGGATCACAGAAAGTTTCTTTTTTATTGAGTTAACTCACTATTCCACATCAAGTGGATTTGAAGTTCCACTAAACATAGATTGTCATTTTTTCATTAAGGACTCAATGGATAATTGATCCTTATTGGGTGAATATGGACATTACACATAGTTCATGTAATTATTCATATCTCGTGAAAACTAGGTAATCATTTCCACAATGTTTTTAACTAAACCTCCCAAGGAATTGGGGATCTCATTTGGATAATTGTTTCGTTGTCACTCGCATAATTATTAGTCCTAGTTTCTCCTGGTACCTACAATTTTCTTGAATAGAAAATGTTAGAACAAAACATAAGTCAATAAAACATGAGTAATTTATTCTTTTATGAAATTAACACTATAGGAATATCTTATGGGATCCCTATGTCTATACTTTTTAAAAAATAGTCTTCTAGGATGTTTTACCTGTACATAGACTTATACTAATGGTTTTTACTATTTTTTTCTCATCATAATTCCCAAATTAACTAAACCATTATTAGATACCAACTATAGTAACCCTAATGTTTCATACATAACTATTACATCACTTTAAAGTTAAACAACATAATAGAGTTAAAAATCTAGGATCCAAATTTTTGTGTCTTAGAAAAATTAGGCTCATAAATAACTTGTACATAATAAAACATAAAAATTTATTTAAATAATTCTTCATTATCCTTCTAAAATCTCACATTATCGTTAGTACATGAAATTACCTAATGATATACAATAATGAAAGGGGTAATACAAAATCCCTGTAAGAGGATGAATAAAGAACATGAATCAATATAACATGGGTGGGCATAATCATCATATCATAAGCCTAGGATAATTATCAATATCATGAGGTAAAAATGTGATAAATTCATCGAATGTGGAAATTCATAAAAATGAGACATCATGTCAAAGTGGTCAAATGCCACATATAGTTGTGAATAAAGCTAGAATCATGTTAACACATAACATATGTGAATAATTATAAGATTATCGCTGTAAAAAAATCTAGCATCATGTTCACATATAATAAAAATTATCTCATGAGATACAACAGATTACCCAATTCATCGGAGGGCTATATAATTTTGGTCTAGTAATCACATCATAATATTTACATAATCATGCATGTCACATAGAATGTGTAACAATCATTCCATGAAATAACCCATAAAAAGGAATAGGTTTCATGAGGATTTAAAAAATTATGATTTCATAAATAAACATTGGGTTCCAAAATGGAAAATGAAAAAAAAACATATTTTCTATAAGAATAATAAATCTTTAGTTAATAATTAACAACTCAAGAGGATTCAAATATTTGTTTTGGAAATAATATTTATTTTGGAAAATCATTGTATTATCCATAAAATCAAATAAAAAACATGAATATCCCAAAAAAGAAGAGGGATAAATAATTAAATTATATTTAAGGAACATTAGGGGACTATTTATTACAAATATGTAATGAAATATGGATAACCCAATGAAAAATAGTTTGGTTCAAGAATCCCCTTACCTTAATTCCTTCTTTATTTCGACACTTTTGTGCCTATTGAATAATAAACTTATATTTATTAAAAATATAACAAATATTTTAATTATAGCCATTTATACAATTATTTATCTATTATAATCATTTTATTATATTTATTAATTTCTATTGATAAAATTGAAGTGTTTTGATATCATGATTTTCCTAAAAATTTCTTTTTTCACTTTGATTTCTCAATTTTCATTCAGAGTCATTTATAGAAAAGTATGTTTAAATATAGTAGATTATAATAAATATAATTAATTAATATTATATTAAATATAATTAATAATATCCATCCATGAAGGTGGTTATAATAATTGTCTTAGAAATTTTTCCGTAGGTGGTTAATCAACTATTAACGAGACATTGTTAAAAGAGAGGGAAAAAGAAGTATTGCATTTATTTTTGTCATAAATTTGAAAATTACATCATGTTAACATAAATAATATAATTCTAAAGCATTGAATAATTAGTTTTATAGTATATGGTTTTTAAATTAATAGGTAAAAATAAGAAAAAAATAAGAAAAAAGGGAAATGTTAATAGATACTTACTCTCTCCTCAATGTAGCTTCTCTTGTAAGATGTTATAACACCCTTGGTGATTAGATTTGGATTGCTCCAAAATGTCCCTAAGTAATGTAAGGGGATTTAGAGGGAATATTTGGGAAGATATTGTAATTTTTTTTGTTTGAGAGGAGTGTGTTTCCAAGGGAAGGGAGATGGATTATTTATACTTTAAGAGAGCGGTATTTTTAGAATAAAATATTTAATAAAATAATATATCCAAGGAAAAACATGTAATAGTGATTTTTTGACAAAATAAATCATATATAAATATAATATAATGGTTTTAAGACTGTAAATCCCCTTTATAATTCTAATTCATTAACTTATTAAAAATAAAAAGGAAGAAAAAAAAGAAATTGATATTTTATTAAATCACTTTTGAATTTAGGTTTTAGAATGTGATTTTTAGTTTTTAAAATTTATTTTATTGTATTTTAAATACTCATTTATGAAATTAAATATATAATGGTGGAAATTAAATTTCTATAAAGGATTATTTCATTATTACATCATGAATGATGTAATATAAGATACATCGATTATGTGAAAAACTATATTTTTACTATTCCCTAAAAATTGAATTATTTTAGAAAATTACCAAAAAATCACCCTAAGAAAATTTTAAAATGATCATTTCAAATATGATAATAATTTTATCAAAATAAATATCTAAAATAGGTAAAATATAATTTTCAATACAAAAAAATTGATTTTTATAAAATACAATAAAATACTGTTTATTAAAAATATGTTTTATTTTATTTGAGGTTTTTAATCATGATATTTATTTTATTGAATTATAAAATTTTTATTTACATAAATAAATCATGATCGATGTTATCTAAATCATAATTTTTTATTATTTGGTAAAATCACTATTTCAATGATCAGGTTACTATTCCCATTGATCATGTTACTATTCCAACTGTCACATTACTATTCCAACAGTCACATTACCTTATATATATACCACTAAATTATTTAATTCAATAATCAAATAAATTCCTCTTAAGGTTCTATATTTCAATTTTAAATAATTTTTCTTGGTTTACTATTATTTTGTTTCTTTTATATAGTGTTGGTAGTGGGGACAATAATTCAAGAAGATTAGGTCGATCCATATTTTCTCATTTTAGATTTTCTATTTTATAATTTTTGTCCAGTTGTAATGTTTTGAAATTTAATTGGTTTCATTGATAATTAACGTAACAATATTTATTAATATAGTTTTTTATTGCTTTCTCTATATTTTTTATGTGTATAATATAAAATATAATACAACACACATTTATTACGGAAACAAATTTTACTAATAATCATTATGTCATAAAAATGGGGTACCACATCTCATGCCTCAACCTAATCTTAATATAAAACTCTAGATACCTATCTGATGAGGAGTAGTTGTGTCTTTCTTAGACTCAAGTACCTATGTTACTCCCCTACCACTACAATACTATGAGAAGTTCTAAAAAACTTTTGAAGATGGCCCATCCTGTCGCAAACATGACACTCCAAAGTGGTGTATTAAAACTAAGGTTTCTTGCGGTTTAACTTTCTACACTGACGCACTACAATCGAATATGATCCTAAGATGTATTCCCACTACCCTAACTGGTCTTCATGTCATTTCCATGGAAAAAACTGTCATAGAATCACTTCTTTTCACCTTAATAAGTGATCCTAGTTTACCCTGGGGAAATATCCTGGCTACCTCTTGGGTCCTCTCTCAGATTCATTGCTGTGATGAGTTAATGATTCATCGAATATAAAAATATACTCATAATAGAATCATTCACCTATGACCTAAACTCATAGTGAATACCATCTTGAAAATGTTTCTCCCTACAGATCTTATCAATATCTAAATATGGCACAAAGCATTGAAGGTTGGTGAAATGTTCAACATAGTACATCACTAATATTCTATCCAATTTCATATGCATGAACTAATGATCCTTCTCATCCCTCAGCAGATATGGATAGATGTGGATCAATAAATTCAACCTGAATTCCATCCAAGATAACTCCTCCTCCTGCCAATCCTTCTCTAGAATACCCCACCGATATCTGGTAGGTTTACTGTGAATATACACAACAAGATTCTCCCCCCTATCTGTGGGTGTCTCAAGATGCTTGAAGATTGTATAGATTGACTCAATCTTGAACTGAACTACTTGGGAGCCTCCCTCCCCAGTGAACATAGGTTGATGTTGTAGTTGAATATCCCTCATCAACTCATACATCAAAGGCACGATAAAAATAGTCTCCTTTTCCATGGATTTCATGACCCTTAAGAAGTTGTTGTGATGATGAACATCCATTTGATCCTCAAGATCTATAGGAAGCTCCAGTTCATATACGTTAGGAGATAACTGATTTCCACTCTCTTAGAACTCAACTCGATGATGATGAGGAGTCATTTTATCTACAAGAAAAACACACTCCTATATTCTTTGGCTAAAAATAAAGTCAGCCTAAAGAGGCGATGACAGTGGAGGACCATTACTCTGGGTCTCTCTAACCATGGATTATAAGTGTTTTATGATGAAATAATTTTTTATTTCATTCCATTTATCAAATATAATAGATGTATTATTTCACAATTCATATTGTAAAGTATATAACACATGCAATAAACATTTCCCTATCATGAACAATACATGTCAATATATATATATATATATATATATATATATATCCCTATGTGTCTATCATGTTGCATGGATACTCATATCTCACCATACTGGTCCATGATTGTAAATATCAATAAACAATAACATCACAAAATAATAGCATCATAGAACATGTAAATCAACCAAGGTGAAATAACACCAATTGTAACAAGAGAAAAACCTAAACAATAATCCCATCCCTGGAACACAAATTTTCCCTCTTATAGGGGTTAGCTACTCTAATGAATATACTCATTACCAAGTCCCAATAGATCCTAGTCTCCTTTCTACTTTTTCCAAAAAAACAAAGCAATAGAAAATAACAAGCTGATCCTCTAATACCACATTGTAATGTCCCCCGATTTGTTACTCTCTGACATGGTCAAAATGATTTAGTTATTAGATGTAAAGTATGAATCCCCATATGCCAGAGGCTATTGAATAGTAGTGAAGCTGTGATATTTATAGTAGGGAGACTATACCCCCTGGTAAAATATAGTGGAACTAAACCATAGTAATAAAAATTATAGTAACAGCGAAATAGTAGAAATAGTATATCATACACACCATGATTTAAACCACTATCCAAGTTCTTTTTAATCAAATGTTTTCTCACCCAATATGTATCCATGATCCAGGTTGAATCAACCATAGAATATAAAGGAATCCATTCCATGATATACTATAAATCAACTGATTAATTATAGTGCACATTACATGGTCAAAGTCAAAATATTTCATATAATTCACAATTAAATATACCATAGGGTTAGGTTTAGTCTTCATACCATTGACATATGATTAACACAATGCTTTTAATGACAAAATCCATTAAATAAGAAGCCACAGAAGATCACAAGAAGAACCTAGATTAACCCAAAACAATATCAAATCCCATAACAAAACCCATGTTAAAAAGATGTACAATACAATGAAAAGTAATGATGGGTGAGAAGAGGGATTCCAAAGTGAATAAACTCTCCAAGGAACGAATGTGAAAATGGGACATCTGGAAGGGGGAAGATAATTCAAAATTTCCTAGAGTTCACCCTAGTGGTGAGAGAGGAGAGGCTATAATAAAAAATAATGAGAGGCATAAGTACACGACACACTTAAAACTACTGGGTATGAGGAATATAGGATGTGTACTCCTTTCATTTCATGTATTTCCTCATTTTTAAGTTATGATGGAAAAACATTTTGACTCAGCTTAATATTTATTTTGATCAACATTTACATGGTGTGAATTGGTTTCAAAACATGTAACCACATCACATAATAAACTAGTTCATGAAATTCATCTATAAATAGTTACATGTCATGTAACATGTACACAACATATAATTTTTCATTGAATAGTATTTATACTAGCTTCTATAAAAGTAACCAAACCACCTATGATCCTTTTAAACTCATAGAAGTCCCTAGTAATCCCATTTAACATATTTATACATGGAATCCATTAATTTAAATAAACATACATGGCTAAAATTAAGGTTATTTTCTCCAAAAAATTCTCTCTATCATCAAATAAGACTTAGTCACTAAGGCTTAATTACAACGGAAAACCCAACAATATATGTTCAATGAAAACCTCATAGTGGGAAGTAGCTAGAAAAATTTGGGATCTTATAATGATCTTGGGTTTGAATGGTTTTTATAATGTTTCATCCATTATAAAAAACATTATTTATATATCTAGACATGATATAGATGAATTTATTTTAAATTTGTAAATGAATGTTGCTTCTTTTATAAAAATTACATTTGTTATGGTAAGGTGAATTTAAGTAAAAAAAATTTTATTATATTACAAAAACCAAGTAAAGGAAATTGATAATGAAACTATTCACATAACTCGTTCCACACCCAATTATGGCATCATTGGGTTGGTCATGTAAATGAAAAATGATTGACTAAGTTATACCAAAATAGATATTTACATTCTTATGAACTAAAACCAATTGTTATGTGTCACACTTATTTATATAGTAAAATAAATAAATCTCCATTTAGTAGAAAAGGTGAAAGGTCTAAATAGATTCTTGAAATAGTTCATACATATGTGTGTGGACCATTTCCTATTGAGGCAGGGGGTGGGTTCTCATATTTCATAAATTTTATCGATGATTTTAGTAGAAATGACTATGCCTACTTAGTGAGGTATAAGTCAGGATCTTTTGATAAATTCAAGAAATACAAGAATGAATATGGGAACCAAATTGGTAATATGATTATGAAAATCCTCTAATAACATGGTGGAGAATACCTCAATAAAAAAATCATTGATTACTTATAAGAGTTTGGGATTTTATATTAACTAACTCCTCCTTATACACATCAGTGTAATGATGTAAGTGAAAATAGGAACCACATCTTGTTGGACATGGGGAGATCAATGAAGATTCAGGAGAGTATTCCATTATTATTTTAGGGATTTTAATTACAAAAAATTTGTACAAATATTAAAAAAAAGGTTCAAATAAAGTGATAAATAGTATATGAAGTTCCAAAGGATCGAATAATAACTCAGAAGTGGGGTTGAATTAGTTGTTCATTTTTATAAGTTTCAAATAATTTTGAAAATATTAAACCCTGAAACTTGTTAAAGTTTATATCCTTATCATCTTCTAGTAAATAATAATGTATGAAAATTTAATAAAAAAAGTAAATAACATGATATTTACTAGGTTTAATCTCAGTGTGAGAAACTATATCATTTTCATAGTCACTCCTATGGGTTTATAGAAATTCACTAAAATGAATAAGTGAATAAAACTTGTGCCAACTCCCCTTAGACATATTATATATCCTAATTGTAATGATTATAGTGACTTCTATTGGTTTTTAATTTTTTTTAAAAAAATGTGATAAAACAAAAGAAAAATACTTTGTTCAAACTACACCACAAATTCTCAGCTCGGAATCCTCATTATGATGTGGTTGGGTATGATTCTCTCCGTCTGATTGGGCTGGGTCTGATGGACTCAAACTGATGAATTCAGTCTGATGAATCCTTTCTCAATATGCATTACTCAAACTCTTCTCAAATGCTCAGTCTGATATTACTCAGTCCAATAAACAAAAAATTTAGATGTCAAAACTTCTAATGAGATTTCAATATGGAAAGATAACATTGACATGAATTCTGTAGTGCTATTCTTTTTCCACTCACATAAAAAAGTTGAAAAGTATGAATATACATTTCTTCTATTGATAGGAATCCCAAAAAGTCAAATTTAAGAAAGTAAAAAACTTTTCCCACTAACTCAAATTAAATAAAAACCAATATCGATAAATATTTTAGTTTCATGTTTGACCACATAAACTCTTCACAAATATTATGAAATCTTCCTATTTCTTCTTTATAATTATTCTTCTCATACCTCCTAACTTTTATTCAGTATAATATAAATTTCACAACTTTTTATGATGGAACTTCCTCATCTAATTATGATGAAACTTTTTCATCTCATTCTAAATTGAATTTCCTAATTAGAGTTAGTCTAATTAACTTTATTTCTCGGATTCAGTGTGATTGAATTTCCTTCTCAGATATGGTCTTGATTGAATTTCCTTCTCAGAGATTGTTTGATTGAATTTCTTCCTCAGAGTCTGTTTAATTAACTTTCCTCCTCAGATTCTACCTCCTAGAACTTCCTCAGCTTCAATCTAATGGAATCCTCATAATGATGGAATTATCACTATGATGGAATTTTATTTATGATGGAAACTCCAATTTACCACTTTTAAATATTTCAAATCTCATCAACTATAACTCATTCAGACTTCAAAAAACTTCTATGCTCAGTACTTATGGATCTGATGAAAACGTTTTTCTTGATTCCTAGAATCAATACAATCTTTATGATTCATATATTTCATAAAAATATTTTATCATTATAGTTTTCTTGATTTTTGATAACTTCAATATTATCAATGTAATATATGACTTATATAGGAAAGTATTATGACTTCCCTTAATTTCAACACCTTCTTTATTTCCAACCAAAACACAATATGATTGGTTGCACCTATTCTCCCCTTTTCTTCATAAGGACCACATCACATGTGTTATAGACAACTTATGATATTTGAGAATTAAAAACTAGAAAAGAAATATTTGACTGAAGTTTAGAAAGATTAAGAAATTTTTAAATCATGACATAACTTTCTTCATTAAACCTCTTAAACAACATTCTATCTTTTAACCAACATTGAGTCCAATGAAAATTGAACTTCATGTCAATGGATCTGAGACTGATGGTGTGTCTGATAAAAAACTCTAAATTATTGATGAATTCTATGACCAATTGTGATCAGTTCGATACATTTCATCTGGTTTTTCTCAGTTCAATCCTCTATGTCTATAAAAGAACACTCTAAAAAACAATACTTTATTCCCCCTTTATGTTTGGGTTTGAACATTCAGAAACTTTCACTTGTTCCTAAAACATTCTTTTATAAAAGATTAGTTATCTAAAAATTCAAAAATTTATTAAAAACAAAACATCACAACGGTTCTTCAGTATCCCCATTCGGATTTTTTTAACAATACTCACTAATTACTTTTTCAACTCTAAGAAAAATTTCACAATTCATCTTTTGTAAACAACTCATGTTTTTTTAATTTTACCAAAACACTTCCTTTATTAAAAGAGGGTTTAGACACCACACTAATAGATAAGGTATTTTATTGAAAAAAAATCCATCCCTTGGTGAGAAGAAAATTGTATGTCCATGCTAAGATAAAATCCTTATAACTTTTATATTTTCTCACATTTATTTTTCTATAAATTTTATTTTCATATCCCCCATTATCTGATAAACACAATTTCATATTCACAAAATAAATATAATAAAAAACTTCTTACATAGTACAAAGTTGTTACTTTTTCTCCCCCTTTGTCAATATAATCCAACGCATGTTAGGGGACTTCTTTATGAGTTTTAGGAAGTCATTATAGGAGGATGAACATGAATTTTCAACCTCCACTCATCAATCCTTAATTTTGGAATTGACTTTTTGATGATATAAATAATTTTTTACTTCGTTGAGATATATTCCAAAAAAAACATCTCGAGTATCAACTTTCTCTTTTATAATGTGAAACTTTATATTTATGTGTTTTGATCTTGAATGTTGGAAATGATTTTTAGAAATATCAATTGCAATCTGATTTTCATAAAGTGTCTTCAATAGTTTAGAAACCTTTATATTCAAATCTTCCAATTGAACATTCTTCCACAATATCTGAGTACATACATGAATAGTCACAACATATTCTAATTCCATTTTTATCACGATTACTGAACATTGTTTCTTACAATGAAAATTTATACAACATTTACCCAATAAAAATGTTTCTCCAAAGGTTGATTTTATATCAATACAATATCCAGCCCAATCAATATTATTATAACCAAGAAACTTCAACTCATAATTTATTTTTTATAATAATCCTTGTGAATTTGTTCCTTTAACATATCTCATAATTATCCTTACTGCCAAAATATTTGACTCTTTCAGATTACATTGATACCGAGCACACAAATTTATAGCATAAACAATATCAGGCTTGAGGTTATAAGGTAAAGTATACTTCCTGTCATCTTCAAAAATTCATTCTAATTCATAATTTTTCTAGACTCATCTATAATCATCTTCATCCTCACTGAGATTGGAGTATAAATGTCTTTATACTCTACAATTCCAAATTTTTGTAACAATTCTCTTGCATACTTTTCGTAAGATAAGAAAATTTATTTTTCCTTATATTGAACTTGTAAGACAAGGTAGAACATTAATTCCCACAACATTGATCTTTAAAAATTCTTTTTCATTCCCTCGGAAAAGTATTTACAAAAAATTTCTTCATCCCTGGAAAAAATTATATTATCCACATGAACAAATACAATTAGAGTTCCAAAGTCAACATATTTCATGTATATGTTTCTGTAAACTTTTACTTTTGAAAAATTCATCATTCTCAAGAAAATTTTAATCATAGAATACCATGAATGTTGATCTTGTTTTAGACCATATAAATCTTTATTCAATATAAAAACATTGTTTTACATCCTTATCATGTAAATCTGCAAATGGTTGCTCATTGTAAACTTCTTCTTTAATTAATCCAAATTTATATCTATTTGATACAATTTTTAATTTTGATGAGAAGGTACTACTCAAAACATTATAATAATTTCAAACCATTAAATAGGGGAAAATGTTTCATCAAAATCTCCACCTTCCACCTATTCATAGCCTTTATAAAAACTCCTAGATTTGTTTCTTGATACTTCTCTATATTCATTTAAAATATTTCTATAAACCCATTTTTTATGATAAATTTTTTATATTTCAGACATAAAACAAGTTCCTATGTTTCATTTTTCCCAATTTTATCCAACTATTCATTCATAGATTTCACCCATTCTCTGTGTTGAATGGCTTATGAGACTGAATCTGGTTCAAATTTCGAGATGTGTGAAGTTTTATTTTCTAATATCAACTTTCTTCTAGCCTGAACTAGAGCCTTATAATTCCCCAGAATATTTTTAGTCTCAATTTTTTTTAAAGTAGAAAATTTCAGAGTTCCTCTTCCTTCTTCACATTCTTCATCATATGATTCATCTGAATCTTCATGAACATTACTTTTATCACTTTCATTTTCATTGGAAAATTTCATTTTTTATTCCTTAAAATCCCAATAAAATTTTGATAAATAAGTTTGATTCTCAATAACTTCCACATAATATGATTCCACCAACTTTTATAAACATTTTTTCCAACATTTTTAACTTCTTCCATTGGGTGAATAATAAAAGTTACTTCCTCAGCTTTCTCATCAATCTTTCCCCGATCCAAATTTATTATTTTAAGTAAACATGGGATTCCAAAAACATTTATGTACTTCAATAAAGGTTTTTTCTCATATAAAAATTCATAAGAACTCATGTTGGTTTCCAAACATAATTTTTTTCCAAACATGTAAAATAATACTAACAACTTCACTCTGGTAGAACTTTGAACATTTTTATTTTTCTCACATGATTCATCCGATTTACACCAAACCTATATTCTTCCTTTCTTCTAGTTCATTTTTTTGGGGGTATATAGAGAATTATACTAATGTTTAATACCATGATCAATAAGATATGTTTCAAAATTATTTCTTGTAAACTCAATACCATTATACACTCTCAATTTATTTATATAAACCCCCATCTCTTTCTCAACATCTTTTTTGAAAAACCTGAACATTTCTATAGGCTCTGAGTTGTGTTCCAAAAACATGATGTTTGTTGTTTGAGTGAAATCACTATGAAAATGATAAATTATAAATATCCTTTTTTATTGATGTCTCATTGACCCACATAAACTGGAATTAAGAAGTTTAAGAGGCCCAGTAGATGGAATATCAACTTTCATGTGACTTTTATTAGTCATCATCCCTTTTTAACAAGTAAAACAAATATCTTCCTCTCTTTTTTTCAATTTTGAAAAATTATGTAACTAATAATCATTAGAATTTTTTTTCATTATTTTATTCCCATGTTGGACAAGTCTTTGGCCTCACAACTTATTCACATCTTTTTCACTTAGATAACATGAGTTTTCAAATTCTCTAACATTAAAAAGATTTCCACTAGTTCTTTCACTTTTTGTGATAACTTTTCAATGTTTCACAATTTTGATAAAACATGAATATTTTCTGAAAATTAAATATTTTACATCATCACAATGTTGACCTACATTAAGTAAATTATGTTTTAGCACATCAATAAATAAAAATTCCTATGATTTCAACTTTTCTTCTTTAGTCTCAGTCATTTTGATTCCTATTACTTTTAAAGAACTATTATTCCCAAAGGCAATAGAACCTCCTTCATGATTTTCAACATGTTTCAATATTTTTAAATCAAGTATCATTCATGAAGAACCACTACTATCAAATTTACATGGTTTGTTCTTTTATACATTCTTTCAAGGTAGTCTCGACAAAAAAAATATTTTTTCAAATTTCTTCATCCTAGCTTCATTTTCTTTATCTCCCATAAAAAACCTGTTATAGAAGAAGTTTTATACATCTTTCGACATTATTTAAAGACAAATCACATATTCCATAAACTTTTTCCAGAAATTTAAATTGATTTTTTGGAATGTTTCTAACTTATTGTGATGTTTCTTTTTTAACATTCAATGTGTAAGTAAAGTTATTCATTATAATTTCATTATTTATTCCACTCATTTAAAATATTAATTTTTGAAGTGATATGTTATGCCAAATATTATAAGTCATGTTCCCATATATTCTATATCACCAATATAATCCATCAAATCATAATTTTTTATTGAAGTATGATCTTTCTCTGTAAAACAAATTTTGAGGTTGATAAATCCTTCCTACCCTAACATACTCTGTGTGTATACCATATTTCCTTCTATCTGAGTTTTAAAATTTTGTATATGTGACAAGTTTGTCACATTCTTTCTCCACCCAAACTTTCCTATTAATTTTATTATCAATTGAAATGTTAGAAAAATCAGATGAAACATTATTTTGGGTGTCTAAAGAATTCACCTAATTCTTTATTTTAGATTTCATAATAAATTTATAAGTCGTATATTTTACTACTAAATCTTTGTTAAACTTTTAATTCATCATTATCATGGTATTTATAGAATAAATAAGTTTATATTGAAACTTATTGACTTCTTTTTCCTTATATTCCAATTTCTTATTGAGATATTCATCCATCCTTCAATGTTTAGTGATTATTAGTTTGTATCTTAAGAACTCTTGAATGTATTCTTCCTCAGACTTGATGACATAATTTCATACTTTAGAAACCTCTTCACAAAATTTATTCATTACTCTAATTTCTTCCTTGATATTTCTATTTTTTTCAATACATAATATAAGTTATGTTTTGAGTTGATACTCACTATATGATTCTTCACCACCTTGTTCACTATCTATGGAATCTTTTATTTTCAAAAAATTTGCCATGAAGGTTATAAATTTTTTATCACTTTCTTATTTTAAAGAATTGTATTTAGTTGAGTATGGTTCAAATTTATTACTTATCATATTTATTATGTTTGTAGTAGAATTATTCTTGTGATTGTTTGATGAATTTTCTTCTTCATAACTTTTGTTTCACTTCTTTCATCAAGGTGTTTCATCATAATATTCTCAATACTCACCAATTTTTTCATAGGTAAATTCATAGTAATGTGTCCAATTCCACCATAATCAAAACATTTAAGAGTACGTTTACAACCAAAATTTCATCTTCCTCTACTATAGTTCTTTGATATAAGAGATGTGATTTTTTCATTCAACTTATCATCCTATTTATCTTCAATGTAGCAAGGATCATCATGTCCAACCTTTTTAATTGTAGTCATTCTCATTGATTCAATATCTATTTCATCTTTCATATTTTTTTAACATTGGAGATTTTATCATTTAATAACTAATAAAAAATTTAAGCAATTTATCAATAGATAAATCATCTTTATATTATAAAGGGAAAATTTTAGATTCAAACCTATCTGGAATGTTTCACATGATTTTATTAAAAATTTTAGAATCATACATGACATCTCCAAAACCTCTAATGTTGAAAACTGTAACATATCAGACCAGGTACCACACACCAGTGCCTCTAATCGATCAGTCACATGACCTCTGGCATGCCTCCCCATATGTCAGAGGCTGTTGATTTGTAGTAAGGGTCTAATATATTGATCATGGGGAGGCTTTACCCTATTTTATTAGAGTAAATACACCATCAAAAAATAATAAAAAAATATATTAATAACATGTAATCATAACCTAAAAGAACCAGTATCACAAGATGACCAAAAATGAAAATACAATATCAAAAACTAAAGAAGAAAATATGTCATGCCAATGTACATGTTAAGTGTCTAAAATGAGACCCAAAATAAAGACATTGACGACTCCCCCATATAGGACCCAAATAGTATATAGTTCCCTCATCCATGCTCCATCCCTTATCAATGATCTAACACAAGGTATTTTCCCTTAACCACTCTAAAAGGCAAAAACTCTATTTAGGTACTGATCAGGCAGCCCAAGTTGGGTGTGAGTACAACTCAATAGGTTTCATGCGCCCTCCTAGAGGTTCCCATGCCGCGACTCCCGAATCCCACCTCAAATAGGCTAGGGGATAGTGACTAGAACTTAGAAGGTGTACACGGATATGAGATGCCTTAGCTTAAGTACCTGTATAGAAACACACATCTCCAAGCTTATAAAATGATGAAATATAAAAACAATGGAAAACCCATGCATTCATACATCGAAATTGCATAACCAGAGTATAAAAGGAAGTAGTATAAAGTATGTAGGGCCAAATAAAAGCCCACCACAAAGAGTTTGAAAACAAAATTACAACCTAAAAGTAAGTATTGGGACTAATTTCAGAAAGTTATGGGAACACACCTCGGTTATTCTGGTCTCACTAAGCACTGTCTGGTCCTTGTCTTCCTAAGATTCTATCAAAATTTCAATCTTCTACACAAGACATGACACATGAAGGAAAACCCCATGAATGGGTGTGTATAACAATACTTAGTAGGACACCCCGAAACCAAAAAATATACTGGTAAAACTAATATTATCCATATTTTTTATATGCATTTCAACTGTTTTAACCCTCCTAATTTATCAATTTGAGCTTATATGGATCAATTTTGGATTTATGGTGTGTTTGGAGCTAAAATGTGAAATATGCTTAAATTCTAAATTTTTGATAGATTTTTACGTCATTGGTATTTTGGTCATTTATATAAAAATATAATTCCAAATTGAATGATTATTTTTTTATAATACTTATTTTAATTCCTTTAAATTTTTCTTCTAGAACAGAGGCTTATTCGAATATCTAAAGGCCAGAAAAAATCATTGATGTTTGGAAATTGTTGGGGATGACAACGTGGACCCCACATCAGTAACGGATGTATAAATCAAGCTACACACATACAATGGACTTGATTATAAATGGATATGAAGTAGGACACATATATGCACTACCTAAATAAATTTCATGGAGTTTTTCTCCCATTATGGTGGTAAAGAGATGTTATACATTGAAGGAAGATTCCTGGAAAATTCATCTAGAAAAAAATACATTAATACCTCTAGAAGAGTCCAATCAACATGAAATTTTGAGGTCAAATGAAAAAGTCATTTATTAGAAACTTTTATAAAGGATGGAATGTGTTAATAATCCATTTATATTGCAAAAAAATGTGCAGACTTGAGGAGGAAAATTTCTTCCTATTAAAGGAGGGGAGCTCTCACCTCTCATCTCATCCCATTTTCCATCACATTTATTCCAAGGAACCAAGGGGAGATCTCCATCAAGGGAGGGCGTTCACAAATCATTCCCTTATCATATTATTAATTTTTTTATTTTATTTATTTTTTTAGATTTCAATTATAATTTAGATTTTTAATAAATTCATGCCTGGTTTTTATTTTTGTGTTTTCTTCCACCCAACAACCCTATTTTCTTCTCCATCTTTTATTCTTATATTCTTCTTTTCTTATTCTCATACTATCCACCATTACCTCTTACCCTAAAAAATTATGTACTTACTCAATCCTTGGCTCTGTGGAGGTATGTGTCAATTTCATTTATTTTATAGTAAAATTCTTAAAATTTATTATGTTTTTGATGAGATAGAGTGACGTGCATGGGTGTGGCGATATCCCACCAGGAAAATAATATCAAACTAATTTCTATTATTTAATTAAATATGGTCCCTCCCTTATACAGAATACATGATTTTAATATGATGGATTTGAGCCATTCAGTGGTTGAAATGGCATACGATAGAGCCATGTCTTTGAAGTTGTCACACTCACGATTCAGTTGTTCCATCAACCTTGATTAAAGTAGAAGGGGAAGTTAAGATTGCTAAATTTATTCAAGATTTCACACCAATTAATAAAAGAATAGTAATTCAAGAATGTGATCTCAAAATTGAATTATCAAACTTTATTTAATCACCCACTACTACAAAAATGAGATTTATCAACACTCAAAATGGGCTTTATCAGCACTAAAAAAGAACTGTAAAAATTACCGCTGATAAAGGTATATTTTATCCGTGCTAAAAAACTGCTGATAAAAGGAACTTTTATCAGCGATAAAAGAGCACTGATAAAGGAAGACTTTATCAGTGCTAAAAGAGAGCTGAAAAAGGAAGCCTTTATCAGCGCTCTTTTGGCACTGATAAATTTACAATTTATCAATGCTAAGAGAGTGCTGATAAATTTTATTTTTTCAGTGCTTTTTAACACTAATAAAGGCTTCTTTTATCAGTGCTAAAAAAGCACTGATAAAAGCCCTGTCTGCTGCAAAAAAAAATTCTACAGAAGCACACCCAAACAGCACCTGCAAATAATTCAGCATGTATACCCATACAAAATTAACACATAAATAATAAGCTAATTACACCAAGTATACCCATACACCATTAACACATATTTCATAAGTTAATTAAATGTATAAATAATTATATTCAGAATTCAAGGGTTTGGGGAGGTTGTTCAGGCGTTTTGGGTTGCTTTCCAAGGGGGCGTAGGGGGTGTCTGGGAAGATGGGAGTGTCCAAGGGGGTTGGGGCGGTCCAGGAGGTTGGGGGCTATCCAAGTCGGGTGGTGGTGTCCAGGGGGTTGTCTAGGTGGTGGTGTAGGGTCTAGGAGGGGTTGTCCAGGTGGGGGGTGTCCAGGGGGTGGGCTGGTGTCCAGGGTGTCGGGGGGCTTTCTAGGAGGTGGGTGGGGTGTCTGGGGGGTGGGGGCAGTCCACGTGGTTAGTGGGGCTGTCTAAGGGGGTGGGGTGGTGTCCAAGAGGGTGAGATGGGGGAGTCTAGTGGGATCAGGGTGTCCAGGGGGTGGGGGTGTCCATGGGGGTGGGGGTAGTCCAGGGTGTTGGTAGGGTTGTCCAAGGGGGTGAGGTGGTGTACAAGGAGGAAGATGTCCCAATGGGGGGCTGTCTATGGGGTGTCTATGGGGGTGGGCTGGTCTCTAGGGTGTCAGGGGTGATTTCTAGGGGGTGGGGGATGTCTGGGGGGTCCAAGGGGTTGGTGGGGGTGTCCAGGGGTTGGGGGTATTCAAGTGGTAAGGTGGTGTCAAGGATGGGTGGGGGTGTCGTCCAGGGGTGGTGGTGGTTGTCCATGTGGTGGGGGTGTCCGGGGGGTGAGTGGGCTGTTCGAAGTGGGGTGGGGGCTGTCCATGGGTGTGTCTAGGTGGTGGGGTTGTCCAGGGGGTTGAGGGGGCTTTCCAGGGGTGCGAGGTGTCTTGAGGGGTGGAGGGTGTCCAGGGGGTGGGTTGGTGTCCATGGGGTGGGGCGGTCTAGGGGTTGGTGGAGTTGAATCTTACACATTAAAAAGGACCCATGGATCATTCTCATAAAGGATCAAGACAATTCGAATGTGTTTGGTTGCATTTTCGTAGGTTAGTTGTTGTTTTCACTTAAAATTGTTTCCAATTTAAACAGAAGAGAGACCCTTTGAGTGGTAACAGCCACACCATGCCTCAGATTGAGGCGGCGATTACTCGTACACCTCACAAAATACCCATGCATCATTCTCCTAAAAGATCAAGATAATCTGAATGTGTTTGGTCAAATTTCTATAGGTCAGTTGTTGTTTTCACTTAAAAACATGTCCATTTTAAACAGAAGTGAGACTCTTTGAGTGGTACCGGCAACACTGCGCCTTGGATTTAGGTGGAGATGACTCATTCATGTCACAAAGGACCCGTGGATCATTCTACTAAAGGATCAAGATAATAAAAATGCATTTGGTCAAATGTTCATAGGTCATTTGTTGTTTTCACTTAAAAATATGTCCATTTTAAACAAAAGTGAGAACATTTGAGTGGTACATGCCACACCATGCCTCGGATTGAGGTGGAGATGACTCGTGCACATCCCCAACACACTCATGGATCATTCTCTCAAAGTATAAACACAATCTGAATAAGTTTGGTTGGATTTCCATAGGTCAGTTGTTGATTTCACATAAAATTTGTCCAATTTAAACATAAGAGAGACCCTTTGAGTGGTACAGGCCACCCCGTGCCTCGGATTGAGATAAAAATTAATCGTACATGTCCCTAACACACATGTGGATCATTCTCTTAAAGTAACAAGATAATCTGAATGCATTTGGTCAGATTTTCATAGGCCAGTTTTTGTTTTTATTTAAAATTTTGTCCATTTTAATGAAAAGAGAGACCCTTTGAGTGTTACCAGCCACATAGTGCCTCAGATTGAGGTGGGAATTACTCATTAATGTCAAAAAAGACTCGTGTATCATTATCAAAAAAGATCAATCCAATCTGAATGCGTTTGGTCGGATTTCTATAGGTCAGTTGTTGTTTTCACTTAAAAATCTGTCCATTTTAAACAAAAGAGTGACCCTTTGAGTGGTATTGGCCACACCGTGCCTTAGAATATGGCAGGGTTGAATCTTACACATCAAAAAGGTTCCATGGATCATTCCCATTAAGGATAAAGACAATCCGAATGCATTTGGTTGGATTTTCGTAGGTTAGTTCTTGTTTTCACTTAAAATTGTGTCCAATTTAAACAGAAGAGAGACCCTTTGAGTGGTACTGGCCACACCGATCCTCGGATTGAAGTGATTATGACTCGTACAAATCCCAAAGGACCCTTGTATTGTTCTCTTAAAATGTCAATACAATCCAAATTCATTTGGTCAAATTTCCATAGGTCAGTTATTGTTTTCACATAAAAATTTGTCCATTTTAAACATAAGAGAGACCCTTTGAGTGGTACCGACCACACTGTACCTCAGATTGAGGTGGGGATGACTTGTGCATGTCCCCAATGCACCCGCAGATTTTTTTCTAAAAGGGTCAATAGAATCTGAATGCATTTTTTTGGATTTCCGTAGGTCAGTTGTTGTTTTCATATAAAAATTTGTCCAATTTAAACAGAAGAGAAACCCTTTGAGTGGTACCGGTGACACCGTGTCTCTGATTGATGTGGGGATTACTCATACATATCCCTTATGCACCAATTGATCGTTCTATTAATTTATCAAGACAATCCTAATGCGTTTGGTCAGATTTCTGTAGGTTAGTTGTTGTTTTCCCTTAAAATTGTGTCCATTTTAAAGAAAAGAGAGATCCTCTGAGTGGTACCGACCACACCATGGCTTCGATTGAGGTAGAGATGGCTCGTGTACTTCACAAAGGACCCTTGGATCTTTCTAATAAAGTATCAAGACATTCCGAATGCATTTGGTTAGATTTACGTAGGTTAGTTGTTTTTTTCACTTAAAAATTTGTCTATTTTAAAACAAAGAGAGACCCTTTGAGTGGTACCAGCCACACCATGCCTCCTATTGAGGCGTGGTTGACTCTTACCCATCAAAAAGGACCCATGTATCATTCTAGTAATGGATCAAGACTATATGAATCTGTTTGTTTAGATTTTCATAGGTGAGTTGTTGTTTTCACTTAAAATTGTGTCCAATTTAAATAGAAGAGAGACCCTTTGAGTGGTACCAGCCACACTGTGCCTCGTATTGATCTGAGGATGACTCATACACATCACAAAGGACCCTTGGATCGTTCTCATTAAATATATAGACAATACGAATGATTTTTCTCAAATTTCCATAGGTCAGTTGTTGATTTCACTTAAAAATTTGTCCAATTTAAAAAAAAAGTGAGACCCTTTGAGTGGTATCGGCCACACCATTCCTCGGATTGAGTTGGTGATGACTCATGTACATCCCCAATGCACCTGTGGATCGTTATCATAAAGGATAAACACAATAAAATTAGGTTTTCTTGGCTTTTCATAGGTCAGTTATTATTTTCACTTAAAAATCCGTCCAATTTAAACAGAAGACAAACCCTTTGTGTGCTACCGGCCACACTGTGCCTCAGATTGATGCGGGGATGACTCGTGAATGTCCCCAATTCACTTATGGATCATTATCTTAAAGTATCAACACAGTATGAATGTCTTTGGGAGGAAATCCGTAGGTCAGTTGTTGTTTTCACTTGAAAATATGTCCAATTTAAACAGAAGAGAGACCCATTGAGTGGTACCGGACACACTATGCCTTGGATTGAGGTGGGGATTACTAGTACACATTCCATCGCACCCATGGATTGTTCTCCAAGAGGATCAAGACAATAAGAATGAGTTTAGTTGAATTTTCGTAGGTTAGTTGTGGTTTTCACTTAAAAATATGACCATTTTAAACAAAAGTGTGACCCTTTGAGTGGTACCTGCTACACCGTGCCTCAGATTGAGGCAAGGATGACTTGTGTACATCCCCAATGCACCCTTGGATCGTTATCTTAAAGGATCAACAAAATACAAATGTGTTTGGTCAAATTTCCATAGGTCAGTTGTTGTTTTCACTTAAAAATCTATCCAATTTAAACAGAAGAGAGACCCTTTTAGTGGTACTGGCCCCAGCATGCCTCGGATTAAGGTGTGGATTACTCATACACATCCCCAATGCACTCTTGGATCGTTTTCTGAATGGATCAAGACAATATTAATGTTTTTGGTAGGATTTTCATAGGTCAGTTGTTCTTTTCTCTTAAAATAGTGTCCATTTTAAAGAAAAGAGAGACCCTTTGAGTGGTATCGGCCACACCATGCCTTGGATTGAAGCAGAGATGACTCGTTCACATCACAAAGGACCCTTGGATCATTCTCATAACGTATCATGACAATCCAAATGTGTTTGGTCGGATTTCCGTTGGTCAGTTTTTGTTTTCACATAAAAATATGTCCAATTTAAACAAAAAGAGACCCTTTGAGTGGTACCGGCCACACCGTGCCTTAGATGGAGGAAAGTTTGACTCTAACACGTCATAAAGGACCCATGGATCGTTCTCATAAAGGATCAAGAAAATCCTTATGCAATTGGTCAGATTTTCATAGGTCAGTGGTTGTTTTCACTTAAAAGTTTATCTATTTTAAACAAAAGAAAGGCCCTTTGAGTTGTTCATCATTCTTGCATGTTGTTGGTGTATATCATCTGTTAAAATGGGGAATTTACTCATTGGAGAAAGGATGTTTTATTTAATAACCAATAAAATACTCCAATAAAAATTTACATACATCAATGTGTCATCTTTTGATCCCCTAAACCCCTCTCAAAAAATGACTGCCAATTGTACACGTCCCCAAGTTAGATATTCATGTTATTTGTGTACAATCTTTCATCAGGTATGCGGCCCACTCATTTCTGAACATATATATATCGTCTTGTGAGTATGAGGATTTTCGGTGGTCAGATTAGTAATGCAAAATATAAAAACAAATAATTAATAAATTAATTAATCAAACTAGTAGTTGTTTTTGAAAATACCTCTTTAGGGAAGCTTGTTTCTTGATGAAAAACAGTCTCCTTCATAAATTTACTAACATAATAACCGCAATCATTATCATTTTTTTTGGACACTGCAAAAAAAGTTATCATCGGAATAATAAGTAACTTGTGTTGAAATGTGTTTCGATAGTGAAATTTTATTATATATACCCTGATATTTGTCCAGACGTAGTAATTGTTCACCACCTTATGCTTAGCCCCTGTCCTCGTTCCTCTTTTAGATGATAATTATACACCCCCACCTCATCATAACAGAGTCCTCAGGAAAAGATAGTATATATTATATTACATGATGTTTAGACCTAAAACATAGGATGTAGTGTCTTACAGATTCACAAACACCATCATGTGTGGTCAGTTTGATGGATATCCTTGCTTTGAATCTAGAAAATAAATCTTTGGATTATCCAAGTTCACCGCAATTAGCATCCAATGTTACCTAAAAACACAAAAAGTAATAAGTAATAAAAGAAGTCAAAATATAATTTATATGACTTAATTGTACAGTTTTACCCCAGCATGGTTGGTATTATGAAGATTCTATCATCTATAATCTTTCTTTCAAAATTTTTCAGCAAGCCGTTCACTATTTCATTTTTTTTATGGATCAATTTTCGTCAGATGTGATGATGTGGTATGAGGACTAACGAGTCCAAATCTTGGATCATGTTAAAATTCCTTCAACTGTTTTTCATTTATATGTCTTTCAACAATATAAAATGCATTTATTCATAATTTTCACTTTAGAGATTCTTTTAGAAAATCAATTCACAGAAACTTACCTCATATATATATTTACAACTGTGATGCCTAGCCAACCATTTTCAAGTATCTCATTTACATTTTCAATACCATGAAATCTTGACTTTCAACACCATATATATTCTCTTCGAAAACCACTATATGACTACTACCAACTCTTAGCTTTGTATCCACATGAGTCTTCAATGCTAGTAAATGTGGATAGAGAACATGTGGTGTTATTGTTCTTTCAGTAGCTCCTTGGGATCGGTTGGTCGATCTTTTAGATGGTTTTGAGCCGATGCTTGACACCCCTTCCCTTTCTTCGTCTATAATAACATTCATTGGTGTAGACCCTATTTTCATTAATTGTTAAAGGTTTATCTTAAAAAAGGGAAATAAATACCTCTTCATCCGTATGTACTCTTACAAATTGTGACGACCATGCAATGAATATCCCAATAGCCTTTTTGACCATATGAATATCATCATCATCAACTGGAATAGGTATCTCTGCATTAGGCTCATGATCTATAGTAATTGTCACTTTCATATGATCTTTCAAAAGTGGTCCATTATACAACGTGTCATCTCGGATGTTGAACACTATAGCCCTTGCTAGAAGGTGATAGGTGGGTGTTGACAGATATAAATTCACAATCATTATCACCCTGTTGAATATCAGTACAAGAAAAGTATCAGTGTTTGTCTGATTCACATTTCATGGGAACAATTATTAGAATATTGATTACCACGGCTAAGATAGCTCTTTGAGGGGAATGGGTCGCCTCAAAACTGGTGGGGGTGGGGTGGGATCTTCATGCGCTGGTTGTTCCTGAGTTGTGTCGTCTCCTTGTTTCCCACCCATAAAATTTTCTATCAACTCTCCCTGCCATTGCAATTTTTCATCAAGGGTTTCTATTTTTTCACTCATTTGTTTCAATGTTTCATCTCTATCATCCATTTTTTCTTCTTCTCAAAATATACTTGGGGTGTCACCCCAATCCCCACACCACTCACATGACCGTATTTTTCTGGCTGCTTCAAAGACATCGATAATAGGTCTGCATCCACTATGGGAGTAGCTAATTCCTGTGACTATCGGATATAGGAAAATAACTAATTATTTTTATGTAGTATAAATTTAAAACAAATATTTTTATCGTCGTTTCGTACATACACAAATTTCCCACACTTATTGTGTGTTCTTGTCTACTGGCTTCCATTCCTTATTCACACATACCTCCTTCCAAAGCACATGACGTGGGATGGAAGTATATTTGGTTTTAGAGTCATCAATCTACATATAAACATAGAAAGATAATTATGATGTTTTTTCGTTGGCACATAACAATATTTCTATAAATATAAAATACCTACCATTTTCTTTTCTAGTGAATCATACCCCATCCATTATTTACAATAGGGGTATGTTGGTTTTGATGAACGTTCCTTTTTTTTTGCAGAGTTTATTTTTTATAAATTAAATAATGACAATCAAGGTGATGAATACACATATCTAAAACAATGTATTATCACCCACAATGTACCTGAAACTTCTCATACCCACAGTGGAAAATAATTTCATCCCATGATTCTTGGAATATCAGGTGAGCGTAGACAATGGATGGGTGTGGGTTTATTTTACCTTTGGAATATTTCAGGTGACATCTTGTTAAAATAGTGAGAAAACCTCGATGACTCCTTCTTGCAAGCATTAGTACATAATCCTTGTGTGAATCATCTACTATAAATATATTCTGTAAGAGATTTAGAATAGTAAGACATTGGTTAATTATTTTATTTGCTAGTAAATTAAAGAAATAAATTTATAATGTTACCGTAATTTTTTCACAGATCACAACCTTCAGCCCGGGCACAACATGGTGCCATGAATCTATGTCAATCAGCACACATTCCCAAGTGACAACTCCAATGTAAAAAAATAAACATAGCCTTGTTGGGATTCACATGTTGGCCCTATTCATTCCATCCGACTTTAAATTTGATGCCATTACTTTTCTCCTTAAGAAATTTGGCTAACATCGTCAATCTACGACGCACTTGTGTTTTCTACGACGTCGATCCTTCATCCCCGCCCATTTCATCGATATCAAAATAATCTATATGTTCATCCAAAATGGTAGAAATAGCGTGTGCTGATGGTTGTTAGACCTCAAAAATAGGTGCAGTAGGAGCCGCAGGAGTCGCAGCAGTAGGAGTAGTAGGAGCAGCCGGAGAAGCAGCAGGAGCAGCAGTAGGAGCAGCAGCAGGAGCAGCAGCTGCTACTGCAGCAACCGTAGTAGTATCTTGAGAGACTTGTACAACCTCAAGGTTAGGAGCACTAGAATGTGCAGAATTCATTATCTGCAAAAGTTGTTGAACAGTTAATTTAGATTACATAAATTCAGTAATGATAATATAATAAATGATATAACAATATCTATAATACAAACAAATTATTACTTGTTTATTGAACTCCCTTTCTTTTTTCAATGGTTGAATGGATTTGACACCTCTATCAATTATCCAAATCCCTTAATTTCGGTCTCCTCTAATATAAAAAACATCATTTACATTGGGACCGCTCCGAAATGATTACGATGTACCAGTGAAAGGATCGTCCTCAACTGAATTTTCATCGGAACCTACAGTAGTTTTGGACGATAACAGAACAATCGACCACTTTCTGTTTGCGGGATCTGGAAACTAAAAAACATGTACTGCTTGTGATTCCATTATAAACAATTCGACTTTGTACCCTTCTTTACTAAAATCTACTTTCACTAATCCCCATTCATCTATTTTAACACCGTTGTTGTTATTAATGCATTTTCATTAAAAAATCAGCAATTGGAATGTCTTATAATCCAACATCCATAATATTTTGATAATTCCCAAGAATGACATATTTGAATAAATTGTATTTCTATCCTTACTACTAGAAACATTCATAGCTTCAGCCATTAGTGTAACTCCACTATTTTCGATGGTACTATCTTCATCATGTTTATTGTATAGAATGTATAACCATTAATTACATAACCACTGTATAATAATACATACACACTTGGTCCAGCAGCTAGTCATCAAAGTCGTTCTGAAATTAAATTCGAATTTTCATCCAACTGCTAAAAAATATGGTCTTGAAATCATCTTATAAACTGGTGATTATGTGTATTTGATAACCATTTTTCATCCCTTGATGGATTCAACTGCCTATGAATTTCATTCTGAGTTTCAATATATGAAGCAACCTCACAACTATTTTACAAAACATAAAGGTGGGCCTACTCCCGATCTGTAATGCTGATTGTCACAACAACACATCCATAAATTCCCCCACCCTCAATGCATCCAGTGTGATGAGATTTTGGGAGAATAATTCTTTCCAAATCAGATAGGTATTCTGTACAAAATTCAATTTCTTCCCCAACAATATATCACTCCACTATACAACCCTCTAGCCGACTTCGATTTTTTCCATACCATATCAAAATCATCATACACCATTCAACATGATACATCCATCTATAGTGTACATTACCACAAAGTAGAATCTCTCTCATCAAGTGAATCATCAAATGAATGATCATATCAAAGAATGATGGTGGGAAGAACATTTCTAATTCACATAATATGACGACAATTTATTTTTCCATAGGTGGAAATTTTGTCGGGTCTAAAACTTTGCTACATATATCTTTGAAAAATAAACAAAGTTTTCTTAACATAGGACAAACATTCTTTGGAAAAATGCAATGTAAAGCTATAGGAATTTGATCTTACATCAACCCATGGAAGTCATGAGATTTCAAACCTTTTAACTTCAAATCATTCATTGACACAATGTTCTTGATATTTGATGAATACGCCTATAGAACCTTTACATCATTAATGAAGTTGAAAAAGTGGTATCTCTCCTCCCTAGAAAGAGTATAAGTAAGTGGAGGAAGAAACATTCAATTTTCACCCTTCACGGGAGCCAACTTTTCTTGTATTCCCATGTCAACCTTGTCCAACCTTGCTTTAATTCCATCCTTTGTTTTTTCCAGGGTATTTAGCAACGTTCCGATAACACTATCACATACATTTTTTTTCCACATGCATCACATTAAGAAAATTTCTGACGTACAAACAATTCCAGTATGGTAATTCATGGAAAATTATCCCTTTTTTCAACCAATTTTCGTAAGGTTTTTTGAAAATGGTTTACCAAAAATAGTGTTCACATCTTTTACATTCTCAAACAACTGATCACCTATTAGTGGAGATGGTGATGAACATTGTTCTGAACTTCTATTAAATGATGTCGTCCAAGATCGGTACTTATGCCGATGAGGAAGAAATCTACGATGTCCTAAAAAATAGATTTCGATGAATGTTTCAACCTAATTTATTCAGTATCATCTTTGCACACGGGACACCCTTGAGATCCTTTAATGCTATAGCCTGACAAATTTCCATAAGCAGGGAAATCATTTATTGTCTCATACAATATCACTCTCAACATGAAGTATTCACATTTATAAGCATCATACAACATAACACATGAATCCCACAATAACATCAAATCCTCAAACAAAGGATCAAAATAAACATCAATATCGTTACCTGGTTGTTTTGGTCTTCATATAAGCATAGATAACATGATGAATTTCCACTTCATACGTAACTAGGGTGTCATGTTATAATTTACCAACATAACAGGCCATGTACTATGAGTGTTGGTTTGAAAACAAAAAGGATTTACTCCATCTGTAGATAATGCAAGATGAAGGTTTCTCGGCTCTTTTCCAAATTCAGGATACTCTTGATCAATTTTCTTCCATTGAGGAGAGTCAGCCAGATGACGTAATTTCCCATCTTTAGTTCTTTTATCTGCATCCCATGACAATTGTCTTGCAGTTTCTTCACTTCCATATAGACACCTAAAAGTTGTAATGGTTAGAATGTACCATAAAACTATCATAGGATTTGATTCATCTTTCTTGTATCGAGAAGCACCATAGTTTGGTCATTCTGTAAGTGATTTGTTCTCCTTGAAAAACAATATACAGTCTTTTGAGTAGGCATGTATTCTTTCTGAAATCATACCCATCGATCATAGCATTCGTTTAGCTTCATATGTCTGGCTTGGGAGATCATTATCTTAAAGGTTCATGTCATTCAAGAGACCAAGTAGTTCCGTAAAACTGACATCACTCCATCTATTGCCTGCTTTCAATTTATACAACTTCATTACAGCTGAAAATGTTGTATACATGGTGCAACCAGCATACAATGGCGTCTTTGCACGACTCTTTAACTTCTCAAACAATTTTGGGCAATCATGGAGTTCATATTCAACTGTATTTATCATTTCCTCAATATGATATTCATCATCATTCACATCTATATTCACATCCTCCATGCGGTCTTCTTCATTATCCATATTTGTATTCATATCTGATGATCCATAAAACGTAGTTTTAACCCAGCTAGTAGCTACATTCGCTTTCTCTCCGTGTTTATTCCAACATTTATAACTCTGATCTATTCAGTGAGATCTCAAATATTCTTCGAACTCCTCTGGAGTAAGTATTCTAGAATAACAACAACGAAAACACGGAAAAAGGATTTGTGAAGGATCTTTTGTGTGATCCATTTCAAAGTTGATGAACTATTTCACTCCGTTCTTGTACTCTATTGTAAAACGATTAGCATCCATCCAATCTTTATTCATCTTCAACCAATTTTAATCTCTAATATTAGTATTTATGGTTTATGTACTCAAAACAGGACTTCCAAATATAGTATATGAGAACCAATTACTTATAAAAATAGATATTAATAGAGCGTAACTATTAGTATTTATTCATGTTCATCAAATATTATTACTTTAGATTCATTATAGTTTCCTCAAATCACCCCAGACCAAACATAAGAATAATGAAGAATGATTCATCTACCACTCCTATGTCTCTGCCCTACATTAAATATCATCATGCCTAAATACCCTTATATCCAAACATACACTTGTCACAAACACATAAATAACCATATCCACATTAGAACCAAAGTACCAATATGGATTCTAATCTGGCTAATCGACTAAAGTGATGGTTTGTAAGAAATAATTAGAAAATATAATAAGTAAATAGTCACACATAAATGTCAAACTTGTGTTAATAATCAAATAATCCAAAGTTATCACTCCATCTATCAGAATACTCTGAAAGAGCCCATATGCGACAGTAGTCCCAAGTGGTGAAGGTTCCTGAGGAGGAAGGAAAACACGCACCTATCGGGGTTCGAGGTCAGGTCACTGAGGTTGAAGGTGGCTCAATTCTCTTACAATTCCATATTTCACAAACCATGTACTAGTACCCTAGGATGTTAACCCTATGCTGGTGGAAGTGAAATCATTCCTGATGATCATGCCAAGAAGAAATGGAATCTAAGAGGGGAGAGTGGTTCAAAATACCTCAAGAAAGATGAAAAACATTGTATTTATGAATAGGTTAGTGGATTTCATGTTGTCTAGAAACCTATCCAATAGACTCCACAAGCAGTGATAGCCCTTGTAGTTGTTGCACCAGGTGAAATTGTCACTAGAGAAGCTAAGATCAATAAGGCCCTTCCAACTCATGAAGTAAACAAACTCCATGATGGCCTTCCTATGGAATGGGTTTCTACCTTTCCTTTCCTTTGGGTTAAAAAATAAATTAATGTCAAACCCAACAAACAATGGATGGGGGCCGGGATCGAAGGTATTTTTTCACTCCATAGAGATTCCCTTTGAAGAGAGTCATAGCTTCTAAAAACAAAAGTCATAAGGAATGAGGTGTCACCATTGGACACCTTGGTAGTGATGAAATGATTGAAATATTGAATAGTCTCAACAACATATTTATTGTTCCAAAATACCCATTTGGGTCTGTTGGAGGGGTCATAGTATAGAAATCCATGCAACTGAATCGTCTAGGATAATTATATGATTATTATAGAGTTTTTTGTGTTATTTGAAAACAAAAAAAATGACATTATTCCTTTGGATTTCTATGGTGAGGAAGTACGATTTAACATGGGCACTAAGACCATGAGAATTAAATATGAAGATAATAATGATGGATAGAAAAGGGATCTGGCATTAGATCTAGAGCTAGTAGCTTTATTGAAGTGGGAGGATGATCTCTCATTGAGGTCCCCTGATTTTGTACATGTTAATAATCCCTTGTGGTTGGTAATCATCATATCAGTGGGATATGAGGATCAAAAGGGGAAGGGGAAGGATGGGTAATGAAACATGGGGGCTGGTGATGGAGTTCTCTCTGGATCAATAAGTATTTGGAGCTGGATGACAGGCTCAGAGCCAAGGGAGATAGAACAAAAACTTCTAGGAAGGGGCCTGGCCACTATAGAGAAGCAGTCAGTAACCTTAGTGAGGGAGAATAGAGATGGAGGTATGGGAGGCAAGGCTAGAATGCTTGGTGGTCTGGGAATCATTCCATACAAGTGCACTGCTAGACAAAGTCAATTAGATAGCATTAAGGAGAGAATGGGGAACCCCTCGAAGAAAATAGTGTTCATGCATTGGATGACCTAGAAATGTATCAGAACTGGTTGTTGTTTTCCTTAAAGAAAAAGGTTATCCTTCATTCCTTACTTTATGGTGACATGGTGTTGGATCTAAGGGAATCGATGATACCTATGAGGAATCTAGTGAAACTGGAATCCAAGTGTAAAGGACCTTAAATTTTTTATAAACCTCACCATGATAGTGTAAACTCATTGATCACCATTGAAGATGGGCATATAAATATTTCCACCAATACTAGGTTTCTCAAGAGATATTTTACATGAATAAACCATCCCTTTTAAATAAAATCAACCCAAGTCAAACATTCCCCAAAGATTCCACATTTTTATTTACAGTAAAAAAACTATAATAATAGAAAATTCTAGAATAATGGAGTAATGATAAAAGAAAAATAAATATGTCATATATACATATGTTCAAAAAGTATGTGAAATTATTAAAAAAATAACCCATAAAACACCACTAAATCCAAATTTAGAACAAAAATATTCTATTGAATCATGCCTCAAATCAATATGATACACATGCCATGATACCTGCGCTGTGATGCTCCTGATCAACATCATCATCCACAACGTCACTAACAATATAAAAAACTAAAATTCATCACCTTAAGAACCTCATCACTCATTTCCAACCCAACATAACCTATTAATATAATTAAATCAATGCATATATATTCTATAATTAGAACCACACCTTCTCATAAAGGTGATTGTTGGAAGAATTTATATAACATATCCAGCCATACCACCATCAAATTGAATGGTTTCTAAGATCTAGAATAAACAAATACCAAGTCACCTAAAAACCTACTGTAGTCATTAGAAATAACGTGATAACATTGGAGTAATAGAAATATATTGGATGATCACCCCCAAGAACCCCATCATAATATGTAGCAAGAACACTCATGAATCTACGATGAAGCAGAATCATCACCACTGGAGGAAATGAAACCTACAGATGAAATAATTCAACACAAAATCCACTAGAACACCATTGATGGGAAAACCTAACATCCAAAAACTGAAATTAACAATGTTTTCATAATTTAATATGATTTATAGAGTAATAGTTCTAGAACCATTAGAATAAGTTAGACCAAACTTGAGCATCGACAGGGGCATTACACTAGAGACAAACATGAAGAAGAAAAGAATGAATCATGTAGCCTACAACCATCACAATCACAAATATCCATTAAATATATCATGGAAAATCAACATATGGTTATGTGTGATGGGAGAGCAGAACAATATTAAAAAATGATTTGGAAAACAGGCCTTAAAGGGAGGTTTAGAAAGGCGAAGCTCAGTGGGCGGAGGAGGTCCGACAATGGGAAGCTCGATGGCTTTGCGGGCGGTAGAGGTCCGACAAAGTGAATCTTGAGGGCGTCGGAGGTCTGGAAACACGAATCTCATCGGGTGGTGGAGGTCCGGCCATGAAAAGCTTGAGGGTGGTGGAGGTTTGGAAATGCAAACTCAGCAGGTGATGGAGGGGAGTCGCAGGGTCCTAGTACCACGAGAGATTTAGGTCGTGATAAAACGAGGGCACTGTGCAACCGACTTTATAAAAAAATGGACTAAGTTTTTATCAGCACTAATAAGTTCATGATAAAGACTACCTTTATCAGTGCTTTGTTTAGCGCAGATAATAGTCCTCTTTATCAGGGCTAAAAAATCGCTGATAAATCCTTCCTGTATGAGAACTAAACTTTTAGCGATGATACATGGATTCTTTATCAGTGCATTTCTAGCACTAATAAATGGTTTTTTTATCAATGCTAAAATTTTATCATTAATACACGGTTTCTTTATGAGCGTTTTTTTCTTAGCACTGATATAAGGTGGCGCTTCCCTTTCCAGTTTTTGTAGTAGTGATCAACAAAGAGAATGATGGAACCAACAAACCAACCCATAAATTTCAAGTTCATTATTCACTAATTAAATTTTTTCATTGCATGTTAGTTTAATAATTTCATTAATTTAAATTACATAACTTTCCTAAATTAAAAAAACAATTAAAAAGAATTAGTTTAGGTGAATTAAATTATGTGAGTGAACATATGAGAAAGTTCCTCAAGTGAGACGAAGCCGGTCATCCATTATACTACACTAGGAAAATTAAATTGCTTTTTAAATGCCCTATGATAGGCTTGCCTCACACAAAACAAAGGAAATACATTCATCTCTGCACATTTATATTTCTACAACACATATAACAAGAATATCCAGATATACACAACAAAGACAAACATTCTAGAGGTTAGTCACAACCATATTATACTTGTCTATGATTCCATATAGAATATTCCACAAAGCACCCACCATAGAGAACACGCTCCTGAATCTGATAGAATTAATGATGTCCATCCAATAGGTACTTATTATCAGGTCTCTTCATGAGAAAGATCATGCTATTAGTTTGAATAGAATACAATACACAGATGTGGATCATTGGAAAGGCCATGGGGTGATACCAACAAATCAATGTGGATTAACCCGCTAAATAAAGGATTTACTCCCATGTAGTGTTAGTCACGTAGATACCAAGAACTCCACCTAGGAAAAGAATTCGAATATAAGATTTCACTCTGGGCCTCTCAGAGGGATTCCAAAAACTCTATCTATGAATTATTGTTGAAGGAATCGTTGTCCCAGGAGTAAAAAAATTTTACATACTACCCCTCATGGAAAAGATAATGGTATCAAACCCTAACAAAAATTTCCAAGATATAGAGTACAAGGGCTCCAAGACATGTATAAAAGAGTACACAGTGTGTAGTAGGGGTCACACTCCATGTCACATGAACCCGGGTCTTGCCAGTGTAAATGGATCATCTCATCAAACTGTGTCCATGTAGTAGTACACAACATTTACATATCCCATTTACTCTAACCATGTGCCAGTACACGTCAAAATCCTATGCATGTCTTCTCAGGTACCAGTACACAGCTTAGCCTGTGAACATATTCCCATGTAAACAGCCCATGTGATTCCTGAGTACATGTCGAGTGACACAGGTGTTACCACATGCTATGTGAAAGGGGTCACATTCCATGTGATATTTAACATCCTAAGGAAAACCTAATCACATCTCATGTTTCCCCACACAACGTATAGATCCAGATTAAACATTGTTTTGTTCAGGATTTTTTGGTAATCCCATATCTACTCCTGCATTTGATCCAATGCCTCCAGTTTTCAATCTGGCGATCGTTTCACTATGATATTGAAGATCCCAACTCGTCCAATCCTTATTGTTGATGAAGAATTCATTACAACATCAAATCTACTCAAAAAATGAATCAAATTGTCATTCTTTGTTGTGTGTTGTATAATGGTAAATTTGGTATCCTCTGTCATCTAAATTGCTTTAACTGCATCATCACACCTATGTCAGGCTATTCCAATATTAGATCTGTGATATTGATCGAAGATCCTATCGCTATTCTTCTGAGAGGATTCACTAAAGCTATCTCCAATGGCTCTCCATTAGTTCCAAGGTTGTACAACTAACCCTAATATTTCTCCATAATAGTCTATTTAAAGTCCATCAATCACTGCCTCAACAAAAATGAAATAAAATAATTTAGTAAATTATTTTTTTCATTTCCACACCTGTGATGAATTTTCTACAAATGACACACACAGACTAATGTTAAGTCACTCCTAGGGTAAACCTCGCATTCTGAACTCAATGGTACCATCATATTTCTGATCAGGGTACCCGTTTAGAAGTTATTACACATTTTCATGAAAATTGTGCATGCATGCTATTTAATATATTTCAAACATTTATTTTAGGAACAACAGCCTCAAAATCAAACAGTGTCTTAGTTCTTGGTCTCACAAATAATCTATATATTATAAAAAAAATAGTGCATGTAAAATATAAGGCATTATAGTATGCCACCACTAATGAAGACTAAAACAATATCAAATCAATAGAAAGTGTATGTAGTTGTATAAAGAAATAATTACATTGCGTAAGGAAATAGTTATCACATTATCAATTAATCTTTTTCTAACTATATAAACCATTGGGTTACCGTAGACACTCATACCTTAATCCCCACTTCAACTCATGTATGTGGCTGAAGTATGTCTGAGGGATATCATATCTTTTAATTCCATTGTTATCATTCAATACCTACTCTGAAATATGTTGGATCCTAAAGTATGTCTGAGGAATATCATATCTCATAATTCCATTAATATCATTATTTAATTCATATTTTAATTCACATGTTACCATTCATAAATCACACAATAGAATGTCCATGTTTCTATTCTTTAATTCACAACTAAATGACCATGGTACCATTCATACCATACACATTAGAATAATCTTGTTAACATTCTATATTTCACAACTAAATGGCCATGTTACCATTCATACCTTACACATTATAATGACCACGTTCCCATTATTTAATTCACAATTAAATGACCATGTTACCATTCTTAACACATAATCAATTCTATAATTAATTATCCACATCAATTCCCTTACGAATTACACAATTAGTTAAACATAACAATTCCATTAGTTAATTCCAAATTTAACTAATCACATAAATAAAATTAATTAATTCAAAAAATAATTAATCACATAAAATACATTAATTAATTTTAAAATTAATTAATCTCTTAAATTCTATTAGTAAATTCAATAATTCATCAACTACACTAATTTTATTACTAATTAAATAATTAGATTATCACATAAATCCCCTTAATTAATTTTCTAATTAATTAAGTATGTAAATCCCATTAATTAATTATTCAATTAATTAATCAATATCCATAAACTAAAAATCACATAATTAATTCCATAATTAATTATCTCAATCAGAATCTCAATATATCATAATTATTTCCACAATTAAATGACTCAGTACAAAAATATTATTATCTCATAATTAATTCTACAATTAACTATCCCAATCTATAATTCCCAAAATCCCCAATTTCTAATCTCCTCAATTAATTAATTCAACAGATTAATTAATTCATTTAAGAACGTAATTACTAAACATCTAATAGAAATTATACAATTACATACATGTTATTTATTTAAATACCTTGAGATTTGAATTATAGACAACCTACCTCAATTCGTTGATGAGATCTCACCCAACGAAAATCCTCATAATTTGAGCAGCACATTTATATAGAATGAGATTCAAATTTAAAACCCTAAAAAAGATCAAATCAATCAAGATCTCTTAAATATATATAAAGATCTACAATACTAGATCTAGATCCACAAAAATATGTCTATATACAATTAAAATAGGAATAATACCCCCTTTCTAGAATAGGATAATAAATGATAATGGATAGGATTCCAAGTGAGGTAAGATCCTCTTACAGGGAGGGGTAAAGATATTCAATCCAGGCTTAAAATAAAAAATTAAAATGGTTTTAAAGTCTTTTAATCCCTATAAGATTCTCTAAAATCATGAAATATTATCTAGGTTTAAATGGGGATCAAATAAAAGTTTAATGGGGGAGTTTGGTGATTAAAAATCAAAATTTTTGGCGATTTAAAAATTCATGCATGTATAGCTGGGCAGGAGAGCACGGTTTCTCCTAAATGTGTACCTAAATGTGAACCTCTGTTATGGGGGTTCATAGTTTCTCATAATAGGGTGTACAGATTGAAAAACCATGTGTCAACCACGTAATTCCTCTCTGTCCAAGGTTGCATGGTTTGCTAGGCAGGGGCGCACGATTAGGGAAAACTGTGAGCCAACTATGCACTACCCTTCTCCATTCAAATTTTCTTAATTTTTGAACCAAACACACCCCAAGGTAATACCCAACCCAAGTACACTGAAACAAGGAAAAAAATACCTCAAATTAAGACCAATACATCTTCAGGAAAGGTCTGGATCATACAATCTCACCTCCTTATAACATCTTATCCTTGAGCTGCACTCCCATGACTCTCTAAGATACTTAGTCAAAAAGATTAGTACAATGATCCCAAAAATCTTCTTTCCTTTCCCATGTATCCTACCACACATTCCCATGTTTCCAAAATACAAAAACTATAGGTATGGTCTTTCCGCGCAACACATTCTCACTGCGATTCAACACACATATTAGATTTTCTTCAAAGAAAAATTCTATCTCAATCTCAAAATCATACATATTGATCACATTAGAATGGTTTGGTTGATACCAACCTAGTTTTGACAATTAGAAAACATCATGCATAGCGTTGTATCTCTGTGGAAGAGCCAATCGGTACACCACTAGCCTGATTCTCTCCACCACCTCAAATGGTCCAACAAACTTGGGTTCCCACTTGCCATGTCTTTGTATTATATAGCGATTGAATCTAGGAAACACCCAAATGAATACATGATCAGCCTCTGTAAACACTAGGTGTCATTTATTTCTATCACCATATGACTTCTATCTATATTGGGTCGTATCCATATATTTCTGAATCAACTGTACAAGCTCTAATGTGTCCTACACGAGACTCAGTCCCAACAACTTAGACTCACTTACATCCATCCAGACTATAGCTAGTCTTTGTGGACTACTATAAAGAGCCTCATATGGTTTCATATATATTGTTTCCCAATAACTATTGGTATGGGTGAACTCCACTAGTGATAGGTGATTCTCCCAAGACCATCCAAAGTTTAGAACACAAGCTCAAAACATATCCTCAAGAACTTGTATAGTATGCTCTGACCACCCATCTATCAGTGGGTGGAAATTCATACTCAATAAAACCTATATACCAAGCACCTTTTGCAATCCATATATTAATCGTGAAGTAAAACAAAAGTTTCAATCTGAAACAATATTCGGTGGCACCTTCTGCAGACAGACTATCACCCAAACATACAAATATCCCAACTACTCCATCGAGAAAGTCTCTAATATATTCAAGAAATTCACTAATTTTTTCAGTCTATCCACAATAACCCAAATATAATTATTCTTATAAGGAATCCTCGTGAGAACCACCACAAATTCCATGGTCACTTTGTTCCACTAACACTCTATAATGGTCAACGAATGTAGTAAACCTATATGTCATTAATGCTCAGCCTTCACCTACTAATAAGGGTAGCATCGTGTCAAAAACATTACTACTGTCTTTTTCATTTCCAAACATAAAAACTATCTTTGTAGTTCATGGTTTATTTTGGTCACACCTGGATGTACCACCCACTTCAAGGCATGAAACTCACACATCAGCTTGTCTCGCATTCTTTTAGGTACGATAACCTGATTCCTGACATAGTTGACCTCATCCTCATCTATTCTCCAATCAAAAGGTGACTCCCCACCTTCTAGGTTTTCCCTCAAGGTAAAACATTATAAATCTACATACTTTCTATCTTAGATATCTCCTAAAAATGTATACTCCAATGAAACTATTATGAGAGTCATCTAATCCTAACTCTCCTAAACAACAATGTGTATGCTGTCCAATAAATCCATCATCTTCCACTCAGCACTAGACTCCTGAACCACCTGAGTTTGAGACTTCCAACTCAAAGCATCGTCATCAATGTTCCCCTTTCTAGGCATATATTCTGGCACAAAATTTAATGGTTGCATATACTCAACCCATATATTTTATCGAAGATTCATGTCTCACTATGAAATTATGTACTTTAATCTCTTGTGATCAATATACATATTAAAAAAATTTCCCAATAGATAATGTCCGCAACACTTTAAAACATAATCCATTATAGCCAACTTGAGTTCAAATGTAGGGCAGTTTAGTTCATGGGGTCTCAACTTCAAAGACCCATAAACCACAATTTGATCTCCTTGCATAACCACAACTCCAATTACAATCCAAGAAGTGTCACAATACATTGTGTACTTCTCACCTTGCTCGGGATGGATCAATATTGGTACTGATGCCAAAATCGTCTTTATCTCCTAGAAATAATTATCAAAATCTTATGACCAATAAAACATTATTCCTTTTTTGGTCAAGCCCATCATCAATGTTTCCAATAAATATATTTCCTAAATGAACCCATAATAATATTCAGAAAATCCATGAAATATATGGATATCAAACATGCTCTTGGGATGCTCCCAAGAAACCTCTATCTGAACCTTCTCTAGATTTACCAACACACATTCCTCCGAGATGATTCCACCCAAGAAGTGTACCTGATCGATCCAAAAAATTGTACTTCTATGTATTTATGTATAGATAATTCTCTCTTAGTGTACTTAGGATGATTTCAAGATGTTGGTCATAATAATCATGTGTCTTGGAGTGCACCAAGATGTCTTCCACAAACACTACCACAAACTGATCTAGGTAGATAATAAATATGTTGTTCATTAAGCCCATAATCATTACTGGTGTGTTTGTCAACCCAAGAAATATTCTGATGAAATCATATAGTCCATACCTCCTTCTAAATTCATCCCTTGGTATATCAGAAGTCTAAACTCTCAGTTTATGATACCCTAATCTCATGTCAATCTTTGACAACACACAAGAACCTCTCAACTTGTCAAATAGGTCATCGATATTTGGGAGAGGATGTTGGTTCTTCACACTAATATATTTCAACTTTCAGTAATCAACACATAAGAATAAACTCTTATCATACTTCTTTCCAAACAATACTAGTGAACCCAAGGTGACATACTCAGATAAATAAATACCTTATCCTCTAACTCCTCCAGCCGAGTCATGAGATCTTGAATATCTTTCGATGAAATTCTATATGGTGGAATAGAAATCATATCTTCCCCCTGTATGAGCTCAATGCTAAATTCCACATCTCTCTTAGGTGGAATCCCTGTGAAATATTATGTAAACACATCCTAAAACCTATCCAGTAAGGGTGGAAATACATCTCATTTTACACCTCATTCATTCAAAAATAATCTAAAAACCTTGGTTGTGATCTCTCTTATTTGATGAGTAATTTTCCCTACTAAGAATGCCTAGATATCCCACTCTCCACATTGAATATATTTTTAACACTTAGGAGATGTAATGGTCACTCCCTTATAGTAAAAATAAATTTGGGGACAATATGATACTAATGAGTCCATACCCATAATTAGTTCAAAGTCTGACATGTGTATGATATAAAGATCCCATAGAAATCGATACAACTCGACCTCAAGAGAACAACCCTTGCATAAAAAAATGTCTCTTGACTGAACTTCATGAGGAGTGTTTGTTGACAACACCCCACTCATGAACTCCATCACCAGGCTCAAACCACTAACATGTTTTGTAGAAATAAAGGAATGATAGGAACCAAAATAAAATATGGCACTATATATCATAGAAGCTATAAAAATAGTACCTATCACTGTCAATGGTCTAGCCTTGATATTCATAAGTGTAGGGTGAATAGAATGAAAAAGTCTTACCCCACTTCCCCGTGATGCAGTCTAAGTACCCAATGCTACACTAATCTACTAATATGAGAACTCTTACCCTAAAGCTCAACATACACTACCTTTACTACCTTTTCCAGTATAACTACAGATGCAAGACTGATATGGTGCAGAATATGCTCTTCCTACACTCTGATTCTGACAAGCTATACCCTTACTACTCATCTAGCGATGGGTCCAGTAGAAATTTTGTACATGTCCCATCATTCTGAAAGACTCTAACTATATCAGTGGTCAAGGGAACAATTTTCAAAAGTTTCCTAATCTATCACACTGGTGATAGATCACTTAATTAAGGTCTGATTCAACTGATCCCTTTTTTTAGGTACTCTATTTCCTACTTCCCTGGCTGATGTTTTTATAACAATGATTACTACTCTTAGAAATCATACCTTCTAATCAGCCAAATGGAACCACCATTCCTACACTGGAATCCTCTTCAGGTTACCCATATCTATGATATCCTTATCCACCACCTCAACAAACTCCTTTAACTGAAAATGGTTAACTTGGGACTTAATCTCACATTTAATCCCATCCTAAAAATGTCTCGCTATAGTTATCTCATCCACTGCCAATGATGTAGAAAAGTGTTGCAAATGTGTAAAGTTTCCAACATATTCTATCACATAAATACTCCCCCATGTCATCCTCATGAAAGCATCTACTATTTCCTAACTTAGTATCTCCGGATAGATGTTCTCTAGAAACTTATCCAACAGTTCATTCCATAACATACCATTAGACTATACAATCCACGCCTGAACATACCACTAGTGATTCACTAATCCTCGTATCATGTATGAAGCCATCATGACCATCCTCTCTATAGGAGTCTCAAAGTGGTCAGATATAGTCTCGCTAGACTCAAGCCAGAAATCAACTCTCTTAGGTCGACCCTCTCTAATTAAAGCAGGATGGTGTTGAATTTGTAACTCCATTTTTAGATCAAACATACTTTTCACAACCCACCCTGGGTCTCTTCCCATGAATTTCATGAACTCGGAAAATTTCTCTGGGAACTTCTCCATAAATTCTTCACCTGACACAATTGGTGCCTTAGTTCCTACTACTGGTAGATCATCTCTAGCCATATCCTAATGTTATCCTATTAATAAGTACCGTCATAGAGAAATATCTATACCACTACAAATAGGTACCTTAGGAAACCATTTAAAAAATTAACACATTTAAGGTAGAATACAATATTCCATAATAAGTCATTTCACAAAACCCTACCACAGAGTCAAAACTGAGGTGTTATCACTACCCTTAATAACATTACACCTTGGTCCTAGATAACAAGGGTAAACACATTCTAATTATTCTAGTTTCTCATTTAGACGCCCATTTATTCTCATCTTACATCATTCTACAATCTTTATAAATTTCATGTAAGGTTCCATTTTCATTTCAATTTCACAAGTAAGGAAAACCAGTTCAAGTTCAATAACATACCTATAAAACATTTTTCTATTTGGTCCTAAAATGATGCATGTCACAATAACCCTAAGTTCCTAGAATGATGCATGTAACTCAAATCTTGTTCCATACTGGTCTAGAAGTCAAAACATATAAAAAATTAACATCAATAATCACAACACACAACAACTGTGTCACCCAAGTTGAAATAATATTCAATTGTAACAGCAAATAGGAATAACAACAATCCCACCCTGGGTACATGGGTTCTCCCCCATACATGGGTTAGCTACTCCCATGCATGAGATCATATACATGGAATGACCCTTTCTAGATTCATGTATACCATTACCAAATAGTAATACAAAATAAAAAAGAAAAGAAAAATGGACTCTGATACCACTTTGTAATGTCCTGACCTAGGTGCCACACCTCAGTGCCTTGAGTCGGTCAGTAACATGACCCCTGGTGTGCCTCCCCGTATGCTAGAGGATACGGAATAACAGTGAGGGTCTGAAATATCGATAATGGGGAGACTATACCCCATTTTATCAGATTAAATACACTCGAATAAATTAAGAATCAATAACTAAATAATATGTAATCATAACCTAAAATAACCGGTATCACGAAATGGCTAAATGTTGAAAAACAATATCAAAACTAAAGAATAAAATATGCCATGCCAATGTATGTTTCAAGTGTCTAAAATTAAACACAAAATAATTACATTGATGACACCCCTAATTGGGTCCCTAAACATTTCTAGTTCCCTCATCCATGCTCTATCCCATATCATCCATATAACAATGAGCTTTTTCCCTTAACGAATCCAGAAAACCCAAAGTCTATTTTTGTACCAATAAGGCATCCCGAGTAGGGTGTGAGTACAGCTTAGTAGGCCACCACCAATGGTGTATAAAACAATATATAGTTAATAGAAAGTGTATGCAGTAGTATAAATAAATAATTACAATTCATAAATAAATAGTTATCACATTTTCAATTAATCATTATTTAACAACATAAACCCTCGAACTCTCATAGACACTCATACCTTAAGGATTTCTTTGGCTTATTATGAAACCTAAAGTATGTCTAATGGATTTCATATCTCATAATTCCATTTTTACCATTTAATAACTACTTGGTCTCATACCGGGGCCTGATGTATGTCTGATGAATATCTTATCTCATAATGTCATTGATTCCATGATTTAATTCATACATGAATTCCCATGTTACCATTTATACATCACACAACAGAATGACCATGTTCTCATTATTTAATTCATAGCTAAATGGACATGTTACCATTCATACCTTACACATTATTATGATCATGTTCTCATTCTTTATTTCACAACTAAATAACAATGTTACCATTCATAACATACATATTAGAATGAAAATGTTCCCATTATTTAATTCTAAACTAAATTGCCATGTTAGCATTCATAAACCATAATTAATTCAACATTCAAACATCCAAATAAATTCCATTACTAATACAACAATTATTTAAACACAAATATTCCATTATTTAATTCAATAATTAACTAATCACATAAATAACATGAATTAATTCAAAATTTAATTAACCACATCATGTAAATTAATTAATTCTATAATTATTTAATAACTTAAATTATATTAGTAAATTGAAAAATTAACTAACCCCAAAAATTTCATTACTAATTCAAATAGTTATTTTTCACATAAATACCATTAATTAATTCCCCAATTAATAGAGTACATCAATCACATTAATTAATTCTTTAATTAATTAATCAATATCCACAAACTCAAAATTCCATAATTAATTCCAAAAATAATTATCACAATCACAAGCTCGATAGATCATAATTAATCACAAAATTAATTATTTCAATCCTCAAATCTCAATATCTCACAATTAATTATACAATTAATTATCCAAATCTATAATTTCCAAAATCCCCAAATTTCAAATTTCCTTAATTAATTAATTCACCAAATTAATTAATTCAGTCAAGAATACAATTTACAAAAATCAAATATAAATTATAAAATAACATATACATAATTTAAATAAAGACTTTGGAATTTGGATTATAAAACAACTAACTCGATTCGTTGACAAGCGGTCATCCCACAGAAATCCCTAAAATTTGAGCAGCACAACGACATAGAACAAGATCTGAATCTAAAAACCTAAATCAAGATTGAACAAATAAAGATCTCTTAAATCTATATATATATCTAAAATAATATATCTAGATAAAAAAACAAGGTATATATCCAATCAAAATAAGAATAACAAACCTGATATAAAATAGGACAAGGAATGAGAAGGAATGAGAAACCAAGTGAGATGAGATCCTCTTACTAAGAAGGGTTAATATATTTGATATAGTCTTTCAATCACAAATAATGGAGGTCACGAAGACTTTTAATCCAGGTAGGACGCTACAAAATCATGAAATGTCATCTAGGGTCGAATAGGGGTCCAATAAAAGTTAAAATGGGGGTTTGAGTGATTAAAAATACAATTTCTGGGTTATTTAAAATGTTGTGAATGGTTTGTTGGGAAGGGGTGCATGGTTTCCCCTAACTATGAGCCTAACCATGCGCCTATATTATGGGGGTGCACAGTTTCTCCTAAGAAGGTGTATTATTTTAAAAACTGTTCGCTAACCGTGAAATTCCTCTGTCCAGTGTTGCACAGTTTGATGGGTTGGGGAACATGGTTAGGGAAAACCATGTGCCAACCATGAATTTCTCTTCTCCCTTCCAATTTTCTCAAATTTTCTCCCAAACACACCCCAAGGTAAAACCCAACACAAGTATTCTCAAACTAGATAAAAATAAATACCTGAAATTAATCTCGAGTCATCTTTAGGAAAGGTCGGGATCTTACACAAACAATTTCATTTACTCTCATGAAGTATTCATCAATGGATTTTTCATCTCTCATTACTGTGTATTCATACATACTATTCCATATTTCATTCTTTTCTTCCTTCACTTTAGTATTCCCATTGAATATAATTCCAGCTTATCCCACATACTCTTTAATGTTTTGAAACCCATAACCATCGTATAAACATTTTCTGATAAGGACATAAGAATAGAATTTCTAGCCTTTCCATATACTTATTTATTTATTTTATTAGTAAACAACATAGGAGAATCATTCTTAATAGGTGTAAAACCTATTTTTGTAGCATCAAATTCTTCTAGGGAAAAATATATGAGATAAAGAATCATCTATTTTTTCCATCCATAATAATTGTTTCCATAAAATGTAGGAATTCTTCTTCTATTGATAGAATTGATATTATACATGATAAAGATTAAATAAGGGAACCATAAATATGATACCAATTAATGTTTCAAAGGATTAATCAACAACTTAGTAGGCGGTTGAATCAGTTGGTCACTTTTATAAGTTGCAATACTTTTAAAAAACTTAACCCTACAAAACAGTTATAGCTTATATCCTTATTTTATTTTAGTAAATAACCATGCATGAAAATGTAGGAAATCAAGTAAATCATGTAATATTTAAAAGGTTTGTCCTTGGTGTGAGAACCTACATCCTTTACATAGCCACTCCTATGGGTCTATATAAATTCTCTATAATGAATAAGTGAATACAACTCGTGCTAACTCCCTCTAGATTGATTCTATTTCTTAGAAGAAATTATTATACTAACTACCATCACATTACAAATTTCACTACAAACAATTGAGAAAAAATAAAATAATAAATGATTTCTTGAAACTTCTCAACAAATTCTATATCTGGAATCCTCAGTCCGATGTGGCATGGCCTGATTCTCTCATTCTGATGGGGATGGGTTCAATGGACTTAGTCCAATGAATTTAGTCTAATGGAAACATTACAATGAACTCATTATTAATATATATTACTCAAACTCCTCTCAAATTCTTAGTTACATGTTCCTTAGTCTGGTAAACAAAACATTAAGATCTCCAGCCTTATAATGAGGTCTCAGTCGAAAAGGATAACTTTGACATGAATTCTATAGTGCTCCACCTTTTCCAATCACATAAAAAAGATGTAAAATACAAATGTATTCTTCTTCTATTAATAGGAATCCTAGAAAGACAATCTCAAGAAACTGGAAAACTTTTCCTACATAATTAAATTCAAAAACGGCAAGATCTACGCATATTTTAATTTGAATTTTGACAAATTAAACTCTTCAAAAAAATGTTGAAATCATATTGAGTCCTATTTCTAAATATTATTATCAGACTTCCTAAATTTTCTTTCGGTATGATGGAACATCATTAGATCATTATGATGTAAATTACTTTGATCATTAGGATGAAACATCCTCAACTCATTATGATGGAACTTCCTCATCTCATTCTGAATTGACTTTCCTCATCAGAGTTAGTCGAGTTGATTTTTTTCATAGATTTTGTCTAATTGACATTTGTTCTCAACGTCAATCTTGGTTGAATTTCCTTCTCAAATTCATTATGATAGACTTTCCTCCTCAGAGTCAGTCTGATTGAATTTACCCCTCATAGTTATTCTAATGAAACATCCTTAGCTTTAGTCTGATAGATTCCTCATAACGATGGAATTCTCATTACGATGGAAACTGCATTCTGCTACTTTGAAATTCTTCAAACCTCACTAGCTATAACTGATTCATACATCTAAGAGCTTCTATGCTTGGTACTTCTGGATCCGATGCAAACATTTTCTTGATTCCTATAACTAAGAAAATATTTATGATTCCTCCATTTATTCAAAAGCATTTATCATGAAATTTTTCATGATTTATGATAACTTCAAGATTGGAAAAGCACCTTATGACTTACATAGGAAATTATTATGACTTCTATTACTTTCAAAACCTTGTTTTCTTCAACCAAAACACAAAATAAATGGTTTCACCTATTCTCCTCCTTTTCTTCATATGTATTGTATCACAATTTTTATAGACAATTTATGATATTTGAGAATCAAAAACAAGAAAATCATCGTCTGGCTGAAAGATAGAAAGTTTAAAACTTTCTAAATCCTAGCACCACAATCTTCATTCAAACTCTTAAACAACATTTTTAATTTATAACCAACACATAATTGAATGAAACTTAATCTTCGTGCTAATGGATCTAAGACGAATAATGTAACTGATCAACAACATTATTATTCTAACAACTTATCTGATTGGTGCTACATAGTTTGATACGTTGTGTTTGGTGCTGCTCAGTCTGATCATCTGTATCCAGAAAAAACATTCTTTAAAACAAAACATTTCTCCCAATTAATGTTTTGAATTGAAAATTTAAAAAATTTCACCAGTTTTTCAAAAACCATTATTTTTCAAAAGATTAGTTTTCTAAAAATAGAAAACTTTTTTTAAAAAAACATCAAGAAGGATATTAAATATACCTTACCATTTATGAAATGTAATGAAACCTATGTTTTCATACTTGCATATTTTGTTTTGGAAAGTGTTTTTTAATGACTATTTTGGGAAGACAATTTAACGTTGAGGTGTAGAATGTGACTTTATCGGATAACTCCAAGAAACAATGGGATATTACCAATATGAACCCTTAGAAAAAAAATTAATAGTGGAAAGACATTTAATATTCCTTGAGAGGGAAAAAAACTCTAAAAGTTATAGTGGGATAGAGATAGAATTAGATGAAGTTGAGACTGAAGGTATAAAAGACATGTCATAGGAACAGGTTCTATAAATCCCCATGTAAGAAGAAACTATTATAGAGAAACAAGTATTGTGTGGGAGTACAAGAGAGGTTAGAGAACTAGAATGGTATGGTTTTCTTGACACCAAGTATGGTGACTAATTATTAGATTATAATAATGATCCAATAATCTATAAGGAAGTAGTAAGTGGCACAGACGTTTCCAAGTGAAAATAATCCATCAATTCTAAAATAGATTCCATCTACCAAAATCAAGTCTGTATTTTGGTAGATCCTACAATGGATGTAAAACCCACTGGTTGCTAGTTGGTACTCAATATGAAACTAGACATTTAAGGAAAAGTCTGTACCTATAACGTATGAATAGTTGTAAATGGATTTAAATAGCATCAAGAGATTAACTGAGATAAAACCTTTTCACCAGTTGTAATGTTGAGATCCATCATAATTATAATTGACATTGAGGCTTACCATGACTATGAGATTTGATAAATGGATGTCAAAACTACCTTACTTAATGGGAACCATCAGGATGATGTTGATATAAAACAACATGAAGGGTTTGTGACTACAAAGGATGAAAATAGACACAAATTGAAAAATAATCCATTTATGGATTAAATCAAGTATCTTGGATATAAAACATTGATTTTGATGAATCTATAATAGAATGTGGTTTCATAAATAATTTGTGTGATATGTGTGTCTACAAACAATTTACTGGGATTGCATTCATTTTCTTAATAGTATATGTTTATGACATATTACATACAGTAAATCAAATACAAGTCTTACAGTTTTTTAAGATGTGGTTGAATAAATGCTTCTCTATGAAGGACGTGGGAGAGACATCATATATATTTTTAATTAAGATCTATCATAATAGATCCTAGAAGTTGCTCAGTCTAAGTCAAAAGTACATAAAATGATAAGATACTTAAGAGATTTGGTATAGAAAAATCCAAGAGGGGATTGTTTCAATTGTCCCATGGCATTCAACCTTCCAGGAAAATGTTTTCTCAGATACATAGGGAAATAAATTGAATGGAAAGTATTTCATATGCATCAATGATTGGGTCATTCATGTATATTATGATATTTACTAGGATAGATGTTTCCTATGCATCAAGTACAGTAAGAAGATATCAAGATGATCCAGTTGACCTCTATTAGATGGTAGTCAAGAATATCATTAATTATTTGTGGTGTACTGAGGATATGTTCCTAGTTTATGGAGGATATGGGGAACCAGTCAGCAAAAGATATGAAGATTATAGTTTTCAAACTTATCAAGAAGACATGAAGTCAAAAACAAGATACATATTCACTTTGAATGGAGGTATTGTGATCTAGAAGAACTCAAAAATGTCTATGGTCATAGATTTTACAGTAGAGTCCAAGTATATTGTGACTTCTGAGGTTGCTAAATAAGAATTATGGGTCAAAAAATCATCCAAGATCTTGAATAGGTATATAATAGTGAATATACTATTAAACTCTTTTGTGATAAGATTCTAGTGGGGTCTCTCGTAAAAGAGCCTAGTACACATCAACTGATGAATCATGTACTTTGGAAGTATCAACTCAAGAGGGATTTTTTTAATAGAGGTGAGGTTTTAGTGAGTAGTATTTCCAAAGAAGAAAATATATCATACCCCTTGATTAAAATCTTTACTCACCATAAATATGATTATTAATTGAGTTTAATTGGACTAAATGTTACAGGTAGTTGGATCTAGTCCCCATTGGAGTTTCTTGGAGTTGGTGTCCTAGGATTAGTTATTTTTTCTTTAATTACATGTAAGTTCGATATATTGAATATAAATAAAACATATTATTAAATATTGTATACTGTTCTATAAGACTCTAATGTAATAATGCCCTAGAGTATATGTCACATTGATAAGTTCATAGTAGTTCTCTGTTATATTGAGAACCTTGAAGTGTTATGATGATATTCTTAAATAATGTTCTTCTCTTGGATAAAGTACTATGATGGGATACATACTTCATAGACTGTTAAGTGAGATCACTCATAAGACGATGAGTATTAGTATCATGAACTTCTCTCTTGGTAATCACCAATATGGGAGATTATGAGACAGAATCACTGGTAGGAATTCCACATGTTTTGGTGTCATCGGATATTCCTATATGCGAGCATGTGTAATGGTACTTGGACATTAAAATTATAATTAATGAATTTTATAACTCATGAACTTAGATTTTATGATGAAAACCATGATGACATATATTCAAGGTAAGTTAGGTTACATTGTTCTTGTCATGAATCACATGTCATTATGAATAAGATAATGATGTAATTATCCCTTATATATTTATAGAAGCTGATATCTCATCAATTTGATTAAAATAGAACCATTACATTTAATTTCTTGTACATGGTGTAACGATGTCTTTATTTTAGATATTTAAAAAAAGATGTAGGAAGAAAATAGGTCAGTGACATAGATGTGCAACCTTCTTGATGAGATATTATGATAAAGAGAATATATAATATAGTTTGTGTTCATTTTTGGTTTTCATCATTTAAAAATTATGTTATTTATCGTGGGTACCATGACTCATTTCTAGATAGTAATTTTTTACTTTAGTCAAGCTCTCTTGATGCCAATTAGATAAAATCCTAGAGGGTCAAACACTAAGTGTTTCTGATGATCTTGATTAAATACAATTTGAATTTAATTAATTGAATAAATATTATTCCCTAGACTAAGGTATAATTTTATTCATGTTTTATTGATCACAAATATATATTGATTAATTAAATATTTAAATTAAATTTTTATTTAGGTGTTTAATAAATAAAAGAAGAGCTTGAATAGACCAAGACCATGTCTAATAAATAATATTAATTAAAAATATGGTTGGATAATATTTTTTGATTCTCAAGTTGGAGTGCACCATAGAATAATAATTTGAATATTATTATTATATGGAATGTGGTTTATTTAATATTTTAGTATTTTTTAAGGGCTAGAATGCAATAAAAAAATTTCCTAACCTAAAATATACCTCAATAAATATCCTTTTATGGCTATTGTGAAGGTAATTGAAAATATATAATTGTTTCAAATAATGAATTATATTTTAACTCCTCTATCTCTCTCCCTATCAAGAAAAATAAAAGTTTGAGAGATTTATTTACTATCAATGAATGACTGATCAAGAATGAACAATGTGAGACATTTTATTCCCCACACTAGCACATAAAGATAATTTAATACTTATCGGATATCAATGGAGCTTGTGTGGATTTTCTCTAGAGGGATTCTATTTTTGGATACTCATAGTGCAATAAAGGGAATTTGAAAGGGTCTTTTCATATGATTAACATCATTAATGATGAAATATTCCAAAGATAAGGTAATCATTTTTTATGACAGTAAATAAATTATTTAAAATTGTGATGTTTAAGCTCCTCACTCTTGGTTTTGAGCATATAAATATTAAACGAAATTTTAATATATTTCCCACCACCAAATGATTCCACTACTCTCGAAACTATCTTAAGGTGCCACTTTTCTAGATCCTTTGGTAGTATGGATAGATCCAATATGAGATGTGGGAGCGGAAGTCTAATGTTCGAGCTCAGTGGATGTCGAGTAGTATGTACACACAATTCCAAGAAGTATGATCCCTGGTCTAATGGCCATATCTTGATTACTTTTGATATATTGACATTCCAATCAACATGGAGTTCACGGAAGTACAGTCAGGGGTTGTAGCAACTTGGTTAATACACGACCACTCGTTATGTGATTTTAGATTTTATGATTTATTTTTCATTTATTATTATCACCGAATACACCAGTTAATCATGCTCACACTTGTTAAGGATGAATTAGTGGTGTCCTACTGAATTTTATTACTGACACCATGCATAAGAATATCGATGCACATTCAGACTTTATGTTTAGGGATTTGGATAAGGGAAAGAGACATGTGGCTGATGGCTGGGAAAATGAGATTAGAGATCATAGTATATCGAGATCGACTCTAGAGGACACTGATGTTTTATTTATTTATTTATCTATATTTTATTACTCTAGTTTGGATTTCCACTTTAGAATCCAATTTATTATTGTATGACATGTGTCTCATCATTATGTTTCCACATAATTACTCTAGTTTCTATTATATTGTTTATTATGTATTATTTGAATTATGACATGATACTATGGGTATAGTCACCCCACTGATGGAATTATACCCTCACTACTAGTAAGAAACCTCTTGTGTGCAGGGAGGCATACCTGAGGTCTGGTAGCATTCTGGTTCGAACCTGACATTTCAGGTGAAGGCATTACAAAAACCATTAAAAAAAGACTCCATAATACAAAAAATACCATTCTTAGTAGTGGTTTTTTCTTCTAGTGGAAGTAGTTTAAACCATTTCCTAATTATTTACTGGTGGTTACTAAAATCTCCCAGTATTGCAAGTTCGCTAGTCATTTCACAGTAGTTTGATTCATTTAGCGATGGTTTTTAATGTGATTTTTTTGAGAATTTATCAATGATTTTCATTTTATTTAACCGTGATTTTTAAAAAAAAACATGAAAATAAAATAGATAATATGAACCTAACAACCGATAAATAGATCATTGGATGTTAGGTTTATTGGTAGTTAATATTATCCAATGTTAATTATGATTCAAACTCATTTTTTTAACAGTGGTTATTAAGAATCACCTCTCAATATTTTAAAAAATATATACTATTTAAAAATATTTAATAGAAAAATATAAATATAAAAACATTGACATGTAATAAACTAAAACATAAATTCACAATAAACCCATCATACATACATTATACAAGATCGATCCATAGTTATATACATATACATTCATAGTCATCATAACCTAAGTCAACAGAATATCTCAGACAACCCATACCTCAATTATCAATATATACATATAAAATATGTCCAACTACAACCCATGCCCAATATATTCCGACCCCATGACCTATGATTCATCCTTATACCTCCACATCATCTCATCAATTGAAACATACCACATAATCTCATCAATTGTAATAAAAAAGACAGAAATTAAAACTAAACATAATAAATCAGAATTACAATAGAATCATTGATAAAATTTAAACATACCAATGAAACTAAGAACCATCACAACTGCCTTATAAATAATGTCTTGAATCGAATGGTCAACCTCTTTCCTTTGGTTAACAGCTATCACCTACAATAAAAACCATAACATTTAATAAAAGAAATGAAAAAGTGAAAAGAAATTTAATGTATTTATAATGTTGCACATAAAATTTGTTATTTTGTTTGTCAAACAGAAGACATTTTAACATAAATCAAATAATATACCATGAAATGCACTTTTAAAACATAAATTTTCCTATTTAAAATTTGATTCAACACTAGAAACTAAAAAGGGATAGGTATATAACATTCTATTTGATTTTTAAATCGGTGTGCAATGTACTTAAATTTTACTTAATTTTTTTTAAAAAAAGTTGATATAAAATAATATATTATATTTAAAAACTAAATAAATGGTGGTTCATCCATGGTTTCATGTCAATATAAGGGTTTTTATATGGTTTTTTACCATTACACGCATGTTTTTGTGTTTTAAAACACTAAATATGTGTTTATGGGAATCTTAGGACCACACTGCATGTCAAATTGATGTTTTTTCTACACTTAAAAATCAAAAATAACACAATGGTGTTTTTCCCTTCATTTCACATCAATTTGAGGTTGTTTTCTATGTTTTTTATTATTACCTACATGTTTATGTGTTTTAAAACACTAAAACCCTATTTATGGGCATCCTAGGAAAAACCTAACTTGAAATGAAATGACATCAATTCCTAAATTTTAAAAATAAATATATGGTCATTTTCCTCTTATTTTATGGTAATATGATGATGTTTACCTAGTTTCCCCCCCCCCGCCAAATACACATTTTTAAAGGCTTCGATACATTTAAAAACAATTTATCGATCCATTTTGACCACAAAACACACCGGATTGAAATGTTTTATAAAATTAAATGTCCAAAATAACATAACGGTGGTTTTACCATGATTGTACATCAATATATTGTCTTTTTCTATGATTTTGACTATTACACGCGTATTTTAGTTTTTAAAAACACTAAAAACATGTTATAGGAATAATAATCAAACCGTAATTAAAAATGATGTGTCATAAATTATTAAATTTAAAAAATAATTATTTGTCATTTTACTAGGATTTCATAGAAATTAGATGATTATTTCTTGGTTTTTACCCTCTGATGCATGTTTTTAAAGGCTCTAGTAAATTTAAAAACTATTTACTGATCCATTATGATCACACTACATGTTATATTAATGTTTTTACTATGTGTAAACATCAAGAATAACTAAAATATATATATACCATGATTTCATGTCAATTTGAGGCCTTTTTCTACGGATTTTTCCTTTACATGCATGTTTTAGTGTTTTAAAACTCTAAAAATGTGTTTACAGGTATCGTAGGAAAACTGTAACTTGAAATGATGTGTATACATAAAAAATATCTCAACCGTGGGTTTCCCATGATTTTATTTCGATATGAATTATTTTTCTATGGTTTTTACCATTACACACAAATTTATGTTTTTTAAAACACTAAAAATCCATTTAATGACATCCCAAGAAAACCGTAACATAAAATGATGTTATATCAGTTCCTACATTTCAAAAATATATCTATTGTAATTTTTCTATGATTTCATTGAAGTATGAAACGATTTTCCTAGTTTTGACACCCAAAACATGTTTTTAAAGGATTTAGTACCTTTAAAAACTATTTACCAAGCCATTCTAACCACAATTCAAATCAGATTGACAATACACATACACTTCAAAAATAAAAAAAATGGTGGTTCTCCCATGATTTGACATAAATCTGATGTTTTTTTCTATGGCTTTGACTGTTTCATGTTTCAGTGTTTTAAAATACAAAAAATGAATTTATGGTAATCCTAATAAAACTGTAACTCAAAATGACATCTCATCTATTAATAGATTTAAAAAATCCACCTATGTTTATTGAATTAGGATTTCGTGGCTATTGAATGATATTTCCTAGTTTTGAACCCCCAACACATGTTTTTTAAGGCTTTGTTACATTTAAAAATAGTTTACTGAGCCATTAAAACTACATCGCACATCATATTGATGTTTTGTCAGTGGGTACATGTCAAAAATAACTTATTGGTATATTTACCCTGATTTCACATTAATATGAGGTCATTTTCACTTTTTTTGAATGTTAAACACACATTTTAGATTTTTAAAACACAAAAACACATTTACGAGCATCCCAGGAAAATAATATCTATGATTGATGTTCTCTTGGTTCCAACATTTCAAAAATAAATCTATGCTTGTTTTAAATCTATTTCATAGAAATGTACTTATTTTTTCCTAGTTTTGACCCCCATATACATGTTTTTAAAGGCTTTAATATCTTTAAAAGATGTTTACCAAGTCATTCCAACCACACCACATGTTAGATTAATGTGTCGTCTATGTGTAAATGTCAAAAATAACTCAATAGTTAATTTAGCATGATTTGAAATCAATATGAGTTATTTTTCTATGGTTTTCACAATTATATTCTTTTTTTACTCTTTTAAAACACTAAAAATGTGTTTACAGGCATCCCAGGAAAACTATAAATCATAATGACATGTTATCAGTTCCTATATTTCAAAAATTATTTTGTAGTCATTTTTATATAATTTCATGGGAATCTGACAATGTTTTCCTAGATTTGACCCTCTAACACACATTTTTAACAGATTTAGGACCTTTAAAAATAGTTTACCATCCATTCCGACCAAACTGTATATCAGATTGATGTGTTATCTATGAATACACATCAGAAATAACTAAACAATGGGTTTTCCATGACTTTATGTCAATCTGAGGTCCTTTTCTATCGTTTTGATTGTTACATGCATGTTTATGTGGTTTAAAAAACTAAAATCCCACTTATGATCATTCCAAAAAATTTGTAACTCATAATGACATATCGTCGGGTCTTCAATTTCAAAAATCAATAAAAAAAATTTCCCTATCTATTTTTATGGAAATATGATGAAATTTTCCTAGTTGTGACACCCCAACACACATTTTTAAAGGCTTTGAGGCCTTTAAAATTTATTTACTAAGTCATTCCGACCACACCGCACGTCGTAATGATTTTTTGTCTATGATTACATGTCAAAAATAATTGAATGGTGGTTTTCTTATGATTTCAAGTCAATCTGTGTTTTTTTATTTGCTTTGTTATATTTTACACATGTTTTAGTAGTTTACAACACTAAAAATGCATTTTCAGGAATCCCTAGAAAACTGTAACCTGGAATAACATGTTGTTGGTTCCTACATTTCAAAAAAAATATCAATGGTTATTTTCCTCAAAATTCATGGAAATCAAACATCATTTTTCTAATTTTGACCCCCCTATCATGCATTTTTAAAGGATTTAGTACATTTAAAAACTATTTACTGGTGCATTTTGACTGCACCACAAGTCTATTTGATATTTTTATATGAGTACATGTCAAAAATAATGCAATTCCGGTTTTCTCATGATTTCATGTCAATATGATATCGTTTTCTATGGTATGAACCATTACACACATGTTTTGGTTATTTAAAACACTTAAAATACATTTACACGCATCACAAGTAAACTATAACTCGAAATGATGTGTCATTTATTCCTACATTTCAAAAATAAATCCACATTCATTTTCCTCTGATTTTATGTTGATATGGAATATAATTCCTATTTATGACCCCCGCCCCCCACACACACATGTTTTAAAGGCTTTGGTATCGTTACAAACTTTAATTGTGTCAAAACTAAGAAAATGATCTTGAATTATTTTCAAACTTAATGATAAAAATATATAATTTATTTTTTATGTGTAGAAATCAATCACACGCCAATCCAATTAAAGATGTTGTTGGTATGACTTGAAGTGCATGTTTTCAATATAATAGTGTCATTTTAGTTTTATTTAAGGATGTTGTATGTGTTCTTTGAAAATATGTGAATGATCTATGAAATTTAGAATTTACATCGATAGGATAAGCTATAAGGCTACAAATTTCCTTGGTTATCATTCTAGTAACCCATTGAAATATAAAAACTAAATCATTTTCCATTTTCTATCACCATTGATCCTATGCTTTCCTATAAGAGTCATGTTCTCACACTTTTCCTTTTATCCTTGCAATCTATCTTTGTGATTCACTATCAATAGCACTACTTGAACCCCCACTAGGTGTATTAGTAACTAATAATGAATCCCTACCAAAGACAACTGATGGAGTAGGTCCAGAACCCATCCTCTGTACATGTCTGGGATTCTCCTTCCCTAAAACAACTGGAACTTCATCGTTCAGGGAATGTGATGATGATTTTGAAGGGTTCACATCCCATATTTCTTGAATTTGAACCTGTTAATATAAAAATATTAAAGAATATTTTCTAAAATATTTGAACTTCATAATATTTTCTAATCAATAAATTTTTTATAACTATGTATTGTTATTTCATTACTATAAAAACATAATATTGAAAAATAAATTATTACAAAAAATAAGCCTTAAACCCATTTAATTGGGGTTGGCAAGATGTATCAAATGGTGCTAAATTGTCATCATTTTATCCATGTATCCAGCCCTATTTAATTGGGTTTAAGGATTTTTTTGTTATAATATATTTTTCATTATATTTTTTATATTAATGAAATGACATGAAAACATAATGAAAAATACTTACTCAAACATCTTTGGTAGGGTCATTCACAAAACTCACATCAGATTCCCTATGCACTTTAAACCACATCTATGTAAGGCTAATAGAGTAACCTAATTCATTATCCTTTATAAAAAATATAAACAAGTTAGAAAAAAAATTGACTTCTAATAAAATAATATAAATAATAATGAATATAATACAGACCAAAATTATTCTTTTTCTACAAAAACTCGAAGACACACTGATATGAATAATAAATTATGTAACGTCCCGAGTCTGGAGCCCCTCCAATGGTGCCCTGTACCCGGTTCACCACATGACCTCAAGCCCATTTCCCCGAATGTCAGAGGATGCCGACTAGCAGCGAGGGCCTTGGTGAGTCGGTGGGGAAACTATGCCCTCATTCGGTAAGGTATACAAGGTAAGAAAACAACAATAAACAGCGGAAGCAGTAAACAACATGCATACCAACAAAAACCAACAACGGAAGAAATGTAAATACATAGCTATGATGACAATGATGCAGTAGGTACAAGTATCTAAGGAAAACAGCAAACACAAAAACGTGCTGAAATACAACTAAAACCAAGTGAAAAAGAAAACAATGTATGCTCCTCAGCATCGCGATCCATAGCTCGGTCCCATGCTCCCCAGCTCCAAGTGTAGTCAAGATCATGAAGTAGAAGGGTTCTTTCCCTTATCTATACCAAAAGCAACATAGTCTGCTTGGGCCCAAAAGAATGGCCCAAATAGGGTGTGAGATACAATCCCAGTAGGCAACCACCCAATGATTTGTTCCTAACAGTCAATGAATATATGGAAGTAAATAAACAAGAAGCAGTAAACAGGAAATCACAAGTAGCTATAATCCACAAAACTAACAAGTAAAGCACACAAGTGAGCCGTCAACAACAAGAAGAAAACAGGTAACCCTCTGGGCAGCTCTCACAGTCCAACCCCTATGGTGCAACCTCTAAGTACTAGAAACCCTATAAGAGGCACACACAGTCTCACCTCTCTAGTTCATCTACGTAATTAAGCAGACTCTCTGGGGAAGCACTCACCGTCAATTCCCCATATTGTCTCGTATTGTGCTAAAGGCTCTCTGGGGAAGCACTCAACGTCAATTCCCCCTGTGTCCTACGTCGTAGTTAAAGACACTCTGGAGAATACCTTCCGTCAATTATCCTCTTTGTCTCACATCGTGATTAAAAAGACACTCTGGAGAATCCCTTCCGTCAATTTTCCCTTTGGTCTACTGCCCTAGGTTCTCACAGTACTGAGTATAACTAAACATGCTTAGCGTGTGCATGTCGTCTAAGTAAACCTCAAGAACTACTTGGCTATCAACTAAGGATCAACAGTAATACTAAAACAACAGTCCTCAATCCTACAACTAGGCATGGAAAAGCAAACTGAGCACAAAAAAAATACTCTAATCACAAACAATAACCTCTACTAAAGCAATCAAGCAAAGAAGGCAAGCAGCAATGGAAAAACAGGAAATACGCAATACCCCGTTCAAGGGTATTGGTGGAATTTGCACAAAATATTCATCAAATTTTTACGGAAAGTCACAAAGAACCTACCTCGATCCTATGAGATCGATATACGTGAACCTCGACGACAGATTCCCCTTGGAATGACATAGATCTGATAAAACGTACAAAACGCCCATCCTATGATCACATGGAAACCAGGAGGAATCAAGAAACAAGGATAAAGCAGAAGGAAGAACTCACTGATATGATTCCAATGCAACAGAACGTGCTTGAATCGGAGAAAAGATGGTTTGGCAGTCATCCGTCGAAGATCCGACCGTATGGTCTCTCTCGAACGGTCGAAACCTGAAGAAGAAGACGGATATGGGGGATAGACGCGACCCCGGTCTGTTTAATTAAAAAAAGAAAGTACATGGTGTGTACTTTTGGATTACACGACGTGTACTTAAATTTTTCCATACTTCGAAATAACTGGCCTCCACCTCAGCCTTACACATCGTGTGTGTGGCCCGGACACGGCCATCCCACAGCTTCGAGTTGGGGAAAGAGTAGACGGTGTATACTAAGAAAGTACACGGCGTGTACTTCTGAAATTTCCAGAAAACTCATTTTTCTCAAGAACTCCAGAAAAAGGAAAAACATACCTGAAAAGAGATCCAGGTTCTTACAAACTTCCCCCCATAATAAAATTTGTCCCCGAATTTCCCAAACGAGGCGGAGAAGGAGAAACCCCGAACAAATCTGTCCACTATGATCGTACATCGGTCTCCCTCTCCTAGGTCTCGTCCTGTACTCACTCATGCTGCCATAACACTCGTACCAGAGGAACAGACCGCCCGCGGAGAACCTTCGTACTGCGATCGACAATCCAGATAGGATGTTCCTCAAACGACACATCTGCTTCAAGCTTGACTTCCTCGGGCTGAAAGACATGATACTGGTCTGAAAAGTAGCGTCAGAACTGAGAGATGTGGAAGAAGTCATGCATGGCCCGATATCTCTAAGGTATCCTCAACCGATAGGCGACCGGCCCCACTCTCTCTAAGACTTCAAACGGCCCGAAGTACTGCGGTGAAATCTTACCCTGTCTCTGAATACTTTTGTGTCCCAACCTCGGTGCGACACGTAGGAAGACCTGATCACTGACCTCGAACTCCAGAGGGCGTCTCTATTGATCAGTATAAGACTTATACTGAGACTGCGCTGTAGCCATCCTCTTCTGAATCAGCTCTATCTGCTCTGAAGTATCCTAAACAAGACGAGGTCCTAGAAAAGCTGCCTCTCCTACCTCCAGCCAGCATAAGGGTGATCGGCATGGCCTACCGTACAAAGCCTCGTATGACGCCATCTGAATGGTCGCCTGGAAATATTTTTTGTAGGAGAACTCCACCAGAGAAATATGCTTCTCCTAAGAACCTCCAATGTCAATTATGCAAGCTCAGATCATATCCTCAAGCACCTGGATCGTGCGCTCAGACTGGCTATTAGTCTGGGGATGGTATACTGTACTCAAAAGCACATGTGTACCTAAGGCCTTCTAAAGTCCCTGCCAAAACCGTGAGGTAAAGCACGAATCTCTGTCTGAAACAATGAAGCATGGAACTCCATGCAGATGAATGATATCCCGGATGTAATGTCATCCCAGATCATCGACACTGAAGGTCTCCTTAATCGGCATGAAGTGAGCAACCATCGTAAGTCTGTCGACAACAACCCAAATAGCATCTTTCCCTCGGGGTGATCTCGGCAACCCAGTCACGAAGTCCATTGCAACATCATTCTACTTCCACTCTGGAATAGTTAACTATTGTAAAAGTCCTGCTGGTCGTTGATGCTCTGCTTTCACCTATTGACAAGTATAACATCTCAAGACAAAACCAGCAACATCCTTCTTTATACCTGGCCAATAGTATTCGCGATGAAAGTCCCGAAACATCTTGGTGACGCCAGGATGAACTGCCCAAACAGAGGAATGGAAATCCCGCATCATCTCCTCGCGTATGTCTTCTGGCACCCATACGTGTCCCTGGAAATGCAAGATCTCATCCTTCCCACTGTCCAACCAGGAAGAGGGTCTCTTCCTGACACACTCTCCCGTAGGTCTAAGCCTTCTGAGTCTGATAGTTGCCTCATTCGTACCCGATCAAGTAGCATGGAGGTAACTGTTACAAAAGATAGAAAAGTTTGTCCCCGTCTGTCGTGCACCTCCAGATGCATCTCAGAGAATAGAGGCATCAGTTTCCACTGACTACTGGCCTCCTGAACTACCTGAATTTGAGTTCTCCTGCTCAATGCGTCTGCCACGGTGTTGCCCTTTCCCGATGTATAGGCGTGCTCAAAGTCGAAATAGTGTAGATACTCAACCCACCTGTCCTGCCTCAGATTAAAATCACACTGAGTGAAGATATACTTGAGGATCTTATGGTCAGTGAAGACCACAAAGTGCTCCCCCATAAGATATTATCTTCAACAGAGCAAGGCATGAACAACAGCTGCCAACTCCAGATCGTGCGTAGGGTAGTTCCTCTCATGTGGCCTCAACTGTCAAGACCCATACGTCATGACTCCATCTTGCTGCATAAGTACAGCTCCCAGCCTGATACCCTAAGCATCACTGTAAACAGTGTAGCTCTTGCCTGGCTCTGGAAAGACTAGTATCGGTGCTAATGTCAACCTCCCTTTCCGCTCTTGAAAGGCTGACTCACAAGAATATGACCATACGAACATCTCCCCCTTCTTGGTTAGACCTGTCAAAGGTGCTGCTAGATGAGAAAAGTCCGGAATAAAGTGTTTGTAGTACCCAGCCAGCCCTAGGAAGCTCCGTACCTCAAAAACATTCTTCGTCTATTCCTAGGAAACTACGACTCTCACTTTCTCTGGGTCCACATATTCTCCTGCCTCTGAGATGACGTGACCCAAGAAGTGAATCTGATCCATCCAGAAGTGGAACTTAGAGAGTTTAGCATAAATCCGATGCTCTCTCAGTGTACTCAGAATGATCTCAAGATGTGTGGCATGGTCATGTCGAGTGTGAGAGTACACCAAGATATCGTCCATGAAGACCATGACAAAGGATTCCATATAAGGATGGAACACTCGGTTAATCAGTGCCATGAAAATTGTAGGTGTGTTCGTGAGACCGAACGGCATGACTGTATACTCAAATAGACCATACCTGCTCCTGAAGGCTGTTAGAGGTATATCTGATGGTCTGACGTGCAACTAGTGATAAACGGACCTCAATTCGATCTTCGAGAACACCCGGGCTCCTCAAAGCTGATCGAAAAGGTCATCAATCCTCAAAAAAGGATATCGGTTCTTGACCGTCAACTAGTTCATCTTATGATGATCCACTCAAAGTCGAAGGGTACCGTCGTCCTTCTTCGCAAACAGAATAGGCGAACCCCAAGGAGATGTACTGGGTCGAATGAAACACTTATCATGTAGCTCCTCCAACTACTTATTGAGCTCCTACAACTCAGGTGTGTCCATCATATAGGGAGGAATGGACATTGGTGTTGATCCGAGCACGAGCTCAATAGAGAAGTCTACCTCACGCTCCGGAGGCAAACCTGAAATTTCCTCTGGAAAGACATCCCTGAAGCGATCCACCAAAGGAGGAAAGTCCAACTGTGGAATCCCCTGATCATCCAGATAAATACTAAGAATCTGGGCTGTCACCCCTCCTAGCCCAAGATGCTCGAGTCCTTCCTGACTCGCCTGAACGTCCAACTCTCCTTTATGAAGAAAGGAATCACCCTCTGGTGAAACGAAACTCACTCTGCGTCGATAATAGTCGACGAATGCCTAAAATGGAATCAACCGGTCCATTCTGAGGATAACATCATGGCATGTCATCTCTAGGACATAGAGATACCATAAGAAGTGATACCCTGCAACCTCGAGAGGGCACTCCCTACACTGGCGTACACTAGATGTCCTCGTTCCCGAAGGTGTGTCTAGTGTCAACGAGTCGGTAGAAGAAAAGATGTAGAGTCCAAGGCACTCCACAACAGCAAAAAAGATAAAACTATGCGTAGCACCAGTATCAAAAAGAGTTGTAGATAAAACTGCGGCTACTAAAATTGTACCTCGAACAGTAGAAGGGCCGGGATCATGCTCTTGATAAGTCTACTTCACGGAGAACGACTGGCTTGTATCGCGGCCCTACGCCCCTGACTGACCACTATGAGCTGAACTGCCCTACTGGTGATGAGGAACTGGTGGCTGACCGCCACGGCCTCGACCTCCACCTCGGCCTGAACGGCCAGAAGAACTCCAGTTCCCCGACTGGTAAGAAACTAGCGGTGCTGCTCCTAAATGAGGAGTCATGGAAGATCCCTGGTCACCTGCTGCTGGTGAGAAAACATGGCAGAAACGCTGAAGGTGACCCAAATTGCCGCAAGATCGGCACTCCACGGGGTCTCTCTGGCACTGCGACCTCGTGTGCCCTATCCTACCACACTGGTAGCATGTCACTTGGCTGCCGGAAGATGCATCTTTCTTCATTGAATCAGCGCGCGTAGGCTCCCTAGGGCGCTTCTTGCTGTTATCTGAAGGAAAGCTAGCTCTGGAAGCAGAACCGCCCAAGCTCGTTGCTCCAAAGTCTCTCAAGTTGCGCTCCGCAATCAGTGCCTGGTTGATGATGGAAGTAATGGAAGTCAGCTGGAAGATGTTCACCTGTGAGCGGATCTCCCACTTGAGTCCATCCACAAACTTCCTCCCCAAGAACAACCCACTCCCATCTCGGAGGGGTGTAAAATGCTACAGCTCAGTGAAATGAGAGGAATACTCCATGACAGATAGAGTACCCTGATCTAATCTCATGAACTCCTGGCTCGAACAGACCTCAGGGTATCCAGGTAGTAGTAGTCGTAGAAAATGCGCTGGAACTCCTCCCAATCCATAACCTGCTGCTGACCCGCCTTTGAGATCACGTCCCACCACCTCTTGGCGGAGTCTCAGAGCATGTAGGTGGCGAGCTTGACCTGCCTCTCTGGAGGCGTCTCCGGATGCTCGAAGATAGTCAGCATGGCTTCCATCCATGACTCTGCAGCCTGATGTCCTCCCTCACTCGAGAACGTTGGATGATGTTGCTGCTGAAAGACCCGCGTCAAGTCTTCCATAGACGAGGCAGGAGGTGGTTCTCCTTGGAAGGCCTGCATCATCCTCATGAAACCTTCGTTGAACTGCGAATCAGCGCCCACGACTGGTACAACAACCGGTTCCAAGGCTGGCTCGGCTGGGGGATCAATAGGGAGTCCTTGATCAGCCCTGTCTGGCGTCTGATCACTACCTGACGATAGATGTACGACCGGAGGACGTCTCGGAGGCATAGCTCTGAAAGATAAAAAGAACACCTTAGATCAGTAGAACAAGGATAGAGAACACAAGAGTACAAAATGGGAACAAGGGAAGAAGAACACACATGATTGAAAAACACGACTACACAGCGTGTATAAAACTACACGACATGTATTTTGGAACCACTGATATGGGCCTGTACTCCTGCCCTAAAAGTCATGTACACCTCAAACTACACGGCGTGTTAACAACCACACACAGCGTGTAGAATACAAGGCTTAGGCGGTCCGTGTTATTGATACATGGCCGACTACACGGCGTGCTCCGAAAAAGCACGGCGTGCATAGGCGAAGGTGACACCATCCCGTGTTGTTCATGACATAGCTGGGTACCTGATCAAGACTACACGGCGTGTTCCGAACAAACACGATGTGTGGAAAGGAATGTAACGCCGGCCCGTGTTGTTCGTGACACGGCCGGGTACCTGGACAGGACTACACGTTGTGTTCGCTATGGACACGGTGTGTTCTACCCGAGCTTCCCCGGCCCATGTTGTTAGTGACACGACCGGGTACACGGCTCTGAACTCACATGGCGTGTAACAATGGTACACGACGTGTTCCCGAAGTTACTCCCACGATACCGTGTTCTACCCACACGGTCAGTGACATGGCCTGAAAACTACACGACATGTATCTAAAAAGTACAGGCCGTGTATTCTGGGTTTTCTACGTTGTAGCTCAGAAACTGCGCAGAATTCCAAAAAAAACTAAAACTAGGTAAAGGATTCAAATTTCCGATCCGTGAGGGCCCATAACACCTCAAGAACCAAAATTTGGCGTTTATTTTAAGCAAGAAACAAAACTAAAGTTTTCTGATAAACCAGCATAGAATCTATCAAGCAACTTTCATAACAGCATGCATAATCTACACAAAGTCTATCACAACAGCATAAAGTCGCAAATGCACCCCAGATGGCATGGAAAGAATGCATGACATGTGATTTCTACAAGTTCCTATAAGATGCATGACATGGAATACCCTCATCTCATCGAGTTGTGACAGAAATAGAACCGCAATATCAAAACAACAATAGCACAAGCCATGTGAATCACTCTAGGTGAAATCAGGTCAATCATAAAATCTCAAAACCAGAAACTGCAATTAACAAGGAAGTATGGCTTTTCCTTGTACACGGGTTAGCTACTCTCGAGCACAGCTTAATTCCAATTACCGAATTTATCCTATCCCTGGATAAGGTATCAAAATAGTAAAGCAAGAGAAAAGAACTCCTCTGATTCCACTTTGTAACGTCTAGAGTCTGGAGCCCCTCCACTGGTGCCCAGTACCCGGTTCGCCAAATGACCTCAAGCGCGTTTCCCCGAACGCCAGAGGCTACCGAATAGTAGCGAGGGCCTTGGTGAGTCGGTGGGGAAACTATGCCCCCATTTGGAAAGGTATACAAGGTAAGAAAACAACAATAAACAGTAGAAGAAGTAAAAAACATGCATACCAATAGAAACCAACAGTGGAAAAAATGTAAATACATAGTTATGATGACAATGATGCAACAGGTACAAGTATCTAAGGAAAACCGAAAACACAACAACGTGCTGAAATACAACTAAAACCAATTTCAAAATAAAACAATGTAAGATCCTCAGCATCGCGAGCCACGGCTCGGTCCCATGCTCCCCAGCTCCAAGAGCAGTGAAGATCCTGAAGTAGAAGGGCGCTTGCACTTATCTATACCTGTAGAAACATAGTCTTCTTGGGCCCAAAAGCACGGCCCAAACAGGGTGATAGATACAATCCATGTAGGCAACCACTCAAAGATTTGTGCCTAACAGTCAATGAATATATGGCAGTAAATAAACAAGAAGCAGTAAACAAGAAATCACAAGCAGCTACAATCCATAGCTCTAACAAGTAAAGTACCCAAGTGAGCAGTCAACAACAAGAAAAAAACAGGTAACCCTCTGGGCAGCTCTCATAGTCCAACCCCTTTGGTTCAACCTCTATGTACTAGAAACCCTCTAGGAGGCACACACATTCTCACCCCTCTGGTTCAGCTGTGTAATTAATTAGACTCTCTGGGTAATCACTCACCGTCAATTCCCCCTATAGTCTCATATCATGCTAAAGACTCTCTGGGGAAGCACTCAATGTCAATTCCCCCTTTGCCCCACATCGTAGTTAAAGACACTCTGGAGAATCCCTTCCGTCAATTCTCTCCTTAGTCCCGCATCGTGATTAAAAAGACACTCTGGAGAATCCCTTTCTTCAATTCTCCCTTTGGTCTACTACCCTTGGTTCTCACAGTCCTGAGTATAACTAAACATGCTTAGTGCGTGTATATCGTCCAAGTATACGTCAAGAACTACATGGATATAAACTAAGGCTCAACAACAATACTAAAACAACAGTCTACAATCCTACGACATGGCATGGCAAAGAAAACTGAGCACAAACAAAATACTCTAATCACAAGAAATAACCTCAACTAAAGTAATCAAGCAAAGCAGGCAAGCAGCAAGGGCAAAACCAGAAAAATGCAATACCCCGTTCAAGGGTATTGGTGTAATTTGCGCAAAATATTCATCAACATTCTACGGAAAGGAAAAAACCACCTACCTTGATCCTAGGAGATCGATATACATGAACCTCAATGACAGATTCCCCTTGGAACGACATAGATCTGAGAAAACGCACAAAATGATCGTCCTACGATAACTTGGAAACCAGGAGGAATCAAGAAACAAGGCTAAAGCATAAGGAAGAACTCACCTGTGCGATTCCAACACAACTGACCATGATCGAATCGGAGAACGAACGACGAGGCGGTCATCCGTCGAAGATCTGGCCAAATAGTCTCTCTCGGATGGTCGAACTCTGAAGAAGAAGACGGATATGGGGGTTAGACACGACCCATGTCCGTTTAATGAAAAAAAAAAGAAAGTACACGGCGTGTACTTTTGGAGTACACGACGTGTACTTCAAATTTTCCGTACTCTGAAATAATGGGCCTCCACCTCAGCCTTACACACCGTGTGTGTGTCCCGGACACGGCATCACATGGCTTCGAGCCAGGGAATGTGTACATGGTATGTACTAAGAAAGTACATGCTGTGTACTTCTAAAATTTCTAGAAAAATCATTTTTCTCAAAAACTCCAGAAAAAGGAAAAACATACCTGAAAATAGATCTGGGTTCTTAAAAATTATTTCTCATGATTCATAGTACTTTTTTCAAAAATTCTTAGAAAAATAGCAACATTAATAAAAATTATTATTTTATTTTTTTTATGTTATTACGATACTCAAAAATATGCAATTACCTCATGAGATGCATCTCTGTTAATATCAAAAAACGAAATCCATTTCACATGAGAAATTCATTCACACACTTTCTCATACATCTATCATGAGCTCAAAGATATTCCATTAAACTCATTTCATAATATTCATTTGAAATCCCACCATTTATTTCCTAATTTTTTCATAGTGCATGGGCGTGAAATAGATCCTGGGACATCCAAATGAAAAAACATCTATAAATTAAAAACATAATAATGTATAAGTATATCAATAAAATTTATTCATGTCATGTAAATTAGATATCAAGGAATATTAAATTAAATTACCTTTCATTATCTATAAAAAACCTCATTTTTCCAAGTTGTATGAATATGCCTCCAATATTTATAATTAATGGGAATGCATATTGTTTCACAAATAAGTTGCCTAATAATCTTCCCATAGATTATGGAAACATCATCAATAGGAACCCCAAACTCATCAAATGGAAGGATAATATTGAATTCCTTCAGGTCTCATACATCTTTCATGTTCATATTTATATATCTTCTATTTTTATTTTTATCCATTTAAAAAATGAATTAAACAATTAATAAAATATATTGATTTTTTACAATGACATACATATCAGTAATAGTAACTCATCGATATCCACTAGATGAAGGGATGACCAACTGCTCCATAGATGGAGGTGAATTGGACGGTGGGATACTAAAAACATCCGGAGAATGGCTGGCTTGGTTGTAGTATCAATTACAACTGATTCACTTAGATCGACTATAATGACCCACACTTTAAATACATAGTTATTTCTTCAAAATTGAATCACACATATTACAACATATAAAAAAACCATGAAAGGACCGTATAGGTATAGTGTCTTTATAAACTGGGAAACATAAACAACGGGTTCATAAACCATCTACATTATCTCCCATTTATTTCATCATATCTATAGTCCCTTTTGAAATAAACTACTTAATAACCTTCTTCTAGACCTGGGGAAAGAAAAAAAATAAAATGGTGAGCTCAAATGCTCATTAAGGGTAAACAAAAGAAATATCAATCACATCATATTCATAAGAACATAACATTTTGCAAATCTTAACCTACAAAAGAGATCATAATTTCCTAACATGGGATAAATCATAATTGTGAAATGTAATCCCAATAATCATAACATAAAAAATGAAACTATGTGGAATACACACTTAATCATAGAGATTCATCTCTTATTAGTCAAGACTCATTTCCAATACTATCTTAGAGGACAAAGTCCATTTCTGAACTGAGTTCACTCCTCGTTTCAGTACTGTTTCACTGAACCGGATTAACCTGTCATTCCATCCATGTCTATCTGATGAGATATACATCTTTACCCAATGCATTGGAGGAAAATATAGGTCCCACCAATCTTATAATGAAACCATTCTTATGTGTTCCACAAAATCATAAATCATACATCATAGCATAACCCATGTAATAAAAATGGGATTCTTAATCATCATGCAATCATAACACAATCCATATAAGATAAAAGGACATCATAAAAATAATTCCATCATAACATAATCAAAACAATGTAAAAATAGGGATAGAAATAGAACCCTATATTATCTTATATGGAAAATAATTTTGATAAAACACTTGATCTCCATTCTTGAGGAAAATATCCTTTCTACTTCAAAAACATTTTCCTTTCTTAACATGTCATATAATTTTAAACTAAAATAAGTTGATTAAAAATAAACATGAAAACTTATAATGTAATCTTCATGGAAATAATGATCTAAAAATCCATTCAAGCTGTATAAGTTAAAAAAAACATTCTTCTCGTACTTTGGCCAGAAAAGTCAAAAAGTACCTCGTACAAAAAATGACAAAAGATTCCATTCATATCATTTCCTAAAAACTCACCGAAGGGTAAAATTGGATTTAAAAAATTTAAGGAGGATATAAATAATATTACATATTGAGGAAACATGGATGTGGATGATAAATATTCCCCAGTAAATTCTGAAGTATAAACAATCTCAGATAAAAAATGAGATTACAAGATTTTCCTTTACCTTATGTCTGATTTGCTTCGTAAATGTCCAAACCTCCAGTATAATGATTTAAATAATGTCATTTACTTATTCCAGACTCATACACATTGTTATGATATCGAATATAGTCATATTCTTATCTTCTTATTAGTAATATTTCATTGCTACTTGTTATTCGGGTGTTTATTACTTTTTGTTCTTATGCGTGTTTTGTCGAATAAATTATTATTCTTCTTTTTAGGTTATAGATACCTCATTTACAGAATGGTATTTGTGTAATATATATCATATTTATTCATTCAATTCATTTATATAATCATTATGTAATGATGATTATGTAGAATGAGTCACATCACATCATTGAGACGGTATTGCGTACGTACGCACGAGCGATGATATCTTTCCCATGATCGTGGAATCGTATTGGAGTGTATGAATAATATTTAAAAATATATATAACTTTAAAATAATCATATATAGTTATTTTCTACACCATTATACCTATCCAAGTAAAGTGGTGGTGGAAAATAGATTACAGCACGGCGTGGAGACGGTATTCTGTACATACGCACGCACAATGATTTCATTTTTTATAGGATGGATAGAAGGTGAAATAGGGTTGTTTCATATTTATAATAACATATCAGTATATGAGTGATACTTATGTTATTACTTCATAATGAAACAACTAAAGAAGAAGAAGTATAAGAATAAATAAAGTTGAATGAATCAGTAATGAACATTACCTCTTCTTTGAAGAGCCTCTTCTTAACCTCCTCTTAGGGCACTAAAAAAGGCCTTTGAAGAATACCAGGACCTCTAGGATTTTTCTATGAAAGTGGAGAAGGTAAATTGGCAGGGTTTTGGCGAGCATGGAGGCTCAAAGTGGTGTGAGGAAAAGAGGGAGGAGGTTCCCATTTATACGGGAGGTTAGGGGCACCTTTGGAAAAACTAAAAATATTATTTTATTATAAAGTCATATTCAGTTTTTAATAGCTCCAAATTGATTTATTCTGATGCTAAGGTGGGGATGGGTCTAAATCCTCTCATCCAATAGAATTTAGACATGTTTATGTTTCTATTTTAACCTTATCATTTAGATTTAACTTTAAGTTAAATAATTTTACTTTTACCGTGTCTTGTTGTTTTCTTACAATATAAGGCTAATAAACATACTATGACAAGCCAAAAGAACCCCCAGTTGTTTATTATTAATATATATAACATTATATAAGTCATTTGGCCGAACCTTTGATTTCTAAGAATAAAATAAAAATTAATAATATAATATTTGTTTTAAAAACTACTATATGTCAATTTTGACACAATTTGGTAATTGATTTTTGTGAAAATTATAACAGAATGATTAGTTCTAAAAAGGTTTATTAAATCAATACTAACATGTCATTTTAACCTATAAAATTAGTTGAATTCATTAAAAGTCTAAAATTACATTTATTTTGGTATTTATAACATCAATTATGTCAATATTTCATTAATAAGATAATTACTTCATCATCATTGAGTGATAAATAAATTAAATTATTTAATGTCTAAAAATTATAAATAAAAAACAATTATGTAGGAAATCATTTTATCTTTCTAATTAATATTAATAGTCAAATTTATCTTATGTATTTCCCTATATTAAAAATGTTTTAGTTATTAAACATTGATTTTAACTATATTAACTATTCTTTAAATAAAATAATATTAAATGTCCTAATCTAATCCATGTGGGCCTAAATGGTCATATTTTCTTCCTAAGGTTGTTTTTGGTCGAATTAAACTTATCCAATAGAATTAAGACTTGTGTTAGGGTAATAATAATATCATTTTTACCCTTAATTACCTTATTTACTTTTAACCGTGGTAAAAAAAAGAAAAAAGTTACTATTCACCAAAAATTATTTTCATCTTATTGAACAACATTTTAGTACTTGATATTAACCGTGTCTCTCGTATTTTCAAAATTACACTCACAGAAGCGGTAAAATTATGTTTTATGTGAATTTGCAAATTCTCCTAGGAGGTGGGTAAAAGACAGTTAAAAGTTCAATAAAAATTTTATAAATCCTAAATTATTATAAAACGACTCCCATGAATTAAATTGAACATAAATAGGTGTTATGTATCAGTTTTTACATAAAATAAATTAAAATAATATAAATAATTATTTAAATAAAATTTCGGTTTTTAAATAGTATCCCAGTGTTTTCACTATTAATAAAAAATTGAAGGTTTTCAGAAAAACACCAAAATTTTACCCTAGGCTAATTTGGATATTCTGAATCAAAAAATGAATTCCATTTTGAAAGATAAAATTTATAAAATTTAAAAATGTGGGTATTACTATTCATAATGGCTAGTTTTAATAATATTTTAATAGCATATCGTTGTTTAGTGAAACTCGATATTGCCTACAACGCGAAAGATTAAGGAAGGTCGCAGTTGTGTGTAAAGAAATCCAATCTAGTGTTATGTGTAGTGAAAGATTACTTTGATGATTTATATAACATAAAAACAAAACATTTCTCATAAAAATCTCTTGTATTACATTCTACCCCCCTTAAAATTAATTTCGCCCTCAAAATTCGTCACTTTGTAACAAACAGATGAGGATACCTCTCCCTCATCATATCCTCAAGCTCCCATGTAGCTTCTTTTAATTGGTGGTTCCTCCATAAAACGTTCACCAAGCGAGTGGTCTTGTTCTGTATGAGTTTTTTGCTATAATCTAGAATCTCTATCGGTTGTTGTTCATAAGAAAGATCTTGATCCAGAGGTACAACTTCTGAGCTGAGTACATGTGAAGGATCAGGTATGTACATTCTCAGGAGAGATACCTGGAACACATCATGAACTTGAGAGATATTCGGTGGAAGTTTCAATCGGTAAGCTACCTTCCCAACACGATCCAGTATTTCGAAAGGACTGACATACCTAGGGCTTAGCTTTCCCTTCTTTCCAAATCTCATTACTCTATTCCAAGGAGATATTCGTAAGAACACTTTATCACCCTCTTCAAACTCTAGGTATTTTCTTCGGTTGTCGGCATAACTTTTCTGTTGACTTTGAGATACTCTTATGTGTTGTTGAATAGATCTGACATTTTTTGCCATCTCATCAACAAGATCAGGTCCTAATAGCTTTGTTTCCCCAACTTCATCCCAGCAAGTTGGAGTTCGGCATTTATTTCTATAGAGATCTTCATAAGGAGCCATCTGAATACTGGAGTGAAATATATTATTATAAGAAAATTCAACCAAAGGTAGGTGTTGATCCCAACCTCCTTTGAAATCCATAGAGAATGCTCATAACATATCTTCTAGAGTTTTAATTGTCCTCTCAGACTGACCGTCTGTTTGAGGATGATAACCAATGCTGAAGCTCAACTCTGTATCCAGAGTATGCTGAAGACTTCGCTAGAACATTGAGGTAAACCTCATATCCCGATTAGATATAATTGAAAGTGGTACTCCATGAAATCTTACCATATGCATTACATATATCCTGGAATGCTGATCCAGAGCGAAATCCTCTCTAATAGAAATGAAGTGTGCAGACTTTGTAAGACGATCAACTATGACCCAGATAGCATTATTGCCTTTGGATGTTTTAGGAAGTCCAGTGACAAAGTCTATAGTGATGTTTTCCTATTTCCATTCGGGTATGGGTAACGGTTGTAACATCCCCTTAGACTTCTCTCTCTCATCATTAACTTGCTAACAAACCATGCATCGAGATACATATTCAGCAACATCTCTTTTCATGCCATCCCACCAGAAGTACCCTTTTAGGTCCCTATACATATTTGTTCTTCCAGGCTGAATAGGGAATGATGAACAATGAGCCTCATCCAGCAGCTCCTTCTTTAATTCTGGGATGCGAGGAACACAAACCCGATTCCTGAACCTTATTATCCCATCACAATCAAGGTTGAATTCAGGAACATTTATGACCTTCTTTTGTAAATCTACATCTTCTTTCTGTTCCTCTTTAATATTCACATTTATAGATGGTTGAACATTCATTTGAGAAAGTTATGATTTCCCCCCTTACATTTTAATTCCAAGATCCATCCCTTGTAAATCCATAAATATTGGATCTTTTGTGATCCTAATCATGGATAAGCTAGCATGGTCTTGTCGACTTAATGTGTCTGCTACCATGTTTGCTTTCCCTGGTTGGTAATGAATTGACCAGTCGTAATCCTTAATCAACTCCAACCATCTTCTTTGGCACATATTCAGCTCCTTTTGTGTGAAAATATACTTTAAAATTTTATGATCAGTATAAATCTCACACCATTCACCATAAAGATAATGCCTCCAAATCTTTACTGCAAAGATTACTGCAGCGAACTCCAAATCATGGGTTGGGTAATTTTTCTCAAGGATTTTCAACTGTCGTGATGCATAAGCTATCACCATATCATTTTGCATAATAATACACCTCAGCCACTTCTTGGATGCGTCACTGTAGATCACAAACCTTTCTCCACTACAAGGAAGTGTGAGTATAGGTGCACTGGATAACCTTCTTTTCATCTCCTTGAAATTCTCTTCACATTCCCCTATCCACACGAACTTAACTCCTTTTCTAGTCAACCTGGTGAGTGGATTAGATAATCGTGAAAAATCTTTCACAAAACGTCGAAAATATTTATCCAAACCATGAAAACATCGGATCTCGGTTACTTTTGTTGGTCTCAACCATCTTTCGATAACCTCTGTTTTTACTGGATCCACAGATATCCCCTCTTTTGATATTATGTGACCCAAAAATGCAACATTTTGAAGACAAAATTCACACTTGGTAAATTTGGCATAAAGATTCCCCTTTCTCAGGGTCTTCAATACAATTACCAAGTGATCTTCATGTTCTTCCTTGTTGTTTGAATAGACAAGAATATCGTCTATAAAGACTACCACAAAGTGATCAAGATAGTCTATAAAGACTCTATTCATCAGATCCATGTAGATAGAAGGGGAATTAGTAAGACCAAATTGCATTACTATAAATTCATAGTGTCCATACCTTGTACAGAAAGCCGTCTTTGGTATATCCTCCCTTTTGACCCATAATTGATGATACCCTGAACGAAGATCAATCTTGGAAAAGTATTAATCTCCACGTAGTTGGTCAAATAAGTCATCAATGCATGGGAGAGGATATTTTTTCTTGATAGTGATCTTGTTAAGTTCTCGATAATCAGTAAAGAGTCTCATTGATCCATCTTTCTTTTTATCAAACAGAACAGGTGTTCCCCAAGGTGACACACTAGGGCATATGAATCCCTTATTAAGATTCTATTGGAGTTGATTCTTCAATTCATGCAACTCAATTGGTGCCATTCTATAAGGTGTCTTTGAAATAGGTAAATCACCTGGTACGAGTTCTATTTAAAACTCAACTTCACGATTTGGTGGAAGACCCGGCAATTCCTCTGGAAAGACATCATCAAACTCCCGTACAATGGGAATATTCTTAATCATGAGTTTCTCTCCAACCACTAGAGATAAATAACCATCATTTATTAGAACCAAGACCCATAAGATGGAATATATTTCCGCTGGAAGGTTATTTTCATCCTTGCATCGATAGACGATCATAGATTGATCTGGAATATGAAATGTGACTTCCCTTCTTCGACAATTGATATGAACTCCATATAAAGAAAGCCAATCCATTCCAAGAATCACATCAAATTCCACTATAGGAAGGAGCAGAAGATTTTCCAGAAGCACTTTCCCACAAAATTCAATTGGAGATGAATTATAAACTTTTGATGTGACTGTTGTGCCATTAGGAGTTGTCACAGCTAACTCAACATCTAATTGTTGAGGTAATACGGTGATACCCTTAGAAAATTCATCAGAAATAAAAGAGTGGATGGATCCATAATCAAATAAAACATTTTCTACTTTAGAGTGGATGATAAGTGTACCTTTCACCACTTCATTATCATACTCCACATCGCTTATAGAGATTGCATGTGACTTTCCATTGTCTTTAGCATTAAGAGTTTGTTGACGTCGATCATCATCAACAACCCTTGGATTAGGGAATTGATTAGAATAATTCCCCATTACCTGGAACTTGTAACATTGAAGTGTAGGAGGTTCACTCTGTGTAGCCTTTTCTTTGTTCGCATCACTAGAAATCTTCTTCCCATCATTGCGTCATTCAAATTCCCGATGACCTTCCTTTCCACATTTGAAACATTTACTTGTCCCTTTAAGACAAATCCCTCCATGTTTCTTTCCACACATTGAGCATAAGGGAAAACTCATCTTCTTTTCAGTGTGCTCTTTAGATTTTCCTCTGAATTCCATTTTCCTCTTCTTATCAAACCCATATGACTGATGGGTTACTCCAATCTCTATCTCAACCTTGAGAGCACGTCGAACGATTTCCTCGTTGCTATTGAAGTCCCTTATGGCTAAAGCCCTTTGAATACATGGTTTTAAGCCACTAAAGAATCGATAAATCTTACTCTCAGGTTGGATAATAATCCCAAATGCGTACCATGAAAGTCTTGTAAAATTTTCTTCGTAGGTACCAACCGATTCATCATCATTTTGCTTCATTTTAAGAAACTCCTTATCCATCTTTGTTCGAAGAATACGAGGGAAGTACTTATTGAAAAATAAGTTCTTGAACTCATCCCATTCCATGGACTCAATTTCATCTCTTGGACATATATTCTTGATAAGATTCCATCATTGATCAGCTTCACCATCCAAATGATAAACTGCTAAGATGAATTTATCATGTTAAGAACATTGAAGAACTGAAAATATCATTTTAGTGGTACTGATCCATTGTTCATCCACTAATGGATCTGTAGACCCGCTGAATGAGGGAGGACATTACCTCAAGAAGAATTCAATAGAATGTTTCTCCTTCCTTTTCTCGTTTGGAAGTCCTGCATGATTCATACCTAGAGAAAGTTGTGTGAGCATGGCTACAAGATTTTGCATTCCATCTCCCAAAAAGTTTGGTTGCTCAGGGGGACAATCATTGCACTTCCCGTCACATTCATCATTAACATGGTTCCTTCAGGTTCCATCCATTGACTAAAACCAAGAATAATAGTGTGGGAAACACTAATTATAATAGGAAAACCACATAATCAATAATAAAATTTCAAACTTCAGGCCTTATCATAGGTTGTTCATGGACATTTCTAAAACACTAAGATTGTGTTCTATTCTTAGACTTATCCTTAGGGTTCTTACTATGTCTTTCACATCCTTTTTTCCAAAGGTTGACTATATCTTTCCTCTAATACCAACTATAACGACCCACACTTTACATACATTGTTATTACTTCAAAATTGAATCACACTTATTACAACATATAACAAAACCATGAAAGGACCGTATAGGTATAGTGTCTTTAGAAACTATGAAACATAAACATCTGGTTCATAAAGCATCTACATTATCTCCCATTTATTTCATCATATCTAGAGTCCCTTTTGGAATATCCTACTTAATAACCTTCTTCCTGACCTGGGGAAAGAAAATATACAAAAGGGTGAGCTCAAATGATCATTATGGGTTAACAAAATTAATATCAACCACATCATATTCATAAGAACATAACATTTTAGAATTCGTAACCTGCAAAAGAGATAATAATTTCATAACATGGGATAAATCATAGTAGTGGAATGTAATCACAATAATAATAACATAAAACATGAAACTTTTTGGAATACACACATAATCATATAGAATCATTTCTTAGTAGTAAAGACTCATTGCCAAGACTATCTTAGCAGACAAAGTCCATTTCTGAACCGATTTCACTCCTCGTTTCAGTCCTATTTTACTAAACCAGATTATCCTTCCATTCTAGCCATGTCTATATCATGAGATATAAATAATTACCCAATGCATTGGAGGGAGATATATGTCCCACCCATCTCATAATGAAACCATTCTTATGTGTTCCACAAAATCATAAATCATACATCAGAGCATAACCCATGTAATAAAAATAGGAATATTAATCATCATGCCCTCATCACAAAATCTATATAAGATAAAATAACATCATAAAAATAAATCCACCATAACATATTCAAATTAATTTAAAAATAGGGATAGATACATAACCCTATATTATCTTAGATGCAAAATAATTTTGATAAAACACTTGAACTCCATTCTTCAGAAAAATATCCTTTCTACTTCAAAAACATTTTCCTTTCTTAAAATGTCATATAATTTTAATCTAAAAGACGTTGATTAAAAATAAACTTGAAAAGTTTTAAAGGAAGCTTCATGTAAATAATTTACTAAAAATCCATACATTCTGTATAAGTTAAAAAAACATTCTTCTCGTACTTTGGCCGGAAAAGTCAAAAAGTACCTCGTACAAAAAACGGAAAAAGATTCCTTTCATTTCTTTTACTAAAAACTCACCAAAGGGTAAAATTGGATTTCAAAAAATTGTAGGAGGATATAAATAATATGAAATATTGAGGAAACGTGGATGTGGATGATAAATATTCCCCAGAAAATTCTGAAGTATAAACAATCTCGGATAAAAATTGAGATTGCGAGATTTTCCCTTACCTTAGGTCTGATTTTCTTCCTAAGTGTCCGAACCTCCTGTATAATGATTTAAATAATGTCATTGACATATTATAGAATCATAATCATTGTTATGATATCATATATGGTCATATTCGTAGCTTCTTATTAGTAATATTTCATTGCTACTTGTTATTCGGGTGTTTATTACTTTTTGTTCTTATGCGTGTTTTGTTGAATAAATTCTTATTCTTTTTTTAGGATATAGATACATCATTCCCAGAATGGTATTAGTGTAATATATATAATATTTATTCATTAAATTCATTTATATAATCATTATTCAATGAATATCATGTAGAATGAGTCGCATCACATCGTGGAGACGGTATTCTGTACGTACGCACGAGCGATGATATTGTTCCCATGATCGTGGAATTGTATTGGAGTGTATGTGTACAATTTTATAATTAATATCACTTTAAAATAATAATATATAGTTATTATCTACTCCATTATACCTTTCAAGGTGCGGTTGTGGTGGAAAACAGATTACACTACGGCGTGGAGACGGTATTTCGTATGTACTCACGTGCGGTGATTTCATTTTCCGTAAAATGGATAGAAGATGAAACATGGATGTTTAATATTTAAAATAATATATCTTTATATTAGTGATACTGATATTATTACTTCATAATAAAACAACTAAAGAAAAATAAGTAGAAGAATAAATAAAGTTGAATGAATCGGTAATGGACATTACCTCTTCTTTGAAGCGCCTCTTCATAACCTCCTCTTAGGGCACTAAAAATGGTCTTTGAAGAATAACATGACCTCTAGGATGTTAATATAAAGTGGAGAATAGAAATTGGCTATGGTTGGCTGAGCATGAAGGCTCAAAGTGGAGTGAGGAAGAAAGGGAGGATGTGCCATTTTATAAGGAATGAGAGGGGCACCTTTGGAAAACTAAAAATATTATTATATTATAAAGTCGTATTCGGTTTTTAATAGCTCCAAATTGATTTATTTCGATCCTAAGGTAAGTATGGTCTGAAATACTCTCAAATAATATAATTTAAACAAGTTTAGGTGTCTATTTTAACCTTATAATTTAGATTTAACTTTATGTTAAATAATTTTACTTTTTTCGTGTCTTCTTGTTTTATTACACTATAAGGTTAATAAACATACTATAACAAGTCAAACGAACCCCAAGTTGTTTATTATTAATATGTATAACCTTATCTAAGTCATTTTTCCGAACCTTATATTTTTAGGAACAAAATAACAATTAATAATATAATATTTGTTTTAAAAACTATTTTATGTTAATTTTGACACTATTTGGTAATTGATTTTTGTGAAAATCATAATAGAATCATTAGTTCAAAAGAAGTAAATTAAATCAATACTAACATTTCATATTAACCTATAAAAATTTGTGTAATTCATAAATGGTCTCATGTTACATTTATCTGGGTATTTATAACATCAATTATATCAATATTTCATTAATAAGATAACTACTTCATCATCATTGTGTCATAAATAAATTAAATTATTTAATATCTAAAAATTATAAATAAAATATGATTAGGTTGGAAATATTTTTATCTTTATAATGAATATTTATAGTCGAATTTATCTTATGTGTAACCCTATGTTAAAAATGTTTTAGTTATTAAACTTTGGTTTTAACTATTTTAAATATTCTTTAAATAAAATAATATTAAATATCCTAATCTAATCCAAGTGGTCCTAAATGATCATATTTTATTCCTAAAGTTTTTTTTGGTCGAATTAAACATATCCAATAGAATTAGGACAAGTGTTAGGGTAATAATAATATGATTTTTGCCCTTAATTACCCTATTTTCTTTTAACCGTGGTAAAAAAAAGTAAAAAGTTACTAATCAAAAAAAATTATTCTCATCTCATTGAACCACATTTTAGTCCTTGATATTAACTGTGTCTCTCGGATTTTTGAAATTACACTCACAGAAGCAGTAAAATTAAGTTTTATGTGAATTTACAAATTCTCCTAGGAGGTGGGTAAAAGACTGTGAAAAGTTCAATAATATTTTTATATATCAAAAATTATTATAAAATGGCTCCAATGAATTACATTGAACTTATATAGGTGTTATGTATCAATTTTTACCTAAAATAAATTTAAAGAAAATAAATAATTATTTAAATAAAAAGTCAGATTTCAAATAGTAACCCAGTGTTTTCACTATTAATCAAAATTTGAATGTTTTCAGAAAAATACCAAAGTTTTATCCTAGGCTAATTTCTATATTCCGAATCAAAAAATAAAGTCCATTTTGAAAGATAAAATTTATAAAATTTCAGAAAGTTGGTATTTATATTCATAACGGCTAGTTTTAATAATATTTTAATACCATATCGTTGTTTAGTGAAACTCGGTATTGCGTACAACGCAAGCTATCGAGGAAGGCCGCGGTTGCATGTAAAGAAAGAAAATCTAGTGTTGTGTGTAGTGAAAGATTCCTTTGTTGATTTATATAACATAGAAACAAAACATTTCTCATAAAAATCTCGGGTGTTACATCAACTGAAGCTGATGGTAGTTGTGGTGTGCTCTTAGATGATAACCAGCTGGGATTTGGAAATTTATTCGTTCTCAGCATTCATGCAATTCAATTGGTTCAGATATATTAAATGTATAGAAAATTAAAAACTAATAAATTTTTACAAAAAGAAAATAGGAAAACTAGAACAATGTATATTTGTATGGACAACTTTTCAATGAGAAATTGTAATATATTTTCTTTATAAATTTATACATTCAATTATCTTCATCTTCATTATCTTCATTATTATGAACCTCCATTGTTATGAGTGCTTCATTTTTTACCTCTATTTAAAGTTCTATTGTTTCAATATTGTCAGTAAAAAATTATTCAATGTTTTGTGGTTGATTAGGTTCACTATCACAAAGTACAAATTGATCATCATCACTCATATCATATAAGTCTATCTACTTTAAGTGTAAAAAAAACTCTAAACTTCATGTATTTCATCATCCACATAACTAACTTTCTTCACCTAAGATTCAAAGATAAATGGATCGTTCTATACATGCTCATTGGTATGTATGAATCAAGAGAAGTTTATATAATTAAAATGTAATGAATCATTCATTATACCCATATCAATATTAACCAAAATTCATTTGAATAAGACAACCAAAAACTAACTATGATAGTTTAATTCAATTATATCATCCAAATTTCCATAATATCCCACCTCTATAAGTGTAAATACAACACTTTTTTGAGTTTTTAAGTCTTCTTCCTGATAAATTGTATGAAACCTAATGCCATGAATACTGTAGGCACCGAATATCTTAGACATTCTTAGAGGACCTCGAGCCAAAAAGAACATAAAATCATTTGATATTTCTGCTTTATTTTCAACATTCATTATCTAGAAAAATATATATAATGTTTTAGTTTTAACATAGACAAAATAACTACATGTCAATAATATTAATATGAGTATATACTTACCTGATGGGTGATCAATTTGACAATATCCTAATTTATACCTTTTTTTAATTCCATCTCATTTCAATATCTAGCCCTTAATCACTTATTTGCTTGACATAGAAATTCATCAATAAATGGATCTGTAATAAGACTACTGAGTAGTATATATCTATGTACTTATAGAAACTCTAATTCATTTAGTGTAAAATTTTACCCCATTCCAATTGGTTATCCAATAATTGGAAATATTGATAACTAGTTTTCAAAATGATAATTATTGGAGATATAATCAAAACATTAAACACGTTTGAATCTAGTCTCAATCCCATACAAATACCTTGAATACAAGTTCAATCACTCTTTTGATATGTATCCTTTAGAAATAGAGCTTTTTGGATGATATTTATTCATCATAAATGATTACAAATGACCTTTGTACCTGATGAAAAAAATAAGAAACATATAAAAAAATTATGCAATAATTTAATAAAATTTAATTCACAAATGAAAATTAAAATAATATCATTGTACCTCTCAATTGGATACATCAATTGATAATGTTCTGGTCAGCCAAGTTTAGCTTCTTCAACCAAATTAAAAATCAAATCAATCATCACAGTGAAAATTTAAGGGGGAAATAACATTTACAAATAAAAAAGTGTCAAAACAATTCTTTCATGAAGATTAACAAGCTCAATTGGTTTTATATTTTCTCTACAAAGCTCTTTGAAAAGGGTACAATAGTTTATTTTTCCGTTATAATACTACAAAATTCCAATGAAAACACATGTTTCATCAAAATACATGTGTTGTGACTTTTCAATCCATGTAACTTTCAATTTTTTTAGTCAATGCACCTTGATATATTACTTGAATATCCAAATTCAACTTTTTTATTCATTAATGTTTTAAGGAATATGTCTTTCTCTTGATTTTTCATTATAAAAATAGCCGAAGGATGCTTTCCATTCTCATTTTCCCAAAAATCATGATTTATATTCATTAACTCCAAATTATTATGAGCATTAAGGCGATTCTCTGATTTAACCTTCTCATTAAGCAATGTGAAAATTACATTTCCACAGAATTTTTTCTCAATATTCATTATGTCATGATTATAACATATCAAATTAAACTCCTAATAAGGAATTTTAAAAAATATACCTTTTTTGTGTTCTAGATGCACCAAATAATGTACCTTGTACCCTTTTCCCCTTCTTTAAAATGATTATATTTTCCAAATACTTCAATGACACTCATTAATTGTCCCATGATTTCTGAACCAAATAACACTTTTAGTGGATTTCTCAGTTTAATATATTTTTTGAATTGTGTCTTGTTAAACCTAGATTTATGAGATGATATAAAGAAATCAATGATGACACATAAAACATCATTTTCTTCTATGAGGTAATTGTTGATGAACAAAATTACAAACTAGACAATATAAACTAGTATGAGTGTTCCAATTAGATTAATTTCCTAATCTTGGAATGTTAGTAATTGTCTATATTAAATTAGCAGTTATTTTTAATAGTTTTCTCATTGATGCGTCATATGTTTCCATTCCATCATCTCATAATTCTCGCAATTATTTGATTTGAGGTTGAAGGTATACATCAATTCCATTTCTAGTCATTTTATTTCTAGAAATAATCATCCAAATAAATAAATAATATTTATTCATACACATCTATGGAGGTATGTAATAAGGGAACAAAACAACTGTCTAAATACTATAATTAGTACCTAAAGTACAAAATGGGTCAAAACCATCAGAATCCAATCCCAAATGTGAATTATTAAGATTTGAAGAAAAATATAGATATAATGAATCTAACTTTTTCTATGATGTTGAATCTTTTGGATGTCTCATCAAGCCATCATTACTATCTTGATCATGTCACATCATTTTGTATGTAGTCATAGATGCCATGAATAATCTTTTCAAGCATCATATCATAAGAAAGTAATGAAATAAAGTTGAAATAGTTTTCTTATTTTTATTTCTTGGGGTTGCATTTATTTATACTCCCATTTTTGTTCATTGACATTCATTTACTTTTATAAAATCTTATGAATTCTCCTTTGTCAAACTCTTCTCCCTATTAAAGCATGCAATCATTAAGGAATTCATGTATCTTTGTATAATACAGTCCATGTTTATTTATGACTTTATTAATCTCATAGAATGACCCAAGGATCATAGCTTCACTACATGCATCATGATAAAACACTAAAATCATGTACATTTCTTTGTCAATAATTTCATAGAGACTGTTTATATGATACAACTTAAGTAGAAAAGAAAACATTGAATACTTATCACACCCTTCATACAGTTCTTGTTGCACATGTTCAACTAATTCATAAAGCTCATTGTTTGGTTGTTGAACTTATTAGAAGGATTAAAATTTTCAGGGTCAATTGAAGGTTTTTTTGATCTATTGAAATCGTGGACATTATATCCTACAAACAAAAATGTTTCATTTATCAAATTTCAAAGTGAATTCCCCTATAGAGGTTCACTTTGTGTTTTTTTGATTGGATTATCTTTTTTTTGAATTTCCATAACAATATATTCACCATTCCAAATCCTACATATATATTGAGTAGAAAATTGTTTCTATATAAAATTATCATATAATTCATTTCTATTTAATAATCACATGAATTTTCAATCAGGACATACAGATTTTATTATACCATCCACTGATTATTTTTTAATTACATAATTTTTTTTTCAAAGTCTTGTCATAACGAGGTGTGTTTTGAGGTAAAGTAATCCAACTTTTTTTCCATAGGTATTAGATTTTTCTCTTCTCCCTGTATATTCAGATATAATGATATAAATGGTTAATCAAACAGGTACAATTAAAAGTAAACATCAATTAACTTCATTATGCTTGGTCACCTAATTTTTCTTATAATTATATATATATAGAATATAAAATCATGGTGAACATACATGTACACTCATTATGTTCTTACTTAGAATGTCTCAAGCCAGTGTGGAAGAAGCATACTAAAACATTAGTGAATAATCAATAAAACCAAATTTTTTCGTATCATTTAATCAGCCATTATCCAATAATCACTAAGGCTTACTCACAATGAATTCATGAGGGATAAATGAATCATGCAGTTATAGACTATTTATAACCCAAAAGACAAACAAGCATTCATCATATAAATGATTCATGATCCCCATTTATAATAGGCATTGATGATAGTTATGTGTATTGGATTCCTAAGTGATAAAATTTATCATTTGATTGTACATTATGATATACTACATAATTATATAGACCAACAATCATAAAATATTACAAAATTACACATTACGATTGGGGATTTCACTCTCTGAGAAAAGGGGGAGAGGGGTCGCCGTTGGGGATCGCCATCAAGAAGCAGGGGGGTCATTGTGGGGTCATCATCAAGTAGAAAGTGGGGTTGTGGTCATGAGGATCGTATGTGAGAGTGGGAAAAGGTGTGGTCACCATCGTGGATGAGGGGTGAGCCATCGGGGGCGAGTGGGGGAAGGGGGGAGAGGTATGTTGTCGGAGAGAAGGGGGGTCAGTGTTGGGGAGATGTGGGGTCGAGGGTGAGGGGAAGTCACCTACATTGGGGAGAGGTGTGACCAAGGGGGAGGGTCGGTCGCCAGTGTCGGGGATAGGTTGGGTAGAGGGGGGTAATCAATGGAGTTGAGGAGAGGCATGATCGAGAGTGAGGAGAAGTCGCTAGAATTGGGGAGAGGCGTGATCGAGGGAGAGGGTCGGTCACCGCTGTTGGGGGAGTGGCAGGGTCGAGGTGGAGGGTGGTCATAAATGTCATGGAGAGGTGGGGCTGAGGGATCGGTGCGGGGTAGGGGGAGGGAGGGAGTCACTAGCACCGGGGAGAGTCATGATCGAGGTGGGGGTGGTCCCCAGTGTTGGGGAGAGGTGAGGCCGAGAGGGAGGGGTGATTGTCGACGTCGAGGAGAGGCACCGCCAAGGGTGAGGGGAAATCACCAGCATCGGGGAGAGGCACGACCAAGGGAGTGAGGGGGTTAGGGAATTGGGTAGAGGGGTGGGGTCAGTTATTGTTTAAGAATATTAGCAGGGGTTTCATTGAAACCACCCCTATATTTAAAATATATTTAATAATGTTTTTTTAGTAGTGATTATTAGAACTTCCACTAATAAACTATCACTAAGACCACTCTTTTTTGTAGTGATAGATAACATATTTTGACTGAATCTTACCCGAAAAGTGACATATATAATTTTATTATCAATTATAAAGCTATAAAATTCACCATGAAATATCATCACTCTAACCTCTCATACAATTGGATTTCTCTCACAAGAATTTTTTTCCCAGTTTATGAATTTTATCACCCATAGTATTTTTTATTAGTTTATGGAATTTATCTCACTACAAGAATTATCACCCAATGGAATTTATTTTTTACATTAAGGAATTTTCTTCACACCTAGATGTTATATAGTATGTACATGAACAACATCATATTATAAATTCATATGACAACAATGAATTTTGAAAAGTAATCTTTAAATCATTTTACAAATGTATCATCCCGAACCCGGATGTCACTCAACTATGCCCCAAGCCCGGTTGGCTACATGGCCTCAAGCACAACATCCCAATACTAGAGGTTTATGACTAGCAGGTAGGGACTAGGTGAGTCATTTGGGAGACTATACCTCCATTACCATAATTTATCATAATGGAAGTCAATCACATTAGATAGTGGAAGCAGATACAATAAGCAAACAATAGATAAAATAGACAAGAAAGACAAGAATATGTAACAAGCCAGAAGTGTCTCATATACCATAATGCATATGATACATGTATCTAGAAAATATCCAAAATAGGTACATAAAATATAACAAAATAAATTTATTTAAAATCCAAAACGACCAAAGAGTGCCCCCGTAGCATCGCAAGCCCCATCTTAGTCCTATTCTCCCATGCTCTAAAACAATGATCAAAAAATAGTTTTTGGGAGATTTCCCCTACTATCACCTGTAATTATATAATCTTTTTGGGTCCCCAAGGAGGCCCAAATAGGATGCGAGATAAACATACCAGTAGGTTTCCATCTAAATATCTATATAGTTCTAAGATGTACTATGAAATATGCTAAACAAGTGAAAGTAAGTAGTAATGTAAGTGTGAAAGCCCAAGGCATATAACTACTGCAAACAAGTAATACCAAACAGCCTCTTGTGGCTCCTTGCAATAAGTCTTGTCCCCTAATAAGGAATCTACAAGAAATATTAACAAACAACACATCCTTTCCACATAACCATCAATATCATGTCCACACGTCCATACCGTATAAAAAACTATATCAAAAAAACCCACAGCCTTGTCATACAACAACAATCATATATCCCACATTCATGCTATATAATGAAGTTTAGATCATGAAGGTCTATATCTATGGTGTTGAAGACCAAGGCATCCTCTTTGAGTCTCGGGATAATCTCGATGGAAACTTGGCATAGGCACTGGTTGTAATCCTAGAAGCATGTGTACCATCATGTCCTACGTGATTCCAAGATATTTGGATCCTTGGGGTAGCAAAGCCTAAGGAATCTCATGGAATAAAGAGAATAGTGCATAATCATCCAAGGTGTCCACTACTGCATTCCAGATCCATGGAGATCCATTCATGGAATCTATGTAAATCATCAATCATTCTATGCCTTTAACAATTTCAAACCATATGAGTCCACCCACTCATATAAACAATTACATTCAAAACAATTCGATGAGTATACCCACTCATTTAAACCATTACATCTCATTAGTATACCCACTCATGTACTCCACTTTCATTGAATCATGTCAAAGGGATATACCCACCCACTTATCACCAATTTCCATTTAACACATCACATGGGAATACCCACCCATTAATCACAATTACCAACATATCTATTTAAGGAATCTAAAAATAGCAAACGAGTATACCCACACATTTTAAAAGTTCCATTTAAGTATTTAATCATGTTAGGAATGGAATATTATAATAAAAAACGTAAAGAGGCAAGATATCTCCAATATATGTAATTTGACATCATTTAAGAACAATCGGGCTTCCTTAAACTAGGAAAACCTGAGGTCACACCCCATGGGTAGTTCATCAATGGTAAAAACCAAAGTAAAGGCATTGTGCACCCCATGGGTGTCCTTAGGCTGGGTCAGCTACCACAAATGTATCTCAAAGAACCTAAGGGAGTCACAAACAGGTCCTACCTCATCTATTTCATATTTACACTTTAAAATCAGGCCCACGCTAAAAAGTCCAGCGGGCAGAAATAGGTCAATAGCTCTATAAAGCATCAAAAGACAAAAGAAAAGGAATCAATATCTTACCTTCGTGGTTCCAAAAAAATGGCAGGGAAAGAAAAGTAATCCAAATGGGAACTACATCTGAAAAGCTAGATAAGAATGATTTTTGTCTTCAAAAGATAGAAAAATGGCTTCTGTCCAAAAAATAGAGGTCCCAGCCTCTATTTTAAAAAAACTAAGGCGGGCAATTACATGATAAGTAATTTCTTTACATGGTGTGTAATTCTTGGTTTTCCTTTAATGGGGTAAAACCATTACACATCGTGAAAGGTTCTAGACAAACCGTTAAATGTTATGAAATCGTATTACATTGTTTGTAATCAAATTACACATCGTGTAATTAGCCTACAACCTGTACACAATCTTCTTGCCTAATATTTCCCAAAAACAACCCAATCTACCCATGTCCCAGCTTAGGGTCTAAGCCAAAAAGAAATTAAATGATTCATACCACAAGAATAACCTAGTATCTTGAAATTCTTCCCTGAATTTCACTCTCAAGGGTAGTCAAGATCCATTTGAAAAAACACTTTACTGAGCACGTATGTCGGCCTCCCGGTACAAAGTAATGTCTTGTAAACGGTCTTTCTTCCATAGAACCTATACTAGAGGAACTGACTAGACTTGTATAACCATCATGATCCTATCAACAATATGAATTAGATTCTCCTAAAGGATTCATCAAATTGTAACTCAACCTCCTCAGGTTGAAAGGTGTGAGATGGGTCTGAATTATAATGGTGTAGTTGTGATACATGGAAGATGTCAGGCATGGCTCAATACCTCTGAAGTAACTAAAACTAATAGTCTACTGATCTGAATCTCTCAAGAATATTGAATGGCCCAACATATAGTGGTGAATTCATACCTCGTATCATGATATTTCTTTGTCACAACCTTAGTGAAACACATAAAAGTACCTGATCCCTGACCTCAAACTATAGAGGTCATATACGGTGATCAACATAAGATTTCTATCAAGATTGTTCCATAGCCATCTGCTTCTAAAACAACTAGATCTACTCAGAATTCTCTTGCATGAGACAATGTCCCAGTAAAGCTACCTCATCGGCCTCTATCCATCACAAGGGTGATTGGCATAGCCTACTGTACAAAGCCTTGTAAGGAGACATTTGTATCGTTGTCTGATAATTGTTATTATAGGAGAACTCATCTAGATGAATGTGTCTCTCCCAAGATCCCCCAAAATCTTGGACACATTCTCTCATCATGTTCTCTAGTACTTGTATTATACACTCTGATTATCCATCAGTCTGAGGGTGGTGGACTGTGCTCAGAAGCACCTATGTACCCAGTTCCCACTGAATACTCTATAAGAAACGAGATGTAAAGTGGAAATTCCTATTTGAAGTGATAGTGCATGAGAACCCATGATGTTGTATAATCTCATGGATATAAAACCTTCCAAGAACATTAACATCAAAGGTATCCTTGATCTCCAATAAATGATCAACCTTGTTGATCCCATCAACAACAACCCACAAAACATCATTACCTCAAGGCGACCATAGTAAACCAGTCAAGTAATCCATTATCACATCATCTCATTTACACTTGGGAATAAGTAACTGCTATAAAATCGTGGCTGGTCATTGATGTTCCTCCTTCACATGCTGACAGGTGTAGCACCTCGTAAAAAAACTAGCTACCCCACTTTTTATACTTGGCCATTAGTATTGATTATGCAAGTCATGGTACATCTTGTGACTCCAGGATGTAGTGCCCAAGATGAAGCATTAAACTCCCACATCATATCCCCACATATATCCACTAGAACCAAGACACATCCATGAATATGTAAGATCTCATCAACACCTATGGTCCAACCAGGAGGAGGGTCCTCACCTTCCACACTCTCCCATTGGACTAGACCCTCTGAATTCAATAACTGCCTCATGGTTACTTTATTCAATAGGGTAGAGGACACAACTATGGATGTTAGATATTTATAACCCTAACTTTTGTGCACCTCCATATAGATCTTATAGAATAATGCCATAAGTTTCCACTCGCTACTTGCCTTCTACACTGTCTGTATCTGAGTCCACGTGCTTAGTGCATCGAACATTACATTACCTTTACTGGTCATGTATTCAAGCTTGAAGTCAAAAGACTATAGGTACTCCACCCACATTTTTTCCTCATATTCAAATAATACTTATTAAATATATACTTGAAGATTTTTTACCTGTATACACCAAAAAATATCTCCTAATAAATAATGTCTCCAATAGTGAAAATCATCAACAACTACATCTAGCTCAAGAACCTGAATAGGGTAATTCCTCTCAAGTGGCCTTAGAAACCAAGACTCATATGCCAAGACTCTATCCCCCTAAATCAGCACTACTCCCAGCCCAATACATGATGTGTCACAAGTAAGGATGGAACAGTCGGTTCATCATCACCAAGAAAACTACTATCGTGTTTGTGAGACTGAATGGAATAACCAGATACTCATATAGACCATACCCACTATGAATGGTTGTAAGAGGTATGTATGTGGGTCAAATATATACCTGGTGATATCCTAACCTTAGTTAAATTTTCAAGACTACTCGGGATCCTAGAATCTTATCATATATTTCATCTATTTGTGGAAAAGTATATCAGTTTTTAACCATTAACTGATTCAAATTATGATAATTCCCAAATAGCCTAAGAGTTATATCAATTTTTTTGAAAAAAGAACAGGCAAACCCCATAGAGAAGTATTAGGTCAGATAAACCCCTTTGCCTCCAAATACTCTAGCTTCCACTTAATTTCTTACAACTCCATCGTAGCCACCTAGTAAGTAGAAATGGATACTGGTGTAGCTCATAACACTAGTTCATTGGAGAACTCAACCTATCTCTCGAGATGTAAACTAGAATATTCATCGGGGAACATGTCCCTGAAACGATCCACCATTAGAGGAAAGTCTACCTAACTCACTCCCTAATCATCCAAAATAAAAAATAGCAATCTAGGCTGTCATTCTGCCCAACTCATGATGATCTAGTCCATCTCAGCTCGCCTGGGCACCCCATTCACCCATGTGAGTAAACACTGCATCCTCTGGTGATTTGAAAGATACCCTTCAGAGATAGTAGACAATGTAAGATTGATTATATACTATACAGTCCATCCCATGAATGACATCAAACCCTATCATCTCAAAGATGTAAATATCTCAAATAAAGTAACACCCACCAACCTCAAGGGGGTACTCCCTGCACTAGATCACATCATCCATTCTGATTCCCAATAGTATTTCTAGCATTAAAACACTTTCAAAATACCACAAAACCAGCCCAAGGATTTTCACCATAGGTGAGGATATGAAACTATGACATACACCTGTATCAAAAAGAGAAGATTCAATATTATAAGCTACTAAGATCATTTCTCTCACTATAGATAGTATGAAACCTTGCTCCTCAAGGGTAGGATGTACATAATATAATTGACCTATACCACGACCCTGTGAAACAACCTCACTGCTCATAGTAGGTCCCCTTCAATGTATAAGAGTTATTGGTGTATGGCTTCCTCAACAAAGACCACTATTTATGTAGCATGATTGGCCTGCATTGCTCTAGATCCTTGCTTGAAATAGATCTTAGAAACATACCCCTGAAGTAGACATCGGAGCTCACCCCATACCACTCACAACTGGAGGGAAGGTCCTACAAAACCCTTGCATGTGGCCCATCCCTCTATAAGCTCAGCACTCGATAGGGTCGCAGTCATGTTGATTCATCATGTGTCCTATACTGCCACACTAGTGAAAAAACACCGAGCTACTAGCACTCATAGCCTAACTGAAGCTTATCTAATGGGAAGCATCAAAATGGTGCTTCCTACCTAAAGATGTAGAACCACTTGGTTGAGAAGAAACATTTCCCTACTCTATATCCTCAAATTTCCTCATGTTCCACTATATAATCTGTTCCTGATTCACAATCTCAGTGATAGAGGTCAACCTGAACATGTTGACCTTAGATTTTATAGTATGTCAGAATCCATCCTCGAAGCATCTCACTCTCGACAGCACATTAATAAGGTACATCAGTGAAAAACTATGATACTTTGTAAAGTATGTTGTGTACTCTATAACCATCATGGTTCCCTGCTCTAGACAGATGAACTCACTAACTCACTCTACCCATAGTGTCTTGGGATAAAAGTAGTCAAAGAGGTAGGTCTAGAAATCAGTCCAATCCATATCTCATAGCCTTTCAACCTGGTTCAAAACATCCCACAAGTACATTACTAATCCATGTATCATATAAGGGGTGACCCTGACCCTCCTCTCAATAGGTGTCTTCAAATGATCTAAGATAGCTAGTGTGGCCTCAATCCATAACTCAGAAGCTTGTGGACCATCATCCCCAAACAACGTGAAAGGATTTTGCTGTTAGAACACCCATGTTAGCTCGTCCATAATCATGGTAGTCTACGGTGCTCCTTGAAAAGTCTGAATATAGAAAAATAACCCGTCGTGGAACTATTCCTCAGCACCTATGTCTAAAATAGTCTATTGTACCTCAAAAAAGCACTATAATAGGATCCACTAGTATCTCATGTCCCACCACCTTCGAAGCATGGTCATCGCCACCCTCTTGGCATACCATTGGAGATCTTCATGGTGACATGCCTCTACAATGCCAAACACTCACCTCAGAAAGGAATGATATCAAAGTCGCATCTCAAAAGCATAGGACAGGTCAAAACCCTCCTATAAAATTGTAATAACACAAAACATAATAAAAAATACATGACTGTATAAAGAACAACCACAACACAACTAGAAACACTACCTCTCACCCACTCAAAATCCGGGTGTAGGTCAAGTCTCTATTTTCCTTTTATTTTCATTTAATAGTCATTATTTGACATTATTTAACCAATGGTCCATTGTGTTTTGATCCTTGAAGACCCATAACACCTCATGAACTAAACTTTTATGCCAATATAATCCATACACATCAATTTCACATAAATTTTTAATTTAAAAGGTACTCCATTTTCTATATCATAAGGGCCCATACACCGTCTGAATTGAAAGATGATGTCACTTATTTATCCACTACACAAATTCTATCACAAAATTAGGAACAACTATTAGAGAACCTATCACAATAGCATGCGTCAAATAATTCATCTTAAATGGCATGACATAATGCATGATATGTGATTTCTAACAAGTAACTATATGATGCATCAGATGGGATTCCCTCATCGCATCAGGTTGCACAAAAATTGAACCCACAATTGCCTCAATAGTATCAGCATAAATCATGTGTGTCTCCTAATGGTGAAATAAAATCAACTATAATAGTAAAAAATAGAAAATATCAATTTCATTTATGGTAATTTGGATTTTTCTTGAACACGGGTGAGCTACGCTCGAGCATAGCTCATTAACAAATTCCATTTTCCTTCATATCCCTGTCTATTATCTCCAAATAGTAAATCAAACAAGAAAATAAATTGTCTCTGATACCACTTTGTAACGTCTTGAACTCAGATTCCACACAATAGTTCCCCAAGCCCAGTTGGCTACATAGCCGCAATTGCACTCCTCAAATGCCAGATGCATCCGACGAGTGGTGAGGGTCTAGAAGAGTTATTGGGGAGACTATTCCCTAATTACCAGAGTATATCATAGTGGAAGTCAATCAAATTCAATAGAATAAGTAAATACCATAATAATACAATAGGTAAAATAGATAAGCAAGATAGGAATATATAAAAAGACATAAGTGTCTCATATACCATGATGTAGATGATACATATATCTATAAAACAACCAAGAAATATACATGGTAATAAAGTACAATACAAGTATCCAAAATCAAAAAAGATCAAAAAGTGTCATAGTATCATCGCAACCCTCATCTGGGTCTCATGCTCCCATGCTCTAATGAAATGATCAACAACTAGTGTTAGGGAACTTTACCCTACTATCACCTGAAACCATATAATTTGTTTGGGTCCCCAAGGAGGCCCAAGCAGGGTGTGAGATAAACATCCCAATAGGTTTTCACCCAAAGATCTATACAATTCTAAGCTGCACTATCAAATATGCGAAACAAGTACAAGTAAGAAGTAATGTAAGGGTGAAAGCCCAAGGCATATAACTAATGCAAACAAGTTATAACAAATAGCCTCTTGTGGCTCTCTGTAAAAAGTGGAAGATCCTAAAAAGGAACCTATAGGAAATATAAACAAGAAAAATAGCTTTGTCATAAAACAATCCATATCTTGTCCACATAGCCTTACTCTATAAAGAAAATCATATCAAAAACCCACAACCTTGTCATAAAAACACAGTCATATATCCCATGATCGTTCAATATAATGAAGTGTAAAACATGAAGGGCTGAATCCAATGTATTGAAGACCTAGGCATCATCATCAAGTCCTAGTATCATCTCGACAGAAACTCAGAATAGGCATTGGTTGGAGTCCTAGGATCATGTGTACCAGAATTTCCTATGTGATTTCAATCATTCCAGATCTAATGGAAAACAATGCCCGAGACATCCCACAGAATCAAGAACCAATGTGAATACTCAACCAAGGTGTCCACTACTGTGTTCCAAATCCAGGGAGATCCGTCCTTAGAATCTATATAAATAATCAACCATTCCATACATTTAACAATTTCCAACCATATGAGTCTACCCAATCAAATAAACAATTACATTAAAAACCATTCAACGAGTATACCTACCCATTTAAACCATTACATATCATGAGTATATCCACTCATGTACTCCACTTCCATTTAATCATGTCACATGGTTATACCAACCCAATTATCACCAATTTCCATTTAACACATCACATGGATATACCCACCCATTAATCATAATTACTTAAAAACATTTAAGCAATCTAAAAAAACTAACAAGTATACCCACTCATTTAATAAGTTCCATTTAAGCATTTAATCAATTTAGGCATGATAAATTATGATAAAACAAGACAAGGAGGCAGGACATCTCTGACAAAGAAACATTATGTGCATATTTTTTATCAAATAATGAGTATTTTTTATTTTTTTAATGATAAAACCCATGTATTTCAATGTTTTTTTTAAATAATGGGTAATTCGGATTTTATAATGATTATGAGGAAAATTGAGAAAAATGGATAATTTTGGATTTTGGAAAGATTTTTACCACAAGGATATTTTTGACATTTATTAAAAAATATAACAAAAAAATAACTAATTAATTTTTTTATAATACTGATTTTATTTCCTTCAACTTTTTATTTTTGACCTATAGCTGATTCGAAGATCTATTAGTCCAAAAAATTCATTGAATTTGGAAACTTTTTCGGGCAGACAGCGTGGACTCCACCACTGTAATAGATGCAAAAATCAATCTCTTTGCCTCTAATTTAGGTTATTCTACCTGGTATATCACTAGGACACATAGGAATGACTCTAAAACTATTTTGGTGGAGTTTTGTAGTCATTAGTGTTTCTATTGATCGTTATACATTTGAAAGAAGCTTCCTGGAAATTTTGGCCAAAAAAGTCTTATTCAATGAAAATTATATACTTCCTTAATAAGATGTCTAAATGAGCTGAAATGTGGAGGTTGAACATAAAACGCATTTAGGAACAACTTTTATGAAGGATTCCATCTGTTAATCGATAGTTTATTGTTCCAAAAATTCAAAAAAACATTGTGGATAGAATTCTTCCTATAAAAGGAGGCTCTCGCATCCTTCCCAAATCATCAGCTCGACACCAACAGCCAAGGAGGGTTCCCAACGGAGCATGGGACGATGCTACACCTCTCTTCCCACCCCATTTCCTCATTTTATTTTATTTTAATTTTACTTTGGTATTATTTTACAATTGTTATTCAAATTTCAGTTTTATCAATCCATGCCTTTATGTTTCTCCATCCACTTTTCTTCATTTATTTCCCTATATCTCTCTTCTCTTCCACCCACTCCACCAAGTAATATATTACTCTCGGAAATGATAGGATAACTCCAAGACATGTCCAAAGGGGAGGTGAAGGTTATCATGAATTTTCTTTAATTTTTAATTTTATGTTTGTAGATATATTTGAGTAGCATGCACGGGTAAGTCAAATGTTCCAGATGTTGTGACTACCACCGATAACAAGCAACTCAACCTATCCATATTATTTTAATTAATAATTTTCCCTCTCTCAATTTGTTATTTCTCTACACATTAGAGTTGAGATAATCAATGGATGAAACAGATTCAATTGAACCGGGTCCTGGAAGATGAAACATTCTAGAAAAATGTGTGTCACCAACTTGGATTAAAGGAGGAGGTGCAATTGAGAGTGCACAAACATTCAATGATATTCCAAAATTTATGAATAATTAATAGTAGTTCAAACATGAGATTTCATGTTTGGGTTATCAAACTGAAATAAAACATATAAAGGAGAATAATTATTGAATATTTAACCAACCACCAAAACCATGTCCTTTCTTATTAATTCATTCTATTTAGACTTGAATGTTAGTATAAATTTAGAATTCTTGCTTCACATGACATTATCTTAAATAATAAAAAACCAAAAAATATTTTAATCACATTAATCTAATAAACAAACCAAAAAAATGAGATATAATAGGTGAATTAAATAAATTAAGTGTACTACATTAAGAAGGATCTTCAAGAGAGATGACCCTGGTCAGCCACTGTTCCCCACTAGGAAAAATATAATTATTTTTTTCCACACCACACAACAGACGTACTTCAAAACTGACACTATTTCTAGGGATCCAATATTTAGTTCATTTACTTTTTCTATTTTCACATATTAGTTATATATTATTTTATTTAAAAAACTAAAAAAATACTTCCATGATGTAATCAAATTCAGAATATTATTCATGGAAAAATTACTCATAGGTGCAGCAACAAAAACAAGAAGATGATGAATAGTTTATAAGAGATCAGATGCATGAACTTAGAGAAAGCATTGATAAACTAACCAGAAAGGCTAATAGAGCTTTTTATTACGTTAATGCATTAAAAGAGCAACCCAACCCTAATCCAGAGGTTGAACATGAGAAAGTGGTGGAATAAATTTCACCAGTTATATTTGAAATTGGATTACCTGAGGAAGCAAGGGAGGAAGACGTATCTACTGAGCTACAAGTGGAAGATCAACAAAGTTTGGATGAATTCATGATTAAATATTTGTAACTACCTAACTTACCCATAAAATACAAAGAAAAAGATTCAGCACCACTTAAGGAAGATACCACCCAAGTGGTGGAATTTGAAGTCAAGATGGAGGAGCCTGACTGCCTACCTCCATCCTCAGAGAGTATACTTCAAGAGGCACTTAGCACTAAGGAAGAGATTGAAGAAGAACCGAATCAGGGAGTTGAACCATTCATTGACTCTATCCCTTCTAATTTTATTGAATATGAATTCTACATCACTCATTGTGGTTTTGATTATACAGAATTAGACAACCTCAACTTTTCCTTTGAGGAAGAAGAAGAACCTCGATGTGCAATGACGAGGAACAAATGGTGCTCCCTAGAAACATTGATTATTTATTGATGGAAGTTCATGAAGAGATTCTAGTTTATTTCTCTAAGGAAACCCTGACAAAATATTCTTTGATGGTTAAGAATTTGATCTTGAAACTTCATGTTTTAATATTATTCAAATTTAATTACAATCAGACATTCTCATTGACTATTATTATGATGAAGCATTTCTTAAGTAACTAATGGACAGAGAAGAATAGGTTTCACAAGTATGAGGAAATAAAGGGGAAGATTCATACTTTATCCTACCCCCACCATGCAAGCAATAACTCATTATAAATGGGTGATATGGTGTACTCTGTCCCAGAAGTGTAGACGCCCAAAAACTTGACGTACATGGACATTGCATTACTTTTTTGGAGTACTTAATACATAACAAAAACAGACACACAAGGACCTTAATAGTTTTGTGTCCTTGGAAACTTGGAATATAATCTTCTAATCGTGGTGAAAGACCTTCAACATCTCTCATAAAGATCTTCCCCTTTTTTTCTTACCGAAAACCTTTATTTAAATCCTGGGGAAAAGAAAACATATAAAGGATGAGATCAAATTCTCAGTAAGGGTAATCATGGATAAAATAAAACAAATCATATGCATTTGAACTTAAAAACATGAACCTAATGTTTAAACATCAAAATCTTGGGCAATGAAATAAAACATGGAAATACATAAGGAATATATCATAAAGGAGCCTTAATGATGATAAGATAGAATGGGAATAAAACATGTAATTGTGACATCCATTAAGCACATGTAATGATTTCCATAGTTGCCAAGTCATTGCTACCAAGACCATCTTAGTGGACAAAGTCCCTTACTGAACCGGGTTTACTTGTCATTCCAGCCCTGTATTACTGAACCGGATTTACTTTCCATTCCAGCCATGTCTATCTCATGAGATATAAATCTTTACCCAATTCATTGGAGGGATATATTGGTCCCACCAATATCATAATTAAATCATTCTTACTTGTTCCACAACATAAACATAAATCATTCATCATAACCAAAAGAATAAAAATGGGTCACATAAACATCATCCCATCAGGACATAATCCATATAAAAAAGGGATATTATTTCATCCTAAGAAAAGTGAAACCTTTTAAATCATAGATACATAATACTTGAAACATACACATATGAAATAATGTCATCTTAGATGGAAAAATGGTTTTGATAAAACACATGAAATGAATTCTTGAGGAAAATATCCTTTCTTCTTCAAAATAAATTATTTTACACAAAAAATAATGAATGTTTTAAAAGAAAGAGTTTTTTTTTGAAAATAGTCATGAAATATTTTGGAGGATGCTTCATAAAAAATAAGGCTTTATGAAACCATAAAAATCCTTTCATACCGTATAAGTTAAAAAACATTCTCCTTGTACTTTTGTTGGAAAAGTCAAAAAGTACCTTGTAACGTTAACAAAAGAAATATTATTTACATACCATGTAGTAAAAGACAAAATGGGTAAAATGGAAATTAAACATACATAAAAACACTTTTAGAAAACATGGACTTGGATGATAATAATAACCCCAGCAAATACTTATGAATAAACAATCTCTGATAAGAACGATATTAGAATGGTTATCCCTTACCTTAGGTCTGATATGCTTCGTACGTATCCTAACCTCCTTTATAATGACTTAAATAATGTCATTGACTTATTATGGAATCATGTTCATTGTTATTATATCATATATGGTCACTTATGACATTATATTGCCCGTTCCTTTGTAAATATTTTGTTAAAGCAACGTTTTGGGTAAAATCATCTTATGTATCGTACGTGTTTGGACTTGATGTTCTTGATGTTATTATTACTTATATCATGATTTACTTACTTAATGAATGTAAATAATTATTTATATGTCATATATATTAATTATATATCCATCATATTCTTGTATTTATAAGAGTACATAACATATGGAGGTAAGAAATGAAATTCACCCTTCTTGGAGACAGTAAACCGTATGTATGCATAAATGCTACTTTAATTTATATTTATTATTTTAATGGAATTAAAACACAATTATACATAGGTATGTTATAATTCCAGTATAATATCATATATAATATCTTTAATTGCATCCTTTATACATCCCACATAATGTATTAATGAATCACATCACTTTGAGGGGGCGACAGTCCGCAATTCCTCAAATGAGATCATCGTATTTACCCACTATGAAACCATAAAGGCTTGATATAATTTAGATGTAAAGAATCATAAGGAAATCCTAAACATAATATATATCATATATAAATATATTTCCATCATAATGGCCTCAATGATAGGTGGTATAAGAAAATCAAACAATCATCGTTTCCTGAGGCGTTAGTTTGCCATCACAGAAACATTATGTTCTTCATCCATTAGATGGAGTTGTGTGTAAGTGTAGTACTAATACTTCTCATAAAAACATCCTATTCTTTTTAGTATACTGTTTTTTTCACAATAGAAAGGATTAAAAAGAGTTTATAGGTTGGGGAAGTAGAATAAAAGAAAACAACTTAAGAGAAACTATTACCTTTAATTATGGTAACTTCCTTTGGTTTGAACCAAAAGGACTTGTTGGAGTGTCTTATACCAAATGTAAGGCTTAAAGGGGGAGGATATGGATGTCGGGAGATTATTTAGGAAGAGTTTGGAGAAGAAAAAAGGCTTGAGTGGTGTAAGGAATTGCATAGAAGTGGTCTCCTTTTATAAGGGAGTGGAGGGGCTCTTTATGAAATTTTGAAAACATTATTTTATTATAAACTTATATTCGGTTTCAAGAGGTCCAAAAACATATTAATGTCGAAGCTAAGTTGACTCATATTCGAAATAAAATCATCTAATAGGAATTGGACAGGTTTTGGATGATATTTTAATCATTATAATCTTATTTATTTAAATCATTTATTAATGAGGTAAATACAGCATCATCACTGTGTCATAAATAATTTAATTTATTTGATGTCTAAAAATAATAAAAAAAAATACCAACATGTAGGAAATCATTTTAGATTTTCAAATAATATTTAGTCAAAAAAATAATTTACATTTCCCCTTATAATAATTAATTACTAAAGGATTTTTGTTAATGCCAATTTTGTCATTACATTAAATTAATTAATCTAATGTGTCATTGTCTTTCATAAGTGGCTCCATGGGGTCCCAAAATAGACTCAAGGATGATTGTGGTCATCCATTACTCATCCAATAAGTTTTGGACAAATTTTAAGGTAATTTTGAATTATTATAATATTCTTTTAACCTTGAATTACCATATTTACCTTTAACCATGGTAAATAAAAGTAAGAAGTTACTATTCACCAAAAATTATTTTTATCTAATTGAACCACATTTTACTCCTTGATATTAACCGTGTCTCTCGAATTTTCAAAATTCAACACACAAAAGCAGTAAAATTTATTTTTATGAATAATTGTAAAAGCTCCTAGGAGATGGGTAAAAGACGGTGAATAGTTCAATAAAACTTTTTATTAATCTAAAATTATTATAAAATGATTCCAATGAATTTCATTGAACTTATATAATTATTATGTATCTATTTTTACCTAAAATAAATTTAAATCAAATTAATTATTATTTAAATAAAAAGTTGGTTTTAACCAAAAACTCAGTGTTTTCACAATTCATCAAAAATTAAGGTTTTTCAGAAAAATACCAAAACTTAAGCCTAAGATATATTTGATATTCTGAAATAAAAAATGAAATTTATTTTTACAAATTCCAAACATAGAGGTTGCATTAATTATTTTAAATGTAATTATCGTTATCAAAACAAATAGCGTGTTTTTAAGAAATAATAACTATCAAAAGATCATCACTTGTTTATGTCCAATTTCAAAGTGAAATTAATTTCTATGACAAAAATTAGATTAAATGGTAAAAATATATTCTAATTACACATTAAAACAAATTAAAAATATAATCTATCCATGTAAATTATTGCGATGAAAAAAGTTGTTTTTAATTAAAATATAGCGTGTTTTTACAATTCATCAAAATATAAAAGTTATCAGAATAATTTGAGAATTTCATCCAAAGTAAATTTTTATATCCTGATTCCAAAAAATAATTTTATTTTGTCAATTTGAACTTATATACATTTCAAAAACAATATTTAAAGTGGGTGCACCATCAAAAGGCGACAAAACATCATTTTTTGAAAAATAGTTATTTTCCTCGAAAAATTGATTTTGTTCTCATACCATGTTCTAGAAAATATGCAAGATGAATAATAATGTTATAAAATTCAAAATGTATTTAATACAATTCATAACTCCTAGTTCATAATAATATTATATCCATATATCGTTGTTTAGTGAAACTCGGTATTGCGTACTACACCCGCTATCGAGGAAGGTTGCGATAACATGTAATGCAAGCCAAGTCAGGGTTGCGTGTGATGCAAGACTCCTTCATTGTTTCATAAAACAGAATCCAACCATATTTCATTTATACATTGATTATAAATATATAAGTATATACACACTCAATGTTGCGTAGAATAACTACTATCAAAATTGTGTGTAACATGATCCAAGAATTGTGTTGTGTATACTGCAAGATAATACGACATTTTGTATACCACAAGGTAATCATGGTGTAGCGTACGACACAAGAAATCAATGAAATTGAAAGAATATTTTTCATAAAATCTGTGGGTGTTACATTCTACCCCCTGTAAAATGAATTTCGCCCTCGAAATTCGCGAGGGTTATAAATCGTTTACTATTCATAGAAACCCACATCGTAAAAAGGAATACTAAAACTTGATTTTAAAAACTAAAGTATGAAACGTAATGATTACCCAAAGTAAATGATCACTAGGTTTCCATATTGGAGATCATAGGCGAAAATATGGATATAGAAGAAAAATCTAACATTCAAGTTCTCATGGAGAGTGGTAGAGAACATGGCTATGAAAAATCCAATAATCACAAAGCCATAAATTTGTGATGATCTAAGGTACCATCTGATTCATAGGAAATGAGGGCACTAGGAAAAAAAATTTGGTTTTCAATATCATTTCCCTAAATTTTATGAACTAAATAAATATTTACATGATTTTGGTACCATCTCACTATTGTCCGTGCCTTGAACAATTTCCACTTCATCTCTTAAAAAAATAAAGTTGATTTTGTTATTCGTGAAGTGTTAGCAGATCATGTGATATAATGATGGGTCATTACATCTGTTTCAAACAAAAGGTTAGCCAAAGTTACCAAATATACATAAGTTTATCTATGTTGAGGTTAATCGCATATGATTCCCAAAAATGGACTTATACTTCAACTATCATACTGCTTAATAAAATAAAACTAATTTCTTCTAACCAGGGACTTCCTATAGGCCAATGGTAGGCGATAAAGGCCTGTCGCACATCGGTTGTGGGTTTGATTCCCACAGCCTTGTCTGATGCGATGGGTTTTCACCCATCCTGCAGGTTGTCCTTTTTCTAAAACTACACTATTATAACATTACAGAAATAATTTGGAAAAAAGTTCTAGCCTTAAACAATACTATATGATGTCTGACATAACCCTTTAAAATCATTAGACTTATCTAAAATACATTTGTCCAAGCTCATAGTATAAAGAAAACATTACTGGAAAGTCACATAACAAGAACGCGAATAACATCATTTATCATATGATATATCTTGTTGTTCACATTCCAAACATGTGAATTCTGTAATCATTTATTCTATTTCAACCTGAATTACTATAGAACCTTAGTTTAAAACATGAATGCTGTCAAATGTTGTCTCTTTCCACATTCCAAAAACCCAAAAATTTTACATATTCAAACCATGATACCACTTAGTCCTTATATCAATCATGAGCTCATGAATACTATCAAACATATTAGTTTCTCTTTATCCTTTCACTATGAGCATATCATCTGCTTTCCAAAAATATTTCAATCACTTTTCATGGTTATGGATGCCATATTCTTATGAAAACCCACAGTGGACCAATACATAGATATTCGAATATACCATAACAGTACCTCAATAACATTATTCATTAATACCAATACATAAACACTTCAAACAATCATCTTCAATGATTTTCATGGAATAAGACCTTCCTTGATTTAGAAGTAACCTCTTAGGTCAGGGCATTGAGTTGGGTAATGCCCATGTTCTTCATAGATAAGACATTGAACTCCATAACAGTCTGTCACTCTATGTCCCTTCTCTCCACATAGATAACATCTCCCCTCCATTTGTGGTATTCTTCATGGTTCTTCTTCCCTTCATTAGAAATATCAATATTCCTTTCTTTATGCTCCTCACCATGCGAACATGCATAAAATTCTATCTTCCTCTTATTTGATGAATTAGGAATCCCACTAAATTTCACCTTGTTAATCATATATTGCGATGACTGTATTGGTATAATCATAATATCATTCTCTCTAGCAATTATGCAATTTCATTGCTCATAGTCACCAATTTTTCCATTCAATTCAATGTTAACTGAATTCCTTCGGGTTCCCAACATAGTCTAAAACACAAAAAAAATTCTATGAAAGGAAAAAATCATGATAGGTAAAACAACATAATAAAGGGGGAGTAACTTCAATATCTAATATCTTAGGTTTAATTCTAATATCGTTACAGTAATTATAGGACTATAACCTATACATATACATAACCTTGGGAACATCCTTAGACATACCATAGAAATATCTCTAGGGATCTCACTAAAGTTCTCTCATCATTGTTTTCAATGGTTGATTAACCTTTCCTCTGATACCAACTATAGAGGTCTGAAAGCATGACATACAAGGAAATTAAAATACTTTTGTGGAATACTTAATACATAACAAAAACAGAGACACAAGAACCGTTATAGTTTAGTGTCTTTGGAAACTCGGAATATAATCTTCTAATCGTGGTGAAATATCTTCAACATCTCCCATAAAGATCTTACCCTTTTGTTTTCTTACCTAAAACCTTTCTTTAAATCCTGGGGAAAAGAAACCATATAAATGGTGAGCTCAAATGCTCAGTAAGGGTAAGCATAGATAAAATAAAACAAATCATATACATTTGAACAGAAAAACATGAACATAATGCTTAAACATCAAAATCTTGGGCAATGACATAAAACATGGAAGTACATAAGGCATTGATCATAAAGGAATATTAATCATGATAAAATAGAATGGGAATAAAACATTTAATTGTGTAATCAATTAAGGACTTTTAATTATTCCCATAGTAGCTAAGGCATTGTTTCCAAGACTACCTTAGTGGACAAAGTCCCTTACTGAACCGGGTTAACTTTCCATTCCAGCCCAGTATTACTGAACTGGATTTACTTGTCGTTCCAGCCATGTCTATATCATGAGATATAAATCTTTACCCAATGCATTGGAGGGAGATATAGGTCCCTCCCATCTCATAATGAAATCATTCTTACTTGTGCCACAACATAAACATAAATCATTCATCATAACCCAAAGAATAAAAACGGGTCACATAAACATCATCCCATCATAACATAATCCATATAAAACAAATGGATATAATTTCATCATAAGAAAAGTGAATCCATGTAAATCATAGAGACATTATACTTGAAACATACACATATGAAATAATGTCTTCTTATATTGAAAAATGGTTTTGATAAAACAATTGAAATGAATTCTTGAGAAAAATATCCTTTCTTCTTCAAAATCAATTTCTTTTCACAAAACGTCATGAAAATTTTAAAAGAAATATATTTTTTTTGAAAATAGTCATGAAATATTTTGGAGGAATATTCATGAAAATAAGGCTTTATAAAACCATAAAAATCCTTTCATGTCGTATAAGTTAAAAAAACATTATCCTCGTACTTTTGTCGGAATAGTCAAAAAGTACCTCGTAACGTAAACAACAGAATGATTCCTTACATACCATGTAGTAAGAGACAAAATGGGTAAAAAGGACATTAAAAATACATAAAAACACTTTTATAAAACATGGACTTGGATGATAACAATAACCCCGGCAAATACTTACGAATAAACAATCTCGGATAAGAACGAGATTGGAAAGGTTATCTCTTACCTTAGGTCCCATATGATTCATATATATCCAAACCTCCTATATAATGATTTAAATAATTTCATTGACTTATTAAAGAATAATATTCGTTTTTATGATATCATATATGGTTCACTAATGACTCTATATTACCTTTTCTTTTGTAAATCCCTTGATAAGGCAACATTTTGGGTAAAATCATCTTATTTATCGTACGTGTTTGGACCAGTTTTTCATAATGTTATTATTACTTATAACTTTATTTACTTACTTACAGACTATAAATCATGATTTATATATCATATATATTCATTATATATCCAGAATATACATGTATTTATAATAGTACATAACATATGGAGGTAAGAAATGAAATGCACCGTTCATGGAGACGGTAAACCGTACGTACGCATGAACGCTACTTTCATTTCTATTTATTATTTTAATGGAATTAAAGCATAATTATACACAGTTATATTATAATTCTGGTATAATATTATATATAATATCATTAACTCCATCCTTTATACATCCCACATAAGGTATTAACAAATCACATCACATTGAGGGGGCGGTATTCCTCACTTCCTCAAATGAGATTGTCATATTTACCCACTATGGAAACCATAATGTCTTATTATAATTGAGAATTGAAGAAGAATAAGTAAATCATAAACATAATATATATCATATATAAATAAAATACCATTATAATGGCCACCATGAGAGGTGGTAGGAGAAAATCGAACAATCATCGTTTCGTGAAGCGTTAGTTTGCCATCACAGAAACATTATGTTATTCATCCATTAGATGGAGATGTGTTTAAGTTTATTTCTAATACTTCTCATAAAAACATCCTAGTATTTTTATTATTATGGTTTTGTTACAAAATAATGGATTAAAAAGAGTTTAGGGTTGGATAAGTAGAGTAAAAGAAAACAACTTAAGAGAAACAATTACCTTAAATTTGGGTTACATCCTTTGGTTTGAACCAAAAGGACTTCTTGGAGTGTCGTATGCCTAATATAATGCTTCAAGGGGAGTATAGGGATGTATAAAGCTTAGTTGGGCAGAGTTTGGACGAGACAAAAGGCTTGATAGGTGTGAGGAATTGCATAGAAGTGGTCTCCTTTTATAAGGGAGTGGATGGGATCTTTAAAAAAGTGTGAAAACATTATTTTATTATAAACTTATCTTCGGTTTCAAGAGTTCTAAAACATATTAATGTCTAATATAAGATGACTCATATTAGAAATAAAATCATCCAATAGGAATTGGATAGGTTTTGGATGATATTTTAATCATTATAATCTAATTTATTTAAATCATTTATTAATGGGGTAAATACTGCATCATTATTGTGTCATAAATAATTTAATTCATTTGATGTCTAAAAATTATAAAAAAATACCAAAATTTAGGAAATATTTTTATATTTCCAATTAATATTTATAGTCTAAATTATAATTTATATAGCCCCTTATAAAAATTAATTACTAAAGGATTTTTGTGAATGCCAATTTTGTCTATACATTAAATAAATTAATCTAATGTGTCATTGTCTTTCAAAAGTGGCTCCATGGCATCCAAAAATCGACCCAAGGATGCCCATGGTCGGTCATTACTCATCCAATAAGGATTGGAAAAGTTTTAAGGTAATTTGGAATTATTATAATATTCTTTTAACCTTGAATTACCCTATTTACCTTTAACCGTGGTAAATAAAAGTAAAGAGTTACTATTCACCAAAAATTATTTCTATCTAATTGAACCAAATTTTACTCCTTTATATTAACCTTGTTTCTCGGATTTTCAAAATTCAACTCACATAAGAGATAAAATTATGTTTTATGAACAATTTTAAAAGCTCCTAGGAGGTGGGTAAAAGACGGTGAAAATTTCAATACAATTTTTTATAAATCTAAAATAAATATAAAATGATTCCAATGAATTTCCTTGAACTTATATAAGTATTATGTATCTATTTTTAACTAAAATAAATTTAAATCAAATAAATTATTATTTAAATAAAAAGCCGGTTTTAACCAAAAACTCAGTGTTTTCACTAGTCATCAAAAATTGAAGTTTTTAGAAAAATACCAAAAATTCAGCCTATGCTATATTTGATATTCCGAATTCAAAAATGATTAATATATTTCCAAATTCAAAAAATAGAAGTTTTATTAATTAATTTTAAATGTAATTACCTTTATCAAAACAAATAGTGTGTTTTTAAGAAACAATAACTATCAAAAGACCATCACTTCTTTATGTCCAATTTCAAAGTAAAATTAATTTCAATGACCAACATTGGATTAAATCATAAAAATATATTCTAATTACACTTTAAAACCAATTAAAAAGATTGTCTATCCATATAAATTATTGCGATGAAAAAAGTTGTTTTTAATTAAAATATAGCGTGTTTTTATTATTCATCAAAATATGAAAGTTATCAGAATAATATGAAAAATTTATCCAAAGTAAATTATTATATCCCAATTCCAAAGAAGAATTTTATTTTGTCAAATTGAACTTATAGACATGTAAAAAACAATATTTAAAGTGGGTGCACCATCAAAAGGTGGAAAAACATCATTTTTTGAAAAATACTTATTTTACTCGAAAAATTGATTTTGTTCTCATACCATGTTCTAGAAAATATGTAAGATGAATAATAATGTTATAAAATTCAAAATGTAGTTAATACTATTCATAACGGCTAATTCATAATAATATTATAACCAAATATCGTCGTTTAGTGAAACTCGGTATTGAGTACTACACACGCTATCGAGGAAGGTCACGATTGTGTGTAATGCAAGCCAAGTCAGGGTTGCGTGTGATGAAATACTCCTTCATTGTTTCATATAACAGAATCAAACCATATTTCATTTATACATTTAATATATATATATATATGTATGTATGTATATATACACTCAATGTTGCGTAGAATAACTACTATAAAAATTGTATGTAACATGATCCAATAATAGTGTCGTGTATACTGCAAGCTAATACGGTGTTGCGTATAGTGCAAGGTAAACATGGTGTAGCGTACAACACAATACATCAATGAAATTGAAATAATATTTTTCATAAAATCTCAGGGTATTATAAGGAGGATGAAGAAAATGCTGTGAAAATCCACATGTGGTCGTTCAAATCAAAGAAGCTTTATCCTCCATCAGAATTTGGATAACAGCAGGTACTGACCTCTAGAGGCATTAAAATTTTAGGGCCCACTAGGGGGATAATACCAAGATTTATCTTTACTTTCTTTCGAGGAGTTAATATTTCAATTTATTTTCATTGAAATAATTCAGCATGTGTCCCCTCCCTCTTTTATTTTGAGATTAAACGAAATGATCCTTGTGATTAATTGAGTAATTTTCTTTTGTAGGATCATGGCAATAGAAGGAATCCCCAGATAGTAAAGTGGAAGGACCAAGTTTCATGGAAAATGGTGTTCAATTTTAGTGTTTTATCTTTTAAACTCTCCACATTTTTTTCCACATTATGTTTTTATCTTTAAAGATAAAATTGCATGCCCACACTTGAATTCGTATTTTACTCGACTTATCAAAGAGACATGAGTTTCTTGGGAACCCTATGATTCCATGTTTTATATTTCAATGTTGGTATGATAAATGACTGAAATGAATAATTTAATTTTTAAAATGAAGCATGGATAATGAAGTTATGAATCATGATTTGAATTAATTAATTGATTCATGTAAATGAAATTTCTCTACCATCCTTCATGCATTGAATTTATGAAGTTCATGTTAATTTACTTATTAGTCATGCCCTGAGTGATTGTTAAATGTTATATTTTCCATTCCCAAGATTATTTATAGACCATGTACTTCCTATTTATTCTTGAGCATATTTCTTGGATGATCTTGGGACATGTAACCGATAAGAACTTGTATTGAAACTTCTCAAAGCTATGACTATGCAAAAACACATTTAAAATTATTGAGGCATCTTTTGGAAAGCCAATTTTCCATAAAATATCACCTTTACATCAATCATTCTTTTATCCCATAGAGACCATCAATGGCCTCTATAGAAATGAACCATGTTTCAAGCCATTATTTCCATTCCTACCGTCCTTTGAGTATTTTCATGATATTTTATAGTTGAAATGTGGGGTTAAAATGAATCATGGTGGATGGGATAATATAAATTATAAGGAAGAAGTGTGGGGATATTATTCTGGTAATTGTAAAAGGTTGTGGAATCAATCATTATAAACTATTTTCCCCCTCATTATTTAAAAAATAACCAAAATGACAAAAAGAACCAAAAAAAATAGAAAAAAATGGGACGCGATTTGGGAAAACAAAAAATCCCCATTTTCTAGACGGATGATCTTATCATGGTATGTAGTTAGATGATGGATGTGAGATTCGATATAATCATAACTTTTGAAAAAATAATAAAATGTAAAAAATAAAAAAAATCAAGAGGGTGAAAAAATCATTAATTATGGCTAATTGATAATATACTTTTCTTTGAGTTTTGTGAATTAGGTGTTGTAATTTGAATGGGATAATTTCATTATATTTTTAGTTTTTATATCATTCACAGTACTTAAGATATTATCCTCCTGCTTGAGCCTTAATTTTTAATTCATCAAATCCTACCATCTTTAAACCTCAGAGTCAATAGAACCTTAATTGAATGTCCTCATGATTTTAAGTGCATTTTTTCTTTACAAAGTGGAGAAAGTATTTCATTTACAAGCCTATGGCTAACGAGCATGTTCTCGTGATATGAGAATAACTCTAATGAAATTATATCATGAGTGATGAGAGAAAAGAATCAAAAGTGAGGTAAATCATGACTTGTCATGTTTAGTAATAATTAATCAAGGATCTTGAATGAATGAAAGGATAAGTTCCATCAATTTTCAAAGGGTAAAAGTAAAATATGTGAATTATTTGTTTCTTTGAAAAATAGGAAATTAAATTGATATTTTATGAAGATTTTTCAAAGTTTGATTTCAAATTGATGTTTTTTTATTTTATTACCATGGAATTTAAATATTGGTAATATTGGTGTCCTATGATTTCCATTTTGAGATTTTATACTTGTTGAAAAGCATGGTTTAAGTGTGGTGGTATTTGACAGAGCAAATTTATGTGCATATTTTTAATCAAATAATGAGGATTTTTAATTTTTATCAATGATAAAACCCATGTATTTCAATGTTTTATTAAAATAATGGGAAATTTTAATTTTGCAATGATTATGAGAAAAATTGATAAAAGTGCATAATTTTGGAATTTTGAAAGATTTTTACCACAAGGGTATTTTTTCATTTCGTAAAAAATATAATCCCAAAATTAATGATTTTTTTGAATCCTGATTTTATTTCATTCAAATTTCTCTGCAGTTTCTAGAATTGATTCAAAGATCTATTAGTCCAAAAAAATCATTTAAGTTGGAAACATTTCCGGGAAAACAGTGTGGACCCCACCACCATAACATATGCAAAATACAATATCCTAACCTCCCATTTAGGTTATTACACTACGGATAGCAATAGTACACATCAAAAACACTCTAATACAAATTTGGGGGTGTTTTTAATTCATTAAGGTTTCCATTGATCGTTATACATTTGAAGGAATCTTCTTGGAAATTTCGGCCATAAAAATCATTATTCAATCAAAATTCCATAAATCCTTAATCCCATGGATAAATGATATTAAGGTTGGTGGGTGAATGGAAAACATATATAAGGTAAAATTTTATGAAGGGGTCCACGTGTGAATCAACCATTTAATGGGACAACAACATGAAAAATTTCAGAGGACGGAATTCTACCTCTAAAAGGAGGTCCTCGACTCCATCCAAAATCATCAGCTCGACACCCACAACTAAGGAGGGATCCCATTAGGGCCACATCTGATTCTTATTCTCTGTTACCCACTTATTTCGTATTTTAATTTTATTTTAATTTTATTTTTTATTAGTTTTCAATTGTAATTTAAATTTTAGTTTTATTAATCCATGTATTTGTGTTTCTCCAACAACTATTCTTCATTTTTTTACCTCTCTCTCTTCTCTTCCACCCACTCCACCAAGTAATATATTACTCTAGGAAATGAAAGGTTGACCCTGAGACTTGGCATGGGGGGAGGTGGAGGTGATCATGAATTTTCTTTAATGTTTAATTTTATGTTTGTAGATAGATTTGAGTAGCATGTATGGGTAAGGCGAATGTCCTCGATGCTGTGACTGCCTCCAATGAAATGAAAATAAACCTATACGTATTCTTTTATTTAATCATTATTCATTATCTCTAATGCTTAGTTCATCACACGTTGGATTTGATCTAATCAATGGATTAAATGTATTGGATTGAATCGGGTCATGGAATATGACACATTCTAGACAAAGGTGTGTCACCAACTTGGATTAAAGGGGGAGGTGGAATTGAGACTTCTCAAACATTCAATGATATTCCACAAATTATAAATAAAGAATATTAGTTAAAAGATGAGATTTAATGTTTGTATAATCAAACTAAAATAAAAAATATAAAGTATAATAATTATTGAACATTTAACAAACCCCCAAAACCAAATTCTTTCAAATTAATTCACTTCTAGAAATGGAGGTTTTCCCAATGCATGTAGAGTACTTTTACCAACGCTTTATGGAAACTGTTGGTAAAATCTAGTTAAATCATCTTTTACGAATAGTTTTGAAAAACGTTGAGAAAATTATACTCTATACCAATGGTTTTCTTAAACCGTTGGTATAGAGAGGTTTAGATCATCCTTTACCAATGGTTTGTATAAACTATTTGGAAAGTTTTTACCCAAATTCACAGATGCTCGAACTCCCCCATTCCACGCGACAGTATCCCTAAACAGAAGGGAGAATTGGGATTCACCTTCCCCTATAGCCGAAATCATTCCATCTTTATGATTTATCAGTTCTTCACTTGTATTATGTATGTGATACTGTTACTACTATTTTTGTTCTATGTTTTCATTTGGGGAAGTGGATAAGCGGGATTCTGTTTACCCTACTTCGTAAATTCTTCATTCTGATCCATTTTCAAAAAATTTAAGTTCTACACATCTAATTTATAAGTGATAATTTCATTATAATGATATACATCTACTATTTTGGTTTTCTATTTTGTTTTTGGTGTGTATGAATTTTGTTTTCTGTTTGATTTGGGTGTGTGTGTTGGGCTGTGATAGTGAATCAAATTTCATTCAAAATGAATTATGTGTTAATATCATCCATAAATTTTCGGTTCCTAGAAGGCTTGGTATTGTTGGGAATATTATGTTAATATCATCCATATTCCACATGATTCAAATCATGGTTAGAATGTGTGATGACGTTGTTAAGATCAGAGAGAAAACCCATACACTCCGGGTTGTTTATAGTGGCATGGTTAGTCATGAGTGATAATTGGCTTCCTAAGATTACTATACTAATATAACATTAGGTTCAATTAAATATTGTCCTCATTGTACGTTGTATATTATGTCTCTTTCCTCGCCAATAATCACTTTTATGATGGTGGGGTTCTTTTCACTAGCCATGCTGGCATGTGTATACATCCATAACAATGTTAGATGAGTCACAAGTTTAGTTCAGTAATAATGTTATCATTGACATTAATTATTATTAATCTCAAATTTAAAAATAAATGTTTTTTCCTATATTTTATGAAATTAATCATTTTTTCAAGTCATGAACAACCTATTAGTGTAGAAGCCGAAAATTTATCCATCCATGTGGTGCGCTTGACTTGAGGAAATAATTGGGTAATGAATGGTATGACCATAGAGGTTCCATGAATGATTTATCGAACAAGAGTGAATTATTTCGGATGCATGTAACACATAATGGGGCATGAGGCATGTGCCTTAATTTGGGATGCCTATAAAGGGGCCTTGAAGTCCTCTTTTACCAACGGTTGTGTGCAACTGTTGTTAAAACTCTTCCCGTTACCAATGGTTTGATTCAATGATGAGGCAATGCACCTTTATTGATGATTGTGGATTTCGAGTTATTGACATGACTCGCACTCTTTCCACTGATTAACCAGATAATTGGGTTGTAGCTCAAGAAGCTTGGTCGAATTTTAGAATTTATTGATCCTCTTGTATAGTACTACTTCCTAATAGTTGTAACTATTTTTTTCTTCTTGATACACAAAATACATTTCCATCATTCTATTTATGATTCTGTTATTAGTTGGTATTATTGATTTGGTTATTTTAAACCACTTCCAATATTTTCCCATTGTTATCTTTCTTCCATTTTTTATCTGATAATATTAATATTTTTCAACATAGGTAATGAGGTAATAGTCTCCCCTAGACACAGAAAATGATCTCACTATTAGTCAAAAACATTTGGAATTTTGGTATATGTGCTTGAGGCCATGTGGCCATCTGGGTTTGGTTCACTAATGAGTGGAATCCTGGTTTGGGATGTCACAATTCCTGGATATCCTTTTTATAGGTTTTTCTAATCAAATCCATACTTATAACTATTGATGGTCCCTCTCCAAAATCAATTGGGACATGATTCAATAAATACACCTACATCATTAAGATATTGTATCCTAGTACTTACATTCAAACGACCATAAATCTTCTGTTTCATTATGTTTTTTTATCAGAATAGATTTTCTATATTATGTTTTTTGGGTTACACATTAGTTATTTGTTTCTAATCACTTCCATATTTCTCTTCATTGCATGAAATGACAGCCATTGAAGTGATGCAGCGGAAAAAGATGACAGAAAATAAGCGTCGCATGACATAGATGGGTGTTCCTCCACCCATCCATGTTGTGAGTATTTTATTTCAAATATATATATTTCAATAACTTATGATATCATGTGTTTATTTCTTTGTTAAACTTTTTTTCAGGATCGACCCCCTAGATGAGAGATATCTGACAAGGATCTTGATATTCATACCAGTATAGAGGCTGATAGAAGGAGGGGGTGGTGTAAGAGTTAGACGATCATCTGGTGATCCTGGTACTGAGGTCGGTGGTACGAGTGCTTGTGGTGCGAGTGTTAGACGATCCACTAGTTATAACTGATTGGACTATTCTCCTACCACAGACGTATCTTCTACACCCCATTTTGATCCTAGTGTGTCTTTAGGGACACACAAGATATTTAGGCCTCTGATGTTTACAATACCAGTTTTCCAGACGTATGTGCCTTCATCTATTGCTTCTGGTTCATTATCTCTGAGCTATTATATTCCACCATCTTCAAATCCTTCTCCGACACAGTATATGGTTGAGGAGCATACACTAAGGGACACTCCACCTGTACAGGATATTCCATTAGCTTCTGCACATCCAGTTATGCCCATTGATCTGACTACCATATGTATATTAATATAACTCTAACAAATTTTTATACCAAAATTTATTTTTATTATAACTTGTACTGATATTTTTTTTCATTAAAAATAGATTCATCTACTGATAGGAGGTAGGGGAGGCGGCATACTCGCTTGCATGCAGTATGTAACTACCAGACACAGTTGATGGTTGAATACAATGATGAATGAAAAATTATTGATAAATCTGGGCAGGAATGTCAGGGTTTTTTGGCGACGCTAGCCAAATACTCCGACATCATTCCAGTCAGCCCTCTCTCTTGGAGACATCTGCCACACGAAGTCAAGGATAATGAGTGGGCACAAATATGGGTAAAAAATTTATTGGATTTAATGTAGTATTTTTTGTATTTATATGAATAAATTTATTTGGTTCCAACTTCAGTTTAACTTCCCTGATGGTGAAGGTGCACGACCAGCACGTTTAAAGGAGCTAGGAGAGCTTTGGAGAGGTTATAAACATGACTTGTACATTGGATGGTGTGATAGAGTGGGCACGAAGTTTGAGACAGTACCTATCACTGATGACTTCCCAATAGAGGAATATTTCCAAATGATTACCCATTGGGAGACTACCAAATTTATGTTATTAATCCCAATTGTGGTATTTAAATGACAGTTTTCATATTTTGCATTAATATTATCTTATTTATTAATACACATTATTTATGAATCTTCTAAAAACAAAAAAAAAATAACATTGATTCAAATCAATACCTCCACACTTTGGGGTGCACTATTACGTCAGATCATGAGAGGCAGCTGGTACGATATAGTTGTTTATAATTTTTTTAGGACATTCCCTTTTTATTGTTTCCTACATAAATTATATGATTTATTAAATATTGAATATATGATTATAATTTCACATTATATTGTTTCATTGTCATTACAGATGAAAAAAATGGAATATTTAAGGAAGTCCCCCCCCCCCCCCCCGAGCAAAATTGTTTTGCCCGAGTAGAAGGAAAAAGATGGAACTGCGGTTAATGAACAGACACAAGAAAAGATTGTAAGTTTTTATTTGTTTATTTAAATGTTTAATATATATTTTGATGTTTAATAATATATTAATAATTTTAATAGGAGGATTTAGAGGCCCTTGATGCCCAAAAGCCTGACAATTTAGGGCCACACGATCATTAATATCAGGTTTTGGGAGATGAGCACTCTGGTTGATTATGCTGCAGACCTGGTAAGAATATAGTCCTGACGGGGTATTGGTCCTCTCCAGGTATCCATTCTAATACCACCAATTTGGAACAGGTCAAGGAGTATGCAACACAGTCTGATAAAAGGGTCACAGATTTATAAGAACATGTTCAAATGAGGGAGAAATAATTTATGAAACTGATCAAAGCTTTATCTTCATCACTTCACTAGAGGCCAGCATGACTTTTCAAACATATATGTCACCGATGGGTGTACTATCCTATGCACCAAGCAGCATTTCTAGTGGCGGTCGAAATGATGATGTTCCTGGTGATGATGAGGATGCTGAAGAGGATGAGGGAAAGTATGAGGATGAGGACGAGGGTGAGGATGGGGCCTAGGGTGAGGATGGGGCCGAGGATGAGCATGTGAATGATGACGAGGATGACAATGAAGAAAAATATGGATGTGAGGAAGAGGCTGATAATGACTGTGGTGATGGTGATGGTGATCAGGGGCATATTGATCCATTACATTTTTGAATTCTGTATAACACTTTATTTTTAACCTGGTTTTTCACTCTAGAATTGATATTTTTGAATTCAGTATAACTCTTTATTTTTGACCAAATATGGAAGCCTATTGATGTTATAATTGTTTATAGGGCTTCTGGGGCTTGTTCGGATCCCGGAACATCGGTCGGCATAAAAAAACACTATGTCTCACGGTTAGTAAAAAATTTAAGTCCACCCCACATGGTATCTACCATACATATAGGGATATATATTAAAAGAAATGTGCATGCTTTTCCCTAACCATGCACTAGGGGATGCACATCATGAAGAATGTTTATAGTTTTAGTATAAGATATTATCATCGTTGTTCCACGATTTCCCTAACTAGAATATGGAAAACCGACCAAACTCACTCAGATTGTTTTGATACTTTAGGAAAACGATCCATGAGTCATATTTGACATGTACGAGTCAACCTTGCATCAATATGAGGCACTATGTGGCTGGTATCACTCAAAGTTTCTCTCTTTTGTTTAAAATGGACACCATTTTAAGTAAAAACAATTGGCATACAGAAAACTGAACAAACATATCTGGATTGTGTTGATACATTAGGAAAACGATCCATGGGTCATATGTGATGTGTATGACTCAATCCCACCTCAATCCAAGGTACGGTGTGGCCGATACCACTCAAAGTGTCTCAATATTATTTGAAATGGATAACATTTTAAGTGAAAACAAACACTGACATACTGAAAATGGACCAAACGTATTCGGATTCTGTTGATACATTAACACAATGATCCATGGGACACTTTTTATGTGTAAGAGTAAACCCCTCATCAATCTGATGCATAGTGTGGCTGGTACCACTTAGAGTGTCTCCCTTTTATTTGAAATGGGCCAGATTTTAAGTGAAAACAACAACTGACATACAGAAAAGTGATCAAACGCATTCAAATTGTGTTGATACATTAGGAAAACAATACATTTGTCAATTGTGATGGTTACAAGTCAACTCTGCCTCATCCAGGGGTGTCGTGTGACCGCGATGGACGAAAATGCACTCTATGTTTCATAAATGGACAAAACATGCGTTCAACGGTCAAATGCATTACTATAGACATCAAAATGACTTGAAATCACACAAAAACATCATAATTATTATTCGTGCGGTGTACCAAGAGACAACATTCCATTCGAATGCACAGTTTTCATAGCACGGCTGAATATGTGTTTTTTAGGTGTTTGGCGCACTTGAAAAGCATGTGTGTGGTGGCCAAAACTGGCCAAACGACCTCGGAATGCCATGAATTCAAGCTAAAACAAAGGGTGGGTGAATTTTTAAATGGTAAGCTAGACAGAACATCAATCAAATGTGTTGTGTGATCATGGTGGCCGAAAACGCACTCTGTGTGTCGTAAATGACCAAAACATGTGTTTAACAGTCAAATGAATTCCAAACAACATCGGAATGACTTGAAATCACACAAAAACACCCTAATTGTTATTCGTGAGGTTTATGAGGATACTTCATGTCATTCAAACGTGAGGTTTGCGCGATACAACTGAATATGTGTTTTTTAGGTGTTTGGCGTGCTTCAAAAGCGTGCATGAGATTGTCAAAACTGGCCTAACAACCTCAGAATGCCATGAAATCAGACGACAACAAAGGGTGTGTGAATTTTGAAATGATCGCCCAGAAATCCCTTTAATCGGAGGTGTTGTGTGACCGCGATGGACGAAAACACACTCCGCATGTCGTAAATGTCCAAAACATGTGTTTAACAGTTAAATTCATGACGAACGACATCACAATGACTTAAAATCACACAAAAACACCCTCATTATTATTCGTGAGGTGTACGAGGAGAAGAAACATCATTCGGACATGCGGTTTTCATGACATGGCCAAATATGTGTTTTTTAGGTGTTTGGCGTGCTTGAAAAACATGTGTGGGTGGTCAAAATTGGTCGAACTACCTCAGAATGCCATGAAATCGTTTGAAAACAAAGTTTGGGTGAATTTTGAAATAGTCGGCCAGACGACACATTAATCGGAGGTGTCATGTGACCGCGCTAGGCAAAAGCGCACTTGGCGTGCCTTTAATGGCCAAAACATGTGTTTAACTATCAAATGCATGACAAATGACATCATAATGACATGAAATCATTCTAAAACACCCTAATTATTATTCATGAGGTGTATGAGAAGACGAAACATCATTCAGATGCGTGGTTTTCACGAAACGGCTGAATATGTGTTTTTAGGTGTTTGGTGCACTTGAAAAGCATGTGTGGGTTGGTCAAAACTGGACGAACGATCTCAGTATTGCATGAAATCAGATGACAACAAAGGGTGGGTGAATTTTGAAATGTTCGGCTAGACGACATGTCAATCGGAGGTGTCATGTGACTGCGGTGGCTGAAAACGCACTCCATGTGTCGTAAATGGCCAAAACATGTGTTTAATGGTCAAATGCATGCCGAACGACATCGAAATGACCTGAAATCACAAGAAAAACCCCTAATTATTATTTTTGAGGTGTCTGATGAGACTTCATGTGATTCGGACGTGAATTTTTCACAATATGACTGAATATGTTTTTAGGTGCTTGGCGTGCTTGAAAAGCGTGCGTGGGGTGGTCAAAACTGGCCAAATGGCTTTAGAATCCCATAAAATCAAATGAAAATAAAGGGGGGTGAATTGTGAAATGGTCGGCTAGACGGCACATCAATCGGAGTGGTGGTCGAAAACGCACTTTGCATGTCATAAATGGTCAAAACATGTGTTTTACAGTCAAATACATATCGAATAATATCGGAATGACATGAAATCACATGAAAAGACCCTAATTATGATTCTTGAGGTGTACGAAAAGATGCCACATCATTTGGACCCGAGGGTTGCGCGACACGAGAGAATATATGTTTTTTAGGTGTTTGGCGTGCTTGAAAAGCACACTTAGGGTTGTCAAAACCATCCGAACGACCTTGGAATTTCATGAAATTAGACGACAACAAAGGGTGGGTGAATCATGAAATGGCCAGTCAGCCGACACATCATTCAGAGGTGTTGTGTGACTACGGTGGCCAAAAACGTACTCCGTGTGTCGTAAATTCCAAAACACATGTTTAACGGTCAAATGCATACCGAACGACATAGGAATGACTTGAAATCACACTCAAAAAAAACGTAATTATTATTCATGAGGTGTATGGGGAGACAAAATGTCATTCAGATGCGAGGTTCCCACGTCACGGCTAAATATGTGTTTTTTAAGTGTTTGGCATGCTTGAAAACGTGTGTGGGGTAGTCAAAATGGGCTGAACGACCTCAGAATGCCATCAAATTGGACAAAAACAAATGGTGGGTGAATTGTGAATTTTTGGGCTATACGACCCGCCAATCAGAGGTGTTGTGTGGCCACGGTGGCTGAAAACGCACTCTACGTGTCGTAAATGGCCAACACATGTGTTTTACGCTGAAATACATACCGAACGACATCATAATGACTTGAAATCACACGAAAGAAACCCTAATAATTATTCATGAGGTGTACGAAAACACGAAACATCATTAAGAAGCGTGGTTCGCGTGGTACAGTATAATATGTGTTTTTTAGGTGTTTTGCGCGCATGAAAATTGTTCGTGGGGTGGACGAAACCGGCCGAACGACCTCGGAATACCATTATATCAGACGACAACAATGAGTGGGTTAATTTTGAAATGGTCAGCCAGAAGACACGTCAATCAGAGGTGTTGTGTGACCGCAATGGCTGAAAATGAACTTCGGAAGCCCCCCTCCCCCCGGACAGCCCCCCTCACCCCCGGATAGCCCCACGCACCCCTCGGACAGCCCCCACCCCGGACAGCCCCCCCACCCAACGATCCATGGATAATTTGTGATGGGTATAATTCAACCCCACCTCAATCTGTGGAATGGTGTGACTGGTGTCACTCAAAGTGTGTCACTTTTTTTTGAAATCGACAACATTCTAAGTGAAAACAACAACTGACATACGGAAAATCATCACAAGGCTACACATAGATTTTTAAAATTAAGGGATAAAAAATAAAATATGGTCTATTGGTCTTACGTTATTAGAAGAAAATATTCCCAAGGAATAGATTGAAACATAACGGGTCGTAGTATATATAGAAAAACATGAATTATATTATGAATGAATCTCGACATCCAATCATGAACATGCACCAACACTCATGTTCTAACTCTCAATCACGGGTCGTTCAGTCTATACAATAACATACAACAAATAAATATCATATAGTGATTTCATATGAAACCTATGAACACTCAAACATACCATATAATAAATTGGTCAACAAGGATACACATAGATTCTCGAAAATTAAGTTTCAAAGTCTCTTAAAAATACCCCAATTGTGAGGAATACATATGGTGACACTATAGCCCCATGGATCACCTCAATCCCATCATCAAATAGTGCGTTCTAAGACCAAACCAAAGTCCCTTTGAGAACCCAATACCAAAGCTTTAATTGAATATTCATACCCACTTCCCAAGATGGGGATTCATCTCACAACACACCCAGGAGAGCAAATTACAATTAGCCACATACCTCGTTATTCTAATTGAAAAGTCTATGAAAAACATGTAGGCTATTCCTGTAACCCATCTCATATGTCGAAATTGGCCGATGTTTCCCACTAACACATCATGAACCATTTATACATGGGTACATAATCATTAGAGGAATATTAACATCCCATGTGCTTCCTATAACTCATCCTAGGTCTACGCACATGACCACTACCATTGTCTATATTATGGGTGTTATGATCCTTGCCACTCTACCCAAGTTTTTCTGTTCGTTTTAAGATAATCAACCCAAGACCATGACTAAACATCCTATGTTCTTCCTATAACATGAAGTTTTTTTCTCATTTTTCTATTAGTGTTGTGGTTTGAGGGAGGAATGAATTATAAATTTTTAATACACTTATGTGTGTTGGTGTTGTGGTTTCAGTGAGGAATTAATTCTAAATTTGGAATACTCTTATGGGTTTTATTTCATTTCCTATAACATGTAGGCTTTTTCTCTTATGGGTGTTATTGAATTTGAATTTATAAATTTCTATATTTCTAAAATCTGGAATGAATTCTAAATTTTGAATACTTTGGATGGGGATTTTTTTATTGGTGTTGTTGGATGTCTAGATAGGGGAGAGGGGCCTGATGATGTGGATTTGAGCAATTCTATACCAACGGTTTCAAACCCGTTGTTATAGAAACTATAATATAACTATACCAACAGTTTTTTATAACCGTTGGTATATGTTTATACCAACGGTTATATAAAAACCATTGGTATAGCCTTATGGATTGCCATATCCCCTCTATACCAATGGTTTATAACCGTTGGTATAAGTGTAACACACACATACCAACAGTTTACAAACCATTGGTATCTATTATACTTTAACACACATATACCAACAGTTTGTAGAAAACTGTTGGTATACCTTTTATTTTGATACCTATACCAACGGTTCTCACAGAACCATTGGTATAGGCCTATTGTCACGCCTTACTTGGCCACTGTTGAGGGACCCATTGATATACTATATACCAAAGCTTTCCAGGCCTTTTCCAATGGTTTAAAACTATTGGTAAAGTGTAAAATTCCATTATTGATTCATTCTCTCTAGACATGCATATAAGTTTAATTTTATAATTCTTGTTTCGCCTGTCTTTATTTTTAATAATAAAAAACCAAATTTTTTTTAATCACTATCATTTAATAAAAAAACCACAAAAAGAGATATAATAGGTGAATTATATAAAGAAAGTGAACTACATTGAGAAGGATCCTCAAGAGAGATGACCATGGTCTTCCACTGTGCTGAACTTGAAAAAATATAATTATTTTTGTCAACACCCCAGGACAAGCGTGCGTCAAAAGTGAAGCTGTTTTCAGGGAGCCAATCGTTAGTTCATTTTCTTTATCTATTTTCACATCTTATTTAGATTTCATTTCATTTTAAAACTAAAAAAACTTCCATGATGTATTCAAAATCTGAATATTATGCATGGAAAAATTACTCATAGGTGAATCAACAACAAGAATAAGAAGATGAATATTTTAGAAGAGATCAAGTGCATGAACATAGAAAAAACATTGAACAACTAACCAGAAAGGCTGATAGAGATTTTGATTATGTTTGTGAATTAAAGGAGCAACCCAACCCTAAGCCGGAGAAAGATCCTGAGAAAGTGGTGTCAGAAATTTCACCACTTATATTTGAAATTGATGAACATAAGGAGGAAAGGGAGGAAGACGTACCTACTGAGCTACTAGTGGGAGATCAAAAATTTTGGATTAATTATTGATTAAATGTAAGGAACTACCTGAACTCCACATACAATACAAATAATAAGATTCAACACCACCAAAAGAATAAACTATCCAAGTGGTGGAATTTTAAGTCAAGATGGTGGATCCCGACTACTTGCCTCCATCCTTAGAGAGTCTATACCAAAAGGCACTTACCACTGAGGCAGAGATTGAAGCTGAACCAACTCAGGTAGTTGAACCATTCATTGACTCTATCACTTCTAATTTTATTGAATCTAAATTCTATATCACTCCTTGTGGTTTTGATTATATAGAATAATACAATCTCAGCTATGCCTTGGATGATGAAGAATAACCTAGATGTGCACATTTTGAGGAACATATAGATCTCCATGTATATTTTGAATATTTATTGATGGATGTTCATAAAGATATACTAGTAGATTTCCTTAAAGAAACCATGAAAAAATAATCTTACATTGATGGGAAAAATTTGATGTTGGTACTTCATGGTTTAATATTATTCAAATTGAATTACAGTCATACTTTCACATTGACTATTATTTTGAGGAAGCATGCCTCGAGGAACCAATGAACAGAGAACAAGAGGTTTCACAAGTAGCAACCAAGAAGGAGGATCATTCATACTTCATCTTACCCCCACCATGCAAGATATACCTCATTGTTAAGGGTGTGGGGATATGGAGTACTCTATCCCTAGATCATTACTCACCTAGAAGGATGAAGAACATGCTGGGAAAATCCACATGTAGTGGTTCAAATCAAATAATCTTTATCCTCCATCAGATATTGGATAATATCAGGTACTTCCCTCTAGAGGTAGTCGTAATTCTGGGCTGACATAGGGGATAATACCAAGATTTATCATTACTTCCTTTCTAGTAATTCAGATGAAAATTTATTTTCTTTGAAATAATTTTGCATGTGGCCCCATCCCTCTTTTCATTTTGAGCTTAAATTAAATGATCATTGTTATTAATTGAGTAATTTTCTTTTGTAGGATCATAACGGTAGAAGGAAGCCCTAGACAGTAAATGAGAAGGACCAAATTTCATGGAAAAGGGTGTTCAATTTTAGTGTTTTATGTTTTAAACTCTCCACATTTTATTCCACAACATGTTTTGAGAATTAAAGATTAAATTGCCTTCCCAAACATGAATTCATGTTTTACTCGACTTATATAGGAGACCTGAGTTTCTTAGGTATCCCCTGATGCCTTGTTTTATATTCCAATGTTGAAATGATTAAATGATTAAAAATAATAATTGAATTTTTAAAATTAATCATGGATATTTAAGTAATGACTCATGATTTGAAGGAATTAATTGATTCATTTAAATTAAATTTCCCTACCATCGATCAAGCTTTGAATTTCTGAAGTTCATGTGAATTGATTTATTAGTCATGCCATAAGTGATTGTCTAATGTTATATTTCCCATTCTTGAGATGATTTCTAGACCGATTACTTCCTATTTATTCTTGAGAATATTTCTTGAGTAATCTTGGGACATGTAACCAACCATAACTTGTATTGAAACTTGTCAAATCTATGACTGTGCAAAAACACATTTAAAATGATTGAGGCAACCTTTGAAAATCTAATTTTCTTTAAAAGACTACCTTTACATCAATCAATCTTTTAGCACATAGAGACCATGAATGACCTTTATAGGAATTAGTCATGTTTCAAGCCATTTTTATCCATTCCTACCCTCCTCTAAGTATTTTCATGATATTTTAAAGTATAAGTGTGTGTGTAAAGAGAATCATGGTGGACGGGATGATATACATTATAAGGAAGAAGTGTAGGGTTTTTATTGTGGTAATTGAAAATGGTTGTGGAATCACTCATTATACTCTATTTTTTCCCCTCTTGAATTAAAAAAAAGTAAAAATGAAAAAAATAACCAACAAAAAGGGAAAAAATGGGTTATGATTTGGGAAAACCCAAAATCACCATTTTTTAGTCTGACGATATTATGAGCATATATGGTTAGGTGATTGATGTGAGGTATGATATAATCATAACTTGAGAAAAAATAAAATAAAGTACAAAATAAAAAAAATATTTAAGAGGGTGCACTAGTCATTAATTATGTTTACTTGATCATAACATTTTCTATGAGTTTTGGGAAGTGGGTGTTGCTACTATGAAGGGGATAATTTCATTATATTTTTACTTTCGATATCATGCATGGTACTTAATATATTAGCCTCCTATTTGAGCGTTAATTTTTAAAGCATCAAATCCCACCAACCTTAAACCTCATAGTCAATATAACCTTAATTTCAAGTCCTCATGATATTATGTTCATTTTGTCGTTTCAAAGTGGAGAAGGTAGTTTATTTGCAAGCCTATGGATAAGGGGAATGTTCTCATGATATGAGCATAAATCTACTTGAATTGTATGATGAGTAATGATAAAAAATAATAAAAAGTGAGGTAAATCATGACTTGACATGTTTAATAATAATGAATCAAGGCGCTTGATTGAATGAAAGGATAAATTCCCTGAATTTTCAAATGGTAAAAGTAAAATATGTGAATTATTTGTTTCTTTGAAAAAATGGGAAATTAAATTGATATTTTTGAAAAAAAATTAAATTTTTATTTCACATTGGAATTTTTTTGATTTAATTGAATTGGATTTTGAATATTGGTAACATTGGTGTACTCTAATTTCTATGGTGAGATTTTATGCTTGAGGAAAAACATAGTTTATGTGTGGGGGTATTTGAGAGAGGAAATTTATGTCCATATTTTTGATCAAATAATGAAGATTTTTTAATTTTATTCAATGATAAAACCCATTTATTTTAAATATTTATTAAAATATTGGGTAATTTGAATTTTAGATTGATTATGATCAAAATTGAAAAAAGTGCATAATTTTGGATTTTTGTCAGATTTTTACTACAAAGGTATTTTTGTCAATTTTTAAAAAATATAATTAAAAAATTCATGATTCATTTTTTAGAATCATGATTTTATTTCATTAAACTTTATCTTAAGGACATATATTTGATTCAATGATCTATTAGTCCAAATGTCACGAACTGAATCGATCGCCACCAAAAATAGCACCAAACCCACCCCGTGACAAGGCCCAAAGGGCGTTCCCGATCCCCAAGGGCTGTCACAAGTGTCCGGGTATCATAAAATGAAAATTGGGAATGATTTACCCAAGTTTATAAACATAAAACAACAAAAGAATCCAATGAAACAAATCGGGATTTTTCAAAGAAAACAATGTTTTACAGAAAATCAGAACAGAATTACATAGTCTAAAACAACTCAACAAGACTATAAGAAAGGAACAAAAAAAATTAACATCCCAAGAACCTCAACATGGAAAGAGGTATTTCCCTCAAGCCATCTCCACAACACCGCATCATGAATGGCTAGTGAAAACCCGAACTGTTGGCACAAATGTTATACCCAAACCTGCGACAACAAAAATAACCTAGTCTACATACACCCAAGGGTGTAAGTACGGTTTGAGAAAATGCCCAGTAGGATACGACCACTAATATATTCCCTGTGATAAACATTCAAATATTAAAATCATGCAAGTTTTCAAAACACATGTAATTTCTAGTTACAATTTCTAAAAGATGCATCTTAAAAAAACAGTTTTCAAGTGGGATAATTTAAAGAATCATCACTTTTAAAATAAATTCAAAAGATACTGAATTTTCCATCCATATATACCATATGCCGACGGTAAGTATAAAGGATCTAATGAGCACAAGAAATAGGAAATAACCCCTACGCACTAGCTAGCTATGGGTCCCCGGTACCTCGTATCTCGGTGAGAGTAACCACAAAAATTATTCGTTCTCGTGCACGAGCCACTAGTAGGGAACATACCCATAACCTAGTGGTTACCAATAATAATCATCATAGTTTAGTTAGAGTTGTAAGCGTCAATCCTGCTATGTGAAACTGAGGCCAAACCCCACGGATTCACTAGCATACTAGTACACGTCCACCCACCTAGATACCCGGGTTGTCCCTTTATGCTCAAACAAGTTCAACAAACCAAGAAATATATATTTTCACATGAAAATATCACTTCCACATCACACATTATCCAAACAGCCTCATTCACATCACACAAGTCACAAATTTAACTTTTCATTCAAATTAATTTTGAAATCAAACTCACACCAAAATAGCCCACAACACTTTTTTTCATAACATCCACAATCCAACACATCCTTTTACAATCTTATGAAGTCCCTACAAATATGATAAACATCACATAACATAACTATTCATATTTAAAATGGTTCATTTGAAAGTATAAACAATCCAAAACAGTTTTCCAATATGGTTTCACCTCTTACATGAATCATTAAACCACTCAAAACTTTCATAAAACAATTCTAAATAGTGCACCAAAGCTTTTTAAATAAAACCCATTTCAAAACCATATTTGAAATCCAAAATCACACCAATGAAAATTCAAAACAGAATTGGAATCCCCAAAAACATTTATTAAACAACTCCCATGTGTTATACAAACACCTCAACCAATAGTACAAAAGATCCACATGAAACGCACACGTTTTCAAAATCACTTTCAAGAATTACAATAATGTTTTACATATTAAACCCTTAAAAATCATCTTTAAGACCTAGTGGCACACCAATACCCCACAAAATCAGTATTTTCATCCCAAACAAGATTTATTAATCAAAATTCATATGTTATAAAACAATCCCAAACAATACCCAAAGGGTTGCAAATGAAAACACGAAATTTTAATCTAGAATGAAACTATAAAAACAAATGCTTTACTAAATCCAACATAAAATGTTCACTAACCACACACAGTATATTAGGAACATTAATAATAAGTAATTCAAGAAAACTAACTCATATAGAAATGTTTACACATGGAATCACTTACCTTTTATGACGAAACCCTCAAAACATGGTGCGAAACATCAACCGCACCAACCTGGCACCACAAGGAATATAAATCCAGCCCTAGACCAACATATTTGACCACAAGGACTTAAAATCAAACCATAGTTTCGAACCTCAACTTTTGGACATGAGGAACTTCATGAAATGGTCAACGAAACCCTATAAAAGGGGAAGAAATCAAGGAAAGAAACACTTACTTGAAACATCTTGAATCAAAAGAACCAAATACACCACAATTTGAATCTCCAAGCAACCAAACCTGATATGGAGGCTCTAATTGTGATGATAAAGTAATGTGGGGACTGAAATGGGGGAAAAGAGCAGAAATTGAAGGAGTTATGAAAGAAATTATTTAGCTCTTCAAATCTGGACGATTTGAGAAATACAGAGAAGATTCTCCCACATTCGGGACACAAATGAGATCCAAAGCGGCGAAATAGATATTGGGGGTGATCCATAGGTTTTTGGTTTCGAGTGAGAGCTGGAATCACCGAATAATAGTAAATATTGAATGATATATTAAAATATTAAAATTAAAACTTAAAGTAGAAAATGGGCTTTCGGGATGGCCCAACACCTTAATAAAAACCCCAAATCCCTCATGATTATGTATTTTTATGTGTCCCAAAGGGATATGGGGATTTTAATATATCAGGGTATGACAATTGGGAAGTGGAATGGGTGTAAAATAGTAAAAATTGAAAGAGTTATAAAATAAACAAAATTTGTTTTCTAATCTGAAATTGGGCTCACGGTTTGGACCAAATTTTCAAAACCCACCATTTTCACAAAAAGTGAGTGGTAAACCCCCAAAACAAATTAGGAATGAAAATTAAATGAAAAATGAATTAAAAAAATCATGTGTGTGAAAATTCTCCCCACCATAAAACTTTCCGCCATCGGAAATCCACATCAAGGAAATAGAAAAAAAACCAAACCCAAATGAGAAACCAAGAGGTACTCCTTTGCCAGGTTTCTCCCCCAAAGGCCAAAACACCTCTAGTGATCAATGAAGGAAGGAATACTCTCACAAAACTAACTTAAACCAATTTCCTGAAAAAATCAATCAAATTCATACTTTATCCCAAATGAATACTCCTCAAACAGAAACAAAACAATACTCAATCTATTTACCCAAATAAACAACAACATCGAACAAGGTTACACTTACCCTAATATAACTAAACCATTGGGGAATCTCCAATATCAATGTTTAACCAAGGAATATGTAAGTAGTTAGATATCTTTAAATGATATTACCTACTTCCCAGACAATACCAAGGAAAAACATGAGTTACTTGTATGAAGAGGCACAAATGGGCTCCCCACCATGAGAGACAACTTAAATTTGTTTTTCCCGAGACAGAATCAAGACACTAATAGGGGAAGGCCCAAACAGACTCCATAGTACAAGGGGTATACATCCATTATAAATTTACAAAATAATATGAATGATACCCATGGTGGGTCTTCCCACCACAAGAACCAACCATCTTAACCGACTGGCGTGAGTTGACATGAAAAGACCCCAAAATTAATGATTTGGGACGGTCTCACGGTTAGTCTGCACAGTTTGGAAAACTGTGCGATACTATGTGGATCCTTATATCTACATGGTTATTTTTTTTCCATGGTTAGAACTAACCATGTGAAAACCGTGTGCTCAATTTGTCTAGCCAAATTTCCAACCATTCTCCAAAGACTCAATGGAAACCAAAGGGGGAAGGAATAACATTGTGTGATGACATGGGTACAAGACCCCCACCTATTTCCACCGAACTGGAACAATAGAAGAAATATGATGACACCATAGGTTTAAACTCTTCCTATCTTTAATTCAGAGGATATGACTTTATAAAAGGGTTTAAATGACACTGGGGTTTCCCCTGACTACGCGCCAGCTTCTCTCCGGGACCTATGGCTGGAGCTCGAAATGTTGAAGCATCTTCGGCCTCGCAGTTAGGCTGTGGAAACCCCTATATGGATCTTCTTCTTTTGATGCCACAAACAACAACTATGCATACTCTTATGGGTTCATCAAGACATAACACACTCCATAACTCACTTTACCAAATCCAGACATTTCACTGAAACAAGGGATCAGAAGAAGCACAGACATCGCACCTTGTTTCTTTGGGTGAGAAACAACATAAGGGAATGAAACGTATAAACACCTTCCTCTAAGATAGAGGATTTGATGTTTTTCCCAAGGGATACATACTCCCAACATAACAGAGAACCTATGAGGATTGTGTGACCTTCACCTTTACAGTCAAAAGAGCACACAACATCACAATGCGTCACCGAACATGACCCTTGCGATTAATAGAAACAATACATGGAACATGACCATATTCCAAGTCCCTAAACAACAGACAAGTCCAAAAATTGGACACAAATCTCAAAATTGGTGGTTTAATAATAACTCTTGCTTCATGGAAACTATGAAGAACCAAGAGGCCCTCTTAGACACCATCATGACACTCATCCACACTGACAACCAAAGAACACTTCCACCTTCGATGAATCAGGAAACTTAAGAAACTAAGGTCTCTTTCAACCTTCCACAAGAACTATCCCACTAAAAGAGTATCCACAAATCAGCGAAATTAATGGTTTTAGACTCAATAAAAAAAATGTTCAATAAAATATTCCTTATATTGATCAACTGGAGGATTTTCTAATGGCGAAACAATACGGGTTGCACTTCAGTTTTGCATTAACCCCTAATGGGGGCGTACCTTATCCAATGAGAGAACCCAATGACCCAACCAAGATGGTCCATTGGTCAAAACATGCCACAAACCAGATCCAAACACATTAATGGAACCACCATAAAGGTGTCTGGAAACATATCTCATTGGAGACTACTAACCTATCCTTCTACCTAGCTTACCGACCAAACACAAACCCAAAATACAGTTCGAACTGGAGGGGTTCTTGGACTCAAAACCTCCCACACCATCAACATTTTCAAAAAACACACAATATACATCATCCCAAACAATTCATCAAGACATCATGATTTTATTTAAAACTAATTCTTTGAAAACAAATTATTTAGTAGTAAACGTATCCACCAATGGTACCCCATGGGCCTCACACATGCATGTTTTTGTGCCACACCAGGAACCCTCCTTATATTCATCCCAGCACTCATCCAGTCATGCCATCAACCATCCATCATCCCATATAAACCCATGCATGTGGTCACTCACGGAAATACCAAAGGTTAAAACAAAGATTCTTTCCACTTTTCAAAACCAAAAAGGTCAACCAATACTTCCTTTTTCTCAAGACCACTAACCATGGAATAAAAAAAACAAATCATTAAAATGAATAATCACTTTCAATTCATATACATCAATTTCAAAACATCTCATCCAATTAAAACACCCTTTGATTGTTTAGAAAACTATATTGGAATCACTTTTGAAAACCAACTTCAATATGGTTCCGGCTTTCAAAAGAGATGTAAGCATACTATTTTCCATTTCAAAACAATTCTGAAAGTTCAGTTCCACCATTTCATAAATCAAAACATTCCATATTTATTTGAAAATAATTTCACAAAAACTTTACACTTCTTAAAACCAAGTCAGTTTAAAACAAAATTTCCAAGATTTCAAAACTAATGAACATAAGACAATGAGAGAGGAAACTAGTTTCAGTGGGTGACTTGGACATATTATTGGCGGCCATATTCCAATCACTTCACTATCACAGATAGTGTTCTAGGGAATATCCCCAGCTCCACATGGCTTGCCGGGCCCTGCGAGCTTACTAAGACCATTAACCCAACTCTCTTTGCATTTCCCCTAATCATTGTTAAACCAAGAAAACCAAATGACTCTGAAAGGTCCCAACTTCCCCTGGAAACATGAATCCTGCCATGAGGTGTGGTGATCAGGCACACTACCCATAACTATAATACCAAGTCCCTATAATCCGATCTCCATACGATCCCGACTCTTCCCTAAATAACATGACCCAAAGAGAGCGAACCTGCTCTGATACCATTTTGTCACGAACTGAATCGATCGCCACCACAAATAGAACCAAACCCGGCCTGTGACAAGGCCCGAAGGGTGTCCCCGATCCCCATGGGCTGGCACAAGTGCCTGGGTATCATAAAATGAAAATTGGGAATGATTTACCCAAGTTTATAAACATAAAACAACAAAAGAATCCAATGAAACAAATCTGGATTTTTCAAAGAAAACAATGTTTTATAGAAAATCAGAACTGAATTACATAGTCTAAAACAACTCAATAAGACTATAACAAAGGAACAAAAAAATGAACATCCCAAGAACCTCAACATGGAAAGAGGTATTTCCCTTAAGACATCTCCACAACACCGCATCATGAATGACCGGTGAAAACCCGAACTGTTGGCACAAATGTTATACCCAAACCTGCGACAACAAAAATAACCAAGTCTACTTACACCCAAGGGTGTATATAGGGTGTGATCCAATGCCCAGTAGGATAACACCACTACGATATTCCATGTGATAAACATTCAAAGATGAAAAGCATGCAAGTTTTCAAAAACATGTAATTTCTAGTTACAATTTCTAAAAGATTCAACTTAAAAAAACAGTTTTCAAGTGGGCTAATTTAAAGAATCAACACTTTTAAAATAAATTCAAAAGATACTGAATTTTCCAGCCAAATATACCATATACCGACAGTAAGTATAAAGGATCTAATGAGCTCATGCAATAAGAAATAACCCCTAGGCACTAGCTAGCTGTGGGTCCCAGGTACCTCATATCTCGGTGAGAGTAACCACAAAAATTATCCGTTCTCGTGCACGAGCCACTAGTAGGGAACATACCCATAACCTAGTGGTCACCAATAATCATCATCATAGTTTAGTTAGAGTTGTAAGTGTCAATCCTTCTAAGTGAAACTGAGGCCAAACCCCACGGATTCACTAGCATACTAGTACACATCCACCCACCTAGATACACAGGTTTTCCCTTTGTGCTCAAACAATTTCAACAAGCCAAGAAATAAACTTTTCACATAAAAATATCACTTCCACGTCACAAATTATCCAAACAGCCCCATTCACATCACACAAGTCACTAATTTAACTTTTCATTCAAATTCATTTTGAAATCAAAATCACACAAAAATAGCCCACAACACTTTTTTTTCATAACATCCACAATCCAACACATCCTTTAACAATCTTATGAAGTCCCTACAAATATGATAAACATCACATAACATATCTATTCACATTTAAAATTGTTCATTTGAATGTATAAACAATCCAAAACAGTTTTCCAATATGGTTTCACCTCTTACATAAATCATTAAACCACTCAGAACTTTCCTAAAACAATTCTAAATAGTGCACCAAAGATTTTCAAATAAAACCCATTTAAAAACAATATTTCAAGGCCAAAATCACACCAATACAAATTCAAAACAGAATTAGAATCCCCAAAAACATTTATTAAACAACTCCCATGTGTTATACAAACACCTCAACCAATAGTAGAAAAGATCCACATGAAACACACATGTTTTCAAAATCACTTTCAAGAAGTAAAATAATGTTTTACACCTTAAACCCTTTAAAAAACATCTTTAAGACCTAGTGGCACACCAATACCCCACCAAACCATAATTTTCATCCCAAATATGATTTATTAAACAAAATTCATATGTTATAAAACAATCCCAAACAATACGCAAAGGGTTGCAAATGAAAACACCAAATTTTAAGCTAGAATGAAACTATAAAAACAAATGCTTTACTAAATACAAAATAAACAGTTCACTCACCACACACAGAATATTATGAACATTAATAAAAATTAATTCAAGCAAACTAACTCATCTAGAAATGTTTACACATGGAATCACTTACCTTTTATGACGAAACCCACAAAACATGGTTTGAAACATCAACCGCACCAACCTGGAACCACATGGAATATAAATCCAGCCCTAGACCAAAATATTTGACCACAAGGACACAAAATAAAACCATAGTTTCGAACCTGAACTTTTGGACATGAGTAACTTCATGAAATGGTGAAAGAATCCCTAAGGAAGGGGAAGAAATCAAGGAAAGAAACACTTACTTGAAACATCTTGAATCAAACGAACCAAATACACCACAATTTGATTCTCCAAGCAACCAAACCTGATATGGATGCTCTAATTGTGATGATAAAGTAATGTGGGGACTGAAATGGGGGAAAAAGAGCAGAAATTGAAGGAGTTATGAAAGAAATGATTTACCTCTTCATATCTGGACGATTTGCGAAATACAGAGAAGTTTCGCCCGAATTCGGGACACAAATGAGCTCCAAAGCGGCGAAATAGATATTGGAGGTCCTCCTTAGGTTTTTGGATTCGCGTGAGAGTTTTAATCACCGAATAATAGTAAATATTGAATGAGATATTAAAATATTAAACTTAAAACATAAAGTAGAAAATGGGCTTTCGGGATGGCCCAAAACCTTAATAAAAACCCCAAATCCCTCATGATTATGGATTTTTTTGAGGCCCAAAGGGATATGGTGATTTTAATATATCAGGGTATGACAATTGGAAATTTGAATGGGTATAAAATAGTAAACATTGAAAGAGTTATAAAAGAAACAAAATTTGTTTTTAAATCTGAAATTGGGCTCACGGTTTGGCCCAAATTTTCAAAACCCACCATTTTCACCAAGGTGGGTGGTAAACCCCCAAAAAAAATTAGGAATGGAAATTGAATGAAAAATGAATTAAAAAAAATCATGGGCGTGACACCAGAAAATTCATTGAAGTTGGAAATTTTTCTAGGCAAATAGAATGGTCCCCACCACTATAATGGATTCAAAAATCAGTCTCCTCACCTCATATTTAGGTTATTCCACCTAGGATAGAACTTGGACACATAGGAACGAAATTAAAACAAATTTGGGGGGATTTTAGTGTCATTAAAGTTTGCATTGATCGTTATAAATTTGAATACAGCTTCCTAGAAATTTCATCCATAAAAAGTCTTATTCAATGAAAATTCAATAACTCTTTAATCCTGTGGAAAAATGAGCTGAAATTTGTAGGTTGAATGGAAACCACATTATTGATTTACTTTAATTAAGGGTTCCAAACATTAATATAACATTTAATAGGCCAAAAATTTGAAAAATTTCAGAGGAATGAATCTTGCCTATAAAAGGAGGCCCTCGCATTCTTCCCAAATCATCAGCTTGACACCCACAGCTATGGAGGGATCACACCAGGGCATGAGACACTTCTTCTCCTGTTTACCCCATAATTTATTCATTATATTTTATTTTAATTTTATTTTTGAATTATTTTTCACTTTTAATTCAAATTACAGTAGTACTAATCCATGCCTTTGTGTTTCTCCATCCACTTTTGCTTCATTTCATTCCCCCACTCTCTTCTCTTCCACGCCCTCCACGGAGTAATATCTTACTCTCCGAAATGAGAGGCTGACACGGATACTTGGACCGGGGGGAGGTTAAGGTGATCAAGAATTTTATTTTATGTTTAATTTTATGTTTGTAGATATATTTGAGTAGCACACAGAGGTAAGGTTAATGTCTTCGATGTTGTGAATGACTCCAATGACATGAATCTAAAACTATCCCTATTCTTTTATTTAATCATTTTTTCTCTATCTATTGGTTAGTTCATGACACGTTGGATTTGAGTTAATAAATGTATGAAATGGATTCGATTGATCAGGGTCCTGGAAGATGACACATTCTAGACAAAGGTGTGTCACCAACTTGGTTTAAAGGAGGTGGTGGAAATGAGAATTCTCAAACCTTCAATGATATTCCACAATTTATAATTAAATAATATTAGTTCAAATAAGAGATTTAATGTTTGGATTATCAAACTAAAATAAAACATATAAAGGATCATAATGATTTAAAATTTAACCAACCCCCAAAACCATGTTATTTCTTATTAATTCATTCTGTTTAGACATGCATCTTAGTATAAATTTAGAATTCTTGATTCACATGTCATTATTTTAAATAATAAAAAACCCAAAAAGATTTTCATCACTTTCATTTAATAAAAAAACACAAAAAGAGATATAATAGGTGAATTAGATAATGTAAGTGAACTACATTGAGAAGGCTCTTCAAGAGAGATGACTCTGGTCAGCCACTATGTTTCACTTGGATAAATATAATTATTTTTTTCCATACCCCATGATAGGTGTGCGTCAAAACTGATGTTGTTTCGAAGGAGACAATCATTTCATTATTTAATTTTTCTATTTTCACATCATAGTTAGATTTCAATTATTTTAAAAAAACTAAAAAAAGACTTCCATGATGTATTCAAATTCAGAATATTATGCATGGAAAAATTACTCACAAGTTCAGAAAAAACAACAATAAGAAGATAATAATTTTAGAAGAGCTTAGGTGCATGAACATAGAGAAAGCAGTGAACAATTAACCAGAAATTATGATACAGCTTTTGATTATGTTCGTGCATTAATGGAGTAACCCAAACCTAATCCAAAGGAATAAACTGAGAAAGTGGTGGAATAAATTTTACCACTTATATTTGAAATTGAAGAACCTAAGGAGTCAAGGGAGGAAGACTTACCTGGTGAGCTAAAATTGAGAGATCAAAAAAGTTTGGATGAATTTTTTATTAAATGTGAGGAACTACCAACCTCTCCATACAATAAAAAGAAGAATATTCATCACCACTGAAGGAATAAACCACCCATGTGGTGGAATTTGTAGTCAATATGGAGAAGCCCGACTACCTGCCTCCATCCTCAGAGAGTCTACTACAAGAGGCACTTACCACTAAGGCAGAGATTGAAGCTGAACCGACTTAGGGAGTTGAACCATTCATTGACTCTATCCCTTCTAATTTTATTGAATCCTAATTCTACATCACTCATTGTGGGTTTGACTATACAGAATCTGACAATCTCAGCTATGCCTTGGAGGATGAAGAAGAACCAGGATGTGCACATGTGGAGGAACATATGGAGCTTCTTGGACACGTTGAATATTTATTGAAGGATGTTCATGAAGAGATTATAGTGTATTTCCATAAGGAAATCATGATAAAATATTCTTACATAGATGGGGAAGAATTTGATATTGATACTTCATGTTTTAATATTATTCAAATAGAATTACACTCAGACTTTCTTATTGACTATTCTTTTGATAAAACATACCTTGAGGAACCAATGGATAGAGAAGAAGAGGTTGCACAAGTAGAAACCTAGAAGGAGGATGATTCATACTTCATCCTACCCCACCATGCAAGCTATACCTCATTGTTAAGGGGGGATATGGTGTACTCTATCCATGGATCATTACTCACCTTGAAGAATGAAGCACAAGTTGATAAATTCCACATGTGGTGGTTCTAATCGAAGAACCTTCATCCTCCATCAGACTTTGGATAATAGTTGGTACTTCCCTTTGGAGGTAGTCAAAATTCAAGGACCACTTGGGGGATAATACCAAGATTTATCATTACATGATTTTAGGAATTTAGATGTATATTAATTTTCTTTGAAATAATTTAGCATGTAGACACCTCCCTTTTTTCATTTTAATCTTAAATGAAATGATCAGTGTGATTAATTGAGTAATTTAATTTTGTAGGATCATGATGGTAGAATGAATCCCAAGACAGTGAATGGGACGGACCATGTTTCATGTGAAAAGGGTGTTCAATTTTTGTGTTTTATCTCTTAAAGTTTCCACATTTTTTTCCACAACATGTTTTGAGCTTTAAAGATAAACTTTCATGCCCACACTTAAATTCATGTTTTACTCGACTTATCTAGGAGACATGAGTATCTTAGGAATCCGAAGATGCCATGTTTTAGATTTCAATGTTTAAATGATTAAATTACTAAAATTAATAATTGAATTTTTAAAATGAAGCATGGATATTTAAGTAATGACTCATTATTTGAAGGAATTAATTGATTCAGGTAAATCAAATTTCCCTACCATCCATCATGCTTTGAATTTCTAAATTTCATGTGAATTGATTTATTATTCATGCCATGTGTGATTGTCCAATGTTATATTTCACATTCCTAAGATGATTTGTAGACCAAGTACTTCCTATTTATTCTTGAGCATATTTTTTGAGTGATCTTGGGACATATAACTAACCAGAACTTGTATTGAAAATTGTCAAGTCTATGACTGTGCCAAAACACATTTAAAATGACTGGGGAATCCATTAAAAAGATAATTTTCCTTAAAATACCACCTTTACCTCAATCCTTATTTTAGCCCATAGAGACCATGAATGACCTTTATAAGAATGAACCATATTTCAATCCATTTTTATCCATTCCTACCCTCTTATGAGTATTTGCATAATATTTTAAAGTTGACATGTGGGGGTAAATGGAATCATGGTGGACGGGGTGATATTAATTATAAGGAAGAAGTGTGGGTGTATTATTGTGGTAATTGTAAAATGTTGTGGAATCATTCATTATACTCTATTTTTTTCCACACTTCAATTAAAAAAATGAAAAAAATGACAAAAAGAACCAAAAAAAAGAGAAAAAAATTGGGTTGTGATTTGGGAAAAACAAAATTCACCATTTTTCAGACTGATGATCATATGATCCTATGTGGTTATGTGATGGATGTGATTTTTATATAATGATAAATTTCGAAAAAAGAAAAAAATGTACACAAATAAAAAAAACATTCAAGAGGGTGCACAAATCATTCATTATGCTTACTTGATCATAACCTTTTCTTTGAGTATTGGGAAGTGGGTGTTGCTACTTTGAAGGGGATAATTTCATTATATTTTTACTTTTGATATCATGCATATTACTTAAGGGATAAGCCTCCTCCTTGAGCCTTAATTTTTAATGCATCAAGTCCTACCAACCTTAAACCTCAAAGTTAATAGAACCATAATTTCAATTCCTCGAGATTTTATGTGTTTTTTGTCTTTAGAAAGTGGAGAAAGTAGTTCATTTACAATCATATGGATACGGAGCATGTTTCTCATGATATAAGGATATATCTACTTGAATTGTGTCATGACTGATGAGAGAAAAGAATCAAAAGTGAGGTAAATCCTAACTGGGCATGTTTAATAATAACAAATGAAGGCGATTGAATGACTGAAATGAAATGTTCCATTAATTTTCAAAGGGAAATAGTAAAAGATGTGAATTTTTTGTTTCATTGAAAAATGAAAGATTAAATTGATATTTTATGAATATTTTTGAATGTTGGATTTCACATTGAATTTTTTTTGATTTTATTGCATTGGAATTTGAATTTTGGTATCATTGGTGTTCTCTGATTTCCATGTGGAGATTTTATGCTTGAAGACAAGCATGGTTTAAGTGTGGTGGTTTTTGACAGAGAAATTCTTTTTGCATATTTTTTATCAAATAATGAGGATTTTTTAATTTTATTCAATTATAAACCTCATTTATTTCAATGATTTATTAAAATAATGAGGACTGTATTTTTAGTCTCATTTTGTCCAGAATCACAACGTAGACCCGTAGCTCGTTGCCCAAGCCCACGCCGGTTTGGAGAAGTTCTTCAGCATGACTCCACAGGAGAAGTAGAGTGTGAAGAGGAGATCTGGGGATCACCAAGAATACGCTGATGGCCTCACCAAAAGGTTCACGATGTAGTTTCTATGGAAAGAGATGTTGTCCTTCCACTTCACCGATGCTGCCACCGGGAGCATGGAGAAGTACTTCGTGCAGACCTTGGGCACAGATTTTCGAGATTATGGGTAATTTTTTTAGAATTAAAGGAGAAAAATGTCTGAAATTTAAACCTAGTGGTGATTAGAAGTTGAAAATGGTCCATATATTACATGATCCAATTGTGTCGGGGGCAGGAAGGAGTGGGAGAAGTAAAGTGAGGCCATGAGCAGTCTATCGATGGCGATCATGGAGGTGATGGGAATCAGCCTTGGGGAGAGACACAGCTACCTTCAGGATTTCATCATTGGAAACGAATCAAATGTGTGTCTAAATTACTACCCTCCTTTCCGGCGATCAGAGGTGACGCAGGGGACGGGACCCCATTGCGTTCCCACCTCCATTACCATCCTCCACCAGGACGATATGGGTGGCCTCCAAGTTTCATATGATGGGAGGTAGAATTCTGTCACCCCTGCCCCATCCACATTCGTTGTTCCCATCGGCGACAGCGTTATGGTATACATATCCGCACTCACCACTGATCCATTTAACACTAATAATTTTCATAGTATTAATGAAAGTGAAAATCGCAGGCTATAATGAATGGGATGTATAAGAGCTGCATACACAGGGCTGTGGTGAATGAGCGGAAGGCAAGGAATTTGATAGGCCTCTTTCTGTGTCCGGTGAGGGATAGGGTGGTGAGTCCCCCTCCATAGTTTCTAGTCGGCGGGAACCCCTGGAGGGCTTACCCAAACATAAAATGTCCCACCATCCATGACAGGTAACACCACGAAGATAAAACCATGAAGGTAACTCCACAAAGGTAGAAGTGCCACTCAAGTAACACCACAAAGATTAAAATACCACACAGGTAACACCACAAATAGAATACCACAAAGGTAGAATTACCACACAGGTAACACCACAATGCAATAAGTACAACATAGGAAGAAGACTCAGCTCACAATCAGGTATAACATAAGTACAAAAGTACAGATGATTAGTCATAAACTATATTATCTTATTCTATTTAGAAGAATTACTGATGACCCACACAAGATCAATAGGTAACTAACCCCCACTAACCCACACAACATCTGACCCACACAGGATCGATATGTGTTGACCCACATAGGATCGTTGAGCACTGACCCGCATAGGATCTGACCCACATAAGATCGACGTTCTTTCTTCACATTGCATCTTTTCATAGGTTTCCTTGCACCCAGTAAGCTCAGGATCCATAGAATCTTCCCCTCGAGATATCGTTCGTACCTCAACCACCACTAAGATCCACAAAGAAATAACTCAACGGACATCCATGTTGTAAGGGTTCCAACGTGATAGACGACGTGTCAATTGGACGCCCAATCTGTGAGTTATAAACATTTTAGCGTTGGGGGCCCGGTTGGATTCAGGTTCGATCCATACCATCCTTACTCCAACTATCTAAAAATATCAATTGGAGAATACCAAAAGGACCTTCTTGATCCAAGGATCCCAACACTGTAAGCGGTTCATCAAACAGACATCTGGTTCTCAAGATATGTTCCTTTATGTGTTACAGGGTCTGGTAGGGCTTGGGTCCGGTCTGACCTGGTCGGACCGACCCATCCCGACACGCTCTGGGCTGGGCCGGGGTGGACTCGGCCCGATGGGCCGGGGTGGACTCAGCCTGATGGGCCGATGTTTGGTCTGACCCGCAAGAGGGGTGGTCCGCAATGGCAGCCCGCCGCGGACCGCAAGGTGGGCGGCCCGCAAGGGTGGGCCGACCAGAATAGGGTGGCCCACAAGGGGGGTAGCCCACTAGGGGGCAGCACGCAAAGGGGCAGCCCGACCCGCTTGGGGCGGCAACCCGGTCTAGGGAGGTGGCCCGCTTTGAGGGCGGCGGCTCGGTCTGAGGGCGACGGCCCGGTGGGATGGCGCTGGCACGCTCTGAGGGTGGTGGCCCAATGCGAGGGTGGAGGCCCAGTGCGAGGGTGGTGGACCACTCTGAGGGAGGTCGTCTGGTCTGAGGGAAGTGGCCAGACCCAAGGGAAGCAGCCCAGTGCGAGGGCGGCGGCCTGATCTGAGGGCGGCTGCCCGGTGCGAGGGCGGCGCCCCTACTCGAGGGTTGCGGCCTGCTCCAAGGGATGTGTCCCAGTACAGTCTGATACGGGGGGGGGGGGGGTGTAACCCCCTGGTTAGCTGGATTCCCAAAAATCCTAGAGGCCATTAGGTTTGTGAGGCGGCTGACGAGCTGTGACCCTCCTCTTGTGGCGTGCGTCGATGTGTTTGTGGTCTTCCGTGGTAGTGCAAAGAAAGTAAGATAGCGGAGGGTTCGGGCCAGGTTTTTTAAGCCTTCACCACCCGTGTTAGCTCGCAATATTAAGGATATTATTGGAATTCAATAAACATTTGCATTGAACACATAACTAACCCCACAAGATTCCCCTTAATAACATCCTACAAAGACGGATGAATCGTGGGTCAACCCATTTGTCAGTTGAACCACGTTCTTCGTATAATTTCAAGAATGTGGAAGAGGGAAACAAAAACGTACAATTTAAAATAACCCCCTACCTAGAATAGACGTCTTCTGACGATGGTCGACAGAGCCTCCTTTATTGTTGTCGTTGTTTCGTGACTCGTTGGCAGTTGTCACCGATCGTTGGAACCAGTCTCGTCCTCCTGGTGGTTGGTGTCTCGGTTCTTTGCCAGAGCTTCATCGTTTTGTGAAGCTGTGCCAACACCCCTCCCTAAGCTTCATATAAATAGGAGAGCAGAAGGAGTGTATAACGCTCGGGGAATTAATGAGGATCATTTAATTAATGAACCTCCCAAATTTCCAATGGTTTTGTTACAAGATAAGAAGAGTTAAGCCATTTATTATCTTCACACATCGTCGGTCCTTCCAGCGTCATTCGTCCATTGGAGGAAAGAAGGAAAATAAAATAAAAAAACATTTTATTTTATTAATCTTTCAAAAGTCGAAAAAATTAACTTTTTCACTTGACCTACTGCAGTCGAAGTTATGCATCTCTTAAGAGAATCCCGACACTGTGGGTTCAACAATGCCCTCAGATTTTGAAGTCGAACAACAGTTCAAAAGATAGAAAATTCCACTCAGGTGTTTATTGAACGTAACCAAAAAAAAGTTCAGAAAATTATTAACAATCACCCTCAAACCACGCCGGATGAGGTTAAGATTTTACTAATTGAAACATGCCCCAACAAACCCAACGGTACTCTCAGATTCCCAATCCGAGTTACGGTTTAAAAGTTGTGGATTTTACAATAAAATAATTGCCAGTTAATTATTTTATTTATGGACAAAAAGTAATTTTCACTGGTGGACCACGACGGCCAAATTTAGTATCTTCCTAAAGAGAGCATACCCTCATGAGCTCAGTGGTGGTCTCAGATTTTTAATTTGAGTTACCGTTCGTGAGTTATAAGCATTTGAAAAATAAAATAATTTTATTTAATTATTTTATATACGGTTATTCCATTTTCAAGTTTTCTCATAGGAGGCCCGAACCGACTAAACCTAAGATGTGCCTTGGATAAACCCTCCATTCTGAGCACATCAATGCCCTTAGATTTTTAATTTGAGTAACCATTTAATAATTATTCAAATTTTTCAGGAAAACAGCTTAAATGCGCTAATTAAAGCTTAACAAAACTTCGACATATCATTCTAGACACCCTAGGCCTTATAATCGCACGCCATTAGATCCTGCGATCTTGAAATAATTCCATCTAATTAAAAAAAATTATATGTACTTTCTGAGACATTACAATAGTTGTGTTGTTAACTACCTCAACAAAATCATTGAGGAAGTCATGGTATCAAATGATTGGTCTTATGTTCGAATGAAGCATGAAGATTCTTACTGAACATAAGTTTTTTCCTAGATTAAAAAGGTATCCTTTCCATTTTGGGAGCATTATAATTTTTTCAACCAACATTTGTTGAATTTTGTGACGTTGACAATGAGGATCAGGGATATCTTAGAGTTGATCCATTCCAATATTTGGAATGCACTATTTATATCCCTGGGAAGAGAATGGTGCTTTGTATAATTCATTGATGATTATTCCATGAGATGTTCGGTGTACCCAATAAATTGAAATCAAGTGTTTTTAAAGTCTTCAAAACATTCAAAGCTTGGATGAAGATGGAATATTGCAAGAAGATAAAGTGTTTGAGGATTGATAGTGGTGGAAAATATTCAAGTGAGGATTTTGATACTTTTTTTCAATGAGAAGGAATCAAGAGACAATTCATGGTGTTGTACGCTCCTCAAAAAATTGGAGTGGCAAAGTAGGTGAACATAACCTTGTTGGATTGAACAAGGGAGATATTGAAGACTATAGGAATTTTCAGGAAGTTATGAGATAAAGTAATGAAGAGAAAATGTTATGTGATCAATAGATTTACTTTTTTGATGATTTATATGAAAACACTAATGAATTAGTGGAGTGTTAAACCTACTGATTGTTCTTGGTTACATACTTATGTAGGTCATGTATCTGTATTGTTTAATGATCAGGAAAGATTGAAGATGGATTTGAGATCCAATGAATGTATATTCTTAGGATATGTTGATGGTGTGAAGGAGTATCGTATGTGGGACCCCACTACCCATAGACTTATCATCATCATGGATGTTATATGTCTAGAAGATATGGTGAAAATGATGATTAATGAGGACTTGAAGAAAAACAACACATATAATATAATAGTTGGGGTGGAGGAAGAATCCATAGAAGAACCAATTTCCTTTGAGGATCATGATGATCAAGTTATGATTGATTTTGGACTATGATGATCAAGTAAAGATAAAAGAGAACCAATATGGCACTCAGAATTTATCACTGAGAGAAATATTTTTTACTAATTATTGATGGAGGATGGTAATCCATATTATTTTTTTGGAGGTGATGTGGAGTTCATAAATATCCACATGGATGGAAGCAATTCAAGAGAAACTTGATGCCCTTCACAAGAACAAGACTTGAGATATTGATCCATTACCTCGTGGAAGGAAGACTATTAGCAAAAACAGGTTCTTTAAGATCAATTGTGATGAAAAGGAATAATTGTAAAGATATCATGAAACACTGGTGGTCAAAGGATATGCATAGGGAGAAGTTATTGATTTCAAGGAAATATTTTCTCCCATTGTTAGAATAACAGATGTTCAGATAGTTATGGGGATGTGTGCAATATATAGTTTAACTTTAGATTAGCTAGATGTGAAGAGAACTTTTCTACACGGTGATCGTGATAATTAAGTATATAATATATAAACGGAATGTTTTTCAAAATAAGTAATAGTGAACATGGTTTTTAGGTTGAGAAAATCTTTTTATGGAATTAAGCATGAACCAAGGTGTTGGTACAAGAAATTTTATTCCTATATCATGAGTATTGAACACAAAATACTTCATTTAGGTACTTGTGAATATTTCATGGGTTCATATGGTCATGATTTTATCATTCTTCTATTGTATGTGGATGACATGTTAATAGTTTTCATGGGAGTATGATATGAATGAATTAAGACCAAAAAATAATATCTTGGGATACATATTTAATGAGATAGAAATAAGGGTATGATTTAGCTATCAAAAAATAATTTCTCGAAGAATATCTTGAAATACTTCCACATGAGACATTATAAGCATATATTTACCCCACATACTATTAATTTTATGTTATCCTCTATGATGAATCCCAACAGTGATAACAATGAGGTATAGAGGATAAGGATGTCTCAATTACCTTATGCACGAACAGTGGGTAGTATGATATTATATATGGTTTATATGAGACCAGAAATTGCACATGTAGTGGGAGAACATAGTTGGTATGTGGATAATTAAATACAGGAGCATTGGAACATATTAAATAAGACCCTTAGATACATCAAGTAGATCTCATATGTTGTATTATGTTATTGAGGATCAAATTTCACTATTAGAGCCTATGCAGATTCAGATTTTTTAGGTGATTATGACCAACGAAATTACACTTTGGGATATGTGTTTAATTTTATAGGATGAGTTGGGAGATTGAATTCAAAGTTTTAGTCTGTTATATATTTATCGACGACTAAATTATAGTACATGGAAACTATATAGGCTTTCAAAGAAGTGATTTAGATTTGAAGGCTTCCAGAGGATCCCTGACAACGACAGAAGTATATCCAATTGTTTTGTGACAATAATAGCACCTAAAAATTTAAATGTAATCTATATTTTCATTCAAAGATAAAGCAAATTATGGTACAATATCACTTTATTCAAGATGTGGTGGAGGAAGGAAGAGTGGATATGTAGAAAAATTATATTGAAGAAAATTAGGTAAATTTTATGATGATGTTTATTAACTTTGTTAAGTTAATATAGTAAAAAACCTCAATCATAATCATATATATAAGAGCAACATGGTTGGAAGATAGAAAATATTTGTGGAAATATTATTGGTTCCCAATCAGATATCCAAGTGTGATATATATTGGCATTTGTTTCTCACAAACAGTTTTGCACACATGATTTTTCAAAGGGGGCTAGTGTTGTTAGTGGGATGGGAGGAAAAACTAACACATGGAGTTAAATAGAGGAGGATGATCAAGTAAGGGCCTTGCCTATAAAAGGCATAGCGCTTTGACAGGTTTAGCATCATTAACTCAAGTATTGTGCATCCTATTTCAACATTTTGAGTGTTGTATTTTTTGAGGTGCATTATACATTACTCAAGAGAGTTAACTACAAGGATATTTTCCTCATAATATAAAAAGACTGTGTTTAACCTCTTTTACCATAGTGATATCATTCTATTTTTCTATGGTTTTTTACCCCTCTTTATTTGTGGGCTTTTCAATGTTACATCTCTTGTTCATTTTTTATTTATTTTTACATTACTTTTATCTCACAATTATCACATCATTAAAGGGAAAATAATATTTGATCCCAATATCAGCCTTACTAAATATTTTTTTAATAGATTCTATAAAAAATTGTGGGTTGTGCTATGAGGTTGCCCTCTTTCAATGGATTAATTGAGTTGTATGGGTATAATTTTGTTTCTCATAAGTACAGAAAAAAATTAAACATGTTTATAATTATAGAAATAGTAGGAAGAATCAATAAAACATGAATAATACAAATCTTGTAATGAATTATCACAATTGGAAGTGTAACATGCTGATTCTAACAAACCATAATCAAAGGACGAGAGAATAAAATGTACTGATTCATGTAAACATTTACAATAGATAACATGTTAATGAGAATATATATAACCAGTATGATAATAATACTGATAAGTACCAAGAACTATTTGAGATAACAGTCTCAAATATAAGCGAGATGTTCAATAGAAATGATTAACATAAAGTAGTAATCAAATCATAAAGAGGACCATAGGTTTTTGACATTATTTTTCTATTTGGCCTATATGTATGGTGAAGGGGTAACAAGATTACACTATGAAAAAATGGGATTATAAAAGATATGTGATAAATAGTGAAACATAACCATATAAGAAAAAGTCACATGAGAAAAATATCCAATGTTCAGGTTCTTGAAATGCCAGGACTCACAGTAAAACCAAGTTGGGGATTCACCATAAACTGTGAACCTTGGAAAAACTCAAACAACAAATGCAATATTGAACCAAAGAATAATCAAATACAAGGCATCAATAACTGATATAAAAGAATAAGAATTCCATACTAAGGCCCCTTAATAGGGATAAATCTCTCTTATGTGTTTTCATGGAGCCTCTATGTAATTAGGTCTTGTTGTTAGGGTCATCGAGATTATACTCCTATATAATCATCATTTCCATCTTGGTAAAAAGAACACCAAGGAACACTAGGACCTCAACAGAGCTCCTCACCAAGCATAGATGAAGTTGATAAAAACTTATCTAGATCACTATCTCTTCTTTGGTAAGTCAAGGAATCCCACCAGTTCTCCTTCATCTACTCTTCTCCCTCGAGGAAAACTAGAGCTCCAAAAACCATGGAGATTTTTCTCCCAACTAAATCTCCCACAAGTGGAGAGGTATATTACAAATCAAGGATTCATTCTAGTAGGTGTAGAGCAATACTAGAGCATATAACCAAGGATATGAAAATCTAGATATGTGTCCCAACATAACCACTTAAACAACAAAATAAGGACATATGACATCAGAGGATAAGCTATCAATGGTCACCCATAGATCAATCCAATCCGTTTCATGAAGATTTAAAAAACGGAGGAATAGAAAACCATATGATCATAAGGATCAATAGATCAAAATCAAGTATGAGGATGACATAGATCAAATGGGAAAGTGAACCATGGTTAATGGACCATTCCAATTGTATAACCCAAACAAATGTCCCACATGAACTAATAAAAGAAGATCAAGCTAAATAATACATAAATCCAACATATAAAAATACCAAAAATTAAATGAAAATGAATATAATGAAAATTAAAAGAAAGGTGTAACACCCCAAATTTGGGTATCATATAATGATGATATTATGCATTTACTATTGTAAAATCCCTTTTCACTAAAAAAAATTAAAGGATAAACATAAGGATATTTATTTAAATAAGAACACGGTAGTGTCTACAATACATCGAAATCAAAAGTGTAATCATGATAACCCAATATACCTATTAAATACTCTATCAGAACTACTAGAAGACCCCCAATCACCACAACAAGGCCCAGTAAGTAAAGGATATCCTTCAAGTCAAATAAAGAAAAAAAATCACAACTGCGATCATAAAAGCAATGTTGAGCATCAGCAGAATGGGAAGAATCATCCTCTTCTTTTTATGTTTTAGAACACCGTAAGGTTTGGCTTTATAGGATAGTTTTTCGACAATTTCTCTAGTGACCATTGGAAGCTAACTGTTATAAATAAATAGATGTTGGACCCTATTAGGATAAGTGAATTTATTTAAATATTAATTAGTTTCCAAATAATTGAGTTATAATTAAGTTTATAATTAAACCATCATTTATGAACTCTAAAAGGATATGGTGTAAAACATCGTTTCACCCTTAAGTGATTTTGAAAAGAATTAAGGAATTCAAAACACTTTGCAAGTTTTTCAAATACAATGTTATGATTTCAATTTCTTAAATAATGTTATTAAATATGTTTAAATTTTTTAAAATAAATTATATTTTGAATGAACTAAGTTTTTTAGTATACTAGTATATAAATTATAATGTAGGTTTATTAAAATTTCCATTTAGTAACTTTATGAGTTAAAAAAGACGGTTTAGTATTTTTAATTTTAGAAATAATTCTAACTAAAACAAGTTTAATTTGTATTCATTAATGATTAAGAATATAAAATTCTATATAGTTTTAATAAATAGATTGTTTCCTATTCTTAAATCATTTTTTGTATAGATTTTTCAAAAACAAATTGGCCCACTAGGGCCAGCCCTTTTTGGCTAGGGCCCAGAGAGGCAGTTCACATGAAGTGGTTGAACCTGACCCTCAGCCCCGAGCCAGGGCTGGCCCGAGATTGGGCAGAGGTTCCCTGAAGGGAGCTCTGGAGCGAGCAAGAGTGCATAGGCGCACCAGTACGGGTGTGAGGCCGCGGCAGGGTCTGGGTAGGCCAAGGCTTGTAGGCTGGAACCCATGTATAGGGCCCCTTTCGTGGGTGATGTGTTATTTCTGAGCACTCATTGGGAGGCCCGAAGTTATAAGGGAGGTGAAATCTGCTCTCTGTTTCGATGTGGGAAGTAGTTTTTTGGGTGAAACACGATCTGGGCCGTTTTTTCCGGTCCCACACTCAACCCTCAGCGACCCCGTCTCTCTCCATAGTTTTTGTCAACCATTCAATACAGCATGATCTAATCATGTTCGTTCGAGGTTTCTAAATTTCTGCGTCGAACATAGGCCATCTGATGAAACTTAGATCTAATCTAAGCCGCTCAATTCTTTTAAAACAACGGACGCATCTCATCCCTTGGATCGATGTTGGGATCGATCTGGACCGTTCATTTTTTCCTTTCATTTCCCCTAGTCGGGTATTCTTCTTCCTCCACACATGGGTTACACCAGTAACCCTACCCTATGGCACTCCCCTTGTTTTATTCACCTCTAACCGTTGGGGACCCCCCATGTCTCCTCGTTTTCTTCACGAAACCCCCATTGAAGGCAATGTAAGTGGGTACGTTTTTGCGAGGAAGGTGGTGTGAGATCTTTTGTATATAAATAATTGAGACCTCATGGTTTTTCTCTCCCGTTGAAGTCTCCGGCGAGCCCAGTCCACCATCCCTGAAGTCCTCATTTCCCTGGTTTTTAAAGTAAGGGGTTTTTTCCCTTGTTTTTCTTCTTTGAGACTATATACACATATATATTTGAATATATATATATATATATTTAACCTTACAGTTCAGTCCAAACGTTCTTAAATGTTGAACCTAGGCCTTCGGATTCTCTTGGATTCAAATAGCTTAAAGAAAGTAAGGATTATACCTGGATTCGTTTTCTTGTTTTGAAAATACATATATACTTTTGGTTATATGTATATACATCAGTTATATGCAGGAATGGGCATGACCTTTCTACATTGATTATATGTATGATGTTTGTGTATAATTGTTCATACACTGCACATATTAACATACACTTAATTTCATATTTAAATAATAAATAAAATTTTAAAATGTTATAAATATGATTGTGTTTTTATAAAATTATTTTTTGTAGGTTTTCATAAACAAAGTTTTGTGACTACGGGCATGACTGTCCCTATTCAAAACGTTGTTGAACTAGTATTCATAGGAGATTAAAACAAATGTGTGTTCCAATATTTCAATTTGAGTTCGGGTACATACAAATATTGTATATGTTGCATGGACCTTGATTTCAGTTGTTAAGGTACCTACACATTACGTCTTGAGTTTAGGTGGAGTTTTAAAAACATAATAAATAGGGTGTCAAACAAAACTTATATCCACATTTATGAGTAACTTATTTTTTTACTTATCTTTTAAATGATTTTGTTTATGGTGAAGATTCATGCTTTCTACCATGGACATTATTCAGTATTATGCAAAGGGTTAACAATATTGAATGTTTTAGCATGTGAAAGATAAAAACCCCACTTGATATTTTTGGTTCACCTTGTAATTAATTGGATGATAAAATTTTAGAATTTTAAGAACAAACTTTCATATGTTAAATTATAGTTTTTGTACATTCAGTACATTAGATGTCAATGTATGTGCCATAATCTGCCTTTCTTCTTTCCTTTTAATAACATTCATATGATTGTTAGCTTGGTTTTTAATCATCTAGATGCATGTCTCCTTTATAAGATATGTAAATTCAACTACTATGACCAACTACGAATGAACTGTTCAATGTGGAATGGGACCTCTTTAATATACTACCCCATTTGAGTAAATTATTGATTTATCTGTCTCACATGAAAGTAAAGACATATTAAGGGTGCACCCTGATAGCGCACCAATGAATTGGGTAAAGAATTAATCTCTAAATATTACAAGCTTCACGATACCCTAGTGAATAACCTCATTAATTTTTCATTATTGACACCTTGGGGATGGACCTCAGTGATATGTTCATGAATGTCTAAATGAAATGCTGAAGCCACATATTCAAGTCATGTTATAAGTTCTTTTCAAGATAATATGCTTATCCTTTCACTACTCTTTCCCTTATGTTTTTATCATGTTCATATTGAAGTCATAAGTAATAGTTTGGGGCATGATTCTTGTAAAATAGTAACCAACATATGAAAGTCATGTTCTTTTCCTTCATGCACAAATCTGATTAAGTATTACTCATAATGGTTTAATTTGTTCTTAAACATTCATACATCATACTTGTTCAGGATATCTTTTACTACCCCTTTTTTAAAATTTCCTAATTGATTCATGTATTCCTTGAAAATATTAGTTGAGCACTTTTTTGTTATGTTACATGTGTTACAGTTTTCTATAAGATAATGTTCATTTGATATGTTTTTAAATAAATCTTTCAAAAGTATCATTGGTTTATTTTGAACCCCTTACTGGGCATTCTTATGCTCACCCTTTATTTTGAATTATAAATTTTCAGGTAACAGCTTTTATCAAATGAAACATTTCTGAAGTTTCTGGTTTCCCAGAGCCCGAACCGTAATCGATCCTCTGTATGGGACATGATGTGTGTTTATCAGTGCATGTTTCTATTTTAAAACAACACATCATGTTCAGAAGGCACCGAATCCTAGTTTTTCTGGGGTCGGGTCTTTATAGTTGGTATCAGAGGGTTTGGTTTGGATAACTCTAGAGACCTAGAACTGAAACAAAGAAAAACAAACTTCAACAATACAAAAAATGAGTTTTATTAATTTTCAGATGGAAAAAGAAGGTACTAATCTTTTGTATCTCCCCAATGAGGCCTTAGAAACCATAATTTCTATAGAAATGCATGATGCTTTTATAAACTATGCCCATACCTATATGTCGTTCAAACATCTCTATGATGTGTCCAACTCTCCCCGAGTACTTCAACTCCACCGAAGAGCGGGTCTGGATTACATCTTTATGATGCAAGCCCAGTTTCCATCTCACACACGATGGGGGAAGTACTATGAGGTACTTTTTAGATGCTTCACCATAGCAGAAGGTGTCTCATCCCTCACGGATTTTCAAGAGGCTACTATAGAGGGAGATATCCACACATCACACATGTGTCAAGCCATGTCCTATGGCCATTTTGGTCAAATGGTGGACTTTGGAATCCTTGAATACAAAGCCTCTCATTCTGTGTACCGAAAACAAGTACATAAGGATGTCTCATAGTTTTACACCCCACATGTCAGACTATGGGGATACCATATGTTCTCCAATGACCTCGAACCTGATTTCTCAGGTTGCATATAGTTTAGGGAGATAGAGAGTTTTGAGCTTGTCTTGGGAATTTGTGGGTTAGGGAACTGGGGAAACCATTAGACCCATTTTACATTGTGCACCAGTATTTATATAAAGAACATATTTTTTTATCTCATATTACTTATTTCTTCACTTTGTTTATACTTTTGGATGGATTTCAAGTGATTGAACACTCATCTTAAACTTTCAGATAGAAGGACAGTACCACATGTTATCTCTTCCTACTGAGATACTGTATATTATTGCAATCAAAACCTCTGAAGATGAGTATCGTCCCTTTGCAAACATGTGAGGAACATGCAAGCAATTGTATGAGATGAAAAACTGTCTGGGGATTCTCCGCACCTGTCAAGGTAATTCTCCCATCTACTATCACATAGGCTCAACACAATTGGTCGAGCATAAGCAGAGAGGAAAATACCACAAAGGGCTCTTCCTGTGTTTCACCCTAGGCTGGAACTAGATGGCCCGAGTAAAATTTCAAGACGGTGCTTTAGAGGGAAACGTTTATGAGACCTACATGTACCAACTCCTCAGCATTAGCCTCTACGACAACATCTATAACTTAGATGTTCTTGATCAAGATATATTTCAGAAAGTTCTTCATATGTTGGTCAATATGGAATTTTCCAAACAGTGTACCATTGTAGCCTCCCTCTGGAATCCCGAGTGTTTGGTGCATGTGTTTAACCCATTCTGATCGAAGTGTATCTAGATCAGAGAACTAGAGGAGTTGATCATCAATTTGGGTGTTCTGCTGAATGCACCTAAGGATCCTCTGTGATGGGGGATATGGTAGGAACAACTGAGAGTTTCCTCTTAGCATGTTTTTATAAAAGGAATTGCAGGGACACAATTCATTGATGGGGGGAGTAATGTAACACCTCAAATTTTGGGTATCATATAATAATGATATTGTGCATTTATTTTCTTAATGCCCTTTTAACAGAACAAAAATTTAATGGATATATATAAGGCTCTTTATTTAAATAAAAACATTTTAGTGTATATAATACACCGATATCAAAAGAGTAATTGTGCTAACCAACTATACCTATTAAAAACCCTACCAGAACTACTAGAAGTCCCACAATCACCACAATGCCCAATATGTAAAGGAGATCCTTCGAGTCAACTAAAGAAAAAAACATCACCACTATGATCATAAAAACCATGCTGAGCATCAGTAGAATGGGAAGCACCATCTTCTTCCTTTTGAGTTTTTGGACACCATAAGGTTTGGTTTTATATGACACTTTTTTCAACCATTGTCTAGTGACTGTTGATAGTTAATGGTTATAAAACAATAGTCATTGAACCTTGTTAGGATAAGTGAACTTATTTAAATATTAATTAGTTTCCAAATAATTGAGTTATCATTAAGGTTATAATTAAACCATCATTTATGAACTCTAAAAGGATATGATGTTAAACTTCATTTCACCCTTAAGTGATTTTGAAAATAATTAAGGAATTCAAAACACTTGGCGAATTTTTCAAATACAATATAACTATTTTCATTACATAAATAATGTTATAAACTATGTTTATGATTTTCAAATTAAATTATGTTTTGATTGAACTATGTTTTCGTGGATACTAGTATATAAGTTATAATGTAGGTTTATTAAAATTTCTTTTCCGTAAATTTTTGAGTTAAAAAATGGGAATAGTATTATTAATTATATAAATATTTCTCACTAAAAAAAGTTTAATTTGTATTCATTAATGTTTAGGAATATAAAATTCTATATTGTTTTAATAAATGGATTGTTTCCTCTTCTTAAAACTTTTTTTAGTGTAGATTTTTCAAAAACAATTGGCCCACTAGTGCCAACCCTTTTTGGCTAGGTCCAAGGGAGGCTGGTCACATGAAGTGGCTGAGCTTGACCCTTATCCCAAAGCCAAGGCTGGACTGAGCTCAGGCAGAGGTTCCCTGAAGGGTGCTCAGGAGCGAGCAAGAGTTCATAGGCACACGAGTGTGGGCGTGAGGCCGTGACGGGCTCTAGGTAGGCCAAGGCCGGCGGGCGGGAGCACGGGTATAGGTCCCCCTTCGTGGGGGTTGTGTGATTTCTAAGCACTCGTTGGGAGGCATGGGGTTATAAGGGAGGTGAAAACCGTTCTCCATTTCGATGTGGGAAGCGGTTTTTTTGGGAGAAACGTGACTTGGACCGTTGGATCACGTAGAGCGTGACCTGGGCCGTTGTTTCCAATATCTCGCTTGACCCTCAGTTACTGCATCTCTCTCCATAGTTTTTTTCAACCGTTCGATCTGGGACGATCTAATCATGGTCGTTTGAGGTTTTTAAATTATCGCATCGAACATAGACCGTCCGATGAAAATTAGATCTAATCTAAGCTGCTCAATTATTGTAAAACAGCGGACGCATCTCATCCCTTGGATCGAAGTTGGGATCGATATGGACTGTCTATTTTTCCCTAGCATTTCCCCTAGCCACTTCGTCCTCTTCCTCCATGCATGGTATACACCAGTAACCCTACCCTATCGAACACCCCTCATTTTCATCACCTCTAACCATCGGGGAACCCCATTTCCCCTTGTTTTCTTCAAGCACGACCCACCCATTGAATGAAATGCAAGTGGGTACGTTTTTGCATGGAAGGTGGTGTGTGAGCTTTTGTATATAAATAACCGAGACCTCTTAGTTCATCTCTCCCATTCAAGTCTCCAGCGAGCCCGACCAACCCTCCCTAAAGTCCTCCTTTCCCGGGTTATTAATGTAAGGGTTTTTATTTTTTCCTTGTTTTGATTATTTGAGAATATATACAATTATATATTCGAAAAATATATATAGTTTTTTTAAACATACGGTTAAGTCCAAACATTCATAAATGTTGATCCAAGGCCTTCGAATTCTCTTTCATTAAAATAGATTAAAGAATGTAAGGATTATACCTGGCCTCGTTTTGTGGTTTTCAAAATACTTATATACTTTTGGTTATATGTATATATGTCGGTTATATGCAGGTATAGGAATGACCTTTCTACTTCAGTTATATGATTGATGTTTGTGTATAATTATTCATGCACTGGACATATTCACATACACTTAATTTCATATTTAAAAAATAAATAAATTTTTAAAATGTTATATATATGATCGGGTTATTATAAAATTATTTTTTTGTAGGTATTCATAATCAAATTTTTATGACTAAGGTAATGACCTGCTCTATTCAAAATGTTGCTGAACTAATATTCATAGGGGATTAACACATATGGGTGTTCCAATATTTCAATTTGATTTCAGGTACATACATATATTTTATATGTTGCGTGAACCTTGATTTCAGTTGTTAAGGTCCTTACAAATTGAGTCTCGAGTTTAGGTGGAGTTTAAAAACATAAGAAATAGGGTGTTAAGCAAAACTTATATCCACATTTAAGAGTAACTTATTTGTTTTCCGTATGTTTTAAATGATGTTGATTATGGTGAATATTCATGCTTTCTATCATGGACATTGTTTAGTATTATGCAAAGGCTTAACAATATTGTATGTTTTAGCATCTTCAAGCTCAAAACCCTACTTGAGATTTTTGGTTCACCTTGTAATCAATTGGATGATAAAATTTTAGAATTTCAAGAACAAACATGCATGTGATAAATTCTAGTTGTCTGTTCTTTCAGTACCTTATATGTCAATGTATGTGCCATAATCTGCCTTTCATATTTCCTTTTAATAACAGTCATATGATTGTTATCTTGGTTTTTAATCAACTAGATTCCTTTCTCACTTATAATATATGTAAATTCAAATAATATGACCAACTGTGAAAGAACTATTCAAGGTTGTTTGGGACATCATGAATATAAAACCTCATTTATGTAAATTATTTATTTATGTGGCACACATGAAAGTAAAGACATATTAATTGTGTGCCCTGATAGCGCTATAATGCATTGGGTAAAGAATTAATCTCTAGAGATGACAAGCTTCACGATACCCTGGTGAATAACCTCAGTAATTATTCTTTATCGATACTTTGGTGATGAACCTTGGTGATATGTTCATGAATTTCTAAATGAAATGTTGAAGCCACATATTCAAGTCATGTTAAAAGTTATTTTCAAGATGATATTCCTATTCTTTCACTACTCTTTCCCTTATATTTTTATCAAGTTCTTTTTGATGTCACAAGTAAAAGTTTGGGGCATGATTCGTGTAAAATAGTAACCAACATATGAAATTGAAGTTTTTTTCCTTAACGCGCAACTCTGATTAAGTATTAATCTTTACAGTTTAATTTGTACTTAAACATTCATACATCATACTTGTTTAAGATATCTTTTACTTCCCCTTTTTGAAAATTTCTTTATTGATTCATGTATTCCTTAAAAATCTTAGTTGAGCACTTTTATGTTATGTTACATGTGTTACATTTTTCTATAAGAGAATGTTATTTGGATATGTTTTTGAAAGATGCTTTCAAATGTTTCATTGGTTTATTTTAAACCCCTTACTCGACATTCTTATTCTCTCCCTAAATTTTGAATTTTAAATTTTCAGGTAACATCTTTTATCAGATAAAACATTTTTGAAGATACTGGAGTCCCAGAACCCAAACCGAACTCGATCCTCTATATAGGATGTGATGTGTGTTTATCAGTTCATGTTTTTGTTTTAAAATGAAACATCATGTTCATAATAAACTGACTCCTGGTTTTTTTGGGGTTGGGTCTTCACATAATGCATTGAATTAAAATCATTAAATTTCCAATATTGAGTGAATAAAGTTCAAAAATCTCCACCTTGTAGATGAAATACATTAACATAAACACCCTATGTCCCTATTGTTGAGTCAATAAGGTTTTCCTTATGACATTTCCATTCCTTCTATTTTTGAAAATCACAAACAACTTATCTTTAATGAAAAATTGCTTTTGTAAGGAAATTCTCTTTTATAAGGAAGATAGCTTTTGTAAGAAAAATTATCCTCATCATATTTTCATCCATATTTTTCTTAAGTATAAGATTCGGATTCATTTCTATATTCTCAGAATTGTTTTGATATGAAGCATTCTGTTTTGGGTTCCGAATTCAGGATGAGAACTGTAATGAAGTTTCATTCCGAATTCCAGATGAGAACTGTAATGATGTTTCACTCCGAATTCCGGATACAAACTCCGATAAAGTTCTACTCCGAATTCTGGATATGAATTCTCATGAAGTTCGACATCTAATTATTATTACGAATTCTAATGACGAATTCTCATTACAAATTCTAATGACGAATTCTCATTACGAATTCTGATGATGAATTCTCATTCCGAATTCTCATTCGGAATTCACCTATTACACATAATCTGATCAACATTGCTTTATAAACTCCGAATTCATTTAGACACCGAATATTTTTTTGGGTTAGACTCTGAACTTTAATTTTACTTACTCCTTCATAATTTGTTTACTCTTTGACATTTTGTTTACACTCCGAACCTTCACTCCAATCTTTTGAGTTAGACTTAAAACGATGTCATACATTCTGTTACACTTGTTTTGTTATAAAACGATGTCGTCTATTCTGTTATAAACTAACCGTTGGCTATGTTACACGTGTACAGGTCCCTCTGATTTTTAAGGAAAATATGGCCGTTGGAAAGGAGGCTGACCTTGCCTATAAATAGGAGATCATTTGAAAGAGCTAAAAAGAACTTCTTCGACATTGTTCACACATGTTGTTGAAGTGATTTCTTGAGAGAGAGGATCTTATTAACTCTCAAATCTTCCTGCAACTCCGAATGTTGGTGATTACATTCGAGGACTTCCGGGGATAGGAAGATAGTGGTACCGACTACCTTGAAGTTCGACGGCTTCCTTGCTGAGGAAGACAGAGGTTCCAACTACCTTAAAGTTGAGGGTTTGCGGGGATAGAAAGATAGAGATTCTGATATTTGTATCGAGGGCTTACCCTGGAGTGGGTATGACAGACTTTCTTGAATGTATAAATCAAGAGACCTTTATCCAAGGTTGTTGGATACCCTTCTCTTTGGGTTAAAAGACTTGTATCTTGTTACTTGTAGTTTTAATACTTGTTGGTTTCCCATGCACATTGTATTGTAAGGAATGTATAACTTTCTTATACTTCCATACTTGTACTTTGTTCCTTTTAGATTCTATATGCTTTAAGGTTGAATCTCATATTGTAATCTTTAGTTAAGTTTCAATTTCCGGATCCATATTTCCGGAACCTACTTTCGGAATCTCTTTCTAGATTTAAGCTAGCACATAAGACTTGAAGTTTATAACTTCAATCCTTATTCCATTTTTTCATTTTTTGTTAGAGGTGTTGTGAATTTTCTTAGTTTAACATTGTTAAACTTAGCCCTTTTGTTTTCTTAAGGAAAGCTTAGTTATTTTTAACCAACTTTAAAGGTCCCAAAGGAATTTTTAAAGTGTACAATTCACCCCCCGCTCTTGTATATTGAGCATCTACATCATTATTTCTATCCTACAATTGGTATCAGAGGAGGTCTCTGAAATACTTATACTCACGAATATGTTTTTCTTGCTCATTATCTTTATTCTTCACAATTTCTTAGAACGAACTTTTTCATTCCGAACTTTTTTATTCCGAACTTTGTCATTCCGAACCTTGTGATTACGAACTTTTGCTACTAACAAGTTTGTGTGCCGAAGGTTATTTTAAGTACGGAAGGAGTCAATGTTGGTTCCATTGATAATCTAAATCCTACAAGACCACCAAGCTTTTATGGTAATGACTATGAGTACAGGAGAGATCTAATGAAGACTTTTTTTATCAACACTGGAGTGGACAACTTTGTTATGCTTACTGGTGATTATAAAATTCCTGATAAAGAAGTTAGAACATTCACTAACCAGGAAAAGCAAGAGTATCAACTCAATTATAAGGCACGCAATACTCTACTGTGTTCAATGACCAGAAATATATATAGCCAAATTTCTTCTTGTGAAGCAGCTAATTGTATCTGGAAGAAGTTAGAGGTTACACACTTTGGAACTTCTAAAGTGATTGAGACCAGTAGAGCTATGCTTAGAGCTGAATACCATGGCTTCAATTTTCCTTATGGTGAACCAATTTGTAAAGTTCAACAGAGATTTATGACTATAGTCAACAGCTTACAGTCTATGGGAGAGAGAGGTTTAGATGATTATGCTCTTGTAGATAAGATAATCAATATCATGCCCAATGATTGGGAATCCAAAAGAACTGCTATAGATGAAAATAGGAAGGTCACTCAAATTTCTCTTGATGAGTTATTTGGAACTTCTCTACAACATGAGACCAGAATGAAGAGAAATTCGGACAATATAAAAAAGAAAAATGGAGATGGTATTGTTGCTTTTACAACAACATCAAATCAGATGAAAGCCAAGACTCCTGAGAGAGTAACCAGATCCAAGTCTAAGAAAGTTATTTTCCAATCCAAATCTAGTGATAGTGAAGTCTCTGAAAATGAGTTAGCAAATCTTGCTCGAAGGATGAACAAGATAGCTGGCCAAAGAAGTTTCCAATCCAAGTATAAGAAAAAGGAAAGGAAAGTTAGGAAAGATGGAGAAGTCACTTGTTATGAATGCAAGAGTGCTGGACATATTAGACCAGATTGCCCTTTGCTCAAAAAGAAAGAAAAAAAAGAAAGGAATTCAGATAGGAATAGAAATAAGTATTATAAAGCCAAATCTAAGAATGTTCTGAAAGCTAATGACACCTGGAGTGCTAGTGGTGGTGACTCTTCAGATTAATTTTCTGATTATGAATCTTCAGGAAAGAAGAATATTGGTCTTATATCCAGAATACTTATTGAAAATCATTGTTTTATGGCTAAGGTACGAAATGTTGAATCACTGACCAATGTTTCTTTAAATTCTAATGATAGTAAGTATTATATCTCTTCTAATGAAGAATCCTCTTCTGATGAAGAGTCCTCTTCTGATGAAGAAAATACTTCACCTACCTATGAAGAAGTCTCTGGGTTTGTTGAACTTCTTGAGATTGAGAATTCCAAACTCAATAAGAAACTTGATAGGGAAAATTCTAGAAATTCTATTCTTACAAAAAAATATCAGATCGTCCTCAAGATCTTTATAGGAAAAATGATGATTTTGAAAGTATTTCAAAAAATCCTTATGAAGTAAGTTCTGAGAAGAACAAAGTCTCTAAAGAGTTAGAAAAAGTAATTTCTAAGAAAAGTGTTTTCGAGCCTAGCTCTAGTTCTAAAACTCATGATTTTGAGGATAAAAACTTGGTTATAAAACTCAAGTCTTAAATTTTTTCCTTAATGAAGTGTTTATCAATCCTTACCCATGGTAAGGAAAATTTTGATAAAATGTATTCCCAAATACGACCTTTAAGAAATAAATCCGGATTTGGTTATACCCATGCAAAACCAATTTTTAGTAACAATTATTTTGTTCCTCAAAGTGACCCATTTTGTGCTAAGTGTCAATGTGGTGGTCACTGGGAAAAATTTTTTTCCTTAAACATAACCCAATCTCTAGGATTTCAAAAAGCTTATTTTTCTAAGAAGATGTGGGTACCTAAAATTTTGTTATCTGGAAATCTCGGATCCAAACATGTTTGGATTCCGAAAGTCTAATTCTCTTCTTGATTTCAGGAAAATAAAGAGAGTACCAGCAGCAACACATGGTACATGGATAGTGGATGTTCCCATCACATGACTGGTAACAAAAGCTATTTTGAAAAGATTATCAAAACGAAAGGAAGAAAGGTAACTTTTGGAGATAATGCTAAGGGAGAAATTGTTGGTATAGGGAATATTTTTCTTCTTGGTAAAACCTTGATTTAAAATGTTCTTTTTGTTAAGGGTCTTAAGCACAAGCTCATTAGCATAAGTCAGTTATGTGATTAAAGATACCTTGTGAATTTTAGGAATGATAAGTGTTTAGTTCACAATTCCAAGGAAGAATTTATTCTCTCAGCCAATAGGCAAGAGAATGTTTACACTTTGAACCTAGAAGACCTCAGGAGTCAATATTTACCATGCCTAAGTGCAATGGAAGATCATTCCTGGTTATGGCATAGAAGACAAGGTTACTGTAACCTAAGGAACTTATGAAAACTTTTTAAGAAGAAACTAGTTAAGGATCTATCGGAGCATAGATTTGATTCTTCTAACGTTTGTGATCGTTGTCAATATGGAAAGCAACATAAATCTAGTTTTAAATCAATCGATGTAGTCTCAACAACTGGTGCATTACAGTTAGTGCACATAGATCTTCTTGGTCCAACCCAAACTGGAAGTATTAGAGGAAAATACTACGTGTTTGTTCTAGTTGATGATTACACTAGATTTACTTGGGTATATTTTCTAGCAAAGAAGTCTGAAGATTTTTCTTATTTCAAAAGTTTTAGAGCTCAAGTTAAAAATGAGAAAAACCATACATTGAATACTATTCATAGTAATCATAGAGGAGAATTTCAAAATTATGATTTTCAAACTTTTTTGTAGTATAAAAGTTATTACTCACAATTTTTCAGCACCTAGAACTCCTCAACAGAATGGTGTAGTTGAAAGAAGAAATAGAATTCTTCAAGAGATAACTAGAACCATGTTGAGTGAATATTCAATAGCTAGACATTTCTGGGTTGAAGCTGTATGTATTGCTTGCTATACTATAAATTGAGTTTTGATTAGACCTTTTTTTAATAAAACTCTGTATGAGTTATGGAATAGTAGAAAACCAAGACTTTCCTACTTCATGATTTTTGGTTTCAAGGTATTCATTTTGAATACTAAAGATAACATACATAAATTCGCACCAAAATCCGATGAAGGAATTTTCTTATGTTATTCAACAACTTCTGAGGCTTATAGAGTTTTCAATAAAAATACTTGTTCGGTTGAAGAAACAGTGCATGTAAAATTTGATGAGTCAGATCCTTTTGTTTTTAAACCATCCCAACCTACATCCTTGGCAATGTTTTCAAAAACTAATTATCAACCTTTGATAGAAGAACCTTATGATAAGGAAAATGTTCAAGAAGATACTTCTGAAAAATTTAACCCAAAATACTTTTTACCCTATGTTGATGTACAAGTTTTACAAAACCCAAATCAGGTGTTTCTTAAGAATCATCCCAGTGATAGTATCATTGGTGATGTAAATCAACCTATAAGAACTAGATGTTCCTTAAGAAATGAAATAGAACATCTAGCATTTCTTTCCCAATTAGAACCAAAAAGCACTGATGAAGCTTTAGGTGATGATGATTAGATCAAAGCTATGCAAGATGAACTAAATAAATTTTAAAGGAACAAAGTCTAGATCTTGGTTGAAAGACCTAAGGAAATGACTGTTATTGGAGTAAAGTGGGTCTTCAGAAACAAATGTGATGAAAATGGAGTCATAGTAAGAAATAAAGCTAGACTTGTTGCTAAAGGCTATAATAAACAAGAGGGAATATACTATGAAAAAACCTATGCTCCTGTAGCTAGACTTGAATCTATCTGTATTCTACTTGCCTTTGAAGCTTTATTTAATTTCAAACTTTTTCAAATGGATGTGAAATGTGCTTTTCTTAACGGTTATGTCCAAGAGTAAGTTTTTGTTGAACAACCTCTTGGATTTTAAGATACAAAACATCATGATCATGTTTTTAGACTTACCAAAGCTCTATATGGTCTTAAAAAAGCCCCACGAGCCTGGTATGATAGACTCACTGGATTTTTTCTTCAAAATAACTATGTTAAGGGAAATGCAGATCCAACCCTTTTTATAAAGAAAGATAAAGAAATTGTTTGGATTGTTCAAATTTATGTTGATCACATCATATTTGGTTCAACTTAGCAATCATTAACCGACTCCTTTGCAAGTCTAATGAAATATGAGTTTGAAGTGAGTATGATGGGTGAGTTAACATTTTTCCTTGGTTTTCAAATTTCTCAAAAACCAAAAGGAACCTATATATCTCAACATAGATATATTAAAGATCTTATCAAAAAGTATGGTTATGACAATACTAAAAGTATAAGTACTCCTATAGGTACCTCAAACTCTTTAGATCTTGATGAAGGTGGGAAACTAGTAGATCAAATATATTTTAGAGGTATGATAGGATGTTTAATTTACTTGACAGCTAGTTGACTAGACTTAATGTTCTCAGTATTCTTATGTGAAAGATGTCAATCAAATCCTAAGGAATCCCACTTAAAGGCAGTAAAAAGGATTTTTCGCTACCTTAAGTGAACCATGGATCTAGGATTATTTTATACTTCTAGAAATGATTTTGTTCTAAAAAGCCTTCCTGATGCTGACTTTGGCAGATGTAGAATGGATAGAAAGAGCACATCCAGAACTTGTAATTTCTTAGGAGATTCATTAGTTTCTTGGTCCTGCAAGAAGAAACATTCTGTAGCACTTTCCACTGCTGAAGCATAATATGTAGCAGTTGGAAGTTGTTGTGCTCAAGTGTTGTGGATGAAACACACACTCACAGACTATGGCTTGAGTTTTACTAAAACTCAAATTTTGTGTGATAACACAAGTACCATTTCCTTAAGTAAGAACCCTGCACATCACTCATGTGCAAAACACATAGATATTAGGCATCAATTTCTTAGGGATCACACACTAAAAGGAGATATTATTCTTAAGTTTATCGGAACACAAGATTAGTTTGCTGATATTTTTACAAAATCTTTACCCCTGATAGATTTAAATACATTAAATATAAGTTAGGAATGATAAATGTAAGGTAATAATTCTTCATTAACTTCTTGTTGAACAATTATCCTAAAAGTAATAAACTCCTTTTCATAGGGGGGGTACATTTGATTATTAGAGTAACTATTTATTTTTCTTCTCAAAGATAGTTTTTCAAACTTTTCAGAATTAAAATTTCTGGAATGGGAACTTCCTAAACTGAAATTTTCCAGAATGCATATTTTCGTATATAAAATTTCTGGAATGGAAATTTTTGTATTGAAAACTTTCGGAATGAAAATTTCTTACTGGTGCTTCCATAACGAGATTTTCGTACCTAGTCTTTCATAATGAGCTTTTCATATTCAAACTTTTTTAATGAAATTTTCGTACTGAAATCCTTATTATGTTTTTTTTTCTGATTTTTCCGTACTGAGATTTGAGTTTTTCGTAGTGAGTATTGCAAGATTTTTCGTAGTAAATTTTTTCTTCAAGAAAAATATTACCCATTGGGAATAATCCTCCTAAGTCAATCTGAAATGTATGATTTCCTTACTCAATTTTTCGTAATCATACTTTACTTTCTGGTATTTTCTTTTACTTTGTTTTCGATTTATAAGTTTTCTTAAATCTTTGTTTTAATAAATGCCTCAAAAGTTCTGATTCATGTTTTCTTGAGAATTGGTTTTCAACTGTCAGATCTGATCTCAGTTCTTACAATCGTTCGATCAACTGAGGAAGATGAACCATCGTATCATTTCCTATATAAAGGGGACATCAAATGGTTGTCCCACATCGGTTTATCAAGCTCCAGCATCCCGAAGCTTTGCCTATCCATTTTAAGGTCGTTCTGATCTTCAGTAATCTCCGTTCCGAACATCTCAAATTTTTTCAGATCCGAATGTCTGTGGAAGCATCTTCTCAAGACATGTCTTCTTCTAAGCCAATCTCCAAGTGGTTACCATATAGTGAAAGGTTAGTTCATCATGATTTCATCAACAAGTACGATTCTCTTATATCCAAGAATATTAAGCTTAACGGATGGGAAGATGTTGCTGTGTCTAAGCCCAGAAATCAAGATGAAGTTTATTCGGATTTTCTTATAGAGTTCTATGAGTTAGTTTCCTTCATTAAAGAATATGGTAGGGAGAAATTTTCATTTATGTCATATGGAAAGACTTATAATCTATCTTATGTTGAGGTAGCTAGCTTGGTAGGGCTGACCTATAAAGGATAAGTCGAGTTCATCTCTCATGTTTTACTAGATTCAAAAGGAAGCTTCAACATGGAAAAGGCATTGGAGACTCTCGGACTGGCAGATGATAAGGCTCCAAATATTTCTTATCTATCTATGAATTTTTGGATTCTAGAATTATGGGTACATGGTCATATCGTACCAAGAAAGGGTGACAAAGATAGTCTGAAGAAGAGCGAGATCTATATCCTAGATTTTCTGATAAATCTAAGAAAGTTTAATCTGATGAAACACATTCTTATCACCATTGAGAATGTTAAGAACGGAAATTTGAGAGCTCAGATTATAATGTATCCAGCAATCATCTCAAAGTTAATAGTTCGGTTCCTTGAGTCTTTCGAGGAGGATTGTAATTCTAAGCCGAGAGATTGCAAGATTATGTTGGTAAGTGATGGAACCCTCAAAAGGATGGATGTAGCCCTTGACAAAAAGATTGGTCAGTTTGTTGATTTACCTGCTCAAGAAGAAGCGGTTCCGAAAGTTGCTGAACATGAATCTTCTAAGCCGGTGAAGAAGGGAAAGTTGAAGGATGTTGTAGTTGAAGCAGAGAATCCCAAATCTAAGGAAGTTCATTCCACACCTCCAAAACCGAAGAAGAAGAAAGCTTACCCAGATGAGGTAGTTTCTAAGTGGAGGGAAATCAAAGATAAAAGAGTGCAAGGGGAGCCTCAGTTTGTCTTGGATCTTGTGGAGGCTAAGGCCTTGAGGAAAGAATAGCAGATGAGCTAGAAAAACAAGTGAAAGAAAAGAAGCTCAAGAAGAAGATGTCTGAAGCTGAGTTAGTTGAGACTTTGTTGAAATTTAATTAGATGGTCTCTGGAAACATTCCCGTTCCAAGATCTTTTTCTTTGGAATCTCTACCTAAGACTCCAGGAAGAAACTTTGTCGCTTCGGAAGAGTAAGTTGCAAAGTATGTTGAGGAAGTTGAGCAGATTGAGCAAGTGGAAGAGGAAGAAGATTTTGCTGAAGGTAGTGGTGAAACCGAAGATGTTTTGAAACAAGTATATGATTATAAGGGGACACCATCAGAACATTTGTCGCTCCGAACATCAGAAGCTGAATAATCTAAGTTAGTCACTCCAGGGAAGTATGAGGAGAAAGGAGAAGAAGAAGTAGCTTATCATGAAGAGTAAGAACAACTTCTACATGATATTGCTCAAATGGAGAATGTAGAGGATGGTGCTTAAAATGTTGTTGATGATAAATACAATGTTGTTCATGTGTCTGATAGTGAAAAGGGAACTCCGGAACAGGAATCCATTCTGAAAAAAGGACAAGGGAAAACAACATGTTATTGATACCCCGAGCTCAGTGGTTGTAAAGAGAAGGGATGTTGGTGATTCTTCTAAGAAGAAGGATGAACAAATTGAAGAAGTAAATTCTCCAAGCAAAGTCTCGAATTCGGAGTCATCTTCGTTGGGGCAAGACTTTGTTGTTCAGTCATTAAAGAATTTGGTAGGTACTATTCCGACTTTCTCAAGTATTGATTCAAGATGCCAGATGCTGCAACATGCTTTGAATCAGAAAACAGACTTTGTATCTGTGGTTATGGATAAATGTGTTGAGATAGAGGCTTAGTTCAAATCCTTTATTGTCGGCTATGAAGCCCTCAAAAGATCTTTCAAGAGAATGAATAGTTGGTTGAGGAAGACTGTAGAAGAGATGAGGCTCTTTGATAAATTCCAAAATAATGTTAAGGATGCCTTTGAGACAGAAGACCGGAAGATAAATTATCTTACTTCATCCTTTGAAGAAAAGTTGACAGATGAAAAGAATTTTCAGATTCAAGAAGTCAGAGATCTGAATGGGAAGCTAAATTCGGTTTCTCAAAACTGGAAGTATGAAAGGGATCATCAGATTGAGTTTGAAGAGAATTTGTTAAAGAAAGAACAAATCTTGAAGGCTTAGAAGAAAAGATTCAAGCTCAAAAAGAAAAACTTCAAGCCCAGGAAGAAAAGATTAAAGCCCAAAGTGCATGAATTGTTGTGTTAGAGAAGCAAGCCGAAGAAGACCATAAAGACTTGAAGAAGATAAAGACTATTCTTAAGGGTCTCATGGCGAAGGAAAAAGATCCAAAATAGACAAATCCGATCTTTTGTTGTATCTTAACTTCCTTGTTGTTGAACTTACAAACTTAATGAAAATTGTGCTTGCTTGTCTCTTTTGTTGTTTCTACTAATTTTTCAGGAACTTTGTTATACTTTTCATTCCCTCAAATTCTTTTTGAAAATCACAAAGGGGGAGAAGGAAAAAAACCCTAATAAAGGGGGAAAAGGAAAAAGAACCTTTACAAAGGGTGATAAAGAAAAAGAACTCTAATAGAGTTTATCTAAAGGGGGAGTTTTTCATTAAAGAATACTTTCTTATTCTTAATGAAATATCATTCCGTAAATCTAGAATATGATCCTTAGAGATGCAAAGCCTAAGGGGGAGTTTGTCGTATTCATCAATATCCACAAGCAAATGGAGATAAGCCTTAATGTTTTCATTCTTCTTAGACTTTCTTTTTCGTAAGGATGTTTGTGCTTTCCAAAAAGGGGGAGATTTTTGATTCAATAAGGTTTTCCTTATGAGTTTTCCATTCCTTCTTGTTTTGAAAATCACAAACACCTTATCTTTAAGAAAAATTGCTTTTGTAAGGAAAGTCACTTTTATAAGGAAGATAGTATTTGTAAGAAAAATTATCCTTATCATATTTTCATCCATATTTTTCATAAGTATAAGATTCAGATTCATTTCTATATTCTCGGAATTGTTTTGATATGAAGCATTCTGTTTTGGGTTTCGAATTATGGATGAGAACTGTAATGAAGTTTCATTCCGAATTCCAGATGAGAACTATAATGAAGTTTCATTCCGAATTCCGGATACGAACTCTGATAAAGTTCTACATTGAATTCTGGATACAAATTCTCATGAAGTTCGACATCTAATTCTTATTATGAATTCTAATGACCAATTCTCATTATGAATTATAATCACGAATTCTCATTACGAATTCGGATGACAAATTCTCATTCCGAATTCTCATTCTGAATTCACCTATTACACAGAATCTGATCATCTTTTCTTTATACACTCCGAATTTATTTAGACACCAAATATTGTTTTTGGTTAGACTCTGAACTTTTGTTTTACTTACACCTTAATAATTTGTTTACTCATTGACATTTTGTTTACACTCCGAACCTTCACCCCGAACTTTTGAGTTAGACTTAAAACGATGTCGTACATTCTGTTACACTTGTTTTGTTATAAAACGATGTCGTCTATTCTATTATAAACTAACCGTTGGTTAAGTTACATGTGTATAGGTCCCTCCGATTTTTAAGGAAAATATGACCATTGGAAAGGAGGCTGACCTTGCCTATAAATAGGAGCTCATTTGAAATAGCTAAAAAGAACTTCTTCGACATTGTTCACACATGTTGTTGAAGTGATTTCTAGAGAGAGATGCTCTTATTAACTCTCAAAGCTTCGTGTGACTTCGAATGTCGGTGATTACATTTGAGGACTTCCAGGGATAGGAAGATAGAGGTGTCGACTACCTTGATGTTTGAGGGCTTCCTTGCTGAGGAAGACAGAGGTTCCAACTACCTTGAAGTTGAGGGCATGTGGGGATAGAAAGACAGAGATTCCGATATTCGTATTGAGGGCTTACTCTGGTGTGGGTAAGATATACTTCCTTGAAAGTATAAATCAAGAGACCTTTATCCAAGGTTGTTGGATACCCTTCTCTTTGGGTTAAAAGACTTATGTCTTGTTACTTGTAGTTTTACTACTTGTTGGTTTCCGCTGCACATTGTATTGTAAGGAAAGTATAACTTTCTTATACTTACATACTTGTACTTTGTTCCATTTAGATTCTATACGCTTTAAGGTAGAATCTCATATTGTAATCTTTAGTTAAGTTTCAATTTCCGGATCCATATTTCCGGAACCCATTTTCGGAATCTCTTTCCAGATTTAAGCAAGTACATAGGACTTGAAGTTTATATCTTCATTCTTTGTTCTATGTTTTCATTTGGTTTTAGAGGTGTTGTGAATTTGATTAGTTTAAATTTGTTAAACTTAGCCCTTTCCATTGCTTAAAGAAATATTAGTTTTCTGTAACCAACATTAAAGGTCCCAAAGGAATTTTTAAAGTGTACAATTCACCCCCCACTTGTATATTGAGCATCTACATCATTATTTCGATCCTACACCTACATCACGTGTAACACCCAAAGATTTTAATGTATGTCACTAATTAAATAAATTCATTTTATTTGATAGATTATGTTGTATTAAATACCAAAAAATGTTTGTGCTACACACAACAATGAGTTGGATTGTGTTACATGCAAGACCGAGTTTTACCAAACAACAATATATTATTAAAATATTTTTATTTAATATAATTAGATATAACCTAGGCATTAAGTTAGTGGTTATGAATATTATTAAATAACTTATGAAAATTTATGCCTGAATTCATTGGTTCTAAATTAATTAATAATGAATATAGTAACCAACTGAATATATATGAGATGATTTTTAAGGAACTATTTTTATGCACACGAAGTAATTTTATTCTAATAAATTAAATTAATTACTATTATGGATTGATATTAATGAAATATATATTATATATATTAAATAATATATTTTTGATATTCATATAATATATTTGAGAGGTATAAGATAATAACAAACCCAATATTACACATAAAACCAATTTTTTTATAAAAATAGTTTTATTGTCTTTTAACGGAGAACCTATTTTAAATCCAGTTTTTGACAATTTTATGAATTCTATTTGAAAAAGTAAATATTATCTTTTAAATATTAAAATAAAATTTTACTTTAGTTAAATTTTTGGTATTTTTCTGATAAGCTTCATGTTTTGATAAATAGTGAAAAATACTAAATTTTAATTGAAAACAACTTTTTTTCATCAAAATTATTTATACTGCTAAATTAAATTATTGATTGTTTTTAAAGTATAAATATATTAGTTTTATAATTTAATAAAATTTAGGTTATTCTAATCAATTTTACAATGAATTTAGATTTAAAAATGTTTCAATCATTTTCATGTTTAAACTTTAATAACTCATTTTCTCACGCCGTCAACAATATTAATTTTAAATTAATTACTACAAATTATATACATTAAATTATGAAAAATGGATTCTATATTTGGAATTAGCGGGTCCAAATTATGTAAAAAGTTTTCTTTTATTTTTTGTCATATGAATAATAAAATTTAGTAATATTTTTATTACCACAGTTAAGGGTAAGTTAGGTAATTATGGATATAAAAGATATTATAAAATTACCCAAACACTTGTCCTAATTTCATTTAATGAGTGGTTTTCTACCAAAATCATCATTAGGCCTAAATTATACTTTTTTGAAGCCACTTGTATGATAATAAGACATTTATTATATTTTATTTAAGGTTAAGTTAAAAATGCCATACTCATGTTTTTAATAAGTATTACCTTTTTAATAAATGGTTACAGAAAAGATAAATTGGACTATACATATTCATTTGAAATATAATAAATTTATCTTCATCATTATAATTTATTTTAAATTTTTATAGAATAAATAATTTAATCAAATGCTTTCATAATAATGTCGTAGTAATTGTTTAATTAATGGAAATAAAAAATAAATGATATTAAAAACATTAAAATAATCAAAATTTGACATAATTAATGACATCCATTAATTTTATAGATAATTTAGATATGTTAGTGATATATTATAAGTTTTGGTTTGAAGTTATCATGATGTTAGGATATTTTTTAAAAAGAAAAATATTGAATAGTATCAAAAATAAAAAAATGATACTTCAAAATAAATAATATTTTATTAAATGATATAAAATTCATAAAAATATAAATTCGGGAAAATAACTACAATAAGGGAAAATATGTCATCAATGATCCATTTGGGGTTCTTTTATCATTTTATAATAACTATATTATCCCTAAAGAGTAAAAAAAAGTGTTCATGGTAAGAGTTAAAGGGTTTAACTAAGGGTTAAAGACAAATGATAAGGTTAATATTGTGACCTAAAAATATCTAAAAAATATTTTTTGAGAGTATTTTGACCCGTACTCATCTTAGGTTTTAAATAACTTTGTTTCAATACATTTTTAATTAAAAACTAATATATATTAATTTAAAATTTTGGGAGTTTTCTAAAATTCCCACACCTAAATTATAAAACGGAACTTTCTCCCTCACATCCTTGCACAAATTTGAACCTTCTAGATCGACCCAAACCTACCCATTTATCTTCTTAACTTCTATATTAAAATATTAGAGGTTCCAGTCTTCTCAAAAGACTAACCCTAGCATCTCTAAGAGGAGATCTGTAGAGACCTATCCCCAGAAGGCCCAAAGCAGATGTCTACTACTAATGCATTGACATGATTACAAGGAATTAAATCCCAAAGGACTGGGAGCTTATTCATGTTGATAAAATAGATATATACATGACAAAATAATAAGATAATTACTACATATTTTTCTTCTTCATTCTAAATACATAGCTTTGAAGATAACTCAAATCTAGTTTTTAAATCCCTAAATATATTTCATAGTATGTTTATTGGATTCCTAGGTAAATAAATATAATAAGGGTGAGATAAAATGATTAGTAAGGTCAAAATATACTGGAAGAAATAAAGAATCAATGAGAATAATAATTATGAAATGGTGAATAACTAAATTCACATGCCATATAATCAATAAACTGAGAAAGAGGTGCATAAACAACATGAAAAGGTAATAAATGAAAACACATGACATTAAAATAACTAGATAAGAAAAAAGAAATATGGTAAGGTAAGAAACCAAAACAGATACTATCCAAATAATTAAAAATTAAATGTGGCCATAGATATGTTGACACAAAATCTCATTGATTAATAATAAATGAAACAAAATTAGGTAAATGCTTTCATAATGGACGTCATGTCTAAGGCACATAAAAACCTATACCTTCAAGACCTTTCACATGATGGTTTAAAATATTTTGATTTGTACAAATAATTTATCTCATGAGAACCTATCGATGCATATAGTATCTATATAATGTTGAGTCTCCTCCCATTATTTATTTCCCAAATTATTCCACAAATTGAATATTCAAAATAAATAATATGCCTTATAAAATATCTGTATTGAATAAAGAAGATGAAATTATCTATATTTTCTGAAATAATAAACTAACTATCAAAGTAGACATCATATGTAAAATGGTATCTGGTTTACGAAATAGTAACATCCATGTTGAATGAAATGGATAATTAGGGGTAAATTCAATGTTCAATGGTCAAAGGAGATTTAATATTTCCAGGGGAATAACAAATAATTCAAGGAAGTGAATGTGAATACTATCCTTAAAAAAATCAATAATAAACAATTCAAAGGAAGAATACATATGATATCTATACAAAAAAAATCATTAGTGGATTAAAAATAAAGGGTTCACTACTATAAAATAGGCCTTTAAAAGTTATAGAATAGTATTTTATCAATTCTAATAAAACAATGACAACATGAGTGTGGTTAACAGTTCAAAACTTTATCAGTTCTAAAAAAGAACTGTTAAAGTCCCCCTTTAACAATTATAAAAAAAATATTTTTAAAAGGGTCCTTTAACATCACCATTTTAGTGATGTTAAAGGGGGCCTTTAAAAACACTTTTTATTGATGATAAAGGCAACACTGTTAAAGAGGGTAATATTATATTTTTTTGGACACCTATGAGCTTGATCCCCTTTATCAGCGCATCCATGAACCCTTTAATAGCGCTCCAACCCCCCTTTTTCAGTGCTTTTCACCCCACCACCATTTATCATAACTTTGTGAATTTCTATCCTTATGCACGTCTTCATGGATTCAAACCCTACACCTCTGCTACGAAGATGGAACACCATTACCAATACACTGTAGTTTTGATGTCTATTTAATGATATTTCTGTTTATATATATATATAATTACATACATTTATATAATTATTTTAAAATATATTTATGCAATATATATATGTGTGTGTGAAATATATATATACTTATATTTATTTAAATATATTATATATTATATTCATTTATATATAATAGAATAGAATATAAATATATATCTCTTTATTAATACACACATATGTATATGTATATATAATGTATAAATGGCTAGATATTATTTTAAATACATCTTTATAATATGTGTTTATTTAAATATATTAGAATAATCATTTTTACATAAATATGTTGATATATGTATTTATATGAGTGATTTATTGTATGTAATCTTAAGAAACATGCACATATTTAATTATAATTAACATTAAATTATGAAAAATGATAAAAATTTTAAACCATAATATCAATATAAATGTAATATATAGGAATAAAATTAGTCACCACCAAAAAAGGCAATAATACCCTCTTAAAATATGTTGAAAATCCATCAAATGTCAAAAAATCAGAGTACCCTGACTAAAAACTCTATTTTTGAGATCTTTTGAGATTTTTTGGCCTTTAAACACGTGATAGAGGTTTACTATTGTCACTAAGGGTGTAGATCTCATCAAAAAAATTTATTTGATATGTGGTAGAGCATAAATTGAAACCCAAATCAAAAGTTATCACTTTTTGAAGTTTGAGTTATGTTTTCAACTTATTTTAGATATTTTATTATTTTTTTGATTTTCTATCTTCAAATTGATATTAAATGACTATTAATCAAAAATAAAAAGAAAATTATTAATTTAAAAAAAAATAATTTATTTTGAAATCTATTGCCACAAAATAGCTTATATATTAACTGTAAAATTCTATTTACCTTATCTAAAACATATTTAAAAATATATATATTAATATATTATTCTTAATGAATTTTTTTAAGTATACCTTTATCATTGCTACGAAAATAACGTTGATCAAGAGGGGTCTTTATCAGCGCTTCTAAGAAAAGCGCTGATAAGGACCCACCCTATAACCATGTTTTTTTAGAAGTGTTGTTAAAAGAATCCATTTATCAGGGATTTTTTAAAAGTGCTTATAATGGTACCCCTTTAACAATGTTTTTTTATCATTATTAAAGACCTCCTTTAATAATGTTTTTAGCACTGAAAAAAGGGGGTCTTTAACATCATTTTTAGCTAGTGCTATTAAAGCCCTAGTATTGGATAAACCAAGTTTTTTAGTAGTTTCTGTTGATGATGATGAATATAATACTATAAAACGATCTTTAAAAAAAATTGAGGAAAATATCCAATGATTATGAAAACCTTTTGGAAAAAGTTTTCTTTCAAAATCGCTTTTGAAAAAAATTCGTTATAAATTAACCTTTTAGACATGAAAGGGAAGCTTCAATGAAATGACGATAGGTAAATTTGTATTTGTCGTGTGAGGTAAAAGAAAATTTTATTTCCACGGTTAATGGTTAGAAAAATAAATTGATTGAAAAGAGAAAAGAATATTCCTTTCAAAACAACGGTAAAAGAAAAAAAGGACAAATTCTTCTCTACCTAATCATTTTAAAAATATTTTTGAAAACATTTTATTAAAACATGATTTTTAAAAGAAAACAGGTTCTCCAACTAAAGAGATAAATAAATATGGGTTTTCATTAAAAAAATCTAAAACATTTTGAGTACCAAAGAGTGTAAAAATGGTACTAATACATGAAAATAGTCATGAATAACTAAATAATAATGAAAGGGTTTGTTGAAATAATTTTATACAATTTCCTCTAATGTAAGTTCCATTGCAAGATCATTAGTACAATTTATGAGGAAAATAATCTTTAAACATCCCAATGTGTCCCATACAACTTTGAAATGTTTTCAATCATAAGCCTCATGAAGGAATAATATTGAATGGAATTTTCAAATACAATGACAATAAAATAATTCATTATATTAAATATGAAAATTGGTAGTATATACAACACACAAAATAATCAAATTTTGAATATGACATTTATCTCACAAATGTAAAAAGTGAGATGAGAATCCATTAACGTGAGTTTACTTTTGGGTAAACATCCTTTCACATCTTGTATAATAAAATTATTTTAATTTTCTAATTTATTGATAATCTTTTTAAAGTTTATAATTAATTTATTTCACTTTTTTAATATGTTTTATACAACTACTTGAAAAATTATTTTTACATTGGGTGTTTAGAATAAATTCGGATTATGTGTCAAAAACAACATTGGTAGGTCAACAATGGTTATAGGGGTCATTATATAACATCACAAAAATAATAATCATTAAATAATTATAATATTTTTTCATTAATTATGATTTTAAAATAAATTATTAAATATGGTTATGAAAAACGAACCAACGTTACAATCATGGTGATTGTAGGTTGTACGTACGCATGAGTAGTGCTCTTATTTTTCAATGATTGTTATGGAGAGAATGTTAGTAACACTATTTCATTCCAAAATGATCATTATATCGCAAATAAAATATAATTAAATCATATATACTTTTATATAGAAATATTGTGATGTAAAATGAATAACATCGTGTTGAGGAGACGGTTGTCCACATGTCCACGAACAATATTATCACTTTTTACGTGTGTGAAAGGGTAATAATGAAAATGATAAATATATATAGTATATATAAATAAAGGTAATTATTTAATTAATATCATATAAAGTTTTTTTATGTCACATATTTTCAATTATAATCATCATTTATACATTCCATAGATCGTGTGAACAAATCACATCGCTTTGAGGGGGCAGTAATCCACACTTCCTCAAACAAAGTTATCTTATTAAAATTGGAAAGTATTAAAGGTATGTGTTATAAAAAAATTAAATAATTAAAAATAAATAATAAATATCATATATATCATATATAAACAGAGTTTCCATCATAATTTCCATCCAATAATGTTGGTAAAGGAAAATGAACAATCATCATTTCGTGAGGCAGTAGTTTGTCATAAACAGAAACAATATGTTCATTACCCATTAGATGGAAGTGTGTGTATGTGTAGGTATAACATTAGCATAAAAAAATACTAGTATATTAAGGATAAGTGTTTTTTAATATAATAATATAATAATAATATATGAGGGATTGGAGAATGGAAATAAAACTAGAAGGCTTGAGAGAAGACGTTACCTCTTAATAGGGTAACTACTTTTGGTTTCTACCAAAATGATTCCTTGGAAATATTTATACTAAAATTGAGGGTTAAAGTTCTAGTGTAGGGATGTTGGGATGCTATATAAGAATATATTTTTCAAATCTAAGTGGTTTGAGATATGTCAAGAATGGGGAGAGGTGGCGGCCTTTTATAAGGGAGGAAAAGGACTCACTTGGTCTTTTGAAATCATGTTTGGTGTACCCATGTTTTAACCAAAACAAATGTCATACAAAACTAACAAAAATCAATAATGGAAGTTTAATGTCCTAATTATGTCCATAAATGGGGTTTTAGAGAAGTTTCTAGGTCATTTGGCCCCTTAAGTTAAAGGTTTAGTCCTTTATTATGCCTAATTTTACCTTAATAATTGCAATAAATTTTAATTACTTTCACTAATATTTTTATATACAACAAATTTGGTCTTATTAGAAATTAGAAATTATTTTTATTCAAAATATGCAATCAATTTTTCCAAATTCAAATCACCGAAATGGTAGAAATTAATTTAAATTTAATCCCCAAGATGGGATTACAATGCATGTTTTTTAGGTAAAATGGTATGAAAGTTTTCTATTTTTTATTATCAATATAAAATTAAAACTTATTACAATAACATACATTGTATTAATTTATAAAAATATTATCTAATTAAACTTTAATACCAATTAAAAATTTAATTTAACCTTATAAATAAATTAGATAGAAAAGAAGATTTGAACAAAAATTCAGTATGTTTAACTATTCATTAAATATGAAATGTTTTAGAAAAATATCAAAAATTCACCCTAAAATAATTATTATATTTATATTTCCAAGATTATGTTTATTTTTTTTATATTAAATCAATTAATGTGTCATAATTCTAATTTAAAATGGGTTCTCTATTAAAAGGTGGTAAAATTTCTTTTATAAACATTTAGGTTTTATATGTAAAATAGGGTTTATTCTTATATTATGCATATCAAACGTAATTGATTAATATACAAAATATTTTATTTAATATATAAAATAAATATTTCATTAAAATCATTCATTAATTTTAATTAACTTTTATTATCAAGAAAAAACTCTTTTAGATGTATATAAATAATAATATTTCATTTTTATATCCAATTGGTTCTGATTTTCATTTATCATTAGTCGGTAAGCAATGAATACATTTTATATTTATATAAACCAAAAATATTCATAAGTTAGTTAATACTATTTATAACTGCTAACATAATGGCTAGGTTATATCATATTATATTAAATAATAATATTTTAATAATACATTATTATTTGGTGAAAATCGGTCTTGCGTGTAATGGAAGCTATCAAGGAAGGTCATTTTGGCATGTAACACAAGCTATGGAGGAAGGCCACTCTTGAATGTAACATAATCTATCATGAAAGGCCTCTCTTGCATGTAACACAAGCTAACTCGGTGTTTCATGGATTTAAATACATAGAATCTATTTTAAATAGTAAATTTTTTATAAAGTATCAGTATATTATATTACCTTATGTGTTCGGGGTCGCATGTCATACATTCTATCGAATAAAAGGTTCTTACTTTAGATTTTCAGTTCATCACATTATCCCCACCTTATTTAAATTACATTCTCACAATTTAAACTCGATCACGGTGACAGATTGTTTGATACTTCCTATGTTTGAAATCCCACATCATGAGAAGGGTTTATAAGTCATCCTCTATAAAAGAGAGAATAGAAAGTACATAGGTCACATGGAATACCATATAACTAGGTCTCTAAGTAGGAGAACATCAGTGTAAAGTAGAAATACATACTTTCTGGAAAAATGTAAATATTTATAAGGAGTGAATAGGGTCATCAATCACAAACAAGTGAATGATCAATAGAAATTTGAGGACCTCAAATCTGTAAATCTGTGATGATTTAGATGACCACAGATTCAACAGAAATTAAGATATTAGTAAAACATTTTATTCTTAAGTTATTTTCCTAATGTTGGGTAATTATTTTACTACTTAAGAATATAATGAAATATTATTACATGATATGTTTCAATTTCATATGAAAAATCCTAAATTTGGGTTGTGCTTTGATCAGATACTAATTTATTCCTTTACTCCTAGAAACTAATTACCAATAATAAATTTTTATGTCTGAAGCACTAAAACAATAATTTAAAGGATCACGAGGCCAATAAAAGAGTGAAAATTTGATCTATTTTCTTTAACTATCATCCAAAACCAATATTGTTAATAGATTTATATCTAATCCTCAAAAGTGAAACTAACGGTTGATCATTGAAATTTATTCATCAAATTGATTAAATAAAAACAATGATAAATTACCTAGGAAATTTCATAGGTTATTGGTTGGCAAGAAACCCTTATCATCCTTTGGTCATGGGTTTAAGACCCACAGCCTTGCCAGATTTGATTGGTTATCACTGAGCTTATAGGTCATCCTTTTCTAAAAAAAATTAATATAATTCCTATAATAAATATGTTGGAAATCCATTAAATAAGGTTAATCACAAAATATAGTTTTAACTAAATTTTTTAATACAACCCTAATACATAAATACTTCATCAACTTATTTCCACATAGATCTTTTCTTAGTCTATAGTTTATCCATAATATCATTTGTAGGATTTTTAAATCATGATAACCTATTTTCAATATAAACACCCTAGTTTTAAGCAAGGTTATTCATTGTCAAAATAATTCATGGGGGTTTTTAAAGAAAATGTAAATTATCCAAAACATATCCCCCAGGCGTGTCAAAGTAATTGTGCAGTAAGGTTAATGGCCTAATTATTTTTATAAAATTGGTTTTGGAAAAATCATGAACATTATCCATACTTTGTGGAAATGAATGTTGATATGTCACTAATCCTATGCGATCAAGGATCTCAAAGGGGCTAATTTTCCTCTTGCTAAAACTTCCCTTTCTTTACAAAGTGTATGACTCTCTTACATGGTTATATTCAAAGGAAAATTATTTCTCTAACATCAAAATTAAATTCCCTTCTGTAGTAGTCAGTATAGCTCTTTTACCGACTCTAGGTAGATTTTATATGTTTTTATATGGATTGAAACAACATTGTCATCACTTTCACAAGATTTGGTCCATATATCTTTCATTCCACAACTTCATCCCAAAATAATTTGAGTTCTACATTGCTTTACATTCAATTATTCATATAGATCCATTTAAATACTCGAGTGGATGTTTTATTTATATGATAACTCAACCAATGTGATATGCTGATCGCATTCTCCTTTAAATTACATCAAGTGTTATCTTATAATGTCCTAATGTGTTTGAATAGACCTTTTAGATTTTCTATCAGTTTGGGGGTGGTAGTTCATGCTAAAATTTAATTTAGTACTAAAATCTTATTGAATTATTATATAGAATCTAGTTGTGATCCATGAATCACAATCAAATATGATCGAAAGTGGAACCCCATGAAACCAGACCGTTTCCTTCACATATATCTTGGAAATTTTTCAAGTGATAAATCTTACCAAATAGTGATAAAGTGGTTAGTCTTGGTGAGTCGATCCCCCACAAACCATATCATATTTTTTCTGTGGATATTTTTGGGAGACTGGTGATAAAGTCCATGGTGATAATAACCCATTTCCACATTGTTATAAGAAATGGTTTCATCATCCCTTTGGAATTTTTTGACTCGACTTTAACTTGATGGAATACCAAATCCCTTGATATATACTCCATAATATCCTTCTTCATTTTGTCCCATAAAAAGTGTTCTCAAAGATCATGGTACATATTGGTACTTCTAGGGTGGGGTAGAAAGATAGGCTATGTGCATTATACAAAAGCATATTCTTTATCTCAGGTGATGAAGGAACACAAATCCTCATTAGAAACTAAATTACACCATAATCATAAATTTGGAACTCATGTAGCTCCCCTTCCTTTATTGATTTCAATTTTTCTAGCTCCAGATCATCCCTTTCTGTCTCTTTGATCTTCTCTTAGATAGATGGTTAGAAAATCATTTGGGAGAGGTAGGATGTATTCCATATCGTTATGATTTCAAGATATATCATTTTCATATACAAGAAGATAATGTCTCTCTAAATTTTCATCATTGATATAGTAGCATGTTTTTTTCTATTAAGAGCATCATCTACCTTATTCTCCTTTCTCAGATTGTAGTGAATAGAGAAATCGTAGTCCATGCTTAGATAAAAACATTTTCTATGATTCATATTGATATACTTCAATGTGAATATATAAATTAGAATCTTATTATTGGTATATATGTCAATCTTATCACCATAAAGGTAGTGCGACCAAATATTTAGAGCAAAGATCATATCTTATAACCCTAAATCATGCACCGGGTAGTTCTTCTCATGGATCATTAACTATAATGAGGAATAGGATATCACATTATCATTCTACATGAGTACACAACCCAAGAGTTCTTTGAATCATCACTATATATCACAAAACCTTCTCCACTTATTGGTAGTGTGAGTATATGTTTAGACCAAGATGATAAGGATGACTATCATATTTAGGTATTATTATTATTTTTTCAAGGAATTTTAAGAAGAAAATAAATCACCTCACTTTTTTATTTTGTTAAAATCAAACTGACCATCATATTCAAGAAAATAAGACTCACAATTGTTAATAAAGTCCATTGTATTGGGAATATGTTTTTGGAATGAACTGGATCATTATACCCACCCTAAGTCTGGAATGAAAGTTTTAATTGTAATGGGGAAAAAATATTCTATCAATCATATTCAGTTTGATCATAATCATAACAATTATATTCAGGTTGAGAATTAAAGAAATTTGTTGATAAAATATAGTTAAGTAACAACACTTTACATGGTAGGTTATATGATGATGAAACTGATATTCAACATAATCAAAGTCATGAAGGAAATAAGGGTACTTGCTGAATGGTTACGAAGAGAATAAATTTGATGAATTTGAATCATTCCAGTCTCAAGATCATCATAATGATATTTCTGGATGAATAATTGTTTAATGACCAAGTAGGATGATAATAATGAAGGTGTTAGTTTTTAGTTAAACTAACTGCCAAAAAGATTTAAATCCTCAAAGAAAGAAGTTAGTGAGCATCTTATTCAAAAAATAAATAAGCTCTTAATGTTGATCCATTGGATTTAGTATGTCATCATATTCATCAAAGGTTGAATTTATTGTGATAAAAATTGACCGGTATCATATTTAGAAGAGAAAGAAGTTGTTGAAGTTGAAGCTGCTGATACCGGTCCATCAGACTCGGTATGCCATCATAATCATCAGAGTAAGAATTGTTTGAAACTGATGAATGTAAAGAAATTGAAATGTGTGTGGTGGCTAATAAGAATAATAAATTTATATATTTATCAATAATGTAGTAAACCATTTAAAATAGGTTTAATTACGTTTTTTATCATTCAAGTGGGTCTAGAGAAGAGATAAAGAAGAATATATTATTTTACATTTTTGTTCATCGTAATGAGGCAGATCATAATGACAAATCATAATGGGGAATTAGAATCAGACTAATGTTTTTAAAGAATGTATAAAGTATAGATAATGTTATTTGAAGATTCATGATGGTTTGAGAAGTGTTGAGAAGTGTTTATAAAGGCAAGATGCACCTGAAATTCAAAGGGACATATAGATTCGTAAAATGTAATTGAGAGGAAAAATTTTCAGGAATCCCACCAAAACCATTTTTGGGGTGAGAATAAAAGATAAATTTCTTTATAATTTATGATAGATGTAATATTCATGGGGAATAAGAGATAAGGAAGAGCTTTATAGAGAATAAGATGTTTCCTGATTGAATTTTGTTGAAGAAGTAATTCGGATAGAAGAAGCATATGAGAAGAGACAATATTGTATTCAACTGGTAATTGTATAGTTTTGAATCATCAGAATGGAAAATTTGTATTCGGATTTCTATATTTAAGAAGAAATGGTTCAGAATTTTCTATAATATATTCTAACAAAGTCATATATTTTTCTTATTGATCAATTAGACTAGGATAATTGGACTGAGATTTATAAAAAAGTCCATAAAAGTTCTTACCAACTTCTAGGTAAGAAAGTAAATATTTTTTATAAAAAAGAAAACATTTTTTAATGTTGATAAAGAAGCATCATAACTTGTTTTGTTACAAAAATTTGTATTACATCATTTGATTTGGAAGGATAATATGTACTATTTAATTGTTTACATAGTGACACAGAAGTTAAAGGGAATATCCTACTCAATGTATTCCACAAAAAATGATTGAATTCTAGTGGATTGTGTGGTATTAGATCATTTAAAAACAATAGCAAGGATGTAGATATTCTAGTTGAATAATAAACCTTGTAAATTCTTGTGTTCTTATAGACATGGGTTTTAATTATTTTCAATAGTAAAAGAAATATTTAACAGGAGGAAAATGTTTTTTAATAAGTAAGGAAATATAAAAGAAAAATATATCACTAATTCACTCTTCCCCCTCTTAGTGATGCAAGTATCTTGACTGGGAAATTGCAATTAGTATCAGAGACAGGTTCCCTTCATTTATTCATTGCTGAAATTTTGAAGAGAAGTTAATGGATAATTTGAATTATGTCATCAATAATGGAATCCTAGTTTTTGATGGTATGAATTATCATATCTGGAAATATATAAAGTTTCCCCATCTTATTTCTATTAGATATTATTTTCTTAAAGATGAAACAGATTCATTTCCTCCTATTGATGATAAAGTTCATCTTAATCTATTGAGAAGAATAATCTTGAGAGTGATGGAAGGGACAAGAATTATTTACTATCATCACTTTCTAAAAGTGAATTTTTAAATGTGAAGGGTGTTTTCATAGATAAAGATATATGGGATAAGTTGAAAAACATATATAAAGGCAATACAAAATTGAATAAGAAAAATTACAAATCTAGAGGCTGAAGAATAAAGACTTGAAAATGGGTGGGTATAAATCTGTTAGGGACTTATTTACCATGTTAAATAACATAATCAACACTATAATATGTCTTAGTTATATTTTTGAGGATTATATAGTTATTTCAAAGATATTATGAATTATTCCCGCCAAGTTTGATGATAAAGTTTATTAATTAGAAGATAGATTTCATAAAATATTATCTATAGATGATTTTCAAAGAACTCTCTTCACTTATAAAATAATAATATATAAATATATGAAAATCAAAAAAAATTATATAAAAATTTCATTCAATACTGTGAAGAATGAATATTCGAAGAAGATTATTATTGAAGAAGAAGGTGGTTATTTTGATTCTGAATATGAGGTATGTAAAAATCTTGATGATATTTTAACCTTTTTTTCTAAAAATGTGAGAAGATGTACTGGTAAATATAAAAGGGAATTTTCCCTTGAAATGTTCTGAATATGGATTCATTGGGCACTTTAAAAAAAATTTCACAAATAAAGAAATATAAAGATGGTGATGAAGAAGAAATATGGCCAAGAAGGTCATGGAAGAAATATGGTGGAAATGAAAATTTTATTCCATAGGGAAGGGTAAAAAATTCTCAAAATCTAAAAAGTGTATTTTCTTATCTAATGATAAATAATAAGAAGATAGTAAAGCTAAATCCAAAAATTCTACTAATCATGTTGGTGAGAATACTTTTAGTGTAATAATTAATGATGAAGAATTCAGAATCAACAGTTCTGATTAAGAAGAAACTAAACCTAAATTTCATTTAAAATAAGATTTGAAATATATTTGTGAAATATTTGAAGTCCTGAAAAACAAAACAAGAAGTTAGAAGATGAATGTTCCTCATAAAAAAATCATGAAATTGTTTTAGATAATAAGAAAAAGATGCAACTGGATATTAGTGATTTGAAAAAATGTCTTAAGGATGAAAAGAATCGTAATGAACATCTGAAATTGAAGTTAAAGGAATAAAAATAATAGTTAGAACATGTCTAGTAAGAACATTGTTATGATGAAAATAAAATTATATTTTCCAAAAATTCTATATATGAAGTTGGTGAAAGTTTTCATATGGAAAAACCTGATAAGGATAATAATGTAACCATCAATAGTTGATAGGAAAGATAGAATTATTTCTGTAAATAAGAAAGCATAGAAATTTATGTATGTGACTAAGATTAAAAAAGATGAGAATTCATAAGTTTTTGAAAAACCTGAGTCTAAAAATGTTTCTAAAAATTATGATTATTTAAATGTTTCTCTTATTTATAATTATGACAAGGATAAAAGGAGAAATAAGCTAAAAAAAAGAAGATCCCGATTGAAAATAGAAAGGTTAGTGGTCAACAAAATTCATATAAGAAGGTTGCTATGAAACATATTCATAACACCAGTCATTATGGAATCTATAGAGGAAAATATTATTTCTATGGTTACTACAGGTATTGTGATGGAATCATATATAAAACAAATATGTGTTGATTCAACCAACAATATTACCTCTATTCTATAGGTTATGAAAGTCTTAGGTTTAGGGGGAGTCAATCTTCTCAAAATAATAAGTAGGAAAAATAAGTTCTAAAGAAACTTGATAATGATGGTGTAAAAAATAATAATAGTTTCCAACACCAAGAAACTATTTGTAAAAGATGTAAACAACTAGGTAATCTGAGTAAGGGTTTTATTTTTTTGTTACATGCACCATATAATTTTCTTAACATTTCTCATAATCCGGAGGTGAAGAAAGAAAATTATCTTGTTGCTAAAACTACCCTCAAATCATTTAAAAGTGAACGACCTTGGATTCTTGATAGAGGGTGTTCCTCACACATGAAAGGAGATTTAAAATTTGTGAAAAGTTTAAAATACTTCCTAGAGGTAACTATGAAATTAAACAAGGATGAAACAATAATAATCAAAGGTGTTGGATCAACTATCATTAGGAAAGAAAAGTTTAAATCTAAGAAATATTTATATATTGATGAGTTGAAATATAACTTGTTGAGTGTTTCACAATTTTGTGATGAAGATAAAAATTTTACCTTCAAGAAATATGTATTTTTTGTGAAAATTGATAAGGATTAAAATATAGTTACAAGAGGCCAACATACAAAGGAAACCTTATTTCAAGTTGGTGAGGTACAAAACACTTGTTACTTGGGTATGGTAGAAGAAAATTAATTATGGCATAAAAAGATGGGAAACATGTGTCAAATAAAAAAGTTTATGTTATGAAAGTGATATTTTGATCAAGATATTCTTGATTTTCAATGAATAAGATATTTTTGTTGCACTATTTTTCATAAGGGAAAAACAAAAAAGTCTGTGTATAAGAAAGTTGAGATATAATCAAAACAACCCTTGGAACTTATTCATTCTGACATCTATGGACCAATTAGAAAACAATCAAAAAATGATGATAATTACTTCGTCACTTTAATTGATTAATTTAATCACATTACTTCTGTTATGAATATGAAAAATAAATCATATGCTCTGACAATGTTTAAAGGTTTTAGGAGAAAATCTAAGAAGAAAAGTGAGTATTCAGTGTAAAAGTTGAAAACTAATAAAGGTGATGAGTATAAGAATGAAGAATTTGAAATTTATCTTGAGAATAATGGAATTTGGCATGAATATAGTACCCTATACACACCTCAACAAAATTGGGTTGATGAATGGAAGATTAGAAGTTTGGTGGAAATGGTTAGAACTATGTTACTTGAACAAGGTCTTTCTCATTCTTATTGGAGGCAACCCATGAGTACTATTGTTTATATTCAAAACTGATGTTTCTATAGGACAAGTTTGTATATTAATCCATAAAAGACTTTTTATAGAAAAACTACATGTTTGAAACACTGATGAGTTTTCAGGAGTCCATGAATTATAAATAAAAAAGGTGAAAATCTAGGAAAGTTTGAGTAGAAAGGTGTATATGGAATTTTTCTTGGTTATGCTCTAGAAAGAAGAGGATATATATCTTCCAACCAAGAAATAGAAAGAATTTTTATTCTAACAATTTTAAAGTTATTGAAAAATATATTAAGGATAAATACAATCAAATAGATAAGAATGTTGAGCAGGATTAAGAAATAGTTGTCAACATTTCTGATAAAGATACATCCAATTATAGTCCTACTCAAAAACAAGAATCATACTCAGCTATTTCAAGTGATGAAGAAGAATCTCTAAATTCTCATCCCAAGATGTGGAAGCTAGTGGGAACTCAGAACATTATTGGTGATCAACATTAAGAGTTTCAATAAATAAGAACAACAAATTCTATTACACGTACTTCTTTGTATTCAAAAATTGGGTCGAATGATGTGAAATAATATTTTGAGTATCAAGAATGGGTTCAGTCAATGAATGAATAGTTAGACCATATAGAAAAGAATTCTTCATAGGAACTCGTACCTAATTCACATAATAAAATTGTTATTGGTAAAAAGTGATTTTCGCAGAACAAAATGAATGAATAAGGTGAGGTGATAACAAACAAGGAAATATTAGAATGATAATGTTACATTAAAATTGAAGGTGTTTATTTTGATGAAACTTTTTCTCTCGTGGAAAGGTTAGAAACAATCCTAATTTTTCTTGTTATTTCTACACAATGGAGTTACAAAACTTTTCAAAGGGATGTAAAGTCAGCAACTATAAATGTTGATCTTAATAAGGAATTTTACATTGAACAGCCTTGTGGATTTGTTGTTGGGAAAGAGTAAATTTATATGTGCATATTTAATAAATCCTTGAATGCACTAAATAAATCTATGAGGGCATAGTATTCCAAACTACATACATTCTTAAGGAATATGGGTTTTATGAAATGAATAGTTGATAAGAATATTTACATCAATGAAATTCAAGAGTTTTCCTTCATCATAATTTTTTATATTAATGACACTATCTTTACTAGCAATAATGAAAGATCTTGCGAAATGTTATCTTTATAAATGAAAAATTTGTTTGATATTTCCATGTTGGGAGAAATGAAATACCTTATTAGGTTACAAATTTTATTAAAGAAGAAACACATTTTTCTTTCTCAAGAAAAATTATTCTAAATAAATTCTTAAAAAGTTCGGTATATAAAATTCGAAACTAGTTTACACCTTAATATTAGTGGGAACCAAGTTGAGTAAAGATGGAGAAGACAAGAAAGTGGATCAGAAAGAGTTTCCAAAGTTGATTGGATGTTTTTTATATTTTACTACCTTAGGACCCAATATTGTTTATTATGTTACCTTATGTGAAATATTTTATAGTGATCCAAAATAATCAAATTTACTTTCTAGAAAAAGAATCCTCAAATACATAAAATCCCCAAAAACATTCGAAATCAGGTATGATAGCTTTGAAATTATTGATTTTTTTGGTTATTCATATGCTGATTGGGCAGTAAATTTTGATGATAGAAGATCCACATCAGGTGGAGTTTTATTTCAAGGTAAAAGTTATATTTTTTGGAATATAATGAAATAGAATTTAGTAACTTTCATTACAACTGAATATGAATATTTTTATACTACACAATATTCTACCCAACTTATGTGGATGAAGAATCAGTTAGAATACTAACTTTTTGAATTGAAGTTACCCATTATCTTGGGTTTTTTATAATCAATGTGAAATCAACCTTTCCAAGAATCTGGTAAATCATTCTCATTCAAAACATATTGAAATCAGCAATTATTTCATCAAATATCATTTATAGAATAATGAGTTGAAGTTTGAGTATGTTCCTAAATCGGAACAAGCAGCTGACATTTTCACAAAACCATTACTCAAGGAAGCATTCTCTAAATTGAGTTTGAATAAGGTCATCTAACCTATTTCTCGTTAAGTTTGAGGTATGTGTTTTTTTTACCTCTCTCATCTTATCTTTGGAAAGTGTTTTCAAGGGGGGGATTGTTTTATAAATATATCATTATGGAATCATGTATATAGAGAGAGTTGTGGGTAAATCGTGATTTCATCATTTTAAGTGTGTGAACTATTCTAATTGTTTGTTGGAGTGGTTATTGGAAACAATATTTTTTAGTATTCTATGGAGGTTTAAAATTTATGGAAGAAAAGATGAGTAAATTTTTCATAATCACTAATTTTGGACATCATTAATTTTAAGACACTATTTTTTGTTTCCTACAGTGATTTAGAACAAGTAGTCTTATAATTATTGGTAAGTAATACTTTGCTTGAGGATAAAAAGTTTAGTGATTTATGAACCTTGGTTGACAAAAAATTCCAATGTGGGATATTTTTATGACCAAGATGATAAAAATGAATATCATATTCAGGTATTTTCATTTGTTGAAAATGGAGTTTAAGAAGAAAATAAATCACCTAACTTTGTAATTGATAAAAATTGGACTAACCATCATATTCAATAAAATCAGACTCCCAATGGTTAAGAAATTCCATCACATTGGGAATATTTTTTCTGGATGAAGAGGATCATTATACTCAGCCAATGTTTTGAATGAAATGTTTGATCTTAATGGGGAATAATTTGTTTCTGCCTATGTTTGATGAAAATGTGATGTTTCTTTTCTGATCTTGGAGTTATCAGAAATAATAAGTAAGTTGTAAAACTTGTGATGAATTCTTGACGAATGAAATGGGAGAAAAATATTATTCCAATCATATTTAGTCTGATTGTAATCATGACAATCGTATTCAAGATGAGTAGGAAATAAATATGTTTATGAATGGTAGGGAAGTAGCAAAAACTTTACGTGGTAAGTGAGATGATGCTAAAGTTGATCTTCAAAGTAATAAAAGTCATTAAGAAAGTCATGATACTTGTTAAAAGTTTATGAAAGAAGAAAGTTTATGTATTTTAATCATTCTGGTCTAAAGATCATCATAATGATATTTCTGGATACATATTTGTTTAAAGGCAGGGTAAGATAGTCATAATAATGTTTCTAGTTTTCGGTCGGACCAAAATCTAGAAGATTTAAATCCTTGAAGAAAGAATTTTTAGAGAATCGTATTCAAAAAATTAATAAGTTACTAATGTTGATCCATCAAATTCAGTATTTCATCATATTAATTAGTGGCAGAATTGTTTGTTATAAAAAAAATTTGGTATCATATTCAGAAGAGAACTAATTTTTTAATGTTGAAGCTAGTGATACTGGTCCATACTCGGTAGGCCATAATAATCATCGGAGAAATAATATTTTGGAACTGATGAATGAAAAGAATAGGAAAATATGTGGTGGCCAATATGAAGAAGAAATTAATATCTATATCAATAATTTAGTTAACCATTTATAACAGTTTGAATTACTTTGTTTACAATTCAAGTGGGTCAAGAGAAGATATGAACAATAATATATTTTTTTAAATTTGTATTCATTATAATGAAGCAGTTCATAAGAACAAATTGAAATGGGAAATCATAAGTAGAATGATGTTTAAAGAAATTATAAAGAAAACTTTAAGTTGTGAGAAGATTTGAGAATGTTAAATAAGTGTTGAGAAGAGATTATGAAGTTAATATGAACCCAAAAGTCAAAGGAAATTGTAGATTCATAAAATTTGATTGAGTGGGAAATTTTTTAGGAATCCCACCTTAACCATTTTTTGGGTGAGTATAAAAGAGAATGAACTTTTTACTTTTGACAAATGTACTATTCACAAAGAAGAATAGAGAAGACATGGATCTAGAGAGAAGAAGTGGTTTCCATATTTTTTTTGTATTCAACTAGTCATCGTATTGGGCTGAATAATCGGACTGGGAAAATCATATTGGATTTTTGGATTGAAGAAGAAGTCGTTCAGAATTTTCTCAACTGTATTCTGAAAAAGTTATATATTTTTCCTATTTAGAAATAAAACTGGGATAATCGAACTGAGATAATTGGATTGGGAAATCAGACTGAGTTTTGTTAAAAAATATAGAAACATTCTTACCAACTTCTAGGTAAGAAATTGAAGATTTTTTTAAAATAATACATTTTTGAAAGTTGATAAAGAATCAACATATAATGTGTTGTTACAAAACTTTATATTTCATCATTTGTTATAGATGGATCAAATTCACTATTGAATTGTTTATATAGAGATACTTGAGTGAAACAGAATATCCTACTCATTGTATTCTACACAAAAGGATTATTTTCTAATAGATTGTGTGGTATTAAATCATTTAAAAATCATAGAAAGGATGTAGCTATTCTGGTTGAATAGTGATACTTATAAATTCATGTGTTCCTATAGATATGTGTTTTAATTATTTTTAATATGGAATGAATTATTTATTAGGAATCTCAGTTTATTACATTATTAAGGAAATATAAAAGAAAAATATATCACTGATTCACTCTCTCCCCCTCTCAGTGATACAATTATCTTGACTGGGAAATTACAGTACAAGAATAGTGCTTAGTCTCTTCTTGATCACCTTAAAGCATTCCTCATATCTTTTATCTATTAATAATTTACCCCATTTTGTGGTAAATCAGTTAGTTGGCTAAAAAATAATCATAAATTTATCAGAAATTGTAAATAGTAACGAGCTAATCTAAAAAAATTTATGGATTTCTATGACACTAGTGGGTCTAGGTTATTCTTTAATTGTCTTTGTCATTGAAGGGTCCACATAAATTCCATCACTAGTGATCACATTCCCCAATAATGTGACTTCTTGTATCCAAAAGTCACACGTTTTAAACTTAGAATACTTTTTATCCTTCCTTAATATCACCAAAATAATTATTAGATTCTCTTCATTATCCTACTTAATCTTGGAATAAATGAGAATATAATTGATAAACACTACCAAAAATTTCTTGAGGTGGACTCTAAATAATATATTCATCAAATCCATAAATATTTTAAGAAAATTAGTAATTATGAAGGGAATTATTATGAACTCATATTGCCCATACCTTGTATGTAAAGAAGTCTTTTGAATATCATCATTCTTCAACTTTAGTTGATGATATACTTAAAAAAGATAAACCATTGAGAATTATTTTACTCCTCTTAGTAGATTGAACCAGTCATCAATCTGTGGTTGAGGATAATTTTTATTTATGGTGATCTTGTTGATATCTTCATAATTGATATAAACCTGTTTTGATCTATCTTTCGTCTTGACAAAGAGCATTGGTGCACCCCTAGGTGATGTACTAGGGTGTATGAAACTATTTTCCAAATGCACTTGTAGATACTTCTTTAACTCCTACATTTCAATCAAGGGCATCCTATATGGGAATTTTGAGATAGGAGTGGCTCAGGGTATGAGATATATTGAGAACGCTACCTCACGATCAGGGGATTCCAAGTAACTCTTTGAGAAATACATCAATGTATTCCCTAAAAACGGTCATTTCCTCCAGGTTAATACCTTCCTTTGACACAACCATTTAGGAAAGGTATGCTTCTCTATAGGGTATCAACACCCACACTTTTGATGGATTTTCCAAATAATATTCATGATCTTCATTGAATTTTTAGAGCATCATGGGATGGTTCAGTATATAAAAATAGATTTTCTTTTCCAATATTTGATTTCTTCTATATATAATTAAATCCAATACATGTCCAATATAGCATCAAATTTCAACAAGGGAAATATAATAATATTTTCAAGAAGAATCCTCCCAAATATGATTATAAGAGAAGAGTCCAACACTTGGGTTCTAATGATTACACCACTATGTTTTTTATGGATATCTCCACATAAAGGTATCTAGGCTTCAATTCAATAGTTCGAGAAATTTTTTTTATATAAATGAATAAGTAGAACCAGAAACAAATAACACATTTTCTATTATTTAGTAAATAGGAATCATACCTTGTATGAATTCATTTTCACACTCCACTTCATTAGTAGTGATGATATAAGATTTCCCTTACTCCTTTGACTTTTGTGATTATTGACACTGGTTTCCCTCATGAACATGTGGTTTAGTGCACTTTCTTGCATAAGACCCTTGGTCCCTATAGTTGAAGCATTGAACCATGGGAGGTGCATTAGGATGTTATTTCGTTTCTTTTATCATGTTGGTCAGCTTCTTCAAGTATCTTCAATATTCATTAGCTTGGTATCCTTCTCTCCCACACTTAAAGAATTTCCCAATCCCTTTGAGGGAATTAACATGATTCTTCTTCCCACTTTTTTGACATGTGGGTAGTTGGATCCTATTTCCTCATTTTTCATTTGACCCACAATCTTGAAACCCCATTCTTCTCTTATTATCTCCATAACCATGGGACCATTCTTTGAAATCCATATCTACTTTAAGATCACATTTAACCAAATCTTCAAAACTCCCAAATTCTTATATTTATAGATCGTTTCGAAGGTGAATTTTTAAAACAATAAAGAACATATATATTTTTATATCATTATTGATAAAAAAACCCAAGGAATACATTTAAAACCTTTTGATGTTTTCATCATAAGCTATGACAACTTAACCTTCCTTTTTCTTTAGCTATATGAATTCTCTTTCAATATGTTTTTTGAAGAGTTCAAGGGAAATTCATTGTAAGAAATACTTTCTTAAATTCTTCCCACTCCATCTCTTCCATTTAATCCTTTGGATTTTTTTTCTTTATCAATTACTGATATTTAATAGCTTCTCCATATAAATGATAAATTACAAGAGTCACCATCCCTTTATTAGAGAAATGGATCATAGAAAAAATCTTCTTCATTGAGCTAACCCACTATTCTACATCAAGTGGATTGGAAGTTCCTCTAAACAATGATGGTCATTTGGGCATTAAGGACTCAATGGATAATTGATCCTTCTAGGGTCAATGTAGACATTCCACATAGTTCATGTTATTATTCATATCACGAGAGAACTAGGTAATCATTTCCATAATTTTTTGAACTCAATCTCCCATGGAATTGGGGATCTCATTTGGATAACTGTTTCATTGTCACTCACATAGGTTTTAGGAATAGTTTCTCCTGGTTCCTACCATTTTCTAGAATAGAAAATGTTAGAACAAAACATAAGTCAATAAATCATCAGTAATTTATTATTTTATGAAATTAACACTAAGTAATATCTTATGGGATCCCTATGTCTATAATTTTCTAAAAAATAGTCTTTTAATATGGTTTTTCTACACATAGACTCATACTAATTGTTTTTACTCTTGTTTTCTAATCATAATTCCCAAATTAGATAAACCATTCTTAGATACCAACTATAGTGACCCTAATTATTCATACATAACTATTAGATCATTTTAAAGATAAACAACATAATAGATTTACAAATCTTGGATCCAAAGGTTTCTGTCTTAGAAAAATTAGGCTCATAAATAACTTGTACATAAGAAAACGTAAAAATTTATTTAAATACTTCTTCTTTATCCTTCTAAAATATCACATTATACATAGTACATGCAATTACCAAAGTATATACATCAATTAAAGGGGTAAGATAAAATCCATATAAGAGGATGAATAAGGAACTTGAATCAATATAACATGGGTGAGCATAATCATCATATCAAAAGCCTAGGATCATTACTCATATCATGAGGTAAAAATGTGATAAATTAATTGAATGTGGAAATGCATAAAGATGAAACATCATGTCATAGTGGTCAAATGCCACATATAGTTGTGAATAAAGCATGAATCATGTTAACACATAACATATGTGAATAATCATAACATCGTCACTGTAAAAAAATATAGCATCAGGTTCACATATAATAAACATTATATCATGAGATACAACACATTACCCAATGCATTGGAGGGATATATAATGTTTTTCTAGTCATCACATCATAATATTTACATAATCATGCATGTCATATAGAATGTGTAACAATAATTTCATGAAATAACCCATGGAAAGGAATGGGTTTCATGAGGATTTCAAAAATTATGATTTCATAAATAAACTTTGATTTCCAGAATGAAAAATGGAAAAACATATTTTCTATAAGAATAATCATTCTTTAGTTAAGAATAAACAACTCAAGAGGAGTCAAAGTTGTGTTTTGGAAAGAAGGGTTATTTTGAAAAATCATTGTATTTTCCATAAAATCAAATAAAAAACATGAATATCCCAAAAAAATATGAGGGATGAATAATTAAATTATATTTAAGGAACATTAGAGTACTATTTATTCCAAATATTTCATGAAATATGGATCACCTAATGAAAAAGAGTTGGGTTCATGAATCCCATTACCTTAATTCCTTCTTTATTTCGTTACCTTGGCTCCTCTTGAATAATAAAATTATATTTATTAAAAAACTAATAAATATGATTATTATATCCATTTATACAATTATTTATCAATTATAATCATTTTATTATTTTATTAATTTCTATTAATGAAATTGAAGTGTTGGGATATCATGATTTTCCAAAAAAAGTTCTTGTTTCACATTGATTTCTCAATTTTCTTTCAGAGTCATTTATTGAAAAGTATGATTAAATCCAGTACATAATAATAAATGTAATTATTTATTTATATATTATATATAATTAATAATATCCATACATGAAGGTGGTTATAATAATTGTCTTAGAAATGTCTCTGTAGGTTGGTAATCACCCATTAATGGGACGTTGCTAAAAGAGAGGGAATGAGAAGTGTTGCATTTATGATTGTCATAAATATGAAAATTACATCATGTTATCATAAATAATATAATTTTAACTTATTGAATAATTATATTTATAGTATAAGAATTTAAAATTAAATGGTATAAATCATAATGAGAATAAGAAAAAAGGAAAATGTTAATAGAGACTTACTCTCTCCTCAATGTAGCTTCTCTTGTAAGACGCTATAACACCCTTGGTGATTAGAGTTGGATTGCTCCGAAATAGCCCTATGTAATGAATGGGTAATTAGAGGGAGTATTTGGAAATATATTATACTTTGGAATATTTGAGAGGAATGTTTTTTCAAGGGAAGGGAGAGGATTTATTTATACTTTAAGAGAGGGGTATTTTTAGAATAAAATATTTAATAAAATAATATATCAAAGGAAAAACATGTAATAGTGCATTTTTGACAAAATACATTATATATAAATATAATATAATGGGTTTAATACTTTAAAACCTCTTTATAATTCTAATTTATTAACTTATTAAAAAGAAAAGTGAAGAAAAAAATAAATTGATATTTTAAGGAATCACTATTGAATTTAGGTTTTGGAAAGTGATTTTAGGTTTGAAAATTAAGTTTATTATATTTTAATTACTCATTTATGAAATTAAAAATATAATAGCCTAAAATAAATTTCTATTAAGTATTATGTCATTATTACATCATGAATGATGTATCATAAGATACATCGATTATGTGAAAACCTATATTTTTACTATCCAACTAAAAATTGAAGTATATCATAAAATTACAAAAAACTCACCCAAGGAAAATTTTAACATGATAATTTCAAAAAATTTATTAATTTAATGAAAATAAATATCTAAAATAGGTAAAATATAATTTTATAATGATTTTTACAACATACTTTAAAATACAGTTTATTGAAAATATACTTTATTTTCTTTGAGGTTTTTAATCATGATATTTATTTTATAGAATTATAATATTTTTATTTACATAACTTAATCATGATAAATGTTATTTATATCATAATTTATTATTTTTTGGTAAAATCACTCTTCCAATGGTCAGGCTTCTATTCCCAACGATCAGGTTACTATTCCAACAGTTACATTACTATTTCAACTGTCTCATTACCTTATATATATACCACTCAATTATTTCATTCAATATTCAAATAAATTCCTCTCAAGGTTCTATATTTCCATTTTAAAATTTTTTATTGGTTTACTATTATTTTGTTTCTTTTATATAGTGTTGGTAGTGGGGCCCATAATTCGAGTAGATGAGGTCGATCCATATTTCTTCATTTTAGCTATTCTATTTTATACTTTTTTCAGTTGTATTGTTTGGACATTTAATTGGATCCATTGATAATTAATGTAGAAATATTTATTAATATAGTTTTTTATAGGATTTTCTATATTTTTTTATGTGTATAATATATAATATAATACAACACACATTTATTCAGGAAACAAATTTTACTAATAAACATTATGTCATTACAATGGGGTACCACATCTCCCGCCCCAACCTAAATGTACTATAGAACTCTAGAAACCTATCTGATGAGGAGTATTTGAGTCCTTCCTAGACTCTAGTACCTATCTTACTCCCCTACCACTACTATACTGTGAGAAGTTCTAAAAACACTTATGAAGATAGCCCATCCTGCCGCAAACATTACACTCTAAAGAAGTGTATGAAAACTATGGTTTCTTTTGGTTTAACATTCTACACAGATGAAATACAATGGAATATGATCCTGAGATGGATTCCCACTACCCTAACTGGTCTTCATGTCATTTCCTTGGAAAAACCATTCATAGAATCACTTCTTTCCACCCAAATAAGTGATCCTAGTTTACCCTGTGGAAATAGCTTGGCTACCTCTTGGGTCCTCTCTCATATTCTTTGCTATGATGAGTTCATGATTCATAAAATCTAAAAATCTACATAGAATAAAAACATTCACCTATGACCTAACCTCATAGTGAATACCATCTTGAAAATTTTTCTCCCTAGAGATCTCAAAGCATTGAAGGTTGGTGAAATGTTCAACATAGTCCATCACTAATATTATATCCCATATCAGATGCTTGAACTAAGGATCCTTATCATCACTCAACATCTATGGATAGAAGTGGCTCAATAAATTAACTTCGAATTCCTTCCAAGATAACTCCTCCTCCTTCCCATCCCACTCTAGAATATCCCACAAATGTTTGGTAGGTCCACTGAGCATATACACAACAAGATTCTCCCTCCTATATGTGGGTGCCTCAAGAGGCTTGAAGATTGTATAGATTGACTCAATCTAGAACTCATCTACCTAGGAGACTCCCTCCCCAGTGAACATAGGTAGATGTTGTAGCTGAATATCTCTCATCAACTCTTACATCAAAGGCACAATGAAATTAGTCTGATTTTCCATGGATTGCATGACCCTTAAGAAGTTGTTGTGACGATGAACATCCATTTGATCCTCAAGAGATACAGGAAGCTCTAGTTCATCTTTGTTAAGAGATAACTGATTTCCACTCTCTTAGAACTAAACATGAAGATCATGAGGAGTCATTTCATCTACAAGAAAAAACACTCCTATAAACTTTGGATAAAAATAATTTCAACCTCAAGAGGCAATGATAGTAGAGAACCATTACTCTAGGTCTCTCTAACCACGGATTATAAGTGTTTTATGATAAAATAATAGTTTATTTCTTCCATTTATCAAATATAATAGATATATTATTTCACAATTCATTTTGGAAAGTATATAACATTTGCAATAAACATGCCCCTATCATGAACAATTAATGTCAATATATATATATCCCTATGTGTCTATCATGATGCATTCATACACATATCTCACCATACTGGTCCATGAGTGTAAATATCAATAAACAATAACATCACAAAATAATAACATCAGACGACATGTTATTCAACCAAGGTGAAATAACATCAATTGTAACAAGAGAATAACCTAAACAATAATCCCATCCCTAGAACTCAAAATTTCCCCCTTACATGGGTTATCTACTCCAATGAATAAGCTCATTACAAAGTCCCAATACATCCTAGTCTCCTTAATACAATTTACAAAAAATAAAGGAATATAAAATAATAAGATAATCTGCTAATACCACTTTGTAATGTCCCCCGATCTAGTACTCTATCACATGGTCAAAATTATTTGGTTATTAGATTTCAAGCATGAATCCCCACAGGATAGAGGCTATAGACTAGTAACGAAGCTATGATATTTATTGTGGGCAGACTATACCCCCTGGTAAAACATAGTGGAACTAGACCATAGTAATAAAAATTAAAGTAACAGAGAAATAGTTTAAATAGTATATCATACAGCTAGGAAAATAAAAGGAGGAACCTATAATGACGAATAATTTAATGAAAAGATAAGATGTATCTAAAAGTAAAACTGAAACCAATATAAAAAAAATAATATACTCAAATTAAATAATCCCAAAAGGCTCTGGTCCCGATCCCCATGTCAGAACCATCTCCAAAATCCATCCCATCCAGCAAGAAACAAAAAAATCAACAATAATGGCCCTTTCCCATGTCCAAACCAACATCCATGTAATCTGCTCGAGTACCAAATGGTTCCCAAATACGGTGTGAATAAAACTCAGTAGGTCACCACCACCATCCATAAACAAAACTAGTATGATAGTAATTATATGAAATAAAGTGATAAATATGTGTATTAATTAACTAATTAATTTAATATATAAATTAACTTATTTCAAAACCATGATGAAATGTCTTTGAGAATGTAACACAACCATTCCATCTATATCCATATTCCCTGGAAAAATAAAACAGTCAAGTACCTATCTTTGTAAAATAATTTCATCCTCTTATCATCACCCTTTATAAATGCATTTCAGCATGTGTCCCTGGCTGTAGCCTGGTATATAAGCATTTCAGCATGTATCACTACGAATTGCCTAATATATAAGAATTTTATCCTCTAAGAAAATCCCTATATGTAAGAATTTTAGCATGTATCACTGGGCCAAGCCTACTATATAATAAATTAAACACTACTAGGATATATTTATATATAATCATATCATCACCAACTGAACGAGTCATAATATTATGGATATCATAATATCACATCATAAATCTCAATGGTTAATTATGAAAATTACCGTTTTCCTTTCAAATAATCTTTCATTTATCTATCAAATGATCAACATTCATATCAATAATCAATAATAGATTACCTTGGGATTCTATATCAAGAAATCACCTAAGGTATCACTTCATACTCACCATGCTTTAAACCATTATCCAAGTTCATTTTACTCAAATGTTTTCTCACCCAACAGGTATCCATAATCCAAGTTGCATCAAACATTGAATCTAAAGGAATCCAATCCATGATTTACTATAAATCAACTGATTAATTATAGTTCACATTACATGGTCATAATCAAAATATTTCATATAATTCATAATTAAATATACCATAGGGTTAGTTTTAGTCTCCATACCATTAACATGTCATTAACACAATGCTTCTAATGAAAAAATCCATTAAAAAAGAAGTCAAAGAAGATCACAAGAAGAACCGAGATTAACCTAAAACAAGACCAACCCCCAAAACAAAACACGTGTACAAAATATTTCCACTACAATTAAAATTAATGGTGGGTGAGAAGAAGAAAAACAAAGTGAATAAAATCACCAAGGATCGAATTTGAAAATGGGAAATCTGGAAGGGGGGAAGAAAATTCAAAATTTCTTAGAGTTCACCCTAAGAGAGAGAGAGGAGAGTCCATATTAAAAAATAATGAGATTCATAATTATATGACACACTTTAAAATACTGGGTATGAGGAATACATGATGTGTAATCCTTTCATGTCATGTATTTCCTGATGTTTATGTTATGCTGGAAAAAACTTTTGCCCCGGTGAAATATTTATTTTGATCAACATTTACATGATGTGAATCAAGTTCATGACATGTAACCACATCACATCATAAAATATTTCATGAAATTCATATAAAAATAGTTACATGTCATGTAACATGTATACAACATATAATTTTTCATTGAACAGTTTTTATACTAGCTTCTATAAAAGTGACAAAACCACCTATGATCCTTCTAAACTCATAGAAAACCCTAGTAATCCCATTTAACATATCTATACATGGAAACCATTAATTTAAATAGACATACATTTCTAATATAAATGTTATTTTCTCCAAAAAAGGCTCTCTTTCATCAAATAAGACATAGGCACTAAGGATTAATTACAAAGGAAAACCCAAATAAATATGTTCAATGAAAACCTCAGAGTGGGACGTACCTAGAAAAATATGGTATCTCATAATTATCTTGTTTTTGAAAGGTTGTTATTATGTTTCATCCATTAAAAACACATTATTTATATATCTAAACATGATATAGATGGATTTATTTTAATATTTGTAAATGAATGTTGCTTCTTTTATAAAAATAACATTTGTTATGGTAAGGTGAATTTAAATAACAAATTTTTTTATCATATTACAAAAACCAAGTAATGGAAATTGATAATGAAACTACTTCACATAACTCGTGCCACACCCAATTATGGCATCATTGGATTGGTCATGTAAATGAAAAACGCTTGAATAAGTTATACCAAAATGGATATTTAGATTCTTTTGAACTAAAACCACTTGATATGTGTCACACTTATTTATATGGTAAAATGAATAAAGCCCCATTTAGTATAAAAGGCGAAAGGTCCAAAAAGATTCTTGAATTAGTTCATACATATGTGTGTGGACCATTTCATATTGAGGTAGGGGTGGGTTCTCAAACTTCATAAATTCTACCGATGATTTTAGTAGAAATGAATATGTCTACTTAATGAGGTATAAGTCAGGTTCTTTTGATAAATTAAAGAAATACAAGAATGAATATGGGAACCAAATTGGTAATATGATTAAGAAAATACTCTTAGAATGTAACAGACCAAGATTTTATAAAAAATATTCTTTTTAATTTTATTAATGTCTTGTGTTGTACGCTACACCAAAAGGAGCTTGCACAACACGCATCCTTGACTTGCCTTGCATTACACGCAATCGCGACCATCCTCGATAGCGTGTGTAATACGCAATACCGAGTTTCACTAAACAACGATATGCTATTAAAATATTATTAAAACTAGCCGGTATGAATAGTAATAACCACTTTTTAAAATTATGTAAATCTTATTTTTCAAAATGAACTACATTTTTGGATTCAGAGTATCGAATTTAGCCTAAGGTGAAATTTTGGTACATTTCGGTTAACTTTCATATTCTGATGAATAGTGAAAATTACTAAATTATAATTAAAAAACAACTTTTTTAATCGAAATAATTAATAGTGATAAATTATTAATTGGAGTAGTTTTAAAGTATATTTAGAATATATTTTTACAATTTAATACAATGTTGGTCATTGGATGTAATTGCACATTTAAACCAGACATAAACAAGTGTCAATCTTTTGATAGATATTGTTTCTTAAAAACACGCTATTTGTTTTAACAGCGGGATTTAATTATAAAATTAATTAATGCAAATTCTATGATATGAATTTGGTAAAATAGACTTCATTTTTGAATTCGGAATATGAAATATAGCTTAGGATGAAATTTTGGCATTGTTCTGAAAAACATCAATTTTTGATGAATAGTGAAACTACTAAGTGGTAGTTAAAAAAATTAATTTCTTCATAAATCTTAATTTTACCGCTTCTGTGAATGGAATTTCAAAAATCCGAGAGACACGGTTGATGTCAGTATGTAAAATGTGGTTCAATGAGATGAAAATAATTTTTGGTGAATAGTAACTTTTTACTTTTTTTACCACGGTTAATAGTAAATAGGGTAACTAAGGGTAAATATGATATTACTATTACCCTAACAGATGTCCTAATTCTATTGGATAAGTGTAATTCGACCAAAAACAACCTTATGAATATAATATGACCATTTAGGTCCACTTGGATTAGATTATGACATTTAATATTATATTATTTAATGAATAGTTAAAATAGTTAAAATCAATGTTTAATAACTAAAACATTTTTAATATGGGGTTATACATAAGCTAAATTCGACTATAAATATTCATTAGAAAGATAAAAAGATTTCCTACATAATGAGATTTTATTTATAATTTTTAGACTTTAAATAAATTAATTTATTTATGACACAACGATGATGCAGCAATTACCCTTTTAAGGAAATATTAACATAATTGATGTTATAAATGCTCAAATGAATGTCATTTGAGACTTTTTATGACTTAAACTAATTTTCTAGGTTACTATGAAATATTATTGTTGATTTAATCAACTTTGTTCGAACATATAATTCTGTTATGACTTTCACAAAAATCATATATCAAATAGTGTCAAAATTGACACAAAATAGTTTTTAAATAAAATATTATATTATTAATTGTTATTTTATTCCTAAAAATCTAAGGTTCGGCCAAATGACTTAGATAAGGATATATTTATTAATAATATACAATTTGGGGTTCGTTTGTCATGTTATAGTAAGTGTATTAACCATATAGTGAAAGAAAACAAAAAGACACGGTAAAAGTTAAATTATTTAACTTAGAGTTAAATCTAATTGATAAGGTTAAAATAATAACCTAAACTTGTCTAAATCCTATTGGATGATAGGATTGCGACCCATACCCACTTTATCTTCGAAATAAGACCCTTTGGAACCATTATAAACCGATTTTGACTTTAATATAAAATAATATTTTGAGATATTCCTAAGGTGCCCCTCTCCTCCCTTATAAAAGGACACCTCCTCCCCCTCCTCCTCACACCAACTTGAGCACTCAAGCTCGGCCAACCCCTGCCAAAATCTCTTCTCCACTTCCCTAGAAACATCATAGAGGTTCTGGTCTTCCTCAAAGACCAATTTTAGTGCCCTAAGAGGAGGTCTCAAAGAGGCGCTTCAAAGAAGAGGTAATTACCGTTACCAATTATTTCATCTTTATTTCTTCTTCCACTTCTTCTTCTTAGGTTGTTTAATTATGAAGTAATAACATCAGTATCACTCATATACTGATATGTTATTATAAGTATGAAACAACCCTATTTCACCATCTATCCATCCAACGGAAAAAGAAATCACTGCAAGTGCGTACGTACGGAATACCGTCTCCACGCCGTGGTGTAATCTATTTTCCACCACCACCTTACATGGATGGGTATAATGGTGTAAATAATAACTATACATAGTTATTACAACATCATATTGATTCTGATATATTGTATAATCCACTCCGATTCAATTCAATATTTATGAAAATGATATCATCGCTCGTGCGTACGTACGGACTACCGTCTCCACGACGCGATGAGATTCATTCTCCATGTTAACCATTTAAGAATGATTATAAAGTATATATAAGAAATAATAATGAAATATATGACATTATAAAGCTACTGGATTATGTATATATAAATATATGTATGTCATCTACTTACTGCCATTTCAAGACAATAAGGAATGGAAAACAGCGTTCATGCGTACGTACGGACTACCGTCTCCATGAACGGTGTTTTTCATTTTATTTATCTATCTATTATATATATATATATACTGAATATATATGATATATAAATAAAATTTTATATTCTGGAAGTAAGTAAATAATGATATAAGTAATAATAATGTCAAGAACAACAAGTCAAAACACCTACGATAAATGAAACGATTTTACCCAAAACGCTTCTTTAACATGGAATTTACAAAAGAACGGGTAATATAATGTCATAAGTGAACCATATATGATATCATAACAATGAATATGATTCTATAATAAGTCAATGACATTATTTAAATCATTATACAGGAGGTTCGCACACATACGAAGCAAATCGGACCTAAGGTAAGGGAAATATCACAATCTCATTTTTATCTGAGATTGTTTATTCGTAAGTATTTACTGGGGTGTATTTTATCATCCACATCCATGTTTCATCAATATGTAATATTATTTCCATCCACCTACAATTTTTTAAATCCATTTTTACCCTTCGGTGAGTTTTTAGTAAAGAATATGAAAGGAATCTTTTGTCGCTTTTTCGTACGAGGTGATTTTTTGACTTTTCCGACAAAAGTACGAAGAATGTTTTTTTAACATATACGGCATGAATGGATTTTTAAAACATTATTTCCAAGAAGCTTCCTTTACAAGTTTTCAAGTTTATTTTTAATCAAATTCTTTTAGTTTTAAATTGTAAGACATGTTAAGAAAGGAAAATGTTTTTGAAGAAGAAAAGATATTTTCCTCAAGAATGGAGTTCAAGTATTTTATCAAAATTATTTTCCATCTAAGATAATAAAAGGGTTCTGTTTTTATCCCTATTATTACATGGATTTGATTATGTTGTGATGGAAATATTTTTATGAATTCCTTTATCATAGATGAATTGTTTTATGATGTCATGTTGTTTAAGAATTCCATTTTTATTACATGGGTTATGTGATGATATATGATTTATGATTATGTGGAACACATAAGAAAGGATTCATTATAAGATGGGTGGGACCTATATCTCCCTCCAATGCATTGGGTAATGATTTTATATCTCATGATATAGACATGGCTGGAATGGTAGGTTATACCGGTTCAGTGAAATAGGACTGAAACGAGGGTTACTCGATTCAGAAAGGGACTTTGTCCACTAAGATAGTCTTGGCAATGAGTCTTGACTAACAAGAAATGATTATCTATGATTATGTGTGAATGCCACAAAGTTTCATGTTTTATGTTATGATTATTGTGATTACATTTCACTGCCATGATTTACCCCATGTTATGAAATTATGATCTCTTTTGCAGGTTAAGATTTCCAAAAGTTATGTGCTTATGTATATGATGTGATTGATATTTCTTTTGTTTACCCTTACTGAGCATTTGAGCTCACCCTTTTATGTTTTCTTTTCCCCAGGATATAAAGAAAGGTTTTAGGTATTAAAAAAAAGAATACCTTTATGGGAGATGTTGAAGATCTTTCACCACGATTAGAAGATTATATTCCGAGTTTCCAAAGACACTAAACTATTACGGTCCTTGTGTGTGTGTTTTTGTTATGTACTAAGTATTCCGCAAATGTAATGTAATGTCCATGTACGTCAGGCTTCGGGTCTCTACAGTTGGTATCAGAGGAAAGGTTTAGTCAACCTTTGGAAACTAGGATGCGAAAACGTTAGTGAGATCCCTAGAGATATTTCTAAGGTATGTCTAGGGATGTCTCTAAGGTTAAGTATACGTTTAGGTTATAGTCCTAGAATTGCGCTAACAATCTTCGAATTTAACCTAAGATGTTAGATATTGAGGGTACTACCCCTTTATTATGTTGTTTTCCCTAGCATGATTTTTGCCTCTCATACTATTCTTTTGGGGTTTTAGACGATGGCTGGAACCCGAAGGAACCGTGTTAATGCGGAATGTGATGGGCAATGCAATGATTGTCCCCCTGAGCAACCAAACGATATGGGAGCCGGAATGAAAAATCTTGTAGCCATGCTCACACAACTTTCTCAAGCTATGAATCATGCAGGACTTCCAAACGAGCAAAGGAAGGAGCAACATTCTGTTGAATCCTTCATGAGGCAGCGTCCACCTTCTTTCAGTGGGTCTACTGATCCATTAGTTGCTGAACAATAGATTAGTACTACTGAAAAGATATTTTCAGTTCTTCAATGTTCTGAACATGATAAAGTCATCCTAGCAGTGTATCGTTTGGAAAGAGATGCTGATCAATGGTGGAATCTTATTAAGAATACGAGGCAAATGGATGAAATTGAGTCTATGGAATGGGACGAGTTCAAGAACTTATTTTTCAATAAGTACTTCCCTCGTATTCTCCGAACAAAGTTGGAGAAAGAGTTTCTTGAACTGAAGCAAAGGGATGATGAATCTGTTGGTACCTATGAAGCGAATTTTACAAGACTTGCAAGGTACGCTTCTGGTATTATCATCCAACCTGAAAGTAAAGTTGATCGATTTTTCGGTGGCTTAAAACCAAGTCTTTGAAGGGCATTAGCTATAAGAGACTTCAGTAGCTATGAAGAAATTGTGCGTTGTTCTATCAAGGTAGAAATGGAAGTTGGTGTTACATATCCATCTCATGGGTTTGAAAAGAAACGAAAGATGGAGTTCAAGGAGAAAACTCAGAATAATGGTGAAATAAAGATGAATGTTTCCTTATGCACAAAGTGTGGAAAGAAGCATGGTGGAGATTGTCTTAAAGGGACTAGAAAATGTTTTAAGTGTGGAAAAGAAGGGCATCGAGCAGCTGAGTGTCGAAGTAATGGAAAATGGGATTCTAATGAAGTGAATAAAGCAAACACTGCAGAGAACGTACAACCAACACTTCAATGCTTCAAGTGCAAGGAAATGGGGCATTATGCTAATAAATTCCCTAATCCAAGGGTTAGTGATGATCGACATGAGCAACCGCTTAAGGCAAAGGACAAAGGGAAGTCACATGCGATCACTATTGGCAATGTTGAATATGACAACGATGTGGTGGAATGATTAAGTGTTTATGTAATGGGATTCCAAAATAATGTTGTATCTTGGAATATTGGAATATTTATGTATTGGTCTAATGTGGTATTCAAAGTGATTGAGATATTATGCGCATAATGAAGGGAAAACGAGAAAATGAAATGTTTAACAGTATTCATGAGCTCATGATTGATATAAGGACTAAGTTTGAGTATATAGAATTTTGAGGATTTTGGTATGTGAAAAGTGATTCATGTTTTCACTAAGGTATTCAAGAGAATACACGATTAAAGACTTTGAATGTTTGGAATGTGACCAACAAAACATATCTTATGATATATGGGGATCGATGATGGTGTTAAATATCTGGTAATCATTTTCACTATATTATGAGAGTCGACTGCAGTATTATGGATAAGCCTAAAAGATTGGAATGGATTATGTTGGACATAAGTTAGTATTGTTTGTTTTTTCGATATTATTGATGGGATGTTATATAGTTTTGGAAAAAGGACAACCTGCAGGATGGGCGACAGCCCATCGCTTCGGACAAGGCTGTGGGAATCGAACCCACAACCGAAGTGCGACTGGCCTTTATCGCCTACCACTGGCCTACAGGAAGTCCATGTTTAGTAGAAACTAGTTTTATTATATTAAGCAGTATGATATATGAAGTATAAGTCCATTTTAGGAACCATATATGATTAATCTCACTATAGATCGACTTATACATATAATTTTTGCTAACCTTTTGTTTGAGACAGATGGAATGACCCGTCATTCTATCACATGATCTGCTAACACTTCATGAATAACAAATTCAACTTCATTTATTTAAGAGATGAAGTGGAAATTGTTCAAGGCACGAACAACAGTGAGATTGTACCAAAATAAAGTAAGTATTTATTCTAATTCAAATTTCCAACTTTAGGGAAATGATCTTGAAAACCAAAAATGTTGTCCTAGTGATCTTATACCTGATGAATCAGATGGTACCTTATATCATCACAAATCTATGGATTTGTGATTACTGGCTTTTCCATAGCCATGTTCTCTACCACTCTCCATCAGAACATGATGGTTAGATTTCTCTTCCATATCCATATTTTCACCTATGTGGAAACCCAATGATTAGTTTATTTGGGTAACCGTTACGTTTCATACTTTTGTTTTTAAAGATTGGTTTTGATATTCCTTTTTACGATGTGGGTTTCTATTAAAGAAACTTTCGAATAGTAAACCATTTATAACCCTGACGAATTTCGAGGGCGAAATTCATTTTAAGGGGGGTAGAATGTAACAGCCCAAGATTTTATAAAAAATATTATTTTTAATTTTATTAATGTCTTGTGTTGTACGCTACACCAAAAGGAGCTTGCACAACACGCATCCTTGACTTCCCTTGCATTACACGCAATCGCGACCATCCTCGATAGCGTGTGTAATACGCAATACCGAGTTTCACTAAACAACGATATGCTATTAAAATATTATTAAAACTAGCCGGTATGAATAGTAATAACCACTTTTTAAAATTATGTAAATCTTATTTTTCAAAATGAACTTCATTTTTGGATTCGGAGTATCGAATTTAGCCTAAGGTGAAATTTTGGTACATTTCGGATAACTTTTATATTCTGATGAATAGTGAAAATTACTAAATTATAATTAAAAAACAACTTTTTTAATCGAAATAATTAATAGTGATAAATTATTAATTGGAGTAGTTTTAAACTATATTTAGAATATATTTTTACAATTTAATACAATGTTGGTCATTGGATGTAATTGCACATTTAAACCAGACATAAACAAGTGTCAATCTTTTGATAGATATTGTTTCTTAAAAACACGCTATTTGTTTTAACCACGGGATTTAATTATAAAATTAATTAATGCAAATTCTATGATATGAATTTGGTAAAATAGACTTCATTTTTGAATTCGGAATATAAAATATATCTTAGGATGAAATTTTGGCATTGTTCTGAAAAACATCAATTTTTGATGAATAGTGAAACTACTAAGTGGTAGTTAAAAAAATTAATTTCTTCATAAATCTTAATTTTACCGCTTCTGTGAATGGAATTTCAAAAATCCGAGAGACACGGTTGATGTCAGTATGTAAAATGTGGTTCAATGAGATGAAAATAATTTTTGGTGAATAGTAACTTTTTACTTTTTTTACCACGGTTAATAGAAAATAGGGTAACTAAGGGTAAATATGATATTACTATTACCCTAACACATGTCCTAATTCTATTGGATAAGTGTAATTCGACCAAAAACAACCTTATGAATATAATATGACCATGTAGGTCCACTTGGATTAGATTATGACATTTAATATTATATTATTTAATGAATAGTTAAAATAGTCAAAATCAAAGTTTAATAACTAAAACATTTTTAATATGGGGTTATACATAAGATAAATTCGACTATAAATATTCATTAGAAAGATAAAAATATTTCCTACATAATGATATTTTATTTATAATTTTTAGACTTTAAATAAATTAATTTATTTATGACACAACGATGATGCAGTAATTACCCTTTTAAGGAAATTTTAACATAATTGATGTTATAAATGCTCAAATGAATGTAATTTGAGACTTTTTATGACTTAAACTAATTTTCTAGGTTACTATGAAATATTAGTGTTGATTTAATCAGCTTTGTTAGAACATATAATTCTGTTATGACTTTCAAAAAAATCATATATCAAATAGTGTCAAAATTGACACAAAATAGTTTTTAAATCAAATATTATATTATTAACTGTTATTTTATTCCTAAAAATCTAAGGTTCGGCCAAATGACTTATATAAGGATATATTTATTAATAATATACAATTTGGGGTTCGTTTGGCATGTTATAGTAAGTGTATTAACCATATAGTGAAAGAAAACAAAAAGACACGGTAAAAGTTAAATTATTTAACTTAGAGTTAAATCTAATTTATAAGGTTAAAATAATAACCTAAACTTGTCTAAATCCTATTGGTTGATAGGATTTAGACCCATCCCCACTTTAGCTTCGAAATAAGACCCTTTGGAACCATTATAAACCGATTTTGACTTTAATATAAAATAATATTTTGAGATATTCCTAAGGTGCCCCTCTCCTCCCTTATAAAAGGACACCTCCTCCCCCTCCTCCTCACACCAATTTGAGCACTCAAGCTCGGCCAACCCCTGCCAAAATCTCTTCTCCACTTCCCTAGAAACATCCTAGAGGTTCTGGTCTTCCTCAAAGAGCAATTTTAGTGCCCTAAGAGGAGGTCTCAAAGAGGCGCTTCAAAGAAGAGGTAATTACCGTTACCAATTCTTTCATCTTTATTTCTTCTTCCACTTCTTCTTCTTAGGTTTTTTCATTATGAAGTAATAACATAAGTATCACTCATATACTGATATGTTATTATAAGTATGAAACAACCCTATTTCGCCATCTATCCATCCAACGGAAAAAGAAATCACTGCGCGTGCGTACGTACGGAATACCGTCTCCACGCCGTGGTGTAATCTATTTTCCACCACCACCTTACATGGATGGGTATAATGGTGTAAAGAATAACTATACATAGTTATTACAACATCATATTGAATCTGATATATTGTATAATCCACTCCGATTCAATTCAATATTTATGAAAATGATATCATCGCTCGTGCGTACGTACGGACTACCGTCTCCACGACGCGATGAGATTCATTCTCCATGTTAACCATTTAAGAATTATTATAAAGTATATATAAGAAATAATAATGAAATATTTGACATTATAAAGCTACTGGATTATGTATATATAAATATATGTATGTCATCTACTTACTTCCATTTCAAGACAATAAGGAATGGAAAACAGCGTTCATGTGTACGTACGGACTACCGTCTCTATGAACGGTGTTTTTCATTTTATTTATCTATCTATTATATATATATATATACTGAATATATATGATATATAAATCAAATTTTATATTCTGGAAGTAAGTAAATAATGATATAAGTAATAATAATGTCAAGAACAACAAGTCAAAACACCTACGATAAATGAAACGATTTTACCCAAAACGCTTCTTTAACATGGAATTTACAAAAGAACGGGTAATATAATGTCATAAGTGAACCATATATGATATCATAACAATGAATATGATTCTATAATAAGTCAATGACATTATTTAAATCATTATACAGGAGGTTCGCACACATACGAAGAAAATCGGACCTATGGTAAGGGAAATATCACAATCTCATTTTTATCCGAGATTGTTTATTCGTAAGTATTTACTGGGGTGTATTTTATCATCCACATCCATGTTTCATCAATATGTAATATTATTTACATCCACCTACAATTGTTTAAATCCATTTTTACCCTTCGGTGAGTTTTTAGTAAAGAATATGAAAGGAATCTTTTGTCGCTTTTTCGTACGAGGTGATTTTTTGACTTTTCCGACAAAAGTACGAAGAATGTTTTTTTAACATATACGACATGAATGGATTTTTAAAAAATTATTTCCAAGAAGATTCCTTTACAAGTTTTCAAGTTTATTTTTAATCAACTTCTTTTAGTTTTAAATTGTAAGACATGTTAAGAAAGGAAAATGTTTTTGAAGAAGAAAGGATATTTTCCTCAAGAATGGAGTTCAAGTATTTTATCAAAATTATTTTCCATCTAAGATAATAAAAGGGTTCTGTTTTTATCCCTATTATTACATGGATTTGATTATGTTGTGATGGAAATATTTTTATGAATTCCTTTATCTTATATGAATTGTTTTATGATGTCATTTTGTTTAAGAATCCCATTTTTATTACATGGGTTATGTGATGATATATGATTTATGATTATGTGGCACACATAAGAAAGGATTCATTATAAGATGGGTGGGACCTATATCTCCCTCCAATGCATTGGGTAATGATTTTATATCTCATGAGATAGACATGGTTGGAATGGTAGGTTATACCGGTTCAGTGAAATAGGACTGAAACGAGGGTTACTCGATTCAGAAAGGGACTTTGTCCACTAAGATAGTCTTGGCAATGAGTCTTGACTAACAAGAAATGATTCTCTATGATTATGTGTGAATGCCACAATGTTTCATGTTTTATGTTATGATTATTGTGATTACATTTCACTGCCATGATTTACCCCATGTTATGAAATTATGATCTCTTTTGCAGGTTAAGATTTCCAAAAGTTATGTGCTTATGTATATGATGTGATTGATATTTCTTTTGTTTACCCTTACTGAGCATTTGAGCTCACCCTTTTATGTTTTCTTTTCCCCAGGATATAAAGAAAGGTTTTAGGTATAAAAAAAAGAAGATCTTTATGGGAGATGTTGAAGATCTTTCACCACGATTAGAAGATTATATTCCGAGTTTCCAAAGACACTAAACTATTACGGTCCTTGTGTGTGTGTTTTTGTTATGTACTAAGTATTCCGCAAATGTAATGTAATGTCCATGTACGTCAGGCTTCGGGTCTCTACATAGAACACGGTGGAGAATATATCAATCAAGAATTTATTTATTACTTAGAGGAGTTTGGGATCCTATATTAACTCACTTCTCCTTATACACATTAGTGGAATGATATAAGTGAAAGGAGGAACCACATCTTGTTGGACATGGTGAGATCAATGATGATTCATGAGAGTATTCTATTATTCTTTTATGTATTTTAATTACAAAAAATTAGCAAAAAAATTAAAAAAAATTCAAATAAAGTGATAAACAGTATATGAATTTTCAAAGGATAGAATAATAACTCAGAATTGGGGTTGAATTAGTTGTTCCCTTTTATAAGTTTTAATAATTTTGAAAATATTAAACACTGAAACTTATTAAATTTTATATCCTTATCATCTTCTAGTAAATACTAATTTATGAAATATTAGTAAAAAAAGTAAAGAAAATGAAATTTACAAGGTTCGACCTCAGTATGAGAACCTATATCATTTTCATAGACACTCATATGGGTCTATAGAAATTCACTAAAATGAATAAGTGAATACAACTTGTGACAACTCCCATTAGGCACATTATATATCCTAATTTTAATGATTATACTGAATCATATTGGTTTATAAATTTTTATTACAAAAAATTGAGATAAAACAACAGAAAAATACATTGTTCAAACTACAACATAAATTATCAGCTCAGAATCCCCATTATGATGTGGTTGGGTCTGATTCTCTCAATCCGAAAGGGTTGGGTCCAATGCACTCAATCTGTTGAATTCAGTCTGATGGACTCAGTCTGATGAATCCATTCTCAATATGCATTACTCTAAATCTTCTCAAATGATCAATACAATCTTACTCAGCCCAATAAACAAAAATTTTAGATTTCCAAACTTCTAATCCTCCTCCAATGGCCTGAAGGCCTTCATTTTTTATTGATTTTTGATAATCCACCTTTCAATGGGTGAGGTGGAACCCTAACAAGGCATGTATGTGTTTGTATTATATAGCCTATAGGCCTTAGAGGAATTCATTGTTCGTAGGCTTCAAGCATTACAAAAAACCCAGACTAACTACTTAGAACTGCTCCTCCCCAGCATCTTCATCGTGAAATCATCTCTCCACCTTCGTATGGATATTCGGCTAGGTATTCCCATACATGCACAGGCTTGTCCCGATGGCAGGTGCCATACCCACTCATTCTTGCAATCAGTTTAGCTTCTGCTGTGGTGAAAGTTCCTTTCTCAACCTCCATATAGAGATTCTTCCTTGTAGGTTTTCTGGTTTGCATCTTCACTTTATGGTGGCTTGAAGGCCTTGAGGTGGACCAAAGGCCTTACTGAACTGAAGGCCTAGGTATCCCTAAGGCCTTACAAGACTCAAGGACCAAACTTATAATATGATTTTAATATGGAAAGATAACTTTTACCCGAATTTTTTAGTTCTCTTATTTTTCCACTCACATAAAAAAGTTGAAAAGTATGAATATACATTTCTTCTATTTATAGGAATCCCAAAAAGGAATATTTATGAAACTAAAATACTATTCCCAATAACTCAAATTAAAAAAAAAATCCAACATCTTTACATATTTTAATTTCAAGTTTGACCACATAAACTCTTCACAAATATTATGAAATCTTCTTATGTCTTCTTTATAATAATTCCTGTCATACTTCCTAACTTTTATATAGTATAATAGAAATTAATCAACTCATTATGATGGAACTTCCTCCTCTCATTATGAATAATCTTCTTCATCTCATTCTAAATTGAATTTCATCATTATATTTAGTATAATTAACTTTCTTTCTTAGATTTAGTGTGCTTGAATTTCCTTCTCAAAGTGGGTCTTGATTGAATTTCCTTATAAGAGTTAGTTTGATTGAATTTCTTCTTTAGATATAGTTTAATTAATTTTCCTCTTCAGATTCTACCTCATAGAAATTCCTCAGCGTCAATCTGATGGAATCCTAATAATGATGGAATTATCACTATGATGGAATTTTATTTATGATGGAAAATCCAATATACCACTTTGAAATACTTCAAACCTCATCAACTATAACTCATTCAGACTTATGAAAACTTCAATGCTCGGTACTTCTGGATCTGATGAAGACTTTTTTCTTGATTTCAAGAATCTATACAATCTTTATTATTCTACTATTTCTTAAAAATATTTTTTCATTATATTTTTCCTAATTTATAAGAACTAAAATATTATCAATGTACTATATGACTTATATAGGAAAGCATTATTACTTCCCTTACGTTCAACACCTTCGTTATTTCCAACCAATACTCAATATGATTGGTTTCACCTATTCTCCCCATTTTCTTCATAAGGATCACATCACAAGTGTTACATACAACTTATGATATTTGAGAATTAAAAACAATAAAATAAATATTTGACTGAAGGTTAGAATGTTTAATAAATTTCTAAATCTTGACGCAACTTTCTTAATTCAACCTCTTCAGCAACAGTCAAACTTTCTACCCAACATTGAGTCCAATGAAACTTGAAATTCATGTCAATGGATCTGAGACTGACGGTGTGTCTAATAAAAACCTCTATCTTTTGGATGAATTCTATGATCAGTGGTGATCAGTTTGATACTTTTCATTTGGTGTTTCTTAGTTCAATCCTATGTGTCTATAAAACAACTTTCTCAAAAAAATCTTTTATCCCCCTTAATGTTTGGGCTCGAACATTCAGAAACATTCACTTATTTTCAAAAACATTATTTTATAAATGATTAGTTATCAACAAATAAAAAAAAATTTATTAAAAACAAAACATCACAAGGGTTCTTCAATCTCCCCATTCGAATTTTTAACAACACTCATTAATAACTTTTTCACTCTAAGAAAATTTTCACAATTCAACTTTTGTAAAAAACTCATGTTTTTTGAATTTTACAAAAAAACATTCTTTATTAAAAGTGTGTTTAGACACCACACTAAGAGATAAGGTATTTTTTTGGGAAAAAATACATCCCTTGGTGAGAATAAAATTGTATGGCCATGCTAAGATAAAATCCCCATAACTTTTATATTTTCTCACATTTATTTTTCTATATATTTTATTTTACTCTCCCCCATTATCTGATAAACAAAACATCATATTCATAATATAAAGATAATTAGAAAATTCTTACATAGTAAAGAGTAGTTACTTTTTCTCAACTTTGTCAATATAATCCAAAGCATGGTAGGGGACTTCCTTATATGTTTTAGGAAGTCATTATAGGAGGACGAACATGAATTTTCAACCACAACTCATAAAACCATTATTTTGGAATTGAATTTGTGAAGATATCAGTAATTTGATACTTTGTTGAGATATATTCCAACAAAACAACTTACAACAAGTTTCTCTTTTATAAAGTGTAAAATTATATTTATGTTTTTTGATCTTGAATGTTTGACATGGTTTTTAGAACGATAAATTGCAATTTGATTGTCAAAAAGTGTCTTTAATAGTTTAGAAAACTTCAAATTCAAATATTCCATTTGAACATTCATCCATAATATCTGAGTACATACTTTAATAGTCACAACATATTCTAATTCCACTTTTCTCAAGGTTGGTGAACTTTGTTTCTTTCTATGAAAATTTACACAACATTCACCCAAGAAAAATGTTTCTCCTAAGGATGATTTTCTATCAGTACAATTTCCTGCCCAATCAATATTAGTATTACCATGAAACTTAATCTCATAATTTTTTTTATAATAATCCTTGTGAATTTGTTCCTCTGACATATCTCAGAATTATCCTTGTTGCCAACATATTTGACTCTTTCAGATTACTTTGATACCTAGCACACAAATTTATAGCATAAACAATATTTGTCTTGATGTTATAAGGTAATGTATACTTCCTATGATCTTACAAATGTCTTTCTAAGTCCCACTTTTTCCATACTCATCTTTACTCATCTTCATCCTCACAGAGATATGAGTAGAAACTTATTTATATTCTACAATTCCAAATTTTTGTAACAATTCCTTTGCATATTTTTCTTACGATAATAAAATTTATTTTTCCTTAATTGAACTTGTAAGACAAAGAAGAAAGTTAATTCTCACAACATTGATATTTCAAAATTCTTTTGCAATACCTTAGAAATTATTTACAAAAATTTTCTTCATCCCTGGAAAAAAATTATATTATCCACATAAACAAATACAATTAGAGTTCCAAAGTCATCATCTTTCATATATAAGTTTCTGTCATCTTTTCCTTTTGAAAAAATAATTATTCTCAAAAAGAATCAATCTTATAATACCATGAATATGGATCTTGTTTTATCCCATATAAATCTTTCTTCAATCTAAAAACATTGTAATCATCCTTATCAAGTAGAAAGACAAAATATTTCTTGTTGTAAACTTCTTCTCTAATTTATCCAAATTTATATCTATCTGATACACTTTGTAATTTTTATGAGAAGGAACTACTCAAAACATTATAATAGTTTATAACCCTAAAATAGGGGGAAATGTTTCATAAAAATCTCCGACTTCCACCTGTGAACAACCTTTAAAAAAATATCCTAGATTTGTTTCTTGAAACATATCCATATTCCTACAAATTATTTCTATAAACCCATTTTTTATGATAAAATTTTTATATTTCAGACATAAAATAGGTTCCAATGTTTCATATTTCTCAATTTGATCCAACTCTTGATTCATATAATTCACCCATTCATTGTGTTTAATAGCTTATGAGACTGATTCTGGTTCAAATTTAGAGATGAGTGAAGTTTTATTTCCCAATCTCATCATTCTTCTAGCCTGAACTAGAGCCTTCAAATTCCCCAGAATATTTTTAGTCTCATATTTTTTAAAAGTAGAAAATTTCAGAGTTCCTCTTCCTTCTTCACTTTCCTCATCATACAATTCATCTGAGTCTTCATGGACATTACTTTTATCACTTTCATTTTCATTGGAAAATTTCAGTTTTTATTCCACAAAATCCCCATAAAATTTTGGTAAATAATTTTGATTCTCAATAACTTCCACATAATATGATTACACCAACTTTTATAAATATTTTCTTGAACATTTGTAACTTCTTATATTGGGTGAATAATAAAAGTTCCTTCCTCAACTTGTCATCAAACTTTCCTCGATACAAATTTATTATTTTAAGTAAAAATGGGATTCCAAAAACATTGACGTACTTTAATAAAGGTTTTTTATCATAGAAAATTTCATAAGAAATCATGTTGGTTTCCAGAAGTAATTTTTTTTCTAAACATGTAAAATAACACTAACAACATCACTCTACTAAATCATTGAATGTTTGTATTATTCTCACTTGACTCTTCCCATCTCTACCAAACCTATATTCTTCCTTTCTACTACTCTATTTTGTTATGGGGTATATAGAGAACTATACTAATGTTTAATACCATGATCTATAAGATGAGTTTCAAAATTATTTCTTGTAAACTCAATACCATTGTCCATTCTCCATTTCTTTATATAAACCCCCATCTCTTATCAACTTCATTTTTAAAAAACCTGAACATTTCTATGGGCTCAGTGTTGTGTTTCAAAAACATGATGTTTTCCATTTGAGTGAAATCACCATTAAAATTGATAAATTATAAATATACTTTTTTAATTGATGCCTCATTGTCCCACATAAATTGGAATGAATAAGTTTATGAAGCTCGGTAGATGGATTATAAACTTTCTTATTACTTTTGTTAGTCATCTTCCCTTTCTAACAAGTAACACAAAAATCATCCTCTATTATTTTCAATTTTGGAAAATTCTATACACAATAAAATATAAAAAAAATTCATTCATTTCTTCCCAAGTTGGACTATTCTATGGCACCACAACATTTTCTCATCTTTAGCACTTAAATAACAAGATTTTTTAAATTCTCTAGCTTGAAAAATATTTCCACTAGTTCTTTCTCCTTTTGTGATAACTTTTCAATGTTTCACACTTCTGATAACACATGAATATTTTCTGAAAATTAATTTTTTAAATCATCACAATGTTGAATTACACTATGTGAATTATTTTTTAGCACATCAATAAATAAAAATTCATAATATTTTAGCTGCTCTTCTTTAATCTCAGTCATTCTGATTCCTATGATATTTAGAGAAATATTATCCCCAAAGGTAATAGAACCTCCTTCATGATTTTCAACATGTTATAAGATTTTTAAATCACCTATCATGCATGAAGAAAAACCACTATCAAGAATCCATGGTTTTTTCTTTTTTATTTTCTTTCAAGGGAGTCTCAATAAAAAAAATATTTCCTCAACTTTCTTCAGCCTAGAATCCTTTTGTTTATCTTCCATTTGAAACTTATTCTAGAAAGAGTTTAATACATATTTCTACATGATGAAAATACAAATCACATCTTCCATAAACTTCTTCCAGTCATTTAAATTTCTTTTTTTGGAAATTTTCTAACTTCTTGTGATTTTTCATTTCTAACTTCCTATATGTTAGGAAAGTTATTCATTATAATTTCAATATTTATTCCACTCTATTCAAATATTATTTTGGGAAGTGATATGTTATGCCAAAAATAAAATTCATGTGCCCATTTATTCTATAGCACCAATAGAATCCATAAAATATTAATTTTTTATTGAAGTATGATCTTTATCTATAAAACAATTTTGAGGTTGATAAATCCTTCCTACTGTAATGTACTCTGGGTGTATACCATATTTCCTTGTAAGTGAGTTTTAAAATTTTGTAAATTTGACAGGTTTATCACATTCTTTATCCACCAAAATTGTCCTATTAATTTTTTATCACTTGAAATGTTAGAAAAATCAGATGAAACATTATTTTTGGTGTGTGAGGAATTCACCTAATTCTTTATTTGAGATTTCTCAACAAATGTATAAGTCATATATTTTACTACTAAAGCTTTGTTTAAGTTTTCATTCATCTTTCTCATGGTATTTATAGAATCAAAAAGTTTATATTGAAACTTATTGACTTTTTTTTCCTTATATTCCATTTTCTTATTGAGATCTTCAACCATCCTTCCATGTTTAGTGATTATTAGTTTGTACCATAAGAACTCTTGAATGTATTCTTCCTCAGACTTGATGACATAATTTCTTACATTAGAAACTTCTTCACAATATTTCTTCATTACTCTAATTTCTTACATGAGATTTCTGTTTTTCACAATATATAATATAAGTTATGTTTTGAGTTGATAATCTCTATATGATTCTTCACTACCTTGTTCACTATCTATGGAATCTTTTATTTTATAAAATTTCTCAATGGAGGTTATATTTTTTTAACTTTTGTATTTTGAAGAATTGTTTTAGTTGAGTATGATTCACCTTTATTACAAGACATCTCCAAAACTATTAATATTGAAAACTCTAACATCTCGAACTAGGTTCCACACTCCAGTGCCTCCAATTGATCAGTCATATGACCATAGGAATTCCTCCCCATATGTCAGAGGCTGTTTAGTAGTAGTGAGGGTCTGATGTATTTATCATGGGGAGACTTTACCCTCTTTTATCAGAGTAAATACACCATCAAAAAATAATAAACAATATATTAATAACATGTAATCATAACCTAAAAGAACCAGTATCACAAGATGAAAAAAATGAAAATAAAATATCAAAAAATAAAGAAGAAAATATGTCATGCCAATGTGCATGTCAAGTGTCTAAAATGAAACCCAAAATAAGGACATTGAAGACTCCCCCAAGAAGGTCTCGAATAGTGTCTAGTTCCCTCATCCATGCTCCATCCCATATCAATGATATAACACAAGGTATTTTCCCTTAACCACTCTAGAAATCACAAAATCTATTCAGGTACCGATTAGGAAGCCCAAGTAGGGTGTGATTACAACTCAGTAGGTGTCATTCCCCCTCCTAGAGGGGCCCATGCCGCATCTCACGAATCCAACCTCAAATAGGCTAGTGGTTAGTGACTAGCACTGATAAGGTGTATCACTGACTTGAGAGGCCTTACCTTACGTACTTGTACAAAAACAAACATCTCCAAGCCTATAAAATGATGAAATGTAAAAACAATTGAAAACCCATGCATTCATACATATGAATTTCATAACCAGAGTATAGAAGGAAGTAGTATAAAGTAAGTATGGACAAATACAAGCCCCCCCCCCACAAAGAGTTTGAAAACAAAAGTAAAACCTAAAAGTAAGTATTGGGACTGCTTTCAGAAAGCTGTAGAAACACACCTCAATTTTTCTAGTCTCACTAAGAACCACCTGGTCCTAGTCCTCCTACGACTTTATCAAAATTTCAATCTTCAACACAAGACACGACACATGAAGGAAAAACCCATGTATGGGTGAGTATAACAATACTTTGAAGGACACCGCGAAACCAAAATATATACTTATATAACAAATATTTTCCACATTTTTTATATGAATTTAAATTATTTTAACCCTCCTAATTTATCAATTTGAGCTTATATGGATCAATTTTTGATTTATGGTGTGTTTTGAGCTAAAATGTGAAATGTGCTTAAATTCTGGATTTTTGACAGATTTTAATGTCAAGGGTATTTTGGTCATTTAAATAAAAAAATAATTACAAATTGAATGATTTTTTTTAGAATAATTATTTTAATTCCTTTAACTTTTCGTTCTAGACTAGAGGCTTATTATAATTTCTAAAGGCCAAAAAAATCATTGATATTTGGAAATTTTCCTAGCTGACAGTGTGGACCCCACCTCCGTAACGTATGTATAAATTAGGCTACACAACTACAATAGAGTTTATTAGAAATTTATATGAAGTAGGAGACATATATGCACTACCTAAATAAATTTCATGGAGTTTATCTCCGGTTATGGTGGAAAAGATATGTTATACATTGAAGGATGCTTCCTGGAAAATTCCTCTAGAAAAAAATACATTGTCAATAACAAATACATAAATCCATCTTGAAGAGTCCAATCAATATGAAATTCTGATGTTGAATAAAAAATTCATTTATTAACAACTTTTATGAAGTATGGAATGTGTTAATCATCCATTTAGATTGCCAAAAATGTGCAATCTTGATGAGGACAATTTCTTCCTATAAAAGGATGGGAGCTCCCACCTCTCATCTTATCTCATTTTCCATGACATTAATTCCAAGGAACCAAGGGGAGATCTCCACCCTAGGAGGAAATTCACAAATTTTTCCCTTATTATATTATTAATTTGTTTATATTCTTTAATTTTAAAGATTTCAATTGTAATTTAGATTTTTAATAAATTCATGCATGGTTTTATTTTTCTGTTTTCTTCCACCCAACCACCATCCTTTCTTCTCCATATTTTATCCTTATTTTCTTATTTTTATTATTCTAATAATATCCACCATTACCACTTACACTAAAAAATGTTATACTTACTCAATCCTTGGCTCGAGGGAGGTATGTGTCAATTTAATTTATTCTAAAGTAAAATTATTAAGTTTTATTTAGTTCTTGATGAGAAAGAGTGACGTTCACGAGTGTGGTGATAGACCACCAGGAAACTAAACTCAAAATCATTTCTATTATTTTATTAAACTGGTTCCCTCCCTTATACAAAATACAAGCTATTAATATGATGGATTTGATCCATTCAATGGTTAAAATGGCATACGATAGAGCCAGGTCTTGGAAGTTGTCACACTCATGATTGAGTTGTTCCATCAACCTTGATTAAAGTAGGTGGGGAAGTTAATATTGCTAAATGCATTCAACATTTCACACTAATTAATAAAAGAGTATTAATTAAAGAATGATATCTCAAAATTTAATTATCAAACTTTATTTAAACACCAACAAGGATAATGATGGAACCCACAAACCAACCCATAAATTCCATGTTCATTATTCACTAATTAAATTTTTTTAATTGCATTTTATTTTAATATTTTGATTAATTTAAATTTCATAACCTTCCTAAATTAAAAAAAACAATTAAAAAGAATTAGATTAGGTGAATTAAATTAAGTGAGTGAAAAAATGAGAAAGTTCCTCAAGTGAGATGAACCTGGTCATCCATTATAGTACACTAGGAAAATTAAATTGTTTTTTGCATGAAGTATGATAGACGCACATCACATAAAACAAAGGAAATACATTCATCTCTACACGGGTATATTTCTAAAACACATATAACAAGAATATCCAGATATACTCATCAAATACACACATTCTAGAGGCAAGTCACACTCATATTATACTATTCTATGATTCCATATAGAATATTCCACAAAGCACTCACCCGAGAGAAGAAACTCCTGAATCTGTTAGCATTGATGATATCCTTCCAATAGGTTCTTCTTATCGGGTCTCTTCATGAGATAGAGCATGCTAATAGTTTGAATATAATACAATACACAGATAAGGATCACTGGAAAGGCCATGGGGTGATACCAACAAATCAATATTGATTATCCAACTAAGTAAAGGATTGACTCCCATGTATTGTTGGTCATGTCGATAACAAGAACTCCACCTAGGACATGAATATGAATAGTGTATCTCACTCTGGGCCTCTCATAGAGATTCCAATAACTCTATATATGAATTACTACTAAAGGGATCATTGTCCCGAGAGTAGAAAATGATTTCGTGCTAACCCTCATGGAAAAGATAAAGGTAACAAAACCTAACAAAAATTTTACAAGATATAGAGTACAAGGGATCCAAGACATGTATAAAAGAGTACACAGTGTGTAGTAGGGGTCACACTACATGTCCCTTGAACCCGAGTCTTGCCCGTGTAAATGGATAATCTTATCAAACTATTTCCATGTAGTAGTACACACCATGTACGTATCCCATTTACTCTAACCATGTGCATGTCACTATCCTATGAATGTCTTCCAAAGTACCATTACAAGTTTATCCTATGAATATCTTCCTATGTAAACAGCCTGTGTGATTCTTGAGTACATGCCGAGTGACCCAGGTGATACAACATGCTATGTGAAAGGGGTCACATTACATGTGATATTTAAATTCCTATGGAAACCCAAATCACAGCTCATGTGTCCCCACACAACGTATAGATCCAGATTAAACATTGTGTTGTTAGGATTTTTCCTAATCCCATATCTACTCTTGAATTTGATCCAATGCCTCCATATTTCGATCTGGTGATCATTTCACAATGAGATTGAAGATCCCAACTCGTCCAATCCTTTTTGTTTATGAATAATACATTACACCATCAAATCTACTCAAAAAATGAATCAAATTTTCATTATTTTTTGTGTGTTGATGAATGGTAAATTGGTTATCCTCGGACATCTAAATTGATTTATCTCGATCATCACACCTCTGTCAGGCTATTCAAATCTTAGATCTGTGATATTGGATCATTGCACCAAGAAATGGGTGCGCAATGATCGATTGTTCGAGTATGCTCGTGACGAACGATGAATGGGGGTAGAAATGAAAAAGAACATATTGGAGTAACAAACCTTGATTGATGTTCATTTTTATCTTGATCAATCATTATTAGAATGAAAATCTGAATAATAAAATTAAAAATATATTCTCCAATCAAAACCTCATAAAATAAACTAATCGTGCATAATGATCAAACCACATATAAATATTTTCATTGATTGATTCATGTTCATTGTATAAATCATGATCGGGGAAGAATAAAATAAAAACAAATGCCCTACCTTGATTCAAATCGATCACTAATGAAGAATGGGGTTGTGTCATGTTTTTTGGTGAGATCCTTTGAATCTTTTTTCCATCGATCATTGATCGAAGATTCTATCACCATTCATCTGAGAGGATTCACTGAAGCTATCTCCAATGGCTCTCCAACTGTTCCAGGGTTGTACAGATAACCCTAGTATTTCTCCATAATAGTCTATTTAAAGTCCATCAATCACTGCATCAACAAAAATGAAATAAAATTATTTATTAAATTATTTTTTTTCATTTCCATGCCTTGGATGAATTTTCTACAAATGAACCACACCGACTAATGTTAAGTCACTCTTATGGTAAACCTCGCATTTTGAACTCAACTGTAACCTCATATTTCTGATCAGGATACCCATTTAGAAGTTATTACACTTTTTTCATGAAAAATGTGCATGCATGCTATTTAATATATTTCAAACATTTATTTTAGGAACAATGGCCTCAGAATCGCATAGAGTATCGGTGCCTGGTCTCACAAATAGTTTATATAGTATCCAAAAAATAGTGCATGTAAAATCTAAGGCATTATAGTATGCCTCCAATAATGACAACTAAAACAATATCTAATCAATATCAAGTGTATGCAGTTGTATACAGAAATAATTACAATGCATAAGTAACCAATTATCACATTATCAATTTATCTTTATTTAACTATATAATCCTTTGGGTTCCCGTAGACACTCATACCTCAATCCCCGATTCAACACATGTCAGAGGTTGAAGTATGTCTAAGGGATATCATACCTTATAATTACATTGTTATCATTCAATACCTACTCTGAAATATCTTGGAACCTAAAGTATGTCTGAGGAATATCATATCTCATAATTCCATTGATATCCTTATTTAATACCTATTTTAATTCAGATGTTACCATTCATACATCACACAATAGAATGTCCATGTTTCTATCCTTTAATTCACAACAAAATGACCATGTTACCCTTCAAACCTTACACATTAGAATAATCTTTTTCACATTCTCTATTTCACAACTAAATGTCCATGTTACCATTTATACCTTACACATTATAATGATCATGTTCCCGTTATTTAATTCACAACTAAATGACCATGTTACTATTCTTAACACATAATTAATTCAACAATTAATTATCCACATCAAATCCATTACTAATTCCACAATTAGTTCAACATAACAATTAAATTAGTTAATTCAAAATTTAACTTATAACATAAATAACATTAATTAATTCAAAAAATAATTAATCACATAAAATACATTAATTATCTATAAAATTAATTAATCACTTAAATTATATTGGTAAATTGAATAATTAATCAACCACAACAATTTTATTACTTATTAAATAATTAGTTTATCACATAAATCCCCTTAATTAATTTTCTAATTAATTGAGTACGTAAACCCCATTAATTAATTATTCAATTAATTAATCAATATCCACAAACTAAAAATCACATAATTAATTCTATAATTAGTTATCTCAATCACAATCCCAATAGATCATAACTATTTCCACAATTAAATATCTCAATCCAAAAATAATAATATCTCATAATTAATTCTACAATTAATTATCTCAATCTATAATTCCAAAATTCCCCAATTTCTGATCTCCTAAATTAATTAATTCAACAAAAAAATTAATTAAATTACGAACGTAATTTATAAACATCAAATAGAAATTATACATGTACATACATGTAATTTAAATAAATACTTTGAGATTGGAATTAAAGGCAACCTACCTTAATTTGTTGATGAGAGATCACCCAACGAAAATCCTCATAATTTGAGCAGCATAATTATATAGAATGAGATTCAAATTCAAAACCCTAAATCAAGATCAAATCAATCAAGATCTCTTAAATATAGATATAGATCTACAATACGTGATATATATCCAAAAAACATGTGTATATCAAATCAAAATAAGCAGAAATCCCCTTTTTCTAGAATAAGATAATAAAGGATAACGAATAGGAAACCAAGCGAGGAATGATCCTCTTACAGGGAGGGGTGAAGATCATCAATTCATGCTTAAAATAACAAGTCAAAAAGGTTGGTAATCCTTTTAATCCATATAGGATTCTCCAAAATCATGAAATATTATCTAGGGTTAAATGGGGATCAAATAGGAGTTAAATGGGAGTTTTGGTGATTAAAAATCCAATTTTTTGGTGATTTAAAAATTCATGCATGGTTAGTTGGGCCGGGGAGCACAGTTTCTCCTAAATGTGTACCTAAATGTCAACCTCTATTATGGGGGTTCATATTTTCTCATAATAGGGTGTACAGATTGAGAAACCATGTGTCAGCCATGTAATTCCTCTCCGTCCAAGGTTTCATGGTTTGTTGGGCAGGGGCGCACAGTTAGGGAAAACCGTGAGCCAACCGTGCACTACACATCTCCCTTCAAATTTTCTCAATTTTTCACCCAAACACACCTCAAGGTAAAACCCAATACAAGTACACAGAAACAACCCAAAAATAAATACCTGAAATTAAGACCAAGTCAACTTCAGGAAAGGTTGGGATCTTACAATCTCATCACCTTATAACATCTTGTCCTTGAGTTGTACTCCCAAAAATCTCTAAGATTCCAAGAAAAAAAGATTAGGACAAAGATCCCTCATATCTTCTTTCCTTTAACATGTACCCTCCCACACATTCCCATGTTTCCACAAAGCACAAACTATAGGCATGGTCTTTCCTCGCAACACTTTCTCACGCACACATATAGATGCTCTTCAAAGGAAAAATCTATCTCAATCTCAACATCATCAATATCAATCACATTAAAAGGGTTGGGGTTATACCAACCTAGTTTTGACACTTATAAAACATCATACATAGCACTGTATCTCAGTGGAAGAGCCAATCAGTACGCCACTAGCCTGATTCTCTCCACCACCTCAAACGGTCCAACAAACTTGTTTTCCCACTTGCCCTGTCTCTATATTCTATAGTGAATGTATCTAGGAAATACCCAAATGAATACATGATCATCCTCTATAAACTCTAGGTGTCATTTATTTCTATCAGCGTATGACTTCTATCTACTTTGGGTCATATCCATATATTTCTGAATCAACTGTACATGCTCTAATGTGTCCTACACGAGACTCGGTCCCAAAAACTTAGACTCACTTAACTCCTTCCATACTAGAGGTTCTCTTTATGGCCTACTATAAAGAGCCTCATATGGTTCCATCTATATAGATTACCAATAACTATTGGAATGGGTGAACTCCACTAATGTTGGGTGATTCTCCCAAGACCCACTGAAGTTTATAAGACAAGCTCACAGTATATCCTCAAGCACTTGTATAGTATGCTCTGACCACCCATCTGTCACTGGGTGGAAATTCATACTCAATAAAACCTACATAACAAGAACCTTCTACAATCCCAACAATAATCGTGATGTAAACCACATGTTTCAGTCAGATACAATATTATATGGCACCTCGTGTATACATTCTATCACCCAAACATACAAATATCCCAACTGCTCCACTGAGATAGCCTTCCATATATTCAAGAAATTCACTACCTTTTTCAGTCTATCCATAATAGCCCAAATATAATTATTCTTCTAAGGCATCCTCGGGACAACCACCAAAAAGTCCATGGTCACTTTTTTCCACTTCCATTCTATAATGGCCAATGACTGTAGGGAACCCATAGGTCATTATTGCTCAGCCTTCACCTACTGATAGGTGTAGCATCGTCTCAAAAACCATAATATTTTGTTTTTCATTTCCAAACATCAAAACAATCTTTGTAGTTCATGATGCATTTTGGTCACACCTGGATGTACCACCCACTTCGAGGCATGAAACTCACACATCATCTTGTCTCAAATTATTTTAGGTACGACTACCAAATTCCTGACATAGATGAACTCATCCTCATCTATGCTCCAATCCGAATGTGACTCCCCACCATCAAGGTTTTCCCTCAAGGTAAAACACTATAAATCCACATGAATTCTATCTTAGATTAATCTCAAAAATCTATACTCCAATGAAACTATTACGAGAGTCATCTAATCCTAACTATCCCAAACCACAATGTGTATCTCATCCAGTAAATCCATCATCTTCCACTCAGCACTAGACTCTTGAACCACCTGAGTTTGAGACTTCTTTATCAAACCATTATCATCAATGTTCCCCATTCTAGGCGTATATGCTGGCTCAAAATTTAATTGTTTCATATACTCAGCCAATCTCTATTATCGAATATTCAAGTCTCACTGTGAAAATATGTACTTTAATCTCTTGTGATCAATATACACAGTAAAAAAATTTCTCAATAGATAATGTCCCTAACACTTAAAAACATAATCCATTTTATCCAACTTGAGGTCATATTTAGGGTAGTTCAGTTCATGGGGCCTCAACTTCAAAGACCCATAAACCACAAATTGATCTTCTTTCATCAACACAACTCCAATTACAATCCCAGAAGTGTCACAGTACATTGTGTACTTCTCAGATTTCTCAGGTAGGATCAATATTGGTACTGATGCCAAAATCATCTTCATCTCCTAGAAAGAGTTATCACAATCTTATCACCAATAAAACTTTATTCCTTTTTTGGTCAATCCCATCAGCAATGTTTCCAATCAGTAAATGTCCTGAATGAACCTATAATAATATTCATAAAATCCTAGAAATCTATGGATATCTAACATGCTCTTGGGATGCTCTCAAGAAACCACTATATGAACCTTCTCTAGATTTACCAACACACATTCCTCCAAGATGATTCTACCCAATCGATCCAAAAAATTGTACATAGATATCTTGATGTATAGACAATGATATCTTAGTGTACATAGAATGATATCACAATGTTCTTCATAATAATCATGTGTCTTGGAGTGCACCAAGATGTCTTCCACAAACACTACCACAAACTGATCTAGCTATATATTAAATATTTTGTTCATTAATTCCATAAACATTACTGGTGTGTTCATCAACCCAAGCTATATTATGATGAAATCATATAGTCCATACCTGCTTCTAAATTTACCCTTGGTATATCATATGTCTGAACTCTCAGTTTATGATACCCTAATCTCACATCAATATTTGATAACACAAAAGATCCTCTCAACTGGTCAAATAGATCATCGATATGGGGGAGTGGATACTGGTTCTTCACTATCAGCTGGTTCATCTTTCAGTAATAAACACATAATCATAAAATCCTATCAGCCTTTTTTGCAAACAACACTAGTGAACCCCAAGGCGACACACTTAGATAAATAAATACCTTATCCTCTAACTCCTCCAGTTGAGTCTTGCACTCTTGAATATATTTTGGTGCCATTCTATATGGTGGAATAGAAATCATCTCTTCCCCGGTATGAGCTCAATGCTAAATTCCACATATCTCTCAGGTATAATCTCTGAGAAATATTAAGTAAACACATCCTAAAACCTATCCACTAAGTGTGGAAAGATATCTCAATTTACACATCCATCATCCAGAAATAAACTAGAAACCTAGTTTGTGATATCTCCTATTTGATGAGTAATTGGCCCTACTCGGAACGCCTCGATATCCCACTCTCCACAGTGAATATATTTGTAACCCTTAGGAGATGTAATGGTCACTCTATTATGGTAAAAATCAATGTGGGGACAATATTATACTAACCAGTCCATACCCATAATTAGTTCAAAGCCTGACATGTCTATTATATAAAGATCCCATAGAAATCGATACTACTCGACCTCAAGAGAACACCCCTTGCACTAAAAAAGTCTCATGACCGAACTCCATGAGGTGTGTTTATCATTAACACCCCACTCGCAAACTCCATCACCAGGCTCAAACCATTAACATGTTTTGTTGAAATAATGGAATGATAGGCACTAATATCAAATAAGGAACTAGATATCATAGAAACTATAAAAATAGTACCTCTCACTATCAATGGTCCACCCTTGATATCCACAAGTGTAGGGTGAATAGTATGCAACTGTCTTACCCCAATTCCCCATGATGTAGTCTCAGTCCCCTATGTTGTAATACTCTACTAATATGAGCACTCATACCCTGAAGCTCAACATACACTACCTTTACTACCTTGTCCAGTAGAACTTTAGATGCAAGAATGATATGGTGAAAAATATCTTCTTCTTACACTCTGATTCTGACATGGTAAACCCTTACTACCCATTTATTGCTGGGTCCTGAAGAAATTTTGTAGATGTCCAATCTTTCTGCAAGACTATATCTATATTTGTGGTTGAGTTAACTGTCTTCAAAGGTTTCCTAATCTACCACACTGGTGATAGATCACTCGATTAAGGTCCTATGCAACTGATCCCTCTTTTTAGGTACTCTGTTTTCCACTGCCCTATTTGATGTTTTCATAGAAATGCTTCCTACTCTCAGATGTTTTACATTATAATCATCCAAATTGAACCACCTTTCCTACAATGGAAGCCTCTTTAGGTTACCCATATCAATGTGATCCTTATCCACCACCTAAAAAAACTCTTTCAACTAAAAATGGATAACTTGGGACTTAATCTCACATTTAAGCCCATCCTAAAAATGTCTCGCTGTAGTTATCTCATCCACTGCCAAGGCTGGAGAAAATTGTTGCAAATGTTTAAAGTGTCCAACATAGTATCCCACATAAATATTCCCCCACGTCACCTTCATGAACTCAACTACTCTCTCCTACCTCAGTATCTCTGGATAGAAGTTCTCTAGAAACTTATCCAATAGTTCCTTCCATAACATACCATTAGCATATACAGTCGACACCTAATCATACAACCAGTGATTCACTGATCCTCGTATCATGTAAGCAGCCAACATGACCATACACTCTACAGGAGTCTCAAAGTGGTCAATTATAGTCTCGATGGACTCACCCTAGAAATCATCTCTCTCAGGTCCACCCTCTCCAATAAAAGAAGGAGGGTGTTGAATTTATAACTCCATTTTTAGATCAAACATACTCTTCACAACCCACCCTAGGTATCTTCCCATGAATTTATTGAAGTGGGAAAAGTTCTCTTTGAACTACTCCCTAAATTCCTCACCCGACACAATTGATTCCTTAGTTCCTACTACTGGTAGATCATCTCTAGCCATATCCTCATGTTATCCTCTTAATAAGAGACATCATAGAGAAATATCTATACCACTACAAATAGGTACCTTAGGAAACCTTTTACAAAATTAACACATTTAAGGTAAAATAAAATATTCCACAACAAGTCATTTCCCCAAACCCTACCACATAGTCAAAACTGAGGTGTTATCACTACCATTAATAATCTTACTCTTTGGTCATAGATAACAAGGGTAAACACATTCTAATTATTCAAGTTTCTCATTTAGACACCCAATTATTCTCATATTACATCATTATATAATCGTTCTCAATTTCATGTTAGGTGCCATTTTCAATTCAATATCACAAGAAAGGAAAAATATTTCATGTTCAATAACTTACCCATAACCCATTTTTCTATGTGTGCCTAAAATGATGCATTTCACAATAACCCTAAGTTCCTAGAATGATGCATGTAACTCAAATATTCTGCCAGACTGGTCCATAAGTCAAAACTCAGAAACAATTTACATCATTAATCACAACACACAACATGTGTGTCCCCCATGTTGAAATAATATTCAACTATAATAGAAAATAGGAATAACAACAATCCCACTCTGGTTACTTGGGTTCTCCCCCCATACATGGGTTAGCTAATCCCTTTCAAGAGATCATAACCAAGGCCCGACACTTTCTAGTTTCATGTCTACCATTACCAAATAGTAATACAAAATTAAAAAGAAAATAACAATGGACTATGATACCACTTTTTAATGTCCTGAACCAGGTTCCACACATCGGTGCCTCGATTCGGTCAGTCATAAGACCCCAGGTGTGCCTCCCCGTATGCTAGAGGATACCTAATAGTAGTGAGGGTCTGAAATATCGATAATGGGTAGACTATACCCCCTTTTATCAGATTTAATACAATAGATGAAAATAAAAAACAATAACTAAATAACATGTAATCATAACCTAAAATAACCGGTATCGTGAGATAGCTGAAAGTGGAAATACAATATCAAAACTAAAGAAGAAAATATTCCATGCCAATGTACGTGTCAAGTGTCTAAATTTAAACCCAAAATAAATACACTGATGACACCCCTAATTGGGTCCCAAATCATTTCTAGTTAAATAATCCATGCTCCATCCCACATCATCCATATAACAATGAGTTTTTTGCCATAAAGTATCCAAAAAATACAAAGTCTATTTGGGTACCAATAAGGCAGCCCAAGTAGTGTGTGAGTAAAGCTCAGTAGGCCACCACCAATGGTGTATAAAACAATATATAGTTAATTGAAAGTGTATGAAGTTGTATAAAAACATAATTAAAATTCATAAGTAAATAGTTATCACATTATCAATTAATCATTATTTAACTACATAAACCCACGAACTCTCATAGACACTCGTACCTTAATGCTTTCTTTGGCTCATTCTGAAGCCTGAAGTATGTCTAATGGATTTCATATATCATAATTACATTTTTACCATTCAATACCTACTTTTTCTCATACCGGGTCCTAAAGTATGTCTGATGAATATCTTATCTCATAATGTCATTGATACCATTATTTAATTCATACTTGAATTCCCATGTTACCATTCATACATCACACAATAGAATGACCATGTTCCCATTATTTAATTCATAGCTAAATGACCATGTTACCATTCATACCTTACACATTATAATGACCATGTTCCCATTTTTTATTTCTGTTAGGACCAATAGGGAACTATATACCCTGAGAGGGGGGTGAATCTGGGTATTGACATTCTTTTGAAAATTCATCCTGCCCCACTGGATATTGAAAACTTTATTACAAGGGTCACTTTGTTTTCACTTGTGTGTTTATTATGATCACTTCTATTTCTTCGTTATATGATGATGATGCTTTGAATGAAATTCATGGGAGAAATCAGGCATGCGTAGAGATTTTTACTTGGTTCACCCTCACTGGGCCACGTCCAAGGAGAATACAACGATGATGTGCCATTATACCAAATCCACTAAGGCTCACTGCCAATAATGTTTGGGCTAGATCACTTCTATGCCCAGGATAACTTCCTTAACAATGTTTAGGGTTATCTCACTACTTTCCCAAGGGTCACTCCCTCTTTCTCTTTCTCTAGCTCACTACCGGTGGAGAGAATCACATTCTTCCTCTTCCTTTTCCCACTGCTCTGGAGAGGATCCACTCACAGTTTATAGACCTATAGGTCTCTTCATTATCACTAATGAATACATCCTTAGCTATTTATAGATACTTTGTGGACGCCCAAATTTCTCTCTTAGATGAATCTCACTTTGCACCGGGTGGATCGGGCAACCCCATTTTTTCCGTGCAACCCTTACGGCACAATGCATGTAATTCCTTGGCTTTGCGCGAAATTCACTTTTCACGCAACGACCCCTATTACTTGAACCTACAAATTTTATGTGCAACATCTACACTAACATTCATGAAATTCTCTTCTTTTGCATGAAATACAGTTTTTGCGCAAGTCCACTTTACACGCCAATACCAATTTTATGCGCAACCTTAGCTTTTGGAGCAATACCAAACTTTATGTGCAAACTTAAAGTTTACGCACAAATCCTTTGATAAATTCAATTTTGTGCACCAGTTCTTGGGAATTTTCTATTTCTTTAACTCTTAAATGGAGGGGGGTTAATTCATATTTATAGGCAAAATCGACCCCATGCGAAAAACCCTCCTTGAGCACGTAATTCAATTCGCCCGTGAAAAACAAATCATTCGTGCAACAATATTTTTCGCGTAGTACTCCAAAATTTTGTGCACTTCATGACTTTTCCAATTTTCGAGCTTCGGACATCAAAAATTTTCTTATGCGAAATACATCATCCCTATTTTTCACGCATCCCGCCGTTTTTCCGCATATCCCGCTGTTTTCCGCCTCCAGATTGTCCATTCCTTTATCGAGGTTCTTCAATCAATCATAGATTGCTGAGAGCATCCCTTGAGCGCAACAAATCACCATATACACCCCCTTTGTCGACACACTAATACATCATGGTCTGCTTTTTCAACAAACATAACATGGAGGCCCGTTTTTTAAACAAACACAATCACCTCAAAAAGGCTTCAATGATACCTTGAGGTATTTTTTGCAACAATTTCACTACTAAATAACTATGTTACCAATCATAACATACACATTAGAATGAACATGTTCCATTTATTTAATTCTAAACTAAATTTCCATGTTATTATTCATAACACATAATTAATTCAACAGTTAAACATCCAAATAAATCCCATTACTAATTCAATAATTATTTAAACACAAAGATTACATTATTTAATTCAATAATTAACTAATCACATAAATAAAATTAATTAATTAAAAAATTAATTAACCACATCATGTAAATTAATTAATTCTAAAATTAATTAATAACGTAAATTATATTAGTCAATTAAAAAATTAACTATTCCCACCAATTTAATTAATAATTCAACTATTATTTTATCACATAATACACTTAATTAATTCCCCAATTAATTGAGTACATAAATCACATTAATTAATTCTTCAATTAATTAATTTATATCCACAAACTCAAAATTACATAATTAATTCCACAATTAATTATCTCAACCACAAGCTCAATAGATCATAATTAATCACAAAATTAAATATTTCAATCCTCAATTCTCAATATCTCACAATTAATTCCACAATTAATTATCTAAATCAATAATTTCCATAATCCCCAATTTCACATTTCCTTAATTAATTAATTCTCCAAATTAATTAATTCAGTCATGAACAAAATTTCCAAAATTCTAATTGAAATTATAAAATAACACTTATATTATTTAAATAAAGACTTTGGGATATGGATTATAGACCATCTAACTTGATTCATTAACAAGCGGTCGTCCAACAAAAATCCCCAAAATTTGAGCATCACAACTACATAGAACAAGATCTGAATCTAAAACCCTAAATCAAGATTGAACAAATAAGTGCCTCTTAAATATATATATATATATATATATATCTACAATAATATATCTAGATAAAAAAACAAGGTATATATCTAATCAAAATAATAATAACAAACCCTATCTAAAATATGAGAAGAAAGGAGAAGGAATGAGAAACCAAGTGAGATGACATCCTCTTACTAAGAAGGGTGAATATATTTGATATAGTATTTGAATCACAGATAATGGATGTCATGAAGGCTTTTAATACATATAATAGGCTCCAAAATCATGAAATAACTTCTAGGGTCGAATAGGGGTTGAATAAAAGTTAAAATGGGGGTTTGAGTGATTAAAAATATATTTTTTGGGTTATTTAAAAGGTCGTGCATGGTTAGTTGGTAAGGGGTTCATGGTTTAGCCAAAATATGAGCCTAACCATGCTCCTCTATTATGGGGGTGCACAGTTTCTCCTAAGAGGGTGCATGGTTTTAAAAACCGTGCACTAACTGTGAAATTCCTCTATCCTGTGTTGCACTGTTTGATTGGTTGGGGCACATGGTTAGGGAAAACCATGCGCCAACCATTAATTTCTCTTATACCTTAAAATTTTCTCAAATTTTTACCCAAAAACACCCTAATGTAAAAACCATCCTACGTATTCTCAAACAATAAAAAAATAAATACCTGAAATTAATCTCGATTCATCTTCAGGAAAGGATGGGATCTTACACAAACAATTTCAATTACTCTCATGAAGTATTCATCAATGGATTCTTAATCTCTCATTATTATGTCTTCATAATTACTATTCCATATTTATATCTTTTCTTCCTTAACTTTAGTATTCCCATTGAATATACTTTCCAGCTTATCCCACATACTCTTTGAAGTTTTGAAACCCATCACCTTCATATAACCATTTTCTGATAAGGACATAAGAATAGAATTTCTAGCCTTTCCATCAACTTCTATATTTATATAATTAGTAAACAACATAGGAGAATATTTCTTAATAGGTGTAAAACCAATTGTAGTACCATCAATAACTTCTAGGCTAAAATATTGGAGATAAAGAATCATCTAATTTTTCCATCCATAATAATTTTTTCCATCAAATGTAGGAATTCCTCTACAATTGATAGAATTGATATTATATAAGATAAGGATTAAATAAGGGAACATTCCCTATGATACCAATTAATGTTTTAAAGGATTAAATAAAAACTTAGAAGGGGGTTGAATCAGTTGGTCACTTTTATAAGTTGCAATACATTTAAAAAACATAACCCTTGAAACCTGTTATAGTTTATAACCTTATTTTCTTTTAGTAAATACCAATTCATGAAAATGTAGGAAATAATGTAAATCAAGTTAGATTTAAAAGGTTTTTCCTCGGTGTGAGAACCTACATCCTTATATGGCCACTCCTGTTGGACTATATATATTCTCTATAATGAATAAGTGAATACAACTCATGCCAACTCCCACTAGATAGCTTCTATGTCTCAGTAGAAATTATTAAAAAAACTCCAATCACCTTAAAATTTTCATTACAAAAAATTGAGCCAAAATAAAATAATAAATACTTTCTTGAAACTTCTCCACAAATTCTCTATTTGGAATCCTTTTTCTGATGTGGCAAGGCCTGATTCTCTAATTCCGATGGGGATGGGTTTAATGGATTTAGTCCGATGAATTTAGTCTAATGGAAACATTACGATGAAATCATTCTCAATATATATTACACAAACTCTTCTCAAATTCATAGTCAAATATTCCTTAGTCTGGTAAACAAAACATTAAGATGTCCAACCATATAATGAGGTATCAGTCCAAAAAAGATAACATTGACATGAATTCTACAGTGCATCACCTTTTCCAATCACATAAAAAATATGTAAAGTAAGAATGTATTGTGCTTCTATTAATAGGAATCCCAAAAAGACAAAGGAAAAAAACTGGTAAACTTTTCCTACATAATTAAATTGAAAAACTTCAAGATCTATGCATATTTGAATTTGAATTTTGACCACATAAACTCTTCACAAATCGTTTGAAATCTTATTGAGTCTTTTTGTAATTATTATTACCAAACCGCCTAAATTATCTTTAGTATGATGGAAATTCATTAGATAATTATGATGTAACTTACATAGCTCATTAGGATGGAACTTCCTCAACTCATTATGATGGAACTTTATCATCTCATTTTGAATTGACTTTCCTCATCAGAGTTAGTCTGGTTGAATTTTCCTTAGATTTAATCAAATTGATATTTTTTTCTCAAAGGCAATCTTGATTGAATTTTCTTCTCAAAGTCATCATGATTGACTTTCCTCCTCAGAGTCAGTCTGATTGAATTTCCTCCTCATAGTTAGTCTGATGGAACATCCTTATCTTCAGTCTAATAGAATCCTGATAACGATGGAATTCTCATTACGATGGAAACTGCATTCTGCAACTTTGAAATTCTTCAAACCTAAATAGCTATAACTCATTCATACTTCTAAAAACATTTGTTCTTGGTACTTCTGGATCCGATGAAAACTTTTTCTTGATTCCTATACCTAAGGAAATCTTTATGATTCCTCCATTTCTTCAAATGCTCATATCATGAGAGTTTTCATTATTTATGATAACTTCAATATTGGAAAAGCACCGTCTGACATACATAGGAAATTTTTATGACTTATATTACTTCAAAAACCGTGTTTCTTTTCAACCAAAACACTATATGAATGGTTTCACCAATTCTAACACTTTTCATCATAAGTATTATATCACAATTGTTATAGAAAATTTATGATATTTGAAAATTAAAAACTAGAAAATCATCATCGGACTGAAGGTTAGAAAGTTTAAAACTTTCTAACTCCAAAAATCATTATCTTCATTCAAACTCTTCAACAACATTATGAATTTATAACCAAAACTGATTCGAATGAAACTTGAACTTCGTGTAAATAGATCTAAGCCCAATGAGGTGTCTGATCAAAAATTTTATTATTCTAACAACTTATCTGATCAGTGCTACACAGTTTGATACTTTGTGTTTGGTGATACTCAGTCCGATCATCCGTATCCAGAAAACAAAATTCTCTAAAACAAAACATTTCTCCCAATTTATGTTTAGGTTTGAAAATGTAGATAATTTCCCCAGTTTTTCAAAAACCATTATTTTTAAAAAGACTAGTTTTCTACAAATACAAATTTTTTTAAAAAAACATCATGAAGGTTATTCAGTATACCATACCATTTATGAAATGGAAAGAAACATATGTTTTCATACCTTCATTTTTTGGTTTGGAATGAGTTTTTAATGCCAATTCTAGGAATAAACTTTATCCTTGAGGTGTAGAATGTGACATTATAGGATAACTCAAAGAAACAATGGGATATTTTCAATATTAACCCTTAAAAAATAGTGGAAAGACATTCCAGATTCTTTGAGAGGGAAAACATCTCTAAAAGTGATAGTGGGATGGAGATAGAATAAGATGAATTTGAGACTCAAGGTACATAAGACTTGTCATAGGAACATGTTCTATAAATCCCCATTTAAGAAGAAACTATTCTAGAGACACATGTAATGTGTGGGAGTACAAGATAGGTTAGAGAACCAGAATGGTATGGTTTTCTTATCACCAAGGATGGTGACTAATTATTAGTTTATAATAATGATCCTATAACCTAAAAGGAAGCATTAAGTGCCATAGATGTTGCCAAGTGAAAATAATCCATCAATTCTAAAATGGATCCCATCTACCAAAATAAAGTCTGTATTTTGGTAGATCCTACAATGGATGTAAAACCCATCAGTTGCAAGTGGGTATTCAATAAGAAAATAGACATTGAAGGAAAATTCAGTACCTAAAAGGTATGAATAGTTGTAAATGGATTTTAATAACATCATGAAATTAACTGAGATAAAAACTTTTCACCAGTTGTAATGTTGAGATCCATCTGATTTATACTTGATATTAAGTCTTACCATGACTATAATATTTGATAAATGGATGTCAAAGCTGCCTTACTTAATGGGAACCATCAGGAAGATGTTGATATAAATCAACCTGAAGGATTTGTGACTCCAAAGGATGAAAGTATATAAAAATTGAAAAATAATCCATTTGTGGATTAAATCAAGTATCTAGGATATGGAACCAAAATTTGGATGAATAAATAATAGAATGTAGTTTCATAAAGAACGAGTGTGATACTTGTGTCTATAAATAATTTAGTGGTATTTCATTCATTTTCTTAATAGAATATGTTGATGACATATTAGTCATAGGAAATCAAATACCAGTCTTACATTTTTTAAGATGTGGTTGAATAAATTCTTCTCTTTGAAGGACGTGGATGAGACATCATATATATTTTGAATCAAGATATATCATGATAGATCCATGAAGTTGCCCAGCCTAAGTCAAAGTACATACATTGATAAGATACTTAAGATATTTGGTATGGAAAAATCCAAGAGGGGATTGTTTCCAATGTCACATGGCATTCATCCTTCCAGGAAAATGTTTCCTCAGATACATGGGGAAATAAATAGAATGTAAAGGATTTCATATGCATCAGTTATTGGGTCATTAATGTATATTATGATATATACTAGGATAGATGTTTCCTATGCATCAAGTGCAGTAAGAAGATATCAAGATGATCTAGTTGACCACTATTAGATGGAATTTAGGAGTATCTTTAATTATTTGAGGTGTATTGAGGATATGTTCCTAGTTTATAGAGGATATGGGGAACCAGTCATCAACATATATAAAGATTATATCTTTCAAACATATCATGAATACATGAAGTCACATATGATATACATATTTACTTTGAATGGAGGTATTGTGAGATGGAAGAGCTCAAAAAAGGATATGGTTGTATATTTTACAGTAGAGTCCAAGTATATTGTGACTTCTGGGGTATCTAAATAATCATTATGGATGCAAAAAATCATCAAATATCATTAATTAGTATATAATAGTAAATATACTATTACAATCTATTATGATAATATTGTAGTGGTGTCTCATGTAAAAGAGCCATGTACACATCAATGGATGAAGCATGTACTTTGGAAGTATCATCTCTTGAGGGATTTTTTTTAAGAGAGGTGAGGTTTTAGTGAGAAGTATTTCCAAAGAAGAAAATATATCATACCCCTTGACTAAAATATTTACTCACCATAAATATGAATATTAAGTGAGTTCAATTGGACTGAAAGTTGTAGGTTGTTGGATCTAGTCCTCATGGGAGTTTTTGGAGTTGGTGTCCTAGGATTAGCTATTTGTAATTCAATTACAAGTATGTTCGATTTATTAAATCTTAATAAAACATATTATTACATATTTTCCATTGTTTTGTAAGAATATAATGTAATAATATCCTAGAGTATATGTCACATTGATAAGGTCATATCAGTTCTCTGTTGTATTGAGAACCTTGAAGTGTTATGATGATATTCTTAAAGAATGTTCTTCTCTTGTATAACGTACTATGATGGGACACATAGTTCATAGACTGTTAAGTGAGAGAACTCGTAAGAGTATGAGTCATAGTATCATGAAGTTATCACTTAGTAATCACCAATATGGGAGATTATGAGAAAGAATCATTGGTAGGAATTCCACATGTTTTGGTGTCATCAGATATTCCTATATGTGAGCATGTGTAATGTTACCTGGACTTAAAAATTATCCTTAATGAATTTTATAACTCATGCACTTAGATTTTATGATTAAAACCATGATGGCATATATTCATGGTAAGTTATGTTACATTATTCTTGTCATGACTCAAATGTCATTAATGAATAAGTTAAAGAAGGATTTATCCCTTCCATATTTACAGAAGTAGATATCTTATCCATTTGATTAAAATATAACCATTGCATTAAATTCCGTGTACATAGTGTAACGAGGTATTTATTTTAGATATTTAAAGAAATATGTACCAAGAAAATAGGTTGGTGACATTGATGTGAAACCTGATTGATGAGATATTATGATAAAGGGGTTATATTATATAGTGAGTGTTCATTTTTAGTTTTCATCATTTCAAAATTAAGTTATTTATCTTGAGTTCCTTGACTCATTTCTAGATAGAAATTTTGGACTTCAGGCAATCTCTCTTGATGCCAATTAGAAAGAATCCTAGAGGGTCAAACACTAAGTGTTTCTGATTATCTTGATTAAATACAATTTGAATTTAATTAATTGAATAAATATTATTCTCAATACTTAGGTATAGTTTTACTCATGTTTTATTAATCAAAAATATATATTGATTAAGGAAATATTTAAATTAAATATTTATTTAGGTGTTTAATAAATAAACAAAGAGTTTGAATAGACCAAGACCATGTCTAATAAATAATATTAATTAAAAAGATGGTTAGATAATATTTTTCGATGCTCAAGTTGGAGCGCACCAAAGAATAATAATAAGAATATTATTATATATAATGAGATTTATTAAAGGTTTTAGTATTTTTTAATGGCTAGAATGCAATTAAAAAATATCCTAACCTTAAATATACCTCAATAAATAGCTTGTTATTGCTATTGTGAAGGTAATTGAAAATAGATAATTGTTTCAAATAATGAATATTCTTTTAACTCCTCTTTCTCTCTCCCTCTCAAGAAAAATAAATCTTTGAGAGATTTTTTAATGATTAAAGAATGAGTGATCAGGAAAGAACAACGCCAGATATTTTACTCCCAACACTAGCACATAGATATTTTTTAATATTTATCGGATATCAATGGAGTATGTGTGGATTTTCGCGAGAGGGATTCTATTCTTGGATCCTCATAGCGCAATGAAGCTAATTTGAAATGGTCTTTTCATATGATTTACTTCATTAATGATGAAATATTCTTAAGATAAGGTAATCATTTTTATGACAATAAATAAATTTATTAAAAATTTAATGTTCAAGCTCTTCACTCTATGTTTTTAGAATATAAACATTAAAATAATTTTTAATATATTTCCCACCACCACATGATTCCACTACTCCCAGAACCATTATAAGGTGCCACTTTTCTAGATCCTTTGGCAGTATGGATAGATCCAAGAGGAGATGTGGGAGCAGAAGTCTAATGTTCGAGCTCAGTGAATGTCGAGTAGTACGTACACACAATTCCAAGAAATATGATAACTAGTCTCAGAGACATATCTTTATTACTTTTGATATATTGACTTTCCATTCAACATGGTGTTGAAGAAAGTACAGTCGGGGGTTGTAGCAGCTTGGTTAACGCACAACCACTCGTTATGTGATTTTCGATTTAATGATTTATTTTTCATTTATTATTATCACCGAATACCCCAGTTAAACATGATCACACTTGTTAAGGATGAATTAGTGGTGTCCTAGTGGATTTTTTACTCACACCTTGCATAAAAATATAAATGCACATTAAGACTTTATTTTTAAGTATTTGGATAAGGAAAAGGGACATGTGGAAGATGGATGAGCAAATAAGAATGGAGATGGTAGTATATCAAGATGGATTCTGCATACCCTAATGTTTTATTTATTTATTTATCTGCCTATTATTACTCTAGTTTGTATTTCCACATTAGAAGCCCATTAATTATTGTATGACATGTGTCTCATCTTTAAGTTTCCACATAATTACTCTAATTGCTATTATATTGTTTATTATGTATTATTTGTATTATGACATGATATTATGGGTATAGTCTCCCACTAATGGACTTAGACCCTCACTGCTAGTCAGAAACCTCTTGTGTGCGGGGAGGAATACATGAGGCCTTGTAGCACTCCGGTTCGAACCCGACATTTCATGTGAAGGCATTACAAAAACCATTAAAAAATAATCCATACTACAAAAAATATCATTCATAGTAGTGGTTTTTTATTCTAGTGGATGTAGTTTAAACATTTTCCTAATCATTTAGTGGTGGTTACTAAAATCTCCCTGTATTGCATGTTCTCTAGTCATTTCATAGTAGTTTGATTATTTTAGCGCTGGTTTTTTATGTGATTTTTTTAGAATTTAGCAATGATTTTCTTTTTATTTAATGGTGATTTTTAAAAAAACATGAAAATAAAAGAGATAAGATGAACCTAACAACTGATAAATATGTAAGTGGATGTTAAGTTTATTGGTAGTTAATATTAACCACTGTTAATTATGATTCAAATTTGTTTTTTTAACAGTGGTTCTTAAAAATCACCTCTCAGTATTTTTTAAAAAATATACTTTTTAGAAAAATTAAATAAAAAAATATAAATATGAAAACTTTGAAATGTAATAAACTAAATCATAAATTCACAATAAACCCATAATACATAAATCATACAAGATACATCCATAGTTATATTAATATACATTCATAGTCATCAAAACATCAGTCAACTGATTACCTCAGTCAAACCATTCCTCAATTATCAATATATACATATAAAATACGTCCAAAAACAACCATTTCCCAATATATTTCGACCCCATGACCTATGTTTCATCCTTATACCTCTACATCATCTCAACAATTGAAACATACCACATAATCTCATCAATTGTAATACAAAAGAAAGAAATTAAAACTAAACATAATAAATTAGAATTTAAATAGAATCATTAATAAAATTTAAACAAACCAAAGAAACTTAGAACCATCACCACTACCTTATAAATAATGTCTTGAATCGAATGTTAAACCTCTTTCCTTCGGTTAACATCTATCACCTACAATAAAAACCATAACATTTAAGAAAAGAAATGGAAAAGTGAAAAGAAATGGAATATATTTATAATGTCGCATATAAAATTTGTAATTTTGTTAATAAAAAAGATGACATTTTAACATAAAACAAATAATATACCATCAAAAACACTTTTAAAACATTAATTTTCTTATTTAAAATATGATTCAACACTTGAATCTTTAAAGGGATAAGTATATAAAATTCTAATTGATTATTAAATCGATCTAAAATGTTCTTAAATTTTACTTAATATTTTTTCTAAAGATTTTGATATAAAATCATATACTATATTTAAAAACTAAATCAATGGTGGTTGTTCCATGTTTTCATGCCAATATGAGGGTTTTTTCTATGGTTTTTAGAATTGCCTGCATGTTTTAGTGTTTTAAAACACTATAAAGGTGTTTAGGGAAATCCTAGGAAAACCATAAATCTGAATGATGTGTTGTTAATTCATACATTTTAAAAACCATTATATAGTCAGTATCCTCTAATTTCATTGCAATTCTATGACGTTTTCCAAGTCTTAACCCCCCGATGCATGCTTTTAAAGGCTTCAATACCTTTAAAAATGGTTTACTGAAGCATTGTGACCACGCTACATGTCAAATTGATGTATTTTCTACACTTAATAATAAAAAATAACACAATGGTGGTTTTCCCTTGATTTCACATCAATTTGAGGATGTTTTCTATGGTTTTGATTGTTTGCTACATGTTTACGTGTTTCAAAACACTAAAAACCTATTTACGGATATCCTAGAAAAAACCTAACTTGAAATGACATTACTTCGATTCCTAAATTTCAACAATAAATATATAGTCATTTTCCTCTGATTTTATGGTAATCTGATGATGTTTACCTAGTTTTGACCCCCCCCCCCCAAATACACATTTTTAAAGGCTTTGATGCATTTAAAAACTATTTATCAGTCCATTTTGACCACAAAACACACCGAATTTACATGTTTTCTACAATTACATTTCCAAAATATATTGACGGTTGTTTTACATTGATTTCACATCAATCTGTAGTAGTTTTCTATGTTTTTGACTATTACACGCGTATTTTAGTTTTTTAAAACACTAAAAACATGTTATAGGAACCATAGGCAAATCGTAATTAAAAATGATGTGTCATCAATTATTAAATTTAAGAAATAAATATTTGTTCATTTTACTATGATTTCAAAGAAATTAGATGATGTTTTATTGGTATTGACCCCCTAATGCATGTTTTTAAAGGCTTCAATACCTTTAAAAACTATTTACCAATCCATTCTTATCAAACTACATGTTATATTGATGTTTTTTCAATGTGTAAACATCAAAAATAACTAAAATATAGATGTACCATGATTTCATGCTAATTTGAGGTCTTTTTCTATGGTTTTGTCCATTACATGCATGTTTTAGTGTTATAAAACGCTAAAAACGTGTTTACAGGTATCCAAAGAAAACTGTAACTTGAAATGATGCGTCGTAAGTCCTTACATTTCAAAAATCATTATATAGTTGTTTTACTTTGATTTCATGGTAATTTGATGATTTTTTCCTAGTTTTGACCATCCATTGCATGTTTTTAAAGGCTTTGATACCATTAAAAAACTATTTATTAAGCTATTCTGACCAAACCACTTGTTAGCTTGAGATGTTGACAATGTGTATACATCAAAAATAACTCAACCGTGGTTTTCCCATGATTTCATGCCAATATGGATTAATTTTCTATGGTTTTTACCATTACACACACATTTATGTGTTTTAAAACACTAAAAATCCATTTAAAGACATCCCAGGAAAACCGTAACTTAAAATGATCTTATGTCAGTTCCTACATTTAAAAAATAATTCTATTGTAATTTTTTTAGTATTTCATGGAAATATGACAACATTTTCCAAGTTTTCACCCCCCAAAACATGTTTTTAAAGGCTTCAGTAACCATTAAAAACTATTTACCATGCCATTTTTATGACACTTCATATCAGATTTAAATTATGCATACACTTCACAAATAAAACAATAGTGGTTGTCCCATGATTTGACATAAATATAATGTTTTTTTCTATGGATTTGACTGTTGCATGTTTTAGTGTTTTAAAATACTAAAAATGAATTTATGGGAATCTTAATAAAACTATAACTCAAAATGATATCTCATCTATTAATAGACTTAAAAAATCCACCTATGGTTATTTAATTATGATTTCATGGAAATCGAATGATTTTTTCCTAGTTTTGAACCCCCACCACATGTTTTTAAAGGCTTTGTTGCCTTTAGAAACTGTTTGCTGAGCCATTACAACTACATCACACATCATATTGATGAGTTGTAAGTGAGTACATGTCAAAAATAACTAATTGGTATATTTACCATGATTTCACATTAATATGAGGTCGTTTTATCTTTTTTTTAATGTTACACACAAATTTTAGTGTTTTAAAACACAAAGAACACATTTACGGCAATCATTAGAAAATAATAACTTAGAATGATGTTCAGTTCGTCCCAACATTTCAAAAATAAATCTATGGTTGTTTTACAATTATTTCATAGAAATATACTAATGTTTTTCTGGTTTTGACCCCCATATACATGTTTTTAAAGGCTTCAATATCTTTAAAAATCATTTATCGAGTCATTCCTACCACACCACATGTTCGATTGATGTGTTGTCTTTGCGTAAATGTCAAAAATAACTCAATAGTTAATTTATCATGATTTGACCTCAATATGAGTTATTTTTCTATGGTTTTCACCATTATATTATTTTTTTACTCTTTTAAAACACTAAAAATGTGTTTATAGGCATCCCAGGAAAACCATAAATCATAATGACATTTTATCAGATCCTACATTTCAAAAAAATAATTTATAGTAATTTTTATATAATTTCAGCGGAATCTGAAAATGTTTTTCTGGTTTTGACCCTCTGACACACATTTTTAAAGGCTTTCAGACCTTTAAAATAGTTTATCATCCATTCCTACCACACTTCATATAATATTGATGTGTTATCTATGAATACACATCAGAAATAACTAAATAATGGTTTTTTGATGAATTCATGTTAATCTGAGGTCTTTTTCTATTGTTTTGATTGTTACATTCATGTTTATGTGGTTTAAAACACTAAAACCCCACTTATGAACATTCCAAAAAATTTATAACACATAATGACATGTATTTAGGTCCTACATTTCAAAAGTCAATAAACAATTTTCTTCCTATCTAGTTTTATGGAAATATGATGAAATTTTCCTAGCTTTGACACCCCGACACACATTTTTAAAGGCTTTGATGCATTTAAAATTTATTTACTAAGTCATTTCAACCACAACGCACATCGTAATGGTTTTTTTCTATGATTACATGTCAAAAATAATTAAATGGAGGTTTTCTAATGATTTCAAGTCTATCAGAGGTTTTTTTCTTTGGTTTGGAATATTATACACATGTTTTAGTAGTTTAAAACACTAAAAATTCATTTACAGGAATCCCGGGAAAACTGTAACTTGGAATAACATGTTGTTGGTTCCTACATTCCAAAAAAATTCCATGGTTATTTTCCTATAAACTCATTGAAATAAAACATCATTTTTCTAATTTTGACCCCATATCATATGTTTTTAAATGATTTAGTACCTTTAAAAACTATTTACTGAGGCATTTTGACAGCACCGCATGTCTAATTGATATTTTTTATATGAGTACATGTCAAAAATAATTCAATGGTGGTTTTCTCATGATTTTAGGTCAATATGATATCATTTTATATGGTTTAAACCATTACACACATGTTTTAGTGTTTTAAAACACTAAAAATACATTTACACGCATCTCAGGTAAACTATAACTCAAAATGATCTGTCAACCATTCCTACATTTCAAAAATCAATCCACAATCATTTTCTTCTGATTTTATGTTGATATGGAATCTAATTCCTATTTTTGACCCCCCTCCCCCCCCCCACATAAATTTTTTTTAAGGAATTTGTACAGTTAAAAATTATATACTATGTCAAAACTAAGAAAATGAGCTTGGATTATTCTCAAACATAAGGATAACAATATATAATTTATTTTTTATTTGTAGGAATCAAACACATGTCAATCAGGTTAAAGATGTTGTCGGTATGACTCTAAGTGCATGATTTCAATATAAAAGAGTCATTTTAGTTTTATTTATGGAAGTTGTACGTGTTCTTTGAAAATGTTTGAATGATCTATAAAATTTAGAATTTACCTTGATAGGGTAAGCTATATGGCTACAAATTTCCTTGGGTATCGTTCTAGTAATCCATTTAAATATAAAAACAAAATCATTTTCCATTTTCTCTCACCATTGATCCTATTTTTTCCTATAAGAGTCAATTTCTCTCACTTTTCCTTCCAACCTTGCAATTTATCTTTGTGATTCCCTATCAATAGCGCTACTCGAACCCCCACTAGGTGTAGTAGTAATTGATGTTGACTCCCTACCAAAGACAACTGATGGAGTATGTCTAAAACCCATCCCCGGTAGATGTCTGGGATTATCCTTCCCTAAAACAATTGTAACTTCATCATTCTGGTAAACTGATGATGATTTTGAAGGGTTCACATCCCATATTTCTTAAATTTGAAAATGTTAATACAAAAATAATTACAATTTTTTTTAAAAATATTTGAACTTCATAATATTATCAAATTAATTAATTTTTTATTACTATGTACTGTTATTTCATTACTATAAAAACATAATATTTGAAAAATAAATTATAACAACAAATAAGCCTTAAACCCAATTAATTGGGGTTGGCTAGATGTATCAAACGGTGCTATATTGGTATCATTTTTATTCATGTATCCAGTCCCATTAAATTGGGTTTAAGAATTTTTTTTGTTATAATATATTTTTCATTATTATTTTTTTATAGTAATGAAATAACATGAAATGATAATGAAAAATAGTTACTCTAACATCTTTGGTAGGGTCATTTATAAAACTGACATCAGATTCCCTAGGAACATTAAACCAAATCTATGTATAGCCAACAGAGTAACCTAATTCATAAGCCTTTATAAAAATATATAAACAAGTTAGAAAAAATTTGAAGTATAACAAAATGATATAAATAATTATTAATAAAATACAAACCGAAATTATTCTTTTTCTAAAAAAACTCTAAGATAGACTGATATGAAGAATGAATTATTTCTCATGATTTATAGTATTTTTTTTCAATAATTCCAAAAAAATAGCCACATTAATAAAAATTATAGTTTTGTTTTGTATATGTTATTACGATACTCTAAAATATGAAATTACCTCATGAGATGAATCTCTATTAATATCGACAAAAGAGTTCCATTTCACATTGAGAAATTCATTCACACACTTTCTCATACATATATCGTGAACTCAACGATATTTCATTAAACTCAAGTCATAATATTCATTTAAAATCTCACCATTTCATTCCTAATTTTTTCATTGTGCATGGGAGTGAAATAGATCCTAGGACATCCAAATGAAAAAACATCTAAAAATACAAAACAGAACACTGTATAAGTATATTAAAAAAATTTATTCATGTCATGTAAATTAGTTATCAAGGAATATTAAATTAAATTACCTTAAATTAAGTACCAAAACCCTCATTTTTCCAAGTTGTAGGAATATGCCTCCCATATTTATAATTAATGGGAATACTCATTGTATCACAAATAAGCTACCTAATAATCTACCCATAGATTCTTGAAACATCATTATTAGGCACCCCAAACTCATCAAATGGAATGATAATATTGAATTCCTTCTGATCTCATACATCTTTCATGTTCATATTTATATATCATCTATTGTTATTTTTATCCATTTGAAAAATGAATTAAACAATTAATAAAATAAATAGTTTTTTTTACAATGGCATAATAACAGTAATCGTAACTCACTGATATCCACTAGATGAATGGATGACCAACTGCTCCATAGATGGAGGTGAATTGGATGGTGGGATACTAAAAACATCTGGGGAATGGTTGGCTCGCTGGTAGTCTCAAGTAAAACCGAATCACTCAGATCCACTGAAGCAGATGGTAGTTGTGGTGTCCTCTGAGATGATAACCAGCTCGGATTTTGAAATTTATTTATTCTCATCATTCATGCAATACAGTTGGTTTAGATATATTAAATGTATAGAAAATTAAAAACTAATAATTTTTTACAAAAAGAAAAATGAAAAACTAGACAAATGTATATATGTATGAACCACTTATAAATGAGAAATTGTAATATATTTTCCTTACAAATTTATACATTCAATTATCATCATCTTCATTATCTTCATTATTATAAACCTCCATTCTGACGAGTGCTTCATTTTCATCCTCTGTTGTAAGTTCTATTGTTTCCATATTGTCATTAAAAAATTATTCAACCTTTTGTGGTTGATTAGGTTCACTGTCACAAAGTACCAATTGATCTTCATCACTCATATCATATAAGTCTCTCTACTTTAAGTGTAAAAAAACTTTAACCTTCATGTATTTCATCATCCACATAATAAACTATCTTCACTTAGGAATCCTTGATAAATGGATCATTATCTACATGCTCATTGGTATGGATAAATCGAGATTAGTTGATAGAATTAAAATGTAATGAATCATTCATTATACCCATATCAATATTTACTAACATTCATTTGAATAAGATAACAAAAAACTAACCATGATAGTTTAATTCATTTTTATCATCCAAATTTCCATAATATCCCACCTTGTAAGTGTAAATACACCATTATTTTGAGTTTTATGTCCTCTTCCTGATAAATGGTATGAAACCTAATTCTATGAATATTGTAGGCATCGAATATCTTAGACTTTCTTAGAGGACCTTGGGCCAAAAAAACATAAAATCATTTGATATTTCTACTTGATTTTCTTCATTCATTATCTAGAAAAATATATATATAAAGTTTTATCTTTCACATAGTCAAAATAACTACATTTCAATAATATTAATATGAGTATATACTTACCTGATGGGTGATCCATTTGACAAAATCCTTATTAACATGCTTTTTTTAATTCCATCACATTTCAAGAACTACGCCTTAATCACTTATTTGTCTGATAACACAATTCTTCAATAAATGTATCTGTAATAAGACTACTGAGCAGTATATATCTATGTGCTTATAGAAACTCCAATTCATTCAGTGTAAAATTTGAACCCTTTTCAATTGGTTATCCAATAATTGGAAATATTGATAACTAGTTTTCAAAATGATAATTAGTGGAGATTTCATCAAAACATTAAACACGATTGAATCTGGCCTCAATCCCATCCAAATACCTTAAATATAAGGTCAATCACTCTTTGGATATGTAACCTTTAGCAATATAGCATTTTAGTTGATATTAATTCATCATATATGATTTCAAATGACCTATGTACCGGATGAAAAAAATATAAAACATATAAAAAAATTATGCAATAATTTAATAAAATTAAATTCACTAATGAAAATAAAAAAAAATATCATTGTACCTCTCAATTGGATACATCAATTGATAATGTTCTGGTCAACCATGTTTAGCTTATTCAACCAAATGAACAATCTAATGAATCATCATAGTGAATAATGAAGGGGAAAATCATCTACAAATAAAAAAGTGTCAAAAAAATTTTTCTTGAAGTTTATCAAGCTAAATTGGATTTTTATTTTTTCTACAAAGCTCATTGAAAAAGGTACAATAGTTTATTTTTCAGTTAACATATTACAAAATGCCAATAAAAACAACTATTCCATAAAAATACATGAGTTGTGACTTTCTAATTGATGTCACTTTCTATTTTTTTAGTCAATTCACCTTGATATATTACTTGAATATCCATCTTCCACTTTTAAATTCTTTAAAGTATGAAGGAATACGCATTTCTCTTGATTTTTCATTCGAAAAATAGTCGAAGGATACCTTCCATTCTCATTTTCCAAAAAATCATGCTTTATATTCACTAACTCCAAATTCTTATGACCATTATGACAATACTTTTATTTACCCTTCTCATTATGAAATTTGAAAATTACATTGCCACATAATTGTTTCTCAATATTCATTATGTAATGATTATAACATATCAAATTAAACTCTTAATAAGTAATTTTGAAAAATATACCCATTATTTTCTTATTCCAGTTATTTCAAATATTATACCTTGTACCCTTTTACCCTTCATTAAAATAATTATATATTCCAAATTCATCAATGAAACTCATTGATTGTCCAATGATTTCTGAACCTAATAACACTTTTAGTGGATTTCTCACTTTAATATCTATATTGAATTGTGTCTTGTTTAACATAGATTTATGAGAAGAAATAAACAAATCAATGATGATGCATAAAAAATCATTTTCTTCTATGAGGTAATCGTTGATGAACAAAATTACAAACTAGACAAGGCAAACTAGTATGAGTGTTCCAATCATATAAATTTCCTAATCTGGGAATGTTAGTAATTGTCTATATTAAATTAGAAAGTATTTTTAATAGTGTTCTCATTGAAGTGTCATATGTTTCCATTCTATCATCTCATAATCCTCGCAATTATTTGTTTAGAGTTTGAAGGTATACATCAATTCCATTTCATGGAATTTTATTTCTAGAAATAATCATTGAAATAAAAAAATAATATTTATTCGTACACATCTACGGAGGTAGACTATAAGGGATCAAAACAACTGGACAAATACTATAATTAGTACCTAAAGTACAAAAGGGGTTAAAATCATCAGAATCTAATCCCAAACGTGAATTCATAAAATTTGAAGAAAAATATAGATATAATGAATGAAACATTTTCTATGATGTGGAATATTTTGGATGTCTCATCAAGCCATCATTAATATCTTGATCATGTCACTTCATTTCATATGTAGTCTTAGATGCCATGAATAATCTTTTCAAGCATCATATCAGAGGAAAGTAATGAAATAAGTTGAAGAATTTTTCTTATTTTTCTTCTTTTAGGGGTTGCATTGATTTATACTCTCATTGTTGTTCATTGAATTTCATCTACTTTTACGACATCTTATGAATTCTCCTTTGTCGGACTCTTCTCCCTAGTAAAGCATGAAATCATTAAGGAATTCATGTATCTTTGTATAATTCAGTCCATGTTTACTTATGACTTTATTAATCTCATAGAATGATGCAAGGACTATAGCTTCACTAAATGCATCATGACGAAACTCTAAAATCATGTACATTTCTTTGTTAATAATTTCACAGAGACAGTTTATATGGTACAACTTAAGTAGAAAATAAAACTTTGAATACATATCACACCCTTCAAACAGTTCTTATTGCACTTATTCAACTAATTAATAAAGATCATTTTTTTGGTCATTGAACTTATTAGAAGGATTAAATTTCTAAAAGTCAATTGATGGTTTTTTTGATCTATTGAAATATTGGACATTATATCCTACAAAGGCAAATGTTTCATTTATCAAATTTCAAACTAAATTCCCCTCTGGAGGGTTATTTTGTGTTTCATTGATAGGATTATATTTGTTTTGAATTTCCATAACAATATATTTACCATGACAAATCCTACATACATATTGAGAAGAACATTTTTTTATATAAAATTATCATATACTTCATTTCTATTTAACCATCACTTGAATTTTCAATCAGGACATACACATTTTATTCTACCATCCACTGATCAATTTTTAATTACATAATATTTTTTTCAAACTCTTGTCATAACATGGTGTGTTTCAAGGAAAATTAATCTAACTTGTATCCCTAGGTATTAGAGTTTGACTCTTCTCCCTGTATATTCAGATATAAAGATGTAAATCGTTAATCAAAAAAATACAATTAAAAGTAAAAATAAATTAACTTTGTTAATCAAGGTCACCTAATTTATCCTATAATTCTACTAATATAGTATATAAAATCGTTGTGAACATACATATACACTCAGTATGTTCTTACTTAGAAGGCCTCATGCCAGTGTGGAAGAAGCATACTAAAACATTAGTGAATAATCAATAAAACCAAATGGTTTACTATCATCTAATAAACCATTATCCAAAACTCACTAAGGCTTACTCACCAAGAATTCATGAGGGATAAATGATTCATGCAGTTACATACTTTTTATAACCCCACAGACAAACATGAATTCATCATATAAATGATTCATGGTCCCCATTTATAATAGGCATTAATGATAGTTATGTGTATAGGATTCCTAAGTGATAAAATATATCATTTGACTGTACAATATGATATAATACATAATGATATATCAAAAAAATCATACAATATTAAATAATTACACCTTACAATTGGGGATTTCACTCTTAGGGAAATGGGGGAGTGGGGTCTCCATTGGGGATCCCCATCAAGGAGCAGGGGGTGATTGTGGGGTCATCATCAGGTAGAAAGTGGGGTTTGGGTCATGAGTATCATATGTGAGTGTGGAAAAAGGGGTGGTCACCATCGAGGATAAGGGATCAGCTGTCGGGGGTAATTGGGGGAAGGGGGAGAGAGGTATGTTGTTGGAGAGAAGGGGGGTCAGTGTCGGGGAGATGTGGGGTCTAGGGTGAGGGGTGGTCACCTACATTGGGGAGAGGTGCGACCAAGGGGGGGGGGGGGTGGTCACCGGTGTCGGGGATAGGTTGGGTAGAGGGGGTGTAATCACTGGTGATGGGGAGAGGCATGATCGAGAGTGAGGGGAAGTCACTGGAATTGGGGAGAGGCGGGATCGAGGGAGAGGGGTGGTCACTGATGTTGGGGGAGGGGTAGGGTCGAGGGGGAGGGGTGGTCATAAACGTCAGGGAGATGTGGGACTGAGGGATCTGTGGGGGGGGTAGGGGGAGGGAGGGAGTCACTAGCACAGGGGAGAGTCGTGATCGAGGTGGGGGTGGTAACCATTGTTGGGGAGAGGCGAGGTTGAGAGGGAGGGGTGATTGCAAACATCGAGGAGAGGCCCCGCTAAGGGGGAGGGGTAGTCACCAGCATCAGGGAGAGGCACGACCAGGGGTGCGAGGGGGTTAGGGCATCGGGTGGAGGGAGTGGGGTCAGTTATTTTTTAAAAATATTAGTAGTGGTTTCATTGAAACCGCCCATATATTTTAAATGTATTTAATAATTGTTTTTTAGTAGTGATTGTTAGAACTGACACTAATAATCTTTCACTTGGACCACTCTTTTTTGTAGTGCTGGATAACATTGTTTGACTGAATCTTACCCTAAAAGTGACATATAAAGTTTTATTATTGATTATAAAGCTATAAAAGTATCCAAGAAATACCATCTCTCTAACCTCTCAAATAATTGTATTTCTCTCACAAGAATTTTTTTCTCACTTTATGAATTTTCTCACCCACAATATTTTTTATTAGTTTAAGGAATTTATCTCCCTACATGAATTATCACCCAAAGAATTTTATTTTTTACATTAAAGAATGTTATTCACATCTAGATATTTTATAGTATGCACATGCACAAAATCATATTATATCTTCATTTGACATCAATGAATTTTGAAATGAAATCATTGAATCATTGTACAAATGTAACATCCAGAACCCGGATATCACTCAACTGTGCGCCAAGCCCAGTTGGCTACATGGCCTCAAGTACATCTTCCCAAATGCCAGAGGCTTATGACTAGAAGTTAGGGACTAGGTGAATCATTTGGGATACTACACCCCCATTACCATAATTTATCATAATGGAAGTCAATCACATGAAATAGTGGAAGCAGATACAATAAGCAGACAATAGATAAAATAGACAAGCAAGACAAGAATATGTAACAACCCAGAAGTGTCTCATATACCATGATGCAGATGATACATGTATCTAGAAAATATCAAAAATAGGTACATAGAAATATAATAAAATACAAGTATCTAAAATCCAAAATGACCGAAAAGTTCCCCCGTAGCATCGCAATCCTCATATTAGTCATATGCTCCCATTCTCTAAAACAATGATCAACAAATAGTTTTAGGGTGCTTTCCCCTACTATCATTTGTAACTATATAATCTGTTCAAGTCCCCAAGGATGCCAAAATAGGATGTTAGATATACATCTCAATAGGTTTCCACCTAAATATCTATACAGTTCTAATAAGTACTATTAAATATGCTAAACATGTGAATGTAAGTAATAATGTAAGTGTGAAAACCCAACGCATATAACTACTGCAAACAAGTAAAACAAAACAGCCTATTGTGGCTCCCTGCAACATGTTTTGGCTCCTAACAAGGCATCTACAAGAAATATAAACTAACAACACAAACTTTTCACATATCCATCCATATCATGTCCACACTTCCTTACCGTAAAAAGAAAACTATATAAAAAACCCACGGCCTTGTCTTACAACAACAATCATATATCCCACAGTCATGACGTATAATGAAGTGTAGATCACGAAGGGTCGGATCTATGGTGCTGAACACCATGGCATCCTTTTCGAGTATCAGGAGAATCTCGATGGAAACATGGCATAGGAACTGGTTGGAATCCTAGGAGAATGTGTTCCAACATGTCCTATGTGAGTCCACGATACCTGGATTCAAGGGGTAGCAAAGCCTAAGGCATCTCAAGGAATAAATACCAAAGGTGCATAATCAGCCATGGTGTCCACTACCGTATTCCAGATACATGGAGATCCATTCATGGAATCTATGTAAACCATCAAAAATTCCATGACTTTAACAATTTCAAACCATATGAGTCTACCCACTCATATAAACAATTACATTCAATATAATTCAATGAGTATACCCACTCATTTAAACCATTACATCTCATGAGTATACCCACTCATGTACTCCACATTCATTTAATCATGTCACATGGATATACCCACCCACATATCACCAACTTCAATTTAACACATCACATGGGTATACCCACACATTAATCCCAATTACCAACAAAACTATATAAGCAATCTAAAAACAGCCAACGAGTATACCCACTCATTTGAAAAGTTCCATTTAAGTATTAAATCATGTTAGGCATGGAATATTTTAATAACACAAGGTAAGGAGGGAACATATATCCTATGTATGTAATTCAGCCTCAATTAAGTACAACTGATCTTCCTTAAACTAGGAAAACTCGAGGTCACACCACATGGGTAGTTCGTCAATGGTAAAAACCAATGTTAAGGAATGGTGCACGCCATGGGTATCCTTGGGTTGGGTCAGCAATCACAAATGTATCTCAAAGAACCTAAGGGAGTCCCAAATAGGTCATACCTCATTTATTTCAGATTAACACTATAAAATCAGGCCCACACTAAAAAGTCTAGTGGGCAGAAAAAATGTCAATAGCTCTTTAAAGAATCAAAAGCCAAAAGAAAAGTATAGACCACCTACCTTATCTCATTAGTGGAGTTCTCATATAGTATAAATTCCTAATTCTTCTTGGTTGGGAATAAATCTAAAAAACATATGATGAAAAAGTAATTATGGCATAAAAGCCTAAATCCAAACAATGAAACTATTGTTCTAAATAATCAAGAATGGCTAAAAAGGAATTAATATCTTACTGTCGTAGTTCCAACAAAAATGACAGGGAAAGAAATGGAATCCAAATGGTTTCTAGATCTGAAAATCTAGATAAGAATGTTTTAAGGCTTCAAAAGTGAGAAAAAAAGGCTTCTGTCCAATAAATAGAGGTCCCTACCTCTATTTTTAAAAAACATAGTCGGCAAATTACATGACAAGTAATTTCCTTACATGGTGTGTAATGATTAGTTTTCCTTTAATGGGGTAAAACCCATACACATCACGAAAGGTCCTAGACAAACCATTACATGTTATGAATTCGGATTACACAGTGTGTAATCCAATTACACATCGTGTAATTGACCTGCAACTGGTACACAACCAGTTGCCTATTATTTCCCAAAAACAATCCAACCGGCCCATGGCCAAGCTTAGGGTCAACGCCAAAAAAGAATTTAAAATATTCATACCTCAAGAAAAACCTAGGATCTTACAATCATACCCCCTTAAATCAATTCATCCATGTATTTCCCTTTCAAGGGTAGTCAAGGACCATTTGAAAAAACTTTTGTCATTGAGCATGTATGTCGGCCTCCCACTCCTAAGTATCATCTTGTGAACTATCTTGCTTCCATAGAACCTATACTAGAGGAATTGACTAACCTTGTATAACCTTCATTCTCCTATCAACAATACGAATTAGATGCTCCTTGAAGTATGCATCAAATTGTAGCTCAACCTCCTCGAGTTGAAAAGAGAGAGATGGGTCTGAATAATAATGGTGTGGTTGTGATATGTGGAGGACGTCATGGATGGTTCATTACCTCTAAGGTAAATAAAACTAATAGTATACTGATCTTACTCTCTCAAGAATCTAGAATGGACCAACATATAGTGGTGAAATCTTACCCCATATCATGATCCTTCTTTGTCCCAACCTTAGTGAAGCTCATAAAAAGACCAGATCCTTGGCCTCAAACTCTAGAGGACATATACGGTGATCGACATAAGATTTTTATCATGATTGTGCAGTAACCATCTGCTTCTGAATCAACTGGATCTACTCAGAATTCACTTACATGAGACAAGGTCCCAGTAAAGCTACCTCACCTACCTCTATCCATCACAAGGGTGATTTGCATAGCCTACAGTACAAATCCTCATAATGGGACATCTTTATCATTTCCTAATAATTTTTATCATAGGAAAACTCATTTAGTTGAATGTATCTCTCCCAAGATCCCCCAAAATCTTCGACAAATTCTCTCATCATGTTCTCTAGCACTTGTATTATACACTCTGATTGGCCATCATTCTGAGGGTGGTGGACTGTGCTCTGAAGCACCTATGTACCCAGTGCCCTCTGAAAACTTTATAAGAAACGAGATATAAAGTGGGAATCCCTATTTGAAATGATAGTCTGTGAGAACCTATGAAGTTGTATTAATTCATGGATATATAACCTTATAGGGACATTAACATCGACGTTATCCTTGATTGGCAATATATTATCCACCTTTTTTATCCCATAAACAACAACCCACGCAACATCGTTACCTTAAGGTGACCCTAGTAAACCAGTCATGAAATCCATTATGACATCATCTCATTTCCACTTTGGAATAAATAACTGTCATAAAATCATGGCTGGTCATTGACATTCCTCCTTCACATGCTGACAGGTGTAATACCTCGTAACAAAACTAGCCACCTCACTTTTTATACATGGCCATTATTATTGATAATGCAAGTCATGGTACATCTTGCTGACTATGGGATGTAGTGCAAAAGTTGTAGCAGGAAACTCCCACATCATATCCCCATGTATTTCCACTAGAACCCAAACACATCCATGGATATGTAAGATCACATCAACACCTACGGTCCAACCATGAGGAGGGCCCTCACCTTCCACACTCTCCCATAGGACTAGACCCTCTGAATTTGATACTCCCTCATCCTTACTTTATCCAATAGGGTAGAGGTCACAACTATGGATGTTAGATATGTCTATCCCTCACTATTGTGCACCTCCATATAGATCTTAGAGAATAATGCCATAAGTTTCCACTCGCAACACGCCTGCTGCACTATCTGTATCTGAGTCCATGTGCTTAGTGAATCAAACATTACTTTACCTTTACCAGTCATGTATTCAAGTTTGAAGTCAAAATATTTTATGTACTCTACCCACCTTTTCTGACTCATATTCAAATAATACTAAGTAAATATATAGTTGAGGATTTTGTTGTCTGTATACACCAAAAAATGATCTCCCAATAAAAAATCTCTCCAATAGTGAAAAGCATGAACAATGGCATCAAGATCAAGATCATGCATAGGGTAATTCTTCTCATGTGGACTTAGAAACTGAGACTCATATGACAAAACTATATCCCCCTACATCTGCACTACTCCCAACTGAATACTTTATGTGTCACAATTAAATATGGAACACTCGGTTCATCAGCACCAAGAAAACTACTATCATTTTTGTGAGACTGAATGGCACAACCAGATACTCATATAGACCATACCTACTATGAAATGTTGTATGAGGTATGTATGTGGGTCAAATATGTACCTGGTGATATCCTAACCTTATTTCAATTATCAAGAATACTCGGGATCCTAGAATCTTGTCAAACATTTCATCTATATTTGGAAAGGGATATCGATTTTTAACCATTAGCTGATTCAAATTACAATAATCCCCAAATAGCATAAGAGTTATATCCACATTTTTTGAAAAAAGAACTGGCTAACCCCACAGAGAAGTATTAGGTCAGATAAACCCCTTTTCCTCACAATACTCTAGCTTCAACTTAATTTCATACAACTCCATCATTTCCACCTAGTAAGTAGAAATTGATACTGGTGCAGCTCATAACACTAGTTTAATGGAGAACTCAATCTATCTCTTGAGAGGTAAACAAGAAAATTCATCTGGGAACATGTCCCTGAAATGATCCACCATTAGAAGAATGTCTACCAAATTCACTCCGTGATCATCCCAAATACAATATAGCAATCTAGGTTGTCATTCTGCCCAACTCATGATGATCTAGTCCATCTCGACTCGCCTAGACACCCAATTTACCATTGGGAGTAATCACTACATCCTATGGTGATGTGAAAGCTACCCTTAGGTGATAGTATACAATGTAAGATCTATAATATACTAAACTGTTCTTCCCAAGAATAACGTCAAATCCTATCATCTCAAAGACATAAATATCTCAAATGAAGTGATACCCACCGACCTCAAGGGGGTACTCCCTGCACTAGAGCACATCATCCATTCTGATTCCCAATAGTATTTCTAGCATTAAAACTCTTTCAAAATTCTACACAATATGCCCAAGGATTTTCACTATAGGTGTGGATATGAAACTATGAGATACACCTGTATCAAAAAGAGATGATGTAATAGTATAGATTATTAAGATCATTCATCTCACTATAGACAGTATGAAACTTTCTCCTCAAGGGTAGATTGTACATAATATAATTGACTTTTACCACGACACTGTGAAACAACCTCACTGCTCTGAGTAGGTCCCCTTCGATGTATAGGAGTAATTGGTGTATGGCTACCTTAGCAAAGACCACTATTTCTGCAGCCTGATCGGCCTGCATTTCTCTATCTCCCTGCTTGACACAGATCATAGAAACCTACTCCGGAACCTGACATCGGAGCTGACCCCCTACCACTCACAACTGGAGGGAAGGTCCTGAAAAACTATTGCATGTGGCCCATCCCTCCATAAGCTCGGCACTCGACTGGGTCGCAGTCACGCTGATTCTTCATGTGTCCTCTCATGACACACTAGTGGGAAAACATAGAGATACTAGCACTCATAGCTTAACTGATGCTTATCTCATGGGAAGCATCAAAATGGCCCTTCCTGCCTAAAGATGTGGAACCACTAGGTTGAGGATAAACATTTCCCTAATATATATCCTCAAATTCTCTCAGGTTCCACTCTATAATCAGTGCCTGATTCCCAATCTCAGTGATAGAGGTCAACCCGAACACGTTGAACTGGGATTTGATAGTATGTCAGAGGCCTTCCTCAAAGAATCTTGCTCTCGACAGCTCATTAGTAAGGTACATCAGTGAAAAAATAAGAAACTCTGTAATGTATGATGAGTACTCTATAACCGTCATGGTTCCCTGCTCTAGACTCATGAAGTCACTAGCTCACTCTGCCCAGAGTGTCTTGGGGTAAAATTAGTCAATGAAGTAGGTCTGGAAATCAGTCCAACCCATATCTTGTATCCTTTTAGCTTAGTTCAAAACATCCCATAAGTACTTTACTACTCCGTGTATCATATAAGGGGTGAGCTTGACCCTCATCTCAGGATGTGTCTCCAGATTCTTTTAGATAGCTAGTATGGTCTCAAGCCAAAACTCAGAATCTATTGGACCATTATACCCCAAAAACGTGAAAGGATTTTTCTTCTAGAACACCCATGTCATCTCGGCCATAGTCATGGTAGGCTATGGTGCTCCTCGAAATGTCATCATATAGAAAAATAACCCCTTGTGGAACTATGCATCAGCACCTATGTCTGAAATAGTCTATTGTACCACAAAAATAACTAAAAGAGGATCCACTAGTATCTCATGTCCCACCACCTTCGCAGCATGGTCATCGCCACCCTCTTGGCATACCATTGGAGGTCTCCATGGTGACATGCCTCTACAATGCCAAACACTCACCTCAAAAATGAATGATATCAAAGTCACGTCTCAAAAGCATAGGACAGGTCAAAACCCTCCTAAAAACAAGTCATAACACACAACCTAATCCTAAATCCATGACTGTATAAAGAACAACCACAGCACAACAAGAAACACTAACTCTCACCCACTCAAAATCTGGGTGTAGGTCAAGTCTCTATTTTCCATTTATTTTCATTCAACAGTCATTATTTTACATGATTTAACCAATGGTCCACCAAGTTCTGATCCTTGAGGACCCATAACCCCTCATGAACCAAAATTTGATGCCCATATAATCCAAACACATCAAATTCACTTTAAAATTTTAATTTAAAAGGTACATCATTTTCTATTTCATAAGGGCCCATACAACTTATAAATTGAAAGATGATTTCACTTCTCTATCCTCTTCACAAAGTCTATCACAAAATCTGGACCAACTATTAGAGAACATATCAAAATATCATGTGTAAAATAATTCATCATAAATGGAATGACATAATGCAATATTTGTGATTTCTAACATGCTACTATATGATGCATGAGATGGAATACCCTCACCTCATCAGGTTGCAAAAAAATAGAACCCAAAATTGCATCAATAGTATCAACATAAATCATGTGTGTCACCTAATGGTTAAATTAAATCAACTATAATAGTCAAAACCAAGAAATATCAATTTCATTTAGGGAAAATTGTATTTTTCTTGTGCATGGGTTAGCTACGCTTGAGCATAACTCATTAAAAAATTCCATTTTCCTTCATATCCCTGTCTATTGTCTCCAAATAGTAAATCAAACCATAAATGAAATTTTCTTTGATACCACTTTGTAACGTCCTGAACTCGGATTCCACACAATAGTTCCCCAAGTTCTGTTGGCTACATGGCCTCAAGCGCACTCCTCAAATTCCAGATGCTTCCGACTAGTGTTGAGGGCCTAGTTGAGTTATTGGGGAGACTATTCCCTCATTTCCAGAGTATATCATAGTGGGCATCAATAAAATTCAATATCAGAAGTAAATACAATAAGCATACAATAGGTAAAATATATGAGAAATACATGAATATATAACAAGCCATAATTGTCTCATATACCATGATGCAGATGATACATGTATCTAGAAAACAACCAAAAAATATACATGGAAATAAATTACAATGAAAGTATTCAAAATCCAAAAAGATAAAAAAAAAGTTCCACAATAGCATCGCGAGCCTTAGCTGTGTCTCATCCTCCCATGCTCTAAAAAAATTATCAACAACTAGTGTAAGGGTGGTTTCTCATACTATCACCAGAAACCATATAATTTTTCTGGGTCCCCACGGAGGCCCAAACATGGTGTGAGATAAACTTACCAGTAGGTTTCCACCCAAAGATCTATACAATTCTAAGCTGCACTATGAAATATGTGAATCACGTACAAGTAAGCAATAATGTAAGTGTGAAATCCCAAGTCATATAACCAACGCAAACAAGTTCTACCAAACAGCCTCTTGTGGCTCCCTGCAATAAGTGGTAGCTCTTGACATGGAACCTATTGGCAATATAAATAAACAAAATAGCCTTCCCGTAAAACAATCCATATCATGTCCACACATCCTTACTCTATAAAGAAAACCATATAAAAAACCCACTACCGTGTCGTACAACCGAAGTCATATATCCCACAATCGTGCCATATAATGAAGTGTAGACCATGAAGGGCTGAATCTAATGTATTGTAGACCAAGGCATCATCATCAAGTCCTAGTATCATCTCGATATAAACTCAGCATAGAAACTGGTTGGAGTCCTAGGAACTTGTGTAATAGCATGTCCTATGTGAGTCCAATCAAGCCAAATATAATGGAAAACAAAGCCAGAGACATCCCATAGAATCAAGTCCCAAAGTGAATACTCAACCAAGGTGTCCAGTACTGTGTTGCAAATCCATGGATATTCATCCTTGGAATCTATGTAAATCATCAACCATTCCATAAATTTAACAATTTGAAACCATATGAGTGTACCCACTCATATAAACAATTACATTCAAAACCATTCAGTGAGTATACCTACTCATTTAAACCATTACATCTCATGAGTATACCCACTCATGTACTCCACTTCCATTTAGTCATGTCACATGGTTATACACACCCACTTATCACCAATTTCCATTTAAAACATCACATGGATAAACCCACCCATTAATCATAATTAACAAAAAACCATTTAAGCAATCTAAAACAACTAACAAGTATACCCACTCATTTAACAATTTTCATTTAAGCATTTAATCAATTAAGCCATGACATATTATGATAACACAAGACAAGGAGGCAGAACATCTTTGAAAAAGAAACTTCATGTGCATATTTTTTATCAAATAATGAGGTTTTTTTTAGTTTTTAATGAATAAACCCCTATATTTAAATTTTTTATTAAAATAATGGGTAATTTGAATTTTAGAATGATTATGAGAAAAATTGAGAAAAGTTCATCATTTTGGATTTTTGACAGATTTTTACAACAAGGGTATTTTTGTCATTTAATAAAAAATATAATTCAAAAATTACAGATATTTTTTTTTAAAATACTGATTTTTTTTCCATTAACTTTATCCTTATGACCTAGAGCTGATTCAAATATCTATTAGTCCAAAAAAATTATTGAATTTGAAAACTTTTCCGGGCGGACAATGTGGACCCCACCACCTTAACAAATGCACAAATCGGTCTCATCACCTCTAATTTAGATTATTCTACCTGGGATATCACTAGGACACATAGGACTGACTCTAAAACAATTTTGGGAGAGTTTTGAAGTCATTAAGGTTTCTATTGATCGTTATACATTTGAAGGATGCTTCTTGGAATTTTCAGCCATAAAAAGTCTTATTCAATGAAAATTCCATACCTCCTTAATAATATTCCTAAATGAGCTTAAATATGTAGGTTGAATGGAAAACACATATAGGAACAACTTTTATGATGGATTCTATGTGTTAATTGACCATTTATTATGCCAACATTGCGTAATCCTTTAGGGGATATAATTCTTCCTGTAAAAGGAGGCTCTTGCCTCCTTCCCAAATCATTTGATCAACCCCAACAGCCAATGAGGGTTCTCAATGAGGAATGGGATGATGATACACCTCTATTCCAACCCCATTTCATCATTTTATTTTATTTTTATTTTAGTTTGGTATTACTTTTCAATTCTAATTCAAATTTTAGTTTTATCAATCCATGCCTTTGTGTTTCTCCATCCACTTTTCTTCATTTCTTTCCCTATCTATCTCTTCTCTTCCACCCACTCCACCAAGTAATATATTACTCTCGGAAATTAGAGGATAACCCCAAGACTTGGCCAATGGGTAGGGGAAGGTGATCATGAATTTTCTTTAATGTTTAATTTTATGTTTGTAGATATATTTGAGTAGCATGAACGGGTAAGTCGAATGTCCCTGATGTTGTGAATACCACCGATATCATGCAACTCAACCTATCCATATTATTTTATTTAATAATTTTTCCCTCTCTCAATTGGTTAGTTCTTCACAAATTGTAGTCGAGATAATCAATGGATGAAACAGATTCAATTGAATTGGGTCCTGGAAGATGACACATTCTAGAAAAAGGTGTGTCACCAACATGGAATAAATGACGAGGTGGAATTGAGAGTGCCCAAACATTCAATGATATTCCACAATTTTTAAATAAAGAATAGTAGTTCAAACATGATATTTCGTGTATTTATTATCAACCTGAAATAAAAACATATAAAGGAGAATAATTATTGAATATTTAACCATACCCCAAAACCATGTTCTTTCTTATTAATTCATTCTATTTAGACATGAATCTTAGTATAAATTTATAATTCTTTCTTCACATGTCATTATTTTAAATAATAAAAAACCCAAAAATATTTTAATCACTTTAATCTAATAAACAAAACCACAAAAAGAGATAGAATAGGAGAATTAAATTATGTAAGTTTACTACATTGAGAAGGATCTTCAGGAGAGATGACCCCAGTGAGCCAATGTTCTGTACTAGGAATAATATAATTATTTTTTTCCACACCCCACAATAGACATGTGTCAAAACTAATTCTATTTATGAGGATCCAATCATTAGTTCATTTACTTTTTCTATTTTCACATATTAGTTATATATCATTTTATTTCAAAAAACTAAAAAAAATACTTCCATGATGTATTCAAATTCATAATATTATGCATCGAAAAATTACTCATATGTGCAGCAACAAAAACAAGAAAAAGATGAATATTTTAGAAGAGATCAGATGCATGAACTTAGAGAAAGCAGTGAAAAAGTTACCAGAAAGGATAATAGAGCTTTTGATTAGGTTCATGCATTAATAGGGAAACCCAACCCTAATCCAGAGGAAGAACATAAGAAAGTGGTGGAATAAATTTCACCACTTATATTTGAAATTGATGAACCTAAGGAAGAAAGGGAGGAAGACGTATCTGCTAATATACAAGTGGGAGATCAATAATGTTTGGATGAATTCTTGATTAAATATGGGGAACTTCCTAACTTCCCCATACAATACTAAGAAAAAGATTATGCACCACTGAAGGAATAAACTACCCAACTGGTGGAATTTGAAGTCACGATATAGGAGCCTGACTCCCTACCAACATCTTCAGAGAGTAAACTCCAAGAGGCACTTACCACTAAGGCAGAGATTGAAGCTGAACCGACTCAGGGAATTGATCCATTCATTGACTCTATCCCTTATAATTTTATTTAATATGAATTCTACATCACTCCATTTGGTTTTGATTATACACAATTAGAAAACCTCAACTCTGCTTTGGAGGATGAAGAAGAACCTCGATGTACACATGTTGAGGAACATATGGAGCTCCCTAGACACATTTAATATTTATTAAAGGAAGTTTATGAAGAGATGCTAGTGTATTTCCCTAAGGAAACCATGACAAAATATTCTTTTATGGTGAAGAATTTGGTCTTGATACTTCATGTTTTAATATTATTCAAATTGAATTACACTCTGACATTTCCATTGACTATTATTTTGACGAAGCATACACCATGTTACTAATGTACAGAGAAAAAGAGTTTGCACACGTATAAGCAAAGAAAGGGGATGATTCGTACTTCATTCTACCCCCACCATGCAAGATATAACTCATTGTAAAGGGAGAATATGTTGTACTCGGCCCTAGAAGGATGAAGAAAAAGCTGGGAAAAGCCACATGTGGTCATTCAAATCAATGAAGCATTATCCTGCATCATAATTTGGATAACAGCAGGTACTGCCTTCTAGAGGCAGTCAATATTCAGGGCCCACTTGGGGGATAATACCAAGATTTATTTCTACTTTCTTTCTAGGAATTTATATTTCAATTTATTTTCATTGAAATAATTTAGCAAGTGGCCCCCTCCCAATTTTATTTTGAGATTAAACGAAATGATCATTGTGATTAATTGAGTAATTTTCTTTTGTAGGATCATGACGGTAGAAGGAATCCCCAAACAGTAAAGGGGAAGAACCAAGTTTCATAGGAAAAGTGTGTTCAATTTTAGTGTTTTATCTTTTAAACTCTCCACATTTTTGTCCACAACATGTTTCAATCTTTAAAGATAAAATTGCATGCCCACACTTGAATTCATGTTTTACTCGACTTATCAAAGAGGCATGAGTTTCTTAGGAATCCTGTGATTCCTTGTTTTAGATTTAAATGTTGATATGATTAAATTATTGAAATGAATAATTTAATTTTTAAAAGCAAGCATGGATATTGAAGTAATGACTCATGATTTGATGGAATTAATTGATTCATGTAAATGAAATTTCTCTACCATCCTTCATCCATTGAATTTATGAAGTTAATGTGAATTGGTTTATTATTCATGCCATGAGTGATTGTCCAATGTTATATTTTCCATTCCCAAGAGGATTTATAGACCATGTACATCCTATTTATTCTTTAGCATATTTATTGGATGATCTTGGGACATGCAACCGACAAGAACTTGTATTGAAACTTATCAAAGTTGTGACTATGAAAAAACACATTTAAAATGATTGAGGCATCTTTTGGAAAGACAATTTTCATAAAAAGTACACCATTACATCCATCTTCCTTTTAGCCCATAGAGACCATGAATGACCTTTATACGAATGATGTCATGACCCGACCTTGGGGAATGTGCCGTGACTACCCCAAGCCTGCCTTCCATAGGACAGGGGATGGCGACTAGCACAAAAGGCATAAAACTCGATAAAAGGGAAGGCATTGCCTTTATATAAGAAAAAACACCACAGAGTACACAATCTGAAGTAAACACTAATTAAAATGAATACAAAAGTTGGTGCCAGAAAGTAAATGGGCCAGAATACAAACCCAAATGAATGTAAAGTACAACTGAAAAGAAAGTGGAGTAGTAGAAAAGTAATGCAGCAACTCTGAGCCATCCTCTAGAAATCCCACCTTAGGGGTGGGTACAGGTAGTCTCCTCAGCTCCTCGACTCCAGTCATCTGCTCCGTGAATGTCCCGTCTAGTGATCCACCTCCAGGTACCATCCAGCTCCACGAGCCTCCACCTTGATCAGCGCTATCTATCGTCTGCATCAAACACAACGTAGTGTGGGCATAGCCCGTGCAAGGGTGAGTATACGCCACTCAGTAGGGATATAGAGACCCCCGAATGTCTCTCAAAATCCAAAAAGGATAAACCAAAAAGGAAAGATACTATAACGAAGAATCAATAACACTACTTAAGTATATTCCCATACATATACCTAAGTCATCAGTGACAGTTTGGCTCCAGCTCCCGAGCCCAAGCACAACCCAGTCCATATAGGAAAGCACAACCCAATCCACACAGGAAATACAAGTCAACCACATCAATGATAATTATTGAGAAACAAGACTCATCTCACACAGGAATACACTTTATAAGGCAATAAAGATGATCATATGTAGCCACTGATTCATCTAAGTTGTCGGACCCTCATAGGATACAAGACCAGCTAAGCTGTCGAACCCACACATGATGCAAGACCAGCTACTCTGCTGGACCCACATAGGATACAAGTACAGATGTCAATACTACCAGATCCACATAGAATACATGAATAGTATTCATCGCCGTCGAACCCACGGAGGAATCCAATACGGTCACCTTTACTTTCGAACCCACAACGGATTCTAGTAAAGAAGTCGATACAGTCGCAGCAAGCTCTTGGGTTCCCGCACACAGCACGCTCGATTCTGGGATGGTCTGCTCCATGAGGCAAGGGGGTCAGTACATCAACTCCCACAAAGGCAAGATTTTATGTATCACAAATTTTTGTCTCGTTAAAAGAAACCCAATGCGAGAGATGGTGCATCAATCGGACGCCCGGTCTAAGTGTTATTGGTTTTTCTATCCGAGGGGCCCGATTGGTTTTTAAGCTAAAACCAACCTGAATGTACTCAATCTATGCCCAAACAACAACTGGAGTAAGACAAAAGAATCTTCTCACTAAGAGGCATTCAACAATGTCAACGGCATGTGAATCGGACCTCCAGAGCTCAAGTTATAAGTGTTTCCGCTCCGAGGGCCCGGTTGGTTCCGTGTTTGAACCAACCTGGCTATACCCAAATTTATTTTAAACCTTGAATATAATTTACCAAAACCAACATCTCGATCCAAGGATCCCAACGCAACTGACAGTGCATCGATCGGAGGTACGTTGCCCAAGATGTGGGTGAAAGACCAAAAGTGGTCGGAAATGGGGGGTCTGAGATCATCCCGACCCGGCCCCACCCCCCCTTCGCAGCCCGAACCGGGTCTCCCCGACCCGGGTCTAGGTCCATCCCAGTCGGGCACGGCCCAGCACGGTCCTCACGACCCGCCCCGGTCTGGCAGTGCCTTCCGCGGACCAACAGACACGCTCCGGTGGTCCGATTTTCCCGCTGTCTGCACCTGCGGCTCTCCCGGGACCCATTCTTCACTACGATGGCTTCCATATGAAATTGTGGTCTCGTTCCATTGTTTCCCATCAACACGTGTAATGAAAAACAAACTGTTAAGGGTCATCGGCCATGTTTGTTTGGCTTGTGCCCTCCGCGTTAGTTGAAAACAAAAGGGGTTGAATAAAAATAATGTTCAACGACAAACGAGGCACAAAAAAATAGTTAAGAATGAATTTAACTCCCAAAAATTTCCACGAAAATACAAATTCCCAACCCAAAAATAATAATCATTCGCAAATAAAATTGATAATAAGTTGATCTGCATTCATGTTACAGAGGAAAACAACATGGGATTATTAACATCCTCAAAATAAACCCCTACCTCGACAAGAAAGACGATCTTCGGCATCGCGGTACATGACGTCGTGGAGAAGAGAATTTTCCGGCGTGTCGTCGATCTCTGAGGAACCAGCATTCTGTGTCATTCTTCGTCGTAGGTCGGATTTCTTCATCACACAATGAAGCTCTCTTCATGATCACCAAAATAATAGGTCTCTCCCCAATTATTTTATTATACGCAAAGAAACCCTCCTACAATTATTTCACAACACTAATTAAAATGTGATGACCTTTAATTAAAGAAGGGAGAGAGAAGGTTCCCCCATAATTAAACATATTGGCAGATTAAATTAAAAAGGGAAAAGGGAAGGTTCCTCTTTAAATGATGGGTTGACATAATTTAATGGGTTGAGGTGACAACTAGTGGAGGTTTGTCAAATTAATGGGGGTTCTAAAAGAGATTTAGATGGAATTAAATGGTGGGGCTTTTGTGGGCCCCACCTCTCTTAAATCCACTCTTGGGTATTTAATTGGATGTGGGCCCACCCTTAACTAACAATGGTAGGAAAAAACACCTCATGAAATAAAAATTGTTCTGACAATTTTTCTTTATTCCTTAAACAAACCCCCAAAAATTATCATCTCCACTTTCACGAATGCATCTGCGGTAAGTGTCCCTTTAAGAAATTTTCAGCGATGTAGATTCATTAGTCGCCTCAGATTTTAATTCCGACCAACGGTTCAAAATTTAGAAAAACCCGCTCGTTCGTTCACTGAACGTACCCGAGCTAAAATTCAAAAATTGATTCCGGGAACACCGTGCCTCAGAATCAATCGTCGTCAGAAGCCATAGAATCACAAGATTCCAAGATATATTAAAAAAAATTCCATGAAATTTTCAGGTCTTTACATTACTCCCCCCTCAAGGATTTACGTTCCCATAAAGCTACAACATAAACTAGGGAATCAAATGAGGGTACTGAGCACGCATATGAGCCTCCCACTCCCACGTGCTCTCTTGGAGGTTCCCATGCTGCCAATGAACGCGTTCCATAGGTATCGACCGTCCATATAGGACCCGATCCTGTCGATCCTCGATCTTCACCAGGACCTCCGTAAAAGTCTCCCTATCATTGATGTCCAGCTCCCCATTGTCGATGATACACGTCGGGTCGTGCACGTATCTCCTCAGCTGAGATACATGGAAGACGTCGTGCACCCGGTGCAACTGAGGTAGAAGGGCCAGGCGGTAGGCTACTTCACCTACTCTGCTGAGGACTTGGAAAGGTCTGATGAAGCACGGAGATAAATTGCCTCCCTGGCCAAATCTCGGCCACCCATGTCGAGATGAGACCCGTAGGAAAACGTGGTCGCCATCCTCGAACTCCAGTGGTCTCCACCTCCTATCAGCATAGGACTTCTGTCTGCTAAGTGCAGTCCTCGTCTGCTCCTGGATGATCTGCACCTTCTCCTTCATAGCCTGAACTATCTCTGGACCTACGAGTGCTGACTCCCCAGGGTCAGTCCAGCACAGAGGTGTTCTGCAATGTCGGTCGTACAAGGCCTTGTAAGTTCCCATCCCGATGGTGGAGTGGAATCTGTTGTTGTACACAAACTCCACCAAGGGTAGGTGATCCTCCCAGCTGCGACCAACGTCAAGGATGCATGCACGGAGCATGTCCTCGAGAGTATGAATGGTCCTCTCCGTCTGACCATCCGTTTGAGGGTGAAAGGCGGTGCTCCAGCATAGCTGCATCCCAAATGCCTCCTACAACCCATTCCAAAGCTAGGAAGTAAAGAGAGCATTTTTATTGGAGACGATAGTCGATGGAAAACCATGAAGCCTTATGCTCTCTTGAATGTAGAGGCGTCCCAAGCTCTTTACTGAGCCCTTCTCTCTAATGGGTAATATGTGGGCCAACTTGGTGAGTCGTTCTACGATCACCCAGATGGAGTCGTGTCCCATAGAAGTACGTGGAATCCCTGTCACGATATCCATATATATCATGTCCCACTTCCACTCCGGGACCTCCAAGGGTTGTACCAAGCCAGCTGGTACCTGGTGCTCCGCCTTCACCTATTGGAAGGGGAGGCATCGTTAAATGATCTTTGCCACAACCTTCTTCATACTCGGCCACTAGTACTGACGTCTCAGGTCCTGGTACATCTTTGCTACCCCAGAATGTACCGCTAGAGGGGAAGTGTGCAACTCACTCAGCACTTCCTCCTATAGTGCAACTGGTACCATGGTACGTCCCCTGAAGAGGATGGTTTGCTCCCCTCCATCATAAAATCCATCGGGTTCTAGCCCTGAGGATATCTGAGAAAGTCGTGACTCACAGTCAATGTCTCCACGTTGTGCCTCTCTGACCCGCTGATGTTGTGGAGGAGTGACTGTGAGCAACTGTAGAAAGGCCACCCCATATCTATCCTAGAAGGATATCTGTAACATGGCTAGCTACTTTGTCACCACTCCAAGTTTCTGAATGCCTGTCCTCAAGCTGAGAGCAGCAACAACTACGTTCCCCTTCCCAGGAGTTTAGATTATCTCAAACTCATAATCCTGGAGGAACTCGAGCTATCACCTCTATCTCAGGTTCATGTCCTTCTGCGATAAGATGTACCTGAGACTCTTTTGGTCATATTATACTATAAAGAACTCACCAATCAGATAGTCCTACAACATCTTCAAGGAAAAGACCACTGCTGCTAATTCCAGGTCATGGGTAGTGTAGTTATGCTCGTGCTGCCTCAACTGCCGTGAACCGTAAGTGATCACTGTTTGTTCCTATATCAGAACACAACCGTGTCTGTTCCATGATGCGTCGTAGTAAACTGCATACCCTACACCGTTCTCTGGTATCCTCAAGATGGGCACACTGGTCAATCTCCGCCTCAGCTCCTGGAAGATCTGCTGACATCATTCTGACCACACGATGGGTTTCCCCTTCTTCATCAAGGCTGAAAGCGGTGCTGCAACTTTGGAAAATTTTGGCACAAAACTCCTATAGTACACATCTAGACCTAGGAAACTCCGCACCTCTGTCATGCTCCTGGGTGTCTCCCAAGCGAGTACCGCCTCGACCTTCGACGGAACCACTGCAAATCCTACCTCAGAGATGACGTGCCCCAAGAAGTGGACCTTTCACACCCATAACTGACACTTCGAGAGCTTACCATAAATTTGGTGCTCTTGGAGTGTATCCAGTACAACCCTTAAGTGGTAGGCGTGCTCCTCCTCGGTAGTTGAGTAAATCAGTATGTCATCAATGAATACTATGACAAACAGATCGAGGTAGGGCCAGAAGATCATGTTCATGAGATTCATGAACACTAATGGAGCATTGGTCACACCGAAGGGCATGACCAAGAACTCATAGTGTCCATACCGACACCTGAAGGCCTTCTTCTGCACATCCTCATCCCAAAATCGGAGCTGCTGATAGCCTGACATGTGGTATATCTTTGAGAACCAACATGCTTCCTTGAGCTGATCAAAGAGTTCGTCAATCCTCGGATGCAGATACTTGTTCCTCATAGTCACCTGGATCAGGTGACGATAGTCGACACAGAGTCGCAAGCTCCCATCTGTCTTCATGGCGAATAATATTGGGGAATCCCAATGTGAAACACTGGGTCAGATGAATCCTTTTCCCTTCAAGTCCTCCATATGTACCCGTAGCCCTCAAAGCTCAACGAGAGCCATCCGATATGCTAGAGTGGATATCGGGGCTGTCTCGCGGTACAGGTCAATATAGAAGTCTATCTCTATGCAAGGAGGTAGTCCTAGAACTTCGTCTGGAAAAACGTCTGCATACTGATCAACCACAATAGGAAATCTCAGACTCCGCACATCAATTGCTCTTAGAATGAGACTAGCCAACTGATGAGTGATTGGTTGTCCTCTCCTCTACGTGAGTCCATCCTGCGCTGCAAAGTCTACCTTCTCACCGGTGAAGATGAACCTGGTCCCATCCATGCGGACACACCGTACCTTGCGCGTAATACAATCATTTTGAGAATGGACTATAGATAACCATTCCATACCCAAGATGATGTCGTAAGGCCTAGACACCGCTATAAGAAGATCTCAACCGAAGCTCTCAACTACTAGAGTAAGCTCACACTACCGGCACCAGTGCGTAATCGTCGAGTATGCTCTCGTAGGAGTCTTTAGCCGCAAGGATTGAGCCAACAACTCTGTCAGAATATCTGAGCTCCGAACAAGGGCATCGACAATAAAATAATGACTTGTACATGTGTCTATAAGAACTACATCAAGGGTGGAGTAGACACAGATAGTACCTCGAATCATCTCGGGTGCACCGTGGACGTAGGACTCTGCTGCCTGGAGCTGAGCCTGCCTCTAACCGCCAGCTCCCTATGGTCGGGGTGGACATCTTGGGGGTAGTGGTAGTAGAGCATCAAAGCGTCATCCACCACCCGCCGCTCTGCTAGCTCATCTGCCTCGTCTTCCTGCCCCCTGTGGACCGCAACGGTCGAACCTCTGCCTCTTCCGGGGAGGTCCCTCCACTGTCTACTGCTCGTCTGCATGGCGGGTCTGGTAGTCACGAGCCATGTGGCCCTTCCTGATGCATGCATAGCATTGTATGCTTCTTAGAAGGATGGCTCTGCACTGTGTGCCCCACACATCTGAACCCATGTCCTGAGGTCGCCCACCTGTCGGCCTGGTCCGCTTGAACCCCTACGTGATCTTACGACTGCCTGCTGCAGAAGACTCCACTCTATGCTTTCCTGTGGTGGATCTCGCTGCTGATGGCTGCTCAGCGACAAAACTCTCCACTAGTAGGGCTCGATCTAGAACCCCCGCCTGGGTTGGGATTCTGAGTGGAATCATCGAAGCTCTGATATCATGCCTCAGCCCCTACTCAAAGGCCTGGACCCAGAAGAATGGGTCCCATACCATGTCTGTGGAGTAGCGCAAGAGGTCGTTAAATCTCACCGAGTACTGGGCTACAGACATGATGCCCTACCGTAGCTGTAGTAACTCCTTGATGTTCATCGCACATAGGGTGGCTGTAAAAAACTCTGAGTAGAAGAGGCCTTCCAATTCCGTCCAAAGTAGTGATGCCTCGACGTGCACCTGGAGCATCATGCTCGACCATCGACCTGCTGCTGCATACATGAGACTCGCGGTGAGGTTCACCACGAGGTCTGGTGGTGTCCCTACCAACCTGTAGACTCGGACTATAGCCTCCAGCCAATCCACGGCTGCCTGAGGATCCGTCTCTCCACGGAACCTGGGCGGCCTCTACCTCTGAAACTCGTGCAACGCGCTCAGGAATCCTGCATTGTCCGCTGCTGGGGCCGGTAGCATTTGTTGCTCGGTGGGTAGTGGTATCATCGGTGCCTCCGCGGTAAAGGGGCGCTGCACCAAGGCCTCGTTTCTCGGTGGGATGCCATCTCACACAATGCTCTGAACCCTAGCTGGCTGCCGTCGTGGGGCCATCCTAAAAAGAAACAGGTGCTCTATGGTTAATACAGTATACTTGGTGAGCTGACACAAAGTAATCACAAAGAAAACATTTGAAACTCACATGCAATCAATGTTTTCATGTACTGATTTGGGAATAAGAATTCAGGGTCCTGGTGTATAGATACGTTAGCCGACGCACCAACACTGGACTCCCTGGACTGATTACCACACTCATTACTCTAAACATTATTGCATCATAGAGAATAATTTATCAAAGTCCTGAGTTCTACAGTAGAACTGATTCCTCTGATACGAATTTGTCACGACCTGACCTCGGGGCCCGTGTAGTGACTAGCCCATTCCCGCCTCCCATAGGACAAGGGCCGGTGACTAGCACCAAAGGCGTAAAACTAGATAAAAGGGAAGGTATTGTCTTTATATAAGAAAACAAACACCACAGAGTAAAAAAGATGAAGTAAACACTATTTAAACTGAGTACAAAAGTATGTTCTGGAAAGTAAATGGGCCCGAATAAAAACCCAACTTAAATTAAAGTACAACTCAAAAAAAGTAAACCAGTAGAAAAGTAAAGCAGCAACTCTGAGTCGTCCTCTGGAAATCCCACCTGAAGGGTGGGTACAGATAGTCTCCTCAGCTCCTCAGATCCATCTGTCTGCTCCGTGAATGTCCCGTCTAGTGATCCACCTCTAGGTACCGTCCAGCTCCACGAGCCTCCACCTCGATCCGCGCTGTCTGTCGTCTGCATCCAATACAATGTAGTGCGGGCATATCCCGTGCAGGGGTGAGTATACGCTACTCATTAGGGACCCCCAGACCCGCGAAGGTCTCTCAAAATCCATGAAGGATAAACCAAAAAGTAAAGATACAATCACGAAGAATCAATAACACTACTTAGGTATACATCCATACATATACATAAGTCATCAGTTACAGTTTTGCTCCAGCTCCCGAGCCAAAGCACAACCCAGTCTACAAAGGAAAGCACAACCCAATCCACAGTGGAAAAGCAAGTCAACCACATCTATGATAATGATTGAGAAACAAGACTCAACTCACCCAGGCATACACTTTGTAAGGCGATAGAGGTGATCAGATGTAGCAACTAATTCATCTAAGCTGTCGGACCCACATAGGATACAAGACCAGCTAAGCTGTCGGACCCATACTGGGTACATAACCAGCGACTATGCCGGACCCACACAGGATACAAGTAAAAAGGTCAATACTACCGGACCCACATAGGATACAAGAAGAGTAGTCATCGTCGTCGAACCCATGGAGGATTCCAGTATGGTCGTCATTGTTGTCAAACCCATAAATGATTCCAGTACAAAAGTTGATGAAGTTGCAGCCAGCTCTAGGGTTCCCGCACACAACACGATTGATTCCAGGAGGGTCCGCTCCATGATCCCAGGGGGTCGGTACATCAACTGTCACAAATACCAGAGTTGATGTATCTCAAAAATTTCTCTCGTCAAAAATAACCAATGGGACAGATGGTGTGTCAATCAGATACCCGGTCTGAGAGTTACTGGTTATTCCGTCCGAGGGGCCCTGTTGGTTTTAAGCTAAAACTATCCCGTCCGTACTACAGCTGCACCCAAACCTCAATAGGAGTAATACAAAAGAACCGTCTCACTAAGAGGAATTTAACAAAGTCTATGGAACATCAATCAAACATCCGGAACTCATGTTATAAGTGTTTCCTCTCTAAGGGCCCGGTTGGTTTCGTGTCGAACCAACCCGGCGGTACCCAATGTTTTTCTGAAACTTTGAGTGTAATATACCAAAACGACCGTCTCGATCCAAGGATCCCAACACAACTGACTGTGTGTCAATCGGATGTATGTATCCCAAGATGTGGGTGAATGTCCGAAAGTGGTCTAAAATGTGGGGTCTAGGCTCGGGCTGACCCGGCCCAACCCCCTTGGTTTGGCCCGACCCGGGTCCGGGTCTGGCCCGGTGGAGCGCGGCCCGGCCTGGTCCACGCGACCCGCCCCGGTCCGGTCGGGCGTGTGTGCTGGCTCGGCAAGCAGGCCGAACAAGGGGGACGCTGTCCCCCATCCTTTGCGCTCCACGGACGCGATTGGCGCCGCGTCCTCCTCTGAATCCCGCGCGGCCACGGGATCCGGCCGCCTGCCGCCACGGACCACCGGACGTGCTCCGGTGGTCTTATTTACCTATCTTCTGTGCCTGTGGCTCTCCTGGGACCCGCTCTTCCCTGCGAAAACTTCCATATACCGTTGCGGTCCAGTTCCATTATCTATCGTCAACACGTGTACAGACAAACACACTGCGGAGGGTCGCGGGTCGTGTTTGTTTAGATCACCACCTCCGCGTTAGTTGATAACAAAAGGGGCCGAACAATAATAATGTTCAAAGATAAACGAGGAACAAAAAATTATTTAGGATGGAATTTAACTCCCAACAATTTCTCCGTAAATATAAATTCCCAACCTGCAAATAATTATCGTTCGCGAATCAACATGATAATGAGTTGATCCGTGTTCATTTTTTAGAGGAAAAAAACATGGGAGTATTAACATGCTCAAAATAAACCCCTACCTGGACAAGGAAGACGATCATCATCATCGGGGTACATGGAATCGCGGAGAAGGGGATCCTAGGCGTCGTGGAACACGGCGTCGCGGAGGAGAGGATCGTAGGTGTCGCGATACATGGCATCGTGAAGAAGAGGATTTGGTGGTGTGTCGTCGATCTCTGAGGAACCAGTGTTCTACGTCTTTCTTCATCGGAGGCCGACGTTCTTCATCGCACAACAAAGCTCTCTTCTTGATCACCAAAATAATAGGTCTCCCCACTATTATTTTATTATACGCAAAGAAACTCTCCTACAATTATTTACCCACACTAAATAAAATGTGTTGACATTTAATTAAATGAGGGAGAGAGAAGGTTCCCCCATAATTAAAAATGTTGGATGATTAAATTAAAAAGGGAAAAGGGAAGTTTCCACATTAAATTATGGGTTGACATAATTTAATGGGTTGAGGTGACAATTAATGGAGGTTTGTCAAATTAATAGGGGTTCTAAAAGAGATTTAGAGGGAATTAAATAGTGGGGATCATGTGGGCCCACCTCTCTTAAATCCACACTTCGGTTGTTAAGTGGTTTTGGGCCCCACCCTAAATTACCCATGGGAGGAAAAACCTCCACATGAAATAAAAATTGTTCTGATAATTTTTATTTATTCCTTAAACAAACCCCCCAAAATTATCATCTCCTCATTTGTGAACTCATATATGATAAGTGTACCTATAATCAATTATCGACACTGTGGATTTATCAGTCCCTCAGATTTTAATTCTGAGAACCGGTTCAAATGCTAAAATAACCCGCTCGTTCGTTCACTGAACGTACCCGAGCTAAACTTCGAAAATTGATTTCGGGCAAACCGGGCCTCAAAATGAAGCGCCGTCAAAAGCCACGGACTCGTAAAATTCCAAAGTATTTTTTTTAAAAAAAATCCTTTAAGTTTCTGGGTCTTTACAAATGAGCCATGCTTGAAGCCATTTTTACCCATTTCTACCCTCCTTTGAGTATTTTCATGATATTTCAATATTCAAGTGAGTGGGTAAAGGGAATCATGGTTGATGGGATAATATACATTGAAAGGATGAAGTTTGGGGGTATTATTGTGGTAATTGAAAAAGGTTGTGGAATCATTCATTATACTAAATTTTTTTCCCTCTTGAATTAAAAAAGTAACCAAAATGACAAAAAGAACCAACAAAAGGAGAAAAAAATGGGTTGTGATTTGGGATAACCAAAAATCACAATTTTCTAGACCGATGATCTTATGATCGTATGTGGTTAGATGATGGATGTGAGATTTGATATAATCATAACTTTTGAAAAAAGAATAAAAATTAAAAAAAAATCAAGAGGGTGCACAAATCATTCATTTTGATTACTTGATCATAACATTTTCGTTGAGTTTTGGGAATTAGGTGTTGCTACTTTGAAGGGGATAATTTCATTATATTTTTACTTTTGAAATCATGCATAATAATTAAGAGATTAACCTCCTGCTTGAGCCTTAATTTTTAAAGCATCAAATCTTACCAAACATAAACTTCAGACTCAATAGAACCTTAATTGAAAGTCCTCATGATTTTATGAGCATTTTTTCTTCACAATGTGGAGAATGTATTTCATTTACATGCCTATGGCTAAGGAGGATGTTCTCATGATATGAGAACAAATCTACTTGAATTGTATCATGAGTGATGAGAGAAAAGAATAAAAAATGAGGTAAATCATGACCATTCATGTTTAATAATAATTAAACAAGGATCTTGAATGAATGAAAGGATAACTTCCATCAATTTTCAAAGGGTAAAATTAAAATATGTGAATTATTTGTTTCTTTGAATAGTGGGAAATTGAATTGATATTTTATGCTGGTTTTTGAATGTTTGATTTCACATTGAACTTTTTTTGATTTTATTACCTTGGAATTTAAATATTGGTAATATTTGTGTCCTTTGATTTCGATTTAGAGATTTTATACTTGGGGAAAAGCATGGATTAAGTGTGGGGGTATTTCATAGAGAAAATTTATGTGCATATTTTTGATCAAATAATGATTAGTTTTAATGTTTTCCATGATTAGAACCATTTTTTTAATGTGTTGTTAAAATAATGGGTAATTTTAATTTTTCAATGATTACGAGAAAATTTGATAAAAGTGCAAAATTTTGGATTTTTGAAATATTTTTACCACAATTGTATTTTTGTCATTTCCTAAAAAATATAATTCCAAATATTGTGATTTTTTTAGAATCATGATTTTATTTCATTCAAATATCTCTTCAGGTCCTAGAGTTGATTCAAAGATCTAGTATTCCAAAAAAAATCCTTGAAGTTGGAAACTTTTCCGAGCGGACAGCATGGACCCCACCACCGTAACAGATGCACAAATCAGTCTCCTCACCTCCCATTAAGGTTATTACACTAAGGATACCACTAGTACACACCAGAACAACTCTAAAACAAATTTGGGGGAGTTTTTAAGTCATTAAGGTTTCTAATGATCGTTATGCATTTGAAGGAATCTTCTTGGATATTTCGTCCATAAAAATACCCATTCAATGAAAATTACATAACTCTTTAATCATATGGATAAATGAGATGAAGGATGGAGGGTTAATGGAAAACAATTTTATGAACAAATTTTATGGAGCGGTCCACATGTGAATCGACCATTTAATGGGCCAACAACACGCAAACATTCAAAGGACAAAATTCAGCCAATAAAAGGAGGCCCTAAACTCCTTACCAAATCATCAGCTTGACACCCACAACTAAGGAGGGATCCCATCAGGGCACGGGCCGATGCTTCTCCTCTTTTCCCCCTTTATTTCATATTTTAATATTATTTTAATATAGTTATTTTATTATTTTTCAATTTTAATTCAAATTTTAGTTTTATTAATCCATGCCTTTGTGTTTCTCTATCCACTTTTCTTCATTTATTTACCCCTCTCTCTTATCTTCCACCCACTCCACCAAGTATTATATTACTCTCAGAAATGAGAGGTTGACCCTGATACTTGTCTTGGGGGGAGGTTAAGGTGATCATGAATTTTCTTTAATATTTAATATTTAGTTTGTAGTTAGATTTGAGTAGCATACATGGGTATGGTGAATATCCCCGATGTTGTGACCGCATCTGATGAAATGCAACTCAACCTATCCTTATTCTTTTATTTAATCATTTTCCTTGTCACTATTTTTTATTTCTTCACACGTTGGAGTTGATCTAATCAATGGATGAAATGGTTTCGATTGAATCGGGTCTTGGAAGATGACACATTCTAGACAAAGGTTTGTCACCAACTTGGATTATCGGAGGAGGTGAAATTGAGACTTCTCAAATATTCAATGATATTCCACAATTTTTAAATAATGAATAGTAGATAAAACATGATATTTAATGTTTTTATTATCAAACTGAATTAAAACATATAAAGGATAATAATTATTTAACATTTGACCAACCCCCAAAACCAAATTCTTTAATATTAATTCACTTCTGGAAAGGGAGGTTTTCCCAATGTCTATAGAGTACTTTTACCAATGGTTTAAAGAAACTGTTGGTAAAAGCGAGATAAATAATCTTTTCCGAACAGTTTTTCAAAATCGTTGGGAAAAGTATACTCTATACCAACGGTTTTCTTTAACCATTGGTATTGATATGTTTAAATCATCATTAACCAATGGTTTTTACAAACCGTTGGGAAATTTTTTTCCCCAAATTCAAAGATGCTTAAACTCCCCCATTCCATGCGACTGTAACCCTAAACAAAAGGGAGAATTGGGATTTTCCTTCCCCTACAGCCAAAATCCTTCCATCTTTAAGATTTATCAGTTCTTAACTTATATTATGTAAGTGATACTACATATAATATTTTGGTTTTATGTTTTTTTGGGTGAAGTGGAGAACTGGGATTTTTTTACCCTACAGTGGAAATTCTTCATTCCGATCCATTTTCAAAATTTCATAGTTCTACAATTATAATGTGTAAGTGATACTTTAATTTTAATGTTCAACATCTGTTGTTTTGGTTTTCTTTTTTGATTTTTTTGTGTATGAATTTTGTTTTCTATTTTATTTGGGTGTGTGTGTTGGGCTTTGACAGTGAATCAAATTTGATTCAAAATGAATTATGGTTTAATATCATCCATAAATTTTCAGTTCATAGAAGTCTTGGTATTGCTGGGAGTTTTGTGTTAATATCATCCATATTCCACATGATTCACATCATGGTAAGAATATGTGATGTTGTTGTTAAGATCAGAGAGAAAACTCATACACTCCAGGTTGTTAATAGTGGAATGGTTAGTCATGAGTGATAATTGGATTCCTAAGATGACTGTATTAATATAACATTAGTGTCATTTAAATATGGTTCTCACTTTACATTGTATATTATGTCTCTTTTATCCAATACCCAATTTTATGATGGTGGGGTGCTTTTCACTAGACATGTTGGCATGTGCATATATCCATAACAATGTTAGATAAGTCACAAGTTTAATTTAGTAATCTTTTTATCATTGACATACATTATTATTATTCTCAAATTTCAAAATTAATGTTTTTGTCTATACTTTATGAAATTAAAACTTTTAAAAATCCCTGAACAACTTATTAGTGTAGAATCCTAAACAATATCCACCCATGGGGTGCGGTTAACCTGATGAACTAATTGGGAAATGAAAGGTATGACTATAGAGGTTCCAAGAATGATTTATTGAACATGAGTGAATGATTTGGGATGCCTGTAACACATAATGGGGCCTGAGGCATGTGCCTCTATTTGGGATGCCTATAAAGGGACCTTGAAGTCCTCTTTTACCATTGGTTGTGTGCAGCCGTTGGTAAAACTCTTCCCTTTACCAATGGTTAGATTCAATGATGAGGCAATGCACCTTAATTGATGACTGTAAATTTTGAGTTATTGACATTAATCTCCCTATTTCCCTCGATGAACCAGATGATTGGGTTGTAGATCAAGAAGCTAGGTTGAATTTTAGAATTTATTGATCCTCTTGTATAGTACTACATCCTAATAGGTTTAACTATGTTTTTCTTCTTGATACATGACATACATTACCATCATTTGATTTATGATTCTGTTGTTATTTGGTATTACTAATTTAGTTATTTTCATCCATTTCGAATATTTTCCCATTGTTATCTTTCTTCCACTTTTTAACTGATAATATTAAAAATGTGCAATTTAGGTAATGAGGGAATAGTCTCCCCCAGACATAGAAAAGGCTCTAACTATTAGTCAATAACATTTGGAATATTGGTAGATGTGCTTGAGGCCATGTGTCCATCTGGGTTTGGGTCACTAATGAGTGGCATTCTGGTTTGGGACGTCACAATTCCTGGTTATTCTTTTTATAGGTGTTTCTAATCAATTCCAGACCTATAACTATTGAAGGTCCCTCTCCAAAATCAATTGGGACATGATTCAATGAATACACCTACATCATTCAGAGTGTGTATCCAAGTGCTTACCTTCAAACCACCATAAATATTCTATCTCTTTATGTTTTTTATCGGAATAGTTTTTCTATATTATGTTTTTTGGGTTACACATTAGTTATTTGTTTCTAATTACTTCCATATTTGTTTTCATTGCAGGAAATAAAACCCATTGAAGAGATGCGGCAGAAAAATATGGCAGAAAATAATCACCGCATGACACAAATAGGAATTCCTCCACTCATCCATGTTGTGAGTATTTTATTCCAAATATATATATTTCAATAACTTACAATATCATGTGTTTACTTTTGTGTCAATATTTATTCAGGATTGACCCCTATACGAGTGATATCTGACGAGGAGTCTGATATTGATCCCAGTACAGAGGCTCGTGGTAGGAGGGGGGTGGTGTCAGAGTTAGACGATCATCCGGTGATTCTGGTACTGAGGCCGGTGGTACGAGGGCTAGTGGTGTGAGAGTTAGACGATCCACTGATCATACCCGATTGGACTATGCCCCTAAAAAAGACGTATCTTCTATGCCCCATTTTGATCTTGGTGTGACATTAGGGACACATGGGATATTTATGCCTATGATGTTTACAATACCAGTTGTCCAGATGTCTGTGCAATCATCCTTTTCTTCTGGTTCATTATCTCCGAGATATTATTTTCCACCCTCTTTGACCCCTACTCCAACACAGTATGTGGTTGAGGAGCGTACAATGAGGGACACTCCACCTGTACATGATATTCCTTTAGCCTCTGCACATCTAGTGATTACCATTGATCAGAATACCAAAGGAATATTTATATAACTCTAACAAATTTTTATACCAAAATTTATTTTTATTATAACTAGTACTGATATTTTTTTCTTTAAAAATATATTCATCTACTGATAGGGGGAAAGGGAGGGGGCGTACTCTCTTGCGTGCAGTATGGAACCGGCAGACACAATTGATGGTTGAATAAAATGATGAATGACAAATGAATGACTATCTGGGTAGGAATGTTGGTGTTTTTTGGTGATGCTATCCAAATACTCTGACATCATTCTGGTGAGCCCTCTATTTTCAAGATATCTGCCACACGAAGTCAAGGATAATGTGTGGACACAAATATGGGTAAAAAATCTATTGGATTTAATGTAGTTTTTTTTTGTGTTTATATGAAATAATATATTGGGTGTCAGCTTCGGTTTAACTTCCCTGATAGTGAAGGTGCACGACCATCACGTTTAAAGGAACTTGGAGAGCATTGGGGAGGTTATAAGCATGAGCTATATGTTGGATGGTGTGATAGATTGGGCATGGAGTTGGAGACAATACCTATAATGGATGACTACCCGATTGAGAAATATCGCCAAATGATTACCCATTGGGTGACTGCCAAATTTATGGTATTAATCCCATTTGAGGTATTTAAATGACATTTTTCATATTTTGCATTCATATTATCTTATATATTATTAAACATTATTTATTAATCTTCTGAATAAAAAACATTGATTCAAAGCAATACCTCCACACTTTGGGGTGCACTACTATGTCAAATCATGAGAGGTAGCTGGTACGATATAGTTGTTTATAATTTTTCTTTAGGACGTTCCATTTTTATTGTTTCCTACATAAATAATGTGATTTATTGAATATTGAATATATGATTATACTTGCACAGTATATTGTTTCAATGTCATTAAAGAAGCAAAAATTGGATATTGAAGGATGTCTCCCTCAAGAAAAATTGTTTTGCTCGAGTAGAAGGAAAAACGATGGAACTACAGTTAATGAACCGACACAAGAAAAGATTTTAAGATTTAATTTATTTATTTAAAAGTTTAATATCGTTTTTGAAAATTAATAATCTAGTAATATTTTTAACAGGCTGATTGAGAGGCACTTGATAGGATCCTAAAAATTTAGGGCCACATGATAACTTATATCAGGTTTTGGTAGATGAGAACTCAGGTCGATTATGCTGCAGACCTAGTAAGAATATAGTCCTGATGATGTATTGGTCCTCTCCATGTATCCATTCTAGTACCACTGAGTTGGAACATGTCAAGGAGTATGAAATACAGTTTGATAAAAGGGTCACAGAGTTGGAGGAACGGGTTCAAATGAGGGAGAATGAATTTATGAAACTGATCAAAGCTTTATCTTCATCACTTCCACCAGAGTGCAGTGCTGATTGTCAGACATATATGTCGCTGATGGGTGCATTATCCAATGCACCATCTGGTAGTTCTAGTGTTGGTCGAGATGATGACGTTCGTGGTGATGACGAGGATGCTGAAGAGGACAAGGGAGAGGATGAGTTTGGGGACGAGGGTGAGGATGGGGTCGAGGGAGAATATGGGGCCGAGGATGAGGATGGAGATGATGATGCGGATGATGAAGCGGACAAAGATGGCGGTGAGGATGAGGCTGATGATGACAGTGGTGATGGTGATGCTGATCAGGGGCAGATTGATCCATTACATTATTGAATTCTGTATAACGCTTTATTTTTTAACTTGGGTTTTCACTCTATTATTGATATTTTAGAATTCAGTATAAATCTTTATTTTTTACCAAATATGGAAGCCTAATGTTTTTATAATGGTTTGTGGGGGTTCTGGGGCTTCTTCGGAGCTCGGAACCCCGGTCGGCGTAAAAAAACACTTTTCCTCATAGTTAGTAAAAAATTTAAGTCCATTTCATAGGGTATATACCAACCATATAGGGATATATATTAGAAGAAATGTGCATGATTTTCTCTAACCATGAACTAGGTGATGCACATCATGCACAATGTCTATTGTTTTAGTATAATATATTATAACTCTTATTGTACGATTTTTCTAACTGGCATACGGAAAACTTACCAAACACATTCAGATTGTGTTGATACTTTAGGAAAACGATCCATAAGTCATATGTGACATGTAAAAGTCAACCCCGCATAAATCTGAGGCACGTTGTGGCTGGTATCACTCAAATTTTCTCTCTATTGTTTCAAATGGACACCCTTTTAAGTAAAAACAAATGGCATACAGAAAACTAAACAAACCTATTTGAATTGTGTTGATAATTTAGGAAAATGATCCATGGGTCATATGTGACGTGTATTACTCAATCCCACCTCAATACAAGGAACAGTGTGGTCGGTACCACTCAATGTGTCTCACTTTTATTTGAAATGGACAACATTTTAAGTGAAAACAGAAACTGACATATGGAAAATGGAACAAATGTATTCGGATTCAGTTGATACTTTAGCACAACAATCCATGGTACATTTTTAAGGTGTAGAAGTCAACCTTACATCAATGCAATGCATGGTGTGGCTGCTACCACTCAAAGTGTCTCAGTTTAATTTAAAATGGACTGGATTTTAAGTGAAAACAATAACTGGCATATGGAAAACCGATCAAACACATTCAGAATGTGTTGATACTTTAGGACAATGATACACTGGTCATTTTGGATGGGTACAAGTCAAATCCTCCTCATCCAGAGGTTTCGTGTGACCGCGATGGCCGAAAATGCACTATGTGTGTCTTAAATGACTAAAACATACATTTAACAGTCAAATGCATGTCGAAAGACTTCGAAATGACTTGAAATCACACAAAAAAACCCTAGATATTATTCGAGAGGTGTAAGAGGAGACGGAACATCATTCAAACTCGTGGTTTTCACAGCATGATTGAATATATGTTTTTTAGGTGTTTGGCGCGCTTGAAAAGCATACGTGTGGTGGTCAAAACCAGCCGAATGACCTCGGAATGCCATGAAATCGAATGACAAAAAAGGGTGGGTGAATTGTGAAATGCTCGTCTAGACGACACGTCAATCGGAGGTGTCGTGTGACCACGCTGGCTGAAAATGCACTCTGGGTGTCGTAAATGGACAAAACATCCGTTTAATGGTCAAATCCATGCATAATGACATCAGAATGACTTTAAATCACACAAAAACACCCTGATTATTATTTGTGAGGTGTACTAGGAGACGTCACTCCATTCAGACGTGCGGTTTGAATGGCACGACTGAATATGTGTTTTTTAGGTTTTTGTCATGCTTGAAAAGCATGCGTGGGGTGGTCAAAATCGTCTGAACGACCTCAGAATTCCAGGAAATCAGACAAAAAATATGTGGGTGAATTGTGAAATGGTCAGCTATACGGCACATCAATCGGAGGTGTTGTGTGACCGCAGTGGCCGAAAACGCACTCAGCATGTCGTAAATGGACAAAACATGTTTTTAACGGTCAAATGAATGCCGAACGACAACGGAATGACTTGAAATCACCCGAAAACACCCTAATTATTATTCATGAGATGTACGAGGAGACGACATGTCATTTGGACACGCGGTTTGCGCAACACGACTGAATATGTGTTTTTTAGGTGTTTGGCGTGCTTGAAAAGCGTGCCTGGGGTGGTCAAAATTGGACGAACGAACTCGGTATGCCATAAAATTGGACGACAACAAAGGGTGGGTGAATTTTGAAATGATCGGCCAGACAGCACGTCAATCGGAGGTGTTGTGTAACCACGCTGGCCGAAAACGCACTATGTATGTCGTAAATGGCCAAAACATGTGTTTAACAGTCAAATTCATGCCGAACGACATCATAATGACTTAAAATCACATGAAAACATCCTAATTATTATTCTTGAGGTGTAAGAGGAGAAGGAACATCATTCGGATGCGCGGTTTGCACGAAACGGATGAATATATATTTTTTAGGTGTTTGGTGCGCTTGAAAAGCATGCGTGGGGTGGTCAAAACCGGCCCAATGACCTCAGAATGCCATTAAATCAGACGACAACAAAGGGAGGGTGAATTGTGAAATGGTCGGAGAGACGGAACATAAATCGGAGGTGTCGTGTGACCGCGCTATCCAAAAACACACTCTGTGTGTTGTAAATGGCCAAAACATGTGTTTAACTATCATATGCATGCCGAATGACATCAGAATGACTCGAAAACACACAGAAACACACTAATTATTATTCTTGAGGTGTTTGATGAAATGACACATCATTCAGATGCACTGTTTGCACGGATCATCTGAATATGTGTTTTTCAGGTGTTTGGTGCGCTTGAAAAGCGTACATTGGGTGGTCAAAACCAGTCGAACGACCATGGAATGCCATGAAATCAGACAAAAACAAAGGGTGTGTGAATTGTGAAATGTTCATCCAGACAGCACGTCCATCGGAGTTGTTGTGTGTCCACAATGGCCGAAAATACACTCAACATGTAGTCAATGGCCAAAAAATGTGTTTAACGGTCAAATGCATGCCGAACGACATCGAAATGACTTGAAATAACATGAAAACACCCTAATTATTATTTGAGAGTTGTATGAGGATACATCACATCATTCAGACTCACGTTTTGTGCGACACGACTGAATATGTGTTTTTAGGTGTTTGGCGAGCTTGAAAAGCATGCGTGGGGTGGTCAAAACCGGCCGAACGACTTCATAATTCCATGAAATCAGACAATAACAAAGGTTGTGTGAATTATAAAATGGTCGGCCAGACAAAACGTCAATCGAAGGTGTTGTGTGACCGCAGTGGCCGAAAACGCACTCTGTGTGTCGTAAATGTGCAAAAAATGCGTTTTACGGTCAAATACTTACCGAACAATATAGGAATGACTTGAAATCACACGAAAACACCATAATTATTATTCTTGATGTGTAAGAAATGACGGAACATCATTCGGACCTGCGGTTTGCATGGCACGTCATAATATGTGTTTTTTAGTTGTTTGGCACGCTTGAAAAGTGTGTGTAGGGTGGTCAAAACCAGATGAATGACCTCAGAATGCCATGAAATCAGACCACAATTGAGGGTGGGAGAATTTTGAAATGGTTGTCTAGAAGACATATCAATTGGCGGTGTCGTGTGACCGAGGTGGTTAAAAACGTACTTCGTGTGTCGTAAATGGCCAAAACATGCGTTTAATGGTCAAATGCATACCGAACGACATCAGAATGAATTTCAATCACATGAAAACACACAAATTATTATTCATAAGGTGTATGAGGAGAAAAAATTTCATTCGGATGTGCGGTTTGCACGGCATGGATGAACATGTGTTTTTTAGGTGTTTGGTGCTCTTGAAAAGCATGCGTGGGGTAGTCAAAATGGGCTGAATGACCTCTGAATGCCATGAAATCGGACGACAACAAAGGGTGGGTGAATTTTGAAATTTTCGACTAGACTTCATGCCAATCGGAGGTGTCATGTGACCACGGTGGCTGAAAATGCACTCTGCGTGTCTTAATGGCCAAAACATTTGTTTTACGGTCAAATACATACCGAATGACATCGAAATGACTTGAAATCACAAGAAAAATCCGTAATTATTATTCTTGAGGTGTAAAAAAGAAGAAACGTCATTCCGATGTGCGGTTTGTGTGGCACGGTAGAATATGTATTTTTTAGGTGTTTGGCGAGCTTGAAAAATGTATGTAGGGTGGTCAAAACTTGCCTAACGACCCCGGAATACCATGAAATTGGACACAAACAAAGTGTGGGTTAATTGTGAAATGGTTGGCTAGATTAAACATCAATTGGAGGTGTTGTGTGATCGCGGGGGCTGAAATCGCACTCCAAACAGCCCCCCCCCCCCCCCCCCCCCGAACAGCCCCCACCCCGGATAGCCCCCTCACCCAACGATCCATGGATCATTTGTGACAGGTATGAGTCAACCTGACCTCAATCATAGGCACGGTGTGACTGAAGTGAAAACAAAAACTGGCATACGGAAAATCTTCACAAGGCTACACATAGATTCTTGAAATTAAGGGATAAAAAATAAAATCAGGTCTATTGGTCATACGTTATTAGATGAAAATATTCACAAGGAATATATTGAAACATAATGGGTCATAGTATATATAGAAAAACATGAATTATATTATTAATGAGTCTCGACATCCCATCATGCACATGCACCAACACTCATGTTATAATTCTCAATCATGGGTCGTTCATTCTATACAATTACATACAGCAAATAAATATCATATAGTGATTTCATTTGAAACCTATGAACACTCAAGCATGCCATATAACAAATTGGTCAACAAGGATACTCATAGATTCTTGAAAAATAAGTTTCAATGTCTCATAAAAATACCCCAATGGTGGGGAATACATATGGTGACACCATGGCCCCATGGATTACCTCAATCCCATCCTCAAACAGTGGGTTCTAGGACAAAACCAAAGTCCCTTTGGGAACCCAATACCAAAGACTCAATTGAATATTCATACCCACTACCCATGATAGGGATTCATCTCACATCACACCCAGGAGAGAAAATTACAATTACCGACATACCCTCTTATTCTAATTGAAAATTCTATGAAAAACATGTAGGCTATTCCGGTAACCCATCTCATATTTCGAGATTGCCCAATGTTTCCCACTAAAACCTCAAGAACCATTTTTACATGGATACATAATAATTATAGGAATATAAACATCCCATTTTCTTCCTATAACTCATCCTAGGTCTAAGAACATAACCACTACCTTTTTCTATCTTATCGGTGTCATTATCCTTGCCACTCTACCCACGTTTTTTGTGGGTTTTAAGATACCCAACCCAAAACCATGACTAAACATCCCAAGTTCTTCCTGTAACATGTAGGTTTTTTCTCTTGTGTGTATTGTTGTTGTGGTTGGAATAAGGAATGAATTCAAAATTTGGAATACTCTTATGTGTGTTGGTATTGTGGTTTGAGTGAAGAATGAATTCAAAATTTGGAATACTCTCAGGGGTGTTATTGCATATCATATAACATGTAGGATTTTTCTCTTATGGGTGTTATTGCATTTGAATTTGAAAATTTCTAAATTTCTAAATTCTGGAATGAATTCTAAATTTTGAATACTTTGATGAGGATTTTTTTATTAGTGTTTTTGCAGGTCTGGAGTGGGTTATTGTGTTGTTGCAGGTCTGGAGAGGGGAGAGGGGCATGCTATTGTGTAGTTGAGTAATTGAATACCAACGGTTTAAAAACCATTGGTATAGATACTATAATATAACTATATCAATGGTTTGTTATAACCGTTGGTATAGCCTTATGGCTTTCCATATCCCCTCTATACCAACGGTTTATAACTGTTGGTATAAGTGAAACACACATATACCAATGGTTTACAAACCTTTGGTATATGTTATACTTTAATGCACATATACCAACAGTTTGTACAAAATTATTGGTATACCTTCTATTTTGACACATATACCAACAGTTTTCACACAACCATTGGTATAGGCCTATTTTCACGCCTTACTTGGCCACGGTTTATGGAACCGTTGATATACTGTATACCAACGGTTTCCTAGCCTTTACCAACAGTTTACAACCACTGGTAATGTGAAAAATTCCAGTAGTAATTCATTCTATCTAGACATTTATCTTAGTATGAATTTAAAATTCTTGCTTCACATGTCATTATTTTTAATAATAAAAAATCCAAAAAGATTTTAATCACTATCATTTAATAAACAAAAACAAAAAAGGGATATAATAGTTTAATTAGATAAAGAATTTGAACTACATTGAGAAGGACCATCGAGAGAGACAATCATGGTCTACCACTGTGCTGAACTAGGAAAAATATAATAATTTTTTTCCACACACCACGACAGGCGTGCGTCAAAACTGAAGCTGTTTTTGGGGAGCCAATCATTAGTTCATTTTCGTTTTCTATTTTCACATCTTATTTAGATTTCATTTCATTTAAAAACTAAAAATGGCTTCTGGTATGTATTCAAAATCATAATATTATGCATGGAAAAATTACACACAGGTGCAACAACAATAATAACAAGAAGAAGAATATTTTAGAAGAGATCGAGTGCATGAAATTAGAAAAGCATTGAACAACTAAACAAAAAGTCTGGTATAGATTTTTATATTCAGGCATTAATGGAGAAACCCAACCCTAAGCTGTAGAAAGAACTATAGAAGTGGTGTAAGAAATTTCACCATGTATATTTGAATTTGATGAACATAAGGACGCAAGGGAGGAAGACGTACCTTCTGAGCTACAAGTTGGAGATTAAAAAATATTGGATTAATTATTGATTAAATGTGAGAAACTACCTGACCTCCCCATACAATACAAAGATGAAAATTCAACACCACAAAAGGAAGAAACCACCCATGTGGTGGAATTTGAAGTCAAGATGGTGGAGCCCAACTACCTGCCTCCATCCTCAGAGGTTATACACCAAGAGGAACTTACCACTGAGGTAGGTATTGAAGCTGAACCAGCTTAGGGAGTTGAACCATTCATTAACTCTATCCCTTCTAATTTTATGGAATATGAATTCTATATAACTCCTTTTGGTTTGGATTATACAGAATCAGACAATCTCAGTGATGCCTTGGATGATGAAGAAGAAACAAGATGTGCACATGTTGAGGAACATATCGATCTCCCTGGATATGATTTATATTTATTGATGGAAGATCATAAAGTGATACATGTGGATTTCCCTAATGGAACCATGAAAAATTTGCTAACATTGATGGGGAAGAATTTGATCTTGATACTTCATGTTTTAATATTATTCAAATAGAATTACACTCTGACTTTCCCATTGACTATTCTTCTGATGAAGCATATCTCGAGGAACCAATGTACAGATAATAAGAGGTTTCACAAGTAGAAACCAATAAGGGGTATGATTCATACTTCATCCTACCCACACTATGCAAGATATACCTCATTGTTAAGGGGGTGGGGATATGGTGTACTCTATCCCTGGATCATTACTCACCTAGAAGGATGAAGCACAAGCTGGGAAAAGCCACATGTAGTGGTTCAAATCAAAGAAGCATCATCCTCCATCAGACTTTAGATAACAGTTGGTACGTTCCTCTAGAGGTAGTCAAAATTCAGGGCCAACTAAGAGGATAATACCATGATTTATCATTACTTGATTTCTAGGAATTCAGATGTCAATTTATTTTCTTTGAAATAATATAGCATGTGGCACCCTCCCGCTTTTAATTTTGAGATTAAATGAAATGAACATTGTGATTAATTGAGTAATTTTTTTGTAGGATCATAATGATAGAAGGAAGCCCCAGATAGTGAATTAGAAGGAGTTTTTTTCATGGAAAAATGGTGTTCAATTTTAGTTTTTTATTTTTTAAACTCTCCACATTTTTTCCACAAAAAGCTTTTAGATTTAAAGATAAAATTTCATGCCCAAACATGAATTCATGTTTTACACGGATTATCTAGGAGACATGAATTTCTTAGGAATCATGTGATGCCATGTTTTAGATTTCAATATAGATATGATTAAATTATTGAAATTAATAATTGAATTTTTAAAATGAAGCATGGATATTGAAGTAATGACTCATAATTTGAAGGAATTAATTGATTCCTTTAAATGAAATTTCTCTACCATCCTTCATGCTTTGAATTTCTGAAGTTCGTGTGAATTGATTTATTAGACATGTCATGAGTGATTGTCTAATGTTATATTTCCCATTCCCTAGAAGACTTCTAGACCAAGTACTTCCTATTTATTCTTGGGCATATTTCTTGAGTACTCTTGGGACATGTAACCAACCATTACTTGTATTGAAACATGTCAAATATATAACTTTTAAAAAACACATTTAAAATGATAGAGTCATCCTTTCAAAAGCTATTTTTTCCATAAAAGACTACCTTTACATCAATCATTATTTTAGCACATAGATACCATGAATGACCTTTATAGGAATGAGTCATGTTTCAAGCCATTTTTATCCATTCCTACCCTCCTCTGAGTATTTTCATGATATTTTAATGTTGAAGTGTGCGGGTAAAGAGAATCATGGTAGACGGGATGATATACATTGTTAGGAAGAAGTGCAGGGGTTTTATTGTGGTAATTGTAAATGGTTGTGGAATCACTCATTGTACACTATTTTTCCCCTATTGAATTATGAAAAATGACAAAATGACCTAAAGAACCAACAAAAAGAGAAAAAAATGGGTTATGATTTGGGAAAACCCAAAATCAATATTTTCTAGACCGACGATCTTATGAGCGTATATGGTTTGGTGATTGATGCGAGGTATGATATAATCATAAATTTTGAAAAAAGAAAATAAAGTACAAAATAAAAAAATATTCAAGAGGGTGCACAAATCATTCATTATGAATACTTGATCATAACATTTTCTATGAGTTTTGGGAAGTGGGTGTTGCTACTATAAAGGGGATAATTTCATTATATTTTAACATTTGATATCATTAAAAGTAAATAATATATTAGCCACCTCCTTGAGCATTAATTTTTAATGCATCAAATCCTACCAACCTTAAACCTCATAGTCAATAGAACCTTAATTTCAAGTCCTCATGATTTTATGTGCATTTTGTCTTTACAAAGTGGAGAAAGTACTTTATTTACAAGCCTATGGATAAGGAGCGTGTTCTCAGGATATGAGCAGAACTGTACTTGAATTGTATAATGAGTAATGAGAGAAAATTATCAAAAGTGAGGTAAATCATGACTTGGAATGTTTAATAATAATGAATAATTGAGTTTGAATGAATTAAAGGAAAATTTCCATCAATTTTCTAATGGTAAAAGTAAAATATGAAAATTATTTTTTTATTTGAAAAATGTGAAATTTAATTGATATTTTTGAAAATATTTGAAAGTTTGAATTCACATTGAATTTTTTTTTGATTTAATTGAATTTGAATTTTAATATTGGTAACATTGGTGTCCTTTAATTTCTATGTTGAGATTTTATGCTTGAGGACTAGCATGGTTTAAGGGTGGGGGAATTTGATAGAGAAACTTTATGTGCATATTTGTGATCAAATAATGAGGATTTTTTAATTTTATTCAATGATAAAACCCATGTATTTCAAAAAATTATTAAAATAATGGGTAATTTGAATTTGAGAATGATTATGAGAAAAATTGATAAAAGTGCATAATTTTTGATTTTTGAAAGATTTTTACTTCAAAGGTATTTTTGTCATTTTTTAAAAAATATAATTCCAAAATTCATGATTCCTTTTCTTATAATCATGATTTTATTTCAGTCAACTTTATCTTAAGGACATAGAGTTGATTCAAAGATCTATTATTCCAATAAATTCATTGAAATTGGAATTTGTTTCTCGGCAAATAGAATGGACACCACCACTATAAAGGATGAATCAATCATTATCTTCACCTCATATTTAGATGATTACACGTAGGATAGTAATATGACACATTGGAAAGGATTTTAATCAAATTTGGTTGGATTTTTAAGTCATTAAGGTTTCCATTGATCGTTATAAAGTTGAAGACAACTTCCAGGAAATTTCGGCCATAAAAAGTCATATTCAATGAAAATTCCATAACTCTTTAATCATGTTGCTAAATGAGCTGAAATTTAGAGGGTTAATGGAAAACACATTATTGAATAACTTTTATAAAGGGTTCCACACATTAATATAACATATAATAGGCCAACAATGTGCAATCATTCAGAGGATTGAATTCTGCCTATAAAATGAGGCCCTCGCCTTCTTCCCAAATCATCATCTCAACACCCACAGCTAAGGAGGGATCCCACCAGTGCATGAGCCACTTCTTCTCTATTTCCCCGATAATTTATTCTTTATATTTTATTTTAATATTATTTTTCTATTATTTTTTAATTTTAATTCAAATTTTAATTTTATTCATCCTTGCCTTTGTGTTTCTCCATCAACTTTTCTTCATTTCTTTCTGTATCTCTCTTCTCTTCCACCCACTCCACTGAGTAATATCTTACTCTCAGAAATGAGAGGATGACCCCAAGACATGGCTCGGGGGGAGGTGAAGGTGATCATGAATTTTCATTAGTTTTTAATTTTATGTTTGTAGATATATTTGAGTACCATTCATAGGTAAGGCGAATGTATCCCATGTTGTGACTGACTCCAATGTCATGCAACTAAACCTATATCTATTCTTTTATTTAATTATTTTTCCCTCTCTCCAGTGGTTAGTTCTTCACACGTTGGATTTTATCGAATCAATGTATGAAACAGATTTGATTGAACTTCGTCCTGGAAGATGATACATTCTAGACAAAGGTGTGTCACCAACTTGGATTAAAGGAGGAGGTGGAATTGAGAGTCCTCAATCATTCAATGATATTCCACAATTTATAATTAATCAATAGATGTTCAAACATGAGATTTCATGTTTCGATTATCAAACTAAAATAAAAATATATAAAGGATCATAATTATTGAACATTTAACCAACCCCCAAAACCATGTTCTTTCTTATTAAATCATTCTGTTTATACTTGCATCTTAGTATAAATTTAGAATTATTGATTCACATTTCATTATTTTAAATATTAAAAAGCCCAAAAAGATTTTCATCACTTTCAATTAACAAAACAAACCACAAAAAGAGATATAATAGGTGAATTTGATAAATTAAGTGAACTACATTGATAAGGATCTTCAAGATAGAGGACTCTGGTTAACCACTATGTTGCACTAGAAAAAATATAATTATTTTTGTCCACGCCCCACGACAGGCATGCGTCAAAACTAACATTTTTTCCAAGGAGAAAATCATTAGTTTATTTACCTTTTATATTTTCACATCTTATTTATATTTCATTTTGTTTAAAAAAACTAAAAAAAAGACTACCATGATGTATTCAAATTCAGAATATTATGAATGGAAAAATTACTCACAGGTGCAACAAAAACAACAGGAAGAAGATAAATATTTTAGAAGAGCTTAGGTGCAAGAAGTTAAATAAATAATTGAACAATTAACCATAAATGTTGATATATCTTTTGATTATATTCATTCATTAATAGAGTAACCCAAACCTAAGCTGAAGGAATAACCTGAGAAAGTGGTGGAAGAAATTTCACCACTTATATTTGTAATTGAAGAACATGAGGAGTCATCGGAGGAAGACTTACCTGGTGAGCTAAAAGTGGGAGATCAAAAAATATTGGATGAATTATTGATTAAATGTGAGGAACTACTTGACCTCCCCATACAATAAAAAAAGAATATTAATCACCACTGAAGGAAGAAACCACCCATGTGGTGGAATTTGAAGTCAAGATGGAGGAGCCCGACTACCTGCCTCCATCCTCAGAGAGTCTACTCTAAGAGGAACTTACCACTGAGACAGATATTGAAGCTGAACCGACTCAGGGATTTAAACCATTCATTGACTTTGTCCCTAATAATTTTATTGATTCTGAATTCTTCAACACTCCTTGTCATTTTGATTATACAGAATCTAAAAATCTCATCTATGCCTTGGAGGATGAAGAAGAACCAAGATGTGCACATGTTGATGAACATATGGTGCTCCCAGGACATGTTGAATATTTATTTCAGGAAGTTCATGAAGAGATTCTAGTGGATTTACCTAAGTAAATCATGATAAAAGATTATTACTTTGATAGGGAAGAATTTGATCTTGATACTTCATGTTTTAATATTATTCAAATATAATTACACTATGACTTTCTTATTAACTATTCTTTAGATAAAACATGCCTTGAAGAACCAATGGACAGAGAAGAAGAGGTTGCACAAGTAGAAACCTAGAAGGAGGATGATTCAAACATCATCCTACCCCACCATATAAGATATACATCATTGTGAAGGTGGGGATATGCTGTACTCTATCCATGGATCACTACTCATCCATAAGAATGACTAACAAGTTGAGAAAATCCACATGTGGTGGTTCCAATCAAAGAATCTTCATCCTCCATTAGACTTTGGATAATAGTTGGTACTGCCCTTTGAAGGTAGTCAAAATTCAGGGCCGACTTGGGGGATAATACCAAGATTTATCTTTACTGTTTTCTAGGAATATAGATGTAAATTTCTTTTCTTTAAAATAATTTAGCATACGGACACCTCCCACTTTTCATTTTATGCTTAAATGAAATTTTCAGTGTGATTAATTGAGTAATTTTCTTTTGTAGGATCGAGACGGTAGAAGGAAGCCCTAGATAGTGAAGGGGAAGGACCAAGTTTCATGGGAAAAGGTTGTTAAATTTTAGTGTTTTATCTTTTAAACATTCCACATTTTTTTCCACAACATGTTTTCAGATTTAAAGATAAAATTGCATGCCCACATTTAAATTCATGTTTTACTCGATTTATCAAGGGGACATGAGTTTCATAGGAATTCCTAGATACCATATTTTAGATTTCAATGTTGAAATGATTAAATTATTGAAATTAGTTATTGGATTTTTAAAATGGATCATGGATATTTAAGTAATGACTCATGATTTGAAGGAATTAATTGATTCATGTAAATGAAATTTCTCTACCATCTTTCAGGCTTTGATTTTCTAAAGTTCATGTGAATTGATTTATTAGTCTTACCATTAGTGATTTTTTAATGTTATAATTCCCAATCGTAAGAGGATCTCTAGACCAAGTACTTCCTATTTATTCTTGAGCATATTTTTTGACTGATCTTGGGACATGTAACCGACTGGAACTTGTATTGAAATTTTTCAAGTCTATGACTAGGCAAAAACACATTTAAAATGATTGTGGAATCCTTTAAAAGATAACATTTATTAAAAGAACACCTTTACATCAATCCTTATTTTAGCCCATAGAGACCATGAATGACCTTTAAAGGAATGAGCCCTATTTCAATCCATTTTTATCAATTCATACCCTCCTCTGAGTATCTGCAAAATATTTTAAAGTTGAAGTGTGGGGGTAAAGGGCATCATGGTGGATGGGATGATATACATTATAAGTAAAAGGTGTGGGGGTATTATTGTGGTAATTTTAAAAGGTTGTGGAATCATTCATTATACTCTATAGTTTTCCAGACATGGATTAAAAAAATGGAAAAAATGGAAAAAAGAACCAACAAAAAAAGAAAAAAATGGGTTGTGATTTGGGAAAACCAAAAATCACCATTTTTCAGACCGATGATCTTATGATCCATTGTGGATATCTGTTGGATATGAGGTTTTATAAAATGATAAATTTCTAAAAAAGAAAAAAAGGTACAAAATAAAAAAATATTCAAGAGGGTGCACAAATCAATCTATATGCTTACCTGATCATAACCTTTTCACTAAGTTTTGGGAAGTGGGTGTTGCTGCTTTGAACTGGATAATTTCATTATACTTTTACTTTTGACATCATGCATAGTAGATAAAAGATTAACCTCCTCCTTGAGCCTTAATTTTTAATGCATCAAATCCTACCAACCTTAAACCTCAAAGTCAATAGAACCTTAATAGAAAGTCCTCGTGATTTTATGTGTGTTTTATCTTTACAAAGTGGAGAAAGTAATTCATTTACAAGCCTATGGATAACGAGCATGTTTCTCATGATATAAGCATAAATATACTTGAATTGTATAATGAGTAATGAGAGAAAAGAATCAAAAGTGAGGTAAATCATGACTTGGATTGTTTAATAATAATAAATGAATGAGCATGAATGAATGAAATTTGAAGTTCGATTAATTTTCTAAGGGTAAAAGTAAAATATGTGAATTATTTGATTCTTCGAAAAATGAAAAATTAAATTGATATTTTAGGCATATTTTGAAACCTTTGATTTCACACTGATTTTTTTTATTTTATTGGACTGGAATTTGAATTTTGGTAACATTGGTGTTCTCTGATTTCCATGTGGAGATTTTATGCTTGAGGAAAAGCATGGTTTATGTGTGGGGGTATTTGACAGAGAAAATGTTTATGCATATTTTTTATCAAATAATGAGGATTGTTTAATTTTTTTCAATGATAAAAATATTTCATTTCAATTTTTTATTCAAATAATTGGTATTTGCAATTTTAAAATGATTATGAGCAAAATTGAGAAAAGGGCATAATTTTGGATTTTTGATCGATTTTTACTACTAATGTATTATTATCATTTCGTAAAACATATAATTCCAAAATTCATGATTACTTTTTTTAGAATCCTGATTTTATTTCCTTCAATTCTCTCTTTTGGACCTAGAGCTTACTCAAAGATCTATTAGTTCAAAAAATTCATTGAAGTTGGAAAATTGTTCGAGCAGACAGCGTAGACCCCACCACCATAACTGATGAAAAAATCAGTTTCCTCACCTCCAATTTAGAACATTTTACTCGGGATACCACTAGGACACATAGGATCAACACTAAAAAAAATTGGGGGAGTTTTTAAGTCGTTAAGGTTTCCATTTATCATTACACATTTGAAGGAATCTTCTAGGAAATTTCGGCCATAAAAAAGTCTTATTCAATGAAAATGACATAACTCCTTAACACAGTGTCTAAATGAGCTGAAATTTGTTGGATGATTGGAAAAAACATTACGAACAACTTTTATGAAGGGTTAGACACCTGAATCAACCATTTAAAGGTCCAACAACGTGTAATATTTTAGTGTACAGAATTATGCCTATAAAAGGAGGCCCTCGACTCCTTCCCAAATCATCAGCTCGACAGCCACAACTAAGGGGGATCCCATCATGGCACGGACCTCTGCTTATCCTCTCTTCCCCCTCATTTATTATTTTTGTTTTATTTTAATTTTAGTTTTATATTAGTTTTCAATTTTAATTTAAATTTTAGTTTTATTAATCCATGCTTTTGTTGTAATGACCCGTAAAATTCAAGGGAAATTTTTTCTTAATTTTCTTTAGAATTTTACAAGTGCGCGGTTTCAGACGGCACCTGATTCCGAGGTCCGGAGTGCCCGGAATTAATTTCTGAAGTTTGGCTCGGGTACGTTCAGTGAACGAACGAGCGGGTATTTCTAACTTTTGATACGGTGCTCGGAATTGAAATCTGAGGGCACCGATGAACTCGCAGCGCTGATATTCGCTTAAAGAGACCTTTTCGGGAGTTGCGTTTGTTGCGGGTTGTAAGTTAATTTTTGAGGTTTTTAGTTGAGTTAAATAAAATTTGTGTAGAACAAATTTTATTATAACTTCTTAAAACCTATCAAAGGAGGTTGGAAGTGGGACCCACACCCACTTAAACTCCCTTGGGAGGATTAAGTGTGGTGGGGCCCACACGAACCCCCACCTTTTCAACTACCCTCTCTCCCTCTTAATGGCTTGACAAGTTAACTTCTATTTAATTATACAATTCATGTATATTAAATAAGTGAGTTAATTTTGGAGTTAGCCATTTTGAATTTCAAACCTTTGAAATTCTTTTTGTGAATAAAATAAGACTTTGTCTTATTTTGTTGGGTTAGAACTCTTAGCCATCTTGATGTGGTTGAGAGGTTTTCTTTCTTCTTCAACCTTGTCGAAGAACACGAAGAACGCCGTTCTTCAACGAAGAACTTCTTCGCCGAAGAACACGGTCTTTCCGCGACGCCATATCCGCGACATGACGTTCTTCTTCCGCATCATCTTTTCCGCGACGAACGCCATCGACAACGACTCTTCCTCTGACGTCAAAGGAATCGACACCGATATTCCACGACTCCGTCAACGTGCGACTATCAAGGTAAGGGTTCTTGAGTTCGTTGTTTCCTTTTTATTTAACTTTCCTCGAGACTTGACGTAGAACGCTCAAGTTCCGACGAAGAACGCCGCTCCGCTCTTCTTCGTCTTCGGTGTCAACGAGAGAGAACACCGCACCTTCCTCGGACAACCTTCGTCGGCGTACAAGGATTCTCCAATGACGTACCTCTTCGGATGCGCCTCTTCGTCGTTGAATTTGACGAACGACGACCGCGTCGCCCGACCTCCGCGACGTCGTCTTCCGCGGAACGTAGAACAATCTTCGAACCTTATACCAAGGTAGGGGTTGTTGTTTAATTTTTTATTTATTCCATTTCTTGAACGTGGATCTTGAATGTCTAATTTGAGGCTTGAATGTTTAAAGATGCGTTATTGCTTAACGTGAGGGGGCCGGACCGCATGAACACGGCCGAACCCCCTCCATCGTTTCTTGTTTATTCTTGCGGGCGGAAGCAAGGTGGCGTGGTGCCGTCGCACCACGCAGATAATTATACGTTTAAGTTACGCGATGCCGTCGCGCGCACCATGAAGAAACAACAAGAACGTGACGCCGTCGCGCCACGTTGAATGATTATCAAAGCACGGCGAAGGGGCGCGGTGCCGTCGCACCGCGCCGGACGACGAACGCCGCGGCCGGTTCCGGGCCGCGGCGGGACGAGGAGACCGTGGCCGGTTCCGGGCCGCGGCGGATGAGAAGACCGGCGGCTGGGCCGCCGGCGTCGGATGTCGATGGCGGGACCGGAATTTCCGGTCCCGTTGGTAAAAACCGGCCGGCCAGCTGGCCGGCCGGATGACAGAAAACCGGGGGAATAAATCCCCCGGACGGTTCAGCAAAACCCCCCTCTTAATGAGGGGGGCGGATCTTGGAAGGGGGGGGGGCAGCAGCCCCCCGGTTTAATTCAAAACCGGCCCCCACGTGGGGGCCGATTTGTTGCAAACGGCGCGGCAAAGCCGCGCCGCCCTTCTGAAGAAGCGGGGGTTAGCCCCCCGCGAGCGGCCCCTCGCGGCACCCCGAGCCGCCGCGGCACGCCGCGCCGCCGCCGGCCGCCGCACCGCCGCGCCGCCGCGCCGCCTCCGCGCACCGCCGCCTCCGCCGCGCCGCCTCCGCGCGCCGCCGCCGGCCGCCGCGCCGCCGCCGCCCGGGGGGGGGGGGGGGGGGGGGGGGGTCGGGCCGGGTCGGCCCGGACCCGGACCCCCCGTTTCGAACCAGAATTGGTTTTTGGCTCATAACTTGAGCCTCGGACCTCCGAATGACGAACCGTCTGCGGCAACGCGATCCTTGGATCGAGAAGGTCGTTTCGGTATATCGCACTCAAGGTTTCGGATTACTTTGAGTTCGGCCGGGTTGGTTCGTTCACGAAACCAACCGGGCCTTCGGAGCGGAAACACTCATATCTTGAGCCACGAACGTCCGATTGACGCGCCGTCAGTCGCGTTGCATTCCTCTTAGTGAGACGGATCTTTTGGCATACTCCTCCCGAGGTTTGGACGCAGGTGGAGTACGGTCGGGTTGGTTTTGCCTTAAAAATCAACCGGTCCCCGGAGACGAAAAAGCCAATAACTCACAGACCGGGCGTCCGATTGACGCGCCGTCTGTTTCGTTGACTTCCTCTTGATGAGACGGAACTTTTGACATACTCCGCCCAAGTTTTGGATGCAGTCGGAGTATGGCCGGGTTGGATTGTACCCGAAATCCAACCGGGCCCCTGGAACGGGAAAGCTAATATCTTTCAGACAGGACGTCCGCTTGACGGACCGTCAGCGGCGTTAGTGGTTACGTTGAGTAACGGTCCCTTTGAGTTTACCCTATGGGAGTTCGGGGTACAGTTGAGATACGACCGGGATTGGTTCGCACTCGAAACCAACCGGGCCCCTGGGACGAAAAGGCTAATAACTCACAGACCGGGCGTCTGATCGACGCGCCGTCTGTTGCGTTGAGACCCCTGTGACGAGACGGACTTTTGAGATACTTCTTTGCGGGACTTTGTGATACTTGGAGTATCGACCAGTAGCTCGTGTAGCGGACCCTCCCGGAGATGAGCGTGCAGAGTACGGAGACCGTGTAGCCGGCTGAGACCTGACGACTGCTTGACCGACTCGACTTGGAGTGAGTCGACTAGCCCAGTGGACGGAGCGCCCGGTATTTGGCGGCAGACCCACGGCGGACGGAGCGCCTGGTAGTTGGCAGCAGACCCGCGGTACTCGACAGGAGGAGTACCTCAGTAGGCTACCTGGGTAGCGCTCGGTATTTGGCAGCAGACCCTCAGCGGACGGAGCGCCTGGTAGTTGGCAGCAGACCCGCAGTACTCGACAGGAGGAGTACTTCAGCAGTCTTAGGTTAGTGAGCAGCGGCCTCGGAGTCGTGATAGGACCACTGTACACTCTAGAGACGGAGCTCTTCAGCAGTTACGGTTTCGATAATGAAAATCCTGGTTTGAGATGAGACTTTTGACCTTGTGTTTACCTCATGATTGAGATGGGTCACTTGCTAACTTTGGTATATGTATGGGCATATACCCGGGTAGTGGTTATCCGTCGTTTTCACAATCCTTGTGTTTCCTCATGATTGAGATGGGTTACTTGATAACTTAGGTATATGTATGGGCATATACCTAAGTAGAGTTTGTCTGTTGAGATCTTCTTGTGTTTATCCTTGTTGGTTTTAGTGAGACCTTGAGGGTCTCGGGGTCCCTACTGAGTATCGTTATACTCACCCCTGCACGGGCTATGCCCGCACCTCGTTGTGTTGGTTGCAGACGACGGACAGTTCTGACAGAAGCCGAAGGTTCGAGGACTGGACGGTACCTGGAGGTGGACTATACGACGAGGCGGTACCCGGAGGTGGACCACTGGGCGGGACATACTCGGAGCGGATGGCGGGACCCGAGGAGCAGAGGAGCTATCTGTACCCACCCTTCAGGTGGGATTTCCAGTGGACATCTCAGCGTAGCAGCTTTACTTTTCAGTTGCTTTTTTCCCTTTCGAGTTGTACTTTACAGTTGGGCTTGTATTTCCGACCACTTTTTACTTTCCGCACTTTTAGTTGTACTCTGTTTTTGCTTAGTGTTACTTTCCGCTTGCTTACTCTGTGGTGTTTGTTTACTTTACAAAGGCAATGCCTTCCCTTTTTACCGGGATTTACGCCTTGGTGCTAGTCGCCAGCCCCTGGCCTATGGAAGGCGGGCTTGGGGTAGTCACGACACGGACCCCGAGGGCGGGTCGTGACAAATTGGTATCAGAGGTGGTCGGTTCTACCGCAGACTCTGATCTTTCTTTCTGTGAAGCAATAGTGTTAAGGGTACCGAGTGTGGTTTTCAGTTCAGGGAGTCCAGTGTTGGTGCGGGCGGCCGACGTATCCATACACCAGGACCCTGACAACTGATTTCCGACTTTGTGCATGAAAACACTGATTGCGTGTGTGTTTTCAAAGGTTTTTCCCCTTAAAACAGCTCAAACCAGGTCAGCTCACCAGGTATAATCATTTGATCGTGTTACGTTGTTTCTTTCAGGATGGCCCCATGACGGCAGCCAGCTAGGGTTCCGAGAATCGAACGTGACGACAGCCCACCGAGCGACGAGGCCTCGGTGCAGGGCCCTTTGTCAGCAGTGGCACCGGCGGTAGCTCTACCCGCCGAGCCCCCGATGCTTCCAGCAGCAGCCGCTGACGATGCACGTCGCCTCAGCGCACTGCATGAGTTTCAGCGCCAGCGACCGCCCATGTTTCGCGGGGAGACGGATCCCCAGGCTGCAGAGGACTGGCTGGAGGCAGTGGTACGAGTGTTTAGGCTAGTGAGGACACCAGCAGACCTCATGGTGATCCTCGCTGCGAGCCTACTACACGCAGCAGCAGGACGATGGTGGAGCTTGATGCTCCAGGTGCACGATGAGGCATCTCTACTTTGGACGGACTTTGAGAGCCTCTTCCGCTCGGAGTTCGTCCCAGCCACCCTTCGTGCGGTGCGTATCCAGGAGCTTCTGCAGCTGCGGCAGGGCAGCATGACGGTCGCTCAGTACTCAGCGAGATTTACCGATCTCTCGCGCTACTCGACCGACATGGTACGGGACCCATTCTTCCGGGCCCGGACCTTCGAGCAGGGTTTGAGACACGAGATCAGGGCATCGCTGATCTCCCTCAGCTTACCGACTCAGACAAGAGTACTGGAGCGGGCCCTTCTGATTGAGAGCTTCCTTGCTGAGTCTTCACCAGCGCAGCGACCCACCGCAGGGCGGCACGTAGCGGAGTCTTCGGTAGCAGGTAGCCGACAGATGACTCAGGGGTCCAGACAGACCAGACCTTCAGGAAGACGACCTCAGGGCACTGGCTCAGCAGTGCAGGGCACAAAGCGCAGAGTCAGTCTTTTGAGTGGAAGACAGTGCTTTGCATGCGGCGGGAAAGGCCACATGGCTCGTGACTGCCCGACCCGCCATGCGGAGGAGCAGCAGACGGTTGAGGAACCACCTAGGCAGAGGCAGAGGTTCGACCGTGGCGGTCCGCAGGGAGGAGGCGGACGAGGCAGAGGAGCTGGCCGAGCAGCAGGTAGTGGACGACGCTTTGAGGCTCTGCCACCACCACCACCAGGAGGTCCACCCCGACCACAGGGAGTAGGTGAACATGCGAGAGCACAGCTTCAGGCAGCTGAAGCTTACGATCATGGAGCTCTGGGAGCAGGTGGACAGGGGAGGAACTAGTGGATACGTCTTTTGTACTTCTAGTTCCATGTTGATGTTGCTTTTGTGTAGCGTCTTGTAGTATGAGCTGCAATAATAAAAGACGCATCCTTTGTGATGTTTTCATTCCTGTCCTCTTTTTTGATGTTACTAAGAGGTTCCAGTTGACTGTTGACTTGACCCTCACTTGTGAGACATCTACTGGAGGAGACCAGTTACCACACACCGATGCTGACAGTGTGACTCAACCCTTGGAGGCGAGAGTAACGGTTGGATCTCTTAGTAGTAGCGTCGAGGCCTTACGACGTCATCCTTGGTATGGATTAGTATCATCCATGTTAGGATTGACTGTTTTAGGCAAAGAATGTGGTTCATCCAGGGGATGAGACCAGGTTTCTCTTATCGGCAAAGAAGAAATCTCGCAGCTCTAGTGGGACCAGAGATGGTCCGGGCCACGTCAGAAGAGGTCCATGTCATCCAGGAGCGGATGAGGACAACACAGAGCCGGCAGAAGTCATACGCTGACAGGAGGCGGAGGCCACTAGAGTTTGAGGATGGCGACCTCGTCTTCTTGCGGGTATCACCTCGACGTGGTATTCGGAGATTTGGCCGAGGCGACAAGTTATCTCCGCGCTTCATCGGACCCTACCAGGTCCTCAGCAGGGTAGGTGAGGTGGCTTATCGCCTGGCTCTACCACCTCAGTTACACCGGGTGCACGACGTCTTCCACGTGTCTCAGCTGAGGAGATACGTGCACGACCCGACGCACATCTTTGATCATGGGGAGCTTGACGTTGACGATGGGGAGACTTTTACGGAGGTCCCGGTGGAGATAGAGGATCGACAGGAGCGGGTCCTACATGGACGATCGATTCCTCTTGTGCGCAACAGATGGCGGCACGGGAATCTCCAGGAGAGCACATGGGAGCGGGAGGCTCAGATGTGTGCTCAGTACCCTCTTTTGTTTCCCTTGTTTTTGTTGTATCTTTACGGGGACGTAAACCCTTGAGGTGGGAGTAATGTAAAGACCCGTAAAATTCAAGGGAAATTTTTTCTTAATTTTCTTTAGAATTTTACAAGAGCGCGGTTTCAGACGGCACCTGATTCCGAGGTCCGGAGTGCCCGGAATTAATTTCTGAAGTTTGGCTCGGGTACGTTCAGTGAACGAACGAGCGGGTATTTCTAACTTTTGATACGGTGCTCGGAATTGAAATCCGAGGGCACCGATGAACTCGCAGCGCCGATATTCGCTTAAAGAGACCTTTTCGGGAGTTGCGTTTGTTGCGGGTTGTAAGTTAATTTTTGAGGTTTTTAGTTGAGTTAAATAAAATTTGTGTAGAACAAATTATATTATAACTTCTTAAAACCTATCAAAGGAGGTTGGAAGTGGGACCCACACCCACTTAACCTCCCTTGGGAGGATTAAGTGTGGTGGGGCCCACACGAACCCCCACCTTTTCAACTCCCCTCTCTCCCTCTTAATGGCTTGACAAGTTAACTTCTATTTAATTATACAATTCATGTATATTAAATAAGTGAGTTAATTTTGGAGTTAGCCATTTTGAATTTCAAACCTTTGAAATTCTTTTTGTGAATAAAATAAGACTTTGTCTTATTTTGTTGGGTTAGAACTCTTAGCCATCTTGAAGTGGTTGAGAGCTTTTCTTTCTTCTTCAACCTTGTCGAAGAACACGAAGAACGCCGTTCTTCAACGAAGAACTTCTTCGCCGAAGAACACGGTCTTTCCACGACGCCATATCCACGACGTGACGTTCTTCTTCCGCATCATCTTTTCCGCGACGAACGCCATCGACAACGACTCTTCCTCCGACGTCAAAGGAATCGACACCGATATTCCATGACTCCGTCAACGTGAGACTATCAAGGTAAGGGTTCTTGAGTTCGTTGTTTCCTTTTTATTTAACTTTCCTCGAGACTTGACGTAGAACGCTCAAGTTCCGACGAAGAACGCCGCTCCGCTCTTCTTCGTCTTCGGTGTCAATGAGAGAGAACACCGCACCTTCCTCGGACAACCTTCGTCGGCGTACAAGGATTCACCAACGACGTACCTCTTCGGACGCGCCTCTTCGTCGTTGAATTTGACGAACGGCGACCGCGTCGCCCGACCTCCGCGACGTCGTCTTCCGCGGAACGTAGAACAATCTTCGAACCTTATACCAAGGTAGGGGTTGTTGTTTAATTCTTTATTTATTCCATTTCATGAACGTGGATCTCGCATGTCTAATTTGAGGCTTGAATGTTTAAAGATGCGTTATTGCTTAACGTGAGGGGGCCGGACCGCATGAACACGGCCGAACCCCCTCCATCGTTTCTTGTTTATTCTTTCGGGCGGAAGCAAGGTGGCGTGGTGCCGTCGCACCACGCAGATAATTATACGTTTAAGTTACGCGATGCCGTCGCGCGCACCATGAAGAAACAACAAGAACGCGACGCCGTCGCGCCGCGTTGAATGATTATCAAAGCACGGCGAAGGGGCGCGGTGCCGTCGCACCGCGCCGGAGGACGAACGCCGCGGCCGGTTCCGGGCCGCGGCGGGACGAGGAGACCGCGGCCGGTTCCGGGCCGCGGCGGATGAGAAGACCGGTGGCTGGGCCGCCGGCGTCGGAAGTCGAAGGCGGGACCGGAATTTCCGGTCCCGTTGGTAAAAACCGGCCGGCCAGCTGGCCGGCCGGATGACAGAAAACCGGGGGAATAAATCCCCCGGACGGTTCAGCAAAACCCCCCTCTTAATGAGGGGGGCGGATCTTGGAAGGGGGGGGGGGGCAGCAGCCCCCCGGTTTAATTCAAAACCGGCCCCCACGTGGGGGCCGCTTTGTTGCAAACGGCGCGGCAAAGCCGCGCCGCCCTTCTGAAGAAGCGGGGGTTAGCCCCCCGCGAGCGGCCCCTCGCGGCACCCCGAGCTGCCGCGGCTCGCCGCGCCGCCGCCGGCCGCCTCACCGCCGCGCCGCCTCGGCGCACCGCCGCCTCCGCCGCACCGCCTCCGCGCGCCGCCGCGCGCCGCCGCCAGCCGCCGCGCCGCCGCCGCCCGCCGCCGCCGCCGCCCAGGGGGGGGGGGGGGGGTCGGGCCGGGTCGGCCCGGACCCGGACCCCCCGTTTCGAACCAGAATTGGTTTTTGGCTCATAACTTGAGCCTCGGACCTCCGAATGACGAACCGTCTGCGGCAACGCGATCCTTGGATCGAGACGGTCGTTTCGGTATATCGCACTCAAGGTTTCAGATTACTTTCAGTTCGGCCGGGTTGGATCGTTCACGAAACCAACCGGGCCTTCGGAGCGGAAACACTCATATCTTGAGCCACGAACGTCCGATTGACGCGCCATCAGTCGCGTTGCGTTCCTCTTAGTGAGACGGATCTTTTGGCATACTCCGCCCGAGGTTTGGACGCAGGTGGAGTACGGTCGGGTTGGTTTTGCCTTAAAATCCAACCGGGCCCCGGAGACGAAAAAGCCAATAACTCACAGACCGGGCGTCCGATTGACGCGCCGTCTGTTTCGTTGACTTCCTCTTGATGAGACGGAACTTTTGACATACTCCGCCCGAGTTTTGGATGCAGTCGGAGTATGGCCGGGTTGGATTGTACCCGAAATCCAACCGGGCCCCTGGAACGGGAAAGCTAATATCTTTCAGACAGGACGTCCGCTTGACGGACCGTCAGCGGCGTTAGTGGTTACGTTGAGTAACGGTCCCTTTGAGTTTACCCTATGGGAGTTCGGGGTACAGTTGAGATACGACCGGGATTGGTTCGCACTCGAAACCAACCGGGCCCCTGGGACGAAAAGGCTAATAACTCACAGACCGGGCGTCCGATCGACGCGCCGTCTGTTGCGTTGAGACCCGTGTGACGAGACGGACTTTTGAGATACTTCTTTGCGGGACTTTGTGATACTTGGAGTATCGACCAGTAGCTCGTGGAGCGGACCCTCCCGGAGACGAGCGTGCAGAGTACGGAGACCTTGTAGCCGGCTGAGACCTGACGACTGCTTGACCGACTCGACTTGGAGTGAGTCGACTAGCCCAGTGGACGGAGCGCCCGGTATTTGGCGGCAGACCCACGGCGGACGGAGCGCCTGGTAGTTGGCAGCAGACCCGCGGTACTCGACAGGAGGAGTACCTCAGTAGGCTCTCTGGGTAGCGCCCGGTATTTGGCAGCAGACCCTCAGCGGACGGAGCGCCTGGTAGTTGGCAGCAGACCCGCAGTACTCGACAGGAGGAGTACTTCAGCAGTCTTAGGTTAGTGAGCAGCGGCCTCGGAGTCGTGACAGGACCACTGTACACTCTAGAGACGGAGCTCTTCAGCAGTTACGGTTTCGATAATGAAAATCCTGGTTTGAGCTGAGACTTTTGACCTTGTGTTTACCTCATGATTGAGATGGGTCACTTGCTAACTTTGGTATATGTATGGGCATATACCCGGGTAGTGGTTATCCGTCGTTTTCACAATCCTTGTGTTTCCTCATGATTGAGATGGGTTACTTGATAACTTAGGTATATGTATGGGCATATACCTAAGTAGAGTTTATCTGTTGAGATATTCTTGTGTTTATCCTTGTTGGTTTTAGTGAGACCTTGAGGGTCTCGGGGTCCCTACTGAGTATCGTTATACTCACCCCTGCACGGGCTATGCCCGCACCTCGTTGTGTTGGTTGCAGACGACGGACAGTGCTGACAGAAGCCGAAGGTTCGAGGACTGGACGGTACCTGGAGGTGGACTATACGACGAGGCGGTACCCGGAGGTGGACCACTGGGCGGGACATACTCGGAGCGGATGGCGGGACCCGAGGAGCAGAGGAGCTATCTGTACCCACCCTTCAGGAGGGATTTCCAGTGGACATCTCAGCGTAGCAGCTTTACTTTTCAGTTGATGTTTTCCCTTTCGAGTTGTACTTTACAGTTGGGCTTGTATTTCCGGCCCCTTTTTACTTTCCGCACTTTTAGTTGTACTCTGTTTTTGCTTAGTGTTACTTTCCGCTTGCTTACTCTGTGGTGTTTGTTTACTTTACAAAGTCAATGCCTTCCCTTTTTACCGGGATTTACGCCTTGGTGCTAGTCGCCAGCCCCTGGCCTATGAAAGGCGGGCTTGGGGTAGTCATGGCATGGACCCCGAGGGCGGGTCGTGACATTTGTAATTCAAATTTTAGTTTTATTAATCAGTCACTGCACAACAAAATTTTATTTAAGAGAAAATTATACACTCTTCGAATGAAGAGTCATCATCAGTGACCGATCACATCAACACTGTCAATACCTTATTCCCTCAACTCATGACACTTTGTTACAAAATTAGGGATACTGAATGTGCTGGTATTCTACTCTAATGATTTACAAATCCGTATGATCAGTTGATCATCAACCTTACCTACAGTATCATGATGGACATGTTTATGCTCAATAATGATGCCACAATGGATCCTGAAGAAAAAAATCAATGAAAGAGCAAAGTGATAGAAAAAAATTGCACCAATCGAAGACTTTGTCAATAGAGAGAGGAAGGACGATGAAGCATGATTCTAAGTGGGATCCAAAAATCATGGAAGGTCAAAATCATGGAGAATAAAAACATTACATGTTATAGTTGTGGAATGTATGGTCACACAAAAAAGAATATTTTGGACAATAAGAGTGGTGGAAACAACTCTTAATGAAATATGATGAGCACTTACGGAAATGGAGACATACTAGTCATCAAAACTTAAATTATGGATGGAGGTAGAAATCATCTCAACAACACATGGATAATTGATTCAATAGAAACATGGATCAGAGGGGATGGTTTGATCAGTATGAAAATATCTTGAAAGGACTTGTTTACATGGGGAACAATCACACCTTGAAGATCATTGGAGTCAATACCATCAAACTGAAGATGCATGATGGTATAATTCAAACCACCTAAGGAGTACACCATGTGAAGATCCTAATGATTAACATATTTTCTTTGGGTGTATTTGATGATATCAGTGTAATACATGCACTAAAAATAGAGTGGGGAAGATTGTGAAGGGTGTGCCTATGGTGATGAAGATAGAGAAGAGCTCAAAGAATCTGTGTGTTCTTTATAGTGAAGCATACAAGGAGGTGGAGATAGTTGTCACGACCCGTCCCTCGGGGCCCATGTCGTGACTACCCCAAACCTATATTCCATAGGCCAGAGGCTGACAACTAGCACCAGAAAGGTGTGTCCCATAATGAGAATACATTTCTTTTTTAACCTGTACAGACACATAATCCAAGAAAAAATCAAGATACAACCACACAGACTAGAACACAATAAGATGCAACCACAAAGTAAACTGCTATAGTAAAAGAGTGCTGAAAGTAAAAAGGGGCCAGAATACAAGCCCAACTATAAAAGTACAAGTACGGCTGGTAGTGCAATACAACTGAATGAAAATTAAATATAGCTACTTGGTCTTTCTCTAAGGTTCCTACCTATAGGGTAGGTACAGATCACCTCCTCAGCACTCCACGTTCGTCAGTCTCCTCCACGTCACATCACGCTGAATGGTCCACCTCTTAGCATTGTCTAGTCCTAGATCACTCAGCCTCAATCAACGCTACACATCATCTGCACCAGACACAACGAGGTACGGGCGAAGCCCGTGCAAGGGTGAGTATAACGATACTCATTAGGGACCCTAGGACCCCCGTAGGTCTCCTCGAGTTCCAAAAATGAAAAAACACAAAGTAATACATCAAATATACTTAGCTATATGTCCATACATATACCTAAGTTATCAAGATATACTCATCTCATACATGAGGTAATAACACCACATAGGTAACACCACGAAGGTAGAAGTACCACATAGGTAACACCATGAAGATAAAACGACGAAGGAAACTACACAAAGGTATAAGTACCACACAAGTAACACCACAAAGATAGAAATACGACATAGGTAACACCACAAATACAATAACACAAATGTAGAAGTACCACATAGGTAACACCATAATTTAAGAAGTACCACACAGGAAAAAGACTCAACTCACAATCAGGTATAACTTAAGTACAGAAGTATAGAACATTAGTCATAAACTATATCAATTTTTTCTATTAATAATCACTACTGCTGACCCACACAGGATAGATAGATAAATAACCCCCACTGACCCACATAGGATCTGACCCACATAGGATCGATAGATGCTGACCCACCTAGGATCGATGTTCTTTCTTCATGTTGCAGCCTGCCACTGGTTTCCATGCACCCGGTACTCTCAAGTTCCGTAGAATCTTCCCCTTGAGATATCGAACATACCTCGACCACCACTAAGCTCCAAAAAGGAATAACTCAAAGGACCTCTATTTCATAAGGGTTCCAATTCAATAGATGGCATGTCAATCGGACGCCCGGTCTGTGAGTTATAAGCATTTTAGCGTCGGGGGCTCGGTTGGATTCGGGTTCGATCCAACCCGACCTTACTCCAACTATCTAAAAAACTCAATTGGAGAATACCAAAAGTACCATCTCGATTCATGTATCCCAACACTGTTGATGGTTCGTCAAACAGATGTCTGGTTCTAAAGAAATTCTCCCTTAAGTGTTCCAGGGTCCGGTTGGGCTTGGGTCCAGTCTGACTTGGTCGGACCGACCCAGCCCGACTCACTCTGGGTGGGGTCAGGGTGGACTCGGCCCGATGGGCCGGGTTGGACTTGGCCTAATAGGCCGATGTTTGTTCTGACCCGCAAGAGGGGCGGCCCTCAAGGGTATCCCACCACGGCCCACAAGGGGGGCGGCCCACAAGGGGGCGGCCCGCAAGGGTGGCCTGGCCATATTAGGGCGGTTCGCAAGGGGGCAGCCCGCAAAGGGGAAGCCCGACCCGTATGGGGCAGTGACCCGTTCTGGCGAGGTGGCCCGCTTTGAGGGCGGTGGCCCGGTATGAGGGCGGAGACCCCGTGTGAGGGAGGCGGCCCGCTCCGTGGTCAGGGGCACGATGCAAGTGTTGGGTCGCAATGCGAGGGCGATGGCCCAAATCGAGGGCGTTGAACCGGTCTGATGGTTGAAACCCTGTTTGAGGACAGAGGCCCGGTGTGAGGGTGGTTCCCCGACTCCAGGGTGGCGGCCTGCCCCGAGGGCTGTATCCCAGTTCAGTCTGATGCTGGGGGGGGGGGGGGGGGGGGTTGTAACCCCCCGGTCACCCGGATTCCTTAAAGGCCTTGTGGCCATTCGGTGGGTGAGGCGGCGACACCGTGTGGGCACCGAGGAACACTCCGGAGGTGGGTTCAGCCTTCGCCGCAGCTTCCATTCGTTGGCGGTGTGGCGGTCGCATCGCCTTCTTTCCCGCAGTCAGTCGTCGTTCCGACCGTATCCTCTGTTCGCCGCGGCTGACGAGCCACGACCCTCCTCTTGTGGCCTGCATCGACGTGTTCACAGTCAACTGAGGTGGTGTAAGGAAAGCAAAATAGCAGAGGGTTCAGGACGGGTTTGTTAGGCCTACACCCTCCATGTTAGCTCACAATAAGAATGATATTAAGGGAGTTCAATAAATAGCAGTATTGAACACAAGAATAACCCCACAAGATTCCTCCCAATAACCTCTCGCAAAGACGGATGAATCTTGTGTCAACTCGTTAGTCGGTTGACCAGAGTTCTTTGTATAATTTCAAGAATGTGGAAGAGGGAAACAAAAATGCACAAAAGAAAATAACCCCGTACCTGGAAGAGATGTCCGCTGACAACGGTTGACGAAACCTCCTTTATCTTTGTGATTATTTTGTGACTCAGTGGCGCTCGTCACAGCTCATTGGAACTAGTCTCGTCCTCATGGTGGTTCGCAAGTGGTACTTTGCCAGAGCTTCGTCATTTTGTGAAGTCGTGCCAACACCCCTCCCCGAGCTCCATATAAATAAGAGAGGAGAAGGAGTGTATAATTCTTGAGGAATTAATGAGGTTCATTTAATTAATAAACCACCTAAATTTCCAACGGTGTGGTTATAAGAAAAGAAGTGTTAAGCCATTTGTTGGTTTGACACATCGTCGGTCCTGCTAGCACCGTTCGTCCATTGGAGGAAAGAAGCAAAATAAAATAACAAAACATGTTATTTTATTAATCTTTCAAAAGTTAAAAAAATAACTTTTTCATGCGACCTACAATGGTCGATGTTATCCCTCTCTTAAGATAATCCCATTGATGCGGGTTCAATGATGCCCTCAGAATTTTAAGTCGAACAACAGTTCAAAAGATAGAAAACGCCGCTCACGTGGTTACTGAATGTACCCAAATTTTTTTTTGAAAAATTATTAACAGTCACCCTCAACCCATGCCGTTTGAGGTTAGGATCGGCCTAATTGAAACACTCCCCAATGAACCCAATGGTACTCTAGGATTTCCAATCCGAGTTATCGTTTAAAAGGTTTGGATTTTACAATAAAATAATTTTCACTTAGTTATTTTATTTATGGAAAAAAATAACTTTCACTGGAGGCCTGCGCCGGCCAAAGTTAGTACCTTCCTAGAGAGAGTATTCCCTCACAACCTCAGTGGTGGTATCATATTTTTAATCTGAGTTACTATTCGTGAGATATATAAATTTGAAAAATAAAATAATTTTATTTTATTATTTTATTTACGGTTATGCCATTTTCAAGTTATCTCACAGGAGGCCCGCACCGACTAAACTTAAGTCGTGCCTAGGTTAAACCTACCATTATGACCACAATAATGCCCTCAGATTCTTAATTTGAGTAACCGTTTAATAATTATTCGAATTTTTCAGGAAAACTACTTTTGTGCGCTAATTAATGATTCACAAAACTTCGACGGATCATTCTGGGCACCCTGGGCCTCAGAATTGCGCACTGTCAGATTTTATGGTCTCCAAATAATTTGATATAATTAAAAAAAATTATATGTAATTATTGAGACATTCAATAGTTTTCTTGTTAACTACCTAAAAAAAATCATTGTAGAAGTCATGGTATCAAATGCTTGGTCTTATGTTCTAATGATGCTTGAAGATTCTTACTGAACATAAGTTTCTTCCCTGATTAAAAAGGTATCCTTTCCATTTTGGGAACATTATGATTTTTTCAACAAACATTGGTTGAATTATGTGATGTTGGAAATGAGTAGCAAAGATATATTAGAGTTGATCCATTCCAATATTTGGAAATCACTGTTTATATCCCTCGGAAGAGAAAGGTGATTTGTATAATTCATTGATGATTATTCCATGAGATGTTAGGTGTACCCAATCAAGATGAAATCTAGTGTTTTTAATGTCTTTGAAACATTAAAAGCATTGATGAAGATGGAATCCTGAAAGAAGATCAAGTATTTGAGGATTGATAGTGGGGGAAAATATTCAAGTGAAGATTTTGATACATTTTTTGTTCAATGAGAAGGCTTCAAGAGACAATTCATGGTGTCGTACACTCCTCAACAAAATAGAGTGGAAAAATGGGTGATTATAACCTTGTTGGATAGAACAAGATAGATATTGAAGACTCTAGGAATTTTCAAGAAGTTATGGGATATAGTAATGAAGAGAACATGTTATGTGATCAATCGATTTACTTTTGTGATGATTGATATGAAAACACTAATGAATATGTGGACTGTTATACCTACTGACTATGCTTGGTTACATACTTATGGAGGTCATGTATCTGTATTGTTTAATGATAAGGAAAGACTAATGTTGGATTCGAGATACAATGAATGTATATTCTTAGGATACATTGATGGTGTGAAGGGGTATCTTATGTGGGACCCCACTACCCATAGTCTTATCATCCGCATGGATGTTATATGTCTAGAAGATAAAGTGCAAGTGACGATTAATGGGGACTTGAAAAAAGAGAACACATATACTATAATAGTTGGGGTGGAGGATGAATCCATAGAAGAACCAATTTACTTTGAGGAGCATGATGATCAAGTTATGATTGATTTTGGACTATGATGATCAACTCAAGATAAAAGAGATCCAATATAGCACTCAGAATTTATCACTGAGAGAAATATTGTGTACTACTTATTGATGGAGGACGGTAATCCATATTATTTTTTTGGTGGTGATGTGGAGTTCAGAAATATCCACCTAGATGGAAGCAAATCAAGAGAAACTTGATGCCCTTCACAAGAAAAAGACTTAAGATATTGATCCATTACCTCATGGAAGGAAGAATATCAGAAAAAATAATTTCTTTAAGATTAATTGGGTTGAAAAGGAATAATTGTGAAGATATCATGCAAGACTGGTAGTCAAAGGATATGCATAGAGAGAAGTTATTGATTTCAACGAAATATTTTCTCCCATTGTTAGAATAATTACTATTCAGATAGTTATGGGGATGTGTGCAATATATAGATTATCTCTAGAGTAGCTATATGTGAAGATAAGTTTTTTACATGGTGATCTTGATAAATAAATAAATATTCTCTAATCGGAATGTTTTTCAAAATAAGGAAAAGTGAACTTGGTTTTTATGTTGAGAAAAAATTTTATGGTATTAAGAAGGCACCAAGGTGTTGGTACAAGAGATTTTATTCTTGTATCATGAGTATTGGACATAAAATACATCATTTAGACACTTGTGCATATTTCATGGGTTCATATGGTAATGATTTTATCCATCTTCTATTGTATGTGGATGACATGTTGATAGTTTTCATGGGAGTGTGATATGAAAGAATTAGGACCAAAAAATAATATCTTGGGATACAGATTTAATGATATAGAAATAAGGGTATGATTTAGCTTTCAAAAAATAATTTCTTGAGGAATATCTTGAAATACTTCCACATGCAACATTATAATACTATATTAACCCACATACTATTAATTTTATGTTATCCTGTATGATGAATCCTAACAGTGATAACAGTGAAGTATAGAGGATGGAGATGTATCAATTACCTTATGCACTAGCAGTTCATAGTATAATATTATATATGGTTTATATGAGACATGAAATTGAGCATGGAGTGGGACAAGTTAGTTGGAATGTGGAGAATTAAATACAGGAGCATTTCAACTTATTAATGAAGACCCTTAGATATATCAAGGAGATCTCATATGATGTATTATGTTATGGAGGATCAAATTTCACTATTAGAGCCTATGCAGATTCAGATTTTGTAGGTGATTATGACCAACGAGAATAAACTTTGGGTTATGTGTTTAATTTTATAGGATGAGTAGTTAGTTGTAATTCAAAGTTGTTGTCTGTTATATATTTATCCACGACTAAGGTATAGTACATGAAAACTACATAGGCTTGCAAAGAAGTTATTTAGATGTGATGGTTTCCAGAGGATCCCGAACAATGACAAAAGTATATCCAATAGTTTTGGGACAATTATAGCACCATGAAAATTAAAAGGAATCTATATTTTCATTCCAAGATAAAGCACATTATGGTACAATATCACTTTGTTCGAGATGTGGTGGAGGAAAGAAGAGTGGATATGCAGAAAATTTATATTGAAGAAAATTAGGTTAATTTTATGATGAAGTTTATTAACTTTGTTAAGTTAATATAGTAAAAATACTCAATTGTAACCCTAGATATAAGAGAAAATTTTTTGGAAGATAGAAATGATTTGTGGAAAAATTATTGGTTCCCAATCAGATATCCTAGTGTGATATATATTGGCATTTGTTTCTCACAAACAGGTTCGTCCCCTTGATTTTTCAAAGAGGGATTGTGTGGTTAGTTGGATGGGTGGAAAAACATACCCATGGAGTTAAATATAGGAGGAAGATCAAGTAAGGGCCTTGCCTATAAAAGGCATAGCGCTTTGATGGTTTTAACATCATCACCTCAAGTATTGAGCTTCCTATTTCATTATTTTGGGTGTTTTATTTTTTGATGTGCATTATACATTTCTCAAAAGAGTTAATTAAATGTATATATTCCTTATAATAGAAAGATAGTGTTTTTAACCTATTTTACCATAGTAATATCATTTTATTTTTCTATGGTTTTTTACCCCACTTTATTTGTGGGGATTTCTATGTTACATCTATTGTCAATTTTATATTCATTTTTTACTATACTTTTATCTCACAATTATCACATCATGAAATGGAAAATAATATTTGATCCCAATCGCAGCCTTACTAAATATTTTTTTATCATTTCTATAAAAAATTGTGGGTTGTGCTTTGAGGTACCCACTTTCAATGGAGAATTGAGTTGTATGGGTATAATTTTGTTTCTCAAAATTACAGAACAAAAATTTAACATGTTTATAATTAAATAAATAGTAAGAAGAATCATGAAAACACAAATAATACAAATCTTGTAATGATTTCTCATAATTGGAAGTGTAACATGCTGATTCTAACAAACCATAAACAAAGAACGAGAGAATAAAAAGTACTGATTCATGTAAACATTTACAATTGATAACATTCCAATGCGAATATACATAACCAGTTTGATATTAATACTGATAAGTACCAAGACCTATTAGATATAACAGACTCAAACATAAGTGAGATGATCAATAGAAAAGATTGATATAATGTAGTAATAAAATCATAAAGAGTACCATAGGTTTTTGACATTATTTATCTATTTCTCCTATATGCATGGTGTAAGGGTACCAAGATTCCACTATGAAGAAATGGGATTATAAAAAATATTTGATAAATAGTGAAACAAAACCATATAAGAAAAAGGCACATGTGAAAAATATCCAAAGTTCAGGTTCTTAAAATTCGAAGACTCGCAGTAGAACCATGGTGGGGATTCATCATATACTGTGCACCATGGAAAAACTCAAACAACACATGCAACATAGAACCAAAGAATAATCAAATACAAGGAATAAATAACCAATAGAAAATATGAATAATACCATAATAATGCCCCTTACTAGGGATAAATCTTCCCTATGTGTTTTTATAGACCCTCTATGTAATTAGGTCTTGTTGTTAGGGTCATCATGATTGTACTCTTATATAATCATCATTTCCATCTAGGAAAAAGGAACACCAAGGAACACTAGGACCTCATCAGAGCTCCTCACCAAGAATAGATGAAGTTGATCAAAACTAATCTAGATCACTATTTCTTCATTGGTATGTTAAGGAATCCCACCAGTGCTCCTTCATCTACTCTTCTCCCTCAAGGAAAACTAGAGCTCCCAAAACCATGGATATTTTTCGCACAACTAAATCTCCCACAAGTGGAGAGGTAGATTCCAAATCGATGAGTCATTCTAGTAGGGGTAGAGGAATACTAGAGCATATAACCAAGGATATGAAAAATCTGGATAACTAACCCAACATTAACACTTAAACAACAAAATAAAGACATATGTCATCAGAGGATAATCTATCAAGGGTCACCCATAGATCAAGCCAATCCGTTTCACGAAGAATGAAAAAAGGTAGGAATAGAAAACCATAGGATTATAAGGATCAATGGATCAACATCAGGTATGAGGATGACATAGATCAAATGGGAAAGCAGACCAAGGCTAATGGCACATCCCAATGTATAAACCAAACAAAAGGCCCACATGAACTAATAAAAGAAGCTCAATCTCAATAATACATAAATCCAACATATAAAAATACCAAAAATTAAATGAAAATGAATATTATGACTAGTAAATAAAACAATGTGTAACACCCCGAATTTTGGGTATCATATAATGATGATATTACGCATTTACTTTTTTTAAATCCCTTTTAACCAAAAAAATATTTAAAGGATAAACATAAGTCTCTTTATTTAAATAAGAACATCGTAGTGTCTACAATACACCGAGATCAAAAGAGTAATCATGCTAACCAAATATACCTATTAAAAATCCTATCAGAACTACTAGAAGAACCTCAATCACCACAAAGAGGCCCAGTAAGTAAAGGAGATCATTCGAGTCAATTAAATAATAAACCACCACCACTGCGATCATAGAAACCATGCTGAGCATTAGAGGAATGGGAAGCACCATCTTATTCCTTTTGAGTTTTAGAAAACCATAAGGTTTGGTATTATAGGACACTTTTTCTACCATTTCTCTAGTATCCATTGGAAGGTAATTGTTATAAAAAATAGTCATTGGACCTTGTTAGGATAAGTAAACCTATTTAAATATTAATTAGTTTCCAAATAATTGAGTTATTATTAAGGTTGTAATTAAACCATCATTTATGAACTCTAAAAGGATATCGTGTAAAACTTCATTTCACCCTTAAGTGATTTTGAAAAGAATTAAGGAATTCGAAACACTTTTCGAATTTTTCAAATACAATGTAATGATTCCCATTTCTTAAATAATGTTATAAACTATGTTTAAATTTTTCAAATTAAATTATGTTTTGATTGAACTATGTTTTCGAGTATACTAGTATATAAATTATAATGAAGGTTTATTAAAATTTCCTTTTTGTAACTTTTTGAGTTAAAAAAATGGGTTTAATATTTTTAATTTTAGAAATAATTATAACTCAAACAAGCATAATTTGTATTCATTAATGTTTAAGAATATAAAATACTCTATAGTTTTAATAAATGGATTGTTTCATCTTCTTAAAACATTTTTTAATGTAGCTTTTTAAAAAAAATCACCTACTAGGGCCAGCCCTTTTTGGCTAGGGCCGATGGAGGCATCTCACACAAGGTGGTTGAGCCTGGCCCTCATCCTCAAGCGAAGGCCAGCCCAAGCTCAGGTAGAGGTTCCCCGAAGGGTGCTCGGGAGCAACCATAAGCGCATAGGCACACCAGTGCGGGCATGAGGCCGTAGTGGGGTCTGGGTAGGCCAATTCCTGCAGGCGGTATCCCGTGTATAGGGCCCACTTCGTGGGTGCTGTGTGATTTTTAAGCACCCGTTGGGAGGCCCGGGGTTATAAGGGAGGTGAAAACTGCTCTCCGTTTCGATGTGGGAAGCACTTTTTCTGGCGAAACGTGATCTGGACCATTGGATCGTGTGGCGCATGATCAGGGCCATTGTTTCTAATCCCACACTCGACCATCAATGACCGCGTCTCCCTCCTTGGTTTTTGTCAACCGTTCGATCCATCATGATCTAATCGTGGTCGTTCAAGGTTTTTAAATTTCCTCGATGAACATAGACTATCTGATGAAACTTAGATCTAATCTAATCCGCTCAATTCTTTTAAAACAACGGACGCATATCATCCCTTGGATCAATGTTGGGATTGATCGAGACCATCTATTTTTTCCCAGAATTTCCCCTAGTCGCTCCTTTTTCTTCTTCCATGCATGGGTTACACCAGTAACGCTACCCTATGGCACACCCCTCGTTTTCTTCACCTCTGACCGCCAGGTACCCCCATGTCTCCTCATTTTCTTCAAGCACGACACCCCACATTGAATGCAATGCAAGTGGGTAAGTTTTTGCATGCAAGGTGGTGTGTGATATTTTGTATATAAATAACTGAGACCTCTCAGTTCTTCTCTCCCGTTCAAGTCTCCAGCGAGCCCGACCAACCCTCCCTCAAGTCCTCATTTCCCAGGTTTTTAAAGTAAGGGTTTTTATTTTGCCCTTGTTATTATTCTGTGAGACTTTATACACTTATATATTCGAAAATATATATATTTTTTTTTAACCTTATGGTTTAGTCCAAACATTCTTTATTGTTGAACCTAGGCCTTCAGGTTCTCTTGCATTCAAATAGGTTAATGAATGTAAGGATTATACCTGGCCTCATTATGTTGTTTTGAAAATACATATATACTTTTTGTTATATGTATATACATCAGTTATATGCAGAAATGGGCATGGCCTTTCTACATTGCTTATATGTATGATGTTTATGTATAATTGTTCACGCACTTCACATATTCATATACACTTAATTCCATAATTAAATAATAAATAGATTTTGAAAATGTTCTATATATGATCGGGTTTTTATAAAATTATTAATTTTTAGGTTTTAATAAAAAAATTATGACTAAAGGGATGACCTACCCTTTCAAAACGTTTTTGAACTAATATTCATAGGGGATTAACACAAATGGGTGTGCCAATATTTCAGTTTGAGTTCGGGTACATACAGATATTTTATATGCTACATGAACAATGATTTCAGTTGTTAAGTTCCTTACACATTAAGTCTTGAGTATAGGTGGAGTTTTAAAAACATAATAAATAGGGTGTTAAACAAAACTTATATCCAAATTTAAGAGTAACTTATATGTTTCCCCTATCTTTTAAATGATGTTTCTTATAGTAGAGATTCATGATTTCTATCATGGACATTATTTAGTATCATGCAAAGTCTTAACAATATTGAATGTTTTACCATGTGTAAGCTCCAAACCCTTATTGAGATTTTTGGTTCAACTTGTAATTAATTGGATGATAAAATTTTAGAATTTCAAGAACAAACTTGCATGTGATGAATTCTAGTTTTCTATTATTTTAGTACCATAGATTCCAATGTATGTTCCATAACCTTCCGTTCATATTTCCTTTTAATAATGTTCATAAGTGGTCCCATGACATTGATCCTGATTGCTCAGGTTCCACATAGTTTAAGGAGATAGAGACATTGGAGCTTGTCTAGGGAATTCGTGTGTCAGGGAACTGGGGAAACCATTATCCCCATTTTTCATTGTGCACCAGTAGTTATATAAAGAAAATATTTTTTTATCTCTTAATTCTTAGGTATTTACTTTGTTTATAGTTTTGGATGTATTTTAAGTGATTGAACTCCCATCTTAAACATTCAGATGGAAGGAAAAACCCACATGTTATCTCTTCCTACTGAGATACTGGATATTATTGCAATCAAAACCTCTGAAGATGGGTATCCTCCCTTCGCAAACCTATGAGGAACATGCAAGAAATTGTTTGAGGTGACAAATGGTCTGGGGATTCTCCGCACATGTCAAGGGAATACTCCCATCTACTACCGCATAGGCTCAACACAATTGGCCAAGAATAAGAGGAGAGGAAAATACCACTAAGGGCTCTTCCTATGTTTCACCCTAGGCCGGAACTACATGGCCAGAGTAAAATTTCAAGAGGTTTCTTTAGAGGGAAATATTTATGCGACCTATATGTACCAACTCTTCAGCGTTATCCTGTACGACAATTTCTATAACATATAAGTTCTCGATCGATACATAATTCGGATTGTTCATTGTACATTGGTCCATATGGACATTTCCAATCTTTGTTCCAGTCGAGCCTCTCTATGGAAGCCCAAGTGTTTGGTTGATGAGTTAAACCCCTTCTGCCAGATGTTTATCTTGATCAGAGAACTAGAGGAGTTGAGCATCAATTTGGGTGTTCCACTAAATGCACCTGAGGAGCCTCTTTGATGGGGGATATGGTAGGAACATCTTAGATATTCCTCTTAGCAAGTTTGTATGAAAGGAATTACGGGGACCCAAATCATCGATGGGGGGAGTAATGTAACACCCTAAATTTTGGGTATCATATAATGACGATATTATGAATTTACTTTTGTTAAATCCCTCTTAACAGAACAAAAATTTAAAGGATAAACATAAGGCTATTTATTTAAATAAGAACAACGTAGTGTCTACAATAAACTGAGATCTAATGAGTAATCATGCTAACCTAATAAACCTTTTAAAAACCCTATCAGATGTACTGGAGACCCCCAATCAACACAATGAGTCCCAGTAAGTAAAGGATATCCTTCGAGTCAACTAAAGAAAAAAACATCACCACTGTGATCATAAAAACCATGTTGAGCATTAGCGTAATGGGAAGTACCATCTTCTTTCTTTCCAGTTTTAGGACACCGTAAGGTTTTGTTTTATAGAACACTTTTTTCAACCATTCCTCTAGTGACCGTTGAAAGCTAATGGTTATAAAAAAATAGTCGTTGGACCTTGTTAGGATAAGTTTAATTATTTAAATATTAATTAGTTTCCAAATAATTGATTTATGATTAAGGTTATAATTAAACCATCATTTATGAACTCTAAAAGGATATGTCGTAAATCTTCATTTTGTAGAGACCCTAAGCTTATCGTACATGGACATTACATTACTTTTGCGGAATACTTAGTACATAACAAAAACACACACTAAAGGATCGTAATAGTTTAGTGTCTTTGGAAACTCGGAACGTAATCTTCTAATCGTGGTGAATGTTCTTCAATATATCCCATAAAGATCTTCCATTTTTTACCTAAAACCTTTCTTTATATCCTGGGGAAAAGAAAACATAAAAGGGTGAGCTCAAATGCTCAGTAAGGGTATACAAAAGAAATAAAAATCATATCATATCTTTTTGAAAATCACAACCTGCAAAAGAGATCATAATATCTTAACATGGAACAAATCATAGAAGTGAAAATGAGATCCCCATAATCATAACATAAAACTTGAATATTTGTGGCATGCACACATAATCATGGAAAATCATTTCTTGTTAGTCATGACTCATTGCCAAGACTATCTTAGTGGACAAAGTCCCTTTCTGAACCGAGTTCACTCCTCGTTTCAGTCCTGTATCACTGAACCGAAATAACCTTCCGTTCCAGCCATGTCTATCTCATGAGATATAAAATCTTTACCCAATGCATTGGAGGGAGATATAGGTCCCACCCATCTTATAATGAATCCTTTCTTATGTGTGCCACATAATCATAAAACATACATCATCGCATAACACATGTAACAAAAATGGGATTCTTGAAACATCATGACATCATAAAATCATATAAGGCAAATGAATTCATAAAAATAATTCCCTCACAACATAATCAAATCAATGTAATTAAAGGGATAAAAACAGAACCCTTTATTATCTTAGATGGAAAATAATTTTGATAAAACACTTGAACTCCATTCTTGAGGAAAATATCCTTTCCTTTTCAAAAACACTTTTCTTTTCTTAACATGTCATACAATTATAAACTAAAAGAAGTTGATTAAAAATAAACATGAAAACTTGTAAAGGAAGCTTCTTGGAAATAATGTTTTAAAAATCCATTCATGCCGTATAAGTTAAAAAAAACATTCTTCGTACTTTTGTCGGAAAAGTCAAAAAGTACCTCGTACGGAAAAACGACAAAAGATTCCTTTCATATTCTTTACTAAAAACTCACCTAAGGGTAAAATTGGATTTAAACTATTGCAAGTGGATGGAAACAATATTTCATATTGAGGGAACATGGATGTGGATGATAAAATACACCCCAGTAAATACTTACGAATAAACAATCTCGGATAAAAATGAGATTGTCATATTTCCCTTACCTTAGGTCCGATTAGCTTTGTACGTGTCCGAAGCTCCTGTATAATGGTTTAAATAATGTTATTGACTTATTCCAGAATCATACATATTGATATGATATCATATATGGTCATATTATTAGTTTCTTGTTAGTAATATTTCATTGTTACTTGTTACTCGGGTCTTTATAACTTTTTGTTCTTATGCGTGTTTTGTCGAATAAATTCTTATTCTTATCTTTAGGTTATAGATAATTCATTTCCAGAATGGTATTAGTGTAGTATATACCATATTCATTCATTCAATTCATTTATATAATCATTATGAAATGAAGATCATGTAGAACGAGTCGCATCACATCGTGGAGACGGTATTCCGTACGTACGCACGAGTGATGATATCGTTCATATGATCATGTAGTTGTATTGGAGTATATATATATATTATTTCAGTATCAATATTACTTAATAATAATCATATATAGTTACTGATTACACCATTATACCCATCCTTGTAAGGTGATGGTGGAAAATAGATTACACCACGGCGTGGAGACGGTATTCCGTACGTACGCACGCGCGGTGATTTCATTTTTCCGTAGGATGGATAGAAGGTGAATTAGGGTTGTTTCATATTTATAATAACATATCAGTATGTAAGTAATACTTATGTTATTACTTTATCATGAAACAACTAAAGAAGAAGAAGTTGAAGAAGAAAGAAATTGAAAAGATCGGTAATGGATATTACCTCTTCTTTGGAACGCCTCTTTGAATCCTCCACTTAAGTAACTAAGATTGGTCTTTGGAGAAGACCAGAACCTCTAGGATTATTCTAGGAAATTGGAGAGGAGAAAATGGCAGGGGTTGGCCGAGCTTGAGTGCTCAAAATTGGTGTGAGGAGGAGGGGGAGGAGGTGCCCTTTTATAAGGGAGGAGAGGGGCACCTTAGGAATTCTTAAAAATATTAATTTATAATAAATCTAACCCCACTTAAAAACCTCAAAAAATGACTCATATTCGAAGATTAGATGAGATAGGATTGTAATCTCATCAACAAATCAAATTTAGACATGTTTGTATATGATTTTAAACCTTATCAATTATATTTAACTCTAAGTTAAATAATTTAACTTTTACCGTGTCTTTTTGTTTTCTTTCACTATATGGTTAATAAACTTACTATAACATGCCAAACGAACCACAAATTGTTTATTATTAATATATATATCCTTATCTAAGTCATTTGGCCGAACCTTAGATTTTTACGAATAAAATAACAATTAATAATATAATATTTGATTTAAAAACTATTTTGTGTCAATTTTGACACTATTTGATATATGATTTTTGTGAAAGTCATAACAGAATTATATGTTCGAACCAAGTTGATTAAATCAACATTAATATATCATAGTAACCTAGAAAATTAGTGGAATTCATAAAAAATCTCAAATTACATTTATTTTGGTGTTTATAACATCAATTATGTCAATATTTCATTAATAAGATAATTACTGCATCATCGTCGTGTCATAAATAAATTAAATTATTTGATGTCTAAAAATTACAAATAAAATACCATCATGTAGGAAATCTTTTTAACTTTCTAATGAATATTTACAATCGAATTTATCTTATGTATAACCCCATATTAAAAATGATTTACTTATTAAACTTTGATTTTAACTATTTTAACCCTTCTTTAAATAAATTCATAATAAATGTCCTAATCTAATCCAAGTGGGCCTAAATGGTCATATTTTATTCCTAAGTTTGTTTTTGGTCGAATTACACTTGTCCAATAGAATTAGGACATGTGTTAGGGTAATAGTAATATCATATTTACCCTTAGTTACCCTATTTACTATTAACCGCGGAAAAAAAAGTAAAAAGTTACTATTCACCAAAAATTATTTTCATCTCATTGAACCACATTTTAGTCCTTGATATTAACCGTGTCTCTCGGATTTTCGAAATTCCATTCACAGTAGTGGTAAAATTAAGTTTTATGCAAAATTCAGTTTTTAACTTACCACTTAGTGGTTTCACTATTCATCAAAAATTGAAAGTTTTCAGAAAAATGCCAAAATTTCATCCTAAGCAATATTTCATATTCCGAATTCAAAAATGAAGTCTATTTTACCAAATTCATAACTTAGAAGTTGAATTAATTAATTTTATAATTAAATCCCGCTATTAAAACAAATAGCGTGTTTTTACGAAACAATATCTATCAAAAGATTGACACTTGTTTATGTCAGGTTTAAATGTGAAATTACGTCCAATGACCAACATTGTATTAAATTGTAAAAATATATTCTAAATATACTTTAAAACCACTCAAATTAATAATTTATCACTATTAATTATTTCGATTAAAAAAGTTGTTTTTAATTATAATTTAGTAATTTTCACTATTCATCAGAATATGAAAGTTATCCGAAATGTACCAAAATTTCACCTTAGGCTAAATTCGATACTCCGAATCCAAAAATGAAATCCATTTTGAAAAATAAAATTTACAAAATTTCAAAAAGTGGTTATTACTATTCATAACGGCTAGTTTTAATAGCATATCACTGTTTAGTGAAACTCGTTATTGCGTACTACACACACTATCGAGGAAGGTTGCGATTGCGTGTAATGCAAGGCAAGTCAAGGATGCGTGTTGTGCAAGCTCCTTTTGGTGTAGCGTACAACACAAGACATTAATAAAATTAAAAAGAATATTTTTCATAAAATCTTGTGCTGTTACATTCTACCCCCCTTAAAATGAATTTCGCCCTCGAAATTCGTCGGGGTTATAAATGGTTTTCTATTCGAAAGTTTCCCACATCGTAAAAAGGAATACCAAAACTTGGCTTTAAAAACTAAAGTATGAAATGTAACGATTACCCAAATAAACTAATTGTTGGGTTTCCACATAGGTAAAAATATGGATATGGAAGAAAAATCTAACCATCATGTTCTGATGGAGAGTGGTAGAGAACATGGCTATGGAAAAGCCAAAAATCACAAATCCATAAATTTGTGATGATATAAGGTACCATCTGATTCCTCAGGTATAAGATCACTAGGACAACATTTTTGGTTTTCAAGATCATTTCCCTAAAGTTGAAAATTTGAATTAGAATAAATACTTACTTTATTTTGGTACAATCTCACTGTTGTTCGTGCCTTGAACAATTTCCACTTCATCTCTTAAATAAATGAAGTTGAATTTGTTATTCGTGAAGTGTTAGCAGATAATGTGATAGAATGACGGGTCATTCCATCTGTCTCAAACAAAAGGTTAGCAAAAATTATATGCATAAATCGATCTATAGTGAGATTAATCATATATGGTTCCTAAAATGTACTTATACTTCATATATCATACTGCTTAATATAATAAAACTAGTTTCTACTAAATAGGGACTTCCTGTATGTCAGTGGTAGGCGATAAAGGCCAGTCGCACTTCGGTTGTGGGTTCGATTCCTACAGCCTTGTCCGAAGCGATGGGCTGTCGCCCGTCCTGCAGGTTGTCCTTTTTCTAAAACTATATTAATATAACATCCCATCAATAATATCGAGAAAACTTCGATCCTTAAACAATACTCACTTATGTCCAACATAATCCATTTCAATCTTTAGGCTTATCCATAATACTGCAGTCCACTCTCATAATATAGTGACAACAATTACCAGAGATTTAATATCATCGTTGATCCCCATATATCATAAGATATGTTTTGTTGGTCACATTCCAAACATTCAAAGTCCTTAATCATGTATTCTCTTGAATACCTTAGTGAAAACATGAATGCAGTTAAAAGTTAACACTTTCCACATACCAAAATCCTCAAAATTCTATATACTCAATCCATGATATCACTTAGTCCTTATATCAATCATGAGCTCATGAATATTGTTAAACATTTCATTTTCTTATTTTCCCTTAATTATGCGCATATCATCTTATTTCCAAAAATATCTCAATCACTTTGAATACCACATTAAACCAATACATAAATATTCCAATACTCCATGATACAACATTATTTTGGAATCCCATTACATAAACACTTAATCATTCCACCACATCGTTATCATATTCAACATTGCCAATAGTGATCGCATGTGATTTCCCTTTGTCCTTTGCCTTCAGTGGTTGCTCATGTTGATCATCACTAACCCTTGGATTAGGGCAATTATTAGCATAATGCCCCATTTCCTTGCACTTGAAGCATTGAAGTGTTGGCAGTGCGTTCTCTGCAGTGTTTGCTTTATTCACATCATTAGAAACCCTTTTTCCATTACTTCGACACTCAGCTGCTCGATGACCTTCTTTTCCACACTTAAAACATTTTCTAGTTCCTTTAAGACAATCTCCACCATGCTTCTTTCCACACTTTGTGCATAAGGAAACATTCATCTTCTTTTCACCATTATTATGATATTTCTCATTGAACTCCATCTTTCGTTTCTTGTCAAAACCATGAGATGGATATGTAACACTAACTTCCATTTCTACCTTGATAGCACAACGCACAATTTCTTCATAGCTACTGAAGTCTCTTATAGCTAATGCCCTTCGAAGACTTGGTTTTAAGCCACTGAAAAATCGATCAACTTTACTTTCAGGTTGGATGACAATGCCAGATGCATACCTTGCAAGTCTTGTAAAATTCACTTCATATATACCAACAGATTCATCATCCTTCTGCTTCAGCTCAAAAAACTCCTTTTCCATCTTTGTTCGAAGAATACGAGGGAAGTACTTACTGAAAAACAAGTTCTTGAACTCGTCCCATTCCATGGACTCAATTTCATCTCTTGGCCTCGTATTCTTGATAAGATTCCACCATTGATCAGCTTCACCTTCCAAACGATATACTGCTAAGATGACTTTATCATGTTCAGAACATTGAAGAACTGAAAATATCTTTTCAGTAGTACTGATCCATTGTTCAGCCACAAGTGGATCAGAAGACCCACTGAAAGAAGGTGGACGTTGCCTCATGAAGGACTCAATAGAATATTGTTCCCTTCTCTGCTCATTTGGAAGTCCAGAATGATTCATAGCTTGTGTAAGTATAGCAATAAGATTTTGCACTCCATCTCCCATAACATTTGTTTGTTCAGGAGGGCAATCATTGCATTGTCCATTGCATTGATCAACACGGTTCCTTCGGGTTCCAGCCATCGTCTAAAACCCAAAAAGAATAGTGTGAGAGGCAAAAATCATGCTAGGGAAAACAACATAATAAAGGGGGAGTACCTTCAATATCCAACATCTTAGGTTTAATTCTATGATCGTTAGCGTAATTCTATTACTATAACCTATACGTATACTTATCCCTAGGGACATCCCTAGACATACCTTAGAAATATCTCTAGGGATCTCACTAACGTTTTCGCATCCTAGTTTCCAAAGGTTGACTAAACCTTTCCTCTGATACCAACTGTAGAGACCCTAAGCTTATCGTACATGGACATTACATTACTTTTGCGGAATACTTAGTACATAACAAAACACACACTAAAGGATCGTAATAGTTTAGTGTCTTTGGAAACTCGGAACGTAATCTTCTAATCGTGGTGAAAGTTCTTCAATATCTCCCATAAAGATCTTCCATTTTTTACCTAAAACCTTTCTTTATATCCTGGGGAAAAGAAAACATAAAAGGGTGAGCTCAAATGCTCAGTAAGGGTATACAAAAGAAATAAAAATCATATCATATCTTTTTGAAAATCACAACCTGCGAAAGAGATCATAATATCTTAACATGGAACAAATCATAGAAGTGAAAATGAGATCCCCATAATCATAACATAAAACTTGAATATTTGTGGCATTCACACATAATCATGGAAAATCATTTCTTGTTAGTCATGACTCATTGCCAAGACTATCTTAGTGGACAAAGTCCCTTTCTGAACCGAGTTCACTCCTCGTTTCAGTCCTGTATCACTGAACCGAAATAACCTTCCGTTCCAGCCATGTCTATCTCATGAGATATAAAATCTTTACCCAATGCATTGGAGGGAGATATAGGTCCCACCCATCTTATAATGAATCCTTTCTTATGTGTGCCACATAATCATAAAACATACATCATCGCATAACACATGTAACAAAAATGGGATTCTTGAAACATCATGACATCATAAAATCATATAAGGCAAATGAATTCATAAAAATAATTCCCTCACAACATAATCAAATCAATGTAATTAAAGGGATAAAAACAGAACCCTTTATTATCTTAGATGGAAAATAATTTTGATAAAACTCTTGAACTCCATTCTTGAGGAAAATATCCTTTCCTTTTCAAAAACACTTTTCTTTTCTTAACATGTCATACAATTATAAACTAAAAGAAGTTGATTAAACATAAACATGAAAACTTGTAAAGGAAGCTTCTTGGAAATAATGTTTTAAAAATCCATTCATGCCGTATAAGTTAAAAAAAACATTCTTCGTACTTTTGTCGGAAAAGTCAAAAAGTACCTCGTACGGAAAAACGACAAAAGATTCCTTTCATATTCTTTACTAAAAACTCACCTAAGGGTAAAATTGGATTTAAACTATTTCAAGTGGATGGAAACAATATTTCATATTGAGGGAACATGGATGTGGATGATAAAATACACCCCAGTAAATACTTACGAATAAACAATCTCGGATAAAAATGAGATTGTGATATTTCCCTTACCTTAGGTCCGATTAGCTTTGTACGTGTCCGAAGCTCCTGTATAATGGTTTAAATAATGTTATTGACTTATTCCAGAATCATACATATTGATATGATATCATATATGGTCATATTATTAGTTTCTTGTTAGTAATATTTCATTGTTACTTGTTACTCAGGTCTTTATAACTTTTTGTTCTTATGCGTGTTTTGTCGAATAAATTCTTATTCTTATCTTTAGGTTATAGATAATTCATTTCCAGAATGGTATTAGTGTAGTATATACCATATTCATTCATTAAATTCATTTATATAATCATTATGAAATGAAGATCATGTAGAACGAGTCGCATCACATCGTGGAGACGGTATTCCGTACGTACGCACGAGTGATGATATCGTTCCTATGATCGTGTAGTTGTATTGGAGTATATATATATATTATTTCAGTATCAATATTACTTAATAATAATCATATATAGTTACTGATTACACCATTATACCCATCCTTGTAAGGTGATGGTGGAAAATAGATTACACCACGGCGTGGAGACGGTATTCCGTACGTACGCACGCGCGGTGATTTCATTTTTCCGTAGGATGGATAGAAGGTGAATTAGGGTTGTTTCATATTTATAATAACATATCAGTATGTAAGTAATACTTATGTTATTACTTTATCATGAAACAACTAAAGAAGAAGAAGTTGAAGAAGAAAGAAATTGAAAAGATCGGTAATGGATATTACCTCTTCTTTGGAACGCCTCTTTGAATCCTCCACTTAAGTAACTAAGATTGGTCTTTGGAGAAGACCAGAACCTCTAGTATTATTCTAGGAAATTGGAGAGGAGAAAATGGCAGGGGTTGGCCGAGCTTGAGTGCTCAAAATTGGTGTGAGGAGGAGGGGGAGGAGGTGCCCTTTTATAAGGGAGGAGAGGGGCACCTTAGGTATTCTTAAAAATATTAATTTATAATAAATCTAACCCCACTTAAAAACCTCCAAAAATGACTCATATTCGAAGAATAGATGAGATAGGATTGTAATCTCATCAACCAATCAAATTTAGACATGTTTGGATATTATTTTAAACCTTATCAATTATATTTAACTCTAAGTTAAATAATTTAACTTTTACCGTGTCTTTTTGTTTTCTTTCACTATATGGTTAATAAACTTACTATAACATGCCAAACGAACCACAAATTGTTTATTATTAATATATATATCCTTATCTAAGTCATTTGGCCGAACCTTAGATTTTTAGGAATAAAATAACAATTAATAATATAATATTTGATTTAAAAACTATTTTGTGTCAATTTTGACACTATTTGATATATGATTTTTGTGAAAGTCATAACAGAATTATATGTTCGAACCAAGTTGATTAAATCAACATTAATATATCATAGTAACCTAGAAAATTAGTGGAATTCATAAAAAATCTCAAATTACATTTATTTTGGTGTTTATAACATCAATTATGTCAATATTTCATTAATAAGATAATTACTGCATCATCGTCGTGTCATAAATAAATTAAATTATTTGATGTCTAAAAATTACAAATAAAATACCATCATGTAGGAAATCTTTTTAGCTTTCTAATGAATATTTACAATCGAATTTATCTTATGTATAACCCCATATTAAAAATGATTTACTTATTAAACTTTGATTTTAACTATTTTAACCCTTCTTTAAATAAATTCATAATAAATGTCCTAATCTAATCCAAGTGGGCCTAAATGGTCATATTTTATTCCTAAGTTTGTTTTTGGTCGAATTACACTTGTCCAATAGAATTAGGACATGTGTTAGGGTAATAGTAATATCATATTTACCCTTAGTTACCCTATTTACTATTAACCGCGGTAAAAAAAGTAAAAAGTTACTATTCACCAAAAATTATTTTCATCTCATTGAACCACATTTTAGTCCTTGATATTAACCGTGTCTCTCGGATTTTCGAAATTCCATTCACAGAAGTGGTAAAATTAAGTTTTATGCAAAATTCAGTTTTTAACCTACCACTTAGTGGTTTCACTATTCATCAAAAATTGAAAGTTTTCAGAAAAATGCCAAAATTTCATCCTAAGCTATATTTCATATTCCGAATTCAAAAATGAAGTCTATTTTACCAAATTCATAACTTAGATGTTGAATTAATTAATTTTATAATTAAATCCCGCTATTAAAATAAATAGCGTGTTTTTACGAAACAATATCTATCAAAAGATTGACACTTGTTTATGTCAGGTTTAAATGTGAAATTACGTCCAATGACCAACATTGTATTAAATTGTAAAAATATATTCTAAATATACTTTAAAACCACTCAAATTAATAATTTATCACTATTAATTATTTCGATTTAAAAAGTTGTTTTTAATTATAATTTAGTAATTTTCACTATTCATCAGAATATGAAAGTTATCCGAAATGTACCAAAATTTCACCTTAGGCTAAATTCGATACTCCGAATCCAAAAATGAAATCCATTTTGAAAAATAAAATTTACAAAATTTCAAAAAGTGGTTATTACTATTCATAATGGCTAGTTTTAATAGCATATCACTGTTTAGTGAAACTCGTTATTGCGTACTACACACACTATCGAGGAAGGTTGCGATTGCGTGTAATGCAAGGCAAGTCAAGGATGCGTGTTGTGCAAGCTCCTTTTGGTGTAGCGTACAACACAAGACATTAATAAAATTAAAAAGAATATTTTTCATAAAATCTTGGGCTGTTACACATTTCACCCTTAAGTAATTTTGAAAAGAATTAAAGAATTCAAAACATGTTGTGAATTTTTCAAATACAAAGTAACGATTTTAATTTCTTAAATAATGTTATAAACTATGTAAAAGTTTTCGAAATTAAATTATTTTTTGATTGAACTATGATTTCGTGGATTCTAGTATTCAAATTATAATGTAGGTTTATTAAAATTTCCATTTCGTAACTTTTTATGTAAAAAAAAGGGGTTTGGTATTTTTAATTTTAAATAACTCTAACTAAAACATGTTTAATTTGTATTCATTAATTTTTAAGAATATAAAATTTTATATAGTTTTAATAAATGGATTGTTTCCTCTTCTGAAAACTTTTTTTAGTGTAGCTTTTTCCAAAAAAATTGGCCCACTAGGGCCACCGCATTTTGTCTAGGGCCGAGGGAGGAAACTCACATGAAGTGGCTGAGCTTGACCCTCAGCCACAAGTCACGTCTGGCCTGAGCTTTGGCCGAAGATCCCCGAAGGGTGCTCGAGAGCGAGCAAGAGTGCATAGGCGCACCAGTGTGGGCGTGAGGACGATGCGAGGTCTGGGTAGGCCATGTCCTACTGGTGGGATCCCGTGTATAGGGCCCCCTTCGTGGGTGTTGTGTGATTTTTGAGCACTCGTTGGGAGGCATGGGGTTATAAGGAAGGCGAAAACCAATCTCTGTTTCAATGTGGGAAGCAGTTTTTCAGGAAAAACATGATCTGGACTATTGGATCACGTCGCGCGTGATCTAGGTCGTTTTTTTCGATCCCGCGCTCGACCCTCACTGACTGCGTCTCTCTCCGTGGTTTTTGTCAGCCATTCGATCCGGCATGATCTAATCATGGTCGTTCGTGGTTTTTAAATTGTCGTGTCAAACCTAGACCTTCCAATGATACATAAATCTAATCTAAGATGCTCAATTATTTTAAAACAGCAGACACATCTCATCCCTTGGATCGACATTAGGATCGATCTGGACTGTCTGTTTTTTCCTGGCATTTCGCCTAGCCACGTCGTCTTCTCCCTCCACGCAAGGGTTACACCAATAACCCTACCCTATGGCACACCCTTCATTTTCTTCACCTCTGACCGCCAGGGACCCCCATGTCTCCTCATTTTCATCAAGCACGACACCCCCCCCCCCTTTAAATGCAATACAAGTGGGTATGTTTTTGCATGTAAGGGGGTATGTGAGATTTTGTATATAAATAACCGAGACCTCTCGGTTCTTATCTCTCATTCAAGTCTCCAGCGAGCCCGACCAACCCTCCATGAAGTCCTCCTTTCCCTGGTTTTTAAAGTAAGGGTTTTTAGTTTTTCCTTGTTTTTCTTCTTTGAGAATATATACACTTGTATATTCGAAAAAAATATAAATATTTTTTAACCTTACGGTTCAGTCCAAATGTTATTAAATGTTGAACCAAGGCCTTCGGGTTCAATTGCATTCAAATAGATTAAAAATTGTAAGGATTATACCTGGCCTCATTTTTTTTTAAAAATACATATACACTTATGGTTATATGTATATACATCGGTTATATATAGGTATGGGAATGTCCTTTCTACTTTGGTTATATAGATGATGTTTTTGTATAATTGTTCATGCACTGCACATATTCACATAAACTTAATTTTATATTTAAATAATAATTTTTTTTGAAAATGTTATATATATGATCAGGTTTTTATAAATTTATTTTTTTTAGGTTTTCATAAAAAAAAATTTATGATTAAGGGCATGACCTGCCCTATTCAAAATGTTGTTGAACTAATATTCTTAGGGGATTAACACCCATGGATGTGCAAATATTTCAGTTTGTGTTCAGGTACATACATTTATTTTATATGTTGTGTGAACCTTGATTTCATTTTTTAAGGTCCTTACACATTAAGTCTCGATTTTAGGTGGAGTTTTAAAAACATAATAAATAGGAAGTTAAAAAACTTATATACACATTTAAGAGTAACTTATTTGTATTCCGTATGTTTTAAATGATTTTTCTTATGGTGAAGATTCATGCTTTCTATCAAGGACATTATTCAGTATTATGCAAATGTATAACAATATTGAATATTTTAGCATGTGAAAGCTCAAAACCCTACTTGGTATTTTTGGTTCACCTTGTAATCAATTGGATGATAAAATTTTATAATTTCAAGAACAAACATGTATGTGATAAATTCTAGTTTTCTGTACTTTCAGTACCTTATATGTCAATGTATGTGCCATAATCCACCTTTATTATTTCCTTTTAATAATGTTCATATGATTGTTAGCTTGGTTTTTAATCATCTAGATTCCTTTCTCACTTATAAGATATGTAAACTCAACTATTATGACCGACTATGAATGAACTATTCAAGGTGGTATGGGAAATCTTGAATGTAATATCCCATTTAAGTAAAGAATTTATTTATGTGGATAAAATGAATGTAAAGAAATATTAATGGTGTGCCCTGATAGTTCTCCAATGCATTGGGTAAAGTATTAATCTCTAGAGATGACAAGCTTCACGATACCCTGGTGAATAACCTTGGTAATTTTTCTTTTTTGACACCTTGGGGATAAACCTCAGTGATATGTTCATGAATGTCTAAATGAAATGTTGAAGCCACATATTCAAGTCATGTTACAAGTTCTTTTCATGATGATATGCCTATTCTTTCACTACTCTTGCCCTTATGTTTTTATCAAGTTCTTATTGATTTCACAAGTAAATGTTTGGGGCATGATTCGTGTAAAATAGTAACCAACATATGAAATTGAAGTTTTTTTCCATCACACACAACTCTGATTAAGTATTACTCTGTTGGTTTATTTTAAACCCCTTAATTGGCATTCTTATTCTCACCGTACATTTTGAATTTTCAATTTTCAGGTAATAGCTTTTATCAGATGAAACATTTTTGAAGTTACCGGTTTCCCAGAGCCTGAACCGACCTCGATCCTCTGTATGGGGCGTGATGTTTATTTATCAGTGCATATTTTTGTTTTAAAATGACACATCATGTTCAGAAAGAACCGAATCCTGGTTTCTCTAGGTTTGGGTCATCACATAATGCATGGAATTAAAATCATTTAATTTACAATAATGAGTGAATAAAGTTCAAAAATCTCCACCTTATAGATGAAATGCATTAACATAAACACCTTTTGTCCCTACATATCTTGTAACACCCCAAGATTTTACAGTATGTCACTTCTTAAATAAATTCATTTTCTTTGATATATTATGTTGTATTTAATACAAAAATATGTTTATGCTACACACAATAATGAGTTGGCTTGCGTTACATGCAAGACCGAGTGTTACCAAACAAGAATATATTATTAAAATATTATTATTTAATATAATTAGATATAACCTAGACATTTAGTTAGTGGTTATGGATAGTATTAACTAACTTATAAAAATATATTGCTGAATTCATTGGTTCTAAATTAATTAAAAATGAATATAGTAACCAACTGAATATATATGAAATGTTTTTTAAGAACTATTTTTATGCTCACAAAGTCATTTTATTATAATAAATTAAATTAATTACTATTATAGAATGATATTAATGAAATATATATTTTATATATAAAATTAAATATTTTTTATAATCATATAATATATTTGAGATGTATAAGATAATAACAAACCCAATATTACACATAAACCCTATTTTTTTTAAAAACATTTTTATCGTCTTTTAATGGAGTACCTATTTTAAATACAATTTTTGAAATTTTTTTGAATTTTATTTCAAAAAATAAACTTCATATTTTAAATATAAATATAAAATTTTACTTTAGTTAAATTAGAGTATTTTTCTGATAAGTTTCATGTTTTGATGAATAGTGAAAAATACAAAATTTTAATTGAAAAAAACTTTTCTAATAAAAATAATTTAAAGTGTTAAATTATATTATTGAATGTTTTTAATGCATAAATAGATTATTTTTATCATTTAAAACAATTTCGGTTATTTTAATAAATTTTAAAATGAATTTAGATATAAAAATGTTTCAATCTTTTGCAGGTTTAAACTTTAATAACTCGTTTTCTCACACCATCAACAAGATTAATTATAAAGTAATTACTAAAAATTCTATTTTTTGAATTATGAATAATGGATTCTATATTTGGAATTAGTGGGTCTAAATTATGTAAATTGGTTTCTTTTATTTTTGGTCATATGAATAGTAAAATTTAGTAATATTTTAATTACCACAGTTAAGGGTAAATTAGGTAATTATGGATATAAATGATATTATTAAAATACCCCAAAACTTGTACTAATTTCATTTAATGAGTGGTTTTCTACAAAAATAATCATTAGGACGATATTATACTCTTTTTAAGCAACTTGGATGAGAATAATACATTTATTATATTTTATTTAAAGATAAGTAAAAAATGCCATACTCATGTTTTTAATAAGTATTACATTTTTAATACATGGTTATAGAAAAGATAAATTAGACAATACATATTCATCTGAATGATAATAAATTTATCATCATCATGATAATTTATTTAAAATTTTTAGAGAAGAAATAATTTAATTAAATGATTTCATAATAATGACATAGTTATTGATTAATTAATGGTAATAAAAAATAAATGATATTGAAATCATTAAAATAAATAAAATTTGACAAAATTAATGACATCAATATATTTTATATATAATTTATAAATGTTAGTGATATATTATAAGTTTTTTTTCAAAGTTCTCATGATGTTTGGATATTTTTTAAAAAGACAAATATTGAATAGTATCAAAAATGAAAAAAATGATACTTTAAAATAAATAATATTTTATTAAATGATAAAAAATTCATAAAAAATTAAATTCCACAAAATAACTACAATAAGGTTAAATATGTCATCAATGATCCCTTTGGGGTTCGTTTATCATTTTATAGTAACTATATTATCCCTAAAGAGTAAAAAAACGTTGTCATGGTAAGAGTTAAAGGGTTTAACAAAGGGTTAAAGACAAATTATAAGGTTTACATTGTGACCTAAACATGTCTAAAAATTATTTTTTGAGAGGATTTAGACCCATAATCATCTTCAGTTTTAAATAAATCACTTTTAAGACATTTTTAACTAAAAAAATAATATATATTAATTTAATATTTTGGGAGTTTCCTAAAATTCCCTACCTAGATTAAAAAAGGGAACGTTCTCTTTCACTTCCTTACACCAATTCTAACATTCTATATTGACCAAACCCTACCCATTTATCCTCTTAACTTCCATATATACATATTATAGGTTTTGGTCTTCTCAAAAAACTATCCCTAGCATCTCTAAGATGAGATCTATAGAGACCCAACCCTAGAAGGCCCAAAGCTGGTGTCTACTACTATTGCATTGAAATGATTACATGGAATTAAATCCCAAAGGACTGAGAGTTTAGTAGACTTGATAAAATAGATATATACATGAGAAAATAACAAACTAATTACTACATATTTTTCTTCTTCTTTATAAATAAATATATTTTAGTATAACTCTAATCTAGTTAGTAAATCCCTACATATCTTTCATAGTATGTTTCTTGGATTCCTAGGTAAATAAATATAATAAGGGTAAGATAAAATGATTAGTAAGGTCAAAATATAGTATAATAAATAATGAATCAATGAGAATAATAATTATGAAATGGTGAATAACTAAATTCACATGCCATATAATCAATAAACTAATAAATAGGTGCATAAAAAACATGACAAGGTAATAAATGAAAACACATGACATTAAAATAACTAGATAAGAAAAAAGAAATATGGTAAGGTAAAAAACTAAAACACATACTATATAAATAATTAAAAATGAAATGTATCCACAGATATGTTGAAACAAAAATTCATGGTTGAATAATAAATGAAACTAAATTAGGTAAATTCTTTCTTAATGGATGTCATGTCCAAGGCACATGAAAACCAATACCGGCAAGATCTTTCACATGATGATTTAAAATATTCTGATTTGCACAAACAATGTGTCACATGATATCCTATCGATGCATTTAGGATCTATATAATGTTTAGTCGCCTCCCATAATTTATTTTCCAAATTATTCCTGAAATTGAATAATGAAAATAAATAATATGCCTTATCAAATATCTATATTCAATAATGAAGACCAATTATCAATATTTTCTAAAATAATAAAATAACTATCAATATAGACATCATATGTAAAATAGTATCTTGTTTTGGAAATAGTATCATCCATGATGAGTGAAATGGATAATTAGGGGTAAATTCAATGTTCAATGATCAAAGGGGATTGAATATTTCAAGGGGAATAAGAAATAATTCAAGGAAGTTAATGTGAATACTATCCTTAGAAAAATCAATAATAAACCATTCAAAGGAAGAATACAGATGATATCAATACAAAAAAATCTTAAGTAAAGTAAAAATAAAGGGTTCACTATTAAAAAATAGGCCTTTAAATGTTCTATAATAGTCCTTTATCAATTCCAATAAAACACTGAAAATTTGAGCGTGGTAAAAAGTTCAAAACAATATCAGTGCTTAAAAAGCACTGTTAAAGTCCCCCTTTAACAATGATAAAACAACAGTGTTAAAAGGGTCCTTTAAAAACACTTTTTTAGTGATGTTAAAGGGGGCCTTTAATGACAATTTTTTAGTGATGATAAAGGTAGCACGGTTAAACGGGGTAAAATTGAATGTTTTTTTGAAACCTATGAGCTTGACCCACTTTATCAGCACTTCCAGGAACCCTTTAATAGCGCTCCACCCCCCCCCCCACCTTTATCAGTGCTTTTCAACCAGCCACCTTTTTTCATCACTTTGTGAATTTCTATCCTTATACGCATCTTCATGGATTCAATCCATACACCTCTCCTTCGAAGATGGACCACCTTTACCACTACACTATGTTGTTATGATATAAATTTAATGATATTTCTATTTATATATATATATATACATATATTTATATAATTATTTTTAAATAAATTTATATAATATATATGTGTGTGTGTGATATATAAACTTATATTTATTTAAATATATTATATATTATATTAATTTATATATAATATAATATAATATAAATATATATCACTTTATTAATACACACATATGTATATGTATATATAATGTAAAAATGGATTGATATTATTTGAAATACATCTTTAGAATATGTATTTTTTTACATATATTAGAATATACATTTTTACATAAATATGTTGATATATGTATTTATATGAGTGGTTTATTATATGTAAATATAAGAAATATGTGTATATTTAATTATAAATAACATTAAATTATGAATAATGAAAAAATTTCAAAACCATATATCAATATAAATGTAATACCTAGGAATAAAATTTGTCACCACCAAAAAAGGAAATAATACCCCCTTAAAATAGGTTGAAAATCCAGCAAATGTCAAAAAATCTGGGTACCCTGACTAAAAACTCTATTTTTGAGATTTTATGTGATTTTCAGGCCTTTAAACATGTGATAGCGGTTTACGATTTTCACTAAGGGTGTGGATCTCATAAAAAAATTTGATTTGATATGTGGTAGAGTATAAATGGACACCCAGATCAAATGTTATCACTATTTGAAGTTTGAGTTACGTTTTCAACTTATTTTAGATATTTTATTTTTATTTTTCATTTTGTATCTTCAAATTGATATTAAATGACTATTAATCGAAAATAATAAGAAAATAATTAATTAAAAATATTTTTATTTATTTTGGAATATATTTTCACAAAATATCTTATATATTAAGTGTAAAATTCTATTTAACTTATCTAAAACATATTTTAAAAAAATTATATTATATTTATATCAATAAAAATATATTTATATATTAAAATATTATTCTTAATGATTTTTTTAGTTATAACTTTATCAGTGCTACTAAAAAAGCATTGATAAAGATGGGTCTTTAACAGCACTTCTAAAAAAGCATTGATAAGGACCCCACATTAGCAGTGTTTTTTACAATTGCTGTTAAAAGATCTCATTTATTAGTGCTTTTTTAATAGTGCTGATAAAGTTCCCCCTTTAACAATTTTTTTTATCATTATTAAAGACGACATTTAATATTGTTTTTTTATCACTGAGAAAGGGGGTATTTAACATAATTTTTAGCGAGCACTGTTAAAGCCCTAGTATTGGATAAACCTTGTTTTGTAGTAGTTTCTATTGATGCTGATGAATAGAAATACTATAAAATGATCTTTAAAAAATATTGGGGGAAATATCCTATGATTATGAAAACCTTTTGGAAAAAATTTTCATTGAAAATCACTTTGGAAAAAAAAATTCTTTATAATGTAACCTTTTACACATGAAAGGGAAGCTTCAAACAAATGATGATAGAAAAATCCATACTTGTCATGCGAGGTAAAAGAACATTCTATTTGCATGGTGAAAGGTTAAAAAATACATTTTTTGAAAATAGAAAAGAATATTCCTTTTAAAACAATGGTAAAAGAAAAAAAGGATAATAATTTCTTTACCAAATCATTTTAAAAATATTTTTCAAAACATTTTATTAAAACAAGATTTTTAAAAGAAAACAAGTTCTCCAAGTAATGTGATAAATAAAGTTGGGTTTTCTTAAAAAAAATTCTAAAACATTTTCAGTACCAAAGAGTGTAAAAGTGGTACTACTACTTTAAAATAGTCATGAATAACTAGATAATAATGAAAGGGTTTGTTGAAAAGTTTTTATACAATTTCCACTGATGGAAGTTCCATTGAAAGATCATTAGTACTATTCTTGAGGAAAATGATCTTTAAAAATCCCAAGGTGTCCCATAAAACATTGAAATTTTTTAAATCATAAACCTCATGAAGGAATAATATTGAATGGAATTTTCAAATAAAATGATGATAAAATAATTTATGATATTATATATCAAAATTTGTATTATATACACCATAAAAAATAATCAAATTTTGAATATGACATTTATCTCACAGATATAAAAAGTGAGATGATAATCCATTACCTTGAGTTTCCTTTTGGGTGAACATACTTTCACTTCTTTTATAATAAACATATTTTAATTTTCTAATTTATTGAGAAACTTTTTCTAGTTTATAATTAATTTTATTTCACTTTATACTAGGTTTTATACAACTACCGGAAAAATTCTGTTTACGTTGGTTGTTTAGAACAAATTCAGATTATGTGTCAAAAACAACATTGGTAGGTCAACTATGGTTAAAGGGGTCATTATATAAAATCTCCAAAATAATAATCATGAAATAATTATCATATTTTTTCATTAATTATGCATTTAAAATTAATCATTAAATATGGTTATGAAAAACAAACCAACATTAAAATCATTGAGATGGTAGGTTGTACGTACGCATAAGTAATGCTCTTAATTTTCAATGATTGTTATGTAGAGAAGGTAAGTAACACCATATAATTACAAAATGATCATTATATCATAAATAACATATTATTATATCATATATACTTTTATATAGAATTATTGTGACCTAAAATGAATCACATCGTGTTGAGGAGATGGTAGTCCACGTGTCTACGAACGACGTTTTCACTTATTAAGTGTGTGAAAGGGTAATAAAGAATATGATATATATATATATATATTATATATAAAGAAATTTGATTATTTCATTAATATCATATAATGTTTTTTTATGTCACATATTTTTAATTATAATCATCATTTATACATTCCATGGATCGTGTGAATAAATCACATCTCTTTAAGGGGGCAGTAATCTAAACTTCATCAAACAAAGTTATCATATTACAAAAATGGAGAGTATTAAAGGTATGTGTTAAAAAAAATTAAAGAAGTATTATGAAATAATAAATATCATATTTATCATATATAAACAGAGTGTCCATCACAATTTCAAACCATGAATGTTGGGAAAGGAAACTGAACAATCATCATTTCGTGAGGCAGTAGTTGGTCGTACACAGAAACAATATGTTCTTTACCCATTAGATTAAAGTGTCTATAAGTGTAGGTATAAACATTAGGATAAAAAAATAATATTATATTAAGGATAATTGTTTTTTTATATAATAATATAATAAGAATATATTTGGGGTAGGAGAATGGAAATAAAACTAGAAATCTTGTGAGAAGACATTACCTCTTAATCGGGTAACTACTTTTTGTTTCTACCAAAAGGATTCCTTGGGAGGATTTATACTAAAATTGAGGCTTAAAGATCTAGTGTAGGGATGTTGGGAAGCTATATGGGAAGATATTTTTCAAATATAAGTGGTTTGAGATATGTCTAGAATGGGGAGAGGTGGCGGCCTTTTATAAGTGAGGAAAATTATTCACATGGTCTTTTGAAATCAAGTTAGGTGTACCCATGTTTTAACAAAAAAAATGTCCAAAAAAAAACAACCAAACTCAATAATGGAAGGTTAATGTCATAATTATATCTATAAAAGGGGTTTTGGAGAAGTTTCTAGTTTATTTTCCCCCTTAAGTTAATGGGTTAGTCCTTTATTAAGCTTAATTTTACATTAATAATCGTAATTAATTTTAATTACTTTCACTAATATATTTATAAAAAACAAATTTGGACTTATTAGGAATTATAAATTATATTTATTCCAAATATGTAATCCATTTATCTAAATTTAAATCACATAAGTGGTAGATATTAATTTAAATTTAGTCCCGAAGATGGGATGACAATGCATGTTTTTAAGGTAAAAAGCTATAAAAGTTTGGTATTTGTTATAATCAATTTAAAATTAAAATTTATTCCAATGACATAAATTGTATTAATTTACAAAAATATTATCTAATTAATCTTTAAAACAAATTAAAAATATAATTTAACCTTATAAATAAATTAGATAAAAAAGAATTTTTGAACTAAAATTTAGTATTTTTAACTATTCATTAAATATGAAATGTTTCAGAAAAATATCAAAAATTCACCCTAAAATAATTATTATATTTATATTTCCAAGATTAAGTTTATTTTTAGATAATAAATCAATTAAACTGTAAAAATTCTAAATTAAAATGTGTTCTCTTTTAAAATGTGGTAAAATTGCCTTCATAAAAATATAGGTTTTATATGTAAAATAGGGTTTATTATTATCTTATGCATATCAAACATAATTGAGTAATATAAAAAATATTCTATTTAATATATAACATATATATTTCATTAAAATCGTTCATTAATTTTAATTAACTATGTTTATTAAGACAAAACACCTTTGGATGTATATAAATAATAATATTTATTCTTTATATCTAATTGGTTGTTATTTTCATTTATTATTAGTTGTTAACCAATAGATTCATTTTATTTTATATAAACCATAAATTTTCATAAGTTAGTTAATACTATTTATATCTTCTAACATAACGGCTAGGTTATATCATATTATATAAAATAAAAATATTTTAATAATACATTATTATTTTGGTGAAAATTGGTCTTGCGTGTAATGGAAGCTATCAAGGAAGGTAATTTTTGCATGTAACACAAGCTATATCAGAAGGCCACTCTTGCATGTAACATAATCTGTCAAGGAAGGCTTCTCCTGCATGCAAAACAAGCTAACTTGGTGTTGCATGTATTGAGATACATAGAATCTATTTTAAATAGTAAATATTTTATAAAGTATCTAGATATTATAATACCTTACGTGTTTGGTGTCATGTGTCATACATGCTATCAAATAAAAGGTTCTTTATATTTTCAGTTCATCACATTCTCGCCACCTTATTTAAATTACAACCTCGCAATTTAAACTCGATCATGGTGATAGATTGTTTGATACTTCCTATGTTTGAAATCCCACATAGTGAGAAGGGTTTATAAGTCATCCTCTCTAAAAGAGGGAATAAAAAGTACATAGGTCACATGGAATACCATGTAACTAGGTCTCTAAGTAGGAGAACATCAGTGTCAAGTAGAGATACGCACTTGTAGGAAAAATGTAAATATTTATAAGGCGTGAATGGGGTCATCAATCACAAATAAGTGAATGATCAATGGAAATTTGAGGACCTCAAAGCCATAAATCTGGGATGATTTAGAAGACCATAGATTCAATAGAAATTAAGATATTAGGAAAACATTTTATTTTTAATACATTTTCCTAATGTTGGGTAATTATTTTACTACATAAGAATATAATGAAATATTATTGCATGATTGGTTTCAATTTCATATAAAAAATCCTAAATTTTTGTTGTTCTTTGATCAAATTCTAATTCATTCATTTAATCCTAGAATTAAATTAACAATAATGATTTATTTTTTATGCCCGAAGCACTAAAAGAAACATTTAAAGGATCATGAGGCCTATAAAAGAGTGAAAATTATAACTATTTTCTTTAACTATCTTCCAAATCCAATATGGTTAATAGAATAATTTCTAATCCTCAAAAGTGAAACTATTGGTTTACCATTAACATTTATTCATCAAATTGTTTAACTAAAAACAATGAAAAATTAACCAGGAAATTTCATAGGTTAGTGGTTGGAAAGAAACCCTTATCATCATTTGGTCAAGGGTTTAAGACCCGCAGCCTTTCCATATTTGATTGGTTATCACCCAGCTTATAGGTCATCCTTTTCTAAAACAAAATTAATATAATTCCTAACATAAATATGATGGAAATCCTTTAAATTATTTTAATCCAAAAATAGACTTTTAACTAAGTTTTTCAATACAACCCTAATACATGAATACTTCATCCACTTATTTACACATAGATCTTTCCTTAGTCTAGAGTTTATCCATAATATCATTTATAGGATTTTAAAATCATGATACCATATTTTCAATCTAAACACCATAGCTTTAGCCTAGGTTATTCATTATCAAAATCCATCATGGTGGTTTTTAATGAAAATGTAAATTATCCTAAACATATCCCCCAGGAGTGTCAAATCAGTTGTGCAGTAAGGCTCATTGTTGTATACCAGGATACCCTAAGTTAGGCTCAAAATACCTTTTCATAGTTATTAATCCTAGATACATATGTATCAAAACCATATACACTTGTAGTATCTAGACATGGATTTATTTCTAGAATTAACGACATAATCTCTACCTTACCAAAATTCTAGGATTTTATTCTATAGTTATCCTCAAATTCTACCTTAGGTGTATGTTCTCTAACATATTTTTTCCTAAATCTAGTTCCCAAGGATGATACTAAACATCCTCTGATACCAAGAGAAGTAACCTGACCCAAGAAGGCCCAGAGTCGGTGTCTAATACTATTACATTGGAAATATTACAAGGAATTAAATCCCAAAGGATCAAGAGTTTAGTATTCTTGGTAAACGAGATACATACATGATAGAAGAATACACTAATTAAAAGTTAAAAATTTTTTATTTCTAAATAAATAGCTTCAAGGATAAATCTAATCCATCTAGTAAATCCATGTATATCGTTCAAATTATGCTTCTTGGATTCCTAGGGAAATAAACATAAAAAGGGTGAGCCCAAATTCTCAATAAGGGAAAAATATAGTAGAAGAAATAATGAATCGATGAGAATAATAATTATGATGTGGTGAATAACTGAACTCACATTCCATATAATCAATAAACTGAGAAAGAAGTTCACTATATAATCAATAAACTAAGAAGGAAGTTCATAAATATTATAAAAAGGTAATAACAGAAAACACATTCCATTGAAATAACTAGATAAGGAAAAATAAATATGGCAAGGTAATAATATGAAACACATTCTATCTAACTAACATAAAATTAAATGAATCCATAGATATGTCTATGTAAAATATCACGGATGAATAATAACTAAAACTAAACGAGGGAAATGATTTCTTAATAGACACCATGTTTGAGGAACATGAAAACCTATACCATCTGTACCTTTCACAAAACAGTTTAAACAATTCTGATTTGTGAAAATAATTGTTCTCATGAGAACATATCGATTCATTGAGGTCCTATATAAATTTTGTGCTCCTCCCGTCGTTTCCTGTCCAAATCATTCCTCATATCAAATAATCAAAATAAATAATATGCCTTATCAAATATCTGTATTGAAGAAAGGATATGAAATAATCAGTATTTTCCCAAATAATAAAATAACTATCAAAGTAGGCACTCTATGTAAAATGGTATAGGGTTTAGGTAGTAGTAATATACATGATAAATGAAATAGATAATTATGTGGAAATTCAATGTTCAATGACCATAGAAGATTGAATATTTCAAGGGAGATAAAAAATGATTCAAAGAATTGAATGTGAATACTATCATTGGACAAATCAATAATAAGCCACCCAGAGGAAGAATAAGGATGGTATTAATAAAGAAATATCATGTGGAGTAAAAATAAATGGTTATTGTTGATTATTAATAGAAATACTATAAAATTATATTTAAAAAATCCTGGAGGAAATATCCTTTTATTATGAAAAACCTTTTTGAAATTTTTTTCTTTGAAAATCACTTTTAAAAACATTTTCATTAAAAATTAACCTTTTATACATGAAAAGGAAGCTTCAAAAAAATGATGGTGGGTAAATCTGTACTTGTCATATGAGGTAAAAGAACATTGTTTTTTTCATTATTAAAGGTTAAAAAAATGAATTGTTCATAATGTGATATGAAGGTTCCATTGAAAACAATGGTAAAAGAAAAAAAGGGTAATAATTTCATTACCAAATCATTTTAAAAACATTTTTAAGTTTTTTTATTAAAACATGGGTTTTAAAAGATAATAGGTTCTCTGACTAAAGAGAGAAATAATGTTTAGTTTTCTTAAAAACATTTTCAAAAACATTTTGAGTACCAAAGAGTGGAAAAAATAGTACTAATACTTGAAAATGGTCATGAATAACCAGATACTAATGAAATTTTTTATTGAACAATGCATATATAATATCCTAGAATGAAAATTCCATTGAAAGATAATTAGTACTAGTCATAAGGAAAATAATCTTTAAACATTCTAAAGTGTCCCATACCACTCTTAAACAATTTAAATCATAAGCCTGATGAAGGAATAATATTGAATGAATATTTTAAATACCATAAAGATAAAATAATTAATGATATAATATATCAATATGGGTAGTAGATACACCACACAAAATAATTAAATGGTGAACATGGCATTTATCTCATAGATGTAAAAAGTGAGATGTAAATACCTTACCTTGAGTTTCATTTTGGGTGAAGATCCTTTGACATCCTGTATAATAAAATTATGTTAATTTTCTAATTTATTTTGAGAATTTTTCATGTTTAACACTAATTTTATTTCACTTTACTCTATGTTGTATACAACTACATAAACAATTCTGTTTACATGGGCTATTTACACCAAATTCGGATTATGTGTTAAAACCCACATTGGTAGGTCAACTATTGTCAATGGGGTCATTATATGACATCTACAGAATAATAATCATGAAATAATTATCATATTCGTTCATTAAATATACCTTTAAAATAAGATATTATATATGGTTATGAAAAATGAACTAACATTACAATCACGGTGACGGTAGGTCGTACGTACGCATGAGTGATGTTATTATTTTTCAATGATCGTTATGGAAAGAAGGTTAGTGACACCAAATATTTCCAGAATGATCAATATAACATAAGAACTATATTATTTAATCATATATATTTATATAAATAATTATTATGGTGTAATACGAATCACATCATGTCAAGGAGTCAGTAGTCCACACATCTATGAACGACGTTATCAATTTTTAAGTGTGTGAAAGGGTAATAAAGAAATTGATATATATACATATATATTTATATTTATAGTATATTTCCAAAAAAGAAATTATTTTATTTATATCATATAGAGGTTGTTTATTTCACATATTTTTAATTATAATCATTCTGTATACATTACATGGATCGTGTGAATAAATCACATCACTTTGAGGGGGCGGTAGTCCACACTTCCTCAAACGATGTTATCATATTAATGAAAAATAGAAAGTATTAATGGTGTGTATTATAAAAGGATTAAATTACAATAAAGAATTAATAAATATAATTTATATCATATAAAAATATATTTTCCATCATAATGGCCAACTATGAAATTTTGTAAAGTAAAATGAACAATTGACGTTTTGTGAGGCAATATTTCACTATACACAGACACAATATGTTCATTACCCATTAAATATAAGTATGTGTATGTATAGGTCTAAACCTTTGAATAAAACATACTATTATATTGAGGACATGGTTAATTTATACAAGAATCAAATAATAATAAATTAGGGGTTGGATAATGGAAATAAAAATAAAAAACTTTAGAAAAGATGTTACCTCTAAATCGGGTAACTACTTTTGGTTTGTACCAAAAGGATTCCTTGTATGCATTTATAACCAAAGGGATGATTCAAAGTCTAGCGGAGGGATTTTGGGAATCTATATTGGCAAAATATTGGTTGAAACTAATTGGTTTGAGAGGTGTGAGTAATGAGGAGAGGTTGTGACTTTTATAAGGGAGGAAAAAGACTCACATGATATTTTGAAAACATGTTAGGTTTACACACATTTTTACCTAACAAAAAGTCATAAAAACCAACCAAACTCAACAATGGAAGGTTAATGGCTTAATTATTTTCATAAAATTGGTTTTTGACAAATCATGAACATGATTCATACTTTGTGGAAATGAAATTTGATTTGTCACTAATCCTATGCGACCAAGGATCTCAAAAGGGTCAATATTCCTCGGGCAAAAACTTCCATTTCGTTACAAAGTGTATGAATCTCTTCCATGGTTATATTCAATGGAAACTTTTTCTCTATCATCAATATTTAATTCCCTTTGGTAGTAGTCAGTATAGCTCTTTTACTGACTCTAGGTTGCATTAATATTTTCTTGTATGGATTGAAACATCTTGGTCGTCACTTTTAGAAGATTAGGTCCATGTATCTTTCATTCCACAACATCATCCCAAAAAATTTTGAGTTCTACATTGATTTACATTAAAATATTCATATATATCTATTTAAATACTCAAGTGGAAGTAATTTTTATATGAGAACTAAAATAATCTGATATGCTGATCACATCCTCTTTTAAATTCCATCGAGCATGATCTTAGCTTGTCCTCAAGTGTTTGAATAGTCCTTTTATATTTTCTATCAGTTTGGGAGTTATAGGTCATCCTAAAATTTAATTTAGTACTAAAATCGTATTTAATGATTCTATATAATTTAGGGGTGATCCTTGGATCACAATCAAATATTATTGAATGTGGAACCCCATGAAACCTCACCATTTCCTTCACATATATCTTGGAAATTTTTTCAAGTGAGAAATCTTCCCAAATAGTGATAAAGTGTTCAGTCTTGGTGAGTCGATCCACCACAAACCATATCTTATTTTTTCTATGGATGTCTTTGGGATACTGGTGATAAAGTCTATGGTGATATTCACCAATTTCCACATGGTTATAAGAAATGGTTTCATCATCCCATAAAAATTTTGTCACTCTACTTTAACTTGATGTCATAAGAAACACCTTGATATATACTCCGTAATCTCCTTCTTCATGTTGTCCCATCAAATTTGTTCTCAAAGATCATGGTACATATTGGTACTTTTGGGGTGGTGTAGAAAGATAGGCTATGTGAATTATACAACAGCATGGTCTTTATCTCAGGTGATGAAGGAATAAAAAACCACATTAAAAACTAAATTACACCATCATCATCAATTTGGAACTCATGTAGCTCCCCTTCCTTTATTGATTTCAACTTTTTTATCTCCAGATCATCCATTTATGTCTCCTTGATCTTCTCTTAGATAGATGGTTGGGAAATCATTTGGGATAGGTAGAATGTATTCCATATCATTATTATTTAAAGATATATCTTTTTCATATACAAGAAGATATGGTCTCTCTCAATTTGCATCAAGGATATAATAGCATGTTTTTTTCTGTTAGGAGCATCATCTACCTTATTCTCCTTTCTCAGATTGTAGTGAATAGAGAAATCATAGTCCATGATTAGATCAAAACATTTTCTTTGATGGATATTGATATACTTATATGTGAATATATAATTTAGACTCTTATGATCAGTATATATGTCAAAATTCTATCCATAAATATAATGAGACCAAATATTTAGAGAAAATATCATTTCTTCTAACACTAGATCATGCTCTAGGTAGTTCTTCTCATCGATATTTAACTATCATGAGTAATATGATATCACTTTATCATTCTACTTGAGTACACAACCCAAGACTTTCTTTTAATCATCACTATATATCACAAAACCTTCTCCACTTATTGGTAGTGTGAGTATATGTTAAGACCAAGATGATAAGAATTACTATCATATTTAGTAATTATTTTTTATTATCAAGGAAGTTTAAGAAGAAAATAAATCACCTCACTTATTATTTGGTGAAAATCAGACTGACGATCGTATTCAAGAAAATAAGACTCATTATGGTTAAGAAAGTCCATTGTATTGCGAATATGTTTTCGGGATGAAGAGGATCATTATACTCACCATAAGACTGGAATGAATGTTTTAATTGTAATGCGGAAAAATCAGAGTCTTCCTGACTTCGATGAAAATGTAATGATGATTTGATGATCTTGGAGTTCTCATAAGTCATTAGTAAGTTATAAAACTAGTTATGAATGATTGATGTAATAAAGAGCAGATAAAGATTCTATCAATCATATTCAATTTGATCATAATCATACCAATCATATTCAGGTTGAGAAGGAAATAAATATGTTGATAAAATATAGGTAAGTAGGAACACATTACATGGTAGGTTATATGATGATGAAGCTGATATTCAATATAATCAAAGTCCTGAAGGAATTAAGGGTACTTGCTGAACATTTATGAAAGAATTATTTTGATAAATTTTAATCATTACAGTCTCAAGATCATCATAATGATATTTTCGGATGAATAATTTTTTAATGACCAAGGAGAATGATCATAATGAAGGTGCTAGTTTTTAGTTAAACTAAATGTAAAAAAAATTAAATCCTCAAAGAAAGAAGGTAGCGAGAATCATATTAAAAAAATAAATAATCTCTTAATTTTGATCCATTTGATTTAGTATGTCATCATATTCATCAAAGGATGAATGTTTTGTGATAAAAATTTTCCGGTATCATATTTAGAAGAGAAATAAGTTGTTGAAGTTGAAGTTTCTAATAGTGGTCCATCAGACTCGGTTGCCATCATAATCATCAGAGGAAGAATTTTTTGAAACCGATAACATTAAAGAAAATGAGAAGTATGTGGTGGCCAATATGGAGAATAAATTCATAAATTTATCAATAATTTATTCAACCATTTAAAATAGGATTAATTACATTGTTTATCATTCAAGTGGGTCAAGAAAAGAGATAAAGAAGTATATATTATTTTACATTTGTCTTCATCGTAATGAGGCGAATCATAATGACAAATTAGAATAGGAAATTAGAATCAGGATATCGTTTTTTAAGAAAGTATAAAGTATAGATAAACCTATTTGAATATTCATTATGGTTCAAGATGTGTTGATAAGATTTTATGAAGGCAATATGCACCTGAAATTCAAAGGAACATATCGATTCGTAAAATGTAATTGAGAGGAAAAATTTTCAGGAATCCCACCCAAACCATTTTTTGGGTGAGTATAAAATAGAAATTACTTTTTAATTTATGATAGATGTACTATTCATGGTGAATAAGATACAAGAAAGTGATTTATAGAGAATAAGAGGTTTCTTGATTGAATTTTGTTGAAGAAGTATTTCTGATAGAAGATGCATAAGAGGAGAGTCAAGATTGTATTCAACTGGTCATCATATTGGGCTGAATCATCAGACTAGAAATATTTTATTGGGATTTCTAGATTGAAGAATAAATGATTCAGAATAACTTCAAATATATTCTAACAAAGTCATATATTTTTCATATTGATCAAATATACTAGTAGTATCAGACTGAGTTCTATAATAAAGTCCATAAAAGTTCTTACCAACTTCTAGGTAAGAATGTAAATATTTTTTATAAAAAAGAACACATTTGTAAAAGTTGACAAAGAAGCATCATAACTTGTTTTGTTACAAAAATTTGTATTATATCATTTGTTCTGGAAGAACAATATGCACTATTGAATTGTTTATATAGTGACACACAAGTGAAAGGGCATATCCTACTCAATGTATTCCACACAAAATGATGGTATTCTAGTGGATTGTGTGGTATTAGATCATTTTCTTACAATACCAAGGATGTATATATTCTTGTTGAATAATAAACCTTGTAAATTCTTGTGTTCTTATAGACGTGGGTTGAAATTATTTTCAATAGGAAAAAAAATATTTAACAGGAGGAAAAAAAAATTTATTATGTAAGGAAATATAAAATAAAAATATATCACTAATTCACCCCTCCCCCTCTCAGTGATACAATTATCTTGATTAGTCAATTACAATTAGTATAAGAGACATGTTCCCTTTATTTATTCTTTGTTGATGTTTTGAAGCGAAGTTGATGGATAATTTCAATTTTGTCAACAATAAAGGAATCCTGGTTTTTTATGGTAATAATTCTGATATCTAGAAAGATATAATGTTACTTCATATTATGTCTATTAGATATGATTTTCTGGAAGATGCAAGAGATGTATTTCCTCCTATTGATGATAAATTTCATCTTAATCTATTGATAAGAATAATAATGAGAGTGATGGAAGGGAAAATAATTATTTACTATCATAACTTTATAAAAGTGAATTTTTAAGGGTGAAGGGTGATTCCATAGCTAAAGGTATATGGGATAAGCTGAAAAACATATATGAAGGCAATACGAAAGTGAAGAAAAAAAATTGAAAATATAGAGGCTGAAGTTTGAAGACTTGAAAATGGGTGGTTATAAATCTATTAGGGACTTATTTACCAGGTTAAATAACATCATAAACACTATCACATGTATTAGATAAAAGTTTGAGGATTCTATAATTATTGAAAAGATATTAAGAATTATTCCTGATAAGTTTGATTCTAAATTTTATTAATTAGAAGATAGATATCATAAAAAAATTATCTATAGATTATTTTCGTAGGACTCTCATCACCTATAAAATAATAAGGTATAATGATATGAAAATAAAAATAAAATTTAATAGAGAAATTTTGTTCAAGACTGCGAAGAAAGTGAAATCAAATAAGATTATTATTGAAGAAGAAGGTGGTTATTTTGACTCTGAAAATGAGGTATGTAAAAATCTTGATGATATTTTATCCTTTTTTTAAAAAAAATTGAGAAGATCTACAAGTAAATATAAATGGATCTTTCCCTTGAAATGTTTTGAATATGGATTCATTGGGCACTATACAAATAAATTTCCACAAAGAAAGAAAGAAAATGATGGTGATGAAGAATAAATAAGGCCAAGAAGGTCATGGAAGAAATAGGGTGGAAAGGAAAATTTTATTCCATTGGGAAGGGTAAAAAATTCTCAAAATATAAAAGGTGTATTTTCTTATCTAAAGATAAACAATAAGAAGATATTAAAGCTATATATGAAACATCTACTGACCATGTTGGTGAGAATACTTTTAGTGTAACATTTAATGATGAGGAGTTCAGAATCAGCAGTTCTAATTAAGAAGAAACTCAACATAAATTTCATTTCAAATAAGATTTGAAATATAATTGAGAAATATTAGAAGCCTTGAAATACAAAACTAGAAGTTGGAAGATGAATGTTCCTCATAATAAAATCATGAAATTTATTTAGATGAGGAAAAAAGATGCAACCAAATATTAGTTATTTGAATAAATATCTTACGGAATAAAAGAATCATAATGAACATCTGGAATTGAAGTTAAATGTATAAAAATAATAGTTAAAACTTGTCTAGTAAAAACTTTGTAAAGATGAAAATAAAATGATATTTTAAAAAAATTCAATATATGAATTTGGTGAACGTTTTTATAAGGAAAATCCTGATAAGGATAAAAAAGTAACTATCAAAAGTTGAGAGGAAAGATAGACTTATTTCTGGAAATAAGAAATCTTAGAAAATTATGTCTGTGGCTAAGATTAACAAAGTTGAGAATTCAGAAGTTATTGAAAAACATGAGTCTAAAAATTTTTCTAAAAATTATGAATATGTAAATGTTTCTATTATTTCTATTTATGACAAGGATAAAAGGATAAATTAGCTAAAAAAGAATATTCTGATTGATAACGGAAAGGTTGGTGGTCAACAAAATTCAGATAAGAAGGTTGTTAGGAAACATAATCATAACTCCAGTCAGTATGGAAGCTATAGAAAAAAATATTCTTTATATGGTTACTACTGGTATTGTGATGGAATCATAAATAAAACAAATATGTGTTGTTTGAACCAAAAAACATTACCACTATTCCATAGGTTATGAAATTCATAGGTTTAGGGGGATTCAATCTTATCAAAAGAATAAGTATAAAAAAGAATTTCTAAAGAAAACTGATAATGATGGTGTAAAAATTAAAAATAGGTTCCAACCCCAAGAAACTATTATACGTACTTATTTGTAGTCAAAAATTGGGCCGAATGATATGAAATAAGATTTTTAGTATCTATAATGGGCTCAGTCCCTGAATATATAGTCAAACCAAATAGAAAAGAATGATTCATATGAACTCATACCTAATACAGATAAAAAAAATGTTATTGGTACAAATTGGGTTTCCCAGAACAAAATGAATGATTAAGGTTTTGTGATAACAAACAAAGAAATATCAGTATGTAAAGGTTAATCTAAAATTGAAGGTGTTGATTTTGATGAAACTTTTTCTCTGGTGGAAAGGTTAGAAACAATCATAATTTTTCTTGTTATTTCTACACAATGGAGTTACAAAATTTTTCAAATAGATGTAATGTCTGCAATTATAAATGTTGATCTTAATGAGGAAGTTTACATTGAACAACCTTGTGGTTTTGTTGTTGGGAAAGAGGAAATTTATATGTGCATATTTAACAAATCCTTGTACGCACTAAAGAAATCTAAGAGGGCATAGTATTCCAAACTGGATACTCTCTTAAGGAATATGAGTTTCACGAATGGAAGATTTGATCAAAATATTTACATCAACGAAATTCAATAGTTTTACTTCATCCTAATTGTTTATATTAATGAAATTATCTTTACTAGAAATAATGAGAGATCTTGTGAAAAGTTTTCTAAATAAATGAAAAAGTTGTTTGAGATTTCCCTATTGGGAGAAATGAAATACTTTATTGGGTTACAAATTTTATAAAAGAAGAAACACATTATTCTTTCTCATGAAATGTATGCTAAAGAAATTCTTAAAAACTTCGGTATAGAAAATTGGAAACTAGCTTACACCTCAATATCAGTGGGATCCAAGTAGAGTAAAGATGGAGGAGACAATAAAGTTGATCAGAAAGTGTTTCCAAAGTTGATTGGAATTTTTTTATATTTTACTACCTTAGGACCTAATATTTTTTATTATGTTACCTTATGTGAACGATTTTATAGTGATCCTAAATAATCAAAATTAAATTCTAGAAAAAGAATCCTCAAAAACATCAAAGGCCCAAAAAATTTCGAAATCAGGTATGGTATCTTAGAATGTATTGATTTTTTTGGGTATTCAGATGTTGATTTGGAAGAAAATGCTGATGATAGAAGATCCACATCTGGTGGAGTTTTATTTCTAGGTAAAATTTATGATTTTTGGTATATAATGAAATAGAATTCAGTAACTCTCATTACAACTGAATCTGAATATTTTTCTACTACACAATCTTCTACCCAACTTATGTGGATGAAGAATCAGTTATAATACTAACTTGTAGAATTGATGTTATCCTTTATCTTGGGTTGTGATAGTCAAAGTGAAATCAACCTTTCCAAGAATTCGGTAAAACATTATCATTCAAAAAATATTTACATCAACAATTATTTCATCAAATATCCTATGTAGAATAATGAGTTGAAGTTGGAGTATGTTCATAAATTGGAACAAGCTGTTGACATTATCACAAAACCTTTACCCAAGGAAGCATTCTCTAAATTGATCTTGAACAAGGTCATCTAACCTCTTTCTTGTCAAGGTTGAGGTAGGTGTTTTTGTTCCCTCTCTCATCTTATCATTGGAATGTGTTTTCACGGGGGGGAATTTTTTTATAAATCTATCATTATGGATGCATGTAAATAAAGAGAGTTGTGGGTAAATTGTGAGTTCATCATTTTAAGTGTGTGAACTATTCTAATAGTTTGTTGGAGTAGTTTTTAGAAACAATTGTTTTGTATTATATGGAGGTTTAAAAATTTAGGAAGAAAAGATGAGGAAATTTTTCATAATCACTAATTGTGAACATCATGAATTTTATGTAAATAATTCATGTTTCCTATAATGATTTAGCACACATACTCTTATAATTTTTGATAAATAATACATAGCTTGAGGATAAAAAGTTCAGTGATTTATGAACCTTGGTGGACAAAAAAATCCAATGTGGGAGATTGTTAGGACCAAGATGATAAATTTGAATATCATATTCCGGTATTTTCATTTATTGTCAATGAGTTTAAAAAGAAAATAAATCACCTCACTTTGTTATTGATAAAAATTGGACTAACCATCATATTCAATAAAATCAGACTTACAATGGTTAAGAAATTACATCACATTGGGAATATGTTTTCTGGATGAAGAGGATCATCGAACTCATCCAATATTTGGAATGAAATGTTTGATTATAATGGGGAATAATTTGAGTATTCCTAACATTGATGAAAATGTGATGTTGGTTTTCTGATCTTGGAGTTCTCACAAATCATAAGTATGTTTTAAAACTTGTGATGAAATCTTGATGAAATAAATGAGAGAAAAAATTTATTCCAATCATATTCAATCATATTGTAATCATGCCAATCGTATTCAAGATGAGAAGGAAATAAATATGTTTATGAATGATAAGGAAGTTGCAACACTTTACATGGTATGTGAGATTATGCTAAAGTTGATCTTCAAAGTAATAAAATTCATAAAGAAAGTCATGATACTTGTTAAAATTTTATGAAAGAAGAAAGTTTATGTATTTTAATCATTATGGTCTAAAGATCTTCATAATGATATTTATGGATACAGATTTTTTTAAAGGCAGGGTAGGATAGTCATAATAAAGGTTCTATTTTTCGGTCAGACCAAAATCTTGAAGATTTACATCCTTGAAGAAAGAAGTTTTTGAGAATCGTATTAAAAAATAAATAAGTTACTAATGTTGATCCATCTAATTCAGTATGTCATCATATTAAATAAAGGCAGAATTGTTTGTTATAAAAAATGATTGGTATCATATTCATAAGAGAACTAATTTGTTGATGTTGAAGCTGGTGATACCGTTCCATACTCGGTATGCCATAATAATCAATAGAGGAATCGTTTTTTGGGACTTATGAATGAAAAGAGAAGGAAAATTATGTGGTGGTGAATATGGAGAAGAAATTAATAGCTATATCAATAATTTAGTTAGCCATTTAAAATAGTTTGAATTACATTGTTTATAATTCAAGTGGGTCAAGAGAAGAGATGAAGATTGATATATTGTTTTAAATTTTTATTAATCATAATGAAGCTGGTCATAAGAACATATTGTAATGGGAAATCAGAATTAGAATGATTTTTAAAGAAATTCTAAAGTATATTTGAAGTTGTGAGAAGATTTGAGTATGTTAAATAACTGTTTATAAGATATTATGAAGTTAATATGAACCAAAAATTAAAAGGAACATGTAGATTTAGAAAATTTGATTAAGTGGGAAATTTTTTAGGAATCCCACCCAAACCATTTTTTGGGTGAGTATAAAAGGGAATGTACTTTGTACTTTTGACAGATGTACTATTCATAGAGAAGAATAGAGAAGACATAGCTCTAGAGAGAAGAAGTAGTTTCCATAATTTATTTTGTTGTATTCAACTGGTCATCGTATTTGGTTGAATCATCGGACTCAGAAAATCACATTGGGATTTTTGGATTGATGAAGAAGTTGGTCAAAATTTTCCCATCTGTATTCTAAAAAAGTCATATATTTTTCATATTGAGAAATAAAATTGGGATAATTAGACTGGGACAATTAGATTGGGAAATCAGACTCATTTTTGTAACAAATTTTTGAAAATTGCTTAACAACTTCTAGGTAAGAAATTGGCGAATTTTTTAAAAAATAATACATTTTTGAAATTTGATAAAGAATCACCATATCATGTGTTGGTACAAAAGTTTGTATTTTATCCTTTGTTATAGAAGGATCACATTCACTATTTAATTGTTTATATAGAGGTACATGAGTGAAATGTAATATCCTACTCATTTTATTCCACACAAAAGGATTATTTTCTAACATATTATGTGGTATTAGATCATTTCAAAATCATAGAAATGATGTAGATATTCTTGTTGAATAGTGATACTTATAAATTCATGTGTTCTTAAAGATGTGTGTTTTAATTATATTCAATATGGAATGAAATATTTATTAGGATTCTAAATTTGTTACATAATTAAGGAAATATAAAAGAAATATATATCATTGATTCACTCTCTCCCCCTCTCAGTGATACAATTATCATGACTAGGAAATTACAGTACAAGAATAGTGATTAGCCTCTTCATGATCTCCTTAAAGCTTTCCTCATATATTTCATCCATAAATAATTTACCCCATTTTGTGGTAAATTAGTTATTTGGCTAAAAAATAATGATAAATTTATCAAAAATGTAAATAGTAACCCGCTAATCCATAAAACAATAGATTTCTATGACACTAGTGGGTCTAGGTTATTCTTCAATTTCCATTGTCTTTGAAGGGTCCACCTAAATTCCATCACTTGTGATCACGTTCCCCAATAATATTTCTTCTTGAATCCAAAAGTCACACTTTTTTAACTTAAAATACCTTTTCTCCTTCCTTAATATCAGCAACACAATCATTAGATTCTCTTCATGTCCCTACTTAATATTGGAATAAATGAGAATATAATCGATAAAATCTACCAAAACTTTGTTGACGAGGTCTCTAATGAATATATTCATCAAATACATAATGATTTTAGGAAAATTAGTAAGTCAGAAGGGAATTTCTATGAACTCATAGGGCCCATACCTTGTAAGGAAAGCAGTCTTTTGAATATATTCCTTCTTCAACTTTAGTTGCTGATATCCATAAAAAAGATACACCTTTGAGAATTATTTCACTCCTTGTAGTTGATTGAACAAGTCATCAATCCTCGGTTTATGATTGTTTTTATTTATGTTGATCTTGTTGATATCTTGGTAATTTATATACACCTAGTTTGATCTATCTTTCTTCTTGAAAAAGAGAATTGGTGCACCCTTAGGTGATGTACTAGGGCGAATGAACCAATCTTTCAAATGCTCTTGTAGGTAATTCTTAAAATCCTTCATTTCAATCAAGGCCATCCTCTATGGAAATTTTGAGATAGGAGTGACTCTATGTATGAGATTTATTAAGAAATCCACCTCATGATCAGGGTATTCCAAGTAACTCTTTGAAAAATACATCAATGTATTCCCTAACAATGGACATTTCCTCCAGGTTAATACCTTCCTTTGACTCAACCATTTGGGAAAGGTATGCTTCTCTACAGGGTATCAACACCCACACTATTGATGGATTTTCCAATGAAGATTCATGATATTCTAATAATTTATAGAGGATCATGGTATGGTTCAAAATATAAAAATAGATTTTTTTTCCAATAGTTGATTTCTTCTATATATAATGAATTCCAATACATGTCCAATATAGAATCAAATTTCAACAAGGGAATTATAATAAGATTTTCAAGAAGAATCATCCCAAATATGATTATAGTAGAAGAGTCCAACACTAGGGTTGTAATGATTACACCACTATTTTTATGGATATATCCACTTAAAGGTATCGGGGCTTCAATTCAATAGTTCTAGGAATCTTTTATGATATAAATGAATAAGTAGAACCAGAATAAAATAACACTTTTTCTATTATTTAGTGAATAGGAATCATACCTTGTATGAATTGATTTTCACACTCCACTTCATTAGTAGTGATGATATAAGCTTTCCATTTCTCCTTTGACTTTGGTGATTGATGACACTGGTTTCCCTAAAGGACATGTGGTTTAGTGAACTTGCTTTCATAACACCCTTGGTCCCTATTGTTGAAGCATTGAACCATGGGTTGTACATTAGGATGTTCCTTCCTTTCCTCTATCATGTTGGTCAGCTTCTTCATGTATCTTCAAAATTCATTAGCATGGTGTCATTCTCTCCCATACTTGAAGAATTTCCCTATCCCTTTGAGGTAATTAACATGATGCTTCTTCCCACATTTTTGACATGTGGGTAGTTGGATCCTATTTCATCATTTTTCATTTGACCCAAAATCATGAAACACCATTCTTCTATTATTATCTCCATAACCATGGGATCATTCATTGAACTCCATATATACTTTAAGATCACATTTAAACACATCTTCAATACTTAGAAATTCTTATATTTCTAGATATTTTTGAGGTTTTATTTTTAAAACAATAATGAACATATATATTTTTCTATAATTATTGGTAAAAATCCCAAGGAATACATTTAAAACCTTATGAATTTAGCATCATAATCTGTAACAACTTATCCTTCCTTTTTCTTTATCTATATGAATTCTCTTTCAATCTTTTTTTTGAAGAGTTCAAGGGAAATCATTTGTAAGAAATATTTTATTAAATTCTTTGCACTCCATCTCTTCCATTTAATCCATTGAATTTTGGTTCGTTATCAATTCCTACTATTGAATAGCTTCTCCGTATAAATGATAAATTGCAAGACTCACCATCTCCTTATTAGAGAAATGGATCATAGAAAAGATCTTCTTTATTGAGTTAACCCATTATTCCACATCAAGTGTATTGGAAGTTCCACTAAACAACGATGATCATTTTTAAATTAAAGACTCAATTTATAATTGATCCTTCTTGGGTGAATATGGACATTCCACATAGTTGATGTTATTATTCATATCTCGAGTCAACTAGGTAATCATTTCCACAATGTTTTGAACTCAACCTCCCATGGAATTGGGGATACCATTTGGATAACTGTTTCATTGTCACTCACATAGGTTTTAGGCCTGCTTTCTCCTGGTTCCTACCATTTTATAGAATAAAAATGTTAGAAAAAAACATATGTTAATAAATCGTGAGTAATTTATTCTTTTATGAAATGAACACTAAAAGATTATCTTATGGGAACCCTATATCTATACTTTTCTAAAAATAGTCTTCTAGGATGTTTTACCTATACATATACTTATACTAAATGTTTTTGCAATTGTTTTATAATAATAATTCCCAAATTAACTAAACCATTCTTAGATACAAACTATAGTGACCCTAATTTTTCATACATAACTATTAAATCATTTTAAAGATAAAAAACATAATAGAGTTACAAATCCAGGATCCAAAAGTTTATGTCTTAAAAAAATTGGGCTCATAAAAAACTTGTACATAATAAAACAAAAAAAATTATTTAAATCCTTATTCTTTATCGTTATAAAATCTCACATTATCATTAGTACATGCAATTACCTAAGGATATACATCAATGAAAGGGGTAAGATAAAATCCTTGTAAGAGGATGAATAAGGAACTTGAATCAATATAACATGGGTGAGAATAATCATCATAACATAGGCGTAGGATAATTATCAATATCATGAGGTAAAAATGAGATAAATTCATTTAATGTGGAAATGCATAAAAATTAAACAACATGTTACAGTGGTCAAATGCCATATATAGTCGGGAATAAATCTAGCATAATGTTAACACATAACATATGTGAATAATCATAAAATCATCACTATAAACAAATCTAGCATCATGTTCACATATAATAAACATTATCTCATGAGATAAAACACATTACCCAATGTAATGGAGGGATATATAATTTTGTTCTATTCATGACATCATTATATTTACATAATCATGATTGTCACATAGAATGTGTAACAAATCATTTCATGAAATAACCCATGGAAAGGATTTGGTTTCATGAGGATTTACAAAAATAATGATTTCAAAATAAACATCAGGTTACAAAATGAAAAATGGAAAAAAAAAATTCTAAAGTATAATCATTATTTAGTTAATAAAAAACAACTCAAGAGGAGACAAAGATGTGTTTTGGAAAGAAGAGTTATATTGGAAAATCATTGTATTTTTTATAAAATCAAATAAAAAACATGTATATCCCAAAAAAGAAGAGGGAGGAATAATGAAATTATATTTAAGGAACATTAGATGACTATTTATTCCAAATATTTCATGAAATATGGATAACCTAATGAAAAAGAGTTTGTGTCAAGAATCCCCTTACCTTAATTCCTTCTTTATTTCGTCACTTTTACGCCTCTTGAATAATAAACATATATTTGTTAAAAAACTAATAAATATGTTAATTATATAAATTTATACAATTATTTATCAATTATAATCATTTTATTATATTTAATAATTTCTATTGATGAAATTGAAGTGTTTTGATATCATGATTTTCCTAAAAATTTCTTATTTCACTTTGATTTCTCAATTTTCATCCAGATTCATTTATAGAAAAGTATGATTAACTCTAGTAGATTATAATAAATGTAATTAATTAATTATATATTATATATAATTAATAATATCCATCCATGAAGGTGGTTATAAGAATTTCCTTAGAAATTTCTATGTAGGTGGTTAATCAACCTTTAACGGGACGTTGTTAAAAGAGTGGGAAAGGGAAGTATTGCATTTATTTTTGTCATAAATATGACAATTAAATCATGTTAACATAAATAATATAATTTTAAATTATTGAATAATTAGTTTTATAGTATATGGTTTTTAAATTAATTGGTAATAAGAAGAAAGAGATTATGAAAAATGGGAAAAGTTAATAGAGACTTGCTCTCTCCTCAATGTAGCTTCTCTTGTAAGACGCTATAACACCCTTGGTGATTAGAGTTGGATTGCTCCAAAATATCCCTAAGTAATATAAGGGGATTTAGAGGGAGTATTTCAGAATATATTGTAAATTGGAATGTTTGAGATGAGTGTGTTTCCAAGGGAAGGTAGAGGGATTATTTTTACTTTAAGAGAGGGGTATTTTTAGAATAAAATATTTAATAAAATAATATATCAAAGGAAAAACATGTAATATTGCATTTTTGACAAAATAAATTATATATAAATATAATATAATGGTTTTAAGACTTTAAATACTCTTTATAATTCTAATTCATGAACTTATTAAAAAGAAATGTGAAGAAAAAAAGATATTGATATTTTAAGGAATCACTTTTGAATTTCTGTTTTGGAATGTGATTTTTAGGTTTCAAAATTATTTTTATTTTATTTTAATGACTCATTTATTAAATTAAATATATAATGGCCGAAAATAAATTTCTATATAGTAATATGTAAATATTATATCATGAATGATGTAACTTTAGATACATCGAATATGTGAAAAACTATATTTTTACTATTCACCTAAAAATTGAAGTATTTCAGAAAATTACCAAAAACTCACTCAAGGAAAATTTTAACATGATCATTTCAAAAATAATATTAATTTAATAAAAATAAATTTCTAAAATAGGTAAAATATTATTTTTAATAGGAAAATAATGATTTTTACAAAATACTTTAAAATACAGTTTATTAAAAATATTCTTTATTTTCATTGAGGTTTTTTATCGTGATATTTATTTTATTGAATTATAATATATTTATTTACGTAAATTAATCATGATAAATGTTATTTATATCGTAATTTATTATTTTTTGGAAAAATCAATCTTCCAATGGTCAGGTTACTATTCCCAATGATTAGGTTACTATTCCAATGGTCACATTACTATTCCAACAATCAGATTAACTTATATATATACCACTCAATTCATTCATTCAATATTCAAATCAATTCCTCTCAAGGTTCTATATTTCCATTTTAAATAATTTTTTTGGTCTACTATAATTTTGTTTCTTTTATATAGTTTTGGTAGTGGGGCAAATAATTCTAGTGGATGAGGTCGATACATATTTTCTCAATTTAGATTTTCTATTTTATACTTTTTGTCAAGTTGTAATGTTTAGAAATTTAATTGGTTTCATTTCTGATTAATGTAATAATATTTGTTTATATAGATTTTTATTCGTTTCTCTAAATTTTTTATGTGTACAATATATAATATAATACAACACACATTTATTCAAGAAACAAATTTTACTAATAAACAATATTTCATTACAATGGGGTACCACATCTCTAGCCTCAACCTAAAATTACTATAGAACTCTAGCTACCTATCTGAAGAGGAGTAGTTGACTCCTTCCTAGACTCTAGTACCTATCTTTCTCCCCTACCACTACTATACAATGAGATGTTCTAAAAAATATTTTGAAGATGGCCCATCCTACCAGAAACATGGCACTCCAAAGTGGTGTATGAAAACTAAGGTTTCATGTAGTTTAACATTCTACACTGATGCACTATAATGGAATATGTCCTACGATAGATTCCCACTACCCTAACTAGTCTTCATGTCATTTCATTTGATAAAACTGTCATAGAATCACTTATTTCTACCAAAATAAGTGATCCTAGTTTACCCTATGGAAATACAATGGCTACCTCTTGGGTCCTCTATCAGATTCATTACTGTTATGAGTTAATGATTCATTAAATCTAAAAAGCTACTAAGAATAAAAACATTCACTTATGACCTAATCTCATAGTTAATACCATCCTGAAAATGATTCTCCCTAGAGATCTCATCAATAACTAAATATGTCACAAAGCATTAAAGGTTAGTGAAATGTTCAACATAGTACATCAATGTTATTCAATCCTATATTATATGCATGAACTAATTATCCTTCTCATCCCTTAGAATTTATGGAAAGAAGTGGATCAATAAATTTACCTCGAATTCCTTCCAAGATAACTTTTAATCCTTCCCATCCTGCTCTAGAATATCCCACCAATGTTTGGTAGGTCCACTCAGCATATACACAACAAGATTATCCCTTCTATCTATGGGTGTCTCAAGATTCTTGAAGATTGTATAGATTGACTCAATCTAGAACTAAGCTACCTGGGAGCCTCACTCCCCAGTGAACATAGGTGGATGTTGTAGCTGAATCTCTCTCATCAACTCATACATCCAAGGCACGATGAAAATAGTCTCTTTTTCCATGGATTGCATGACCCTTAAGAAGTTCTTGTGATGAGGAACATCCATTTGATTCTCAAGATCTACAAGAATCTCTAGTTCATCTACATTAGGAGATAACTGATTTCTACTCTCTTAGAACTAAAATCGAAGATGATGAGGAGTCATTTTATCTACAAGAAAAACACACTCCTTTAAACGTGGGCTGAAAATAAAGTCAACCTCAAGAGGCAATGACAGTAGATAACCATTACTCTGGGTCTCTCTAACCATGGATTATAAGTGTTTTATGATGAAATTGTAGATTATTTCATTCCATTTATCAAATATAATAGATATATTATTTAACAATTAATATTGTAAAGTATATAACACACGCAATAAATGTGTCCCTATCATGAACAATGCATGTCAATATATATATATATATCCTTATGTGCCTATCCTGATGAATGCGTACTCATATCTCACCATACTATTCCATGAGTGTAAAAATCAATAACAAATAACATCACAAAATAATTTCATCACACAACATGTAAATCCACAAAGGTGAAATAACATCAATTGTAACAAGAGAACAACATAAACAATAATCCCATACCTGGAATACAAATTTTCCCCCTTACATGGGTTAGATACTCCAATGAATAAGCTCATTACCAAGTCCCAATAGATCCTTGTCTCCTTTCTAATTTTTTCAAAAATTAAAGCAATAGAAAATAACAAGCTGATCCTCTAATACCACTTTGTAATATACCCCAATCAAGTACTCTCTCACATGGTCAAAATGATTTGGTTATTAGACGTCAAGCATGCATCCCCATGTGCTAGAGGATATTGATTAATAGTGAGGCTGTGATATTTATAGTGGAGACACTATACCCCCTGGTAAAACATGGTGGAACCAAACCATAGTAATAAAAATTAGAGTAACAAAGAAATAGTGGAAATAGTATATCATACAGCTAGGAAAATAAAATGAGGAACCTATAATGTTGAATATTGTAATGAAAAGATAAGATGTATCTAAAATTAAAACTGAAACCAATACAAACAAAATAATCTACTCACATTAAATAATCCTAAAAGGCTCTGGTCCAGATTCCTTTGTCAGACCCATCTCCAAAATCCATCACATCCAGCAAGAAACAAAATAATCAACAATAATGTTCCTTTCCCTTGTCCAAAACTGCATCTATGTAATCTGCTCGAGTACCAAACGGTTCCCCAATAGGGTGTGAATAAAACTCTGTATGTTGACACCACCATCCCTAAACACAACTAGTCTGATAATAATTATATGAAATAATGTGATAAATAGAAGTATTAATTAACTAATTAATATGATATATCACTAAACCTATATTAAAACCATGATGAAATGTCTCTGAGCATGTAACACAACCATTCCATCTATATCCATATACCATGGAAAAATCAAACAATCAGGTAGCTCTCTTTGTATAATTATTTCATCCTCCAATCATCACCCTATATAAATGCATTTCAGCATGTGTCCCTGGGTGTAGCTTGGTATATAATCATTTCAGCAAGTATCACTGGGAATTGCCTACTATATAAGCATTTCATCCTCCAAAAAAATCCCAATATATAATAATTTTAGCATGCATCCCCAGGCCAAGCCTACTATATAATAATTTAAACACTACTAGGATATCCATATATATAATCATTTCATCACCAACTCAACAAGTCATAATAGTATGGATATCATAATATCACATCATAAATCTCAATGGTTAATTATGAAAATTACCGTTTTTCATTCATATAGGCTTTTATTTACCTCTCAAATGATCAACAGTCATATCAATAATCAATAATTGATTAACTAGGGATTCTTTATCAAGAAATCACCTAGGGTATCATGTCTTACTCACTATGATTTAAACCATTATCCATGTTCTTTTTTGTCAAATGATTTCTCACCCAATAGGTATCCATAATCCAGGTTGCATCAACCATTGAATCTAAAGGAATACAATCCATGATTTACTATAAATCAACTGATTAATTATACTGCACATTACATGGTCATAATCAAAATATTTCATATAATTCACAATTAAATATACCATGGGGTTAGGTTTAGTCTCCATAACTTTATCATGTGATTAACACAATGCTTTTAATGACAAAATCCATTAATGAAGAAGTCACAAAAGATCAAAAGAAGAACCTATATTAACCCAAAACAAGATCAAATCCCAAAACAAAACCCATTTTCAAAATATGTACACTACAATGAAAAGTTGTGACGGGTGAGAAGAGGGAAACCAAAGTGAATAAACTCACCAAGGATCGAATTTGAAAATGGGACATCTGGAAGGGGGAAGATAATTCAAAATTTCCTAGAGTTTACCCTTGGAGCGAGATAGGAGAGGCTATAATAAAAAATGATGATAGTCATAAGTACATGAAACACTTAAAACTATGTGGTATGAGGAATACATGATGTGTAATCCTTTCATGTCATGTATTTCCTCATTTTTATGTTATGATGGAATAACCTTTTGCCCTGGGTTAATATTTATTTTTATCAACATTTACATGATGTGAATCAAGTTCACGAGATGTAACCACATCCCATCATAAACTAGTTCATGAAATGGATCTAGAAATAGTTACATGTCATGTAACATGTACACAACATATAATTTTTTATTGAATAGTTTTTATACTAGCATCTATAAAATTGACCAGACCACCCATGATCCTCCTAAACTCCTAGAAACCCCTAATAATACCATTTAACATATTTATACATGAAATCAATTAATTTAAATAGACATACATGCCTAAAATTAAGGTTATTTTCTCCTAGAAATGATCTATGTCATCAAATAAGACTTAGGCACTAAGTCTTGATTACAAAGGAAAACCCAACAAAATATGTTCAATGAAAACCTCAGCGTGGTACGTACCTAGAAAAATATGGGATCTTAAAATGATCGTGGTTTTGAAAGGTTGTTATTATGTTTCATCCATTACAAAAAACATTAATTATATATCTAAACTTGATATAGATGGATTTATTTTAATATTTGTAAATGAATATTGCTTTTTTTATAAAAATAATATTTGTTATGGTAATGTGAATTTAAATAACAAATTTTTTTATCATATTACACAAACGATGTAATGGAAATTGATAATGAAACGACTTCACATAACTCGTGCCACACCAAATTATGGCATCATTGGCTTGGTCATGTAAATGAACAACACCTGACTAAGTTATACCAAAATGGATATTTAGATTATTTTTAACTAAAACCAATTGGTATGTGTCACACTTATTTATATGGGAAAATGAATAAAGCCCCATTGAGTACAAAAGATGAAAGGTCTAAAGAGATTCTTGAATTAGTTCATACATATGTGTGTGTACCATTTCCTATTGAGGCAGGGGTGGGTTCTCATACGTCATAAATTTTACCAATGATTTTGGTAGAAATGAATATGTCTACTTAATGATGTATAAGTTAGGTTGTTTTGATAAATTCAAGAAATAAAAGAATGAATATGGGAACCAAATTGGTAATATGATTATGAAAATCCTCTTAGAAATTGTTGGAGAATATCTTAATCAAGAATTCATTTATTACTAAAAGGAGTTTGGGATTATATATTAACTCACTCCTCCTTATACAGTTCAGTGGAATGATGTAAGTGAAAGGAGGAACCACATATTGTTGGACATGTTGAGATCAATGATGATTCATGAGAGTATTGTATTATTCTTTTAGGGATTTTAATTAAAATAAAGAATCACAAATATTAAAAAAAAGTTTCAAATAAATTGATAAACAGTATATGAAGTTCCAATGGATCGAATAATAACTCAGAAGTGTGGTTGAATTAGTTGTTCACTTTTATATGTTTCCAAAATTTTGAAAATATTAAACCCTAAAAAAATTTAATGTTTATATCCTTATATTATTTTAGTAAATAATAATGTATGAACAATTAGTAAAAAATTTAAAGAACATGATATTTACAAGGTCCAACCTCAGTGTTAGAACCTATATAATTTTCATAGACACTCATATGGGTCTATTTAAATTTACTAAAATGAATATGTTAATACAACTTGTGCCAACTCCCATTAGACACATTATATATCCTAATTGTAATGATTTTACTAACTTCTATTGGTTTATAAATTTTTCTTACAAAAAATTGAGATAGAAAAAAGAAAAATACTTTGTTCAAACTGCACCAAAAATTATCATCTCAGAATACTCATTATGATGTGGTTGGGTCTGATTATCTCCATCTGATAGGCCTGGGTCCGATGGACTCAATCTGATGAATTTAGTCTGATGGACTTAGTCTGATGAATCAATTCTCAATATGCATTACTCAAACTCTTCTCAAATGATCAGTCTGATCTTACTCAATCCAATAAAAAAATTTAGATGTCCAAACTTCTATCAATATTTCAATATGGAATGATAACTTTGACATGAATTCTATAGTTCTCTTTTTTTTTCACTCACATAAAAAAGTTCAAAAGTATGAATATACATTTCTTTTATTTATAGGTATCCCAGAAAGAAAATTTTAAGAAACTAAAAAACTTTTCCCACTTACTTAAACTAAAAAAAATTAATATCTATACATATTTTAATCTCAAGTTTGACCACTTAAACTCTTCAAAAATATTATGAAATATTCTTATGTTATCTTTATAATAATTCTTCTCATACTTCCTAACAATTATTTAGTATAATTGAAATTACTCAACTCATTATCATGGAACTTTCTCTTCTCATTATGATGAAACTTCTTCATCTTATTCTAAATTGAATTTCCTCATTAGAGTTAGTCTAATTATCTTTCTTTCTTTGATTGATTGTGATTGAATTTCCTTCTCAGAGTCAGTCTTGATTGAATTTCATTCTCAGATTTAGTTTGATTGAATTTATTCCTCAGAGTCAGTTTAATTAACTTCCCTCCTCAGATTCTACTTCATAGAACTTCCTCAGCTTCAATCCAATGGAATCCTCGTAATGATGGAATTATCACTGTGATGGAATTTTATTTACGAAGGAAAATCCAATATACCACTTTGAAATACATTAAAACTCATCAACTATAACTCATTCAGACTTCTGAAAACGTCTATACTCAGTACTTCTGGATCTAATGAAAACTTTTTTCTTGATTCCTAGAATCAATACAATCTTTACGATTCCTCTATTTCATAAAAACCTTTTATCATTATAGTTTTCTTGATTTATTTGAACTTAAATATTATAAAAGTAATATATGAGTTATATAGGAAAGTATTACGAGTTCCCATACTTTCAACACCTTCTTTATTTCCATCCAAAACTCAATATAATTGGTTGCACCTATTCTCCCCCGTTTCTTCATAAGGATCACATCACAAGTGTTAAAGGAAACTTATGATATTTGAGAATTAAAAACTAGAAAAGAAATATTTGGCTTAAGGTTAGAATGTTTAAGAGATTTCTTACTCCTGATATAACTTTCTTCATTCAACCTATTTAGAAACATTCTATCTTTCTAATCTAAATTATGTCCAATGAATCTTGAACTTCATGTCAATGGATCTGAGACTAATGGTGTGTCTGATAAAAAACTCAAACTTTTTGATGAATTCTATGACCGGTGTTGATTATTTCAATACTTTTCATCTATTGTTTCTCAGTTCAATCCTATGTGTCTATAAAACAAATTTCTCAAAAACAAAACATTTTTCCCTCTTTATGTTTGGGTTATAACATTCAGAAACATTCACTTGTTTTTCAAAAACATTCTTTTTTAAAATATTAGTTATCAACAAATAAAAAAATTTATTAAGAAAACATCACAAAGGTTCTCTAATCTCCCCATTAGTATTTTTTAACAACTCATTTATAACATTTTTAAATCTCAGAAAATTTTCACAATTCAAATTTTGTAAACAAATCATGTTTTTTGAATTTTACCAAAACACAACCTTTATTAAAAGAGTGTTTAGACACCACACAAATAGATAAGGTAATTTTTTTAAAAAAAATCCATCCTTTGGTGAGACAAAAATTGTATGTTCATGCTTAGATAAAATCCCATAACTTTTATATTTTCTCACTTTTTTTCTATAAATTTTATTTTCTTCTCCTCCATTATCTGATAAACACAACATCATATTCTTAAAATAAAGATAATTAAAAACATCTTACATAGTACAATGTTGTTAATATTTCTCCCCTTTTTTCAATATAATCCAAAGCATGATAGGGGACATCCTTATGAGTTTTAGGAAGTCATTATAGAAGGATGAACATAAATTTTCAACCTCAACTCATCAAACCTTTATTTTAGAATCGACTTTGTGAAGATATCAATAATTTGATACTTCGTTGAGATATATTCCGAAAAAAACATCACTAGCATCAACTTTCTCTTTTAAAAGTGAAAAAAAAATTTATGTGTTTTGATCTTCAATGATGGACATGATTTTTAGAAAGATCAATTGCAATATAATTGTCATAAAGTGTCTTCAATTGTTTAGAAACCTTTATATTCAAATCTTCCAATTGAACATTCATACATAATTTTTAAGTACATACTTTAATAGTCACAACATATTCTAATTACACTTTTCTCAAGGTTACTGAACTTTATTTCTTACTATGAAAATTTACACAACATTCACCCAAGAAAAATGTTTCTCCTAAGGTTGATTTTCTATCATTACAATCTCCTACCCAATAAATATTAGTATAACCATGAAACTTCATCTCATAATTTATTTTTTATAATAATCCTTGTGAATTTGTTCCTTTGGCATATATCAGAATTATCCTTGGTTCCAACATATTTGACACTTTCAGATTACTTTGATAACTAGCACAAAAATTTATAGCATAAACAATATCAAGCTTGAGGTTATAAGGTAATGTATACTTCCTATCATCTTCCAAAAGTCTTTCTAATTCATAATTTTTCTGGACTCATCTTTACTCATCTTCATCCTCACTGAGATAGGAGTAGAAACTTTTTTATATTCTACAATTCCAATTTTTTGTAAAAATTACCTTGCATACTTTTCATAAGTAAAGAAAACTTATTTTTCCTTATATTGAACTTGTAAGACATAGATTAAAGTTAATTCTATCAACATTGATATTTCAAAATTCATTTTCATTTACTCAGAAAATTATTTACAAAAAGTTTCTTCATCCCTAGAAGAAATTATATAATCCACATGAACAATTACAATTGGAGTTCCAATGTCAAAATCTTTCATATATAAGTTTCTGTCAACTTTTCCTTTTGAAAAAATCGTCATTCTCCAACAATTTGAAATCATAAAATACAATGAATGTGGATCTTGTTTTTTCCCATATAAAGCTTTCTTCAATCTAAAAACATTGTTTTCATCATTATCAAGTAGAAACCCAAAAAGTTTCTCAATGTAAACAACTTCTTCAATTTATCCAAATTTATATCTATCTGATATACTTTGTAGTTTTGATGATCAGCCACTACTCAAATCATTATAATAGTTCCTAACCCTGAAATGAGGGGAAAATGTTTTAAATTCTCTAACTTGAAAAAGATTTCCACTAGTTATTTCCCATTTTGTGATAACTTCTCAATGTTTCACACTTCTGATAACACATGAATATTTTCTAAAAAACACTTCTTTACAATCATCACAATGTTGACTTAAACTAAGTAAATTATGTTTTATCACATTAATAATTAAAAATTCCTAAGATTTCAACTTTTGTTCTTTAATCTCAGTCATTCTGATTCCTATGATTTTGAAAGAACTATTATTCCAAAAGGTTATAGAACCTCCTTCATGATTTCAAACATGTTTCAAGATTTTTAAATCACTTATCATGCATGAAAAAAAACCACTATCAAGTATCCATGGTTTGTTCTTTTTTACTTTCTTTCAAGGTAGTCTCAACAAAAAAATATTTCCTAAACCTTCTTTATCCCCGCTTCCCTTTCTTTTTCATCCATAAGAAACTTGTTCTTGAAGGAGTTTCATACATCTTTTGACATGATGAAAAGATAAATCACGTCTTCCATAAACTTATTCCAGACATTTAAATTGATTATTTTTGGAATGTTTCTAACTTCTTGTGATTTTTCTTTTCTAACTTCCTATGTGTTATGAAAGTTATTCATTCTAATTTCACTATTTCTTCCACTCTATTAAAATATGATTTTGGGAAGTGATATGTTATGAAAAAAATTGAATTTCATGTGGCCATATATTCTATATCACCAATAGAATCCATAAAATCATAATTGTTTTATTGAAGTATGATCTTTATCTGTAAAAAAAAATTGAGGTTGACAAATACTTCATACCCTAACATACTCTGGGTTTATAACATATTTCCTTCTAAGTGAGTTTTAAATTTTTTATATGTGACAGGTTTATCACATTCTGTTTCTAACCAAACATTCCTATTAATTTTTTTATCAATTGAAATGGTAGAAAAATTAGATGAAACATTATTTATGGTGTGTGAGGAATTCACATAATTCTTTATTTGAGATTTCTCAACAAATTTATAAGTCTTATATTTTACTACTAAAGCATTGTTAATGTTTCCATTCATCTTTCTCAAGGTATTTATAATATCAAGAAGTTTATTTTGAAACTTATTGACTTCTTTTTCCTTATATACCAATTTCTTATTAAGATCATCAATCATCCTTCCATTTTTAGTGATTATTAGTTTGTAACCTAAGACCTCTTGAATGTATTCTTCCTTAGACTTGATGACATAATTTCTTACTTTAGAAACGTATTTACAATTTTTTTTCATTACAATAATTTCTCACATGAGATTTCATTTTTTCTCAATACATAATATATGTTAAATTTTTTATTTGATACTCTCTATATGATTTTTCACCACCTTGTTCACTATCTAAGGAATCTTTTATTTTTTAAAATTTTGAAATGAAGGTTATAAATTTTTTTTAATTTCATATATTGAACAATGGTTTTTAGTTGAGTATGATTCAAATTTATTAATTATCATATTTATTTTGTTTCTTGTAGACTTATTCTTATGTTTGTTGGATGAATTTTCTTCTTCAAAACTTTTGTTTCACTTCTTTCATCAAGGTGTTTCTTCAGAATATTCTCGATACTCACCAATTTTCTTCTTAGGTAAATTCATAGTAAAGTGTCTAATTCCACCACAATCAAAACATTTAAGAGTAAGTTTACCACCATAATTTCATATTCCTCTATTATAGTTCTTAGATATAAAATACATGATTTTTTCATTCAACTTATCATCCACTTTATCTTAAAAGTAGCAAGGATCATCATGTCCAGCATCTAGAATTATCATATTTCCCATTGATTCAAAATCTATTTCCTCTTTAATATTTTTTAACATTGGAGATTTTCTCATTTCATAAGTAATAAGAAATTTAAGTAATTCATCAAGAGATAAATCATCTTTGTCTTATAAAGAGAAAATTTTAGAATCAATCCTATCTAGAATGATTCACATGATTTTCTTCACAATTATAGAATATTACAAGACATATCCAAAACTTCTGATGTTGAGAACTGTAACATCTCAGACCGGGTTCCACACACTAGTAACTCCAATCGGTCAGTCACATGACCTCAGGTATTCCTCCCCATATGTCATAGGCTGTTTATTAGCAGTGAGGGTCTAATATATTGATCATGGGGAGACTTTACCCTCTTTTATCAGAGTAAATACACTATCAAAAAATAATAAACAATATATTAATAACATATAATCATAACCTAAAAGAACCAGTATCACAAGATGACCAAAAATGAAAATACAATATCAAAAACTAAGGAAGAAAATATGTCATGCCAATGTACATGTCAAGTGTCTAAAATGAAACCCAAAATAAAGACATTGACAACTCCCCGAACAAGGTCCTGAATAGTTTCTGGTTCCCTCATCCATGCTCTATCCCATATCAAAGATCTAATACAATGTATTTTCCCTTAACCTCTCTAGAAATCACAAACTCTATTCAGGTACGGATCAGGCATCCCAATTAGGGTGTGACTACAACTCAGTAGGTGTCATGCCCCATCCTAGAGGGGCTCATTCCATGACTCCCGAATCCCACCTCAAATAGGCTAGGGGCTAGTGACTATCACTGAGAAGGTGAATCACTGACAATAGAGGCCTTAGCTTAAGTAACTGTATAGAAATACAGAAGTCTATAAAATGATGAAATATAAAAACAACTAAAAACCCATGCATTCATACATCTAAATTGCATAACCATAGTATAAAAGTAAGTAATATAAAGTAATTAGGGCCAAATACAAGCCCCCTACAAAGAGATTGAAAACAAAATTACAACCTAAAATTAATTATTGGGACTACTTTCAGAAAGATGTAGAAACACACCTCAGTTTTTCTGGTCTCACTAAGCACCATCTGGTCCTGGTCCTCCTAAGTCTCTATCAAAATTTCAATCTTCTACACAAGACATGACACATAGAGAAAACCCCCATGTATGGGTGAGTATAACTATACATAGTAGGACACCCCAAAACCAAATAATATACTGATTAAACTAATATTATCCACAATTTTTATATGCATTTCAATTGTTTTAACCCAACTAATTTTTCAATTTGAGCTTATATGGATAAATTTTGAATTTATGGTGTGTTTTGAGCTAAAATGTGAAATGTGCTCAAATTTTGGATTTTTGATAGATTTTTACGTCAAGGGTATTTTGGTCATTTATATAAAAATATAATTCCATATTGAATGACTATTTTTTTAGAATAATTATTTTTATTCCTTTAACTTTTTCTTCTAGACTAAGGGCTTATTCGAATATCTAAAGGCCCTAAAAAATCATAGATGTTTGGAAATTGTCCAGGCTGACAGCGTTGACCCACCTCCGTAACGAAGGTATAAATCTGGCTACACAACTACAATGGAGTTTATTAGAAATGTATATGAAGTAGGACACATATATGCACTACCTAAAAAACTTTCATGGAGTTTTTCTCACATTATGGTGGAAAAGTGATGTTATACATTGAAGGAATATTCCTAGAAAATTCATCTAGAAAAAAAATAAATTGTTAATAAAAAATAAATAAATCCCTCTAGAAGAGTCCAACCTATATGAAATTTTGAGGTTGAATGAAAAATTAATTTACTAACAACTTTTATGAAGGATGTAATTTGTTAATCATCCCTTTGTATTTCCAAAAATGTACAAACATGAGGAGGACAATTTCTTCCAATAAAAGGAGGTGAGCTCCCACATATAATCTCATCCCATTTTCCATGAAATTTATTCCACGGAAACAAGGGGATATCTCCACCAAGGGAGGAAATTCACAAATATTTCCCTTATCATATTATTAATTTTGTTTATTTTCTTTATTTTTTTATATTTCAATTGTAATTTAGATTTTTAATAAATTCATCCATGGTTTATATTTTCGTGTTTTCTTCCACCCAACCACCCTCCTTTCTTCTCCATCTTTTATCCTTATTTTCTTCTTTTCTTATTATAATAATATCCACCATTACCTCTTACCGTAGAAAATGTTATACTTACTCAATCCTTGGCTCTATGGAGGTATGTGTCAATTTCATTTATTCTACGGTAAAATTTTTAAGTTTTATTATGTTTTTTATGAGAACGAGTGACGTGCACGAGTGTGGTGATAGCCCACCAAGAAACTAAACTCAAAATCATTTCTCTTATTTTATTAAATCATTTCCCTCCATTATACTGAATACAAGCTCTTTATACGATGGATTTGAGCCATTCAGTGGTTGAAATGGCATATGATAGAGTCAGGTCATGGAAGTAGTCACACTCACGATTGATTTGTTCCATCAACCTTGATTAAAGTAGGAGGGGATGTTAAGATTGCTAAATTCATTCAAGATTTCACACAAATTAATAAAATAATAGTAATTCAAGAATGAGATCTCAAAATTGAATTATCAAAACTTATTTAAACACCAACAAATAGAATGATGGAACCCACAAACCATACCATAAATTCCATGTTATTTATTCACTAATTAAATTTTTTCAATGCATGTTAGTTTAATATTTTAATTAATTTAAATTTCATAACCTTCGTAAATTAAAAAAACAATTAAAAATAATTAGTTTTGGTGAATTAAATTAAGTGAGTGAACATATGAGAATGTTCCTCAAGTTATACGAACCTGGTCATCCATTATACAACACTAGAAAAATTAAATTGCTTTTTACACGCCCTATGATAGGAATGAATCACATAAAAAAAAGGAAATACATTCATCTCTAGACAGGTATATTTCTACAACACATATAACAAGAATATCCAGATATACTCAACAAAGACACACATTCTAGAGGTATGTCACAACCTTATTATACTAGTATATGATTACATATAGAATATTCCACAAAGCACTCACCTGAGAGAACACACTCCAGAATCTGATAGCATTGATGATGTCCATCCAATAGGTACTTCTTGTCAGGTCTATTTATGAGAAAGAGCATGCTAATAGTTTGAATAGAATATAATACATAGATGAGGATCACTGGGAAGGACATGGGGTGAAACCAACAAATCAATATAGATTAACCCACTAAGTAGAGTATTGAATCCCATGTAGTGTTGGTCATGTTTATTCCAAGAACACAACCTAGGACATGAATAAGAATAGAGGATCTCACTTTGGGCCTCTCAGAGGGATTCCAACAACTCTATCTAGGAATTACTACTGAAGGGATCATTGTCCCTGGAGTAAAAAATGATTTCATACTAACCCTCATGGAAAAGATAAAGGTAACAAACCATAACCAAATTTTTCCAAGATATAGAGTACAAGGGATCCAAGACATGTATAAAAGAGTACAGAGTGTGCAGTAGGGGTCACATTCCATGTCCCATGATCCTAGGTCTTGCCCGTGTAAATGGCTCATCTCATCAAATTGTGTCCATGTAGTAGTACACACCATGTACGTATCCCATTTACTGTAACTATGTGCTAGTACACGTCACCATCCTATTGACGTCTTCTCAAGTACTAGTACACATCTTAGCCTGTGAACATCTTCCCATGTAAACAGACCATGTGATTCCTGAGTACATTCCGAGTGACCCAGGTGATACAACATTCTATGTGATAGGGGTCACATTCCATGTGATATTTAACTTCCTATGGAAACCATAATCGTAGAACATGTGTCCCCACAGAATTTATAGATCTAGATTAAACATTGTGTTGTTCAGAATTTTTCAGAATCACATATCTACTCCCGCATTTGATCCAATGGCTCCATATTTCGATTGGGTGACCGTTTCACCATGAGATTGAAGATCCCAACTCATCCAATACATTTTGTTTATGAATAATTCATTACGTTATCAAATCTACTCAAAAAAATGATTCAAATTTTCATTCTTTATTGTGTGTTGAAGAATGGTAAATTGGGTATCCTTTATCATCTAATTTGCTTTATCTCCATCATCACACCTCTGTCAGGCTATTCCAATCTTAGATCTGTGATAACAGATCGTTTCAACAAGAAATAGGTGGGCAATGATCGATTGATTGAGAATGCTCTTGACGAATGATGAATGGGGGAGAAAACTGTGCATGCATGCTATTTAATATATTTCAAAAATTTATTTTAGGAACAACGCCATTAGAATCACATAGTGTCTCTGTGCCTGGTCTCACAAATAATCTATATAGTATCCAAAAAAATAGTGCATGGAAAATCTAAGGCATTATAGTATGCCACCACTAATGAAAACTAAATCAATATCTAATCAATAGCAAGTGTATGTAGTTGTATAAAGAAATAATTACAATGCATAAGTAAATGGTTATCACATTGTCAATTAATCTTTATTTAACTATATAAACCTTTGGGTTCCCGTAGACACTCATACCTAAATCCCCACTTCCACTCATGTCAGAGGCTGAAGTATGTCTATAGGATATCATATCTTATAATTCCATTGTAATCATTCAATGCCTGCTCTGAAATAATTTGGATCCTAAAGTATGTCATAGGAATATCATATCTCATAATTACATTGATATCATTATTTAATTCATATTTTTATTCACATGTCACCATTCATACATCACACAATAGAATGTCCATGTTTCTATTATTTAATTCACAATTAAATGACCATGTTACCATTCATAGCTTACACATTAGAATAATCTTGTTCACATTCTCAATTTCACAACTAAATGTCCATGTTACCATTCATACCTTACACATTACAATGACCACATTCCTATTATTTAATTCACAACTAAATGACCAGGTTACCATTCTTAACACATAATTAATTCAACAATTAATTATCCACATCAATTCCATTACTAATTCCACAATTAGTTAAACATAACAATTCCATTAGTTAATTCAAAATTTAACTATTCACATAAATAACATTAATTAATTAAAAAAATAATTAATCACATAAAATAAATTAATTAATTCTATAATTAATTAATCACTTAAATTCTATTATTAAATTCAATAATTAATCAACCACACCAATTTTATTACTAATTCAATAATTATTTTATCACATAAATTCCCTTAATCAATTTTCTAATTAATTGAGAACATAAATCCCATTAATTAATTATTCAATTAATTAATCAATATCTACAAACTAAAAAACACATAATTAATTCCATAATTAATTATTTCAATCACAATCTCAATAGACCATAATTATTTCCACAATTAAATATCTCAATCCTAAAATCTTAATATCTCATAATTAATTCTACAATTAATTATCTCAATCTATAATTCCCAAAACCCCAATTTCTGATCTCCTCCATTAATTAATTCAAAAAATTAATTAGTTCAATTAAGAACATAATTTCTAAACATATTATATAAATTATACAATTATATACATGTAATTTAAATAAATACTTTGAGATTTGAATTATAGACAACCTGCCTCAATTCGTTGATGAGCGATCGCCCAATGAAAATCATCATAATTTGAGAAGAACAGTTATATAGAATGAGATTCAAATTTAAAACCCTAAATCAAGATCAAATAATTCAAGATCTCTTGAATATAGATATAGATCTACAATACTAGATCCAGATCCACAAAAACATGTCTATATCTAATGAAAATAGGAATAAAACCCCCTTTCTAGAATAGGATAATAAATGATAAGGAATAGGAAACCAAGCGAGGTAAGATCCTCTGACAGGGAGGGGTGAAGATCTTCAATCCAGGCTTAAAATAACAAATTAAAAAGGTTGTTAAGTCTTTTTATCCATATAAGAATCTCCAAAATCATGAAATATTATTTAGGGTTAAATGGGGATCAAATAGAAGTTAAATGGGGGTTTTGGTGATTAAAAATATAATTTTTTGGTGATTTAAAAATTCATGCATGGTTAGCTGGGCAGGGGAGCACGGTTTCTCCAAAATGTGTACCTAAATGTGAACCTATATTATGGGGGTTCATAGTTTCTCATAATAGGGTGTACAGATTGACAAACCAGGTGTCAACCATGTAATTCCTCTCTATCCAAGGTTGCATGGTTTGCTGTGCAGTGGCGCACGGTACGGGAAAACCATGAGCCAACTATGCACTACCCTTATCCCTTCAAATTTTCTCAATTTTTCACCCAAAAACACCCCAAGTTAAAACCCAACACAAATACGATGAAACAACGAAAAAATAAATACATGAAATTAAGACCCAGTTATCTTCAAGAAAGTTCAGGATCTTACAATCTCACCACCTTATAACATCTTATCCTTGAGCTGCACTCCCAGGAATCTCTAATATTCTGAGTCAAAAAAATTAGGAAAAGGATCCCACATATCTTCTTTCCTTTCCCATGTCTCCTCCCACACATTCCCATGTATCTGCAATACACAAACTATAGGCATGGTCTTTCCCTGCAACACTTGCTCACTATGATTCAACACACGTATAATATTCTCTTCAAAGGAAAAATCTATCTCAATCTCAACATCATCCATATCAATAAAATTAGAAGGGTTGGGGTGATACCAGCCTTGTTTTGACCCTTAGAAAACATCATACATAGCACTCTATCTCTGTGGAAGAGCCAATAAGTATCCCACTAGCATGATTCTCTCCACCACCTCAAACGGTCCAACAAAATTGGGTTCCCACTTTCCCTATATCTGTATTCTATAGTTATTGAATCTAGGAAACACCCAAATGAATACATGATCAGTCTCTATAAACTCTAGGTGGCATTTATTTCTATCAGCGTATGACATCTAACTTCTTTGGGTCGTATCCATATATTTCTAAATCAACTGTACATGCTCTAATGTGTCCTACATGAGTCTCAGTCCCAACAACATAGACTCACTTACCTCCATCCAGACTAGAGGTGGTCTACATGGCCTACTATAAAGAGCCTCATATGGTTCCATCTATATAGTTTCCCAATAACTATTGGTATGGGTGAACTCCACTAGTTCTAGGTGATTCTCCCAAGACCCACCAAAGATTACAACACAGACTCACAACATATCCTCAACCACCTGTATAGTATGCTTGGACCACCCATCTGTCAGTGGGTGGAAATTCATACTCAATAAAACCTACATACCAAGCACCTTCTACAATACCTGTAATAATTGTGAAGAAAAACACAAGTTTCTGTCTGAAACAATATTCGGTGGCACCTCATAAAGATAGAATATCACCCAAACATACAAATATCCCAACTGCTCTACTAACAAAGTCTCCTATATATTCAAGAAATTCACTACCTTTTTCAGTCTATCCACAATAACCCAAATAGAATTATTCATCTAAGGCATCCTCGAGAGAACCACCACAATGTCCAGTGTCACTTTGTTCCACTTCAATTCTATATTGTCCAATGACTGTAGTAAACCTATAGGTCATTAATGCTTGGACATCACCTACTGATATGTGTAGCATCGTGTCACAAACCATACTATTTTCTTTTTCATTTCAAACAATCAAAACTATCTTTGTAGTTCACGGTGCATTTTGGTCACACCTGGATGTACCACCCACTTCGAGGTAAGAAACTCACAAATATGCTTGTGTCACATTCTTTTAGGTATGACAACCTGATTCCTAACATAGATGACCTCATCCTCGTTTATGCTCCAATCAGAAGGTGACTCCCCACCGTCAAGGTTTTACCTCAAGGTAAAACATTATAAATCCACATACTTTCTATCTTAGATCTATCTCAAAAATGTATACTCCAATGAAACTATTACGAGAGTCATCTAATACTAACTCTCCTAAACCACAATGTGTTTCTCATCTAGTAAATCCATCATCTTGCACTCAAAACTGGACTCCCAAACCACCTGAGTTTGAGTCTTTCTTCTCAAAGCATCATCATCAATGTTCCCCTTTACAGGCATATATGCTGGCTCAAAATTCAATGGTTACATATACTTAACCCATCTCTTTTATCGAAGATTCATGTCTCACAATGAAAAAATGTAATTTAATCTCTTTTGATCAATATAAAAAGTATAAAAAATTCCCAATGGTTAATGTCCCCAACACTTTAAAACATGAACCATTATATCCAACTTGAGGTCATATGTAGGGCAGTTCGGTTCATGGGGCCTCAACTTCAAAGACCCATAAACGAAAAATTGACCTCCATGCATCAACACAACTCCAATTACAATCCCAGAAGTGTCAAAATACATTGTGTACTTCTCACCTTGGTTAGGTAGGATCAATATTGGTACTGATGCCAAAATCTTCTTCAACTCCTAGAAAGAATTATCACAATCTTATGACCAAAAAAACATTATCCCTTTTTTGGTCAAGCACGTCAGTAATGTTTCCAATCGGTAAATTTCCTGAATAAACCTCTAATTATATTCAAAAAATTATAGAAATCTATTGATATCAAACATGCTCTTGGGATGCTCTCAAGAAACCACTCTCTGAACCTTCTCTAGATTTACCAGCACTCATTCCTCTGAGATGATGCTGCCCAAGAAGTGTACCTGATCGATCCAAAATATTGTACTTAGATATCTTAAAGTATAGACAATGCTCTCTTAGTGTACATATGATGATATTAGGATGTTGGTCATAATAATCATGTGTCTTGGAGTACACCAAGATGTCTTCCACAAACACTACAACAAACTGATCTAGGTACATATTAAAGATTTTTTTCATTAAGTCCATAAACATTACTGGTGTGTTCATCAACCCAAGAAATATTATGATTAAATCATATATTCCATACATGCTTCTAAATTCGTACCTTGGTATATCATAAGTCTAATCTCTCAGTTTATGATACCCTAATCTCAAATCAATCTTTGTAAAAAACACTAGTGAACCCAAATGAGACATACTTAGATAAATAAATACCTTATCCTATAACTCCTCCAGCCAAGTCTTGAGATCTTGAATATCTTTCGATGCCATTTTATATGGTGGAATAGAAATCATTTATTCCCCCGATATGAGATCAATGCTGAATTCTGTTTCTCTCTCAGGTGAAATCCCTGAGAAATATTATGTAAACACATCCTAAAACCTATCCACTATGTGTGGGAAGACATGTCATTTTACACGTCCATCATCTGGAAATAAACTAGAATCATGGGTTGTTATCTCTCCTATTTGATGAGTAATTTTCCCTACTCAGAACACCTCAATATCCCACTCTCCACAGTGAATATATTTGTAACCCTTAGAAGATGAAATGGTCACTCTCTTATGGTAAAAAATCAATGTGGGGACAATATGATACTAACCAGTTTAAACCCATAATTATTTTGAAGCCTGACACGTATATGATATAATGATCCCATAGAAATCGATACTACGCGACCTCAAGAGAACACCCCTTGCACAAAAAATTGTCTCCTGACCGAACTCCATGAGGTGTCTTTGTCGTCAACACCCCACTCACGAACTCCATCACCAAGCTCAAACCATTAACATGTTTTGTAGAAATAAAGGAATTATAGGCACTGATAAAAAATAAGAAACTAGATATCATATAAGTTATAAAAATAGTACCTCTCACTGTCAATGGTCCAGCCTTGATATCCACAAGTGTACAGTGAAGAGAATGCAACGGTCATTCCCCACTTCCCCGTGATGTAGTCTAAGACCCCTATGCTGCACTACTCTACTGATATGAGTGCCCATACCCTGAAGCTCCACATACACTACCTTTACCACCTTGTCCTGTACAACATCAGATGAAATACTGATATAGTGTAGAATATCCTCTTCCTACACTCTGATTCTGACTAGCTATACCCTTACTTCTCATCTATCGCTGGTCCTGTAGAACTTTTGTATATGTCCCATCTTTCTGAAAGACTGTAACTATATTGGTGGTTGAGGTAACTATATTCAAAAGTTTCCAAATATACTACACTAGTGAAAGATCACTCGATTAAGGTCCTATGAAAATGATCCCTCTTTTTAGGTACTCTATTTCCCACTGCCTTGGTTGATGTTTTCATAACAATGCTTCCTACTCTCAGAAGTTGAACCTTCTAATCATCCAAATGGACCCACCTTTCCTACACTGGAAGCCTCTTCAGGTTACCCATATCTATGAGATTATTATCCACCACCTCAGCAAACTCCTTTAACTAAAAATGGTTAACTTCGGACTTAATCTCAAATTTAATCCCATCATAAAAATGTCTCGCTGTAGTTTTCTCATCCACTTCCAATGCTGGAGAAAGGTGTTGCAAATGTGTAAAGTGTCCAACATAGTCTATCACATAAATACTCCCCCAATTCAACTTCATGAACTCAGCTACTCTATCATACCATAGTATCTCTGGATAGATGTTCTCTATAAACTTATCCAACAGTTCCTTCCATAACATACCATTAGCCTATACAGTCTGCGCCTAAACATACCACCAGTGATTCGCTGATCCTCGTTTCATGTAAGCAGCTAACATGACCATCCTCTCTACAAGAGTCTCAAAGTTGTAAATTATAGTCTTGATGGACTCAACCTAGAAATCATCTCTCTCAGGTCCACCCTCTCCAATAAAAGTAGGAGGGTGTTGAATTTGTAACTCCATTTTTAGATCAAACATACTCTTCACAACCCACCCTGGGTCTCTTCCCATGAATTTCAGGAAGTGGGAAATGTTATCTTGTAATTGCTCCTTGAATTCCTTACCTAACACAATTGGTACCTTAGTTCCTACTACTAGTAGATCATCTCTATCCATATCCTCATGTTATCCTCTTAATAAGTGCCATCATAGAGAAATATCTATACCATTACAAATAGGTACCTTAGGACACCTTTTACAAAATTAACACATTTAAGGTAAAATACAATATTCCACAACTAGTCATTTCCCCAAACCCTACCACATAGTCAAAACTGAGGTGTTATCACTACCATTAATAATATTACTCCTTGGTTCTAGATAACAAGGGTAAACACATTCTAATTATTCAAGTTTCTCATTTAGACTCCCAATTATTCCCATCATACATCATTCCACAATATTTATCAATTTCATGTTAGGTGCCATTTTCATTTCAATTTCACAAGAAAGGAAAAACAGGTCATGTTACATAACTTACCCATAAACCATTTTTCTATGTGTGCCTAAAATGATGCATGTAACAACAACCCTAAGTTCCTAGAATGATTCAGGTAACTCAAATCTTGTGCCACACTGGTCCACGAGTCAAAACTCAGAAAAAATTAACATCAATAATCACAACACACAACAAGTGTGACACCCAAGTTGAAATAATATTCAACTATAACAGAAAATAGGAATAAAAAAATCCCACCCTGGGTACTTGAGTTCTCCCCCATACATGGGTTAGCTACTCCCATGCATGAGATCATAACCAAGGCCAGACTCTTTCAAGTTTCATATCTACCTTTACCAAATAGTAATACAAAATAGAAAAGAAAAGAAAAATGGACTCTGATACCACTTTGTAATGTCCTGACCCAGGTACCACACATCGAGGCCTTGAGTCGGTCAGTCACATGACCCCAGGTGTGCCTCCCTGTATGCAAGAGGATACTGAATTGCAGTGAAGGTCTAAAATATCTATAATGGGGAGACTATACCCACTTCTATCAGACTAAATACACTAGAAAAAAAAATAAGAAACAATAACTATATAACCTGTAATCATAACCAGAAATAACTGGTATCATGAGATGGCTAAACGTGGAAATACAATATCAAAACTACAGAAGAAAATATTCCATGCCAATGTACGTGTCAAGTGTATAAAATTAAACAAAAAATAAATACACTAATGACACCCCTAATTGGGTCCCGAATCATTTCTAGTTCCCTCATCCATGCTCTATCCCATATCATCCATATAACATGAGATTTTTCCCTTAACGTATCCAGAAAACACAGTCTATTTGGGTACCAATAAGGCAGCCCGAGTATGGTGTGAATACAGCTCAGTAGGCCACCAACAATGGTGTATAAAACAATATATAGTTAATATAAAGTGTATTCAATTGTATAAATACATAATTACAATTCATAAGTAAATTTTTATCACATTATCAATTAATATTTATTTAAAAACATAAACCCCCGAACTCGCATAGACACTCGTACCTTAATTCTTGATTTGGCTCATTCTGAAGCCTGAATTATGTCTAATGGATTTCATATCTCATAATTCCATTTTTAACATTCAATACCTACTTTGCCTCAACCAGGTCCTGAAGTATTTCTGATGAATATCTTATCTCATAATGTCATTGATACCATTATTTAATTCATACATGAATTCCCATGTTACCATTCATACATCACATAATAGAATAACCATGTTCCCATTATTTAATTCACAGATAAATGACCATGTTACCATTCACACCTTACACATTATAATGATCATGTTCCCATTCATTATTTAACAACTAGATAACCATGTTACCATTCATAGCTTACACATTAGAATGAACATGTTCCCATTATTTAATTATAAACTAAATTGCCTTGTTAACATACATAACACATAATTAATTCAACAATTAAACATCCAAATAAATTCCATTACTAATTCAAAAATTATTTAAACACAAAGATTACAATATTTAATTCATTAATTAACTAATCACATAAATAAAATTAATTAATTCCTAAATTAATTAACCACATCATATAAATTAATTATTTTTACAATTAATTAATAACTTAAATTATATTAGTAAATTAAAAAATTAACTAAACCCACAGAATTTCATTAATAAATAAACTATTATTTATCACATAAATACCCTTAATTAATTCCCCAACTAATTGAGTACATCAATCACATTAATGAATTCTTTAGTTAATTAATCAATATCCACAAAATCAAAATTCCATAATTAATTCAACAATTAATTATCTCAATCACAAGCTCAATTTATAATAATTAATCACAAAATTAAATATTTCAATACTCAAATCACAATATATCACAATTAATTCTACAATTAATTATCTCAGTCTATAATTTCCAAAATCCCCAATTTCACATTAAATTAATAAATTAATTCACAAAATTAATTAATTTAGTCAAGAACACAATTTCCAAAAATCTAATAGAAATTTTAAAATAACATATACATAATTTAAATAAAGACATTGGGATTTTGATTATAGAACATCTAACTCGATTCGTTGACAAGCGGTCGTCCAACTGAAATCCTCAAAATTTGTGCTGCACAACTATATAGAACAAGATCTGAATCTAAAACCCTAAATCAATATTGAACAAATAAAGATCTCTTAAATCTATATATATATCGATAATAATATATCTAGATAAAAAAACACGGTATATGTCCAATCAAAATAATAATAACAAACCCTATCTAAAATTGGAGAAGAATGGAGAAGGAATGAGAAACCAAGTGAGATGAGATCCTCTTACTAAGAAGGGTGCATAAATTTGATACAGTCTTTGAATCAAAAATAATAGAGGTCATGAAGACTTTTAATCAATTTAGGAGGCTTCAAAATCATTAAATATCATATAGGGTTCAATAGGGGTCGAATAAAATTTTAAATGGCGGTTTGAGTGATTAAAAATATAATTTTTGTGTTATTTAAAAGGTCGTGCATGGTTAGTTGGGAAGGGGTGCATGGATTTCCTTAACTGTGAGCCTAAACATGTTTCTCTATTATGGGTGTGCACAGTTTCTCCTTAGAGGGTGCATGGTTTTAACAACCGTGTGCTAACCATGAAATTCCATTGTCCAGTGTTGCACAGTTTGATGGGTTGGGGCACATGGTTAGGGAAAACCATGCACCAACCATGAATTTCTCTTCTCCCTTCGAAGTTTCTCAAATTTTCTCCCAAACACACCCCAAGGTAAAACCCAACCCAGGTATTCTCAAACAAGAAAAAAATAAATACCTGAAATTAATATCGAGTCATCTTCAGGAAAGTTCAGGATCTTACACATACAATTTCATTTACTCTCATGAAGTATTCATCAATGGATTATTCGTCTCTCATTCTTATGTCTTTATACTTACTATTCCAAATTTCAATATTTTCTTCCTTCACTTTATTATTCCCATTGAATATACTTTCCAACTTATCCCATATACTCTTTGAAGTTTTGAAACCCATCACCTTCATATAACCATTTTCTGATAAGGACATAAGAATAGAATTTATAGCATTTCCATCAACTTCTATATTTATTTTATTAGTAAACAACATAGGAGAATATTTCTTAATAGGTGTAAAACCAATTGTAGTAGTATAAACAACTTCTAGGCTAAAATATAGGAGATAAAGAATCATCTAATTTTTTCATCCATAATAATTTTTTCCATCAAATGTAGGAATTCCTCTACTATTGATAGAATTGATATTATCCATGATAAGGATTAAATAAGGGAACCTTCCATATGATACCAATTAAAGTTTCAATGGATTAAATAACAACTTAGAAGGGGGTTGAATCAGTTGGTCACTTTTATAAGTTGCAATACTTTTAAAAAACATAACCCTTGAAACCTGTTAAAGTTCATATCCTTATTTTCTTTTAGTAAATACCAATTCATGAAAATGTAGGAAATAAAGTAAATCACGTAATATTTAAAAGTTTTTTCCTTGGTGTGAGAACCTACATCCTTTACATAACCACTCTTGTGGGTCTATATAAATTCTCTATAATGAATAATTGAATACAACTCGTGCCAACTCCCACTAGATAGCTTCTATGTCTCAGTAGAAATTATTATACTAAATCCCATAACCATAAAAATTTTATTACAAATAATTCAGACAATATAAAATAATAAATACTTTCTTGAAACTTCTCCACAAATTCTCTATCTAGAATCCTCATTCCGATGTGGCAAGGCCTGATTCTCTCATTCTGATGGGGATGGGTTCAATGGACATAGTCTAATGAATTTAGTTTAAAAGAAACATTACGATAAACTCATTCTCAATATATATTACTCAAAATCTTCTCAAATTCTCAGTAAGATATTCCTTATTCTGGTAAACAATACATTAAGATGTCCATTCTTATAATGAGGTCTCAGTCCAAAAAGATAACTTTTATATGAATTCTACAGTACTCCACCTTTTCCAATCACATAAAAAAGATTTAAAGTACAAATGTATTGTGCTTATATTAATAGGAATCCCAGAAATACAAAGGCATGAAACTGGAAAAAATTTCCAACTTAATTAAATTCAAAAACGTCAAGATCTACTTATATTTAAATTTGAATTTTGGCCACTTAAACTCTTCACAAATCTGTTGAAATATTATTGAGTCTTATTTTTAATTATTATTATTAGACTTTTTAAATTTTCTTCGGTATGATGGATCTTCATAACTCATTATGATGTAACTTACATAACTCATTAGGATGGAACTTTCTCAACTCATTATGGTGGAACTTCCTCATCTCATTCTGAATTTACTTTCCTCATCAGAGTTTTTCTGGTTAAATTTTTTCTTATAGTTAGTTTAATTGACTTTTGTTCTCAAAGTCAATCTTGATTGAATTTTCTTCTCAAATTCATTATGATTGACTTTCCACCTCATAGTTAGTATAATTGAATTTCCTCCTCATATTTAGTCTGATGGAACATTCTTATCTTTAGTCTAATAGAATCCTCATAAATATGGAATTCTCATTACGATGGAAACTGTATTCTGCAACATTGAAATTCTTCCAACCTCACTAGCTATAACTCATTCATACATCTAAAAACTTCAGTGCTCGGTACTTCTAGATCCGATGCAAAAGTTTCTTGATTCCTATTACTATGAAAATATTTATGATTCCTCCATTTCTTCAAAATCATTTATCAAGAGTGTTTTCATGATTTATGATAACGTCAAGATTGGAAAAGCACCTTATGACTTACATAAAAAATTATTAGGACTTATATTACTTTCAAAACATTGTTTCTTTTCAACCAAAACACAATATGAATGGTTTCACCTATTATCCCCCTTTTCTTCATAAGTATTTCATCACAATTGTTATAGACAATTTATGATATTTGAAAATTAAAAACTAGAAAATCATCGTCTGAATGAAGGTTAGAATGTTTAAAACATTCTAACTCCTAAAATCACTGTCATCATTCAAACTCTTCAACAACATTTTGAATTTATAACCATCACTATTTTGAATGAAACTAGAACTTTGTGCTAATGGATCTAAGACCAATGATGTGTCTGATTAATAACTTTTTTTTTCTAACAACTTATCCAATCAGGGATACACAGTTGCATAATTTGTCTTTGGTGCTACTCAGTCTGATCATCTATATCCAGAAAACAACTTTCTATAAAATAAAACTTTTCTCCCTATTTATGTTTAGGTTAAAAAATTTAGAAACTTTCACCAGTTTTTAAAAAAAAAATATTTTTCAAAAGATTAGTTTTCTAAAAATAAAAAACATTTAAAAAAAACATCATGAAGGTTATTCAGTATACCATACCATTTATAAAATGGAAAGAAACCTATGTTGTCATACATGAAATTTTTGGTTTGGAGAGCATTTTTTATGGCCTATTTTAGGAAAAAACATTAACCTTGAGGTGTAGAATGTGACTTTATAGTATAACTCAAAGAAACAATGGGATATTACCAATATGAACCCTTAGAAAAAAAGTAATAGTGGAAAGACATTCCATATTCCTTGAGAGGGAAAACATCTCTAAATGTGATGGGGGTGGAGATAGAATTAGATTAAGTTGAGAGTCAAGGTACATAAGGCTTGTCATAGAAACAGGTTCTATAAATCCCCATGTAAGAAGAAACTATTCTAGAGACACAAGTAATGTGAGGGAGTATAAGAGAGGTTAGAGAACCAGAATGGTATGGTTTTCTTGTCACCAAGGAAGGTAACTAATTATTAGTTTATAATAATGATCCTATAACCTAAAAGGAAGTAGTAAGTGGAACAGATGTTGCCAAGTGAAAATAATCCATCAATTATAAAATGGATTCCATCTATAGAAATCAAGTCTATATTTTGGAATATCCTACAATGGATGTAAACCCCATTGTTTTCAAGTTGGTATTCAATAAGAAACTAGACATTGAATGAAAAGTCATTACCAATAAGTAATGAATAGTTGTAAATGGATTGAAATAGCAACAAGAAATTAACTGAGATAAAACCTTTTCACTAGTTGTAATGTTGAGATCCATCAGGATTATACTTGACATTGAGGCTTACCGTGACTATGAGATTTGAGAAATGGATGTCAAAACTGCCTTATATAATGGGAACCATCAGGAATATGTTGATAAAAAACAACCTGAAGGTTTTGTGACTCCAAAGGTTGAAAATATATAAGAATTGAAAAATTATCCATTTGTTGATTAAATCAAGTATCTAAGATATGGAACATTCATTTTTGATGAATCTATAATTTAATGTGGTTCCATAAAGAATGATTGTGATCCTTTTTTCTACAACAATTTAGTGGGATTACATTCATTTTCTAAATAGTATATGTTGATGACATATTAATTATAGTAAATCAAATACCAGTCTTACAGTTTTTTAAGATGTGGTTGAATAAATGCTTCTATATGAAGGACTTGGATGAGACATCATATATATTTCAAATCAAGATATATCATGATAGATCCAAAAAGTTTCTCAGCCTAAGTGAACGTATAGACATTGATAAGATACTTAAGATATTTGGTATGGAAAATCGAAGAGGGGATTATTTCCAATGTCACATGGAATTCATCCTTCCAGGAAAATGTTTCCTCAGATACATGGAGAAATAAATAGAATAGAAAGGATTTCATATGAATCAGTGATTGGTTCATTCATGTATATTATGATATGTACCAGGATAGATGTTTCCTATGCATCAAGTGCAGTAAGAAGATATCAAGATGATCAAGTTGACCTCTATTAGATGGCGGTCAAGAGTATCTTTAATTATTTGAGGTGTATTGAGGATATGTTCCTAGTTTATGGATGATATGGGGAACCAATCATCAAAAGTTATGAAGATTATAGTTTTCAAACTTATCAAGATAAAATGAACTACAAACGAGATACATATTCACTTTGAATGGAGGTATTGTGCGCAGGAAGAGCCCAAAAAAGGCTATGGTCATAGATTTTACAGTAGATTCCATGTATATTGGGACTTCTGAGGTAGTTAAATAAGCATTATGGATGCAAAAAATCATCATAGATCTTGAATTGGTATATAAAATTATATATCCTATTACACTCTGTTGTGATAATATTGTAGTGGTGTCTCTCGTAAAAGTGCCAAGTACACAACAACAGAGGAAGCAGGTACATTGGAAGTATCATCTCTTGAGGGATTTTTTTAAGAGAGGTGAGGTTTTATTGAGGAGTATTTCTAAAGAAGAAAATATTTCATACCCCATTGCTAAATTCAGGACTCACCATAAATATAATTATTAATTGAGTTCAATTGGATTGAAAGTTGTAGGTAGTTGTATCTAGTCCTCATGGGAGTTTCTTGGAGTTGGTGTCCTAGGATTGTCAATTTTTACTTTAATTACAAGTATGTTTGAAATATTGAATATTAATAAAACATATTATTAGATATTTTCCATTATTATGTATGACTCTAATGTAATTATGTCCTAGAGTATTTTTCACATTGATAAGGTTATAGTAATTCTCTGTTATATTGAGAACCTTGAAGTATTTTGATGATATTTTTAAAGAATGTTCTTCTCTTGGATAACGTACTATGATTGGACACATAGTTCATAGACTGTTAAGTGAGAGAACTCATAAGAGGATGAGTCTTAGTATCATGAAGTTCTCACTTGGTAATCATGAATATGAGAGATTAGGAGAAAGAATCACTGGTAGTAATTTCACATGTTTTGGTGTCATCAGATATTCTTATATGCGAGAATGTGTAATGGTACTTGGAAATTAAAATTATCATTAATGAATTTTATTACTCATGAACATTGATTTTATGATGAAAACCATGATGACATATATTCATGGTAAGTTAGGTTACATTTTTCTGGTCATGACTCGCATGTCATTAATAAATAAGTTAAATAATGATTTATCCCTTCTATATTTATGGAAGCTGATATGTCATCCATTTGATTGAAATAGAACCATTGCATTAAATTCCATGTACATGGTGTAACAATGTGTTTATTTTAGATATTTAAAGAAATATTTGCCATGAAAATAGGTTGGTGACATAGATGTACAACCTGCTTGATGAGATATTATGATAAAGGGATTATATTATATAGTGAGTGTTCATTTTTGGTTTTCATCATTTTAAAATTTCGTTATTTCTCTTGGGTGCCTTCACTCATTTCTAGATAGTAATTTTGGACTTTAGGAAAGCTCTCTTGATTCCAATTAGAAAGGATCCTAGAGGGTCAAATACTAAGTGTTTCTATTGATCTTGATTAAATACAATTTGAATTTAATTAATTGAATTAATATTATTCTCAAGATTGGGTAAAATTTTATTCATGTTTTATTGATCAAAAATATATATTGATTAATGAAATATTTAATTTAAATATTAATTTAGGTGTTTAATAAATTAAATAATTGTTTGAATATACCAAGACCATTTCTAATAAATAATATTAATTAAAAAGATGGTTAGATAATATTTTTCGATGCTCAAGTTGGAGAGAACCATAGAATAATAATAAGAATATTATTATTATATGGAATGAAGTTTATTATAGGTTTTAGTCTTTATTAAGGGCTAGAATGCAATAAAAAATATTGTAACCTAAAATCTACCCCAATAAATAGCCTGTTATGGTTATTGTGAAGGTAATTGAAAGTAGATAATTGTTTCAAATAATGAATTTTCTTTTATCTCCTCTATCTCTATCCATCTGAAGAAAAATAAATGTTTTAGAGATTTAATCAAGATTCAAAATGATTGATCAAGAATGAACAACACGGGATATTTTATTCCCCACGCTAGCACATAGAGATCATTTAACATTTATCAGATATCAAAGGAGCCTGTGTGGATTTTCGCTAGAGGGATTCTATTCGTGGATCCTCATAGCGCAATGAAGGCAATTTGAAAGGGACTTTTTATATGATTAACATCATTAATGAAGAAATATTCCTAAGATAAGGTAATAATTTTTTTGACATTAAATAAATTTATAAAAAATTTGATGTTAAATCTCCTCACTCTTGGTTTCGAGCATATAAACATTAAAAGAAATTTTAAAATATTTCCCACCATCACAAGCTTCCACTACTCCTGGAACAATCATAAGGTGCCACTTTTCTTTATCCTTTGGCAGTATGGATAGATCCAAGAGGAGATGTGGGAGCGGAATCCCAATGTTCAAGCTTAGTGGATGTTGAGTAGTACGTACACACAATTCCAATAAGTATGATCACTTTTACCATGGATATATCTTGATTACATTTAATATATTGACTTTCCATTCAACATAGAGTTGAAGCAAGTACAGTCAGGGGTTGTAGAATCTTTGTTAACGCACAACCACTCGTTATGTGATTTTAGATTTTATGATTTATTTTTCATTTATTATTATCACTGAATAAACTAGTTAAACTTGCTCACACTTGTTAAGGATGAATTAGTTCTGTCCTACTGAATTTTATTACTCACACCTTGCATAAAAATGTTGATGCACATTCAGACTTTATGTTTAGGGATTTGGATAAGGAAAAGGGACTTGTGGCTGATGGATGATAAAATGAGAATGGAGATGGTAGTATATCGAGATGGACTCCGGAGGACCCTGATCATTTATTTATTTATTCATATTCCTATTATAACTCTACTTTGGATTTCCACTTTAGAATCCCATTTATTATTGTAGGACATGTGTGTCATCTTTAAGTTTCTACATAATTACTCTAGTTACTATAATATTGTTTATTATGTATTATTTTTATTATGACATGATATTATGGGTATAGCCTCCGCACGGATGGACTTAGACCCTCACTGCTAGTCAGAAACCACTTGTGTGTGGGGAGGCATACATGAGGACTTGTAGCACTCTGGTTCGAACCTGACATTTCATGTGAAGGAATTACAAAAACCATTAAAAAAATACTCCATACTACAAAAAAAATACCGTTCTTAGAAGTGGGTTTGTCTTCTAGAAAAATTTGTTTAAACCTATACCTAATTATTTAGCGGTGGTTACTAATATCTCCCTGTATTTCATTTCACTAGTCATTTCACAGTAGTTTGATTCATTTAGTGCTGGTTTTTTATGTGATTTTTTTGAAAATTTATCAATGATTTTCATTTTATTTAACGGTGATTTTTTTAAAAATACTTGAAAATAAAATAAATAAGATGATCCTAAGAACTGATAAATATGTCAGTAGATGTTAGGTTTACTGGTAGTTAACATTAACCACCGTTAATTATGATTCAAATTCATTTTTTTAATAGCGGTTCTTAAAAATCACCTCTCAATATTTTTTTAAAAATATAATTTTTAAAAATATTAAATAAAAAAATATAAATATAAAAACATTGACATGTAATAAAATAAAACATAAATTTACAATTAAACTATCATACATACATCATACAAGATACATCCATAGTTATATACATATACATTCATAGCCATCATAACCTTAGTCAACTGATTACCTCAGTCAAACCATACCACAATTATCAATATATACATATAAAATATGTCCAAAAACAACCCATCCCCAATATATTCTGACCCCATGACCTATGTTTCATCCTTCTAACTCCACATCATCTCATCAATTGAAACATACAACATAATCTCATCAATTGTAATAAAAAAGACAGAAAATAAAACTAAACATAATAAATCAGAATTACAATAGAATCATTGAGAAAATTTAAACATACCAAAGAAAATAAGGACCAACACCAATGCCTTATAAATAATTTCAGGAATCTAATCGTCAACCTCTATCCAGCGGTTAACATCTATCACCTACAAGAAAAACCATAACATTTAAGAAAAGAAATGAAAAAGTGAAAAGAAACGGAATATATTTATAATGTTTCCCATAAATTTTTTTATTTTTTTAATCAAACAGAAGACATTTTAACATAAAACAAATAATATACCATGAAAAACACTTTTAAAACATAAATTTTCTTATTTAAAATATGATTCAATACTTGAAACAAAAAAGGGATTAGTATATAAAATTCTAATTGATTTTTAAATCGATGTGCAATGTGCTTGAATTTTACATATTATTTTTTTAATGAATTTGATATAAAAAATATAATATATTTAATAACTAAATCAATGGTGGTCGTTCCATGGTTTCATGTCAATATGAGGGTTTTTTCTATGGTTTTTACCATTACACGCATGTTTTAGTGTTTTAAAACACTAAAAATGTGTTTATGGGAATCCTAGGAAGACCATAGATCTAAATGATGTGTTGTTAATTCATACATTTCAAAAACCATTTAATAGTCATTATCCTCTAATTTCATTGCAATTCGATGCCGTTTTCCAAGTCTTAACCCCCCGATCCACGCTTTTAAAGGCTTTAATACCTTTAAAAACTGTTTACTGAACCATTGTGACCACACTGCATGTCAAATTGATGTGTTTTCTACACTTAAAAATCAAAAATAACACAACAGTGTTTTTCCCTTGATTTCACATCAATTTGAGGTTGATTTCTATGGTTTTTATTATTTCATACACGTTTATGTTTTTTAAAACACTAAAAACCTATTTACAGGCATCCTAGAAAAAACATAACATGAAATGAAATTACTTCGATTCCTAAATTTCAAAAATAAATATATGGTCATTTTCCTCTGATTTTATGGAACTCTGATGATGTTTACCTAGTTTTGATCCCCCCCAATACACATTATTAATGGTTTCGATACATTTAAAAACTATTTATCGGTCCATTTTGACCACAAAACACACCAGATTGACATATTTTCACAATTACATGTCAAAATAAGTTGACGGTGGTTTTACCATGATTTCACATCAATATGTAGTCTTTTTCTATGGTTTTGACTATTACACGCGTATTTTAGTTTTTTAAAACACTAAAAACATGTTATTGGAATCATAGGAAAACCGTAAGTAAAAATGATTTATCATCAATTATTAAATTTAAAAAGTAAATATTTGTTCATTTTACTATGATTTCATAGAAATTAGATAATGTTTTATTGGTTTTGACCCCCTAATACATGTTTTTAAAGGGTTCAATACAATTAAAAACTATTTACCAATCCATTCTGATCACACTACATGTTATATTGATGTTTTTTTCTATGTGTAAACATCAAAAATAACTAAAATATAGATGTACCATGATTTCATGTCAATTTGGGGTCTTTTCCTATGGTTTTGACCATTACATGCATGTTTTAGTGTTTTAAAACACTAAAAACGTGTTTACAGGTATCCTAGGAAACCTGTAACTTGAAATCATGTGTCGTTAGTTCTTACATTTCAAAAATCAATATATAGTTGTATTACTTTGATTTAATGGTAAGTCGATGCTTTTTTCCTAGTTTTGACCCTCCATCAATAGTTTTTAATGGCTTTGATACCTTTAAAAACTATTTATTAAGCCATTCTGACCACACCACTTATCGAATTGACATGTTAACAATGTGTATACTTCAAAAATAACTCAACAGTGGTTTTACCATGATTTCATGTCAATATGGATTTATTTTCTATGGTTTTTACAATTACACACACATTTATTTGTTTTCAAACACTAAAAATCCATTTAAAGACATCCCTGGAAAACCGTAACATTAAAAGATGTTATGTTGGTTTTAACATTTCAAAAATAAATCTATGGTAATTTTTCTATGATTTCATGGAAATATGACAACATTTTTCTGGTTTGACCCCCCGAAACATGTTTTTAAAGGATTTAGTACCTTTAAAAACAATTTACCAAGCCCTTATGACCATACTACACTTCAAATTTACATTACACATACATCCAAAAATAAAACAATGGTGGTTGTCCAATGATTTTATATAAATCTGATGTTTTCTTCTATGGCTTTGAGTGTTGCATGTTTTAGTGTTTTAAAATACTAAAAATGAATTTATGGTAATCCTAATAAAACCATAACTCAAAATGACATCTCATCTATTAATATATTTAAAAAATACACCTATGTTTATTGAATTTTTATTTCATAGTAATCGAATGATTTTTTTCCTGGTTTTGAACCCCCACCACATGTTTTTAAAGGCTTTGTTACCTTTAAAAATAGTTTAATGATCCATTCCAACAACATCACACATCATATTGATGTGTTGTTAGTGAGTAGATGTCAAAAATAACTAATTGGCATATTTACCCTGATTTCACATTAATAAGAGGTCATTTTTAATTTTTTTTAATATTACACAAAATATTTTGTGTTTTAAAACAGAAAAAACACATTTACGGGCATCCCGGGAAAATAATAACTCAGAATGATGTTCTGTTGGTTCCAAAATTTCAAAAATAAATCTATGGTTTTTTTACTTTTATTTCATAGAAATATACTGATGTTTTTCCAGTTTTGACCCCCATATAAATGTTTTTCAAGAATTCAATATCTTTAAAAATCGTTTACCGAGTCATTCTGACCACACCACGTGTTAGATTGATGTGTTGTCTAGAAAAATGTCAAAAATAACACAATAGTTAATTTATCATTATTTGACATCAATATAAGTTATTTTTATATGGTTTTCACCCTTATATTCTTGTTTTACACTTTTAAAACACTGAAAATGTGTTTTCAGGAATAACATGAAAACCATAAATAATCATCATATGTTATCAAATCCTACATTTCAATAATTAATCTATAGTTATTTTTATATAATTTCATGGGAATATGACAATGTTATCTTGGTTTTGACCCTCTGACACACTTTTTTAAATGCATTGGGACCTTTAAAAACATTTTACCATCCATTCCAACCACAATTCATATCATATTGATGTGTTATCTATGAATACGCATCATAAATAACTAAACAATGGTTTTTTCATGACTTCATGTCAATATGAGGTCTTTTTCTATTGTTTTTATTGTTACATTCTTTTTTATGTGGTTTAAAACACTAAAACCCACTTATGAACATTCCAAAAAATTTGTAACATATAATGACATATCGTTGGGTCCTACATTTCAAAAATCAATAAAAAAAATTTCCTATATGGTTTTATGGAAATATGATGAAAGTTTCCTAAGTGTGACACCCTGACACACATTTTTAATGGCTTTTATGCCTTTAAAATTTATTTACTAAGTCATTCCAACCACACAATAAGAAGGAATAATTTTTTGTCTATGATTATGTGTCAAAAATAATTCAATGGTGGTTTTCTTATGATTTCTAGTCAATCTGAGGTTTTTTTCTTTTGTTTGGAATATTATACACATGTTTTAGTAGTTTAAAACAATAATAATGCATTTACAGGAATCCCTGGAAAACTGTAACATTGAATAACATGTTGTTGGTTCCTACATTTCAAAAAATATCCATGGTTATTTTCCTCTAAATTCATGGAAATCCAACAGCATTTTTCTAATTTTGACTCCCTATCATGCATTTTTAAAGGATTTAGTACCTTTAAAAACTATATACTAAGGAATTTTGACTACACCGCATGTCTAATTGATATTTTTTATATGATTACATGTCATAAATAATTCAATGGTGGTTTTATCCTGATTTCATGTCAATATGATATCGTTTTCTATTTTTTGAACCATTACACTAATGTTTTGGTGTTTTAAGACACTAAAAATGCATTTACAAGCATCTCAAGTAAACTATAACTCGAAATGATGTTTCATCTATTCCTACATTTCAAAAATAAATCAACATTCATTTTCCTCTGATTTTATGTTGATATGGAATCTAATTCCAATTTTTGACCCCCCTCCCCTCACACACACATGTTTTTAAAGGCTTTGGTACATTACAAACTATTTACTATTTCTAAACTATGAAAATGAGGTTGAATTATTTTCGAACATAGGGATAACAATATATAATTTATTTTCTTATCTGTATGAATTAAACACATGTCAATCCGGCGCAAGATGTCATCAGTATGACTCAAAGTGAATGTTTTCAATATAAAAGTGTCATTTTAGTTTTATTTTATGAATTTGTATGTGTTCTTTGAAAATGTGTGAATGATATATGAAATTTAAAATTTACCTTGATAGGATAAGCTATATGGCTAGAAATTTCATTGGGTATCATTCTAGTAATCCATTGAAATATAAAAACTAAATCATTTTCCATTTTCTCTCACCATTGATCCTATGTTTTCCTATAAGAGTCCTATTATCTCACTTTTCCTTTCAACCATGCAATTTATCTTTGTGATTCCCTATCAATAGCACTACTCAAACCCTTAATAGGTGTAGTAGTAACTGATGACGACTCCCTACCAAAGAAAACGTATGGAGTTGGCCCAGAACCCACCCCCTATACATGTATGGGATTCTCCTTCCCTAAAACAATTGGAACATCATCGTTCTGGGAAACTGATGATGATTTTGAAGGGTTCACATCCCATATTTCTAGAATTTGAACCTATTAATACAAAAATATTAAGAATTATTTTTAAAATATTTGAACTTCATAATATTATCTAATAAATAATTTTTTTATTACTATGTCTTTTTATTTCATTAATATAAAAAATTAATATTAAAAAATAAATTACAACAAAAAATAAGACTTAAACCCAATTAATTGGGGTTGGCTAGATGTATCAAACGGTGCTAAATTGACATCATTTTATCCATGTATCCAACCCCATTTAATTATGTTTAAGGATTTTTTTTATAATATATTTTTCAATATTATTTTATTGTATTAATCAAATAACATGAAATGATAATGAAAAATATTCACTCTAACATCTTTGGTAGGGTCATTTACAAAACTAACATCAGATTCCCTATGCACTTTAATCCACATCTATGTATGGCCAACAGAGTAACATAATTCATTAGAATTTATAAAAAATATAAAAAATTTATAAAAAAAAATTGAATTATAATAAAATGATATAAATAATAATGAATAACATAGAAACCAAAATTATTCTTTTCCTAAAAAAACTCTAAGACACACTGATAAGAAGAATGAATTATTTCTCATGATTCATAGTATTTTTTTCCATAATTCCTACAAAAAATATCTACATTTATAAAAATTACAATTTTATTTTGTCTATGTTATTACAATACTTTAACTTATGTAATTACCTCATGAGATGCATCTCTGTTAATATGAACAAACGAATTCCATTTCACATGATAAATTAATTCACACACTTTCTCATACATCTATCATGAGCTCAAAGATATTTCATTAAACTCGTGTCATAATATTCATTTAAAATCTCACCATTTCTTTCCTAATTTTATCATAATGCATGGGAGTGAAATAGAGCCTGGGACATCCAAATGAAAAAACATCTAGAAATAAAAAACATAACATTGTATAAGTATATTAAAAAATTATATTCATGTCATGTAAATTAGTTATCAACGAATATTAAATTAAATTACCATTAATAAAGTATCAAAAACCTCATTTTTCCAAGTTATAGGAATATTCCTCCAATATTTATAATTAATGGGAATGCTCATTGTACCACAAATAAGCTGCCTAATAATCTGCCCATAGATTTTGGAAACATCATTATCAGGCACCCCAAACTCATCAAATGGAATGATAATATTGAATTCCCTTAGGTCTCATACATCTTTCATGTTCATATTTATATATCTTCTATTGTTATTTTTATCCATTTGAAAAATGAATTAAACAATTAAAAAAATATATAGTTTCTTTACAATGACATACATGCCAGTAATAGTAACTCACCGATATCCACTAGATGAAGGGATGACCAAATTCTCCATAGCTGGAGGTTAATTGGATGTTGGGATACTAAAAACATCTGGGGAATGGCTAGCTTGCTGGTAGTCTCAAGTAGAACTGAATCACTCAGATCCACTGATGCTGACGGTAGTTGTGGTGTTCTCTGAGATGATAACCAACTAGGATTTTGAAATTTATTTGTTTTCAGCATTATTGTAATTCAATAGTTTCAGATAAATAAAATTTATAGAAAATTAAAAACTAATAAATTTTTGCAAAAAGAAAAAAGAAAAACTAGAATAATGTATATATGTATGAACCACTTATCAATGAGAAATTGTAATATATTTTCATTTCCATTTTATACATTCAATTATCTTCATCTTCATTATCTTCATTATTATAAACCTCCATTGTGAAAAGTGAATCATTTTCAACCTCTATTGAAAGTTATATTATTTCTATATTGTCAGTAAAAAATTATTCAATGTTTTTGGTTGATTAGGTTCACTGTCACAAAGTACCAATTGATATTCATCACTCATATCATATAAGTCTCTCTACTTTAAGTGTAAAAAAACTCTAACCTTCATTTATTTCATCATCCACATAATAAACTATCTTCACTTAGGAATCCAATATAAATGGATCATTATCTACATGCTCATTGGTATGGATTAATCAAGAGAAGTTGATAGAATTAAAATGTAATGAATCATTCAATATACCCATATCAATATTAGCCCACTTTCATTTGAATAAGACAACCAAAAACAAACCATGAATGTTTAATTCAATTATATCATCCAAATTTCCATAATAACCCACCTCTATAAGTGTAAATACACCACTATTTTGAGTTTTTAATTCTTCTTCCTGATAAATTGTATGAAACCTAAATCCATGAATATTGTAGGCATCAAATATCTTAGACTTTCTTAGAGGACCTCGAGCCAAGAAAAACTTAACATCATTTGATATTTTGGCTTGATTTTTAACATTCATTATCTAGAAAAAATATTTATAAAGTTTTAGTTTTAACATAGACAAAATAACTACATGTCAATAATATTAATATGAGTATATACTTACCTGTTGGGTGATCCATTTGACAATATCGTTATTAAAATATTTTTTTAATTCCATCTCATTTCAAGATCTACCTCTTAATCACTTATTTATTTTACATCGCAATTCTTCAATAAATGGATCTGTAATAAGACTACTGAGCAGTATATATCTATGTGCTTATAGAAACTCCAATTTATTCAGTGTAAAATTTGACCCCTTTAAAATTGGTTATACAATAATTAGAAATATTGAAAACTAGTTTTCAAAATGATAATTAGTGGAGATATCATCAAAACATTAAACATGATTGAATCTAGTCTCAATCCCATCCAAATACCTTGAATATATGGTCAATCACTCATTGGATATGTAACCTTTAGAAATAGAACCTTTTGGTTGATATTTGTTCATCATATATGATTTCAAATAACCTATGTACCTGATGAAAAAAATAAGAAACATATAAAAAAATTATCTAATAATTTAATAAAATTATATTCACTAATGAAAAAAAAATATTATCATTGTACCTCTCAATTGGATACATCAATTGATAATATTCTGGTCATCCATGTTTAGATTCTTCAACTAAATGAACAATCGGATGAATCATCACAATGAATAACTAAGGGGGAAATAACATCTACAAATAAAAAAGTGTCAAAACAATTCTTTCTTGAAGTTTATCAAGATCAATTGGATTTAGATTTTTCTACAAAGCTCTTTGAAAAAGGTACAATAGTTTATTTTTTAGTTAACATATTACAAAATGCCAATGAAAACAACAATTCCATCGAAATACATGAGTTGTGACTTTTCAATCCATGTAACTTTCAATTTTTGTAGTCAATGCACCTTGATATATTACTTGAATATCAATCTTCAACATGTAAATTCATTAATGTTTGAAGGAAGGTGTATTTCTCTTGATTTTTCATTGTAAAAATAGTCGAAGGATACTTTCCATTCTCATTATCCCAAAAATCAAGATTTATATTCATTAACTCCAAATTATTAAGATCATTAAGGGGAACCATCGATTTACCCTTGTCATTAAGCAATGTGAAAATTACATTTCCAGAAAATCTTTTCTCAATATTCATTATGTCAAGATTATAACATATCAAATTAAACTCCTAATGAGGACTTTTGAAAAATATACCCATTATTTTTTTGTTCCAGATGCTTAAAAATATTTTACCTTTTACACTTTTCCCCTTCTTTAAAATGATTATATTTTCCAAATTCTTCAATGACACTCATTAATTGTCTCATGATTTTTGAACCTAATAACACTTTTAGTGGATTTCCCAAATTAATATCTTCATTTAATTGTGTCTTGTTAAAAATATATTTATAATAACAAATAAAGAAATCAATGATGACGCATAAAACATCATTTTCTTCTATGAGGTAATCGTTGATGAACAAAATTACATACTAGAAAAGACAAACTAGTATGAGTGTTCCAATCAGATAAATTTCATAATCCAAGAATGGTAGAAATTGTCTATATTAAATTATCTAGTATTTTTAATAGTTTTCTCATTGAAGTGTCATATGTTTACATTCCATCATCTCATAAATCTCGTAATTATTTGATTAGAGGTTGAAGGTATACATCAATTCCATTTCTAGGCATTTTATTTCTAGAAATGATCATCGAAATAAAAAATAATATTTATTCATACACATCTATGGAGGTAGATTATAAGGGATCAAAACAACTGACCAAATACTATAATTATTAGCTAATGTCCAAAATGGGTTAAAACCATCAGAATCCAATCCCAAACGTGAATTCTTAAGATTCGAAGAAAAATATAGATATAATGAATCAATCATTTTCTCTGATGTTTAATATTTTGGATGTCTCATAAAGCCATCATTACTATCTTGTTCATGTCACTTCATTTCGTATATAGTCTTTGATGCCATGAATAATCTTTTCAATCATCATATCAGAGGAAAGTAATGAAATAAAGTTGAATGAGTTTTTTTATTTTTTTTCTTCTTGGGGTTCATTGATTTATACTCTCATTGTTGTTCATTGACTTTCATATACATTTATGAAATCTTATGAATTCTCTTTTTTCAGTATCTTCTCCCTAGTAAAGCATGAAATCATTAAATAATTCACGTATCTTTGTATTATACAATCCAAGTTTATTTATGAATTTATTAATCTCATAGAATGATGCAAGGATCATAGCTTCACTAAATGCATCATGACGAAACACTAAAATCGTGTACATTTCATTGTCAATAATTTCACAGAGATAGTTTATATGATACAACTTAATTATAAAATAAAACATTGAATACTTATCACACCCTTCATACAGTTCTTGGTGCATGTCTTCAACTAATTCATAAATCTCATTTTTTTGGTCTTTGAACTTATTAGAAGGATTAAAATCCTCAAGGTCAATTGAATAATTTTTTGATCTATTGAAATCTTGGAGATTATATCCTGCAATGAAAACTTTTTCATTTATAAAATTTCAAACTGAATTCCCCTGTGGAGGGTCACTTTGTGTTTCATTGATAGGATTATCTTTGTTTTTAATTTCCATAACAATATATTAACCCTAACAAATCCTACATACATATTGAGTAGAAAATTGTTTCTATATAAAATGATCATATAATTCATTTCTATTTAACCATCACTTGAATTTTCAATCAGGACCTACACATTTTATTCTACAATCCACTGATCAGTTTTTAATTACATAATATATTTCTTTCAAACTCATATCATAAAGAGGTGTGTTTTGAGGTAAAGTAATACAACTTTTATCCATAGGTATTTTATTTTCACTCTTCTCCCTGCATATTCAGATATAAAGACATAAATGGTTAATCAAACATGTACAACTAAAAGTAAACATCAATTAACTTCGTTAAGCTTGGTCACCTAATTTATCCTATTATTCTATAGATATAGTATATAAAATCCTGGTGAAAATACAGGTACACTCAGTATGTTCTTACTTAGAAAGTCTCATTCCAGTGTGCAGGAAGCATACTAAAACAATTTTGAATAATCAATAAAACCAAATGGTTTCTTATCCTCTAATAAACCATTATCAAAAACTCACTAAGGCATACTCACCAAGAATTCATGAGGGATAAATGAATCATTCAGTTATATACGATTTATAACCCCACAGACAAACAAGCATTCATCATATAAACGATTCATGATCCCCATTTATAATAGGCATTAATGATAGTTATGTGTATAGGATTCCTAAGTGATAAAATTTATCATTTGATTGAACAATATGATATACTACATAATGATATATAAAACCAATCACACAATATTAAAAAATTACACCTTACTATTTGGGATTGTACTCTTCGAGAAATAGGGGAGACGGGTCGCTGTTGGGATCGCCATCAAGGAGCAGGGGGTCATTATGGGGTCATCATCAGGTTGAAAGTTGGGTTGGGGTCACGAGGATCATATGTGAGAGTGGTAAAAGGGATGGTCACTATTGGGGATGAGGGGTGAGCTGTCGGGGGTATGTAGGGGAAGGGGGGTGAGTGTCGGAGAGATGTGGGGTCGAGGGTGAGGGGTGGTCACCTACATTGGGGAGATGTGCGACCAAGGGGGAGGGGCGGTCGCCATTGTCGGGGATAGGTTTGGAAGAGGGGGGGTAATCACTGGCGCCAGGGAGAGGCATGATCGAGAGTGAGGGGCAGTCGCTGGAATTTGGGAGAGGTGTGATTGGGGGAGGTGGGTGGTCATCGATGTTGGGGGAGGGGCATGGTCGAGGGGAGGGGTGGTCATCAATGTCAGGGAGAGGTGGGGCTGAGGGATCAGTGGGGGTAGGGGGAGGGAGGGAATCACTAGCATGGGGAGATTCCTGGTCGAGGTGGGGGTTCTCACCAGTGTTGGGGAGAGGCAAGTCTAAGAGGGATGGGTGATTGCCGACGTTGAAGAGAGGTGTCTCCAAGGGGGAGGGGCAGTCGCCAGCATCAGGGAGAGGCCCAACCAAGGGAGCGAGGGGGTTATGGCATCAGGTGGAGGGGGTGGGGTCAGTTATTTTTTAAATCTATTAGTAGTGGTTTCATTGAAACAACCACTATATTTAAAATATATTTAATAATGTTTTTTTGTAGTGATTATTAGAACTGCCACTAAAAAAATTTCACTAAGACCACTCTTTTTTGTAGTCCTACATAACATATTTTGACAGAATCTTACCCTAAAAGTGACATATAAAATGTTATTATCGATTCTAAAGATATAAAAGTCACCAAGAAATACTATCTCTCTAACCTCTCAAACAATTTGATTTCTTTCACTAGAATTTTTTCCCACTTTATGAATTTTCTCAGCCATAGTATTTTTTATTAGTTTAAGGAATTTATCTCACTACATGAATTATCACCCAATGGAATTTATTTTTCACATTAGGGAATTTTATTCACACCTAGATGTGATATAGTATGTACATGCACAAAGTCATATTATATCGTTATATGACATCAATCAATTTTGAAATGAAATCATTTAATCATTGTATAAATGTAACATCCCGAACCCGGATGTCACCAAACTGTTCCCTAAGCCCGGTTGGCTACATGGACTCAAGCACATCTTCCCAAATGCCAAAGGATTATGACTAGTAGTTAGGAACAAGGTGGAATATAACTACTGCAAACAAGTAACACTAAATAGCCTCTTGTGGCTCCCTGTAACATGTTTTGGCTCCTAATAAGGCATCTACAAGTAATATAAACAAACAACACAGCCCTTCCACATAACCATCAATATCATGTCCACACGTCCTTACCGTATAAAGAAAACTATATCAAAAACCCACGTCCTTGTCATACAGCCACAAGTATATATCCCACAGTCATTCTGTATAATGAAGTGTAGATCATGAAGGGCCGGATATATGTTTCTGAAGAACAAGGAATCCTCTTTGAGTCTCGGTAGAATCTCGATGGAAACTTTTCATAGGCACTGGTTGGAATCATAGGAGCATGTGTACCAACATGTCCTACGTGAGTCCAAGATAGCTGGATCTATGGGGTAGCAAAGCCTAAGGAATATCATAGAATAAATACCAAAGGTGCATAATCAGCCAAGGTGTCTACCACATCATTCAAGATCCATGGACAACCATTCATGGAATCCATGTAAATCATCAATCATTCCATGACTTTATCAATTTAAAACCATATGAGTCTACCCACTCATATAAACAATTATATTCAAAACAATTTAATGAGTATACCCACTCATTTAAACCATTACATCTCATGAGTATAACCACTCATTTACTCCACTTTCAATTAATCATGTCACATAGATATAACCACCCACTTATCACTAATTTCCATTTAACACATCACATGGGTATACCAAACCATTAATCCCAATTACCAACAAAACTAGTTAAGCAATCTAAAAATAGCCAACAAGTAAACCCACTCATTTGAAAAGTTCCATTTAAGTATTTAATCAAGTTAGGAATGGAATATTAAAAAAACACAAGGTAATGAGGAAAGATATCTCCTATGTATATAATTCGGCCTCATTTAAGTACAACCGAGACTCCTTAAACTTGGAAAACTCGAGGTCACACCCCATGGGTAGTTCATAAATGGTAAAAACCAATGTAAAGGCATGGTGCACCCCATGGGTGTCCTTGGGCTGGGTCAGAAACAACAAATTTATCTCAAAGAACCTAATGGAGTCCCAAAAATGTCCTACCTCATCTATTTCAGATTAACACTTTAAAATCGAGCCCATGCTAAAAAAGTCCAGCGGGCAGAAAAAAGGTAAATAGCTTTATAAAGCATAAAAAGTAGAAAGAAAAGTATAGACCACCTACCTTATCTCATTAGTGGAGTTCTCATATAGTATCAATTCCTAATACATCCTGGTTTGGAATAAATCTAAATAAAATATGAAGAACAATAAACTAGGGAATAAAATCCTAAATCCAAACCATGCAAATGTTGTTCTGAAGAATCAAGAATGGCTAAAAAGGAATCAATATATTACGGTTGTGGTTCCAACAAAAATGACAGCGAAAGAAATGGAATCCAAATGGGTGCGAGATTTGAAAATCTAGATAAGAAAGTATTTAGTCTTCAAAAGAGATAAAAAAGGCTTCTGTCCAAAAAAATAGAGGTCCCTGCCTTTATTTTTAAAAAACATAGTCGGGCAATTACATGACAAGTAATTTCCTTACATGGTGTGTAATGATCGGTTTTCCTTTAATGGGGTAAAACACATACACATCGTGAAAGGTCCTAGACAAACCATTACATGTTATGAAATCGGATTACACAGTGTGTAATCCAATTACACATCGTGTAATTTTCCTGCAACTAGTACACAACCTTCTGGCCTATTATTTCTGAAAAAAAACCCAACCAACCCATGGACTAGCTAAGGCTCTAAGCCAAAAAAGAATGTAAAAGATTCATACCTCAAGAAAAACCTAGGATCTTACAATATTCCCCCCTTAAAGAAATTATTCCCCAAATTTCCCTCTCAAGGGTAGTCCATTTGAAAAAACTCCTATCACTGAGCACGTATGTTGGACTCCTGCACCTAAGTATCATCTTATGAACAGTCCAGCTTCCATAGAACCTATACTAGAGGAACTGACAATCCTTGTATAACCTTCATTCTCCTTTCAACAATACGAACTAGATGCTCCTTAAAGGATGCATCAAATTGTAGCTCAATCTCTTTGGGTTGAAAAGCGTGAGATGGTTCCGAATTATAATGGCATAGTTGTGATTCGTGGAAGATGTAATGCATGGATCAGTACCTCTGAGGTAGTTAAAACTAATTTTCTACTGATCAGACTCTCTCAAGAAACTTGAATGGCCCAACATATATTGGTGAAATATTACCCCGTATCATAATCCTTCTACGTCCCAACCATAGTGAAACACATAAAAATACCTGACCCCGGACCTCAAACTCTAGAGGGCATATACGGTGATCGACATATTATTTCTATCAAGACTGTGAAGTATCCATCTGCTTCTAAATCAATTGGATCTATTCATAATTCTCTTGCATGAGACAAGGTCCCAGTAAAGCTACCTCACCTACCTCTAGCCATCACAAGGGTGAATGGCATAGCCTACCGTACAAAGCCTCGTAATGAGACATCTGTATCATTACCTGACAATTTTTATTATAGGAGAACTCATCTAGATGAATGGCTCTTTCCCAAGATCCCCCAAAATCTAAGACACATTCTCTCATCATGGTCTCTAGCACTTGTATCATACACTCTGATTGGCCATCAGTCTAAGGGTGGTGAACTGTGCTCAGAAGCACCTATGTACCCAGTGCGCTCTGAAAACTCTATAAGAAACGAGTTGTAATGTGGGAATACCTATTTGAAATGAAAGTGCATGAGAACCTATGAAGTTGTATTATCTCATGGATATACAACCTTCCAAGAACATTAACATCAAAGGTATCCTTGATCGGCAATAAATGATCAACCTTTTTTATCACATCAACAACAATCCACGCAACATCGTTACCTCAAGGAAACCTTAGTAAACTAGTCATGAAATCCATTATGACATCATCTCATTTTATCTTTGGAATAAGTAACTTATATAAAATCATGGCTGGTCGTTGATGTTCCTCCTTCACATGCTGACAGGTGTAACACCTAGTAACATAACTAGTTTCCTCACTTTTCATACTTGGTCATTAGTATTAATGATGCAAGTCACAGTACACCTTGTTGACTCCAGGATGTAGTTCCCAAGATGAAGTATGAAACTACCACATAATATCCCAACATATATCCACTGGAACCCAAACACATCCATGGATATGTAAGATCTCATCAACACCTACAGTCTAGCTAGGAAGAGGTTCCTCACCTTCTACACTCTCCCATAGGACTAGACCCTCGGAATTTTATAACATCCTCATCCTTAATTTATCCAAGAGGGTATAGGTAACGACTATGGATTTTATATATGTTTAACCCTAACAATTTTGCACCTCCATATAGATCTTAGATAATAACGCCATAAGATGCCACTCGCTACATACCTGTTGCACTGTCTATATTTGAGTCCACTTTCTTAGTGCATCGAACATTAAATTATCTTTACCAGTCATGTATTCAAGCATGAAGTCAAAAGACTATAGGTACTCCACCCACCATTTTTTCCACATATTCAAATAATACTGAGTAAATATATACTTGAGGATTTTGTAGTCTGTATACACCAAAAAATGATCTCCCAATAAATAATGCCTCCCATAATGAAAATCATGAACAACTGCATCTAGTTAAAGATCATGCATAGGGTAATTCATCTAATGTGGCCTTAGAAATTGTGACTCATATGCCAAAACTATATCCCCCTACATCAGCACTACTCCCATCCCAATACTTAATGTCTCACAATTAAGGATGGAACACTCGGTTCATCAGCACCATGAAAACAACTATTGTGTTTCTGAGACTGAATGGCATAACTAGATACTCATATAGACCATACCAACTATGTAATGTTGTACGAGGTATGTCTGTGGGTCAAATATGTACCTGGTGATATCCTAACCTTAGTTCAATTTTCAGGAATACTCGATATCCTAGAATCTTATAAAATATTTCATCTATTTTTGAAAAGGGATATCGGTTTTTAACCATTTCCTGATTCAAATTACGATAATCCCCAAATAGCCTAACATTTATATCCACATTTTTTGAAAAAAGAACTGGCAAACCCCACAGAGAGGTATTAGGTAAGATAAACCCCTAGGCCTCCAAATACTCTAGCTTCCAATTAATTTGGTACAACTCTATCGTATCCACCTAGTAAGTAGAAATGGATACTGGTGCAGCACATAAAACTAGTTCAATGGATAAATCAACCTATCTCTCGAGAAGTAAACTAGAAAATTCATCTGGGAACATGCCCCTGAAATAATCCACCATTAGAGGAATGTTTACCTGATTCCCTCCCTGAACATCCATTCTAAAAAATAGCAATCTAGGCTATCATTATGCTCAAATCATGATGATCTAGTCCATCTCAACTCACTTAGACACCCCATTCCCCATTGTGAGTAAACACTTCATCCTCTGGTGATGTGAAAGTTACCCTTAGGCGATAGTAGACAATGTAAGATCGATAATATACTAAACAATCCATCCCAAGAATGACGTCAAACCCTATAATCTCAAAGACATAAATATCTCAAATGAAGTGACACCCACCAACCTCTAGGTGGAGGCCCTGCAGGAGAGTACATCATCCATTTTGATTACCAATAGTTTTTCTAGCATTAAAACTCTTTCAAAATAGCACACAACAAGCCTATGGATTTTCACCATAGGTGCAGATATGAAACAATGAGATACACCTGTATCAAAAAGAGAAGATGTAAAAGAAGAGGCTACTAAGATCATTCCTCTCATTGTAGAAATTATGAAATGTTTCTCCTTAGGGGTAGGTTGTACATAATATATTTGACCAATACCACGACCCTTTGAAACAACCTCACTACTCAGAGTAGGTCCCCTTCGATGTATAGGAGTAATTGGTGTATAGATACCTCTGCAAAGATCACTATTTTTCAGCCTAATTGGCCTGCATTACTCTAGCTCCCTGCTTGAAACAGATCTTAGAAACCTACTCCTGAACCTGACATCAGAGCTGACCCCCTACCACTCACAACTGGAGGGAAGGTCCTGAAAAACCATTTCATGTGTCTCATCCCTCCATAAGCTCGGCACTCGACTGGGTCGCAGTCCCGCTGATTCTTCATGTGTCCTCTCCTGCTACTCTAGTGACAAAACATCGAGCTACTAAGACTCATAGCCTAACTGATGCTCATCAGCTGGGAAGCATCAAAATGGTGCTTCCTGCCTGAAGATTCAGAACCACTAGGTTGAGAAGAAACATTTCCATGCTCTATATCCGAAAATTCCCTCAGGTTCCACTCTATAACCAGTGTTTGATTCACAATCTCAGTGATAGAGTTCAACCTGAACATGTTGACATGGGATTTGATAGTATGTCAGAGGCCTTACTCAAAGAATCTCGCTTTTGACAGCTCATCAGTAAGGTACATCAGTGCAAAACTGTGAAACTATGTAAAGTATGTTGAGTACTTTATAACTGTCATGATGCCCTACTCAAGACGCAAGAACTCACTAGCTGACTCTAGCCATAGGGTCTTGCGGTGAATGTAGTGAAGGAAGTAGGTCTGGAAATCAGTCCAATCCATATCTTGTAGCCTTTCAGCCTTGTTCAGAACATCCCACCAGTACTTTACTACTCCATGTATCATATAAGGGGTGAGGTTGACCCTCCTCACAAGAGGTGTCTCCAAATGCTCAAATATAGCTACTGTGGTCTCAATCCACATCTCAGAAGAATGTGGACCATCATCCCCAAAAAATGTGAATGGATGTTGCTGCTAAAACATCCATGTCAGCTCGGCCATAGTCATGGTAGGCTATGGTTCTCCCTGAAAAGTCTGCATATAGAAAAATAACACCTTGTGGAACTATACCTCAACACATATGTCTGAAATAGTCTATTGTACCACAAAAAGCACTAAAATAGGATCAACTATTATATCATGGCCCACCACCATCGAAGAATGGTCATATCCACCCTCTTGGTATACCATTGGAGTTCTTCATGGTGACATGCATCTACAATTCCAAACAGTCACCTTTGAAAGGAATGATATCAAAGTTGCATCTCAAAAGCGCTGGACATGTCAAAACCCTCCTAAAAACAAGTCATAACACAAAACCTAATCCTAAATCCATGACTGCATAAAGAACAACCACAACACAACTAGAAACACTACCTCTCACCCACTCAAAATCTGGGTGTAGGTCAAGTCTCTATTTTCCATTTATCTTCATTGTACAGTCATTATTTGACATGATTTAACCAATGGTCCACCAAGTTCTGATCCTCGAGGACCCATAACACCACATGAACCAAAATTTGTTTCCCATATAATCCATACACATCATATTTAGTTAAAAATTTTAATTTAAAAGGTATGTCATTTTCTATTTCATAAGGGCCCATACACCTTATGAATTTAAAGATGATGTCACTTCTCTATCCTCTGCACAAAGTCTATCACAAAATCAGGAACAACTATTAGAGAACCTATCACAATAGAATGCATCAAATAATTTATCTTAAATGGCATGACATAATGCATGATATGTGATTTCTAACAAGAAACTATATGATGAATGAGAAGGAATACCCTCATATCATCGGGTTACAAAAAAATAGAACCCACAATTGCATCAATAGTATCATCATAAATCATGTGTGTCGCCTAATGGTGAAATAAAATCAACTGTAATAGTCAATACCAGAAAATATCCATTTCATTTAGGGTAATTTGGATTTTTCTTCTACACGGGTTAGCAATGATCAAGCATAACTCATTAACAAATTCCATTTTCCTTCATATCCCTATCTGTTGTCTCCAAACAGTAAATCAAAACTATGAAACTCTGTAAAGTATGTTGAGTACTTTATAACTATCATGATGCCCTACTCAAGACGCAAGAACTCACTAGCTGACTCTACCCATAGGGTCTTGTGGTAAATGTAGTCAAGGAAGTATGTCTGGAAATCAGTCCAACCCATATCTCGTAGCCTTTCAGCCTTGTTCAGAACATCCCACCAGTACTTTACTACTCCATGTATCATATAAGGGGTGAGGTTGACCCTCCTCACAAGAGGTGTCTCCGGATGCTCGAAGATAGCTAGTGTGGTCTCAATCCACATCTCAGAAGAATGTGGACCATCATCCCCAAAAAATGTGAATGGATGTTGCTGCTAGAACATCCATGTCAGCTCGGCCATAGTCATGGTAGGCTATAGTTCTCCTTGAAAAGTCTGTATATAGCAAAATAACACCTTGTGGAACTATACCTCAGCCCCTATGTCTAAAATAGTCTATTATACCACAAAAAGCACTAAAAGAGGGTCCACTATTATCTCATGGCCCAACACCTTCGAAGAATGGTCATCTCCACCCTCTTGTCATACCATTGGTATTCTTCATGGTGACATGCATCTACAATTCCAAACACTCACCTCTGAAAGGACTGATATCAAAGTTGCATCTCAAAAGCGCTGGACAGGTCAAAACCCTCCTAAAAATAAGTCATAACACAAAACCTAATCCTAAATCCATGTCTGCATAAAGAACAACCACAACACAACTAGAAACACTACCTCTCACCCACTCAAACTCTGGGTGTAGGTCAAGTCTCTATTTTCCATTTATCTTCATTGTACAGTCATTATTTGACATAATTTAACCAATGGTCCACCAAGTTCTGATCTTCGAGGACCCATAACACCTCATGAACAAAAATTTGTTTCCCATATAATCCATACACATCATATTTAGTTTAAAATTTTAATTTAAAAGGTATTTCATTTTCTATTTCATAAGGGCCCATACACCTTATGAATTAAAAGATGATGTCACTTATTTATCACCTGCACAAAGTCTATCACAAAATCAGGAACAACTATTATAGAACCTATCACAATAGCATGCAACAAATAATTTATCTTAAATGGCATGACATAATGCATGATAAGTGATTTCTAACAAGAAACTATATGATGAATGAGATGGAATACCCTCATCTCATCGGGTTACAAAAAAATAGAACCCACAATTGCATCAATAGTATCAGCATAAATCATGTGTGTCGCCTAATGGTGAAATCAAGTCAACTTTAATAGTCAAACTCAAGAAAATAGCCATTTAAATTAGGGTAATTTTGATTTTTCTTGTACACGGGTTAGCAATGCTCAAGCATAACTCATTAACAAATTCCATTTTCCTTCATATCCCTGTCTATTGTCTCCAAACAGTAAATCAAACCAGAAAAGAAATTTTATCTGATACCACTTCGTAACATCCTGAACTCGGATGTCACTCAATAGTGCCCCATGCCCGGTTGGCTATATGGCCTCAAGCGCACTCCTCAAATGCCAGATGCTTCCGACTAGTGGTGAGGTCCTAGTTAAGTTATTGGGGAGACTATTCCCTCATTACCTGAGTATATCATAGTGGAATCAATCAAATTAAATAGCAGAAGTAAATAAAATAAGTAGACAATAGGTAAAATCAAAAAGAAAGAGAGTAATATATAACAAGCCATAAGTGTCTCATATACCATGATGCAGATAATAAATGTATCTAGAAAACAACAAAAAAATTTACATGGAAATAAAATACAAAAAAAAGTATCCAAAATTCAAAAAGATCAAAAAATTTCATAGTATCATCGCAAGCCTCGGCTGGGTCTAATGCTCCAATGCTTTAAAGAAATGATCAACAACTATTGTTACAGTGCTTTCCCCTACTATCACCTAAAAACATATAATTTGTTTGGGTCCCCAAGGAGGCCCAAACAAGGTGTGAGATAAACATCCTAGTAGGTTTGTAACACCCCGAGATTTTATGAAAAATATTCTTTTAATTTCATTAATGTCTTGTGATGTATGTTACACCAAGATTACCTTGCGCTATACGCAACACCGTATTAGCTTGCAGTATATGCAACACTATTCTTGGATCGTGTTACACACAATTTTGATAATAGTTATTCTATGAAAAATTGAGTATATATATATATATATATATATTCAATGTATAAATTAAATATGGTTGGATTCTGTTATACGAAACAACTAAGGATTCTTTCACAACACGCAACCCTGACATGGCTTGCATTACACGCAATCGTGACCTTCCTCGATAGCGTGTGTTGTACGCAATACCGGGTTTTACTAAACAACAATATATTATTATAATATTATTATGAACCAGCCGTTATGAATAGTATTAACTAAATTTGGAATTTTTTAACATTATTATTCATCTTACACATTTTCTAGAACATGGTATAAGAACAAAATAAATTTTTCGGGTAAAATAAGTATTTTTCAAAAAATGCAGTTTTGCCGCCTTTTGATGGCGCACCCACATTAAATCTAGTTTTTGACATGTTTATAAGTTCAATTTGACAAAATAAAATTCTTCTTCTTAATCAAGAAAAAAAAATTTACTTTGGATAAATTTTTCGTATTATTCTGGTAACTTTCATATTTTGATGAATAGTAAAAACACGGTATATTTTATTGAAAAACAACTTTTTTTCATCGTAATAATTTATATGGTTAAATTATAATATTTATTGGTTTTAAAGTATAAATAGAATATATTTTTACCATTTAATATAATGTATGTCATTAGCATTGATTTTACATTGAATTCGTAGGTTAAATCAATTCAATCTTTTGCAATGTTTTAAACAAAAACCCATTTTCATTCGACAACAGGATTAATTTTAATTTAATTTCTGCAACTTATGTGTATTGAATTTGAAAAAAATTATTCCATATTTGGAATCAGTGGGTCCAAATTATGTTAATAGGCTACTTTTTATTTTTGGGAATTATGAATAGTAACTACGGTAAATTTTATTTACCATAGTTAAAGGTAAATCGGGTAATTAAGGGTAAATAAAATATTATAAAATTACCCTAACACATGCCAAAATTCTATTGGATGGATAAAAGTAAACCCATATCTACTAAGGGTCGGATTAGATTCATTTTATGGACTTTTGACCATGAATATAATTTAATTATTATTCAAACCAAAGAAAGTGACAACATGTCACTCTCTTAAATCTTATAAGTATAATAATTTTAATTTAGTGATAAACATCATAAAACATCTAACATTAATAGTCTCCAGAAATATATTAACATTATCTACATCATTATAATTTATTTAGAATTTTTAGGGATTAAATAATTGTCATTAATGGTGATACATTAATGATATATAAATTATTTATTAAGTGGAAAATAAGTAATATAGTTTTTATTGAAAAAATAATACCCATTAAAAGGCCCACAAACCTGTCCAATACTTATTTTTAGTGTATATATACACCTTAATCATCTAATTACCTAATATATAACCGTTTGGATCCTTATAAAAGTGATTATAACACTTATATTATTTAATTTTAAATGATACCAAATTTGTCACCTTCATAATTTAATAAATACAACAATTTAAATATTTTTATTTTAAGATGATAAATTCGAGTAAAAGTATTATTGTTAAAGGTAATAGGTTTATATTCATCATAGGATTTTATTTTAAATTTTTATGCAAAAAATCAGTATATTAAATAATTATAAAAATTGTTGTAGTAATTATTTTATTAAGAGATAAACCAAATAAATGGTTTTAAAAATAATAAAATAAATATTATATGAAATATTTAATGTGATCCACTAATTTTATATACACATATGACCTTTTATGAATCTATTAAAACTTTTAGTTCGAACATATATGCTGTATATATTTTATTTAAATTCAAATAAATGAATAGTGTCAAAATTTACACTATTGTTATTTTATAAAAATAACATATTATAAAATTGATTAAAAATCACAAAAATATTTAAAAAATTATAAATTTAAATTTATATGGTCTATAATGTTATGAAGTAAACAATTATGTAAAATTCACAACAAATAAGTAATTATTTGTTATAATTTAAAATTTAGAATTTTATTACCACAAATAAACGTAAATAGATTAAATAGGGATAAATCAAAATGATAAGGTTTAAAATAAGATCCAAATGTCTAAATTTGATTGGTTGATGCGATTACAACCCTATCTCATATAATCTTCGAATATGAGTCATTTATGGAGGTTTTTAAGTGGGGTAAGATTTATTATAAATTAATATTTTTAAGAATTCCAAAGGTGCCCCTCTCCTCCCTTAATAAAGGGAAATCCTCCCTCTCCTCCTCACACCAATTTGAGCCTTAAAGCTCTTCCAACCCATGAAAAATTATCTTCTCCACTTCCCTAAAAACATCCTAGAGGTTCTGGTCTACTTTAAAGACCAATCTTAGTGCCCTAAGAGGAGGTTTCAAAGAGGCGTATCGAAGAAGAGGTAATTTATTCTCCCGATTCTTTCAAGTTTATTTATTCTTCAACTTATTCTTCTTTAGTTGTTTCATTATAAAGTAATAACATCAGTATCACTAATATACTGATTTTTAATTATAAATATGAAACAACCCCATTTCACCTTCTATCCATCCTACGGAAAACAAAATCACCGCGTGTGCGTACATACGGAATACAGTCTCCACACCGTGGTGTAATCTGTTTTTCCACCAACACATTACATGGATGGATATAATGGTGTAAAGAATAACTATAAATAGTTATTATAACATCATACTTATTCTGATATATTGTATCATCCACTCCAATTCAATTCAATAATTATGGAAACGATATCATCGCTCGTGCGTACGTACGGAGTACCGTCTCCACGACATGATGAGATTCATTCTCCATGTTAACCATTTAAGAATGATTATAAAGTATATATAAGCAATAATAATGAAATATATGACATTATAAAGATAATGGATTTATGTATATATGTATGTCATCTACTTAATTCCATTCAACTCAATAAGGAAACAAAAACAGCGTTCATGCGTACGTACGGCCTACCGTCTCCATGAACGGTGTATTTCTTTCCATTTATCGATCTATTATATATATGTATATTCTGAATATATATTATATATAAATCATGTTTTATATTATGTAATTATGTAATCGTGAACTAAGTAATCATATGAATAATTACAAGTCAAAACACGGACGACAAATGAAATGATTTTACGCAAAACACTCTTTAACATGGAATTTACAAAAGAACGGGTAATATAAAGTCATAATTGAACCATATATGATATAATAACAATGAATATTATTCTGTAATAAGTCAATGACATTATTTAAATCATTATACAGGAGGTTCGGATACATACGAAGCATATCGAACATAAGGTAAGGGGAATATCACAATCTCATTTTTATCTGAGATTGTTTATACTTTGGTATTTACTGGGGTGTATTTTATCATCCACATCCATGTTTCCTAAATATGTAATATTATTTCCATCCACCTACAATTGTTTGAATCCAATTTTACCCTTTTTTGAGTTTTTCGTAAAAGATATGAGAGGAATCTTTTGTCATTTTTCGTACGAGGTACTTTTTGACTTTTCCGACAAAAGTACGAGAAGAATGTTTTTTTAACTTATACGGCATGAAAGGATTTTTAAGGTTTTATAAAGCCATATTTTCATGAAGCTTCCTCCAAAATATTTCATGACTATTTTCAAGAAAATCCTTTTCTTTTAAAAATTCATGACATTTTGTGAAAAGAAAATGATTTTAAAGAAGAAAGGATATTTTCCTCAAGAATTCATTTCAAGTGTTTTATCAAAACCATTTTCCATCTAAAATGAAATTATTTCATATGTGTATGTTTTAAGTATAATGTCTCTTTTATTTACATGGTTTCACTTTTATTATTATGAAATTATATCCATTTGTTTTATATGGATTATGAAATGATGGGATGATGTTTATGAAACCCATTTTATTCTTTAGGTTATTATGAATATCTTAAGTTTATTTTGTGGCACAAGTAAGAATGATTTCACTATGAGATGGGTTGGACCTATATCTCCCTCCAATTAATTGGGTAAATATTTTATATCTCATGAGATAGACATGGATGGAATGGTATGTTAATATGGTTTAGTGTTACAGGACTGAAACGAGGAGTGAACTTGATTCAGAATGGGACTTTGTCCACTAATATGGTCTTGGCAGCAATGCCTTGGCTACTATGGAAATCATTACATGTGCTTAATGGATTCCACAATTACATGTTTTATTCCCATGCTGTTTTATCATGTTTTATGTTCCATTATGATCTATGCCTTATGTACTTCCATGTTTTATGTCGTTGCTCAATATTTTAATGTTTAAACATTATGTTCATGTTTTTAAGTTCCAATGTATATGGTATGTTTTATTTTATCCATATTTACCCTTACTGAGCATTTGAGCTCACCCTTTTTATGTTTTATTTTCCCCCAGGATCAAAAGAAAGGTTTTAGGTCAGGAAACAAAAAGTGAAAGATCTTTATCGGAGATGTTGAAGATCTTTCACCACGATTAGAAGATTATGTTCCAAGTTTCCAAAGACACTAAACTATTACAGTCCTTGTGTGTCTGTTTTTGTTATGTATTAAGTATTCTGAAAAAGTAATGTAATTTCCATGTATGTAAATCTTAGGGTCTCTACAGTTGGTATCAGAGGAAAGGATTAGTCAACCTTTGGAAACTAGGATGCGAAAACGTTCGTGAGATCCCTAGAGATATTTCTAAGGTATGTATAGGGATGTCCCTAAGGATAAGTATATGTATAGGATATAGTCCTAGAACTACGGTAACGATATTAGAATTTAACCTAAGATGTTATATATTGAGGGTGCTCCCCCTTTACTATGTTGTTTTCTCTAGCATGATTTTTTCCTCTCACATAATTATTTTTGTGTTTTAGTTAATGGAGGAAACCAGAAGGAATTCGGTTAACATTGAATCCAATGGACAAATTGGTGACTATGAGAAACAAAATTGTGTAATTCCTAGAGAGAAAGATATTGTGATTATGACGAATCAGTCATCGCGATATATGATTAACAAGGTGAAATTTATTGGTATGCCTAATTCATTAAAGAAGAGGAAGATAAAATATTATGCATGTTCGCATGTTGAGGAGCATAAAGAAAGAAAGATTGAGATTTCTAAAGAAGGGAAGAAGAACCTTGAGGAATACCTCAAATGGAGGGACCAATGTTATCTGTGTGGAAATAATGGTCATAGAGTGACAGACTGTTATGGAGTTTAATGTATTATTTGTGGAGAACATGGGCATTACCCAACTCAATGCCCTGACCTAAAAAGTTGATTCTAAATCAAGGAAGGACTTATTCTAGGACAATAATCGAAGAGTATGGATTGAAGTGTTTATGTATTGGTATTCAAGAATAATGTTTTTGAGGTACTTTTATTGTGTATTAGAATATTTTTGTATTATTCTATTGTGGTTTTCAATAATTTTAAGGTACCAGTAACCATGAAAAGTGATTCAAATATTTTGGAAAGCATATGATATGCGCATATTGAAGGGATAATGAGAAAATGAAATGTTCGACAGTATTCATGAGCTCATGATTGATATAAGGACTAAGGGATATCATGGTTTGAGTATATAGAATTTTGAGGATTTTGGTATGTGGAAAGTATTAACTTTTAACTGCATTCATGTTTTCACTAAGGTTCAATGGGTATTCTTTTTTTCAAGAGAATACATGATTAAGGCCTTCGAACGTTTGTAATGTGACCAATAAGACATATCTTATGATATATGGGGATCAACGATGGTATTAACATGCTTCTTATATGAAATCTCTGGTAATCTTTTTCACTATTATATGACAATGTACTGCAATATTATGGATAAGCCTAAAGATTGGAATGGATTATGTTGGACATAAGTTAGTTTAGAACCTTTTTTAGATATTATTGATGGGATGATATAGTAATTTAGTTTTAGAAAAAGGACAACCTGTAGGACGGGCGATAGCCCATCGCGTCGGACAAGGCTGTGGGAATCAAACCCACAACCGAAGTGCGACTGGCCTTTATCGCCTACGACTGGCCTACAGGAAGTCCCTGGTTAGTAGAAAATATTTTTATTTTATTAAGCGGTATGATATATGAAGTATAAGTTCATTTTTGGAACCATATACGATTTATCTAACCATAATATGGACTTATAACTTTTGTTAACATTTTGTTTGAAAGAGATGGAATGACCCATCATTCAATCACATGATCTGCTAACACATCACGAATAACAAATTCAACTTCATTTCTTTAAGGGATGAAGTGGAAATTGTTCAATTCACGAACAACAGTTAGATTGTACCAAAATCATGCAAGTATTTATTTTAATTCATCAACTTTAGGGAAATGATCTTGAAACCAAAAATGTTGTCCTAGTTCCCTTATATCCGATGAATTAGATGGTACCTTAGATCATCACAAATAAATAGCTTTGTGATTGTTGGATTTTTTATAGCCATGTTCTCTACCACTCTCCATCAGAACATGATGGTTATATTTTTCTTCCATATCAATATTTTCACCTATGTTCTCCTACGTGGAAATCCAGTGATGAGTTAATTTGGTTAACCGTTACATTTCATTCTTTAGTTTTTAAAGCCATTTTTTGGTATTCCCTTTTACGATGTGGGTTTCTATTAAACAAAATTTCGAGTAGTAAACCATTTTATAACCCCGATGAATTTCGAGGGCAAAATTTAAATTTAAGGGTGGTAGAATGTAACACCCCGAGAATTTATGAAAAATATTCTTTTAATATCATTAATGTCTTGTGTTGTATTCTACACCAATATTAACTTGCGCTATACGCAACACCATATTAGCTTGCAGTACACGCAACACTATTCTTGGATCATGTTACACACAATTTTGATAATAGTTATTCTACGCAAAATTGAGTATATATAAATATATAAATATATATATATATTTAATGTATAAATGAAATATGGTTGGATTATGTTATACAAAACAACGAAGGATTCTTGCACAGCACGCAACCCTGACTTGGCTTGCATTACACGCAATCGCGACCTTCCTCAATAGCGTGTGTTGTACGCAATACCAGGTTTTACTAAACAATGATATATTATTATAATATTATTATGAACTATCCATTATGAATATTATTAACTGAATTTTGAATCTTGTAACATTATTATTTATCTTTCACATTTTCTAAAACATGGTATAAGAACAAAATAAATTTTTTGGGTAAAATAAGTATTTTTCAAAAAATGCAGTTTTGCCCCTTTTGATGGCGCACCCACATGAAATCTAGTTTTTGGCATTTTATAATTTCAATTTGAAAAAAAAAATTATTCTTTTTAATCATGAAATAAAAATTTACTTTGGATAAATTTTTCGTATTATTCTGGTAACTTTCATATTTTGATTAATAGTAAAAACACGCTATATTTTAATGAAAAACTACTTTTTTTCATCGTAATAATTTATATGGTTAAATTATAATATTTAATGGTTTTAAAGTATAAATAGAATATATTTTTACCATTTAATATAATTTATGTCATTAGCATTGATTTTACATTGAATTCGTAGGTTAAATCAATTCAATATTTTGCAATGTTTTAAACAAAAACTCGTTTTCATTCGACAACGGGAATAATATAAATTTAATTTCTGCAACTTATGTGTATTGAATTTGGAAAAATGGATTCCATATTTGGAATCAGTGGGTCCAAATTATGTTAGTAGGCTACTTTTTATTTTTGAGAATTATGAATAGTAACTACGGTAAATTTTATTTACCATAGTTAAAGATAAATCGGGTAATTAAGGGTAAATATAATATTACAAAATTACCCTAACACATGCCAAAATTCTATTGGATGGATAAAAGTAAACCCATATCAACTATGGGTAGGATTAGATTCATTTTATGGACTTTTGACCATGAATATAATTTAATTATTATTAAAACCAAAGAAAGTGACAACATGTCACTCTCTTAAATCTTATAAGTATAATAATTTTAATTTAGTGATAAACATCATAAAACTTCAAACATGAATAGTCTCCAGAAATATAATAACATTATATACATCATGATAATTTATTTAGAATTTTTAGGGATTAAATAATTGTCATTAATGGTGATACATTAATGATATATAAATTATTTATTAAGTGGAAAATAAGTAATATAGTTTTTATTGAAATAATAATACTCATTAAATGGCCCACAAACCCGACCAAAACTTATTGGTAGTGTATATATACACCTTAATAATCCAATGACCTAATATATAACCGTTTGGATCCTTATAAAAGTGATTATGACACTTATATTATTTTATTTTAAATGATGCCAAAGTAGTCACCTTCATAATTTAATAAATATAACAATTTAAATATTGTTATTTTAAGATGATAAATTCAAGTAAAAGTATTAATGTGAAAGTTAATAGATTTATATTCATAATAGGATTTTACTTTAAGTTTTTATGAAACAAATCAGTATATTAAATAATTATAAAAAAATGTTGTAGTAATTATTTTATTAAGAGATAAACCAAATAAATGGTTTTAAAAATAATAAAATAAATATTATTTGAACTATTTAATGTGATCCACTAATTTTATAGATACATATTACTTTTTATGAATCTATTAAAGCTTTTAGTTCGAACATACCTGTTGTATATATAAATTCAAATAAATGAATAGTGTCAAAATTGACACTATTGTTATTTTATAAAAATAACATATTATAAAATTGTTTAAAAATCACAAAAATATTTAAAAATTATAAATTTATATTTATATGGTCTATAATGTTTTAAAGTAAACAATTATGGAAAATTCACAACAAATAAGTAATTATTTGTTATAATTTAAAATTTAGAATTTTATTACCACAAATAAACTTAAATAGATTAAATAAGGATAAATCAAAATGATAAGGTTTAAAATAAGATCCAAACATGTCTAAATTTGATTGTTTGATAATATTACAACCCTATATCTTCTAATCATCGAATATGAGTCATTTTTTGTGGTCTTTTTGTGGGGTTATATTTATTATAAATTAATATTTTTAAGAATTCCAAAGGTGCTCCTCTCCTCCCTTATAAAAGGGAACCTCCTCCCTCTCCGACTCACACCAATTTGAGCCTTCATGCTCTGACAAACCCTGAAAAATTATCTTCTCCACTTCCCTAGAAACATCCTAGAGGTTCTGGTCTACTTTAAAGACCAATCTTAGTGCCCTAAGAGGAGTTTTCAAAGAGGCGTATCGAAGAAGAGGTAATTTCTTTTCCGGATTCTTTCAAGCTTCTTTCTTCTTAAACTTCTTCTTATTTAGTTGTTTCATTATAAATTAATAACATAAGTATCACTAATATACTTATTTGTTATTATAAATATGAAACAACCCCATTTCACCTTCTATCCATCCTACGGAAAACAAAATCACCGCGCGTGCGTACGTACATAATACCGTCTCCACGCCGTGGTGTAATCTGTTTTTCCACCAACACCTTACATGGAAGGGTATAATGGTGTAAAGAATAACTATACATAGTGATTATAACATCATACTGATTCTGATATATTGTATCATCCACTCCAATTCAATTCAATAATTATGGAAACGATATCATCGCTCGTGCGTATGTACGGACTACCGTCGCCACGACGCGATGAGATTCATTCTCCATGTTAACCATTTAAGAATGATTATAAAGTATATGTAAGAAATAATAATGAAATATATGACATTATAAAGCTACTGGATTTATGTATATATGTATTTCATCTACTTAATTCCATTCAACTCAATAAGGAAACAAAAACAGCGTTCATGCGTACGTACGGCCTACCGTCTCCATGAATGGTGTATTTCTTTCCATTTATCGATCTATTATATATATGTATATTCTGAATATATATTATATATAAATCATGTTTTATATTCTGTAATTATTTAATCGTCATCTAAGTAATCATATGAATAATTACAAGTCAAAACACAGATGACAAATGAAACGATTTTACCCAAAATACTCTTTAACATGGAATTTACAAAAGAACGGGTAATATAAATTCATAAGTGAACCATATATGATATAATAACAATGAATATTATTCTGTAATAATTCAATGACATTATTTAAATCATTATACAGGAATTTCGGATACATACAAAGCATATCAGACATAAGGTAAGGGAAATATCACAATCTCATTTTTATCCGAGATTGTTTATACATTGGTATTTACTGGGGTGTATTTTATCATCCAAATCAATGTTTCCTAAATATGTAATATTATTTCCATCCACCTAAAATTTTTTGAATCCAATTTTACCCTTTGGTGAGTTTTTAGTAAAAGATATGAGAGGAATCTTTTGTCGTTTTTCGTACGAGGTACTTTTTGACTTTTCCGAAAAAAGTACGAGAAGAATGTTTTTTTAACTTATACGGCATGAAAGGATTTTTAAGGTTTTATAAAGACATATTTTCAAGAAGCTTCCTCCCAAATATTTCATGACTATTTTCAAGAAAATCCTTTTCTTTAAAAAATTCATGACATTTTGTGAAAAGAAAATGATTTTAAAGAAGAAAGGATATTTTCCTCAAGAATTCATCTCAAGGGTTTTATCAAAACCATTTTCCATCTAAAATGAAATTATTTCATATGTGTATGTTTTAAGTATAATTTTTCTTTTATTTACATGGTTTCACTTTTATTATTATGAAATTATATCCATTTGTTTTATATGGATTATGAAATGATGGGATGATGTTTATGAAACCCATTTTATTCTTTGGGTTATGATGAATATTTTAAGTTTATATTGTGGCACAAGTAAGAATTATTTCACTATGAGATGGGTGGGACATATATCTCCCACCAATGCATTGGGTAAAGATTTTATATCTCATGAGATAGACATGGCTGGAATGGTAAGTTAATCCGGTTCAGTGTTACAGGACTGAATCGAGGAGTGAACTCGATTCAGAATGGGACTTTGTCCATTAAGATGGTCTTGGAAGCAATGCCTTGGCTACTATGGAAATCATTACATGTGCTTAATGGATTCCACAATTACAAGATTTATTCCCATGCTATTTTATCACGGTTTATGTTCCATTATGATCTATGCCTTATTTACTTCCATGTTTTATGTCGTTGCTCAATATTTTAATGTTTAAACATTATGTTCATGTTTTTAAGTTCCAATGTATATGGTATGTTTTATTTTATCCATACTTACCCTTACTGAGAATTTGAGCTCACCCTTTTTATGTTTTATTTTCCCCCAGGATCAAAATAAAGGTTTTAGGTCAGGAAACAAAAAATGGAAGATCTTTATGTGAGATGTTGAAGGTCTTTCACCATGATTAGAAGATTGTGTTCCATGTTTCCAAAGACACTAAACTACTACGGTCTTTGTGTGTCTGTTTTTGTTATGTATTAAGTATTCTGAAAAAGTAATTTAATGTCCATGTACGTCAAGCTTAGGGTCTCTACAAGGTTTCCCCATAAATATCTCTACAATTCTAATCTGCACTATGAAAAATGAGAAACAAGTACAAGTAAGTAGTAATGTAAGTTTGAAATCCCAAGGCATACAACCAATTAAAATAGGTTATACCGAATAGCCATTTGTGGCTCCCTGCAACAAGTGGCAGCTCCTAACAAGGAACCTATAGTCAATATAAACAAACAACACAGCCTGGTCCTAATACAATCCATATCATGTCCACATAGCCTTAATCTATAAAGAAACCCATATCAAAAACCCAGGACCTTGTTGTACAACCACAATCATATATCCCACAATCGAGCCATATAATGAAGTGTATACCATGAAGGTCTGAATCCAATGTATTGAAGACCAGGGCATCATCATCATATCCTAGTATCATCTCGATAGAAACTCAGTATAGGCATTGGTTGGAGTCCTAGGATCATGTATACTAGCATTTCCTACGTGAGTCCAATCAAGCTGGATCTAATAGAGAACAAAGCCTGATATATCCCACGGAATCAAGACCCAAAGTGAATACTCAACCAAGGTGTCCACTACAACATTCCAAATCCAAGGAGATCCATCCTTGGAATTGATTTAAATCATCAACCATTCCATACATTTAACAATTTCTAACCTTATGAGTCTACCCACTCATATAAACAATTACATTCAAAACCATTCAACGAGTATACATACTCATTTAAACCATTACATCTCATGAGTATATCCACTCATGTACTTCACTTCTATTTAATCATGTCACATGGTTATACCCACCCACTTATAACCAATTTCCATTTAAAACATCACATGGATATACCCACCCATTAATCATAATTACCAAAAACCCATTTAAGCATTCTAAAAAAACTAACATGTATGCCCACTCGTTTAACAAGTTAAATTTAAGCATTTAATCAATTTAGGCATGACATATTATGATAACACAAGACAAGGAGGCAGGACATCTATGACAAAGAAACTTTATGTGCATATTTTTTATCAAATAATGAGGATTTTTTAATTTTTTTTTTAATGATAAAACCCATGTATTTCAATGTTTTATTAAAATAATGTGTAATTTGAATTTTGGAATGATTATGAGCAAAATTGAGAAAAGTGCATAATTTGGGATTTTTTACAGATTTTTACCACAAGGGTATTTTTGTCATTTATTAAAAAATATAAGTCAAAAATTAATGATTAATTTTTTTTATAGTACTGATTTTATTTTATTAAGCTTTATCTTTATGGCCTACAGCTGATTCGAAGATCAATTAGTACAAAAAATTCATTGAATTTGGAAACTATTCCAGGCATACATCGTTGACCTCACCACCGTAACGGATGCACAAATCCATCTCCTCACCTTTATTTTAGGTTATTCTACCTGGGATATCACTAGGACACATAGTAATGACTTTAAAACAATTTTGAGGGAGTTTTTAAGTCATTAATGTTTCCATTGATCATTATACATTTGAAGGAAGCTTCCTGGAAATTTCAGCCATAAAAAGTATTATTCAATGAAAATTCCATACCTACTTAATACGATGTCTAAATGAGATGTAATTTGGAGGTTGAATGGAATAATAATTTAGGAACAACTTTTATGAAGTATTCCATGTGTTAATCTACCATTTATTGTGCCAAAAATGTGCAAACTTTTAGGAGATAGAATTCTGCCTATAAAAGGAGGCTCTTTCCTCCTTCCCAAATCATCAGCTCAACACCAACAACCAAGGAGGGTTCCCAACGGGGTATGGGACGATGCTACACCTCTATTCCCACCCCATTTCATCATTTTAATTTATTTTAATTTTAGTTTTGTATTATTTTTCAGTTGTAATTCAAAATTTATTTATATAATTCCATGCCTTTGAGTTTCTCCATCCACTTTTCTTCATTTTTTTCCCTATCTCCCTCTTCCCTTCCACCCACTCCAATAATTAATCTATTACTCTAAGAAATGAGGTGATAACCCCAAGACTTGGCCAAAGGGGAGGTGAAGGTGATCATGAATTTTCATTAATGTTTAATTTTATGTTTGTAGATATATTAGAGTATCATGCACAGTTAAGTCGAATATCCCTGATGTTGTGACCACCACCGATAACATGAAACTCAACCTATCCATATTATTTTATTTAATAATTTTCCCTCCCTCAATTGGTTAGTTATTCACACATTCGAGTTGAGATAATAAATGGATGAAACAACTTCAATTGAACTGGGTCCTAGAAGATGACACATTCTAGACAAAGGTGTGTCACCAACTTGGATAAAAGAAGGAGGTGGAATTGAGAGTGCTCAAACATTAAATCATATTCCATAATTTATAAATAAAGAATAGTAGTTCAAACATGAGATTCCGTGTTTGTATTATCAAACTAAAATAAAAAATACAAAGGATAATAATGATTGAATAATTAACCAACCCGTAAAACCATGTTCTTTCTTATTAATTCAGTCTATTTAGACTTGAATCTTAGTATAAATTTATAATTCTTGCTTCACATGTCATTATTTTAAATAATAAGAAACCCAAAAAGATTTTAATCACTTTCATCTTATAAAAAAAACCCACAAAAAGAGAGATAATAGGTGAATTAAATTAATTAATTGTACTACATTGAGAAGGATCTTCAAAGGAGATGACCATGTTCAACCAATGTTCTACACTAGGAAAAATATAATTATTTTTGTCCACACCCCACAACAAACTTGCGTCAAAACTGACGTTGTTTCCGGGGATCCAATCATTAGTTCATTTAATTTTTCTATTTTAACATATTAGTTATATATCATTTTATTTAAAAAAACATAAAAAATACTTCCATGATGTATTCAAATTCAGAATATTATGCATGGAAAAATTACTCATAGGTTCAATAACAAAAACAAGAAGAAAATTAATATTTTAGAATAGATCAGATGCATGAACTTAGGGAAAGCATTGAAAAACTAACCAGAAAGGCTAATAGAGCTTTTTATTAGGTTCATGAATTAATAGAGAAACCCAATCCTAATCCAGAGGAAGAACATGAGAAAGTGGTGGAATAAATTTCACCACTTATATTTGAAATTGAAGAACCTGAGGAAGCAAGGGAGGAAGACGTATATGTTGTGCTACAAGTGGGAGATCAACAAAGTTTGGATGAATTCTTGATTAAATACGAGGAACTACCTAACTTCCCCATACAATAAAAAGAATAATATCCAGCACCACTGAAGGAATAGACCACCCAAGTGGTGGAATTTGAAGTCAAGATGGAGGATCCTTACTAGCTACTTCCATCCTCAGAGAGTATAATCCAAGAGGCACTTACCACTAAGGAAGAGATTGAAGCTGAACTGACTCTGGGAGTTAAACCATTCATTGAATCTATCCCTTCTAATTTTATTTAATATTAATTCTATATCACTCCATGTGGTTTTTATTATACAATATTCGATAGCCTAAACTCTACCTTGGAGGATGAAGAATAACCTCGATGTGCACATGATGAGGAATATATGGAGCTTCATAGACACATTGAATATTTATTGAAGGAAGTTCATGAAGAGATGCTAGTGTATTTCCCTAAGGAAACCATGACAAAAGATGCTTTGATGGTGAATAATTTAATCTTGATACTTCATGTTTTAATATTATTCAAATTGAATTACACTCTGACATTCCCACTGACTATTATTTTGATGAAGCATACCTCAAGTAACTAATGGACAGAGAAGAAGAGGTTGCACAAGTATCAGTAAAGAAAGAGAATGATCCATACTTCATCCTACCCCTTCCATGAAATCTATAACTCATTATAAAGGGGGGGTATGGTGTACTCTGTCCTAGATGGATGACTAAAAATCTGGGAAAAGCCACATGTGGTCGTTCAAATCAAAGAAGCTTTATCCTCCATCAGAATTTGGATAACAGCAGGTACTTCCCACTAGAGGCAGTCAAAATTCAGGGCCCACATTGGTGATAATACCAAGATTTATCTTTACTTTGTTTCAAGGAATTTATATTTCAATTTATTTTCATTGAAATAATTTAGCATGTGGTCCCCTCCTTATTTTATTTTGAGATTAAACGAAATTATCATTGTGATTAATTGAGTAATTTTCTTTTGTAAGATCATGAAGGTAGAAGGAAGCCCCAAATAGTAAAGGGGAAGGGACAAGTTTTATGGAAAAAGGGTGTTCAATTTTAGTTTTTTATCTTTTAAACTCTCCACATTTTTTCCAGAACATGTTTTTATCTTTAAATATAAAATTGCATGCCCACACTTGAATTCATGTTTTACTCGACTTATCAAAGACATATGAGTTTCTTAAGAATCTTGTGATTCCATGTTTTAGATTTCAATGTTGATATGATTAAACGATTGAAATGAATAATTGAATTTTTAAAATGAAGCATGGATATTGAAGTAATGACTCATGATTTGAAGGAATTAATGGATTCAAGTAAATGAAATTTCTCTACCATCCTTCATGCATTGAGTTTCTGAAGTTCATGTGAATTGATTTATTAGTCATTCCATGAGTGATTTTCCAATGTTTTATTTTCCATAACGAAGTGGTTTTATAGACCATGTACTTCCTATTTATTCTTGATCATATTTCTTGGATGATCATGGGACATGAAACCAACAAGAACTTTTATTGAAACTTATCAAGGCTATGACTATGCAAAAACACATTTAAAATGATTGAGCCTTCTTTTGGAAATCCAATTTTCCTTAAAACACCAGCTTTACATCGATCCTTCTATTATACCATAGAGACCATGAATGACCTTTATTGGAATGAGCCATGTTTGAAGACATTTTTATCCATTCCTACCCTCCATTGAGTATTTTCATGATATTTCAATGTTGAAGTGTGGGGTTAAAGTTCTCATGATTTTATGTGTGTTTTGTCTTTAAAAAGTGGAGAAATTAGTTTATTTAAAATCCTATGGATAGGGAGCATGTTCTCGTGATATGAGAATAACTCTACTTGAATTGTATCATTAGTGATGAGAGAAAAGAATAAAAAGTGAGGTAAATCATGACTTGTCGTGTTTAATAATAATTAATCAATGATCTTAAATGAATGATAGGATAAGTTCCATCAATTTTCCAAGGGTAAAAGTAAAATATGTGAATTATTTTTTTCTTTGAAAAATGGGAAATTAAATTGATATTCTATGCAGATTATTGAATGTTTGATTTCACATTGAATTTTTATTGATTTTATTACCTTGGAATTTAAATATTGGTAATATTGGTGTCCTTTGATTTCCATTTTGAGATTTTATACTTGGGAACAAGCATGGTTTAAGTGTTGGGGTATTTGAGAGAGAAAATTTATGTGCATATTTTTTATCAAATAATGAGGATTTTTAATTTTTTTCAATAATAAACCCCATGTATTTCAAGGTTTTATTAAAATAATGAGTAATTTCAATTTTAGAATGATTATGAGAAAAATTAATAAAAGTGCATAATTTTGGATTTTTAAAATATTTTTACCACAAGGTTATTTTTTTCATTTCATAAAAAATATATTTCCAAAATTCGTGATTTTTTTTTAGAATTTTGATTTTATTTCATTCAAATTTCTCTTTAGGTCCAAGAGTTGATTCAAATATCTATTTGTCCAAAAAAATCATTGAAGAAGGAAACTTTTCTAGGCGAACAGCGTGGACCCCACCATTGTAACAGATGCACAAATCAGTTTCTCCACCTCCCATTTAGGTTATTACACTAGGGATAGAACTAGTACACATCGGGAAAACTCTAAAACAAATTTGGGGGAGTTTTTAAGTCATTAAGGTTTCCAGTGATCTTTATACATTTGAAGGAATGTTCTTGAAAATTTCTGCCATAAAAATTATTATTCAATGAAAATTACAAAACTCCATAATCCTATAGGTAAATGAGATGAATGTTGGAGGGAGAATGGAAAACATATTTATGAACAAATTTTATGAAGGGGTCCACATGTGAATCGACAATTTAATGGGCCAACAACACACAATATTTCAGAGGACAAAATTCGGCCTATAAAAGGAGGCCCTCGCCTCCTTCCCAAATCTTTATCTCGACACCCACAACTAAGGAGGGATCCCATCAGGGTATGGGATGATGATTCTCCTCCTTTTCCCCCTTATTTCTTATTTTAATTTTATTTTAAAATCCATTTTTCATATTAGTTTTCAATTTTAATTCAAATTTTAGTTTTATTAATCTAGGCCTTTGTGTTTCTCCATCCACTTTTCTTCATTTCTGTACCCCTATCTCTCTTCTCTTCCACCCACTCCATCATGTAATATATTGCCCTCGGAAATGAGAGGTTGACCCTGAGACTTGTCCTGGGGGGTGGTGAAGGTGATCATGAATTTTATTTAATGTTTAATTATAAGTTTGTAGATAGATTTGAGTAGCATGAATGGGTAAGGCAAATGTCCTCAATGTTGTGAATGCCTCCGATGACATGAAACTCAACCAATCCCTATTATTTTATTTAAAAATTTTCCTTGTCTCTATTGTTTAGTTCTTCAAACGTTGGAGTTGATCTAATAAATGGATGAAATGACTTTGATTGAATCGGGTCATGGAAGATGACACATTCTAGACAAAGGTGTGTCACCAAATTAGATTAAAAGAGGTGGTGGAATTGAGAGTTCTAAAACATTCAATGATATTCTACAATTTATAAATAAAGAATAGTAGTTAAAACATGAGATTTAATGTTTGTATTATAAAACTGAAATTAAACATATAAAGGATATTAATGATTGAACATTTAACAAATCCCAAAACCAAATTATTTCATATTAATTCACTTATGGAAATGGAGGTTTTCCCAACGCCTGTAGAGTACCTTTACCAATGGTTTAAGGAAACTTTTTGTAAAAGCTGGTTAAATCATCTTTTCCCAATAGTTTTTCAAAACCATTGGGAAAAGTATACTATATACCAACGGTTCTATTAAATCATTGGTATAGAGAGATTTAAATAATCATTTACCAACGGTTTTTACAAACCGTTGGGAAAGTTTTTCCCCAAATTCACAGAAGCTCGAACTCCCCCATTTCGCGCGACTACAGCCCTAAACAGAAGGATGAATTGAGATTTTCCTTTCCCTACGGCCGAAATCCTTCCATCTTTAATATTTTTCAGTTCTTTACTTGTATTATGTAAGTGATACTACATCTACTATTTTGTTTTTATGTTTTCATTTGGGTGAAGTGGAGAAGCAGGATTTTGTTTACCCTACTGCGAAAATTCATCGTTCCGATCCATTTTCAAAATTTCTTAGTTCTCCACTTCTAATTTGTAAGTGATACATTCATTTTTAATGTTCTATATCTACTATTTTGGTTTTCTATTTTGATTTGGGGTTTTATGACTTTTGTTTTCTGTTTTATTTGGGTGTGTGTGTTGGGCTTTGATAGTGAATCAAATTTGATTCAAAATGAATTATGTGTTAATATCATCCATAAATTTTCAGTTAATAGAAGGCTTGGTATTGCTGGGAATTTTGTGTTAATATCATCCATATTCCACATGATTCATGCCTTGGTAAGAATGTGTGATGATGTTGTTAAGATCAAAGAGAAAACTCATACACTCCAGGTTGTTTGTAGTGGCATGGTTAGTCATGAGTGATAATTGGCTTCCTATGATGAATGTACTATTATAACTTTAGGTTCAACTATATATGGTTCTCACTATACATTGAATATTATGTCTCTTTCTTGGCCAATACTCACTTTTACGATGGTGGGGTGCTTTTCACTAGCCATGCTGGCATGTGTATACATCCATAACAATGTTCGATAAGACACAAGTTTAATTCAGTGATCTTGTTATCATTGGCATACATTATTATAAATCTCATATATAAAAATAAATGTTTGTGTCTATTCTTTATGAATTTAAACCTTTTTTCAATCCATGACTAACCTATTAGTGTAAAATCCTAAACTTTATCCACCCTTGTGGCGAGCTTGACTTAAAGAACAAATTGGGCAATGAAAGCTATGACCATAGAGGTGCCAATAATGATTTATTGAACATGAGTGAATGATTTGGGATGCCTGTAACACATAATAGAGCCTAAGGAATGTACCTCTATTTGGTATGCCTATAAAGGGGCCTTGAAGTCCTCTTTTACCAATGGTTGTGTGCAACCATTGGTAAAACTTTTCCCTTCTCCAATGGTTTTCTTCAATGAAGAGGCAATGCACCTTTATTGATGATTGTGGATTTTGAGTTGTTGACATGACGCTCACTCTTTCCACCGATGAACTAGATGATTGGGTTGTAGCTCAAGAAGTTAGGTCTAATTTTAGAATTTATTGAGCCTATTGTATAGTACTACTTCCTAATAGTAGTAACTATGTTTTTCTTCCTAATACATGACATACATTACCATCATTCGATTTATTATTTTGTTATTAGTCGGAATTATTGATTTGGTTATTTTCATCCATTTCCAATATTTTCCCATTGTTATCTTTCTTCCACTTTTTAACTGATAATATTAAAATTGTGCAACTTAGGTAATGAGGGAATAGTCTCCCCCAAACACAGCAAAGGCTCTCACAATTAGTGAATAACATTTGGAATTTGGGTAGAATTGTTTGAGGCCATGTGGCCATCTGGGTTTGGGTCACTAATGAGTGGCATCCTGGTTTGGGATGTCATAATTCTTGGATATCATTTTTATAGGGGTTTCTAATCAAATACATACCTATAACTATTGGAGGCCCCTCTCCAAAATTAATTGGGACATGATTCAATGAATACACCAACATCATTCAGTGTGTGTATCCTTGTACTTACGATAAAACCACCATAAATCTTCTATTTATTTATGTTTATTTATTATAATGGATTTTATATATTATGTTTTTTGGGTTGCACATTAGTTATTTTTATCTAATTACTTCGATATTTGTTTTCATTTTAGGAAATGACACCCATTGAAGAGATGCGGTGGAAAAAGATGATAGAAAATAATGAGCGCAAGACACAGATGGGCATTCCTCCAATCATCCATGTTGTGAGTATTTTATTTCAAATATATATATTTCAATAACTTATAATATCATGTCTTTACTTTTTTGCTAATCATTTTTTCAGTATCAACCCCCTAGACGAGAGATATCTTACAAGGAGCCTGATATTTCTCCCAGTATAGAGGATGGTGATAGGAGGGGGGTTGGTGTCAGAGTTAGACGATCAACCGGTGATCCTGGTACTGAGTCTGGTGGTACGAGGGAATGTGGTGCGAGAGTTGGACAATACACTGGTCGTATCTGATTGGACTATGCCCCTACCACAGACGTATCTTCTATGCCCCATTTTGATCATGGTGTGTCTTTAAGGACACACGGTATATTTAGGCCTCCGATGTTTACACTACCAGTTGGCCAGACGTCATTGACATCATCTTTTTCTTCTGATTCATTATATTTAAGCTATTATATTCCACCTTCTTCGACTCCTACTCTGACACAATATGTGGCTAAGGAGCATACACTGAGGGAAACTCCACATGTACAGGATATTATTTTAGCTTCGGAACATCCAGTGATGCCCACTTATCTGACTACCACAGGTATATTTATATAAATATTACTAATTTTTATACAAAAATTTATTTTTATTATAACATGTACAAATATTTTTTTCTTTAAAAACAGATTCTTCTACAGATAGGAGGGGGGAAGGGGGATTACTTGCTTCCGTTTGGTGTAGAACCACCAGACACAGTTGATGGTTGAATACAATGATGAATGACAAACGATTGATAAATCGGGGCAGGAATGTTGGGGTTTTTTGGCGACACTAGCCAAATACTCTGACATCATTCCGGTCAGCCCTCTCTCTTGCAGACATCTCCCGCATGAATTCAAGGATAATGCGTGGGAACAAATATGGGTAGAAAATCTAATGGATTTAATGTAGTATTTTTTTGTATTTATATGAATTAATCTATTGGGTGTCAGCTTCGGTTTAACGTCCCAGATGGTGAAGGTGCATGACCAGCACATTTAAATGAGCTTGGAGAGATTTGGAGAGCTTATAACCATGAGATATATGTTCGATGGTGTGATAGAGTGGGAACAGAGTGGGAGATAGTACCTACCATGGATGACTTCCCGATAGAGCAATATCGCCAAATGATTACCCATTGAGAGACTACAAAATTTAAGGTATTAATCCCATTTGAGGTATTTAAATGATAGTTTTCATATTTTTCGTTAATATTATCTTATTTATTTTTAAACATTATTTATTAATTTCTAAAAAAAGAAAAAAACATTGATTCAACGAAATACCTCCACACTTTGGGGTGCACTACTACATCAGATCATGAGAGGCAGCTAGTACGATATAGTTGTTTATAATTTTTCTTTAGGACTTTCCCATTTTATTATTTCCTTCTTAAATTATGTGACTTATTGAATATTGAATTTATGATTATACTTGCACATTATATTGTTTCAATGTCATTAAAAAAGAAAAAAAATTGAAAATTGAATGACGTCTCCCTCGAGCAAAAATGTTTTGCTCGAGTAGAAGGAAAAAATATGGAATTGCGGTTAATGAACAGACACAATAAATGATTTTACGTTTTAATTTGATTATTTAAATTTTTAATATTTATATTGAAATTTAATAATCTATGGATATTTTTAACAGGCTGATTTAGAGGCCCTTGATGCCAAGGTGCATGACAATTTAGGGCCACACGATCATTTATATCAGGTTTTGGGAGACGAGCACTCTGGTCGATTACGCTGTCGTCCTGGTATGAATATAGTCCTGACGAGGTATTGGTCATCTCCAGGTATCCATTCTAGTACAACCGAGTTGGATCCGGTCAAGGAGAATGCAAGACAGTCTAATAAAAGGGTCACAGAGTTGGAAGAACGGGTGCAAATGAGGGAGAAAGAATTTATGAAACTGGTCAAAACTTTCTCTTCATCACTTCCACTAGAGGATAGCACGGTTTGTTAGACATATATGTCACCGATGGGTGCATTATCCTATGAACCAGGACGCAGTTCTGGTGGCGGTCGAGATGATGAAGTTCCTCGTGATGATGAGGATGCTGAAGAGTACAAGGGCGAGAATAAAGATGAGGACGAGGGTGAGGATGGGGCCGAGGGAGAGGATGGGGCCGAGGATGAGCATGGGGATGATGAGGAGGATGACGAAGAGGACAAATATGGCGGTGAGGATGAGTCTGATGATGATAGTGGTGATGGTGATGGTGATAAGGGGTAGATTGATCCATTACATTTTTGAATTCTGTATAACTCTTTATTTTTTACCCTGGTTTTTCACTCTGGTATTGATATTTTTTAATTCAGTATAACACTTTATTTTTGACAAAATATGGAAGCCTAATGATGTTATAATAGTTTATGGGGCATCTGGGGCTTGTTCGGTGCTCGGAACCCCGGTCGGTGTAAAAAAACACTATGCCTCACGGCTAGTAATTAATTTATGTCCATCCCACAGGGTATCTACCAACCGTATATGGATATATATCAGAAACAATGTGCGTAATTTTACCAAACCTTGCACTAGGGGATGCACATCATGCACAATGTCTATAGTTTTAGTATAAGATATTATCACTATTGTTGCACAATTTTCCTAACTGGAATATGGGAAACAGACCAAATGCATTCAGATTATGTTGATACTTTAGGAAAACGATCCCTGGGTCATATGTGACATGAACGAGTCAACCTCGCCTCAATCTGAGGCACGGTGTGGCTGGTATCACTCAATGTGCATCTCTTTTGTTTAAAACGGGCACCCTTTTAAGTAAAATCAGCTGGAATACATAAATCTAACCAAACGTATTTGCATTGTGTTGATACTTTAGGAAATCGATCCATGAGTCATATGTGACGTTTACGAGTAAATCCAACCTAAATCCGAGGCATGGTGTGGCCGGTACTACTCAATGTGTCTCACTTTTATTTGAAATGGACATCATTTTAAGTGAAAACAAAAACTAACATGTGGAAAATGCACCAAACGTATTCAGATTATATTGATACTTCTGCACAACGATCCATGAGAAATTTTTGATGTGTAGGAGTTAACCCCGCATCAATCTGATGCATGGTGTGGTCGGTACAACTCAAAGTGTCTCACTTTTATTTGAAATGGACCGGATTTTAAGTGAAAAAAACAACTGAGATACAGAAATCCAATCAAATGAATTTGGATTGTGTTAATACTTTAGTACAACAATACATTGGTCATTTGTGATGGGTATAGATCAACTTCGCCTCAACTAGAGGTGTCGTGTGACCACGATGGCTGAATATTCATTCTGTGTGTCGTAAATTGCCAAAACATTCGTTTAACGGTCAAATGCATTTTGAATGACATTGGAATGACTTGAAATCACATGAAAACCCACTAATTATGATTAGTAAGGTTTAAGAGGAGACAGAACATTATTCGGATGCGTGGTTTGCGCGACACAACTTAATATGTGTTTTTTAGGTGTTTGGCGCGTTTGAAAATCGTGTGTGGGGTGGTCATAACCAGCCAAACCACCTCAGAATGCCATGAAATCAGACGACAAAAAATGGTCGGTGAGATTTGAAATGGTCAGCTAGACATCACGTCAATCGGAGGTGTCGTGTGACCGCACTGGCTGAAAACGCACTATGCGTGTTTTAAATGGACAAAACATGCATTTTACAGTCAAATGCATCCCTAATGACATCAGAATGACTTAAAATCACAAGAAAACATCACGATTATTATTCTTGAGGTGTATGAGGAGACGACATGCCATTCAGATGAGCGGTTTACACGACATGTCTGAATATGTGTTTTTAGGTATTTGGTGTACTTGAAAAGCATTCGTGGGGTGGTCAAAACCGACCGAACGACCTCATAATGTCTTGAAATCTGGCTTCAACAAAGGGTGAGTGAATTGTGAAGTGCTCGTCTAGACGGCACATCAATTGAAGGTGTCGTGTGACTGCGGTGGCTGAAAATACACTTCATGTGTCGTAAATGGCCAAAACATGTGTTTATGGTCAAATGCATGCCGAACGACATCAGAATGACTTGAAATCAAAAAAAACACCCTAATTGTTATTCTTGAGATGTAAGAGGAGACTTCATGTCATTCGGACATGCGGTTTGCGCGACACGGCTGAATATGTGTTTTTTAGGTGTTTGCCCGCTTGAAAAGCTTGCATGGGGTGGTCAAAACCACCCGAACGACCTCAAAATTACATAAAATCGGACGACAACAAAGGGTGGGTGAATTGTAAAATGATAGGATAGACATCACCTCAATCGGAGGTGTCGTGTGACCACGCTGGCCGAAAACACACTCTGCATGTCGTAAATGGCCAAAACATGTGTTTAGCGGAAAAATGCATGACGAATGTCATCTGAATGACTTAAAATCACACGAAAACACCATAATTATTATTCGTGAGGTGTACGAGGAGACGACACATCATTCAGATGCAATGTTTGTGTGGAACGGCTGAATATGTGTTTTAGGTGTCTGGCGCACTTGATAAACGTGCGTGGGGTGGTCAAAATTGGACGAACGTCTTTAGAATGCCATGAAATCGGACGACAACAAAGGGTGGGAGAATTTTGAAATGGTTGGACAAATGACACATTAATCAGAGGTGTCGTGTGACTGCGCTAGCCAAAAATGCACTCCGTATGTCATAAATGGCGAAAACATGCGTTTAACTTTCAAATGAATGCCTAATGACATCAGAATGACTAGAAATCATACAAACACACCCAAATTATTATTCATGAGGTGTATGCAAAGACATGACATCATTCGGACGTGCAGATTGCGTGGAACGGCTGAATATGTATTTTGTAGGTGTTTGGCGTGCTTGAAAATGGTGTGTGGGGTGGTCAAAACCGGCCGAACGACATCAGAATGCCATAAAATCAGATGACAACAATGGGTGGGTGAATTTTGAAGTGTTCGGCTAGATGGAACATCAATCAAAGGTGTCATGTGACTGTGGTGGCCGAAAACAGACTCCACGTGTCATAAATGGCCAAAACATGCATTTAATGGTCAAATGCATTCCAAACGACATCAAAATGACTTGAAATCACACGAAAACATCCTATTTATTATTAATGAGGTCTATGAGGAGACAAAACGCCATTCGGACGTGCATTTTGCGCAACACGACTGAATATGTGTTTTTTAGGTGTTTGGTGCACTTGAAAAGTGTGTGTGGGGTGGTCAAAACCAGTTGAATGACCTTAGAATGCCCTTAAATCGGATGAAAACAAAGGGTGGGTGAATTGTAAAATGTTCGGCCAGACGACACGTCAATCAGAGGTGTCGTGTGACCGCAGTGGCCGAAAATGAACTTTGCGTGTTGTAAATGTCCAAAACATGTGTTTTATGGTAAAATACATATAGACAGATATCATAATGACTTGAAATCACATGAAAACACCCTAATTATTATTCTTGAGGTGTACTAAAAGATGGTACATCATTTGGACCCGTGGTTTGCGCGGCACGACAGAATATGTTTTTTTAGGTGTTGGTGCGCTTTAACAGTGTGCGTAGGGTGGAAAAAATCAGTTGAACGACTTCGGAATGCCATGAAATCAGACGACATCAAAGTTTGGGAGAATTGTGAAATGGTTGGCTAGATGGCACATCAATCAGAGGTGTCGTGTGACAACAGTCACTGAAAATGTACTCTGTGTGTCGTAAATGGACAAAACAAGTGTTTAAAGGTCAAATTCATTCTGAATGACATAAGAATGACATAAAATAAAATTAAACCACCATAATTATTATTCGTGATGTGTATGAGGAGGCAACACGTCATTCAGATTCACGGTTTGTGGGGCATGGCTAAATATGTGTTTTTAGGTATTTGGGGCGCTTGAAAAGCGTGCGTGGGGTAGTTAAAATCGGCTCAATGACCTCAAAATTCCATGAAATCTTACGACAAAAAAATGTGGGTGAATTGTAAAATGGTCAGTGAGACAGAATGCCAATCGGAGATGTCGTGTGACCACGGTGGCCGATAACGCACTCTATGTGTCGTAAATGGCCAAAACATGTGTTATACGGTCAAATACATACCAAACGGCATCAGAATGACTTGAAATAACACGAAAACACACTAATTATTATTCGTGAGGTGTAAAAAAAATACAAAACATCATTCGGATGCGTGGTTTTCATGGACCGGTAGAATATTTGTTATTTAGGTGTTTGGCGCGCTTGAAAAACGTGCGTGGGGTGGCCGAAACCGGCCAAACCACCTCGGAATACCATAAAATTAGACGACAACAAAGAGTGGATTAATTGTAGAATTACCAACTAGACTACACGTCAATCAGAGGTGTTGTGTGACCTCGGTGCCTGAAAATGCACTCCTGACAGCCACCCCCGGACAGCCCCCCTCACCCCTGGATAGCACCCTGCACCCCTCGGATAGCACCCCCACCCCGGACAGCCCCCCCTGAACAGCCCCCACACCCCGGAAAGCCCCCCCACCAAACAATCCATGGATCATTTTTGATGGGTATGATTCAACCCCACCTCAATCTGAGGCACAGTGTGACTGGTATCACTCAAAACGTGTCACTTTTATTTGAAATGGACAACATTTTAAGTGAAAAAAACAACTGGCATATGGAAAATCTTTACAAGGCTACACATATATTCTTGAAATTAAGAGATAAAAAATAAAATATGGTCTATTGGTCATATGTTATTAGAATAAAATATTCAAAAGGCATAGATTGAAACATAATGGGTCATAGTATATATAATAAAACATGAATTATATTACGAATGAGTCTCGACACCCCATCATAAACATGCACCAACACTCATGTTCTAATTCTCAATCATGGGTTCTTCATTCTATACAAGAACATAAAACAAATAAATATCATACTGTAATTTAATATGAAACCAATGAACACTGATGCATACCATATAAAAAATTGTTCTACAAGGCTACACATAGATTCTTAAAAAATTAGTTTCAAAGTGTCATAAAATACCCCAATGGTGAGGAATACATATGGTGACACCATATCCCCATGGATCACCTCAATCTCATCCTCAAACAGTGGGTTCTAGGACCAAACCAAAGTCCCATTGGGAAACCAATACCAAAGACTTAATTGAATATTCATACCCACTACCCGAGATGGGGATTCATCTCACATCACACCCAGGAGAGAAAATTACAATTAGCCACATACCCCCTTATTCTAATTGAATTGTTTAAGAAAAACATGTAGGCTATTCTGGTAACCCATCTCATATGTCGAGATTGGCCAATGTTTCCCACCAACACATCGGGAACTATTTATACATGGATACATAATCATTAGAGGAATATAAACATCCCATGTGATTCTTATAACTCATCCTAGGTCTAAAAACATGACCACTACCATTGTCTATCTTATGGGTTTCATGATCCATGCCACTCAACCCAAGTTTTTCTGTTGGTTTTAAGATACTCAACCCAAGACCATGACTAAACATCCCATTTTCTTCCTATAACATGTAGGTTTTTTCTCTTTTGTGTATTGGTGATGTGGTTTGAGAGAGGAAGGAATTCTAAATTTTGATTACTCTTGTGTGTGTTGGTGTTGTGGTTAGAGTGAGGAATGAATTATAAATTTGGAATACTCCTATGGATGTTATTTCATTTCCTATATCATTTATGATTTTTCTATTATATGTGTTATTTCATTTGAATTTATAAATTTCTAAATTTCTAAATTCTGTAATGAATTCTAAATTTTGAATACTTTGGATGGGGATTTTTTTATTGGTGTCATTGCAGTTCTGGAGAGGGGTTGGTGTGTTGTTGTAGGTCTGGAGAGGGGAGAGGGTCCTGCTTCTATGGAGTTGAGCAATTGTATACCAACGTTTTCAAAACCATTGTTATATATACTATAATATAACTATACCAACGGTTTGTTATAACTGTTGGTATAGGTTCATACCAACGGTTTTAACAAACCCGTTGGTATAGCCTTATGGCTTGCCATATCCCCTCTATAACAACAATTTATAACCGTTGGTATAAGTGTAACACACATATACCAACCATTTACAAAACTATGGTATATTTTATACTTTAGCACACATATACCAATAGTTTATAGCAAACTGTTGGTATGCCGTCTATTTTGACACATATAACAACGGTTTTCACAGAACCGTTACTATAGGCCTATTGTCATGCCTTTCTTGTCCACAATTGAGGGAACTGTTGATATACTATATACCAATGGTTTCTAGGACTTTACCAATAGTCTACAACCATTGGTAAAGTGTAAAATTCTAGTAGCGATTCATTCTATCTAGACTTGTGTCTTAGTATAAATGAAGAATTCCTGCTTCACATGTCATTATTTTTAATAATAAAAACCCCAAAAGTATTTTAATCACTATCATTTAATAAACAAAACCACAAAAAGAGACAGAATATATGATTTATATAAAGAAAGTGAACTATATTGAGAAGGATCCTCAAGATAGACGACCATGGTCTGACAATGTGCTGCACTAGGAAAATATAATTATTTTTTTCAACACCCCACGACAGGCATGTGTCAAAACTGAAGCTTTTTTCGGGGATCCAATCCTTAGTTAATTTTCTTTTTATATTTTTACATCTTATTTATATTTCATTTCATTCAAAAAACTATAAAATACTTCCACGATGTTTTCAAAATAATAATATTATGCATGGAAAAATTACTCATTGGTGCAGCAATAACAACAAGAAGAAGATGAATATTTTAGAAGAACTCATATGAATGAACTTAGAAATATAATTGATCAACTAACCAGAATGTCTGATAGAGATTTTGATTATGTTCATACATTAATGGAGCAACCCAGCCCTATGCTGGAGAAGGAACCTGAGAAAGTTGTGTAAGAAATTTCACCACTTAGATTTGATATTTAAGAACCTAAGGAGGCAAGGGAGGAAGACGTACCTACTGAGATACAAGTGGGAGATCAAAAAAGTTTGGATTAATTCTTGATTAAATGTGAGGAACTACTGAACCTCCCAATACAATACAAAGAAGAAGATTCAGCACCACAAAAGGAAGAAACCACCCAAGTGGTGGAATTTGAAGTCAAGATAGTGGAGCCCGACTACCTGCCTCCTTCCTCAGAGAGACTACACCAAGAGGCACTTACCACTGAGGTAGAGATTTATGTTGAACCAACTTATGGAGTTGAACCATTCATTGAGTCTATCTCTTCTAATTTTATTGAATCTGAATTCTACATCACTCCTTGTGGTTTTGATTTTACAGAATCAGACAATCTCAGCTATGCCTTGGAGGATGAAGAAGAACCTAGATGTGCACATGCTGAGGAACATATGTATCTCCCTGGATATGTTGAATATTTATTGAAGGATGTTCATGAAGAGATGCTAGTAGATTTACCTGAGGAAACCATGAAAAAATCTGCATACATTGATGAGGAAGAATTTGATCTTGATACTACATGTTTTAATATTATTCAAATAGAATTACACTCTGACTTTCCCATTGACTATTATTTTGATGAAGCATGGCTTAAGGAACAAATGGACAGAAAATAAGAGGTTTCACATGTAGAAACCAAGAAGGAGGATGATTCATACTTCATCCTACCCCCACCATGAAAGATATACCTCATTGTTAAGGGGGTGGGGATATGGTGTACTCTATCCCTGGATCATTACTCACCCAGAAGGATGAAGTACAAGCTAAGAAAAGCCACATGTAGTGGTTCAAATCCAAGAAGCTTCATCCTCAATCAGACTTTGGATAACAGTCGGTGCTGCCCTCTAGAGGTAGTCAAAATTTAGGGATGATTTTGGGGATAATACCAAAATTTATCTTTACTTTCTTTCTAGGAATTCAGATGTCTATTAATTTTCTTTGAAATAATTTATCATGTTCCCCCCTCCCTCTTTTCATTTTGAGCTTAAATGAAATGATCATTGTGATTAATTGAGTTATTTTATTTTGTAGGATCATAATGGTATAAGGATTCCATAGACAGCGAATGGGAAGGACCAAGTATCATGGAAAAAAGGGTGTTCAATTTTAGTTATTTATGATTTAAACTCTCCACATTTTTTCCCACGACATGTTTTGAGCTTTAAAGATAACATTATATTCCCAAACATGAATTCATGTTTTACTCGACTTATCTAGGAAACATGAGTTACTTAAGAATCTTGTAATGCCATGTTTTAGATTTCAATGTTGATATGATTAAATGATTGAAATTAATAATTGAATTTTTAAAATGAATCATGGATATTGAAGTAATGACTCAAGATTTGAAGGAATTAACTGATTCATTTAAATGAAATTTCCCAACCCTCCATCATGCTTTGAATTTATGATGTTTTTGTGAATTGATTTATTAGTCATGCCATGAGTGATTGTCTAATGTTATATTTCATATTCCCGAGAAGATTTCTAGACCAAGTACTTCCTATTTATTCTTGAACACATTTTATGAGTAATCGTGGGACATGTAACCAAACATAACCTGTATTGAAACTTTTCAAATCTATGACTGTGTAAAAACACATTTAAAATGATTGAGGCATCCTTTAAAAAGATAATTTTCTTTAAAATACTGCCTTTACATCAATCCTAATTTTAGCACATAGAGACCATGAATGGCCTTTATAGGAATGAGTCATGTTTCAAGCCATTTTTATCCATTCCTACCCTCCACTGAGTATTTTCATGATATTTTAAAGTTGAAGTGTGTGGGTAAAGAGAATCATGGTGGATGGGATGAAATACATTGTAAGGAAGAAGTGTATGGGTTTTATTGTGGTAATTGTAAAAGGTTGTGGAATCACTCATTATACTCTATTTTTTCCCCTCTTGAATTAAAAAAATGACAAAATGTCAAAAATAACTGACCAAAAAAGAAAAAATTAGGTTATGATTTGGGAAAACCCAAAATCACCATTTTATAGATTGACGATACTATGATTGTATATGGTTAGGTGATTGATGTGAGGTATTATATAATCATAAAATTCAAAAAAAGAAATTAATGTACTAAATAAAAAAATATTCAAGAGGGTGAACAAATAATTCATTATGCATACTTGATCATAACATTTTCATTGAGTTTTGGAAAGTGGGTGTTGCTACTATGACAGAGATAATTTCATTATATTTTTACTTTTGATATCATGCATAGTACTTAATATATTAGCCTCCTCCTTGAGACTTAATTTTTAAAGCATAAAATCCTACCAACCTTAAACCTCAGAGTCAATAGAACCTTAATTTCAAGTCCTCGTGATTTTATGTGCATTTTGTCTTTACAAAGTGAAGAAAGTAGTTTATTTACAAGCCTATGGATAAGGACCATGTTCTCATGATATGAGAATAACTCGACTTGAATTGTATAATGAGTAATGAGAGAAAATAATCAAAAGTGAGTTAAATCCTGACTTTTCATGTTTAATACTAATGAATCAAGGAGCTTGAATTAATGAAAGGCTAAGAACCATCAATTTTCAAAAGGTAAAATTAAAATATGTGAATTATTTGTTTTGTTGAAAAATGGGAAATTAAATTGATATATTTGAAAAACAATTAATGTTTTATTTCACACTGAAAATGGTTTTATTTAATTGAATTGGAATTTGAATATTGGTAACATTAGTGTCCTCTAATTTCTATGTTGACATTTTATTCTTGAGGAAATGCATGGTTTAAGTGTGGGGGTATTTGAGAGAGAAAATTTATGTGCATATTTTTTATCAAATAATGAGGATTTTTTAATTTTATTCAATGATAAAACCCATGTATTTCAAAGTTTTATTTAAATAATGGGTAATTTGAATTTTATAATGATTATGAGAAAAATTGAGAAAAGTGCATAATTTTGGATTTTTGACAGATTTTTTCTACAATGGTATTTTTTTCATTTTTTGAAAAATATAATTCCAAAATTCATGATTCTTTTTCTTAGAATCATGATTTTATTTCATTCAACTTTGTCGTAAGGACATAGAGTTGATTCAATGCTCTATTAGTCTAAAACATTCATTGATGTTAGAAATATTTCTAGGCAAATAGAATAGACCCCACCACTATAATGTATGAAAAAATAAGTCTCCTCACCTCATATTTAGGTGATTCCACCTAGGATATCACTATGACACATATGATTGACTTTAAAACAAATTTGGGGGGATTTTGAAGTCATTAAGGTTTCCATTTATCGTTATAAATTTGAAGACGACTTCTAGGAAATTTCATCCATATGAAGCCTTATTAAATGAAAATTTCATAACTCTTTTATACTGTGGCTAAATGAGTTGAAATTTGGAGGGTGAATGGAAAACACATTATTTTAATAACATTTATTAATTTTTACACACATTAATATAACATTTAATAAGCCAAAAATATTAAAACTTTTAGTGTAATTAATTCTTCCTATAAAAGGAGGCCCTCGCCTTCTTCCAAAATCATCAGCTCGACACCCATAGCTAAGGAGAGATCCCACCAGGGCACGATCCACTTCTTCTCCTCTTTCCCACCTAATTTATTATTTATATTTTATTTTAATTATATTTTTGTATTAGTTTTCAATTTTAATTCAAATATAAGTTTTATTAAGCCATGCTTTTGTGTTTATCCGTCGACTTTTATTCATTTCTCTCCCTCTCTCTCTCTTCTCTTCCACCCACTCCACTGAGTAATATCTTACTCTCAGAAATGAGAGGCTGACCCCGAGACTTGTCCCGGGGGGTGGTGAAGGTGATCATGAATTTTCTTTAATGTTTAATTTTAAGGATTTAGATATATTTGGTATCTTTCACAGGTAAGGCGAATGTATGTCATATTGTGACTGACTACAATGACATGAAACTAAACCTATCCCTATTCTTTTATTTAATCATTTTCCCGATCTCCATTGGTTTGTTCTTCACATGTTGTATTTTAGCTAATCAATGTATGAAACGGTTTTGATTGAGCTGGTTCCTGGAAGATGACCCATTCTAGACAAAGGTGTGTCACCAAGTTGGATTAAAAGAGGATGTGGAATTGAGAGTGCTCAAACATTCAATGATATTCCACAATTTATAATTAAATAATAGTAGTTCAAACATGAGAATTCATGTTTGGATTATAATACTAAAATAAAACATATAACATATCATAATGATTTAACATTTAACCATCCCCAAAAACCAAGTTCTTTCTTACTAATTCATCCTGTTTAGACTTGAATCTTAGTATAAATTTAGAATTCTTGATTTAAATGACATTATTTTAATTAATAAAAAACCTAAAAATATTTTCATCACTTTCATTTAATAAAAAACCACAAAAAGATATATAATAGGTGAATTAGATAAATTGAACTACATTGAGAAGGCTCTTCAAGAGAGACGACTCTGGTCAGCCACTATGTTGCACTAGAGAAAATATAATTATTTTTTCCCATGACCCGCGACAGGTGTTTGTCAAAAATAACATTGTTTCCAAGGAGAAATTCATTTGTTTAATTAATTTTTCTATTTTTCACATCTTATTTAAATTTCATTTCGTTAAAAAAAATAAAAAAATACATCATGATGTATTCAAATTCAGAATATTATGCAGGGAAATTTTACTCACCGGTGTAGCAACAACAAAGAGAAGAAGATAAATATTTTAGAAGAGTATAGGTGCATTGACTTAGAGAAAGAATTGAAAAATTAACCAAAAATTCTGATAGAGATTTTTATTATGTTCGTGCATTAATGGAGTATCCCAAAACTACGAAAAAGGAATGACCTGAGAAAGTGGTAGAAGAAATTTCACCACTTATATTTGAAATTGAAGAACCTGAGGAGTCAAGGGAGGAAGACTTACCTGGTGAGCTAAAAGTGGGAGATCAAAAAAGTTTGGATGAATTATTGATTAAATGTGAGGAACTACCTGACCTCCCCATACAATAAAAAGAATAATTTTAATAACCACTGAAGGAAGAAACCACCCGAGTGGTGGAATTTTAAGTCAAGATGGAGGAGCCCGACTACCTGCCTCCATCCTTAGAGAGTCTACTCCAAGAGGCACTTACCACTGGGGCAGAGATTGAAGCTGAATCGACTCAGGGAGTTGAACCATTCATTGAATCTATCCCTTCTAATTGTATTGAATCTGAATTCTACATCACTCCATGTGGTTTTGATTATATATAATCTGACAATCTCAGCTATGCCTTGGAGGACGAAGAAGAACTAGGATGTGTACATGTTGAGGAACAAATGTAGCTCCCTGGACCCATTGAATATTTATTGAAGGAAGTTCATGAAGAGATTCTAGTTGATTTCCATAAGGAAATCTTGATAAAATATTCAAACTTTGATTGGGAGAATTTGATCCTGAAACTCAATGTTTTAATATTATTCAAATAGAATTACACTCTGACTTTCCTATTGACTATTGTTTTGATAAAGCATACCTTGAGGAACCAATGGACAGTGAAGAAGAGGTTGCACAAGTAGAAACCTAGAAGTATGACGATTCATACTTCATCCTACCCAACAATGCAATATATAACTCATTGTTAAGGGGTGGGGGGATATGGTGTACTCTATCCATGGATCATTACTCACCCAGAAGAATGAAGCACAATTTGAAAAAATCTGCATGTGTTGGTTCTAATCAAAGAAGCTTCATCCGTCATCAGACTTTGGATAACAGTTGGTACTACCCTTTGGAGGCATTCAAAATTCAGGGCCCACCTGGGGGATAGTACCATGATTTATCATTACTTTCTTTCTAGTGATTTAGATATAAATTTCTTTTCTTTAAAATAATTTAGCATGCGACCCCCTCCATCTTTCCATTTTAAGCTTAAATGAAATGATCAGTGTGATTAATTTAGTAATTTTCATTTGTAGGATCATGATGGTATAAGGAAGCCCCAGATAGAGAAGGGGAAGGACCAAATTTCATGTGAAAATGGTGTTCAATTTTAGTGTTTTATCTTTTAAACTTTCCACATTTTTTTCCACAACATGTTTTGAGATTTAAAGATATAATTGCATGCCCAAACATAATTTCATGTTTTACTCGACTTATCTAGGAGGCATGAGTTTCTTAGGAATCATGAGATGCCATGTTTTAGATTTCAATGTTGAAATAATAAAATTATTTAATTTAATAATTGAATTTTTAAAATGAAGCATAGATATTTAAGTAATGACTCGTGATTTGAAGGAATTAATTGATTCATGTAAATAAAATTTCCCTACCATCCTTCACGCTTTGAATTACTGATGTTCATGTGAATTGTTTTATTATTCATTCCATGAGTTATAGACCAATGTTATATTTCCCATTCCTAAGAGGATTTCTTGACCAAGTACTTCCTATTTATTTTTGAGAATATTTTTTGAGTGATCTTTGGACATGAAACAGACCAGAACTTGTATTGAAACTTGTCAAGTCTATGACTGTGAAAAAACACATTTAAAATGGTTGAAGCATCCTTTAAAAAGATAATTTTCCTTAAAATACCACCTTTACATCAATCCTTCTTTTAGCCTATAGAGAACATGAATGACCTTTATAGGAATGATCCATATTTCAATCCATTTTTATCCATTCTTACCCTCCTCTGAGTATTTGCATAATATTTTAAAGATTATGTGTGGGGGTAAAGGGAATCATGGTGGATTTGATGGTATAAATTATAAGGAAGAAGTGTGGGGGTATTATTGTGGAAATTTTAAAAGGTTGTGGAATCATTCATTATAATCTATTGTTTGCCTCACTTAAATTAAAAAAATGAAAAAAAATGAAAAAATTAACCAACAAAAAGAGAAAAAATGTGTTGTGATTTGGGAAAACAAAAAATCACCATTTTTCAGACTGATGATCTTATGATCCTGTGTGGTTATGTGATGGATGTGAGGTTTGATATAATCATAAATTTCTAAAGAAAAGAAAAAAAATCTAGAGTGTGCAGAAATCATTCATTATTCTTACTTGATCATACACATTTCTTTGAGTTTTGGGAAGTGGGTGTTGCTACTTTGATGGGTATAATTTCATTATATTTTTACTTTTGATATCATTCATATTAATTAAGAGATTAGACTCCACCTTGAGCCTTAATTTTTTATACATCAAATCCTACCAACCTTAAACCACAATGTCAATAGAACCTTAATTGCAAGTCCTAAGGATTTTATGTGTGTTTTTTCATTACAAAGTGGAGAAAGTAGTTCATTTACAATCCTATGGATAAGGATAATGTTTCACATGATATAAGCATAAAATGACATGAATTTTATCATGATTGATGAGATAAAAGAATCAAAAGTGAGATAAATAATGACTTGGCATGTTTAATATTAATAAATGAAAGATATTCAATGAATTAAATGAGAAGTTCCATCAATTTTCAAAGGGTAAAAGTAAAATATGTGAATTATTTTTTTCTTTGAAAATGAAAAATTAAATTGATATTTTATGAATATTTTTGAAATTTTTATTTCACATTGATTTTTTTTGATATTATTGCATTGGAATTTGAATTTTGGTAACATTGGTGTTCTCTGATTTCCAGGTGGAGATTTTATGTTTGAGTACAGGCATGGTTTAAGTGGGGGGGTATTTGACAGAGAAAATTTTTATGCATATTTTTTATCAAATAATTAGGATTTGATTAATTTTTTTAAATGATAAAACACATTTATTTCAATTTTTTATTAAAATTACGTGTAGTTTGTATTTTAGAATGATTATGAGAAAAATTGAGAAAAGTGCATAATTTTGGATTTTTGACCGATTTTTACTACAAATATATTTTTATCATTTCGTAAAACATATAATTCCGAAATTCGTGATTAGTTTTTTTTAGAATGCTGATTTTATTTCATTCATCTCTATCTTTTGGACCTAGAGCTGATTTGAATATCTATTAGTTCAAAAAATTCATTGAAGTTAGAAACCTTTTCGGGCAGATAGCGTAGACCCCACCACCATAATGGATGAAAATATCGGTTCTCTCACCTCCAATTTAAGTAATTTTACTTGGGGTACCACTAGGACACATAGGACCAACTCTACAACAAACTTTTGGGTGTTTTGAATTCATTAAGGTTTCCATTGATCGTTACACATTTGAAGGAAGCTTCCTAGAAATTTTATCCATAAAAAGGTCTTATTCAATGAAAATTACATAACTCCTTAACCCTATGACTACATGTGCTGAAATATAGAGGATGAATGGAAAACACATTTATGAACAACTTTTATGAATGGTTCGATGTGTGAATAGACCATTTAATGGCCCAACAATGCGCAATATTATAGTGGACAGAATTATGCCTATAAAAGGAGGCTCTCAACACCTTCCCAAATCATCAGCTCGACACCCATAGCTAAGGAGGGATCCCATCGGGGCATGGACCGATATAGAGCAGTTCATTAGCTTGCTCTCTGATCATTTCTTTTTTAAACTGTACAGACATACAATCCAAGAACCAAACAAGATGTAACCACACAGGCTAGAACACAATAAGATGCAACCACAAAGTAAATTGTTGTAGTAAAAGAGTGATGAATGTAAAAAAGGGGTCGTAATACAGGCCCAACTATAAAATTACAAGTACGACTGGTAGTTCAATATAGCTGAAAGAAAATAGAATACATCACAAAGGTAGAAGTACCACACAGGTAACACCATGAAGATAAAACCACGATGGTAACTCAACGAAGGTAGAAGTACCACTCAAGTAACACCACAATGATAGAAATACCACACATCTAACACCACAAAGACAATACCACACAAGTAGAAGTACCACACAGGTAACACCACAAAGCAAGAAGTGACACACATGAAAAAGACTCAACTCACAATCAAGTATAACTTAAGTATAGAAGTAAAAATGATTAGTCATAAACTATATCATCTTATTCTATTAAGAAGCACTACTACTGACCTACATAGGATCCATAAGTAACATACCCCCGCAGACCCACATAGGATCTGACCCACACATGATCGATATGTGCTAACCCACACAGGATCGCTGAGCACTGACCTACACAGGATATGACCCAGACAGGATCGATAGTTGTTTACCCACATAGGATCGATGTTCTTTCTTCATGTTGCAGCCTGCCACAGGTTTCCTTGCACCTGGTATGCTCAAGTTCAGTAGAATCTACCCCTCGAGATATCAGTCATACCTCGGCTTCCACTAAGCTCCACAAGGAAATTACTCAAAGGACCGCCATGTCATAAGGGTTCGAACACCATAGACGGTACGTCAATCAGACTCCCGGTCTGTGAGTTATAAGCATTTTAGCTTCGGGGGCCCAGTTAGATTTCGGTTAGATCCAACCCAGTCGTACTCCAACTGCCTAAAAAACTCAATTAGAGAATACCAAAAGGACTGTCTCGATCCAAGGATCCCAATGCTATATACAATTCATCAAATAGACATCTTGTACTCAAGATATGCTCCTTTATGTGTTCTAGGGTCCGGATGGGAATGGGTCCGGTCTGACCTGGTCGGACTGACCCGGCCCGACTCGCTCTATGTTGGGCCGGGGTGGACTTAGCCTGATTGGCCAGGGTGGACTCGGCCTGATGGGATGGTGTTTGGCCTGACCCGCAAGAGGGGAGGCCCGCAAGGGTATCCCACTCAGGCCCGCGGGGGGGGGGGGGGGGGTTCGCAAGGGGGCGGCCTGCATGGGGTGCGGCCCAGCCCGAAGAGGGCGGCCGACAAAGGGGTAGCCCGACTTGCATGGGGCGGAGACTCATTCTGATTAGGCAGCCCGCTTCGAGGGTGGAGACCCGGTTTGAGGGTGGCAGCCAGGTGTGAGGGCGCTGGCCCGCTCCGAGGGCGGGGGCCCGGTGTGAGGGCAGGGGCCCGGTGCGAGGGTGGTGGCCTGCATCGATGGGGGTAGTCCGGTCCAAGGGCGGTGGTCCGACTTGAGGGTGGTGGCCCGGTCTAAGGGTGGCGGCCCGGTACGAGGGAGGCACCCCGACTTGAGGGTAGCGGCCCGCTACGAGGGCTGCTGCCTAGTTCAGTCTGATACAGGGGGCAGTGTAACCCCCTATTCACCTAGATTCTCGAAAGGCCTGGAGGCCGTTCGGTTGGTGAGTCGGTGACACCGTGTTGGCGCCGCGGAACCCTCTGGAGGTGGGTTCGGCCTCCGCCACAACTTCCATTCATCAGTGGTGCGGCAGTCGTCTCGCCTTCTTTCCCACGGTCGGCTGTCATGTCGGCCACCTCCTCTATTCGCCACGGCTGATGAGTTGTGACCCTCCTCTTGTGGCATGTGTCGATGTGTTCACAGTCTTCCAAGGCAGTGCCAGGAAATCATGATAGCGGAGGGTTCGAGATGGATTTTTTAGGCCCGTACCCTCTACGTTAACTTTCAATATGAAGGATATTAAGGGAGTTCAATAAATATAGGTATTGAACAGAATATTAACCCCGTAAGATTTCCCGAAATAACCGCCCACAAAGACGGATGAATCACGGGCCAACCCATTAGTTGGTTGACTCGCGTTCTTCGTATAATTTCAAGAATGTGGAAGAGGGAAACAAAAACGCACAATCAAAAAATAACCCCCTTCCTGGAAGATACGTCCGCTAAAAACGGTCAATGAAACCTCCTTTATCGTTGTCATCGGTTTTTGACTCGGTGGCGCTCGTCACCGCTCGTTGGAACTAGTCTCGTCCTCCTGGTGGTTGGGGTCGCGGTACATTGTCAGAGCATCGTCATTTTGTGAATTCGTGCCAACACCCCTCCCTGAGCACCATATAAATAGGAGAGGACAAAGAGTGTATAACACTCAAGGAATTAATGAGGTTCATTTAATTAATGAACCTCCCAAATTTCCAATGTTGGGGCTACAAGAAAAGAAGAGTTATGCCATTTGTTGACTTGACACATTGTCAGTCCCGCCAGCATTGTTCGTCTGTTGGAGGAAAGAAGGAAAATAAAATAACAAAAAATGTTATTTTATTAATCATTCAACAGTCCACAAAAATTACTTTTTCACCCAACCTACTGTGGTTAAAGTTATACCTCTCTTATGTGAATCTCATCTTTGCGGGTTCAACGATGCCATCAAATAGTTAAGCCGAACAACAGTTCAAAAGTTAGAAAATGCCGCTCACACGTTTACTGAATGTACCCAAAAAAAGTTCGGAAAATTATTAACAGTAACCCTCAACCCACGCCGGTTGAGGTTAGGATCTTCTTAATTGAAACACGCCCCAATGAACCCAACGGTAATATCGAATTTCCAATCTTAGTTACCGTTTAAAAGTTATGAATTTTACAATAAAATAATTGTCACTTAATTATTTTATTTATGGCCAAAAACTAACCATTACTAGTGGCCCGCGCCGACCAAAGTTAGTATCTTCCTAAAGAGAGAATACCCTCATGAGCTTAGCACTGGTCTCAAATTTTTAATCCGAGTTACCGTTCGTGAGTTATAAACATTTGAAAAATAAAATAATTTTATTAAATAATTTTATTTACGGTTATTCCATTTTTTGGTTTTCTCACAGGAGGCCCACACCGACTAAACTTAATTCATGGCTAGGGTAAACCCACCATTCTAATCGCAAAAATTCCCTCATATTTTTAATTTGAGTAACTATTTAAGAATTATTCCAGTTTTTAGGAAAATTGCTTACGTGTGCTAATTAAAGATTAACAAAACCATGATGGAAAATTTTGGGCACCCTGGGCCTCAAAATCGCGTGCCGTCAGATTTTTGGTCTTGAAAAAATTTTATATAATTAAAAAATATAAATGGAATTTCCGAGACATTAAAATATTTTTCCTGTTAACTACCTCAACAAAAGCATTGAGGAAGCCGTGGTATCAAGAGCTAGGTCCTATGTTCAAATGAAGCTTTATGATTATTACTGAACATATGTTTCTTCTTAGATTAAGAAGGTATCCTTTCTATTTTGGGAGCATTATGATTTTTTCAACCAGCATTGTATGAATTTTGTGATGTCGGTAATGAGGAGAAAGGATATCTTAGAGTTGATCCATTCCAATATTTGGCAAGCACTGTTTATATCCCTAGGAATAGAAAGTTTCTTTGTAGAATTCATTGACGATTATTCCATGAGATGTTAGGTGTACCCAATCAAGATGAAATCAAGTGTTTTTAAAGTCTTCAAAACATTCAAAGCATGGATGAAGATGGAATATTGAAAGAAGATCAAATGTTTGAGGATTTACAGTGGTGGAAATTATTCAAGTGAGGATTTTGATACTTTTTTTTCAATGAGAATGAATCAAGTGAAAATTCATGGTGTCGTACACTCATCAACAATATGGAGTGGAAAAGTGGGAGAACATAACCTTGTTGGATAGAATAAGGGAGATATTTAGGACTGTAGGAATTTTCAGGAAGTCATGGGATAAAGTAATGAAGAGAACATGTTATGTGATAATATGATTCACTTTTGTGATGATTGATATGAAAACACTAATGTATATGTGGATTGTTAAACCTACTGACTATGCTTGGTTACATACTTATAGAGTTCATGTATCTTTATGGGTTATGATCAAGAAATATTGAAGTTGTATTTGAGATCCAATGAATGTATATTCTTAGGATGCGTTGATGGTGTGAAGGGGTATCGTATGTGGGACCCCACTACCCATAGAATTATCATCAGCATAGATGTTATATGTCTAGAAGATAAGGTGGAAGTGATGATTAATGGGGACATGAAGAAAAATAACACATATACTATAATAGTTTGGGTGGAGGAAGAATCTATAGAATAACTAATTTCCTTTGAGGAGCATGATGATCAAGTTATGATTGATTTTGGACTGTGACGGTCAACTCAAGATAAAAGAGAACCAATATGGAACTCAGAATTTATCAATGGGAGAAATTTTGTGTACTAATTATTGATGGAGGACTGTAATCCATGTTATTTTTTTGTAGGTGATGTGGAGTTCAGAAATATCCACCTTGATTGAAGCAATTCAGGAGAAACTTGATGCCCTTCACAAGAACAAGACTTGAGATATTGATCCATTACATCATGGAAGGAAGACTATTAGTAAAAACAGATTCATTAAGATCAATTGGGATGAAAATGAATAATTTAAAAGATTCCATGCAGGACTGGTGGTCAAAGGATATGCATAGAGAGAAGTTATTGATTTCAAGGAAATATTTTCTCCCATAGTTAGAATAATGATAGTTCAGATAGTTATGGGGATGTGTGCAATATATAGTTTGAATCTAGAGTAGCTATATTTGAAGAGACCTTTTCTACATGGTGATCTTAATTAATAAATATATATTCTCTAATCGGAATGTTTTTCAAAATAAGGAAAATTGAATGTGGTTTTTAGGTTTCGAAAAACTTTTTATGGTATTAAGCAGACACCAAGGTGTTGGTACAAGAGATTTTATTCCTATATCATGAGTATTGGGCACAAAATACTTCATTCAGATACTTGTGCATATTTAATGGGTTCTGATGGTAATGATATTATCATTCTTCTATTGTATGTGGATGACATGTTGACAGTTTTCATGGGAGTATGATATGAAGGAATTAGGACCAAAAAATAATATCTTGGGATCAAGATTTAATGAAATAGAAATAAGGGTATGATTTAGCTATCAAAAAATAATTTCTTGAGGAATATCTATAAATACTTCCACATGTGACATTATAAGCCAATATTCACCCCACCTACTATTAATTTTATGTTATCCTCTATGATGAATCCTAATAGTGATAACAGTGAAGTATAGAGGATGGAGATGTCTCAATTACCTTATGCACTAGCAGTGGGTACTATGATAATATCTATGGTTGATATGAGACCAGAAATTGCACCTATAGTGAGAGAAGATAGTTTGTATGTGGAGAATTAAATACGGGAGCATTGGAACAAATTAAAGAAGACCCTTAGATAGATCAAGGAGATCTCATATGTTGTATTATGTTATTGAGGATCAAATTTCACAATTAGAGTCTACGCAGTTTTAGATTTTGTAGGTGATTATGACCAACAAAAATACACTTTGGGTTATGTGTTTAATTTTATAGGATGAGTTGTGAGAGGGAATTCAAAGTTGTGGTCTGTTATATATTTATCCACAACTAAGGTAGAGTACATGAAAACTACATAGGCTTGCAAAGAGGTGATTTAGATGTGAAGGTTTCTAGAGGATCGCGAACAATGACATAATTATATCCAATTATTTTGTGACAATCATAGCACCTTGAAAATTAAAAGGAATCTATCTTTTCATTCCACGATAAAGCACATTATGGAACAATATCACTTTGTTTGAGATGTGGTGGAAAAGGGAAGAGTGGATATGTAGAAAATTTATATTGAAGAAAATTAGGTTAATTTTATGATGAATTTTATTAACTTTGTTAAGTTAATATAGTAAAAATCCTCAATCGTAATCATAGATATAAGAGCAACATGGTTGGAAGATAGAAAATATTTTTGGAAATATAATTGGTTCCCAATCAGATATCCAAGTGTGATTTATATTGGCATTTTTTTCTCACAAACAGTTTCTCCCCATGATTTTTCAAAGGGGGATAGTTTGGTTAGTGGGATGGGTGGAAAAACTAACCCATATAGTTAAATAGAGTAGGAAGATCAAGTAAGGGACTTTCCTATAAAAGGCAGAACGCTTTGATGGTTTTAGCATCATCACCTCAAGTATTGAGCTTCCTATTTCAACATTTTGAGTGTTTAATTTTGTGAGGTGAATTATACATTACTCAAGAGAGTTAATTACATGGATATTTTCCTTATAATAGAAAGAGAGTGTGTTTAAACCCTTTTACCATAGTGATATCATTCTATTTTTCTATGGTTTTTACCCCTCTTTATTTATGGGGTTTTCTATGTTACATATATTGTTCTTTTTTTATTCATTTTTAATTTACATTTATCTCACAATTATCTCATAATATAAGGTATAATAATATTTGATCCCAATAGCAGCCTTAGTAAATATTTTTTTATCAGATTCTATAAAAAAATATGGGTTGTGCTATGAGGTATCCCACTTTCAACGGAGTAATTGAGTTATATGGGTATACTTTTGTTTCTCAAAACTACAGAACATAAATTTAATACGTTTATAATTATATAAATAGTAGTAAGAATCAAGAAAACATGAATAATAAAAAACTTGTAATGATTTCTCCCAATCGAAAGTGTGACATGTTAATTCTAACAAACCATAAACAAAGAACAAGAGAATAAAAAGTATTGATTCATGTAAACATTTACAATAGATAACTTACTAATGAGAATATATATAACCGGTTTGATATTAATACTGATAAGTACAATGACCTTTTAGAGATAACAGACTAAAACATAAGAAAGATGATCAATAGAAATGATTGACATAAAGTAGTAATCATATCATAAAGAGGACCATAGGTTTTTGACATTACTTATCAATTTGGCCTATATGCATGGTGCACGGGTACCATGATTCCACTATGAAAAAACTAGATTATAAATGATATGTGATAACTAGTGAAACATAACCATATAAGAAAAAGGAACATGAGGAAAATATCCAAAGTTCAGGTTCTTGAAATGCCATGACTCATAGTAGAACAAAGGTGGGGATTCATCATATACTGTGCACCTTGGAAAATCTCAAACAACACATGCAACATAGAACTAAAGAATAATCATATACAAGGCATAAATAACTGATATAAAAGAAAAATAATACCATACTAAGGCCCCTTACTATGGATAAATCTCTCCTGTGTGTTTTTATAGAGCCTTTATGTAATTAGGTCTTATTGTTAGGGTCGTCGAGATTGTACTAGTATATAATCGTCATTTCTATCTAGGTAAAAGGAACACCAAGGAACACTAGGACCTCATTAGAGCTCCTCACCAAGAATAGATGGAGATGATCAAAACTTATCTAGATCTCTATTTCTTCTTTGGTATGTCAAGGAATCCCACCGGTGCTCCTTCATCTACTCTTCTCCCTTGAGGAAAACTAGATCTCCCTAAACCATGGAGCTTTTTTGCCCAACTAATTCTCCTACAAGTGGAGAAGTGGATTCCAAATCGAGGAGTCATTCTAGTAGGGGTAGAGGAAAACTAGATCATATAACCAATGATATGAAAAATATAGATATGTGTCCCAACATAACCACTTAAACAACAAAATAAAGACATATGACATCAGAGGATAAGCTATAAAGGATCACCCATAGATCAAGCTAATCTGTTTCACGAAGAATGAAAAAAGGGAGGAATAGAAAAACAGAGGATCATAAGGATCAATGGATCAACATTAGGTATGAGGATGACATAGATCAAATGGGAATGCGTACCAAGGCTAATGGAACATTCCCAATGTATAAACTGAACAAAAGGCATACATGAACTAATAAAATAAGCTCAACCTCAATAATACATAAATACAACAAGTGAAAATACAAAAAATAAAATGAATATGAATATTATGACATGTAAAAAAACAATGTGTAACACCCCGAATTTTGGGTATTATATAATGATGATATTATGCATTTACTTTTGTTAAATCCCTTTTAACAAAACAAAAATTTAACAGATAACTATAAGGATCTTTATTTAAATAAGAACACTGTAGTGTCTACAATACACCGAGATCAAAAGACTAATCATGCTAAACAAATATACCTATTAAAACCCCTATCAGAACTATTGGAAGACCCCCAATCACCACAATGAGTCCCACTAAGTAAAGTAGATCCTTCAAGTCAACTAAATCAAAAAACATCACCACTATGATCATAAAAACCATGCTGAGCATCAGCGGAATGGGAAGCACCATCTTCTTCCTTTTGAGTTTTAGGATACTGTAATGTTTGGTTTTATAGGACACTATTTCAACCATTTCTCTAGTGAACATTCGAAGCTAACAGTTATAAAAAATAGTCGTTGGACCTTGTTAGGATAAGTGAACTTATTTAAATATTAATTAGCTTCCAAATAATTGAGTTATGATTAAGGTTATAATAAAACCTTAATTTATGAACTCTAAAAGGATATGGTGTAAAACATAGTTTCACCCTTAAGTGATTTTGAAAAGAATTAAGGAATTCAAAACACTTTGTGAATTTTTCAATTACAATGTAACGATTTTCATTTCTTAAATAATTTTATAAACTATGTCTATGTTTTACAAATTAAATTGTGTTTTGATTGAACTATGTTTTTGAGGATACTAGTATATAAATTATAATGTAGGTTTATTAAAATTTCCTTTTTGTAACTTTTTGAGTTAAAAATGGGGTTTAGTATTTTTAATTTTAAAAATACTTCTAACTAAAACAAGTTTATTTTTTATTCATTAATGATTAAGAATATAAAATTCCTAATAGATTTAATAAATGGATTGTTTCCTCTTATTAAAAAAAAAATTTAGTGAAGATTTTTCAAAAAAAAATTATCCCACTAGGGCTAGCCCTTTTTGGCTAGGGCCAAGGGAGGCAGCTCACACGCAGTGGCTGAGACTGACCCTCACCCCAAGCCAAGGCCGGCCCGAGCTCGGGCAGAGGTTCCCCAAAGGGCGATCAGGAGTGAGAAAGAGCACATAGGCGCACAAGTGTGGGCGTGAGGCTGCGACGGGGTCTTGGTAGGCAAAGGCATACGGGTGAGTGCCCATGTATAGGGCCCCCTTTGTGGGTGCTATGTGCTTTCTGAGAACTCGTTGGGAGGCCCGGGGTTATAAGGGAGGTGAAAACCACCCTTTGTTTCAATGTGGGAAGCAGTTTTTTTGGCGAAACGTGATCTGGACCGTTGGATAATGTCACGCGTGATCTGGGCCATTGTTTCTGATCCCACGCTTGACCCTCAGCGATCACGTCTCTTTCCGTGGTTTTTTTCAACAGTTTCATCCGACATGATCTAATCATGGTCGTTCGAGGTTTTTAAATTTCAGAATTGAATATAGAACATCCGATGAAACTTATATCTAATCTAAGCTGCTCAATTCATTTAAAACAATAGACTCATATCATCCCTTTGATCGATGTTGGTATCGATCTAGACCGATCGTTTTCCCCTACATTTCCCCTAGCTGCATCTTCTTCTTCTTCCTTGCATGGGTTACACCAGTAACCCAACCCTATGGAACACCCCTCATTTTCTTCACCTCTGACCACTGGGGACCCCCATGTCTCCCCCTTTTCTTCTAGCACGACACCCCCATTGAATGAAATGCAAGTGGGAACGTTTTTTAGTGCAAGGTGGTGTGTGAGATTTTGTATATAAATAACTGAGACCTCTCGGTTCTTCTCTCCCATTCAAGTCTCCAGCAAGCTCGACCAACTCTCCCTGAAGTCCTCATTTCCCTGGTTTTTAAAGTAAGGGTTTTTATTTTTCCATTTTTTTCTTCTTTGAGAATATATACACTTATATATTCGATATATATATATATATATTTTTAAACACTACGGTTCTATCCTAACATTCGTAAATGTCGAACCTAGGCCTTCGGGTTCTCTTACATTAAAATAGCTTAAATAATGTAAGGATTATACCTGGTCTCATTTTGTTTTTTTTTTCAAAATATATATATATACTTTTTGTTATATGTATATATGTCGGTTATATGCAGGAATGGGCATGAACATTCTATTTTGATTATATGTACGAAGTTTGTGTATAATTTTTCATGCACTGCACATATTCACATACACATAATTTAATATTTAAATAAAAAATAAATTTTTAAAATGTTATACATATGATCGGGTTTTTATAAAATTATTTTTTTGTAGGTTTTCATAAACAAATTTTTATGAATAAGGGCATGGCCTACCCTATTCAAAACGTTGTTGAACTAATATTCATAGGGGATTAAAAAAATGGGTGTGCCAATTTTTCAGTTTGAGTAAGGGTACATACATATATTTCATATGCTGCATGAACCTTGATTTCAGTTGTTAAGGTCCTTACACATTAACCGTTGAGTTTAGGTGGAGTTTTAAAAACATAAGAAATAGAGTGTTAAAAAAAACTTATATCCACATTTAAGAATAACTTATTTCTTCATATCTTTTAAATTATGTTGCTTATGGTGAGGAATCGTGATTTCTATCATGGTAATTATTCAGTATTATGAAAAGGCTTTAAAATATTGAATTTTTTAGCATGTGCAAGTTCAAAACCCTACTTGAGATTTTTGGTTCACCTTGTAATTAGTTGGATGATAAAATTTTAGGATTTCAAGAACAAAATTCTATGTGATAAATTATAGTTTTTTGTTCTTTATTTACCTTAGATGTCAATGTATGTTCCATAATCTTCTTTTCTTCTTTCCTTTTAATAACAGTCATATGATTGTTAGCTTGGTTTTTAATCATCTAGATGACTATCTCACTTATAAGATATTTAAATTCAACAACTACAACCAACTATGAATGAACTATTCAAGGTGGTCTGGGACATCTTGAATATACATCCATGTTTAGGTAATGTATTGATTTATGTGGCTCACATGAAAGTAAAGACATATTAAGGGTGTGCCCTGATAGTGCTTCAATACATTGTCTAAAGAATTAATCTCTAGAGATTACAAGCTTCACGATACCTTGGAAAATAACTTCAGTAATTTATCTTTAATGACACCTTGGGGATGGACCTCGGTGATATGTTCATGAATGTATAAATGAAATTTTGAATCCACATATTCAAGTCATGTTACAAGTTCTTTTCATTATGATATGCCTATTCTTTAAATACTCTTTCCCTTATGTTTTTATCAAGTTCATATTGATGTCACAGGTAAATGTTTGGGCATGATTCGTGTAAAATAGTAACAAACATATGAAATTGATGTTTTTTTCCTCACACGCAAATCTTATTAAGTATTACACTTAACATATTGATTTGGGCTTAAAAATTCATACGTCATACTTGTTCAAGATATCTTTTACTACCCCTTTTTGAAAATGTGCTAATTGATTCATGTATTCCTTAGAAATATTAGTTGAGCACTTTTATGTTATGTTACATGTGTTACAGTTTTCTATAAGTTATGTTAATTGGATAAGTTTTTAAAAAATTCTTTCCAAAGGTTCATTGGTTTATTTTAAACCCATTACTGGGCATTCTTATGCTCATCATATGTTTTGAAATTTAAATTTTCAAGTAACAACTTTTATCAGAAGAAACTTTTCTGAAGTTACTGGTTTCCCAGATCCAAAACTGAACTCGAACTTCTATATGGGATGTGATGTGTTTTTATCAGTGCATGTTTCTATTTTAAAACAACACATCATGTTCAGAAGGAACTGACACCTGTTTTTTCTGGGGTCGGGTCTTCACAGTTGGTATCAGGGGATTCGGTTTGGATAACTCTGGAAAGCTAGAATTGAAACAATGAAAAATATACTTCAGAATTACTAAAAATGAGTTTTCTTAATTTTTAGATGGAAAACGAAGGTACAAATATTTTATCTCTTCCCAATGAGGCCTTAGAAACCATAATTTCCACAGACATCCATGAAGCTTTTATAAACTATACCCATATCCATATGTCGTGAAAACATCTCTATGATGTGTCAAACTCTCCCCGAGTACTTCAACTCCACCGAAGAGTGGGTCGGGATTACATCATTATGATGCAAGCCCAGTTTCCATCTTACACACAATAGGGGAAGTACTACGAGGTACTTTTTTGACGCTTCACTGCATCAGAAGGCATCTCGTCCCTCATGGCTTTCCAAGAGGTTGTTATAGAGGGAGATCTCCACCCAGCATACATGTTTCAAGTCTTTTCCTATGGCCATTTTGGTCAAATGATGGAATTTGGCATCCTTTAATACAAAGCCTCACATTCTGTGTATAGTGAACATGTACATATGGATGTCTCACTGTTTTACACCTCACATGTCAGACTCTGGAGATACCATAAGTTCTCCTAGGGCATCAAACCTAATTTCTTAGGTTTCATGTAGTTTAGGTATATAGAGAGTTTCGAGCATGTCTTGGGAATTCATTTGTTAGGGAATAGGGAAACTGTTATCCCCGTTTTACGTTGTGCACCAGCAGTTATATAAAGAACATATTTTGTTATCTCTTCTTTCTTATGTCTTTAATTTGTTTATACTTTTGGATGGATTTCAAGTGATTGAAATCTCATCTTAAACAATCATATGGAAGGAAAAACCCACATGTTATCTCTTCCTACTGAGATACTGGATATTATTGAAATCAAAACACTTGAAGAGGAGTATCGTCCCTTTGCAAACCTACGTGGAATGTGCAAAGAATTGTTTGAGGTGACAAACAGTCTGGGGATTCTCTACACCTATCAAGGTAATTCTCCCATCTACTAATGCATAGGCTCAGCACAATTGGACGAGCATAATGGAGAGAAAAATACCATGAAGGGCTCTTCCTGTGTTTCACCCTGGGCTGGAACTACATGACCAGAGTAAAATTTCAAGAGGGTGCTTTAGAGGGAAATGTTTATGTAACCTACATCTACCAACTCCTCAGCGTTAGCCTGTATGACAACATCTATAACTTAGATGTTCTCAATCGATACATAATTTTGGTAGTTCTTATTAAATTTTTCCATATAGACACTTCCAAACTTTGTACCATTTGAGCCTCCCTCTGGAAGCATGAGTGTTCAGTGCATGAGTTCAACCCCTTCTACTAGAAGTGTATCTAGATCAGAGAACTAGAGGAGTTGAGCATCAATTTGGGTGTTCTTCTAAACGCACCTGAGGATCCTCTACGATGGTGGATATGGTAGGAACAACTGAGATCTTCCTCTTAGCATGTTTGTATGAAAGGAATTGCGGGGACCCAATTCTTTGATGGGGGGAGTTATGTTACACCTCGAATTTTGTGTATCATATAATGATGATATTATGCATTTAATTATGTTAAATCCCTTTTAACAGATAAAAAATTTAAAGGATACACATAGGGTTCTTTATTTAAATAACAACAACATAGTGTCTACAATACACCGAGATCAAAAGAGTAATCATGCTAACCAAATATACCTATTAAAAACCCTATTGTAACTACTGGAAGACCCCCAATCATGACAACTAGGCCCAGTAAGTAAAGGATATCCTTTGAGTCAACTAAAGAAAAAAACATCACCATTGTGATCATAAAAACCATGCTGAGAATCAGAAAAATGGGTAGCACCATCTTCATCCTTTTGAGTTTTAGGACACTATAAGTTTTGGTTTTATAGGACACATTTTTTGACCGTTTCTCTAGTGACAGTTGGAAGCTAACGGTTATAAAAAAAATTGTCGTTGGACCTTTTTAGGATAAGTGAACTAACTTAAATATTAATTAGTTTCTAAATAATTGATTTATGATTATGGTTATAAATAAACCATCATTTATGAACTCTAAAAGGATATGGTGTAAAACTTCATTTCACCCTTAAGTGATTTTGAAAAGAATTAAGGAAGTCAAAACACATTGTGAATTTTTCAAATAAAAAGTAATGATTTTCATTTATTAAATAATTTTATAAAAAATGATTATGTTTTTCAAATTAAATTATGTTTTGGATTGATCTATGTTTTGGTGGATACCATTATATAAATTATAATTCAGGTTTATTAAAATTACTTTTTCGTAACTTTTTGAGTTAAAAAACGGGGTTTAATAATTTTAATTTTAGAAATACTTCTAACTACAACATGTTTAATTTGTATTCATTAATTTTTATGAATATAAAATTCAATATAGTTTTAATAAATGTATTGTTTCCTCTTCATAAAACTTCATTTAGTGTAGTTCTTTCAAAAAAAATTTGGCCCACTAGGGCCAGCCCTTTTTGGCTAGGGTCGAGGGAGGAAACACACATGAAGTGGCTGAGCATGACCCTCATCCCCATGCCAAGGTTGGGAAGAGCTCAGGAAGAGGTTCCTCAAAGGGCGCTCATGAGCGAACAAGAGTGCATTGGCACACCAGTCCGGGCATGAAGTCCCGGTGGGGTCTAGGTAGGCAAAGGCCTGCAGGCGGGAGCCCGTGTATAGGGCCCCCTTCGTGGGTGTTGTGTGATTTCTGAGCACTCTTTGGGAGGCCTGTGGTTATATGTGAGGCAAAAACTGCTCTCCATTTCGATGTGGGAAGCATTTTTTTGGGCAAAACGCGATCTAGACCGTTGGATAGCATCACGCGCGATCTTTGCCGTTGTTTCTGATCCTGCGCTCGACCCTCAGCAACCGTGTCTCTCCCTGTAGTTTTTTTCAACTGTTCAATCCGGAACAATCTAATCATGGCCGTTCGGGGTTTTAAAATTGTCACGTCGAACATATATCATCCGATAGAACTTAGATCTAGTCTAAGACGGTCAATTATTTTAAAACAGCACACGCATATCATCCCTCGGATTGACGTTGGGATCGATATAGACCGTCAGTTTTCCCCCCGACATTTCCCCTAGCTGCGTCTTCTTCTTCCTCCATGCATGGGTTACACCAGTAACCCTACCCTATGGCATGCCCCTCATTTTCTCCACCTCTAATTTCCTGGGACCCCCATGTCTCCTCATTTTCTTCAAGCACGACACCCCCCATTGAAAGCAATGTAAGTGGGTACGTTTTTGCATGGAATGTGGTGTGAGAGATTTTGTATATAAATAACCGAGACCTCTCGGTTCTTCTCTCCAGTTAAAATCTCCAGTGAGCCCGAAACACCCTCCCTGAAGTCCTCCTTTCCCTGGTTTTTAATGTAAGGGTTTTTAGTTTTTCCTTGTTTTTCTTCTTTGAGAATACATACACTTATATATTCGAAAAAAAATATTTTAACCATACGGATCTGTCCAAACATTCTTAAATGATGAACCAAGGCCTTCAATTTCTCTTGCATTCAAATATCATAAAGAATTTAAGGATTATACCTGGCCTCATTTTGATGATTTGAAAATATATATATACTTTTGGTTATATGTACATACTTTGGATATATATAGGAATGGGCATGACCTTTCTAATTCGGTTATATGAATGAAGTTTGTGTATAATTGTTCATGCACCGCACATTTTCACATACACTTAATTTCATATTTAAATAATAAATAAATTTTGAAAATGTTATATATATGATAGGGTTTTTATAAAATTAATTTTTTGTAGGTTTTCATAAAAAATATTTTATGACTAAGGGCATGACCTGCCCTATTCAAAATGATGTTGAACTAATATTCATAGGGGATTAACACACATAGGTGTTCCAATATTTTAGTTTAAGTCTGGATACATACATATATTTTATATGTTGCATGAACCTTGATTTCAGTTGTTAAGTTCCTTACACATTATGTCTTGAGTTTAGGTGGAGTTTTAAAAACATAAGAAATAGGGTGTTAAACAAAACTTATATCCACATTTAAGAGTAACTTATTTGTTTTTCGTATGTTTTAAATGATGTTGCTTATGGTGAAGATTCATGCTCTCTATCATTGACATTATTCAGTATTATGCAAAGGCATAAAAATATTGAATGTTTTAGCATGTGTAAGCTCATAACCCTACTTTATTTATTTGGTTCATCATGTAATCAATTGGATCATAAAATTTTACTATTTCAAGAACAAACTTGCATGTGATAAATTCTAGTTTTCTATTCTTTCAGTACCTTAGATGCCATTGTATGTTCCAAAATTTGCCTTTCTCATTTCCTTTTAATAACAGTCATATGACTGTTACCTTGGTTTTTAATCATCTAGATTCCTTTCTCACTTATAAGATTTGTAAATTCAACTACTATGACCAACTATGAATAAACTATTTAAGGTGGTTTGGGAGATCTTGAATATAAAACCCCGTTTAAGTAAAGTTTTGATTTATTTGGATCACATGAAAGTAAAGACATATTAAGGGTGTGACCTGATAGCGCTCCAATGCATGGGATAAAGAATTAATCTCTTGAGATGATATGCTTCATGACACCCAGGTGAATAGCCTCGGAAATTTTTCTTTATTGACACCTTGGGGAAGAACCTTAGTGATATGTTCATGAATGTATAAATGAAATGTTGAATCCACATATTCAAGTCATGTTAAAAGTTATTTTCAGGATGATATGACTATTATTTCACTAATATTTCCCTTATGTTTTTATAGAGTTTCTATTGATGTCACAAGTAAAATTTTGGGGCATGATTCGTGTAAAATAGTAACCAACATATTAAATTGAAGTCTTTTTCCTTCACGCGCAACTCTGATTAAGTATTACTCTTAATAGTTTAATTTGTGCTTAAACATTCATACGTCATACTTGTTTAGGATATATTTTACTAACCCTTTTCGAAAATGTTCTAATTGATTCATGTATTCCTTGAAAATCTTAGTTGAGCACTTTTATGTTATGTTACATGTGTTACAGTTTTCTATAAGAGAATGTTCCTTGGATAATTTTTTAAAAAATTCTTTCAAAAGTTCTATTGGTTTATTTTAAACCCCTTACTGGGCATTCTTATTTTCACTTTACGTTTTGAATTTTAAATTTTTCAGGTAACAGCTTTTATCAGATGAAACATTTCTGAAGTTATCGGTTTCCCAGAGCCTAAACCAAACTCGATCCTCTGTATGGGACGTGATGTGTGTTTAACAGTGCATGTTTTTGTTTTAAAATGTCATATCATATTTAGAAGGCACCGACTCCTAGTTTTTCTGGGGTCGGGTCTTCACATAATGCATGGAATTAAAATCATTTAATTTACAATATTGATTGAATAAAGTTTAAAAATCTCTAACTTGTAGATGAAATGCAATAAGATCAACAGTTGATGCCCATAAATCACCTAAAACACCCCATGATTTTAATGTATGTCACTTCTTAAATAAATTCATTTTATTTGATAGATTATATTGTATTCAATACCAAAATATGTTTATGCTACACACAACAATGAGTTGGCTTTCGTTACATGCAAGACTGGGTTTTACCAAACAACAATATATTTTTAAAATATTATTATTTAAAATAATTAGATATAACCTAGCCATTAAGTTAGTGGTTATGAGTATTATTAAATTACTTATGAAAATATATGGCTGAATTCATTGGTTCTAAATTCATTAAAAATGAATATAGTAACCAACAGAACATATATGATATTTTTTTAATGAACTATTTTTTATGCTCACAAAGTCATTTTATTCTAATAAATTAAAGTAATTACTATTATAGAATGATATTAATGAAATCTATATTTTATATATTAAATAAAATATTTTTGATATTCATATAATATATTTGAGAGGTATAAGATAACAACAAACCCAATATTACACATAAAACATATTTTTTTATAAAAACTATTTTATCGTCTTTTAATGAAGAACCTATTTTAATTCCAATTTTTGACAATTTTATGAAATTTATTTGAAAAATTAAACTTTATATTTTAAATATGAATATAAAATTTTAGTTTAGGTATATTTTTTTTATTTTTATGATAATTTCATGTTTTGATGAATAGTGAAAAATACTAAATTTTAATTGAAAACTATTTTTTTCATCAAAATAATTTATAGTGTTAAATTATATTATTGAATGTTTTTAAAGTATATATTGATTATTTTTTAATTTATTACAATTTAAGTTCTTTTAATCAATTTTTCAATGAATTTAGATATAAAAAAGTTTTAATCTTTTGTAGGTTTAAACTTTAATAACTCATTTTCTCACGTCGTCAACTAGATTAATTTTAAATTAATTACTAAAAATTTTATGTTTTGAATTATGAAAAATGGATTCTATATTTGGAATTAGTGGGTATAAATTATGTAAAGAGGTTTCTTTTATTTTTGGTCATATGAATTGTAAAATTTAGTAATATTTTAATTACCACTGTTAAGAGAAAATTAGGTAATTATAGATATAAATGATATTATAAAATTATCCAAACACTTGTCCCAATTTCATTTAATGAGTGGTTTTCTACAAAAATCATCATTAGGCCGAAATTATATTCTTTTTAAGCCACTTGGATGAGAATAAGACATTTATTATATTTTATTTAAAGATAAGTTAAAAATGTCATACTCATGTTTTTAATAAGTATTACATTTTTAATACATGGTTATAGAAAAGATAAATTAGACTATATATATTCATTTGAAAGATAATAAATTTATATTCATCATGATAATTTATTTAAAAAATTTTGAGAAGAAATAATTTAATTAAATGCTTTCATAATAATGATTTAGTAATTGTTTAATTAATGAAAATAAAAAAATAAATGATATTAAAAGAATTAAAATAAATAAAATTTGACATAATTAATTACATCTATTAATTTTATAGATAATTCATAAATGTTAGTGATATATTATTAGTTTTGGTTTGAAGTTATCATGAATTTAGGATATTTTTTTTAAAGACAAATATTGAATAGTATCAAAAATGAAAAAAATGACACTTTAAAATAAATAATATTTTAATAAATGTTATAAAATTCATAAAAATATAAAGTCCTCCAAATAAATAAAATAAGGATAAATATGTCCTCAATGATCCATTTGGGGTTCGTTTATCATTTTATAGTAACTATATTATCCCTAAAGAGTAAAAAAAAGTTTCCATGGTAAGAGTTAAAGGGTTTAACTAAGGGTTAAGGACACATTATAAGATTAACATTGTGACCTAAACATGTCTAAAAATTATTTTTTGAGATAATTTAGCCCCATACTCATCTTAGGTTTTAAATAACTCAATTTTAAGACATTATTAATTAAAAATTAATATATATTAATTTAATATTTTGGGAGTTTCCTAAAATTCCCCAACTAAATTATAAAAGGTAACTTTCTCCCTCACTTACTTACACCAATTTGAACATTCTAGGTCGACCATACCCTACCAATTTATCTTCTTAACATCTATATACACATATTAGAGGTTTTGGGCTTCTCAAAAGACGAACCCTAGCATCTCTAAGAGGAGATCCGTAGAGACCCAACCCTAGAAGGCCCAAAGCTGGTGTCTACTACTATTTCATTGACATGATTACAGGGAATTAAATCCCAAATGACTGAGAGTTTAGTAGGCTTGATAAAATAGTTATATACATGAGAAAATAATAAACTAATTACTATATATTTTTCTTCTTCTTTCTAAATAAATAGCTTTGAGGATAACTCTAATCTAGTTAGTAAATACCTACATATCTTTCATAGTATGTTTCTTGGATTCCTAGGTAAATAAATATAATAAGGGTGAGATAAAATGATTAGTAAGGTAAAAATATAGTGGAATAAATAACGAATCAATGAGAATAATAATTATGAAAAGTTGAATAACTGAATTCACATGCCATATAATCAATAAACTGATAAAGAGGCGCATAAACAAAATGACAAAGTAATAAATGAAAACACATGACATTAAAATAACTAGATAAGAAAAAATAAATATGGTAAGGAAATAAACTAAAACACATACTATCTAAATAATTAAAAATTAAATATATCTATATATATGTTGACACAAAATCTCATGGATTAATAATAAATGAAACTAAATTAGGTAAATGCTTTCTTAATGGACGACATGTCTAAGGCTCATGAAAACCTATACCGTCAAGACCCATCACATAACAGTTTAAAAAATTCTGATTTGCACAAATAATTTGTCTCGTGAGAACCTATCATTGCATTTAGGATCTGTATATTGTTTAGTCTCCTCCCATCATTTATTTTCCAAATTATTCCTCAAATTGAATAATAAAAATAAATAATATGCCTTATCAAATATTTTTATTTAATAAAGAAGATGAAATTATCAATATTTTCTGAAATAATAAAATAACTGTCAAAGTAGACATCATATGTAAAATGGTATCTGGATTAGGAAATAGTAACATCCATGATGAATGAAATGGATAATTAGGGGTAAATTAAATTTTCAATGATCAAAGGAGATTTAATATTTCAAGGGGAATAACAAATAATTCAAGGCAGTGAATGTGAATACTATCCTTAGAAAAATCAATAATAAACCATTCAAAGTAAGAATACAGATGATATCAATACAAAAAAATATTAAGTTGAGTAAAACTAAATGGTTCACTACTATAATATAGGCCTTTAAAAGTGTTATAATAGTCCTTTATCAATTCTAATAAAACACTGACAATATGAACATGGTTAAAAGGTCAAAACATTATCAGTGCTATGAATGCACTATTAAAGTCCCCCCTTTACAATGATAAAAAAACATGGTTAAAAGTGTCCTTTAACAACACTTTTTTAGTGATGTTAAACGGGGCCTTTAATAACACTTTTTTAGTGATTATAAAGGCAGCACTGTTAAAGGGGGTAAAATTATATTTTTTTGGACACTTATGAGCTTGACCCCCTTTATCCGCAATTAACAGAACCCTTGCTCCACCACCCCTCCCCTTTATCAGTTATTTTCACCCCGCCACCTTTTATCATCACTTTGTGAATTTCTATCCTTATGAGCATCTTCATGGATTCAAACCCTACACCTCTCCTTCAAAGATGGAACACCTTTACCACTACACTATGTTGTTTTAATGTCTATTTAATGATATTTCTATTTATATCTATATATATTTACATATATTTATATAGTTATTTTAAAATACATTTATACAATATATATATGTGTGTGTGTTATATATATATACTTATATTTATTTAAATATATTATATATTATATTTATTTATATATAATAGAATAGAATATAAATATATATCACTTTATTAATACACACATATGTATATGTAAATATAATGTAAAAATGGCTAGATATTATTTTAAATACATATTTAGAATATGTATTTATTTACATATATTAAAATATACATTTTTACAAAAATATATTGATATATGTATTTATATGAGTGATTTATTATAATTAAACATACAAAACATCATATATTTAAATATAAATAACATTAAATTATGAAAAATGATAAAATATTAAAACCATAATATCAATATAAATGTAATACCTAGGAATAAAATTAGTCACCACCAAAAAAGGAAATAATACCCCCTTAAAATAGGACGAAAATCGATCAAATGTCAAAAAAACAGGGTACCCGGACTAAAAACTTTATTTTTGAGATGTTATGAGATTTCTTGGCCATTAAACATGTGATAGAGGTTTACCATTTTTACTAAGGTTGTATATCTCATCAAAAAAATTTGATTTGATATGTGGTAGAGCATCAATGGACACCCAGATCAAAATTTATCACTGTTTGAAGTTTGAGTTACGTTTTCGACTTATTTTGGATATTTTATTATTTTTTGAATTTTCTATCTTCAAATTGATATTAAATGACTATTAATCGGAAATAATAAGAAAATTATTAATTAAAAATATATTTTTATTTATTTTGTAATCCATTTTCACAGAATATCTTATATATAAAGTGTAAAATTCTATTTACCTTATCTAAAACATATTTCTAAAAACATATATTATATTTATATCAATATAAATATATTTATATATTTATATATTATTTGTAATGATTTTTTTAAGTATACCTTTATCAGTGCTACTAAAAAAGCACTGATAAAGAGGGGTCTTTATCAGTGATTCTAAAAAAGCGCTGATAAGGACCCCCCTTTAACAGTGTTTTTTTTACAAGTGTTGTTAAAAGATTACATTTATCAGTGATTTTTTAAAAGTGGTAATAAAGGCCCCCCTTTAACAATGTTTTTATCATTATTAAATACCACCTTTAATAATGTATTTTTAGCACTGAAAAAGGGGGTCTATAACATCATTTTTAGCTAGCGCTGTTAAAAACCTAGTATTGGATAAACCTAGTTTTGTAGTAGTTTCTGTTGATTCTGATGAATAAAAATACTATAATAAAATCTATAAAAAAATTGGGGAAAATATCCTATGATTATGAAAACCTTTTCGAAAAAGTTTTCTTTGAAAATCACTTTTGAAAAAAGTTTCTTTATAATGTATCCTTTTAGACATGAAAGCGAAGCTTCAAATAAATGATAACAGGTAAATCCGTACTTGTCGTGTGAGGTAAATGAACATTCTATTTGCACGGTTAAAGGTTAGAAAAATACAATGTTTGATAAGAGAAAAGAATTTTCCTTTGAAAATAATGGTAAAAGAAAAAAAGGATAAAAATTTATTCACCAAATAATTTTAAAAATATTTTTGAAAACATTTTATTAAAACATGATTTTTAAAAGAAAACAGGTTCTTTAACTAATGAGATAAATAATTTTGGGCTTTCTTAAAAAAAATCTAAAACATTTTCAGTACCAAAGAGTGTAAAAATGGAACAGATACTTGAAAATAGTCATGAATAACTAGATAATAATGAAAGGGTTTATTGAAAATTTTTTATACAATTTCCTCTAATGGAATTCCCATTGCAAGATCATTAGTACTATTCTTGAGGAAAATAATCTTTAAACATCCCAAGGTGTCCCATATAACATTGAATTTTTTTAAATCATAATCCTAATGAAGGAATAATATTGAATGGAATTTTCAAATACAATGATGATAAAATAATTCATTATATTATATATCAAAATGTGTAGTATATACACCACACAAAATAATCAAATTTTGAATATGACATTTATCTCACCGATGTAAAAAGTGAGATGAGAATCCATTACCTTGAGTTTCCTTTGGGTGAACATCCTTTCACTTCTTGTATAGTAAAATTATTTTAATTTTATAATTTATTTGGAAACTTTTTTGAGTTTATAATTAATTTTATTTCACTTTTTACTATGTTTTATACAACTACTTAAAAATTCTGTTTACGTTGGGTGTTTAGAACAAATTCCGATTATGTGTCAAAAACAACATTGGTAGGTCAACTATGGTTAAAGGGGTTATTATATAAAATCTCAAAAATAATAATCATGAAATAATTATCAAATTTTTTTCATTAATTATTCATTTTAAACAAATCATTAAATATGGTTATGAAAAACAAACCAACATTACAATCATGGAGATGGTAGGTTGTACATACGCATGAGTAATGCTCTTATTTTTAAATTATTGTTATGTAGAGAAGGTAAGTAACACTGTATCTTTCCAAAATGATCATTATATCATAAATAAAATATTATTAAATCATATATACTTTTATATAGAATTATTATGATTTAAAATGAATCACAACGTGTTGAGGAGTCGGTAGTCTACATGTCCACGAATGACATTATCACTTTTTAAGTGTGTGAAAGGGTAATAAAGAAAATGATATATATATATATATATATATATAATATAAACAAATTTAATCATTTGATTAATATCATATATCGTTTTTTTATGTCACTTATTTTTAATTATAATCATCATTTATACATTTCATGGATCATGTGAACAAATCACATCGCTTTGAGGGGGCATTAATCCACACTTCCTCAAACAAAGTTATCATATTTAATAAATAGAAAGTATTAAAGGTATGTGTTATAAAAAAAATTAAAGAAGTATAATGAAATAATAAATATCATATATATCATATAAAAACATAGTTTCCATAATAATTTCCAACCATGAAAGTTGGTAAGGTAAAATAAACAATCATCATTTCATGAGGCAGCAGTTTGTCATACACAGAAACAATAAGTTCATTACCCATTAGATGGAAGTGTGTGTAAGTGTACATATAACCTTTAGCATAAAAAAAATACTATTATGTTAAGGATAATTTTTTTGTTGTATAATATAATAATAATAATATATTAGGGGTTGGAGAATGGAAATAAAACTAGAAAGCTTGAGAGAAGACATTACATCTTAATCGGGTAACTACTTTTGGATTCTACCAAAAAGATTCCTTGGAAGGATTTATACAAAAATGGAGGTTTAAAGTTCTAGTGGAGGGATGTTGGGAAGAAATATAGTAATATATTTTTCAAATATAAGTGGTTTGAGATGTTTCAAGAATGGGGAGAGGTGGCGGCCTTTTATAAGGGAGGAAAAGGACTCACTTGGTCTTTTGAAATCAAGTTAGGTGTACCCATGTTTTAACGAAAAATATGTCATAAAAAACCAACCAAACTCAATAATTGAAGGTTAATGTCCTAATTATGTCCATAAAAGGGGTTTTAGAGAATGTTATAGGTCATTTGGCCCCTTAAATTAATGTTTTAGTCATTTATTAAGCTTAATTTTACCTTAGTTATTGTAATTAATTTTAATTACATTCACTAATTTTTTTATAAAAAGAAAAATTGGTCTTATTAGAAATTATAAATTATTTTCATTCCAAATATTGAATCCTTTTTACTAATTCAAATCACAGAAGTGGTAGAAATTAATTTAAATTTAATCCCGAAGATGGGACAACAACAAATGTTTTTGATGTAAAAAGTTACGAAAGTTTTCAATTTTTTTATAATCAATTTAAAATTAAAATTTATTCCAATTACATATATTGTATTAATTTATAAAAATATTATCTAATTAAACTTTAAAACCATTTAATAATATAATTTAACCTTATAAATAAATTATATTAAAAAAATTTTGACCTAAAATTCAGTATTTTTAACTATTCATTAAATATGAAATGTTTCAGAAAAATTTCAAAAATTCACCCTAAAATAATTATTATATTTATATTTCCAAGATTAAGTTTATTCTTATATATTAAATCAATTAAATTTTCAAAATTTTAATTTAAAATGGGTTCTCTATTAAAGGTGGTAAAATTGCCTTTATAAAAATAAAGGTTTTATATGTAAAATATGATTTATTCTTGTCTTATTCATATCAAACAAAATGGATTACTATTACAAATATTCTATTTTATATATAAAATATATATTTCATTAAAATCATTCATTATTTTTAATTAACTATGTTTATTAAGAAAAAACTTCTTTGGATTTATATAAATAATAATATTTATTTTTTATATCCAATTGGTTCTTATTTTAATTTATTATTTGTTGGTAACCAATGAATTCATTTTATATTTATATAAAACATAAATTTTCCTATGTTAGTTAAAACTATTTATAATTTCTAACATAATGGATAGGTTCTATCATATTATATTAAATAAAAATATTTTAATAATACATTATTATTTCATGAAAATCGGTCTTGTGTGTAATGGAAGCTATCATGGAATGTCATTTTTTCATGTAACACAAGCTATCGAGGAAGGAAACTCTTGCATGTAACATAATCTGTCAAGGAAGACCTCTCTTGCATGCAACACAAGATAACTCGGTCTTGCATGTATTGAAATACATAGAATCTATTTCAAATAGTATATATTTTATAAAGTATCTAGATATTATATTACCTTACGTTTTCGGTGTCACGTGTCATACACGCTATCGAATAAATGGTTCTTACTTTAGATTTTTAGTTCATCACATTCTCCCCCACCTTATTTAAATTACATCCTCACAATTAAAACTCGATCATGAGGATAGATTGTTTGATACATCCTATGTTTGAAATCCCACATCATGAGAAGGGTGTATAAGTCATCCTCTATAAAAGAGAGAATAGAAAGTACATAGGTCACATAGACTACCATGTAACTGGGTCTCTATGTAAGAGAACATTAGTGTAATGTAGAGATACATACTTGTAGGAAAAATGTAAATATTTATAAGTAGTGAATGGGGTCATCAATCACAAACAAGTGAATGATCAATGGAAAGTTGAGGTCCTCAAAGCCATAATTCTGTGATGATTTAGAAGACCACAGATTCAACAGAAATTAAGATATTTGGAAAACATTTTATTTTTAAGACATTTTCCTAATGTTGGGTAATTATTTTACTACTTAAGAATATAATGAAATATTTTAACATGATAGGTTTCAATTTCATATGAAAAATACTAAATTTTGGTTGTGCTTTGATCAAATTCTAATTCATTACTTTACTCCAAGAAATTAATTACCAATAATGATTTTTTATGCCTGAAGCACTAAAAGAAACATTTAAAGGATCATGAGGCCTATAAAAGAGTGAATATTCCAACTACTATCTTTAACTATCTTCCAAAACCAATATGGTTAATAAATTGATATCTAATCCTCAAAAGTCAAACTACTAGTTTATCATTAATATTTATTGATCAAATTATTTAACTAAGAACAATGAAAACTTAACCAGGAAATTTCATAGGTTAGTGGTTGGAAAGAAACCCTTATCATCCTTTGGTCATGGGTTTAAGACCCACTGCCTTGCCAGATTTGATTAGTTATCACCAAGCTTATAGGTCATCCTTTTCTAAAACAATGTTATTATAATTTCTAAAATAAATATGATTGAAATCCTTTAAATTAGGTTAATCAAAAAATAGGATTTTAACTAATTTTTTCAATACAACCCTAATACATAAATACTTCATCCACTTATTTCCCCATAGATCTTTCCTTAGTCTAGAGTTTATCCAAAAGATCATTTATAGGATTTTTAAATCATGAAACCCTATTTTCAATCTAAACACCCTAATTTTAACCTAGGTAATTAATTGTCAAAATCCTTCATGGTGGTTTTTAAAGATAATGTAAATTATCCTAAACATATCCTCCAGGAGTGTCAAAGCAGTTGTGCAGTAAGGCCAGTTATTGTATACCAGGTTACCACAAGTTAGGATCAAAATACCTTGTCATAGTTATTAATCCAAGCTACATATGTATCAAAACCACATACACTTGTAGTATCCACACATGGATGTATTTCTATAAAGAACCAAATAATCTCTACCTTTCCGAAATTCTAGTATTTTATTCTATAATTATCCTCAAATTTCTTCTTAGGTATATGTTCTCTAACCTATGTTTTCCTAAATATAGTTCCCAAGGATGATACAAAACTTACTCTGATACCAACAGTAGTAACCTGACCCCAGAAGGCCTAGAGTCGGTGTCAAAAACAATTACATTGGAAATATTATAGAGAATTAAATCCCAAAGGATCGAGAGTTTAGTATTCTTCGTAAATGAGATACATACATGAGAAATGAATACACTAATTAAAACATTATTTTTTATTCTTCCTAAATAAATATCTTCAAGGATAAATCTAATCCATCTAGTAAATCCCTGTATATCATTCAATGTACGCTTCATGGATTCCTAGGGAAATAAACATAAAAAGGGTGAGCTAAAATTCTTAGTTAGGGAAAAATATATCATAATTAAAAATGAATCAATGAGAATAATAATTATGACATGGTGAATAATTGAACTCACCTTCCATATAATCAATAAACTGAGAAGGAATTTTTCTACATAATCAATAAACTGAGAAGGAAGTTCATAAATATTATGGAAAGGTAATAACTGAAAACACATTCCATTGAAATAACTTGATAAGGCAAAATAAATATGGCAAGGTAAGAAACGGAAACACATTCTATCTAAATAACTGAAAATGAAATGTATCAATAGATATATCGATGTAAAATATAATTGATGAATAATAACTAAAACTAAACAATGTAAATTGTTTCTAAATAGGAATCATGTTTGAGGCACATGAAAACCTATACCATCAATACCTTTCACAAGATGGTTTAACCAATTCTAATCTGTGAAACTAATTTTTCTCCTGAGGACCTATTGATTCATTAAGGACCTATATAAATTTCAATTCCTCCCATCATTGCTTGTCCAAATCATTCCTCATATCGAATAATCAAAATAAATAATATGTCTTATCAAATATCTGTATTGAATAAAAGATATGAAATTATCAATATTTTCCCAAATAATAAAATAAATATCAAAGTAGACACTATATATAAAATGGTATAGGGTTTAGGTAATAGTATCATACATGATGAATGAAATGGATAATTAGGGGGAAATTCAATGTTCAATGATCATAGAAGATTGAATATTTCAAGGGGAATAACAATTGATTCAATAAATTTAATGTGAATACAATCCTTGGACAAATCAATAATAATCCACCTAGAGGAAGAATAATGATGGTATGAATAATGAAATCTCAAGTGGAGTAAAAATAAATGGTTGTTGTTGATGATGAATAGAAATACTATAAAATGATATTTAAAAAAAATACTTGAGGAAAATATCATATTATTATGAAAAACCAATTGGAAATTTTTTTTCATTGAAAATCACTTTTAAAAACATTTTCATTAAAAATTAACCTTTTATACATGAAAAGGAAGCTTCAAATAAATGATTGTCGGTAAATATTTACTTGTCATAGAAGGTAAAAGAACATTCTTTTTTCATTGTTAAAGTTTAAAAAAATGAATTGTTCATAAAGTAATAAGAATATTCCTTTGAAAACAATGGTAAAAGAAAAAAGGGTAAAAATTTCTTTACCAAATCATTTTAAAAAAATGTATGAATTTTTTTATTAAAAAATAGGTTTTAGAAGAAAACAAGTTCTCTGGCTAAAGTGATAAATAAAGTTTAGTTTTCTTAAAAACATTTTCTAAAACATTTTAAGTACCAAGGAGTGGAAAGAATAGTACTAATACTTGAAAATGGTAATGAATAACCAGATAATAATGAAATTTTTTATTTAAAAATGGATATATAATATCCTAGAATGGAAATTCCATTGAAAGATCATTAGTACTAGTTATAAAGAAAATAATCTTTAAACATCCCAAAGTGTCCCATACCACTCTATAAAAATTTAAATCATAAGCCTGATGAAGGAATAATATTGAATGAATATTTTAAATACCATAAAGATAAAATATATAATTATATAATATATCAAAATTGGTAGTATATACACCACACAAAATAATTAAAAGTTGAACATGAAATTTATCTCATAGATGTAAAAAGTGTGATGTAAATACCTTACCTTGAGTTTAATTTTGGGTGAACGTCCTTTGACATCCTGTATAATAAACTTATGTTAATTTTCTAATTTATTGAGAAAATTTTTCATATTTAACATTACTTTTTTTCACTTTATACCATGATGTATACAACTAGTTAAAAAATTCTATTTACATCGTCTGTTAACACCAAATTCGGATTATGTGTCAAAAAAACATGGGTAGGTAAACTATTGTCAAAGGGGTCATTGTATGACATCTATAGAATAATATTCATGAAATAATTATCATATTCATTCATTAATTATACATTTTAAATAAATTATTAAATATGGTTGTGAAAAATGAAGCAACATTACAATCATGGTGATTGTAGGCCGAATGTACGTATGAGTGACATTCTTATTTTTCAATGATTGTTATGGAAAGAAGGTAATTAACACCAAATATTTCCAGAATGGCCAATATAACATAAATACTATGTTATTTAATACCATATACTTATATATATAATTATTGTTGTGTAAAACGAATCACATCAGGTCGAGGAGGCAGTAGTCCACACATCTATGAATGACATTTTCACTTTTTAAGTGTGTGAAAGGGTAATAAAGAAATTGATATATATATATAGTATATTTTCAAAAGGTAATTATTTTATTTATATCATATAGAGGTTTTTTATATTACATATTTTTAATTATAATCATTCATTATACATTCCATAGATCGTGTGAATAAATCACATCGCTTTGAGGGGGCGGTAGTCCATACTTCCTCAAACGATGTTATCGTATTAATGAAAAATGGAATGTATTAAAGGTGTGTATTATAAAATGGTTAAATTAGGATAAAGAATTAATAAATATCATTTATATCATATAAATTTATACTTTCCATCATAATGGCCAACTATGAATGTTGGTAAAGTAATATGAACAATCGTCATTTTGTGAGGCAGTATTTCACTATACATAGACACAATATGTTCATTACCCATTAAATGTAATTATGTGTAAGTGTAGGTCTCAACCTTAGGATAAAACATACTATTATATTGAGGATATGGTTTTTTTACAAGAATCAAATAATAATATATGATGGGATGGATAATGGAAATTAAACTAAAAATCATGAGAGAAGATGTTACCTCTTATTCGAGGAACTACTTTTGGTTTGTACCAAAAGGATTACTTATAAGGATTTCTAACCAAAGGGAGGATTCAAGGTCTAGGGGAGGGATTTTAGGAATCTATATGGGCAGATATTGGTTGAAACTAATTGGTTTTAGAGGTGTGAGGAATGAGGAGAGGATGTGACTTTTTATAAGGGAGGAAAAGGACTCACTAAGAATTTTGAAAACAAGATAGGTTTACCCACATTTTTACCTAACAAAAAGACATAAAAACCAACCAAACTCAATAATGTAAGGTTAATGGCCTAATTATTTCCATAATATTGGTTTTTTGAAAATCATGAACTTGATCCATACATTGTGGAAATGAAAGTTGATATGTCACTAATCTTATGCGATCAAGGATCTCAAAGGGATCAATATTCCTCGGGCTAAAACTTCTCTTTCTTTACAAAGTTTATGAATCTCTTCCATGGTTATATTCGAAGGAAAACTTTTTCTCTAACATCAAAATTAATGTCCCTTCGGTAGTAGTCAGTATATCTCATTTACCGACTCTAGGTAGATTTTATATGTTTTTGTTTGGATTAAAACTTATTTGTCATCACTTTTACAAGATTAGGTCCATGTATCTTTCATTCCACAACTTCATCCAAAAAAAAATTGTGTTCTACATATCTTTACATTCAAAGATTCATATAGATCCATTTAAATACTCGAGTGGAAGTTGTTTTTACATGAGAACTCAACCAATAGGATATATTGATCACATCCTCCATTAAATTGCATCAAGTGTGATCTTAGCCTGTCCTCAAGTGTTTGAATAGTCCTTTTAGATTTTATATTAGATTGGGGGTGATAGGGAAAGCTAAAATTTAATTTAGTACTAAAATCTCAGTGAATTCTTCTATATAATTTAGAGGTGAACCTTGGTTCACAGTCAAATATGATCGAAAGTGGAACCCCATGAAACCTCATCATTTCCTTCACATATATCTTTGAAATTTTTTCTATTGAGAAATCTTCCCAAATAGTGATAAATTGGTAAGTCTTGGTGAGTCTATCCACCACAAACCATACCGTATTTTTTTCTGTGGATGTTTTTGGGAGACTCGAGATAAATTCCATGGTGACATTCACCCATTTCCACATGGTTATAAGAAATGGTCTCATCATCCCTTTGAAAGTTTTTCGATCTACATTATCTTGATGGAATACCAAACACCATGATATATACTCTGTAATCTCCTTCTTCATGTTGTCCCATCAAAAGTGTCCTCAATGATCATGGTATATATTGGTACTTTTGGGGTGCTGTAGAAAGATAGGCTATGTGCATTATACAATATCATGGTCTTTATCTCAGGTGATAAAGGAACACAGATCCTCATTAAATACAAAATTACACCATCATCATCAATTTGGACCTCATGTAGTTCCTCTTCCTTTATTGATTTCAAATTTTTTTAGCTTCAGATCATCCCTTTATGTCTTCTTGATCATCTATTGGATAGATGGTTGGGAAATAATTTGGGAGAGGTTGGATGTATTCCATGTAGTTATTATTACATGATATATCCTTTTCATATACAAGAAGATAAGGCCTCTCTCAGTTGGAAACATGGATATAGTAGCATGTTTTTTCTGTTAAGATCATCGTCTACCTTATTCTCCTTTCTCGGACTGTAGTGAATAGAGAAATCATATTCCATGATTAGATCAAACCATTTTCTTTGATGCATATTTATATACCTCTATGTGAATATATAATTTAGACTCTTATGATCGGTATATATGTCAAAATTCTCACCATAAAGATAGTGAGACCAAATATTTAGGGCAAAGATCATATATTCTAACTCTAGATCAAGTTCCATGTAGTTCTTCTTATGGATCTTTAACTATCATGAGGGATAGGATATCACTTTACCATTCTACATGAATACACAACCCAAGACTTTCTTTGAATCATCACTATATATCACAAAATCTTCTCCACTTATTGGTAGTATGAGTTCATGTTAAGACCAAGATGATAAGGATGAATATCATATTTAGGTATTATTATTTGTTTTCAAAGAAGTTTAAGAAGAAAATAAATCACCTCACTTTTTCTTTGGTGAAAATCAGACTGACCATCATTTTCACGAAAATAAGACTCACAATGGTTATGAAAGTCCATTGTATTGGGAATATGTTTTTTGGATGAAAAGGATCATTATAATCACCCTATGTCTGGAATGAAAGGTTTAATTATAATGGGGAAAATCAGAGTTTTCCTAACTTTAATTAAAATGAAATGATGCTTTGCTGATCTTGGAGTTCTCATAAATCATTAGTATGTTATAAAACTAGTGATAAATTATTGATGAAATAAAGAGAAGAAACAGATTCTACCAATCACATTAATTTTGATCATAATTATAGCAATTGTATTCTGGTTGAGAAGGAAAGAAAGATGTTGATAAAATATAGGTAATTAGCAACACTTTACATGGTAGGTTATATGATGATTAAGCTGACATTCAACATAATCAAAGTCATGAAGGAATTAAGGGTACTTGCTGAAAGTTTATGAAAGAATAAATTTTATGAAATTGAATCATTCTAGTCTCAAGATCATTATAATGATATTTCTGGATGAATAATTGTTTAATGACCAAGGAGGATGATTGTAATGAAGGTGCTAGTTTTTAGTTAAACTAAGTGCCAAAAATATTTAAATCCTTAAAGAAAGAATTTAACGAGCATCATATTCAAAAAATAAATAAGCTCTTAATGTTGTTCAATTGTATTCAGTATATCATCATATTCATCAAAGGTTGATTTTATTTTTAGAAGAATTGACTGGTATCATATTTAGAAGAGAAATAAGTTGTTGCAGTTGATGCTGCTGATACTGGTCCATCGGACTTGGTATGCCATCATAATCATCAGAGGAAGAATTGTTTGAAACTGATTAATGTAAATAAAATTAAACGTATTTGGTGGACAATATGAAGAATAAATTTAGATATTTATCAATAATGTAGTCAATCATTTAAAATATTTTTAATTACATTATTTATCATTCAAGTGGGTCAAGAGAAGAGATAAAGAAGAAAATATTATTTTACATTTTCCATCATCATAATGAGGCAGATCATAATTAAAAATCAGAATGGGAAATTAAAATCAGAATAATGTTTTTATAGAAATTATAAAGTATAGATAATTCTATTTGAAGATTCATGAAGTTTAGAGAAGTGTTGAGAAGAGATTATGAAGTCAAGATGCACCTAAAATTCAAAGGAACATATATATTTGTAAAATGTAATTGAGAGGAAAAGTTTCCAGGAATCCCACCCAAACTATTTTTGGGGTGAGTATAAAAGAGAAATTACTTTTTAATTTATGATAGAAGTAGTATTCATGGTGAATAAGAGACATGGAAAAGATTTATAGAGAATAAGAGGTTTCTTGATTGAATTTTTTTGAAGAAGTATTTCGGATAGAAGCATATGAGGAGAGACACGATTGTATTCAACTAGTCATTGTATTGGTCTGAATCATGAGACTGGAATGATTGTATTGGGATTTCTAGATTGAAGAAGAAATGGTTCAGAATTTTCTCAAATATATTCTAACAAAGTCATATATTTTTCTTATTGATCAATTAGACTTGGAGAATCAGACTGAGTTTCCTAACAAAGTCCATAAATGTTCTTACCAACTTCTAGGTAAGAAAGTAAATATTTTTTATTAAAAATATCAAATTTGTGAAAGTTGATAAAGAAGAATAATAACATGGTTTGTTACAAAAAATTGAATTACATCATTTGTTCTAGAAGGATAATATTCACTATTGAATTGTTTACATTATGACACAAAAGTGAAAGGGCATATCCTACTCAATGTATTCCACACAAAATAATTTTATTCTAGTGGATTCTGTGGTATTAGATCATTTTCAAACAATACCAAGGATGTATATATTCTTGTTGAATAATAAACCTTTTAAATTATTGTGTTCTTATAGATGTGGATTTTAATTATTTTCAAGAGGAAAAGAAATATTTAAGAGGAGAAAAATGTTTTTTAATAATTAAGGAAATATAAAAGAAAAATATATCACTAGTTCACCCCTCCCCCTCTCAGTGATACAATTATCTTGACTGGGAAATTATATTTAGTATCAGAGATAGGATCCCTTCATTTATTCTTTATTGAAGTTTTGAAGAGAAGTTGATGGATAATTTTAATTGTGTTAACAATAAAGGAATCCTGTTTTTCGATGGTAAGAATTTTCATATCTGGAAAGATATAATGTTTCCCATCTTATGTCTATTAGATATGATTTTCTTGAAGATGCAACAGATGTATTTCCTCTTATTGATGATAAAGTTCATCTTAATCTGTTGATATGAACAATATTTAGAGTGATTGAAGGGACAAGAATTATTTACTATCATCACTTTCTAAAAGTGAATTTTTAAGGGTGAAGGGTGTTTCCATAGCTATATGTATATGGGATAAGATGAAAAACATGTATGAAGGAAATAGAAAAGTGACGAATAAAAATTACACATCTAGAGGCTGAAGTATGAATACATTAAAATTGGTGGGTATGAATCTATTAAGGACTTATTTACCAGGTTAAATAACATCACCAACACTATCATATGTTTTAGTTAAAAGTTTGAGGTTTCTATAGTTATTGAAAAGATATTAAGAATTATTCCCGACAAGTTTGATGTTAAGTTTATTAATTAGAATATGTATATCATAAAAAATATCTATAGATGTTTTTCATTGAACTCAAATCACTTATTAAATAATAAGGTATAAAGATATGAAAATAAAAATAAAATTTGATTGAGAAATTTCGTTCAAGACTTCAAAGAAAGAGAATTCAAAAAAATATTATTATTGAAGAATAATATGGTTATTTTGATTCTGAAAATGAGGTATGTAAAAATCTTGATGATATTTTATGCTTTTTATATAAAAATGTGAGAAGAGGTACAGGTAAATATGAAGGAAATTTTCCCTTGAAATGTTTGAATATGTATTCATTGGGAACATTATAAAAAAATTTCCACAAATAATGAAATAAAAAGATGGTAATGAAGAAGAAATAAATCCAAGAAGGTCATCGAATAAATAGGGTGGAATGGAAAATTTTATTATATAGGGAAGGGTAAAAAATTCTCAAAATCTAAAAGGTGTATTTTCTTATCTAAAGATAAATAATAAGAATATAGTAAAGCTAAATCCAAAAATTCTACTGAGCATGTTGGCAAGAATACTTTTAGTGAAACAATTAATGATGAAGAATTCCGAATCAGAAGTTCTTATTTAGAATAAACTCAACTTAAATTTCATTTAAAATAATATTTGAAATATATTTGAGAAATATTAGAAGTCTTCAAAAACAAAACAAGAAGTTTTAAGATGAATGTTCCTCATAAAAAGTTCATGAATTTTTTTTAAATGAGAAGAAAAATATTCAACTAGATATTAGTGATTCGAAAAAATATCTTAAGGAAGAAAACAATCGTAATGAAAAACTTGAATTGAAGTTAAATGAATTTAAATAATAGTTAGAACATGTCTAGTAAAAACATTGTAAAGATGAAAATAGAATTACATTTTACAAAAATTATATATATGAAGTTGTTGAATGTTTTCATAAGGAAAAACCTGATAAGGATAAAAAAAGTAACCATCGAAAGTTGATAGGAAAGATAGAATTATTTCTGGAAATAAGAAATATTAGAAAATTATGTATGTGGCTAATATTAACAAAGTTGAGAATTCATTTGTTTTTGAAAAACCTGAGTCCAAAAATGTTTCTAAAAATTATGAATATGTAAATGTTTCTATTATTTCTAGTTATGACAAGGATAAAAGGAGAAATAAGCTAAAAAATAAGATTCTGATTGATAACACAATGGTTAGTTGTCAAAAAAATTCAGATAAAAGGTTTCTAAGAAACATATTCATAACTTCAGTCAGTATGAAATCTATAGAGAAAAGTATTCTTTTTATGGTTACTACTGGTATTGTGATGGAATCATGAATAAAAAATTTGTGTTGGTTCAAACAAAAACATTACTACTATTCCATAGGTAATGAAAGTCATAGGTTTAGGGAGAGTCAATCTTCTCAAAAGAATAAGTATGAAAAATAAGTTCAAAAAAAACCTAATAATGATGGTATAAAAATTAAAAACAGGTTCCAACCCCAAGAAACTATTTGTGAAAGATGTGAACAACCAGGTAATCTTTCTAAACGTTTTATATTTTTATTACCGGTACAGTATAATTTTCTTAACATTTCTCATAAGCTGGAGGTGAAGAAAGAAAAATCCCTTATTATTAAAAATACCCTCAAATCATTTAAAGGTCAACGACCTTGGATTCATGATAACGGGTCTTCCTATTACATGAAAGAAGATTAATTTTTTTCAATAATTTAAAAGTCTTCAAAGATATAACTATGACATTCAACAAGGATGAAACAATAATAATCAAAGGTGTTAGATCAACTATCATTAAGAAAGAAAAGTTTAAATCAAAGAAATATTTTATATTGATGAGTTGAAACATAACTTGTTGAGTTTTTCACAATTATGTGATGAATGTAACAAAGTTACCTTTGGGAAAGATGTATTTTTTTGTGAAAATTGATAAGAATGAAAAGATAGTTACCAGAGGCCAACATACAAAGGGAAACTTATTTCAATTTGGTGAGGTAAAAACTCTTGTTACTTGGGTATAGTAGAAGAAAATTAATTATAGCATCAAATGATGGGAAACATGTGTCAATTAAAAAAGAGTAAGTTATGAAAGCGATATTTTTTTTCAAGATATTCTTGATTTTTAATGAATAATATTTTTTTGTTGCACTATTTTTCATAAGGGAAAAATTACAAATTATTTGTATAAGAAAATTGAGATTTGTTCAAAACAACCCTTGGAACTTATTCATTTTGAAATCTATGGACCAATGAGAAAACAATCAAAAAATGATGATAATTACTTCATCACTTTCATTGATGAATTTAATCACATTACTTGTGTTATGAATATGAATTATTAATCATATGCTCTAAGAATGTTTAAAGGTTTTAGGAGAAAAGATAAGAAGAAAAGTGAGTATTCAGTGAAAAAGATGAAAACTAATAATGTTGATGTGTATAAGAATGAATAATTTGAATGATATCCTGAGAAGAATGGAATTTTGAATGATTATAGTTCCCTATACACACCTCAACAAAATGGGGTTGACGAATGGAAAAATAGAAGTTTGGTGGAAATTGGGATAACTATGTTACTTGAACAAGGTCTTTCTCATTCGTATTGGAGGCAACCCATGAGTACTATTGTTTATATTCAAAACTAAGGTTTCTATAGGCCATGTTTTTATATGACTTCATACAAATTTTTTTATAGAAAAACTACATGTTTGAAACACTTAAGAGTTTTCAGGAGTCCATGCATTATAAAGAAGAAATGTGGAAATCTGGGAACGTTTGAGCAGAAAGGTGAAGATGGAATTTTTCTTGGTTATGCTCTAGAAGGAAGAGGATATAGATGTTTCAACAAAGAAATAGAAAGAATTTTTTATTCTAATAATTTGAAAGTTATTGAAAAACATATTAAGGATAAATATAATCAAACAGATGAGGATGTTGAGTAGGATTAAGAAATTTTTGTCAACATTTCTGATAAGGATACATACAATTGTAATCCTAATCAAAAACTAGATTCAGACTCAGCTATTTCAAGTGATGAAGAAAAATGATTAAAATCTCTTCCCAAGATTAGGAAGCTAGTGGAAACTTGTAACATTATTGGTGTTCAACATAAAAAGGTTCAAACAATAAGAACAAAATATTCTATTACACGTACTTCTTTGTATTAAAAAATTGGGCCGAATGACATGAAATAAGATTTTGAGTATCTTGAATGGGTTCAGTCCATGAATGAAGAGTTAGACTAGATAAAAAAGAATTATTCATAGGAACTCATACCTAATACAGAAAACAAAAATTTTATTGGTACAAATTAGGTTTCCTAGAACAAAATGAATGAATAAGGTGAAGAAAAGAATGTTGATCAGAACTAGTTTACACTTCAATATCAGTGGGAAACCAAGTTGAGTAAATATGGGGAACACTAGAATGTTTATCAGAAAGAGTTTCCAATGTTGATTGTAATTTTTTTATATTTTACTACCTTAGGACCCAATATTTTTTATTATGTTACCTTATTTAAAATATTTTATAGTGATCTTAAATAATCAAATTTACTTTCTAGAAAAAAAATCCCCAAATACATCAAAGGCCCAAAAAATTTTGATATCTGGTATGATATCTTAGAATTTAATGATTTTTTTGGGTATTCAGAAGCTGATTAGGCAGCAAATGTTGATGATAGAAGATCCAAATTAGGTGGGGTTTTATTTCTAGGTAAAAGTTATGTTTTTTGGAATATAAAGAAATAGAATTTAGTAACTCTCATTACAACTGAATCTAAATATTTTTCTACTACACAATCTACTACCCAACTTATGTGGACGAAGAATCAGTTAGAATACTAACTTGTTGAATTGAAGTTAACCTTTTTCTTGGGTTGTGATAATCAAAGTGAAATCAACCTTTCCAAGAATCCGGTGAAACATTATCATTCAAAACATATTGATATCAACAATTATTTCATCAAATATCATGTGTAGAATAAATAGTTGGAGTTGGAGTTTTTTTCCTAAATCGGAACAAGCTGCTGACATTTTCAAAAAACCATTACCCAGGGAAGCATTCTCTAAATTTATCTTGAACAAGGTCATCTAACCTCTTTCTCATAAAGGTTGAGGTATGTGTTTTTGTTCCCCCTCTCAACTTATCTTTGGAGAGTTCCTTCAAGGGGGGAATTGTTTTATAAATCTATCATTATGGAAGAATGTAAATAGAGAGATTTTTGGGTAAATTTTGAATTCATCATTGTAATTGTGTGAACTATTCTAACTGTTTTTTTGAGTGGTTGTTGGAAAAAAAATTATTATATGGAGGTTTAAAATTTGAAGAATAAAATATAAGAAAAATTTTCATAGTAACTACTTTTGGACATCATAAATTTATGTCAATAATTCCTTTCTCCTACAAATATTTAGCACATGTAGTCTTATAACTATTTATAAGTAATATATTTCCTGAGGATAAAATGTTCAGTGATTTATGAACCTTGGTTTACAAAAAAATCCAAAGTGGGAGATTGTTATGACCAAGATGATAAAGATTAATATCATATTCAGGTATTTTCATTTGTTGTCAATAGAGTTTAAGAATAAAATAAATCACCTCGCTTTTTAATTTAAAAAAATTGTACTTACCATCATATTCAATAAAATAATACTCACAATGGATTAGAAATTCCATCACATTTGGAATATATTTTCGGGATGAAGAGGATCATCGAACTCAGCCAAAGTTTGGAATGAAGTGTTTGATCATAATGGGGAATTATTTGAGTCTGTCAAACATTGATGAAAATGTGATGTTTATTTTCTTATCTTGGAGTTATCCTAAATCATAAGTAAGTTGTAAAACTTGTGATGAAAGCTTGATGAAATTAATGGGAGAAAAATTTTATTCCAATCATATTCAGTATGATTGTAATCATGCCAATCGTATTCAAGATGAGTAGGAAATAAATATGTTTATGAATCATAGGGAAGTTGTAATACTTTACTTGGTAAGTCATATGATGCTAATTTTGATCTTCAAAGTAATAAAAGTCAAAAAGAATGTCATGATACCTGTTAAAAGTTTATTAAAGAAAAAAATTTATGTATTTTAATCGTTTTGGTCTAAAGATCATTGTAATGATTTTTCTGGATACATATTTTTTTAAAGGCAGTGTAGGATAGTCATAATAAATGTTCTAGTTTTCGGTCATAGAAAAATATAGAAGATTTAAATCCTTGATGAATGAAGTTTTTGAGAATCATATTAAAAAAATAAATAAGTTACTAATGTTGTTCCATTGAATTCAGTATGGCATCATATTAATTAGAGGCAGAATTGTTTTCCATAAAAATTGATTGGTATCATATTCAGAGGAGAACTAATTTGTTGATGTTGTAGCTGGAGATACCGGTCCATACTCAGTATTCCATAATAAACATCAGAGGAATGAATTTTTTGGAACTGATCTATGAAAATAAAAGGAAAATTATGTGGTGGCCAATAAGAAGGGGAAATTAATAGCTATATCAATATTTTAGTTGAAAATTTAAAATAGATTGAATTACTTTGTTTTTAATTCATGTGGGTCAAGAGAAGAGATGAATAATAATATATTGTTTTAAATTTATATTCATCATATTGACGCTGGTAATAAGAACAAATTGAAATGGGAAATCAGAATTTTAATGATGTTTACAGAAATTCTAAAGTAGAGTTTATGTTGTGAGAAGATTTTAAAATGTTAAATAAGTGATGAGAAGAGATTATGAAGATAATGTGAACCCAAAATTCAAATGAATGTGTAGATTCAGAAAATTTGATTTAATTGGAAATTTTTTAGGATTCTCATCCAAACTATTTTTTTGGTGAGTATAAAAGGGAAAGTACTTTGTACTTTTGATAGATGTACTATTCAAAGAGAAGAATAGAGAAGACATATCTCTAAAGATATGAAGAGGTTTTCGAATTTTGTTTTGTTGTATTCAACTGGTCATCGTATTGGCCTGAATCATCAGACTGGGAAAATCATACTTGTATTTTTTGATTGAAGAAAAAGTGGTTCAGAATTTTCTCAACTATATTCTGAAAAAGTAATATATTTTTCATATTGAGAAATAAAACTGGGATAATCGGACAGGGATAATTTTATTGGGAAATCAGACTGAGTTTTGTAACAAAATTTAGAAAAGTTATTACCAACTTCTATGTAAGAAATTGATGAATTTTTTTAAAAATAATACATTTGTGAAAGTTGATAAAGAATCACCATATCATGTGTTGTTACAAAACATTGTATTTAATTATTTGTTATAGAAGTATCACATTCACTATTGAATTATTTATATAGAGCTATATGAGTGAAATGGAATATCCTACTCATTCTATTACACACAAAAGTATTATTTTCTAACAGATTGTGTGGTATTAGATCATTTCAAAATCATAGAAAGGATGTAGTTATTCGTGTGTAATAGTGATACTTATAAATTCATGTGTTCCTATAGATGTTTTTTTTATTTTTTTTTAATAGGTAATGAAATATTTAATAGCATTCTATGGTTATTACATAATTAAGGAAATAAAAAAATATATATCACTGATTCACCCGCTCCCCCTCTCAGTGATACAATTATCTTGACTGGGAAATTACAGTACAGGAACAGTGATTGGCCTATTCTAGATCTCCTTAAATTATTCCTCGTATCTATCATCCATAAATAGTTTACCCCATTTTGTGGTAAATTAGTTAGTTAGCTAAAAAATAATGATAAATTTATCACAAAATGTAAATAGTAACCAGCTAATCCATAAAACTATAGATTTCTATGACACTAGTTGGTCTAGGTTATTCTTTAATTGCCTTTGTCTTTGAAGGGTCCACATAAATTCCATCACTTGTGATCACGTTCCCCAATAATGTGACTTCTTGCATCAAAAAGTCGCACTTTTTGAACGAAGAATACTTTTTCTTCTCCTTAATATCACCAACACAATCATTATATTATCATCATGTTCCTAATTAATCTTGGTATAAATGAGAATATAATCGATAAACACTACCAAAAATTTGTTGACCTGGTCTTTAAAGAATATATTCATCAAATACATAAATATTGTTGGAAAATTAGTAAGTCTAAATGGAATTACTATGAACTCTTAGTGACTATACCTTGTAAGGAAAGCAGTCTTTTGAATATCTTCCTTCTTCAGCTATAGTTGATGATATTCATAAAAAAGATACACCTTTTAGAATTATTTCACTCCTTGTAGTTGATTGAACAAGTCATAAATCCTTGTTTGAGGAAAATTTTTATTTATGGTGATCTTGTTTATATATTGGTAATTGATATACACCTGTTTTGATCTATCTTTCTTCTTGAAAAAGGGCATTGGTGCACCCCTAGGTGATGTACTAGGGAGTATGAACCATTTTTCCAAATGATCTTGTAGATACTTCTTTAAATCCTCCATTACAATCGAGGACATCCTATATGGGAATCTTGAGATAGGTGTGGCTCTGGGTATGAGATCTATTGAGAACTCTACATCATGATCAGGGGATTCCATGTAACTCTTTGAGAAATACATCAATGTATTCCCAAACAATGGACATTTCCTCCAGGTTAATACCTTCCTTTGACTCAACCATTTGGCATGGTATGCTTCTCTATAGGGTATCAACACCCACTCTGTCGATGGATTGTCCAAAGAAGATTCATGATATTACTTGCATTTAGAGGATCGTGGGATGGTTCCGAATATAAAAATAGATTTTTTTTCCAATAGTTTATTTCTTCTATATATAATGAAAGACAATACATGTCCAATATAGCATCAAATTGTAACAGTGGAAATATAATAATATTTTCAACAAGAATCATCCCAAATATGATTATAGGAGAACAGTCCAACACTTGGGTTATAATGATTACACCACTATGTTTTTTATGGATATCTCCAATTAAAGGTATCAGGGCATTAATTCAATAGTTCTAGAAAACTTTTAGGATATAAATGAATACGTAGAACCAGAATCAAATAATAATTTTTCTATTATTTATTGAATAGGAATCATACCTTGTATGAATTCATTTTCACACTCCACATCATTAGTAGTGATGATATAAGATTTCCCTTGATCCTTTGACTTTAGTGATTGCTGACACTGGTTTCCCTCAAGGACATGTGGTTTAGTGCACTTGTTTTCATAACACCTTGGTACCTATATTTGAAGCATTGAACCATGGGTGGTGCATTAGGATGTTCCTTCCTTTCCACTATCATGATGATCAGCTTCTTCATGTATGTTTAATATTCATTAGCTTGGTTTCCTTCTCTCCCACACTTGAAGAATTTCCCTATCCCTTTGAGGCCATTAACATGATGATTCTCCCCACATTTTTGACATGTGGGTAGTTGGATCCTATTTCCCCATTTGACATTTGACCCACAATCTGGAAACACCATTCTTCTCTTATTATCTCCATCGCCATGGGACCATTATTTGAACTCCATATCTACTTTAAGATCCCATTTAACCACATCTTGAAAACTCCCAAATTCTTATATTTTTAGATCATTTCGAAGGTGTATTTTTTAAAAAATAAAGAACATATATATTTTTCTATAATTATTGATAAAAAACCCAAGGAATACATTTAAAACCTTATGATGTTTTCCTCATAAGTCTTGAAAACTTCACCTTCATTTTTCTTTATCTATATGAATTCTCATTCAATCATTTTTTTGAAGAGTTAAAGGGAAATGATTTGTAAGAAATATTTTATAAAATTCTTCCCACTCCATATCTTCCATTTAATCATTTGGATTTTTATTCTTTATAAATTCCTACTATTTAATACCTTCTCCATATAAATGATAAATGGCAAGAGTCACCATCTCCTTATTAGAGAAATGGATCATAGAAAATATCTTCATTATTGAGTTAACCCACTATTCCACACCAAGTGGATTGTAAGTTCCACTAAACATCGATGGTCATTTTGGAATTAAGGACTCAATGGATAATTGATCCTTATTGGGTGAATATAGACATTCCACATGGTTCATGTTATTATTCATATCTCGAGACAACTAGGTAATCATTTCCATAATGTTTTGAACTCAACCTCCCATGGAATTGGGTATCTCATTTGGATAATTGTTTCACGGTCACTCACACAGGTTTTAGGCCTAGTTCCTCCTGATTCCTACCATTTTCTAGAATAGAAAATGTTATAAGAAAACATAAGTCAATAAATCATGGGTAATTTATTCTTTTATGAAATTAACACTAAAGGAATATCTTATGGGATCCCTATGTCTATACTTTTCTAAAAATAGTCTTCTAGGATGTTTTACCTATACATAGACTTATACTAATGGTTTTTACTCTTGTTTTCTAATCATAATTCCCAAATTAACTAAACCATTCTTAGATACCAACTATAGTTACCCTAATTTTTCATACATAACTATTACATCATTATAAAGATAAACAACATAATAGAGTTACAAGTCTATGATCCAAATGTTTATGTCTTAGAAAAATTAGGCTCAAAAATATCTTGTACATAATAAAACATAAAAAAAATTATATCCTTCTTCTTTATCATTCTAAAATCACATATTATCCTTAGTACATGCAACTACCTAAGGATATACATCAATTAAATGGGTAAGATAAAATCTCTATAAGAGGATGAATAATAAACTTGAATCAATTTAACATGGGTGAGCATAATCATCATATCATAAGCCTAGAATCATTATCAATATCATGAGGTAAAAAAGTGATAAATTCATTGAATGTGGAAATGCATAAAAATGAAACATCATGTTATAGTGGTCAAATGCCACATATAGTTGTGAATAAATCTAGCATCATGTTAACACATAACATATGTGAATAATCATAACATCATCAATGTAAAAAAATATATCATCATGTTCACATATAATAAACATTATCTAATGAGATAAAAAACATTACCCAATGCATTGGAGGGCTATTTAATTTTGATCTAGTCATCACATAATAATATTTACATAAACATGAATGTCACATAGAATGTGTAATAATCATTTCATGAAATAACCCATGGAAAGAAATTGGTTTCCTGAGTATTTCAAAAATTATGATTTCATAAATAAACTTCAGGTTCCAAAATGAAAAATGTAAAAACATATTTTCTATAAGAATAATCATTATTTAGTTAAGAATAAACAACTCAAGAGGAGTCAAAGATGTGTTTTGGAAAGAAGAGTCATTTTGGAAAATCATATTATTTTCCATAAAATATAATAAAAAAATGTATATCCCAAAAAATAAGAGGTAGGAATAATGCAATTATATTTAAGGAACATTAGAGGACTATTTTTTCCAAATATTTCAGGAAATATGGATATCCTAATGAAAAAGATTTGGGTTCATGAACCCCATTACCTTAATTCCTTCTTTATTTTGTCACTTTTGCGCCTCTGGAATAATAAACTTATATTTATTAAAAAAATAATAAATATGTTAGTTATATAAATTTATACAATTATTTATCAATTATAATCATTTTATTATATTTATTAATTTCTATTGATGAAATTCAATTTTTTTGATATCATGATTATCCTAAAAATTTCTTGTTTCACTTTGATTTGTCAATTTTCATTGAGAGTCATTTATAGAAAAGTATGATTAACTCCAATAGATTATAATAAATGTAATTAATTAATTATATAATATATATAATTAATAATATCCATCCATGAAGTTGGTTATACGAATTGTCTTAGAAATTTCTTCGTAGGTGGTTAATCAACCTTTAACAGGATGTTGTTAAAAGAGAGGGAAAGAGAAGTATTGCATTTATTTTTGTCATAAATATTACAATTACATCATGTTAATATAAATAATATAATTTTAAATTATTGAATAATTAGGTTTATAGTATATGGTATTTAAATTAATTGGTAAAAATAAGAAAGAGAATAAGAAAAAAGGGAAAAGTTAATAGGGACTTACTCTCTCCTCAATGTAGCTTCTCTTGTAAGATGTTATAACACCCTTGGTGATTAGAGTTGGATTTCTCAAAAATGTCCCTAAGTAATGTAAGTGGATTTAAAGGGAGTATTTATGAAGATATTTTACTTTTGAATGTTTAAGAGGAGTGTGTTTCCATGGGAAGGGAGAGGGGTTATTTATACTTTAAGAGAGGGGTATTTTTAGAAAAAATATTTAATAAAATAATATATCAACGAAAAACATGTAATAGTTCATTTTTGACAATATATATTATATATAAATATAATATAATGGGTTTAAGACATTTAAACCTCTTTGTAATTGTAATTCATTATCTTATTAAAAAGAAAAGTAAAGAAAAAAAGAAATTGATATTTTAAGGAATCACTTTTGAATTTAGGTTTTGGAAAGTGATTTTTAGGTTTGAAAATTAATTCTATTGTATTTTAATGACTCATTTATGAAATTAAATATAAAATCGCTGAAAATAAATTTCTATAAATTATTATGTCATTATTACATCATGAATGATGTAACTTAGGATACATCGATTATGTGAAAAACTATATTTTTACTATTCACCTAAAATTGAAGTATTTCAGAAAATTACCAAAAACTCACCCAAGGAAAATTTTAACAAGATAATTTCATAAATGATATTAATTTAATAAAAATAAATATCTAAAATAGGTAAAATATAATTTTTAATAGGAAAATAATGATTTTTACCAAAAACATTAAAATACAGTTTATTAAAAATATGCTTTATTTTCCTTGAGGTTATTAATCATGATAATTATTTTATTGAATTATAATATTTTTTTTACATATATTAAACACGATAAATGTTATTTATATCATTATTTATTATTTTTTGGTAAAATCACTCTTCCAATGGTCAGGTTACTATTCCCAATGATCAGGTTATTATTCCAACGGTCACATTACTATTCCAACAGTCACATTACATTATATATATACCACTCAATTATTTCATCCCATATTCAAGTCAATTACTCTGAAGGTTATATATTTTCATTTTAAATAATTTTTATTGGTTAACTATAATTATGTTTCTTTTATATATTGTTGGTAGCAGGGCCAATAATTATAGTAGATGAGGTCGATCCATATTTTCTCATTTTAGCTTTTATATTTTATACTTGTTGTCCATTTGCAATGTTTGTAAATTTAATTGGTTTCATTGATGATTAATGTAACAATATTTATTAATGTAGTTTTTTATTGGTTTCTCTATATTTTTTATGTGAATAATATATAATATAATACAACAGACATTTATTCAAGAATTTTTTTTTACTAATAAACATTATGTCATTACAATGGGGTAACACATCTCCTGCCTCAACCTAAAAGTACTATATAACTCTAGCTACCTATCTGATGAAGAGTAGTTGTTTCATTCCAAGACTCTAGTACCTATCTTACTCCCCTACAACTACTATACTATTATAATTTCTAAAAAAACATATGAAGATGGCCCATCCTGCCACAAACATGGCACTCCAAAGTGGTGTATGAAAAATATGGTTTCTTGTGGTTTAACATTCTACACTGATGTAATAAAATGGAATATGATCCTAAGATGGATTCCCACTACCCTAACTGGTCTTCATGCCATTTCCTTGGAAACAACTGTCATAGAATCACTTCTTGCCACCAAAATAAGTGATCCTAGTTTACCCTGTGGAAATAGCTTGGCTACCTCTTAGGTCCTCTCTTAGATTCTTTGCTGTGATGAGTTCATGATTCATAAAATCAGAAAATCTACTCAGAATAAAAACATTCACCTATGACCTGACCTCATAGTGAATACCATCATGAAAATTTTTCTCCCTAGAGATATCATCAATAGACAAATATGGAACAAAGCATTGAAGGTTGGTGAAATGTTCAACATAGTACATCACTGATATTATATCCTATATCAGATGCATGAAATAATGATCCTTCTCATCCCTTAGCATCTATGGATAGACGTGGCTCAATAAATTCACCTTGAATTCCTTCCAAGATAAATCCTCCCCCTTCCCATCCTTCTGTAGAATATCCCACCAATTTTTGGTAGGTCCACTGTGCATATACACAATAAGATTCTCCCTCTTATCTGTGGGTGTCTCAAGATTCTTGATGATTGTATAGATTGAATCAATCTAGAACTCAGCTACCTTGGAGCCTCCCTCCCCAGTGAACATAGGTCGATGTTGTAGATGAATCTCTCTCATCAACTTATACATCAAAGGCACGATGAAAATAGTCTCCTTTTCGATGGATTGCATGACCCTTAAGAAGTTATTGTGATGATGACCATCCATTTGATCCTCAAGAGATACAGGAATCTCCAGTTCATCTACGTTAGGAGATAACTGATTTCCACTCTCCTAGAACTCAACTCAAAGATGATGAGGGGTCATTTTATCTACAAGAAAAACACACTCCTATAAACATTGTCTAAAAATAAAGTCAACCTTAAGAGGCGATAACAGTAGAGAACCATTACTCTGTGTCTCTCTAACCATGTATTATAAGTGTTTTATGATTAAATAATAGTTTATTTCATTACATTTATCTAATATAATAGATATATTATTTCACAATTGATATTGGAATGTATATAACACATGCAATAAACATGTCCCTTCCATGAACAATGCATGTAAATATATTTATTTTTATATATACCTATGTGCCTATCATGATTCATGCATACTCATATCTCACCTTACTAGTCCATGAGTGTAAATATCAATAAACAATAACATCACAAAATTATAATATCACACAACATGTAAATCAACCAAGGTGAAATAACATCAATTGTAATAACAGAAAAACACAAACAATAATCCCATCCCTGGAAATTAAAATTTTCCCCTTAAAAGGGTTAGCTACTCCAATTAATAAGCTCATTACCATGTCCCAATAGATCCTAGTCTCCTTTCTACATTTTCCAAAAAAAATTAAAGCAATAGAAAATAACAAGCTGATCCTCTAATATGACTTTGTAATGTCCCCCGACCTGGTACTCTCTCAGATGGTCAAAATGATTTGGTTATTAGACGTCGAGAATGCATCCCCATATGCTAGAGGCTATTGACTAGTAGCGAGGCTATGATATTTATAGTGGGGAGACAATACCCCCTGGTAAAACATAGTGGAACTAAACCATAGTAATACAAATTAGAGTAACAAAGAAATAGTGGAAATTGTATATAATATAGTTAGGAAAATAAAAGGAGGAACCTATAATGATGAATAATGTAATGACAAGATAAGATGTATCTAAAAGTTAAACTAAAACCAATACAAACATAATATTCTACTCACATTAAATAATCCCAAAAGGCTCTGGTCCTGATCCCCATGTGAGACCCATCTCCAAAATCCATCCCATATAGCAAGAAACAAAAGAATCAACAATAATGTCCCTTTTCCATGTTCAAACTTGCATCCATGTAATCTGCTCGAGTACCAAACAGTTCCCAAATAGGGTGTGAATAAAACTCAGTAGGTCGACACCACCATCCCTAAACACAACTAGTATGATAATAATTATATACAATAAAGTCATAAATTGATGTATTAATTAATTAATTAATATAATATATCAATTAACCAATTTCAAAACCATGATGAAATGACTTTGAGCATGTAACACAACCATTCCATCTATATCCATATACCATTGAAAAATCAAACAATCAAGTATCTCTCTTGGTATTATAATTTCATCCTCCGATCATCACCCTATATAAATGCATTTTAGCATGTGTCCCTGGGTGTAGCCTGGTATATAAGCATTTCAGCAAGTATCACTGGGAATTGCCTACTATAAATGCATTTCATCCTCCAAGAAAATCCCTATATATCAAAATTTTAGCATGTATCAATGGGCCCAACCTACTATATAATAATTTAAACACTACTAGGATATCCCTATATATAATCATTTAATAACCAACTCAACAAGTAATAATAGCATGGATATCATAATATCACATCATAAATCTCAATGGATAATTATGAAAATTACCGTTTTTCTTTCAAATAAACATTCATTTATCTCTAAAATGATCAGCAGTCATATCAATAATCAATAATAGATTACATAGGGATTATATATCAAGCAATCACCTAAGGTATCATGTCATACTCACCATGCTTTAAACCATTAGCCAAGTTCTTTTTACTCAAATGTTTTCTCACCCAACAGGTATCCATAATCCAGGTTGTATCAACCATTCAATCTAAACGAATCCAATCCATGATTTACTATAAATAAACTAATTAATTATAGTGCACATTACATGTTCATAATCAAAATATTTCATATAATTCACAATTAAATCTACCATAGGTTTAGCTTTGGTCTCCATACCTTTAACATATGATTAACACAACGGTTCTAATGACAAAATCCATTAAAGAATAAGTCATAGAATATCACAAGAAGAACCTAGATTAACCCAAAACAAAATCAACTCCCAAAACAAAACCCATGTTCAAAATATGTAGACTACAATGAAAAGTAATGATGGGTGAGAAGAGGGAAACCAAAGTGAATAAACTCACCAATGATAGAATTTGAAAATGGGACATCTAGAAGAGGATAAGATAATTCAAAATTTCCAAGTGTTCACCCTAGGAGCGAGAGAGGAGAGGCTATAATAAAAAATAATTAGATTCATAAGTACACGACACACTTAAAACTACTGGTTATGAGTAATACATGATGTGTAATCCTTTCATGTCATGTATTTCATCATTTTTAAGTTATGCGGGAAAAACATTTTCCCCTAGTTAATATTTATTTTGATCAACATTTACAAAATGTGAATCAGGTTCACGACATGTAACAAAATCATATCATAAAATAGTTCATGAAATGCATCTAGAAATAGTTACATGTTGTGTAAAATGTACACAACATATAATTTTTCATTTAATAGTTTTTATACAAGTTCTATAAAAGTGACCAAACCACATTTGATCCTTGTAAACTCATAAAAACCCTAGTAATCCCATTTAACATATTTATATATAGAATCCATTAATTTAAATAGACATACATGTCTAAAATTAAGGTTATTTTATGCAAAAGGCACTCTTTCATCAAATAAGACTTATTCACTAAGGCTTAATTACAACAGAAAACCCAACAAAATATGTTCAATGAAAACCTCAGAGTGGGAGGTACCTAGAAAAATATGGGATCTTATAATGATCTTGGTTTTGAAAGTTTTTTATTATGATTCATCCATTACAAAAAAAATTATTAATATATCTAAACTTGATATAGATGGATTTATTTTAATATTTGTAAATGAATGTTGCTCCTTTTATAAAAATAACATTTTTATGGAAAGGTGTATTTAAATAACAAATTTTTTTATCGTATTACACAAACCAAGTAATTGAAATTGACAATGAAACTACATCACATAACTTGTGCGACACCCAATTATGGCATCATTGGATTGGTCATGTAAATGAAAAATTCTTTACTAAGTTATACCAAAATGGATATTTAGATTCTTTTGAACTAAAACCAATTGGTATGTGTCACACTTATTTATATGAAAAAATGAATAAGTCCCCATTTAGTTGAAAAGTTGAAAGGTCTAAAGATATTATTGAATTAGTTCATACATATGTTTTTGGACCATTTCCTATTGAGGCAGGGGTGGGTTCTCATACTTCAAAAATTTTACCGATGATTTTAGTAGAAATGAATATCTCTACTTAATGAGGTATAAGTCAGGTTATTTTGATAAATTCAAGAAAAATAAGAATGAATATGGGAAAAAATTGGTAATATGATTAAGAAAATCCTCTTAGAACTTGGTGGATAATATCTCAATCAAGAATTCATTGATTACATATAGGATTTCGGGATCCTATATTAACTCACTCCTCCTTATACACATCAGTGGAATGATGTAAGTGAAAGGAGGAACCACATCTTGTTGGACATGGTGAGATCAATGATGAGTCATGAGAGTATTACATTATTCTTTTAGGGATTTTAATTACAAAAAAGTATAAAAAATATTAAAAAAAATAAAATAAAGTGATAAACAATATATGGAGTTCCAAAGGATCGAATAATAAGTCAAAAGTGGGGTTGAATTAGTTGGTCACTTTTATAAGTTTCAATAAATTTGAAAATATTAAACCCTCAAAAATGTTAAATTTTATATCCTTATCATCTTTTAGTAAATACTAATGTATGAAAAATTAGTAAAAAAAGTAAATAACATGATATTTACAAGGTTCAACCTCAGTGTGAGAACCTATATCATTTTTATAGACACCCCTATGGGTCTATAGAAATTCACTAAAATGATTAAGTGAGTACAACTTGTGTGAACTCCCATTAGACACATTATATATCCTAATTGTAATTATTATACTGAATTCTATTGGTTTATAATTTTTTTGTACAAAAAAATTATATAAAACAGAAGAAGAATACATTGTTCAAAATGCACCACAAATTATCAGCTCAGAATCCTCATTATGATGTGGTTGGGTCTGATTCTCTCCATCTGATAGGGCCGGGTCCGATGGACTCAATCCGATGAATTCAGTCTGATGGACTGAGTATGATGAATCCATTCTCAAAATTCATTACTCAAACTCTTCTCAAATTCTTAGTCCGATCGTACTCAGTCCAAAAACAAAAAATTTAGATGTCAAAACATCTAATGAGATTTAAATATGGAAAGATAACTTTGACATTAATTTTGTAGTTCTCTTCTTTTTGCACTCACATAAAAAATTTAAGAGTATGAATAAACATTTCATCTATTTATAGGTATCCCAAAAATAAAAAATAATGATACTAAAAAACATTTCCCACTTACTCAAATTAATAAAAAATCCAATATCTATAAATATTTTAATTTCATGTTTGACCACTTAAACTCTTCACAAATATTATGAAATATTATTATGTCTTCTTTATAATAATTCTTCTCAGACATCCTAACTTTTATTCAGTATAATAGAAATTACACAACTCATTATTACTCAACTTCCTCATGTCATTATGAAGAAAATTCTACATCTCATTAAAAATTTAATTTCCTCATTAGAGTTAGTCTAATTAACTTTCTTTCTCAGATTCAGTGTGATTGACTTTCCATCTCAGACTCGGTCTTGATTAAATTTCCTTCTCAGAGTTATTTTGATTGAATTTCTTCCTCAGAGTCAGTTTAATTAACTTTCCTCCTCATATTCTACCTCATATAACTTCCTTAACTTCAATACAATGATATCCTTATAGTGATGGAATTATCACTATGATGGAATTTTATTTAAGATGGAAACTCCAATATACCACTTTGAAATACTTCAAACCTCATCAACTATAACTCATTCAGAATTTTGATAACTTATATGCTCAGTACTTCTGGATCTGATGAAAACTTTTTTCTTGATTCCTATAATCAATACAATCATTATGATTCCTATATTTCATAAAAATATTGTATCATTATAGTTTTCTTGATTTATGAGAACTTAAATATTATAAATGTACTATATGACTTATATAGGAAATTATTACAACTTCCCTTACTTTCAACACCTTCTTTATTTCCGATCAAAACCAATATGATTGGTTGCACATATTCTCCCCCTTTTCTTCATAATGATCACATCAAAAGTGTTACAGACAACTTATGGTATTTGAGAATTAAAAACTAGAAAAGAAATATTTTACTTAAGGTTTGAATGATTATGATGTTTCTAACTCCTGGAATCACTCTCTTCATTCAGCCTCTTCAGAAAATTTCTAACTTTCTAACCAACATTGAGTCCAATAAAACATGAACTTCATGTTAATGGATCTGAGACTGATGGTGTGTCTGATAAAAAACTCTAACTTTTTGATGAATTCTATGACCCATGGTGATCAGTTTGATACTTTTCATCTGGTGTTTCTCAGTTCAATCCTCTGTGTCTATAAAACAAATTTCTCAAAATTAAAACATGTCTCCCCCTTTATGTTTTGGTTTGAACATTCAGGAAATTTCCCTTGTTTTTCAAAAACATTCTTTTAAAAAATATTAGTTATCAGCAAATACAAAAAATTATTAAAAAAACATCATAATGGTTCTTCAATCTCCCCATTCTGATTTTTTCACAACACTCATTAATAACATTTTCAACTCTCAGAAAAATTTCACAATTAAACTTTTGTAAACAACTCATGTTTTTTTAATTTTACCAAAACACATCCTTTATTAAAAGAGTGTTTAGAAACCACACTAATATATAAGGTATTTTGTTTGAAAAAATCCATCCCATGGTGAGAAGAAAATTGTATGGACATGCTAAGATAAAATCCCCCTAACATTTATATTTTATCACTTTTATTTTTCTCAAAATTTTATTTTCCTCTCCCCCATTATCTAATAAACACAACTTCATATTCATAAAATAAAGATAATTAAAAACATATTACATAGTACAATGTCATTACTTTTTTCCCCCTTTGTTAATATAATCCAAATCAGGGTAGGGTACTTCCTTATGAATTTTAGGAAGTCATTATAGGAGGATGAACATGAATTTTCAACCTTAACTCATCAAACCATTATTTTCCAATTGACTTTGTGAAGATATCAATAATTTGACACTTCGTTGAGGTATATTCCAATAAAACATCTCTTGCAGCAAATTTCTCTTTTATAAAGTGAAACATGATATTTATGTGTTTTGATCTTGAATGATGGACATGATTTTTAGAAAGATAAATTGCAATATGATTGTCATAGAGTGTCATCAATAGTTTAGAATCCTTTATATTCAAATCTTATGATTGAACTTTCATCCACAATATCTGAGTACATAATTGAATAGTCACACAATATTATAATTCCACTTTTCTCAAGGTTACTGAACTTTGTTTCTTACTATGAAAATTTACACAACATTCAACCAAGAAAAATGTTTCTCCTAAGGTTGATTTTCTATCATTACAATCTCCCTCCAAATCAATATTAGTATAACCATGAAACTTCAACTAATAATTTATTTTTTGTAATAATCTTCTTTGAATTTGTTCCTTTGACATATCTCAGAATTATCCTTACTGCCAACATATTTGACTCTTTCAGATTACTTTGATAACTAGCACACAAATTTATAGCATAAAAAATATCAGGGTTGAGGTTATTAGGTAAATTATACGTCCTATCATCTTCCAAAAGTCTTTCTAATTCAAACTTTTTCTAGACTCATCTTTACTCATCTTCATCCTCACTGATATAGGAGTAGAAACTTCTTTATATTCTACAATTCAAAATTTTTGTAACAATTCACTTGCATACATTTCTTAAGATAAGAAAATTTATTTTTTCTTATATTGAACTTCTAAGACAAGGAAGAAAGTTAATTCTCACAATATTGATATTTCAAAATTCTTTTGCATTTCCTAAGAAAGTTATTTACAAAAAATTTCTTCATCCCCAGAAAAAAATTTATATTATCCACATGAACAATTACAATTAGAGTTCCAAAGTCAACATCTATCATATATAAGTTTCTATCAACTTTTCCTTTTGAAAAAATCATCATTCTCAAATAATTTTCAATCATATAATACCATGAATGTGGATATTGTTTTAGCCCATAAAAATATTTCTTCAATCTAAAAACATTTTTTTCCATCCTTTTCATGTAGAAACCCAGAAGGATACTCATTGTAAACTTCTTCAATTTATCCAAATTTATATCTATTTGATACACTTTGTAATTTTGATGAGAAGGCACTACTAAAAACATTATAATAGTTTCTAACAATTAAATAGGGGAAAATGTTTCTTCAAAATCACTTTCATCCACCTGTGCATAGCCTTTATAAAAAATCCTAGATTTTTTTCTTGAAATTTCTCCATATTCCTTCAAAATATTTCTATAAACACATTTTTTATGATAAAATTTTTATATTTCTGACATAAAACAAGTTCTTATATTTCATTTTTTCCCAATTTGATCCAACTCTTCATTCATAGAATTCACCCATTCTTTGTGTTGAACAGGTTATGTGACTAATTCTGGTTCAAATTTTGAGATGAGTGAAGTTTTATTTTCTAATATCATCTTTCATCTTGCCTGAAATAGATCATTCTAATTCCCCAAAAGTTTTTTAGTCTCAAATTTTTTTTAATGTGGGAAATTTCAAAGTTCCTCTTCCTTCTTCACTTTCCTCATCATAAGATTCATTTGAAACTTCATGACCATTACTTTTATCACATTTATTTTCATTGGAAAATTTCAGTTTTTATTCCTAAAAATCCCCATAAAATTTTGTTAAATAATTTTTATTCTCAATAACTTCCACATAATATGATTCCTCTTACTTTTATAAATATTTTTTTCATAATTTGTAACTTCTTCCATTGGGTGAATAATAAAAGTTCCTTCCTCAGCTTTCTCATCAAACATTCCATGATCCAAATATATTATTTTGAGAAAACATGTGATTCAAAAAACATTTATGTACTTTAATAAATGTTTTTTCTCATATATAATTTCATAAGAACTCATGTTGGTTCCCAAAAATAAATTCTTTTTTCTAAACATGTAAAATAATACTAACAACATCACTCTAGTAGAACTTTGAACGTTTTTATTCTTCTCACATGATTCTTCCCATTTCCACCAAACCTATATTCTTCCTTTATAATACTCCATTTTGTTGTGGGGTATATAGAGAACTATACTAATGTTTAATACCATGATCTCCAAGATAATTTTTGAAAGTATTTCTTGTAAAATCAATACCATTATACATTGTCCATTTCTTTATATAAACCCCCATCTCATTATCAACTTCTTTTTTGAAAAACCTTAATATTTCTATAGGCTCTGAGTTGTGTTTCAAAATCATAATGTTTTTCATTTGAGTGAAATTTCCATTAAAATTGATAAATTATAAATATCGTTTTTTTATTTATGTCTCATTGACCCACATAAATTGGAATGAATAAGTTAAAGAGGTCTGGTAGATAGAATCTCAACATTCTTATGACTTTTATTAGTCATCATCCCTTTCTAACAAGTAACACATAAATCTTCCTCTCTTATTTTAAATTTTTGAAAATTTTGTACACAATAGACTTTATGATGTTTTTTCATTCTTTTCATCCCAAGTTGGACATTTCTTTGGCACCACAAATTATTATCATCATTGGCACTTAGACAACCAGAGTTTTTAAATTCTATAACATGAAAAATATTTCCACTTGTTCTTTCTCCTTTTATAATAACTTTTTAATGTATCACTAAGAAAGGTCTGGTCCTGGTCCTCCTAAGACTGTATCAAAATTTCAATCTTCTACACAAGACACGACACATGAAGGAAAACACCATGTATGGGTGAGTATAAAAATACTTAGTAGGACACCCCGAAACCAAAAAATATACTGATAAAACTAATATTTTCCAAAATTTTATATATGCATTTCCATTGTTTTAACCCTCCTAACTTATCAATTTGAGTTTATATGGATTAATTTTTTATTTATGGTGTGTTTTGAGCTAAAATGTGAAATGTGCTTAAATTCTGGATTTTTGACAGATTTTTATGTCAAGGGAATTTTGGTCATTTATATAAAATATAATTCCAAATTGAATAATTATTTTTATAAAATAATTATTTTAATTCCTTTAACTTTTTCTTCTAGACTAGATTCATATTCGAATATCTAATGGCCCGAAAATATCATTGAAGTTTTGAAATTTTCTGGGCTGACAACGTGGACCCTACCTCCGTTACAGATGTATAAATTAGTCTACACAACTACAATGGAGTTAATAAGAAATGGGTATGAAGTAGGACACATATATTCACTACCTAAATAAATTTCATGGATTTTTTCTCCCACTATGGTGGAAAAGAGACGTTATACATTGAAGGAAGCTTCCTAGAAAAATCATCTAGAAAAAATACATTGTAAATAAAAAATACATAAATCCCTCTAGAAGAGTCCAATAAATATGAAATTTTGAGGTTGAATGAAAAATTAATTTATTAACAACTTCTATAAAGGATGGAATGTGTTAATCATCCGTTTATATTACCAAAAATGTGTAAACTTGAGGAAGAAACTTTCTTCCCAAAAAAGGAGGGGATCTCCCACCTCTCATCTCATCCCATTTTCCGTCACATTTATTCCAAGGAACCAAGGGGAGATCTCTACCGAGGGAAGACATTAACAAATATTTCCCATATCATATTGTTAGTTTTTTAAATTTTATTATTTTTTTAGATTTAAATTGTAATTTTGATTTTTAATAATTTCTTGCATGGTTTTTATTTTTGTGTTTTATTGCACCCAACCACCCTCCTTTCTTCTCCATCTTTTATCCTTATTTTCTTCTTTTCTTTTTCTCATACTATCCACCATTACCTCTTACCCTAAAAAATGATATACTTACTAAATCCTTGGCTCGGTGGCGGTCTGTGTCAATTTCATTTATTCTACGGTAAAATTCTTAAGTTTTATTAAGTTTTTGATGAATAAGAGTGACGTGCACGGGTCTGGCGATAGCCCACCAGGAAACTAAAATCAAACTCATTTCTATTATTTTATTAAATCTTTTCCCTCCCTTATATTAAATACATGCTCTTAATACGATGGATTTGAGCCATTCAGTGGTTGAAATGGCATATGATAGAGCCAAGTCTTGGAAGTTTTCACACTCATGATTGACTTGTTCCATCAACCTTGATTAAAGTAGGAGGGGAAGTTAAGATTTCTAAATTCATTCAATATTTCACACCAATTAATAAAATAATAGTAATTCAAGAACGATATCTCAAAATTGAATTATCAAACTTTATTTAAACACCAACAAGGAGAATGATGGAACCCACAAACTAACCCATAAATTCAACGTTCTTTATTCAAAAATTAATTTTTTTCATTGCATGTTTGTTTAATATTTTCATTAATTTAAATTTTATAACCTTCCATAATTAAAAAAACAATTAAAAAAATTGGTTTACGTGAATTAAATTATGTGAGTGAACATATGAGAATGTTCCTCAAGGGAGATGAACCAGGTCATCCATTTTACTACACTATGAAAATTAAATTGCTTTTTACATGCCCTATGATAGGAGTGTGTTACATAAAACAAATGAAATAAATTAATATCTTCATAGGTATATTTCTACAACACATATTACAAAAATATCCAGATATACTCAACAAAGATACACATTCTAGAGGTAAGTCACAACCATATTATACTAGTCTATGATTCCATTATAATATTCCACAAAGTACCCATCTAAGAGAACACACTCCTGAATCTGATAACATTGATGATGTACGTCCAATAGGTACTTCTTATCGGGTCTCCTCATGAGAAAGAGTATTCTAATAGTTTGAATAGAATGAAATACATAGATGAGGATCACTGGCAAGGTCATGGGGTGATACCAACAAATGAATCTGGATTAACCAGCTAAGTAGAGGATTAACTCCCATGTACTGTTGGTCATGTCGATACGATGAAATCCACCTAAGACATGAATATGAATAGAGGATCTCACTTTGGGCCTCTTAGAGGGATTCCAACAACTCTATCTACGAATTACTACTAAAGGGATCGTTTTCCCATGAGTAAAAAATGATTGCATACTAACCCTAATGGAAAAGATAAAGTTAACAAACCCTAACAAAAAATTTCCAAGATATAGAGTACATGGGCTCCCAGACATGTATAAAATAGTACACAATGTGTAGTAGGGGTCACAATCCATGTCCCTTGAACATGGGTCTTGCCCATGTAATTGGATCATCTCGTCAAACTATGTCCATGTAGTAGTACACACCAAGTACGTATCCCATTTAGTCTAACAATGTGCTAGTATATGTCACCATCTTATGTATGTCTTCTCAAGTACCAGTACAGAACTTAGCCTATGAACATCTGCCCATGTAAACAGCCCATGTGATTCTTGAGTACATGCCGAGTGACCCAGGTGATACCACATGCTATATGAAAGGGGTCACATTCCATGTGATATTTAACATCCTATGGAAACCCTAATCATAGCTCATATGGACCCACACAATGTATATATCCAGATTAAACATTGTGTTGTTCAGGATTTTTCAGAAACCCATATCTACTCCCGTATTTGATCCAATGCCTCCAGATTTCGATCTAGTTATCTTTTCACCATGATATTGAAGATCCAAACTCATCCAATCATTTTTTTTGATGAAGAATGAATTACGCCATCAAATCTACTCAAAAAAATGAATCAAATTGTCATTCTTGGTTGTGTGTTGAATAACGGTAAATTCGGTATCCTCTTTCATCTAAATTGCTTTATCCCCACCATCACACCTCTTTCAGGTTATTCCAATCATAGATATGCGATATCGGATCATTGTACAAGGAAATGGGTGCGCAATGATCAATTGAATGAGAAAGCACGTTACGAATACACTTCAAAAATAAAACAATGGTTGTTGTCCCATGATTTGACATAAATCTGAAGTTTTTTTCTATGGCTTTGACTGTTTCATGTTTTAGTGTTTTAAAATAATAAAAATTAATTTATGGGAATCCTAATAAAACTATAACTCAAAATTTCATATCATTTATTAATAGATTTAAAAAATCCTCATATGGTTATTGCATTATGATTTCATGGCAATCGAATGATTTTTTCCTGGTTTTGAACCCCCACCACATGTTTTTAAAGGCTTTGTTACCTTTAAAAACAGTTTACTAAGCCATTCCAAATACATCGCACATCAGATTGATGTGTTGTTAGTGAGTACATGTAAAAAAATAACTAATTGGTATATTTACCCATATTTAACATTAATATGAGGTCATTTTATCTTTTTTTGAATGTTAGACACACATTTTAGTCTTTTAAAACACAAGAAACTCATATATGGGCATCCTAAGAAAATAATATCTCATAATGATGTTCTGTTGGTTCCAACATTTCAAAAATAAATCTATGGTTGTTTTACTTTTATTTCATAGAAATATACTGATGTTTTCCATGTATTGACACCTATATACATGTTTTTAAAGGCTTCCATATCTTTAAAAATCATTTAATGAGTCATTATGACCACAACATATGTTAGATTGATGTCTTTTCTATGTGTAAATGTCAAAAATAACTCAATAGCTAATTTAGAATGATTTCACATCAAAATAAGTTATTTTTCAATGGTTTTCACCATTATATTCTTGTATTACTCTTTTAAAACACTAAAAATGTGTTTACAGGAATCCCAAGAAAAACATAAATCATAATGACATGTTATTAGTTCCTACATTTAAAAAATTAATCTATAGTCATTTTTCTATAATTTCATGGGAATCTGACAATGTTTTCCTAGTTTTAACCCTCTGACACACATTTTTAAAGGCTTTGGGACCTTTAAAAACAGTTTACCATCTTTTCTGACCACACTGCATATCAAATTGATGTTTTATCTATGAATACACATTGGAAATAACTATACAATGGTTTTTTCATAACTTCATGTCAATTAAAGGTCTTTTTCTATTGTTTTGATTGTTACATGCATGTTTATGTGGTTTAAAACCCTAAAAACCCACTTATGAACGTTCCAAAAAATTTGTAACACATAATGACATATCGTCAGGTCCAACATTTCAAAAATCAATAAGCAATTTTTTTCCAATCTGGTTTTATGGAAATATGATGAAATTTTCCTAGTTGTGACACCACGACACACATTTTTAAAGGCTTTGATTCCTTTAAAATTTATTTACTAAGTCATTCCAACCACACCGCACGTCGGAAGGATTTTTTGTCTATGATTACATGTCAAAAATAATTTAATGGTGGTCTTCTTATGATTTCAAGTTAATATGAGGTTTTTTTCTTTGGTTTGGAATATTATACACATGTTTTAGTAATTTAAAACACTAAAAATTCATTTACAAGAATCCCTGGAAAACTGTAAATTGGAATAACATGTTGTTGGTTCCTACATTTCAAAAAATATGAATGGTTATTTTCCTCTAAATTCATGGAAATCCAACACCATTTTTCTAATTTTGACCCCCTATCATGTGTTTTTAAAGGATTTAGTACCTTTAAAAACTATTTATTAAGGAATTTTGACTGCACCGCAAGTCTAATTGATATTTTTTATATGATTACATGTCAAAAGAAAAATTCAATGGTGGGTTTCTCATGATTTCAAGTCAATATGATATCATTTTCTATGGTTTGAAAAATTACATAGATGTTTTGGTTTTTTAAAACACTTAAAATACATTTACACGCATCTCAGGTAAACTATAACTCAAAATGACGTGTCATCTATTCCTACATTTAAAAATTCAATCCACAGTCATTTTTCTATGATTTTATGTTGATATGGAATCTAATTCCTATTTTTGACACCCTCTCCCCCCACACACACACATGTTTTTAAAGGCTTTGGTACCGTTACAAACTATTTACTATGTAAAAACTGAGAAAATGAGAATGAAATTTTTTCAAACTTATGGATAATAATATATAATTTATTTTTTATGTGTAGGAATCAAACACACATCAATATGGCATAATATGTTGTCGGTATGACTTAAAGTGCATGTTTTCAATATAAAAGTGTTATATTAGTTTTATTTAAGGATGTTGTATGTGTTCTTTGAAAATGTTTGAATGATCTATGAAATTTAGAATTTACCTTGATAGGAAAAGCTATAAGGCTAGATATTTCCTTGGGTATCATTCTAGTAATCCATTGAAATATAAATACTAAATCATTTTCCATTTTCCCTCACCTTTGATCCTATGTTTTCCTATAAGAGTCCTATTCTAGCACTTTTCATTTCAACCTTGAAATTAATCTTTGTGATTCCCTATCAATAGCGCTACTCGAACCCCCACTAGGTGTAGTAGTAACTGATGATGACTCCCTACCAAAGACAACTGATGGAGAATGTCCAGAACCCCTCCCCTGTACATTTCTGGGATTCTCCTTCCCTAAATCAATTGGAATTTCATCGTTCTAGGAAACTGATGATGATTTTGAAGGGTTAACATCCAATATTTATTGAATTTGAACCTGTTAATACAAAAATATTAACAATTATTTTTTAAAATATTTTAACTTCATAATATTATATAATTAATAAATTTTTTGTTACTATTTATTGTTATTTCATTACTATAAAAACTTAATATTGAAAATTAAATTATAACAACAAATAAGCCTTAATCCAAATTAATTAGGTTTGGCTAGATGTATCAAATGGTGATAAATTGGCATCATTTTATCCATGTTTCCATCCCCATTCAATTGGGTTTAAGGATTTGTTTGTTATAATATATTTTTCATTATTATTTTTTATAGTAATTAAATAACATGAAATTATAATGACAAATACTTACTCTAGCATCTTTGGTAGGGTCATTTACAAAACTAACATCAGATTCCCTATGTATTTTAAACCACATCAATATATGGCCAACAGAGTAACATAATTCATTATCCTTTATAAAAAATATAAACAAGTTAGAAAAAATTTGACTTATAATAAAATGATATAAATAATAATGAATAAAATACCAACCAAAATTATTATTTTTCGAAAAAAACCCTAAGACACACTGATATGAAGAATGAATTATTTCTCACGATTCATAGTATTTTTTTCAATAATTCCTACAAAAAATAGCAACATTAATAAATATTATAATTTTGTTTTGTTTATGTTATTACGATACTCTAAAATATGGAATTATTTCATGAGATGCATCTCTGTTATTATCGACAAACGAATTCAATTTCACATGAGAAATTCATTCACACACTTTCTTATACATCAATCATGAGCTCAAAGGTATTTAATTAAACTCACGTCATAATATTCATTTAAAATCTCACCATTTCTTTCCTAATTTTTTCATAGTGCATGGTCTTGAATTAGATCCTGGGACATCCAAATGAAAAAACATCAATAAATAAAAAGCATAAAACTGTATAAGTATATTACATAAATTTTATTCATGTCATGTAAATTAGTTATCAAAGAATATTAAATTAAATTTCCTTTAATTTAGTATCATAAAACTCATTTTTCCTAGTTGTAGGAATATGCCTCTATTATTTATAATTAGTGAGAATACTCATTGTATCACAAATAAGCTGCCTAATAATATGCCCATAGATTCGGGAAACATCATCAGTAGGCACCCCAAAATCATCAAATGGAATGATAATATAGAATTCCTTCAGGTCTCATACATCTTTCATTTTCATATTTATATATCTTCTATTGTTATTTTTATCCATTTGAAAAATGAATTAAACAATTAATAAAATATATATTATTTTTACAATGACAAACATACCAGTAATATTAACTCACTGATATCCACTAGATGAAGGGATGACCAACTGCTCCATAGCTGGAGGTGAATTGGATGGTGGGATACTAAAAGCATCTGGGTAATGGGTGGCTCACTAGTAGTCTCAAGTACAATCGAATCACTCAGATCTAGTGAAGATGATGGTAGTTTTGGTGTGCTCTGAGATGATAACCAGCTAGTATTTTGAAATTTATTTGTTCTCATCATTCTTGCAATTCAATTGGTTCAGATATATTAAATGTATAGAAAATTATAAACTAATAAATTTTTTCAAAAAGAAAAAAAGAAAACTAGAACAATGTATATATGTATAAACCACTTATCAATGAGAAATTGTAATATATTTTCATTACCAATTTATACATTCAATTATCTTCATCTTCATTATCTTCATTATTATAAACCTCTATTGTGACAAGTGCTTCATTTTCACCCTCTATTGCATGTTACATTGTTTCCATATTATCAGTAAAAAATTATTCAATGTTTTTTGGTTGATTAGGTTCACTATCACAAATTACCAATTGATCTTCATCAATCATATCATATAAGTAACTATACATTAAGTGTAAAAAAACTCTAACCTTCATGTATTTCATCATCCACATAATAAACAATCTTCACTTAGGAAGCCAAGATAAATGGATCATTCTCTACATGCTCATTGGTATGAATAAATTAAGAGAAGTTGATAGAATTAAAATGTAATGAATCATTCATTATACACATATCAATATTAACCCACTTTCATTTGAATAAGATAACCAAAAACTAAACATGATAGTTTAATTCAATTATATCAACCATATTTCCATAATATCCCACCTTTGTAAGTGTAAATACACAACTATTTTTAGTTTTTAAGTCTTCTTCCTGATAAATTGTATAAAACCTAAATCCATTAATATTGTAGGAATAAAATATCATATACATTCTTAGTGGACCTCGAGCCAAAAAAACATAGAAGCATTTGATATTTCATATTGATTTTCAACATACATTATCTAGAAAAAAATATATAAGGTTTTAGTTTTAACATAGAAAAAATAACTACATGTCAATAATATTAATATGAGTATATACTTACCTAATGGGTGATCCATTTTACAATCTCCTTATTAAAATATTTTTTTAATTCCATCTCATTTCAAGATCTACCCCTTAATCACTTATTTGTTTGACATCGCAATTCGTCAATAAATAGATCTGTAATAAGACTAATGAGTAGTATATATCTATGTGCTTATAAAAACTCTATTTCATTCAGTGTAAAATTTGACCCCTTTCCAATTGGTTATCTAATAATTGGAAATATTGATAACTAGTTTTCAAAATGATAATTAGTGTAGATATCAGCAAAACATTAAACACGATTGAATCTAGTCTCAATCCCATCCAAATACCGTGAATACAAGGTCAATCACTCATTGGATATGTAACCTTTAGCAATATAGCCTTTTGTTGATATTTATTCATCATATATGATTTAAATGACCTATGTACCTAATGAAAAAAATAATAAACATAAAAAAAAATATGTAATAATTTAATAAAATTAAATTCACTAATGAAAATAAAAATTATATCATTGTACCTCTCAATTGGATACATCAATTTATAATGTTCTGGTCAGCCAAGATTAGCTTCTTCAACCAAATGAACAATCAAATGAATCATCACAGTTAATAATGAAAGGGGAAATAACATCTACAAATAAACAAGTGTCAAAACAATTCTTTCTTGAGGTTTATCAAGCTCAATTGGATTTAGATTTTTTCTAAAAAGCTATTAGTAAAAGGTAACATAGTTTATTTTTTAGTTAACATGTTACAACATGCCAATGAAAACAATTTTTCCATCAATATACATGATTTGGGACTTTTCAATCCATGTAACTTTCCATTTTTTAGTCAATACACCTTGATATATTACTTGAATATCTATCTTCCACTTTTAAATTCTTTAAATATTGAAGGAAAACGTATTTATCTTGATTTTTCATTGTAAAAATAGTTGAAGGATACTTTCTATTCTCATTTTCCCAAAAATCATGCTTTATATTCATTAACTCCAAATTCTTATGAGCATTAAGGTGATCCATTGATTTACCCTTCTCGTTAATCAATGTGAAAATTACATTTCCACAGTATTATTTCTCCATATTCAATATGTCAAGATTATAACATATCAAATTAAACTCCTAATAAGGAATTTTGAAAAATATGCCCTTTATTTTTGTGTTCCAGATGCTTCAAATATTGCACCTTGTACCCTTTTCCCCTTCATTAAAATGAATATATTTTCCAAATTCTTCAATGAAACTCATTAATTTTCCCATGATTTCTGAACCTAATAACACTTTTAGTGGATTTATCAGTTTAATATATTAATTTAATTGTGTCTTGTTAAACCTAGATTTTTGAGAAGAAATAAAGAAATCAATGATTACGCATAAAACATCATTTTATTCTATGAGGTAATTCTTGAGGAACAAAATTACAAACTAGAAAAGACAAACTAGTATGAGTGTTCCAAAAAGATAAATTTCGTAATCTAGGAATGTTAGTAATTGTCTATATTAAATTAGAAAGTATTTTTAATAGTTTTCTCATTGATGCATCATATGTTTTCATTCCATCATCTCATAATTCTCACAATTATTTGATTAGAGGTTGAATTTATACATCAATTCCATTTCTAGACATTTTATTTCTTGAAATAATCTTCGAAATAATAAAATAATATTTATTCATACACATCTATGGAGGTAGTTTATAAGGGATCAAAACAACTGGCCAAATACTATAATTAGTACTTAAAGTACAAAAGGGGTTAAAACCATCAGAATCCAATCCCAAACGTGAATTCATAAGACGTGTGGAAATGTATAGATATAATGAATCAAACATTTTCTATTATGTTGGTTCTTTTGGATGTATCATCAAGCCATCATTACTATCTTGATCATGTCACTTCATTTCGTATGTAGTCTTAGATGCCAGGAATAATCTTTTCAAGCATCATATCAGAGGAATGTTATGAAATAAAGTTGAAGGAGTTTTCTTTTTTTTTTTAATGGGGTTGCATTGATTTATACTCTCATTGTTGTTCATTGACTTTCATCCACTTTTATGACATCTTATGAATTCTTCTTTTTTCAGACTCTTCTCCCTATTAAAGCATGAAATCATTAAATAATTCATGTATCTTCGTATAATACAGTCCAAGATTGTTTATGAATTTATTAATCTCATAGAATGATGCAATGATCATATCTTCACTAAATGCATCATAACGAAACTCTAAAATCATGTACATTTCTTTGTAAATAATTTCACGGAGACAATTTATATGAGACAAGTTTAGTAGAAAAGAAAACATTGAATACATATCAAACCCTTCATACAGTTCTTGTTGCACGTCTTCAACTAATTCATATTTCTCATTTTTTGGTCGTTGGACATATTTGAAGGATTAACATTCTCAGGGTCAATTGAGGGTTTTTTTGATCTATTGAAATATTGGACATTATATCCGGCAAATACAAATGTTTCATTTATCAAATTTCAAACCGAATTCCCCTCTGGAGGGTCACTTTGTGTTTCTTTGATAGGATTATCTTTATTTTGAATTTTCATAACAATATATTCACCACGCCAAATCCTACATACATATTGAGTAGAAAATTGTTTCTATATTAAATGATCATATACTTCAATTCAATTTAACCATCACTTGAATTTTCAATTAGGACATACACATTTTATTCTACCATCCACTGGTCAGTTATTTATAACATAATATTTTTTTTCAAACTCTTGTCCTAACGAGGTGTGTTTCGAGGTAAAGCAATCCAACTTTTATCCATAGGTATTGGATTTTCACTCTTCTCCCTATTATTCAGATATAAAGATATAAATGGTTAATAAAACAAGTACAATTAAAAGTAAACATCAATTAACTTCTTTAAGATTGGTCACCTAATTTATCATATAATTCTATAAATATAGTATATAAAATCATGGTGAACATACATGTACACTCAGTATGTTCTTAATTAAAAATTCTCATGCCAGTGTGGAAGAAGCATACTAAAACATTAGTGAATAATCAATAAAACCAAATGGTTTCGTATCCTCTAATCAACCATTGTAAAAAACTCACTAAGCCATACTCACCAAGAATTCTTGATGGATAAATGAATCATGCAATAATAGACTATTTATAACCCCACAGACAAACAATAATTCATCATATAAATGATTCCTGATCCCCATTTATAATCATCATTAATGATAGTAATGTGTATAGGATTCCTAAGTGATAAAATTTATCATTTGATTGTACAATATGATATACTAAATAATTATATATCAAACCAATCATACAATATTAAAAAATTACACCTTATGATTGAGGATTTCACACTCCAAGAAATGGGGGAGAGGGATCATCATTGGGGATCACCATCAAGAGTAGGGGGGTCATTGTGGGGTCATTATCAGGTAGCAAGTGGGGTTGGGGTTATGAGGATCATATGTGAGAGTGGGAAAAGGGGTGGTCACCATTGAGGATGAGGGGTGAGCCATCACGAGGAAGTGGGGGAATGGGGGAGAGGTATGTTGTTGGAGAGAAGGGGGTCAATGTCGGGGAGATTTGGGGTCGAGGGGGAGGGGTGGTCACCTACATTAGGGAGAGGTGCGACCTTGGGAGAGGGGTGGTCGCTGGTGTCGGGGATAGGTTGGGTATAGGGGTGGTAATAATCGGCGCTGGGGAGAGGAATAATCGAGAGTGAGGGGTAGTTTCTGGAAGTGGGGAGAGGCACGATCGAGGGAGAGGGGTGGTCACTGATGTTGGGGGAGGGGCAGGGTCGAGGGGGAGGGGTGGTCATCAACGTCGGGGAGAGGTGGGGCTGAGGGATCGGTGTGGGGTAGGGGGGGAGGGAGTCACTAGCATAGGGGAGAGTCGTGAGCAAGGTGGGGGTGGTCACCAGTGTTCGGGAGAGGCGAGGCCAAGAGGGAGGGGTGATTGCCGACATCGAGGAGAGGTTCCGCCAAGGGGGAGGGGCAGTCGGCAGCATTGGGGAGAGGCACGACCATGGGAGTGAGGGGGTTAGGGCATCGGGTGGAGGGGGTGGGGTCATTTAGTATTTATAAATATTAGCAGCGGTTTCATTGAAGCCACCACTATATTTAAAATTTATTTAATAATGTTTTATTTGTAGTGATTATTAGAACTACCACTAATAAACTTTCACTAAGACCACTCTTTCTTGTAGTGCTAGATAACATAGTGTGACTGAATCTTACCCTAAAAGTGACATATATAATTTTATTATCGATTCTAAAGTTATAAAAGTCACTAAGAAATATCATCTCTCTAACATCTCAAACAATGGTATTTCTCTCACTAGAATTTTTTCCCACTTTATGCATTTTATCACCCATAGTATTTTTTATTAGTCTAATGAATTTATCTCACTACAAGAATTATCACCAAACGGAATATATTTTTTAACATTAAGGAATTTTATTCAAACCTAGATTTTATATAGTATGTATATGCACAACATAATATTATATATTCATATTACATCAACGAATTTTGAAATGAATTCATTGAATCATTGTACAAATGTAACATCCTGAACCCAGATGTCACTCAACTGTTCCCCAAGCCTGGTTGGATACATGGCCTCAAGCACATCTTCCCAAATGCCAGAGGATTATGACTAGCAGTTAGGGACTAGGTGAGTAATTTGGTAGACTATACCCCCATTAACATAATTTATCACAATGGAAGTCAGTCTCATTAAATAGTGGAAGTAGATACAATAAGCAGACAATAGATATAATAGACAATCAAGACAAGAATATGTAACAAGCCAGAAGTGTCTCATATACCATGATGCAGATGATACATGTATCTAAAAAATATCCAAAATAGGTACATAAGAATATAATAAAATTCAAGTATCTAAAATACAAAATGACTAAAAGTGCCCCCATAGCATCGCAAGCCTCATCTTATTCCTATGATCCCGTGCTCTAAAACAATGATCAACAAATAGTTTTAGAAAGATATCCCCTACTATCACCTGTAACTATATAATCTGGTTGGGTCCCCAAGAAGGTCCAAATAGGATATGAGATAAACATACCAATAGGTTTCCACCTAAATATCTATACAGTTCTATGAAGTACTATGAAATATGCTACACATGTGAAAGTAAGTAGTAATGTAAGTGTGAATGTCCAAGGCATATAACTACTACAAACAAGTAATACTAAACAGCCTCTTGTGGCTACCTTCAACATGTTTCATCTACTAACAAGGAATCTACAAGCAATATAATTAAACAACACAACCTTTCCACATAACCACCAATATCATTTCCACGCGTCCTTACCGTATAAATAAAACTATATCAAAAACCCACGGCCTTATCGTATAGCCACAATCATATATCCCATAGTCATGTCGTATAATGAAGTGTAGATCATGAAGGACTGAATCTATGGTGCTGAAGAACAAGGCATCATCTTCGAGTCTCGGGAGAATCTCAATGGAAACATGGTATAGGCACTAGTTGGAATCCTAGGAGCATGTGTACCAACATGTCCTACATGAGTCTAAGATAGCTGGATCCAAGGGGTAGAAAAGCCTAAGGCATCATATGAAATAAAGACCAAAGGTGCATAATTAGCCAAGGTGCCTACCACTGCATTCCAGATCCATGGAGGTCCATTCATGGAATCTATATAAATCATCAATCATTCCATGCCTTTAACAATTTCTAACCATATGATTCAACCCACTCATATAAAAAATTACATTCAAAACAATTCAATGAGTATACCCACTCATTTAAACCATTACATATCATGAGTATACCTACTCATGAACTCCACTTTCATTTAATCATGTCACATGGATATACCCACCCACATATCAACAATTTCCATTTAACATATCACATTGATATACCCACCCATTAATCACAATTACCAACAAAACTATTAAGAAATCTAAAAACAGCCAACGAGTATACCCACTGATTTGAAAAGTTCGGTTTAAGTATTTAATCACGTTAGGCATGGAATATTATAATAACACAAGGTAAGGAGGCATGATATCTCCTATGTATGTAATTCGGCCTCATTTAAGTACAACTGAGCTTCCTTAAACTAGGAAAACTCGAGGTCACACCCCATGGGTAGTTCATCAATGGTAAAAACCAAAGTAAAGGAATGGTGCACCCCATGTGTGTCCTTTGGCTGGGTCAGCAACCACAAACGTATCCCAAAGAACCTAAGGGAGTCACAAACAAGTCCCATATCATTTATTTCAGATTAAAACTTTATAATCAGGCTCGCACTAAAAAGTTCAGCGGGCATAAAAACGGTCAATAGCTCTATAAAGCCTCTAAATCCGAAAGAAAAGTATAGACCACCTACCTTATCTCATTAGTGGATTTCTCATCTAGTATCAAGTCCTAATTCATCCTGGTTGGGAATAAATCTAAAGAACATATGATGAATAAGAAATTAGGTCATAAAAGCCTAGATCCAAACAATGCAACTATTGTTCAGAAGATTCAAGAATGGCTAAAAAGGAATCAATATCTTACCGTGATGGTTCCAACAAAAATGATAGGGAACGAAATGTAATCCAAATGGGATCTAGATCTGAAAAAATAGATAAGAATGTTTTTAGGCTTCAAAATAGTGAAAAAACGCTTCTGTCCAAAAAATAGAGGTCCATGCCTCTATTTTTACAAAACTTAGTTGGGAAATTACATGACAAGTAATTTCCTTACATGGTGTGTAATGCTTGGTTTTACTTTAATGGTGAAAAACCCTTACCCATCGTGAAAGTTCCTAGACAAACCATTACATGTAATGAAATCAGATTACACAGTGTGTAATCCAATTACACATCGTGTAACTGGCCTGCAACCGGTATATAACCTTCTTGCCTATTATTTCCCAAAAACAACCCAACCAGCCCATGGCCCAGCTTAGGGTCTAAGACAAATAAGAATTCAAAAGATTAATACCTAAAGAAAAACCTAGGATCATACAATCTTCCCCACTTAAATCAATTCTTCCCTGAATTTCCCTCTCATGGGTAGTTAAGATCCATTTGAAAAAACTCTTATCACTGAGCACGTATGTCGGCCTCCCGCTCCTAAGTATCGTCTTTTGAACAGTCTTGATTCCATAGAACATGTACTAGAGGAACTAATTGGTCTTGTATAACATTCATTCTTCTATCAACAATATGAATTAGAAGATCCTTGAAAGATGCATCAAATTGTAGCTCAACCTCCTTGGGTTGAAAAGTGTGGGATGGGTCTGAATTATAATGGCATAGTTGTGATACGTGGAAGACATCATGCATTGCTCAGTACCTCTGAGGTAACTAAAACTAATAGTATACTGATTTGACTCTCTCAAGAATCTCGAATGGCCTAATATATAGTGGTGAAAGCTTACCCTGTATCATGATCCTTCTATGTCTCAACCATAGTGAAACACATAAAAAGACGTGATCCCTGACCTCATACTCTATAGGACATATACGGTGATCGACATAAGATTTCTATCAAGATAGTGCAGTATCCATCTACTTCTGAATCAACGGGATCTACTCATAATTCTCTTGCATGAGACAAGGTCTGGGTAAATCTACCCCGCCTGCCTCTAGCCATCAAAAGGGTGATTGGCATAACCTACCCTACAATGCCTCGTATGGAGACATCTTTATTGTTGCTTGATAATTGTTATTATAGAAGAACTCTCTAGATGAATTTGTCACTCCCATGATCCCCCAAAATCTGGGACACATTCTCTCATCATGTTCTCTAGCACTTGTATCATTCACCCTGATTGGCCATCAGTCTATGGATGGTGGACTGTGATCAGAGCACCTATTTACCCAGTGCCCTCTAAAAACACTATAAGAAACAAGATGTAAAGTGGGAAAACCTTTTTGAAAAGATAGCATGTGATAACCTGTGATGTTGTATTATCTCATGGATATACAACCTTCCAAGAACATTTACATTGAAGGTATCGTTGATCAACAATAAATGATAAACCTTTTTGATCCCATCGACAACAACCCACGCAACATCGTTACCTCAAGGCGACCTTAGTAAACCAGTCATGAAATCCATTATGACATCATGTCATATCCACTTTGGAATAAGTAACTAATATAAAATCATGGTTGTTCATTGATGTTCCTCCTTCTCATGCTGACAGGTGTAACACCTCTTAACAAAACTAGCTACCTCACTTTTCATACTTGGCCATTAGAATTGATGATTCAAGTCACGGTACATCTTGATGACTCTAAGATGTAGTTCCCATGATGAAGCATGAAACTCATACATCATATCCCCACATATATCCACTAGAACCCAAACACATCCATGGATATGTAAGATCTCATCAACACATACGGTCCAACTAGGAGGAGGGTCCTCACCTTCCACACTCTTCTATAGGACTAGACCCTATGAATTTGATAACTGCATCATCCTTACTTTATCCAATAGGGTAGAGGTCACAACTATTGATGTTTGATATTTCTATCCCTAACTGGTGTGCACCTCCATATAGATCTTAGAGAATAATGCCATAAGTTTCCACTCGCTACTTGCATGCTGCACTGTCTGTATCTTAGTCCACGTGCTCAGTGCATCGAACATTACATTACATTTACCAGTCATGTATTCAATCTTGAATTCAAAATAATGTAGGTACTCCACCCACCTTTTTTTCCTCGTATTCAAATAATACTGAGTAAATATATACTTGTGTATTTTTTAGTCTGTATACACCAAAACATGATCTCCCAATAAATAATGTCTCCAATAGTGAAAAGCATGAACAACTGCATCTAGCTCAAGATCATGCATAGGGTAATTTCTCTCACATGGCCTTAGAAACTAGGACCAATATGCCAAAACTCTATCCCCCTACATCAACACTACTCCCAGCCCAATACTTGATGTGTCTCAATTAAGGATGGAACACTCGGTTCATCAGCACCATGAAAACTACTATCGTGTTTGTGAGAGTGAATGGTATTACTAGATATTCATAAAGACCATACCTATTAAGAAAGGTTGTACGAGGTATGTATGTGGGTCAAATATGTACCTGGTGATATCCTAACCTTAATTCAATTTTCAAGAATACTCGGGATCCTAGAATCTTGTCAAACATTTCATCTATTTGTGGAATGGGATATCAGTTTTTAACTGTTAGCTGATTCAAATTATGATAATCCCCAAATATCCTAAGAGTTATATCCAAATTTTTAAAAAAAATAACTGGAAAACCCCACAGAGAAGTATTAGGTCGGATAAACCCCTTTGCCTCCAATACTCCAGCTTCCACATAATTTCTTACTACTCCATCGTAGCCACCTAGTAAGTAGAAATGGATATTGGTGTAGCTCGTAACACTAGTTCAATAGAGAACTCAACCTATCTCTTTAGAGGTAAATTAGAAAATTCATCAGTGAACATGTCCCTGAAACGATCCACCATTAGATGAATGTTTACCTAACTCACTCCCTGATCATCCAAAATAAAAAATAGCAGTCTAGTCTGTCATTCTTCCAAACTCATGATAATCTAGTCCATCTCAACTCACCTAGACACCCAATTCACCCTTATGAGTAATCATTGCATACTCTGGTGATGTGACAGTTACCCTTAGGCGACAGTAGACAATGTAAGATCGATAATATACTGAACAGTACATCCCAAGAATGATGTCAAACTCTATCATCTCAAAGACATAAATATATCAAATGAAGTGACACCCACCAACCAAAAGGGGGTACTCCCTATAATAGAGAACATCATTCATTCTGATTGCCAATAGTATTTCTAGCATTAAAACGCTTTCAAAACACCACACAACAAGCCCATGGATTTTCACCATCGGTGCGGATATGAAACTATGAGATACACCTGTATCAAAAAGAGCAGATCCAATAGTATAGGCTACTAAAATCATTCCTCTCACTATAGATAGTATGAAACCATGATCCTCAAGGGTAGGTTGTATATAATATAATTGAACTATACCACGACCCTGTGAAACAACCTCACTACTCAGAGTAGGTCCCCTTCGATGTATAGGAGTAATTGGTTTATGCATACCTCAGCAAAGACCACTATTTCTGAAACCTGATCTACCTGCATTGCTCTAGATCCCTACTTGACATAGATCTTAGAAACCTACTCTAGAACCTGACATTGAAGCTGACCCCCTACCACTCAAAACTGGAGGGAAGGTCCTGCAAAACCATTGCATGTGGCCCATCCCTCCATAAGCTCAGCACTTGACTGGGTCACAGACACGCTAATTCTTCATGTTTCCTCTCCTGCCACACTAGTGAAAAAACACTAAACTACTAGAACTCATAGCCTAACTGATGCTCATCTCATTGGAAGCATCAAAATGGTGCTTCCTGCCTGAATATGTAGAATCCCTAGGTTGAGAAGAAATATTATCGTGCTCTATATCCTCAAATTCCCTCAGGTTCCACTCTATAATCAGTGCCTGATTCACAATCTCAGTGTTAGATGTCAACCTGAACATGTTGACCTATGATTTGATAGTATGTCAGAGGCCTTCCTCAAAGCATCTTGATCTTGATAGATCATCAGTAAGGTACATCAGTGTAAGTCTATGCAACTATGTAAAGGATTTTGAGTACTCTATAACCGTCATGGTGCCCTGCTCTAGATGCATGAACTCGCTAGATCACTCTGCCCATAGTGTCTTGGGGTAAATGTAGTCAAGGAAGTAGGTCTGAAAATAAGTCCAACACATATCTCGTAGCCTTTCAACCTAGTTCAGAACATCCCACCAGTATTTTACTACTCCATGTATCATATAAGGGGTGAGCTTGACCCTCCACTCAAGAGGTGACTTCAGAAGCTCTAAGATAGCTAGTGTGGTCTCAAGCCACAACTCAGAGCTTGTGGACCATCATCCCCGAAAAACGTGAAAGGATGTTGCTACTAGAACACCCATGTTAGCGCGGCCGTAGTCATGGTAGGCTACGGTGCTCCTTGAAAAGTCTGCATATAGAAAAATTACCCCTCATGGAACTATTCCGTAGAACCTATGTTTGAAATAGTCTATTGTACCACAAAAATCACTAAAACAGGATCCACTAGTATCTCATGGCCCACCACCTTCGAAGCATGGTCATCGCCACCCTCTTTGCATACCATTGGAGGTCTTCATGGTGACATGCCTCTATAATGTCAAACACTCACCTCCGAAAGGAATGATATCAAAGTCGCATATCAAAAGCATAGGACAGGTCAAAAACATCCTAAAAACAAGTCATAACACACAACCTAATCCTAAATCCATGATTTTATAAACAACAACGACAACACAACTAGAAACACTAACTCTCACCCACTCAAAATCTGGGTGTAGGTCAAGTCTCTATTTTCCATTTATTTTCATTTAAGAGTCATTATTTGCCATGATTTAACCAATGGTCCACAAAGTTCTGATCCTTGAGGACCCATAACACCTCATGAACGAAAATTTGATTCCCATATAATCCATACACATCCATTTCACTTTAAAATTTTAATTTAAAAGGTACTTCATTTTCAATTTCATAAGGGCCCATACACCTTATGAATTAAAATATGATATCACATCTCTATCCTCTGCACAAATTCAATCACAAAATCAGGAACAACTATTAGAGCACCTTTCACAATAGTATTCATTAAATACATCATCATAAATTGCATGATATAATGCATGATATGTTATTTATAACAAGTGACTATATGATGCATGAGATAGAATTCCCTCATCTCATCGGGTTGCAAAAAAATAGAACCCACAATTGCATCAATAGTATCAGCATAAATCATGTGTGTCGCCTAATGGTGAAATCAAATCAACTGTAATATTCAAAACCAGAAAATAGCAATTTCATTTAGGGTAATTTGGATTTTTTTGGTACATGGGTTTGCTACACACGAGCATAGCTCATTAACAAATTCCACTTTCCTTCATATCCATGTCTATTGTCTCCAAACAGTAAATCAAACCAGAAATGAAATTGTCTCTTATACCACTATGTAACATCCTGAACTCGGATGCCACTCAATAGTTCCCCAAGCCCAGTTGGCTACATGGCCTCATGCGCACTCCTCAAATTCCAGATGCTTCCGACTAGTGGTGAGAGCCTAATTGAGTTATTAGGGAGACTATTCCCTCATTAACAGAGTATATCATAGTGGAGGTCAATCAAATTCAAAAGCAAAAGTAAATAAAATAAGTGGACAATTGGTAAAATAGATAAGAAAGATAGGAATATATAACAGGCCATAAGTGTCTCATATACCATGATGCAAATGATACATGTATCTAGAAAACAACCAAAAAATATATGTGGAAATTAAGTACAATAATTGTATCAAAAATCCAAAAAGATCAAAAAGTGTCACAGTGGCATCGCAAGCCTCAACTGGGTCTCATGCTACCATTCTCTAAAAAAATTATTAAAAACTAGTGTGAGGGAGCTTTCCCCTACTATCACTTGAAACCATATAATTTGTTTGGGTCCCCAAGGAGGCCCAAACAAGGTGTGAAATAAACATCCTAGTAGGTTTCCACCCAAAGATCTAGACAATTCTAAGCTGCACTATGAAATACGCGAAACAAGTACAAGTAAGTAGTAATGTAAGTGTGAAAGCCCAACTCATTTAACCAACGCAAACAAGTTATACCGAACAACCTCTTGTTTCTCCCTGCAATTAGTGGAAGCTCCTAACAAGGAACCTATAGGCAATATAAACAAATAACACAGCCTTGTCATAAAACAATCCATATCCTATCCACACAGCCTTACTCTATAAAGAAAACCATATCAAAAACCCACGACCTTGTCATACAACCACTGTAATATATCCCACGATCGTTCCATATAATGAAGTGTAACCATGAAGGGCTGAATCCAATGTATTGAAGACCAAGGCGTCATCATCAAGTCCTAGTATCATCTCGATAAAAACTCACTATAGGAACTGGTTGGAGTCCTAGGAGCATGTGTACCAGAATGTCCTACGTGAGTCCAATCAAGCCAGATCTAATGTAAAACAAAGCCCGAGACATCCCACAAAATCAAGACCCAATGTGAATACTCAACCAAGGTGACCACTACTGCGTTCCAAATCAATGGAGATCCGTCCTTGGAATATATGTAAATCATCAACCATTCCATACATTTAACAATTTCTATCCATATGAGTCTACCCACTCATATAAACAATTACATTCAAAACCATTCAATGAGTATACCTACTCATTTAAACCATTACATCTCTGAGTATATCCACTCATGTACTCCACTTCCATTTAATCATGTCACATGGTTATACCCACCCACTTATCACCAATTTCCATTTAACACATCACTTGGATATACCCACTCATTAATCATAATTACCAAAAAACCATTTAAGCAATCTAAAAACAACTAACAAGTATACCCACTCATTTAACAAGTTCCATTTAAGTATTTAATAAATTTAGGCATGACATATTATGATAACACAAGACAAGGAGGCAGGAAATCTCTGACAAAAAAACATTATGTGCATATTTTTTATCAAATAATGAGTATTTTTTAATTTTTTTAATTATAAAACCCATGTATTTCAATGTTTTATTAATATAATGTGTAATTTGAATTTTAGAATGATTATGAGCAAAATTGAGAGAAGTTCATAAATTTGGATTTTTTACTGATTTTTACCGAAAGGGTATTTTTGTCATTTATTAAAAAATATAAGTCAAAAATTAATAATTAATTTTTTTATAATACTGATTTTATTTTCTTTAACTTTATCTTTATGAACTAGAGCTGATTCGACGATCTATTAGTCCAAAAAATTCATTGAATTATGAAACTTTTCCAGGCGGACAGCGTGGACCTCACCACTGTAATGGATGCACAAATCGGTCTCTTCAACTCTAATTTAGGTTATTCTACCTGGGATATCACTAGGACACATAGGAATGACTCTAAAACAATTTTGGGGGAATTTTGAAGTTATTAAAGTTTCCATTGATCGTTATACATTTGAAGGAAGCTTCCTGAAAATTTCATCCATAAAAATTCTTATTCAATGAAAATTCCATACCTCCTTAATACAATGTCAAAATGAGCTGAAATGTGGATGTTGAACGGAAAACACATTTAGGAACAAATTTTATGAATGTGTCCATGGTTTAATCAACCATTTATTGTGCCAACAATGCGCAAACTTTTAAGGGATAGAATTCTGCCTATAAGAGGAGGCTCTCGCCTCCTTCCCAAATCATCAGATCGACACCAACAGCCATGGAGGGTTCCCAACGGGGCATGGGACAATTCTAAACCTCACTTCCCACCCCATTTCATCATTTTATTTTATTTTTATTTTAGTTTGATATTATTTTTCAATTGTAATTCATATTTTATTTTTATCAATCCATGCCTTTGTGTTTCTCCATCTACTTTTCTTCATTTCTTTCCCTATCTCTCTCTTCTCTTCCACCCACTCCACCAAGTAATCTATTACTATCATAAATGAGAGGATAACCCCAAGACTTGGCCAAAGGGGAGTTGAAGGTTATCATGAATTTTCTTTAATGTTTAATTTTAATTTTGTAGATATATTTTAGTAGCATGCACGGGTAAGTCGAATGTCCCTGATGTTGTGACTACCACCGATAACATGCAAATTAACCTATCCATGTTATTTTATTTAATAATTTTCCCTCTCTAAATTGGTTAGTTCTTCACACATTGGAGTTGATATAATCAATGGATGAAACGACTTCAATTGAACCGGGTCCTTGAAGATGATACATTCTAGAAAATGGTGGGTCACCAACATGGATTAAAGGAGGACGTGGAATTGAGAGTGCTCAATCATTAAATGATATTCCACAATTTATAAATAAAGAATAGTAGTTCAAACATGATATTTTGTGTTTGGATTATCAAAATGAAATAAAAAATATAAAGCAGAATAATGATTGAATATTTAACCAACCCCCAAAACCATGTTCTTTCTTATTAATTCATTCTATTTAGACTTGAATCTTAGTATAAATTTTGAATTATTTCTTCACATTTCATTATTTTAAATAATAAAAACCCCAATAATATTTTAATCACTTTCATCTAATAAACAAAACCACAAAAAGAGAATGAATAGGTTAATTAAATAAATTAATTGAACTACATTGAGAAGGGTCTTCAAGAGATATGACCCTAGTCAGCCAATATTCTACACTAGGAAAAATATAATTATTTTTGCCCACACCCCACAACATACGTGCGTCAAAACTGATGCTGTTTTTAGGGATCTAATCATTAGTTCATTTACATTTTCTATTTACAAATATTTGTTATATATCATTTTATTTAAAAAATTAAAAAAATAATTCCATGATGTATTCAAATTCGGAATATTATGCATGGAAAAATTACTCATAGGTGAAGCAACAAAAACAAGAAGAAGATGAATATTTTAGAAGAGATCAGATGCATGAACATAGAGAAATCATTGAACAACTAACCAGAAAGGGTAATAGAGATTTTTATTATGTTCGTGCATTAATAGATAAACTCAAACCTAATCTAGAGGAAGAAAATGAGAAAGTGGTGGAATAAATTTCACCACTTATATTTGAAATTGAAGAACATGAGGAAGCAAGGGAGGAAGATGTATCTGCTGAGCTACAAGTGGGAGATCAACAACGTTTTGATGAATTCTTGATAAAATATAAGGAACTACCTAACTTCCCCATACAATACAAAGAATAAGATTCAGCACCACTAAAGGAAGAAACCACCCATGTGGTGGAATTTGAAGTCGAGATAGAGGAGCCTGACTACCTACCTTTATCCTCAAAGTGTATACTCCAAGAGGCACTTACCACTATGGCAGAGATTGAAGCTGAACCAACTTAGGGATTTGAACCATTCATTGACTCTATGCCTTCTAATTTAATTGAATATGAATTCTACATCACTCCATGTGGTTTTGATTATACAAGATTAGAAAACCTCAACTCTGACTTGGAGGATGAAGAAGAACCTCGATGTGCACATGCTGAGGATGATATGGAGCTCCCTAGGCACATTGAATATTTATTGATGGAAGTTCATGAAGAGATGCTAGTGTATTTCCCTAAGGAAACCATGAGAAAAGATTCTTTGATGGTGAATAATTTGATCCTGATACATCATGTTTTAATGTTATTCAAATTGAATTACACTCTGAAATTACCATTTACTATTATTTTGATGAAGCATACCTCAAGTTACTAATGGACAGAGAAGAAGAGGTTTCACAAGTATCAGCAAAGAAGGAGGATGATTATTACTTCATCCTACCCCAACCATGCAAGTTATAACTCATTTTAAAGGGGGGATATGGTGCACTATGTCCCATAAGGATGAATAAAAATCTGGTAAAAGCAACATGTAGTCGTTCAAATCAATGAATCTATATCCTCCATCAGAATTTGGATAATAGTAGTTACTTCCCTTTAGAGGCAGTCAAAAATCAGGGCCCACATGGGGGATAATACCAAGATTTATCTTTACTTGCTTTCTAGGAATTTATATTTCAATTTATTTTCATTTAAATAATTAATCATGTGGTCCCATCCCTCTTTTATTTTGAGATTAAAAGAAATGATCATTGTGATTAATTGAGTAATTTTCTTTTGTAAAATCATGACGGTAGAAGGATGCCCCAAACAGTAAAGGGCAAGGACCAAGTTTCATGGAAAAAGTGTGTTCAATTTTATTGTTTTATCTTTTAAACTCTCCACATTTTTGTCCACAACATGTTTTTATCTTTAAAGATAAAATTTCATTCCCACACTTGAATTCATGTTTTACTCAAATTATCAAAGAGACGTGACTTTCTTAGGAATCCTGGGATTCCATGTTTTAGATTTAAATGTTGATATGAATAAATGATTGAAATGAATAATTGAATTTTTAAAATGAGGCATGGATATTTAAGTAATGACTCATGATTTGAAGGAATTAAATGATTCATGTAAATGAAATTTGTCTACCATCCTCCATGAATTTAATTTATGAAGATCATGTGAATTGATTTATTAGTCATGCCATGAGTGATTTTCCAATGTTATATCTTCCATTCCAAAGATGATTTATAGACCATGTACTTCCTATTTATTCTTGAGAATATTTCTTGGATGATCTTGGGACATGTAATCGATAAGATCTTGTATTGAAACTTTTCAAAGCTATGACTATGGAAAAACACATTTAAAATGATTGAGATCTCTTTTGGAAATCCAATTTTCCTTAAAATACCACCTTTACATCAATCCTTATTTTATCCCATAGAGACAATGAATGTCCTTTATAGGAATGAGGCATGTTTCAAGCCATTTTTATCCATTCATACCCTCCTTTGAGTATTTTCATGATATTTCAATCATGAAGTGTGGGGTCAAAGGGAATAATAGTGGACGGGATAATATACATTGTGAGGAAGATGTGTGGGGGTATTATTATGGTAAATGTAAAAGCTTGTGGAATCATTCATTATACTCTATTTTTTCCCTTTTGAATTAAAAAATAACAAAAATGACAAAAAGAACCAACAAAAAGAGAAAAAAATGGGTTGTGATTTGGGAAAACAAAAAATCACCATTTTCTAGACCGATGATCTTATGATCATATGTTGATAGATGATAGATGTGAGATTTGATATAATCATAACATTACAAAAAATAATAAAAAGTAAAAAATAAAAAAAAATCAAGAGGGTGCACAAATCATTCATATGCTTACTTGATCATAACCTTTTCTTTGAGTTTTGGGAATTAGGTGTTGCTACTTTGAAGGGGATAATTTCATTATATTTTTTCTTTTAATATCATTCATAGTACATAAGAGATTATCCTCTGGCTTGAGCCTTAATTTGTAAAGCATCAAATCCTACCAACCTTAAACCTCAGAGACAATAGAACCCTAATTGAACGTCCTCCTAATTTTATTTGCATTTTTGTCTTATAAAAGTGGAGAATGTAGATCATTTACAAGACTATGGATAAGGAGCATGTTCTCGTGATATGAGAATAACTCTACTTGAATTGTATCATGAGTGATGAGAGAAAAGAATCAAAAGTGAGGTAAATCATGACATGTCATGTTTAATAATAATTAATCAAGGATCTTGAATGAATAAAAGGATAAGTTCCATCAATTTTCAAAGGGTAAAAGTAAAATTTGTGAATTATTCTTTTATTAAATGGGAAATTAAATTGATATTTTATGCAGATTTTTGAAAGTTTGATTTTACATTGATTTTTTTTATTTTATTACCTTGGAATTTAAATATTAGTAATATTTGTTTCCTCTGATTTCCATTTTGAGATTTTATACTTGGGGACAAGCATGGTTTAAGTGTGGGGGTATTTGACAGAGCAAATTTATGTACATATTTTTGATCAAATAGTGATGATTTTTAATGTTTTTCAATGATAAAACCTATGTATTTCAATGTTTTATTAAAATAATGGGTAATTTTAATTTTAGAATGATTATGAGAAAAAATGATAAAAGTGAATAATTTTGGATTTTTGAAAGATTTTTACCACAAGGGTATTTTATTCATTTCGTAAAAAATATATTTTCAAAATTCATGATTTTTTTAGAATACTGATTTTATTTCATTCAAATTTATCTTCAGGTCCTAGAGTTGATTCGAATATCTATTAGTCCAAAAAAATCATTGATGTTTGAAACTTTTCTGGGCGGACAGTGTGGACCCACCACTGTAATAGATGCACAAATCAGTCTCCTCACCTCCCATTTTGGTTATTACACTAAGGATAGCACTATTACACATCTGAAAAAATCTAAAACAATTTTGGTTGAGTTTTTAAGTCATTAAGGATTCCAATGATCATTATACATTTGAAGGAATCTTCTTGGAAATTTCGTCCATAAAAATCATTATTCAATGAAAATTCCATAACTCCTTAATACTATGGATAAATGAGAAGAAGGTTGGAGGGTGAATGGAAAAGATATTTATGAACAAGTTTTATGAAGGGGCCCACATGTGAATCGACCATTTAATGGGCCAACAACACGCAAAATTTCAGAAGACAGAATTCTTCCTATAAATGGAGGTCCTTGACTCCTTCCCAAATCATCATCTTGACACCCAAAACTAAGGACGGATCCCATCAGGGCATGGGCCGATTCTTCTCCTCTTTCCCCGCCTTATTTATTTTTTTAATTTTATTTTATTTTATTTTTTTATTAGTTTTCAATTGTAATTCAAATTGTAGTTTTATTAATCCATGTCTTTGTGTTTCTCCATCCACTTTTCTTTAATTCTTTACCTCTCTCTCTCTCTCCTCTTCCACCCACTCCACCAAGTAATATATTACTCTCAGAAATGAGAGGTTGAACTTGAGACTTGGCCTGGGGGGAGGTTAAGGTGATCATAAATTTTCTTTAATGTTTAATTTGAAGTTTGTAGATAGATTTGAGTAGCATGAATGGGTAAGGAGAATGTCCCCGATGTTGTGACTACATTCAATGACATGCAACTCAACCTATCCCTATTATTTTATTTAACCAATTTTCCGTGTCTCTATTGATTATTTCTTCACACGTTGGAGTTGATCTAATCAATGGATGAAACAGCTTCGATTGAATCAGGTCTTGGAATATTACACATTCTAGACAATGGTGTGTCACCAACTTGGATTAAAGGAGGAGGTGGAATTGAGAGTTATCAAACATTCAATGATATTCCACAATTTATAAATAAAGAATAATAGCTAAACCATGAGATTTAATGATTGTATTAGAAAACTGAAATAAATCATATAAAGGATAATAATTATTGAACATTTAACCAACCCTCAAAACCAAATTCATTCATATTAATACACTTGTATAAAGGTGGGTTTTCCCAATGCTTGTAGATTACTTTTACCAACGGTTTAAGGAAACTGTTTGTAAAAGCTGGTTAAATCCTCTTTTCCCAATAGTTTTTCAATACCGTTGGAAAAAGTATACAATATACCAATGGTTTTCTTAAACTATTGGTATAGAGAGGTTCATATCATCCTTTACCAATTGTTTTTACAAATATTTGTGAAAGTTTTTCCCCAAATTCACAAATGCTCGAATCCCCCCATTCCACGTGACTGCAACCCTAAACAGAAGATAGAATTGGGATTTTCTTTCCCCTATGGCTGAAATCCTTCCATCATTAAGATTTATCAGTTCTTCACTTGTATTATATAAGTGATACTGCATCTACTAATTTTGTTTTGTGTTTTCTTTTGGGTGAAGTGGAGAAGCGTGATTCAGTTTACCCTACTGAGGAAATTCTTCGTTCCGATCCATTTTCAAAATTTCTTAGTACTAAACTTCTAATTTGTAAGTGATACTTTCATTTTAATGTTCTACATATACTGTTTTGGTTTTCTATTTTTATTTGGTTGCGTAAGACTTTTTTTCTGTTTGATTTGGGTGTGTGTGCTGGTCTTTGATAGTGAATCAAATTTGATTCAAAATGATTTATGTGTTAATATCATCCATAAAATTTCAATTCCTAAAAGGATTGGTATTTCTGGGAATTTTGTGTTAATATGTTCCATATTCTACATGATTCACATCATGGTAAGAATGTGTGATGATGTTGTTAAGATCAGAGAGAAAACTCATACACTCGAGGTTGTTTATAGTGGCATGGTTAGTCATGAGTGATAATTGGCTTCCTAAGATGATTGTACTAATATAAATTTAGGGTCAATTAAATACGGTTCTCACTGTACATTGTATATTAGGTATCATTCTTGTCCAATACTCACTTTTATGATGGTGGGGTGTTTTTCACTGGCCATGCAGGCATGTTTATACATCCATAACAATGTTATATAAGTCACAAGTTTAATTCAGTAATCTTGTTATCATTGACATAGATTATTGTTAATCTAAAATTTAAAAATTAATGTTTTCTCTATACTTAATGAAATTAAACCTGTTTACAAGCCATGAACAAGCTATTAGTGTAGAATCCTAAACATTATCCACCCATGGGGTGCGATTGACTTGGGGATCTAATTGGGTAATGAAAGGTATGACCATAGAGGTTCCAAGAATGATTTATTGAACATGAGTGAATGATTTGGGATGCCTGTAACACATAATGGTGCCTAAGGAATGTGCCTCTATTTGGGCTGCCTATAAAGGGGCTTTGAAGTCCTATTTTACCAATGGTTGTGTGAAACCATTGGGTAAAACTCTTCCCTTTACCAATGGTTTGATTCAATGACGAGGCAATGCACCTTTATTGATGATTGTGGATTTTGAGTTACTGACATGACTCACACTCTTTCCACTGATGAACCTGATGATTGAGTTTTAGATCAAAAAGCTTGGTTGAATTTTAGAATTTATTGAACCTCTTTTATAGTACTACTTCTTGATAGTTGTAACTATGTTTTTATTCTTGATACATGACATACATTACCATCATTTAGTTTATGATTCTGTTATTAGTTGGTATTACCGATTTGGTTATTTTCATCCATTTCCAATATTTTTCCATTATTATCTTTCTTCCACTTCTTAACTGATAATAATAAAAAATTTCAACTTAGTTAATGAGGGAATAGCCTCCCCCAGACACAGAAAAGGCTCTCACTATTAGTCAATAACACTTGGGATGTTGGTAGATGTACTTGAGGCCATGTGGCCATCTGGGTTTGGGTCACTAATGATTGGATTCCTGATTTGGGACATCACAATTCCGGGATATCCTTTTTATAGGTGTTTCTAATCAAATCCGTACCTATTACTATTGAAGGCCCCTCTCCAAAATCAACTGGGACATGATTCAATGAATACAACTACATCATTCAGAGTGTGTATCCTAGTACATACCTTCAAACCATGATAAATCTTCTGTTTCGTTATGTTTTTTTTTATCATAATGGATTTTCTATATTATTTTTTTGGGTTACACATTAGTTATTTGTTTCTAATTACTTCCATATTTGTTTTCATTGTAGGAAATGACACCTATTGAAGAGATGGAGTGGAAAAAGATGACCAAAAATAATCATCGCATGACACAGATGGTCATTCCTCCACTCATCCATGTTGTGAGTATTTTATTTAAAATATATATATTTCCATAACTTATAATATCATGTGTTTAAGTTTGTGTTAAAAAAAATTTCAGGATCAACTCCCTAGATGAGAGATATCCGATGAGGAGCCTGATATTGCTCCCAGTACAGAGGCTGGTGGTAGGAGGGGGGGTGGTATCAGAGTTAGAAAATCATCTGGTGATCCTGGTACTGAGGCCGATGGTACGAGGGTGAGGAGGGTGCGTACTCACTCGCGTTGGATGTGAGGTAGGGGCGTACTTTCTTTCATGTGGTATGGAACTGCCCGACACAGTTTATGGTTGAATAAAATGATGAATGACAAATGATTGATAAATCTGGGCAGGAATGTCGTGGTTTTTTGGCGACGCTAGACAAATACTCTGACGTTATTCTGGTCAGCCCTCTCTCTTGGAGACATCTGCCACATGAATTCAAGGTTAATGTGTGGGCACAAATATGGGTAAACAAATTTATTGGATTTAATGTATTATTTTTTTTATATTTATATGAATTAATCTTTTGGGTGTGAGCTTCGGTTTAACATTCCTGATGGCGAAGGTGCATGACCAGCACGTTTAAAGGAGCTAGGAAAGCTTTGGAGAGGCTATAAGTATGAGCTGTATGTGGGATGGTGTGATAGAGTGTGCACAGAGTTGAAGACAGTACCTATCGTGGATGACTTCCAGATAGAGCAATATCGCCAAATGATTACACATTGGGCGACTACCAAATTTAAGGTATTAATCCCGTTTGAGGTATTTAAATGACAGTTTTCATATTTTTCATTAATATTATCTTATATATTATTAAAAATTAATTTGGAATCTTATGAAAAAAACAAAAAAAAAACATTGATTCAAAGAAATACCTCCACACATTGGGGTGCACGACTACGTCAGATCATGAGACGCAACTTGTACGATATAGTTGTTTATAATTTTTCTTTAGGAATTTCCCTTTTATTGTTTCCTAATTAAATTATGTGATTTATTGAATATTTAATATATTATTATACTTACACTTTATATTGTTTCAATATCATTACTGAAGAAAAAATTGAATATTGAAGGACGTCTCCCTCGAGCAATATTGTTTTGCTCGTGTAGAAGAAAAAGAGATAGAACTTTCGTTAATGAACCGACATGAGAAAAGATTATATGTTTTAATTTGTTTATTTAAAATTTTAATATCTATTTTGAAATTTAATAATCTATTAATATTTTTAACAGGCTGATTTAGAGGCCCTTGATGCCCCGGAGCCTATCAATTTAGGGCCACACTATCATTTATATCAGGTTTTGGAAGATGATCACTCTGGTCGATTACGCTGTCGACCTGGTAAGAATATAGTCCCGACAAGGTATTGGTCCTCTCCAGGTATCCATTATAGTACCACAGAGTTGGAACAGGTCAAGGAGCATGCAAGACAATCATATAAAAGGGTCACAGAGTTTGAATAACTGGTTCAAATGAGGTAGAAATAGTTTATGAAATTTATCAAAGCTTTATCTTCATAACTTCCACCAGAGGCCAGCGTGGCTTGTCAGACATATATGTCGCTGATGGGTGCATTATCCTATGTACTAGTCAATAGTTCAAGTGGAGGTCGAGATTATGACGTTCCTGGTGATGACGAGGATGCTGAAGAGGACGAGGGTAAGGATGAGGATGAGAGCGATGGAGAGGATGGGGCCGAGGGTGAGGATGGGTCTGAGGATGAGCATTGGGATGATGATGGGGATGACGATGAGGAAAAAGTTGATGGCGAAGATGAGGCAGATGATGACATTGGTGATGGTGATGGTGATCAGGGGCAGATTGATCCATTACTTTTTTGAATTCTGTATAACTCTTTATTTTATAACCTGGTTCTTCACATTGTTACTGATATTTTTGAATTTAGTATAACTCTTTATTTTTTACCAAATATGGAAGCCTAATGATGTTATAATGATTTATGGGGCTTCTGGGGCATGTTCGGAGCTCGGAACCCTGGTCGGCGTAAAGAAAACTATGCCTCACAGTTAGTATAAAATTTAAGTCCATCCCACAGGGTATCTTCCAACCATAAAGGGATATATATTAGATCAATTTGCATTATTTTCCCTAACCATGCACCATGGGATGCACATCATGCACAATGTCTATAGTTTTAGTATAAGATATTATCACTGTTGTTGCACGATTTTCCTAACTGGCCTACAGAAAACTGACCAAACACATTTGGATTGTGTTGATACTTTAAGAAAACGATCCATGATTCATATGTGACATGTACGAGTCAACTCTTCCTCAATTTGATTCACGGTGTGGCTGGTATCACTAAAAGTGTCTCCCTTTTGATTAAAATGGACACCCTTTATGTAAAAACAACTAGCATACAAAAAACTGACCAAACGTATTTGGATTGTGTTGATACTTTAGTAAAAAGAACAATGGGTCATATGTGATGTGTAAGACTCAATCCCACCTCAATCCAAGGCATGGTGTGGCCGGTACCACTCAAAGTGTCTCGCTTTTATTTGAAATGGACAACATTTTCAGTGAAAACAAAAACTGACATACAGAAAATGGACCAAACGTATTCAGATTCTATTGATACTTTAGAACAATGATCCATGGGACATTTTTTGATGTGTAGCTGTTATCCCCACATCAATATGATGCACAGTGTGGCTGCTACCACTCAAAGTGTCTCACTTTTATTTGAAACGGACATGATTTTAAGTGAAAACAACAACTGACATATGGAAAACCTATCAAACACATTCATATTGGGTTGATAGTTTAGGACAATGATACATTGGTCTTTTTTGATGGGTAAAAGTCAAATCCGCCTCAACTATATGTGTTGTGTGACCGCGATGGCTGAAAACGCACTCTGCATGTCGTAAATGGCCAAAACATGCATTTAACAGTCAAATGCATGACGAAAGACATCGGAATGACTTGAAATCAAATGAAAACACCCTAATTAATATTCATGAGGTGTACGGGGAGACATAACATCATTCAGACGTGTGGTTTGCATGACACGAATGAATATGTGTTTTTAGGTGTTTGGCACGCTTGAAAAGCGTGCGTGGGGTGGTCAAAACCAGCCGAACGACCTTAAAATGCCATGAAACCAGACGAAAAAAGGGTGGGTCAATTGTGAAATGGTCAAAAATATGGAACGTCAATCGGAGGTGTCGTGTGACCGCGCTGGCTGAAAAACGCACTCTGCGTGTCATAAATGGCCAAAACATGCATTTAACGGTCAAATTCATGCCTAAAGACATCAGAATGACTTGAAATAACTCGAAAACACCCTAATTATTATTCATGATATGTAGGAGTAGACGACACACCATTCATACACGTAGTTTGCATGGCACGGCTGAATATGTGTTTTTTAGGTGTTTGGAGCGCCTGAAAAGCGTGTGTGGGTTGTTCAAAACCGGCCAAATGACCTCTGAATGCCCTGAAATCAGTCGAAAACAAAGGGTGGGTAAATTTTGAAATGTTCAGCTAGACGGAACATCAATCAGAGGTGTCGTGTGACCGCGGTGGCGGAAAACGCACTCCCCATGTTATAAATGGCCAAAACATGTGTTTAACGTTTAAATGCATGTCGAACGACATCAAAATGACTTCAAATCACACAAAAACACCCTAATTATTATTTGTGAGGTGTACGAGGAGACAAAATGTCATTCATACGCCTAGTTCGCACGACACGACTGAATATGTGTTTTTTAGGTATTTGGTGCACTTGAAAAGCATGCATGGTGTGGTCAAAACCAGCTGAACGACGTCAGAATTCCATGAAATCAGACGACAACAAAGGGTTGGTGAATTTTGAAATGATCGGCCAGACATGACATCAATCAGAGGTGTCGTGTGACCGCGCTGGCCGAAAACGCACTTTGGATGTCGTAAATGGCCAAAACAAGTGTTTAACGGTCAAATACATGCCGAATGACATCAAAATGACTTCAAATCACACGAAAACACCCTAATTATTATTCGTGAGGTGTATGAGGAGACGTCACATCATTTGGATGCGCGGTTTGCACGGCACGGTTGAATATTTGGTTTTTAGGTGTTTGGCTCGCTTGAAAAGCGTGCGTGGGGTGGTCAAAATTGGTCTAACGACCTCAGAATGCCATGAAATCATACAACAACAAATGTGGGTAAATTTTGAAATGGTCGGCCAAACAGCACATTAATCAGAGGTTTCGTGTGACCGCACTAGCCAAAAATGCACTCCGTGTGTCGTAAATGGCCAAAACATGCGTTTAACTGTCAAATGCATGTCGAATGACATCATAATGACTTGAAATCATATGGAAACACCCTAAATATTATTCTTGAGGTTTATAAGGAGACATAACTTCATTGTAATGCGCGGTTTGCACGGAACGGCTGAATATGTGTTTTTTAGGTGTTTGGTGCACTTGAAAGGGGTGCGTAGGGTGATCAAAACCGGATGAACGACCTTAGAATGTCGTGAAATCAGACGAAAACAAAGGGTGGGTGAATTGTGAAATTTTTGGCCAAATGGAATGTCAATCGGAGGTATCGTGTGACCGCGATGGCCGAAAACGCACTCCACATGTCGTAAATGTCCAAAACATTCGTTTAACAGTCAAATGCATGCAAGACAACATTAAAATGACTTGAAATCACACGAAAACACCCTAATTATTATTCATGAGGTGTATGAGGAGACAAAATATCATTCGGATGCGTGTTTTGCACGACACTACTGAATATGTGTTTCTTAGGGGTTTTGCGCACTTGAAAAACATGTGTGGGGTTGTCAAAGCCAACCGAACAACCTCAGAATTCCATGAAATCGGACAACAATAACGGGTGGGTGAATTGTGAAATGGTCGGCCAGACGACACGACAATTTTAGGTGTTTTTTCACCGCAATGGCTGAAAAAACACTATGCATGTTGTAAATGGCCAAAACATGTGTTTTACGGTCAAATACATACCAAAAGATATCATAATGACTTGAAATCACACAAAAACACCCTAATTATTATTCTTGAGGTGTACAAATAGACGACACATCATTCAGACCCGTGGTTTGCACGGCACGACAGAATATGGGTTTTTTTAGGTGTTGGTGCGCTTGAAAAGCGTGCGTAGGGTGGTCAAAACCAGCCAAACTACCTCTGAATTCCATGAAATCAAACAACAACAAAGGTTGAGTGAATTTTGAAATTTTTGGCTATATGTCACATCAATCGAAGGTGTCGTGTGACCGTTGTGGCTGAAAACATACTATGTGTGTCGTAAATGGCCAAAACATGTGTTTAACAGTCAAATTCATAGAGAACGACATCAGAATGACTTGAAATCACACAAAAACACCCTAATAATTATTCGTGAGGTGTATAATGAGACAACATGTCATTCAAATGCACAGTTTTCACCACATGGCTGAATATGTGTTTTTTAGGTGTTTGACGAGTTTGAAAAGCGTGCATGGGGTAGTCCAAATCAGCTGAACGACCTCAGAATGCCATGAAATCGGACAACAACAATGGGTGGGTGAATTTTGAAATGGTCAGCTGGACAGCACACCAATCGGAGGTGTCATGTGACCACGGTGGCCGAAAATGCATTCTGCGTGCTGTAAATGGCCAAAACATGTGTTTTACGGTCAAATACATACCGAACGACATCAGAATGACTTGAAAACAAACAAAAACACCCTAATTATTATTTGTGAGGTGTATGAAAAGACGACACATCATTCGGATGTGTGGTTTGCACAGCACTGTAGAATATATGTTTTTAGGTGTTTGGCATGCTTGAAAAACGTGTGTGGGGTGGTCGAAACTGGCCGAATGACCTTGGAATACCATGAAATAAGACGACAAAAAGGAGTGGGTTAATTTTGAAATGGTCAGCTAGACCTTATGTCAATTAGAGCTGTTGTGTTACTATGGTAGCCAAAAACGCACTTCAGACATCCCCCCCTCCCCCAGGACAACCCCCTCACCCCCGGATAGCCCCCCACACCCCTCGGGCAGCCCCCCCCCCCCCACCACAGACAACCCCCCTAATCATTCCTTAATCGTTAGTTAATCACCCCTTAAACATTCCTTAATTACCCCTTAATCATCATGTAAACATTCCTTAATTACCTCTTAACCATCCCCTAATCATTCCTTAATCATTAGTTAATGACCCCTTAATCACCCCTTAATCGTTAGTTAATCACCCCTTAATCGTTACTTAATCACCCCTAAAACATTCCTTAATTACCCCTTAATCACCCCTTAATCACTCCTTAATCATTAGTTAATGACCCCTTAATCACCCCTTAATCACTCCTTAATTACCCCTTAATCATTAGTTAATTACCCCTTAAACATTCCTTTATTACCCCTTAATCACCCCTTAAACATTCCTTAATTACCCCTTAATCATCACTTAATCATTCCTTAATTACCCCTTAATCATCCCCTTAACCCCTTAATCAGTCCTTAATTACCCCTTCATTCCTTAATTACCCCTTCATTCCTTAATTACCCCTTAATTAGTTAATGACCCCTTAATCACCCCATTAATCCTTAGTTAATCACCCCTTAAACATTCCTTAATTACCCCGTAACCATCCCCTAATCATTCCTTAATCATTAGTTAATGACAACTTAATTACCCCATAATCGCTAGTTAATCACCCCTTAATCGTTACTTAATCGCCCCTAAAACATTCCTTAATTACCCCTTAATCACCCATTAATCACTCCTTAATTACCCCTTAATCATCACTTAATCATTCCTTAATTACCCCTTAATCATTAGTTAATCACCCCTTAATCACTCCTTAATTACCCCTTAATCATCAATTAATCATTCCTTAATTACCTTAATGACCCCTTAATCATCCCTTAATCATCACTTAATCACCCCTTAAACATTCCTTAATTAATCATCCATGGTTAATTACCCCTTTAATCATGACTTAATTATTCCTTAATCATTATCTAATTAGTCTATGATTATCTCTAAAATATTAATAAATTATTATTATCCCTAATTAACTAATTAAAACATTAATAATATAACTATTTATTTCTTTTCTTTAAATAACTACTACTACATACTTAAATATTTAAAATTAACTAATTACAATTAAATAAATAAATAACTTTAAAATAAAAAAAATACCTCTAAATGAAGCTTGAAACAAAAATCTTGTACTCTTTGCGTCTCCGGAAGCACCACGAAGAAAAACTCAACTTAGAGAGAGGAGCTCTCAAAATTTTAGAGAGAAGAGGGTTTTTTGAGTGAGGAAGGGTGGGAGGGGCGGCTCCCTTTTATAGGGAAATTTTTGGCGAAGGCGGCAACTGGGAAGCCGCCTTCGGCCATTTAAAACACGAAAGGCGGCTCTTCCGGAGCCGCCTTTCGCAGAAAGAATTTCGAAAGGCGGACACTGGTGTGCCGCCTTTCGTTTCCCCAATGGTGGAAGGCGGTTCCTGGAGAACCGCCTTTGGCCCGGCGGAAACCGAACCGAAGGCGGCACACCATGTGCTGCCTTTAGGATGTAAAAAAAAAATTTTAAACCTCGATGTATTTTTTAAATTTTTTTTTTGAAAAAATGTAAAAAAAATAACTCTTTATGGTATACACTACCACGTGGACACCCGCACCCTCCAGGCTTTCTCTGATTGGTTTGTGACATCAAAATGAATCTTTGTTGTAAAATAAAGTGACGGTCAATCAAGTATGTTATGGAGTACTATGTTATGGTACAGATTTGACTTCTCTAAAGGCTATGGAGTACTATTTATCATTTTGATAAAAACACACTTCGATTGTGGTGGTCTGCTATACCTAGCCTAGTGAAGTTCGTTTTTTTAGGTATTAATAATTCTCATAAATTTTATTATGTTCTAGGATTAAAAATGTGATTAAATACATTGTTGTGAAACATAGGAGGTTCTAGACAGATAGCATGGACCGATGGTTGCAAAATTCGAGATCGGGAAATTCAAAACAAATAATTTTATATTGTGGAAAATGACGATGCAAGCGAAGATGTGGAAGAAAAATTTCCCACTTGTGATCCATAAAATACTGGTGGGTCTAGCAGAGGAGAAATGGGACAACATGGATATGAATGTTATTGCCAACATCCCTTTTTCTTTGGTGGCCATGTTCCTCTCATGCATTGCAGAGAAAATGACAATGAAAGAAAATTATGATGTTCTAAGAAACATTATAACATCATGTCACTGCACACCAAAATTTTCTTAAAGAGAAAGTTATAAACTCTTCGAATGAAGAGTCATCATTAGTGACTGATCACATCAACACTGTCAATACCCTATTCACTCAACTCATGACACTGTGCTACAAAATTAGGTATACTGAATGTGATGGTATTCTACCCTAAAGTTTATCAAATCCATATGATCTGTTGATCATCAACCTTACCAATTAAATCATGATGGACATGTTTATGCTCAACAAAATTTCAACAATGGTCCTTGAAGGAAAAAGTCAATGCAAGAGCAAAGTGACAGACAAAAAACATTGGACCAATCGAAGACTTTGTCAAAAGAGAGAGGAAGGACGATGGAGCATGATTCTAAGTGGGATCCAAAATCATGGAAGGTCCAAATCAAGAAGAATAAAAACATCACATGTTATGGTTGTGGAAAGTAGGGGCACACCAAAAATAATATTTGGAACTGTAAGAGTAGTGGAAACAACTCTCAATGAAATATGACGAGTACATACGGAAATGGAGACATACTAGTCATCGAAACATCAATGATGGATGGAGGTAGACATCACCTCAACAACACATGGATAATTGATTCAATAGAAACATCGCTCAAAGGAAATTGTTTGGTCAGTTTGAACATATCTCGAAAGGACTTGTTTACATGGGGAACAATCACACCTTGAAGCTCGTTGGACTCAATACCAACAAACAGAAGATGCATGATGGTATAATTCAGACCACCTAAGTAGTACACCTTGCGAAGATCCTGAAGATTAACATATTTTCTTTGGGTGGATTTGATGACATCAGGTGTAAGAATCACACTAAAAATGGAGTGGGGAAGATTGTGAAGGGTGTGCTTGTGGTGATGAATATAGAGAAGATCTCAAAGAATCTGTGTGTTCTTTATTGTGAAGCATACAAGGATGTGGAGATAGTTGTCACGAACCGTCCCTCGGGGCCCATGTCATGACTACCCTAAACCCATATTCCATGGGCCAGAGGATGATTACTAGCACCGGAAAGGTGTGTCCCTTAAAAGGGAACACATTGCTTTTTTAACCTATACAGACACACAGTCCATGAACAAAACAAGATGCAACCACACTGACTAGAACACAATAAGATGCAACCCCAAAGTAAACTCCTATAGTAAAAGAGTGCTGAAAGTAAAAATGGGCCGGAATACAAGCCCAACTGTAAAAGTACAAGTACGACTGCTAGTACAATACAACTGAAAGATAGTGTCACACCCCGACCTCAGACGTATGTTTATTTTTATTTTATTTTATTTTATTTTATTTTATTTTATTTTATTTTCATTGTTTACTTGGTCCGGAGTCAATTGGACGAGGTTTAGTTGGGACCCGGTTTGAATTTTTCCTTGTTTGATGTTTTGGTTGGCCTTGGGCCGGTGTACGGTCACCGCGCCATTAGCGGCGACTGTGCGTTTGGTCAGAGTGAATGCACGGTGGCGCGACACTTAAAATAAGTAATGAAATTAAATAAATAAATTAAGCTAATTGAATATGGAAGATAAATAAAATTTTATATTGATAAAACAATGTTAACGTTTAAATTTTCACAATGAGAATATGTTTGCGCGAATGGAAATATTATTATTATTTAATTTGGTAATAAAACTGTTATTATTAAATTGTTATAAATATAATTATTACTTAAAATGAAATGGATAATAAATGATAATCATTATATGTTTTTTTGTTTACTAGTTTTATTATTAGTAGTATTAGTATTTTATTTTTCTTATTATTATTTCATTTTTTTACCCTAATCTCCCCTTTCCCGCATCTTCCCCCGACCTAAGGCCTCCTGCGCACCTGTGCGCCGCCGCTATTCCCCCTTTTCTCCTTCACCATTCCGCGCCCCGAGCCCTTGCCCAGCACTCACCCTCACCTCCTGCTCCGCTTGGCATGGCCTCCGCCATGCGCGGTGTTCCCCCTCCTGCAGATCGCCTCCCACCGGTCCGCCTGTCTAGTGCAGCTCCCCCTCTCGGCCCGAGCTCCTACCTCCGGCTCGCCTCTCCGTACCCCCTGCCCTCGCATGCTTCCCTCCACGCCGCGCTCCGGCAGCGCTGGCCTTCCGCGGTGCCACCCTTCTTCCGCGACCTTCACCAGCTCCCTCCCACCGGTAGTAACCCGATGAACCTCCTGGTCGCCTGGTTTTCCAGCGGCCACATCTCCCGATGACCCTTCATGCGACCCGATCTCCAGTAGCCTCTCCCCTCTTGTTCGACCAGCACCGCACAACCCTACTCCAGCTCTATTCCTCCCTTCCCGGTGCGTTTTCGGCGAACCCAACCTCTTCCCGACGCGATTCCGGTGACCTCAGCCCCTTCTGTCTGACGATCCTCCGGCGCAAACCCGAATCCCATTGCACAATGCTTTTGCATTGCTCCGTGTTCTCGAATGTTAATCCAACTTTGAGGTAGTAGCCCCATTGCATTTATTTGTAAATTAAGTTTATGTTGTTTTCTTGTTCTCCGCAGCATTGTTAATCGTTAATTAGACCATTAATGTTGTAAATTTAGTTGTATTTTTTTTTGAAGTTGATTGGTTTCAATCCGTTGGTTTTGTCTCGGGGTAAATTTTGTGTCTGTTGCTTGGTTTCGCACCTGCTGAATTAGTGTCTTTTTGTGTTTTAATGATTATAGTAATTATCTTTTACTGCGGCAGTATTTTCTTTGTGATTTTGGTCCGTCTCGGTTGGTCGGTCACTGTTTGAGGTGGATTTGGTTTTAAAGTGACGATTTTACGTGAAACAATGTTTGTTTTAGGTGGAAAACTTAGTCGCGTCATAAATCATGCATGCAGTTATTAAATTATGTGTAGGATTGAAATGGTTTTTTAAAGTTATTTCAATGGTGTTTTCATTTGTATAAAAAGTGAAACCCGTGTTTGGAAAATGTTTCGAGTTGCGTTTGTTTTTTTAAAAGGAGAAAATGGAGTATGTTTTTAGGGTAAAGCCTTGTACATTTTAGAAAAGTTTCGATATTTATTGAAATGATTTATTTATTGGTGAGTGTGATGCGAATGATACTTTGGGAAGGTTTCAGTGTGCGCTTGGTTTTGCTTTTGGTTTATGTGGGTCTCATACACCTTTTTGGTCGTGCTTTGGTCCTTTTGCATTAATTGTTTTTAGGTATTGTTTAATTGTTGTAGGGTGTTGCCCCGATGTGGCTGTGAATCCCCTCGCCGGGTTCGCAAAGGGTGTCTCGGGTCACGTCGGAGCGTGCTCCGTCCGCCGCCGCCGAAGGCGAAGCAATTCCGATTGCTTCGGATTGTTCGCCTTATTTGCGGGGCACACCTCATGTTTTGGGTTCGTTTCATTTCGTCTGCACCGTTGTCGAGGTGGGTTTTACTCTGTTTATTCATTTGGATTATTTTAAGACATTATTACTGTGTTTTTAGATGCTTTGCTTTGTTGCAGTGCATTGGCAAGGGTTTTCCGTGATGTTGCGGTCGTCGGCAAGTGGCGCGTACTTGTGCGCAAGTTGGGACGTACCGCATCGTTGTCATAACTGAGCTGCGAGTCGAGGTAGGTCCCCCACTGCACCTACCTCTAGATTTAAAATTTATTAATTGCTTGTTGTTTTATAAATTTTTAATGAATTAGAAATAATATTAAATAATAAAACTTAAAATGATCATTTAGTGTGAAAAGAGCCGTTTATTTTATACCAAACACTTGGAACATTTTCTTGACGGGCGGACACCCAGTTTTGAAAGAATGCATGTTTGGCCTTAAAACATAATTCACGGCATTTCAAATGTACTTCTAGATTTAAAGATAAATGGCTTCTTCTGAACAAGTGTTTTGAGCTTTTTGAGAAATGAAGTTTTACTTTAAAATTGGCGAAGGCCCGTTTGGCACTTTAATAAAAATAGATTATTTTGGAAAACCCACTCGGGGGTGATCTTTGGTGTGAGTTGTTTTCGTGAGCTGTATGTGATGTTGGTGCATCGTGACTGATTAATTTACATTGTGGACGCACCCCCTTTTTATTGCTTGTGATGACATGGGAACCTGGCATATTGAGTGAATTTTCTGAAAACGATTGCTGCACTAGTTTAGACCACACACTGGCTAGTGGCCCCATAGCAGGGGAATACCGAGTTATTGATGCTATGGGGATTGGGCCCCTCGGTTAGGCCATGTAGGGCTATGCCGGGCGTTTGGGAGTTATGATGTCATCGAGTTAGGGCATGCCTTCAGGATGAGTCACATGTATAGTACGTTCTAGATTGTTCACGATCTCCTAGGTTCGACCCATGTTCTTTTAGTGTTTATTTGTGTGTGGCTGACGGTTGAGAGATTGAGTTCGGTTGCTGACCCATGTGTGCCACTTTTACCATTGCCCTTAGTGTGTGTTGTGTGTGATTTTCCTTTTTGACTAACAACTGAAGTTGAATTTCTAAATTGTTCGCAAAATGTTTTAAAAATGCAATGCACCTGTTTCGTTCAACATTAAACTTGTTCTAGATTTAAAAGGGCAATGGACTGTTACTTGTTTTAAAAATGAAATTGTGTGGAAACTATATTTTATATAATTTAGTTCAAACCTGGAATTGATAAAATCTTTATTTATTGGTATGTGCTTTGGGGAAAGATTTAGTCAGGCCTACCTACTGAGTTTTAATACTCACGCCTATAGATATTTTCTATTTTTAGTGTTTGTGCAGGTTACATCTTGGGTGCATCGCCTTGGGTGACGTTTGGTTGTGAGTTAGAGAGTGACCCGCGATGTCACACGGTGATAGTGGTTGTCTCTTTCGGTTAGCTTTATTTTCATTTGTTCTTAGTTACTTTACTTTGTTTATTCATTTTGCGCTGCTCTGTTTATTTTTTTTCTGCTTCTTTAATTATTTATTTTTACTGGGCGAAATCGTTCCCACAGCCTCTGTTGGTGCCCTAGCGCTTGTCGCCAGCCCGGGAGGATCGGGAACGCCACTCGGGTCATGTCGCGGGCCGGCTCGGGTGACCGGTTCAGGGTCGACCCGAGTTGGTTCGTGAGAAAATGGTATCAAAGGAGGTTGGCTCTTAGCGGACCTCTCTTTTAAGAGCGCCCTTTGTTATTTGGGATGACTGATAGAAGGAGATTAGGACTGTCGGGGCTCAGGAGGTAGGTTACGGGTCGGTGCCTGATCACCACCGCTCGTGACGCGACCTGAGTTACCAGGGTTAGTTCGGGATTGAGTCTTTTTTCCTTGGTTGTTTTGGATTAAGGGATGACAATGGGAGCAAATCGGTTCGCATTGCGGACTCACATGGGGTGGTGACCCATGTGGAGTCCAAGTGCCCGGTTTAAGGTCCTCTTAGTGTTATGTCTTACTTGGGACATGGCTCACCACCATGTCGCCGAGTTAAGTGCAGACACTAGTCCCTCATTCCGATGGTTTATAGTTGGTTGTATTTTGTTTTAAACTCGGTCTGTGTGTGTGTGTGTTGAAAATGAAAGTGATTTGGAAATGAAAAAAGGGTGTTTCTTCCAAATTGTTTTTGAAATTAGTAAAGTGGGTTTTTAAAGAAAAAGTGTTTTGGTTTGGAATAATATGGTATGTGTTTGGATTTGGTAAGAAAAAAAAAGAATGTTTGAGACTTGGAACTCTTTATGGAGGGTCACACGTGCGTGAGTATGTATGGAAAGTGTGTGGGGGCACATGGTCATAGATGATGTGAACGGGATTGAATAAACGCACATGTGACGGTTCATAAAGTGCCATAGGTGAGTTTTGAAAATTTTAAAGAAATAATGGTTTTGGAAAAGTGATTTCTCATTGTGTTGTATATGTTTGGATTATGGGTCTATTGCGCTTGGCTTGTGTTGTTGCTTTGATTGAGTTTTGGCTTGATGCCGATTTTGATGGTGTTTTTCGTGTTATCATGAGTATGCCGCCCATAAAGCCTCCCAAAGTTATCAATAAGTTATTCTCAGTTCTCAGGTCCTTTTGTATGTTTCATGCTTATCGAGGTAGTCGAAGTCTATTAGAGGTAGTTGTATAGTTCTGAAAGATGGTGTGTCTTCGGGTTGTTGGGAACTCCTAGGATAGTTAAGGTTCGTACCGCCCTAGAGTTATTTTAGGGTTCTGTTTTGGACTAGTAGAGATGAAATGTCTCATCGTCATTAGAGTTTTGGGTGTGATTAATGGTGGTCGACTTCCGTGAAGGTTCCCCACCTGGAAAGGAGTGCGGGCCGGTGGAACCTGTCTCCAAGAAATCATCCTCGTCGGCACTAACTCCTTGTTCGTCGGATCGCTCTCTCGTGCACCACCAGAATGGCCAGTCCAGGCATTCTAAGCCGTCATGTTGTATCTCTTTGAAAACGTACGACCATCGTGGTTGATTTAATCATCGAACGGAAGGAGTTAGAGACCACGAGATGAAAATACCAGACTGTGAGGCAGGAGATGCTTCAGCTATTAGGGCCCCAGCCACAGGTCTCGGGGTGAAGCTCGCCCGCAGTCAGGCATTGCCGAGGGTGTGTGGAACCTCGGCCCGAGTAATGCTTTCAGCTTTGGAATGGAAATATCCAAAAATTTCCCTTGTTCTATTCTCATCGCAGTCGTAAGCTCATCCTTGTTGTGGTGTCATGATGATCCTGTTTCCCCACAATCCACATGGTTTTATCTGCTCTCAGTGTGGTTCTTAAGTTGTTTGGTCTCTCTGAATGGCATGGGCCCGTGAATAAACGGACTTGTACTGTTTTTGAGTTGGTCTCAGTTGTGTTCGATAGGGGGGGGGGGATGTTTGGTTTTGTGAAATTAACAGTCGGTGTTTTGTGGTCCTTTCTAAGTATGGGCTAGGAATTCCCTAGTTTCTGGTTGCGGTGAGAATTTTATTCGGTTGGTGTGTGAGGGGTCGAGTTGATTCCTTATCCTCGGTTTGTTGGGTCATTTCTTAGCAAGCTTTTTGTTTAATTCTCTGGGTGTTGTTCGGTCCATGTGGAGAAATTAATTGGATTAGATTTGGGAGTTCCCGTGTTCCCCCCCCCCCCCCCCCCTCAGGGGTGGTGTGTTCGAGTTTCAAGGTCTCCGTGTTAGTAGATTTCTGTGGTGGGGAGAACCCTCCCGTGTTCTCCCCTCAACCTCGGACAATGTTTGTACTTGAGTTGGTCGGGTGTGACTTTTGTTGGTAATGGTCACCCCTATCCTCTCAGTTTCTTCTGGTTTTGCCTGGGTACAGACTTGAGGTATGCTAACTATTGGCTTGGTGATTTCTCGGGGCAGAAAGTGTTTGTGGTGGGGAGAATTGTCACACCCCGACCTCAGCCGTATGTTTATTTTTATTTTATTTTATTTTATTTTATTTTATTTTCGTTGTTTACTCGGTCCGGAGTCAATTGGACGTGGTTTAGTTGGGACCCGGTTTGAATTTTTCGTTGTTTGATGTTTTGGTTGGCTTTGGGCCGGTGTATGGTCACCGCGCCATTAGCGGTGACTGTGCGTTTGGTCAGAGTGAATGCGCGGTGGCGCGACACATCAAATAAGTAATGAAATTAAATAAATAAATTAAGCTAATTGAATATGGAAGATAAATAAAATTTTATATTGATAAAACAATGTTAACGTTTAAATTTTCACAATGAGAATATGTTTGCGCGAATGGAAATATTATTATTATTTAATTTGGTAATAAAACTGTTATTATTAAATTGTTATAAATATAATTATTACTTAAAATGAAATGGATAATAAATGATAATAATTATTTGTTTTTTTTGTTTACTAGTTTTATTATTAGTAGTATTAGTATTTTATTTTTCTTATTATTATTTCTTTTTTTTACCCTAATCTCCCCTTTCCCGCATCTTCCCCCGACCTAAGGCCTCCTGCGCACCTGTGCGCCGCCGCTGTTCCCCCTTTTCTCCTTCACCATTCCGCGCCCCGAGCCCCTGCCCAGCACTCCCCCTCACCTCCTGCTCCGCTTGGCATGGCCTCCGCCATGCGTGGTGTTCCCCCTCCTGCAGATCGCCTCCCACCGGTCCGCCTGTCCAGTGCAGCTCCCCCTCTCGGCCCGAGCTCCTACCTCCCGCTCGCCTCTCCGTACCCCCTGCCCTCGCATGCTTCCCTCCACGCCGCGCTCCGGCAGCGCTGGCCTTCTGCGGTGCCACCCTTCTTCCGCGACCTTCACCTGCTCCCTCCCACCGGTAGTAAACCGATGAACCTCCTGCTAGCCTGGTTTTCCAGCGGCCACATCTCCCGATGACCCTTCATGCGACCCGATCTCCAGTAGCCTCTCCCCTCTTGTTCGACCAGCACCGCACAACCCTACTCCAGCTCTATTCCTCCCTTCCCGGTGCGTTTTCGGCGAACCCAACCTCTTCCCGATGCGATTCCGGTGACCTCAGCCCCTTCTGTCCGACGATCCTCTGGCGCAAACCCGAATCCCATTGCGCAATGCTTTTGCATTGCTCCGTGTTCTCGAATGTTAATCCAACTTTGAGGTAGTAGCCCCATTGAATTTATTTGTAAATTAAGTTTATGTTGTTTTCTTGTTCTCCGCAGCATTGTTAATAGTTAATTAGACCATTAATGTTGTAAATTTAGTTGTATTTTTTTGTGAAGTTTATTGGTTTCAATCCGTTGGTTTTGTCTCGGGGTAAATTTTGTGACTGTTGCTTGGTTTCGCACCTGCTGAATTAGTGTCTTTTTGTGTTTTAATGATTATAGTAATTATCTTTTACTGCGGCAGTATTTTCTTTGTGATTTTGGTCCGTCTCGGTTGGTCTGTCACTGTTTGAGGTGGATTTGGTTTTAAAGTGACGATTTTACGTGAAACAATGTTTGTTTTAGGTGGAAAACTTAGTCGCGTCATAAATCATGCATGCAGTTATTAAATTATGTGTAGGATTGATATGGTTTTTTTTAAAGTTATTTCAATGGTGTTTTCATTTGTATAAAAAGTGAAACCCGTGTTTGGAAAATGTTTCGAGTTGCGTTTGTTTTTTTTAAAGGAGAAAATTGAGTATGTTTTTAGGGTAAAGCCTTGTACATTTTAGAAAAGTTTCAATATTTATTGAAATGATTTATTTATTGGTGAGTGTGATGCGAATGATACTTTGGGAAGGTTTCAGTGTGCGCTTGGTTTTGCTTTTGGTTTATGTGGGTCCCATACACCTTTTTGGTCATGCTTTGGTCCTTTTGCATTAATTGTTTTTAGGTATTGTTTAATTGTTGTAGGGTGTTTCCCCGATGTGGCTGTGAATCACCTCACCGGGTTTGCAAAGGGTGTCTCGGGTCACATCGGAGCGCGCTCCGTCCGCCGCCGCCAAAGGCGAAGCAATTCCGATTGCTTCGGATTGTTCGCCTTATTTGCGGGGCCCACCTCATGTTATGGGTTCGTTTCATTTCTTCTGCACCGTTGTCGAGGTGGGTTTTACTCTGTTTATTCATTTGGATTATTTTAAGACATTGTTACTGTGTTTTTAGATGCTTTGCGTTGTTGCAGTGCATTGGCAAGGGTTTTCTATGATGTTGCGGTCGTCGGCAAGTGGCGCGTACTTGTGCGCAAGTTGGGACGTACCACATCGTTGTCATAACTGAGCTGCGAGTCGAGGTAGGTGCCCCACTGCACCTACCTCTAGATTTAAAATTTATTAATTGCTTGTTGTTTTATAAATTTTTAATGAATTAGAAATAATATTAAATAATAAAACTTAAAATGATCATTTAGTGTGAAAAGAGCCGTTTATTTTATACCAAACACTTGGAACATTTTCTTGACGGGCGGACACCCAGTTTTGAAAGAATGCATGTTTGGACTTAAAACATAATTCACGGCATTTCAAATGTACTTCTAGATTTAAAGATAAATGGCTTCTTCTGAACAAGTGTTTTGAGCTTTTTGAGAAATGAAGTTTTACGTTAAAATTGGCGAAGGCCCATTTGGCACTTTAATAAAAATAGATTATTTTGGAAAACCCACTCGGGGGTGATCTTTGGTGTTAGTTGTTTTCGTGAGATGTATGTGATGTTAGTGCATCGTGACTGATTAATTTACATTGTGGACGCACCCCCTTTTTATTGCTTGTGATGACATGGGAACCTGGCATATTGAGTGAATTTTCTGAAAACGATTGCTGCACTAGTTTAGACCACAGACTGGCTAGTGGCCCCATAGCAGGGGAATACCGAGTTATTGATGCTATGGGGATTGGGCCCCTCGGTTAGGCCATGTAGGGCTATGCCGGGCGTTTGGCCGTTAAGATGTCATCGAGTTAGGGCATGCCTTCAGGATGAGTCACATGTATAGTACGTTCTAGATTGTTCATGATCTCCTAGGTTCGACCCATGTTCTTTTAGTGTTTATTTTTGTGTGGCTGACGGTTGAGAGGTCGAGTTCGGTTGCTGACCCATGTGTGCCACTTTTACCATTTCCCTTAGTGTGTGTTGTGTGTGATTTTCCTTTTTGACTAACAACTGAAGTTGAATTTCTAAATTGTTTGAAAAATGTTTTAAAAATGCAATGCACCTGTTTCTTTCAACATTAAACTTGTTCTAGATTTAAAAGGGCAATGGACTGTTACTTGTTTTAAAAATGAAATTGTGTGGAAACTATATTTTATATAATTTAGTTCAAACCTGGAGATGATAAATTCTTTATTTATTGGTATGTGCTTTGGGGATAGATTTAGTCAGGCCTACCTACTGAGTTTTAATACTCACGCCTATAGATCTTTTCTATTTTTAGTGTTTGTGCAGGTTACATCTTGGGTGCATCGCCTTGGGTGACGTTTGGTTGTGAGTTGGAGAGTGACCCGTGAGGTCACATGGTGATAGTGGTTGTCTCTTTCGGTTAGCTTTATTTTCATTTGTTCTTAGTTACTTTACTTTGTTTATTCATTTTGTGCTGCTCTGTTTATTTTTTTTTCTGCTTCTTTAATTATTTATTTTTACTGGGCGAAATCGTTCCCACAGCCTCTGTTGGTGCCCTGGCGCTTGTCGCCAGCCCGGGAGGATCGGGAACGCCTCTCGGGTCATGTCGCGGGCCGGCTCGGGTGACCGGTTTAGGGTCGACCCGAGTTGGTTCGTGACAAAATGGTATCAAAGGAGGTTGGCTCTTAGCGGACCTCGCTTTTAAGAGCGCCCTTTGTTATTTGGGATGACTGATAGAAGGAGATTAGGACTGTCGGGGCTCAGGAGGTTGGTTACGGGTCGGTGCCTGATCACCACCGCTCGTGACGAGAACTGAGTTACCAGGGTTAGTTCGGGATTGAGTCTTTTGTCGTTGGTTGTTTTGGATTAAGGGATGACTATGGGAGAAAATCGGTTCGCGTTGCGGCCTCACATGGGGTGGTGACCCATGTGGAGTCCAAGTGCCCGGTTTAAGGTCCTCTTAGTGTTATGTCTTACTTGGGGCATGGCTCACCACCATGTCGCCGAGTTAAGTGCAGACACTAGTCCCTCATTCCGATGGTTTATAGTTGGTTGTATTTTGTTTTAAACTCGGTCTGTGTGTGTGTGTGTTGAAAATGAAAGTGATTTGGAAATGAAAAAAAGGGGGTTTCTTCCAAATTGTTTTTGAAATTAGTAAAGTGGGTTTTTAAAGAAAAAGTGTTTTGGTTTGAAATAATATGGTATGTGTTTGGATTTGGTAAGAAAAAAAAGAATGTTTGAGCCTTGGAACTCTTTATGGAGGGTCACACGTGCGTGCGTATGTATGGAAAGTGTGTGGGGGCACATGGTCATAGATGATGTGAACGGGATTGAATAAACGCACATGTGACGGTTCATAAAGTGCCATAGGTGAGTTTTGAAAATTTTAAAGAAATAATGGTTTTGGAAAAGTGATTTCTCATTGTGTTGTATATGTTTGGATTATGGGTCTATTGCGCTTGGCTTTTGTTGTTTCTTTGATTGAGTTTTGGCTTGATGCCGGTTTTGATGGTGTTTTTCGTGTTATCATGAGTATGCCGCCCATAAAGCCTCCCAAAGTTATCAATAAGTTATTCTCAGTTCTCAGGTCCTTTTTTATGTTTCATGCTTATCGAGGTAGTCGAAGTCTATTAGAGGTAGTTGTATAGTTCTGAAAGATGGTGTGTCTTCGGGTTGTCGGGAACTCCCAGGATAGTTAAGGTTCGTACCACCCTAGAGTTATTTGAGGGTTCCGTTTTGGACTAGTAGAGATGAAATGTCTCATCGTCATTAGAGTTTTGGGTGTGATTAATGGTGGTCGACTTCCGTGAAGGTTCCCCACCTGGAAAGGAGTGCGGGCCGGTGGATCCTGTCTCCAAGAAATCATCCTCGTCGGCACCAACTCCTTGTTCGTCGGATCGCTCTCTTGTGTACCACCAGAATGGCAAGTCTAGGCATTCTAAGCCGTCATGTTGTATCTCTTTGAAAACGTACAACCATCGTGGTTGATATAATCATCGAACGGAAGGAGTTAGAGACCACGAGATGAAAATACCTGACTGTGAGGCAGGAGATGCTTCAGCTATTAGGGCCCCAGCCACAGGTCTCGGGGTGAAGCTCGCCCGCAGTCATGCATTTCCGAGGGTGTGTGGAACCTCAGTCCGAGTAATGCTTTCAGCTTTGGAATGGAAATATCCAAAAATTTCCCTTTTTCTATTCTCATCGCAGTCGTAAGATCATCCTTGTTGTGGTGTCATGATGAGCCTGTTTCCCCACAATCCACATGGTTTTATCTGCTCTCAGTGTGGTTCTTAAGTTGTTTGGTCTCTCTGAATGGCGTGGGCCCGTGAATAAACGGACCTGTTCTGTTTTTGAGTTTGTCTCAGTTGTGTTCGATAGGGGGGGGGGATGTTTGGTTTTGTGAAATTAACAGTCAGTGTTTTGGAGTCCTTTCTCAGTATGGGCTAGGAATTCCCTAGTCTCTGGTTGCGATGAGGATTTTATTCGGTTGGTGTGTGAGGGGTCGAGTTGATTCCTTATCCTCGGGTTGTTGGGTCATTTCTTAGAAAGCTTTTTTTTTAATTCTCTGGGTGTTGTTCGGTCCATGTGGAGAAATTAATTGGATTCGGTTTGGGAGTTCCCGTGTTCCCCCCCCCCCCCCCTCAGGGGTGGTGTGTTCGAGTTTCAAGGTCTCCGTGTTAGTAGATTTCTGTGGTGGGGAGAAACCTCCCGTGTTCTCCCCTCAACCTCGGACAATGTTTGCACTTGAGTTGGTCGGGTGTGACTTGTGTTGGTAATGGTCACCCCTATCCTCTCAGTTTCTTCTGGTTTTTCCTGGGTACAAACTCGAGGTATGCTAACTATTGGCTTGGTGATTTCTCGGGGCAGAAAGTGTTTGTGGTGGGGAGAATTGTCACACCCCGACCTCAGACGTATGTTTATTTTTATTTTATTTTATTTTATTTTATTTTATTTTCGTTGTTTACTCGGTACGGAGTCAATTGGACGAGGTTTAGTTGGGACCCGGTTTGAATTTTTCCTTGTTTGATGTTTTGGTTGGCCTTGGGCCGGTGTACGGTCACCGCGCCATTAGCGGCGACTGTGCGTTTGGTCAGAGTGAATGCGCGGTGGTGCGACACTTCAAATAAGTAATGAAATTAAATAAATAAATTAAGCTAATTGAATATGGAAGATAAATAAAATTTTATATTGATAAAACAATGTTAACGTTTAAATTTTCACAATGAGAATATGTTTGCGCGAATGGAAATATTATTATTATTTAATTTGGTAATAAAACTGTTATCATTAAATTGTTATAAATATAATTATTACTTAAAATGAAATGGATAATAAATGATAATCATTATTTGTTTTTTTTGTTTACTAGTTTTATTATTAGTAGTATTAGTATATTATTTTTCTTATTATTATTTATTTTTTTTACCCTAATCTCCCCTTTCCCGCATTTTCCCCCGACCTAAGGCCTCCTGCGCACCTGTGCGCCGCCGTTGTTCCCCCTTTTCTCCTTCACCATTCCGCGCCCCGAGCCCCTGCCCAGCACTCGCCCTCACCTCCTGCTCTGCTTGGCATGGCCTCCGCCATGCGTGGTGTTCCCCCTCCTGCAGATCGCCTCCCACCGGTCCGCCTGTCCAGTGCATCTCCCCCTCTCGGCCTGAGCTCCTACCTCCCGCTCGCCTCTCCGTACCCCCTGCCCTCGCATGCTTCCCTCCACGCCGCGCTCCGGCAGCGCTGGCCTTCCTCGGTGCCACCCTTCTTCCGCGACCTTCACCTGCTCCCTCCCACCGGTAGTAACCCGATGAACCTCCTGCTCGCCTGGTTTTCCAGCGGCCACATCTCCCGATGACCCTTCATGCGACCCGATCTCCAGTAGCCTCTCCCCTCTTGTTCGACCAGCACCGCACAACCCTACTCCAGCTCTATTCCTCCCTTCCCGGTGCGTTTTCGGTGAACCCAACCTCTTCCCGACGCAATTCCGGTGACCTCAGCCCCTTCTGTCCGACGATCCTCCGGCGCAAACCCGAATCCCATTGCGCAATGCTTTTGCATTGCTCCGTGTTCTCGAATGTTAATCCAACTTTGAGGTAGTAGCCCCATTGAAATTATTTGTAAATTAAGTTTATGTTGTTTTCTTGTTCTCCGCAGCATTGTTAATCGTTAATTAGACCATTAATGTTGTAAATTTAGTTGTATTTTTTTGTGAAGTTGATTGGTTTCAATCCGTTGGTTTTGTCTCGGGGTAAATTTTGTGTCTGTTTCTTGGTTTCGCACCTGCTGAATTAGTGTCTTTTTGTGTTTTAATGATTATAGTAATTATCTTTTACTGCGGCAGTATTTTCTTTGTGATTTTGGTCCGTCTTGGTTGGTTGGTCACTGTTTGAGGTGGATTTGGTTTTAAAGTGACGATTTTACGTGAAACAATGTTTGTTTTAGGTGGAAAACTTAGTCGCGTCTTAAATCATGCATGCAGTTATTAAATTATGTGTAGGATTGAAATGGTTTTTTTTAATGTTATTTCAATGGTGTTTTCATTTGTATAAAAAGTGAAACCCGTGTTTGGAAAATGTTTCGAGTTGCGTTTGTTTTTTTTAAAGGAGAAAATTGAGTATGTTTTTAGGGTAAAGCATTGTACATTTTAGAAAAGTCTCGATATTTATTGAAATGATTTATTTATTGGTGAGTGTGATGAGAGTGATACTTTGGGAAGGTTTCAGTGTGCGCTTGGTTTTTCTTTTGGATTATGTGGGTCCCATACACCTTTTTGGTCATGCTTTGGTCCTTTTACATTAATTGTTTTTAGGTATTGTTTAATTGTTGTAGGGTGTTGCCCCGATGTGGCTGGGAATCCCCTCGTCGGGTTTGCAAAGGGTGTCTCGGGTCACGTCGGAGCACGCTCCGTCCGCCGCCGCCGAAGGCGAAGCAATTCTGATTGCTTCAGATTGTTCGCCTTATTTGCGGGGCACACCTCATGTTTTGGGTTCGTTTCATTTCGTCTGCACCATTGTCGAGGTGGGTTTTACTCTGTTTATTCATTTGGATTATTTTAAGACATTGTTACTGTGTTTTTATATGCTTTGCGTTGTTGCAGTGCATTGGCAAGGGTTTTCCGTGATGTTGCGGTCGTCGGCAAGTGGCGCGTACTTGTGCGCAAGTTGGGACGTACCGCATCGTTGTCATAACTGAGCTGCGAGTCGAGGTAGGTCCCCCACTGCACCTACCTCTAGATTTAAAATTTATTAATTGCTTGTTGTTTTATAAATTTTTAATGAATTAGAAATAATATTAAATAATAATACTTAAAATGATCATTTAGTGTGAAAAGATCCGTTTATTTTATACCAAACACTTGGAACATTTTCTTGACGGGCGGACACCCAGTTTTGAAAGAATGCATGTTTGGCCTTAAAACATAATTCACGGAATTTCAAATGAACTTCTAGATTTAAAGATAAATGGCTTCTTCTAAACAAGTGTTTTGAGCTTTTTGAGAAATGAAGTTTTACTTTAAAATTGGCGAAGGCCCGTTTGGCACTTTAATAAAAATATATTATTTTGGAAAACCCACTCGGGGGTGATCTTTGGTGTGAGTTGTTTTCGTGAGCTGTATGTGATGTTGGTGCATCGTGACTGATTAATTTACATTGTGGACGCACCCCCTTTTTATTGCTTGTGATGACATGGGAACCTGGCATATTGAGTGAATTTTCTGAAAACGATTGCTGCACTAGTTTAGACCACAGACTGGCTAGTGGCCCCATAGCAGGGGAATACCGAGTTATTGATGCTATGGGGACTGGGCCCCTCGATTAGGCCATGTAGGGCTATGCCGGGCGTTTGGGCGTTATCATGTCATCGAGTTAGGGCATGCCTTCAGGATGAGTCACATGTATAGTACGTTCTAGATTGTTCACGATCTCCTAGGTTCGACCCATGTTCTTTTAGTGTTTATTTGTGTGTGGCTGACTGTTGAGAGGTCGAGTTCGGTTGCTGACCCATGTGTGCCACTTTTACCATTGCCCTTAGTGTGTGTTGTGTGTGATTTTCCTTTTTGACTAACAACTGAAGTTGAATTTCAAAATTTTCGCAAAATGTTTTAAAAATGCAATGCACATGTTTCTTTCAACATTAAACTTGTTCTAGATTTAAAATGGCAATGGACTGTTACTTGTTTTAAAAATGAAATTGTGTGGAAACTATATTTTATATAATTTAGTTCAAACCTGGAATTGATAAATTCTTTATTTATTGGTATGTGCTTTGGGGATATATTTAGTCAGGCCTACCTACTGAGTTTTAATACTCATGCCTATAGATCTTTTCTATTTTTAGTGTTTGTGCATGTTACATCTTGGGTGCATCGCCTTGGGTGACGTTTGGTTGTGAGTTGGAGAGTGACCCGCGAGGTCACACGGTGATAGTGGTTGTCTATTTCGGTTAGCATTATTTTCATTTTTTCTTAGTTACTTTACTTTGTTTATTCATTTTGCGCTGCTCTGTTTAGTTTTTTTTTCTGCTTCTTTAATTATTTATTTTTACTGGGCGAAATCGTTCCCACAGCCTCTGTTGGTGCCCTGGTGCTTGTCGCCAGCCCGGGAGGATCGGGAACACCTCTCGGGTCATGTCGCGGGCCGGCTCGGGTGACCGGTTCAGGGTCGACCCGAGTTGGTTCGTGACAAAATGGTATCAAAGGAGGTTGGCTCTTAGCGGACCTCGCTTTTAAGAGCGCCCTTTGTTATTTGGGATGACTGATAGAAGAGATTAGGACTGTCGGGGCTAAGGAGGTAGGTTACGGGTCGGTGCCTGATCACCACCGCTCGTGATGAGACCTAAGTTACCAGGGTTAGTTCGGGATTGAGTCTTTTGTCCTTGGTTGTTTTGGATTAAGGGATGACAATGGGAGCAAATCGGTTCGCGTTGCGGCCTCACATGGGGTGGTGACCCATGTGGAGTCCAAGTGCCCGGTTTAAGGTCCTCTTAGTGTTATGTATTACTTGGGGCATGGCTCACCACCATGTCGCCGAGTTAAGTGCAGACACTAGTCCCTCATTCCGATGGTTTATAGTTGGTTGTATTTTGTTTTAAACTCGGTCTGTGTGTGTGTGTGTGTTGAAAATGAAAGTGATTTGGAAATGAAAAAAGGGGGTTTCTTCCAAATTGTTTTTGAAATTAGTAAAGTGGGTTTTTAAAGAAAAAGTGTTTTGGTTTGGAATAATATGGTATGTGTTTGGATTTGGTAAGAAAAAAAAAGAATGTTTGAGCCTTGGAACTCTTTATGGAGGGTCACACGTGCGTGCGTATGTATGGAAAGTGTGTGGGGGCACATGGTCATAGATGATGTGAACGGGATTGAATAAACGCACATGTGACGGTTCATAAAGTGCCATAGGTGAGTTTTGAAAATTTTAAAGAAATAATGGTTTTGGAAAAGTGATTTCTCATTGTGTTGTATATGTTTGGATTATGGGTCTATTGCGCTTGGCTTGTGTTGTTGCTTTGATTGAGTTTTGGCTTGATGCCGGTTTTGATGGTGTTTTTCGTGTTATCATGAGTATGCCGCCCATAAAGCCTCCCAAAGTTATCAATAAGTTATTCTCAGTTCTCAGGTCCTTTTGTATGTTTCATGCTTATCGAGGTAGTCGAAGTCTATTAGAGGTAGTTGTATAGTTCTGAAAGATGGTGTGTCTTCGGGTTGTTGGGAACTCCCAGGATAGTGAAGGTTCGTACCGCCCTAGAGTTATTTGAGGGTTCCATTTTGAACTACAGAAAATATAGGCATTTTCGACGGGTCATTTGCGACGGGATCCCGTCGCAAATGCCTTTTTGTGGCAGGGATCCGTCGCAAATCGACCGTTGCGGAAAACGCCGTCGCAACAATTTTTTTTGCGATGGGCCCGTCGCAAAAACACTTATTTGCAACGGGAAAAGGACCCGTCGCAAATAGATTTGTGGTTTTTAAAAAAAAATTATTTGCGACGGGCCCGTCGCAAATAAGTTATTGCGACGGGCCTTTTCCCCTCGCAAATAGTTCCTTCAGAGAAACTATTTGCGACGGGCCCGTCGCAAATAATAATAAAAAATTTAAAAAAAATTAAAAATTATTTATTAATATATAAAACAATAAACCTATTTATATTGATATAAATATAATATTTATTTTTAAAATATGTTTTAGAAAGGATGAATAAAAATCAAATATGAATGTATAAGATGTTCAGTAAATGTGGGTTATAAAATATTTTAAAAAATATTTTTAATTAATAATTACATAATTTTTATCAATTAATAGTCATTTAATAACTCTTTGAATATAAAAAAAATAAAAAAATTAATGAAAGATGGAAAATAAGAAGAAAATGAAACCCAAACTTCAAACGGCCATAACTTTTGATCCGGGACTCCGTTTGAGCTCTACAACATATCAAATCGAAGCTTGCGACGAGCTCTACAGCCCTCCTAATAGGTGGAACCCGTCCAAGGTTTTTTCGAGGCCCAAAAAGGCCCCAAAGGCCTCCAAAACTGAGTTTTTAGTCGGGGCACCCCGGTTTTTCACCGTTCAAACAGCTATAACTTCTGATCCCGATGTCCGATAAACCTATACCATATATCATGTCGAAGATCTTTTAATGTTCTTCGATTTGACTGATTGTGGAGCTGAAACGGACTCCTGGATTAGAAGTTATTGTTCTTTTAACATTCAAATGGCTATAACTTCCGATCCGGATGTCTGTTTCGCCTGTACCGCATATCATATCGAAGATCGTTTCATGTTCTTCGATTTTACTGGTTGTGGAGTTGAAACGGACTTACGGATTAAATGTTATCATCATTTTAACATTCTCAGAGGATTTTCACCCCCTCATTTCTATGTATTCATTCATAACTATACATATATATATATATATATATATATGTGTGTGTGTATGTGTGTGTGTGTATTGTATATATGTATTTATTTATTTATTTATAAATACACATAAAAACACATATTTTATAAATTTATTTAAAACTAAGCTTATAAATATATATTAATTAATATACAAATAAATATACGAATAAAAACTTATAACTACATATATATATATATCTATATGTATATATATATACAAATAGAAAAAATATATATTAATATACGAATAAATATATATTACTATACGAATAAATATATATTAATATACGAATAAATATATATTAATATACGAATAAATATATATATTAATATATGAATAAATATATCTATATATATATATATTTATTCATTCATTCATATAACCAAATATATTTATATTAATATAAATCTATATTAATATATGGCTAAATATAACTATATATATATAACTATAATTATTCCAAATTATGATTAATTATTATTAATTATTCCTATTTATTATTAATTATTTCTAATTATTATTAATTACTCCTAATTACCATTAACTATGAACAATGAATACTAATAATTTAAATTTATTAAATAACAAAACAATCTAAATATAATTAAATTACAACTAATTAAAAAAAATTAAAACTAATAAAAAATTAAAAATAAATATTAAATTAAAAATAACATAAATACCTTCAAAATTGATCTGCGGTTGATCTCCGATAATTGTTGAAGACTTCAATATCAAATCTGCAAAAAAAATTAAACTTAAGAAACTGTGAACTCAAAAATTAGAGAAGTTGAGAGTGAATGGAAAAAAAATGGCTGGGTGTATTTATAAGTTAGATTATTTGCGACGGGTTTCCCGTCGCAAATAATACTATTTGCAACGGGACCCGTCGCAAATACTTTAGCCCGCATTTATTACGGTCAATGGTTAAATAGTTATTTGCGACGGGACCCGTCGCAAATAATAACCTGCCGACATACTATTTGCGACGGGGGTATATTCCCGTCGCAAATAGTTTCTACCGCCGCCGGTTATTTGCGACGGGGGTATATTCCTGTCGCAAATACTTTTTACCACCGCCGGTTATTTGCGGCGGGTGGTAACCACCCGTCGCAAATAATTTTCCCGCGTTTTGGCGCGCAATGCGCGCCAACCTTTTTGCGACGGGTGGGATTTCCCCGTCGCAAAAAAGTAGTTATTTGCGACGGGAAAATCCCACCGTCGCAAATAAGTTTTTAACAGGACTATTTGTGACGGGATTTATTCCCGTCGCAAATAACCCGTCGCAAAAAGCCCTTTTTCCCGTAGTGTTGGACTAGTAGAGATGAAATGTCTCATCGTCATTAGAGTTTTGGGTGTGATTAATGGTGGTCGACTTCCGTGAAGGTTCCCCACCTAGAAAGGAGTGCGGGCCGGTGGAACCTGTCTCCAAGAAATCATCCTCGTCGGCACCAACTCATTGTTCGTCGGATCGCTCTCTTGTGCACCACCAGAATGGCCAGTCCAGGCATTCTATGTCGTCATGTTGTATCTCTTTGAAAATGTACGACCATCGTGGTTGATTTAATCATCAAACGGAAGGAGTTAGAGACCACGAGATGAAAATACCTGACTGTGAGGCAGGAGATGATTCAGCTATTAGGGCCCCAGCCACAGGTCTCAGGGTGAAGCTCGCCCGCAGTCAGGCATTGCCGAGGGTGTGTGGAACCTCGGTCTGAGTAATGCTTTCAGCTTTGGAATGGAAATATCCAAAAATTTCCCTTGTTCTATTCTCATCGCAGTCGTAAGCTCATCCTTGTTGTGGTGTCATGATGAGCCTGTTTCCCCACAATCCACGTGGTTTTATCTGCTCTCAGTGTGGTTCTTAAGTTGTTTGGTCTCTCTGAATGGCGTGGGCCCGTGAATAAATGGACCTGTTCTGTTTTTGAGTTGGTCTCAGTTGTGTTCGATAGGGGGGGATGTTTGGTTTTGTGAAATTAACAGTCGGTGTTTTGGGGTCCTTTCTGAGTATGGGCTAGGAATTCCCTAGTCTCTGGTTGCGGTGAGGATTTTATTCGGTTGGTGTGTGAGGGGTCGAGTTGATTCCTTATCCTCGGGTTGTTGGGTCATTTCTTAGCAAGATTTTTGTTTAATTCTCTGGGTGTTTTTCGGTCCATGTGGAGAAATTAATTGGATTCGGTTTGGGAGTTCCCGTGTCCCCCCCCCTCAGGGGTGGTGTGTTCGAGTTTCAAGGTCTCCGTGTTAGTAGATTTCTGTGGTGGGGAGAACCCTCTGGTGTTCTCCCCTCAACCTCGGACAATGTTTGTACTTGAGTTGGTCGGGTGTGACTTGTGTTGGTAATGGTCACCCCTATCCTCTCAGTTTCTTCTGGTTTTGACTGGGTACAGACTCGAGGTATGCTAACTATTGGCTTGCTGATTTCTCGGGGCAGAAAGTGTTTGTGGTGGGGAGACTTGTCACACCCTGACCTCAGACGTATGTTTATTTTTATTTTATTTTATTTTATTTTGTTTTATTTTCGTTGTTTACTCGTTCCGGAGTCAATTGGACGAGGTTTAGTTGGGACCCGGTTTGAATTTTTCCTTGTTTGATGTTTTGGTTGGCCTTTGGCCGGTGTACGGTCACCGCGCCATTAGCGGCGACTATGCGTTTGGTCAGAGTGAATGCGCGGTGGCGCGACACTTCAAATAAGTAATGAAATTAAATAAATAAATTAAGCTAATTGAATATAGAAGATAAATAAAATTTTATATTGATAAAACAATGTTAACGTTTAAATTTTCACAATGAGAATATGTTTGCGCGAATGGAAATATTATTATTATTTAATTTGGTAATAAAACTGTTATTATTAAATTGTTATGAATATAATTATTACTTAAAATGAAATGGATAATAAATGATAATCATTATTTGTTTTTTTTGTTTACTAGTTTTATTATTAGTAGTATTAGTATTTTATTTTTCTTATTATTATTTCTTTTTTTTACCCTAATCTCCCCTTTCCCGCATCTTCCCCCGACCTAAGGCCTCCTGCGCACCTGTGCGCCGCCGCTGTTCCCCCTTTTCTCCTTCACCATTCCGCGCCCTGAGCCCCTGCCCAGCACTCGCCCTCAACTCCTGCTCTGCTTGGCATGGCCTCCGCCATGCGTGGTGTTCCCCCTCCTGCAGATCGCCTCCCACCGGTCCGCCTGTCCAGTGCAGCTCCCCCTCTCGGCCCGAGCTCCTACCTCCCGCTCGCCTCTCCGTACCCCCTGCCCTCGCATGCTTCCCTCCACGCCGCTCTCCGGCAGTGCTGGCCTTCCGCGGTGCCACCCTTCTTCCGCGAACTTCACCTGCTCCCTCCCACCGGTAGTAACCCGATGAACCTCCTGCTCGCCTGGTTTTCCAGCGGCCACATCTCCCGATGACCCTTCATGCGACCCGATCTCCAGTAGCCTCTCCCCTCTTGTTCGACCAGCACCGCACAACCCTACTCTAGCTCTATTCCTCCCTTCCCGGTGCGTTTTCGGAGAACCCAACCTCTTCCCGACGCGATTCCGGTGACCTCAGCCCCTTCTGTCCGACGATCCTCCGGCGCAAACCCGAATCCCATTGCGCAATGCTTTTGCATTACTCCGTGTTCTAGAATGTTAATCCAACTTTGAGGTAGTAGCCCCATTGCATTTATTTGTAAATTAAGTTTATGTTGTTTTCTTGTTCTCCGCAGCATTGTTAATCTTTAATTAGACCATTAATGTTGTAAATTTAGTTGTATTTTTTTGTGAAGTTGATTGGTTTCAATCCGTTGGTTTTGTCTCGGGGTAAATTTTGTGTCTTTTGCTTGGTTTCGCACCTGCTGAATTAGTGTCTTTTTGTGTTTTAATGATTATAGTAATTATCTTTTACTGCGGCAGTATTTTATTTGTGATTTTGGTCCGTCTCGGTTGGTCGGTCACTGTTTGAGGTGGATTTGGTTTTAAAGTGACGATTTTACGTGAAACAATGTTTGTTTTAGGTGGAAAACTTAGTCGCGTCATAAATCATGCATGCAGTTATTAAATTTTGTGTAGGATTGAAATGGTTTTTTTAAAGTTATTTCAATGGTGTTTTCATTTGTATAAAAAGTGAAACCCGTGTTTGGAAAATGTTTCGAGTTGCGTTTGTCTTTTTTTAAAGGAGAAAATTGAGTATGTTTTTAGGGTAAAGCCTAGTACATTTTAGAAAAGTTTCGATATTTATTGAAATGATTTATTTATTGGTGAGTGTGATGCGAATGATACTTTGGGAAGGTTTCAGTGTGTGCTTGGTTTTGCTTTTGGTTTATGTGGGTCCCATACACCTTTTTGGTCATGCTTTGCTCCTTTTTCATTAATTGTTTTTAGGTATTGTTTAATTGTTGTAGGGTGTTGCCCCGATGTGGCTGTGAATCCCCTCACCGGGTTTGCAAAGGGTGTCTCGGGTCACGTCGGAGCGTCATCTGTCCGCCGCCGCCGAAGGCGAAGCAATTCCGATTGCTTCGGATTGTTCGCCTTATTTGCGGGGCACACCTCATGTTTTGGGTTCGTTTCATTTTGTCTGCACCGTTTTCGAGGTGGGTTTTACTCTGTTTATTCATTTGGATTATTTTAAGACATTGTTATTGTGTTTTTAGATTCTTTGCGTTGTTGCTGTGCATTGGCAAGGGTTTTCCGTGATGTTGCGGTCGTCGGCAAGTGGCGCGTACTTGTGCGCAAGTTGGGACATACCGCATCGTTGTCATAACTGAGCTGCGAGTCGAGGTAGGTCCCCCACTGCACCTACCTCTAGATTTAAAATTTAATAATTTCTTGTTGTTTTATAAATTTTTAATGAATTAGAAATAATATTAAATAATAAAACTTAAAATGATCATTTAGTGTGAAAAGAGCCGTTTATTTTATACCAAACACTTGGAACATTTTCTTGACGGGCGGACACACAGTTTTGAAAGAATGCATGTTTGGCCTTAAAACATAATTCACGGAATTTCAAATGTACTTCTAGATTTAATGATAAATGTCTTCTTCTAAACAAGTGTTTTGAGCTTTTTGAGAAATGAAGTTTTACTTTAAAATTGGCGAAGGCCCGTTTGGCACTTTAATAAAAATAGATTATTTTGGAAAACCCACTCGGGGGTGATCTTTGGTGTGAGTTGTTTTCGTGAGCTGTATGTGATGTTGGTGAATCGTGACTGATTAATTTACATTGTGGACGCACCCCCTTTTTATTGCTTGTGATGACATGGGAACCTGGCATATTGAGTGAATTTTCTGAAAACGATTGCTGCACTAGTTTAGACCACAGACTGACTAGTGGCCCCATAGCAGGGGAATACCGAGTTATTGATGCTATGGGGATTGGGCCCCTCGGTTAGGCCATGTAGGGCTATGCCGGGCATTTGGGCGTTATGATGTCATCGAGTTAGGGCATGCCTTCAGGATGAGTCACATGTATAGTACGTTCTAGATTGTTCACGATCTCCTAGGTTCGACCCATGTTCTTTTAGTGTTTATTTGTGTGTGGCTGACGGTTGAGAGGTCGAGTTCGGTTGCTGACCCATGTGTGCCACTTTTACCATTTCCCTTAGTGTGTGTTGTGTGTGATTTTCCTTTTTGACTAACAACTGAAGTTGAATTTCTAAATTGTTCGCAAAATGTTTTAAAAATGCAATGCACCTGTTTCTTTCAACATTAAACTTATTCTAGATTTAAAAGGGCAATGGGCTGTTACTTGTTTTAAAAATGAAATTGTGTGGAAACTATATTTTATATAATTTAGTTCAAACCTGGAATTGATAAATTCTTTATTTATTGGTATGTGCTTTGGGGATAGATTTATTCAGGCCTACCTACTGAGTTTTAATACTCACGCCTATAGATCTTTTCTATTTTTAGTGTTTGTGCAGGTTACATCTTGGGTGCATCGCCTTGGGTGACGTTTGGTTGTGAGTTGGAGAGTGACCCGCGAGGTCACACGGTGATAGTGGTTGTCTCTTTCGGTTTGCTTTATTTTCATTTGTTCTTAGTTACTTTACTTTGTTTATTCATTTTGCGCTGCTCTATTTATTTTTTTTCTGCTTCTTTAATTATTTATTTTTACTGGGCGAAATCGTTCCCACAGCCTCTGTTGGTGCCCTGGCGCTTGTCGCCAGCCCGGGAGAACGGGAACGCCTCTCGGGTCATGTCGCGGGCTGGCTCGGGTGACCGGTTCAGGGTCGACCCGAGTTGGTTCGTGACAAAATGGTATCAAAGGAGGTTGGCTCTTAGCGGACCTCGCTTTTAAGAGCGCCCTTTGTTATTTGGGATGACTGATTGAAGGAGATTAGGACTGTCGGGGCTCAGGAGGTAGGTTACGGGTCGGTGCCTGATCACCACCGCTCGTGACGAGACCTGAGTTACCAGGGTTAGTTCGGGATTGAGTCTTTTGTCCTTGGTTGTTTTGGATTAAGGGATGACAATGGGAGAAAATCGGTTCGTGTTGCGGCCTCACATGGGGTGGTGACCCATGTGGAGTCCAAGTTCCCGGTTTAAGGTCCTCTTAGTGTTATGTCTTACTTGGGGAATGGCTCACCACCATGTCGCCGAGTTAAGTGCAGACACTAGTCCCTCATTCCGATGGTTTATAGTTGGTTGTATTTTGTTTTAAACTCGATCTGTGTGTGTGTGTGTTGAAAATTAAAGTGATTTGGAAATGAAAAAAAGGGGGTTTCTTCCAAATTGTTTTTGAAATTAGTAAAGTGGGTTTTTAAAGAAAAAGTGTTTTGGTTTGGAATAATATGGTATGTGTTTGGATTTGGTAAGAAAAAAAAGAATGTTTGAGCCTTGGAACTCTTTATGGAGGGTCACACGTGCGTGCGTATGTATGGAAAGTGTGTGGGGGCACATGGTCATAGATGATGTGAACGGGATTGAATAAACACACATGTGACGGTTCATAAAGTGCCATAGGTGAGTTTTGAAAATTTTAAAGAAATAATGGTTTTGGAAAAGTGATTTCTCATTGTGTTGTATATGTTTGGATTATGGGTCTATTGCGCTTGGCTTGTGTTGTTGCTTTGATTGAGTTTTGGCTTGATGCCGGTTTTGATGGTGTTTTTCGTGTTATCATGAGTATGCCGCCCATAAAGCCTCCCAAAGTTATCAATAAGTTATTCTCAGTTCTCAGGTCCTTTTGTATGTTTCATGCTTATCGAGGTAGTCGAAGTCTATTAGAGGTAGTTGTATAGTTCTGAAAGATGGTGTGTCTTCGGGTTGTTGGGAACTCCCAGGATAGTTAAGGTTCGTACCGCCCTAGAGTTATTTGAGGGTTCTGTTTTGGACTAGTAGAGATGAAATGTCTCATCTTCATTAGAGTTTTGGGTGTGATTAATGGTGGTCGACTTCCGTGAAGGTTACCCACCTGAAAAGGAGTGCGGGCCGGTGGAACCTGTCTCCAAGAAATCATCCTCATCGGCACCAACTCCTTGTTTGTCGGATCGCTCTCTTGTGCACCACCAGAATGGCCAGTCCAGGCATTCTAAGCCGCCATGTTGTATCTCTTTGAAAACGTACAACCATCGTGGTTGATTTAATCATCGAACGGAAGGAGTTAGAGACCACGAGATGAAAATACCTGACTGTGAGGCAGGAGATGCTTCAGCTATTAGGGCCCCAGCCACAGGTCTCGGGGTGAAGCTCGCCCGCAGTCAGGCATTGCCGAGGGTGTGTGGAACCTCGGTCCGAGTAATGCTTTCAGCTTTGGAATGGAAATATCCAAAAATTTCCCTTGTTCTATTCTCATCGTAGTCGTAAGCTCATCCTTGTTGTGGTGTCATGATGAGCCTGTTTCCCCACAATCCATGTGGTTTTATCTACTCTCAGTGTGGTTCTTAAGTTGTTTGGTCTCTCTGAATGGCGTGGGCCCATGAATAAACGGACCTGTTCTGTTTTTGAGTTGGTCTCATTTGTGTTCGATAGGGGGGGGGGATGTTTGGTTTTGTGAAATTAACAGTCGGTGTTTTGGGGTCCTTTCTGAGTATGGGCTAGGAATTCCCTAGTCTCTGGTTGCGGTGAGGATTTTATTCAGTTGGTGTGTGTGGGGTCGAGTTGATTCCTTATCCTCGGGTTGTTGGGTCATTTCTTAGAAAGAATTTTTTTTAATTCTCTGGGTGTTGTTCGGTCCATGTGGAGAAATTAATTGGATTCGGTTTGGGAGTTCCCGTGTTCCCCCCCCCCCCTCAGGGGTGGTGTGTTCGAGTTTCAAGGTCTCCGTGTTAGTAGATTTCTGTGGTGGGGAGAACCCTCCCATGTTATCCCCTCAACCTTGGACAATGTTTGTACTTGAGTTGGTCGGGTGTGACTTTTGTTGGTAATGGTCACCCCTATCCTCTCAGTTTCTTCTGGTTTTGCCTGGGTACAAACTCGAGGTATGCTAACTATTGGCTTGGTGATTTCTCGGGGCAGAAAGTGATTGTGGTGGGGAGAATTGTCACACCCCGACCTCAGAAGTATGTTTATTTTTATTTTATTTTATTTTATTTTCGTTGTTTACTCGGTCCGGAGTCAATTGGACGAGGTTTAGTTGGGACCCGGTTTGAATTTTTCTTTGTTTGAAGTTTTGGTTGGCCTTGGGCCGGTGTACGGTCACCACGCCATTAGCGGCGACTGTGCGTTTGGTCAGAGTGAATGCGCGGTGGCGTGACACTTCAAATAAGTAATGAAATTAAATAAATAAATTAAGCTAATTGAATATGGAAGATAAATAAAATTTTATATTGATAAAACAATGTCAACGTTTAAATTTTCACAATGAGAATATGTTTGCGCGAATGAAAATATTATTATTATTTAATTTGGTAATAAAAATGTTATTATTAAATTGTTATAAATATAATTATTACTTAAAATGAAATGGATAATAAATGATAATCATTATTTGTTTTTTTGTTTACTAGTTTTATTATTAGTAGTATTAGTATTTTATTTTTCTTATTATTATTTCTTTTTTTACCCTAATCTCCCCTTTCCTGCATCTTCCCCCGACCTAAGGCCTCCTGTGCACCTATGCGCCGCCGCTGTTCCCCATTTTCTCCTTCACCATTCCGCGCCCCGAGCCCCTGCCCAGCACTCGCCCTCACCACCTGCTCCGCTTGGCATGGCCTCCGCCATGCGTGGTGTTCCCCCTCCTACAGATCGCCTCCCACCGGCCCGCCTGTCCAGCGCAGCTCCCCCTCTCGGCCCGAGCTCCTGCCTCCCGCTCGCCTCTCCGTACCCCCTGCCCTCACATGCTTCCCTCCACGCCGCGCTCCGGCAGCGCTGGCCATCCGCGGTGCCACCCTTCTTCCGCGACCTTCACCTGCTCCCTCCCACCGATAGTAACCCGATGAACCTCCTGCTCGCCTGGTTTTCCAGCGGCCACATCTCCCGATGACCCTTCATGCGACCCGATCTCCAGTAGCCTCTCCCCTCTTGTTCGACCAGCACTGCAAAACCCTACTCCAGCTCTATTCCCCCCATCCCGGTGTGTTTTCAGCGAACCCAACCTCTTCCCGACGCGATTCCGGTGACCTCAGCCCCTTCTGTCCGACGATCCTCCGGCGCAAACCCGAATCCCATTGCGCAATGCTTTTGCATTGCTCCGTGTTCTCGAATGTTAATACAACGTTGAGGTAGTAGCCCCATTGCATTTATTTGTAAATTAAGTTGATGTTGTTTTCTTGTTATCCGCAGAATTGTTAATCATTAATTAGACCATTAATGTTGTAAATTTAGTTGTATTTTTTTGTGAAGTTGATTGGTTTCAATCCGTTGGTTTTGTCTTGGGGTAAATTTTGTGTCTGTTGCTTGGTTTCGCACCTGCTGAATTAGTGTCTTTTTGTGTTTTAATGATTATAGTAATTATCTTTTACTGCTGCAGTATTTTATTTGTGATTTTGGTCCGTCTCGGTTGGTCGGTCACTGTTTGAGGTGGATTTGGTTTTAAAGTGACGATTTTACATGAAACGATGTTTGTTTTAGGTGGAAAACTTAGTCGCGTCATAAATCATGCATGCAGTTATTAAATTATGTGTAGGATTGAAATGGTTTTTTTTAAAGTTATTTCAATGGTGTTTTCATTTGTATAAAAAGTGAAACCCATGTTTGGAAAATGTTTCGAGTTGCGTTTGTTTTTTTTTAAAGGAGAAAATGGAGTATGTTTTTAGGGTAAAGCCTTGTTGTACATTTTAGAAAAGTTTCGATATTTATTGAAATGATTTATTTATTGGTGAGTGTGATGCGAATGATACTTTGGGAAGGTTTCAGTGTGCGCTTGGTTTTGCTTTTGGTTTATGTGGGTCCCATACACCTTTTTGGTCGTGCTTTGGTCCTTCTTCATTAATTGTTTTTAGGTATTGTTTAATTGTTGTAGGGTGTTGCCCCGATGTGGCTGTGAATCCCCTCGCTGGGTTCGCAAAGGGTGTCTCGGGTCACGTCGGAGCGCGCTCCGTCCACCGCCGCCGAAGGCGAAGCAATTCCGATTGCCTCGGATTGTTTGCCTTATTTGCGGGGCACACCTCATGTTTTGGGTTCGTTTCGTTTCGTCTGCACCGTTGTCGAGGTGGGTTTTACTCTGTTTATTCATTTGGATTATTTTAAGACATTGTTACTGTGTTTTTAGATGCTTTGTGTTGTTGCAGTGCATTGGCAAGGGTTTTCCGTGATGTTGCGGTCGTCGGCAAGTGGCGCGTACTTGTGCGCAAGTTGGGACGTACCACATCGTTGTCATAACTGAGCTGCGAGTCGAGGTAGGTCCCCCACTGCACCTACCTATAGGTTTAAAATTTATTAATTGCTTGTTGTTTTATAAATTTTTAATGAATTAGAAATAGTATTAAATAATAAAACTTTAAATGATCATATAGTGTGAAAAGAGCCGTTTATTTTATACCAAACACTTGGAACATTTTCTTGACGGGCGGACACCCAGTTTTGAAAGAATGCATGTTTGGCCTTAAAACATAATTCACGACATTTCAAATGTACTTCTAGATTTAAAGATAAATGGCTTCTTCTGAACAAGTGTTTTGAGCTTTTTGAGAAATGAAGTTTTACTTTAAAATTGGCGAAGGCCCGTTTGGCACTTTAATAAAAATAGATTATTTTGGAAAACCCACTCGGGGGTGATCTTTGGTGTGAGTTGTTTTCGTGAGCTGTATGTGATGTTGGTGCATCGTGATTGATTAATTTACATTGTGGACGCACCCCCTTTTTATTGCTTGTGATGACATGGGAACCTTGCATATTGAGTGAATTTTCTGAGAAAGATTACTGCACTAGTTTAGACCACGCACTGGCTAGTGGCCCCATAGCAGGGGAATATTGAGTTATTGCTGCTGTGGGGATTGGGCCCCTCAGTTAGGCCATGTAGGGATATGCCGGGCGTTTGGGCGTTATGATGTCATCGAGTTAGGGCATGCCTTCAGGAGGAGTCACATGTATAGTACGTTCTGGATTGTTCACGATCTCCTAGGTTCGACCCATGTTCTTTTAGTGTTTATTTGTGTGTGGCTGACAGTTGAGAGGTCTAGTTCGGTTGCTGACCCATGTGTGCCACTTTTACCATTGCCCTTAGTGTGTGTTGTGTGTGATTTTCCTTTTTGACTAACAACTGAAGTTGAATTTCTAAATTGTTCGCAAAATGTTTTAAAAATGCAATGCACATGTTTATTTCAACATTAAACTTGTTCTATATTTAAAAGGGCAATGGATTGTTACTTGTTTTAAAAATGAAATTGTGTGGAAACTATATTTTATATAATTTAGTTCAAACCTAGAATTGATAAATTCTTTATTTATTGGTATGTGCTTTGGGGATAGATTTAGTCAGGCCTACCTACTGAGTTTTAATACTCACACCTATAGATCTTTTCTATTTTTAGTGTTTGTGTAGGTTACATCTTGGGTGCATCGCCTTGGGTGACGTTTGGTTGTGAGTTGGAGAGTGACCCGCGAGGTCACACGGTGATAGTGGTTGTCTCTTTCGGTTAGCTTTATTTTCCTTTGTTCTTAGTTACTTTACTTTGTTTATTCATTTTGCGCTGCTCTGTTTATTTTTTTTCTGCTTCTTTAATTATTTATTTTTAATGGGCGAAATCGTTCCCATAGCCTCTGTTGGTGCCCTGGCGCTTGTTGCCAGCCCGGGAGGATCGGGAACGCCTCTCGGGTCTTGTCGCGGGCCGGCTCGGGTGACCGGTTCAGGGTCGACCCGAGTTGGTTCGTGATAGATAGTACCACAAAGGTATAAGTACCACACAGGTTACACCAAAAACCAAGAAGTACCACACAGGAAAAAGACTCAACTCACAATCATGTATAACATAAGTAAAGAAGCATAGATGAATAGTCATAAACTATATCATCTTATTATTTTAAGAAGCAGTACTACTGACCCACATATGATCGATAGGTAACTAACTCCCGTGGACCCACCTAGGATCTGACCCACATAGGATCGATATACGCTAACCCACACAGGATCACTGAGCACTGACCCACACAGGATCTGACCCACATAGGATCGATAGATGCTGACGCACATAGGATTGATGTTCATTGTTCACGTTGCAGCCTACCACAGGTTTCCTTGCACCCGCACTACTAAAAAATGGGCAAGGGAAGCGTCGCCTTATATTAGCGCTAAGAAAAAACCACTGATAGATTTATAATTCTTGATTATTCTGGTGTTTGGTCTGATGTGATTTGAGGAAACTATAATGAATCTATTGTAATATAATTTAATGAAGATGAATAAATACGAATGGTTACACTCTATTGATATCAATTTTTATAAGGATGTGGTTCTCTTCAACTATATTTGGAAGTCCGGTTTTGTGTACATGAACCATAAATACTAATATTTGAGATTCAAATAGGATGAAGATGAATAAAGATCGGATGGATGGCAACAGAGTGAAAGAGTTCATCAAATTTGCAAAGGATCACGCAAAGGATCCTTCTCAAATCCTTTGTCTGTGTTTACATAGTTTTTATTCTAGACTACTTACTCTAGAGGAGTTGGGAGATCATATGATATGTCACGGAATAGATCAGAGTTATAAATGTTGGAATAAATACGGAGAAAAAGAGAATGTAGCTACTGGCTGGGATAAAACTGTGTTTTATGGGTCATAAGATATGAATACAAATATGGATAATGAAGAAGACTGTATTGAGGATGTGATTACATATGTCAATGATGATGAATATTGTATTGAGGAAATGAAAAAGGAAATTAAAGATGAACTTGGTGATTGCCCCAAATTGTTTGAGAAGTTAAAGAGTTGTTCAAAGACACCATTTTATGCTGGTTGCACCAAGTATACAACATTGTTAGCTGTACTGAAGTTGTATAAATTGAAAGCAGGCAACAGATGGAGTGATGTCAGTTTTACGGCACTACTTGCTCTCTTGAATGACATGCTCCCTGAAGATAATGAGATCCCAAGCCGGATATATGAAGCTAAACGAATTCTACGCTTGATGGGTCTGATTTCTAAAAGAATACATGCCTGCCCGAAAGACTGTATATTGTTTTTCAAGGAGAAAAAATCACATATTGAATTCCCAAAGTGTGGTGCTTCTCAAAACAAGAAATATAAATCCAATCCTACGATAGTTGTATGGTACTTTCCAACCATTACAATGATTAGGCATCTGTATGGAATTGAAGAAACTGCAAGACAATTGTCATGGCATGCAGATAAAAAAAATAAAGATGGGAAATTACATTATCTGACCGACTCTCCTCAATAGAAGAAAATTGATCATGAGTATCCTGAATTTGGAAAAGAGCTGAGAAACCTTCTTCTTGCATTATCTACAGATGGAGTAAATCCTTTTGGTTTTCAAACCAACACTCATAGTACATGGCCTGTTATGTTGGTAAATTATAACTTGCCCCCATGGTTATGCATGAGGCGGAAATTCATCATGTTATCTATGCTTATATCAAGACCAAGACAACCAGGTAGTGATACTGATGTTTATTTGGCTCCATTGATCGAGGATTTGAATTTATTCTGGGATTCATGTGTTATGTTGTATTATGCTTATAAAAGTGAATACTTTACATTTAGAGTGATGTTGTATGGGAAAATAAATGATTTCACTACTTATGGAAATTTGTCAGGCTATAGCATTAAAGGAACTCAAGGGTGTCCCATGTGCGAATAATATACAGAATCAATTAGGTTGAAACATTCATCGAAATATGTGCTTCTAGGACATCATAGATTTCTACCTCGACGACATAAGTATCGATCTTGAATGACATCATTCAATGGAAGTTCAGAACAACGCGCAGCACCGTCTCCACTAACAGGTGATCAACTGTTTGAGAAAGTAAAAGATATGAACACTATTTTTGGTAAACCATTTTCGAAAAACCTTACAAAAATCGGTTGGAAAAAGAGATCAGTTTTTTCTGAATTACCATACCAGAATTGTTTGTACATCATACATTTTCTTGATATGATGCTTGTGGATAATAATGTATGTGGCAGTGTTATCGGAACGTTTCTAAATTCCCTTGTCAAAACAAAGGATGAAATTAGGGCAAGGTTGGACATGGTTGACATTGGAATATGAGAAGATTTGGCTCCCATGAAGGGTGAAAATCGAATGTTTCTTCCTCCAGCTGCTTATACTCTTTCTAGGGAGGAGAGATACCAGTTTTGCAACTTCTTCAATGATGTAAAGGTTCCAGAGGGGTATTCATTAAATATCAAGAATATTGTGTTAATGAATTATTTGAAGTTAAAAGGTTTGAAATAACATTATTGCCATGTTTTAATGAAAGATCTAATTCCTATAACTTTACATTGCATTTTCCCCATGAATGGTCGTCATACGTTAAGCAAACTTTGTTTCTTTTTCAAAGCTATATGTAGAAAAGTTTTAGACCCTGTGAAATTTTCACCTATGGAAAAATAAATTGTCATCATATTATGTGAATTAGAAATGTTCTTCTCGCCAACATTCTTTTATATGATGGTTCATTTGATGATTCAATTGGTGAGAGAGATTCGATTTTGTGGTCTTGTGCACTATAGATGGATGTATCATGGTGAATGGTTTATGATTAATTTGAAAAGGTATGTAAAAAATCGATGTCAGCCAAAGGGTTGTATAGTGGAGAAATATATTTTTGAGGAAGCCATTGAATTTTGTACAGAATACCTATCTGATGTGGAAAGCATTGGTCTCCCGAAATCATGTCACACTGGATGCATTGAGGGTGAGGGAATTTCTGGAAGAGATGTTATGACAATCAGTATTACAGATCGGGAGTAGGCCCACCTTTATGTTTTTCATAACAGTTGGGAGGTTGCTCCATATATTTAAAATCACAAAGAAATTCTTATGCAGTTGAATCCATCAAGGGCTGAAAAATGGTTATCAAATATACATAATTACCAGTTTATAGGATGGTTTTGGTACCATACTTTTAAGCAGTTGGATGAAAATATTAATTTAATTTCAGAACGACTTCGATGTCTAGCCGCTGGACTAAGTTTGTATGTATTATCTTACAGTGGTTATGTAATTAATGGTTATACATTCTATAAAAATAAACATGATGAAGATAGTACCATGAAAAATAGTGGAGTTACACTAGTGGCTAAAGCGATGCATGTTTCTGGTAGTAAGGACAGAAATAAAATTCATTAAAATATGTCATACTTTGGCATTATCAAACTAATATGGGAGTTGGATTATATGACATTCCAATTGCCAATTTTTCAATGAAAATGGGTTGATGATAACAGTGGTGTTTAAATAAATTAATGGGGATTTGTGAAAGTTGATTTTAGTAAATAAGGGTACAAATATGAACAATTTATAATGGCATCACAAGCGGTACAAGTTTTTTATGTTCCATATCCCGCAAACCAAAAGTGGTCGATTGTTCTGTTAGCATCCAAAACTACTAAAGGTTTCGATGAAAATTCAGTTGGGGAGGATCCTATCAGTGGTACGTTGCAATCATTTAGGATCGATCCCAATGTAGATGATGTTTTGTATGTTAGAAGAGACCATAATAAAGGTATTTGGATAATCGATAGAGGTGTCAAATCCCTTCAGCCTTTGAAAAAAAGAAAGAGAGTTCAATAAATAGGTTATATTTTGTTTGTAATATAGATCATGTTATCTCATATTATTATATTATCATTAATGAATTTATGTAATCTAAATTAACTGTTCAACCACTTTTGCAGATAATGACTTCTGCACATTCTGGTGCTCCTAACTTTGAGGCTGAACTTGTCTCTCAAGCTGTTGTTGCGGCTGCAGTTGTTGCTGCTCCTGCTGCTCCTACTATTGTTCCTGCTGCTCCTGCTGCTCCTGATGCTCCTGCTGCTGCGGCTCATATGGCTCCTGCTTCTCCTAGTGTTGAGGTCCAAAAACAATCTTCACATGATGTTTCTACAATTTCAGATGAACATATAGATGATGCTGATATCGATGAAATGGTCGGGAATGAAGGATCGACGTCACAGAAAACCCAGTCACGTCGTAGTTTGACGGTGTTAGCCAAAGTTCATAATGTGAAAAGCAAAGGAATCAAATTTGACGTCGGATGGAATGCACGAGGATAACAAGTGAATCTAAACAAGGCTATGTTTAGTAGTTACATTGGAGTTGTCACTCGACAACGCTTTGCCAATTGACATAGATTCATGGCACCATGTTGTGTCCGAGATGAAAGCTGTGATCTGGGAAGAAATTTTGATAAAATTAGGAATTTATTTCATTAATTTACTAGAAAATAAAATAATAAAACAATGTCTTACTTTTCTCAATATCTTGCAGAATACATTTATAGTAGACAATTCACACAAGGATTATATACTAAGGCTTTCATGAAAGATTCATCAAGGTTTTCGCACTATTTTAACAAGATGTCACCTGAAAGATTCCAAATGTAAAATAAACCCGCACCCACCCATTGTCTATGCTCACCTGATATCCCAAGAAGTTTTGGATGCATTTATTGGTTGCCTTGGGGATGAGAAGTTTCAGGTACATTGTGGGTGATAAAATGTTGTTTGAGGATACGTGTAATCATCACTTTGATTGTTAATATTTCATTTATTAAAAAACAACTCTGTAATGAAAATAAGGAACGTGCATCAAAGCCCACATACCCCTATCGTAAATCATGGATGGGGTACGCTTCACTAGAAAATAAAATGGTACGTATTTTAAATTTACAGTAATATTGTTAGGTGCCAACAAACAACAATATAACTATATTTCTATGTTTATATATATATTGATGAGTCTAAAACAAATACACTTCCATCCCATGTCATGTGCATTGGAAGGAGGCACTTGTGAATAAAGAAGGAAATCTAGTAAACGAGACCACACAAAAAGTGTGGGAAATTTGTGTAAGAATGAAACATCGATAAAAAGATTTGTTTTAAATTACTATTACTTAAAAATAATTAGTTATTTTCCTATATCCTACAATCACAAGAATCAGCTACTCTTGTAGTGGATGCAGACCTATTATCGATGGCTTTGAAGCATCCACAAAAATATGGGCGTGTCAAGGGTGTGGGGTTTTGGTTGACACCTCAAGTATATTTTGAGAAGAGAAAAATGGATGATAGATATGAAACATTGAAACAAATGAGAAAAAAACTAAAAACCCTTAATGAACAATTGCAATGGAAGGGAGAGTTGATATCAACTTTTATGGGAGGGAAGAAATGAGAAGACACAACTCAGGAACAACCAGTGCGTAAAGATCCTGCCCCACCCCCACCAGCTTTGAGGCGAACCATTCCCCTCAAAGAGCTATCTTAGTTGTGGTAGTCAATATTCTAATAATTGTTCCCATGAAATGTGAATCAGACAAACATGGATACATTTCATGTACTGATCTTCTACAGGGTGATAATTTTTGTGATTTATATCTATCAACACCCACCTATCACCTTGTAGCAAAAGCTACAGTGTTCAACATCCCAGATGACACACTACATAATAGAACACTTCTGAATGATCATCTAAAAGTGATGATTACTGTATCTCATAAGCCAAATGCAGAGCTATATATTCTTCTTGATGATGATGATATTCATACGGTCGAAAAGGCTATTGGGACATTTATTGCATGGCCATCACAACATGTAAGAGTACATGCGGCCAAAGAGGTATTTATTTCCTTTTTTTCAAGATAAACCTCTAACAATTAAGGAAAAAAGGGTCTGAACCAATGAACGTTATTATAGATGGAGAAAGGGAAAGGGGTGAAAAACATCGGCTCAAAACCATCTAAAGGATCGACCAACCGATCCCAAGGAGATACTGACTGTAAAATAACACCACATGTTCTCTATCTACATTTACTATCATTGAAGGCTCATGTGGATATGAAGCTAAGAGGTGGTAGTAGTCATATAATTGTTTTCAAAGAGAATATATACAGCACAGAATGTCAGGATTTCGTTACTGCTAAAAATTTAAATGAGATCCTTGAAAACGGTTGGCTAGGTGACATAGTTATAAATATATATATGAGGTACGTTTTCGTGAATTGATTTTCTAAAAGTTGATCTAATGTAAAAATTATGACTAAATGCATTTTATATTTTTGACAGATGTATATGTGAAAAATAGTTCAAGGAATTTTCACATGAGACAAGATTTGGACTCGTTAGTCCTCATACCACATCATCACATCTGATGAAAATAGAGCCATCAAAAGAGAATGAAATAGTGAACGACTTGCTGAAAACATTTGAAAGCAAGATTACAGATGACATACACTTATTAATACCAACCATGAAGGGGTAAAACTCTACGATTAAATCATATCAATTATATTTTGAATTCTTTTATTACTTATTCCTTTTTGTGTTTTTAGGAAACATTGGATGCTAATTGTGATGAACTTGGATACTCCAAAGATTTATTTTCTGGAATCAAAGCAATGATATCCATCAAACCGACCACACATGATGGAGTTTGTGAATCTGTAAGACACTACATCCTACATTTTAGGTCTAAATGTCATGTAATATAATTTATATTATCTTTTAATAAGGATTATATTATAATAGGGAAGTATATAATTATCGTCTAAAAAAAGGAATGAGGAAACGGGCTAAGCATAACGAGGCGAGCAAGTACTACGTCTGGACAAATATCAGGGTATATATAATAAAATTTCACTATCCAAACACATATCAACACATGTTTCTTATTCTTCTAATGATCAATTTTTTTGCAGTGCCCAAAACAAACAAACGATAATTATTGTTGTTATTATGTTTGTAAATTTATGAAGTAGAACATTTCTAATCAAGAAAAAATAATCCCTAAAGAGGTATTTTAAAAAAAACTACTAGTTCGTTTAATTTATTTACTAATTCATTATTTTTATATTTAGCAGTACTACTTTGACTACTAAAAAGCCTCATACTCACAAGATGATATAGATATGTTCAGAAATGAGTGGGCCGCATACTTGATGATAGATTTTACACGAATAACATGAAGATCTGACTTGGGGATGTGTACAATTGGCAGTAATTTTTGAGAGGGGTTTAGGAAATCAAAAGATGACACATTGTTGTATGTAAATGTTCATTGGAATATTATAATTGTTATTAAATAAAACATCCTTTCTCTAATGAGTCAATTTAACATTTTAACAGATGATATACACCAACAACATGCAAGAATGATGAGCCACTCAAAGGGCCTTTCTTTTGTTTAAAATAGATAGATTATTAAGTGAAAACAACATCTAACCTACAAAAATCCAACAAAATGCATTTGGATTGTCTTGATCATTTAAGAGAACCATCCACGGGTGTGTTGGGTATGTGCACGAGTCATCCCTGCCTCAATCTGAGGCACGGTGTGGCCGATACCACTCAAAGGGTCTCTCTTCTGTTTAAATTGGACCGACATTGATGTGAAAACAACAAATGACAAATGGAAATCCAAACAAGCACATTTGGATTGTGTTTATCCTTTAATAGAATGATCCACGAGTATGTTGGGGATGTGAACGAGTCATTCCCGCCTCAATCATAGGCACGGTGTGGATGGTACCACTCAAAGGATCTAAGTTTTGTTTAAAATGGACATATTTTTAAGTGAAAACAAAAACTAACCTACGAAAATTTAGGAGAACAATCCGCGGGTCCTAGGTGATGTACACGAGTTATCCCTGCCTCAATCCAAGGCACGGTGTGGTCGACACCACTCAAAGGGACACTTTTTTATTTGAAATGGACACAATTTTAAGTGAAAACAAAAACTGACCTATGGAAATTCGACCAAACGCCTTCGGATTATCTTGATCCTTTTAGAGAAAGATCCAAGGGTGAGTTAGGGACATGCAAGAGTCATCCCTGCCTCAATCTGAGTCATGGTGTGGCCGGTACAACTCAAGGGGTCTCTCTTCGGTTTAAAATGGACAGATTTTTAAGTGAAAACAACAACTGACCTACGAAAATCCAACCAAACGCATTCTTATTGTCTTGATCCTTTATGAGAATGATCTAACGGTCCCTTGTGACATGCACGAGTCATCCCTGCCTCAATCCGAGGCACGGTGTGGCTGGTACCACTCAAATGGTATCTTTTTTGTTTGAAATGGACACAATTTTAAGTGAAAACAACAAATGACGTATAGAAATCCGACCAAACGCATTAGGATTGTCTTGATCCTATAATAGATCAATCCAAAAGTGCATTGGGGGTGTGCAAGAGTCATCCCCACCTCAATCTGAGGCACAATGTGGCCGGTACCACTCAAAGGGTCTCTCTTCTGTTTAAATTGGACCGATTTTTAAGTGAAAACAACAACTGACCAACAAAAATCCAACCAAACGCATTCCGATTGTGTTGTTCCATTAAGATAATGATCCAATGGTGCGTTGGGGATGTGAATGAGTCATCCCCACCTCAATCAGAGGAACGGTGTGGTCGGTACCACTCAAAGGATCTCACTTTTGTTTAAATTGGACTTATTTTTAAGTGGAAACAACAACTGTCCAACAGAAATATGACCAAATGCATTCGGATTGTGTTGACACTTTAAGAGAACAATCCACGGGTTCTTTTGGGATGTGAAAAAGTCATCCCCTCCTCAATTAGAGGCACGGTGTGTCGAGTACCACTCCAAGGGTCTCACTTTTGTTTGAAATAGACAAATTTTAAAGTGAAAACAACAACTGACCTAGAGAAATTTGACCAAACACATTCAGATTGTATTGATAATTTAGGAGAATTATCCACATGTCATTTTTGACGTGTACAAGTCATCCCCACCTCAATCCAAGGTATGGTGTGGCCGGTACCACTCAAAGTGTCTCTCTTCTGTTTAAATTGGACACAATTTTAAGGGAAAACAACAACTGACCTATGGAAATTAGAACAAACGAATTCATATTGGCTTGATATTTTTGGATTACGATTCTAGGGTATTTTTTGACTTCTAAGAGTCATCTCCGCCTCAATCCGAGGCACGGTGTGGCCGGTATCACTCAAAGGGTCTCTCTTCTGTTTAAATTGGACACAATTTTAAGTGAAAACAACAACTAACCTATGAAAATCTGACCAAATGCATTCGGATTGTCTTGATCCATTATGAGAACAATACATGGGTCCTTTGTGATGTGTAAGAGTCAACCCCACCCTAATCCGAGGCACAGTGTGGCAGGTACCACTCAAAGTGTCTCTCTTCTGTTTAAAATGGACATATTTTTAAGTGAAAACAATAACTTACCTCTGGAAATCTGACCATGTGCATTTGGATTGTCTTGATCCTTTATGAGAACAATCCAAATGTCCTTTGTGACGTGCATGAGTCATCACCGCCTCAATCCAATGCATAGTGTGACCGGTACCACTCAAAGGGAATTTCTTTTGTTTAAAATGGACACAATTTTAAGTAAAAACAACAACTAACCTACAGAAATCCAAAAAAACGCATTAGGACTGTCTTGATCCTTTTTGAGAACAATCCATGGGTCCTTTGTGACATGAACGAGTCATCCCTGCCTCAATCCAAGGCACGGTGTGGCCGGTACCACTCAAAGGGTTTCTCTTTTCTTTAAAATGGAAACAATTTTAAGTGAAAACAACAACTGACCAACAGAAATTCGACCAAACACATTCGGATTGTCTTTATCCTTTAATATAATGATCCATGATTGAATTGGGGATGTGCAAGAGTTATCCCCCCCTCAACAATAGCCACGGTGTGGCAGGTACCACTCAAAGTGTCTCTCTTCTGTTTAAATTGGGCCGATTTTTAAGTGAAAACAACAACTGACAAACGGAAATCCGAACACACACATTCATATTGTGTTGATACTTTATGATAATGATCCTAGAGTTCATTGGGGACGTGTATGAGTCATCCCCTTCTAAATTCTAGGCACGGTGTGGCTGGTACCACTCAAAGGATCTCACTTTTGTATAAAATGAACAAATTTTTAAGTGAAAACAACAACTAAACTACAGAAATTCAACCAAATGCATTAGGATTGTTTTGATCCTTATGTAGAATGATCCAAGGGTCCTTTTGGATGTTCACGAGTCATCCTCACCTCCATCCGAGGCACGGTGTGGCCAGTACCACTCAAAGGGTCTCACTTTTGTTTGAAAGGGACAAATTTTTTAGTGAAAACAACAACTGACCTACGGAAATTCAACCAAACGCATTGGTAATTTCTTGATCCTTTAAGATAACGATCCACTAGTGCATTGGGGATGTGAACGAGTCATCCTAGTTTCAATCTGAGGCACGGTGTGGCCAGTACCACTCAAAGGGTCTCACTTTTGTTTGAAATGGACAAATTTTTAAGTGAAAACAACAACTAACCTCTGGAAATTCAAACAAATGCATTAGGATTGTCTTGATATTTTAGAATAATGATCCAAAGGTCATTTGTGATGTGTATGAGTTAGCCCCGCCTCAATCGGAGGCACGGTGTGGCCAGTACCGCTCAAAGGGTCTCTATTCTGTTTAAATTGGACACAATTTTATGTGAAAACAACAACTGACCTATTAAAATCATTTCAAACCCATTTAGATTGTCTTGATTCTTTATGAGAACAATACATGGGCCCTTTCTGATGTGCAAGTGTCAACCCCGCCTCAATCTGAGGCACGGTGTGGCCGGTACCACTCAAAGGGTCTCTCTTTTGTTTAAAATGGACAGATTTTTAAGTGAAAACAACAACTGGCCTACGAAAATCCGACCAAACGCATTCATATTGTCTTGATCATTTATGAGAACGATCGAAGAGGTCTTTGTGACGTGCATGAGTTATCCCTACCTCAATATGAGGCACGGTGTGGCCGGTACCTCACAAAGGGTCCCTCTTTTGTTTGAAATGGACAAATTTTTAAGTGAAAACAAAAACTGACCTACGGAAATCCGACCAAACACATTCAGATTGTCTTGATCCTTTAAGAGAACAATCCACGGGTGCATTGGGGATGTTCAAAATTCACACCTATCTCAATCTGAGCCACGGTGTGGCCGGTACCACTCAAACGGTCTCTCTTCTTTTTAAATTGGACCGATTTTTAAGTGAAAACAACAACTAAATTACAGAATTCTGACCAAACACATTCGGATTGTGTTGAAGCTTTATGAGAAGGATCCAAGGGTGCATTGGGGATGTTCACGAGTCATCCTTGCCTCAATCCAAGGCATGGTGTGTCCAGTACCACTCAAAGGATCTCACTTTTTTTTTAAAATGGACATATTTTTAAGTGAAATAAAACAGCTGACCTATGAATATTTGACCAAATGCATTTGGATTTCCTTGATCCTTTAGGAGAACGATCCACGAGTCCTTTCTGATGTTCATGAGTCATCCTCGTCTCAATCCGAGGCATAGTGTGGCCGGTACCACTCAAAGGGTCTCACTTTTGTTTGAAATGGACAAATTTTTAAGTGAAAACAACAACTGACCTACGGAAATTCAGCCAAACGCATTCAGATTGTCTTGATATTTTAGGAGAACGATCCACAGGGTCCTTTTTTTCATGTACGAGTCATCCCCACCTTAATCCAAGGAACGATGTGGATGATACCACTCAAAGGATCTCTCTTCTATATAAATTGGACACAATTTTAAGTGAAAACAATTACTAACCTATGAAAATATGACCAAAGGCATTCAGATTGTCTTGATCCTTAATGATAATTATCCATGGGTCCTTTGTGATGTGTAAGAGTCAACCCCACCAACTCCCTAGATTGCCCCCACCCCCCTGGACACCTACCCACCCCCTGGACACCCCCACCCCTCTAGTCACCCCACCCCTGGAAATCCCCCTCAACCCCATGGACACCCCACCCTCTCTAGAAATTCCCATAGAAATCCCCCCCCCCGGACACCCCCTGGACAACCACGACCCCCTGGATGACAACCCACCCCTCCTTGACACCACCATACCACCTGCAAACCCCAACCCCCCCCTGAACTCCCCTCACCCATTGATGGCTACCCCCACCTTCCCAGACACCATCCCACCCCCTTGGACAACCCCACTAACCCCCTGGACCCCCCTCCCCCTCGGACATCCCCCACCCTCTAGAAAGCCCCCCCGACACCCTAGATAGCAGCCCACCCCCATGGACACCCCATAGACAGCCCCCACAAGAACACCCCCTCCATGGACACCAACCCACCCCCATGGTCAGCCCTACCAACTCCCTGAACCGCCCCCACCCCCTGGACACCCCCACCCCCTGAACACCCCGATCCCACGGACTCCCCCATCCCACCCTCCGGGACAACTCCCCACTCCCCTTGGACAACCCCACTAACCCCCCCCCCCCCCCCCCCGACACCCTGGACACCAGCCCACCCCCCCTGAACAGCCCCCCCTCACCTGGACCCCCCCTACTGGACACCACCCCACCACCTAAACACCACCACCCTCCTTGGAAATCCCCTAACATCCTAGACCACCCCCGATCCCCTTGGACACCCACATCCCCCCGGACACCCCCTAACCCACCTTGGACAGCCACCCGAAACCACCGAACAACCTCCCCAACCCATTGAATTCTGAATAAAATTCATTATGTATTTAATTAACTTATGAATTATGTGTTAATGGGGTATGGGTATACCTGTTGTAATTATCTTATGATTTATGTGTTATTTTTGAATGGGTATGCATATTGAGATGCTGAATTATTTGCAGGTGCTGTTTTGGTGTGCTACTATAGAATTTTTTTTGCAGCAGACATGGATTTTATCAGCGGTTTTTTAGCACTGATAAAAGAATCCTTTATCAGCGCTAAAAAAAGTTCAGATAAAATAAACATTTATCAGTGATAATAGAGCGCTGGTAATGGAATCCTTTATCAGCACTCTCTTAGCACTGATATAATGTACATTTTTCAGTGCTAACAGACTGCTGATAAAGGCTTCCTTTATCAGTGCTCTTTTAGTGCTGATAAATGTTCCTTTTATCAGAACTTTTTTAGTACTGATAAAACCTACCTTTATCAGTTCTAAAAAATTTATGATAAAGGGGACCCCCTATATTAGCGCTGAGCTTTACAGTGCTTTTTTAGCGCTGATAAAGCCTATTTTGAGCACTGATAAATCCCATTTTTGTAGTAGTGCCGGTACGGTCAAGTTCCTTAGAATCTACCTCGAGATATCAGTCGTACCTCAGCCACCACTAAGCTCCAAAAAAGAATAACTAAAAGAACCTCCATGTCATAAGGGCTCCAACGTGATAAACGACACGTCAATCAGACTCTCGGTCTGTGAGTTGTAAGCATTTTTGCTTCAAGGCCCCAGTTGGATTCGGGTTCGATCCAACCCGTCTATACTTTAACTATCTAAAAAACTCAATTGGAGAATACCAAAAGGACTGTCTCGATCCAAGGATCCCAATGCTGTAGATGGTTCGTCAAACAGACGTCTAGTTCTCAAGATATGCTCCTTTAAGTGTTCCAGGGTCCGGTAGGGCCTGGGTCTGGTCTGACCTGTTCGGACCGACCCGGCCCGACTCGCACTAGGCTGGGTCGGGGTGGACTTGGCCCGATGGGCCGGGGTGGACACGGCCTAATGGGCCGATGTTTGGTCTGATCCACAAGGGTGGTGGGACAGCCAGAATAGGGAAGCCCGCAAGGGGGCGGCCTGTAAAGGGGCAGCCCGACCCACATGGGGTGGCGACACGTTCCGAGGAGGCAGCCCAATATGAGGGTGGTGGCACGATATTAGGGCGGCGGACCAGTGTGAGGGTGTTGACCCCCTCCAAGGGCGGGAGCCCAGTCCTATGACGGGGGCCCGGTGTGAGGGCGGTGGCCCGCTCCGAGGGAGGCAGTTCGGTCTGTGGGCGGAAGCCCAACTAGAGGGTGGCGACCCAGTCCGAGGGTGGCGACCCGGTTTGAGGGTGGCGACCCGGTGCGAGGGCGGCTCCCTGACTCGAGGGCGGTGGCCCACTCCGAGGGATGTGTCTTAGTTCAGTCTGATGCGGGGGGGGGTGTAACCCCCGGTCACCCGGATTCTCGAAAGGCCTGGAGGTCATTCGGTTGGTGAGTCGGCAATACCATGTGGGTGCAGCAGAACCCTCCAGAGGAGGGTTTGGCCTCCGCCACAGCTTCCATTCATCAGAGGCGCGGTGCTCACATCACCTTCCTTCCCACTGTTGGCCGCCGTGCTGGCTGTCTCCTCCGTTTACCGCGGCTGACGAGCAGTGACCCTCCTGTTGCGGCGCGCGTCGAAGTGTTCGCGGTCTTCCGAGGCGGTGCAAGGAAAGAAAGACAACGAACATTTAGGGCTGGGTTTGTTAGCACCACACCCTCCTCATTAGCTCTCAATATGAAGAATATTAAGGGAGTTCAATAAACACTTGTATTGAACACATGATTATCCCACAAGATTCCCTGCAATAACCTCCCGCAGAGATGGATGAATCACAGGTCAACCCGTTAGTCGGTTGACCTGTGTTCATCGTATAATTTCAAGAATATGGAAGAGGGAAACAAAAATGAAGAAATGAAAATAACCTTCTACGTGGAAGATACGTCCACTGACTATGGTCGACGAAACCTCCTTTATCGTTGGCATCGGTTCGTGACTCAGTGGTGCTCGTCACCACTTGCTGGAACAAGTCTCGTCCTCCTGGTAGATTGCGTCGCGGTACTTTTCCAGAGCTTCATCGTTTTGTGAAGCCGTGCCAACACCCATCCCTTAGCTCCATATAAATAGGAGAGGAGAAGGAGTGTATAGCGCTCGGGGAATTAATTAGGATCATTTAATTAATGAACCTCCCAAATTTCCAATATTGTGGTTACAAGAAAAGAAGAGTAAAGCCATTTGTTGGCTTGACACATCGTCGGTCACGCCAGCGTCTTTCATCCATTGGAGGAAAGAAGGAAAATAAAATAACAAAACATGTTATTATATTAATCTTTCAAGAGTCAAAAAAATAAAATTTTCACCCGACCTACTTCAGTCAAAGTTATGCCTCTCTTAAGCGAATCCCAGTACTATGGGTTCAATGATGCCCTCAGATTTTTAAGTCGAACAACATTTTAAAACTTAGAAAACGCCACTCATGTGTTTACTAAACGTACCCAAAAATATATTTTGGAAAATTATTAATAGTCACCCTCAACTCACGCCGGTTGAGGTTAGGATCCTTTGAATTGAAACAAACCCCAAAGGTACTCTCATATTTCCAATCCGAGTTACCGTTTAAAAGTTATGGATTTGACAATAAAATATTTGTCACTTAATTATTTTATTTACGGTCAAAAACTATCTTTCACTAGTGGCCCGCACCGGCCAAAGTTAGTATCTTCCTAAAGACAGCATTCCCTCAAGAGATCAGTGGTGGTCTCATATTTTTAATCCGAGTTACCGTTCGTGAGTTATAAGAATTTGAATAATAAAATAATTTTATTTAATAATTTTATTTACGGTTATGCCATTTTCAGGTTTTCTCACAGGAGGCCGGCACCGACTAAACTTAAGCCATTCCTAGGGTAAACCCTCCATTCTGAGAACATCAATGCCGTCATATTTTTAATTTGAGTAACCATTTAAGAATTATTCGACTTTTTTCAGAAAACTACTTACATGTGCTAATTAAAGCTTAAAAAAACTTCAACAGATCATTCTGGGAACACTAGGCCTCAGAATCGCGAGCAGTTAGATTTGGAGGTCTCAAAATAATTCCATATAATTAAAAAATATATATGGAATTTCCGATACATTAAAATAGTTTTCCTGTTAACTACCTCAACAAAATTATTGAGGAAGTCATGGTATCAAAATCTAGGTCTTATGTTCGAATGAAGATTTAAGATTCTTATTGAACATAAGTTTCTTCCTAGATTACAAAGGTCTCCTTTCCATATTGGGAGAATTATGATTTTTGCAACAAACATTGGTTGAATTTTGTGAAATCGGCAATGAGGAGCAAGGATATCTTAGAGTTGATCCATTCCAATATTTGGCAAGCACTGTTTATATCCCTGGGAAGAGAAAGGTTCATTGTATAATCCATTGATGATTATTCCCTGAGATGTTAGGTGTACCCAATCAAGATGAAATCAAGTGTTTTTAAAGTCTTCAAAACATTCAAAGCATGGATGAAGATGGAATCTTCAAATAAGATCAAGTGTTTGAGGATTGACAGTGGTGGAAAATATTCAACTGAGGATATTTATACTTTTTTTTCAATGAGAAGGCATCAAGAGAAAATTCATGGTGTCATACACTCCTCAACAAAATGGAGTGGCAAAGTGGGTGAACATAATCTTGTTGGATAAAACAAGGGAGATATTGAATACTGTAGGAATTTTCAAGAAGTTATGGGAAAAAGTAATGAAGAGAACATGTTATGTGATCAATTGATTTACTTTAGTGACGATTGATATGAAAACACTAATGAATATGCGGAGTGTTAAACCTACTGACTATTCTTGGTTACATACTTATGGATGTCATGTATCTGTATTGTTTAATGATCAGGAAATATTGAAGTTGGATTCGAGATCTAATGAATGTATATTCTTAGGATACGTTGATGGTGTGAAGGTGTAACGAATGTGGGATCCCACTACCCATAGACTTATCATCAGCATGGATGTTATATTTCTAGATGATAAGGTGAAAGTGATGATTAATGGGAACATGTAGAAAGAGAACTCATATACTATAATAGTTGGGGTGGAGGAAGAATCCATAGAAGAACTAATTTCCTTTGAGGAGCATGATGATCAAGTTATGATTGATTTTGGAATATGACCATCAACTCAAGATAAAAGAGAACCAATATGGCACATAGAATTTATCACTGATAGAAATATTTTGTACTACATATTGATGGAGGAAGGTAATCAATATATTTTTTTTGGAGGTGATGTGGAGTTCAGAAATATCCACATGGATGGAAGCAATTCAGGAAAAACATGATGCCCTTCACAAGAACAAGAAATGAGATATTGATCTATTACCTCATGGAAGGAAGACTATCAGTAAAAACAGGTTCTTTAAGATCAATTGGGATTAAAAGGGATAATTGTAATGATATCATGCAAGACTGGTGGTCAAAGGATATTCATAGAGAGAAGTTATTGATTTCAAGGAAATATTTTCTCCCACTGTTAGAATAACGACTGTTCAGATAGTTATGGGGATGTGTGCAATATATAGTTTTACTCTAGAGTAGCTAGATGCGAAGAGAAATTTTCTACATAGTGATCTTGATAAATAAATATATATTCTCTAATTGGAATGTTTTTCAAAATAAGGAAATGTGATCTTGGTTTTTAGGTTGAGAAGAACTTTTTATGTTATTAAGTAGGTACCAAGGTGTTGGTATAAAAGATTTTATTCCTATATAATGAGTATTTGACACAAAATACTTCATTTAGATACTTGTGCATATTTCATGGGTTCATATAGTAATGATTTTATCATTCTTCTATTGTATGTGGATGAAATGTTGATAGTTTTCATGGGAGTATGATATGATGGAATTAGGACCAAAAAATAATATCTTGGGATAAAAATTTAATGAGATAGAAATAAGGGTATGATTTTTCTATCAAAAAAGATTTTCTTGAGGAATATCTGGAAATACTTCCACATGCGACATTATAAGACTATATTTACCCCACTTACAATTAATTTTATGTTATCCTCTATGATGAGTCCTAACAGTGATAACAGTGAAGTATAGAGGATGGAGATGTCTCAATTACCTTATGCACCAGCAGTGGGTAGTATGAAATTATCTATGGTTTATATGTGACCTAAAATTGCACATGTAGTGTGATAAGTTAGTTGGCATGTGGAGAATTAAATACGGGAGCATTGGAACATGTTAAAGAATACCCTTAGATGCATCAAGGTGATCTCATATGCTGTATTATGTTATTAAGTATCAAAATTCACTATTAGAGCCTACGCAGATTCATAATTTTTAGGTGATTATGACCAATGAAAATACACTTTGGGTTTTTTGTTTAATTTTATAGGATGAGTTGTGTGATAGAATTCAAAGTTGTATCCTGTTATATATTTATCCACGACTAAGGTAGAGTACATGAAAACTACATAGTCTTACAAAGAAGTGATTTAGATGTGAAGGTTACCAGAGGATCCCTGACAATGACAGAAGTATATCCAATTGTTTTGTGACAATCATAGGACCATGAAAATTAAAAGGAATCTATCTTTTCATTCCAAGATAAAGCACATTATGGTACAATATCACTTTTTTCCAGATGTGGTCGAGGAAGGAAGAGTGGATATACATAAAATTTATATTGAATAAAATTAGGTTAATTTTATGATGATGTTTATTAACTTTGTTAAGTTAATATAGTAAAAATCCTCAATTGTAATCATAGATATAAGAGAAACATGGTTGGAAGTTAGAAAATATTTGTGGAAATATTATTGGTTCCCAATCAGATATCTAAGTGTGATTATATTTGCATTTGTTTCTCACAAACAGTTTTACCCACTTATTTTTCAAAGGGTGCTAGTGTGGTTAGTGGGATGGGTGGAAAAACTAACCCATGTAGTTAAATAGATGAGGAATATCAAGTAAGGGTCTTTCATATAAAAGGAAGAGCACTTTGACGGTTTTAGCATCATCACCTGAAGTATTGAGCTTCTTATTTCACCATTTTGAGTTTTTTATTTTGTGAGGTGCATTATACATTACTCAAGAGAGTTAATTATGTGTATATTTTCCTTATAATAGAAATAGAGTGTGTTTAACCTCATTTACCATAGTGATATCATTCTATTTTTCTATTGTTTTTTACCCCTCTTTATTTGTGGGGTTTTCTATGTTACATCTATTGTTCATTTTTTATTCATTTTTACTTTACTTTTATCTCACAATTATCACATCATGAAAGGGCCTATAAAATATTTTCCCAATAGCAGCTTTACTAATTTTTTTTATCAGATTCTATGAAGAATTTGTGGGTTGTGCTATGAGGTATCCCACTTTAAATAGAGTAATTGTGTTGTATGGGTATAATTTTGTTTCTCAAAGTTATATAACAAACATTTAACATGTTTATAATTATATAAATAGTAGTAAGAATCAAGAAAACACAAATAATACAAATGTTGTAATGATTTCTCATAATTAGAAGTGTAACATGTTGATTCTAAAAAACCATAAACAAAGAACGAGAGAATAAAAAGTACCAATTCATGTAAACATTTACAATAGATAACATGCTAATGAAAATATATATAACCAGTTTGATATTAATACTGATAAGTACCGAGAACTATTAGAGATAACATAATCAAACATAAGTGAGATGATCAATAAAAATGATTGACATAAATTACTAATCAAATCATAAAGAGGACCATAGGTTTTTGACATTATTTATCTATTTGGCCTATACTCATGGTGGAGGGGTACCAAAATTCCACTGTGAAAAAATTGGATTATAAAAGATATGTGATAAATAGTGAAACATAATAATATAACAAAAAGGAACATTAGGAAAATATCCAATGTTCAGGTTCTTGAAATGCCAGGACTCACAGTAGAACCAAGTTGGGGATTCATCATATACTGTGCACCATGGAAAAACTCAAACAAAAACGCAACATTGAACCAAATAAAAATCAAATACACAGAATAAGTAACAGATAGAAAAGAAGAAGAATACCATACTAAGGCCCCTTAATAGGGATAAATCTCTCTTATGTGTTTTTATAGAGCCACTCTGTAATTAGGTCTTGTTGTTAGGGTCATCAAGATTGTACTCCAATATAATCGTCATTTCCATCTAGGTAAAAGGAACACCGATGAACATAAGGACCTCATCAGATCTCCTCACCAAGCATAGATGAAGATGATCAAAAATTATCTAGATCACTATTTATTTTTTGGTAAGTCAAGGAATCCCACCAATGCTCCTTTATCTACTCTTCTCCCTTGAGGAAAACTAGAGCACCCAAAACCATGGATATTTTTCTCCCCACTAAATCTCCCACAAGTGGAGAGGTAGATTCCAAATCAAGGAGTCATTCTAGTAGGGGTAGAGGAATACTAGATCATATGACCAAGGATATGAAAAATCTAGATATGTGTCCCAACATAACAACTTAAACAACAAAATAAGGACATATGACATCAGAGGATACACTATCTAGGGTCACCCATAGATCAAGCCAATCTATTTCATGAAGAATTAAAAAAGGGAGGAATAGAAAACCATAGGATCATAAGGATCAATGGATCAACATCAGGTACGAGGATGAGATAGATCAAATGGGAAAGTTGACCAAGGATAATGGCATATTCCCAATGTATAAAGGGAACAAAAGGCACACATGAACTAATAAAAGAATCTCAAGCTCAATAATACAGAAATCCAAAATATAAAACTACCTTAAATTAAATGAAAATGAATATTATGATAGGTAAAAAAACAATGTGTAACACCCCAAATTTTGGGTATCATAAAATGACGATATTATGCATTTACTTTTGTTAAATCCCTTTTAACCAAACAATAATTTAAAGGATATACATAAGGCTATTTATTTAAATAAGAACACCGTAGTGTCTACAATACAACTAGATCAAAAGAGTAATCATGCTGACCAAATATACCTATTAAAAACCCTATCAGAACTACAAGAAGACCCCCAATCCCCACAATGAGGCCCAGTAAGTAAAAGATATCATTCGATTCAACTAAATCAAAAAACATCACCACTACGATCATAAAAAAACATGATGAGAATCAGTGGAATGGGAAGCACCATCTTCATTCTTTTGAGTTTTAGGACACCATAAGGTTTGGTTTTATAGGACACTTTTTTGACCATTGCTCTACTGACCATTGGAAGCTAACAGCTATAAAAAAATAGTCTTCAGACCTTGTTATTATAAGTGAACTTATTTAAATATTAATTAGTTTCCAATTAATTGAGTTATGATTAAAGTTATAATTAAACCATCATTTATGAACTCTAAAAGGATATCGTGTAAAACTTCTTTTCACCCTTAAGTGATTTTGAAAAGAATTAATGAATTGAAAACACTTTGCGAATTTTTCAAATACAATGTAACAATTTTCATTTCTTAAATAATGTTATAAACTACGATTATGTTTCTCAAATTAAATTATGTTTTGATTGAACAATGTATTTGAGGATACTAGTATATAAATTATATTGTAGGTATATTAAAATTTCGTTTTTGTAACATTTTGAGTTTAAAAAAGGGGTTTAGTATTTTTAATATTAGAAATAAATCTCACTAAAACAAGTTTAATTTTTATTCATTAATGTTTAAGAATATAATATTATATATAGTTTTAATAAATGGATTGTTTCCTCTACCTAAATTTTTTTTAGTGTAGCTTTTTTTAAAAAACTTTGACCAACTAGGGCCAGCCATTTTTGGCTAGTGATGAGGGAGGAAACTCACACAAAGTATCAGATCATGACCCTTAGCCCCAAGACAAGGCCAGCATGAGCTCGGGCAGATGTTCCACGAAGGGCACTCAGGAGTGAGCAGGAGCGCATAGGTGCAGTAGTGCGGTCATGAGGCTGCAACAGGGTCTGGGTAGGCCATGGCATGTGGGTGGGAGCCCATTTATAGGGACCCCTTCGTGGGTGCTGTGTAATTTTTGAGCACTCATTGTGAGGTCCGGGGAAATAAGGGAGGTGAAAACTGCTTTCCGTTTGAATATGGGAAGTAGTTTTTCGGGCGAAATGTCATCTGGACCATTGGATCGCGCTGTGCGTGATCTATGCTGTTGTTTCTAATCCCACGCTCGACCCTCAGCGACCGCGTCTCTCTCCGCGGTTTTTGTCAACTGTTCGATCTGACATGATATAATCCTGGCCATTCGATGTTTTTAAATTTCCGCGTCGAACATAGACTGTCGGATGAAACTTAGATCTAATCTAAGCCGCTCAATTCATTTAAAACAACGTATGTATCTCATCCCTTGGATCAATTTTGATATCAATCTGGACCATCCATTTTCCCCAGCATTTCCCCTAGCCACGCCTTCTTTTTCCTTCGCGCATGGGTTACACCAATAACCCTACCCTATTGCACACCCCCTCATTTTCTTCACCTATGACTGTCGGGGACCCCCATGTCTCCTCGTTTTCTTCATGCACGACACCCCCCATTGAATGAAATTCATGTGGGTACGTTTTTTCATGCAAGGTGGTGTGTGAGATTTTGTATATAAATAACTAAGACCTCTCGGTTCCTCTCTCCCATTCAAGTCTCCAGCGATCCCAGCCAACCCTCCCTGAAGTCCTCATTTCCCTGGTTTTTAAAGTTAGGTTTTTTATTTTTACCTTGTTTTGCTTCTTTGAGAATATATACACGTATATATTCGAATATATATATATATATATATATATATATATATATATTAACCTTACGGTTCAGTCCAAACATTCTTAAATGTTGAACCTAGGCCTTCGTGTTCTCTTGCATAAAAATAGCTTAAAGAATTTAAGGATTATACCTGGCCTCATATTGTTGTTTTGAAAATACATATATACTTTTGTTTTTATGTATATACGTTGGTTATATGCAGGAATGGGCATAACCTTTCTACTTCGATTATATGTACAAAGTTTGTGTATAATTGTTCACGCACTGCACATATTAACATACACTTAATTTCATATTTAAATAATAAATAAATTTTTAAAATGTTATATATATGATCAGGTATTTATAAAATTATTTTTTGTAGGTTTTTATAGACAAGTTTTTATGACTAAGGGCATGACCTGACCTATTCAAAACGTTGTTGAACAAATATTCATAGGGGATTAACACAAATGGGTGTGCCAATCTTTCAGTTTGAGTTCAGGTACATATATATATTTTATATGTTGCATGAACCTTGATTTCGGTTTTTAAGGTCCTTACGCATTAAGTCTTGATTTTAGGTGGAGTTTTAAAAACATAAGAAATAGGGTGTTAAACAAAATTTATATCCACATTTATGAGTAACTTATTTGTTTTCCCTATCTTTTAAATGATGTTTCTTATGGTGATGATTCATGCTTTCTATCATGGACATTATTCAGTATTATGCAAAGGCTTAACAATATTTAATGTTTTATCATGTGTAAGCTCAAAACCCTACTTCAGATTTTTGGTTCACCTTTTAATTAATTGGATGATAAAATTTTAGAATTTCAAGAACAAACATTCATGGGATAAATTCTAGTTTTCTGTTCTTTCAATACCTTAGATGTCAATGTATATACCATAATCTACCTTTCTTCATTCCTTTTAACAATGATCGTATGATTTTTAGCATTGTTTTTAATCATCAAGATGCCAGTCTCAGTTATAAGTTATGTAAATTCAACTACCATGACCAACTATGAATGAAATATTCAAGGTGGTATGGGAAATCTTGAATATACTCCCCCGTTTAAGTAAAGTATATATTTATGTGGCTCACATGAAAGTAAATATATATTAAGGGTGCGCCCTAATAGATCTCTAATTCATTGGGTAAAGAATTAATCTCTAGGGATTACAAGCTTCACGATACCCTGGTGAATAACCTCGGTAATTTTTCTTTATTGACACCTTGTGGATGGACCTCGGTGATTTGTTCATGAATGTCTAAATGAAATGTTGAAGCCTCATATTCAAGTCATGTTACAAGTTATTTTCAAGATGATATACCTATTCTTTCACTACTATTTCCCTTATGTTTTTATCAATTTCATATTGATGTCACAAGTAAAAGTTTTGGGCAAGATTCGTGTAAAATAGTAACCAATATATGAAATTGAAGTTTTTTCCTTCACGTGCAAATCTGATTATATATTACTCTTAACAGTTTAATTTTTCCTTAAACATTCATATGTCATACTTGTTCAGGATATCTTTTACTACCCCTTTTTGAAAATGTCCTAATTGATTCTTGTATTCCTTGAAAATATTAGTTTAACACTTTTATGTTATGTTACATGTGTTACGGTTTTCTATAAGAGAATGTTCTTTGGATAATTTTTTAAAAAATTATTTCAAAATTGTCAATGGTTTATTTTAAACCCCTTACTAGGAATTCTTATGATCAACCTACTTTTTGAATATTAAATTTTTAGGTAACAACTTTTATCAGATGAAACATTTCTAAAGTTACTGGTTTCTCAGATCCCAAACCGAACATGATGCTCTGTATGGGATGTGATGTGTGTTTATCCGTGCATGTTTCTGTTTTAAAACGAATCATCATGTTCAGATGGAACCGAATCTTGGTTTTTTTGGGGTCGGGTCATCAGAGTTGGTATCAGAGGATTCGATTTGGAAAACTCTAGAAATCCAGAACTAAAACAAAGAAAAATATACTTCAGCATTACAGAAAATGAGTTTTCTTAATTTTTAGATGGAAAATGAATGTACTAATCTTTTGTCTCTTCCCAATGAGACATTAGAAACCATAATTTCCATAGCCATCCATGATGATTTTATAAACAATTCCCATATCCGTATGTCGTGCAAAAATCTCTATGATGTGTCCAACTCTCCCTGAGTACCTCAACTCCACCGAATAGTGGTTCTGGATTACATCTTTATGATGCAAGCCTAGTTTACATTTTACACACGATGAGGGAAGTACTACAATGGACTTTTTAGATGCTTCACCGCAACGGAAAGCATCTCGTCCCTCACAGCTTTCCAAGAGGTTGCTATAGAGGTAGATCTCCACACAGCATATATGTGTCAAGTCTTGTCCTATGGCTATTTTGGTCAAATGATGGACTTTGGAATCCTTGAATACAAAGCCTCTCATTCTGTGTATAGATAACAAGTATATAGGGATGTCTCACATTTCTACACCCCACATTTCAGACTATGGAGAAACCATAAGTGCTCCCAAGACATCGAACCTAATTGCTCGGGTTGCATATAGATTAGGGAGATATAGTGTTTCAAGCATGTCTTGGGAATTCGTGTGTTAGGGAATTGGGGAAACCATTTCCCCTGTTTTACGTTGTGCACCTGTAGTTACATAAAGAACATTTTTTTGTTATCTCTTCTTTCTTATATCTTTACTTTCTTTATACTTTTGGATGGATTTCAAGTGATTGAACTCTCATATTAAACTTTTAAATGGAAGCACAAACCCACATGTTATCTCTTCCAACGGAGATACTGGATATTATTGCAATCAAAACCTCTAAAGATGAGTATCATCCCTTTAAAAACCTGTGAGGAATGTGCAAGAAATTTTTTGAGGTGACAAAGAGTCTAGGGATTCTCCGCACCTGTCAAGGGAATGCTCCCATCTACTACCGCATAGGATCACCACAATTGGCTGAGAGTAATTGGAGAGGAAAATACTACGAATGGATCTTCCTGTGTTTCACCCTAGGCCGAAACTACACGGCCAGAGTAAAATTTCAAGAGGCTACTTTAGAGGGAAACACTTATGTGACCTACATGTACCAACTCCTTAGTGTTAGCCTGTACGATAAAATCTATAACTTAGATGTTCTCGGTCGAGACATAATTCGGAATGTTCTTCGTACGTTGGTCCATATGGACATTTCCAAACTTTTTACCATTCGAGCCTCCCCCTGGAAGCCCGAGTGTTCGGTGCATGAGTTCAACCCCTTCTACCTAAAGTGTATCTGGATCAGAGAACTAGAGGATTTGAGCATCAATTTGGGTGTTCCGTTGAACGCACATGAGGATCCTCTACGATGGGGGATATGGTAGGAACAACTGAGATCTTCCTCTTAGTAAGTTTGTATGAAAGGAATTGTGGGGACACAATACTTTGATGGGGGGAGTAATCTAACACCCTGAATTTTGGGTATCACATAATGATGATATTATGAATTTAATTTTTTTAAATCCCTTTTAACAGAACAAAAATATAAAGGATAAACATAAGGCTCTTTATTTAAATAAGAACACCGTAGTGTCTACAATACACCGAGATCAAAAGAGGAATCATGCTAACCAATATATACCTATTAAAAACCCAATAAGAACTATTGGATGACCCCCAATTACCACAACGAGGACCAGTAAGTAATGGATATCCTTCGAGTCATCTAATGAAAAAAACATCACCACTGTATACATAAAAACCATGCTGGGCATCTGTAGATTTGGAAGCACCATCTTCTTCCTTTTTAGTTTTAGGACACTGTAAGGTTTGGTTTTATAGGACACTTTTTTTGACCATTGCTCTAGTGACCATTAGAAGCTAATGGTTATAAAAAATTAGTCGTTAGACCTTGTTAGGAAAAGTGAACTTATTTAAATATTAATTAGTTTCCATATAATTGAGTTATGATTAATGTTATAATTAAACCATCTTTTATGAACTCTAAAAGGATATGGTGTAAAAATTCATTTCACCCTTAAGTGATTTTGAAAAGAATTAAGGAATTCATAACACATTGCGAATTTTTTCAAATAAAATGTAATTATTTTCATTTCATAAATAATGTTATAAAATATATTTACTTTTTTCAAATTAAATTATGTTTTGATTGAAATATGATTTCATGGATACTAGTATATAAATTATAATGTATGTTTATTAAAATTTCCTTTTCGTAACTTTTTAAGTTAAAAAAGGGGTTTTGTATTTTTAATTTTAGAAATACTTCTAACTAAAACATGTTTAATTTCTATTAATTAATGTTTAAGAATATAAAATTCTATATAGTTTTAATAAATGGATTGTTTCCTCTTCATAAAACTTTTTTTACTATAGCTTTTTCAAAAACAAATTGGCCCACTAAGGCTAGCCCTTTTTGGCAAGGGTCGAGGGAGGAAACTCACCTGAAGTGGCTGAGATTGACCATCATCCCCAAGCCATGGCCGACATGAGCTCGATCAGAGGTTCCCCAAAGGGCACTCGAGATCGAGTAAGAGCTGGTAGGTGCAGTAGTGAGGGAATGAGGTCGTGGCGGGGTCTGGGTAGGCCAAGGCCTGCGGGTGGGAGCTCGTGTATAGGGCCCCATTCGTGGGTGTTGTGTGATTTCTGAGCACTCATTGGGAGGCCTGGGGTTATAAGGGAGGTGAAAACTGCTCTCTGTTTTTATGTGGGAAGTAGTTTTTTGGGCGAAACGCGATCTGGACCGTTGGATCGCATCACGCACGATCTGGGCCGGGATTTCCGATCCCGCGCTTGACCCTCAGCGGCAGCGCCTCTCTCCGCTATTTTTGTCAACCATTCAATCTGGCACAATATAAGCGTGGTCATTTGAGGTTTTTAAATTGCTGCGTTGAACATAGACCATCTGATGAAACTTAGATCTAATCTAAGCCACTCAATTATTTTAAAAAAGCAGACGCATCTAATCCCTTGGATCGACATTGGGATCGATCTGGACCGTCTGTTTTTCCCCTACATTTCCCCTAGCCTCATCGTATTCTTCCTCCACGCATGGGTTACACCAGAAACCTTACCATATGTCCCACCCCTTGTTTTCTTTACCACTGACTGCCGATGACCACCATGTATCCTCGTTTTCTTCAAGCACAACCCCCACATTGAATGCAATGCAAGTGGGTATGTTTTTTGTGTGGAAGGTGGTGTGTGAGCTTTTGTATATAAATAACTGAGAACTCTTAGTTATTTTATCCTGTTCAAGTATCCAGTGATCCCTAACAACCCTCCCAGAAGTCCTCCTTTCCCTGGTTTTTAAAGTAAGGGTTTTTATTTTTGGATTGTTTTGCTTCTTTAAGAATATATACACCTATATATTTGAAAAAAAATATTTTTTTAACCTTACGGTTCAGTCCAAACATTCTTAAATGTTTAACCAAGGCCTTCAGGTTCTCTTGCATTCACATCTCTTAAAGAATGTTAGGATTATACCTGGACTCATTTTGTTGTTTTGAATATACATATATACTTTTGGTTATATGTATAAACATCAGTTATATGCAGGAATGGGCAAGACCATTCTACTTCAGTTATATGTATGAAGTTTGTGTACAATTGTTCAGGCACTACACATATTCACATACACTTAATTTCATATTTAAATAATAAATAATTTATGAAAATGTTATATATATGATCAGGTTTTTATAAAATTATTTTTTTGTAGGTTTTTATAAACAAATTTTTATGACTAAGGGATGACCTGTCCTACTCAAAATGTTGTTGAAATAATATTCATAGGGGATTAACACACATGGGTGTGCCTATATTTTAGTTTGAGTTTGGGTACATATATATATTTTATATGTTGTGTGAACCATGATTTCAATTGTTATGTTCCTTACACATTATGTCTTGACTTTAGGTGGAGTTTTAAAAACATAAGAAATGTGGTGTTAATCAAAACTTTTATCCACATTTAAGAGTATCTTATTTATTATTCGTATGTTTTAATTGATGTTGCTTATGGTGAAGATTCATGCTTTCTATCATGGACATTATTCAGTATTATGAAAATGCATAACAATATTGAATGTTTTAGCATGTGAAAGCTCAAAACCATACTTGATATTTTTGGTTCACCTCGTAATCAATTGGATGATAAAATTTTAGAATTTCAAGAACAAACTTGCATGTGATAAATTCTAGTTTTCTATTCCTTCAGTACCATAGTTGTCAATGTATGTTCCATAATCTGCCTTTCTTATTTCCTTTTAATAATGGTCATATGATTGTTATCTTGGTTTTTAATCATCTAGATGCCTTTCTCACTTATAAGATATGTAAATTCAACTACTATGACCAACTATGAATAAACTATTCAAGGTGGTATGGGACATCTTGAATATACAACCCTGATTAAGTAAAGTATCAATTTATGTGGCTCACATGAAAGTAAAGACATATTAAGGGTGTGCCCTGATAGTCCTCCAATGCATTGGGTAATGAATTAATCTTTAGAGATGACAAGCTTCATGATACCCTGGTGAATAACCTTGGTAATTTTTCTTTATTGAGACCTTGGGGATGAATCTCGTTGATATGGTCATGAATGTCTAAATGAATTGTTGAAGCCACATATTCAAGTCATGTTACAAGTTCTTTTCAAGATGATATGCATATTCTTTCACTACTCTTTCCCTTATGTTTTTATCAAGTTCTTATTGATGTCACAAGTAAAAGTTTGGGGCATGATTCATGTAAAATAGTAACCAACATATGAAATTGATGTTTTTTTCCTTCACGCGCAAATATGATTAAGTATTATGGTTAACAATTTAATTTTTTCTTAAACATTCCTACGTCATACTTGTTCATGATATCTTTTACTACCCCTTTCTGAAAATTTCTTAATTGATTCATGTATTCCTTGAAAATGTTAGTTGAGAACTTTTATGTTATGTTACATGGGTTACAGTTTTCTATATGGAATGTAATTTGGATAAGTTTTTAAAAAATGATTTCAAAAGATTCATTTGTTTATTTTAAACCCCTTACTGGGCATTCTTATTCTCACCCTACATTTTGAATTTTAAATTTTCAGGTAACATCTTTTATCAGATGAAACATTTCTGACGTTACCGGTGTCTCAGAGCCCAAATCGAACTCGATCCTCTGTTTGGGATGTGACGTGTTTTAATCAGTGCATGTTTTTGTTTTAAAATGAAACATCATGTTCATAAGGTACCAAATCCTGGTATTTCTAGGCTCGAGTCTTCACATAATGCATGTAATTAAAATCATTTAATTTACAATATTGAGTGAATAATGTTCAAAAATATCCACCTTGTAGAAGAAATGCATTAACATAAACACCCGATGTCCCTACATCACTTGTAACACCCTAAGATTTTACAGTATGTCACTTCTTAAATAAATTCATTTTCTTTGACAGATTATGTTGTATTCAATACCAAAATATGTTTATGCTACACACAATAATGAGTTGGCTTGCGTTACATGCAAGACTGGGTTTTACCAAACAACAATATATTATTAAAATATTATTATTTAATATAATTAGATATAACCTAGCCATTAAGTTAGTGGTTATGAATAGTATTAACTAAATTATGAAAATATATGGCTGAATTCATTGGTTTTAAATTAATTAAAAATTAATATAGTAACCAACTAAATATATATGAGGTGTTTTTTTAAAGAACTATTTTTATGCTCACAAAATCTTTTTATTCTAATTAATTAAATTAATTACTTTTATAGAATGATATTAATGAAATATAAATTTTACATTTTAAATAAAATATTTTTGATATTCATATAATATATTTGAGAGGTATAAGATAATAACAAACCCAATATTACACATAAAACATATTTTTTTATTAAAACATTTTTATCGTATTTTAATTGAGAACCTATTTTAAATCAAATTTTTGACAATTTTTTGAATTATATTTGAAAAAATAAACTTCATATTTTAAATATAAATATATAATTTTACTTTTTTAAAATTTTTGGTATTTTTCTGATACATTTCATGTTTTGATGAATAATGAATAATACTTAATTTTAATTGAAAACAACTTATTTTCATCAAAATAATTTATAGTGTTAAATTATATTATTAAATGTTTTTAAATTATAAATAGATTATTTTTATCATTTAATACAATTTAGGTTATTTTAATCAATTTTACAATGAATTTAGTTATAAATATGTTTCAATCTTTTGTAGGTTTAAACTTTAATAACTCGTTTTCTCACACCGTAAACAAGATTAATTTTAAATTAATTACTACAAATTATATGTTTTGAATTATGAAAAATGGATTCTATATTTGGAATTAGTGGGTCCAAATTATTTAAATTGGTTTCTTTTATTTTTGGTTATATGAATAGTAAAATTTAGTAATATTTTAATTACCATAGTTAAGGGTAAATTAGGTAATTATTGATATAAATGATATTATAAAATTACCCCAAAACTTGTCCTAATTTCATTTAATGAGTGGTTTTCTACCAAAATCATCATTATGATGAAATTATACTTTTTTAGGCCACTTAGATGAGAATAAGACATTTATTATATTTTATTTAAAGATATGTTAAAAATGTAATACTCATAGTTTTAATAAGTATTACATTTTTAATACATCGTAATAGAAAAGATAAATTAGACTATACATATTCATTTGAATGATAATAAATTTATATTCATCATGATAATTTATTTAAAATTTTTAGAGAAGAAATGATTTAATTAAATGCTTTCATAATAATGACGTAGTAATTGTTTAATTAATGGAAATAATAAATAAATGATATTAAAAACATTAAAATAAATACAATTTGACATAATTAATGATGTCCATGAATTTTATAGATAATATAGAAATGTTAGTGATATATTATAAGTTTTGGTTCAAAGTTATCATGATGTTAGGATATTTTTAAAAAAGACAAATATTGAATAGTATCAAAAATGGAGAAAATGATACTTTAAAATAAATAATATTTTATAAAATGATATAAAATTCATAAAAATATAAATTCAGCCAAATAACTACAATAAAGTTAAACATGTCATTAATGATCCATTTGGGAATATTTTATCATTTTATAGAAACTATATTATTCCTAATGAGTAAAAAAAAGTTGTCATGGTAAGAGATAAAAGGTTTAACTAAGGGTTAAAGACAAATGATAAGGTTAACATTGTGACCTAAACATGTCTAAAAATTATTTTTTGAGAGGATTTTGATCCATAATCATCTTAGGTTTTAAATAACTCACTTTTAAGACATTTTTAATTAAAAAATAATATATATTAATTTAATATTTTGGGAGTTTCCTAAAATTCCCCACCTAAAATATAAAAGGGAACTTTCTCCCTCACGTCCTTACACCAATTTGAACCTTCTAGATCGACCAAACCCTACCCATTTATCTTCTTAACTTCTATATACACATATTAGAGGTTTTGGTCTTCTCAAAAGACTAACCCTAGCATCTCTATGATTACATCTGTAGAGACCCAACCCCAGATGGCCCAAAGCTAGTGTCTACTACTATTACATTGACATGATTACAAGGAATTAAATCCCAAAGGACTGAGAGTTTAGTAGTCTTGATAATATATATATATATATACATGAGAAAATAATAATCTAATTAATACATATTTTTCTTCTTCTTTCTAAATAAATATCTTTGAGGATAACTCTAATCTAGTTAGTAAATCCATAAATATCTTTCATAGTATGTTTCTTGGATTCCTAGGTAAATAAATTTAATAAGGGTGAGATAAAATGACTAGTAAGGTCAAAATATAGTGGAAGAAATAATGAATCAATGAGAATAATAATTATGAAATGGTGAATAACTGAATTCACATTCTATATAATCAATAAACCGAGAAAGAGGTGCATAAACAACATGAAAAGGTTATTAATGAAAACACATGACATTAAAATAACTTGATAAGAAAAAAGAGATATGGCAAGGTAAACACTAAAACACCTACTCTCTAAATAATTAAAAATGAAATATATCCATAGATATATTGACACAAAATCTCATGGATGAATAATAAATGAAACTAAATTAGGTAAATTCTTTCTTATTGGACGTCATATCTAAGGCACATGAAAACCTATACCGTCAAGACCTTTCACATGACGGTTTAAAATATTATTATTTTTACAAATAAGTTATCTCATGAGAACCTATCGATGCATTTTGGATCTATATAATGTTTAGTCTCCACCCATCATTTAATTTCTAATTTATTCCTCAAAATGAATAATCAAAATAAATAATATACCTTATCAAATATCTGTATTGAATAAAGAAGAATACATTATTAAAATTTTCTGAAATAATAAAAAAATTGTCAAAGTTGATATCATATGTAAAACGGTTTCGGGTTTATCAATTCTAATAAAACACTAACAATATGAGCATGGTTAAAAGTTCAAAACATTATCAGTGCTAAAAAAGCTCTGTTAAAGCCCCCCTTTAACAATGATAAAAAACATTTTTAAAAGGGTCCTTTAACAACACTTTTTTATTGATGTTAATGGGGGCCTTTAATAACACCTTTTTAGTGATTATAAAGGTATCAATGTTAAAGGGGGTAAAATTATATTTTTTTGGACACCTATGAGCTTTACCCCCTTTATCAACGCTTCCACAGACTCTATAATAGCACTCTACCCCCCCCCCCCTTATCAGTGCTTTTCACCCCGCCAAATTTTATCATCACCTTGTGAATTTCTATCTTTATGCGCATCTTCATGGATTCAAACCCTACACCTCTACTTCAAATATGGAACACCTTTACCACTACACTATGTTGTTTTGATGCCTTTTTAATGATATTTCTGTTTATATATATATATATTTACATATATTTATATAATTATTTTAAAATAAATTTATACAATATATATGTGTGTGTGTGATATATATATACTTATATTTATTTAAATATATTATATATTATATTGATTTATATATAATAGAATATAATATAAATATATATCTCTTTATTAATACACACATATGTATATGTATATATAATGTAAAAATGGCTATATATTATTTTAAATACATCTCTAGAATATGTATTTATTTACATATATTAGAATATACATTTTTACATAAATATGTTGATATATTTATTTATATGAGTGAATTTTTATAAGTAAACATAAGAAACATGCATATATTTAATTATATAAAACATTAAATTATGAATAATGATAAAATTTCAAAACCATGATATCAATATAAATGTAATACCTAGGAATAAAATTAGTCACCACCAAAAAAGGTAATATGCACACCTTTAAATAGGTTGAAAATCCATCGAATGTCAAAAAATCTGGGTACCCTGACTAAAAACTCTATTTTTAAGATCTTATAAGATTTTTTGGCCTTTAAACATGTGATAGAGGTTTAACATTTTCACTAAGGGTGTATATCTCATCAAAAAATTTGATTTGATATGTGGTAGAGCATAAATAGACACCTAGATCAAAAGTTATCACTGTTTGAAGTTTGAGTTATGTTTTCAACTTATTTTAGATATTTTATTATTTTTTTGATTTTTTATCTTCAAATTGATATTAAATGACTATTAATCGGAAATAATAATAAAATTATTAATTAAAAATATTTATTTATTTATTTTATAATCCGTTTTCACAAAATATCTTATATATTAAGTATAAAATTCTATTTATCTTATCTAAAAAATATTTTAAAAAATATATATTATATTTATATCAATATAAATATATTTAAATATTAATATATTTTTATAAATTATTTTTTTTAAGTATAACTTTAATAGTGGTGCTAAAAAAGTGTTGATAAAGACGGGTCTTTATCAGTGCTTCTAAAAAAGTGGTGATAAGGAAACCCCTTTAATAGTGTTTTTTTACAAGGGCTGTTAACAGATCCCATTTATCAGCGCCTTTTTAAAAGTGTTGATAAAGGTCCCCCTTTAACAATGTTTTTTATCATTACTAAATACCTCCTTTAATAATGTTTTTTATCACTAACAAAGGGGGTCTTTAACATCATTTTTATATAGCGCTGTTAAAGCACTAGTATTGGATAAACCTAGTTTTGTAGTAGTTTCTGTTGATGCTGATGAATAGAAATACTGTAAAACAATCTTTAAAAAAAATTGGGGAAAATATCCTATGATTATGAAAAAAATTTGGAAATTTTTTTATTGAAAATAACTTTTGAAAAACATTTCCTTATAAAGTAACCTTTTAGACATGAAAGGGAAGTTTCAATGAAATAATTTTTGGTAAATTCGTACTTGTCGTGCGAGGTAAAAGAATATTCTATTTTCACGGTTAAAGGTTAGAAAAATACATTGTTTGAAAAGAGAAAAGAATATTCCTTTGAAAACAATGGAAAAAGGAAAAAAGGATAAAAATATCTTTACCAAATCATTTTAAAAATATTTTTGAAATCAATTTATTAAAACATGATTTTTATAAGAAAACAGGTTCTCCAACTAAAGAGATAAATAAAGTTGGGTTTTCTAAAACAATTCTAAAGCATTTTCAGTACCAAAGAGTGTAAAATGGTACTAATACTTGAAAATAGTCACGAATAACTCGATAATAATTAATGGTTTTGTTGAAAAATTGTTATACAATTTCCTCTAATGGAAGTTCCATTGCAAAATCATTAGTACTATTCTTGAAGAAAATAATCTTTAAACATCCCAAGGTGTCCCATACAACTTTGAATTTTTTTAAATCATAAGCCTCATGAAGAAATAATATTGAATGGAATTTTCAAATACAATGATGATAAAATAATTCATGATATTATATATCAAAATGGGTAGTATATACACCACACAAAATAATCAATTTTTGAATATGACATTTATCTCACAGATGTAAAAAGTGGGATGAGAATCCATTACCTTGAGTTTCCTTTTGTCTGAAAATCCATTAAATTCTTGTATAATAAACTTATTTTAATTTTATAATTTATTGAGAAACTTTTTCTACTTTATGATTAATTTTATTTCACTTTTTTCTATGTTTTATACAACTACTTGAAAAATTCTGTTTACGTTGGGTGTTTAGAAGAAATTTGATTTTTGTGTCAAAAACAACATTGGTAGGTCAACTGTGGTTAAAGGGGTCCATATATAACATCTAAAAAATAATAATCATGAAATAATAATCATATTTTTTCATTAATTATGCATTTAGAATAAATCATTAAATATGGTTATGAAAAATGATCCAACCTTACAATCATGGAGATGGTAGGTTGTACGTACGCATGAGTAATGCTCTTATTTTTCAATGATTGTTATGGAGATAAGGTAAGTAACACCATATCCTTCCAAAATGATCATTATATCATAAATAACATATTATTAAATCTTATATACTTTTATATAGAATTATTGTGATGTAAAATGAATCACATCATGTGGAGGAGACGATAGTCCACTTGTCCATGAATGATGTTGTCACTTTTTAAGTGTGTGAAAGGGTAAAAAAGAAAATGATATATATATATATAGTATATATAAAGAATGGTAATTATTTCATTAATATCATATAAAGTTATTTTATGTCACATATTTTTAATTATAATCATCATTTATACATTCCATGGATCGTGTGAACAAATCACATCGCTTTGAGGGGGCAGTAATCCACAATTCCTCAAACAAAGTTATCGTATTAAAAAAATGGAATGTATTAAAGGTATGTGTTATAAAAAAATTAAATAAGTATAAAGAAATAATAAATATCATATATATCGTATATAAACAGAGTTTCCATCATAATTTCTTACCATGAAAGTTTGTAAAGGAAAATGAACAATCATCATTTCGTGAGGCAGTAGTTTGTCGTACACAAAAATAAGAAGTTCGTTACCCATTAGATGGAAGTGTGTGTAAGTGTAGGTATAACCATTAGCATAACAAAATAATAGTATATTAAGGATAATTTTTTTATTATATAATAATATAAAAAGAATATATGAGGGGTTGTAGAATGGAAATAAAACAAAAATGCTTGAGATAAGACATTACCTCTTAATTGGGTAACTAATTTTGATTTCTACCAAAAGGATTCCTTGGAAGGATTTATACTAAAATGGAGGCTTAATGTTATAGTTTAGGGATGTAGGTAAGCTATATGGGAAGATATTTTTCAAATATAAGTGGTTTGAGATGTGTCAAAAATGGGGAGAGGTGGAGGCCTTTTATAAGGGAGGAAAATGACTCACTTGGCCTTTTGAAACCAAGTTAGGTGTACCCATGTTTTAACCAAGAAAAAGTCATAAAAAAACCAACCAAAATCAATACGATAAGTTTAATGTCCAAATTATTTCCATAAAAAGGGTTTTGGAGAAGTTTCTAGGTCATTTTGCCCCTTAAGATAAAGTTTTAGTCCTTTATTAAGATTTATTTTACCTTAATAATTGTAATTAATATTAATTAGTTTCACTAATATTTTTATTAAAAAAATCGTTCTTATTAGAAAATATAAATTATTTTTATTCCAAATATGGAATCCATTTTTTGAAATTCAAATCACAAAATTGGTAGAAATTAATTTAAATTTAATCCCGAAGATGGGACGACAATGCATGTTTTTAAGGTAAAAATGAATGAAAGTTTGCTATTTTTTATAATCAATTTAAAATTAAAAAACCTTCCAATGACATACATTGTATTAATTTATAAAAGTATTATCTAATTAAACTTTAAAACCAACTAAAAATATAATTTAACCTTATAAATAAATTAGATAAAAAAGAATTTTTGAACTAAAATTTAGTATTTATAACTATTCATTAAATATGAAATGTTTCAGAAAAATATAAAAAATTCACCCTAAAATAATTATTATATTTATATTTCCAAGGTAAAGTTTATTTTTACATATTAAATTAATTAAAGTGTTAAAATTCTAATTTAAAATGGGTTCTCTATTAAATTTTGGTAAAATTGGATTTATAAAAATATAGGTTTTATATATAAAATAGGGTTTATTTTTATATTATGCAAATAAAAAACAATGGATTAATAAAAAAAAATATTTAATATATAACATATATATTTCATTAAAATCATTCATTAATTTTAATTAACTATGTTTATTAAGACAAATCTCCTTTGGATGTATATAAATAATAATATTTCTTTTTTATATCCAATTGGTTCTTATTTTCATTTATCATTAGTTGGTAACCAATGTATTCATTTTATATTTATATAACCCATAAATTTTCATAAGTTAGTTAATAATATATATAACTACTAACATAATGGCTAGGTTATATCGTACTATATTAAATAATAATATTTTAATAATACATTATTATTTGGTGAAAATAGGTCTTGCATGTAATTGAAGCCATCAAGGAATGTCATTTTTGCATGTAACACAAGATATCGAGGAAGGCCACTCTTGGATGTAAATTAATCTATCAAGGAAGGCCTCTCTTGCATGAAAAACAAGCAAACTCGGTGTTTCATGTATTGAAAAACATAGAATCTATTTTAAATAGTAAATATTTTATAATGTTACTTGATATTATATTACCTTACGTGTTCGGTGTCGTGTGTCATACCCGCTATCAAATAAAAGGTTCTTAATTTATATTTTCAGTTCTTTACATTCTCCCCACCTTATTTAAATTACATCCTTGCAATTTAAACTTGATAATGGTGATTGATCATTTGATACTTCATATGTTTGAAATCCCACATAATGAGAAGGGTTTATAAGTCATCCTCTATAAAATAGAGAATATAAAGTACATAGGTAACATGGACTACCATGTAACTAGGTCTCTATATAGGAGAACATCTGTGTAAAGTAGAGATACATACTTACAGGAAAATTGTAAATATTTATAAGGAGTGAATGGGGTCATCAATCAAAAATAAGTTAATGATCAATGGAAAGCTAAGGAACTCAAATCCATAAATCTTTGATGTCTTACAAGACCACATATTCAACATAAATTAAGATATTAGGAAATCATTTTATTTTTAAGACATTTTCCTAATGTTGGGAAATTATCTTACAACATAAGAATATAATGAAATATTCTTACATGATAGGTTTCAATTTCATTTGAAAAATCCTAAATTTTGGTTGTTCTTTGATCAAATTCTAATTCATTCCTTTACTCCTAGAAATTAATTACCAATAATTAATTTTTTATGCCTGAAGCACTAAAAGAAGGATTTAATGGATGGTGAGGCCTATAAAAGAGTGAAAATTCAAACTATTTTCATTAACTATCTTCCAAAACAAATATGGTTTATAGATTAATATCTAATCTTCAAAAGTGAAACTACTGGTTTATCATTAACATTTATTCATCAAATTGTTTAACTAAAAACAATTAAAAATTAACAAGAAAATTTCATAGGTTAGTGGTTGGAAAGAAACCCTAATCATCGTTTTGTCATGGGTTTAAGACCCGCAGCCTTGCCAGATTTGATTGGTTATCACCCATCTTATAGGTTATCCTTTCCTAAAACAAAATTTATATAATTCCTAAAATAAATATGATGGAAATCCTTTAAATTAGGTTAATCTCAAAATAGACTATTAATTAAATTTTTCAATACAACCCTAATACATTAACACTTCATCCACTTATTTCCACATAGATCTTTCCTTAGTCTAGAGTTCATCCATAATATCATTTATAGGATTTTTAAATCACGATACACTATTTTCAATCTAAACACCCTAGTTTTAACCGAGGTTATTCGTTGTCAAAATCCTTCATGGTGGTTTTTAAAGAAAATGAAAATTATCCTAAAAATATCCCCCAGGTTTTTCAAAGAAGTTGTGCAGTAAGGCCCGTTGTTGTATACCAGGTTACCCCAAGCTAGGCTCAAAATACCTTGTCCTAGTTATTAATCCTAGATACATATGTATCTTAACCACATACACTTGTTGAATCCATACATGGATGTATTTCTAGAACAAACCACATAATATCTACCTTACCAAAATTCTAGGATTTTATTCTATACTTATCCTCAAATTCTACCTCAGGTCTCAGTTCTCAAACCTATGTTTTCTTAAATCTAGTTCCTAAGGATGATACTAAACTTCCTCTAATACCAACAGTAGTAACCTGACCCCAGAAGGCCCAGAGTCGGTGTCTACTACTATTACATTGGAAATATTACAAGGAATTAAATCTCGAAGGATCGAGAGTTTAGTATTCTTGGTAAATGAGATACATACATGAGAAAAGAATACACTAATTAAAACATAATTTTTTATTCTTTAAAAATAAATATCTTCAAGGATAAATCTAATCCATCTAATAAATCCTTGTATATCTTTCAAAGTACGCTTCTTGGATTCCTAGGGAAATAAATATAAAAAGGGTGATCTCAAATTCTCAGTAAGGGAAAAATATAGTAGAAGTAATAATGAATCAATGAGAATAATAATTATTATGTGGTGAATAACTGAACTCACATTCCATATAATCAATAAACTAAGAAGGACGTTCACTATATAATCAATGAACTTAGATGGAATTTCATAAATATTATGGAAAGGTAATAACTGAAAACACATCCCATTGAAATAACTAAATAAGGAAAAATAAATAAGGCAAGGTAAGAAAGTGAAACACATTCTATCTAAATTATTGAAAATGAAATGTATCCATAGATATGTCGATGAAAAATATCATGGATGAATAATAAGTAAAACTAAACGAGGGAAATGATTTATTAATAGATATCATGTTTGAGGAAAATGAAAACCTATACCATCAATACCTTTCACAAGACGGTTTAAACAATTCTAATTTTTGAAGTTAATTTTTCTAATGAGAACATATCGATTCATTGTGGACCTATATAAATTTCAGGCTCCTCCCATCATTGTCTGTCAAAATCATTCCTCATATCGAATAATCAAAATAAATAATATGCCTTATCAAATATCTATATTGAATAATGGATATGAAATTATCAATATTTTCCCAAATAATAAAATAACTATCAAAGTAGACACTGTATGTAAAATGGTATAGGGTTTAGGTAATAGTAATATATATGATGAATGAAATGGATTAATAGGGTAAATTAAGGAAAATAATCATTAAACATCCCAAAGTGTCCCATACCACTCTAAAAAAATTTAAATCATAATCCTGATGAAGGAATAATATTGAATGAATATTTTAAATACCATAAAGATAAATTAATTAATGATATAATATATCAAAATGGGTAGTAGATACACCACACAAAATAATTAAATGTTGAACATGATATTTATCTCATAGATGTAAAAAGTGAGATGTAAATACCATACCTTGAGTTTCATTTTGGGTGAACGTCCTTTGACTTAATGTATGATAAACTTATGATAATTTTCTAATTTCATGAGAATATTTTTCATTTTTAAATTTACTTTTATTTCACTTTATACAATGTTGTATATAACTACTTAAAAAATTCTTTTTTCATAGGCTGTTTACACCACATTCGGATTATGTTTCAAAAATAACATTGGTAGGTCAACTAATGTCAAAGGGGTTATTATATAACATCTACAAAATAATAATCATATTCGTTCATTAATTATACCTTTAATATAATTTATTAAATATGGTTATGAAAAATGATCCAACATTAAAATCACGGTGATGATAGGCCGTATGTACGCATGAGTGACATTCTTATTTTTCAATGATCGTTATGGATAGAAGGTAAGTAACACCAAATATTTTCAGAATGACCAATATATCATTAATAATATATTATTTAATCATATATTCTTATATATATAATTATTGTGGTATAAAACAAATCACATCGTGTCGAGGAGGCAGTAGTCCACACATCTATGAACGACGTTATCACTTTTTAAGTGTGTGAAAGGGTAATAAAGAAATTGATATATATATATATATATAGTATATTTCCAAAAAGTAAATTATTTTATTTATATCATATAGAGGTTTTTTATTTCACATATTTTTAATTATAATCATTATTTATACGTTCCTTGGATCGTGTCAATGAATCACATCGCTTTGAGGGGGTGGTAGTCCACATATGCTCAAACGATGTTATTGTATTAATGAAAAAATGGAAATTATTAAAGGTGTTTATTATAAATGGATTAAATTAGAATAAATAATTAATCAATATCATTTATATAATATAAAAATATATTTTCCATCATAATGGACAACTATGAATGTTGGTAATGTAAAATGAACAATTGTCATTTTGTGAGGCAATATTTTACTTTATACACACACACACATAATATGTTCATTACACATTAAATGTAAGTATGTGTAAGTGTAGGTCTAAACCATAGAATAAAATGTACTATTATATTGATGATATGGTTTTTTATACAATAATCAAATAATAAGATATGAGGGGTTGGATAATGGAAATAAAACTAAAAATTTTGATAGAAGATGTTACCACTTAATCGGGTAACTACTTTTGGTTTGTACCAAAAGGATTCCTTGTAAAGATTTCTAACCAAATGGAGGATTCATGGTCTAGGGGAGGGATTTTGGGAATCTATATGGGAATATATTGGTTAAAACTAATTGGTTTGAGAGGAGTGAGGAATGAGGAGAGGTTTTGACTTTTTATAATGGAGGAAAAGGACTCACTTGGTATTTTGAAAACAAGTTAGGTTTACCCACATTTTTACCTAACAAAAAGTCATAAAAACCAACCAAACTCAGTAATTGAAGGTTAATGGCCAAATTATTTTTATAAAATTTGTTTTTGAAAAATCATGAACTTCAGCCATACCCTATGGAAATGAATGTTGATATGTCACTAATCTTATGCTATCAAGGATCTCAAAGGGGTCAATATTCATCGGGCTAAAACTTCCCTTTCTTTACAAAGTGGTTCAATCTCTTCCATGGTTATATTCAAAGTAAAACTTTTTCTCTAACATCAAAATTAAAGTCCCTTTGGTAGTAGTCAGTATAGCTCTTTTACCGACTCTAGGTAGCTTTTATATGTTTTTGTATGGATTGAAACTTCTTTGTCATCACTTTCACAAGATTAGGTCCATGTATCTCTCATTCCACAAATTCATCCCAAGAAAATTTGAGTTCAATATTTCTTTACATTCAATGATTCATATATATTCATTTAAATACTCGAGTGGAAGTTGTTTTTAAATGATAACTCAACCAATGGGATATGTTGAACACATCATCCTTTAAATTACATCAAGCGTGATCTTAGCATGTCCTCAAGTGTTTGAATAGTCCTTTTAGATTTTCTATCAGTTTGGGGGTGATAGGTCATGCTAAAATTTAATTTAGTACTAAAATATTATTGAATGCTTCTATAGAATTTAGAGGTGAACCTTGGATCACAATCAAATATGATCGAATGTGGAACCCCATGAAACCTCAAAATTTCCTTCACATATATCTTGGAAGTTTTTTCAAGTGAGAAATCTTCCCAAATAGTGATAAAGTGATCAGCCTTGGTTAGTCGACCCACCAAAAACCATATCTTATTTTTTCTGTGGATTTTTTTGGGAGACTGGTGATAAAGGCCATAGTGATATTCACCCATTTCCACATGGTTATAAGAAAATGTTTCCTCATCCCTTTTAAATTTTGTCACTCTACTTTAACTTGATGGCATACCAAACACCTTGATATATACTCTGTAATCTCCTTCTTCATGTTGTCCCATCAAAAGTGTTCTTAAAGATCATAGTATATATTGTTACTTCTGGGGTGGTGTAGAAAGATAGGCTATGTGCATTATACAATATCATGGTCATTATCTCAGGTTATGAAGGAACACAAATCCTCATGAAAAACTAAATTACACCATCATCATCAATTTGGAACTCATGTAGCTCCCCTTCCTTTATTTATTTTAACTTTTTTTAGATCCAGATCATCCCTTTATGTCTCCTTGATCTTCTCTTAGATAGATGGTTGGGAAATCATTTGGGATAGGTAGGATTAATTCCATATCATTATTATTTCAAGATATATTCTTTTTCATATACAATAAGATAAGGTCTCTCTCAATTTGCATCATGGATATAGTAGCATGTTTTTTTCTATTAAGAGCATCATCTACCTTATTCTCTTTTCTCGGATTGTAGTGAATAGAGAAATCATACTCCTTGATTAGATAAAACCATTTTCTTTGATGCATATTGATATACTTCTATTTGAATATATACTATAGACACTTATGATCAGTATATATGTCAAAATTCTCACCATAAAGATAGTGCGACCAAATATTTAGAGCAAAGATCATATCTTCTAACTTTAGATCATGCCACAGGTTGTTCTTCTCAAGGATCTTTAACTATCATGAGGAATAGGATATCACTTTATCATTCTACATGAGTACACAACCAAAAAAATTCATTGAATTGTCACTATATATCATAAAATCTTCTCCACTTGTTGCTAGTGTGAGTACATGTTAAGACCAAGATGATAAGGATGACTATCATATTTAGGTATTATTTTTTGTTGTCAAGGAGGTTTAAGAAGAAAATAAATCACATCATTTTTTATTTGGTGAAAATAAGACTGACCATCGTATTCAAGAAAATAAGACTCATAATGGTTAAGAAAGTCCATTGTATTGGGAATATGTTTTCGGGATGCAGATGATAATTATACTCACCCTACGTCTGGAATGAAAGGTTTAATTGTAATGGGAAAAAATTAGAGTCTTCCAGACTTTGATGAAAATGTAATGATTCTTTGTTGATCTTGGAGTTCTCATAAATCATTAGTAAGATATAAAACTATTGATGAATGATTTATGAAATAAAGAAAATAAAAATATTCTACTAATCATATTCATTTTGATCATAATCATACCAATCATATTCATGTTGAGAAGGAATGAAATATGTTGATAATATATAGGCAAGTAGAAACACCTTACTTGGTAGGTTATATAATGATGAAGCTGATATTCAACATAATCAAAGTCATGAAGGAATTAAGGGTACTTGTTGAAAGATTACTAAAGAATAAATTTGAGGAATTTAAATCATTCCACTCTCAAGATAACCATAATGTTATTTATGGATGAATAATTTTCTACTGACCAAGGAGGATGATCGTAATGAAGTTGCCAGTTTTTAGTAAACTAAATGCCAAAAAGATTTAAGTCCTCAAAGAAAGAAGTTAGCAAGAATCATATTCAAAAAATAAATAATCTCTTAATGTTTATCCATTGGATTTAGTATGTCATCATATTCATGAAAGGTTGAATTTTTTGTGATAAAAATTGACCTGTATCATATTTAGAAGAGAAAGACGTTGTTGAAGTTGAAGCTTCTGATACCTGTCCATCAGACTCGGTATGCCATCATAATCATCAGAGGAAGAATTGTTTGAAACTGATGAATGTAATGAAAATGAAAATTATGTGGTGGCCAATATGAAGAATAAATTCAGAGGTTTATCAATAATGTAGTAGACCATTTTAAAAAGATTTAACTACATTGTTTATCATTCACATGGGTCAAGTGAAGTGATAAAGAAGAATATATTATTTTAAATTTGTTTTCATCATAATGAGGTGGATCATAATGAAAAATTAGAATGTGAAATTAGAATCAGACTAATTTTTTTAATGAAATTAAAAGTATAGATAAAACTATTTGAAGATTCATGATTGTTCGAGAAGTGTTGAGAAGAGTTTATGAAGGAAAGATGCACCTGAAATTCAAAGGAACATATAGATTTTTAAAATGTAATTGAGAGGAAATATTTCTAGGAATCCCACCCAAACCATTTTTTGGGGTGAGTGTAAAAGAGAAATTACATTGTAATTTATGATAGATGTACTATTCATGGTGAATAAGAGACAAGGTAGAGCTTTAGAGAGAATAATAGGTTTCCTGATTTAATTTTGTTGAAGAAGTATTTCAGATAGATGAAGAATATGAGGAGATACAATATTGTATTCAACTGGTCATCGTATTGGGATGAATCATCATACTGGAAAAATTGTATTGGGATTTCTAGACTGAAGAAGAAATGGTTCATAATTTTTTCAAATATATTCTAACAAAGTCATATATTTTTCTTATTGGTCAATTAGACTAGGAGAAACAAAATTAGTTTTATAACAAAGTACATAAATGTTCTTACCGACTTCTAGGTAAGAAATTAAATATTTTTTATAAAAAAGGACACATTTTTGAACATTGATAAAGAAGCATCATAACTTTTGTTGTTACAAAAATTTGTATTACATCATTTTCTCTAGAAGGATAATATGCACTATTGAATTGTTTACATAGTGACAGACAAGTGAAAGGGCATATCCTACTTAATGTATTCCATACAAAATGATTGTATTCTAGTGGATTGCGTGGTATTAGATCATTTTCAAACAATACCAAGGATGTAGATATTCTTATTGAATAATAATCCTTGTAAATTCTTATGTTCTTATAGATGTGGGTTTTAATTATTTTCAATAGGAAATGAAATATTTAACAGGAGGAAAATGTTTTTTAATAATTAAGGACATATAAAAGAAAAATATATCACTAATTCACCCCCCCACTCTCAGTGATATAATTATCTTGACTGGGCAATTACAATTAGTATTAGCGACAGGTTCCCTTCATTTGTTCTTTGTTGATGTTTTGAAGATAAGTTGGTGGATAATTTAAATTATGTCAACAATAAATGAATACATGTTTTAGATGGTAAGAATTATTTTATCTAGAAAGATATTATGTTTCCCCATATTATTTCTATTAGATATGATTTTCTTTAAGATTCAAAGGATGTATTTCCTCATAATGATGATAAAGTTCATCATAATCTATTGATAAGAATAATCTTGAGAGTGATGGAAGGGACATGAATTATTTACTATCATCAGATTCTAAAATTGAATTTTTAAGGGTGAAGGGTGATTCCATGGATAATGGTATATGGTATAAGCTAAAAAACATATATGATGGCAATACAAAAGTGAAGAATAAAAATTAAAAATCTAGAGGCTTAAGTATGAAGACTTGAAAATGGGTGGGTATGAATCTATTAGGGAATTATTTACCAGGTTAAATAACATAATAAACACTATCAGATGTCTTAGATAAAAGTTTGAGGATTCTATAGTTATTGAAAAGATATTAAGAATTATTCCCGAAAATTTTGTTGCTAAATTTTATTAATTAGAAGATACATATCATAAAAAATTATCTATATATTATTTTCATAGAACTCTCATCACTTATAAAATAATAAGGTATAAATATATGAAAATAAAAATAAAATTTTATAGAGAAATTTCATTCATTACTGTGATGAATGATAATTCAAATAAGATCATTATTGAAGAAGAAGGTGGTTATTTTGATTCTAAAAATGAGGGATGTAAAAATCTTGATGATATTTTATCCTTTTTTTCTAAAAATGTGAGAATAGGTATATGTAAATATAAAGGAAATTTTTCCTTGAAATGTTTTGAATATGATTAATTGGTAACTTTACAAAACAAATTCCAAACATAAATAATGAAAATGAAGGTGATGAAGAATAAATAAGACCAAGAAGGTCATTGAAGAAATAGGGTGGAAAAGAAAATTTTATTCCATAGGGAAGGGTAAAAAATTCTCAAAATCTAAAAGGTGTATTTTATTTTCTAATGATAAATAATAAGAAGAGAGTAAAGGTAAATCCAAAAATTCTACTAAGCATGTTGGTGAGAATACTTTTAGTGTAACAATTAATGATGAAGAATTTAGAATCAGCAGTTCTGATTAAGAAGAAACTCAACATAAATTTCATTTAAAATAAGATTTGAAATATATTTGAGATATATTAGAAGTCTTGAAAAACAAAATAAGAAGTTGGAAGATGAATGTTCCTCATAAAAAATACATGATTTTTTTTAGATGAGAAGAAAAAGATGCCACTGGATATTAGTGATTTGAAAAAATATCTTAAGGAAGAAAAGAATCATAATAAACATTAGGAATTGATGTTAAAGGCATAAAAATAATAGTTAGAACTTCTCAAGTTAAAACATTGTAATGATTAAAATAAAATTATATTTTACAAAAATTCTATATATTAACTTGGTGAAAGTTTTCATAAGGAAAAACCTGATAAGGATAAAAAAAGTAACCATCAAAAGTTTTTTGGAAAGATAGAATTATTTCTGGAAATAAGAAATCTTAGAAATTTTTTTATGTGGCTATGATTAACAAATATGAAAATTCATAAGTTTACTAAAAACCAGAGCCTAAAAATGTTTCTAAAAATTATGAATATGTAAATGTTTCTATTATTTCTAGTTATGACAGGGATAAAATGAGAAATAAGCTAAAAAAGAAGATTCTAATTGATAACAAAAAGGTTGGTGGTTTACAAAATTCAGATAAGAAGTTTTCTAAGAAAAAAATTCATAACTCAAGTTAGTATAGAAGCTATAGAGGTAAATATTATTTCTATGGTTAGTACTATTATTGTGATGGAATCATAAATAAAACAAATATGTGTTGGTTCAAACATCAACATTACTACTATTCCATAGGATATGAATGTCATAGGTTTAGGGGGATTAAATCTTCTCAAAAGAATAAGTATGAAAAAGAAGTTATAAAGAAACTTGATAATGATGGTGTAAAAATTAAAAATAGGTTCCAACCCCAAGAAACTGTTTGTGAAGGATGTGAACAACCATGTAATCTTGCTAAGGGTTTTATTTTTTTGTTACAGGAACAATATAATTTTCATAACATTTCTCATAAGATGGATGTCAAGAATGAAAAATCTCTTGTTGTTTAAACTACCATCAAATCATTTAAAGGTGAATGACATTGTATTATTGATAGCGGGTGTTCCTCACAATTGAAATGAGATTTAAGTTTTTTGAATAGTTTAAAAAACATTAAAGAGGTAACTATGACATTCAACAAGGTTGAAACAATAAAAATCAAAGGTGTTGGATCAACTATCATTGGGAAAGAAAAGTTTAAATCTAATAAATATTTATATATTTATGAGTTGAAATAAAACTTGTTGAGTGTTTTACAATTGTGTGATGAAGGAAACAAAGTTACCTTCAGGAAAGATGTATTTTTTAGTGAAAATTGATAATGATGAAAAGATAGATACAAGAGGAAAACATACGAAGGGAAACTTATTTCAAGTTGGTGAGGTACAAAACACTTGTTACATGGCTATGGTAGAATAAAATTAATTATGGAATTAAAGGATGGGAAACATGTGTCGAATAAAAATGAGTAAGTTATAAAAGAAATATTTTGTTCAATATATTCTTTATTTTCAATGAATAAGATATTTTTGTTGCACTATTATTCATAAGGGAAAAAATTACAAAGTCTGTGTATATGAAAGTTGAGATTTTTTCAAAACAACCCTTGGAACTTATTCATTCCGACATCAATGGACCAATGAGAAAACAATCAAAAAATTATGATAGTTACTTCATCACATTAATTGATGAATTTAATAACAATACTTTTGTTTTGAATATGAAACATAAATCATATGTTCTGATAATGTTTAATGGTTTTAGGAGAAAAGCTAAGAAGAAAAGTGAGTATTCAGTGAAAAAGTTGAAAACTAATAATGGTGATGAGTATAAGAATGATGAATTTGAAAGTTATCCTGAGAAGAATGGAATTTTTCATGAGTATAGTTCCTTATACACACCTCAACAAAATCAGGTTGATGAATATAAGAATAGAAGTTTGGTGGAAATGGGGAGAACTATGTTACTTGAACAAGGTATTTCTCATTCGTATTGGAGGCAACCCATGAGTACAATTGTTTATATTCAAAACTGATGTTTCTATAGGCCATGTTTGTATATGACTCCATAAAAAAATTTCATATAAAAACTACATGTTTGAAACACTTATGATTTTTCAAGATTCCATGCATTATAAAGAAGAAAGGTATAAATATTGGAATGTCTGAGCAGAAAGGTGAAGATGGAATTTTTCATGGTTATTCTATAGAAGGAAGAGGATATATATGTTTTAACAAAGAAATAGAATGAATTGTTTATTCTAATAATTTGAAAGTTATTGAAAAATATATTAACGATAAATATAATCGAACAGATAAGGAAGTTGAGTAGTATTAATAATGTTTTGTCAACATTTCTGATAAGGATACTTCCAATTGTAATCCTACTCAAAAACAAGAATCAGACTCAGCTATTTCAAGTGATGAATAATAATCACTAAAATCTCATCCCAAGATGAAAAAGATAGTGGAAACTCATAACATTATTGGTGATCAACATAAAAGGGTTTAAACAATAATAACAAAAAAATTTATTAGACGTACTTCTTTGTATTAAAAAATTAGGCCGAATGGTGTGAAATAATATTTTGAGTATCTAGAATGGGTTCAGTCCATGAATGAAGAATTAGAAGGGACAAAAATGAATGATTCATAACAACTTGTACCTAATCCAGATAACAAAAATGTTATTGGTTCAATGTGGATTTCCTAGAACAGAATGAATGAATAAGGTGAAGTGATAACAAACAAGGAAAAATTAGTATGTAAAGGTTACTCTAAAATTGAAGATGTTGATTTTGATGAAACTTTTTCTCTGGTTGAAAGGATAGAAACAATCATAATTATTCTTGTTATTTATACACAATGGATTTTCAAATTTTTTCAAATGGATATAAAGTCTGCAATTATAAATTATGATCTTAATGATGAAGTTTACATTGAACATACTTGTGGTTTTTTTGTTGGAAAAGAGGAAAGTTATATGTGAATATTTAACAAATCCTTGTAAACACTAAAGAAATATATGAGGGAATAGTATTACAAACTGGATATTTTCTCAAGGAATATGATTTTTAAGAAAGGAATAGTTTATAACAATATTTACATCAAAGAAATTCAAGAGTTTTCCTTCATAATAATTTTTTTATATTAATAACATTATCTTTACTAGGAATATTGAATGATATTGTGAAAAGATTTCTAAATAAATGAAAAAGTAGTTTGAGATTTCCATGATGGGAAAAATAAAATAAATTATTGGGTTAAAAATTTTATAAAAGAAGAAACACATTTTTCTTTCTCAAGAAAATCATGCTAAATAAATTCTTAAAATGTTCAGTATAGAAAATTAGAAACTAGTTTACACCTCAATGTCAGTGGGAACCAAGTTGAGTAAAGATGGATAAGACAATAAAGATGATCGGAAAGAGTTCCCAAAGTTGATTGGAATTTTTTTATATTTTACTACCTTAGGACCCAATATTGTATATTATGTTACCTTATGTGAATGATATTATAGTGATCCTAAATAATAAAATTTACTTTCTAGTAAAAGATTCCTCAAATACATCAAATGCCCAAAAAAATTTTAAATTAGGTATGATATCTTATAAAGTATTGATTTTTTTGGGTATTCAGATGCTGATTGGGTAGTAAATGTTGATGATAGAAGATCCACATCAGGTGGACTTTTATTTCTAGGTAAAAGTTATGTTTTTTGGAATATAAATAAATAGAATTCAGTAACTCGCATTACAACTGAATTTGAATATTTTTCTACTACATAATCTACTAACCAACTTATGTGGATGAAGAATCAGATAGAATACTAAATTGTTGAATTAAAGTTACCCATTATCTTGGGTTATAATAATCAAAGTAAAAACAACCTTTCCAATAATATGGTAAAACATTATCATTCAAAACATATTAATATCAACAATTATTTCATCATATATCATGTATAAAATAATGAGTTGAAGTTGGAGTATGTTCCTAAATCGGAACAAAATGCTGACATTTTCACAAAAACTTTACCAAAGGAAGCATTCTCTAAATTGATCTTGAACAAGGTCATCTAACATCTTTCTCATTAAGGTTGAGGTATGTATTTTTTTCCCTCTCTCATTTTATCTTTGGAAAGTGTTTTCAAGGGGGGGGGGGATTTTTTATAAATTGATCATTATAGAATCATGTAAATAGAGAGACTTGTGGGTAAATAGTGAATTATCATTGTAAGTGTGTGAACTATTCTAACTGTTTATTGGAGTGGTTGTTGGAAAAAAATTGTGTATTCTATGGAGGTTTAAAATTTGAGGAATTAAAGATGGGGGAAATATTCATAATCACTACTATTGGACATCATGAATTTTATGTCAATAATTCTTGTTTCCAATAATGATTTAGCACACATAGTCTTATAATTAATGATAAGTAAAACATAGCTTGAGGATTAAAAGTTCAGTGATTTATGAACCTTGGTTGAAAAAAAATCCAAAGTTAGAGACTGTTAGGACCAAGATGATAACGATAAATACCATATTCAGGTATTTTCATTTGTTGTCAATGGATTTTAAGAAGAAAATAAACCACCTCACTTTGTAATTGATAAAAATTGGACTGACCATCATATTCAATAAAATCAGACTCACAATGGTTATGAAATTCAATCACATTGGGAATATGTTTTCTGGAAGAGTAGGATCATCGAATTCAGCCAAAGTTTGGAATGAAATGTTTGATCATAATGGGGAATAATTTGAGTCTGCCTAACTTTGATAAAAATGTGATGTTGCTTTCTAGTCTTGGAGTTCTCATATATCAAAAGTAAGTTGTAAAACTTGTGAAGAAAGCTTGATGAAAGAAATAGGAGAAAAATATTATTCCAATCATATTCAGTCTGATTGTAGTCATGCCAATCTTATTCATGATGAGTAGGAAATAAATATTTTTATAAATGATAGGGAAGTTGCAACACATTACTTGGTAAGTGAGATGATTCTAAAGGTGATCTTCAAAGTAAAAAAAGTCATAAAGAATGTCATGATACTTGTTAAAAGTTTATGAAAGAAGAAAGTTTATTTATTTTAATCGTTCTGGTCTAAATATCATCATAATGATATTTTTGGACACAGATATGTTTAAAGACAGGGTATGATTGTCATAATAAAGGTTCTAGTATTCGATCATACCAAAATCTAGAAGATTTAAATCCTTGAAGAAAGAAGTTTTGGAGAATCATATTCAAAAAATAAATAAGATACTAATTTTGATCCATCGAATTTAGTATGTCATCATATTAATTAGACGTAGAATTATTTGTTATAAAAATTGATTGGTATAATATTCAGAAGAGAACTAATTTGTTGATGTTGAAGCCGGTGATACCGGTCCATACTTGGTATGCCATAATATTCATCAGAGGAATAATTTTATGGAACTGATGAATGAAAAGAAAAGGAATATTATGTGTCGGCCAATATGAAGAAGAAATTAATAGCTATATCATTAATTTATTTAACCATTTAAAACAGTTTGAATTACTTTGTTTATAATTCAAATGGGTCAAGAGAAGAGATGACTACTAATATATTGTTTTAAATTTGTATTCATCATAATGAAGAAGGTCGTAATAAAAAATTGAAATGGGAAATCAGAATTAGAATGATGTTTATAGAAATTCTAAAGCAGAGTTGAAGTTATGAGAAGATTTGAGAATGTTAAATAAGTGTTGAGAAGAGATTATGAAGTTAATATGAACCCAAAATTAAAAGGAATTTTTAGATTCAGAAAATTTTATTGAGTGGGAAATTTTTTAGGAATCCCACCCAAACCATTTCTTGGGTGATTATAAAAGGGAATGTACTTTGTACTTTTGAAATATGTACTATTAAAAAAGTAGAATAGATAAGACATAGATCTAGATAGAAGAAGAGGTTTCCATATTTTGTTTTGTTGTATTCAACTGGTCATCATATTGGGCTGAATCATCGAACTGGGAAAATCATATAGGGATTCTTGGATTGAAGAAGAAGTGGTTCATAATTTTCTCAACCGTATTCTGAAAAAAGACATATATTTTTTGTATTGAGAAATAAAACTGGGATAATTGGACTGGGAGAATTAGAATGGGAAATCAGAATGAGTTTTGTAACAAAATTTAGAAATGTTCTTACCAACTTCCAAGTAAGAAATTGAAGATTTTTTTTAATATAATACACTTGCGAATGTTGATAAAGAATCACCATATCATGTGTTGTTACAAAACTTTTTATTTCATCATTTGTTATAGAAGGATCACATTCACTATTGAATTGTTTATATAGATCTACTTGAGTGAAATGGAATATCCTACTCATTGTATTCCATACAAAAGGATTATTTTCTAACAGATTGTGTGGTATTATATCATTACAAAATCATAGAAAGGATGTAGCTATTCTTGTTGAATAGTGATACTTATAAATTCATGTGTTCATATAGATGTGTGTTTTAATGGTTTTTAATAGAGAAAGAAGATTCTAAGGTTATTACATAATTAAGGAAATATAAAAGGAAAATATATCACTGATTCACTCTCTCCCCCTCTCATTAATACAATTATCTTGAATGGGAAATTACAGAACAAGAACAGTGATTAGCCTCTTCTTGACCTCCTTAAAGATTTCCTCATATCTTTCATCCATAAATAATTTACCCCATTTTGTGGTAAATTAGTTAGTTGGTGAAAAAATAATAATAAATTTATCACAAAATGTAAATAGTAACCCGATAATCTATAAAACTATAGATTTCTATGACACAAGTGGGTTTTGGTTATTCTTCAGTTACCTTTGTCTTTGAAGGGTCCACATAAATTCCATCACTTGTGATCACATTCCCCAATAATGAGACTTCTTGCATCCAAAAGTCACACTTTTTGAACATAGAATACCTTTTCTCCTTGTTTAATATCACCAACACAATTATTATATTCTCTTCATGTTCCTACACAATCTTGGAATAAATGAGAATATAATCGATAAACACTACAAATATTTTTTGAGGTGGACTCTAAAGAATGTATTCATCAAATCCATAAAAACTGTAAGAAAATTAGTAAGTCTGATGGGAATTACTATGAACTCATAGTGGACATACCTTGTAAGGAAATACGCCTTTTTAATATCTTCCTTATTCAACTTTAGTTTATGATATCCATAAAAAAGATACACCTTTGATAATTATTTCACTCCTTGTAGTTGATTGAACAAGTCATAAATCCTTGGTTGAGGATAATTTTTATTTATGGTGATCTTGTTGATATCTTGGTAATTGATATACACCTATTTTAATCTATCATTCTTCTTGACAAAGAGCATTGGTGCACCCCCTAAGTGATGTACTAGGGAGTATGAACCATTTTTTCAAATTCCCTTATAAAAACTTCTTTAACTCCTCCATTTTAATCAAGTCCATCCTATATAGGAATTTTGAGATAGGAGTGGCTCTGGATATGAGATCTATTGATAACTCTACCTCACGATCAAGGGATTCCAAGTATCTCTTCGAGAAATACCTCAATGTATTACCTAATAATGGACATTTTCTCTAGGTTAATACCTTCCTTTGACTCAACCATTTGGGCATGGTATGCTTCTCTACAGGGTATCAACACCCACACTGTTGATGGATTTTCCACTGAAGATTCATGATCTTCCTTGCATTTTTAGAGGATCCTTGGATGGTTTAGAATATAAAATATTTTTTTCCAATAGTTGATTTCTTCTAAATATAATGAAATCCATTACTTGCCCAATATATCATAAAATTTTAACAAGGGAAATATAATAATATTTTCAAGAAGAATCATCCAAAATATGATTATAGGAGAAGATTCCAACACTTGGGTTGTAATGATTACACCACTATGTTTTTTATGGATATATCCACTTAAAGGAATCAGGGCTTCAATTCAATAGTTCTAGAAAAATTTTAGGATATAAATGAATAAGTAGAAATAGAATCAAATAATACGTTTTCTATTATTTAGTGAATAGGAATCATACCTTGTATGAATTCATTTTCACACTCCACTTCATTAGTAGTGATGATATAAGATTTCCTTTTTTCTTTTGACTTTGGTGATTTCTGACACTGGTTTCCCTCAAGGACATGTGGTTTAGTGCACTTGCATGAATAACACCCTTGGTCCCTATAGTTGATGCATTGAACCATGGACGATGAATTAGGATGTTCCTTCCTTTCCTCTATCATGTTAGTTATCTTCTTCATGTATATTCAATATTCATTTGATTAGTGTCCTTCTCTCCCACACTTGATGAATTTCCCCATCCCTTTGAGGAAATTAACATGATTCTTCTTCCCACATTTTTGACACATGGGTAGTTGGATCCTATTTCCTCATTTTTCATTTGACCCAAAATCATCAAACCCCATTCTTCTATTATTATCTCCACAACCATGAGACCATTCTTTGAACTCCATATCTACTTTAAGATCATATTTAACCACATCTTCAAAAATCTCAAATTCTTATATTTGTATATCATTTCGAAGGTTTATTTTTAAAACAATAAAGAACATATCTATTTTTCTATCATTATTGATAAAAAACCCAAGGAATACATTTAAACCCTTATGATGTTTTCATCATAAGCTGTGACAACTTCACCTTCCTTTTTATTTAGCTATATTAATTCTCTTTCAATATTTTTTTTGAGGAGTTCCATGTAAATGCTTTGTAAGAAATATTTTCTTAAATTCTTCCCACTCCATCTCTTCGATTTAATCCTTTGGATTTTTCTTATTTAACAATTCCTGCTATTGAATAGATTCTCCAAATAAAAGATAAATTGCAAGAGTCACCATCTCCATATTAGAGAAATGGATCATAGAAAAGATCTTATTTATTGGGTTAACCCACTATTCCACATCAAGTGAATTGGAAGTTCCACTAAACATTGATGGTCATTTTTTCATTAAGGACTCAATGGATAATTGATCCTTATTTGGTGAATATGGACATTCCACATAGTTCATGTTATAATTCATATCTAGAGACAAATAGGTAATCATTTCCACAAAGTTTTGAACTCAACCTCCCACGGAATTGGGGATATTATTTGGATAATTGTTTCATTGTCACTCAGACAGGTTTTAGGCCTAGTTTCTCCGGGTTCCTACCATTTTTTAGAATAGAAAATTTTAGAACAAAACATAAGTCAATAAATAATGAGTAATTTATTATTTTAGGAAATTAACACTAAAGGAATATCTTATGGGATCCCTACGTCTATACGTTTCTAAAAATAGTCTTCTAGGATGTTTTACCTAAACATAGACTTATACTCATCTTTTTTACTCTTGTTTTCTAATCATAATTACCAAATAAACTAAACCATTCTTAGATACCAACTATAGTGACCCTAATTTTTCATACATAACTATTACATCATTTTAATGATAAAAAGAATAATAGAGTTACAAATATAAGATCCAAAGGGTTATGTCTTAGAAAAATTAGGCTCATAAATAACTTGTACATAATAAAATATAAAAAATTATTTAAATCATTCTTCTTTATCCTTCCAAAATATCCTATTATCTTTAGTACATGAAATTACCTAAGGATATACATAAATGAAAGGGGTAAGATAAAATCCCTATAAGAAGATGAATAAGGAACATGAATCAATATAACATGGGTGAGCATAATCATCATATCATAAAACTAGGATCATTATCAATATCATGAGGAAAAAATGTGATAAATTCATAGAATGTGGAAAAGAAAAAAAATGAAACATCATGTTATAGTGGTCAAATTCCACATATAGTTGTGAATAAAGATAGAATCATTTTATCACATAACACTTGTGAATAATCATAACATCATCACTGTAACCAAATATAGCATCATGTTCACTTATAATAAAAATTATCTCATGAGATACAACACATTACCCAATGCATTTGAGGGATATATAATTTTGGTCTAGCCATCACATCCTAATATTTACATAATCATGCATGTCAAATAGAATGTGTAACAATCATTTCATGAAATAACCCATGGAAAAGAATGGGATTCATGCAGATTTCAAAAATTATGATTTTATAAATAAACGTTGGGTTCTAAAATGAAAAATTGAAAAACATATTTTCTATAAGAATAATCATTCTTTAGTTAAGAATAAAATACTCAAGATGAGTCAAAGATGTGTTTTGGAAAGAAGAGTTATTTTGGAAAACCATTGTATTTTCCATAAAATCAAATAAAAAACATGTATATTTCAAAAAAGAAGAGGGAGGAATAATGAAATTATATTTAAGGAAAATTAGAGGACTATTTATGATAATATGTCATGAAATATGGATAACCCAATAAAAAATAGTTGGGTTCAAGAATCCCCTTAGCTTAATTCCTTCTTTATTTCGTCACTTTTGCGCCTCTTGAATAATAAACTTATATTTATTAAAAAAATAATAAATATTTTAATTATATCCATTTATACAATTATTTATCAATTATAACCATTTTATTATATTTATTAATCTCTATTTATGACACTGAAGTGTTTTGATATCATGATTATCCTAAAAATTTCTTGTTTCACTTTGATTTCTCAATTTTCATTCAGAGTCATTTGTAGAAAAGTATGATTACCTCCAGTAGATTATAATAAATGTAATTAATTATTTATATATTAAATATAATTTATAATATCCATCCATGAAGGTGGTTATAATAATTGTCCTAGAAATGTATCCGTACATGGTTAATCAACTATTAACGGGACGTTGTTAAAAGAGAGAGAAATAGAAGTATTGCATTTATTTTTGACATAAATATGACAATTACATGATGTTAACATAAATAATATAATTTTAAATTATTTAATAATTAGTTTTATAGTATATGGTTTTTAAATTAATTTGTAAAAATAAGAAAGAGAATAAGAAAAAATGGAAAAGTTAATAGAGACTTACTCTCTACTCAATGTAACTTCTCTAGTAAGACGCTATAACACCCTTGGTGATTAGAGTTTGATTGCTACAATATGTCCCTAAGTAATGTAAGGGTATTTAGACAGAGTATTTGGGAAGATATAGTACTTTGGAATGTTTGAGAGGAGTTTTTTTCCAAGGGAAGGGAGAGGGATTATTTATACATTAAGAGAGGGGTATTTTTAGAATAAAATATTTAATAAAATAATATATCAAAGGAAAAAATGTGATAGTGTATTTTTGACAAAATATATTATATATAAATTTATTATAATGGGTTTAAGACTTTAAATCATCTTTATAATTATAATTCATTAACTTATTAAAAATAAAAGTGAAGAAAAAAAGAAATAGATATTTTAAGGAATCACATTTGAATTTAGGTTTTGAAATGTGATTTTTAGGTTTGAAAATTAATTTTATTATATTTTAATGACTCATTTATGAAATTAAATATATAATGGATGAAAATAAATTTATATAAAGGATTATTTCATTATTAAATCATGAATGATTTAACTTAAGATACATCTATTATGTGAAAAACTATATTTTTACTATTCACCTAAAAATTGAAGTATTTGAGAAAATTACCAAAAAATAACCTAAGGAAAATTTTAACATGATCATTTAATGAATGATATTAATTTAATAAAAATAAATATCGAAAATATATAAAATATAATTTTTAACAGGAAAATAATGATTTTTACAAAATACATTAAAATACAGTTTATTAAAAATATTCTTTATTTTCATTGAGGTTTTTAATCTTGATATTTATTTTGTTGAATTATAATATTTTTATTTACATAAATTAATCATGATTAATGTTATTTATATCATAATTTATTAGTTTTTTGTAAAATCACTCTTCCAATGGTCAGGTTACTATTCCCAACGATCAGGTTACTATTCCAACAGTCACATTACTATTCCAACAGTCACATTACCTTATATATATACCACTCAATTATTTCATTAAATATTCAAACCTATTCCTATAAATGTTCTATATTTCCATTTTAAATTATTTTTAATTTTTTACTATAATTTTGTTTCTTTTATATAATCTTGGTAGTGGGGCCAATAATTCTAGTAGATGAGGTCGATCCATATTTTCTCATTTTAGCTTTTCTATTTTATACTTTTTGTCCAGTTGTAATGTTTCGAAATTTAACTGGTTTCATTTCTGATTAATATAAAAATATTTATTAATATTATTTTTATTGGTTTCTCTATATTTTTTTGAGTATATATATAATATAATACAACACACATTTATTCAGGAAACAAATTTAACTAATAAACAGTATGTCATTACAAGGGGGTACCATATCTCCCACCTCAACCTAAACGTACTATATAACTCTAGGTACATATTTGATGAGGAGTATTTGAGTCTTTACTAGACTCTAGTACCTATCGTACTCCCCTACCACTACTATACTATAAGAAGTTCTAAAAAAACTTATGAAGATGGCCCATACTTCCGCAAACATGGCACTCCAATGTGGTGTATGAAAACTATGGTTTCAGGTGGTTTAACATTCTACACTGATGCACTACAATAGAATATGATCCTAAGATGGATTCCCACCACCCTAACTGGTCTTCATGTTATTTCCTTGGAAAAAATGGCATAAAATCACTTCTTGCCACCAAAATATGTGATCCTAGTTTACCCTGTGGAATTAGCCTGACTACCTCTTAGGTCCTCTCAAAGGTTCATTACTGTGATGAGTTCATGATTTATCAAATCTAAAAAGAAACTCAGGATAAAAACATTCACCTATGACCTAACCTCATAGTGAATACCATCTTGAAAAGTTTTCTCCCTAGAGATCTCAACAATAGCTAATTATGGCACAAAGCATTAAAGGTTGGTGAAATGTTCAACATAATACCTCACTGATATTCTATCCTATATCAAATGCATGAACTAATAATCCTTCTCATCCCTCAGCATCTATGGATAGAAGTGGCTCAATAAATTCACCTTGAATAACTTCCAAGATAACTCCTCCTCCTTCCCATCCTGCTCTAGAATATCCAACCAATGTTTGGTAGGTCTACTGAGCATATACACAAAATGATTCTCCCTCCTATCTATGGGTGTCTTAAGATTCTTGAAGATTGTATAGATTGAATCAATCTTGAACTCAACTACCTAGGAGCCTCCCTCCCCAGTGAACATAGGTGGTTGTCGTATCTGAATCTCTCTCATCAACTCAAACATAAAAGGCACGATGAAAATAGTCTCCTTTTCCATGGATTGCATGACCCTTAAAAAGTTGTAGGGATGATGAACATCCATTTGATCCTCAAGAGCTACATGAAGCTCCAGTTCATCTATATTATGAGATAACTGATTTCCACTCTCTTAGAACTCAAATCCAAGAGGATGAGGAGTCATTTTATCTATAAGAAAAACACACTCCTATAAACATTGGCTAAAAATAATGTCAACCTCAAGAGGCAATGACAGTAGATAACCATTACTCTAGGTCTCTCTAACCATGGATTATAAGTGTTTTATAATGAAATAATAGTTTATTTCATTCCATTTATCAAATATAATAGATATATTATTTCACAATTCATATTGGAAAGTATATAACACTTGCAATAAACATGTCCCTGTCATGAACAATGCATGTATATATATATATGTATATATATTATATCCCTATCTGCCTATCATGATTCATGCATACTCATGTCTCACCATACTGTTCCATGAGTGTAAATATGAATAAACAATAAAATCACAAAATAATAACATCACACAACATGTAAATCAACCAAGGTGAAATAACATCAATTGCAACAAGAGAACAACATAAACAATAATCCCATCCCTAGAACTCAAAATTTCCCCCTTACATGGGTAAGCTAATCCAATGAATAAGCTCATTACCAAGTCCCATCTGATCCTAGTCTCCTTTCTACTTTTTCCAAAAAATAATGAAATAGATAATAATAAGCTGATCCTCTAATACCACTTTGTAATGTCCCTGGATCTGATACTATCTCACGTGGTCAAAATGATTTAGTTATTATATGTCAAGCATGCATCCCTATATGATAGAGGTTATTTACTAGTAGAGAGGCTGTGATACTTATATTGGGAAGAATATACCCCCAGGTAAAACATAGTGAAACTAAACCATAGTAATAAAAATTAGAGTAACAGGGAAATAGTGGAAATAGTATATCATATAGCCAGGAAAATAATAGGAGGAACCTATAATGATGAATAATGTAATGACAAAAAAAGATGTATCTAAAAGTAAAACTGAAACCCATACAAACAAAATAATATACTCACATTAAATAATCCTAAAAGGATCTGGTCCCGATCCCCATGTCAGACCCATCTCCAAAATCCATCCCATCCAGCAAGAAACAAAAGAATCAACAATAATATCCCTTTCCCTTGTCCAAACCTGCTTCCATGTAATCTGCTCAAGTACCAAACAGTTCCCAAATAGGGTGTGAATAAAACTCAGTAGGTCGACACCACCATCCCTAAACACAACTCGTCTGAAAATAATTATATGCAATAACGTTAAATATAGATGTATTGATTAACTAATTAATGTAATATATCAATTAACCTATTTTAAAACCATGATGAAATGTCTCCAAGCATGTAACACAACCATTCCATCTATATCCATATACCATGGAAAAACCAAACAATCAGGTAGCTCCCTTTGTATAATAAATTCATCATCCGATCATCACCCAATATAATTTCATTTCAGCATGCGTCCCTTGGTGTAGCCTGGTATATTAGCATTTCAGCAAGTATCACTGGGAATTGCCTACTATATAAACATTTCAACCTCCAAGAAAATCCATATATATATGAATTTTAGCATGTATCGCTGGGCCAAGCCTAATATATAATAATTTAAACATTACTAGGATATCCCTACATATAATCATTTCATCACGAACTCAAAAAGTGATAATAGTATGGATATCATAATATCACATCATAAATATCAATAGTTAATTATGAAGATTTCCATTTTTATTTCAAATAAACATTCATTTAACTCTCAAATTATCAACAGTCATATCAATAATCAATAATAGATTACCTAGGGATTCTTTATCAAGAAATCACCTAAGGCATCATGTCATACTCACCATGCATTAACCATTATCCAATTTCTTTTTACTCAAATTTTTTATCACCCAACATGTATCCATAATCCAGGTTGCATCAACCATTGAATCTAAAGAAATCAAATCCATGATTTACTATAAATCAACTGATTAATTATAGTGCACATTACATATCCATAATCAAAATATTTCATATAATTCATAATTAAATGTACCATAGGGTTAGCTTTAGTCTCCATATCTTTAACATGTGATTAACACAACACTACAAATGACAAAATCCATTAAATAAGAAGTCACAGAAGATCACAAGAAGAACTAAGATTAACCCAAAACAAGATCAACTCCCAAAACAAAACCCATGTTCAAAATATGTAAACTACAATGAAAAGTAATGACAGATTAGAAGAGGGAAACTAAAGTGAATAAACTCACCAAGGATCGAATGTGAAAATGGGACATCTGGAAGGGGGAAAGATAAATAAATATTTCCTAGAGTTTACCCTAGGAGCGAGAGAGGAGAGGCTATAATAAAAAATATTGAGATTAATAACTACACGACACACTTGAAACTACTGGATATGAGGAATACTTGATGTGTAATCCTTTCATGTCCTGTATTTTCTTTATTTTTACGTTATGTTGGAAAAACCTTTTTCCTTGGGTTTATATTTATTTTGATCAACATTTAGACGATGTGAATCAGGTTCATGACATGTAACCACATCAAATCATAAACTAGTTCATGAAATGATTTTAGAAATAGTTACATGTCATGCAACATGTACACAACATATAATTTTTCATTGAATAGTTTTTATACTAACATCTATAAAAGTGACCAAACCACCTATGATCATTCTAAACACATAGATAACCCTATTAATCCCATTTTACATATTTATACATGGAATCCATTAATTTAAATTGACATACATGCCTAAAATTAAGGTTATTTTCTCCAAAAAATTCTCTCTGGTATCAAATATGACTTAGTCACTAAGGCCTAATTACAATGGAAATCCCAACAAAATAATTTCAATGAAAACCTCAGAGTTGGACAAAACTAGAAAAATATGGGATCTTATAATGATCTCGATTTTGAAAGGTTATTATTATGTTTCCTCCATTAAAAAAAACATTATTTATATATCTAAACATGATATAGATAGATTTATATTAATATATTCAAATGAATGTTGCTTCTTTTATAAAAATAACATTTTTATGGAAAGGTGAATTTAAATAACAAATTTTTTTTATCGTATTATTCAAACCAAGTAATGGAAATTGATAATGGAACTACATCACAAAACTCGTTCCACACCGAATTATGGAATCATTGGATTGGTCATGTAAATGAAAAATGCTTGACTAAGTTATACAAAAAGGATATTTAGATTCTTTTGAACTAAAACCAATTGGTATGTGTCGCACTTATTTGTATGGTCTAATGAATAAAGCCCCATTTAGTATAAATGATGAAAGGTATACAGATATTCTTGAATTATTTCATACAAATGTGTGTGGACCATTTCCTATTGAGACATGGGTGGGTTCTCATACTTCATAAATTTTACCGATGATTTTAGTAGAAATGAATATGTCTATATAATGCGGTATAAGTCAGGTTATTTTGATAAATTCAAGAAATACATGAATGAATATGGGAACCAAATTGGTAATATGATTAATAAAATCCTCTTAGAACTTGGTGGACAATATCTCAATCAATAATTCTTTGATTACTTATAGGAGTTTGGGATCCTCAATTAACACACTCTTCCTTATACACATCAGTGTAATGATGTAAGTGAAAGGAGAAACCACATCTTGTTGGACATGGTGTGATAAATGATGAGCCATGAGAGTATTCCATTATTCTTTTATGGATTTTAATTACAAAAAATTAGCAAAATATTTTTTAAAAAATTTCAAATAATGTGATAAATAGTATATCAAGTTGCAAAGGATCGAATAATAACTCAGAAGTGGTGTTGAAACAGATGTTCACTTATTTAAGTTTCAATAATTTTGAAAATATTAATCCCTGAAACTTGTAAAAGATTATATCCTTATCTTATTTTAGTAAATACTAATGTATGAAAAATTAGTAAAAAAAGTAAAGAACATGATATTTACATGGTTCGACTTCAGTGTGAGAACCTATATCATTTTAATAGACACTCCTATGAGTCTATAGAAATTCAATAAAATGAATAAGTGAATACAACTTGTGCCAACTCCCATTAGAGACATTATATATATCCTAATTTTAATGATTATACAGACTCCTATTGGTTTATAAATTTTTATTACAAAAAAATGAGATAAAACAAAAGAAAAATACTTTGTTCAAACTACACCAAAAAATTTTCAGCTCCGAATACTCATTATGATGTGGTTGGGTCTGATTCTCTCCATCTGATAGGGCTGGGTCCAAGGTATTCAATCCGTTGAATTCAGGCTGATGGACTCAGTATGATAAATCCATTCTCAATATGCATTACTCAAACTCTTCTCAAATGCTCAGTCCGATCTTACTCGGTCCAATAAACAAAAATTTTAGATGTCCAAACTTCTAATGAGATTTCAATATGGCAAGATAAATTTGACATGAATTATGCAGTGCTCTTCTTTTCTCCACGCACATAAAAAAGTTGAAAAGTATGAATATACATTTCTTCTATTTATATTCATCCCAAAAAGACAAATTTATGAAACTAAAAAACTTTTCCCACTTACTCATATTAAAAAAAATCCAATATCTATACATATTCCAATTTCAAGTTTGACCACATAAACTCTTCACAAATATTTTGAAATCTTCTTATGTATTCTTTATAATAATTCTTCTCATACTTCCTAACTTTTATTTAGTATAATAGAAATTACTAAACTCATTATGATGAGTCTTCCTCAGCTCATTATGATGAACCTTCTTGATATCATTCTAAAATGAATTTCCTCATTAGAGTTAGTCTAATTAACATTATTTCTCAGATTCAGTGTGATTGAATTTCCTTCTCAGAGTCGGTCTTGATTGAATTTCCTTCTCAGAGTTAGTTTGATTGAATATCTTCCTCAGAGGCAGTTTAGTTAACTTTCCTCCTCAGATTATACATCATAGAACTTCCTTAGCTTCAATCCAATGGAATCCTCATAATGATGGAATTATAACTATGATGGAATTTTATTTATGATGGAATATCCAATATACCACTTTGAAATACTTCAAGCCTCATCAACTATAACTCATTCAGACTTCTATAAACTTCTATGATCAGTACTTCTGGATCTGATGAAAACTTTTTTATTGATTCCTAGAATCAATACAATCTTTATGATTCCTATATTTCTTAAAAATATTTTATAATTATTGTTTTCTTGATTTATGAGAACTTCAATATTATCAAGGTACTATATGACTTATATAGGAAAGTATTACAACTTCCCTTACTTTCAAAACATTCTTTATTTCCAACCAAAACTCAATATGATTGGTCACAATTATTCTCCCCCTTTTCCTCATAAGGATCACATCACAAGTGTTACAAACAACTTATGATATATGTGAATTAAAAATTATAAAAGAAATATTTTACTGAAGGTTAGAATGTTCAAGAAATTTCTAGCTCTTGACATCACATTCATCATTCAACCTCTAAAGCAACATACTAACTTTCCAACTAATATTGAGTCCAATGAAACTTTAACTTCATGTCAATGGATCTAAGACTAATGGTGTGCCTGATAAAAAGACTCTAAATTTTTTATGAATTCTATGACCAATGGTGATCAGTTTGATACTTTTCATATGGTGTTTCTCAGTTCAATCCTCTCTGTCTATAAAACAAATTCTCTAAAATAAAACATTCTCCCCCTTTATATTTGGGTTCGAACATTCAAAAACATTCACTTGTTTTTCAAAAACATTCTTTTATAAAAAATTAGATATCAACAAATACAAAAATTTATTAAAAAAAATCACAATGGTTCTTCAATCTCCCCATTCGGATTTTTTAACAACACTCACTAATAAATTTTACAACTCTCAAAAAATTTTCATAATTTAACTTTTGTAAACAAATGATGTTTTTTGAATTTTACCAAAACAAATCCTTTATTAAAGGAGTGTTTAGGCACCACACTAATAGATAAGGTATTTTTTTTTGAAAAAAATCCATCCCTTGGTGAGAATAAAATTGTACGGCAATGCTAAGATAAAATCCCCCTAACTTTTATATTTTCTCACATTTATTTTTCTATAAATTTTATTTTCCTCTCCCCCATTATCTGATAAAAAAAAATTCATATTCATAAAATAAAGATAATTAAAAACTTCTTATATTTGTAACTTCTTCCATTGGGTGAATAATAAAAGTTCCTTCCTCATCTTTCTCATCAATCTTTTCCTGATCCAAATTTATTATTTTATGTAAACATGGGATTCCAAAAACATTGATGTACTTCAATAAAGGTTTTTTCTCATAGAAAATTTCATAAGAACTCATATTGGTTTCCAAACGTAATTTTTTTTTCAAAACATGTAAAATAATACTAACAACTTCACTCTAGTAGAACATTGAAGGTTTTTATTCTTCTCACATGATTCTTCCCATTTCCACCGAACCTATATGCTTACTTTCTTTTACTCCATTTTTTTGTGGGGTATATAGAGAACTATACTAATGTTTAATACCATGATCTCTAAGATATGTTTCAAAAGTAATTCTTGTTAACTCAATACCATTATCCATTCTAAAATTCTTTATATAAACCCCCATCTCATTCTTAACTTCTTTTTTGAAAAAACCTGAACATTTCTATTGGCTCTGAGTTGTGTTTCAAAAACATGATGTTTGTAATTTGAGTGAAATCACTATTAAAATTGATAAATTAAAAATATAATTTTTTTTATTGATGTCTCATTGACCCACATAAATTGGAATGAATAAGTTTAAGAGGCCTGATAGATGGAATCTCAACTTTCTTATGACTTTTATTAGTCATCTTACCTTTCTAACAAGTAACACAAAAATCTTCCTCTGTTTTTTTCAAATTTGGAAAATTTTTGTACATAATAAACTTTAGAATGTTTTTTTATTCTTTTCTTCCCATGTTGGACAATTCATTTCCACCACAACTTATTCTCATCTTTGGCACTTTCATAACATGAGTTTTTAATTTCTCTAACTTGAAAAAGATTTCCACTAGTTCTTTCTACTTTTGTGATAACTTTTCCAGGTTTCACACTTCTAATAACACATGAATAATTTCTGAAAACACATCTTTTCCATCATCACAAAGTTGACTTAGACTATGTAAATTATGTTTTAGCATATCAATAAATAAAAAATTCCTACGATTTCAACTTTTCTTCTTTAATCTCAGTCATTTTGATTCTATTATTTTTAAAGAACTATTATTCCCAAAGGTAATAGAACCTCCTTCCTGATTTTTAACATGTTTCAATATTTTTAAATCACATATCATGCATGAAGAAAAACCACTATCAAGTATATATGGTTTTTTCTTTTTTACTTTCTTTCAAGGCAGTCTCAATAAGGAAATATTTCCTCAACTTTCTTCATCCTAGCTTAATTTTTTTTATATCCCAAAAGAAACATGTTCTAGAAAGAGTTTCATACATCTTTCGACATAATGAAAATCCAAATCACATCTTCCATAAACTTTTTAGAGACATTTAAATTGATTTTTTTGGAAGGTTTCTAACTTTTGTGATTTTTCTTTTCTATAATTCTATGTGTTAGGAAAGTTATTCATTCTAATTTCACAATTTCTTCCACTCTATTAAAATATTATTTTGGGAAGTGATATGTTATGCCCAAAATTAAATGTCATGTGCGAATATATTCTATAGCACCAATAGAATCAATCAAATCTTATTTTTTGTTGATGTATGATCTTTCTTTGTAAAAAAAATTCTAGGGTTATAAATCCTTCCTACCCTAACATACTCTGGGTGTTTACCATATTTCCTTCTAACTGAGTTTTAAATTTTTTTATATGTGATAGGTTTATCACATTATTTCTCCACCCAATATTTCCTATTAATTTTCTTATCACTTAAAATGTAAGAAAATTCAGATGAAACATTATTTTTAGTGTGTGAGGAATTCACCTAATTCTTTATTTGAGATTTCTCAACAAATTTATAAGTCTTATATTTTACTACTAAAGCTTTGTTAAAGTTTTAATTCATAAGTTTATATTGAAACTTATTGACTTACTTTTCCTTATATTCCAATTTCTTATTGAGATCTTCAACCATCCTTCCATATTTAGTGATTATTAGTTTGTAACTTAAGAACTCTTGAATGTATTATTCCTCATACTTTATGACATAATTTCTTAATTTAGAAACTTCTTCACAATATTTATTCATTACTTTAATTTCTTACTAAAGATTTCTGTTTTTATCAATAAATAATATAAGTTATGTTTTGAGTTGATACTCTCTATATGATACTTCACAACCCTGTTCACTATCTAAGGAATCTTTTATTTTCTAAAATTTTCCAATGACAGTTATAAATTTTCTTAACTTTCATATTTTGAATAATTGTTTTCAGTTGACTATGATACAACTCTATTACATATCATATTTATTTTGTTTCTAGTAGACTTATTATTGTGTTTGTTGGATGAATTTTATTCTTCATAAGTTTTGTTTCACTTCTTTCATCAATGTGTTTCATCAGAATATTTTCAATACTCACCAACTTTCTTCTTAGGTAAATTCATAGTAAAGTGTCCAATTCCACCACAATCAAAAAATTTAAGAGTATGTTTAGCACGATAATTTCATATTCCTATACTATAGTTCTTAGATATAAGAGACATGATTTTTTCATTCAACTTATCATTATATTTAACTTCAAAGTATCTAGGATCATCATGTCCAACATATTGAATTATAATATTTCTCATTGATTCAAAATCTATTTCATCTTTCATTTTTTTTAACATTGGAGATTTTATCATTTCATAAGTAATAAGAAATTTAATCAATTCAACAAGAGATAAATCATATTTATATTATAAAGGGAATATTTTAGAATCATACCTATCTAGAAAGATTTACTTGATTTTCATCACAATTGTAGAATCTTACAAGACATCTCCAAAACCTCTAATGTTGAAAATAGTAACATCTCGGACCAGGTTCCACACACTAGTGCCTCTAATCGGTCAGTCACATGACCTCAGGAATGCCTCCCCATATGTCAAAGGTTATTGATTAGTAGTGAGGGTCTGATATATTTTTCAAGGGGAGACTTTACCTTCTTTTATCAGAGTAAATACAGAATGAAAAATAATAAACAATATATTAATAACATGTAATCATAACCTAAAAGAACCAGTATCACAAGATGAACAAAAAATGAAAATACAATATCAAAAATTAAAGAAGAAAATATTTCATGCCAATGTACATGTCAAGTGTCTAAAATGAAACCCAAAATTAAGACATTGAAGACTCTCCCAAGCAGGTCCCGAATAGTGTCTGATTCCCTCATCCATGCTCCATACCATATCAATGATATATCACAAGGTATTTTCCCTTAACCTCTCTAGAAAGCACAAACTCTATTCAGGTTCTGATCAGGCAGCCCACGTAGGGTGTGAGTATAACTCAGTAGGTTCCATGCCCCCTCTTGGAGGGGCCCATGCCGAGACTCCTGAATCCCACCTCAAATAGGCTAGGGGCTAGTGACTAGCATTGAGAAGGTGTATCACTGACATGATAGGCCTTATCTTAAGTACCTGTACAGAAACACACATCACCAAGCCTATAAAATGATTAAATGTAAAAACAATTGAAAACCCATGCATTGATACATCTAAATTTCATAACCAGAGTATAAAAGGAAGTAGTATAAAGTAATTAGGGACAAATACAATCCCACCACAAAGAGTTTGAAAACAAAAGTAAAACCTAAAAGTATGTATTGGGACTGCTTTTAGAAAGATGTAGGAACACACCTCAGTTTTTCTGGTCTCACTAAGAACCGTCCAGTCTTGGTCCTCCTAAGACTCTATCAAAATTTCAATCTTCTACCCAAGACATGACAGATGAAGAAAAACCCCATGTATGGGTGAGTATAACAATACATAGTAGACACCCCAAAACTAAAAAATATACTGATAAAACAAATATTGTCAACATTTTTTATATGCATTTTAATTTTTTTATCCCTTATAATATATCAATTTGAGCTTATATGGATCAATTTTGGATTTATGGTGTGTTTTGAGCTAAAATGTGAAATGTGCTTAAATTATGGATATTTGATAGATTTTTACATCAAGGCTATTTTGGTTATTTATATAAAAATATAATTCCAAATTGAATAATTATTTTTTTAGAATATTTATTTTAATTCCATTAACTTTTTCTTCTAGACTAGAGGCTTATTCGAATATCTAAATGCCTGAAAAAATAATTGATTTTTGGAAATTGTCTGGGCTGACTGCATAGACCCCACCTCCGTAACGGATGTATAAATCAGGATACACACCTACAATGGAGTTGATTAAAAATAGATATGAAGTAGGAAACATATATGCAAAACCTAAATAAAATTCATGGAGTTTGTCTCCCATTATAGTGGCAAAGAGATGTTATACATTGAAGAAAACTTCTTGGAAAATTCATCTAGAAAAAAATACATTTTCAATAAAAAATACATAAATCCCTCTAGATGAGTCCAATAAATATGAAATTTTGAGGTTTAATGGAAAATACATTAATTAACAACTTTTATGAATGATGGAATGTGTTAATCATCCATTTATATTTAAAAAAATGTGCAAACATGAGGAGGAAAATTTCTTCCAATAAAAGGAGGGGAGCTCCCACCTCACATCTCATCCCATTTTCCATCACATTTATTCCAAGGAACTAAGGGGATATCTCCAACAAGGGAGGACATTCACAAATCTTTCCCATATCATATTATTAATTTGCTTATTTTCATTATTTTTTAATATTTAAATTGTAATTTAGATTTTTAATAAATTCATGCATGGTTTTTATTTTTTTGTGTTCTTCCACCAAACCACCCTCCTTTATTCTCCATATCTTTTCTTTATTTTCTTCTTTTCTTATTCTCATACTATCCACAACTACCTCTTACCCTAAAAAATTATGTACTTACTTAATCCTTGGCTCATGGGAGGTATGTGTCAATTTCATTTATTCAACGGTAAAATTCTTACATTTTATAATGTTTTTGATGAGAAAGAGTGATGTGCATGGGTGTGGCGATATCCCACAAGGAAACTAAACTCAAACTCATTTCTATTATTTTATTAAATTTGTTGCCTCCCTTATACTGAATACAAGATCTTAATATGATGGATTTGATCCATTCAGTGGTTCAAATGGCATACGATAGAGCCAGGTCTTGGAAGTTATCACACTCACGATTGAGTTTTTCCATAAACCTTGATTAAAGTAGGCGGGGAAGTTAAGATTGCTAAATAAATTCAATATATCACACCAATTAATAAAAAAAGTAATTCAAGAATGAGATATCAAAATTGAATTATCAAACTTTATTTAAACACCAACAAGGACAATGATGGAACCCACAAACCAACCCATAAATTCCATGTTTTATATTCACTAATTAAATTTTTTCATTGCATGTTAGTTTAATATTTTCATTAATCTAAATTTAATAACCTTCCTAAATTAAAAAAAAATTAAAAATAATTAGATTAGGTGAATTAAATTAAGTGAGTGAACATATGAGAAAGTTCCTCAAGTGAGATGAACCTGGTCATCCATTATACTACACTAGGAAAATTAAATTGCTTTTTACATGCCCTATGATAGGTGTGCATCACATAAAACAAATAAAATACATTCATCTCTACACATGTATATTTCTACAACACATATAACAAGAATATCTAGATATACTCAACAAAGACACACATTCTAGAGGTAAGTCACAACCATATTATACTAGTCTATAACTCCTTATAGAATATTCCACAAAGCACTCACCCGATAGAACACACTCCTGAATCTGATAGCATCGATGATGTCCGTCCAATAGGTACTTATTACTGGGTCTCTTCATGAGAAAGAGCATGCTAATAGTTTGAATAGAATACAGTACACAGATGAGGATCACTATACCAACAAATCAATCTGGATTAACCCGCTATGTAGAGTATTGACTCCCATGTAGTGTTGGTCAACTCAATACCAAGAAATCCACCTAGGACATGAATACGAAAATAGGATCTCACTCTGGGCCTCTCAGAGGGATTCCAAAAACTCTATCTAGGAATTACTACTGAAGGGATTGTTCTCTAGGGAGTAAAAAATGATTGCATACTAACCCTGATAGAAAAGATAAAGGTAACAAACCCTAACAAAACTTTTCCAAGATATAGAATACAAGGGCCCCAAGACATGTATAAATGAGTACACAGTGTTTAGTAGGGGTCACACTCTATGTCCCTTGAACCTGGGTCTTGCCTATTTAAATGGATCATCTCATCATACTGTGTCCATGTAGTAGTAAACACCATGTACATATCCCATTTACTCTAACCATGTGCTTGTACATGTCACCATCCTGTACATGTCTTCTCAAGTACGAGTACACAGCTTAGCCTGTGAACATCTTCCCATGTAAACATCTCATGTGATTCCTGAGTACATGCCGAGTTACCCATGTGAAACCACATGCTATGTGAAAGGGGTCATAATCCATGTGATATTTAACTTCCTATGGAAACCCAAATCGCAGCTCATGTGGCCCCACACGACGTATAGATCCAGATTAAACATTGTGCTGTTCATGATTTTTTAGAATCCCATTTCCACTCCCACATTTTATCCAATGCCTCCATATTTTGATCTTGTGATCATTTTACCATGAGTTTAAATATCCCAACTCGTCCAATCATTTTTGTCGATGAATAATGAATTACGCCATCAAATCTACTCAAAAAATAAATCAAATTGTCATTATTTGTTTTTTGCTGAAGAATGGTAAATTGGGTATCCTCTATCATTTAAATTGCTTTATCTCTATAATCACACCTCTGTCAGGCAATTACAATCATAGTTCTGCGATATCGGATCATTGCACTAAGAAATGGGTGCGCAATGATCGATTGATCGAGAATTCTCGTGACAAAAGACGAATGGGGGGAGAAAAGAACAAGAACTTATTGAAAAAACCTTGGCTGATGTTCATGATTTCATGATCCATCATTATTAGAATGAAAATCTGAATAATAAAATTAAAAATGTATTCTACTATCAAAACCTCATAAAATAAACTCATCCTACATAATGATCATACCACAAATCAATATTTTCATTGATTGATTCATGTTCATTATATGAATCAAGAATGGGGAAGCATAAAATAAAAATACATGCCCTACCTTGATTCAAATTGATCACTAATGAAGAATGGGGTTGTATCATGTTTTTTGGTGGGATCCATTGAATCTTTTTTGCATCGATCATTGATCGAAGATCCTATCGCCATTCGTCTGATAGGATTCACTGAAGCTATTTCCAATGGCTCTCCAATGGTTCCAGGGTTGTACTTCTAACCCTAGTATTTCTCCATAATATTCTATTTAAAGTCCATCAATCACAACATAAAAAAAAATTATTTATTAAATTATTTTTTTCATTTCCAAGTATGTGATTACTTTTCTACAAATGACCCACACCGACTAATGTTAAGTCATTCCTAGGGTAAACCTAACATTCTGAACTGGACAGTACCATTATATTTATGATTAGGGTATCCATTTAGAAGTTACTACACTTTTTCATGAAAATTGTGCATGCATGCTATTTAATATATTTCATACATTTATTTTAGGAATACCTCAGAATCACACATCGTCTCAGTGCCTAGTCTCACAAATAATCTATATTGTATCCAAAAAAATAGTGCATGGAAAATATAAGGCATTATAGTATGCCTCCAATAATGACACCTAAAACAATATCTAATCAATAGCAAGTGTATGTAGTTGTATAAAGAAATAATTAAAATGCATAAGTAAACAATTATCACATTATCAATTAATCTTTATTTTACTATATAAACCTTTGGGTTCCCGTAGACAGTCATACCTCAATCCCCGCTTCAACTCATGTCAGAGGCTGAAGTATGTCTGAGGGATATCATATCTTATAATTCCATTATTATCATTCAATACCTACTCTGAAATATGTTGGATCCTAATGTATGTCTGAGAAATATCATATCTCATAATTCCATTGATATCATTATTTAATTAATATTTTAATTCAAATGTTACCATTCATACACCACACAATAGAATGTCCATGTTTCTATTCTAAAATTCACAACTAAATGACCATGTTACCACTCATACCTTACACATTAGAATAGTCTTGTTCGCATTAGCTATTTCACAACTAAATGGCCATGTTACCATTCATATCGTACAAATTATAATGACCATGTTCCCTTTATTTAATTCACAACTAAATGAACATGCTACCATTATTAACACATAATTAATTCAACAATTAATTATCCACATCAATTCCACTACTAATTCCAAATTTAGTTAAACAAAAAAATTCCAGTAGTTAATTCAAAATTTAAATAATCACGTAAATAACATTAATTAATTAAAAAAATAATTAATCCCATAAAATACATTAATTAATTCTAAAATTAATTAATCACTTAAATTCTATTAGTAAATTCAATAATTAATCAACCAAACCAATTTTATTACTAATTCAATAATTAGTTTATCACATAAATCCCCTTAATTAATTTTCTAATTAATTGAGTATGTAAATCCCATTAATTAATTATTCAATTAATTAATCAATATCCACAAACTAAAAAACACATAATTAATTCCATAATTAATTTTCTCAGTCAAAATCTCAATAGATCATAATTATTTCCACAATTAAATATCTCAATCCTAAAATCTTAATATCTCATAAATAATTCTACAATTAATTATCTCAATCTATAATTCCCAAAATCCCAAATTTCCGATCTCCTCAATTAATTAATTCAACAAATTAATTAATTCAATTAAGAACATAATTTTTAAACATATAATATAAATTATACAATTACATACATTTAATTTAAATAAATACTTTGTGATTTGAATTATATACTACCTACCTCAATTCATTGATGAGCGATCACCCTACAAAAATCTTCATAATTTGAGCAGCACAATTATATAGAATGAGAGTCAAATTTAAAACCCTAAATCAAGATAAAATTAATCAAGATATCTTAAATAAAGAGATAGATCTACAATACTAGATCCAGATCCACAAAACATGTCAATATCCAATCAAAATAGGAAGAAAACCCCCTTTCTAGAATATGATAATAAAGGGAAGGGAATACGAAACCAAGTGAGGTGAGATCCTCTTACAGGGAGGGGTGATGATCTTAAATCCAGGATTAAAATAACAAATAAAAATGGTTGTTAATACTTTTAATCAATATAGGATTCTCCAAAATCATGAAATATTATCTAGGGTTAAATGGGGATCAAATAAGAGTTAAATGGGGGGTTTTTGTGATTAAAAATCTATTTTTTGGGGATTTAAAAATTCATGAATGGTTAGTAGAGCAGGGGAGCACAGTTTCTCCTAAACGTGTACCTAAATGTGAACCTCTATTATGGGGGTTCATAGTTTCTCATAATAGGGTGTACAGATTGACATACCATGTTTCAACCATGTAATTCCTCTCTGTCTATGGTTGCATGGTTTGCTGGGTGGGGGCGCACGATTAGGGAAAACCGTGAGCCAACTATGCACTACCCTTCTCCTTTCAAATTTTCTGAAATTTTCACCCAAACACACCCCAAGGTAAAACCCAACCCAAGTACACTGAAACAAGGAAAAAATAAATACCTGAAATTAAGACCAAGTCATCTTCAGGAAAGGTCAGGATCTTACAATCTCACCACCTTATAACATCTTATCCTCGAGGTGCACTCCCATGAATCTCTAAGATTCTGAGTTAAAAAGATTAGGACAATGATCCCACATATCTTCTTTCCTTTCCAATGTCTCCTCCCACACATTCCCTTGTTTCCACAATACACAAAATATAGGCATGGTCTTTCCCCGCAACACATTCTCACTACGATTCAACAAACATATTAGACGCTCTTCAAAGGAAAAATCTATCTCAATCTAAACATCATCAATATAGATTACATTAGAAGTATTGGGGTGATACCAACCTAGTTTTGACACTTTGAAAACATCATTCATAGCTCTATATCTATGTGGAAGAGCCAATCAGTATGCCACTAGCCTAATTCTCTCCACAACCTCAAACGATCCAACAAACATGGTTGGCCACTTGCCCTATCTGTATATTCTATAGTTATTGAATCTAGGAAACACCCAAATGAATACATGATCAACCTCTGTAAACTCTAGGTGTCATTTATTTTTATCAACGTATGCCTTCTATTTACTTTGGGTCATATCCATATATTTCTAAATCAACTGTACTTGCTCTAATGTGTCCTACACGAGACTCAGTCCCAAAAACTTAGACTCACTTACCTCCATCCAGACTAGAGGTGGTCTTCATGGACTACTATAAAGATCCTCATATGGATCCATCTATATATTTTCCCAATAACTATTGGTATGGGTGAACTCCACTAGTTCTAGGTGATTCTCCCATGACCCACCGAAGTTTAGAACACAAGCTCACAACATATCCTCAAGCACTTGTATAGTATGCTCTGACCACCCATCTATCAGTGGGTGGAAATTCATACTCAATAAAACCTACACACCAAGAACCTTCTACAATCCCTATAATAATCATGAAGTAAAACACAAGTTTCAGTCTGAAACAATATTTTGTGGCACATCGTGCAGACAGACTATCACCCAAATATACAAATATCCCAACTACTCCGCTGAGAAAGTCTCCAATATATTCAAGAAATTCACTACCTTTTTTAGTCTATCCACAATAACCCAAATAGAATTATTATTCAAAATAATCCTCGGGAGAACCACCACAAAGTCCATGGTCACTTTGTCCCACTTCCATTCTATAATGGCCAATGACTGTAGTAAACCTATATGTCATTAATACTCAGCCTTTACCTAATGATAGGTGTAGCATCGTGTCACAAACCTTACTATTTAAATTTTCATTTCCAACCATCAAAACTATATTTGTAGTTCGTGGTACATTTTGGTCACACCTGGATGTACCACCCATTTCGAGGCATGAAACTCACACATCAGCTTGTCTCACAATATTTTAGGTACGACAACCTGATTCCTGACATATATGACCTCATCCTCATCTATGATCCAATCAGAAGGTGACTCCCCACCTTCAAGGTTTTCCCTCAAGGTAAAACATTATAAATCCATATACTTCCAATCTTAGATCTATCTAAAAAATGTATACTCCAATGAAACTATTACTAGATTCATCTAATCCTAACTCTCCTAAACAACAATGTCTATCTCATCCAGTAAACCCATCGTCTTCCACTCAACATTAGACTCCTGAACCACCTGAGTTTGAGTCTTCCTACTCAAAGCATCATCATCAATGTTCCCCTTTCCATGCATATATGCTGGCTCAAAATTGAATGGCTTCATGTACGCAACCCATCTCTGTTATCTAAGATTCATGTATCACTTTGAAAATATGTATTTTAATCTCTTAGGATAAATTTACACAGTAAAAAATTTCCCAATAGATTATTTCCCCGAAACATTAAAACATAAACCATTATAGCCAACCTGAGGTCATATGTAGGGTAGTTCGGCTCATGGGGCTTCAACTTCACGGACCCATAAACCACAAATTGATCTCCATGCATCAACACAACTCCAATTACAATACTAGAATTGTCACAATACACTGTGTACTTCTCACCTTGCTCAGGTAGGATCAATATTTGTACTAATTCCAAAATCTTCTTCATCTCCTAGAAAGAATTATCACAATTATACAACCAACAAAACATTATTCCTTTTTGGTCAAAACCATCGGCAATGTTTCCAATCATTAAATTTCCTGAATAAACCTCTAATAATATTCAGAAAATCCTAGAAATCGATGGATATCAAACATGCTCTTAGGATGCTCTCAAGAAACCACTATCTGAACCTTCTCTAGATTTACCAACACACATTCCTATGAGATGATGTTAACCAAGAAGTGTACCAGATCGATCAAAAAAATTATACTTAGATATATTGATGTATAGAAAATTATCTCTTAGTGTACTAAGGATGATATCCAGATGTTTGTCATAATAATCATGTGACTTGGAGTGCACCATGATGTCTTCCAAAAACACTACCACAAACTGATCTATGTACAGATTAAAGATTTTTTTCATTAAGTCCATAAAAATTACTAATGTGTTCGTCAACCCATGAAATATTATGATGAAATCATATAGTTCATACCTGCTTCTAAATTCATCCCTTGGTATATCAGAAGTCTGAACTCTCAGTTTATGATACCCTAATCTCATTTCAATCTTTGAGAACACAAAAGATCCTCTCAACTGGTCAAATAGGTCATCGATACGGGGGAGAGGATACTGGTTCTTCATAGTAATCTGGTTCAACTTTCAGTAATCAGCACATAATCATAAACTCATATAAGCCTTCTTTTCAAACAACACTAGTGAACCCCATGGCGACATACTCAGATAAATAAATAACTTATCCTCTAACTCCTCTAGTCGAGTCTTGAGCTCTTGAATATCTTTCGGTTCCATTCTATATGGTGGAATAGAAATCATCTCTTCCCTCAGTATGAGCTTAATTCTAAATTCCACATCTCTCTCAGGTGGAATCCTTAAAAAATATTAAGTAAAAAAAACCTAAAACATATCCAATAAGTGTGGTAAGACATATACTTTTACACCTCCATCATTCAAAAATAAACTAGAAATCGGGGTTGTGACCTCTCCTCTTTGATGAATAATTGGCCCTACTCAGAACGCCTCGATATCCCACTCTCCATAGTGAATATATTTGTAACCCTTAGGAGATGTAATGGTCACTCTCTTATGGTAAAAATCAATGTGGGGATAATATGATAATAACTATTCCATACCCATAATTAGTTCAAAGCCTTACATGTCTATGATATAATGATCCCATATAAATCTATACTACTCGAACCCAAGAGAACACCCCTTGCACACAAAAAATGTCTCTTGACCGAACTCCATGAGGTGTGTAGGTCTTCAACACCCCACTCACAAACTCCATCACTAGGATCAAACCATTAACATATTTTGTAGAAATAAAGGAATAATAGGCACCGATATCAAATAAGAAACTAGATATCATAGAATCTATAAAAATAATACCTCTCACTGTCAATGGTCAAGCCTTGATATCCACATGTGTAGGGTGAATAGAATGAAACGGTCTTACCCCACTTCTCCGTGATGCAGTTTAAGTCCCCTGTGCTACACTACTCTACTAATATGAGCGCTCTTACCCTGAAGCTACACATACACTACCTTTACCACCTTGTCTAGTAGAACTCCAGATGCAAGACTGATATGGTGCAGAATATCCACTTCATACACTCTGATTCTGACTATTTATACCCTTAATACTCATCTATCACTGGGTCTTGTAGAACTTTTTTAGATGTCCCATATTTTTAAAAGACTGTAACTATATTGGTGGTTGAGGTAACTATCTTCAAAAGTTTCCTAATCTACCACACTAGTGATAGATCACTCGATTAAGGTCCTATGCAATTGATCCATCTTTTTAGGTACTCTGTTTCCCACATCCCTGGTTGATGTTTTCATAGCAATGCTTCCGACTCTCAGAAGTCGTACCTTCCAATCTTTCAAATAGAAATACCTTTTCAAACACTGGAATCCTCTTCAAGTAACCCATATCTATGAGATCCTTATCCATCACCTCAGCAAACTCCATTAACTGAAAATGCATAACTTGGGAGTTAATCTCATATTTAAGCCCATCCTAAAAATGTCTCACAGTAGTTATCTCATCCACTACCAATTATAGAGAAAAGTGTTTCAAATGTGTAACGTGTCCAACATAGTCTATCACATATATACTCCCCCAAGTAAACCTCATGAACTCAGCTACTCTCTCCTACCTCAGTATCTCTGGATAGATGTTCTCTAGAAAATTATTCAACAGTTCCTTCCATAACATACCCTTAGCCTATACAGTCCATGCCTGAACATACCACCAATGATTAACATATCCTTGTATCATGTAAGCAACCAACATTACCATCCTTTCTACAAGAGCCTCGTAGTGGTCAATTATAGTCTCGATGGACTCAACCCAAAAATAATCTCTCTCAGGTCCACCCTCTCCAATAAAAGCATGAGGGTGTTGAATTTGTAACTCTATTTTAGATCAATAATACTCTTCACAAACCACCCTGGGTCTCTTCCCATGAATTTCATGAAGTGGGGTATGTTCTCTAAGAACTTCTCCCTGAATTCCTCACCTGACACAATTGATGCCTTAGTTCCTACTACTGGTAGATCATCTCTATCCATATCCTCATGTTATATTCTTAATATGCACCATCATAAAGAAATATCTATACCATTAAAAATAGGTACCTTAAGAAACATTTCACAAAATTAACACATTTATGGTAAAATACAATATTCCACAACAAGTCATTTCCCTAAACCCTACCACATAGTCAAAACTGAGGTGTTATCACTACCCTTAATAATCTTACTCCTTGGTCCAGGATAACAAGGGTAAACACATTATAATTATTCATGTTTCTCTTTTAGACACCCATTTATTCTCATCTTACATCATTCTACAATCTTTCTCAATTTCATGTTAGGTTCCATTTTCATTTCAATTTCACATTCAAGGAAAAACAGTTCATGTTCAATAACTTACCCATAACCCATTTTTCTATGTGTGCCTAAAATGATGCATGTCACAATAACCCTAATTTCCATGAATGATGCATGTAACTCAAAATGTGGGCCATACCATTCCATGAGTCAAAAATTAGATAAAATTAACATCAATAATCATAACACACAACAAGTGTGTCACCCATGTTGAAATAATATTCAACTATAACAGTAAATAGGAATAACAACAATCCCACCCAAGATACTTGGGTTCTCCCCCATACACATGTTAGCTACCCCCATGAAGGAGATCATAACTAAGGCCCACCTCTTTCTAGTTTTCTGTTTACCTTTACCAAATAGTAATACAAAATAATAAAGAAAAGAAAAATGGACTCTGATACCACTTTGTAATGTCCTGACCCAGGGGCCACACATCGGTGACTCGAGTCAGTTAGTCACATGACCCCAGGTGTGCCTCCCCATATGCTAGAGGATACCGAATAGCAGTGAGGGTCTGAAATATCGATAATGGAGAGATTATACCCCCTTTTATCAGATTAAATACACTAGAAGAAAATAAGAAACAATAACTAAACAATATGTAGTCATAACCTGAAATAACTGGTATCATGAGATGGATAAAAGTGGAAATTCAATATCAAAACTAAAGAAGAAAATATGCCATGCCAATGTACATGTCTAGTGTATAAAATTAAAAACAAAATAAATTCACTGATGACAACCCTAATTGGGTCCTGATTCATTGCTTTTTCCCTCATCGATTCTCTATCCCATATCATCCATATAACAATGAGATTTTTCCCTTAACGTATCCAGAAAACACAAAGTCTATTTGGGTACCAATAAGGCAGCCCAAGTAGGGTGTGAGTACAGCTCAGTAGGCTACCACCAATGATGTATAAAACAATATATAGTTAATAGAATGTGTATGAAGTGGTATAAATACATAACTACAATTCATAAGTAAATAGTTATCAAATTATCAATTAATCTTTATTTAACAACATTAACCCTCGAACTCTCATAGACACTCATACCTTAATGCTTTCTTTGGCTCATTATGAAGCTTGAAGTATGTCTAATGGATTTCATATTTCATAATTCCATTTTTACCATTCAATACCTACTTTGTATTATACCGGGTCCTGAAGTATCTCCGATCAATATCTTTTCTCATAATGTCATTGATACCATTATTTAATTCATACTTGAATTCCCATGTTACCATTCATAAATCACACAATAGAATAACCATGTTCCCATTATTTAATTCACAACTAAATAACCATGTTACCATTCATACCTTACACATTATAATGACCATGTTACCATTATTTATTTCACAACTAAATAACCATGTTACCATTCATAACTTACACATTAGAATGAACATGTTCCCAATATTTAATTCTAAACAAAATTTCCATGTTAGTATTCATAAAACATAATTAATTCAATAGTTAAACATCCAAATAAATTCCATTACTAATTCAACAATTATTTAAAAACAAATATTCCATTATTTAATTCAATAATTAACTAATCACATAAATAACATTAATTAATTCAAAAATTAATTAACCACATCATGTAAATTAATTAATTATGCAATTATTTAATATATTATATTATATTAGTCAATTGAACAATTAACTAACCCAACCTATTTCATTACTAATTCAACTACTATTTTATCACATAAATACCCTTAATTAATTCCCCAATTAATGGAGTAAATCAATAACTTTAATTAATTCTTCAATTAATTAATCAATATCCAAAAACTCATAATTCCCTAATTAATTCCACAATTAATTATCTCAATAAAAAGTTCAATATATCATAATTAATCCAAAAATTAAATATTTCAATCCTCAAATCTCAATATCTCACAATTAATTCTACAATTAATTATCTCAATCTATAATTTCCAAAATCCCCAATTTCATATTTCCTTAATTAATTAATTCACCAAATTAATTCATTCATTCAAGAACACAATTTCTAAAGAATTAATAGAAAATATAAAATAACCTATACATAATTTAAATAAAGACTTTGGGATTTTTATTATAGACCAACTAACTCAATTCGTTGACAAGCAGTCGTCTAATAGAAATCCCCAAAATTTGAGCAGCACAACGACATAGAAGAAGATATGAATCTAAAACCCTAAATCAAGATTGAACAAATAAAGATATCTTAAATCTATATTTATATCTACAATAATATATCTAGCTCAAAAAAACAAGGTATATATCCTACAAAAATAATAATAACAAACCCTATCTAAAATAGTAGAAGAAAAGAGAAGGAATGAGAAACCAAGTGAGATGAGATCCTCTTACTAAGAAGTGCTCATATATTTGATATAGTCTTTGAATCACAAATAATGGAGGTCATGAAGACTTTTAATCCATCTAGGAGGCTCCAAAATTATGAAATATCATCTAGGGTGGAATAGGGGTCGAATAAAAGTAAAAATGGGGGTTTTAGTGATTAAAAATATAATTTTTGGGTTATCTAAAAGGTCGTTCATGGTTAGTTGGGAAGGGGTACATGGTTTCCCCTAACTATGAGCCTAACCATGCACCTCTATTATGGGGATGCACAGTTTCTCCTAAGAGGGTGCAAGGTTTTAAAAACCGTGCGCTAACCATGAAATTCATCTGTCTAGTGTTGCACAATTTGATGGGTTGGGGCACATGGTTAGGGAAAAACATGCACCAAACATGAATTTCTATTCTCCCTTCCAATTTTCACAAATTTTCACCCAAACACACCCCAAGGTAAAAACCAACCCAATTATTCTCAAACAAGAAAAAAATAAATACCTAAAATTATTCTTCAGTCATCATCAGGAAAGGTCAGGATCTTACACAAACATTTTCATTTACTCTCATGATGTATTCATCAATTGATTCTTCATCTCTCATTCTTATGTATTCATAATTACTATACCAAATTTCTATCTTTTCTTCCTTCACATTAGTATTCCCATTGAATATATGTTCCATCTAATCCCACATACTCTTTAATGTTTTGAAACCCATCACCTTCATATAAGCATTTTCTAATAAGGACATAAAAATAGAATTCCAAGCCTTTCCATCAACTCCTATATTTATTTTATTAATAAAAACATTGGATAATATTTCTTAATAGGTGTAAAACCAATTGTAGTAGCGTCAAAAACTTCTAGGCCAAAATATAGGATATAAAGAATCGTCTAATTTTTCCATCCATACTAATTTTTTCCATCAAATATAGGAATTCATCAACTATTTATAGAATTAATATTTTCCCTGATAAGGATTAAATAAGGGAACCGTCCCTATGATACAAATTAAAGTTTCAAAGGATTAAATAACAACATAGAAGGGGGTTGAATCAGTTGGTCACTTTTATAAGTTGCAATACTTTTACAAAACATAACCCTTGAAACCTGTTAAAGTTTATATCATTATTTTCTTTTAGTCAATACCCATGCATGTAAATGTAAGAAATCAAGTAAAACACGTAAGATTTAATTTTTTTCCCTCTATGTGAGTACCTACATATTTTATATAGCAACTCATATGGGTCTATATAAATTATCTATAATGAATAAGTGAATACAACTTGTGCCAACTCCCGCTAGATAGATTCTATGTCCCATTAGAAATTATTATACTAACTCCCATCACCATAAAAATTTCATTACAAACAATTGAGCCAAAATAAAATAATAAAGACTTTCTTGAAACTTCTCCAAAAATTATCTATCTGAAATCCTCATTCTGATGTGGCAAGGCCTGATTCTCTCATTCCGATGGGATGGGTTCAATGGACTTAGCCCAATGGATTTAGTCTAATGGAAACATTACGATGAACTGATTCTCAATATATATTACTCAGAATCTTCTAAAATTCTCAGTCAGATATTCCTTAGTCTGGTAAACAAAGAATTATGATGTCCAACCTTATAAAAAGGTATTATTGCAACAAAATAACTTTGACATGAATTCTACAATGCTCTACCTTTTCCAATCACAAAAAAAAAGATGTAAAGTATGAATGTATTGTGCTTCTATTAATTGGAATCCCAAAAAGGAAAAGGCCAGAAACTGGATAACTTTTACTTCTTAATTAAATTCAAAAAATTTACGATCTACGCATATTTGAATTTGAATTTTGACCACTTAAACTCTTTAAAAATCTATTGAAATCTTATTGATTCTTATTTGTAATTATAATTATCAGACTTCCTAAATTTTCTTCAGTATGATGGAACTTCATTATCTCATTATGATGTAACTTATATAGCACATTATGATGGAACTTCCTCAACTCATTATGAGGGAACTTCCTCATCTAATTCTGAATTTACTTTCTTCATCAGAGTTAGTCTGGTTTAATTTTTTCTTAGAGTTAGTCTAATTGACATTTGTTCTCAAAGGCAATCTTGATTGAATTTCCTTCTAAAAGTCATTATGATTGACTTTTCTCCTCCGAGTCAGTCTGATTGAATTTCCTCCTCATAGTTAGTCTGACAGAACATCCTTAGCTTTAGTCTGATAGAATTCTCATAATGATGGAATTCTCATTACGATGGAAACTTCATTATATAACTTTGAAATTCTTGTAACCTCACTAGCAATAACTAATTCATAATTCTAAAAACGTCTGTGCTCGGTACTTCTGGATCTGATGCAAACTTTTTCTTGATTCCTATAACTAAGAAAATCATTATAATTCCTCCATTTCTTCAAATGCTTTTATCATGAGAGTTTTCATGATTTATGATAAATTCAATGTTGGAAAAGCACCTTCTGACTTATATAAAAAATTATTATGACTTCTATTACATTCAAAACCTTGTTTATTTTCAACCAAAATACAATATAAATGGTTTCACCTATTATCCCCCTTTTCATCATAAGTATTGTATCACAATTGTTATAGAAAATTTATGATATTTGAGAATTAAAAACTAGAAAATCATCGTCTGATTAAAGGTTAGAAAGTTTAAAACTTTTTAACTCCTAACATCACTGTATTCATTCAAACTCTTCAAAAACATTCTGACTATATAACCAACACTGAGTTGAATGAAACCTGATCTTCGTGCTAAAGTATCTAAGACCAATGATGTGTCTGATCAACAACTTTATTATTCTAACAACTTATCTGATCGGTGCTACACAGTTTGATACTTTGTATTTGGTGGTTCCCAGTCTGATCATCTGTATCTAGAAAAAAACATCCTCTAAAAAAACATTTCTTCGTATTTATGTTTAGGTTTGAAAATTTAGAAACTTTCACCAGTTTTTCAAAAACCATTATTTTTCAAAAGATTAGTTTTTTACAAATACAAAACATTTTTAAGAAAACATCACCACGGTTATTCAGTATACCATACCATTTATGAAATGGAAAGAAACCTATGTTGTCATACTTGCATTTTTTGGTTACGAAAGTGTTTTTTAAGCCCTATTTTAGGAAGAAACATTAACCTTGAGGTGTAGAATGTGTCTTTATAGGATAACTCAACGAAACAATGGGATATTACCAATATGAAACCTTAGACAAAAACTAATAGTAGAAAGACATTCCATATTCCTTGAGAGGGAAAACATCTCTAAAAGTGATAGTGGGATGGGGATAGAATTAGATAAAGTTGAGACTCAAGGTACATAATACATGTCCTAGGAACATGTTATATAAATCCCTATGTAAGAAGAAACTATTATAGAGACACAAGTAATGTGTGGGAGTACAAGAGATGTTAAAGAACCAGAATGGTATGGTTTTCTTGTCACCAAGGATGGTGACTAATTATTAGTTTATAATAATGATACTATAACCTAAAAGAAAGCAGTAAGTGGCACAAATGTTTCCAAGTGAAAATAATCCACCAATTCGAAAATGGATTCCATCTACCAAAATCATGTCTGTATTTTGGTAGATCATACAATGGATGTAAAACCCATTAGTTTCAAGTGGGTATTCAATAAGAAACTAGACATTGAAGTAAAAGTTAGTACCTATAAGGTATGAATAGTTGTAAATGGATTGAAATAGCATCAAGAAATTAACTGAGATAAACCCTTTTCCTCAGTTGTAATGTTGATATCCATCATAATTATACTTGACATTGAGGCTTACCGTGACTATGAGATTTGAGAAATGGATGTCAAAACTGACTTACTTAATGGGAACCATCATGAAGATGTTGATATAAAACAACTTGAAGGATTTTTGACTCCAAAGGATGAAAATATATACAAATTAAAAAATAATCCATTTTGGGATTAAATCAAGTGTCTAGAATATAGAACATTCATTTTGATTAATCTATAATAGAATGTGGTTTCATAAAGAATGAGTGTGATCCTTGTGTCTACAAAAAATTTAGTGGGATTGCATTCATTTCCTTAATAGTATATATTGATGACATATTACTTATAGGAAATCAAATACTAGTCGTATAGTTTTTTAAGATGTGGTTGAATAAATTCTTCTCTATGAAGGACTTACGTGAGACATCATATATATTTCGAATCAAGATCTATCATGATAGATCCAAGAAGTTTCTCATCCAAATTCAAAGTACATACATTGATAAGATACTTAAGAGATTTAGTATGGAAAAATCCAGGAGGGGATTGTTTCCAATGTCACATGGCATTCATCCTTCCAGGAAAATGTTTCCTCAGATACATGGGGAAATAAATAGAATGAAAAGGATTTCATATGCATCAACGATTGGTTCATTCTTGTATATTATGATTTTTAATTGGATAGATGCTTCCTATGCATCAAGTGCAGATAGAAAAAATCAAGATGATCCAGTTGACCTCTATTAGATGGCAGTCAAGAGTATCTTTAATTATTTTTAGGTGTACTGCGGATATGTTCCTAGATTATTCTGGATATGGGGAACCAGTCATCAAAAGATATGAAGATTATTGTTTTCAAATTTATCAAGATGACATGATGTCACAAATGAGATACATATTAGCTTTGAATGGAGGTACTGATAGATAGATAAGTTCAAAAAAGGCTATGGTCATAGATTTTATAGTAGAGTACAAGTATATTGTGACTTATGAGGTAGCTAAATAAGTATTATGGATGCAAAAAATCATCCAAGATCATGAATTGGTATATAATAGTAAATATCCTATTACACTCTATTGTGATAATATTTTAGTGGTGTCTCTCTTAAAAGAGCCAAGTACACATCAGCGGACGAAGCATGTACTTTGGAAGTATCATCTCTTGAGGTATTTTTTTAAGAGAGGTGAGGTTTTAGTGAGTAGTATATACAAATTAGAAAATATATCATACCCCTTGAATAAAATATTGACTCACCATAAATATGATTCTTAAGTGAGTTCAATTGGACTGAATGTTGTAGGTAGTTGGATCTAGTCCTCATGGGAGTTTCTTGGAGTTGGTGTCCTAGGATTAGCTATTTTTACTTTAATTACAAGTATGTTCGATATATTGAATATTAATAAAACATATTATTACATATTTTTTATTTTTCTATAAGTCTCTAATGTAATAATGTCCTAGAGTACATGTCACATTGATAAGGTCATAGAAGATCTCTGTTTTATTGATAACCTTGAAGTGTTATGATGATATTCTTAAAGAATGTTCTTCTATTGGATAACATACTATGATGGGACACATATTTCATTGACTGTTAAGTGAGATCACTCATAAGAGGATTATTCATAGTATCATGAAGTTCTCACTTGGTAATCACCAATATGGGAGATTATGAGAAAGAATCACAGGTAGGAATTCCACATGTTTTGGTGTCATCCAATATTTCTATATATGAGCATGTGTAATGGTAATTGGACTTTAAAATTATCATTAATGAATTTTATTACTCATGCACGTAGATATTATTATGAAAACCATGATGACATATATTCATGGTAAGTTAGGTTACATTGTTCTTATCATGACTCACATGTCATTAATGAATAAGTTAATGAAGGATTTATCCCTTCTATATTTATGGAAGCTGATATCTCATCCATTTGATTGAAATAGAACCATTGAATTAAAATACATGTACATGGTGTAACGATGTGTTTATTTTAGATATTTAAAGAAAGATGTACTAAGAAAATAGGTTGGTGACATAGATGTGCAATCTTCTTGATGAGATATTATGATAAAGGGATTATATTATATAGTGATTGTTAAATTTTTGTTTTTAATTATTTCAAAATTAAGTTATTTTTTTGGGTGCCTTGACTCATTTCTAGATAGTAATTTTAGACTTTAGGAACGCTCTCTTGATGCCAATTAGAAGGAATCCTAGAGGGTCAAACACTATGTGTGTGATGATCTTGATTAAATACAATTTGAATTTAATTAATTGAATAAATATTATTCTCAAGACTGAGTTATAATTTTATTCACTTTTTATTGATCAAAAATATATATTGATTAATGAAATATTTAAATTAAATATTTAATTAGGTGTTTAATAAATAAAATAAGAGTTTGAATAGACCAAGACCATGTATAATAAATAATATTAATTAAAAATATTGTTAGATAATATTTTTCGATGCTCAAGTTGGAGTGCACCATAGAATAATAATAAGAATATTATTATTATATGGAATGAGGTTTATTAAAGGTTTTAGTATTTTTTAAGGGCTAGAATACACTAAAAAATATCCTAAACTAAAATCTAGCTCAATAAATAGCATGTTATGGCTATTGTGAAGGTAATTGAAAATATGTAATTTTTTCAAATAATGAATTTTCTTTTAACACATCTATCTCTCTCCCTCTCAGGATAAATAAATGTTTGAGAGATTTATTCAAGATTAAAGAATGATTGATCAATAATGAATAACGCAAGATATTTTATTCCCCACACTAGAACATAGAGATCATTTAACATTTATCGAATATCAATGGAGTTGTGTGGATTTTCGCTAGAGGGATTCTATTCTTGGATCCTCATAGCACAATGATGGAAATTTGAAATGGTCTTTTCATATGATTAACATCATTAATGAAGAAATATTCCTAAGATAAGGTAATCATTTTTATGACATCAAAATAATTAATTAAAAATTTGATGTTCAAGCTCCACACTCTTGGTTTTGAGCATATAAACATTAAAAGAAATTTTAATATATTTACCACCACAACATGATTCCACTACTCACAGAACCATCATAAGGTTCCACTTTTCAAGATCCTTTGGCAGTGTGGATATATCCAAGAGGAGATGTGGGAGTGGAAGTCTAATGTTCATGCTCAGTGGATGTTGAGTAGTACTTACACACACTTACAAGAAGTATGATCACTAGTCTCATGGACATATCTTGATTAATTTCGATATATTGACATTCCATTCAATATGGAGTTGAAGAAAGTACAGTCAGGGGTTGTAGCAGCTTGGTTAACACACAACAACTCATTATGTTATTTTAGATTTTAAAATTTATTTTTCATTTATTATTATCACCAAATACACCAGTTAAACATGAACACAGTTGTTAAGGATGAATTCCTGGTGTCCTACTGAATTTTATTACTCACACCTTGCATAAAAATATCGATGCACATTCGGACTTTATGTTTAGGGATTTGGATAAAGAAAAGGGACATGTGTCTTATGGCTGAGAAAATGAGAATGAAGATGGTAGTATATCGAGATGGACTCCGGAGGACCCAGATGTTTTATTTATTTATTTATCTACCTATTATTACTCTAGTTTGTATTTCCACTTAAGAATACCATTTAATGTTGTATGACATGTGTCTCATCTTTATGTTTCCACATAATTACTCTAGCTGCTATTATATTTTTTGTTATGTATTATTTTTATTATGACATGATACTATGGGTATAGTCTCCCCACTGATGGAATTAGACCCTCACTACTAGTTAGAAACATCTTGTGTGTGGGGAGGCATACATGAGGTCTTGTAGCACTCCGGTTTGAACCAGACATTTCAGGTGAAGGAATTACAAAAACCATTAAAAAATTACTCCATACTAAAAAAATATCATTCTTAGTAGTGGTTTTTTCTTCTAGTGGAAGTAGTTTATACCGTTGCCTAATTATTTAGTGGCAGTTGCTAAAATCTCACTACATTTCATGTTCGCTAGTCATTTCATAGTAGTCTGATTCATTTTGCGCTAGTTTTTATGTGATTTTGTTTTTGAGAATTTAGAAATGATTTTCATTTTATTTAACGGTGATTTTTTAAAATAATCATGAAAATAAAATACATAAGGTGAACCTAACAATCGATAAATATTTAAGTGGACGTTAGGTTTATTGGTAGTTAATATTAACCACTGTTAATTAGGATTAAAATTTATTTTTTAAAAGTGGTTCTTAAAAATAACCTCTTAATATTTTTTAAAAAATATTCTATTTAAAAATATTTAATAAGAAAATATAAATATAAAAACATTGTCATGTAATAAATTAAACATAAATTCAAAAAATACCCATCATACATACATCATACAAGATACATCCATAGTTATATACATATACATTCATAGTCATCATAACCTTAGTCAACCTATTACCTCAGCCAGCCCATACCTCAATTATCAATATATAGATATAAAATATTTCAAACAATAACCCATGCACAATATATTCTGACCCCATGACCTATGTTTCATCCTTATACCTCAACATCATCTCATCAATGAAAACAAAGCACATAATCTCATCAATTGTAATAAAAAAGACAGAAATTAAAACTAAACATAATAAATTTGAATTAAAATAGAATCATTGATAAAATTTAAACATACCAAACAAACTAAGAACCATCACCACTGCCTTATAAATAATGTCTTGAATCGAATGGTCAACCTCTTTCCTTAGGATAACATCTATAAACTATATTAAAAAACATAACATTTAAGAAAAGAAATGAAAAAGTAAAAAGAAATGGAATATATTTATAATGTTTCACAGAAAATTTGTTATTTTGTTAATCAAACAGAAGACATTTTAACATAAAACAAAATAATATACCATGAAAAACACTTTTAAAACATATATTTTTCTATTTAAAATATGATTCAACACTTGAATCTAAAAAGGGATAAGTATATAAAATTCTTATTCATTTTTAAATCGAAGTGCAATGTGCTTAAATTTTACTTAATAATTTTTTTTAAAGAATTTGATATAAAAGAATATACTATATTTAAAAACTAAATAAATGGTGGTTTATCCATGGTTTTATGTCAATATGAGGGTTTTTTCTATGGGTTTTACAATTACACACATGTTTTAGTGTTTTAAAACACTAAAAATGTGTTTATGGGAATCCTAGAAAAACCATAAATCTGAATGATGTGTTGTTAATTAATAATTTTCAAAAACCATTCTATAGTCATTATGAAATAATTTCATTGCAATCCAATGATGTTTTCCAAGTCTTAACCCCTCGATGCACACTTTTAAAGGCTTGAATACCTTTGAAAACTATTTACTATGTCCTTGTGACCACACTGCATGTCAAATTGATGTGTTTTCTACACTTAAAAATAAAAAATAACACAATGGTGTTTTTCCCTAGACCACAAAACACACCTGATTGACATGTTTTCTACAATTACATTTCCAAAATAACATAACGGTGGTTTTACCACAATTTCACATCAATTTCTAGTCCTTTTCTATGGTTTTGACTATTACACACGTATTTTAGTTTTTTAAAACACTAAAAACATGTTATAGAAATCATAGGAAAACTGTTAGTAAAAATGATGTGCCATCAATTATTAAATTTACAAAATAAATATTTTGTTATTTTACTATGATTTTATAGAAATTATATGATGTTTTCTTGGTTTTGAGCCCCTGATGGATATTTTTAAAAGCTTTAGTACCTTTAAAAATTATTTACCAATCCATTCTGATCACACTACACATTATATTAATTTTTTTCATGTGTAAACATAAAAAGTAACTAAAATATATATGTACCATGATTTCATGTCAATTTGAAGTCTTTTTCTATGGTTTTTACCTTTACATGCAACTTTTAATGTTTTAAAACACTAAAAACGTGTTTACAGTTAACCTAGGTAAACTGTAACTTGAAATGATGTGTGTTTAGTTATTACATTTCATAAATCAATATATAGTTGTTTTACTTTGGCTTTAGGTTAATTCTATGATTTTTTCCTAGTTTTGACCCTCCATCACATGTTTTTAAAGGCTTCGATACCTTTAAAAATCTATTTATTAAGCCATTCTGATCACACCACTTGTCGGATTGACATATTGTCAATGTGTATACATCAAGAATAACTCAAAAGTTGTTTTTGCATGATTTCATGTCAATATGGATTAATTTTCTATGTTTTTTACCAATACACACACATTTATGTGTTTGAAAACACTAAAAATCCATTTAAAGACATCCCAAGAGAACCATAACTTAAAATGATGTTATGTAGGTTCCTACATTTCAAAAATAAATATATGGTAATTTTTCTATGATTTCATGGAAATATGACAACATTTATTTGGTTTTAACCCCTAGAAACATGTTTCTAAAGGCTTCAGTGCCTTTAAAAACTATTTACCAAGATATTCTGACCACACTTCACATCAGATTGAAATTATGCATACACTTCAAAAATAAAAAAATGTTGGTTGTCCCATGATTTGATATAAATCCGATGTTTTTTTCTATGGCTTTGACTGTTGCATGTTTTAGTGTTTCAAAATACTAAAAATGAATTTATGGGAATCCTAATAAAATCGTAACTCAAAATGACATCTCAATTATTAATATATTTAAAAAATCCAGCCATGGTTGTTGAATTATGATTTCATGGAAATCAACAGATTTTTTCCATGTTTTGAACCCCCACCACATGTTTTTAAAGGCTTTTTACCTTTAAAAACAGTTTACTGAGCCATTCCAACTACATCACACATCATATTGATGTGTTTTTAGTGAGTACATGTCAAAAATAACTAATTGGTATATTTACCCTGATTCCACATTAATATGAGGTCATTTTCTCTATTTTTGACTATTACACACACATTTTAGTGTTTTAAAACAAAAAAAAACATTTATGGGCATCCTAGGAAAATAATAACGGAGAATGATGTTCTGTTGGTTACAACATTTCAAAAATAAATCTATGGTTGTTTTACTTTTATTTTATAGAAATATACTGATGTTTTCCTAGTTTTGACCCCCCATATACATGTTTTTAAAGGATTCAATATCTTTAAAAATCGTTTAATGAGTCATTCTGACCACACCACATGTTATATTGATGTGTTTTTATGCGTAAATGTCAAAAATAACACAATAGTTAATTTTTCATGATTTGACATCAATATGAGTTATTTTTCTATGTTTTCACCATTATATTCTTATTTTACTCTTTTAAAACACTAAAAATGTGTTTACAGGAATCCTTGGAAAACCATAAATCATAATGACATGTTATCAGTTCTTATATTTAAAAAATTAATCTATTGTCATTTTTATATAATTTCATGGGAATCTATCAATGTTTTCCTAGTTTTGACCCTCTGACACACATATTTAAAGGCATTGAGACCTTTAAAAACATTTTACCATCCATTCCGACCACACTGGATATCAAATTTATGTGTTATCTATGAATACACATTATAAGTAACTAAACAATGGGTTTTTCATGACTTCATGTCAATCTGAGGTCTTTTTCTATTGTTTTTATTGTTATATGTATTTTTATGTGGTTTAAAACCCTAAAACCCCGCTTATGAACATTCCAAAAAATTTATAACACATAATGAAATATCGTCAGGTACTACATTAGAAAAATCAATAAACAATTTTTTCCTATCTAGTTTTTTGGAAATAAGATGAAATTTTCCTAGTCGTGACACCCCGACACACATTTTTAAGGACTTTGATGACTTTAAAATTTATTTACTAAGTCATTCAAACCACACCACACATCGGAATGATTTTTTTTCTATGATTACATGTAAAAAATAATTCAATGGTGGTTTTCTTATGATTTCAAGTCAATCAATGGTTTTTCTTTGGTTTGGAATTTTATACACATGTTTTAGTAGTTTAAACCACTAAAATTGCATTTACAGGAATCCCTAGAAAACTCTTACTTGGAATAACATGTTGTTGGTTCCTACATTTCAAAAAATATCCATGGTTATTTTCCCTTAAGTTCATGGAAATCCAACACCATTTTTCTAATTTTGACCCCATATCATGCATTTTTAAAGGATTTATTACCTTTAAAAACTATTTTCTGAGGCATTTTGACTGCACCACAAGTCTAATTGATATTTTTTATATGAGTACATGTCAAAAATAATTCAATGGTGGTTTTCTCATGATTTCATGTCAATATTATATCGTTTTCTATGGTTTGAATCATTACACACATGTTTTGGTGTTTTAAAACACTAAAAATACATTTACACACATCTCAGGTAAACTATAACTTGAAATGATGTGTCATCTATTCCTACATTTCAAAAATCAATCCACAATCATTTTCCTCTAGTTTTATGTTGATATAAAATCTAATTCCTATTTTTTACCCCCCTCCCCCCACACGCACATGTTTTTAAAGGTTTCGGTACTGTTACAAACTATTTACTGTGTCAAAACTGAGAAAATGAGTTTGAATTATTTTCAAACATAATATAACAATATATATTTTATTTTTTATGTGTAGGTTTCAAACACACATCAATGTGGCACAAGATGTTGTCAGTGTGACTCGAAGTGCATGTTTTAAATATAAAACTGCCATTTTAGTTTTATTTAAGGAAGTGGAATGTGTTCTTTGAGAATGTGTGAATGATCTATGAAATTTAGAATATACCTTGATAGGATAAGCTATAAGGCTAGAAATTTCCTTAGGTATCGTTCTAGTAATCCATTTAAATATGAAAACTAAATCATTTTCCATTTTCTCTCACTATTGATCCTATGTTTTCCTATAAGAGTCATGTTCTCACACTTTTCCTTTTAACCTTGCAATTTATCTTTGTGATTCACTATCAATAGAGCTACTCAAACCCCCACTATGTGTAGTAGTAACTGATGATGAGTCCATACCAAAGACGACTGATGGAGTAGGTCCAGAATCCATCTCCTGTACATGTCTTGGATTCTCCTTCCCTAAAACAATTGAAACTTCATCGTTCTAGGAAAATGATGATGATTTTGAAGGGTTCACATCCCATATTTCTTGAATTTGAAACTGTTAATACGAAAATATTAAAAATTATATTTTAAAATATTTGAACTTCATAATATTATCTAATTAATAAATTTTTTTACTATGTATTTTCATTTCATTTTTATAAAAACATAATATTGAAAAATAAATTATAACAAAAAAATAAGCCTTAAACCCAATTAATTGGGGTTGGCTAGATGTATCAAACGGTGCTAAATTGGAATCATTTTATCCATGTATCCAGCCCCATTTAATTGGGTTGAAGGTTTTTTTTGTTATAATATAGTTTTCATTATTATATTCTTATAGTAATTAAATAACATGAAATGATAATAAAAAATACATACTCTAACATCTTCGGTAGGGTTATTTACAAAACTGACTTCAGATTCCCTATGTACTTTAAACTAAATCTATGTGTGGCCAACAGAGTATCCTATTTCATTAGCCTTTATAAAAAATATAAACAATTCAGAAACAATTTGACTTATAATAAAACTATATAGACAATAATGAATAAAATACAAACCAAAATTATTCATTTTCTAAAAAAACTCTAAGACACACTGATATGAAGAATGAATTATTTCTCATGATTCATAGTATTTTTTTCAATAAATCCTACAAAAAATAGCAAAATTATTAAAAATTTATAATTTTATTTTGTTTATGTTGTTATGATACTATAAAATATGCAATTACCTCATGAGATACATCTATGTTAATATCAACAAACAAATTCCATTTCACATGAGAAATTCATTCACACACTTTCTCATATATCTATTATGAGCTCAAAGATATTTCATTAAACTCATGTCATAATATTAATTTAAAATCTCACAATTTCTTTCCTAATTTTTTCATAGTGCATGGGCGTGAAATAGAGCCTGGGACATCCAAATGAAAAAACATCTAGAAATAAAAAACATAACAGTGTAAACATATATTACAAAATTTTATTCATGTCATGTAAATTATTTATCAAGGAATATTAAATTAAATTACGTTTAATTAAGTATTAAAACCCTCAATTTTCCTAGTTGTAGGAATATGCCTCCAATATTTATAATTAATGAGAATGCTCATTGTATCACAAATAAGCTTCATAATAATCTGCCCATAGATTCTGGAAACATCATCTGTAGGCACCACAAACTCATCAAATGGAATGATAATATTGAATTCCTTCAGGTCTCATACATCTTTCATGTTCATATTTATATATCTTATATTTTTATTTTTATCCATTTAAAAAATGAATTATATAGTTAATAAAATATATATATTTTTTACAATGACATAAATACCAATATTAGTAATTCACTGATATCCACTAGATGAAGGGATGACAAACTACTCCATAGATGGTGCTGAATTGGATGGTGGGATAATAAAAACATCTGGGGAATGGCTTTCTCTCTGGTAGTCTCAAGTACAATAGAATCAATCAGATCCATTGAAGCTGACGGTAGTTGTGGTGTGCTCCGAGATGATAACCAGCTAGGATTTTTAAATTTATTTGTTCTCAGCATTCTTTCAATTCAATTGGTTAAGATATATTAAATGTATAGAAAATTAAAAACTAATAAATTTTTACAAAAATAAAATAAAATCTATAACAATGTATATATGTTTGAACCACTTATCAATGAGAAATTGTAATATATTTTCATTACCAATTTAATCATTCAATTATATTTATCTTCATTATCTTCATTATTATAAACCTCCATTGTGATGAGTTCTTCATTTTCACCCTCTATGGCAAGTTCTATTGTTTCCATATTGTCTGTAAAAATTTATTTAATGTTTTTTTGTTTATTAGGTTCACTGTCACAAAGTACTAATTGATCTTCATCACTCATATCATATAAGTCTCTCTACTCTAAGTGTAAAAAAACTCTAACCTTCATGTATTTCATCATCCACATAATAAACTATCTTCACATAAGAAGCTATGATAAATGGATCATTCTCTACATGCTAATTGGTATGGATAATTAAGGAGAACTAGATAGAATTAGAATGTAATTAATAAATCATTATACTGATATCAATATTAACCCAGTTTAATATGAATAATACAACCAAAAACTAACCATGCTAGTTTAATTAAATTATATCATCAAAATTTCCATAATATCCCACCTCTGTAAGTGTAAATACACCACTATTTTGAGTTTTTATTTCTTCATCCTGATAAATTGTATGAAACCTAAATCAATAAATATTGTAGGCATCGAATATCATAGACATTCTTAGAGGACCACGATCCAAAAAAAACATTAAAGAATTTGATATTTCAGCTTGATTTTCAACATTTATTATCTAGAAAAATATATATAAAGTTTTAGTTTTAACATAGAAAAAATAACTACAAGTCAATAATACTAATATGAGTATATACTTACCTGATGGGTGATCCAGTTGACAATCTCCTTATTAACATCTTTTTTTAATTCCATCTCATTTCAAGATCTACCCCTTAATCACTTATTTATTTGACATCGCAATTCTTTAATAAATGGATCTGTAAGAAAACTACTAAGCATTATATATCTATATGCTTATAGAAACTTCAATTCATTCAGTGTAAAATTTGACCCCTTTCCAATTGGTTATCCAATAATTGGAAATATTGATAACTAGTTTTCAAAATGTTAATTAGTGGAGATATCATCAAATCATTAAACACGATTGAATATAATTTCAATCCCATCCAAATACCATGAATACAAGGTCAATCACTCTTTGGATATGTAACCTTTAGTAATAGAGCCTTTTGGTTGATATTTATTCGTCGTATATGATTTAAAATGACCTATGTACCTGATGAAAAAATAAGAAACATATAAAAAAATTATGCAATATTTTAATAAAATTAAATTCACTAATGAAAATAAAAATAATATCATTGTACCTCTCAATTGGATACATAAATTGATAATGTTCTGGTCTGCCATGTTTAGTTTCTTCAACCAAATGAATAATCAAATGAATCATCATAGTGAATAATGAATGGGAAATAACATCTTCAAATACAAAAGTGTCAAAACAATTCTTTCTTGAAGTTTTTCAAGCTCAATTGGATTTAGATTTTTTCTACAATTCTCTTTGAAAAAGGTACAATAGTTTATTTTTAGTTAACATATTACTAAATTCCAATGAAAACAATTGTTCCATCAAAATACATGAGTTGTGACTTTTCAATCCATGTAACTTTAAATTTTTTTAGCCAATACACCTTGATATATTACTTGAATATCCATCTTCCACTTTTAAATTCATTAATGTTTGAAGGGATACACCTTTCTCTTGATTTTTCATTGTAAAAATAGTCGAAGGATACTTTCCATTCTCATTTTCCCAAAAATCATGCTTTATATTCATTAACTCCAAATTGTTAAAATCATTAAGGTGATCCTTTGATTTTCCCTTCTCATTAAGCAATGTGAGAATTACATTTCCATAGAATGTTTTCTCAATATTCATTATGTCAAGATTATAACATATCAAATTAAATTCCTAATGAGGAATTTTGAAAAATATACCCTTTATTTTTGTGTTCTAGATGCTTTAAATATTGTAACTTGCACCCTTTCCCCCTTCTTTAAAATGATTATTTTTTCCAAATTCATTAATGACACTCATTAATTGTCCCATGATTTCTGAACCTAATAACACTTTTAGTGGATTTCTCAGTTTAATATCTTCATTGAATTGTGTCTTCTTAATCCTAGATTTATGAGAAGAAATAAAAAATCAATGATGACGCATAAAACATCATTTTCTTATATAAGGTAATCGTTGATGAACAAAATTACAAACTAGATAAGACAAACTAGTATGAGTGTTCCAATAAGATAAATTTCCTAATCCAGGAATGTTATTAATTTGCTATCTTAAATTAGCAAGTATTTTTAATAGTTTTCTCATTGAAGCATCATATGTTTCCATTCCATCATCTCATAATTCGTTCAATTATTTTATTAGAGGTTGAAGGTATACATCAATTCCATTTCTAGGCATTTTATTTCTAGAAATAATCATTGAAAAAAATTATTCATACATATCTATGGAGGTAGATTATAATGGGTCAAAATAACTGGCCAAATACTATAGTTAGTACCTAAAGTACAAAAGGGGTTAAAAACCACAAAATCCGATCCCAAACGTGAATTCTTAATATTTGAAAAAATATATAGATATAATGAATCAAACATTTTCTATGATGTTGAAACTTTTGGATGTCTCATCATGCAAACATTACTATCTTGATCATGTCACATCATTTCTTATGTAGTCTTAGATTTCATGAATAATCTTTTTAAGCATCATATCAGAGGAAAGTAATGAAAAATAGTTAAAGGAGTTTTCTTTTTTTTTTCCTTCTTGGGGATGCATTGATTTATACTCTCATTATTGTTCATTGACTTTCATATACTTTTATGACATCTTATGAATTCTCCTTTTTTAGACTCTTCTACCTAGTTATGAATGAAATCATTAAGGAATTCATGTATCATTGTATAATACAGTCCATGTTTATTTATGACTTTATTAATCTCATAGAATGATGCAAGGATCATAGTTTCACTAAATTCATCATGATGAAACTCTAAAATCATGTACATTACTTTGTCAATAATTTCATAGAGACAGTTTATATGATAAAACATAAGTATAAAAGAAAAATTTGAATAATTATCACACCCTTCATACTATTCTTCTTCCACGTCATAAACTAATTCATAATGCTCATTTTTTTTGGTCGTGGAACATATTACATGGATTAAAATTCTTAGCGTCAATTGAAGGTTTTGTGATCTATTGAAATCTTGGATATTATATCCTGCAAAGACAAATGCTTCATTTATCAAATTTCAAACTGAATTCCCCTCTGGAGGGTCACATTGTGTTTCTTTGATAGGATTATCTTTATTTAGAATTTCCATAAAAATATATTCACCATGAAAAATCCTACATACATAATGAGCAGAAAATTGTTTCTATATAAAATGATCATATAATTCATTTTTATTTAACCATCACTTGAATTTTCAATCAGTACATACACATTTTATTCTACCACCCACTGATTTGTTTTTAATTACATAATTTTTTTTTCAAACTAAGGTCATAATGAGGTTTGTTTCGAGGTAAAGTAAACCAAATTTTATCCATAGGTATTGGATTTTCACTCTTCTCCCTATATATTCAGATATAAAGATATTAATGGTTAATCAAACAAGTACAATTAAAAGAAAACATCAATTAACTTATCTTGGTCACCTAATTTATCCTATAATTCTATAAATATTGAATATAAAATCATGGTGAACATATATCTACACTCAATATGTTCTTACTTAGAAAGTCTCATGCCATTTTGGAACAAGAATACTAAAACTTTAGTGAATAATCAATAAAACCAAATGGTTTCCTATCCTTTAATCAACTATTATCCCAAACTCACTAAGGATTACTCACCAAGAAATCATGAGGGATAAATGAATCATGCAGTTACATACAATTTATAACCCTATAAACAAACAAGAATACATCATATAAATGATTCATGATCCCCATTTATAATTGGCATTAATGATAGTTTTGTGTATAGGATTCCTACGTGATAGAATTTATCATTTGATTGTACAATATGATATACTACATAATGATATAGCAAACCAATCATACAATATTATTAAATTACACATTATGATTGGGGATTTCACTCTCTGAGAAATGGGGGAGAGGGGTCGCTGTAGGGGATCACCATCAAGGAGAAGGGGGGTCATCATGGGGTCATCATCAGTTATCAAGTGGGGTTGGAGTCAATAGGATCATATGTGAGATTGGGAAAAAGGGTGGTCACCCTCGAGGATGAGGGGTGAACCATCGGGGGTAAGTGGGGGAAGAAGGGAGAGGTATGTTGTTGGAGAGAAGGGGGGTCAGTGTCGAGGAGATGTGGGGTCGAGGGTGAGGGGCGATCACCTACATTGGGGAGAGGTGTGACCAAGGGGGAGGGGCGGTCGCTGTTGTCAGGGATAGGTTGGGAAGAGGGGAGGAGTAATCACTGGCGCCGGAGAGAGTAATGATCGAGAGTGAGGGGAAGTCGCTGGAATTGGGGAGAGGCGCGATTGAGGGAGAGGGGCGGTCACCGATATTGGGGGAGGGGAAGGGTTGAGGGGGAGGGTTGGTCATCAACGTCAGGGAGAGGTGGGGCTGAGGGATCGGTGGGGGGTAAGGGGAGGGAGGGAGTCACTAGCACCAGGGAGAATCATAATCGAGGTGGGTGTCATCACCAGTGTTGGGGAGAGGCGAGGTCGAGAGGGAGGGGTGATTATCGACGTCGAGGATAGGCGCCACCAAGGGGGAGGGGCAGTCACCAGCATCGGGGAAAGGCATGACTAATGGAGCGAGGGGGTAAGGGTATCAGGTAGAGGGGGTGGGGTCAGTTATTTTTTAAAAATATTAACAGCGGTTATTTGCAACCGACACTATATTTAAAATATATTTAATAATGTTTTTTAGTAGTGATTATTAGAACTTCCACTGATAAACTTTCACTAAGACCAGTATTTTTTGTAGTGCTAGATAACATAGTTTGACTGAATCTTACCTTAAAAGTGACATATATAATTTTATTATATAATCTAAAGCTATAAAAGTAATCATGAAATTCCATCTCTCTAACCTCTCAAAAAATTGGATTTCTCTCAGTAGAAATTTTTTCCCACTTTATGAATTTTCTCACCCATAGTATTTTTCATTAGTATAAGGAATTTATCTCACTACAAGAATTATCAGTTAAAGGAATTTATTTTTTACATTAAGGAATTTTATTCACACCTAGATGTGATATAGTATGTACATTCACAAAAAAATATTATATCATCATATGACATCAATGAATTTTGAAATGAAGTCATTTAATCATTGTACAAATGTAACATCCCGAACTCGGATTTCACTCAACTATGCCCCAAGCCTGGTAGGCAACATGGCCTCAAGCAAATATTCCCAAATGCCTGAGGATTATGACTAGCATTTAGGGACTAGGTGAGTCATTTGGGAGACTATACCCCCATTACCATAATGTATCACAACAGAAGTCAATCACATTAAATAGTTGAAGCAGATATAATAAGCAGAAAATAGATAAAATAGACAAGAAAGAAAAGAATATGTAACAAGCTAGATGTGTCTCATATACCATGATACAGATGATACATGTATCTAGAAAATATCCAAATTAGGCACATAGAAATATAATAAAATACAAGTATCTAAAATCCAAAACGACTGAAAAGTGCCCCCGTAGCATCGCAAGCCTCATCTTAGTCAAATGCTCCCATGCACTAAAACAATGATCAACAAATAGTTTTAGGGAGATTTCCCCTACTATAACCTGTAACTATGTAATATATTTGGGTCCCCAAGGAGGCCCAAATAGAATGTGAGATAAACATCCCAGTAGGTTTCCACCTAAATATCTATACAGTTCTAAGAAGTACTATGAAATATGATAAACAAGTGAAAGTAAGTAGTAATGTAAGTGTGAAATCCCAAGGCATATAACTACTCTAAACAAGTAATACTAAACAACCTCTTCTGGATCCCTACAACAAGTTTTGGCTCTTAATAAGGCACTTACAAGCAATATAAACAAACAACACATCCTTTCCACATAACCATCCATATCATGTCCACACGTCCTTACCGTATTAAGAAAATTATATCAAAAACCCACAGCCTTGTCGTACAACCACAATCATATATCCCATAGTCATGCCATATAATGAAGTTTAGATCAATAAGGGATGTATCTTTGGTTCTAGAGACCAAGGAATCATCTTGGAGTCTCAGGAGAATCTCGATGGAAACTTGGCATAGGAACTTGTTGGAATCCTAGGAGCATGTGTACCATCATGTCCTACATGAGTCCAAGATAGCTGGATCCAAGGGGTAGCAATGCCTAAGGCATCTCATGGAGTAAAGACCAAAGGGGAATAATTATCCAAGGTTTCCACTACCGTATTCTAAATACATGGATATCCATTCATGGAATCTATGTAAATCATCAATCATTTCATGCCTTTAAAAATTTCAAACCATATGAGTCTACCCACTCATATGAATAATTACATTCAAAACAATTCAATGAGTATACCCACTCATTTAAACCATAACATCTCATGAGTATAACCACTCATGTACTTCACTTTCATTTAATCATGTCACAAAGATATACCCACCGACTTATCACCAATTTCCATTTAACACATCACATGGGTATACCCACCCATTAATCACAATTACCAAAAAAACTATTTAAGCAGTCTAAAAATAGCCAGCGTGTATACCCACTCATTTGAAAAGATCCATTTAAGTATTTAATCCAGTTAGGCATGGAATATTATAATAACACAAGGTGAGGAGGCAAGATATCTCCTATATATGCAATTTGGCCTCATTTAAGTACAATCGAGCTTCATTAAACTAGGAAAACTCGAGGTCACACCCCATGTGTAGTTCATCAATTGTAAAAACCAATGTAAAGTCATGGTGCGCCCCATGGGTGTCCTTGGGCTGGGTCAGAAACCACAAACGTATCTCAAAGAACCTAAGGGAGTCCCAAACACATCCTACCTCATCCATTTCAGATTAACAGTTGAAAATCGGGCCTGCGATAAAAAGTCCAGTGGGCAGAAAAAAAGGTCAATAGCTCTATAAAGCCTCAAAAGCCGAAAGAAAAGTATAAAACACCTACCTTATCTCATTAGTGGAGTTCTCATCTAGTATCAAGTCCTTATTCATACTGGTTGGGAATAAATCTAAAGAACATATGAAGAACAAGAAATTTGGGCATAAAAGCCTAAATCCAAACAATGCAACTGTTGTTATGAAGAATCAAGAATGGATAAAAAGGAATCAATATCATAGCGTCATGGTTCTAAAACATGACAGGGAAAGAAATGGAATCCAAATGGGCGCTAGATCTGAAAAGCTAGATAAGAATGTTTTTAGGCTTCAAAAGAGAGAAAAAAGGCTTCTGTCAAAAAATAGAGGTCCCTACCTCTATTTTAAAAAAACATAGTCTAGAAATTACATGACAAGTAATTTCTTTACATGGTGTGTAATGATTGGTTTTCCTTTAATGGTGTAAAACCCTTACACATCATGAATGGTCCTTTACAAACCATTACATGTTATGAAATTGGATTACACCATGTGTAATCCGATTACACATCATGTAATTGGCCTACAACTGGTACACAACCTTCTTGCCTATTATTTACTTGAAACAACCCAACCAACCCATGGCCAAGCTTAGGGTCTAAGACAAAAAAGAATGTAAAAGATTCATACCTAAAAAAAACCTAGGATCTTACAATCTACCCCCATTAAAGAAACTCTTCCCTAAATTTTCCTCTCAAGGTTTGTCAAGATCCATTTGAAAAAACTCATGTCACTGAGCACGTATGTCGGCCTCCCGCACCTATGTATCGTCATGTGAATGGTCTTGCTTCCATAGAACATGTACTAGAGGAACTGAATAGCATTGTATAACCATAATTCTTGTATCACCAAAATGAATTAGATTCTCCTTGAAGGATGCATCAAATTGTAGTTCAACCTCCTCGGGTTGAAAAGCATGAGACGAGTCGAAATTATAATGGTGTAATTGTGATACGTGGAAGACGTCATGCATGGATCAGTACCTATGAGGTACCTAAAACTAATAATCTACTGATCTGACTCTCTCAAGAATATCAAATGGCCCAACATATAGTGGTGAAAGCAAACCCCGTATCATGATCCTTCTATTTCCCAACCTTAGTGAAACACATAAAAATACCTGACCCCGGACCTCAAACTCTAGAGGTCATATACGGTAATAGACATAATATTTCTATCAAGATTTTTAAGTATCCATTTGCTTCTAAATCAACTGGATCTACTTAGAATTCTCTTGCATGAGACATGGTCTTAGTTAAGCTACATCACCTGCCTCTATCCATTACAAGGGTGATTGGCATAGCCTACTGTACAAAGCCTCCTATGTAGACATCTATATCACTGCCTGATAATTGTCATTATAGGAGAACTCATCTAGATGAATGTTTCTCTCCCAAGATCCCCCAAAATCTAGGACACATTCTCTCATCATGTTCTCTAGCACTTGTATCATACACTCTGATTGGCCATCAGTCTAAGGGTGGTGGACTGTGCTCTGAAGCACCTATGTACCCAGTGCCCTCTGAAAACTCTATAAGAAACGAGATGTAATGTGGGAATCCCTATTTGAAATGATAGTGTGTGATAACCCATGAAGTTGTATTATCTCATTGATATAAAACCTTCCAAGAACATTAACATCGAATGTATCATTGATCGTTAACAAATTATCAACCTTTTTGATCCCATCAACAACAACCCACGCAACATCATTACCTCAAGATGACCGTTGTAAACTAGTCATGAAATCCATTATGACATTATCTCATTTCCACTTTGGAATAAGTAAATGCTATAAAATCAGGACTGTTCGTTGATGTTCCTCCTTCACATACTGACAGGTATAACACCTCATAACAAAACTAGCTACCTCACTTTCCATACTTAGACATTAGTACTGATGATGCAGGTCGTGGTATATCTTTGCTGAATCCGGGATGTAGTGAACAAGATGAAGCATGAAACTCCCACATCATATCCCCACATATATCCACTGGAACCCAAACACATCCATGGATATGTAAGATCTCATCAACACCTAATGTCCAACCAGGAGGAGGGTCCTCACATTCCATACTCTCCCATAGGACTAGACCCTCTAAATTTGATAACTGCATCATCCTTAATTTATACAATAGGTTAGAGGTCACAACTATAGATGTTAGATACCTCTATCCCTAACTATTGTGCACCTCCATATAGATCTTAGAGAACAACGCCATAAGTTGCAACTTGCTACTTACCTGCTGCACTATCTGTATCTGAGTCCACATGCTCAGTGCATCGAACATTACATTACCGTTACCAGTCATGTATTCTAGATTGAAGTCAAAAGACTGTAGGTACTCCACCCACCTTTTTCCTCATATTCAAATAATATTGAGTAAATATATATTTTAGGATTTTGTAGTTTGTATACACCAATAAATGAGCTCCCAATAAAGAATTCCTCCAATAGTGAAAAGCATGAAGAACTACATCTAGATCAAGATCATGCATAGGGTAATTCCTCTCACGCATCCTTAGAAACTGAGACACATATGCCAAAACTCTATCCCCCTAGATCAACACTACTCCCTGCCCAATAATTGATGTGTCACAATTAAGTGTGGAACACTCGGTTCATCAGCACCATGAAAACTACTTTCATGTTTGTGAAACTGAATGGCATAAAAAAATACTCATATACACCATAAATACTATGAAAGGTTGTATGAGGTATGTCTATGGGTCAATATGTACCTGGTGATCTCCTAATTAGTTCAATTTTCAAGAATACTCAAGATCCTAGAATCTTATCAAACATTTCATCTATTCGTGGAAAGGGATGTCGGTTTTTAACCATTAGCTGATTCAAATTACTATAATACCCAAATAGCCTAATATTTATATCCACGTTTTTTGAAAAAAGAAGTGGCAAACCCCATAGAGATGTATTAGGTCAGATAGACCCCTTTGCAACCAAATACTATAGCTTCCACTTAATTTCTTATAACTCCATCGTAGCCACCTATTAAGTATAATTAGATACTGGTGCAACTCATGACACTAGTTCAATAGATAACTTAACATATCTCTTGAGAGGTAAACTAGAAAATTCATATGGGAATATGTCCCTGAAAAGATCCACCATTAGAGGAAAGTCTACCTGAATCACTCCCTGATCATCCAAAATACAAAATAGAAATCTAGGCTATCATTATGCCCAACTCAAGATGATCTAGTCCATCTCAACTCACCTGGACACCCCATTCACCCTTGTGAGTAAACACTGCATCCTCTAGTGATGTGAATGTTACGCTTAGGCGATAGTAGACAATGTAAGATTGAGAATATAGTAAACAGTCCATCCCAAGAATGACATCAAATGCTATCATCTCAAAGACATAAATATCTCAAATTAAGTGACACCCACCAACCTCAAGGGGGAACTCTCTACACTAGAGAACATCATCCATGCTTATTCCCAATAGTTTTTCTAGCATTAAAATGCTTTCAAAATAAAACACAACAAGCCCAAGGATTTTCACCATAGGAGAAGATATGAAACTATGAGATACACCTGTATCAAAAAGAGTAGATGCAATAATAGAGGCTACTAAGATCATTCCTCTCACTGTAGACAGTATGAAACCTTCCTCCTTAGGGGTAGGTTGTACATAATATAATTGACCTATTCCATGACCCTATGAAACAACCTCACTGCTCAGAGTAGGTCCCCTTCGACGTATAAGAGTAATTGGTGTATGGATACCTCAGCAAAGACCACTATTTCTGCAGCATGATTGGCCTGCATTGCTCTAGCTCCCTACTTGAAATAGATCTTAGAAACCTACTACTTAACCTGACATCGGAGATGAACCCCTACCACTCACACCTGGAGGGAAGGTCTTGCAAAACCATTGCATGTGGCCCATCCCTCCATAATCTCGGCACTCGACTGGGTCGCAGTCACGCTAATTCTTCATGTGTCCTCTCTAGCCACACTAGTGAAAAAACACCGAGCTACTATCACTCATAGCCTAACTGATGATCATATCATGGGAAGCATCAAAATTGTGCTTTCTACATGAATATGTTGAACTACTAGTTTGAGAAGAAAAATTTCCATGCTCTATATCCTCAAATTCCCTTTGGTTCCACTCTATAACTAGTGCCTGATTCACAATATTAGTGATAGAGGCCAACCTGAACACATTGACCTGGGATTTGATACAATGTCAGAGGCCTTCCTCAAAGAATCTCGCTCTTGACAACTCATCAGTAAGGTACATCAGTGAAAAACTATGCAACTCTGTAAAGTATGTTGAGTACTGAATAACTGTCATGGTGCCCTGATCTAGGCACATGAACTCACTAGCTCACTCTGCCCATAGTGTCTTGGGGTAAAAGTTGTCAAGGAAGTAAGTCTAGAAATCAGTCCAACCCATATCTCGTAGCCTTTCAGCCTAGTTCAGAACATCCCAGCAGTACTTTACAACTCCATGTATCATATAAGGGGTGGGCTTGACCCTCCTCTCAAGAGGTGTCTTCAGATTCTCAAATATTGCTAGTGTGGTATCAAGCCACATCTCAGAATCTTGTGGACCATCATCCCCCAAAAACGTGAAAGGATGTTGCTGCTAGAACACCCATGTCAGCTTAGCCATAGTCATGGTAGGCTACGGTGCTGCTTCAAAAGTCTGCATATAGCAAAATAACCCCTCGTGGAACTATGCCTCAACACCTATGTTTGAAATAGTCTATTGTACCACAAAAAGAACTAAAAGAGGATCCAATATTATCTCATGGCCCACCACCTTCGATGCATGGTCATCGCCACCCTCTTGGCATACCATTGGAGGAATTCATAGTGATATGCCTCTATAATTCCAAACACTTGCCTCAGAAAGGAATGATATCAATGTTGCATCTCAAAAACGGAGGACATGTCAAAACCCTCCTAAAAAACAAGTCATAACACACAACCTAATCCTAAATCCATAACTGTATAAAGAACAATCACAACAAAACTAGAAGCACTACCTCTCACCCCCTCAAAATCCAGGTGTAGGTCAAGTCCCTATTTTCCATTTATTTTCATTTAATAGTCATTATTTGGAATGATTTAACCAACGGTCCACCAAGTTCTGATCCTTGAGGACCCATAACACCTAAAAAACCAAAATTTGATGCCCATATAATCAATACAAATCAAATTCACTTTAAAATTTTAATTTAATAGGTAAATCATTTTCTATTTCATAAGGGCCCATACACCTTATGAATTGAAATATGATGTCACTTCTCGATCCTCTGCACAAAGTCTATTACAAAATCAAGAAAAAATATTAGAGAAACGATCACAATATAATTTTTCAAATAATTCATCTTAAATGCAATGACATAATGCATGATATATGATTTATAATAAGCGACTATATGATGCATGAGATAGAAGACCCTCATCTCATCGGGTTGCAAAAAAAACCCACAATTGAATCAATAGTATCAACATAAATCATGTGTGTCAACTAATGGTGAAATCAAATCAACTGTAATAGTCAAAAATAGAAAATAGCAATTTTATTTAGGGTAATTTGGATTTTTCTTGTACACAGGTTAGCTACGCTCGACCATAGCTCATTAAAAAATTCAATTTTCCTTCATATCCCTGTCTATTGTCTCCAAACAGTAAATCAAACCAGAAAAGAAATTTTCCCTGATACCACTTTGTAACATCCTGAACTCTGATGCCACACAATAGTGCCCCAAGCCCGGTTGGCTACATGGCCTCAAGCACACTCCTCAAATTCCAGATGCTTCCGAGTAGTGGTGAGGGCCTAGTTGAGTTATTGGGGAGACTATTCCCTCATTAACATAGTATATCATACTGGAAGTAAATCAAATTCAATAACAAAAGTAAATACAATAAGAGGAAAATAGGTAAAATAGATAAGCAAGACAGGAATATTTAACAAGACATATGTGTATCATATACCATGATGCAGATGATACATGTATCTAGAAAACAACCAAAAAATATACATGAATATAAAGTACAATACAAGTATCCGAAATCCAAAAAGATCAAAAAGTTTCATACTAGCATCGCAAGCCTTGGTTGGGTCCCATGCTCCCATGCTCTAAAGAAATGATCGACAACTAGTGTTAGGGCACTTTCCCCTACTATCACATGAAACCATATAATTTGTTTGGGTCCCCAAGGAGTTGCAAACAATGTGTGAGATAAACATCCTAGTAGGTTTCCACCCAAAGATCTATACAATTCTATGTTACACTATGAAATATGCGAAACAGGTACAATTAAGTAGTAATGTAAGTGTGAAAACCCAAGACATATAACCAACATAAACAAGTTATATTGAACAACAACTTGTAGCTCCCTGCAACAAGTTGAAGCTCCTAACAAGGAACCTATAGGCAATATAAACAAACAACACAACCTTATCGTAAAACAATCCATATCCTATCCACACTGCCTTACTCTACAAATAAAACCATATCAAAAACCCATGAACTTGTCATACAACCATATTCATATATCCCATGATCGTGCCATATAATGATGTGTAGACCATGAAGGGATGAATCCAATGTATTGAAGACCAAGGCATCATCATCTTTTCCTAGTATCATCTCATTAGAAACTCAGTATAGGAACTGGTTGGAGTCCTAGGAGCATCTGTACTAGCATTTCCTATGTGATTCCTATTAATCCAGATCTAATGGAAAACAAAGCCCGAGACATACCACAGAATGAAGACCCAAAGTGAATACTCAACCAAGGTGTCCACTACTGTATTCCAAATCCATGGAGATCCATCCTTGGAATCTATGTAAATCATTAACCATTCCATAAATATTACAATTTCCAACCATATGAGTCTACCCACTCATATAAAAAATTACATTAAAAACCATTCAACGAGTAAACCTACTCATTTTAATCATTACATATCATGAGTCTATCCACTCATGCACTCCACTTCTATTTAATCATGTCACATGGTTATACCCACCCACTTATCACCAATTTCCATTTAAAACCTCACATGGATATACCCACCCATTAATCATAATTACCAAAAAACCATTTAAGCAATCTAAAAACAAATAATAGGTATACCAACTCGTTTAACAAGTTCGATTTAATCATTTAATCAATTTAGGCATGAAATATTATGATAACACAAGACAATGAGGCAGGACATCTCTGACAAAGAAAATTTATGTGCATATTTTTTATCAAATAATGAAATTTTTTTTAATGATAAAACCCATGTATTTCAATTTTTATTAAAATAATGGGTAATTTGAGTTTTAGAATGATTTGGAGCAAAATTGAGAAAAGTGCATAATTTTGGATTTTTGACAGATTTTTACCACATGGGTATTTTTTTCATTTATTAAAAAATATAAATAAAAAATTATAGATTAATTTTATGTTATAATACTGATTTAATATTCTTCAACTTTATCTTTATGACCTAGAGCTAATTCGAAGATCTATTAGTCAAAACAATTCATTGAATTTGGAAACTTTTCCGAGTGAACAACATGGAATTCACCACCGTAACAGATGCACAAGTCGATCTCCTCACATCGAATATAGGTTATTATAAATGAGATATCACTAGGACACATAGGAATGAATCTAAAAAAATTTCATGTGATTTTTGAAGTCATTAACGTTTCCATTGATCGTTATACATTTGAAGGATGCTTCCTAGAAATTTCGGCCATAAAAAGTCTTATTCAATGAAAATTCCATACATCCTTAATAAAATGTCTAAATAAGATGAAATATGGAGGTTGAACTGAAAATACATTTAGGAACAAATTTTATAAAGGAGTCCATGTGTTAATAGACCATTTATTGTGCCAACAATGTGCAGACTTTTAGGGGAGATGATTCTGCCTATAAAAGGAGGCTCTCGCATCCTTCCCAAATCATCATCTCGACACCAACAGCCAAGAAGGGTTCCCAACAGGGCATGAGACAATGCTACACCTATCTTCCCACCCCATTTCTTAATTTTATTTTAATTTAATTTTAGTTTGGTATTATTTTTCAATTGTAATTCTCATTTTATTTTTATCAATCCATGACTTTGTGTTTCTCCATCCACTTTTCTTCATTTCTTTCCCTATCTCTCTCTTCTCTTCCACCCACTCCACCAAGTAATCTATTACTCTCGAAAATGAGAGGATAACCCCAATACTTGGCCAAAGGGGAGGTGAAGGTGATCATGAATTATATTTAATGTTTAATTTTAAGTTTGTAGATGTATTTGAGTAGCATGCATAGCTTAGTCGAAGGTCCCAGATGTTGTGACTACCACCGACAACATGCAACTCAACCTATCCATGTTATTTTATTTAATTATTTTTACCTCTCTCAATAGGTTATTTCTTCACACATTGGAGTTGAGATAATAAATAGATGAAATGACATCAATTGAACCAGGTCCTAGAACACGACACATTCTAGACAAAGGTGTGTCACCAACTTGGATTAATAGAGGAGGTGGAATTTAGAGTGCTCAAACATTCAATGATATTCCACAATTTATAAATAAAAAATAGTAGTTCAAAAATGAGATTTCATGTTTGGATTATCAAATTGAAATAATACATATAAAGGAGAATAATGATTTAATATTTAACCAACCCCCAAAACCATGTTTTTTATTATTAATTCATTCTATTTAGACATGAATCATTGTATGAATTTAGAATTATTGCTTCACATGTCATTATTTTAAATAATAAAAAACCCAAAAAAATTAATTACCTTCATTTAAAAAAAACCAAAAAAAAGATATAATAGGTGAATTAAATAAATTAATTGTACTACATTGAGAAGGATCTTCAAGAGAGATGACCCTGGTCAGCCACTATTCTGCACTAGGAAAAATATAATTATATTTGTCCACACCCCACAACAGACGTGCGTCAAAACTGATGTTGTTTCCGGGGATCCAATCATTAGTTAATTTACTTTTTCTATTTTCACATATTAGTTTTATATCATTTTATTTAAAAAACTAAAATATACTTCCATGATGTATTCAAATTCAGAATATTATGCATGAAAAATTACTCACAGGTGCAACAACAAAAAGAAGAAGAAGAAGAATATTTTAGAAGAGATCAGATGCATGAACTTAGAGAAAGCATTGAACAACTAACCAGAAAGGCTAATAGAGATTTTGATTATTTTCAAGCATTAATAGAGAAACCCAACCCCAATCCAGAGTAAGAACATGAGAAATTGGTGGAATAAATTTCACCTCTTATATTTGAAATTGAAGAACCTGAGGAAGTAAGAGAGGAAGATGTATCTATTGAGCTAAAAGTGGGAGATCAACAAAGTTTTGATGAAATATTTACTAAATATGAGGAACTACCTAACGTCCCCATATAATACGAAGAATAAGATTCAGCACCAGTAATGGAAGAAACCACCCAAGTGGTGGAATTTGATGTCAAGATGGAGGATCCTGACTACCTACCTCTATCGTCAGAGAGTATACTCCAAGTGGAACTTACCAATAAGGTAGAGATTGAAGCTGAACTGAATCAGGGAGTTGAACCATTCATTGGCTCTATCCCTTATAATTTTATTGAATACTGAATTCTACATCACTCCATGTGATTTTGATTATACAGAATTAGACAACTTCAACTCTTCCTTGGAGGAAGAAGAAGAACCACCATGTGCACATGATGAGGAACATATGGAGCTCCCTAAACACATTGAATATTTATGAAGGATGTTCATGAAGAGATGCTAGTGTATTTACCTAAGGAAACCATGAAAAAAGATGCTTTGATGGTGAATAATTTGATCTTGATAATTGATATTTTAATATTATTCAAATTGAATTACACTCTGACATTCCCATTGACTATTATTTTGATGAATAATACCTCAAGTATCTAATGGAAAGATAAGAAGAGGTTTCTCAAGTATCATAAAAGAAGAAGGATGATTCATACTTCATCCTACCCTCACCATGCAAGCTATATCTCATTGTAAAGGGGGGATATGGTGTACTCTGTCCCAGAAGGATGAAGAAAAAGATGGGAAAAGCCACATGTGGTCGTTCAAATCAAATAAGGTTTATCCTCCATCAGAATTTGGATAACAGTAGGTAATTCCCTCTAGAGGCAGTCAAAATTCATGACCCACATAGGGGATAATACCAAGATTTATCTTTACTTTCTTTCTAAGAATTTTAATTTCAAATTATTTTCATTTAAATAATTTAGTATGTGGTCCCCTCCCTCTTTTAATTTGAGATTAAACAAAATGATCATTGTGATTAATTGAGTAATTTTGTTTTGTAGGATCATGATGGTAGAAGGATGCCCCAAACAGTAAAGGGGAAGAATTAAGTTTCATGGAAAAAGGGTGTACAATTTTAATATTTTATCTTTTAAAATATCCACATTTTTGTCCACAACATGTTTTTATCTTTAAATATAAAATTGAATGCCCACACATGAATTCATGTTTTACATGACTTATCAAAGAGACATGAGTTTCTTAAGAATCCTGTGATTCCATGTTTTAGATTTCAATATTGATATGATTAAATTATTGAAATGAATAATTGAATTCTTAAAATGAAGAATGGATATTGATGTAATTACTCATGATTTGATGGAATTAATTGATTCATTATAATGAAATTTCACTACCATCCTTCATGCATTGAATTTCTAAAGTTCATGTGGATTGATTTATTAGTCATGCCATGAGTGATTTCCCAATGTTATATTTTCCATTACCAAGAGGATTTATAGAAAATGTACTTCATATTTATTCTTGAGCATATTTCTTCGATGATCTTGGGACATGTAACTGACAAGAACTTCTATTGAAACATATCAAAGCTATGACTATGAAAAAACACATTTAAAATGATTGAGGAATCTTTTGGAACGAAAATTTTCTTTAAAAGACCACCTTTACATCAACCCTTCTTTTATCCCATAGATACCATGAATGAACTTTATAGGAATGAGCCATGTTTCAAGCCATTTTTATCCATTCCTACCCTCCATTGAGTATTTTTCTTATATTTCAAAGTTGAGGTGTGGGGTTATAGGGAATCATGGTGGACGGAATAATATACATTGTAAGGAAGAAGTGTGGGGGTATTGTTGTGGTAATTGTAAAAGGTTGTGGAATCATTCATTATACTCTATTTTTCCCCTCTTTAATTAAAAATATAACAAAAATGTCAAAGAGAACCAACAAAAAGTGAAAAAATGGGTTGTGATTTGGGAAAACCAAAAATTTCTATTTTCTAAGATGATGATCTTATGATCATATGTGGTTATATGATGGATGTGAGATTTGATATAATCATAACATTCAAAAAAAGAATAAAAAGGAAAAAATAAAAAAAATAAAGAGGGTGAACAAATCATTCATTATGACTACTTGATCATAACCTTTTCTTTGAGTTTTGGGAATTAGGTGTTGCTACTTTGAAGGGGATAATTCCATTATATTTCTACTTTTGATATCTTATATAGTACTTTAGAGATTAGCCTCCTGCTTAAGCCTTAATTTTTAATTCATAAAATCCTACCAACCTTAAACCACATAGTCAATAGAACCTTAATTGAAAGTCCTCATGATTTTATGTGCATTTTTTCTTTACAAAGTGGAGAATGTAGTTCATTTACAAGCCTATGGCTAAGGAGCATGTTCTCGTGATATGAGAATAACTCTACTTGAATTGTATCATGAGTGATGAGAGAAAAAAAATAAAAAGTGAGGTAAATCATGAATTGTCATGTCTAATAATAATTAATCAAGGATCTTGAATGAATGAAAGGATAAGTTCCATAAACATTCAAAGGGTAAAAGTAAAATATGTGAATTATTTGTTTCTTTGAAAAATGGGAAATTAAATTGATATTTTATGAAGATTTTTGAAAGTTTGATTTCACATTGAATTTTTTTATTACCTTGGAATTTAAATATTGGTAATTTTGGTGTCCTTTGATTTCCATTTTGATATTTTATACTTGGGGACAAGCATGGTTTAAGTGTGAGGGTATTTGATAGAGCAAATTTATGTGCATATTTTTTATAAAATAATGATGATTTTTAATGTTTTTCATTGATAAAACCCATGTATTTAAATGTTTTATTAAAATAATGGGTAATATGAACTCTAGAATGATTATGATAAAAATTGATAAAATTGCAAAATTTTGGATTTTTGAAAGATTTTTACCACAAGGGTATTTTTGTCATTTTGTAAAAATTATAATTCAAAAATTCGTGATTTTTTTAATAATCCGGATTTTATTTCATTCAAATTTCTCTTCAGGTCCTAGAGTTGATTCAAATATATATTAGACCAAAAAATTAATTGAAGTTGGAAACTTTTACGGGCGGACATCATGGACCCCACCACCGTAACAGATGCACAAATCAGTCTCCTCACCTCCCATTTAGGTCATTAAACTAGGGATAGAACTAGTACACATCGAAACACCTCTAAAACAAATTTAGGGGTGTTTTTAAGTCATTAAGGTTTCCATTGACCATTATACATTTGGAGGAATCTTTTTTGGAAATTTCGGCCATAAAAATCCATATTCAATGAAAATTCCATAAAACCTTAATCCTATGGACAAATGAGATGAAGGTTGGAGGGTGAATGGAAAAAATATTTATGAAAAAAATTTATGAAGGGGTCCACGTGTGAATAAACCATTTAATTGGCCAACAACATGAAAAATTTCTGGGGATAGAATTCTGCTTATAAAAGGAGGCACTCGACTCCTTCCCAAATCATTAGTTTGACACCTACAACTAAGGACGGATCCCATCAGGAACGGGCCGATGCTTCTCCTCTTTTCCCCCCTTATTTATTATTTTAATTTTATTTTAATTTTTTTATTATTTTTCAATTGTAATTCAAATTTTAGTTTTAATAATCCATGTCTTTGTGTTTATCCATCCACATTTCTTCATTTCTTTACCTCTCTCTCTCTTCACTTCCACCCACACCACCAAGTAATATATTACTGTCGAAATTGAGATGTTTAACCTGAGACTTGGCCTAGGGGGAGGTGAAAGTGATCATGAATTTTCTTTAATGTTTAATTTTAAGATTGTATATTGATTTGAGTAGCATGCATGGGTAATGTGAATGTCCCCGATGTTGTGACTGCCTCCGATGACATGCAACTCAACCTATCCCTATTCTGTTATTTAATCATTTTTACTTATCTCTATTATTTAGTTCTTCACACATTGGAGTTGATCTAATCAATGGATGAAACAGATTCGATTGAATAGGGTCTTGGAAGATGACACATTATATACAATGGCGTGTCACCAACTTTGATTAAAGGAGGATGTGGAATTGAGAGTTCTCAAACATTCAATGATATTTCACAATTTAAAAATAAAGAATAGTAGTTAAACATGAGATTTAATGTTTGTATTATTAAACTGAAATAAAAAATATAAAGTTTAATAATGATTGAACATTTAAAAACCCCCTATAACCAAATTCTTTCTTATTATTTCACTTCTGGAAAGGGAGTTTTTCCCAATTCATGTAGAGTACTTTTACCAATGGTTTAAGGAAACCGTTGGTAAAAATTAGTTAAATCATCTTTTCCCAATAGTTTTTTAAAACCTCTGGGAAAAGTATACTCTATACCAACAGTTTTCTTAAACTGTTGGTATAGAGAGGTTTAAATCATACTTTACCAATAGTTTTTACAAACGTTTGGGAATGTTTTGCCCCAAATTCAGAGACGCTCAAACTCCCCCATTCTACACGACTAAAGCCCTAAACAGAATTGAGAATTGGGATTTTCCTTCCCCTACGGCCGAAATCCTTCCATTATTAAGATTTATTAGTTCTTCACTTGTATTATGTAAGTGATACTACATCTACGATTTTGGATTTATGTTTTCATTTGGGTGAAGTGGAGAAGCGGGATTCTGTTTACCCTACTGTGAAAATTCTTCGTTCTGATCCATTTTCAAAATTTCATAGTTCTACACTTCTAATTTGTAAGTGATACATTCTTTTTAATGTTCTACATCTACTATTTTGGATTTCTATTTTGATTTGGGTGTGTATGACTTTTGTTTTCTATTTGATTTGGGTGTGTGTTTTGGGCATTGATAGTGAATCAAATTTGATTCAAAATGAATTATGTGTTAATATCATCCATAAATTTTCAGTTCATCGAAGTCTTGGTATTGCGGGGAATTTTCTGTTAATATTATCCATATTCCACACGATTCACATAATGGTAAGAATGTGTGATGTTGTTGTTAATACTAGAGAGAAAACTCATACACTCCAGGTTGTTTATAGTGGCATGGTTAGTCATGAGGGATAATTGGCTTCCTAAGATGACTATACTAATATAACATTAGGGTCAATTAATTATGGTTCTCATTGTACATTGTATATTATGTCTCTTTCTTGGCCAATACTCACTTTTATGATGGTGTGGTGATTTTCACTAGCCATACTGGCATGTGTATACATCCATAACGATGTTAGATAAGTCACATGTTTAATTCAGTAATCTTGCTATCATTGACATGCATTATTATTAATCTCAAATTTAAAAATAAATGTTTTTTTCTATACTTTATGAAATTAAACATTTTTAAAATCCATGAACTACCTATTAGTGTAGAAGCCTAAAATTTATCCACCCATGGGGTGAACATGACTTTAGGAACTAATTAGGTAATGAAAGGTATGACCATAGAGGTGACATAAATGATTTATTGAACATGAGTTAATGATTTGGGATGCCTGTAACACATAATGGGGCCTGATTCATGTTCCTCTATTTGGGATGCCTATAAATGGGCCTTGAATTCCTCTTTTTCCAACAGTTTTGGGCAACTATTGGTAAAAATATTCCCTTTACCAATTGTTTGATTCAATGATGAGGCAATGCACCTTTATTGTTGATTGTGTATTTTGAGTTATTGACATGACTCACACTCTTTCCACCAATGAAATTGATGATTGGGTTATAGCTGAAAAAGCTAGGTCAAATTTTAGAATTTATTGAGCCTCTTGTATAGTACTACTTCCTAATAGTTGTAACTATGTTTTTCTTCTTCATACATTAAATACATTACCATCATTCGATTTATGATTCTATTATTAGCTGGTATTATTGGTTGGGTTATTGTCATCCATTTCCAATATTTTCCCATTGTAATCTTTCTTCGACTTTTATCTGATAATATTAAAATTGTGCAACTTAAGTAATGAGGGAATAATCTGCCCCATACACAGCAAAGGCTCTCACTATTAGTCAATAACATTTGGAATTTTGGTAGATATGCTTGAGGCCATGTGGCCATCTAGGTTTGGGTCACTAATGACTGGCATCCTGGTTTGGGACATCACAATTCCTGGATATCCTTTTTATAGGTGTTTCTAATAAAATCCATACCTATAACTATTGAAGGCCCCTCTCCAAAATCAATTGGGACATGATTCAATGAATACACTTACATAATTCAGAGTGTGTATCCTACTACATAACTTCAAACCACCATAAATCTTCTTTTTATTTATGTTTTTTTATCAGAATGAATTTTCTATATTATGTTTTTTGGGTTACACATTAGTTATTTGTTTCTAATTTCATCCATATTTTTTTTCATTGCAGGAAATGACACCCATTGAAGAGATGCGGTGGAAAAAGATGATAAAAAATAATCGTCGCATAACACAGATGGGTGTTCCTCCCCTCATCCATGTTGTGAGTTTTTTATTTCAAATATATATATTTCAATAACTAATGATCTCATGTGTTTACTTTTGTGTTAAATTTTTTTTCAGGATCTACCCCCTATATGAGAGATATCCGACAAGGAGCCTAATATTGATCCCAATACAGAGGCTGGTGGTAAGAGTGGGGTGGTGTCAGAGTTAGACGATCATCTGGTGATCCCGGTATTGAGGCCAATGGTACGAGGGCTTGTGGTGCGAGAGTTGTATGATCCACTGGTCATACCCGAATGGACGATGCCCCTACCACAGACGTATCTTCTATGCCCCATTTTGATCCTGGTGTGTCTTTAGGGACACACGAGATATTTAGGCCTCCGATGTTTACACTGCCACTTGGACTGATGTCTGTGCCATCATCTTTTTCTACTGATTAATTATCTTAGATCTATTATATTCCACCTTCTTCGACTCCTGCTCCGACACAGTATGGGGCTGAGGAGCATAAACATAGGGATACTCCATCTGTACAAGATTTTCTTTCAGCTTCTGCACATCCAGTGATGCCCATTGATCTGACTACCACATGTATATTTATATAACTCTAACAAATTTTTATACCAAAATATATTTTTATTATAACTTGTACTGATATTTTTTTCATTAAAAATAGATCCATTTACTGATAGGAGGCGGGGGAGGGGGCGTACTCGCTTGAGGGTGGTATGGAACCGCTAGGCACAGTTGATGGTTGAATACAATGATGAATGACAAATGATTAATAAATATGGGAAGGAATGTCGGGGTTTTTTGGCGATGCTAGCCAAATACTCCGACATCATTCCGGTCAGCCCTCTCTCTTGGAGACATCTGCCTCATGAATTCAAGGATATTGCGTGGGCACAAATAGGGGTAAAAAATCTATTGGATTTAATGTAGTATTTTTTGTGTGTATATGAATTAATCTGTTAGGCGTCAGCTTCGGTTTAACTTCCCTAACAGTGAAGGTGCATGACCAGCATGTCTAAAGGAGCTATAGGATATTTGGAGAGGTTATAAGCATGAGCTGAATGTTGGATAATGTGATAGAGTGGGCACAGAGTTGGAGACAGTACCTATCATGGATGACTGCCCGAGAGAGAAATATCGTCAAATGATTACCCATTGGGTGACTTCCAAATATAAGGTATTAATCCCATTTTAGGAAATTAAATGACAGTTTTCATATTTTCCCATAATATTATCTTATTTATTATAAAACATTATTTAGTAATCTTCTTAAAAAAAAACATTGATTCAAAGCAACGCGTCCACACTTTGGGGTGCACTACTACGTCAGATCATGAGAGGCAGCTGGTACGATATAGTTATTTATTATTTTTCTTTAGGACATTCCCTTTTTATTGTTTCCTACATAAATTATGTTATTTGTTGAATATTGAATATATGATTATACTTGCACTTTATATTGTTTCAATTTCATTATAGAAGAAAAAACTGAAATTGAAGGATGTCGCCTTCGAGCAAAATAGTTTTGCTCGATTAGAAGGAAAAATGGAACTAATGTTAATGAACTGACACAAGAAAAAATGTAAGTTTTAATTTGTTTATTTAAAAGTTTAATATCTATTTTGAAATTTAATAATCTATTAATATTTTTAATTGGATTATTTAGAGGCCCTAGATGCCCAGGATCCTGAAAATTTTGGGCCACACGATCATTTATATTAGGCTTCGAGAGATGAGCAATCTGGTAGATTACACTGCCGACCTGATAAGAATATAGTCCTGACGAGGTATTGGTTCTCTCAAGGTATCCATTCTAGTACCACCGAGTTGGAACAGTTCAAGGATAATGAAAGATAGTCTGATAAAAGGGTCAAAGTGTTGGAAGAACAGGTTCAAACGAGGGAGAAAGAATTTATGAAACTAATCAAAGCTTTATCTTCATCACTTCCACCAGAGGCCAGTGCAACTTGTTAGACATATATGTCATCGAAGGGTGCATTATCCTATGCACCAGGCGACAGTTCTAGTGGTAGTAGAGATGATGACATTCCTGGTGATGATGAGGATACTGAAGACGATGAGGGAAAGGATGAGGATGAGGACGAGGGTGAGGATGGGGCCAAGGGAGAGGATGGGGCTGAGGATGAGCATGTGGACAATGACTAGGATGACGATGAGGACCAAGATGGATGTGAGGATGAGGCTGATGATGACAGTGGCGATGGTGATGGTGATCAGGAGAAGATTGATCGATTACATTTTTTAATTCTGTATAACTTTTTATTTTTTAACCTGGGTTTTCACTCTGGTATTGATATTTTTGAATTCAGTATAACTCTTTATTTTTTACAAAATATGGAAGCCTAATGATGTTATAATGGTTTGTGGGGCTTCTGGGACTTGTTCGTAGCGCGGAACCCCGATCGGTGTAAACAAACACTATGCCTCAAGGTTAGTAAAAATTTTAAGTCCATCCCACAGGGTATCTACCAACCATATAGGTATATATATGAGAAGAAATGTGCATGATTTTCCCTAACCATGCACCAAGGGATGCACATCATGCACAATGTCTATAGTGTTAGTATAAGATATTATCACTGTTATTGCACGATTAGCCTAACTGACATATGGAAAACTGACCAAATGCATTCGGATTGTGTTGATACTTTAGTAAAATGATCCATGAGTTATATGTGACATGTACAAGTCAACTTGCCTCAATATGAGTCACGGTGAGGCTAGTATCACTCAAAGTGCCTCTCTTTTGTTTAAAATGGACACCCTTTTAAGTAAAAACCACTGGAATATTGAAAACTAAACAAAAGTATTTGGATTGTGTTTATACATTAGGAAAATGATCCATGGGTCATATGTGACGTGTACAACTCAATTCCACCTCAATCAAAGGCACGCTGTGGCCGGTACCGCTCAAAGTGTCTCACTTTTATTTTAAATGTACCACATTTTATGTGATAAAAAACTGACATACAAAAAATAGACCAAACATATTCAAATTCTATTGATAATTTAGAACAACGATCCATGGGACATTTTTGATGTGTAGGAGTCAACCCCGCATCAATCCAATGCATGATGTGGTCGGTGCCACTCAAAGTGTGTCACTTTTTTTTGAAATAGAAAGTATTTTAAGTGAAAACAACAACTGCCATATGGAAAACTGATCAAACGCATTCAGATTGTATTGATACATTAGGAAAATGATACATTGGTCATTTTTGATGGGTTCAAGTCAACTCCACCACAACCAGAGGTGTCGTGTGGCCTTGATGGCCAAAAAACGCACTCCGTGTGTCGTAAATGGCCAAAACATACGTTTAACGGTCAAATTCATGTGAAAAGATAGTGGAATGAGTTGAAATCAAACGAAAACACCCTAATTATTATTTTTTAGGTGTAAGAGATGATTAAACTTCATTCGGATGCATAGTTTGCATGGCACAACTGAATATGTGTTTTTTCGATGTTTGTCGTGCTTGAAAAACGTGCGTGGGGTGGTCAAAACTAGCCGAACAACCTCAGAATTCCATGAAATCAAATGAAAAAATGGTGGGTGAATTATGAAATGGTCAGCTAGATGGCATGTTAATCGAAGGTGTCCTGTGACGGCGCTGGCCGAAAACGCACTCTGCGTGTCGTAAATGGCCAAAACATGCGTTTAACAGTAAAATACATTCTTAAAAACATCATAATGACTTTAAATCACATGAAAACAACCTAATTATTATTTGTGAGCTGTACGAGGAGACAGAATGCCATTCAGATGCGCGGGTTGCACGACATGGATGAATATGTGTTTTTTAGGTGTTTGGCGTGCTTGAAAAGCGCGCGTGGGGTTTTCAAAACTAGTTGAATGTCCTCAGAATGCCATGAAAATAGACGACAACAAAGGGTGGGTGAATTGTGAAATGGTCGGCTAGACGACACATCAATCGGAGGTGTCGTGTGACCACATTGGCTGAAAACGCACTTTGCATGTCGTAAATGGCCAAAACATGTTTTTAACGGTCAAATTCATGTCGAACGACATCGGAATGATTTGAAATCACATGAAAACGCCCTAATTATTATTTGTGAGGTGTATAAGGAGACGACATGTCATTCGGATGTGCAGTTTTCATGACACGACTGAATATGTGTTTTTTAGGTGTTTGGCGTGCTTGAGAAGCGTGCATGGGGTGGTCAAAACTGGCCAAACGACCTCGGAATTCCATGAAATCGGATGAAAAGAAAGGGTGTGTGAATTTTGAAATGATCACCAAGAAAACACGTCAATCGGAGGTGTAGTGTGACCGCGCTAGCCGAAAATGAACTTCGCATGTCGTAAATGGCCAAAACATGTGTTTAACGGTCAAATGTATGCCGAACAACATTGGAATGACATAAAATCATACGAAAAAAACCTAATTATTTTTCATGATGTGTATGAGCAGACATCGCATCATTCAGACGTGTGGTTTGTGTAGCACGACATAATATGTGTTTTTTACGTGTTTCGCGCACTTAAAAAGCATGCCTGGGTGGTCAAAATTGGCCGAACAACCTCAGAATTTCATTAAATCAGACAAAAACAAATGTTGGGTTAATTTTGATATGGTCAGCCAAACGACACATTAATCAGAGGTGTCGTGCGACCACACTAGCCAAAAACACACTCCGTGTGTCGTAAATGGCCAAAACATGCGTTTAACTGTCCAATGGCATGCTGAATAAAATCAGAATGACATGAAATCATACAAAAACACCCTATTTATTATTCATGAGGTTTATGAGGAGACAACATGTCATTCAGATGCGTGGTTTGCACGGAACGGATGAATATTTGTTTTTTAAGTGTTTGGCGCGCTTGAAAAGGGTGTGCGGGGTGGTCAAAACTGGTCGAACGACCTTAGAATTCCATGAAATCAAACGTCAACAAAGGGTGGGTGAATTGTAAAATTTTCGGCTAGATGACACATCAATCAGAGGTTTTGTGTGACCACGGTAGCCGAAAACGCACTCCACATGTCGTAAATTGCCAAAACATGCATTTAGCCGTAAAATGCATGCCAAATGACATCGAAATGACTTGAAATCACACGAAAAAACCCTAATTATTATTCATGAGTTGTATGAGGAGATGTAACGTCATTCGGAAGTGTGTTTTGCATGACACGACTGAATATGTGTTTTTAGGTGTTTGGTGCAGTTAAAATACGTGCGTGGGGTGGTCAAAACCGGTTGAACAACCTCAAAATGCCATGAAATCGGACGACAATAAAGGGTGGGTGAATTGTAAAATGGTTGGCTAGACGACACATTAGTCGGAGGTGTCATGTGACTGTGGTGGCCTAAAATGCACTTTGCTTGTCTTAAATGGCCAAAACATGTTTTTTACGGTCAAATACATACCAAATGATATCATAATGACTTGAAATCACACGAAAAAACCCTAATTATTATTTTAGAGGTGTAAGAAAAGACGACATGTCATTCGGACCTACAGTTTTCATGGAATGACAGAATATGTGTTTTTTAGGTGTTGGCGTGCTTGAAAACCGTGTGTAGGGTGGTCAAAACTAGCCGAACGACCTCAGAATGCCATGAAATCAGACGACAACAAAGGGTGGGTGAATTGTGAAATTGTAGGCTAGACGATACATCAATAGGAGGTGTCGTGTGCCACAGTGGCCGAAAACGTACTCCGCGTGTCGTAAATGGCCAAAACATGCGTTTAACGGTCATATGCATTCCAAACGACATTGGAATGACTTAAATCACACTAAAAACACCCTAATTATTATTCGTGAGGTGTATGAGGAGACAACACGTCATTCGAATACGCGGTTTGCATGGCACGACTAAATATGTGTTTTTAGGTGTTTGACACGTTTGAAAAGCGTTCGTGGGGTAGTCAAAATAGGTTGAACGACCTCGTAATTCCATGAAATCAGACGAAAACAAAGGGTTGGTGAATTTTAAAATGGTCGGCTAGATGACATCCTAGTCGGAGGTGTCGTGTGACCACTATGGCCGAAAATGCACTATGTATGTCGTAAATGGCCAAAACATGTGTTTTACGGTCAAATACATACCGAACGACATCACAATGACTTGAAATCACACAAAAACACCCTAATTATTATTCGTGAGGTGTATGAAAAGACGACATGTCATTCGGACACGCGGTTTGCGCGACACGGTATGTGTTTTTAGGTGTTTGGTATGCTTGAAAAACGTGTGTGGGGAGGTAAAAACCAGACGAACGACCTCAAAATACAATGAAATCAGACAAAAAAAGAGTCGGTTAATTGTGAAATGGTCAGCTATATGACACGTCAATCATAGGTGTTATGTGAACGCGGTGGCTAAAATGAACTCCAGAGAGCCCCCCCCCGGAGAACCCCCCACCCATTGATCCATGGATCATTTGTGATGGGTACGAGTCAACCCCAACCTCAATTTGAGGCACAATGTGACTGGTATCACTCAAAGTGTGTCACTTTTGTTTGAAATGGAAAACATTTTATGTGAAAACAATAACTGACATACGGAAAATCTTCACAAGGCTACACATATATTCTTGAAATTAAGGGATAAAAAATAATATATGGCCTATGGTCATACGTTATTAGAAAAACATATTCACAAGTCATAGATTGAAACACAATGGGTCATAGTATATATATAAAAACATGAATTATATTACAAATGAGTCTCCACACCCCATCATGAACATGCACCAACACTCATGTTCTAATTCTCAATCACGGGTCTTTCATTCTATACAATAACATACAACAAATAAATATCATATAGTGATTTCATATGAAACCTATGAACACTCAAGCATACCATATAACAAATTGGTCAACAAGGCTACACATAGATTCTTGAGAAATAATTTTCAAAGTCTCATAAAAATACCCCAATGGTGAGGAATACATATGGTGGAACCATATCCCCATGGACCACCTCAATCCCATCCTCAAATAGTGGGTTCTAGGACCAAACCAAAGTCCCTTTGGGAACCCAATACCAATGACTTAGTTGAATATTCATATCCACTACCCAAGATGGGGATTCATCCCACATCACACCCAGGAGAGAAAATTACAATTAGCCACATACCCCCTTATTCTAATTGAAAAGTCTATGAAAAACATGTAGGCTATTCCGATAACCCATCTCATATGTTGAGATTGGCCAATGTTTCCCACTAACACATCAGGAACCATTTATACATGGATACATAATCATTATAGGATTATAAACATCCCATGTGCTTCTTATAACTCATCCTAGGTCTAAGAACATGACCACTACCATTTTTTATCTTATGGGTGTCATGATCTTTGTCACTCTACCAATGTTTTTCTGTTGGGTTTAATATAATCAACTCAAGACCATGACTAAACATCCCATGTTCTTCCTATAATATGTATGTTTTTTCTCTTGTGTGTATTGGTTTTGTGGTTTGAGTGAGGAATGAATTCTAAATTTTGAATACTCTTATGTGTGTTGGTGTTGTGGTTTGAGTGAGGAGTGAATTCTAAATTTCGAATACTCTTATGGGTGTTATTTCATTTCCTATAACATGTAGGATTTTTATCTTATAATGGTTATTGCATATGGATTTCTAAATTTCTAAATTTCTATATTCTGGAATGAATTCTAAATTTTGAATACTTTGGATGGGGATTTTTTTATTGGTGTTGTTGGAGGTCTGGAGAGGGGTTACTGTGTTGTTGCAGGTCTGGAGAGGAGAGAGGGGTCTGCTGCTATGGAGTTGATCAATTGTATACCAACAGTTTCAAACCCGTATTTATAGATACTATAATATAACTATACCAATGGTTTGTTATAACTGTTGGTATAGGTTTATATGAATGGTTATAACATAACTGTTGGTATAGCCTTACGGCTTGCCATATCCCCTTTATACAAATGGTTTATAACCATGGGTATAAGTGTAACACACATATACCAACGGTTTACAAACCTTTGGTATATGTTATACTTTAACACACATATACTAACATTTTGTAGCAAACCGTTGGTATAGCTTCTATTTTGACACCTCTACCAACTGTTTTCACAGAACCGTTGGTATAAATCCTATTGTCATGCCTTACTTGGCCACGGTTGAGGGACCCATTGATATACTAAATGCCAATGGTTTCCAGGCCTTTACCAATGGTTTACAACCATTGGTAATGTGTAAAATTCTAGTAGTGATTCATTCTATATAGACTTACATCTTAGTATTAATTTAGAATTCTTGCTTCACATGTCATTATTTTTAATAATAAAATACCCAAAAAGATTTTAATCACTACCATTTAATAAAAAAACCACAAAAAGAGATAGAATATTTGAATTAGATAAAGAAAGTGAACTACATTGAGAAGGATCCTCAAGAGAGATGACCATGGTATGCCACTGTGCTGCACTAGGAAATATATAATTATTTTTTGCTACACCCCACGACAGGCGTGCATCAAAACTGAAGCTGTTTTCAGGGATCCAATCATTAGTTCATTTTCTTTTTCAATTTTCACCTTTTATTTCAATTTCATTTCATTTAAAAAAATAAAAAAATACTTTCAATATGTATTCAAAATCTGAATATTATGCATGAAAAAATTACTCACAGGTGTAGAAAAAACAAGAAGAATAACATGAATATTTTAGAAATGCTTAGGTTCATGAACATAGAAAAATCATAGAACAACTAACCAGAAAAGCTGATAGAGATTTTGAATATGTTCGTGCAATAATGGATCAACTCAACCCTAAGCTGGAGAAAGAACCTAAGGAAGTGGTGTAAGAAATTTCACCACTTATATTTGAAATTTAATAACCTAAGGAGGAAAGGGATGAAGACGTACCTACTGATCTATAAGTGGGATATCAAAAAAGGTTGGATTAATTACTGATTAAATGTGATGAACTTCCTGACCTCCCCATAAAATAAAAAGAAGAAGATTCAACACCTAAAAAGGAAGAAACCACCCATATGGTGGAATTTTAAGCCAAGATGGTGGAGTCAGACTACCTGCCTCCATCCTCAAAGAGTCAACACCAAGAGGCACTTACAATTGAGGCAGATATTGAAGCTGAACCAACTCAGGGATTTGAACCATTCATTGACTCTATCCCTTCTAATTTTATTGAATATGAATTCTACATCACTCCTTGTGATTTTTATTAGACAGAATCAGACAATCTCAGCTACGCCTTGGAGGATGAAGAAGAACCTTGATGTGCACACGCTGAGGAACATATGGATCTCCCTGGATATGTTGAATATTTATTGAAGGAAGTTCATGAAGAGATACTAGTGGATTTCCCTAAGGAAACCATGACAAAATATTCTTTCTTTGATGGGGAAGCGTTTGATCATGATACTTCATGTTTTAATATTATTCAAATAGATTTACACTCTGACTTTACCATTGACTATTATTTTGATGAAGCATGCCTCGAGGAACCAATTTAAAGAGAATAAGAGGTTTCACAAGTAGTACCAAGAAGGTGGATGATTCATAATTCATCCTACCCCCACCATGCAATATATACCTCATTGTTATGGGGGTGCAGATATGGTTTACTCTATCCCTGGATCATTACTCACCCAGATGGATGAAGAAAAATCTGGTAAAAGCCACATGTTATGGTTCAAATAAAAAAGCATCATCCACTATTAGACTATGGATAATAGCCGGTACTGCCCTTTGGTGGTAGTCAAAATTCCGGGCCGACATAGTGGATAATACCAATATTTATGTTTACTTTCTTTCTAGGAATACTGATGTCCATTTATTTTCATTAAAATAATTTAGCAAGTGGTCCCCTCCCTCTTTTCATTTTGAGCATAAATGAAATTACCATTTTTATTTACTGAGTAATTTTCACTTGTAGGATAATAACGGTAGAAGGAAGCCCCAGATAGTGAATGGGAAGGACTATGTTTCATGGAAAAAGGGTGTTCAATTTTAGTGTTTTATCTTTTAAACTCTCCACATTTTTGTCCACAACATGTTTTGAGCTTTAAAGATAAAATTTCATGCCCAACCATGAAATCATGTTTTACTAGACTTATTTAGGAGACATGAGTTTCATAGGGATCCTATGATGCCATGTTTTAGATTTCAATGTTGATATGATTAAATGATTGAAATTAATAATTAAATTTTTAAAATGATTCATGGATTTTGAAGTAATGACTCATGATTTGATGGAATTAATGGAATCAATTAAATGAAATTTCCCTACCATACTTCATGCTTTGAATTTTTGAAGTTCATGTGAATTGATTTATTAGTCATGCCATGAGTGATTTTCTAATGTTATATTTCCCATTCCCGAGAAGATTTCTAGACATAGTACTTCCTATTTATTCTTGAGAAAATTTATTGAGTAATCTTGGGACATGTAACCAACCATAACTTGTGTTGAAACTTGTCAAATCTATAACTGTGCAAAAAAACATTTAAAATGATTGAATAATCCTTTGAAAATATAATTATACTTAAAAGACTACCTTTACATCAATCCTTATTTTAGCACATAGAGACCATGAATGAACTTTATTGGAATGAGTCATGTTTCAAGATATTTTTATCCATTCCTACCCTCCTCTGAGTATTTTCATGACAGTTTAAAGTTGAAGTGTGTCGGTAAAGAGAATCATGGTGGACGGGATAATATACATTGTAATGAAGAAGTGTAGGAGTTTTATTATGGTAATTGTAATAGTTTTTGGAATCACTCATTATAATCTATTTTCTCCCTCTTGAATTAAAATAAATGACAAAATGACAAAAACAACCAACAAAAAGTGTAAAAAATGGGTTATGATTTTAGAAAACCCAAAATCACCATTTTCTAGAATGACGATCTTATGAGAGTAAATGGATAGGCGATTGATGTGAGGTCTGATATAATCATAACTTTTCAAAAAATAAAATAAAGTACAAAATAAAAAAAAATCAAGAGGGTGCACAAATCATTCATTTTTCTTACTTGATCAAAACATCTTCTTTAAGTTTTAGGAAGTGGGTGTTGCTACTATGATGGGGATAATTTCATTATATTTTTAATTTTGATATCATTCATAGTACATAATATATTATCCTCCTCTTTGAGGCTTAATTTTTAAAGAATCAAATCCTACCAACATTAAACCTCAGAGTCAATAGAACCTTAATTTCATGTCCTCGTGATTTTATGTGCATTTTGTGTTTACGAAGTAGAGAAATGAGTTTATTTACAAACCTTTGGATAAGGAGCATGTTCTCATGATATGAGCATAACTCTAATTGAATTTTATAATGATTAATGAGAGAAAATAATAAAATGTGATGTAAATCATGACATGGAATGTTTAATAATAATGAATCAAGGGGATTGAATTAATGAAAGGATAAGTTCCATAAATTTTCAAATGGTAAAAGTAAAATATGTGAGTTATTTGTTTCTTTGAAAAATGGGACATTAAATTGATATTTTTGAAAGTTTGATTTCACATTGATTTTTTTTTGATTTAATTTAATTGGAATTTGATTATTTGTAACATTGGTGTCCTCTAATTTCTATGATGAAATTTTATGCTTGAGGACAGGCATGGTTTAAGTGTAGGGGTAATTGAGAGAGAAAAATTATGTGCATATTTTTTATCAAATAATGATGATTTTTTAATTTTATTCAATGATAAAACAAATTTATTTCAATTTTTTATTAAAATAATGGGTAATTTGAATTTTAGAATGATTATGAGAAAAATTGAGAAAAGTGAATAATTTTGGATTTTTGACAGATTTTTACTACAAAGGTGTTTTTCTCATTTTTAAAAAAATATAATTACAAAATTAATGATTATTTTAATTATAATCATGATTTTATTTCATTCAAATTTATCTTAAGGAAATAGAGTTGATTGAAAGATCTATTAGTCCAAAAAAGTCAATGAAGTTGGAAATATTTCTATGCAAATATAATGGACCCCACTACTATAACGGATGAAAAAATCAGTCTTCTCGCCTCATATTTAGGTGAATCTACCTAGGATAGCACTAGAACACATAGGACCGAATTTTAAACAAATTTGGGGGGATTTTTAAGTCATTAAGGTTTCCATTGATAGTTATAAATATGAAGACAACTTCCTGGAAATTTCATCCATAAAATGTCTTATTCAATGAAAATTCCATAACTCTTTAATCCTGTCGCTAAATGAGCTGACATTTGGAGGGTTAATGGAAACCACATTATTGAATAACTTTTATTAAGGGTTCCACACATTAATATAAAATTTAATAGGCTAACAATGTGCAATCTTTCAGAGGATTGAATTCTGCCTATAAAAGGAGGAACTCACCTTCTTCCCAAATCATATGCTCGACACCCATAGCTAAGGAGGGATCCCACCAGGGATTGGGCCACTTATTCTCATTTTTTTCCCTTATTTATTCTTTATATTTTATTTTAATTTTATTTTTTTACTTTTTTTCAATTTTAATTCAAATTTTAGTTTTATTAATCCATCCCTTTATGTTTCTCCGTCCCCTTTTCTTCATTTCTTTCCCTCTCTCTCTCTTCTATTCCACCCACTCCACTAATTAATATCTTACTCTTAGAAATGAGAGGATGACCCTGATACTTGGCTCAGGGGGGAGGTGAAGGTGATCATGAATTTTCTTTAATGTTTAATTTTAAGTTTGTAGATAGCTTTGAGTAGCATGCACAGGTAAGGCGAATGTCTCCGATGTTGTGACTAACTACAATGACATGAAACTAAACCTATCCCTATTCTTTTATTTAATCAATTCTTCCTCTCCCCATTGGTTATTTCTTCACACACTGGATTTGATCTAATAAATGTATGAAAGGGCTTTGATTGAACTAGGTCCTGGAAGATGAAATATTCTAGGAAAAGGTGTGTCACCAACAAAGATTAAAGGAGGAGGTAGAATTGAGAGTGCTCAAACAGTCAATGATATTCCACAATTTATAATTAAATAATAGTAGTTCAAACATGATATTTAGTTTTTGGATTATCAATCTAAAATAAAATATTTAAAGGGACATAATGATTTAACCTTTAACCAACCCCCAACACCAAGTTCTTTCTCATTAATTCATTTTGTTTAGAATTGCATCTTAGTATAAATTTAGAATTCATGATTCCTATGTCATTATTTTAAATAATAATAAATCCAAAAATATTCTCATCACCTTCATTTAACAGAAAAAGAACAAAAAAAAAGAGATATGATAGGTGAATTAGATAAATTAAGTGAACTACATTGAAAAGGCTCTTCAAGAGAGATGACTCTTGTCAGCCACTATGTTGCACTAGGAAAAATATAATTATTTTTGTCCATGCCACACGACAGGCATGCATGAAAAATAACATTTCTTCTAAGGAGACAATCATTGGTTTATTTACTTTTTCTATTTTCACATCTTATTTAGATTTCATTTCATTTAAAAAAACTAAAAAAATACTTCCATGATGTATTCAAATTCAGAATATTATGCATGGAAAAATTACTCACAGGTGCAGCAACAACAACAAGAAGAAGATAAATATTTTAGAAGAGCATTGGGGCATGAACATAGAGAAATCATTGAACAAATAACTAGAATTCATGATAGAGGTTTTCATTATGTTCAGGATTTAATAGAGTAACCCAAACCTATTCCAAAGGAATATCCTGATAATGTGGTGGAAAAAAGTTCACCACTTATATTTGAAATTGAAGAACCTAAGGAGTCAAGGGAGGAAGACTTACCTGGTGAACTAAAAGTGGGAGATCATAAAAGTTTGGATGAATTCTTGATTAAATGTGAGGAACTAAATTACCTCCCCATACAATAAAAAGAAAAGATTCATCACCACTAAAGGAAGAAACAACCCAAGTGGTGGAATTTGAATTCAAGTTGGAGGAGCCTGACTACCTTCCTCCATTCTCAGAGAGTCTACACCAAGAGGCACTTACCACTGAGGAAAAGATTGAAGTTGAACCGACATAGGTAGTTGAACCATTCATTGACTCTATCCCTTATAATTTTATTGAATCTGAATTCTACATCACTCCTTTGGGTTTTGCTTATACAGAATCTGACAATCTCAGCTATGCCTTGGAGGATGAAGAAGAACCAGAATGTGCACATGTTGAGGAACATTCTGAGCTCCCTGGACACGTTGAATATTTAATAACCGAAGTTCATGAAGAGATTATAGTGGATGTCCCTAAGGAAATCATGATAATAGATTCTTCCTTTGATGGGGATGAGTTTGATCTTGATACTTCATGTTTTAATATTATTCAAATAGAATTACACTCTGACTTTATTAATGACTGTTATTTTGATAAAGCATACCTTGAGGAACCAATGGACAGAGAAGAGGTTGGAAAAGTAGCAACCTAGAAGGAGGATGAGTCATACTTCATCCAACCCCACCATGAAAGCTATACCTCATTGTGAAGGGTGGGGATATGGTGTACGCTATAAAAGGAGGCCCTCGACTCCTTCCCAAATCATCAGCTCGACACCCACAACTAAGGAGGGATCTCATCGAGGAACGGGCCGCTGCTTCTCCTCTATTCCCCTCTAATTTATTATTTTTATTTTATTTTAATTTTAGTTTTGTGTTAGTTTCCAATTATAAATAAAATTTTAGTTTTATTAATCCATTCCTTTGTGTTTCTCCATCCACTTTTCTTCATTTTTTTTCTCTCTCTCTCTCTCTATTCTTCCACTCACTCCGCCATGTAATCTCTTACTCTCGAAAATTATAGGATGACCCCGAGACATGGACCGAGGGGTGGTGAAGGTGATTATGAATTTTCTTTAATGATTAATTTTATGTTTGTAGATAGATTTGAGTAGCATGAACAGGTAAGGAGAATGCCCCCGATCTTGTGACTCTCTCCAATGACATGCAACTCAACCTATCCTTGTTCTTTTATTTAATGATTTTTACATATCTCTATTGGTTAGTTCTTCACATGTTTGAGTTGAGATAATCAATGGACTAAACAGATTCGATTGAACTTGGTCCTGGAAGACGACACATTCTAGAAAATGGAGTGTCACCAACTTGGATTAAAGGAGGAGGTGGAATTGAGAGTGCTCAAACATTTAATGATATTACACAATTTATAAATAAATAATAGTAGTTCAAAAATGATATTTCATGTTTGGATTATCAAACTGAAATAAAACATATAAAGGATAATAATGATTGAACATTTAACAAACCCCCAAAAATATGTTCTTTCTTATTAATTTATTATTTTTAGACTTGCATCTTAGTATAAATATAGAATTATTTCTTCACATTTCATTATTTTTAGTAATAAAAAACCCAATAATATTTTCATCAATTTAATTTAATAAACAAAAACACAAAAAGAGATTGAATAGGTGAATTAGATAGAGTATGTTACTACATTGAGAAGGATCTTTAAGAGAGACGACCTTGATTAGCCATTGTGCTACACTAGAAAAAATTTAATTGTTTTGTCCACGCCCCGCGACAGGCATGCGTTAATCAAATGTACAAGTAATTCAGATTCATTTAGGTAGAACCAAGCTTCCTTAACCTAATAAAACTTGAGGTCATACCCCATGGGTAGTTCGTCAATGGTCAAAATCAAATAACAAGCATGACGCGTTCCATGGGTGGTCTTGGGTTGGGGAAACAACAAACAATGTATCTAAAAGAACCTAATGTCATCCCTAACAGGTCCTACCACATCTATTTTAGATTAACTCTTTAAAATCGGGCCCATGCCGAAAAGTCTGGCAGACAACAAAAAGGTCTATAGTACTATAAAGCATCAAAATTTGAATGAAGAATCATCATCAGTGACTGATCACATAAACACTATTAATACACTATTCTCTCAACTCATGACACTTGGATACAAAATTAGGGATACTGAATGTGATGGTATTATGCTCTAAAGATTTACAAATCCATATGATCATTTTATCATCAACCATACCAACAATATCATGATGGGCATGTTTATGATCAACAACGTTGCAGCTGTGGTTCCTGAAAAAAAAGTCAATGCAAGAGAAAAGTGACAGACAAAAAACATTGCACCAATCAAAGACTTTGTCAATAGAGAGGGGAAGGACGATGGAGCATGATTCTATGTGGGAGCCAAAATCATGGAAGGTCCAAATCAAGAAGAATAAAAAAATCACATGTTATAGTTGTGGAAAGTAGGGGCACACCAAAAAGAATAGTTGGAACAATAAGAGTGGTTGAAACAACGATCAATGAAATATGATGAGTACTTATGGAAATGGAGACATACTAGTCTAGGAAACTTCAATGATGGATGATGGTAGACATCATCTCAACAACGCATGGATAATTGATTCAATACAAACATGGCTCAAATGGAATGGTTTGATCAGTATGAACATATCTCGAAAGGACTTTTTTACATGGGGAACAATCACACCTTGAAGATCTTTGGAGTTAATACCAAAAAACTAAAGATGCATGATGGTATAATTCAAACCACCTAAGGAGTACGCCATACGAAGAACCTAAAGATTAACATATTATCTTTGGGTGGATTTAATGACATAAGGTGTAAGACTCACACTAACGATGGAGTGATAAAGATTGTGAAGGGTGTGCTTTTGGTGACAAAGACAGATAAGATCTCAAAGAAACTATGAGTTCTTTATGGTGAAGCATACAAGGAGGTGGAGATAGTTGTCACGACCTATCCCTTGGGGCCCATGTCGTGACTACCCCAAACCCGTCTTCCATAGGCCAGAGGCTGACAACTAGCACCAGAAAGGTGTGTCCCTTAAACGGGAACACATTGTTTTTTAACATGTACGGACACAAAGTCCAAGAACAAAACAAGATGCAACCACAGAGACTAGAACACAATAAGATGCAACCAAAAAGTAAACTGCTATTGTAAAATAGTGGTGAAAGTAAAAAGGGGCCGGAATACAATCCCAACTGTAAAAGTACAAGTACAATAGGTAGTACAATACAACTGAAAAAAATGGAATATAGCACGAAGGTAGAAGTACCACACAGGTAACACCATGAAGATAAAACCACGAAGGTAGAAGTACCACACAAGTAACACCACAAAGAGAGAAATACCACACATGTAACACCAAAAAGACAATACCAAAAAGGTATAAGTACCACACAAGTAACACCACAAAGCAAGAATTACCACATAGGAAAAAGACTCATCTCACAATCAGTTATATCTTAAGTATAGAAGTACAAATGATTAGTCATAAAATATAGCATCTTACTCTATTAAGAAGCACTACTACTGACCCACACAAGAACGATAAGTAACTAACCCCCAATGACCCACACAAGATCTGACCCACGTAGGATCGATATGCATTGACCCACAGAGAATCACTGAGCACTAACCCACATAGGATCTGATCCACATAGGATCAATGTTCTTTCTTCACGTTGTAGCCTACCACATGTTTCCATGCACCTGATACACTCAAGTTCTATAGAATCTTCCCCTTTAGATATCGATCATAACTTGACCACCACTTTGATCCAGAAAGGAATAACTTAAAGGACCGCCATGTCGTAAGGGTTCCAACGCGATTGAATACGCATCAATCAGATGCACGGTCTATGAGTTATAAGGGTTTTAGCTTCGGGGGCCTGGTTGGATTCAGGTTTGATCCAACCCGACCTTATGCCAAATGTCTAAAAATGTCAATTAGAGAATACCAAAAGGACCGTCTCAATCTAAAGATCCCAACATTGTAGACGGTTCATCAAACAAACATCCAGTTCTCAAGATATGCTCCTTTAAGTGTTCTAGGGTCTGGTTGGTCTTGGGTCCGGTCTGACCTGGTCAGACCGACCCGGGCCGACTCACTCTAGGCTAGCTAAGATGGGGTGGTCTTGGCCCAAGGGGATGATGTTTGGTCTGACCCTAAAGAGGGGCGTTTCGCATGGGAAGCCCACCGTGGCCGGAAAGGGTGGCCCGACCAGAATAGGGTGGAATGTAAGGGGGGCATCCCGTAAGGGGGCGGCCCGCAAAGGGGTGGCCCAACCCGCATTGGGCGGCGACCCGGTCTAGGGAGGTGGTCTGCTTTGAGGGAGGTGGTCTTCTTTGAGGGTGGCGGCCTGGTCTGAGGGCGGCGGCCCGGTGTGAGGGCACCATCCCACTCTGAGAGTGGGGGCTCGGTGCGAGGGAGACAGCCTAGTGCGAGGGTGGCGACCCACTCTGAGGGAGGCAGTCTGTTCTGAGGGCAGCGGTCCGACCCGAGGGCGGTGGCCCGGTCCGAGGGCGGTGGCCTGGTCCGAGGGCAGCGGCCCAGTGTGAGGGAAGCGCCCCAACTCAAGGGCGGCGGCCCACTCCGAGTGCTATGACCTAGTTTAGTACAATACGGGGGGGGGGGGGGGGGGCTATAACCCCCCGGTCACCCAGATTCCCGAAAGGACTGGAGGCCGTTTGGTTTGAGAGGTGGTAACACTGTGTGGGAATTCCGGAACCCTCCATAGGTGGGTTCGGCCTCCGCCGCAGCTTCCATTCATTGGCGGCGCAGCAGTCGTGTCGCTTTCCTTGCCGCGATTGGTCGTCGTGCAGGCTACCTCCTCCGTTCGCCACGGCTGACGAGCCATGACTCTCCTCTTGCGGTGTGCGTCGACGTGTGTGTGGTCTTCTGAGGCGGTGCAAGGAAAATCAAGATATCGGAGGATTCGTGCCGAGTTTTTTAGGCCAGCACCCTCTACGTTAGATCTCAATATGAAGGATATTATGGGACTTCAATAAATAGTTGTATTGACCACAAGATTAACCCCACAAGATTCCCCTCAATAACCTCCCGCAAAGACGGATGAATCGTGGGTCAACACATTAGTTGGGTGACCCGCGTACTTCGTATAATTTCAAGAATGTGTAAGAGGGAAAGAAAATGCACAAATGAAAATAACCCCCTACCTAGAAAATACGTCCACTGACGACGTTCTATAGAACCTCCTTTATCATTGTCTTTGGTTTGTGACTCGGTGGCACGCATCACTGCTCATTGGAAGCAGTCTCATCCTCCTGGTGGTTGGCATCGTGATACTTTTCCAGAGCTTCATCATTTTGTAAAGTTGTGCCAACACCCCTCCCCGATATCTATATAAATATGAGAGGAGAAGTAGTGTATAACTCTCATGGAATTAATGAGGTTCATTTAATTAATAAACAACCCGAATTTCCAAAGGTTTGGTTACACAAAAAGAATAGTTAAGCAATTTGTTGGCTTTACACATCGTCAGTCCTGCCAGCATCGTTCGTCTGTTGGAGGAAAGAAGGGAAATAAAATCACAAAACATGTTATTTTATTAATCAATAAAAAGTCCACAAAAATAAATTTTTCACCCGACCTATTGCAGTAAAATTTATGCCTCTTTTATGTGAATCTCGGCACTACGGGTTCAATGATGCACTCATATGTTTAAGCTGACCAGTAGTTCAAAAGTTAGAAAATGCCCTCACGTGTTTACTGAACATACCCAAAAAAATGTTCGGAAAATTATTAACAGTCACCCTCAATCCATGAGGGTTGAGTTTAGGATCTTCCTAATTGAAACACACCCTAAGGTACCAAACGGTACTCTCAGATTTCCAATTTGAGATACTGTTTAAAAGTTATGGATTTTACAATAAAATAATTGTCACTTAATTATTTTATTTACGGAAAAAAACTAACTTTCACTGGTGGCCCGCACCGGCCAAAGATAGTATCTTCCTAAAGAGAGAATACCGTCACAAGCTCAGTGGTGGTCTCAAATTTTTAATCCGAGTAACCGTTAATGAGTTATAAGCATTTGAAAAATAAAATAAAATAAAATAATTATTTTATTTACGGTTATTCAATTTTCTGGTTTTCTCACAGGAGGCCCGCACTGACTAAACATAAGTCGTGCCTACGGTATACCCGCAATTCTGAGCATAACAATTCCCTGAAATTTTTAATTCGAGTAACCGTTTAATAATTATTCCATTTTTTTAGGAAAACTGCTTACGTATGCTAATTAAAGCTTAACAAAACATCGAAGGATCATTCTGGGAACCCTGGGCCTCAGAATCCCACACTGTCAGATATTGCGGTCGCAAATAATTCTATATAATTAAAAAATATTATATGGAATTTATGAGGCATTACAATAGTTGTCCAGTTAACTACCTCAACAAAAGCATTGGGGGAAGTCATGGCATCAAATGCTTGGTCTTATCTTCAAATGAATCTTGATGATTCTTAATGGTCATAAGTTTCTTCCTAGATTACCAAGGTATCCTTTCCATTTTGGGAGTATTATAATTTTTGAAAACAACATTGGTTGAATTTTCTGATGTCAGCAATGAGGAGAAAGGATATCTTAGATTTGATCCATTCCAATATTTGGCAAGCACTATTTATATCCCTATGAAGAGATAGGTGCTTTGTATAATTCATTGATGATTATTCCATTAGATGATAGGTGTACCCAATCAAGATGAAATCAAGTGTTTTTAAAGTCTTCAAAAATTCAAAGATTGGATGAAGATGGAATCTTGAAAGAATATCAAGTTTTTGAAGATTGAAAGTGGTGGAAAATATTCAAGTGAGGATTTTGATACTTTTTTTTCAATGAGAAGGAATCAAGAGACAATTCATGGTGTTGTACACTCCTCAACAAAATAGAGTGGAAAAGTGGGTGAACATAACCTTGTTGGATAGAACAAGGAAGATATTGAAGACTGTAGGAATTTTCAAGAAGTTTTGAGATAAAGTAATGAAGAGAACATGTTATGTGATCAATTGATTTACTTTTGTGATGATTGATATGAAAATACTAATGAATATGTAGAGTGTTAATCCTACTGACTATGCTTGGTTACATACTTATGGAGGTCATGTATCTGTATTGTTTAATGATTATGAAAGATTGAAGTTGGATTCGAGATCCAATGAATGTATATTCTTAGGATACGTTGATGGTGTGAAGGGGTATCATATGTGGGACCCCACTACCCATAGACTTATCATCAGCATGGATGTTATATGTCTAGAAGATAAGGTGCATGTGACGATTAATGGGGAATTGATGAAATAGAACACATATAATATAATAGTTGGGGTGGAGGAAGAATCCATAGAAGAACCAATTTCCTTTTAGGAGCATGATGATCATGTTATGATTGATTTTGGACTATGACGATCAACTCAAGATAAAAGAGAACCAATATGGCACTCAGAATTTATCACTGAGTGAAATATTTTGTACTACTTATTGATGGAGGACGGTGATCCATATTATTTTTTTGGAGGTGACATGGTGTTAAGAAATATCCACATGGATGGAATAAATTCAAGAGAAAATTGATGCCTTTGACAATAACAAGACTTGGGATATTGATCCATTACCTCATGGAAGAAAGACTATCAGTAAAAATAGGTTATTTAGGTTAAATTGGGATGAAAATGAATAATTTTAAATATATCATTCAAGACTGGTGGTCAAAGGATATGCATTGGGAGAAGTTATTAATTTCAAGGAAATATTTTCTCCCATTGTTAGAATAACGACTGTTCAGATAGTTACGGGGATGTGTGAAATATATAGATTTACTCTAGAGTATCTAGATGTGAAGAGAACTTTTCTACATGCAGATCTTGATAAATAAATATATATTTTCTAATTGGAATGTTTTTCAAAATAAGGAAAAGTGAACTTGGTTATTAGGTTGAGAAAAACATTTAATGGTATTAAGCAGGCACCAAGGTGTTGGTACAAGAGATTTTATTCCTATATCATGACTATTGGACACAAAATACTTCATTCAGAAACTTGTGCATATTTCATGGGTTTAGATGCTAATGATTTTTTCATTCTTCTATTGTATGTGGATGACACGTTGATTGTTTTTATGGGAGTATGATATGAAGGAATTAGGACCAAAAAATAATATCTTGGGATACATATTTAATGAGATATAAATAAGGGTATGATTTAGCAATCAAAAAAGAATTTCTTGAAGAATATCTTGAAATACTTCCACATGCGACATTATAAGCCTATATTTACCCCACTTTCTATTAATTTTATATTATCCTATATGATGAATCCTAAAAGTGATAACAGTGATGTATAGAGGATGGATATGTCTCAATTACCTTATGCACTGGCAGTGGGTAGTATGATATTATCTATGATTTATATGAGACAAGAAATTGCACATGTAGTTGGAGAAGTTATTTGGTATGTGGATAATTAAATACAGGAGAATCGGAACATATTAAAGAAGACCCTTAGATATATCAAGGAGATCTCATATGCTGTATTATGTTATTGAGGATCAAATTTCACTATTAGAGCCTACATAGATTCCGATTTTATAGGTGATTATGACCAACGAAAATACACTTTATGTTATGTGTTTAATTTTACAGGATGAGTTGTGAGCAGGAATTCAAAGTTGTAGTCTGTTATATATTTATCCACGACTAAGGTTGAGTAAATGAAAACTACATAGGCTTGCAAAGAAGTGATTAATATGTGATGGTTTCCAGAGGATCCCAAACAATTATAGAAGTATATTCAATTATTTTTTGAAAATAATAGAACCTTGAAAATTAAATGGAATCTATCTTTTCATTCCAGGATAAAGAACATTATGGTACAATATCATTTTTTTTGAGACGTGGTGGAGGATGGAAGAGTGGATATGAAGAAAATTTATATTGAAGAAAATTAGGTTAATTTTATGATGAAGTTTGTTAACTTTGTTATGTTAATATAATAAAAATCCACAATCGTAATCATAGATATAAGAGAAACATGGTTGGAAGATAGAAACGATTTGTGGAAATATTATTGGTTCCCAATTAGATATCCAAGTGTGATATATATTGGCATTTTTTTCTCACAAACAGTTTCAACCCCTTGAATTTTTAATGGGGGCTAGTGTGGTTAGTGGGATGGGTGAGAAAACTAACCCATCGAGTTAAATTGAGGATGATCAAGTAAGGGCCTTTCCTATAAAAGGCATAACGCTTTGATGGTTTTAGCATCATCACCTCAAGTATTGATCTTCCTATTTCAACATTTTGAGTGTTGTATTTTGTGAGGTGAATTATATATTTATCAAGAGAGTTAATTAAATGTATATTTTCCTTACAATAGAAAGAGAGTGTGTTTAACCTCTTTTACCATAGTGATATCAATCTATTTTTCTATGGGTTTTTACCCCTCTTTATTTTCGGGGTTTTCTATGTTACATCTATTGTTCATTTTTTATTCATTTTTACATTACTTTTATCTCACAATTATCACATCATGAAAGGGCCAATAATATTTTATCCCAATAGTAGCCTTAATAAATATTTTTTTATCAGATTCTATAGAACAAATTTTTGGTTGTTCTATGAGGTAGCCCACTTTCAATGGAGTAATTGAGTTGTATGGGTATAATTTTTGTTTCTAAAAATTAAAAAACAAAAATTTAACATGTTTATAATTATATAAATAGTAGGAAGAATCAATAAAACATGGATAATAAAAATCTTGTAAAGAATTCTCATAATTGTAAGTGTAACATGCTGATTCTAACAAACCATAAACAAAGAACGAGAGAATAAAAAGTATTGATTCATGTAAACATTTACCATAGATAACATGCTAATGAGAATATATATAACCAGTTTGATATTAATACTGATAAGTACCAAGACCTATAAAGATAACAGACTCAAACATAAGTGAGATAATCAATAAAAACGATTGACATAAATTATTAATCAAATCAGAAAGAGGACCATAGGTTTTTGACCTTATTTATCTATTTGGCCTATATGCATGGTGCAGGGGTACCAAGATTCCACTATGAAAAAATGGGATTATAAAAGATATTTGATAAATAGTAAAACATAACAATATAAGAAACATGCACATGATGAAAATATACAATGTTCAGGTTCTTGAAATGCTAAGAATCACAGTAGAACCAAGTTGGGGATTCATCATATACTGTGCACCTTGGAAAAACTCAAACAACACATGCAACATAGAACCAAAGAATAATAAAATACAAGGTATAAATAGCCGATAGAAAAGAAGAAGAATACCATACTAAGGCCCCTTACTAGGGATAAATCTCTCCTATGTGTTTTCATAGAGCCACTATGTAATTATGTCTTGTTGTTAGGGTCATTTAGATTGTACTCCTATATAATTTTCATTTCCATCTAGGTAAAAGGAACACCAAGGAACACCAAGGAACACTAGGACCTCATCAGAGCTCCTCACCAAGCATATATGAAGATGATCAAAACTTATCTAGATCACTATTTCTTCTTTGGTAAGTCAAAGAATCCCACCAATGCTACTTCATCTACTCTTCTCAATCGAGGAAAACTAGAGCTCCCAAAACCATGAATATTTTTCACCCAACTATATATCCCAAAAGTGGAGAGGTAGATTCAAAATCGAGGAGTCATTCTAGTAGGGGTAGAGGAATACTATAGCATATAACAAAGGATATAAAAAATCTAGATATGTGTCCCAACATAACCACTTAAACAACAAAATAAAGAAATATGAAATCATATGATAAGCTATCAAGGGTCACCCATAGATCAAGCCAATACGTTTCAAAAAGAATGATAAAAGGGAGGAATAGAAAACCTTAGGATCATAAGGATCAATGGATCAACATCATGTATGAGGATGGGATAGATCAAATAGGAAATTGGACTATGGCTAATGGAATGTTCCCAATGTATAAACCGAACAAAAGGCCCACATGAACTAATAAGAGAATCTCAAGATCAATAATACATAAATCCAAAATATAAAAATACCAAAAATTATATAAAAATGAATATTATGACATGTAAAAAAACAATGTGTAACACCCCAAATATTGGGTATTATATAATGATGATATTATAAATTTAATTTTGTTAAATCCCTTTTAACGAAAAAAAATTAAAGGATAAACGTATGGCTCTTTATTTAAATAATAACACCGTAGTGTCTACAATACACTGAGATCAAAAGAGTAATCATGCTAACCAAATATACCTATTAAAAACCCTATCTGAACAGTTGGAAGAACCCCAATCACAACAATGAGGCCCACTAAGTAAAGGAGATCCTTCGAGTCAACTAAAGAAAAAAACATCACCACTGTGATCATAAAAACCATGCTAAGCATTAGTGGAATGGGAATCACCATATTCTTCCTTTTGAGTTTTAGAACACCATAAGTTTTGGCTCTATAAGACGGTTTTTCGACCATTTCTCTAGTGAGCATTGGAAACTAACAGTTATAAAAAAATAGCTGTTGGACCTTTTTAGGATAAGTGAAATTATATAAATATTAATTAGTTTCCAAATAATTGAGTTATGATTATGGTTATAATTAAACCATAATTTATGAACTCTAAAAGGATACGGTGTAAAAAATCATTTCACCCTTAAGTGATTTTGAAAAGAATTAAGGAATCCAAAACACTTTGAAAATTTTTCAAATACAATGTAATGATTTTAATTTCTTAAATAATGTTATAAACTATATTTATGTTTCTCAAGTTTAATTAGGTTTTGATTGAACTATGTTTTTGAGGATACTAGTATATAAATTATAATGTAGGTTTATTAAAATGCACTTTTTGTAAAATTTTGAGTTAAAAAAAGGGGTTTTGTATTTTTAATTTTAGAAATAATTCTAAATAAAACAAGTTTAATTTGTATTCATTAATGATTGAGAATATAAAATTCTACATAGTTTTAATAAATGGATTGTTTCTTCTTCTTAAAATTTTATTAGTGTATCTTTTTCAAAAAAATTTGGCCCACTTGGTCTAGCCCTTTTTGGCTAGGGCCGGGGGAGGCAGATCACATGATGTGGTTGAGCCTGACCCTCATCCCCAAGCCAAGGCCGGCCCAAGCTCAGGTAGAGGTTCCCCAAAGGGCACTCGAGAGTGAGCAGAAGCACATAGGCGCACCAGTGTGGGCGTGAGGCCGCGACGGGGTCTGGGTAGGCCAAGGCCTACTGGTGGGAGCTCCTGTATAGGGCCTCCTTTGTGGGTCATGTGGGATTTCTGAGCACTCCTTGGGAAGCCCTGGGTTATAAAAGAGGTTAAAACCACACTCTATTTTGATGTGGGATGTGGTTTTTTGGGAAAAACGCGATATGAACAATTGGATCGCATCGCGTGTGATAAGGGCCGTTGTTTCCGATCCCACGCTCGACCCCCAGTGACCACATCTCTCTCTGTGGTTTTTGTCAATTGTTCGATCCGACATGATTTGATCACGGTCTTTCGAGGTTTTTAAATTTCCACATCGAACTTAGATAGTCTAATGAAACTTAGATCTAATCCAAGCCTCTCAATTCTTTTAAAACAACAGATGCATCTCATACCTTAGATCGATGTTGGGATCGATCTGGACCATCCGTTTTTCCTCGGAATTTCCCCTATCTGTGTCTTCTTCTTCCTTTACATATGGGTTACACCAGTAACCCTACCATATGGCACACCCCTCGTTTTCTTCACCTCTGACCGCTGGGGACCCCCATGTCTCCTCGTTTTCTTCAAGCACACCACCCCCCATTGAATGCAATGCAAGTTGGTACGTTTTGGTATGGAAGGTGGTGTGTGATCTTTTGTATATAAAAAACTGAGACCTCTCAGTTCTTCACTCCCGTTCAAGTCTCCAACGAGCCTGACCGACCCTCCCTGAAGTCCTCATTTCCCTGGTTTTAAAAGTAAGGTTTTTTATATTTTCCTTGTTTTTCTACTTTGATAATATATACACTTATATATTTGATATATATATATATATATATATATATTAACATTATGGTTCAGTCCAAACGTTCATAAATGTTGAACCTAGGCCTTTGAGTTCTCTTGCATTCAAATAGCTTAAAGAATATAAGGATTATACCTGGCCTCATTTTTTTGTTTTGAAAATACATATATACTTTTGGTTATATGTATATATGTTAGTTATATGCAGGAATGGTCAGGACCTTTTTACTTTGATTATTTATATGAAGTTTTTGTATAATTTTTCATGCACTGCAGATATTCACATACACTTAATTTCATATTTAAATAATAAATTAATTTTAAAAATGTTATATATATGATCAGGTTTATAAAAAATTATTTTTTTGTAGGTTTTAATAAACAAATTTGTTTTACTAAGGGAATGACCTGCCGTATTCAAAACATTTTTGAACTAATATTCATACGGGATTAACAAAAATGGGCATGCTAATCTTTCAGTTTGAGTTTGGGTACATACATATATTTAATATGTTTCATGAACATTGATTTCAGTTGTTAATGTCCTTAAACATTAAGTATTCAGTTTAGGTGGAGTTTTAAAAACATAAGAAATAGGGTGTTAAACAAAACTTATAACCACATTTAAGAGTAAATTATTTGTTTTCCCAATCATTTAAATGATTTTGTTTATGGTAATGATTCAGGCTTTTTATCATGGACATTATTCGGTATTATACAAAGGATTAACAATATTTAATGTTTTATCATGTGAAAGCTCAAAACCCTACTTGAGATTTTTGGTTCACCTTGTAATTAATTAGATGATAATCTTTTAGAATTTCAAGAACAAACATGAACGTGATAAATTCTAGTTTTTTGTTCTTTCAGTACCATAGATGTCAATGTATGTGCCATAATATGCCTTTCTTATTTCCTTTTAATAACGGTCATATGATTGTTAGCTTGGTTTTTAATCATCTAGATGCCTATCTCACTTATAAGATATGTAAATTCAACTACTGTGACCAACTATGAATGAACTATTCAAGGTGGTATGGGACATCGTGAATATACAACCCTATTTAAGTAAATTATTGATTTATGTGGCTCACATGAATGTAAAGACATATTAAGGGTGTGACCTGATAGCGCTCCAATGCAATGGGTAAAGAATTATTTTGTAGAGATTACAAGCTTCATGATACCCTAGTGAATAACCTCGGTCATTTTTCTTTATTGACACCTTGGGGATGGATCTCAGTGATATGTTCATGAATGTCTAAATGAAATATTGAAGCCACATATTCAAGTCATGTAACAAGTTTTTTTCAAGATGATATGCCTATTATTTCAATACTCTTGCCCTTATGTTTCTATCAAGTTCATATTGATGTAACAAGTAAAAGTTTGGGGCATGATTCATTTTAAATAGTAACCAACATATGAAATTGATTTTTTTTCCTTCACGCACAACTCTGATTAAGTATTACACTTAATGGTTTAATTTGTGCTTAAAAATTCCTACATCATACTTGTTCAGGATATATTTTACTACCCATTTTGAAAATGTTCTAATTGATTCATGTATTCCTTGAAAATATTAGTTGGGTACTTTTATGTTTTGTTACATGTGTTATAGTTTTCTATAAGAGAATGTTCATTGGATAAGTTTTTAAAAAATGCTTTCAAAAGTTTCATTGGATTATTTTAAACCCCTTACTGGGCATTCTTATGCTCACCATACATTTTGAATTTTAAATTTTCAGGTATCAACTTTTATCAGATGAAACATTTCTAAAGTTATTGTTTTCCTAGAGCCCGAACCGAACTCGATCCTCTGTATGGGACATGATGTGTGTTTATTAGTGAATGTTTCTATTTTAAAATGACACATCATGTTGAGAAGGCACCGACTCCTGGTTTTTCTAGGGTCAGGTCTTCACAGTTTGTATCAGAGGATTTGGTTTAGATAAATCGGGAAAGCCAGAATTGAAACAATGAAAAATATAATTCAACATTACTAAAAAAGATTTTTCTTAATTTTCAGATGGAAAACGAACGTACTAATATTTTTCTATTCCTAATGAGTCCTTATAAATCAAAATTTCCATAGCCATCCATTAAGATTTTATAAACTATGCCCATATCTGTATGTCATGCAATCATCTCTATGATTTGTCCAACTCTCCCCGAGTACTTCAACTCCACCGAAGAGAGGGTCTAGATTACATCTTTATGATTCAAGAATAGTTTCCATCTTACACATGATGGGGGAAGTACTACGAGAGACTTTTTAGATGCTTCACCATAGCAGAAGGTGTCTCGTCCCTCACAGATTTCCAAGAGGCTGCTACAAAGGGAGATCTCCACACATTATACATGTGTCAATTATTTTCCTATGGCCATTTTGGTCAAATGATGGACTTTGGAATCCTTGAATACAAAGCCTCTCGTTCTATGTACAGACAACAAGTACATAGGGATGTCTCACAGTTGTACACCCCACATGTCAGACTATGGAGAGACCATAAGTGCTCCCATGACATTGAACCTGATTGTTCAGGTTGCATATAGTTTAGGGAGATAGAGAGTTTCGAGCTTGTCTTAGGAATTCTTGTCTTAGGGAACTGAGGAAACCATTAGCCCTATTTTATGTTGTCCACCAGTAGTTATATAAAGAACATATTTTGTTATCTCTTCTTTCTTATGTCATTACATTGTTTATACTTTTGGATGGATTTCAAGTGATTAAACTCTCATTTTAAACGTTCAGATGGAAGGAAAAACCCACATGTTATCTATTCCTACTGATATACTGGATATTATTGCAATCAAAACCCTTGAATATGAGTATATTCCCTTCGCAAACCTGTGAGGAACGTGCAAGAAATTGTCTGAGGTGACAAACGGTCCTAGGATTTGCTACACCTATCAAGGGAATACTCCTATCTACTACCGCATTGGCTCGGCTCAATTTGTCAAGCATAAGCGGAGTGGAAAATACCACGAAGGGAACTTCCTGTGTTTCTCCCTAGGCTGGAACTACACAGCCAGAGTAAAATTTCAAGAGGGTGCTTTAGAGGGAAACGTTTATGCGACCTATATGTACAAACTCTTCAGCTTTAGCCAGTACGAAAATGTCAATAACTTAGATGCTCTCGATCGAGACATAATTCGTCAAGTTCTTCATACGTTGGTCTATATGGACATTTCCAAACATTGTACCATTTGAGCCTCCCTCTGGAATCCTGAGTGTGTGGTGCATGAGTTTAACCCCTTCTATCCGAAGTGTATCTGGATTAGAGAACAAGATGAGTTGAGCATCAATTTGGGTGTTCTGCTGAACGTGCATGAGGATCCTATATGATGGGGGTTATGGTAGGAACAACTGAGAGCTTCCTCGTAGCATGTTTGTATGAAAGGAATTTCGAGGACACAATTCTTTGATGGGGGGAGTAATGTAACACCCAGAATTTTGGGAATCATATAATGATGATATAATGCATTTAATTTTGTTAAATCCCTTTTAATAGAACCAAAAATTTAATTGTTAAACATAAGGTTCTTTATTTAAATAATAACACTGTAGTGTCTACAATACATCGAGATCAAAAGAGTAATCATGCTAACCAAATATACCTATTAAAAACCTTATCAGAACTACTGGAATACCCCCAATCACCACAAAGAGGCCCAATAAGTAAAGGAGATCCTTCGAGTCAACTAAAGAAAAAAACATCACCACTGTGATCCAAAAAACCATGATGACCATAAGCGGAATGGGAATCTCTATCTTCTTCCTTTCGAGTTTTAGGACATCGTAAGGTTTGGTTTTATTGGACACTTATTTCAATCGATGCTCTAGTGACCGTTGGAAGCTAACGATTATAAAAAAATAGTTGTTGGACGTAGTTAGGATAAGTGAACTTACGTAAATATTAATTAGTTTCCAATTAATTGAGTTATGATTAAGGTTATAATTAAACAATCATTTATAAACTCTAAAAGGATATGGTGTAAAAATTCATTTCACCCTTAAGTGATTTTGAAATGAATTAATGAATTCAAAACACATTGCGAATTTTTAAAATACAATGTAACTATTTTCATTTCTTAAATTTTTTTATAAAATATGTTAATGTTTTTCAAATTAAATTATGTTTTGATTGAACTAAGATTTCGTGGATACTAGTATATAAAGTATAATGTAGGATTATTAAAATTTCATTTTCATAAATTTTTGAGTTAAAAGAAAGGGGTTTAGTATTTTTATTTTTAGAAATACTTTTTACTAAGGCAACTTTAATTTGTATTCATTAATGTTTAAGAATATAAAATTCTATATAGTTTTAATAAATGGATTGTTTCCTCTTCTTAAAACTTTTTTTAGTGTATCTTTTTTTAAAAAAATTGGCCCACTAGGGCCATCCATTTTTGGCTAGGGCCGAGGGAGGTAGCTCACACGAAGTGGCTGAGCTTGATCCACATGCCCAAACCATGGCCGACCCAAACTCAAGCAGAGGTTACCCAAAGGGTGCTCGGGAGCGAACAAGAGTGTATAGGTGCACCAGTGTGGGTGTGAGGCCGCGGCAGGGTCTGGGTAGGCCAAGGCCTGCGAGCGGGAGACCGTGTATAGGGACCCCCTCATGGGTGTTCTGTGATTTATGAGCACTCTTTGGGAGGCCTGAGGTTATAAGGGAGGTGAAAAACGCTCTCCGTTTTGATGTGGGAATCTGTTTTTGGAAAAAATGTGATCTAGAAATTTGGATCGCATCGCGCATGATCTGGGCCATTGTTTCCGATCCCGTGCTCGACCCCCAGCGACCGTGTCTCTCTCTGCAATTTTTGTCAACCGTTCGATCCGAAACGATCTAATCATGGTCGTTCGAGGTTTTTATATTTTCACATTAAACTTTGACTGTCTAATGAAACATAGATCTAATCTAAGCCATTCAATTATTTTAAAATAGCAGTCACATCTCATCCCGTGGATCAACGTTGGGATCAATCTGGATTGTCCATTTTCCCCAGAATTTCTCCTTGCAACGTCGTCGTCTTCTTCTATGCTTGGGTTACACCAGTAACCCTACCCGATGACACACCCCTCGTTTTCTTCACCTATGATTACCGGGGACCCCCATGTCTCCTCATTTTCTCATGCAGGACACCCCCCATTGAATGCAATGCAAGTCAATACATTTTTGTGTCGAAGTTGATGTGTGATATTTTTTATATAAATAACCGAGACCTCTCTGTTCATCTCTCCTGTTCAAGTCTCCAGTGTTCCCGGCCAACCCTCCCTGAAGTCCTCCTTTCCCTGGTTTTTAAATTAAGGGTTTTTATTTTTGCCTTGTTTTTGTTCTTTGATAATATATACACTTATATATTCGGAAAAAATATTTCTTTTAACCTTATAGTTCAGTCCAAAAGTTCTTAAATGTTGAACCAAGGCCTTCAGGTTCTCTTTCATTCAAATAGAATAAAGAATTTAAGGATTATACCTAGCCTCATTTTTTTGTTTTGAAAATACATATATACATTTGGTTGTATATATATACGTCAGTTATATGCAGGAATGGGCAAGACCTCTCTACATTGGTTATATGTATGAAGTTTTTGTATAATTTTTCATGCACTGCACATATTCACATACACTTAATTTCATATTAAAATAATCAATAAATTTTGTAAATTTTATATATATGATCGGGTTTTTATAAAATTATTTTTTCGTAGGTTTTCATAAACAAATTTGTATGACTAAAGGCATGACATACCCTATTCAAAATGCATTTGAAATAATATTCATAGGGGATTAACACACACGGGTGTGCCAATATTTCAGTTTGAGTTCGGGTACATACATATATATTTTATATGTTTCAGGAACCTTGATTTTAGTTATTAGGGTACTTACACATTAAGTCTCATGTTTAGGTGGAGTTTTAAAAACAAAAGAAATATGGTGTTAAACAAAACTTATATCCACCATTAAGAGTAACTTATTTCTTTTTCGTATGTTTTAAATGATGTTTCTTATGGTAAATATTCTTGCTTTATATCATGGAAATTATTCAGTATTATGGAAAGACTTAACAATATTGAATTTTTTAGCATGTGCAAGCTCAAAACCCTACTTGAGATTTTTGGTTCACCTCGTAATCAATTGGATGAAAAAATTTAGAATTTCAAGAACAAACTTGTAACAACCCGAAATTTATTGATAATTATTCTTATTAATTGATTTTGTCTATTATACACTACACCAAGATTATCTTGGGCTATACACAACACCGTATTAGCTTGCAGTATATGCAACACTATTCTTGGCTCATGTTACACACAATTTCAAGTTGGTTTTGTAGAAATTATTCTACACAACAGTAAGTATAGACTTTGTTTAATGTATAAATGAATTATTGTTGTATTTTGTTATAAAAAACAACAAAGGAGTCTTTCACTACACTCCACCCTGACTTGGCTTGCATTTCACGCAATCACAACCTTTCTCGATAGCGTGTGTAGTACGCAATACCGGGTTTCACTAAACAATAATATATTGTTATAATATTATTATGGACTAGCCATTATGAAGAATATTAACTATATTTTGAATTTTATAACATTATTATTCATCTTATATATATTCTAGAACATGGTATGATAATAAAATAATTTTTTTGGGTAAAATATGTATTTTTCAAAAAATGAAATTTTGCCGCCTTTTGATGGCGCACCCACTTTAAATCTAGTTTTTGACATGTTTATAACTTCAATTTGACAAAATTAAATTATTCATTGGAATCAGGTTATAAAAATTTAATTTGGATGAATTTTTCATATTATTCTGATAACTTTCATATTTTGATAAATAGTAAAAACACTCTATATTTTAATTAAAAACTACTTTTTTCATCGCAATAATTTATATGGTTAGATTATCTTTTTAATTTTTTTAAAAGTTTAATTAGAATAAATTTTTACCATTTAATCCAATGTTGATCATTAGAATTAATTTCATTTCGAATTTGGACATAAACAATTATCGATTTTTGATAGTTATTGTTTCTTAAAAACACGCTATTTGTTTTGATAATGGGAATTGATTTTAAAATTAATTAATTCAACTTCTATGTTTTTAATTTGAAAAAATGGATATCATTTTTGATTTTGGAATATCAAATATAGCTTAGTCTGAATTTTGAGTATTTTTCTAAACAACTTCAATTTTTGATGAATAGTGATAACACTGAGTTTTTAGTTAAAACTGACATTTTATTTAAATAATAATTTATTTTATTTAAATTTTTATGTCAAATTAGATACATAATAATTATATAAGTTCAATGAAATTCATTAGAATCATTTTATAATAATTCTAAATTTATAAAAATTGTATTGAACTTTTCATCGTCTTTTACCCACCTCCTGTTTGGCATCCAAAAGACCCAGGATCGAATCCGGGTAGGGGCGAATTTCCCAGGTATAGTAGCAGTACTATAGTGGAACTGTTGCAGTGGTGGCACTTTAGCAGCAGCAGCACTGTAGCGGTGGAGGGACTGTAGCAGAGACTGTGGCGGTGGGGGTACTATAGTAGGTATTGTAGCAGCATGGGAACTGTAGCAGTACTGTTCACTGAGGGGTCCTTTGGGCCAAAAAAATTGGCTTTCAAGCCTTGTATTCAGGCCACTTGGCCTTGGGCCTTCGGGCTATGTAATGGGTCTCCCTCTACCCAGTCTAAAAGAGGTCTTTGATTTCAAATAATAAATTGAGGCTTTAGCCCCAACCTTAAAATAAAAATTGGCATTAACAAAATTCCTTTAGTAATTAATTTTTAACTGGTATATATAAATTATAGATTCAACTATAAATATTAATTTTAAAGCTAAAAAAATTTCCTACATGTTGTTATTTTTTTTATAATTTTTAGACATCATATAAATTAAATTATTTATGACATAATAATGATGCAGTATTTACCTCATTAATAAATGATTTAAATAAATAAGATTATAATGATTAAAATATTATCCAAAACATGTCCAATTATAATTGGACGATTTTATTTCTACCATGATTCATATTATCTTCATCTTTAATTATTTTGGGATCTTTTGAAACCGAGGATATGTTTATAATAAAATAATATTTCCACACTTTCCAAAAGAGCCCCTCCTCTCCCTTATAAAAGAAGACCACTTTAATGCAATTCCTCACACTTATCAAGCCTTTTGTCTAGTCCACACTCTACCCAACTAATCTCCCTACGTCCCTCTCCTCCTCATATAAGCCTTACATTAGGCAGAAGGCACTTCTAGAAGTCCTTTTGGTTCAAACTAGAGGAAGTTACCCAAATTAAAAGTAATGGTTTCTCTTAAGTTGTTTTCTTTTTTCTACATCTCCAACCCCTAAAAACTTTTTAATACTTTGTTTTGTAACAAAACCAGTATCCTAAATATACTAGGATGTTGTTATGAGAAGGATTATAACTACACTTACACACACCTTCATCTAATGGGAGAATAACATAATGTTTCTGTGATGGAAAACTAACGCCTCACGAAACAATGATTGTTCGATTTTCTCCTACTGCCTCTCATGGTGGCCATTATGATGGAACTATATTTATATATGATATATATATTTTTTTTATTTTCTTATTCTTCTTTACTTTCCAATTATATCAAGCCTTTATGTTTTCCATTTTGGGTAAATACGATGATCTCATTTGAGGAAGTGCGGACTAATGCCCCCTCAAAGTGATGTGATTCGTTAATGCCATATGTGGGATGTATAATGTATGGAGTTAATGATATTATATATGAAATTATGATGGAATTATAATATAACTATTCCATTAAAATAATAAATATAAATGAATGTAGCGTTCATGCGTACGTACGGCTTACCGTCTCTATGAACGGTGCATTTCATTTCTTACCTCCATATGTTATGTACTATTATAAATACATGCATATGATGGATATGTAATGAATATATATGATATATAAATCATGATTTACATTCTGTATTTAAGTAAACCATGATATAATTAATAATAACATCAAGAACAACAAGTCCAAACACGTACGATAAATAAGATGATTTTACCCAAAATGTTGCTTTAACAAGGGATTTACAAAAGAACGGGTAATATAAAGTCATAAGTGAACCATATATGATATCATAACAATGAATATGATTCTGTAATAAGTCAATGACATTATTTAAATCATTATATAGGAGGTTCGGATACGTACGAAGCATATCGGACCTAAGGTAAGGGATAACCTTTCCAATCTCGTTCTTATCCAAGATTGTTTATTCGTATGTATTTTCTGGGGTTATTGTTATCATCCAAGTCCATGTTTTCTAAAAGTTTTTTTATGTATTTTTAATGTCCTTTTTACCCATTTTTTCTTTTACTACATGTTATGCAAGGAATCTTTCTTTTGTTTAAGTTACGAGGTACTTTTTGAATTTTTCGACAAAAGTACGAGGAGAATGTTTTTTTAACTTATACGGCATGAAAGGTTTTTTTACGATTTTATAAAGCCTTATTTTCTTGAAGATTCCTATAAAATATTTCATGAATATTTTGAAAATAATCTCTTTCTTTTAAAATTGCATGACGTTTTGTGAAAAGAAATTGATTTTGAAGAAAAAAGGATATTTTCCTCAAGAATTCATTTCAAGTGATTTTATCAAAACCATTTTTTCATCTAAGATGACATTATTTCATATGTGTATGTTTCAAGTATAATGTATCTATGATTTACATGGTTTCACTTTTCTTATGATGAAATGATATCCATTTGTTTTATATGGATTATGTTATGATGGGATTATGTTTATGAGACCCATTTTATTCTTTGTGTTATGATGAATGATTTATGTTTGTGTCATGGAACACAAAAGAATGATTTCATTATGAGATGGTTGGGAACTATATCTTCATCCAATGAATTGTTTAAAGATTTGTATCTCATGATATAGACATTTATGGAACAACAAGTAAATCTGATTCAGAAATATAGGGCTGGAACGACAAGTATACCCTGTTTAGTTAGGGACTTTTTTCACTAAGATGGTCTTGGCAGTAATTCCTTGGCTACTATGGAAATCATTACATGTGCTTAATGGATGCCAAAATTACATGTTTTATTCCCATTATAGTTTATCATGATTAATGTTCCTTTATGATCTATGCCTTATGTACTTCCATGTTTTATGTCATTGCCCAAGATTTTGATGTTTAAACATTATGTTCATGTTTTTAAGTTCAAATGTATATGATTTGTTTTATTTTATCCATGCATACCCTTACTGAGCATTTGAGCTCACCATTTATATGTTTTCTTTTCCCTAGGATATAAATAATGGTTTTAGGTAAGAAAACAAAAGAAGAAAATCTTTATGGGAGATGTTGAAGATCTTTCACCGTGATTAAAATATTTTATTCCATGTTTCCAAAGACACTAAACTATTACAGTCCTTATGTGTCTGTTTATGTTATGTATTAAGTATTCCACAAAAGTAATGTAATGTCCATATACGTCAAGCTTTTGGGTTTCTATAGTTGGTAATAGAGGGAGTCTTAGTTAACATTTGGAAACTAGGATGTGAAAACTTTAGTGAGATCCCAAGAAATATTTATAACATATGTCTAGGGATTTCCCTAAGGTTAGGCATAAGAATAGGTTATAGTCCTAGAATTATGGTAACGATCATAGAAATATACCTATGATGTTAGATATTTTAGGTACCCCCCCTTTATTATGTTGTTTTCCATAGCATGATTTTTTCCTCTCACACTATTTTTTTGGGTTTTAGACGATGGATGGAACCCAAAGGAACCGTGTTGATCAATGTAATGGATGATGCAATGATTGTACTCCTGAACAAACCAATGTCATGGGAGATGGAGTGAAAAATATTATTGCTATACTTACACAAGCTATGAATCATTCTGGACATCCAAATGAGAAGAGAAGGGAACAATATTCTATTGAGTCCTTCATGAGGCAATTCCCACCTTCTTTTAGTGGGTCTTCTAATACACTTGTTGCTGAACAATGGATCAGTACCATTGAAAAGATATTTTCCATACTTCACTATTCAGAACATGAAAAACTCATTCTGGCTATTTATCGATTAGAAGGCGAAGCAGATCAATGGTGGACTTTAATTAAGAATACAGGCCCCAAGGTGAAATTGAATCCATAGAATGGGATGAGTTCACGAACATATTTTTCAATAAGTACTTCCCTCATATTATTCGAAGAACGATGGAAAAGGAGTTCCTTGAGCTTAAACAAAATGATGATGAATCTGTTAGTATATACAAAGAAAATTTTACAAGGCTTGCAAGGTATGAATCTGGCTTTATCATCCAACCTGAAAGTAAAGTTGATCGATTCATTAGTGTCTTATAACCAAGTCTTCGAAGGGAATTAGCTATAATAGACTTCTGTAGCTATGAAGAAATTGTGTGTTGTGATATCAAGGTATAACTATATGTTGGTGTTACATATCCATCTCATGGTTTTGACAAGAAACGAAAGATGGTGTTCAAGGAGAAATCTCAGAACAATGGTGAAAAGAAGATGAATGTTTCTTTATGCTCAAAGTGTGGAAAGAAGCATGGTGGAGATTTCCTAAAGGTACTATAAAATGTTTTAAGTGTGGAAAAGAAGGTCATCGAGCAGTTGATTGTCGATGTAATAGGAAAAAGGCTGCTAATGATGTGAATAGAGAAAAGAAAACAGAGAATGCTCCACCAACAATTCAATATTTCAAGTGCAAGGAAATGTGGAATTATCCTAATAAATGCCCTAATCCAAGGGTTAATGATGATCAACATGAGAAACCACATAAGGAAAAAAATAAAGGGAAGTCACATGCGATCACTATTGGAAATGTTGAATATGACAATGATGTGGTGGAATGATTTAGTGTTCATGTAATGGGATTCCAAAATAATGTTGGATAAGTAATCTCATGGTATTATGGAATAAAGAGACATCTATGGATTGTTACACTGTTGTCTTTCCTTAATTTTTAAAAGTGTATGATGAATGGTACCGGTAATCACGAAAGGTTATTCAGATATTTTTGGAAGGCACCTAATATTCGCATAAATATGTGCTAAGGAGATAATGAAATATTTGATAGTATTAATGAGCTCATGAATGTTTTGAGTATAAAGATTTTTTGGGATTTTGGTATGTCGAAAGAGTTAACATTTGACAACATTCATGTTTTCACTAAGGTTTAATGGATATTCATTTTTCAAGAGAATACATGATTAAGGTATTCACATGATTGGATTGTGATCAACAAGATATATCAGGGATAAATGATGGTATTCACATGCTCAGAAGATGAAATTTCTAGTAATTGTATTCTTAAACTATAAGCTTGGACATAATTATTTTGGATAAGCCTAAAGATTTTAAATGGATTATGTTGGACACAAGTTAGTATTGTTTAAGGCTAGAACTTTTTTTTGATATTATTGATGGAATGTCATAATGATGTAATTTTAGAAAAAGGACAACCTACAAGATGGGTGAAAACCCGTTGCGTCGGACAAGGCTGTGGGAATCGAACCCACAACCGAAGTGCGACATGACTTTATCTCCTACCACTAGCCTACATAATGTCCCTGGTTAGTAGAAATTAGTTTTATTTTATTAAGATGTATGATATTTGAAGTACATGTCCATTTTTGGAACCATATACGAATAATATCACCATAGATGGACATATGTATATAACCTTTTCTAACATTATGTTTAAGACAGATGGAATGACCTATCATTCTATCACATGATCTGCTAACACTTCACAGAAGACAAATTCAACTTTATTTCTTTAAGAGATAAAGTGGAAATTGTTTAAGGCACAAACAACGGTGTGATTGTACCGAAATAAATTAAGTATTCTTCTAATTCAAATTCGTCAACATTAGGGAAATTATCTTGAAAGAAAAAAAGGTTGTCCTAGTACTTTCATATCCAATAAATAAGATGGTACCTTATATTTTCACAAATTTATAGCGTTGTGACTATTGGCTTTCTCATAGCCATGTCCTCTACCACTCTCCATCAGAACATGATGGTCAGATTTCTCTTCCATATCCATATTTTCACCTATGATCTCTTATATGAAAACCTAGTGATGAGTTAAATTGGGTAACCGTTATGTTTCATACTTCACTTTTTAAAATTGTGTTTTATCATTCCTTTTTATGATGTGGGTTTCTATGAAAGAAATTGTCAAGTAACAAACCATTTATAACCCCGACAAATTTTGAGGGCAAAATTAATTTTAAGGGGGGTAGAATTTAACAACCCAAGATTTTATGAGAATTATTATATTTAATTTATTTCTTATGTTGTACGCTACAACAAGATTATCTTGCGCTATACGCAACACCGTATTAGCTTGCAGTATATGCAACACTATTCTTGGCTCGTGTTACACAGAATTTCAAGTTTGTTTTTTAGAAATTATTCTACGAAACATTAAGTATAGACTTTGTTTAATGAATAAATGAAATATGGTTATATTTTGTTATACGCAACAACAAAGGAGTCGTGCACTACACGCCACCCTGATCTGGCTTGCATTACATGCAATCATGACCTTCCTCGATAGTGTGTGCAATACACAATACAAGGTTTCACTAAATAATGATATATTGTTAAACTATTATTATATACTAGTTGTTATGTATAGTATTAACTAAATTTTTAATTTTATAACATTATTATTCATCTTGCATATATTCTAGAACATGGTATGAGTATAAAATAAATTTTTCAGGTGAAATAAGTATTTTTCAAAAGATGCAGTTTTTCCACCTTTTGATAGCGCACCCAATTTAAATCTAGTTTTTGACATGTTTATAAGTTCAATTTGACAAAATACAATTATTCCTTGGAATAATAAAATAAATATTTAATTTGGATGAATTTTTAATATTATTCTGATAACTTTCATATTTTGATGAATAGTAAAAACACACTATATTTTAATTAAAAACTACATTTTTCATTGCAATAATTTATATGGTTAGATTATATTTTTAATTGGTTTTAAAGTGTAATTATAATATATTTTTACCATTTAATCCAGTGTTGGTCATTGGAATTAATTTCACATTGAATTTGGACATAAACAAATGTCGATCTTTTGATAGTTATTCTTTCTTAAAAACACAATATTTGTTTTGATAAAGGGAATTGATTTTAAAATTAATTAATGCCACTTATATGTTTTGAATTTGAAAAAATTTACATCATTTTTGAATTTGGAATATCAAATATAGCTTAGTTATATTTTTTGGTATTTTTCTAAACAACTTCAATTTTTGATGAATAGTGAAAACACTTAGTTTTTGGTTAAAACTGACTTTTTATTTAAATAATAATTTATTTGATTTAATTTTTTTTAGGTAAAAATAGATACATAATACTTATATAAGTTCAATGAAATTCATTAGATCCATTTCATAATAATTAACATTTATAAAAATTGCATTGAACTTTTCACCGACTTTTACCCACCTCCTAGGAGCTTTTGAAATTGTTCATAAAACTTAATTTTACCGCTTCTATGAGTTTAATTTCAAAAATACGAGAGACATGGTTAATATCAAGGAGTAAAATGTGGTTCAATTAGATAAAAATAATTTTTGATGATTCATAAGTTTTTACTTTTATTTACCACGGTTAAAAGTAAATAGGGTAATTCAAGGTTAAAAGAATATTATAATAATCCAAAATTACCTTAAAACATGTCCAAAAATTGTTTTATGAGTAATGGCCGACCATGGGCATCCTAGGGTCGATTTTCTGACCCCATGGAGCCACTTATTAGAGACAATGACATATGACAGTAATTAATTTAATGTAAAGGCAAAATTGGCATTAACAAAAATCCTTTAGTAATTAATTTTTATAAGGGGATATATAAATTATATTTTCGACTATAAATATTAATTAGAAACATAAAACGATTTCCTACATGTTTTTATTTTTTTTATAATTTTTTGACATCAAATAAATTAAATTATTTATGACACAATAATGATGCAGTATTTAACTCATTAATATATGATTTAAATAAATAAGATTATAATGATTAAAATATTTTCCAAAACATGTAAAATTATGATTGGGTGATTTTATTTATAAAATGAGTCAACTTATCTTCATATTTAATAATTTTTGGACCTTTTGGAACCGAAGATAAGTTTATAATAAAATAATACTTCCACACTTTCCAAAAGAGCCACTCCTCTCCCTTATAAAAGGAGACCACTCCTATGAAATTCGTCACACCTCTCAAACCTTTTTCCTCGTCCAAACTCTACCCTAATAAGCTCCCTACATCCCTATAATCCCCCTATAAGCCTTACATTAGGAATAAGACACTTAAAGAAGTATATTTGTTTCAAACCAAAGGAAGTTACCAAAATTAAAGGTAATAGTTTCTCTTAAGTTGTTTTCTTTTATTATACTTATCCAACCCCTAAACACTTTTTAATCCTATATTTTGTAACAAAAACAGTATCCTGAATATACTAGGATGTTTTTATGAGAAGTATTCTAACTACACTTACACACACCTCCATAAAATGGATGAAGAACATAATGTATCTGTGATGGCAAACTAACGCCTCACAAAACGATGATTGGTCGATTTTCTTCTACCGCCTCTCATGGTGGCCATTGTGATGGCAATGTATTTATATATGATATATATTATTTTTAATATTTACTTATGATTCTTTACTTCCCAATTATATCAAGCCTTTATGTTTTCCATAGTGGGTAATACGATCATCTCATTTGAGGAAGTGCGGACTATCGCCCCCTCAAAGTGATGTGATTCATTAATGCCTTATGTGGGATGTATAAAGGATGGAGTTAATGATATTATATATGATATTATACTAGAATTATAATATACCTATTTCATTAAAATAATAAATAGAAATGATAGTAGCGTTCATGCATACGTACGGCTTACCGACTCCATGAACGGTACATTTCATTTCTTACATCTATATGTTATGTACTATTATAAATACATGTATATGCTGGAAATATAATGAATATATATGATGTATAAATCATTATTTACATTCTGTATGTATGTAAATCATGATATAAGTAATAATAACATCATGAACAACAAGTCCAAACACGTACGATAAATAAGATGATTTTACCCAAAACGTTACTTTAACAAGGGATTTACAAATGAACGGGTAATATAAAGTCATAAGTGAACCATATATGATATCATAACAATGAATATGATTCTGTAATAATTAAATGACATTATTTAAATCATTATATATGAGGAGAATGTTTTTTAACTTATACAACATGAAAGGATTTTTTACATTTTTATAAAGACATATTTTCATGAAGCTTCCTCCGAAATATTTCATGTCTTTTTTCAAAAAAATCTCTTTATTTTATAATTTCATGACGTTTTGTGGAAAGAAATTGATTTTGAATAAGAAAAGATATTTTCCTCAATAATTCATTTCTAATGTTTTAACAAAACCATTTTTTCATCTATGATGACATTATTTCATATGTGTATGTTTCAAGTATAATGTATCTATGATTTATATGGTTTCACTTTTCTTATGATGAAATGATATCCATTTGTTTTATATGGATTTTGTTAGGATTGGATGATGTTTATGAGACCCATTTTATTCTTTGGGTTATGATGAATGATTTATGTTTATGTTGTGGCACACAAAAGAATGATTTCATTATGAGATGGGTGGGACCTATATCTCCCTCCAATGCATTGGGTAAAGATTTATATCTCATGAGATAGACATGGCTGGAATGGCAAGTAAATCTGGTTCAGTAATATAGGGCGAGAACGACAAGTAATCCCGGTTAAGTAAGGGACTTTTTCCACTAAGATGGTCTTGGAAACAACGCCTTGGCTACTATGGAAATAATTACATGTGCTTAATTGATGCCACAATTACATGTTTTATTCCCATTCTAGTTTATCAAGTATAATGTTCCTTTATTATCTATACCTTCTGTACTGCCATGTTTTATGTCATTGACCAAGATTTTGATGTTTAAACATTATGTTCATGTTCTTAAGTTCAAATGTATATGATTTGTTTTATTTTATCCATGCTTACCCTTACTGAGCATTTGAGCTCACCCTTTATATGTTTTCTTTTCCCCAGGATATAAATAAAGGTTTTAGTTAAGAAAACAAAAGGGGAAGATCTTAATGGGATATGTTGAAGATCTTTCACCATGATTAGAAGATTATATTCTGAGTTTCCAAAGACACTAAACTATTACAATCCTTGTGTGTATATTTTTGTTATGTATTAAGTATTCTGCAAAAGTAATGTAATGTCCATGTATGTCAAGCTTTTGGGTCTCTACAAAACTTGCATGTCATAAATTCTAATTTTTTGTTCTTTCAGTACCTTAGATGTCAATGTATGTGCAATAATATGCCTTTCTTCATTCCTTTTAATAATGGATAAATGATTATTAGCTTGGTTTTTAATCATCTAGATGCCTTTATCACTTATAAGATATGTCAATTCAACTACTATGACAAACTATGAATGAACTATTCAAGGTGGTATGTGACATCTTTAATATAAAACCCCGTTTAAGTAAAGTTTTGATTTATGTGGCTCACATGAAAGTAAAGATATATTAAGGGTGCACCCTGATAGTGCTCCAATGCATTGGGTAAAGAATTAATCTCTATATATTACAATCATCATGATACCCTAGTGAATAACCTCGGTAATTTTTCTTTATTGACACATTGGGGATGAACCTCAGTGATATGTTCATGAATTTATATATGAATTGTTGAAGCCACATATTAAAGTCATGTTATATGTTATTTCCAAGATGATATGCCTATTCATTCACTACTCTTTCCCTTATGTTTTTATCAAGTTCTTATTGATGTCATAAGTAAAATTTTGGGGTGTGATTCGGGTAAAATAGTAACCAACATATGAAATTGAATTTTTTCCTTCACGCGCAACTATGATTAAGTATTACTATTAATGGTTTAATTTGTGCTTAAACATTCATACATAATACTTGTTAAGGATATATTTTACTACCCCTTTTTGAAAATGTCCTAATTGATTCATGTATTCCTTGAAAATCTTTATTGAGCTCTTTTATGTTATGTTACAAGTGTTACAGTTTTCTATAAGAGAATGTTATTTGGATAAGTTTTTAAAAAATTCTTTCAAAAGTTTCATCGGTTTATTTTAAACCCCTTACTAAGAATTCCTATTCTCACCCTACATTTTGAATTTTAAATTTTCAGGTAACAGCTTTTAACAGATGAAATATTTCTGAAGATATCGGTTCCCAGAGCCCGAACCGAACTCGATCCTCTAAATGGGACATGATGTGTGTTTATTAGTGCATGTTTTTGTTTTAAAATGACACATCATGTTCAGAAGGCACCGACTCCAAGTTTTTATGGGGTTAGGTCTCCACATAATGCATGGAATTAAAATCATTTAATTTACAATATTTTGTTAATAAAGTTCAAAAATCTACACCTTGTAGACGAAATGCATTTACATAAACACCCGATGTCCCTACATCACCTGTAACACCCAAAGATTTTACAGTATTTCACTTCATAAATAAATTCATTTTCTTTGATATATTATGTTGTATTCAATACCAAAATATGTTTATGCTACACACAACAATGAGTTGGAATTCATTACATGCAAGACCGAGTTTTACCAAACAACAATATATTATTAAAATATTATTATTGAAAATAATTAAATATAACCTAGCCATTAAGTTAGTGGTTATGAATATTATTAACTAACATATGAAAATATATGGCTGAATTCGTTGGTTCTAAATTAATTAAATATGAATATAGTAACCAACTGAATATATATGAGATGTTTTTTTAAAGAACTATTTTACGCTCACAATGTCATTTTATTCTAATAAATTAAATTAATTACTATTATAGAATTATATTAATGAAATATATATTTTATATATTATATAATATATTTTTGATATTCATATAATATATTGGAGAGGTATAAGATAATAACAAACCATATATTACACATAAAACATATTTTTTTTATAAAAACAATTTTATCATCTTTTAATGGAAAACTTATTTTAAAACCAATTTTTGACAATTTTATGTGTAATATTTGAAAAAAAATATTCATATTTTAAATAAAAATTTTAAATTTTACTTTAGTTAAATATTTGGTAATTTTTGGATAAGTTTAATGTTTTTAGGAATAGTGAAAAATACTAAATTTTATTTGAAAACAACTTTTTTTCATCAAAATAATTTATAGTGTTAAATTATATTATTGAATGTTTTAAAAGTATAAATTGATTATTTTTATCATTTAATACAATTTAGGTTATTTTAATCTATTTTAAAAAGAATTTAGATATAAAAATGTTTCAATCTTTTGCAGGTTTAAACTTTAATAACTCGTTTTCTCACGCCGTCAACAATATTAATTTTAAATAAATTACTACAAATTATATGTTTTGAATTACGAAAAATGGATTCTATATTTGGAATTTGTGGGTCCAAATTATGTAAATAGTTTTCTTTTATTTTTGGTCATATGAATAGTAAAATTTAGTAATATTTTAATTACCACAGTTATGGGTAAATTAGGTAATTATAGATATAAATGATATTATAAAATTACCCCAACACTTGTCCTAATTTAATTTAATGAGTTTGTTTCTACGAAAATCATCAATATGCCGAAATTATACTCTTTTTAATCCACTTGGATGAGAATAAGACATTTATTATATTTTATTTAAAGATAAGTAAAAAATGTCATACTCATGTTTTAAATAAGTATTACATTTTTAATACATAGTTATAGAAAAGATAAATTAGACTATTCATATTAATTTAAAAGATAATAAATTTATCTTCATCATGATAATTTATTTAAAAATTTTAGAGAAGAAATAATTTAATTAAATTCTTTCATATTAATGACGTAGTAATTGTTTAATTAATGGTAATAAAAAATAAATGATATTAAAAACATTAAAATAAATAAAATTTGGCATAATTAATGACATCCATGAATTTTATAGATAATTTAAAAATGTTAGTGATATATTATAAGTTTTGGTTTGATGTTATCATGAAGTTAGGATATTTTTAAAAAAGACAAATATTGAATAGTATCAAAAATGAAAAAAATTATACTTTAAAATAAATAATATTTTATTAAATTATATTAAATTCATAAAAATATAAATTCATCCAAATAACTACAATAAGGTTAAATATGTCATCAATTATCCATTTTGGGTTCGTTTATCATTTTATAGTAGATATATTATCCCTAAAGAGTAAAACAAATTATCATGGTAAGAGTTAAAGGGTTTAACTAAGGGTTAAAGACAAATGATAAGGTAAATATTGTGACCTAAACATGTCTAAAACTATTTTTTGAGTGGATTTATACCCATACTCATCTTAGGTTTTAAATAACTCACTTTTAATACATTTTTAATTAAAAATAATATATATTAATTTAATATTTTGGGAGTTTCCTAAAATGACCACTTAAATTATAAAAGGAAACTTTCTACCTCACTTCCTTACACCAATTTGAACCTTCTAGATTGACCAAACCCTAACCATTTATCTTCATAACTTCCATATACACATATTAGAGGTTATGGTATTCTCAAAAGACTAACCCTATCATCTCTAAGAGGAGATATGTAGAGACCCAACCCCAAAAGGCCCAAAGCTGGTGTCTACTAAAATTGCATTGACACGATTACAAGGAATTAAATCCTAAAGGACTGAAAGTTTAGGAGTCTTGATAAAATAGATATATACAGGAGAAAATAATAAACTAATTACTACATATTTTTCTTCTTCTATCTAAATAAATATCTTTAAGGATAACTCTAATCTAGTTAGTAAATCCCTACATACCTTTCATAGTATGTTTCATGGATTCCTAGGATAATAAATATAATAAGGGTGAGATAAAATTAATTTTAAGGTCAAAATATAGTGGAAAAAATAACGAATCAATGAGAATAATAATTTTGAAATGGTGAATAATAGAAAAGTGAATTTTAAAGGAAATGGATTTCCCAAAGAACGCGCCCCACACACTCGCGGTTTTTGAATCTTTTCCGACCGTTGCTTCTTCCACCCCCGGACCTTCGGTGGCCTTGGCTCTGGCAATCGATCTGGGCTCAGGGCCTCTAGCAGCAATATCCTCCCCTTCCCCCCGGGGGTCCCCAAGATCGTTTCCTCATCAGCGGCGCCTGTTGGTGTCCTTCAAGTATGCTCTATGAATGGATGCCTATAAAACTTCTCTCTCATGTTTCTAGGATATTGAACCATTTTCTCATTCGGTGTTGAGGGAGGGTTCTCACCTGTCGATGGTTTCCCCTGCCTCCGCGTTCACCACTGCTCGTTTGGTTTGAAATGGACTCTTGTGGCATGGTTTGGTGCAGGGATTCCTCCCCTCTCGGATTTCAAGTGGTTCATGGCCTCCTGGGGTTTTCAAGCGATGGCTCGCATCTCAGTGATTCATCAGAAGTCGTTCTGTTAGGTTCTCACCTCTGAGGTGTATTTCATTCAGGCTTGGTGCAAAGCCCCTCAGGTGATGGGTCGATGGCGTTTCAATCTTTCACATTGGTCTATGGAGGTGCATAGAGGGAAAGAAAGCTCCCGATATGCGGTTTGGATCAGCCTTCCAGGGCTCCCTCTTCATTTCCGGAATGGAACCTTCCTCAGGGCCATTGGTGATTCTTTGGGGGGGTTTTCTCTGTGTGGATGAGCGCACCCGCCGCGGGGAGGAAAATATGGTGTCTCGGATCTGTGTTGATCTTGATCTCTCTCTGCTAATCCTGGAGATACTCGATCTGAAGGTGCATGATTTGGCAGACTGGTCCCAGGACATTGTTTACCCGGTGTTTCCCAGGTTTTGCTCATTGTGTCTCCTCAAGGGTCATTCAGACCGGAGCTGCAGGAAACATTGCCTCGGTGGCCCCCTATTTCGTGCCAATGGCTCAATGCCTACTGCTCTGCTCCCTCAGCCTTGCGAGGGGTCCGGTTCTACCTCAGTTCAGCCTGCAGCCTCAAATATCTCCCTTTCTCCTGTTTATCCCTCCCGCTAAATGACCTCTTCCGCTTTCCTGGTGTCTGGCTCTCCTTCCCTCGCCCCAGTGGCATGTCCTCTACTACAAACCATTTCTCCATCCCATGGCTCGGAGGTTCTCCCTTTTCTGGATCTGGTTTCCCCCAAGCCGAGTGGCATGTGGTCGAGTTCATTGGTGTCTCTTGAGTAGTCGTGGGCTTCTTCTCAGTTGCTCCTCGCAGGGGCGTTGCTGGAATTCTTCTTACGGACCTCCTTGAGGGCCTTGACTGCTTCTTTTTGGCCCATTTCCTAGTCATCTCTGGCTTCTCTCCATGCGCTCTGGGCCAAGGTTGATGGGGTTCAGGGAGTCGACCTCCTTTGTTTGTATTCTTTCCCTAGTCCAAGGAGGGGACCAAGCAGAGCTCGCAAAGCCTTCAATGACCAGGATCTCACAAAGTCATCTTCCTTGGTTCATAGTGCTAGTTTTCCATCCTCTGTTATGTATGGAAATCGGGTGCAAGTGGAACTGGGTCCCTAGGCAGGGTTGCCACCCTATGAGGTGAGGTGAAAATCCCCTAATTCCTCTTCTAGTTTCCTAAAAAAATCCTTAGATCTCTCCGATATGAGTCAGGGGGTGCATATAATGTTGATGTTAAAGAAGATGATGGATAGGGAATGTCCTTCACTCCTCTTGGAAGAGACCGCAGTGCTTGGGGCCAAAGTTGGGCCTCTCTTGTTGAAATTATTCCAATTCTTATCTGGAATGCTCGAGGTGTTGGGACAAGGGTGAAAACATATTTCATATCCTCAGAATCTAAAAGACACAAACCCAAAATGGCAGTGATCCTCAAACACAAACAGGCCAATACCAAGAATTACGAGTTCACTCGTAAGGTTAAAATGCATGCTTCCATGCATGTGAACCCGATCACCATAAATATATGGATTTTCTAGCATAGAGAAGTTACTGTGGACTTGGTCCTTGAGGCAGTCCAATATATAACTATGAAAATTACATTTTGCGGGGACTCCTTTTTTCCTCCTTTGTCTCTGGAAGCTTTTATGCTTAGAGAAGGGAAGTTTTGTGGTCTTATCTGAATGCTTTAAATCCTGGAGACTATCCCTGGGTGGTGGGGGGGGGATTTTAACTTTGTTTCCCTCCCATGTGATAAGAATGGTCTCAGGGACATTCTGAGAGGGGCTAGCATGTCCTTCTCTCAGTTCATGGCTCATAAAGGGTTGTCAGACCTAGGATATTCATGATACCCCTTTACATGGTGCAAAAACAGCAAGGGTGATAGTCCAACCTAGAGTAGACTCGATCATTGTATCGCCAACGTCCACACCATTTACTTTTTTCCAAATGCAAAGGTGGCCCACTTGAATCGTAGAATCTCTGATCACTCCCTACTCTTGTTATCCTTGTGCAGGAGGAAGGTTTTGTAGGAGAGGTTCCACTTCTCTAGCCAGTGGTCGAGTTTCCCTGACTATCATCGGATGGTTAGGAACATTTGGGCCAAACTGTCTTAGGCCCACTCATGGCTGGAATTTCATTCCATGTTAAGGTGCCTCAAGCAGGAACTTCAAATCTAGGCTCGGTCCCTTCCTTCTTTGGATCGGGAGTTTGATGTTCTCAAGCTTGAAGTCGATCGGCTTGAGGTTAGCCTTGAGGATCTCTAGGATGACTCTGTTTTTGGAGAAGTTGTGGAGAAAAAGAAAAACCTGGCGGTCATGGTTCTCTCACAGGAGAGAAAGGTAAGGGAAAGCTCGCGGGTCAAATGGCTCAAGGAAGGGGACAAGAATACAACTTTTTTCCATGTGTGAATTTGGTAGAGGAGCTGTGATATCAAACCAAACCTAGATCTGGAGGTTGGATCTTTCATAGATGATAGAGAGGTGGTTGGGGGATTGGATCTTTCTCATATTAAGGATCTTCATACTAGTCCATCTGAGTTTAAGGACCAAGGGTATCCCTATGGGGAAGCCTCGTTATGGGGGGGGGGGATTCCATGGCTCGTGTCTACCCAGGACAACAACCTACTAGAAGGTATTCCCATAGGGGAGGAGATTCATGAGGCTATGCTGAGACTAGATCCATAGAGTGTAGTAGGTCCTGATGGGTTCCCTAGATCCTTCTATAAGGGCTCTTGGGAGGTTGTTAGGAGTGATATCATACACATCATTCAGGACTTCTTCCGCGGGGGTGGCCATCCTTGGATCACCTCAGCTACGACCCTCATGATTCTCCCAAAGATCAAAGATCCTTCCTCTCCCCACCATTATTATCCTATAAGCATGTGCAATTTCCCTTACAAAATTTTTTCATCTGTCCTCAACACGCAGTTGTACAAACTTCTTCCCAGGTGAATTTCCATGAAGCAACATGGGTTTCTGAAGGAACGTTCCATTCAGGGTGCGATGGCGCTGGCAAAAGAAATTCTAAAAGATCTTCACTTCAAATCTCGAGGTTCCATCATGGTCATTAGTTGGACATGAGCAAGGCGTATGATAGGATGGAGTGGGGTTTTATCAATAGGGTCCTTACAATGACGAGTTTTTCTTCTTGGGCTTCTGACCTCATCTCCAGATGAGTTAGCTCATCATGGATGGTTGTTTAGTTCATGGGGGCATACTCACGGCTTTTTCAAGGCCATCTGAGGTCTACGAAAAGGTGACCCTCTTTCTCCGAGTATCTTTATTCTCATGAAAGATACCCTTAGTAGGTTGATCAACAAGGGTATTTCTGATGGGGTCATATTTCCCTTTCGTGGGAAGTTTAGGCTCCATTCCACGTTGCACTTTATGTTTGCTGATGATACAGTTATCTTCATGTATGCTGGGTAGAGCTCCATCCAAGGCATTAACAAATTATTAGAGGAATATTGCTCTTGGAGTGGCTAGATCATCAACTGTGAGAAGAGAAACTTTTATTTTTCTGATTCATGATATGAAAGAAGAGTATGTAATCTAAGTATCAATTTTAACATGCAGCGTGGAGTCTTCCACATGGAGTATCACAACACCCCTATTTCTCTAGGAAGACTCTGTATCATGGACTTTGAAAAGTGATGCACAAAATCACCAGCCGTATTTTCAACTGGAAAAATCACTTCCTATTCTTCGGTGGCCGCATCTCTCTTGTCAAAAACATTCTTTTGGCAATTCTAGTGAATGATCTTGCCACCTCTACTATGCTTAAGGGTGTCAAAAAATCCATTTATAGGATCCTTGATCGTTTCATCTGGGATTCCCATTTAGAGGGGAAGAGACATTGGGTCTCATGGAGGAAGATAGCGAGGCCAGGTCGCGAGGGAGGGATCAATGTCAATAGCTTGGCTGTCACAATCCAGTTCATGCATGCGAGGATCGCCTGGGAGATTATTGAAGAGCTTACCTTGTTGGGGAAACTACTGTCCCAAAATCACTAAACCAGTTCTGCTTCTCCTTCCGAAAATGGGTTTTCCTTATGGTCCTCTGTGTGTAGTATCATTTTCAACCTCCTTCCTCATTAGCAATGGAACATTGGTGAAGGAAACATACTTTACTAGTTTCGTAACTGGTCGGGTAACACGCTTGCCTTTCCCAGGCATCCTCCTCCTATTATCTCCTTCATGGAATCGATCCACTATCCAGCATTTTTAGATCAGTTTTGAATACGTCTTAGGAGGAACTATTTGACTCCATTATCATTACCTTGGAGCATGATAGGTGCATGTTCACTGCATATGTCTTAGGGAAATTTAACTGTAAGGACTATCATAGGATGACCGTCTCCCAGGATCAGTATAATAGATGTAATGAGATCATCTTTTGCAAAAAAATCCCTGCTAAACTCAACTTTCTCTCATGGAGAATTTGGAACAATGTTGTAGCGTCTGATTCCAACGTCAAATTCCTAAGTATCGCAATGGCTTCTAGTTGTCAGTGTTGTTTGGACAAAAAATAAGAGAACACGAGCCATAATTTATTTTTGAAGGGGATTGGGAGCACATGGTTTGGAGTACCTTTGGGGTGTTTAAGGATTACTCTCCATAGGTGTCCTACATTGATGTCTTCCTGGAGAACTGGATTCTGGGGTCTGAGGGTTCAGTGGTGGAAAATATGACATGCTCCTTAATCTTTAACATGGGCTGCTGGTGCTTATGGCAAGCCAGGAACGTAGCCGTGTTCAAGGGGATTAGTTCCACTGGTCAGTCCATCATGGGAAGTGTTCGGTGCATGATGGTTGAGCTGATTTTCTATTATGGTAACTGGAAGGAGGCTCTGTCCATTCGTTTGTTGGGTGTCCCTGTGGCTACAGTTCTTCACTTTATTTCCAGGGGACATTGGGTTTGATGAGATCCTCCTGAGTTCAGCCTCATGCTCAACATGGATAGGTCTTGTGTCCTGGGGGACATGAGTAGTGGTGGGGTGGTTTGTGATGCTTGGGGAAGTATCGTCCTGGAATTCACATCTCACTTTGGGAGTGTAAATTCTATTCGAGCAGAGGCTAGAGCTGTTCTCTCAGGTCTATCCATCTGTAGGGAACGTGACATTTATATTTCCTAGGGTGGAGACTGATTCTATGATTATCCATGATGCTTTACTTGGTAATTTCTCTATCACCTCGTCAATCTCTTACATCATTCAGCAATGCAAGGCCCTCCTAAGAGACAACAATTTGGTCACCCACACATGGCGGGAGGGGAACAAAGTGGAGAACTATTTGGCCTCCCTGGCTGCTCCTGGTACCCTGTTTAGTTTCCTTTCTTATTACTTCTTACTTAAACCCGAGGGGGTGAACTTGATTTGGGTTTATGCCCTTGGCTTGCATTACTTTTGGCCTCCATAGTTACAGGTTGTTCTCTTTTCTTGTAGCCTTTTTGCATAATAATATATTTATAATGTTGATGATGGTGGTGAATAACTGAATTCACATGCCATATAATCAATAAACTGAGAAAGAGAAGCATAAACAACATAACAAGGTAATAAATGAATACACATGACATTAAAATATCTAGACAAGAAAAAAGAAATATGGTAAGTTATGAAACTAAAACACATACTATCTAAATATTTAAAAATGAAATGTATCCACAGATATGTTGACACAAAATCTCATGGATGGGTAATAAATGAAACAAAATTAAGTAAATGCTTTCTTAGTGGACGTCATGTCTAAGGAACATGAAAACCTATATCATTAAAACCTTTCACATGACGGTTTAAAATATTGTGATTTGCAAAAATAATTTGTCTCATGGGAACCTATCGATGCATTTAGGATCTATATAATGTTCAGTCTCCTCACATCATTTATTTTCAAAATTATTCCTAAAATTGAATAATGAAAATAAATAATATGCCTTATCAAAAATCTGTATTGAATAAATAAGATGAAATTATCAATATTTTCTAAAATAATAAAATAACTGTCAAATTAGACATCATATGTAAAATGGTATCAGGTTTAGGAAATAGTAACATCCATGATCAATGAAATTGATAATTAGGGGTAAATTAAATGTTCAATTATCAAAGAAGATTGAATATTTCAAGGGGAATAAAAAATAATTCAAGGAAGTGAATGTGAATATTATCCTTAGAAAAATCAATAATAAACCATTCAAAAGAAGAATATAGAAGATATCAATAAAAGAAACTCTTAAGTGGAGTAAAAATAAAGGGTTCAGTACTACAAAATAGGACATTAAAAGTGCTAGAATAGTCGTTTATCAATTCTAATAAAACAGTGCAAATATGAGAATGGTTAAAAGTTAAAAAATTTATCAGTTCTAAAAAAGAACTGTTAATGTACCTCTTTAACAATGATAAAAAAACTATTAAAAGGGTCCTTTAACAACACCTTTTTATTGATGTTAAATGGGGCCTTTAATAACACTTTTTAGTGATGATAAAGGCAGCACTCCTAAAGGGGGTAGAATTATTATTATTTGGACAACTATGAGCTTGGCCCCCTTTATCAGCGCTTCCATGAACCCTTTAATAGTGATCCACCCCCCCTTATCAGTGCTTTTCACCCTCCACCTTTTATCATCACTTTGTGAATTTCTATCCTTATGTGTATCTTCATAGATTCAAACCCTACACCTCTCCTTCGAAGATGGAACACCTTTACCACTACACTATATTGTTTTCATGTCTATTTAATGATATTTCTGTTTATATATTTATATATATATATACATATATTTATATAATTATTTTAAAATAGATATATACAATATATATGTCTGTGTGTGTGATATATATATACTTATATTTATTTAAATATATTATATATTATATTCATTTATATATAATAAAATAAAATATAAATATATATCTCTTTATTAATACACACATATGTATATGTATATATAATGGAAAAATAGATAGATATTATTTTAAATACATCTTTAGAATATGTATTTATATACATATATTCGAATATACATTTTTATATAAATATGTTTTTATATGTATTTATATGAGTGATTTATTATATGTAAACATAAGAAACATGCATATATTTAATTATAAATAACATTAAATTATGAAAAATGATAAAATTTCAAAACCATAATAGCAATATAAATGTAATACTGAGGAATAAAATTTTTCACCACCAAAAAAGGCAAGAAGACCCCCTTAAAATATGTTGAAAATCCATCGAATGTTAAAAAATCAGGGTACCCTGACAAAAAACACTATTTTTTAGATCTTATGATATTTTTTGGCCTTTAAACATGTGATAGAGGTTTACCATTGTCACTAAGGTTGTAGATCTCATCAAAAAAATTTGATTTGATATGTGGTAGAACATAAATGGACACCCAGATCAAAAGTTATCTCTGTTTGAATTTTGAGTTAAGTTTTCAACTTATTTTAGATATTTTATTATTTTTTTGATTTTATATCTTCAAATTGATATTAAATGACTATTAATCAGAAATAATAAGAAAATTATTAATTAAAAATATTTTTTTTTATTTTGTAATCCATTTTCAGAAAATATCATGTATATTAAGTGTAAAATTCTATTTACCTTATCTAAAACATATTTTAAAAAATATATATTATATTTATATCAAAATAAATATATTTAAATATTTATATAGTATTCTTAATGATTTTTTTTAAGTATAACTTTATCAGTGCTACTAAACAATTGTTGATAAAGAGGGGTCTTTATCAGCTCTTCTAAAAAAGCACTAATTAGGACCCCCTTTAACAATGTTTTTTTACAAGTGCTGTTAAAAGATCTTATTTATCAATGCTTTTTTAAATGTGCTGATAAAGGTCCCCCATTAAGAATGTTTTTATCATTATTAAAGGCCTCCTTTAATAATGTTTTTTAACGCTGACAAAGGGGTTCTTTAACATCATTTTTAGCTAGAGCTGTTAAAGCCCTAGTATTGGATAAACCTAGTTTTGTAGTAGTTTCTGTTGATGATGATGAATAGAAATACTATAAAAAGTGCTTTAAAAAAATTGAGGAAAATATCCTATGATTATGAAAACCTTTTGGAAAAAAATTTATTTGAAAATCACTTTTGAAAAAAATGTCATTAAAAAGTAACCTTTTAGACATGAAAGGAAGCTTCAAAGAAATGAAGATATGTAAATCCGTACTTGTCGTGCAAGGTAAAAGAATATTCTATTTTCACTGTTAAAGGATAGAAAATTATATTGTTTGAAAATAGAAAAGAATATTCCATTGAAAAAAATGGTAATATAAAAAAAAGGATAAAAATTTCTTTTCCAAATCATTTTAAAAATATTCTTAAAAGCATTTTATTAAAACATTATTTTTAAAATAATGCAGGTTCTCCAACTAAAGAGATAAATAAAGTTGGGTTTTCTTAAAAAAAATGCCTATAACATTTTCAGTACCAAAGAGTGTAAAATTGTAATAATACATGAAAATAGTCATGAATTAATAGATAATAATGAAAGGGTTTGTTGAAAAAATGTTTTACAATTTCCTCTAACAGAAGTTCCATTTCAAGATCATTAGTACTATTATTGAGAAAATTAATCTTTAAACATCCCAAGGTGTCCCTTACAACTTTGAAAATTTATAAATCATAAGCCTCATTAAGGAATAATATTGAATGAAATTTCAAATACAATGACGATAAAATAATTCATGATATTATATATCAAAATGGGTAGTATATACACCAGAAAAAATAATAAAATTTTGAATATGACATTTATCTCACAGATGTAGAAAGTGAGATGAGAATCCATTACCATGATTTTCTTTTGGGTGAACATCCTTTAATTTCTTATAAAATAATCTTATTTTAATTTTCTAATATATTCAGAAACATTTTCAAGTTTATAATTAATTTTATTTCACTTTTTACTATGTTTTATACAACTACTTGAAAAATTATGTTTACATTGGGTAATTATAAAAAATTCAGATTATGTGTCAAAAAAAACCTTGGTAGGTCAACTATGGTTAAAAGGGTCATTATATAACATCTAAAAAATAATAATCATGAAATTATTATAATATTATTTCATTAATTATGAATTTAAAATAAATCATTAAATATGGTTATGAAAAACGAACCAACAATACAATCTTGGAGATGGTAGGTTGTACGTACGCATGAGTAATGCTCTTATTTTTCAATGATTGTTATAGAGAGAAGGTATGTAACACCATATATTTCCAAAAATGATCATTATTTAATAAATATCATATTATTAAATCATATATACTTTTATATAGAATTATTGTGATGTAAAATGAATCACATCGTGTTGAGGAGACGGTAGTCCACATGTCCACGAACGACATTATAACTTTTTAAGTGTGTGAAAGGGTAATAAATAAAATGATATATATATAGTATATTTATAGAGAGGTAATTATTTCATTAATATAATATAATGTTTTCTTATGTAACATAATTTTAATTATAATCATCATTTATACATTCCATGGATCGTGTGAACAAATCACATCACTTTGAGGGGGCAGTAATCCACACTTCTTCAAAAAAAGTTATCGCATTAAAAAAATGGAAAGTATTAAAGGTATGTGCTATAAAAAATTAAAGAAGTGTAAAGAAATAATAAATATCATAAACATCATATATAAACAGAGTTTCCATCATAATTTCCAATTATGAATGTTGGTAAAGAAAAATGAACAATCATCATTTCATGAGGTAGTAGTTTGTCGTACACAGAAATAATATGTTCGTTACCCATTAGATGAAAGTGTGTGTAAGTGTAGGTATAATCTTTAGAATAAAAATATACTAGTATATTAAGGATAATTGTTTTTTATATAATAATATTATAAGAATATATGAGGGATTGGAGAATGGAAATAAAACTATAAAGCTTGAGAGAAGACATTACCTCTTAATCGGGAAACTACTTTTGGTTTCTACAAAAAGGATTCCTTGGAATGATTTATACTAATATGAAGTCATAAAGTTATATTGAAGGTATTTTGGTAAGCTATATGGGAAGATATTTTTCAAATCTAAGTGTTTTGAGGTGTGTCAATAATGGGGAGAGATGGAAGCCTTTTATAAGGGAGGAAAATGACTCACTTGGTCTTTTGAAATCAAGTTAGGTGTACCCATTTTTGAACCAAAAAATTGTCATAAAAAACCAACCAAATTCAATAACTGAAGTTTAATGTCCTAATTATGTCCATAAAAGTGGTTTTGGAGAAATTTCTAGGTCATTTGGCCCCTTAAGTTAAAGGTTTGGTCCTTTATTAAGCTTAATTTTACCTTAATATTTGTAATTAATTTTAATTACTTTCACTAATATTTTTATAAAAAAATTTGGGTCTTATTAGAAATTATAAATTATTTTTATTCCAAATATGGAATCCATTTTTCCAAATTCAAATCACCGAAGTGGTAGTAATTAATTAAAATTTAATCTCGAAGATGGGACGACAATGCATGTTTTTATGGTAAAAAGGTATGAAAGTTTGCTATTTTTTATAATCATTTTAATATTAAAATTTATTTCAATGACATACATTGTATTAATTTATAAAAATATTATTTAATTAAACTTTAAAACCAATTAAAAATATAATTTAACCTTATAACTAAATTTGATAAAAAAGATGTTCTGAACTAAAATTCATTATTTTTAACTATTCATTAAATATGAAATGTTTCAGAAAAATATCAAAATTTCACCCTAAAATAATTATTATATTTATGTTTCTGAGATTAATTTTATTTTTACATATTATATAAAATAAATTTTCAAAATTCTAATTTAAAATGTGTCTATATTAAAAGGTGGTAAAATTTTCTTTTATAAAAATATAGGTTTTACATGTAAAATAGGGTTTACTCTTATCTTATCCATATCAAACATAATATATTAATATAAAAAATATTTTATTTAATATATAACATATATATTTCATTAAAATCATTCATTAATTTTAATTAACTATGTTTTTTAATTCAAAACTCCTTTGGATGTATATAACTAATAATATTTCTTTTTTATATCCAATTGGTTCTTATTTTAATTTATCACTAGTTTGTAACCAATGAATTAATTTTATATTTATATAAACCATAAATTTTCATAAGTTAGTTAATACTATTTATAGATGATAACATAATGAATATGTTATATTATATTATATTAAATATTAATATTTTAATAATACATTATTATTTGGTGAAAATTGGTTTTGCGTGTAATTGAAGCTGTCAAGGAAGGTCATTTTTGCATGTAACACAAGATATCAATAAAGGACACTCTTGTATGTTACATAATCTATCATGGAAGGCCTATCTTGCATGAAACACAAGCTAAAATGGTGTTTCATGTATTGAAATACATAGAATCTATTTTAAATAGTAAATAATTTATAAGTACCAAGATATTATATTACCTTACATGTTCAGTGTCACGTGTCATACATGCTATCGAATAAAAGGTTATTACTTTAGAATTTCAGTTCATCACATTCTTCCCACCTTATTTAAATTACATCCTCACAATTTAAACTCGATCATGGTGATAGATTTTTTGATACTTTGTTGGAAATCCCACATCCTGACAAGGGTTTATAAGTCATCCTCTATAAAAGAGAGAAAACAATTATATAGGTCACATGGAATACAATGTAACTAGGTCTCTAATTGGATAAAATCAGTGTAAAGTAGAGATACGTACATGAAGGAAAAATTTATATATTTATAAGGAGTGAATGGGGTCATCAATCACAAACAAGTGAATGATAAATGGAAAGTTGAGGACCTAAAATCCATTAATATGTGATTATTTAGAAGACCACAGATTCAATAGAAATTAATATATTAGGAAAAAAATTTATTTTTAAGACATTTTCCTAATGTTGGGTAATTATTTTACTACTTAAAAATATAATGAAATATTTTTACATGATAGGTTTCAATTTCATATGAAAAATCCAAAATTTTGGTTTTGCGGTTATCAAATTCTAATTCATTCCTTTACTCCTAGAAATTAATTACCAATAATGATTTTTTATACCCGAAGCACTAAAAGAAACATTTAAAGGATCACAAGGCCTATAAAAGAGTGGAAATTCTAACTATTTTCATTAACTATCTTCCAAAACCAATATGTTTTATAGATTAATATCTAATCATCAAAAGTGAAAATACTGGTTTATCATTAACATTTATTCATCAAATTGATTAACTAAAAACAATGAAAAAATAACAAGGAAATTTCATAGGTTAGTGCTTGGAAAGAAACCCTTATCATCCTTTGGTCATGGGTTTAACACCCACACCCACAGCCTTGCCAGATTTGATTGGTTATCACCCAGCTTATAGGTCATCCTTTTCTAAAACAAATTAATATAATTCCTAAAATAAATATGATAGAAATCCTTTAAATTATGTTAATCACAAAATATACATTTAACTCGTTTTTTCAATACAACCTTAATACATAAATACTTCATCCACTTATTTCCTCATATATCTTTCCTTAGTCTAGAGTTTATCCATAATATCATTTATAGGATTTTTAAATCATGATACCCTATTTTAAATATAAAAACCCTAGTTTAAACCTATGTTATTCATTGTCAAAATCCTTCATGGTGGTTTTTAATGAAAATATAAATTATCCTAAACATATCCCCCAGGAATGTCAATGAATTTGTGTAGTAACGCCCATTGTTGAATACTAGGTTACCTCAAGTTAGGCTCAAAATACCTTGTCATAGTTATTAATCCTAGCTACATATTTATCAAAACAACATACACTTTTATTATCCAGACATGGATGTATTTCTAGAAATAAACACATAATCTCTACCTTACCAAAATTCTAGGATTTTATTCTATACTTATCCTCAAATTCTACCTTAGGTCTATGATCTCTGACCTATGATTTCCTAAATCTAGTTCCCAAAAATTATACTAAACATCCTCTGAAACCAACAGTAGTAACCTTACCCCAGAAGGCCCAGAGTCGGTGTAAAAAACTATTACATTAGAAATATTACATGGAATTAAATCCCAAATGTTCGAGAGTTTAGTATTCTTGGTAAATGAGATATATACATGAGAAAAGAATACACTAATTAAAACATAATTTTTATTCATTCTAAATAAATAGCTTCAAGGATAAATCTAATCCACCTAGTAAATCCTTGTATATCATTCAAAGTACGCTTCATGGATTCCTAGGGAAATAAACATAAAAAGGGTGAGCTAAAATTCTCAGTAAGTGAAAAATATAGCGGAATTAATAAGGAATCAACGAGATCAATAATTATGATGCGATGAATAACTGAACTCACATTCTATATAATCAATAAACTAAGAAGGATGTTCACTATATAATCAATAAAATGAGAATAATGTTCATGAATATTATGGAATGTTAATAACTAAAAACACATTCTATTGAAATAACTAGATAAGGAAAAATAAATTTGGAAAGGTAAGAAACTGAAACACATTCTATCTAAATAACTGAAAATGAAATGTATCCAAAGATATGTCGATGTAAAATATTATTGATGAATAATAACTAAAACTAAACGAGGGAAATTATTTCTAAATAGACATCAAGTTTGAGGCACATGAAAAACTATACCATCAATACCTTTCACAAGACTGTTTAAACAATTTTAATTTGTGAAACTAATTTTTCTCATGAGAACCTATCGATTCATTGAGGACCTATATAAATTGCGGGCTCCTCCCATCATTGCCTATCCAAATCATTCCTCATATCGAATAATCAAAATAAATAATATGCCTTGTCAAATATCTGTATTGAATAAAGGATATGAAATTATCAATATTTTCCCAAATAATAAAATAAATATCAAAGTAGACATTGTATGTAAAATGGTATAGGGTTTAGGTAATAGTAATATACATGATGAATGAAATGGATAATTAGGGGAAATTCAATGTTCAATGATCATAGAAGATTGAATATTTCAAGGGGAATAACAAATGATTTAAAGGAGTGAATGTGAATATTATCCTTGGACAAATAAATAATAAGCCACCCAGAAGAAGAATAAGGATGGTATAAATAAAGAAATCTCATGTGGAGTAAAAATAAATGGTTATTGTTGATGATGAATAGAAATACTATAAAATGAAATTTAAAAAAAAATCTTTGAGGAAAATATCCTTTTATTATGAAAAACATTTTGTAAAATTTTTTCTTTGAAAATCAATTTTAAAAACATTTTATTTAAAAATTAACCTTTTATACAGGAAAAAGAATCTTCAAATAAATGCTACTGGGTAAATCTGTACTTTTCATATGAGGTAAAAGAACATTATTTTTTCATTGTTAAAGGTTAATAAAATGAATTGTTCATAAAGTGATAAGAAGATTCATTTGAAAACAATGTTAAAAGAAAAAGGGGTAAAAATTCCATTACCAAATCATTTCAAAAAAATTGGAATTTTTTTAAAAAAAATGGGTTTTAGAAAAAAATAGATTCTCTGACTAAATAGAGAAATAACGTTGAGTTTTCTTTATAATATTTTCTAAAAAATATTGAGTACCAAAGAGTGGAAAAAATAGTACTAATACTTGATAATGGTCTTGAATAACCAGATAATAATGAAATTTTTTATTAAAAAATGGATATATAATATCCTAGAATGGATATTACATTGAAAGATCATTAGTACTAGTCATAAGGAAAATAATCTTTAAACATCCCAAAGTGTCCCATAACACTCAAAAACAATTTAAATCATAAGACTGATGAAGGAATAATATTGAATGAATAATTTAAATACCATAAAGATAATATAATTAATGATATAACATATCAAAATGGGTAGTAGATACACCACACAAAATAATTAAATGGTGAACATTACATTTATCTCATAGATGTAAAAAGAGAGATGTAAATACCTTACCTTGAGTTTCATTTTGGGTGAACGTCCTTCGACTTCCTATATAATAAATATATGTTAATTATCTAATTTCATGAGAAATTTTTTCATGTTTAACATTGCATTTATTTCACTTTATACTATGTTGTATACAACAACTTAAACAATTCTATTTACATCAGCTGTTTACACCAAATTCGGATTATGCGTCAAAAACTACATTGGTAGGTCAACTATTGTCAAAGGGGTCATTATATGACATCTACAGAATAATAATCATGAAATAATAATCATATTAGTTCATTAATTATACCTTTAAAATAAATTATTAAATATGGTTATGAAAAATGAACCAACATTACAATCATGATGAAGGTAGGTCGTACGCACGGATGAGTGACGTTCTTATTTTTCAATGATCATTATGGAAAGAAGGTAAGTAACAAAAAATATTTCCAGAATGACCAATATAACATAAATACTATATTATTTAATCATATATACTTATATATATAACAATTGTGGTGTAAAACTAATCACATCGTCTCGAGGAGGCAGTAGTCCACACATCTATAAAGACGTTATCACTTTTTAAGTGTGTGAAAGGGTAATAAAGAAATTGATATAGATATATATAGTATATTTCCAAAAAGGTAATTATTTTATTTATATCATACCAAGGTTGTTTATTTCACATATTTTTAAGTATAATCATTATTTATTCATTCCATGGATCGTGTGAATGAATCTCATTGCTTTAAGGGGGCGGTAGTCCACACTTCCTCAAATGATGTTATCGTATTAATGAAAAATGGAATGTTTTAAAGGTGTGTATTATAAAAGGCTTAAATTAGAATAAATAATTAATAAATATAAGTTCTATCATATAAAAATATATTTTCCATCATAATGGCCAACTGTGAATGTTGGTAAAGTAAAATGAACAATTGTCGTTTTGTGAGGCAGTATTTCACTATACACAGAAACAGTATGTTCATTACCCATTAAATGTAAGTATGTTTATGTGTAGGTATTACCGTTATAATAAAACATACTATTATATTGAGGATATTTTTTTATACAAGAATCAAATAATAATATATGAGGTGTTGGATAATGGAAATAAAACTAAAAATCTTGAGAGAAGATGTTACCTCTTAATTCGGTAACTACTTTTGGTTTGTACCAAAAGGATTCCTTATAAATATTTATAACCAAAGAAAGGACTCAAGGTCTAGGGAAGTGATTTTGGGAATCTATATGGCAGATATTGTTTGAAACTAATTGGTTTCATAGGTGTGAGGAATGGGGAGAGGTTGTGAATTTTTATAAGGGAGGAAAAGGAATCACTTGATATTTTGAAAACAAGTTAGGTTTACCCACATTTTTACCTAAAGAAAAGTCCTAAAAAACCAACCAAACTAAATAATGGAAGGTTAATGGGCTAATTATTTCCATAAAATTGGTTTTGGAAAAATCATGAACTTTATCCATACATTGTGGAAATAAAAGTTGATATGTCACTAATCCTACGCGGTCAAGGATCTCAAGGGGGCCAATATTCCTCGTGCTAAAACGTCCCTTTCTTTACAAATTGTTTGACTCTCTTCCATGGTTATATTCAAAAGAAAACTTTTTCTCTGACATCAAAATTAATGTCCCTTTGGTAGTAGTCAGTATAGCTCTTTTACCGACTCTAGGTAGCTTTTATAGGTTTTTGTATGGATTGAAACTTCTTTTTCATCACTTTTACAAGATTAAGTCCATGTATATTTCATTCCACAACATCATCGCAAATATTTTGAGTTCTACATTGCTTTACATTCAAAGATTCATATAGATCCATTTAAATACTTGAGTGGAATTTGTTTTTAAATGAGAACTCAACCAATGGGATATGTTGATCACATTCTCCTTTAAATTCCATCAAGTGTGATCATAGCATGTCCTCAAGTGTTTGAATAGTCCCTTTAGATTTTTTATTAGTTTGGGATTGATTGTTCATGCTAAAATTTAATTTAGTACTAAAATATTATTGAATACTTCTATAGAATTTAGAGGTGAACCTTGGATAACAATCAAATATGATCGAGAGAGGAACCCCATGAAACCTCACCATTTACTTCACATATATCTTGGAAATTTTTTCAAGTGACAAATATTCCCAAATAGTGATAAAGTGATCAGCCATGGTGAGTCAATCCACCACAAACCATATCGTATTTTTTCTGTGGATGTTTTTGGGAGACTAGTGATAAAGTCCATGATGATATTCACCCATTTCCACATGGTTATAAGAAACAATTTCATCATCCCTTTGGAATTTTTTCACTCTACATTAACGTGATGGCTTACCAAACACATTGATATGTACTCCGTAATCTCCTTCTTCATATAGTCCCACCAAAAGTGTTCTCAAAGATCGTGGTACATATTGGTACTTCTGGGGTGGTGTAGAATGATAGGCTATGTGCATTATACAATAGAACGGTCTTTATCTCAAGTGATGAAGGAACAAAAAGCCTCATTAAAAACTAAATTACCCCATCCTCATAAATTTGGAACTCATGTAGCTCCCCTTCCTTTATTTATTTCATCTTTTTTTAGCTCCAGATCATCCCTTTATGTCTCCTTGATCATCTCTTAGATAGATGGTTGGGAAATCATTTGGGAGAGGTAGGATGTATTCCATATCATTATGATTTCAAGATATATCCATTTCATATAAAAGAAGATAAGGTCTTTCTCAATTTTCATCATAGATATAGTAGCATGTTTTTTTCTTTTAAGAGCATCATCTACCTTATTCTCCTTTCTCGGATTGTAGTGAATAGAGAAATCGTAGTCCGTGATTTTATCAAACCATTTTCTTTGATTCATATTGATATACTTCTAGGTAAATATATTCTTTAGACTCTTATGATCGGTATATATGTCAAACTTATCACCATAAAGATAGTGTGACCAAATATTTAGAGCAAAGATCATATATTCTAACTCTAGATCATGCGCCAAGTAGTTCTTATCATGGATCATTAACTATCGTGTGGAATTGGATATCACTTTATCATTATGCATGAGTACGCAACCCCAGAATTTCATTAAATAATCACTATATATCACAAAACCTTCTCCACTTATTGGTAGTGTGATTACATGTTAAGAACAAGATGATAAGGACGACTATCATATTTAGGTATTATTTTTTGGTGTCAAGGAAGTTTTAGAAGAAAATAAATCACCTCACTTTTTATTTGGTGAAAATCAGACTGACCATCGTATTCAATAAAATAAGACTCACAATGGTTAAGAAATTCCATTTTATTGGGAATATATTTTCGGGATGAAGATGATCATTATACTCACCCTATGTATAGAATGAAAGTTTTAATTTTCATGGGAAAAAATATATGTCTCCCTGACTTTGATGAAAATATAATGATGCTTTGCTGATCTTGGAGGTCTCATAAATTAGTAGTAAGTTATAAAACTAATGATGAATGATTGATAAAATAAAAAGAAGAAAAATATTATACCAATCATATTTAGTTTGATCATAATCATACCAATCGTATTCAGGTTGAGAAGGAAAGAAATATGTTAATAAAGTATAGGTAAGTAGCAACACTTTACGTGGTAGGTTATATGATGATGAAGCTGATATTCAGCATAATCAAAGTCATGAAGGAATTAAGGGTACTTGATGAAAGATTATGAAAGAATAAATCTGATGAATTTGAATCATTCCATTCTTGAGATCATCAAAATGACATTTCTGGATGAATAATTTCTTAATTACCAAGGAGGATGATTGTAATGAAGGTTCTAGTTTTTAGTTAAACTAAATTCCCAAAATATTTAAATCCTAAAAGAATGAAGTTAGTGACCATCATATTCATAAAATAAATAAGCTTTAATGTTGATCCATTGGATTATGTATGTCATCATATTCATCAAAGGTTGATTTTTTTGTGATAAAAATTGATCGGTATCATATTTAGAAGAGAAAGAAGTTGTTGAAGTTAAAGCTGCTGATACCAATCCATCAGACTCGGTATTCCATCATAATCATCATAGGAAAAATTGTTTGAAACTGATGAATGTAAAGAAAATGAAAAGTATGTAGGGGCCAATTTGAAGAATAAATTCAGAGATTTATCAATAATTTAGTCAACCATTTAAAATAGGTTTAATTACATTGTTTATCATTCAAGTGGGTCAAGTGAAGAGATAAAGATGAATATATAATTTTACATTTGTCTTCATCGTAATGTGAGAGATCATAATAAAAAATCATAATGGGAAATTAGAATAAGACTAATGTTTTTAAAGAAAGTATAATGTATAGATAAATCTATTTGATGATTCATGATGGTTTGAGAAGTGTTGAGAATAGTTTATGAAGGCAAGATGCACCAGAAATCCAAAGGAACATATAGATTCATAAAATTTAATTGAGAGGAAATTTTTTTGGGAATCCCACCCAAACCATTTTTGGGGTGAGTATAAAAGAGAAATTACTTTGTAATTTATGATAGATGTACTATTCATGGTGAATAAGAGACAAGGCCGAGCTTTATAGAGAATAAGAGGTTTCCTGATTGAAGTTTGTTGAAGAAGTATTTCATATAGAAGATGCATATGAGAAGAGATAAGATTGTATTCAACTGGTCATTGTATTAGGATGAATCATCAGACTGGAAAAATTGTATTGGGATTTCTTGATTGAAGAAGAAATGGTTCAGAATTTTCTCAAATATATTCTAACAAAGTCATATATTTTTCTTTTTGATAAATTATACTAGGATAATCATACTGAGTTTTATAAAAAAGTCCATAAAATTTCTTACCCACTTCTAGGTAAAAAAGTAAATATTTTTTATAAAAAAGAACACATTTGTGAAAGTTGATAAAGAAGCATCATAACTTGTTTTGTTTAATAAATTTGTATTACATAATTTGTTCTGGAAGGATAATATGCACTATTGAATTGCTTACATAGTGACACACAAGTGAAAGGGAATATCCTAGTCAATTTATTCTAATGAAAATTATTGTATTCTAGTGGATTGTGTGGTATTAGATCATTTTCAAACAATACCACAAATGCAGATATTCTTTTTGAATAATAAACCTTGTAAATTCATGTGTTCTTATAGATGAGGGTTTTAATTATTTTCAATTGGAAAAGAAATATTTAACAGGAGTAAAATATTTTTTAATAAGGAAATATAAAAGAAAAATATATCACTAATTCACCCCTCCCCCTCTTAGTGATATAATTATCTTGACTGGGAAATTACAGTTAGTATGATGGACATCTTCCCTTTATTTATTGTTTGTTGATGTTTTGAAGAGAAGTTAATGATTAATTTGAATTATGTCAATAATAAAGGAATCCTGGTTTTTGATGGTAAGAATTATCATATCTGGAAAGATATAATTTTTCCCCATCTTAGGTCTATTAGATATGATTTTATTGAAGAAGCAATAGATGTAATTCATCCTATTGATGATAAATTTCATCGAAATCTATTGATATGAATAATCATGAGAGTGATGGAAGGGAAAAGAATTATTTACTATCATCACATTCTAATAGTGAATTTTTATTGGTTAAGGGTGTTTCCTTGGCTAAAGGTATATGGGATAAGCTGAAAAACATATATGAAGGCAATACAAAAGTGAAGAAGAAAAATTACAAATCTAGAGGCTGAAGTATGAAGACTTGAAAATGGGTGGGTATGAATCTATCGGGGACATATTTACCAGGTTAAATGACATCAACAACACTATCAGATGTCTTAGTTAAAAGCTCAGGGATTCTATAGTTATTGAAAAGATATTAAGAATTATTCCTGACAAGTTTTATGCTAATGTTTATTAATTAGAGGAAATATATCCTAAAAAATTATCTATAGATGATTTTCATAGAACTCTCATAATATATAAAATAATAATGTATAAAGACACGAAAATATAAATAAAATTTTATAGATAAATTTCATTCAATACTGCGAAGAAAGAGTATTCAAATAAGATTATTATTGAAGAAGAAGGTGGTTATTTTGATTCTGAAAAAGAGTTATATAAAAATCTTGATGATATTTTATCCTTTTTTTCTAAAAATTTGAGAAGAGGTATAGGTAAATATAAATTGAATTTTACCTTTAAATGATTTGAATATAGATTCATTGGGTACTTTACAAATAATTTCCATAGAGAAAGAAATAAAAATATGGCGATGAGGACGAAATAGGGCCAAGATGGTCATGGAAGAAATAGAGTGGAAAGGAAAATTTTATTCCATAGGGAAGAGTAAATAATTCACAAAATCTAAAAGGTGTATTTTCTTAACTAAAGATAAATAATAAGATGACAGTAAAGCTAATTCCAAAAATTATACCGAGCATGTTGGTAAGATTACATTTAGTGTAATAATTAATGATGAAGAATTCAGAATCAACAGTTCTGATTAAGAAGAAACTCAAATTAAATTTCTTTTAAAATAATATTTTAAATTTATTTGAGAAATATTATAAGTATTGAAAAATAAAAATAGATGTTGGAAGATGAATGTTCCTCATAAAAAATTTATGAATTTTTTTTAGATGAGAAGAAAAAGATGCAACAGGATATTAGTGATTTGAAAAAATATCTTAAGGAAGAAAATAATCGTAATGAACATCTGGAATTGAAGTTAATGGCATAAAAATAATGGTTAGAACATTTCCAGTAAAAACTTTGTAAATATAAAAAAAATTATATTTTCCAAAAACTCTATATATGAAGTTGGTGAATGTTTTCGTAAGAAAAAACATGATAAGGATAAAAAAAGTAACCATCAAAAGTTGATAGAAAATATAGAATTATTTATAGAAATAAGAAATCTTAGAAATTTATGTATGTGGCTAAGATTAACAAAGTTGAGAATTCATAAGTTTTTGAAACACCTGAGTCTAAAAATATTTATAAAAATTATGAATATGTAAATGTTTCTCTTATTTCTAGTTATGATAAGGATAAAATGATAAATAAGCTAAAAAAGAAGATTCTGATTGATAATAGAAAGGTCGATGGTCAACATAATTCATATAAGAAGGTTTCTAAGAAACATATTCATAACTCCAGTCATTATGGAAGCTATAGAGGAAAATATTTTTTCTATGGTTACTATTGGTATTGTGATGGAATAAGAAATAAAAAAAATATATGTTGGTCAACCAACTAAATTACTACTATTCCTTAGGTCATGAAAGTCATAGGTTTATGGGGATTAAATCTTCTCAAAAGATTAAGTATGAAAAATAATTTCTAAACAAACCTGATAATGATGGTGTAAAAATTAAAAATAGGTTCTAACCCTAAGAAACTATTTGTGAAAGATGTAAAAAACTAGGTAATCTTGCTAAGGGTTTTATTTTTTGTTACCAGCACAGTATAATTTTCTTAACATTTCTCATAAGCTGAAGATGAAGAACGAAAAATCTCTTGTTGTTAAAACTACCCTCAAAACATTTAAAGGTGAACAAACTTGTATTCTTGATAGTAGTTGTTCCTCACACATGATGGGAGATTTAATTTTTTTGAATAATTTAAAAGACTTCAAAGATGTATCTATGACATTCAACAAGGATGAAACAATAATAATCAAAGGTGATGGATCAACTATCATTGGGAAAGAAACGTTTAAATATAAGAAATATTTATATATTGAAAACTTGAAAAATAACTTGTTGAGTGTTTCACAATTGTGTGATGAAGGTAAAAAAGTTACCTTCGGGAAAGAAGTATTTTTTGTGAAAATTTATAAGGATGAAAAGATAGTTACAAGAGGCCAACATAAAAAAGGGAAACTTAATTCAAGTTGGTGAGGTACAAAACTTCTGCTACTTGGGTATGGTAGAAGAAAATTAATTATGGCATAAAAGGATTGGAAACATGTGTCAAATAAAAAATAATAAGTTATGAAAGTAATACTGTGTTAAATATATTCTTGATTTTCAATGAATAAGATATTTTTGTTGCACTATTTTTCATACGGGAAGAATTACAAATTCTGTCTATAAGAAAGTTGATATTTGTTCAAAACAACCGTTGGAACTTATTCATTCCGACAACTATGGACCAATGAGAAAAAAATCAAAAAAAATGGTGATAATTACTTCATCACTTTCATTGATGAATTTAATCACATTACTTGTGTTATGAATATGAAACATAAGTCATTTGATCTGATAATGTTTAAAGGTTTTAGGAGAAATGCTAAGAAGAAAAGTGAGTATTCAGTGAAAATGTTGTGAACTAATGATGGTGATGAGTATAAGAATGAGGAATTTGAATGTTATCCTGAGAAGAATGAAAGATTGCATGAGTATAGTTCCCTATACACACCTCAACAAAATGGGGTTGATGAATGGAAGAATATAAGTTTGGTGGAAATGGGGAGAACTATGTTACTTGAACAAGGTCGTTCTCATTCGTATTAGAGGCAACCCATGAGTACTAGTGTTTATATTAAAAACTGATATTTATATAGGCCATGTTTTTATATGACTCAAAAAAAAAATTTTATACAAAAACTACATGTTTGAAACACTTAATATTTTTCATGATTCCATTCATTATAAAGAAGAAAGGTGGAAATCTGGGAAAGTTTGAGCAGAAAGGTGAAAGTGGAATTTTTCGTGGTTATGCTCTAGAAGGTAGAGGATATAGATGTTTCAACAATGAAATAGAAATAGTTTTTTATTATAATAATTTGAAATTTATTGAAAAATATATTAAGGATAAATATAATCATACATATAAGGAAGTTGAGCATGATTATGAATGTTTTGTCAGCATTTCTGATAAGGATACTTCCAATTGTAATCCTACTCAAAAACAAGAATCAGACTCAGCTATTTCATGTGATGAAGATGAATCTCTAAAATCTCATCCCAAGATGAGGAAGCTAGTGGAAACTCCGAACAATATTGGTGATCAACATAAAATGTTTCAAACAATATGAAAAACAAATTCTATTACACATACTTATTTGTATTCAAAAATTGGCCTGAATGATGTGAAATAAGATTTTGAGTATCTAGAATGGGTTTTGTCCATGAATGAAGAGTTAGACCAGATAGAAAAGAATGACTCATAGGAACTCCTACCTAATCCAGATAAGAAAAATGTTATTGGTACAAAGTGGGTTTCCCAGAACAAAATGAATGAATAAGGTGAAGTGATAACAAACAAGGGAAGATTAGTATTTAAAGGTTACTCTTAAATTGAAGGTGTTGATTTTGATGAAACTTTTTCTCTGGTGGAATGGATAGAAATAGTCATAATTTTTCTTGTCATTTCTACACAATGGAGTTACAAAATTTTTCAAAGGGATGTAAAGTCTGCAATTATAAATTTTGATCTTAATGAGGAAGTTTACATTCAACAACCTTGTGGACTTCTTTTTGGGAAAGAGAAAAGTTATAAGTGCATATTTAATAAATCCTTCTATACACTAAAGAAATATATGAGGGATTAGTATTCCAAACTGGATACATTCTTTTGGAATATGAGTTTTAATAAAGGATTAGTTGATAAAAATATTTAGATCAAATAAATTTAAGAGTTTTCCTTCATCATAATTGTTTATATTAAGGACATTATCTTTACTAAGAATAATGAAAGATATTGTGAAATTTTTTCTTAATAAATGAAAAAGTTGTTTGGGATTTCCATGTTGGGAGAAATGAAATACTTTATTGATTTACAAATTTTATAAAAGAAGAAACACATTTTTCTTTCTCAAGAAAAGTATGCTAAAGAAATTATTAAAATGTTCAGTATAGAAAATTCGAAACTAGTTTACACCTCATTATCAGTGGGAACAATGTTGATTAAAGAAATAGAAGACAAGAAAGTTGATCAGAAAGTGTTTCCAAAGTTGATTGGAATTTTTTTATATTTTATTACCTTAGGAACCAATATAGTTTATTATGTTACCTTATGTGAAATATTTTATAGTGATCCTAAACAATCAAATTTAATTTCTAAAAAAAAATCCTCAAATAGATCAAAGGCCCAAAAAATATTGAACTCAGGTATGATAGCTTAGAAAATAATGATTTTTTTGTTATTCAGATGCTGATTGGGAAGTAAATGTTGATGATTAAAGATCCAAATCAGGTGGAGTTTTATTTCTAGGTAAAAGTTAGGTTTTTTTTGGAATATAAAGAAATAGAATTAAGTAACTCTCATTACAACTAAATCTGAATATTTTTCTACTACACAATCTGCTACCCAATTTTTGTGGATGAAGAATCAATTAGAATACTAAATTTTTGAATTGAAGTTACCCTTTATCTTGGGTTGTGATAATCAAAGTGAAATAAACATTTCTAAGAATCCAGTAAAATATTCTCATTCAAAACATATTGATATAAACTATTATTTCATCAGATATCATGTGTAGAATAATGATTTGAAGTTGGAGTATGTTCCTCAATCAAAAAAGTCTGGTGACATTTTCACAAAACCATTACCCAAGGAAGTATTCTCTAAATTGAGCTTGAACAAGGTCATCTAACCTCTTTCTCATTAAGGTTGAGGTATTTGTTTTTGTTCCCTCTCTCATCTTATCTTTGGAATGTGTTTTCAACAGGGGAATTGTTTTATAAATCCATCATTATAGAAGCATGTAAATAGATAGAGTTGTGGGTAAATTGTGAATTCATCACTGTAAGTTTGTGGCCTATTCTAACTATTTTTTGGAGTGGTTGTAGGATTTTTTTATTCTCTAGAGGTTTAAAATTTGAGGAAGAAAAGATGAGGAAATTTTTTATAATCACTACTTTTGGACATCATGAATTTTATGTCAATAATTCTTGTTTCTTAAAATGATTTAGCACACATAGTCTTATAATTATTGATAAGTAATACATAGCTTGAGGATAAAAAGTTCAGTGATTTATGAACCCTGGTTGAAAAAAAATCCAAAGTGGGAGATTTTTAGTACCATGATGATAAAGATGAATATCATATTCAGGTATATTCATTTGTTGTCAATGGAGTTTAAGAAGAAAATTATTCACCTCAATTTGTAATTGATAAAAATTGGTCTGACCATCATATTCAATAAAATAAGACTCACAATGGCTAAGAAATTCTATCATATTGGGAATATGTTTTCTAGATGAAGAGGATCATCGAACTTAGCCAATGTTTGGAATGAAATGTTTGATCATAATGGGGAATAATTCGAGTCTTCCTAACTTTGATGAAAATGTGATGTTTCCTTTCTGATCTTGGAGTTCTCATAAATCATAAGTTGTCAAACATGTGATGAAATATTGATAAATGAAATGGGAGAAAAATATTATTCCAATCATATTCATTCTGATTGTAATCATGCCAATCGTATTCAAGATGAGTAGGAAATAAATATGTTTATGAATGATAGGGAAGTTTCAACACTTTACTTGGTAAGTGAGATGATGCTAAAGATTATCTTCAAAGTAATAAAATCCATAAAGAAAGTCATGATACTTGTTAAAATATTATGAAAGAAGAAATTTTATGTATTTTAACCATTCTGGTCTAAATATCATCATAATGATATTTCTGGATACAGATTTGTTTAAAGGCAAGCTAGGACAGTCATAATAAAGGTCCTAGTTTTCGGTCAGACCAAAATCTAGAAGATTTAAATCCTTGAAGAAAGATGTTCTTGAGATTAGTATTCAAAAAATAAATATGTTACTAATGTTGATCCATCGAATTCAGTATGTCATCATATTAATTAGAGGTAGAATTGATTGTTATAATAATTTATTGGTATCATATTAAGAAGAGAACTAATTTGTTAATGTTGAAGCTGGTTATACTGGTCTATACTCGGTATTCCATAATAATCATCGAGGGATTAATTTTTTTGAAATAATGAATAAAAAGAAAAGGAAAATTATGTGGTGTCCAATATGAAGAAGAAATTAATAGCTATATGAAAAATTTAATTAACCATTTAAAATAGTTTGAATTAATATGTTTACAATTCAAGTGGGTCAAGATAAGAGATGAAGAATAATATATTGTTTTAAATTTGTATTCATCATAATGATGCAGATCGTAAGAGAAAATTGAAATTGGTAATCAAAATTAGAATGATGTTTACAGAAATTCTAAACCAGAGTTGAAGTTGTTAGAATATTTGAGAATGTTAAATAATTGTTGACAAGATATTATGAAGTTAATATGAACCCAAAATTCAAAGGAACGCGTAGATTCAGAAAATGTGATTGAGTGGTAAATTTTTTAGGAATCCCACCCAAACCATTTTTTCGGTGAGTATATAAGGGAATGTAATTCGTAATTTTGACAAATGAACTATTCACATAAAAGAATAGAGAAGACATAGCTCTAGATAGAAGAAGAGGTTTCCATATTTTGTTTTGTTGTATTCAACTGGTTATCATATTGGGCTGAATCATCGGACTAAGAAAATCATATTGGGATATTTGGATTGAAGAATAAGTGGTTCATAATTTTCTCAATTGTATTCTGAAAAAGACATAAATTTTTCATATTGAGAAATAAAACAATGATAATCGGACTGGGATAATTGGATTGGGAATTCAGACTGAGTTTTGTAACAAAATTTAGAAAAGTTCTTACCAACTTCTATGTAAGAAAATGACGATTTTTTTAAAAATAATACATTTGTGAAAGTTGATAAAGAATCACCATATCATGTGTTGTTAAAAAACATTGCATTTCATCATTTGTTATAGAAGGATCACATTCACTATTTAATTATTTATATAGAGCTACATGAGTGAAAAGGAATATCCTACTCATTGTATTCCACACAATATGATTATTTTCTAACATATTTTGTGGTATTAGATCATTTCAAAATCATAGAATGGATGTAGCTATTCTTGTTGAATAGTGATACTTATAAATTCATGTGTTCCTATAGATGTGTGTAGGGAAAGAAATATTTAATATGATTATATGGTTATTACATAATCAAGGAAATATAAAAGAAAAATATATCACTGATTCACTCTCTCCCCCTCTCAGTGATAGAATTATCTTGACTGGGAAATTACAGTACAAGAATAGTGATTAGCCTCCTCTTGGTCTCTGTAAAGATTTCCTCATATCTTTCATCCATATATAATTTACCCCATTTTGTGGTAAATTAGTTTGTTGGCTAAAAATTAATGATAAATTTATCACAAAATGTAAATAGTAACCAGCTAGTCTCTAAAACTATAGATTTCTATGACACTAGTAGGTCTAGGTTATTCTTCAATTTCCTTTTTCTTTGAAGGGTCCACATAAATTCCATCACATGTGACCATGTTCCCCAATAATGTGACTTCTTGCATCCAAAAGTAACACTTTATAAACATAGAATACTTTTTCTCCTTCCTTAATATCACCAACACAACCATTAGATTCTCTTTATGCTCCTACTTAATCGTGGAATAAATGAGAATATAATCGATAAACACTAACAAAAATTTGTTGAGGTGGTATCTAAATAATATATTCATCAAATCCATAAATATTGTAGAAAATTTAGTAAGTATGAAGGGAATTACTATGAACTCATAGTGCCCATACCTTGTAAGGAAAGAAGTATTTTGATTATCTTCCTTCTTCAACTATAGTTGATGTTATCCATAAAAAAGATACACCTTTGAGAATTATTTCACTCCTCATAGTTGATTGAACAAGTCATCAATCCTTGGTTGAGGATAATTTTTATTTATGGTGATCTTGTTGATATCTTGGTAATTGATATACACCTATTTTGATCTATGTTTCTTATAGTCCAAGAGCATTCGTTCACCCCTAGGTGATGTACTAGGGCATACGAACCATTTTTTCAAATGCTCGTGTAGATACTTCTTTATCTCCACCATTTAAATCAAGGCCATCCTATATGGGAATTTTGAGACAGGAGTGGCTCTGGGTATGAGATCTATTGGTAACTCTACCTCACGATCAGGGGATTCCAAGTAACTCTTTGAGAAATACATCAATGTATTCCCTAACAAAAGACATTTCCTCGAGGTTAATACATTCCTTTAACTCAACCATTTGGGAAAGGTAGGCTTCTCTACAGGGTATCAACACCCATACTTTTTATGGATTTTCCAAAGAAGATTCATGATATTCCATTAATTTTTTGAGGATCATGGGATGGTTCAGAATATAAAAATATATTTTTTCCAATAGTTGATTTCATCTATATATAATGAAATCCAATACATGTCCAATATAGAAAAAAATTTCAACAAGGGAAATATAATAAGATTTGCCAGAAGAATCATCCCAAATATGATTATAGGAGAAGAGTCCAACACTTGGGTTGAAATGATTACACCACTATGTTTTTTATGGATATCTCCACATAAATGTATTAGGGATTCAATTCAATAGTTCTAGAAAACTATTAGGATATAAATGAAAATTTTTAACCAGAATCAAATAATACTTTTTCTATTATTTAGTGAATAGGAATCATACCTTATATGAATTCATTTTTACACTCCACCTCATTAGTAGTGATGATATAAGCATTCCATTACTCCTTTGAATTTGGTGATTGTTGACACTGGTTTCCCTCAAGGATATGTGGTTTAGTGCCCTTGCTTGCATAACACCTTTGGTCCCTATAGTTGAATCATTGAACCATGGGTGGTGCATTAGGATTTTCCTTCATTTCCTCTATCATGTTGGTCAGCTTCTTCATGTATCTTAAAAAATCATTAGCTTGGTGTCCTTCTCTCCCACACATGAAGAATTTACCAATACCTTTGAGCAAATTAACATGATGCTTCTTTCCCACATTTTTGACATGTGGGTAGTTGGATCCTATTTCCTCATTTTTCATTTGACCCACAATCTTGAAACCCCATTTTCTCTTATTATCTCCATAACCATATGACCATTCTTTGAACTACATATCTACTTTAAGATCACATTTAATCACATCATTAAAACTCCCAAATTCTTATATTTCTAGATCGTTTCGAAGGTGTATTTTAAAAATAATAAAGAACATATATATTTATATATCATTATTGATAAAAAACCCAAAGAATACATTTAAAACCTTATGATATTTTCATCATAAGCTGTGAAAACTTCACCTTAATTTTTATCTATATATTTGAATTCTCTTTGAATCTTTTTTAGAAGAGTTCAAGGGAAATGCTTTGTAAGAAATATTTTCTTAAATTATTCCCACTCCATCTCTTTCATTTAATCATTTGGATTTTTGTTCTTTTTCAATTCTTGCTATTAAATAGATATTCTATATAAATGATAAATTGAAAGAGTCACCATCTCTTTACTAGAGAAATGGATCATAGAAAGATCTTATTTATTGAGTTAATCCACTATTCCACAACAAGTGGATTGGAAGTTCCACTAAACATCGATGGTCATTTTTTCATTAAGGACTCAATGGATAATTGATCTTTCTTGCGTGAATATGGACATTCCACATAGTTCATGTTATTATTCTTATCTCATGAAAACTATGTAATAATTTCCACAATGTTTTGAACTCAACCTCCCATGGAATTTGGGATCTCATTCAGATAATAGTTTCATTGTCACTCACATAGGTTTTAAGCCTAGTTTCTCTGGGTTCCAGCCATTTTCTAGAATAGAAAATGTTAGAACAAAACATAAGAAAATTAATCATGAGTAATTTAAAATTATTGAATAATTTTTTTTTTAATATATATTTTTTCAATTATTTTGTAAAAATAATAAAAAGAATAATAAAAAAGGGAAATGTTAATAGAGACTTACTCTCTCCTCAATGTAGCTTCTCTTGTAAGACGCTATAACACCCTTGGTGATTAGAGTTGGATTGCACCAAAATGTATCTAAGTAATGTAAGGGGATTTAGTGGGAGTATTTGGGAAGATATTGTAATTTGGAATGTTTTATAGGAGTGTGTTTCCAAGGGAAGTTATATGGATTATTTATACTTTAAGAGAGGGGTATTTTTAGAATAAAATATTTAATAAAATAATATATCAAAGGAAAAACATGTTATAGTGAATTTTTGACAAAATAAATCATATATAAATATAATATAAGGGTTTTATGACTTTAAATCCGCTTTATTATTCTAATTAATTAACTTATTAAAAAGAAAAGTGAAGAAAAAAAATTGATATTTTAATGAATCACTTTTGAATTTATGTTTTAGAAAGTGATTTTTAGGTTTTAAAATTAATGTTATTGTATTTTAATGTCTCATTTATGAAACTAAATATATAATGGTGGAAAATATATTTCTATAAAGTATTATTTAATTATTACATCATGAATAATGTAATTTAAGATACATCGATTATGTGAAAAACTATATTTTTACTATTCACCTAAAAATTGAAGTATTTTAGAAAATTACCAAAAAATAACCCTAGGAAAATTTTAAAATGATCATTTAAAAAATTATATTAATTTAATAAATATAAATATTTAAAATAGGTAAAATATAATTTTTTATACGAAAATAATGATTTTTACAAAATACATTAAAATACGGTTTATTAAAAATATGTTTTATTTTTTTTTGAGGTTTTTAATCATGATATTTAATTTATTGAATTATAATATTTTTATTTACATAAATTAATCATGATAAATGTTATTTATATCATAATTTATTAATTTTTGGTAAAACCACTATTACAATGGTTAGGTTACTATTCCCAACTATGACGTTACTATTCCAACAGTCACATTACTATACCAATAGTCACATTACCTTATATATATAATACTTAATTATTTAATTAAATAGTCAAATCAATTCCTCTCAAAGTTATATATTTCAATTTTAAATAATATTTCTTGTTTCACTATTATTTTGTTTCTTTTATATAGTGTTGGTAGTGGGGCCAATAATTCTAGTAGATTAGCTCAATCCATATTTTCTCATTTTATCTTTTCTATTTTATACTTTTTGTCCATTTGTAATGTTTGGAAATTTAATTGGTTTCATTGCTGATTAATGTATCAATATTTTTTACTATTGTGTTTTAATGGTTTCTCTATATTTTTTATGTGCAAAATATATAATATAATACAACACAGATTTATTCAGGTAACAAAATTTACTAATAAACATTATGTCATTACAATTGGGTACCACATCTCCTTCCTTATCCTAAACGTACTATAGAACTCTAGATACCTAGCTGATGAGGAGAAGTTGAGTCCTTCCTAGACTATAGTTCCTATCTTACTCCCCTACCACTACTATACTATGATAAGTTCAAAAAAAACTTATGAAGATGGCCCATCCTGCCGAAAACATGGCACTCCAAAGTGGTGTATGAAAACTAAGGTTTCTTGTGGTTTAACTTTCTACACCGATGCACTATAATGGAATATTATCCTAATATGTATTTCCACTACCCTAACAGGTCTTCAAGTCAATTCCTTGGCGACAACTATCATAGAATCACTTCTTTCCACAAAAATAAGTGATCATAGTTTACCCTGTGGAAATAGCCTAGATACCTCTTGGGTCCTCCCTTAGATTCTTTGCTTTGATGAGTTCATGATTCATCAAATCTAAAAAGCTACTCAGAATAAAAAAATTCACCTATGACCTAACCTCACATTGAATACCATCCTGAAAATGTTTCTCCCTAGATATCTCATAAATTGCAAAATACGACACAAAGCATTGAAGGTTGGTGAAATGTTCAACATAGTCCATCACTAATATTCTATCCTATATCAGATGCATGAACTAATGCTCCTTCTCATCCCTCAGCATATATGGAAAGAAGTGGCTCAATAAATTCACCTTGAATTCCATCTAAGATAAATCTTCCTTCCCATCCTGCTCTAGAATATCCCACCAATGTTTGGTAGGTCCACTGTGAATATACAAAACAAGATTATCCCTCCCATCGGTGGGTGTCTCAAGATGCTTGAAGATTGTATAGATTGAATCAATCTAGAACTCAGCGACCTGGGAGGCTCCCTCCCGAGTGAACATAGGTGGATGTTTTAGTTGAATCTCTCTCATCAACTCATACATCAAAGGCACGATGAAAATAGTCTCATTTTCCATGGATTGCATGACCCTTAAGAATTTTTTGTGATGATGAACATCCATTTGATCCTCAAGATCTATAAGAAGATCCAGTTCATCTACGTTTGGAGATAACTGATTTCCACTTTCATAGAACTCAACTCAAAGATGACGAGGATTCATTTTATCTACCAGAGAAACACACTCCAATAAATATTGGCTAAAAATAAAGTCAACCTGAAGAGGTGATGACAGTAGAGAACCATTACTCTAGGTCTCTCTAATAATGGATTATAAGTGTTTTATGATGAAATAATAGTTTATTTCATTCCATTTATCAAATATAATAGATATATTATTTCACAATTCATATTGGAAAGTATATAACACATGCAATAAACATGTCCCTATCATGAACAATGCATATATATATATATATATCCCTATATGTCTATCATGATGCATGCATACTCATATCTCACCATACTAGTCCATGAGTGTAAATATCAATAAACAATAACATCACAAAATAATAACATCACACAACATGTAAATCAACCATGGTGGAACAACATCAATTGTAACAAGAGAAAAACATAAACAACAATCCCATCCCTGGAACAAAAATTTTTCCCCTAACAGGGGTTAGCTACTCTAATGAATATGCTCATTACCAAGTCCCAATAGATCTTAGTATCCTTTCTACTTTTTCCAAAAAAATAAAGAAATAGAAAATAATAAGTTGATCCTCTAATACCACTTTGTAATGTCCCCCGATCTGGTACTCTCTCACATGGTCAAAATGATTTTGTTATTAGACGTCAAGCATGCATCCCCATATGGAAGAGGCTATTGAATAAAAGTGAGGCTGTGATATTTATAGTGGGGAGGCTATACCCCCTGGTAAAACATAGTGGAACTAAACCATAGTAATAAAAATAAGTGTAACAGGGAAATAGTGGAAATTGTATATCATACAATTATGAAAAAAAAGGAGGAACCTATAATGATGAATAATGTAATGATAAGCTAAGATGTATCTAAAAGTAAAAATGAAACCAATACAAACTAAATAATCTACTCAAAATAAATAATCCCAAAAGGCTCTAGTCCCGATCCCCATGTCAGACCCATCTCCAATATCCATCCCATCCAGCAAGAAACAAATGAATCAACAATAAAGTCACTTTCCCTTTCCCAAACTTGCATCTATGTAATCCCCTGGAGTACCAAACGGTTCCCAAATAGGGTGTGAATAAAACTCAGTAGGTCGACACCACCATCCCTAAACACAACCAAATTGATAAAAATTATAAGAAATAAGATGATAAATATGTGTATTAAAAAACTAATTAATATAACATATCAATTAACCTATTTCAAAAGCATGATGAAATGTCTCTGACCATGTAACACAACCATTCCTTCTATATCTATAAGCCATGGAAAAATCAAACAATCTGGTAGCTCTCTTGGTATAATAATTTCATCCTCCGATCATCACCCTATATAAATTCATTTCAACATGTGTCCCTGGGTGTATCCTGGTATATAAGCATGTCAGCATGTATCACTGGGAATTTACTACTATATAAGCATTTCATCCTCCATGAAAATACCTACATATAAGAATTTTAGCATGAATCACTGGGCAAAGCCTACTATATAATAATTTAAACACTACTATAATATCCCTATATATAATCATTTCATCACGAACTCAACAAGTCATAATATTATGGATATCGTAATATCACATCATAAATATCAATGGTTAATTTTAAAAATTACTGTTTTTCTTTCAAATAAACTTTAATTTATCTCTAAAAGATCAACAGTCATATCAATAATCAATAATAGATTACCTAGGGATTCTATAACAAGCAATCACCTAAGGTATCATTTCATACTCACCATGATTTAAACGATTAGCCAAGTTATTTTTACTCAAATGTTTTCTCACCCAACAAGTATCCATAATCCAGGTTGCATCAACCATTGAATCTAAAAGAATCTAATCCATGATTTACTATAAATCAACTGATTAATTATAGTGCACATAACATGTTCATAATCAAAATATTTCATATAATTTACAATTAAATATACCATAGGGTTAGGTTTAGTCTCCATACCCCTAACAAGTGATTAACACAACACTTTTAATGACAAAATCCATTAAAAAAGAAGTCACAGAAGATCACAAGAAGAACCTAGATTAACCCAAAACAAGATCAACACCCAAAACAAAACCCATGTTCAAAAGATGTACACTACTATAAGGCCCCAGCCTTAAACCTTACTTAATCTTGAGTTATTACAAGATTACACATTGAGGATCTTTTCGGGTTTAGAGTTTTAGAGAATTAGATCATAAAACTTGCATTACATTCCACAAATAAACAAAGTGGTTACATAAAAATAGTATTCTTCATTCCCATCAATGGAAACACATTTAAAATAAAACATGGATTATTTCTTGACACATCCCTTGACTCTATCATCTTATCATGTACCTTTCCCTTGACCTGTGAAAAACATTTCAAAAACATGGGATGAGCATAAAAACTCAGTATGGGTTATAAAAAAACATGGAAAGGAAACATGTGTTCATATATACATAAGAATGAAATCATACTTTACCCATAAACATAGGAATTTTAACATACCTCATAAAATCATGAATAAATCATAGAATTCATAATACATAAATGTAACTTGAGGCATTCATAACATTCTTACGTAGGGAGTAACCCTCTTGGTTATGTTTTGTAATACCCATCACAGTATATTCCCTAAAAATCTCTTCGGAGAAACCTTAACGTTTCACTCCTTCGCGTTACCCAATGAATTGGAGAGCTATAACGGGCTCACCCGCCCTTAGTTTATCACGGAACCACCCGTCTTCATAATAATGCCCAAGAACCATAACATAATCATATCACATAAAACATGCCTAAAGGAAACATAACATTTCCACATTTCAATCACGAGATATCAATACAACACATTGATATAATAAAAACATTATGAAAACAATTTTCAATACCAAAGTAAAACATGGTATTTATTTTTCTTTCAAAAAAATAAGGTATGTATTGTATAGGAAGCCGAAACTCAAATAACAGTTACGACGGCGGAGAAGTCGTTGTCGCCGCATACGTACGATAAAAACATTCCCTTTTGTCGTTTAGTAAACGCTTCATATAAAAAATATTCCTTTTGAATAAACATAAAATTAAAAGGGGTTTATACACCGTATAAAAGAATGTTGTGTATAAAATAAAATATGCCTCAACGAAAGGAGATTGAGAAGAAGTCCCATACCTCGTATCCGACTTGACCCGACCGTTCTTTAATCTCCTGAATAATAAACTTGAGTTAATCTCCACTTTCTTAAGAGTATTTTTCAAGTTCATTATTCCTTTTATACCATGTTATTAACATCATGTAATCATTTAAGTTAATAATGTTCATTTTTTCGGTATTTGGTTCTTAAGTCAAAATAGACTTATTACACTTACATGTTGTTAATTTGGTCATAGGTTCGTTATATCCAGAATGATATTAATGATTTGGATAACATATATATCATATATATTCATCATATACATGTATTTATAATATTACATCATATTTAGAGGTAAGAAATGAAATGCACCGTTCATGGAGACGGTAAGCCGTACGTACGCATGAACGCTACTTCCATTTCTATTTCATATGTTTGGAATGGAATCATAATGATATAATAGTATATTATAATTCCAGTATAATAACATATATAATATCATTATCTTTATCCATTACACATCCCACGTATGGTATTAACGAATCAAATCACTTTCAGGGGGCGGTAGAACGCATTTCCTAAAATGAAGATATCGTGTTTACCCATAATGGAAACCATAAAGGTATGCCCAAAATGAAAAAAAACAGAAGCTTAAGGAAAACATAAACATATTATATATCATATATAAAAATAGTGACATCATAACGACCACCTTTGAAGGTGTTAAATGAGTGTTGAACAATCATCGTTTCGGGAGGCAGAATTTCGCCATCCACGGAAACCGTATGTTCTTTAACAATTTGATGTAGTTGTGTGAGAGTGTAGCTCAAATAAATCTTATAAAAACATCCTAGTATATTGAATATACTGGTGTTGTTAAAAAATAATTAAATAAAAAGAGTTTAGGGGGTTGGAGAAGAAAAATAAAACAAATGAACATGAGAGAATGAATTACCTTTAAAAGTGTAACTCCTTTTGATTTGAGCCTAAAGTCTTCCTTTGAAAGGATTATGCACAAGGGTAATCCTTTAGGATTAGGATATGGATGTGGAGAGAGTAAATGGGAATGGTTTGTCCGAGCCAAAGGCTTGAAAAGTGTGTGAAATGAGGTAGAGGTGGGGGCCTTTTATAAGAGGAGAGGAGGGGCACTTTTGGAAAGTAAAGAAATATTACTTTACTTGAAAATGTGATTCGGTTTTAAAATGTCCCACATTGATAGAATTCGTGGATAAGGTGATAAGGGTTCTAAATCCACTCATCCAATTGGTTTTGTACATGTTTAGTTCATAGATTATACATTATCTTTCTATTTTATTTAAATCGTCAAATAATGATGTCATTGATGCATCATTATTATGTCATAAATAATTAAATTTATTTAATGTCTAAAAATTATAAAAAAACTACTATGATATATGAAATCTTTTTATCTTTCCAATAACTATTTATAATCAAATTTTGGACTTGTATAACCCCACTTAAAAATTGTTTTCGTAAAACATATTATGTTTGTGTCATTTTCACTTTAACATTAAATAAAAAGTTATTTATGTCATTTTCCAACAAAAGTGGATCCATGGGGTCCCCAAGTTGACCCATGGCTTGTCTTGGTCGGCCATGACACAACCAATAAGGTTGGTACATGTGTCTAGGTCATTTCCTATTATTAAAGCATTATTTATACCTTAAACTACCCTAATTACCACTAATCGCGATTAAGAACTTAATAAGTTACTATTCACCAAAAAATTATTTTAATCTCATTGAACCACATTTTACTTCTTAATGACAACCATGTATGTTGGATTTTAAAAATTCAGTACACATTAGTGGTAAACTTTCATTTAACTGAAAAATCAGTTTGCTTGATTACCACTTAGTGGTTTCACTATTAATCAAAAATTGAAGTTTTTCAGAAAATTACCAAAAATTCACCCTAAGCTATATTTGATATTCCGAATTCAAAAATGAAGTCCATTTTACAAAATTCAAATCATATAAGTCACATTAATTAATTCAATAATTAATTCCCGCTGCCAGAGCAAATAGCGTGTTTTTACAAAACAATAAGTATCAAAAGATTGACACCAGTTTAAGTCTAATTTTAAAGTGAAATTGATTCCAATGACCACCATTGGATAAAATGGTAAAAATATATTCTAATTTCACTTCAAGAGCAATTCAAAACATAATCTAATCATATAAATAAATTAGATTAAAAAGCAGTTTTGATGTAAAATGCAGTATTTTTCACTATTCATTAAAAAATGAATATTGTCAGAAAAATACCAAAAATTCACACAAGGTAAATTTTGATGTCCCAATCATAAAGGATAAGTTTATTTTGACAAAAATAGTTTATAAAATTGTAAAAATATAGATTCAAAAATGGTTTTCCATCAAAAGGAAGTAAAACAATCTTTTAAGAATATTAGTGTATTCCATGCATAAGATTGTATTTATTTTCTTTTTAAGCCTCTATAACACTATCTTAATCATTAATATACATAGATAAAAATATCTATTATTCATTACTTACTTGGGATGTAACATCCTTCCCCCCTTTAGAAAATTGCGTCCCCGCAATTTATTTACTTATCGAATAAATGGGGGTACTTATCCCTCATTGCATTTTCAGATTCCCATGTTGCCTCTTCAATCATGTGGTTTTTCCACAAAACCTTTACCTGGTGAATCACATTATTCCGTAACACATGCTCCCTGTGGTCAAGAATCTGGACCGGTTGTTCCTCATAAGATAGGTTCTCTTCCAGCTGAACTACCTCTGGACTCAAAACATGAGATGGATCTGGCATATACTTTCTCAGCATCGAAACGTGAAAAACATTGTGTACCTGAGATAAACTCAGAGGTAAAGCCACTCAGTATGCAACTGATCCAACTCTTTCCAGAATTTCATATGGTCCAATAAACCTTGGACTCAGCTTTCCTTTCTTACCAAATCTCATCACACTTTTCCAAGGGGAAACCTTGAGAAAAACATGATCACCTACCTCGAAAGATAGATCCTTCCTCCGGTTATCCGCATAACTCTTCTGCCTGCTCTGAGCTGTTCTCATGTGTTTCTGAATCAGCTGAACTTTTTCTGCCATCTTTTCTACCAATTCTGGTCCCATCAACTTCCTTTCACCCACTTCATCCCAGAAAGCTAGAGTTCGACACCGCTTCCCATATAATGCCTGAAATGGTGCCATCTGTATACTGGAATGAAAACTGTTATTATATGAAAACTCAACCAAAGAAAGATGTTGGTCCCAACTTCCCTGATAATCCATAGAACAAGCTCATAGCATATCCTCCAATGTCTGAATTGTTCGTTCTGACTTCCCATCTGATTGAGGATGAAAAGATGTACTAAAATTTAATTCAGTACCCAACGACTTCTGAAGGCCTTTCCAAAAGTTAGAAGTAAACCTGGAATCACGATCCGATACAATGGAGAGAGGAACTCCATGTAACCTGACTATCTCTTTAAGATACAAACGGGAAAGCTGATCAAGAGAGAAAGTATCTCGTATAGAAAGTAAATGAGAAGATTTGGTCAAGCGATAAACAATAACCCAGATTGCATTATTACCTCGAGATGTCTTCGGTAATCCAACAACAAAGTCCATGGATATATTCTCCCATTTCTACTCTGGCACTGGTAAAGGCTGAATCATCCCTTTCGGTAACTGCCGCTCTTCTTTAACCTGCTGACAAGTCAAACACTTCACAGTAAAATCAGCAATATCTCTTTTCATTCCATCCCACCAGTAATACTCCCGCAGATCTCTATACATCTTAGTACTGCCCGGATGAACTGAAAACGAAGAACTATGAGCTTCACATAACAACTCTCTCTTCAACTGTGAATCACAAGGCACACACAATCTCTTCCCAAATCTCAAAACGCAATCATTATCAATGTGGAATTCAGGCAACTTACCTTTCTGAACCAGCCCTACCTTTTTCTGCAACTCACTGTCTCGCTTCTGTGCTTGCTTGATTTTATCTGATAGAGATGATCTCACTGATACCTGAAACAAAACAGAAGGACTTCCTACACCAACAACTTCTATGCCAAAGTTCATCAAATCTTTAACCAAAGGATCACGTTCCAAACGCAACATTGTTAATGAAGCATTACTTTTTCGACTCAAAGCATCAACCACTTTATTTGCTTTTCCCGGATGGTAATGAATTGTACAATCATAATCCTTGATTAATTCCAGCCATCTCCTTTGTCTCATGTTTAACTCTTTCTGAGTGAATATATACTTTAAACATTTGTGATCAGTATATATTTCACACTTTACTCCATACAAATGATGCCTCTAAATTTTTAAAGCAAAAACAACAGCAGCTAATTCCAAATCATGTGTAGGGTAATTTACCTCATGAGTTTTCAACTGTCGTGAAGCATAAGCAATTACCTGATCATTCTGCATTAGGACGCAACCAAGTCCTTTCAATGAAGTATCACTGTATATAACAAACTCACCATTCCTGGAAGGTTGTGCCAAAACTGGAGTATTCACCAATCTTCTTTTCAATTCCTGAAAACAATCATCACATTCTTTTGTCCAGATAAACTTAACACCCTTCCGAGTTAGCTTAGTCATTGGACTAGATAACCATGAAAAATTTCTAACAAACCTTCAGTAATAGCCCTCCAAACCAAGGAAGCTACGAATCTCCGTTACATTTGTGGGTCTTGGCCATTCTTCCACAACATTTGTTTTTACAGGATCAACAGTTATTCCATCTTTAGAAACAATGTGACCAAGGAAAGAAATTTGTTGCAACCAAAACTCACACTTGCTGAATTTCCCATACAGTTTCTTTTCTTTTAAGGTTTGCAAGATAACCCTTAAATTTTTTTCATGCTCCTCTTTACTTTTAGAAAACACCAAAATATCATCAATGAAAACCACCACAAACTTATCCAAGAACTTAGGGAAAATTCTGTTCATTAAGTCCATGAATACAGGAGGTGCATTGGTTAGCCCAAAAGGCATTACTACAAATTCATAATGGCCATATCTCGTACGGAACGCGGTCTTTGGAATATCTGCCTCCTTTACCTTCAGCTGATGGTACCCCGATCTCAAGTCAATCTTTGAAAAAAACTGAGCTCCCTGGAGCTGATCAAACAAATCATCGATATGAGGAAAATGATATTTGTTCTTAACAGTGATATTATTCAAGGCTCTATAATCAATGCAAAGTCTCATAGAACCATATTTCTTTTTAACAAATAAAACAGGAGCACCCCATGGTGATGTTCTAGGTCTAATGAAACCTTTCTTTAATAAATCTTGCAATTTCTCCTTCAACTCTAAAAGTTCAATTTGTGTCATTCGATAAGGGGGTTTTGAAATTGGCTTAGCATCAGGAACTAAGTCAACAGTAAACTCAACTTCCTGATCTGGTATTATTCCAGGCAACTCATCAGGAAAAACATCAGGATACTCATTTACCACTGGCACATCATTAATCTGAATAGTTCCTTTATTTTCAACGACGTGTGCAAGGTAACATTCATTTCCATCTTTTACATGTTTCTCGGCCTCTTGATATGTTATCAAAAGTAAGGGTTCATTCTTGTAAACAAACTGAATGTCTTTCTGAAAATAAACTTCTTTATCTCTACAGTCAATCTTAGCATGGTAAATAGTGAGCCAATCCATACCCAGGATAACATCAAACTCAACTAGAGGTAGAACAATAAGGTTTCCAAGTAGGTTCTTTCCACAGATAAGGATAGGAAGATTCTTATAAATTCTTTTTGCCTCGACACTTCCCCCAGGTGTTTTTACCAAAAGTTCAGGAGTCATTTCTTGAGATGGTATTCCCATTTTACTAGAAAAGGTTTCAGAGATGAATGAATGTGTAGACCCCGAATCAAACAACACACTGGCATAATCTGAAAAAACAAACAAAGTACCTGATACAACTTCATTTGATGGCCCGACATCTGCTGAAGTAGTTGCAAAGGATTTCACCACCCCTTTCTGCTTGTAGTCTAACTGCTTCCCATCACTCAAGCTCCTTGTCGGACACTCGTTTGCATAGTGACCCATCTCATTGCACTTATAACATTTCACTAACTGTAAATCAAATTTGTTCTTACCTACAGCTTGATCCTTTTCAGTGCAATCACGAGCCTTATGTTCCATCTTACCACATCGGTAGCACTTCCCAGAATTCAGAAGACATTCCCCAGCATGCCTTTTGCCACATTTATCACAAACTGGAAACTTAGTTCTCTTACCATCATACTTTTTTGAAGAATTCTTACCTTTCTCCTGCCACCTCGGTCTCTTCTTCTGCTGGTTGTTATAGAAAACTTGGTCATCGGCAAACTCCATTTCCACCTTCTCAGCACATCGAACAAGCTTTGCATAACTTTTAAACTCACGAGAAGCTAATTCCCTTCGGTATTTTGGATTTAATCCTGAGTAAAAACGATTGATTTTACTATCAAGGTCCCGGATAAAATTTGGAGCATACCTTGCCAATCAAGTGAACCATTCTTCATAGGCAGCCACTGAGTCTTCCTCTTGCCTTAATTCCAAGAATTTCTTTTCCATCCTAAGTCGAATAGCCTTAGGGAAATACTTCTCAAGAAACATACCTTTGAATTCATCCCAGTCAAGATCATCAATCTCATCGGTGTCCCGGATATTTTTAACCATAGACCACCACTGATCTGCTTCACCCTCCAAACGGTAAATAGAAAGACTAACCTTTTGATTGTCTGAACACCCCATGACATCAAAAATCTTCTCCAGTCCTTTAATCCACCCTTCAGATAGCATAGGGTCAGATGATCCTCTGAATGATGGGGGATGTTGCCTCATGAAATGTTCCACCACTAACATGTTCCTCTGCGGTTGATCTGGCATATCTCGTGCATGGATACCACCACCATTTATCGCTTGAGTCAACTGTGCCATTACTGCCACAAACTGTTCAGTTCCAATTCCGACCATTTCTGGATGCTGATTCGGAAGGTTATTTCCTTCTGTATGCCTTCCTAGCACTGCTTCCCTGTTTCCTCTGCGGAAAACCATTCTGAACAAACATGTCTTAGATGAAGCAACATGGTAATCTTTAAATGCTATATCATATCAAAAAAAAATATTTTTGGATAATCATTTAATAGAATTATAACTCCTAAAGTTATCTAAACCGACCTTTGATACCAACTATAAGGCCCCAGCCTTAAACCTTACTTAATCTTGAGTTATTACAAGATTACACATTGAGGATCTTTTCGGGTTTAGAGTTTTAGAGAATTAGATCATAAAACTTGCATTACATTCCACATATAAACAAAGTGGTTACATAAAAATAGTATTCTTCATTCCCATCAATGGAAACACATTTAAAATAAAACATGGATTATTTCTTGACACATCCCTTGACTCTATCATCTTATCATGTACCTTTCCCTTGACCTGTGAAAAACATTTCAAAAACATGGGATGAGCATAAAAACTCAGTATGGGTTATAAAAAAAACATGGAAAGGAAACATGAGTTCATATATACATAAGAATGAAATCATACTTTACCCATAAAACATAGGCACTTTAACATACCTCATAAAATCATGAATAAATCATAGAAATCACAAGACATAAAGGTAACTTGAGGCATTCATAACATTCTTACGTAGGGAGTAACCCTCTTGGTTACATTTTGGAATACCCATCACAGTATATTCCCTAAAAATCTCTTCGGAGAAACCTTAACATTTCACTCCTTCGCGTTACCCAATGCATTGGAGAGCTATAACAGGCTCAGCCGCCCTTAGTTTATCACGGAACCACCCGTCTTCATAATAATGCCCAAGAACCATAACATAATCATATCACATAAAACATGCATAAAGGAAACATAACATTTCCACATTTCAATCACGAGATATCAATACAACACATTGATATAATAAAAACATTATGAAAACAATTTTCAATACCAAAGTAAAACATGGTATTTATTTTTCTTTTAAAAAAAGAAGGTATGGCTTGTAGAGGAAGTCGAAACTCAAATAATGGTTACGACGGCGGAGAAGTCGTTGTCGCCGCATACGTACGAAAAAAACATTCCCTTTTGTCGTTTAGTAAACGCTTCGTATATAAAATATTCCTTTTGAATAAACGTAAAAGTCAAAGGGGTTTATACACCGTATAAAAGAAAGTTGTGTATAAAATAAAATATGCCTCAAGGAAAGGAGATTTAAACGAAGTCCCATACCTCGTATCCGACATGACCCGACCGTTATTTAAGCTCCTGAATAATAAACATGAGTTAATCTCCACTTTCTTAAGATTATTTTTCAAGTTCATTATTCCTTTTATACCATGTTATGAACATCATGTAATCATTTAAGTTAATAATGTTCATTTTGTCGGTATTTGGTTCTTAAGTCAAAATAGACTTCTTACACTTACATGTTGTTAATTTGGTCATAGGTTCGTTATATCCAGAATGATATTAATGATTTGGATAACATATATATCATATATATTCATCATATACATGTATTTATAATATTACATCATATTTAGAGGTAAGAAATGAAATGCACCATTCATGGAGACGGTAAGCCGTACGTACGCATGAACGCTATTTCCATTTCTATTTCATATTTTTTGGAATGGAATCATAATGATATAATAGTATATTATAATTACAGTATAATAACATATATAATATCATTAACTTTATCCTTTACACATCCCACATATGGTATTAACGAATCAAATCACTTTCAGGGGGCGGTAGTCCGCACTTCCTAAAATGAAGATATCGTGTTTACCCATAATGGAAACCATAAAGGTATTCCCAAAATGAAAAAAAAACAGAATATTAAACATATTATATATCATATATAAAAATAGTGACATCATAATGGCCACCTTTGAAGGTGTTAAATGAGTGTTGAACAATCATCGTTTCGGGAGGCAGAATTTCGCCATCCACGGAAACCGTATGTTCTTTAACCATTTGATGTAGTTGTGTGAGAGTGTAGCTCAAATAAATCTTATAAAAACATCCTAGTATATTTAATATACTGGTGTTATTAAAAAATAAGTAAATAAAAAGAGTTTAGGGGGTTGGAGAAGAAAAATAAAACAAATGAACATGAGAGAATGAATTACCTTTAAAAGTGTAACTCCTTTTGATTTGAGCCTAAAGGCTTCCTTTGAAAGGATTCTGCCCAAGGGGAATCCTCTAGGATGAGGATATGGATGTGGAGAGAGTAAATGGGCAGGGGTTGGCCGATCCAAAGGCTTGAAGAGTGTGTGAAATGAGGTAGAGGTGGGGGCCTTTTATAAGAGGAGAGGAGGGGCACTTTTGGAAAGTAAAGAAATATTACTTTACTTGAAAATGTGATTCGGTTTTAAAAGGTCCCACATTGATATAATTAGTGTATAAGGTGATAAGGGTTCTAAATACACTCATACAATTGGTTTTGGACATGTGTAGTTCATAGATTATACATTATCTTTCTATTTTATTTAAATCGTCAAATAATGATGTCATCGCTGCATCATTATTATGTCATAAATAATTAAATTTATTTAATGTCTAAAAATTATAAAAAAAATACTATGATATAGGAAATCTTTTTAGATTTCCAATTACTATTTATAATCAAATTTTGGACTTGTATAACCTCACTTAAAAATTGTTTTTGTAAAACATATTATGTTTGTGTCATTTTCACATTAACATTAAATAAAAAGTAATTTATGTCATTTCCCAACAAAAGTGGATCCATGGGGTCCCCAAGTTGACCCATGGCTTGTCTTGGTCGGCCATGACACAACCAATAAGGTTGGGACATGTTTCTAGGTCATTTCCTATTATTAAAGCACTATTTATACCTTAAACTACCCTAATTACCACTAATCGCGATTAAGAACTTAATAAGTTACTATTCACCAAAAAATTAATTTAATCTCATTGAACCACATTTTACTTCTTAATGACAACCATGTATGTCGGATTTTCAAAATTCAGTACACATTAGTGCTAAACTTTCATTTAACTGAAAAATCAGTTTGCTTGATTACCACTTAGTGGTTTCACTATTCATCAAAAATTGAAGTTTTTCAGAAAATTACCAAAAATTCACCCTAAGCTATATTTGATATTCCGAATTCAAAAATTAAGTCCATTTTACAAAATTAAAATCATATAAGTCACATTAATTAATTCAATAATTAATTCCCGCTGCCAGTGCAAATAGCGTGTTTTTACAAAACAATAAGTATCAAAAGATTGACACCAGTTTAAGTCTAATTTCAAAGTGAAATTGATTCCAATGACCACCGTTGGATAAAATGGAAAAAATATATTCTAATTTCACTTCAAGATCAATTAAAAACATAATCTAATCATATAAATAAATTATATTAAAAAGAAGTTTTGATGTAAAATGCAGTATTTTTCACTATTCATTAAAAAATGAATATTATCAGAAAAATACCAAAAATTCACACAAGGTAAATTTTGATGTCCCAATCATAAAGGATAAGTTTATTTTGACAAACATAGTTTATAAAATTGTTAAAATATAGATTCAAAAATGGTTTTCCATCAAAAGGCAGTAAAACAATCTTTTAAGAATATTAGTGTATTCCTTGCATAAGATTGTATTTATTTTCTTTTTAAGCCTCTATAACACTATCATAATCATTAATAGACATAGATAAAAATATATATTATTCATTACTTACTTGGGATGTTACAACTACAATGAAAAGTAATGATGGGTGAGAAGAGGGAAACCAATGTGAATAAACTCACCAAGGATTGAATGTTAAAATGGGACATCTAGAAGGGGGAAGAGAATTCAAAATTTCCTAGAGTTCACCCTAGGAGTGAGAGAGGATAGGCTATAATAAAAAATAATGAGAATCATAAGTACACGACACACTTAAAACTACTGGGTATGAGGAATAAATGATGTGTAATCCTTTCATGTCAGGTATTTCCTCATTTTTAAGTTATGCTGGAAAAACCTTTTTCCTTGGGTTAATATTTATTTTGAACAACATTTACACAATGTGAATCTGGTTCACAACATGTAACCACATCACATCATAAAATAGTTCATGAAATTCATCTATAAATTGTTACATGTCATGTAACATGTTCACAACATATAATTTTTAATTGAATAGTTTTTATACTGGCTACTATAAAAGTGAACAAACCACCTATGATCCTTTTAAACTCATAGAAAACCCTAGTAATCCCATTTAACATATTTATACATGGAATCCATTAATTTAAATAAACATAAATGCCTAAAATTAAGGTTAGTTTCTCCAAAAAAGGCTCTCTGTCATCAAATAAGACATAGTCTCTAAGGCTTAATTACAAAGGAAACCCTAACAAAATATGTCCAATGAAAACCTCAGAGTGGGACGTACCTATAAAAATATGGGATCTTATAATGATCTTGGTTTTGAAAGGTTTTTATTATTTTTCATCCATTACAAAAAACATTATTTATATATCTAAACATGATATAGATGGATTTATTTTAATATTTGCTAATGAATATTTCTTCTTTTATAAAAAAACATTTGTTATGGTAAGGTGAATTTAAAATAACAATTTTTTTTATCATATTACACAAACCAAGTAATGGTAATTGATAATGAAACTACTTCACAAAACACGTGCCACACCCAATTATGGCATCATTGGATTTTTGATGTAAATGAAAAACACTTGACTATGTTATACCAAAATGGATATTTAGATTCTTTTGAACTAATACCAATTGGTATGTGTCACACTTATTTATATGGTTAAATGAATAAAGCCCCATTTAGTAGAAAAGGTGAAAGGTCTAAATATATTCTAGAATTAGTTCATACATATGTGTGTGGATCATTTCCTATTGAGGCAGGGGGGTGGGTTCTCATACATCATAAATTTTACCGATGATTTTAGTAGAAATAAATATGTATACTTAATGATGTATAAGTCAGGTTCTTTTGATAAATTCAAAAAATACAAGAACGAATATGGGAACCAAATTGGTAATATGATTAAGAAAATCCTCATAGAACATGGTGGAGAATATCTCAATCAAGAATTTATAGATTAATTATAGGAGTTTGGGTTCATATATTAACTCACTCCTCCTAATACACATCAGTGGATTGAAGTAAGTGAAAGGAAGAACCACATCTAGTTGGACATGGTGAGATCAATGATGAGACATGTGAGTATTCCATTATTTTTATAGGGATTTTAATTACAAAAAGTAGTACAAATATTAAAAAAAGTTTCAAATAAAGTGATAAATAGTATATGAAGTTCCAAATGATCGAATAATAACTCAAAAGCGGGGTTGAATTAGTTGTTCACTTTTATAAGTTTTAATAATTTTGAAAATATTAAACCCAGAAACTTGTCAAAGATTATATCCTTATCATCTTCTAGTAAATACTAATGTATGAAAAATTAGTAAAAAAAGTAAAGAAAATGAAATTTACAAGGTTCGACCTCAATGTGAGAACCTATATAATTTTCATAGACACTCCTACGGGTCTATAGAAATTCAATAAAATGAATAAGTGAATACAACATGTGCCAACTCCCATTAGACACATTATATATCATAATTTTAATGTTATACAGACTCCTATTAGTTTATAATTTTTTTTACAAAAAAATTGATATAAAACAGAAGAAAAATACTTTGTTCAAACTACACCACAAATTCTCAGCTCAGAATCCATATTATGATGTGGTTGGGTATGATTCTCTCCATCTGATAGGGTTGGGTCCGATGGACTCAATCTGATGAATTCAGTCTGATGGACTCAGTCTAATGAATCCATTCTTAATATGCATTACTCAAACTCCTCTCAAATGCTCAGTCTGATCTTACTCAGTCCAATAAACAAAAATTTTATATGTCCAAACTTCTAATGAGATTTCAATATGGAAATATAACTTTGACATGAATTCTGTAGTGATCTTCTTTTTCCACTCATAAAAAATCTAAAAATTATGAATATATATTTTTTCTATTTATAGGCATCTCAAAAAGACAAATTTAAGAAACTAAAAAACTTTTCCCACTCACTCAAATTAAAAAAAAATCCAATATCTTTACATATTTTAATTTCATGTTTGACCACATAAACTCATCACAAATATTATGAAATATTCTTATGTCTTCATTATAAAAATTCATCTCATACTTCCTAACTTTTATTCAGTATAATAGAAATTACTCAACTCATTATGATGGAAATTCCTCATCTCATTATGATGAAACTTATTCATCTAATTCTAAATTGAATTTCCTCATTAGAGTTCGTATTATTAACATTATTTCTTAGATTTAGTGTGATTGACTTTCCATCTCAGAGTCAGTCTTTATTGAATTTCCTTCTCAGAGTTAGTTTGATTGTATTTCTTCCTTAGAGTCAGTTTAATTAACTTTCCTCCTCAGATTCTACCTCATATAACTTCCTCTTCTTCAATCCAATGGAATCCTCATAATGACCGAATTATCACTATGATGGAATTTTATTTTTGATGGAAACTCCAATCTACCACCTTGAAATAATTTAAGCCTCATCAACTATAAATCATTAAGATTTCTGAAAACATCTATGCTCAGTACTTCTGGATCTGATGAAAACATTTTTCTTGATTCCTAGAATCAATACAATCTTTATGTTTCCTCTATTTCTTAAAAATATTTTATCATTATAGTTTTCCTGATTTATGAGAACTTCAATATTATCAAAGTACTATATGACTTACATTGGAATGTATTACGACTTCCCTTACATTCAACGCCTTCTTTATTTCTAACCAAAACTCAATATGATTGGTTGCACCTATTCTCCCCATTTTCTTCCTAAGGATCACATCACATGTCTTACATACAACATATGATATTTGAGAATTAAAAACTAGAAATGAAATATTTGACTGAAGGTTAAGAAGTTTAAGAAATTTCTAACTCCGGACATCACATTCTTCATTCAACTGCTTCAACTACATTTTAACTTTCTAACAAACATTTAGTCCAATGAAACATGAACTTCATGTTAATGTATCTGAAACTGATGGTGTGTCTGATAAAAAACTCTAAATTTTTGATGAATTCTATGACCATTGGTGACCAGCTCAATACTTTTCATCTGGTGTTTCTCAGTTCAATCCTTTGTGTCTATAATAAAACATTCCAAAAACAATACTTTTCTCCCCAATTATGTTTGGGTTCAAACATTCAAAAACATTCCCTTGTTTTTCAAAAACATTCTTTTATAAAAGATTAGATTTCAAAAAATACAAAAATTTATTAAAAACAAAACATCCCAAAGGTTCTTTAATCTCCCCATTCTGATTTTTTAACAACACTCATTAATATCTTTTTCAACTCTATGATAATTTTCACAATTCAACTTTTGTAAACAACTCATTTTTTTTGAATTTTACCAAAACACATCCTTTATTAAAAGAGTGTTTAGACACCACACTAATAGATATGGAATTTTTTTTAAAAAAAATCCATCCCTTGGTGAGAAGAAAATTTTATATCCATGATAAGATAAAATATCCCTAACTTTTATATTTTCTCACTTTTATTTTTCTATAAATTTTATTTTCCACTCCCTCATTATCTGAAAAACGCAACTTCATATTCACAAAATAAAAATAATTAAAAACATCTTACATAGTACAATGTTGTTACTTTTTCTCCCCCTTTGTCAATATAATCCAAATCATGGAAGGGGACTTATAAGTTTTAGGAAGTCATTATAGGAGGATGAACATGAATTTTCAACCTCAACTCATCATACCGTTATTTTGGAATTGACTTTGTGAAGGTATAAATAATTTGATACTTCATTAAGATATATTCCAACAAAACATCTCTAGCAACAACTTTCTATTTTATAAAGTGAAACGTTATATTTATGTGTTTTTATCTGGAATGTTGGACATGATATTTAGAAATATCAATTGTAATCTGATTTTCATAAAGTGTCTTCAAAAGGTTAGAAACCTTTATATTCAGATCTTCCAAGTGAACTTTCATCCATAATATCTGAGTACATACTTGAATAGTCACAACATATTTTAATTCCCCTTTTCTCAAGGTTACTAAAATTAGTTTCTTACAATGAAAATTTACACAACATTCACCCAAGAAAAATGTTTCTCCTATGGTTGATTTTATTTCATTACAATCTCCTACCAAATCAATATTAGTATAACCATGAAACTTCATCTCATAATTAATTTTTTATAATAATCCTTGTGAATTTATTCATTTGACATATCTTAGAATTATCATTTCTGCTAACATATTGTACTCTTTAATATTACTTTGATACCTATCACACAAATTTATAGCATAAAAAATATCAGGCTTGAGGTTATAAGGTAAAGTATACTTCCTATCATCTTCCAAAAGTCATTCTAATTCACAATTTTTCTAGACTCATCTTTACTCAACTTCATCCTCACTGAGATAGGAGTAGAAAATTCTTTATATTCTACAATTCGAAATTTTTGTAACAATTCCCTTGTTTAGTTTTCTTAATATAAGAAAATTAATTTTTCTTATATTGATCTTGTAAGACAAGGAAGAATGATAATTGTCACAACATTGATATTTCAAAATTCTTTTTCATTTCCTCAGAAAATTATTTACCAAAATTTTCTTCATCCCTGGAAAAAATTATATTAACCACACGAACAAATACAATTAGAGTTCCAAAGTCAACAACTTTCATATATAAGTTTCTATCAACATTTCCTTTAAAAAATCATCATTCTCAAAAAAATTTAAATCTTAGAATACCATGAATGTGGATCTTTTTTTATCCCATATAAATAATTATTCAATCTAAAAACATTAGTTTCATCCTTATCAAGTATAAACCCAAAAGGTTTTTTATTGTAAACTTCTTCTTCAATTTATCCAAATTTATATCTATCTCATACACTTTGTAATTTTGATGAAATGGTACTACTCAAAACATTATAATAGTTTCTAACCATTAAATAGGGGAAAATGTTTCATCAAAATCTTCTCCTTCCACCTATGCATAGCCTTTATAAAAATTCCTAGATTTGTTTCTTGAAACTTCTCCATATTCATTCAAAATGTTTCTATAAAACTATTTTTTATGATAAATTTTTTATATTTCAGACATAAAACAAGTTCTTATGTTTCATTTTTCACAATTTGATCCAACTCTTCATTCATATAATTCACCCATTCATTGTGTTGAATAGCTTATGAGACTGATTCTCGTTCACATTTTGAGATGAGTGATGTTTTATTTTCTAATATCAGCTTTCTTCTTGCCTGAACTAGAGCCTTATAATTCTATAGAATATTTTTAGTCTCATTTTTTTAAAGTAGTAAATTTCACAATTTCTCTTTCTTCATCAATTTCCTCATCATACGATTCATCTGAATCTTCATGAACATTACTTTTATCACTTTCATTTTCATTGGAAAATTTCATTTTTATTCCTCAAAATCCCCGTAAAATTTTGTTAAATAAGTTTGATTCTGAAAAACTTCCACATAATATGATTCCACCATCATTTATAAATTTTTTTTCCAACATTTGAAACTTCTTCCATTGGGTGAATCATAAAATTTCCTTCCTCAAATTTCTCATCAAACTTTCCCCGATCAAAATTTATTATTTCTAGTAATCATGGGATTCCAAAAACATTGATGTACTTCAATAACGGTTTTTTCTCACATAAAATTTCATAAAAACTCATGTTGGTTTCCAAAAATAATTTTTTTTCTAAACATGTAAAATAATACTAATAACTTTACTCTAATAGAACTTTGAAAGTTTTCATTCTTCTGACATGATTCTTCCCATTTCCACCAAACCTATATTCATCCTTTCTACTACTCCATTTTGTTTTGGGGTATATAGACATCTATAGTAATGTTTAAGACCATGATATTTAAGATACGTTTCAAAAGTATTTCTTGTAAACTCAATACCATCATCCATTCTCAATTTATTTATATAAACCCCCATATCTTTCTCAACATCTTTTTTGAAAAACATGAACATTTCTATAGGCTCTGAGTTGTGTTTCAAATACATGATGTTTTTCATTTGAGTGAAATCACCATTAAAATTGATAAATTATAAATATCCGTATTTTATTTATGTCTAATTGACCCACATAAATTGGAATTAATAAGTTTTAGAGTGCCGGTAGATGTAATCACAACATTCTTATGACTTTTGTTAGTCATCTTCCCTTTCTAACAAGTAAAACAAAAATCATCATCTCTCTTTTTCAATTTTGGAAACTTTTGTAGATAATAAACTTTAAAAAGTTTTTTCATTATTTTCTACCCAAGTTGGGAAAGTCTTTGGCACCACAACTTATTCTCATCTTTGACACTTAGATAACATGAGTTTTTAAATTCTCTAACTTCAAAATGATTTCCACTAGTTCTTTCTCCTTTTGTGATAACATTTCAATGTTTCAAACATCTGATAACACATGAATATTTTCAGAAAATCACTTATTTTACATCCTCACAAAGTTGACTTACACTATGTAAATTATGTTTTAGAACATAATTAAATAAAAATTCCTAATATTTCAACTTTTATTATTTAATCTCAGTCATTCCGATTTCTATGATTTTTAAAGAACTATTATTCCCAAAGGTAATAGAACCTCATTCATGATTTTCAACATTTATCATGATTTTTAAATCAACTATAATGAATGAAGAACATCCACTATCAAGTATTCATGGTTTGATCTTATTTACATTCTTTCAAGGCAGTCTGAACAAAAAAAAATATTTCCTCAAATTTCTTCATCCTAGCTTCATTATCATTATATCCAATTTGAAACTTGTTCTAGATGGAGTTCCATACATCTTTCGAGGTGATGAAAAGACAAAATCACATCTTCCATAAACATCTTCCATACATTTAAATTTATTTATTTTTTGGAAATTTTCTAACTTCTTGTGATTTTCCTTTTCTAACTTCTTATGTGTTAGGAAAGTTATTCATTCTAATTTCACTATTTCTTCCACTCTATTCAAATATTATTCTGGCAAGTGATATGTTATGCGATAAATTATAATTCATGTGCCCATATATTTTATAGCAGCAATAGAATCCATAAAATATGAGTTTTTTATTGAAGTATGATCTTTCACTGTAAAAAAAATTTGAGGTTAATAAATCCTTCCTACACTAACATACTCTGGGTGTATACCATATTTACTTCAAAGTGAGTTTTAAAATATTGTATATGTGACAGGTTTATCACATTCTTTCTCCACCCAAAATTTCTTATTAATTTTCTTATCACATAAAATGTTAGAAAAATCAAATGAAACATTATTTTTGGTGTGTGAGGAATTCACCTAATTCTTTATTTGAGATTTCTCAACAAATTTATAAGTCTTATATTTTACTACTAAATCTTGGATAAATGTTTCATTCATCTTTCTCAGTGTATTTATATAATAAATAAGTTTGTAGTGAAAATTATTGACTTCTTTTTCCTTATATTCCAATTTTTTTGAGATCTTCAACCATCCTTCCATGTTTAGTGATTATTAGTTTGTATCTTAAGAACTCTTGAATGTATTCTTCCTTATACTTGATGACATGATTTTTTACTTTAGAAACTTATTCATAATATTTCTTCATTACTATAATTTCTTACATGATATTTTTATTTTTCTCAATACATAATATATGTTATGTTTTGAGTTTTTACTCTCTATATGATTCTTCACCACCCTGTTCACTATCTATGGAATCTTTTATTTTCTAAAATTTTGCAATGAAGGTTATAATTTTTTTTTCACTTTCATATTTTGAAGAATTGTCTTCCTATGAGTATGATTCAACTTTATTACTTATCATATTTATTTTTTTTCTAGTAGACTTATTCATGTGTTTTTTGGATGAATTTTCTTCTTCATAACTTTTGTTTCACTTCTTTCATCAAGGTGTTTCATCAGAATATTCTAGATACTCACCAAATTTCATCTTAGGTAAATTCATAGTACAATGTAAAATTCCACCATAATCAAAACATTTAAGAGTATATTTACCACCATAATTTAATCCTCCTCTACTACAGTTCTTGGATATAAGAGACGTGATTTTTTTCATTCATCTTATCATACTCTTTATCTTCAATGTAGCAAGTATCATCATGTCCAAAATTTTGAATTATCATCATTCTCACTGATTCAAAATGTATTTCATCTTTCATATTTTTTTAACATTGGTGATTTTCTTATTTCATAAGTAATAAGAAATTTAAGCAATTCATCAAGAGATAAATCATTTTTATCTTATAAAGAGAAAATTTTGGAATCAAACCTATCTGGAAAGTTTCACATGATTTTCATCACTATTGTAGAATCTTACAAGACATATCCAAAACCTCAAATGTTGAAAATTGTAACATCTCATACCAGGTGCCACACACTAGTGCCTTCAATCGGCCAGTCACATGACCTCAGGCATGCCTCCCCATATGTCAGAGGCTATTGAATAGTAGTAAGGGTTTGATATATTGATCATGGGGAGACTTTACCCAATTTTATATGAGTAAATACACCATCAAAAAATAATAAAAAATATATTAAAAACATGTAATCATAATCTAAAATAACCAGCATCACAAGATGACCAAAAATGAAAATACAATATCAAAAAATAAAGAAGAAAATATTTCATGCCAATGTACATGTAAAGTGTCTAACATGAAACCAAAAATAAAGACATTGAAGACTCCCCCAAGTAGTTCTCGAATAGTGTATGGTTCCCTCATCCATTATCCATCCCATATCAACGATCTTACACAAGGTATTTTCCCTTAACCTCTCTAGAATGCAAAAACACTATTCGGGTACCAATCTGGCAGCCCATGTAGGGTGTGAGTACAACTCAGTAGGTGTCATGCCCCCTCTCAGAGGGGCCCATGCCATGACTCCTGAATCCCACCTCAAATAAGCTAGGGGCTAGTGACTAGCACGGAGAAGGTGTATCACTGACATGAGAGGCCTTAGCTTATGTACCTTTACAGAAACACACATCTCCAAGCCTATAAAATGATGAAATGTAAAAACAATTGAAAACCCATGCAATCATAAATCTAAATTGCATAACAAGAGTATAAAAGGAAGTAGTATAATGTAAGTGGGGACAAATACAAGCCCACCACAATGAGATTGAAAACAAAAGTACAATAAAAAAGTATATATTGGGATGGCTTTCAGAAAGCTGTAAGAACACACCTCTATTTTTATGGTCTCACTAAGCACCATCTGGTCCTGGTCCTCCTATGAATCTATCAAAATTTAACTCTTCTACAAAAGACATGATACATGAAGGAAAACCCCATGTATGGGTGAGTATAACAATATTTAGTAGGACACCCAGAAACCAAAGAATATACTGGTAAAACTAATATTTTCAACCTTTTTTATATGGATTTCAATTGTTTTAACCCTCATAATTTATCAATTTGAGCTTATATGGAACAATTTTGGATTTATGGAGTGTTTTGAGCTAAAATGTGATATGTGCTTAAATTCTAGATTTTTTACAGATTTTTACATCAAGGGTATTATGGTCATTTACATAAAAATATAATTCCAAATTGAATGATTATTTTTTTAGAATAATTATTTTAAATACTTTAAATTTTTCTTATAGACTAGAGGCTTATTCGAATATCTAAAGGCCTGAAAAAAATCATTGATGTTTGGAAATTGTCTGGGATGACAGCTTCAACCCCACCTCTGTAACGGATGTATAAATCAGGATACACACCTTCAATGGAGTTGATTATAATTGGATATGAAGTAGGAAACATATATGCACAACCTAAACAAATTTCATGGAGTTTGTCTCCCATTATGGTGGAAAATATATGTTATACATTAAAGGAAGCATCCTGGAAAATTTATCTATAAAAAAAACATTGTCAATAAAAAATAAAAAAATCCCTCAAGAAGAGTCAAATCAATATGAAATTTTGAGGTCGAATGAAAAAGTCATTTATTAAAAACTTTTATGAAGGATGGAATGTGTTAATAATCTATTTATATTACCAAAAATGGGCCAACTTAAGGAGGGAAATTTCTTCCTATAAAAGGAGGGGAGCTCCCACCTCTCATCTCATCCCATTTTCCATCACATTTGTTCCAAGGAAACAAGGGGATTTCTCCATCGAGGGAGGACGTTCACAAATATTTCCCTTATCATATTATTAATTTTTTTATTTTCATTATTTTTTTAGATTTCAATTGTAATTTAGATTATTAATAAATTCATGCATGGTTTTTATTTTTGTGTTTTCTTCCACCCAACCACCCTCCATTCTTCAGCATATTTTATCCTATTTTTCATCATTTCTTATTATCATAATATCCACCATTACCTATTACCCTAAAAATTGATATACATACTCAATCCTTGTCTTGAGGGAGGTATGTGTCAATTTCATTTATTCTACGGTAAAATTCTTAAGTTTTATTACGTTTTTGAGGAGAAAGAGTGACGTGCACGGGTGTGGCGATAACCCACCAAGAAACTAAACTCAAACTCATTTATGTTATTTTATTAAATTTGTTCCCCCCCATATACTAAATACAAGCTCTTAATACTATGTATTTGAGGAATTCAGTGGTTTAAATAGCATACGATAGAGCCAGGTCTTGGAAGTTGTCACACTCATGATTGAGTTCTTCCATCAACCTTGATTAAAGTAGGAGGGGAAGTTAAGATTGCTAAATGTATTCAATATTTCACACCAATTAATAAAATAATAGTATTTCAATAATGAGATCTAAAAATTGAATTATCAAAATTTATTTAAACACTCACCACTACAAAAACTGGCTTTATCAGTGCTCAAAACGGGCATTATCAGCGCTAAAAAAGAGTTATAAAGCTTAGTGCTGATAAAGGGGGGTCCCATTTATCAGTGCTATCCTAGTGCTCATAAAGGTATATTTTATCAGTTCTAAAAAAGCACTAATAAAAGGAACATTTATCAGTGAAAAAAGAGCACTGATAAAGGAAGACTTTATCACCGCTAAAAGAGCATTGATAAAGGAAGCCTTTATCATCAATCTTTTAGCACTGATAAATGTACATTTTATCAGCGCTAAGAGAGTTCTGATAAATGTTTGTTTTATCAGCACTTTTTTATCACTGATATAGTATTCTTTTATCATTTCTAAGAAAGAACTGATAAAAGCCATGTCTGCTGCAATTTTTTTTTTTCAGCAGCACACCCAAACAACACCTGAAAATAATTCAGCATGTATACCCATACAAAATTAACACATAAATCATAAAATAATTACACCAAGTATACCCATACACCATTAACACATAATTCGTCATTTAATTAAAAACCTAAATAAATCTATTCAAAATTCAAGGGGTTGGAGAGGTTGTTCAGGGGTTTCGGGTGGCTATTCAAGGAGGGTTAGGGGGTGTCCGGGGGGATGGGGGTATCCAAGGGGGGTGGGGGCGGTCCAGTAGGTTTGGGGCTCTCCGAGGAGGGTGGTGGTGTCCAGGGGGTTGGGGTGTCTAGCTGGTGGGGTGGTGTCTTGGAGGGGGGGTGTCCATGGTGGGGGGGGGATGTCCAGGGGGGGTGGGCTGGTGTCCAGGGTGTCGGGGGGGGGGGGGGGGGATTTCCAGGATGTGGGTGGGGTGTCTGGGGGGTGGGGGTAGTCCAAGGGGTTGGTGGGGTTGTCCAATGGGGGTGCGGTGGTGTCCAGGAGGGTGGGATGGGTGAGTCTAGGGGGATCGGGGTGTCCATCTAGTGGGGGTGTCCAGGGGATGGGGGCAGTCCAGGGTGTTGGTTGGGTTGTCTAATGGTGTGGGGTGGTGTACAAGGAGGGGGGTGTCTAGATGGGGAGGGGGTGATTTCTAGGGGTGGGTGGATGTACTGGAAGGGTCCAGGGGGTTGGTGGGGTTGTCCAAGGGGGTGGGATGGTGTCTGGGAGGGTGGGGTTGTCGTCCATGGGTGGGGGTGTCCAGGGGGTCGGGGGTATGCAAGTGGTAAGGTGGTGTCAAGGAGGGGTGAGGGTGTCATACAGGGGGTGGTGGTTTTCCAGAAGGTGGGTGGTGTCCGGGGGGGGCTGGGGGGATGTCTGAGTTAGGGGGGGTTGTCTATGGGCATGTTCAGGTGGGTGGGGGTGTCCAGTGGGTTGAGGGGGCTTTCCAGGTGTGCGGGGTGTCCAGAGGGGTTGGGGGTGTCCAGGGGATGGGTTGGTGTCCAGGGGGTGGGGCGGTCTAGTGGGTTGGTGAGGTTGACTATTACACATCACAATGGACTCATGTATCGTTCTCATGAAGGATCAAGACAATCCGAATGCGTTTGGTTGCATTTTCGTAGGTCAGTTGTTGTTTTCACTTAAAATTGTGTCCAATTTAAATAGAAAAGAGACCCTTTGAGTGGTACCAGCCACACAATGCCTCAGATTGAGGCGGGGATTACTCGTACCCATCACAATGGACCCGTGGATCATTCTGCTAAATGATCAAGACAATCCGAATGCTTTTGGTTGAATTTACGTAGGTCAGTTGTTGTTTTCACCTAAAAATTTGTCCATTTTAAACAAAAGTGAGACTCTTTGAGTGGTAACAGCCACACCATGCCTCAGATTGAGTCGGTGATGACTCTTTCACATCACAAAGGACCCATGGATCGCTCTCCAAAAGAATCAAGGCAATCCAAATGCGTTTGGTCAAATTTCCGTAGGTCAGTTGTTGTTTTCACTTAATAATAGGTCCATTTTAAACAAAAGTGAGACCCTTTGAGTGGTTCCGGCCACACCGTGCCTTGGATTGAGGCGGGGATCACTCGTGCACATCCCCAACACACCCGGGGATTGTTATCTTAATGTATAAACACAATCCGAATGCGTTTGGTCGGATTTCCGTAGGTCAGGTGTTTATTTCACTTAAAATCTGTCCAATTTAAATAGAATAGAGACCCTTTGAGTGGTACTGGCCACAAAAACCTCATATTAAGGTGGGGATTACTCAAAAACATCCCCAATTCACTCGTGGATCATTCTATTAAAGGATAAAAACAATATGAATGTGTTTGGTCAGATTTCTGAGGGTCAGTTGTTGTTTTCACTAAAAATTCTGTCCATTTTATAGAAAAGAGAGACCCTTTGAGTGGTACCAGCCACACTGTTCCTATTATTGAGGTGGGGATTTCTCTTGCACGTCACAAAGGACTTGTGTATCGTTATCATAAATTATCAAGACAATTAGAATGCGTTTGGTCTTATTTCTGATGGTCAGTTGTAGTTTTCACTTAAAAATCCGTCCATTTTAAACAAAAGAGAGACCCTTTGAGTGGTACCGGCCACACCGTGCCTTGGATTGAGGAGGGAATGACTCTTACATGTAAAAAAGGACTGATGGATCATTCTCACAATAGATCAAGACTATCCAAATGCTTTTGGTTGTATTTTCGTAGGTCAGTTGTTGTTTTCATTTAATATTTTGTCCAATTTAAACAGAAGAGGGACCCTTTGAGTGGTACCGGCCACACCATTCGTAGGATTGAAATGAGGATGACTCGTACACATCCCAAAGGACCCATGGATCGTTCTCCTAAAAGATCAAGAAAATCTGAATGCGTTTGGTCAAATTTCCGTAGGTCAGTTGTTGTTTTCACTTAAAAATTTGTCCATTATAAACAGAAGAGAGACCCTTTGAGTGGTACCGGCCACACCGTGCCTCAGATTGAGGTGGGGATGACTATTTCACATCCCCAATGAACTCGGGGATCATTCTATTAAAGGATCAACACAATCTGAATGCATTTGGTCAGTAGGTCAGTTGTTGTTTTCATTTAAAAATCTGTCCAATTTAAACAGAAGAGAGACCCTTTGAGTAGTACCAGCAACACCATGCCTTGGATTAAGGTGGGGATTACTCATAAACGTCCCCTATGCACCCTTTGATCATTCTATTAAAGGATCAAGACAATACGAATGCGTTTGGTTGGATTTATGTAGGTCAGTTGTTGTTTTCACTTAAAATTGTGTCCATTTTAAAGAAAAGAGAGATCATTTGAGTGGTACCAGCCACACCATGCCTTTTATTGATGCAGAGATGACTCATGCACATCACAAAGGATCCTTGTATCATTCTCATAATGGATCAAGACAATACGAATGTCTTTGGTCAGATTTCCGTAGGTCAGTAGTTGTTTTCACTTAAAAATCTGTCCATTTTAAACAAATGAGAGACCCTTTGAGTGGTACCGGCCACACTGTGCCTCAGTTTGAGGAGTGGTTTACTCTTACACATCACAATGGAATCCTTTATCATTCACATAAATGATCAAGATGATATGAATTCATTTGAGAAGATTTTCGTAGGATAGTTGTTGTTTTCACTTAAAATTGTGTCCAATTTTAACAGAAGAGAGACCCTATGAGTGTTACTAACCACACTGTGCCTTGGATTGAGGTGGGGATGACTCATACACATCACAATGGACCCTTGGATCATTCTAATAAAATATTAAGACAACCCAAATGTTCTTGGTTGAATTTCTATAGGTCAGTTGTAGTTTTCAGTTAAAAATTTGTCCATTTAAAAAAAAGTGAGACCCTTTGAGTGGTACCGGCCATACCATTCCTTGGATTGAGTCGGGGATGACTCGTGAACATCCCCATGCACCTGTGGATTATTATCTTATAGGATCAACACAATCTGAATTCTTTTAGTTAGATTTCCATAAGTCAGTTATTGTTTTCACTTAAAAATCTGTCCAATTTAAACAGAAGAGAGACCCTTTGTGTGGTACCGGCCACACAGTGCCTCGGATTGAGGCGGGGATGACTTGTGCACATCCCCAATGCACCCGTGGATTGTTCTTTTAAAGGATCAACACAATCTGAATGTGTTGGGTTGGATTTTCGTAGGTTAGTTGTTCCTTTCACTTAAAATATGTCCAATTTAAATAGAAGATAGATCCTTTGACACCTCTATCGATTATCCAAATCCTTTAATTTCGGTCTCCTCTAACATACCAAACAACATCTATATTTGGACCACTCAGAAATTATTATGATGTACCACTGAAAGGATCACCCTCAACTGAATTTTCATCAGATCCTTCAGTTGTTTTGGATGCTAACAGAACAATCGACCACTTTCGGTTTATGATATCTGGAACATAAAAAACATGTACCGCTTGTGATGCCATTATAAACTATTCGTCTTTATACCCTTATTTACTAAAATCAAATTTCTCAAATCCCTATTCATCTATTTCAATACAATTATTGTTATCAACTCATTTTCATTGAAAAATCAGCAATTGTAATGTCGTATAATCCAACTTCCATATAAGTTTTATAATGCCAAAATATGACATAGTTGCAGAAATTGGATTTCTATCCTTACTACTAGAAACATGCATCGCTTCAGCCACTAGTGTCAATCCACTATATTTCATGGTAATATCATCATCATGTTCATTTGTATAGAATGTATAACCATTAATTACATAACCACTATAAGGTAATAGTTACACACATGGTCCAGCGGCAAGCCATCAAAGTTGTTCTGAAATTGAAATCGAATTCTCATCCAACTGCTTAAAAATATGGTCCTAAAACCATCCTATGAACTGCTGATTATGTGTATTTGATAACCATTTTCAGCCCTTGATGGATTCAAATGCCTAAGAATTTCTTTTTGAGTTTCAATATATGAAGCCACCTCGTAAATGTTATGTAAAACATAAACGTGAGCATGCTTTCGATCTGTAATGCCGATTGTCACAACACCTCTTCCCGAAATTCCCTCACCCTCAATGCATCCAGTGTGATGAGATTTCGGGAGACCAATTCTTTCCACATTAGATAGGTATTAGGTACAAAATTCAATGGCTTCCTCAACAATATATCTCTCCACTATAAAACCCTCTAGCTGACTTCGATTTTTGACATACCCTATCAAAATCATCATATACCATTCAACAGGATACATCCATCTATAGTGAACAGGACCACAAAGTCAAATATATCTCACCATGTGAATCATCAAATGAACTATCATATCAAAGAATTCTGGCAGGAAGAACATTTCTAATTCACATAAGATGATGACAAATTCTTTTTCCATAGCTGGCAATTTCACCGGGTCTAAAACATTGCTACATATAGCTTTGAAAAAGAAGCAAAGTTTTCTTAACGTATGATGAACATTCTTGGAAAAAATACAAAGTAAATCTATAGGAATTAGATCTTACATCAAAACATGGAAGTCATGTGATTTCAAAACTTTTAACTTCAAATCATTCATTGACAAAATTTTATTGATATTTTATGAATACCCCTCTAGAACCTTTACATCATTGAAGATGTTGGAAAACTGGTATCTCTCGTCCCTAGAAACAGTATAACCAGTTGGAGGAAGAAGCATTCGATTTTCTCCCTTCACAGGAGCCAACTCTTTTTGTATTCCCATGTCAACCATGTCTAACCTTTATTTAATTCCATCCTTTATTTTCCCAGGGGAATTTAGCAATGTTCCGATAACACTGTCACATACATTTTTTCCACATGCATCACATTAAGAAAATGTCTGACATACAAACAATTCCAGTTTGGTAATTAAAAAAAATGATCTCTTTTTCCAACAGATTTTCATAAGGTTTTTTCGAAAATAGATTACCAAAAATAGTGTTCACATCTTTTACTTTCTCAAATAGCTGATCACCTATTAGTGGAGATAGTTTTGCAAGTTGTTCTGAACATCCAATGAATGATGTCATCCAAGATCGGTAATTATGCCGACGAGGTAGAAATCTACAATGTCCTGAAAACACAGATTTTGATGAATGTTTTAACATAATTTATTTTGTATATTCTTCGCACACGGGACACCCTTGAGTTACTTTAATGGTATAGCCTGACAAATTTCCATAAGCAAAGAAATCATTTATTGTCTCATACAACATCACTCTCAATGTGAAGTATTCACTTTTATAAGCATCATACAACATAACACCTGAATCCCACAATAACTTCAAATCCTCAATCAAAGTAGCCAAATAAACATCAATATCATTAAATGGTTTTTTTGGTCCTGATATAAGCATAGATAACATGATGAATTTCTGCTTTATGCATAACTAGGGTGGAAAGTTATAATTTACCAACATAACAATCCTTTTACTATGAGTGCTTGTTTGAAAACCAAAAGTATTTACTCCATCTATAGATAATGCAAGACGAAGGTTTCTTGAATATTTTCCAAATTCAGGATACTAATGATATATTTTCATCCATTGAGGAGAGTCGGACGAATGATGTAATTTCCCATCTTTAATTATTTTATTTTCATACCATGACAATTTTCTTGTAGTTTCTTCACTTCCATATAGAAGAATAAACCTTGGAATGATTGGAACATACCATAAAACATTCGTAGGATTGGATTCATATTTATTGTATCAAGAAGCACCACACTTTGGGCATTATGTAAGTTATTTGTTCTCCTTGCGAAACAATATACAGTTTTTCGATCAGGTGTGTTTTCTTTCAGAAATCATACCCATCGAGCGTAGAATTCATTTAGCTTCATATGTCTGGCTTGGGAGCTCATTATCTTCATAGAGAATGTCATTCAAGAGAGCATCTAGATCCGTAAAACATACATCCCTCCATCCATTTCATGCTTTCAATTTATACTACTTCAGTATAGCTGAAAATGTTGTATACTTGGTTCAACCAGCATACAATGACATCTTTGCACAACTCTTTAACTTCTCAAACAATTTTTTTCAATCAAAGAGTTCATCTTCAATTATCTTTATCATTTCCTCAATATGATATTCATTATCATTGATATATCTAATCACATCCACAATAGGGTCTTCTTCATTATCCATATTTGTATTCATATCTAATGATCTATAAAATGTAGTTTTATCCCAGCTAGTAGCTACATTCAGTTTTTCTCCGTGTTTATTCGAACATTTGTAATTCTGATCTATTCCGTGACATATCAAATGTAATTCCAACTCCTCTGGATTAATTATTCTAGAATAACAACAATGTAAACATAGACAAAGGAATTGAGAAGGATCCTTTGCATGATCCTTTGTAAATTTGATGAACTCTTTCACTCCGTTCTCATACTCTATTGTCTAATGATTAACATCCATCCAATATTTATTCATCTTCATCCTATTTGAATATCAAATATTAGTATTTATGGTTCAAGTACAGAAAACAGGACTTCCAAATATAGTAGAAGAGAACCAATTCCTTATAAAAATAGAGATTAATAGAGCGTAACCATTAGTATTTATTCAGCTTTATTAAATATAATTACTTTAGATTCATTATAGTTTCCTCAAATCACCCCAGACCAAACACAGGAATAATCAAGAATGATACCTCTACCACTCCTAGGTATCTTCCCTACATTCAATTTCATCATGCCTAAATACCCATATATCTACACATACACATTTCAAAAACAAACAAAAAACCATATCCACATCAGAACCAAAGAACCAATATGGATTTCAATCAGGTTACTCGACTCAATTTGTGGTGTGTAAGAAATAATTAGAAAATATAATAAGTATATAGTCACACATAAATCTAAAACTGGTTTCAATAAAACAATAATCCCAAGGCATTATTCCATCTATCATAATACTCTAACGGATCCCATATGCGAAAGTAGTCCCAGGTGGTGAAGGTTCCTAAGGAGGAAGGCGAACACGTACCTATCGGGGTTCGAGGTCAGGTCACTGAGGTTGGAGGTGGCCCGATACTCGTACAATGGTTCATTATATATTTCACAAACCATGTAATGGTACCCTAGGATGTTAACCCACTGTTGGTGGAAGTGAAACCGTTCCTGATGATCATGCTAAGAAGAAATGGAAACCAAGAGGGGTAGTGGTTCAAAATACCTCAAGCAAGATAGAAAAACATTGTATTTGAGAATAGGTTAGTGGATTTAATGTTGGCTAGAAACTTATCCAATAGAATCCATAAAAGTTGATGGCCCCTGTAGTTGTTGCACCAGGTGAAATAGTCAACTGAGAAGCGGAGATCAATGAGGCCCTTCTCAGCCATGAACTAAACAAACTCCATGATGGCCTTCCTCTGGAATGGGCTTCTACGTTTTATTTCCTTTGGGTTGGAAATGACATTAATGTCACCCCCAAAAAATAATGGATGGTGGCCGTGATCAAAGGTATTTTGTTCACTCTATAGATATTCCCTTTGAAGAGAGTCATAGCTTCCAAAAACAAAAGTCATAAGGAAAGATGTGTCACCGTTGGACACCTTGGTAATGATGAATTGATTGCAATCTTGAACAGTCTCCACAACATATTTACTGTGACATAATACCCATGTCTCTCTATTATAGGGGTCATAGTGTATAAATCCATGCAACATAATCTTCTAGGAGAATTAAATGATTATTATAGGGTTTTTTTTATTTGACAACAACAACAATGACATTATGCTTTTTGATTTCTATGGTGAGGAAGTATGATTTTACACGGGCACTAAGACCATGAGAATTACATATGAAGATAATAATGATGGATAAGACAGGGCTCTCGCATTGGATCTAGAGATAGTAGCCTTATTGAAGTGGGGGGATGATCTCTCATAGAGGTCCCTTGATTTTGAACATGTTTATAATTCCTTCTGGTTGGTAAGCTTCATATGAGTGGGAGATGAGGATTCAAAGGGGATAGGGAAGGATGGGTAATGAATCATGGGGTATGGTTAGGGAGATCTCTCTGGATCAATATGTATTTCGAGCTGGATGACAGGCTCAGAGGTAAGCGAGATAGAACAAACACTGCTAGGAAGGGGCCTGACCACTACAGAGAAGCATTCAATAACCTTAGCGAGGGAGGACATAGATGGAGGTAGGGGTGGCAAGGCTAGAAAGCTAGGTGGTCTGGGAATCATTCCATACAAGTGCACTACCAGAAAAAGTCACTTAGATAGAATTAAAGAAAGAAGGGGGAACCCCTCGAAGAAAATAGCGTTCAAGCATTGGATGACCTAGAAATGCATCAGAACCGGGTGGTTTTTTCCTTAAAGAAAATGGTTATCCTTCATTCATTAATTTATGATGACATGGTGTTGAATCTCATTGAATCGATGATACCTATGAGGAATCTAGTGAAACTGGATCCAAGTGGGAAGGACCTTAACTTTTTCATAAACTTCACTCTAATAGTGTAAACTCATTGATCGCCATTGATGGCGAGCATATAAATCCTTCCACCAGTACTAGGTTTCTCAAGAGATATTTTACATGAATAAACAAATACTTTTATAGAAATAATCCCATTCCCAACATTCCCCAAAGATTCCACATTATTATTTATAGTAAAAAAACTATACTAATAGAAAATCCTAGAATAATGGAGTAATGATAAAATAAAAAATAAATATTTCATAGCCACAAATGTTCAAATAGTTTGTGAAATTATAGAAAAATACCCCATAAAAAACCACTAAATTCAAATTTCAATCAATAATATGCTATTGAATCATGCCTCAAATCATGATGATATGTGTTCCTTGATACCTACACCGTGATGCGCCACATCAACATCATCATCAACAATTTCACTAACAAGATAACAAACTAGAATTCATCACCTTAGGAACCTCATCACTCATTTCCAACCCAAAATATCCTAATAATATAATTAAATCAAAGAATATATATTATATAATTCAAACCACACCTTCTCATAAAGGTTATTGTTAGAAGAATTTATATAACATATCGAGCCATACCACCATCAAATTGAATGGTTTCTAGGATCTAGAATAATCAAATACCAAATCACCTAAAAACCCACTGTAGTCATTAGAAAAAAGGTGATACCTGAAGAGTAATAGAAATATATTGGATGATCACCCACAAGATCCCCATCACAATATGTAGGAAGAACACTCATTAATCTACAACAAAGAAGAATCATCACCACCGGAGGTAATGAAACCTAGGGATGAAATAATTCAACACAATATACACTAGAACACCATTGATGGGAAATCCTCACATCAAAAAACTCTAATTAACAATGTTTTAATAGTTTGATATGATTTATAGAATAATAGTTGTAGAACCATTAGAAGAAGTTGGACCAAACTCGAGCTTCGACAAGGGGATTTACCCTAGATACAATCATGAAGAAGAAAAGGATGAATTATATAGCCAACAACCATCACAATCTCAAATATGCATTAAATATATAATGTCAAATCAACATATAGTTATGTGTGATGGGAGAGGAGAAAAATATTAAAAAATGATTTGGAAAACATGCCATATAGGGAGGTCCGGCAAGGCGAAGCTCAGCGGGCGGTGGAGGTCCGACAATGCGAAGCTCAAGGGTATTGCGGGCGGTGGAGGTCCGGAAAAGCGAAGCTCGAGGGAGGAAGAGGTATGGTAACGTGAAGCTCAGTGGCGGAGGGGGTCTGGAAATCAGAAGCTCAAGGGGGGCGGAGGTCCGAAAACGTGAACTCAGCGGGCGGCGGAGGGGAGTCGCATGGTTCCAGTACCACAAGATATTTAGGTCGCGATAAAACGAGGGCACTGTACGACCATCTTTATAAAAAATGGACTATGGTTTTATCAGATCTAACAAAGCTCTGATAAAGACTACATTTATCAGTGATAAAATTTTAGTGCTGATAAAGGTATCCTTTATCAGTTCTTTTTTTAGCGCTGATAATAGTCCTCTTTATCAGCGTTAAAAAAGAAATGATAAATCCTTCTTGTATGAGTGCTAACATTTTAGTGCTGATACATGGATTCTTTATCAGTGATTTTCTAGCGCTGATTAAAGGTTTTTTTATCCGGGGTTTTTTTGTGCTGATACATTGTTTCTTTATCAGCTGTTTTTGCTTAGAGCTGATATAAGGTGGTGCTTCCCTTTCCAATTATTGAAGTAGTGACCAACAAGGAGAATGATGGAACCCAGAAACCCACCCATTAATTCCAAGTTTTTTATTCACTAATTAATTTTTTTTCATTTCATGTTAGTTTAATATTTTCATTAATTTAAATTTCATAACCTTACTAAATTAATAAAAAAATAAAAAAAATTAGTTTAGGTGAATTAAATTAAGTGAGTGAACATATGAGAATGTTCCTCAAGTGAGATGAACATGGTCATCCATTATACTACACTAGGAAAATTAAATTTCTTTTTGCATGCCCTATGATAGGCGTGCATCACATAAAACAAAGGAAATACATTCATCTCTACACAAGTATATTTCTACAACACATATAAGAAGAATATCAAGATATACTCAACAATGACACACATTCTAGAGGTAAGTCACAACCATATTATACTAGTATATGATTCCATATAGAATATTCCACAAAGCACTCACCCGATAGAACAAACTCCTGAATCTCATAACATTAATGATGTCCATCCAATAGGTACTTCTTATCGGGTCTCTTCATGAGAAAGAGCATGCTAATATTTTGAATAGAATACAATACACAGATGAGGATCACTGTCAAGGCCATGGGGTGATACCAACAAATCAATCTGGATTGACCCGCTAAGTAGAGGATTGACTCCCATGTAGTGTTGGTCACGTCAATACCAATAACTCCACCTAGGACATGAATATGAACAGAGGATCTCACTCTAGGCCTCTTAGAGGGATTCCAAAAACTCTAAATCGGAATTACTGTAGAAGGAATCGTTATCCCAGGAGTAAAAAATAATTCCTTACTAACCCTCAGGGAAAAGATAAAGGTAACAAACCCTAAGAAACTTTTTCCAATATATAGAGTACAAGGGCTCCAAGACATGTATAAAAGTGTACACAGTGTAGATTAGGGGTCACACTCCATGTACCTTGAACTTGGGTCTTGCCCGTGTAAATGGATCATCTCATAAAACTGTGTCCATGTAGTAGTACACACCATATACATATCCCATTTACTCTAACCATGTGCTAGTATATGTAACCATACTATGCATGTCTTCTCAAGTACCAGTACACAACTTAGCCTGTGAACATCTTCCCTTGTAAACAGCCTGTGTGATTCCTGAGTACATGCTGAGTAACCTAGGTGATACCACATGCTATGTGAAAGGGGTCACATTCCATGTGATATTTAACATAATATGGAAACCCTTATCACAACTCATGAGGTCCCACACAACATATAGATCTAGATTAAAATTGTGTTGTTCAGGATTTTTCAGAATCCCATATCTACTCTAGCATTTGATCAAATTCCTCTAGATTTGGATCTAGGGATCGTTTCACCATGAGATTGAAGACCCCATCTCGTCCAATCCTTTTTGTTGATGAATAATTCACTACAACATCAAATCTATTAAAAACATGAATCAAATTTTTATTCTTTGTTATGTGTTGAAGAATGGTAAATTGGGTATCCTCTATCATATAAATTGCTTTATCACCATCATCACATCACTGTTAGGCTATTCCAATCATAGATCTATGATATTGGATCATTGCACCAAGAAATGGGTGTGCAATGATTGATTGCTTGGGAATTCTCATGACAAATGATGAATGGGGGGAGAAAAGAAAAAGAACATATTGGAGAAAAAAACCTTGATCGATGTTCATTTTAATCTTGGTCCATCATTATTAGAATGAAAATCTGAATAATAAAATTAAAAATATATTCTCCCATCAAAACCTCATAAAATAAACTCATCCCTCATAATGATCAACCCACAGATCAATATTCTCATTTATTGATTCATGTTCATTGTATAAATCAAGAACGAGGAAGAATAAAATAAAAACACATGCCCTAACGTGATTGAAAATGATCACTAATGAAGAATGGGGTTGTGTCGTGTTTTTTGGTGAGATACTTTGAATCTTTTTTTCATCGATCATTGATCGAAGATCCTATCGCCATTCATCTGAGAGGATTCACTGAAGCTATCTCCAATGGCTCTCCAATGGTTCCAGGGTTGTAAAAATTACTCTAGTATTTATCCATAATATTCTATTTAAAGTCCATCAATCACTGCATCAACTAAAATGAAATAAAATAATTTATTAAATTATTTTTTTTTCATTTCCACGCCTGTGATGAATTTTCTAAAAATGACCCACTCCAACTAATTTTAAGTCACTCCTTGGGTAAACCTCACATTCTGAACTCAACGGTACCATCATATTTCTGATCAGGGTACCCGTTTAGAAGTTATTACACTTTTTCAAGAAAACTATGCATGCGTGCTATTTAATATATTTCAAATATTTATTTTAGGAACAACGACCTCAGATTTGCATAGTGTCTCAGTACCTGGTCTAACAAGTAATCTATATAGTATCTAAAAAAATAGTGCATGGAAAATCTAAGGCATTATAGTATACCACCACTAATGGAAACAAAAACAATATCTAATCAATATCAAATGTATGCAGTTGTATAAAGAAATAATTAAATTGCATAAGTAAACAATTATCACACTACCAATTAATCTTTATTTAACTATATAATCCTTTGGGTTCCCGTAGACACTCATACCTCAATCCATGCTTCAACTCATGTCCGAGGATGAAGTATGTCTGAGGGATATCATATCTTATAATTCCATTTTTATCATTCAATACCTACTCTGAAATATGTTGGAGCCTAAAGTATGTCTGAGGAATATCGTATCTCATAATTCCATTGATATCATTATTTAATTCATATTTTAATTCACATGCTACCATTCATACATCACACAATAAAATGTCCATGTTTCTATTCTTTAATTCACAACTAAATGATCATGTTACCATTCATACCTTAGACATTAGAATAATCTTGTTCACATTCTCTATTTCACACCTAAATGGCCATGTTACCTTTCATACCATACACATTATAATGACCACGTTCCTGTTATTTAATTCACAACTAAATGACCATGTTACCATTCTTAACACATAATTAATTCAATAATTAATTATCCACATCAATTCCATTACTAATTCCACAATTAGTTAAACATAACAATTCAATTAGTTAATTAAAAATTTAACTAATCACATAAATAACATTAATTAATTCAAAAAATAATTAATTACATAAAATACATGAATTAAATCTAAAATTAATTAATCAATTAAATTCTATTAGTAAATTCAATAATTAATCGACCGCACAAATTTTATTACTAATTAAATAATTAGTTTATCACACAAATCCCCTTAATTAATTTTCTAATTAATTGAGTACGTAAATCCCATTAATTAATTATTCAATTAATTAATCAATAACCACAAACTAAAAATCACATAATTAATTCCATAATTAATAATCTCAATCACAATATAAATAGATCATAATTATCTCCACAATTAAATATCTCAATCCTAAATTCTTATTATCACATAATTAATTCTACAATTAATTATCTCAATCTATAATTCCCAAAATCCCCAATTTCGGATCTCCTCGATTAATTATTTCAAAAAATTATTTAATTCAATTGAGAACGTAATTTCAAAACATATAATTGAAATTATACAATTAAATTCATGTCATTTAAATAAATACTTTGAGATTTGAATTATAGATAACCTACCTCAATTTGTTGATGAGTGATCACCCAACGAAAATCCTCATAATATAAGCAGCACAATTATATAGAATGAGTTTCAAATTTAAAACCCTAAAAAAGATCAAATCAATCAAGATCTATTAAATATAGATATAGATCTAAAATAGTAGATCCAGATCCACAAAACATGTCAATATCCAATAAAAATAGGAAGAAATCCCCTTTTCTAGAATAGGATAATAAATGATAAGGTATAGGAAACTAGGCGAGGTAAGATCCTCTTAGAGGGAGGGGTGAAGATCTTCAATCCAAGCTTAAAATAACAAATTAAAAATGTTTTTATGTCTTTTAATTCATATAGGATTCTTCAAAATCATGAAATATTATCTAGGGTTAAATGGGGATCAAATAAGAGTTAAATGGGGGTTTTGTTGATTAAAAATCTATTTTTTGGTGATTTAAAAATTCATGCATGGTTAGCCGGGCAGGGGAGCACAGTTTCTCCGAAATGTGTACCTAAATGTGATACTCTATTATTGGGGTTCATAGTTTATCATAATAGGTTGTACATATTGACAAACCATGTGTCAACCATGTCATTCTTCTCTATCTAAGGTTTCATGGTTTGCTAGGCAGGGGCACACGGTTAGGGAAAACCGTGATACAACTATAGACTACCCTTCTCCCTTCAAATTTTCTCAATTTTTCACCCAAAACACCCCAAGGTAAAACACAACACAAGTACACTGAAACAAGGCAAAAATAAATACCTGAAATTAAGACCAACTCATCTTCATGAACGGTCGAGATCTGACAATATCACCACCTTATAACATCTTTTCCTTGAGCTACACTCCCAATCATCTCTAAGATTCTGAGTCAAAAATATTAGGATAATGATCCCACATATCTTCTTTCCTTTCCCATTTCTCATCCCACACATTCCAATGTTTCCACAATACACAAAATATAGGCATGGTCTTTCCGTGCAAAACTATCTCACTGTGATTCAATAGACATATTAGATTCTCTTCAAAGGAAAAATCTATCTCAATCTCAACATCATCCATATCGATCACATTATAAGGGTTGGGGTGATACCAACCTAGTTATGACAATAAGAAAACATCATACATAGCACTGTATCTCTGTAGAAGAGACAATCGGTACGCCACCAGCCTAATTCTCTCCACCACCTCAAATGGTCAAACAAACTTGGGTTCCCACTTGCCCTGTCTCTGTATTCTATAGCGATTGAATCTAGGAAACAGCCAAATGAATACATTATCAGCCTCTATAAACTCTAGGTGTCATTTATTTCTATCATCATATGACTTCTATCTCCTTTGGGTCATATCCATATATTTCTGAATCAACTGTACATGCTCTAATGTGTCCTACATGAGACTCTGTCCAAACAACAAAGACTCACTTACCTCCATCCAAACTAGAGGTGGTCTTCATGGCCAACTATAAAGAGCCTCATATGGTGCCATCTATATAGTTTCCCAATAACTATTGGTATGGGTGAACTCCACTTGTGATAGGTGATTCTCCCAAGACCCACCAAAGTTTAGAACACAAGCTCACAACATATCCTCAAGCACTTGTATAGTATGCTCTGACCACCAATCTATTAGTTGCTGGAAATTCATACTCAATAAAACCTACATACCAAGCACCTTCTACAATCCATATAATAATTGTAAAGTAAAACACAAGTTTGAGTCTGAAGCAATATTCTGTGGCACCTCGTGCAGACAGACTATCACCCAAACATACAAATATTTTAACTGCTCCAATGAGAACGTTTACATTATATTCAAGAAATGAACTACCTTTTTCAGTCTATCCACAATAACACAAATAGAATTATTCTTCTATGGAATCCTTGGTAGAACCACCGCAAAGTCCATGGTCACTTTGTTCCACCTTCATTCTATAATGTCCAATAAATGTAGTAAACCAATAGGTCACTAATGCTCAGCCTTCACCTGCTGATAGGTGTAGCATCATGTCACAAACCTTAATATTTTCATTTTCATTTCCAACCATAAAAACTATCTTTGTAGTTCATGGTGCATTTTCGTCACACCTTGATGTACCACCCACTTCGAGGCATAAAACTCACACATCATATTGTCTCACATTCTTTTAGGTACGAAAACCTGATTCCTGACATAAATGACCTCATCCTCATCTATGCTTCAATCAGAAGGTGACTCCCCACCTTCATAGTTTTCCCTCATGGTAAAAAATTATAAATCTACATACATTCTATCTTAAATCTATCTCAAAAATGTATAGTCTAATGAAACTATTACGAGAGTCATATAATCCTAACTCTCCTAATCCACAATGTGTATCTCGTCCAGTAAATCCATTATATTCCGCTTAGCACTAGACTCCTGAACCACCTGTGTTTGAGTCTTCCTACTCAAAGCATCATCATCAATGTTCCCCTTTCTAGGTGTATATGCTGGCTCAAAATTTAATTTCTTCATATACTCAACCCATCTTTGTTTTCGACGATTCAAGTCTCACTGTGAAAATATGTACTTTAATCTCTTTTGATCAATATACACAGTAAAAAATTTCCCAATAGATAATTTCCCCAACACTTTAAAACATAATCCATTATAGCTAACTTGAGGTCATATGATAGGTAGTTCAGTTCATGGGGCCTCAACTTCAAAGACCCATAAACAACAAATTGATCTCCTTGCATCAACACAACTCCAATTACAATCCCAGAAGTGTCACAATACATTGTGTACTTCTCACCTTGCTTAGGTAGGATCAATATTGGTACTGATGCCAAAATCGTCTTCATCTCCTAGAAATAATTATCACAATATTATGACCAATAAAACTTTTTCCCTTTTTTGGTCAAGCCTTTCAGAAATGTTTCCAATCGGTAAATGTCCTAAATTAACATATAATAATATCCAGAAAATCCTAGAAATATATGGATATCAAACATGATCTTGGGATGCTCTCAAGAAACCATTATCTGAACCTTCTATAGAATTACCAACACACATTCTTCTGAGATGATTCTACCCAAGATGTGTACCTGATCGATCCAAAAAATTGTACTTAGATATCTTGATGTATATCCAATGCTCTCTTAGTTTCCTTAGGATGATACGAAGACGTTGGTCATAATAATCATGTGTCTTGGATTGCACCAAGATGTCTTCCACAAACACTACCACAAACTGTTCTAGGTATAGATTAAATATTTTGTTCATTAAGTCCATAAACATTACTGGTGTGTTCGTCAACCCATGAAATATTATGATGAAATCATATAGTCCATACCTTCTTCTAAATTCTTCCCTTGGTATATTAGATGTCTAAACTCTCAGGTTATGATAACTTAATCTCAATTCAATATTTGAGAACACAAAACCTCCTCTCAACTGGTCAAATAGGTCATCGATATGGGGGAGAGGATACTGGTTCTTCACATTCATCTGCTTCAACTTTCAGTAATCAACACATAAGCATAAACTCTTATCAACCTTCTTTGTGAACAACACTAGTGAACCCCAAGGCGACATACCAGGCTCAAACCATTATCATGTTTTGTAGAAATAAAGGAATGATATGAACCGATATAAAATAAGGCAGTAGATATCATAGAATCTATAAAAATAGTACCTCTCACTGTCAATGGTCCAGCCTTGATATCCACAAGTTTAGGGTGAATAGAATGAAACAGTCTTACCCCACTTACCCGTGATGCAGTCTAAGTCCCATGTGCTACACTACTCTACTAATATGAGCGCTCTTACCCTGAAGCTCCAAATACACTACCTTTACCACCTTTTCTAGTAGAAATCCAGATGCAAGACTGATATGGTGAAGAATATCCTCTTCCTACACCCTGATTCTAACTAGCTATACCCTTACTACTCATCTAGCGTGGGGTCCTGTAGAACTTTTGTAAATGTCACATCTTTTTGCAAGATAGTAACTATATTGGTGGTTAAAGGAACAGTCTTCAAAAGTTTCCTAATATACAACAATGGTTATAGATCACTCGATTATTGTCCTATGCAACTGATCCCTTTTTTTAGGTACTCTGTTTCCCACTGCCCTGGTTGATGTTTTCATTGCAATGCTTCCTACTCTCAGAAGTCGTACCTTCTAATCATCCAAATGGAACCACCTTTCCTACATTGGAAGCCTCTTCAGGTTACCCATATCTATGAGATCCTTATCCACCACCTCAACAAACTCCTTTAACTGAAAATGGTTAACTTGGGACTTAATCTCACATTTAATCCCATCATAAAAATGACTCGTTGTAGTTCTCTCATCCACTGCCAATGCTGGAGAAAATTGTTGCAAATGTGTAAAGTGTCTAGCATATTCTGTCACAAAAATACTCCCCCAAGTCAACCTTATGAACTCATCTACTCTCTCCAACCTCAGTATCTATGGATAAAAGTTCTTTAGAAACTTATCCAATAGTTCCTTCCATAACATACCATTAGCCTATACAGTCCACGCCTGAACATACCATCAGTGATTCACTAATCCTCATATCATGTATACAGCCAACATGACCATCCTCTCTATAGGAGTCTCAAAGTGGTCAGATATAGTCTCGATGGACTCAACCTAGAAATCATCTCTCTCATGTCAACCCTATCCAATACAATGAAGATGGTGTTGAATTTGTAACTCCATTTTTAGATCAAACATACTCTTCACAACCCACCCTGGGTCTCTTCCCATGAATTTCATTAAGTGGGAAAAGTTCTACTGGAACTACTCCCTGAATTCCTCACCTGACACAATTGATGCCTTAGTTCCTTCTACTGGTAGATCATATCTAGCCATATAATCATGTTATCCTCTTAATAAGAACCGTCATAGAGAAATATCTATACCATTAAAAATAGGTACCTTAGGATACCTTTTAAAAAATTAACACATTTAAGGTAAAATACAATATTCCAGAACAAGTCATTTCCCCATACCCTACCACATAGTCTAAACTGAGGTGTTATCACTACCCTTAATAATATTACTCCTTGGTCCTACATAATAAGGGTATGAACATTCAAATTATTCAAGTTTCTCATCAAGACACCCATTTATTCTCATCTTACATAATTCTACAATCTTTGTCAATTTCATGATAGGTTCTATTTTCATTTCAATTTCACAAGCAATGAAAAGTAGTTCAAGTTCAATAACTTACCCATAAACCATTTTTCTATGTGTGCCTAAAATGATGCATGTCACAATAACCCTAAGTTCCTATAATGATGCATGTAACTCAAATATTTTGTTATACTGGTCCACGAGTCAAAACTTAGATAAAATTAACATCAATAATCACAACACACAACAAGTGTGTCACCCAAGTTGAAATAATATTCAACTGTAATAGCAAATAGGAATAACAACAATCCCACCCTGGGTACTTGGGTTCTCCCCCATACATGGGTTAGCTACTCCCATGAAAGAGATCATATCCAAGGCCCGAATCTTTCTAATTTAAAGTCTACCATTACCAAATAGTAATACAAAATAAAAAAAGAAAAGAAAAATGGACTCTGATACCACTTTGTAATGTCCTAACCCAGGTGCCACACATCGGTGACTCGAGTCGGTTAGTCACATGACCCCAGGTGTGCCTCCTCGTATACTAGAGGATACCAAATAGCAGGGATGGTCTGAAATATCGATAATGGGGAGACTATACCCCATTTTATCAGATTAAATACACTAGAATAAAATAAGAAACAATAACTATATAACATGTAATCATAACCTAAAATAACTGGTATCACGAGATAGATAAAACTGGAAATACAATATCAAAACTAAAGAAGCAAATATGTCATTCCAATGTATGTGTCAAGTGTCTAAAATTAAACACAAAATAAATACACTGATGACACCCCTTATTGGGTCCCAAATCATTTCTAGTTACCTCATCCATGCTCTATCCCATATCATCCATATAGCAATGAGATATTTCCCTTAACGTATCCAGAAAACACAAAGTCTATTTGGGTATCAATAAAGCAGCCCGAGTAGGGTGTGAGCACAGCTCAGTAGGCCACCATGAACGGTGTATAAAACAAAATATAGTTAATAGAAAGTGTATGCAGTTGTATAAATACATAATTACAATTCATAAGTAAATAGTTACCACATTATCAATTAATCATTATTTAACAACATAAACTCCTGAACTCTCATAGACACTCGTTCCTTAATGCTTTCTTTGGTATATTCTGAAGCCTGAACTATGCCTAATGGATTTCATATCTCATAATTTAATTTTTACCATTCAATTCCTACTTTGTATCATACCAGATCCTGAAGTATGCCCGATGAATATCTTATCTCATAATGTCACTGATACCATTATTTAATTCATACTTGAATTCCCATGTTACCATTCATACATCAAACAATATAATGACCATGTTCCCATTATTTAATTCATAGCTAAATGAACATGTTACCATTCATACCTTACACATTATAATGATCATGTGTTCATTCTTTATTTCACAACTAAATAACCATGTTATCATTCATAACTTACACATTAGAATGAACATGTTCCCATTATTTAATTCTAAACTAAATTTCCATTTTAGCATTCATAACAAAAAATTAATTCAACAATTAAACATCCAAATAAATTCCATTACTAATTAAACAATTATTTAAACACAAATATTCCATTATTTAATTCAATAATTAACTAATCACATAAATAAAATTAATTAATTCAAAAATTAATTAACCACATTATGAAAAACAATTAATTATAAAATTAATTAATAACATAAATTATATTATCCAATTAAACAATTAAATAACCCCAAAAATGTCATTACTAATTCAAATATTAGTTTATCACAAAAATAACCTTAATTAATTCCCCAATTAATTGAGTACATCAATCACATTAATCAATTATTCAATTAATTAATCAATATCCACAAACTCAAAATTCCATAATTAATTAAAAAATTAATTATCTCAATAATAAGCACAATAGATCACAATTAATCACAAAATTAAATATTTCAATCCTTAAATATAAATACCTCACAATTAATACTACAATTAATTATCTCAATCTATAATTTCGAAAATCCCCAATTTCACATTTCCTTAATTAATTAATTCACCAAATTATTTAATTCAGTCAAGAATAAAATTTACAAAAATCTAATAGAAATTATAAAATAACATATACATAATTTAAATAAAGACATTGGGATTTGGATTATAGACCTACTAACTCGATTCGTTGACAAGCGGTCTTCCAACAGAAATCCCCAAAATTTGAGTCGCACAACGACTTAGAACAAGATCTGAATCTAAAACTCTAAATCAATATTGAACAAATAAAGATCTATTAAATAAATATATATATATATATATATATCTAAATTAATATATCTAGATAAAAAAACAAGGTATATATCCAATCAAAATAAAAATAACAAACCCTATCTAAAATAGGAGATGAAAGGAGAAGGAATGTGAAACCAAGTGAGATGAGATCCTCTTACAAAGAAGGGTGCATATATTTTATATAGTCATTGAATCACAAATAATGGAGGTCATGAAGACTTTTAATCCATCTAAGAGGCTACAAAATCATGAAATATCAACTAGGGTCGAATATGGGTCGAATAAAATTTAAAATGGGGGTTTGAGTGATTATAAATATAATTTTTGGGTTATTTAAAAGGTCGTGCATGGTTAGTTGGGAAGGGTTCATGGTTTCCCCTAACTATGATCCTAACCATGAGCCTCTATTATGGGGGTGTAGAGTTTCTCCTAAGAGGGTGTATGGTTTTAAAAACATTGTGCTAACCGTGAAATTCCTCAGTCCAGTGTTGCACAGTTTGATGGGTTGGGGAACATGGGTAGGGAAAACCATTTTCCAACCATGAATTTCTATTATCACTTCCAATTTTCTCAAATAAATTCCCAAACACACCCCAAGGTAAAACCCAAACCAAGTATTCTCAAACAAGAAAGAAATAAATACATGAAATTAATCTCGAGTCATCTTCAGGAAAGGTTGGGATCTTACACAAACAATTTCATTTACTCTCATGAAGTATTCATCAATGGATTCTTCATCTCTCATTCTTATGTCATCATACTTACTATTCCAAATTTATATCTTTTCTTCCGTAACTTTAGTATTCCCATTGAATATGCTTCCAGCTTATCCCACATACTCTTTGATGTTTTGAAACCAATCACCTTCATATAACCATTTTCTGATAAGGACATAAGAATAGAATTTATAGCCCCTCCATAAACTTCTATATTTATTTTATTAGTAAAAAAATAGGAGAATATTTCTTAATAGGTGTAAACCAAATGTTGTAGAATCAATAACTTCTAGGCCAAAATATAGGAGATAAAGAATCATCTAATTTTTCCATCCATAATAATTTTTTCTATCAAATGTAGGATTTTTCTACTATAGAAAGAATTGATATTATACATGATAAGGATAAAGAATGGAACCTTACCTATGATACCAATTAATGTTTCAAAGGATTAAATAACAACGTTGAAGGGGGTTGAATCAGTTGGTCACTTTTATATGTTGCAATACTTTTAAAAAACATAACCCTTGAAACCTGATAAAGTTTATATCCTTATTTTCTTTTACTAAATACCCATGCATGAAAATATAGGAAATTATGTAAATCACATAAGATTTAAAAGTTTTTTCCTCAGTGTGAGAACGTACATCCTTTACATGGCCACTCAAGTGGGTCTATATAAATTATCTATAATGAATAAGTGAATACAACTCGTGCCAACTCCTGCTAGATAGCTTCTATGTCTCAGTAGAAATTATTATATTAACTCCCATCACCTTAAAAATTTCATTATAAACAATTGATCCAAAAAAAATAATAAAGGCCTTCTTGAAACTTCTCCACAAATTCTCTATCTGGAATCCTCAGTCTGAAATGGCAAGGCCTGATTATCTTATTCTGATGGGGATGAGTTCAATGGACTTAGTCCAATGAATTTAGTCTAATGGAAACATTATGATGAACTCATTCTTAATATTTATTACTCAAACTCTTCTCAAATTATTAGTTATATATTCCTTACTCCGGTAAACAAAAAATTAAGATGTCCAACCATAGATTTAGTCTGATAGAATCCTCATAACGATGGAATTCTCATTACGATAAAAACTGCTTTCTGTAACTTTGAAATTCTTCAAACCTCACTAGTTATAACTCATTCATACTTCTAAAACTTCTGTGCTCAGTACTTCTAGATCTGATGAAAAATTTTTCTTGATATCTATAACTAAGAAAATATTTATGATTCCTCCATTTATTCAAAAGCTTTTATCATGAGAGTTTTCATGATTTACGATAACTTCATGATTGGAAAAGCACCTTCTGACTTACATAAAAAATTATTATGAATTCTATTACATCCAAAACCTTGTTTCTTTTTAACAAAAACACAATATTAATGGTTTCACATATTCTACCACTTTTTTTCATAAGTATTGTATCACAATTGTTATCGACAATTTATGATATTTGAGAATTAAAAACTAGAGAATCATCATCTAGATGGAGGTTAGAAAGTTTAAAAACTTCTATCTCCTAACATCACTATCACCATTCAAACTCTTCAACAACATTTTGAATTTATAACCAACACTGAGTCGAATGAAGCTTGAACTTCATGCTAATGGATCTAAGACCAATGATGTGTCTGATCAACAACATTACTATTCTAACAATTTATCCATTTGGTGCTGCATAGTTTGATACTTTTTGTTTGGTGCTACTCAGTCTGATCATCTGTATCCAGAAAACAACTTTCTATAAAACAAAACTTTTCTCCCTATTTATGTTTAGATTTGAAAATTTAGAAACTTTCACTAGTTTTTCAAAAACCATTATTTTTCAAAATATTTGTTTTCTCAAATACAAAACTTTTTAAAAAAAACATCACGAAGGTTATTCAGTATACCGTACCATTTATGAAATCGAAAGAAACCTATGTTTTCATACATTCATATTTTTTTTTGGAATGTTTTTTTTAAGGCCTATTTTAGGAAGAAACTTTAACCTTGAGGTGTATAATGTGACTGTATAGGATAACTCAAAGAAACAATGGGATATTACCAAAAAGAACCATTAGAAAAAAAGTAATAGTGGAAACACATTCGATATTCCTTGAAAGGGAAAACATCTTTAAAAGTGTTAGTGGGATGGTGATAGAATTAGATGAAGTTGAGACTCAAGGTACAAAAGACTTATCACAGGAACAGTTTCTATAAATTCCCATGTAAGAAGATACTATTCTGAAGACACAAGTAATGCGTGGGAGTACAAGAGAGGTTAGACAAAAAGAATGGTATGGTTTTATTTTCACCAAATATGGTGACTAATTATTAGTTTATAATAATGGTCCTATAACCTAAAAGGAAGTAGTAAGTGGCTCAGATGTTTCCATGTGAAATAATCCATCATTTCTAAATTGGATTCCATCTAGAAAAATCAAGTCTATATTTTGGTAGATCCTTCAATGGATGTAAAACCCATTGGTTGCATGTGGGTATTCAATAAGAAACAATACATTGAAGGAAAAGTCAGTACCTATAAGGTATGAATAGTTGTAAATGGATTGAAATAGCATCAAGAAATTAACCGAGATTAAACCTTTTCCCCAGTTGTAAAGTTGAGATCCATCAGAATTATACTTGACATTGAGGCTTACCGTGACTATGATATTTAAGATATGGATGTCAAAACTAACTTACATAATGGGAACCATCAGGAAGATGTTGACATAAAAGAACCTGAAGGGTTTGTGACTACAAAGGATGAAAATATACACAAATTGAAAAATAATCCATTTATAGATGAAATCAAGTCTCTAGGATATAGAACATTCATTTTGATGAATCTATAAAAGAATAAGGTTTCATAATGAATGAGTGTTATCCTTGTGTCTACAAAAAATTTAGTGGGATTGAATTCATTTTCATAATAGTATATGTTTATGACATATTACTTATAGGATATCAAATACTAGTCTTACAATTTTTTAAGATGTGGTTAAATAAATGCTTCTCTATGAAGGACTTGGGAGAGACATCATATATATTTTTAATTAAGATCTATTAAGATAGATCTAAGAAGTTTATCAATCTATGTTAAAGTACATACATTGATAATATACTTAAGAGATTTGGTATGGAAAAATCCAAGAGGGTATTTTTTCCAATGTCACATGGAATTCATCCTTCCAGGAAAATGTTTTCTCAGATACATAGGGAAATAAATAGAATGGAAAAGATTTCATATGCATCAGTGATTGGTTCATTCATCTATATTATGATATGTACTTGGATAGATGTTTCCTATGCATCAAGTGTAGTCATAAGATATCAAGATGATCCAGTTGAACTCTATTAGATGGCAGTCAAGATTAACTTTAATTATTTGAGGTGTACTGAGATATATTCCTAGTTTATGGGGGATATGGGGAACCAGTCATCAAAAGATATGAATATTATAGTTTTCAAACTTATCAATATGACATGAAGTCACAAACGAGATACATATTCACTTTCAATAGAGGTATTGTGAGTTGGAAGAGCTCAAAAAAGGCTATGGTCATAGATTTTACAGTAGTAGTCCAAGTATATTGTGACTTCTAAGGTAGCTAAATATACATTATGGATGCAAAAAATCATCCAAGAACTTGAATTGGTATATAATATTAAATATCATATTACACTCTATTGTGATAATATTGTAGTGGTGTCTCTCATAAAAGATCTATGTACACATTAATATGAAAAGCATGTACTTTGGAAGTATCATCTCTTGAGGGATTTTTTTAAGAGAGGTGAGGTTTTAGTGAGAAGTATTTCCAAAGAAGAAAATATATCATTACCCTTGACTAAATTCTAGACTCACTATAAATCGGATTATTAAGTGAGTTCAGTTGGACTAAAATTTGTATGTAGTTGGATCTAGTCCTCATGGGAGTTTCTTGGAGTTGGTGTCCTAGGATTAGCTATTTGTAATTTAATTACAAGTATGTTCGATATATTGAATATTAATAAAACATATTATTACATATTTTCTCTTGTTATGTAATACTCTAATGTAATTATGTCCAAGAGTATTTGTCACATTGATAAGGTCATAGCAGTTCTCTGTTATATTGAGAACCTTGAAGTGTTATGATGACATTCTTAAATAATGGTCTTCTCTTGGATAACGTACTATTATGGGACACATAGTTCATAGAATTTTAAGTGATAGCACTCATAAAAGGATGAGTCTTAGTATCATGAAGTTCTCACTTGGTAATCACCGATATGGTAGATTATGAGAAAGAATCACTGATAGGAATTCCATAAGTTTTGGTGTCATCAGATATTCTTATATGCAAGAATATGTAATGGTACTTAGACTTTAAAATTATCTTTAATGAATTTTATAACTCATGCACATAGAGTTTATAATGAAAACCATGATGACATATATTCATGATAAGTTAGGTTACATTGTTCTTGTCATGACTTGCAGGTCATTAATGAATAAGTTAAAGAAGGATTTATCACTTCTATTTTTATGGAAGCAGATATCTCATCCATTTGATTAAAATAGAAACAATAAATTAAATTACATGTACACGGTGAAAGGATGTGTTTATTTTAGATATTTAAAGATTGAAGTACCATGAAAATAGGTTGGTGAAAGAGATGTGCAACCTGCTTGAAGAGATATTATGATAAAGGGATTATATTATATAGTGAGTGTTCATTTTTGGTTTTCATCATTTCAAAATTAAGTTATTTATATTGGGTGCCTTGACTCATTTCTAGATAGTAATTTTGGAATTTAGGCATGCTCTCTTGATGCCAATTAGAATGAATCCAAGAGGGTCAAACAGTAAGTGTTTCTGATGATCTTGATTAAAAATAATTTAAATTTAATTAATTGAATAAATATTATTCTCATGAATGAGGTATAATTTTATTCATGTTTTATTGGTCACAAATATATATTGATTAATGAAATATTTAAATTAAATATTTATTTATGTGTTTAATAAATAAAAGAAGAGTTCTGAATAGGCCAAGACCATGTCTTGTAAATAATCTTAATTAAAAATATTGTTAGATAATATTTTTCATTGCTCAAGTTGGAGCGAACCATAGAATAATAATAAGAATATTATTATTATATGGTATGAGGCTTATTAAAGGTTTTAGTATTTTTTTAAGGGCTATAATGAAATAAATAAATTTCCTAACCGAAAATTTACCTCAATAAATAGCTTGTTAAGGCTATTGTGAAGGTAATTGAAAATAGATAATTGTTTCAAATAATGAATTTTCTTTTAACACCTCTATCTCTCTCCCTCTTAAGAAAAATAAATTTTTGAGAGATTTATTCAAGATTAAAGAATGAGTGATCAAGAATGAACAATGTAAGACATTTTATTCCCTACACTAGCATATAAAGATCATTTAACATTTATCAGATATCAACGAAGCATGTGTGGATTTTCTCTAGAGGTATTCTATTCTTGGATCCTCATAGCGCAATGAAGGCAATTTGAAAGGGTCTTTTCATATGATTAACATAATTAATGAAGAAATATTCCTAAGATAAGGTAATAATTTTTTATGACATTAAATAAATTAATTAAAAATTTGATGCTCATGCTCCTCAATCTTGGTTTTGATCATATAAACATTCAAATAAATTTTAATATATTTCACACCACCACATGCTTCCAATACTCCCGAAACCATCATAAGGGGCCACATTTCTAGATCCTTTGGTAGTAAGGATAGATCCCAGAGGATATGTGGGAGCAGAAGTCTAATGTTCGAGCTTAGTGGATGTCTAGTAGTACGTACACACAATTCCAAGAAGTATGATCACTAGTCTCACGGCCATATCTTGATTAATTTCAATATATTGACTTTCCATTCAACATGGAGTTGAAAGCAAGTACAGTCAGGGGTTATAGAATCTTGGTTAATACACAACAACTCATTATGTGATTTTAGATTTTATGATTTATTTTTCATTTATTATTATCACTGAATATAGTAGTTAAACATGCTCACACTTGTTAAGGATGAATTAGTCATGTCCTGCTAAATTTTATTACTCACACCTTGCATAAAAAAATCAATGCACATTCAGACTTTATGTTTAGGGATTTGGATAAGGAAAATGGACATGTGGCTGATGGTTGAGAAAATTAGAATGGATATGGTAGTATATAGAGATGGACTCTGGAGGACCTTGATGTTTTATTTATTTATTTATCTACCTCTTATTGCTCTAGTTTGGATTTACACTTTAGAATCCCATATATTATTGTATGACACGTGTATCATCTTTAAGTTTCCAAATAATTACTCTAGTTTCTATTATATTGTTTATTATGTATTATTTGAATTATTACATGATACAATGGGTATAGTCTCCCCACTGAAGGAATTAGACCCTCACTGCTAGTCAGAAACCCCTTGTGTGTGGGGAGGCATACCTAAGGTCTTGTAGCACTCCGGTTCAAACCAGAAATTTTAAGTGAAGGTATTACAAAAAGCCTTAAAAAAAGACACCATACTACAAAAAATACAATTCTTAGTAGTGGTTTTTTCTTCTAGTGGAAGTATTTTAAAACTTTGCAAAATTATTTAGCAGTGGTTACTAAAATCTCCCTGTATTGCATGTTCGCTGGTAATTTCCCAGTAGTTTGATTCATTTAGAGCTTGTTTTTTATGTGATTTTTTTGTGAATTTAGAAATGATTTTAATTTTATTTAACGGTGATTTTTAAAAAAAACATGAAAATAAAATAGATAAGATGAACCTAACAACCGATAAATATGTTAGTGGATGTTAGGTTAATTGGTAGTTAATATTAACCACTATTAATTATGATTCAAATTCATTTTTTTAATAGTGGTTCTTAAAAATCCCCTCTCAATATTTTTTTAAAAATATACTTTTTAAAAATATTTAATAAACAAAATATAAATATAAAAACATTGACATGTAATAAACTAAAACATAAATGCACAATAAACCCATCAGAAATACATCATACAAGATACATCCATAGTAATATACATATACATTCATAGTCATCATAACCTCAGTCAACTGATTACCTCAGTCAACCCATACCTCAATTATTAATATATACATATAAAATATGTCCAACAACAACCCATTCCCAATATATTCAGACCCCATGACCTATGTTTCATCCTTCTACCACTATATCATCTCATCAATTAAAACATACCACATAATCTCATCAATTGTAAAAAAAAGATAGAAATTAAAACTAAACAAAATAAATCAGAATTACAATAGAATCATTGATTAAATATAAACATACCAAAGAAACTAAGAACCATCACCACTTCCTTATAAATAATATCTTGAATCAAATGTTCATCCTCTTTCCTTCAGTTAAAATCTATCACCTACAATAAAAACCATAACATTTATGAAAAGAAATGAAAAAGTGAAAAAATGGAATATATTTATAATGTTGCACATAAAATTTGTTATTTTGATAATTAAAGAAAATATATTTTAACATAAAACAAATAATATACCATGACAAACACTTTTAAATCTTAAATTTTCCTATTTAAAATATGATTCAGCACTTGGAACTAAAAAGGGATAAGTATATAAAATTCTATTTGATTTTTAAATCGATGTGAAATGTTCTTAAATTTAACTTAATATTTTTTTAAAGAATTTGATATAAAATCATATAATATATTTAAAAACTAAATCAATGGTTGTTTTTCCATGGTTTTATGTCATTATGAGGGTTTATTCTATGGTTTTTAACATTACAATCATGTTTTAGTGTTTTAAAACCCAAAAAATGTGTTTATGGGAATCCTAGGAAAACCATAAATCTTATGATGTGTTGTTAATTCATACATCTCAAAAACTATTCTATAGTCATTATCCTATAATTTCATTGCAATCTGAAGATTTTTTCAGTGTCTTAACCTCCCCGATGCATGCTTTTAAAGGCTTCAATACCTTTAAAATCTATTTACTAAGCCATTGTGACCACACTGCATGTTAAATTGATGTGTTTTCTACACTTAAAAATCAAAAAAAAACACAACAGTGTTTTCACCTTGATTTCACATCAATTTGAGGTTGTTTTCTATGGTTTTGATTGTTACCTACACATTTATGTGTTTTAAAACACTAAAAATCAATTTACGGTCATCCTAGAAAAAACCTAACTTGAAATGGAATTACTTCGATTCCTAAATTTCAAAAATAAATATATGACATTTTCCTCTAATTTTATGGTAATTTGATGATGTTTACCTAGTTTTGAGACACCAATACACATTTTAAAGGCTTCGATACATTTAAAAACTATTTATCTATCCATTTTGACCACAAAACACACCGGATTGACATGTTTTCTACAATTACATGTCCAAAATAACATAACGGTGGTTTTACCATGATTTCACATCAATCTGTAGTATTTTTCTATGGTTTTGACTATTACACCCGTATTTTAGTTTTTTAAAACACTAAAAACATGTTATAGGAATCATAGGAAAATCGTAACTAAAAATGATGTGTCATCAATTATTAAATTTTTAAAAAAATTATTTGGTCATTTTACTATGATTTCATAGAAATTAGATGATGTTATCTTGGTTTTGACCCCCTGATGCATGTTTTTAAAGGCTTAAGTACCTTTAAAAACTATTTACAAATCCATTCTGATCACACTACATGTTATATTGATGTTTTTTCTATGTGTAAACATCAAAAATAACTAAAATATATATATAACATGATTTCATGTCAATTTGAGGTCTTTTTCAATGGGTTTTACCATTACATGCATGTTTTAGTGTTTTAAAACACTAAAAACGTGTTTACAGATATCCTAGGAAAACGGTAACTTGAAATGATGTTTCGTTAGTTCTTACATTTCAAAAATCAGTATATAGTTGTTTTAATTTGATTTCATGGTAATTCAATGATTTTTTCCAAGTTTTGACCCTCTTCAACATGTTTTTAAAGTCTCTGATACCTTTAAAAAACTATTTATTAATCCATTCTGATTAAAACACATGTCAGATTGACATGTTGTCAATGTGTATACATCAAAAATAACTCAATAGTGGTTTTCCGATGATTTAATTTCAATATAGATGAATTTTATATGGTTTTTACCATTACACACACATTTATGTGTTTTAAAACACTAAAAATCCATTTAAAGACATCCCTGGAAAACTGTAACTTAAAATGATGGTATGTCAGTTCCTACATTTCAAAAATAAACCTATGGAATTTTTTCTACGATTTCATGGAAATATGACAACATTTTTCTAGTTTTGGCCCCTCGAAACATGTTTTTAAAAGCTTTAGTACCTTTAAAAACTATTTACCAAGTCATTCTGACCACACATCACATCAAATTGACATTACGCATAAACTTTAAAAATAAAACAATGGTGGTTGTCCCATTATTTGACATAAATATGATGTGTTTTCTATGGGTTTTAATTTTTCATGTTTTAGTGTTTTAAAATACTAAAAATTAATTTATGGGAATCCTAATAAAATCGTAACTCAAAATGATATCTCATCTATTAATAGATTTAAAGAATACTTCTATGTTTATTGAATTATAATTTCATGGCAATCAAATGATTTTTTCTTGGATTTGAACCCCCACTACATGTTTTTTAAGGCTTTGTTACCTTTAACAACAATTTATTGAGCCATTCCAACAACATCGCACATCATATTGAGGTTTTGTTAGTGAGTTTGTGTGAAAAATAACTAACTGGTATATTTACCCTGATTTCACATTAATATGAGGTTATTTTCTCTTTTTTTGAATGTTACACAGACATTTTAGTGTTTTAAAACACAAAAAACACATTTACGAGCATCTTAGGAAAATAATAACTCATAATGATGTTCTGTTAGTTCCAACATTTCAAAAATAAATCTATGGTTGTTTTAATTCTATTTCATAGAAATATACTGTTGTTTTCCTAGTTTTGACCCCCATATACATGTTTTTAAAGCTTCAATATCTTTAAATGTCGTTTACCAAGTCATTCTGACCACACCACATGTTAGATTGATGTGTTCTCTTTGTGTAAATGTCAAAAATAACTCAATAGTTAATTTAGCATGATTTGAAATCAATATGAGTTATTTTTCTATGGTTTTCACCATTATATTCTTGTTTTACTCTTTTAAAACACTAAAAATGTGTTTACAAGCATCCCAGAACACCATAAATCATAATGACATGTTATCGGTTCCTACATTTCAGAAATTAATCTATAGTCATTTTTACATAATTTAATGGGAATTTGGAAATGTTTTCCTGGTTTTGACCCTCTAACACACATTTTTAATGGCTTTGGGACCTTTAAAAATAGATTACCATCCATTCTTACCAAACTTCATATCAGATTGATGTGTAATCTATGAATACACATCAGAAATAACTAAACAATGGTTTTATCATGACTTCATGTAAATATGAGGAATTTTTCTATTCTTTTGATTGTTACATTCATGTTTATGTGTTTTAAAACACTAAAAACCCACTTATGAACATTCCAAATTTTTTTAACACATAATGACATATCGGCAGGTCCTACATTTCAAAAATCAATAATGTTTTTTCCTATCTAGTTTTATGGATATCTAATGAAATATTCCTAGTTGTGACACCCCGACACAAATTTTTAAAGGCTTTGATGCCTTTAAAATTTATTTACTAAGTTATTCCAACCACACCGCATGTCACAATGATTTTTTGTCTACGATTACGTGTAAAAAATAATTCAATGGTGGTTTTCTTATGATTTCAAGTCAATATGAGGTATTTTTCTTTGGTTTGGAATATTATACACATGTTTTAGTAGTTTAAAACACTAAAAATGCATTTATATAAATCCCTAGAAAACTGTAACCTGGAATAACATGGTGTTGGTTCCTATATTTCAAAAACTATCCATTTTTATTTTCCTCAAAATTCATGGAAATTCAACATCATTTTTCCAATTTTTACACCCTATCTTGCATTTAAAAAGATTTAGTACATTTAAAAACTATTTACTGAGGCATTTTGACTGCACTACAAGTCTAATTGATATTTTTTATATGAGTACATGTCAAAAATAATTCAATGGTGGTTTTATCTGATTTCATGTCAATATGATATCATTTTATATGGTTTGAACCGTTACAACATATTTTGGTGTTTTAAAACACTAAAAATACATTTACACGCATCTTAGGTAAACTGTCACTTGAAATGTTGTGTCACCTATTCCCACATTTCAAAAATAAATCCACAGTCATTTTCCTATGATTTTATGTTGATATGGAATCTAATTCTTATTTTGACCCCACCTCCCCCCCCACACACATGTTTTAAAGGCTTTGGTACCATTACAAACTATTTACTGTGTCAAACATAAGAAAATGAGCATGAATTATTCTAAAACATAAGGATAACAGTATATAATTTATTCTTTATGTGTAGGAATCAAACACACGTCAATCCACCGCATGATGTTGTCGATATGACTCGAAGTGCATGTTTTCAATATAAAAGTGTCATTTTAGTTTTATTTAAGGAATTTTTATGCATTCTATGAAAATGTGTGAATGATCTATGAAATTTAGAATTTACCATGACTGGATTTTTGTGTCAATAAGGTTTTCCTTATGACTTTTCCATTCCTTCTTGTTTTGAAAATCACAAACACCTTATCATTATGGAAAATTGCGTTTATAAGGAAAATTGGTTTTATAAGGAAAATTGATTTTATAAGGAAAATCACTATTATAAGGAAAATCACTTTTATAAGGAAAATCGCTTTTATAAGGAAAATTATCCTTATCATATTTTCATTCATATATTTCTTAAGTATAAGAATCAGCTTCATTTCTATATTCTCGGAATCGTTTAAAAATTAGATATGAAGCATTCTGTTTTAGGCTCCGAATTCTGGATGGGAACTGTAATGAAGTTCCACTCCAAATTCTAGATACGAACTCTAATAAAGTTCGACTCCGATTTCTGGATACGAACTCTCATGAAGTTCGACACCAAATTCTAATGAAGGATTCTAATTACAAATTCTCATTATGAATTTTGATGACGGATTCTCATTCTGAATTCTCATTCCGAATTCTCATTCTGAATTCTCCTATTAAATAGAATCTGATCATCTTTGTTTTATACACTCAGAATTTATTTAGACTCCGAATATTATTTAGTTAGACTCCGAACTTTCATTTTTCTTACACTTTTATAATTTGTCTACTCTTTGACATTTTTTTTACACTCTGAACCTTCACTCCGAAGTTTTGAGTTAGACATAAAACGATGTCGTACTTTCTATTACACATGGTTTGTTATAAAACGATGTCGTCTATTCTGTTATAAACTAACCATTGGTTAAGTTACACGTATACAGGTCTGTCATATTTTTAAGGAAAATATGATTGTTGGAAAGGAGGCTGACCTTGCCTATAAATAGGATCTCGTTTGAAAGAGCTCAACAAAACTTCTTTGAAATTGTTCACACATGCTATTGAAGTGATTTATAGAGAGAGAGACTCTTATTAATTCTCAGCTTCGTGCAGAAAGTTTGAACTTCTTGTTCAAGCTTTTCCTTGTGCAGATTTGCTTCGTGCATCTCTGAAAGTTGGTGATTACATTTGAGGACTTCCAAGGATAGGAAGAAAGAGGTGCCAACTACCTTAAAGTTCGAAGTCTTCCTTGATGAGAAAGATAGAGGTTCCAACTACCTTGAATTTGAGGGCTTGCGGGGATAACATGACAGAGTTTCCGATATTCGTATCGAGGCCTTACCCTAGTGTGGGTAAGACAGACTTGCTTGAAAGTATAAATCAAGGGACCTTTATCCAAGGTTTTTGGATACCCTACTCTTTGGGTTAAAATACTTATATCTTATTACTTGTAGTTTTACTAATTGTTTGTTTCCGCTGCATATTGTATTGTAATAAAAGTGTAACTTTCTTATACTTCCTTACTTGTAAATTGATAAATTTAGATTCTATACGCATTAAGGTAGAATATCATATTGTAATCTTTAGTTATGTTTCAATTTCTAGATCCATATTTCCGGAACCTACTTTCGGAATCTCTTTCCAGTTTTGAGCAAGTACATAGAACATGATGTTTTCAACTTCATTCATTATTCCAATTTTTCAATTGGTGTTAGAGGTGTTGTGATTTTTCTTAGTTTAAATTTGTTAAACTTAGCCCTTTCCTTTGTTTAAGGAAAATTTTAAAGTATACAATTCACCCCCCTCTTGTATATTGAGCATCTACATCATTATTTTAATCCTACAATTGGTATCAGAGCAGGTCTCTGAAATACTTATACTCACGTATATGTTTTTCTTGCTCATTTTTTATTTATTCTTCATACTTGCTTAGAAAAAACTTTTTCATTCCAAACTTTTTCATTCAGAACATTGTCATTCCGAACTTTGTCATTCCGAACTTTTTCATTCCGAATTGTCATTCCGAACCTTGTGATTACGAACTTTTGCTACTAACAAGATTGTGTGCCGAAGTTTATTTTAAGTATGGAAGGAATAAATGTTGGCTCCATTGATAATCTAAATCCTACAAGACCACCAATCTTTGATGGTAATGACTAGGAGTACTGGAGAGATCGAATGAAGAATTTTGTTATCAACATTGGAGTGGACAACTTTGTTATGCTTACCGGAGATTATAAAATTCTTGATAAGGAAGTTAGAACATTCACTAACTAGGAAAAGCAAGAGTATCAATTCAATTATAAGGTACAGAATACTTTACTATGTTCAATCAATAGAAATATATATAGCCAAATTTCTTCTTGTGAGGCAGCTAATTGTATCTGGAAGAAGTTAGAGGTTACACACTTTGGAACTTCTAAAGTGATTGAGACTAGGAGAGATATTCTTAGAGCTGAATACCATGGCTTCAATTTTCCATATGGTGAACCAATTTGTAAAGTTCAACAGAGATTTATGACTATAGTCAATAGTTTACAGTCTATAGGAGAGAATGGTCTAGATGATGAAGCACTTTTGGATAAGATAATTGATATTATGCCCAATGATTGGGAATTAAAGAGAACTGCTATAGATGAGAACAGGAAGGTCACTCAAATTTCTCTTGATGAGCTATTTGGAACTCTTCTTCAACATGAGACAGGAATGAAGAGAGATTTTAACAAAATCAAAAAGAAGAATGGGAATGGTACTGTTGATTTTACAACAACATCAAATCATATTAAAGCTAAGACTCCAGAGAGAGTAACCAGATCCAAATCTAAGAAGGTGGTTGTTCAATCAGACTCTAGTGAATGTGAAATCTCAGAAAATGAGTTAGCAAATCTTTCTCGAAGGATGAACAAGATAGCTGGGCAAAGAATTTTCCAATCCAAGTATAAGAAAAAGGAAAGGAAAGATAGAAAATATGGAGAATCACATGTTATGAATGCAAGAGAGCTGGACATATTAGACCAGATTGTCCTCTACTCCAAAAGAAAGAAAGGAAAGAAAGGCATTCAGACAGGAACAGAAAGACGTATTATAAAGCCAAAGCAAAAAAGGTTCTGAAAGCTAGTGATACCTGAAGTTCCAGTGGTGGTGACTCTTCAGATGAATCTTCTGATTATGAATCTCTAGGACAGAAGAATCTTGGTCTTATAGCCAGAATACCTATTGGAAATCATTGCTTTATGGATAAGGTACAGAATGTTGAATCATTGACCAAAGTATCTTTAAATTCTAATGATAGAATGTATTATAACTCTTCTGATGAATAATCCTCTTCTGATGAAGAAAATATTTCACCTACCTATGAAGAAGTTTCTAGGTTTGTTGAACTTCTTGATATTGATAACTCTAAACTAAATAAGAAACTTGATAAGGAAAACTCTAGGAATTCTATTCTTATGAAAGAAATATCAGATCTTTCTAAAGATCTTGATAGGAAAAATGCTGATTTTGAAAGTATTTAAAAAAAATCTTGAGGAAGTAAATTCTGAGAAGAACAAACTTTCTAAAGAGTTAGAAAAAGTAATTTCTAAGAAAAGTATCTTCGATCCGAGCTCTAGTTTTAAAACTAATGATTTTGAGGATAAAAACTTGGTTATAAAACTCAAGTCCGAAATTTTTTCCTTATAGAAGTGTTTATCAAACTTTACCCATGGTAAAGAAAATTTTGATAAAATGTATTCCCAAATACGACCTTTAAGAAATAAATCCGGATTTGGTTAAACCCATGAAAAACCAACTTTTAGTAAAAATTATTTTTTTCCTCAAAGTGCCCCATTTTGTACCAAGTGTCAATGTGATGGTCACTGGGAAAAGAATTGTTCCTTAAACAAAACCAAATCTTTAGGTTTTCATAAAGCTTATTTCTCTATGAAGATGCGTGTTCCTAAAATTTTGTTGTCTAGAAATCTCGAATCCAAACAAGTTTGGATTCCTAAATTCTAACTCTCTTCTTGATATCAGGAAAATAAAGAGTGTACAAACAACAACACGTGGTACATGGATAGTGGGTGTTCCCGGCACATAACTGGTAACAAAATCTATTTTGAAAAGATTATCAAAATGAAAGGAGGAAAGGTAACTTTCGGAGACAATGCTAAGGGAGAAATTGTTGGTATGGTTAATGTTGTTCTTCTTGGTAAAACCTTGATTTCAAATGTTCGTTTTGTTAAGGGTCTTAAGCACAACCTCATTAGCATAATTCAGTTATATGATGAAGGATACCTTGTGAATTTTAGGAATGATAAGTGCTTAGTTCAAAATTCCAACGTAGAATTTATTCTCTCAGCCAATAGGCAAGAGAATGTTTACTCATTGAACCTAGAAGACCTCAGGAGTCGAGATTTACCTTGCCTAAGTGCAATGGATGATCATTCCTGGTTATGGAATAGAAGACTAGGTCACTGTATCCTTAGGAACTTATGCAAACTCTCTAAGAAAAAACTAGTTAAGGATCTACCGGAGCTTAGATTTGATTCTTCTAAAGTTTGTGATCCTTGTAAATATGGAAAGAAACATAAATCTAGTTTTAAATCAATCAGTGAAGTCTCAACAACTAATGCATTACAGTTAGTGCACATGGATCTTTTTGGTCCAACACAAATTGGAAGTATTGGAGGCAAATACTATGTGTTTGTTCTAGTTGATGATTACACCAGATTTACTTGGGTCTATTTTCTAGGAAAGAATTCTGATGCTTTTTCTTATTTAAAATGTTTTAGAGCTCAAGTTAAAAATGAGAAAAACCTTCCATTGAAAACTATTCATAGTGATCATGGAGGAGAATTTCAAAATTCTGATTTTGAAACTTTTTGTAGTAGAAAAGGTATTACTCACAGTTTTTCAGCACCTAGAACTCCTAAAAAAGAATGGTGTAGTTGAAAGAAGAAATAGAATTCTTCAATAGATAACTAGAACCATGTTGAGTGAATATTCAATAGCTAGACATTTCTAGGCTGAAGCTATAAGTTATGTTTGCTATACTATAAATCGAGTTTTGATTAGACCTTTTCTTAATAAAACACTTTATGAGTTATGGAACGGTAGAAAACCAAGACTTTCCTACTTCAAGGTTTTTGGTTGCAAAGTATTCATTCTGAATACTAAAGATAACTTACATAAATTCGAAGCAAAATCTGATGAAGGAATTTTCTTAGGCTACTCCACAACTTCTAAGGCATATAGAGTATTCAATAAAAATACTTATACTGTTAAAGAAAAAGTGCATGTAAAATTTGATGAGACAGATCCTTTTGTTTTTAAACCATCCCAACCTACATCCTCAGATGTGTTTTTAAAAACTAATTGTCAACCTTTGATAGAAGAACCTTCTGATAAGGATAATGTTCAAGAAGACACTTCTGAAACATTTACCCCAGAAGACTTTCTACCCTATGTTGATGAACAGGTTTTACAAAACCCAAATCAGGTGTTTCGTAAGAATCATCCCAATGATAGTATCATTGGTGATGTAAATCAACCTATAAGGACTAGAATTTCCTTAAGAAATGAAATAGAACATCTAGAATTTCATTCCCAATTAGAACCAAAAAGCACTGATGAAGCTTTAGGTGATGATGATTGGATCAAATCTATGCAAGATGAACTAAAGGAATTTGAAAGGAACAATGTCTGGATCTTGGTTGAAAGACCTAAGGAAACTTCTGTTATTGGAGTAAAGTGTGTATTCAGAAACAAATGTGATGAAAATGGAGTCATAGTAAGAAATTAAGCTAGACTTGTTGCTAAAGGCTATAACCAGCAAGAGGGAATAGACTATGAAGAAACCTATGCTCCTGTAGCTGGACTTGAATATATCATTATTCTACTTGCCGTTGCAAAATTATTTAATTTTAAACTTTTTCAAATGGATGTGAAATGTGATTTTCATAATGGTTATTTTCAAGAGGAAGTTTTTGTTGAACAACCTCCTGGCTTTGAAGATACAAAACATCCTGATCATGTTTTTAGACTTACCAAAGCATTGTATGGTCTTAAACAAGACACACGAGCCTGGTATGATAGACTCATTGGATTTTTGATTCAAAATAACTATGTTAAGGGAAATGCAGATCCAACCATTTTTATAAAGAAAGATAAGAAAAATGTTTTGATTGTACAAATTTATGTGGATGACATCATATTTGGTTCAACTCATCAATCTTTAACTGACTCTTTTGCAAGTCTAATGAAATCTGAGTTTGAAATGAGTATGATGGGTTAGTAAACTTTTTTCCTTAGTTTTCAAATTTCTCAAAAACCAGAAGGAACCTATATAAATCAACATAAGTATATTAAAGATCTTCTAAAAAAGTATGGTTATGACAATACTAAAAGTATATGTACTCCCTTTGGTACCTCAAATTCTTTAGATCTTGATGAAGCTGAGAAACCAGTAGATCATACATCTTTTAGAGGTATGATAGGAAGTTTACTTTACTTGATAGCTTGTCGACCAGACTTAATGTTCTCAGTATGTTTATGTGCAATATATCAATCCAATCCTAAGGAATCTCACTTAAAGGCAGTAAAAAGAATTTTTCGCTACCTTAAGGGGACCATGGATCTAGGATTATTTTACACTTCTGGAAATGATTTTTTATTAAAAAGCTTTTTTGATGCTGACTTTGGTGGATGTAAGATGGATAGAAAAAGTATATTCGGAACTTGTCATTTCTTGGGAGATTATTTAGTTTCTTGGACATGCAAGAAGCAACATTCTGTAGCACTTTCCACTGCTGAAGCTGAATATGTAGCAGCTCGAAGCTGTTGTGCTCAAGTGTTGTTGATACAACCCACACTCACAGACTATGGCCTGAGTTTTACTAAAACTCAAATTTTGTGTGATAACACAAGTTCCATTGCCCTATGTAAGAACCATGCACATCACTCTTGTGCAAAACACATAGATATTAGGCATCACTTTCTTAGGGATCACACACTAAAAGGAGATATTATTCTTCAGTTTATCGGAACACAAGATCAACTTGATGTTATTTTCACAAAATCTTTACCCTCCGATAGATTTGAATATATTAAACAAAATTTAGGAATGATAACCGTAAGGTAATCATTCTTCATTAACTTCTTGATGAACAATTCTCCTAACAGTAATAAACTTCTTTTCATAGGGGGAGTACATTTAATTGTTAGAGTAACTAATTTTTTTTTTCAATGTTAGTTTTTCAAACTTTTCGGAACTAAAATTTCTGGAATGGGAATTTCCAGAACTGAAATTTTCCAGAATGGATATTTTCGTATAGAAAACTTCTGGAATGGAAATGTTCATATTGAAAACATCCGGAATGGACGATTTCATACTAGTGTTTTCGTAATGAGATTTTCGTACCGAGACTTTCATAATGAGCTTTTTGTATTCAATCTTTTGTAATGAAATGATGAAATTATTATAATTAATTTTCATTTTTATTATTCTTTTCGTACTGGGTTTTCCGTACTGAGTTTGTTTTTCGAAGTGTGTTTTGCGAACTATGTCTTTTCGTAATAATGTTTTTTATCTGTAGTTTTTTTTCTCTTCAAGAATAATGTTACCCATTACGAATAATCCTCCTAAGATAATCTGAAAGTTATGATTTCCTTACTCATGTTTTTGTAAACATACTTTAGTAGCTGGTATTTTCTTATGTTTTGTTTTTGGATTATAGTTTTCTTAAATCTTTGTTTTAATAAAAACCTCAAAAAGATCGGATTCAAGTTTTCTTCAGAATTGGTTTTCAATCGTCAGATCTGACATCAGTTTTTACAACCGTTCGATCAACCGAGGAAGATGAACCTTCATATTGTTGCCTATATATAGGGGTCCCCAAGTGGTGATCTCACATCGGTTTTTCATGCTCCAACATCCCAAAGCTCTGCCTCTCCATTTTAAGGCCATTTCGATCTTCACCAATCTCTGTTCCAAACATCTCAAAAGTCTTCAGATCCGAATGTCTGTGGAAGCTGCTTCTCAAGACATGTCTTCCTCTAATCCAACTTCCAAGTGGTTAGTATATAGAGAAAGGTTGGTTCATCCTGATTTCTCTAACAAGTATGATTCTCTTATATCCAAGAACATAAAGCTTAACTGATGGGAAGATTATGTTGTCTCTAATCTTGGGAATCAAGATAAAGTATTTTCAGACTTTCTTTTTGAGTTCTATGAGTCGGTTTCCTTATTTAAGGAAAATGATAGGGATAAATTTTTGTTTAAGTCTTATGGAAAGATTATAAGCTTTCTTATGTCAAGGCAACTAGCTTGGTAGGGATGACCTATGAAGGAGATGCTGAGATCATCTCTTATGTTTTACCGGATTGAAAAGGAAGCTTCAACAAGGAAAATGCATTAGAGACTCTCGGACTGGCAGATGACAAGGATCCAAAGATTGCTACTATCTCTATGAATTTTTGGATTCTAGAATTATGGGTACAATGCTTTATAATACCGAGAAATGGTGACAAAGGCAGTTTGAAGAAGAGCGAGATCTATATTCTAGATTTTCTGATAAATCTAAAGAAGTTTAATCTGATGAAACAAATTCTTGTTACCATTGATAATGTTAAGAAATGGAATCTGAGAGCTCAGATCATAATGTATCCAGCAATCATCTCGAAGTTAATAGTTCGATGCCTTTATTCTTTCAAGGAGGCTTGCAAGTCCAAGTCAAGAGTTTTCAAAATTATGTTGGTGAGTGATGGTACCCTCAAAAGGATGGATGTTGCCTTCGACAAGAAGACTGGTGAGTTCTTTGATTTACCTGTTCAAGAAGAAGCGGTTCCGAAAGTTGGTGAACCTGAATCTTCTAAGACAGTGAAGAAGGGAAAGTTGAAAGAAGTTGATGTTGAAGCAACGAATCCCAAATCTAAGGAAGTTCATTCCACACCTCCAAAACCGAAGAAGAAGAAAGATCACCCTGATGAGGTAGTTTATATGTGGAGGGAAATCAATGAGAATAGAGTGCAAGGGGAGCCTCAGTTTGGATTGTATCCTGTGGAAGCTAAGGCCTTGAAGGAAAAAACAACGGATGAATTAGAAAAACAAGTGAAACAAAAGAAGCTTAAGAAGAAGATGTCATAAGCTGAGGTAGCTCAAACATTTTTGAAGTTTAATGAGATGGTCTCTGCAAACATTCCAGTTCCGAGATCTTTCTCTTTGGAATCTTTACCTAAAAATATAGGAAGAAACTATGTCACTTCGGAAGAAGCAGTTGCTAAGAATGTTGAGGAAGTTGAGCAGTTTGAGGAAGTGCAAGAGGAAGAAGTTTTTGCTAAAGGTAGTGGTGAAACCGGAGATCTATTGAAGAATGTAGACGATTATAAGGAGACACCTTCGGAACATTTGTCGCTCCGAACTTCAGAAGCTGAGTCCTCTAAGTTAGTCACTCTAGGGAAGGATGAGGAGAAAGGAGAACAATAAGTTGCTTATCATGCAGAGGAAGAAAAACTTCTACATGATATTTCGCAAATGAAGAATGTACAGGATGGTACTCAAAAAGATATTGATGATGAAGAAAATGTTGTTCAAATATCTGATAGTGAGCAGAAAACCCCGGAACATGAATCCATTCCGAAAAAGGACATGGGAATGTAACTTGTTGTGGATACCCCGAGCTCATTGGCTGTAAAGAAAAGGGAAGTTGGTGATTCTTCTAAGAAGAAGTATGAGCAATTTGAAGAAGAAAATTCTCCAAGAAAAGTCTCGGATTCGAAGTCATCTTTGTTGGGGCATGACATTGTTGTTCATTCATTAAAGAAGTTGGTGGGTTCTATTCTAACCTTCTCAAGTATTGATTCAAGATGCCAGATGCTTCGACATACTTTGAATCAGAAAACAGACTCTGTATCTATGGTTATGGACAAATGTGTTGAGATAGATGCTCAGTTCAAAACTTTTATTGTCAACTATGAAGACCACAAAAGGTCTTGTAAGAAAATGACATGTTGGTCGAAGAAAACCGTAGATGAGATGATGCTCTTTGATGAATTTCAAGATAATGTTAAGGATGCTTTTGAGACAGAAGACAGGAAGCTAAATGAACTTACTTCTTCCTTTGAAGAAAAGTTGACCGCTGAGAAGAATTCTCAGATTCAAGAAGACATAGATCTAAATGGGAAGCTGAATTCTGTTGCTCAAAACTGGAGGAATGAAAGGGATCATCATATTGAGATTGAAGAGAAGTTGTTAAATCAAGAACAAGTTTTGAAAGCTCATGAAGAAAAGCTTCAAGCCCAGGAAGAAAAGATTGAAGCTCAAAGTTCAAGAATAGTTGTGTTAGAGAAGATAGCCGAAGAAGACCATAAAGACATGGAGAAGATAAATACTATTCTTAAGGGTCTCATGTCAAATGAAAAAGATCCAAAATAGGCAAATCCGGTCTTTTTGTTGTATCTTAGCTTCTTTGTTTTTCAAACTGAATGAAAGTCTTTCTTGCTCGTTTCTTTTGTTGTTGTTACTAATTTTTCTGGTACATTGTTATATTTTCCATTCACTCGAATTCTTTATGAAAATCACAAAGGGGGAGAAGGAAAAAGAATCCTAATAAAGGGGGAAAAAGAACCTTAACAAAGGGTGAGAAAGAAAAAGAACTCTAATAGAGTTTATCTAAGGGGGAGTTTTTCATTAAAGAAGGCATTCTTATTCTTAATGAAATACCATTCCAGAAATCTAGAATATGATCCTTCGAGTTTCAAAGCCTAAGGGGGAGTTAGTCATATTCATCATCATCCATAAGCAAAGGGAGATAAGCCTTAATTTTTTTTTTCTTTTCTTAGTCTTTCTTTTTCGTAAGGATGTTTGTGCTTTCCAAAAAGGGGGAGATTGTTGAGTCAATAAGGTTTTCCTTATGAATTTTACATTCCTTCTTGTTTTGAAAATCACAAACACCTTATCTTTAAAGAAAATCACTTTTATAAGGAAAATTGGTTTTATAAGGAAAATTGCTTTTATAAGGAAATTGCTTTTATAAGGAAAATCGATTTTATAAGGAAAATCGCTTTTATAATGAAAATCGCTTTTATAAGGAAAATTATCCTTATCATATTTTCATTCATATATTTCTTAAGTATAAGAATCAGATTCATTCCTATATTCTCGAAATCGTTTAAATCTTTGATATGAAGCATTCTGTTTGAGGCTCCGAATTATGGATGAGAACTGGAATGAAGTTCCACTCCAAATTCTGGATACAAACTCTAATAAAGTTCCACTCCGAATTATGGATACGAACAATCATGAAGTTTGAAACCAAATTCTAATGACGAATTCTGATTACAAATTCTCATTATGAATTCTGATGACGAATTCTCATTCCAAATTCTCATTCCAAATTCTCATTCCAAATTCTCATTCCGAATTCTTCTATTAAACAGAATCTGATCATCTTTGTTTTATACACTCCGAATTTATCTCCAAATTTATTTAGACTCCGAATATTATTTAGTTAGACTCCGAACTATCATTTTTCTTACACTTTTATAAATTGTCTACTCTCTAAAATTTTGTTTACACTCTGAACCTTCACTCCAAACTTTTGAGTTATACTTAAAATGATGTCGTACTTTCTGTTACACTTGGTTTGTTATAAAACGATGTCATCTATTCTGTTATAAACTAACTGTTGGTTAAGTTACACGTATACAGGTCCCTCCGGTTTTTAAGGAAAATATGACCGTTGGAAAGGAGGCCGACCTTGCCTATAAATAGGTGCTCGTTTGAAAGAGATCAACACAACATCTTTGACATTTTTCACACATGCTGTTGAAGTGATTTCTAGAGAGAGAGACTCTTATTAACTCTCATCTTCATGCAGAAGGTTTGAACTACTTGTTCAAACTTTTCCTTGTGCAGATTTGCTTCGTGCGACTCTGAATGTTGGTGATTACATTCGAGGACTTCCGAGGATAGGAAGATAGAGGTGCTGACTACCATAAAGTTCAAGGGCTTCCTTGCTGAGGAAGACAGAGGTTCCAACTACCTTGAAGTTGAGGACTTGCAGGGATAGCAAGACAGAGTCTCCAATATTCATATCGAGGGCTTACCCTGGTGTGGGTAAGACAGACTTGCTTGAAAGTATAAATCAAGGGACCTTTATCCATGGTTGCTTGATACCCTTATCTTTGGGTTAAAAGACTTATATCATATTACTTGTAGTTTTACTACTTGTTTTTTTCCGTTTCATATTCTATTGTAAGGAAAGTATAACTATCTTATACTTCCTTACTTGTACTTTGATAAATTTAGATTCTATACCCTTTAAGGTAGAATCTCATATTGTAATCTTTAGTTAAGTTTCAATTTCCGGATCCATATTTCTGGAACCTACTTTCAAAATCTCTTTCCAGTTTTAAGCAAGTACATAGAACTTGAAGTTTAATACTTCATTCATTATTCCTATTTTTCAATTGGTGTTAGAGGTGTTATGAATCATATTAGTTTAACTTTTTTAAACTTAGCTCATTCCTTTGTTTAAGGAAAATTTTAAAGTATACAATTCACCCCCCTCTTGTATATTGAGCATCTACATCATTATTTCGATCCTACAATGATAATCTATAAGGCTAGAAATTTCTTTTTGTATCATTCTAGTAATCCATTGAAATATAAAAACTAAATCATTTTTCATTTTTTCTCACCATTGATCCTATATTTTCCTATAAGAGTCATGTTATCGCACATTTTCTTCCAACCATGCAATTTATCTTTGTGATTCCCTATCAATAGTGCTACTCAAACCCCCACTAGGTGTAGTAGTAACTGATGATGACTCCATACCAAAGACAACAGATGGAGTAGGTCCAGAACCCACCCCCTGTACATGTCTGGGATTCTCCTTCCCTAAAAGAATTGGAACATCATTGTTTTGGGAAACTAATGATGATTATTAAGGGTTTACATTCCATATTTCTTAAATATGAACCTATTAATACAAAAAATATTAAAATTTATTTTTTAAAATATTTGATCTTCATAATTTTATCTAATTAATTAATTTTTTATTACTATGTATTGTTATTTCATTACTATAAAAACATAATATTGAAAAATAAATTATAACAACAAATAAGCCTTAAACTCAATTAATTGGGGTTGGCTAGATGTATCAAACGGTACTAAATGGGCATCATTTTATCCATGTATCCAGCTCCATTTAATTGGGTTTAATGATTTTTTTGTTATAAAATATTTTTCATTATATTTTTTATAGTAATGAAATAACATGAAATGATAATGAAAAATAATTACTCAAACATCTTTGGTAGGGTCATTTACAAAACTGACATCAGATTCTCTATGCACATTAAACCACATCTATGTATGGACAACCGAGTATTCTAATTCATTAGCCTTTATAAAAAATATAAACAAGTTTGAAAAAATATGACTTATAATAAATTTATATAAATAATAATGAATAAAATACAAACCAAAATTATTCTTTTTCTAAAAAAACAATAAGACACCCTGATATGAAGAATGAATTATTTTTCATGATTCATAGTATTTTTTTAAATAATTCCAACAACAAAATAGCAACATTAATAAAAATTATAATTTTATTTTTTTATGTTATTACAATACTCTAAAATATGTAATTACCTCATAAGATGCATCTTAGTTAATATCGACAAACGAATTCCATTCCACATGAGAAATTCAATCACACAAGTTCTCATACATCTATCACAAGCTCAAAGATATTTCATTAAAATCATGTCATAATATTCATTTAAAATCACACTATTTCTTTTCTATTTTTTTCATAGTGAATGGGTGTTAAATAGAGCCTGGGACATCCAAATGAAAATACATCTAGAAATAAAAAACATAATACTGTATAAGTATATCAGAAATTTTTATTCATGTCATGTAAATTAGTTATCAAGGAATATTTAATTACGTAACCTTTAATTAAGTATCAAAAACCTCATTTTTCCAAGTTGTAGGAATATGCCTCCAATAGTTATAATTAATGGGAATGATCATTGTATCACAAATAAGATGCTTAATAATCTGCCCATAGATTCTGGAAACATCAACAGTAGGCACCCCAAACTCATCAAATGGGATGACAATATTGAATTCCTTCAGGTCTCATACATCTTTCATGTTCATAATTATATATCTTCTTTTTTTATTTTTATCCATTTGAAAAATTAATTAAACAATTAATTAAATATATAATTTTTTTTACAATGAAATACATACCAGTAATAATAACTCACCGATATCCACTAGATGAAGGGATGACCAACTGCTCCATAGTTGTAGGTGAATTGGATGGAGGGATACTAAAAACATATGGGGAATGGATGGCTCGCTGGTAGTCTCAATTAGAACCGAATCTCTCAGATCCAATGAAGCTGACAGTAGTTGTGGTGTGGTCTGAGATGACAACCATCTAGGATTCTGAAATATATTTTTTCTCATCATTCTTGCAATTCAATTGGTTCAAATATATTAAATGTATAGAAAATTAAAAACTAATAAATTTTTTCAAAAAGAAAAAAGAATATCTAGAACAATGTATATATGTATGGACCACTTATCAATGTGAAATTGTAATATATTTTCATTACCAATTTAACATTCAATTATCATCAGCTTCATTATCTTCTTTTTATAAACCTCCATTGTGACGAGTGGTTCATGTTCTACCTCTATTGAAAGTTCTATTGTTTCCATATTGTCAGTAAAAAATTATTTAATGTTTTGTGGTTGATTAGGTTTACTGTCAAAAAGTACAAATTGATCTTCATAACTCATATCATATAAGTATCCCTACTTTAAGTGTAAAAAAACTATAACCTTCATTTATTTCAACATTCACATAATAAACTATCTTCACTTAGGAAGCCAAGATAAATGGATCATTCTCTACATGCTCATTGGTATGGATAAATCGAGAGAATTTGATAGAATTAAAATTTAATGAATCATTCATTATACCCATATTAATATTAACCCACTGTCATTTGAATAAGACAACCAAAAACTAACCATGATAGTTTAATTCAATTATATCATCCAAATTTCTATAATATCTACCCTCTGTAAGTGTAAATACACCACTATTTTGGGTTTTTAAGTCTTCTTCCTGAAAAATTGTATGAAACCTAAGGCCATGAATATTGTAGGCATCGAATATATTAGAATTTCTTAGAGGACCTAGAGCCAAAAAAACTTAAAATAATTTGATATTTCAGATTGATTTTCAACATTCATTATCTAGAAAAATATATATAAAGATTTAGTTTAAACATAGACAAAATAACTACATGTCAATAATATTAATATGAGTATATACTTACCTGGTGGGTGATCCATTTGATATTCTCCTAATTATCATCTTTTTTTAATTCCATCTCATTTCAAGATCTACCCCTTAATCACTTATTTGTTTGACATCACAATTCTTCAATAAATGGATCTGTAATAAGACTACTGAGCAGTATATATCTATGATCTTATAGAAACTCCAATTCATTTAGTGTAAAATGTGACCCCTTTCCAATTGGTTATCCACTAATTGGAAATATTGATAACTAGATTTCAAAATGATAATTAGTGTAGATATCATCAACACATTAAACACCATTTAATCTAGTCTCAATCCCTTCAAAATACCTTGAATACAAGGTGAATCACTCTTTGGATATGTAACCTTTAGCAACAGAGACTTTTGGTTGATATTTATTCATCATATATGATTTCAAATGACCTATGTACCTGATGAAAAAATAATAAACATATAAAAAATAGGCAATAATTTAATAAAAATAAATTCACTAATGAAAATAAAAATAATATCATTGTACCTCTCAATTGGATACATCAATTGATAATGTTTTGGTTGGCCAAGTTTAGCTTCTTCAACCAAATGAATAATCAAATGAATCATCACAGTGAATAATGAAGGGGGATATAACATTTACAAATAAAAATGTGTCAGAAAAAATATTTCTTGATGTTTATCAAGCTCAATTGGATTTAGATTATTTCTATAAAGCTCTTTGAAAAAGGTACAATAGTTTATTTTTTATTTAAAATATTACAAAACTCCAATGAAAACAACAGTTCCCCCAAAATACATGAGTTGTGACTTTTTAATCCATGTAAATTTCATTTTTTGTTCAATTCACCTTGATATATTACTTGTATATCCATCTTCCACATTTAAATTCTTTAATGTTTGAAGGAATACGTCTTTCTCTTGATTTTTCATTGTAAAAATAGTTGAAGGATATTTCGCATTCTCATTTTCCCAAAAATCATGCTTTATATTCAATAACTCCAAATTCATATGAGTATTAAGGCGATTCATTGATTTACCCTTCTCATTAAGCAATGTGAAAATTACATTGCCACAGAATTATTTCTCAATATTCATTATGTCAAGATTATAACATATCAAATTAAACACCTAATAAAGAATTTTGAAATATTTACCCTTAATTTTTTTGTTCCAGATGCTTCAAATATTGTACCCTGTACCCTTTTCCCCTTCTTTAAAATGATTATATTTTCCAAATTATTCAATGACACTCATTAATTGTCCCATGATTTCTGAACCTAATAACACTTTTAGTGGATTTCTTTGTTTAATATCTTCATTGAATTGTGTATTTTTAATCCTTGATTTATGGGAAGAAATAAATAAATCAATGATGACAAATAGAAAATCATTTTCTTCTATGAGGTAATCATTGATGAACAAAATTACAAACTAGAAATGAAAAACTAGTCTGAGTGTTCCAATCAGATAAATTTCTTATTACAGGAGTGTTAGTAATTGGATATTTTAAATTAGCAAGTATTTTTAATAGTTTTCTCAAGTAAGCATCATATGTTTCCATTCCATCATCTAATAATTCTCACAATTATTTGATTAAAGGTTGAAGGTATACATCAATTCCATTTCTAGGAATTTTATTTCTAGAAATAATCATAGAAATAAAAAATTAATATTTATTCATAAACATCTATGGAGGTAGATTATAAGGGATTAAAACAACTATCAAAATATTATAATTAGTAACTAAAGTACAAATGGGGTCAAAACCATCAGAATCCAATCCCAAATGTGAATTCTTATGATTTGAAGAAAAATATAGATATAATGAATCAAACATTTTCTATGATGTTGAATCTTTTGGATGTCTCATCAAGCCATCATTTCTATCTTGGTCATGTCACTTCATTTCTTATGTAGTCTTAGATTCCATGAATAATCCTTCCAAGCATCATATCCGTGGAAAGTAATGAAATAAAGTTGAAGGAGTTTTCTTATTTTTTTCATGGGGTTGCATTGATTTATACTCTCATTGTTGTTAATTTACTTTTATCTTCTTTTATAACATCGTATGAATTCTCCATTTTCAGACTCTTCTACCTAGTAAAGCATGCAATCATTAAGGAATTCATGTATCTTTGTATAATATAGTCCAAGTTTATTTATGACTTTATTAATCTCAATGAATGATGCAAGGATCATAGCTTCACTAAATGCATTATGAAGAAACTCTAAAATCATGTACATTTCTTTGTCAATAATTTCACAGAGACTGTTCATATGATACAACTTAAGTAGAAAAGAAATTTTGAATACTTATCACACCCTTCATACAATTCTTGTTGCACATCTTCAACTAATTCGTAAAGCTCATTTTCAGGTCATTGAACTTATTAGAAGGATTAAAATTCTTAAGGTCAATTGAAGGTTTTTTTAATCTATTGAAATCTTGGACATTATATCCTACAAAGACAAATGTTTCATTTATCTAATTTCAAACTGAATTCCCCTATGAAGGGTCACTTTGTGTTTTGTTTATAGAATTATCTTTGTTTTGAATTTCTATAACAATATATTCACCATTCCAAATCCTACATACCTATTGAGAAGAAAATTGTTTCTATATAAAATGATCATATACTTCATTTCTATTTAACCATCTCTAGAATTTTCAATCAGGGCATACACATTTTATTCTACCATCCACTTATCATTTTATAATTACATAATATTTTTTTTTCAAACTAGTATCATAACGAGTTTTGTTTTGAGGTAAAGTAATCCAACTTTTATCCATAGGTATTGGATTTTCACTCTTCTCCCTATATATTCAGATATAAAGATATAAATGGTTAATCAATCAAGTACAATTAAAATTAAACATCAATTTAATTCATTAAGCTTGGTCACCTAATTTGTCATATAATTATATAAATATATTATATAAAATATTGGTGAACATACATGTACACTCAGTATGTTCTTACTTAGAAAGTCTCTTGCCAGTGTGGAAGAAGCATACTAAAACATTAGTGAATAATCAATAAAACAAAATGGTTTCCTATCCTCCAATCAAGCATTATCCAAAAATCACTAAGGTTTACTCACCAAGAATTAATGAGGGATAAATGAATCATGTAGTTACAAACTATTTCTAACCCCACAGAAAAACAAGCATTCGTCATATAAATGATACATGATCCCCATTTATAATTGGCATTAATGATAGTCGTGTGTATAGGATTCCTAAGTGATAAAATTTATCATTTTATTGTACAATATGTTATACTACATAATGATATAGCAAACCAATCATACAATGTTAGAAAATTACACCTTACAATTGGGGATTGCACTCTCTGAGAAATGGGGGAGAGGGGTCACTGTTGGGGATCACCATCAAGGAGAGGGGGGGGGTGTCATTGTGGGGTCATCATTAGGTAGCAAGTGAGGTTGGGGTCACAAGGATCATATGTTAGAGTGGGAAAAGGGGTGGTCACCATCGAGGATGAGGGGTGAACTGTCAGGGGGAAGTGTGGGAAGGGGGGAGAGGTTGTTGTCAGAGAGAAGTGGGTAAGTGTCGGGGAGATTTGGGGTCGAGGGTGAGGGGAGACCACCTACATTGGGGAGAGGTGCGACCAAGGTGGAGGGGTGGTCTCCAGTGTTGGGGATAGGTTGGGTAGAGGGGGTAATCACTGGTGATGAGGAGAGGCATGCTCGAGAGTGAGGGAAAGTCACTGGAATTGGGGAGAGGCACGATCGAGGGAGAGGGTTGGTCATCGATGTTGGGAGAGGGGCATGGTCGAGGGGGGGGGGGTGGTCATCAACATCAGGGAGAGGTGGGGTTGAGGGATCGGTGGGGGGTAGGGGGAGGGAGGGTGTCACTAGCACCGTGGATAGTCGTGATCGATGTGGGGGTGGTCACCAATGTTGGGGAGAGGCGAGGTTGAGAGGGAGGGGTGATTGCCGACGTTGATAATATGTACTGCCATGGGGCAGGGGCAGTCGCCAGCATCGGGGAGAGGCATGACCAAGGGAGCGAGGGGGTTAGGGAATTGGGTGGAGGGGGTGGGGTCAGTTATTGTTTAAAAAATTTAGTAGTGGTTTCATTGAAACTGCCCCTATATTTAAAATATATTTAATACTGTTTTTTAGTAGTGATTATTAGAACTGCCACAAATAAAGTTTCACTAAGACCACTCTTTTTTGTAGTGATAGATAACATAGTTTGAATGGATCTTACCCTAAAAGTGACATATATAATCTTATTATCAATTCTATTGCTATAAAAGTCACCAAGAAATACAATCTCTCTAACCTCTCAAACAATTGGATTTATCACACTAGAATTTTTTTCCCACTTTATGAATTTTCTCACCCATAATATTTTTTATTAGTTTAAGGAATTTATCTCACTACATGATTTATCACCCAAAAGAATTAATTTCTTGCATTAAGGAATTTTATTCACACCTAGATTTGATATAGTGTGTACATGCACAACATCATATTATATCATCATATGACATCAATGAATTTTGAAATGAAATCATTGAATAATTTTACAAATGTAACATCCTGAACCCGAATTTCACTCAACTGTGCCCCATGCCCGGTTGGCTACATGTCCTCAAGAACATCTTCCAAAATTCTAGAGGCCTATGACTAGTAGTTAGGGACTAGGTGAGTCATTTGGGAGACTATACCCCCATTACCAAAAAATATTACAATAGAAGTCAATCACATTAAATAGTGGAAGTAGATACAATAAGCAGACAATAGATAAAATAGGCAAGCAATACAAGAATATGTAAAAAGCCAGAAGTGTCTCATATACCATGGTGCAGATGATACATTTATCAAGAAAATAACCAAAATAGGTACATTAAAATATAATAAAATCCAAGTATCTAAAATAAAAAATGACTGAAAAGTGCCCTCGTAGCATCACAAGCTTCATCTTAGTCCTATTCTCCCATGCTCAAAAACAATGATCAACAAATAGTTTTAGGGAGATTTACCCTACCATCACCTGTAACTATATAATATGTTTGGGTCCCCAATGAGGCCCAAATAGGATGTGAGATAAACATCCCAATAGTTTTCCACCTAAATATCCATACAGTTCTAAGAAGTACAATGAAATACGCTAAACAAGTTAAAGTAAGTACTAATGTAACTGTGAATTCCCAAGGCATATAACTACTATAAACAAGTAATAATAAACAGCCTCTTGTAGCTCCCTGTAACATTTTTCGTCTCCTAACAAGGCATCTAAAAGTAATATAAAAAACACATCTTTTCCACATAACCATCCATATCATGTCCACACGTCCTTCCCGTATAAAGAAAACTATATCAAAAACCCATGGCCTTGTCATACAACAACAATCATATATCCCACAGTCATTACATATAATGATGTGTAGATCACGAAGGGATAGATCTATAGTGCTGAAGACCAAGGTATCCTCTTCGAGTCTCAGGAGAATCTTGATGGAAACATGGCATAGGAACTGGTTGGAATCCTAGGAGAATGTGTACCAACATGTCCTACGTGAGTCCAAGATATCTGGATCCAAGGGGTAGCAAAGCCTTAGGCATCTCATGGAATAAAGACAAAAGGTGCATAATCAGACAAGGTGTCCACTACCGCATTCCAGATCCATGGAGATCGATTTATGGAATCTATCTTAATTATCAATCATTCCATACCTTTAACAAATTCAAACCATATGATTCTACCCACTCATATAAACAATTACATTCCAAACAATTCAACGAGTATACCCACACATTTAAACCATTACATCTCATAAGTATACCCACTAATATAGTCCACTTTCCTTTAATCATGTCACATGGATATACCCACCCACTTATCACTAATTTCCATTTAACACATCACATGGGTATACCCACCCATTAATCACAATTACCAACAAAAATATTTAAGCAATCCCAAAACAGCCAACGAGTATACCCACTCATTTCAATACTTCCATTTTAGTATTTAATCAAGTTAGGCATGGAATATTATAATAACACAAGGTAAGGAGGAAAGATATCTCCTATGTATATAATTAGTCCTCATTTAAGAACAACCGAGTTTCCTTAAACTAGGAAAACTCAAGGTCACACCCCATGGGTAGTTTATCAATGTTAAATAGAAAAGTAAAGCCACTCGCTACTTGCCTGCTGCACTGTCTGTATCTGAGTCCATGTGCATAGTGCATCAAACATTACATTACCTTTACCGGTCATGTATTCAATCTTGAAGTAAAAAGACTATAGGTACACAACCCACCATTTTTCCTCATATTCAAATAATACTGAGTAAATATATACTTGAGGATTTTTTAGTCTATATACACCAAAAAATGATCTCCCAATAAATATTGTCTCCAATAGTGAAAATCATGAACAACTACATCTAGCTCAAGATAATGCATTGAGTAATTCCTCTCACATGGCCTTAGAAACAGAGACTCATATGCCAAAACTACATCCCCCTACATCAGCACTACTCCCAACCCAATACTTTATTTGTCACAATTAAGGATTGAATACTCGGTTAATTAGCACCATGAAAACTACTATCGTGTTTGTGAGACTGAATGGAATAACCAGATACTCATATAGACTATACCTACTATGAAAGGTTGTTTGAGGTATGTATGTGGGTCAAACATGTACCAGGTGATATCCTAACCTTAGTTCAATTTTCATGAATACTCAGGATCCTAGAATCTTATCAAACATTTCATCTATTTGTAGAAAGGGATATCGACTTTTAACCATTAGCTGAATCAAATTATGATAATCCCCAAATAGCCTATGAGTTATATCGACATTTTTTGAAAAAAGAACTGGAAAACCCCATAGAGAAGTATTAGGTCAGATAAACCCCATTGCCTCCAAATACTACAGCTTCCACTTAATTTCTTACAACTCCATCGTAGCCACCTAGTAAGTAGAAATGGATACTGGTGCAGATCATAACACTAGTTCAATGGATAACTCGACCTATCTCTCGAGAGGAAAACTAGAAAATTCATTTGGGAACATGTCCCTGAAACAATCCACCATTTGAGGAAAGTCTTCCTGACTCACTCCCTGATCATACAAAAAAATAGCAATTTAAGATGTCATTCTGCCCAACTCATGACGATCTAGTCCATCTCAGCTCCCCTGGACACCCCATTCACCTTTGTAAGTAAACACTACCTCCTTTTGTGATGTGAAGGTTACCCTTAGGCGATAGTAGACAATGTAAGATTGATAATATACTAAACAGTCCATCCCAAGAATGACGTCAAACCCTATCATCTCAAAGACATAAATATCTAATATGAAGTGACAACCACCATCCTCAAGGGGGTACTCCCTACACTAGATCACATTATCCATTCTGATTCCCAATAGAATTTCTAGCATTAAAATGCTTTCAAAATACCACACAACAAGCCCATGTTTTTTCACCATAGGTAAAAATATGAAACTACGAGATACACCTGTATCAAAAAGAGCATATTCTATAGTCGAGGCTATTAATATCATTCCTCTAACAGTAGAAAGTATGAAACATTGCTCCTCAGGGGTAGGTTGTACATAATATAATTGACCTATACCACGACCATAAGAAACAACCTCACTGCTCAGAGTAGGTCCCATTCGATGTATAGGATTAATTGGTGTATGGATACCTCAACAAAGACCACTATTTAGGTAGCCTGATTGGCCTGCACTGCTCTAGCTCCTTGCATGACACAGATCATAGAAACCTACTCCTGAACCTGACATCATAGCTGACCGCCTACCACTCACAACTGGAGGGAAGGTCCTGTAAAACCAATGCATGTGGCCCATCCCTCCATAATCTCGGCACTCGACTGTGTCACAGTCACATTGATTCTTCATGTTTCCTCTCCTGCCACACTAGTGAAAAAACACCAAGCTACTAGAACTCATAGCCTAACTGATGCTTATCTCATGGGAAGAATCAAAATCGTGCTTCCTTCCTCAAGATGTAGAACCACTATGTTGAGAAGAAATATTTCCGTAGTCTATATCCTCAAATTCCCTCAGGTTCCACTCTATAATCAGTGCCTGATTCACAATCTCAGTGATAGAGGTCAACCTGATCACGTTGACCTGGGATTTGATAGTATGTCAGCGGCCTTCCTCAAAGCATCTCGCTCTCGACAGCTCATCAGAAAGGTACATTAGTGAAAAACTATGCAACTCTGTAAATTATGTTGAGTACACTATAACCGTCGTGGTGCCCTTCTCTAGACGCATGAACTCACTAGCTCACTCTGCCCATAATGTCTTGGGGTAAAAGTAGTCAAGGAAGTAGGTATGGAAATCAATCTAACCCATATCTCATAGCCTTTCAGCATAGTTTATAACTACCCCCTAGTACTTTACAACTCCATGTATCATATAAGGGGTGAGCTTGACCCTCCTTTCAAGAGGTGTCTCCAGATGCTCGAAGATAGCTAGTGTGGTCTCATGACACAACTCAGAAACTTGTGGACCATGATCCCCCAAAAATGTGAAAGGATGTTGCTGCTAGAACACCCATGTCAGCTTGGCCATAGTCATGGTAGGCTACAGTGATCCGTGAGAAGTCTACATATCGAAAAATAACCCCTTGTGGAACTATGCCTCAACACCTATGTCTGAAATAGTCTATTGTATCACAAAAAGCACTAAAAGAGGATCCACTATTATCTCATGGCCCTCCACATTCAAATCATGGTCATCCCCACCCTCTTGGCATACCATTGGAGGTCTTCATGGTGACATGCCTCTACACTGCCAAACACTCACCTCAGAAAGGAATGATATCAATGTCGCTTCTCAAAAGCGTCGTATAGGTATAAACCCTCCTAAAACCAAGTCATAACACACAACCTAATCCTAAATACATGACTGTATAATGAACAACAACAACATAACTCGAAACACTACCTCTCACCCACTCAAGATTTTGGTGTAGGTCAAGTCTCTATTTTCAATTTATTTTCATTTAACAGTCATTATTTGACATGATTTAACCAATGGTGCACCATGTTCTAATCCTTGAGGACCCATAACACCTCATGAACTAAAATTTGATGCCCATATAATCCATACACATCAAATTCACATTAAAATTTTAATTTAAATGGTACGTAATTTTCTATTTCATAAAGGCACATACATCTTATGAATTGAAAGATGATGTCACTTCTCTATCCTCTACACAACGTCTATCACAAAATTAGGAAAAACTATTAGAGCACCTATCACAATAGCATGCATCAAATAATTCATCTTAAATGGCATGAAATAATGAATGATATGTGATTTCTAACAAGTAACTATATGATGTATGAGATGGAATACCCTCATCTCATTAGGTTGCAAAAAAATAGAACCCACAATTGCATCAATAGTATCAGCATAAATCATCTGTGTCTCCTAACAGTGAAATCAAATCAACTGTAATAGTTAAAAAAACAATTTCATTTAGGGAAATTTTGATTTTTCTTGTACACGGGTTATCTACGCTTGAGAAAAGATCATTAAAAAATTTCATTTTCGTTCATATCCCTGTCTATTGTCTCCAAACAGTAAATCAAACTAGAAAAGTAATTGTCTCTGATACCACTTTGTAACATCCTGAACTTGGATTCCACTCAATAGTTCCCCAAGCCCGGTTGGCTACATGGCCTCAAGCGCACTCCTCAAATGCCGGATGCTTCCAACGAGTGGTGAGGGCCTTGTTGAGTTATTGGGGAGACTATTCCCTAATTACTAGAGTATATCATAGTGGAAGTCAATAAAATTAAATAGTAGATTTGAATACAATAAGTAGATAATAGGTAAAATAGATAAGCAAGATAGGAATATATAACAAGCCATAAGTATCTCATATACCATGATGCAGATGATACATGTATCTAGAAAACAACCAAAAAATATACATGATAATAAAGTACAATACAAGTATCCAAACTCCAAAAATATCAAAAAGTGTCACAGTATCATTGCAAGCCTCAGCTGGGTCTCATGCTCCCATGCCCTAAAGAAATGATCAACAACTAGTGTTAGGGCGCTTTCCGCAACTATCACCTGAAACCATATAATTTGTTTGGGTCCCCAAGGAGGCCCAAACACGGTGTAAGATAAACATCCCAGTAGGTTTTCACCCAAATATCTATAAAATTATAAGCAGCACTATGAAATATGTGAAACAAGTACAAGTAAGAAGTAATTTATGTGTGAAATCCCAAGGCATATAACCAATGAAAACAAGTTCTATCGAACAGCCTCTTGTGGCTCCCTGCAACAAGTGGCAGTTCTTTACAAGGAACCAATAGGAAATATAGACAACGATCAAAGCCTTGTCCTAAAACAATCCATATCCTGTCCACACATCCTAACTCTATAAGGGAAACCATATCAAAAACCCACAACCTTGTCATACAAACACTGTCATATATCTCATGATCATGCCATAAAATGAAGTGTATACCATGAAGGGATGAATCTAATGTATTGAAGACCAAGGCATCATCATCATGTCCTAGTATCATCTCGATAGAAACTCAGTATAGGCAGTGTTCGAAGTCCTAGGAGCATGTGTACCAGAATGTCCTACGTGAGTCCAATCAAGCCGGATCTAATGGAAAAGAAATCCCGAGACTTCCCAAAGAATCAAGACCCAAAGTGAATACTCAACCAAGGCATCCACTACTGCATTCCAAATCCATGGAGATCCATCCTTGGAATATATGAAAATCATCAACCATTCAATAAATTTAACAATTTCCAACCATATGAGCTTACCCACTCATATAAACAATCACATTCAAAACCATTCAATGAGTACACCTACTAATTTAAACCATTACATCTCATGAGTATATCCACTCATGTACTCCACTTCCATTTAATCCTGTCACATGGTTATACCCACCCAATTATCTCCAATTTCCATTTAACACATCACATGGATATACCCACCCATTAATCATAATTACCAAAAAACCATTTAAGCAATCTAAAAACAACTAACATGTACAACCACTCGTTTAATAATTCATATTTAATAATTTAATCAATTTAGGCATGAAATATTATGATAACACCAGACAAGGAGGTGGGACTTCTCTGACAAAGAAACTTTATGTGCATATTTTTATCAAATAATGAGGATTTTTTATTTTTTATTTATAAAACCCCTGTATTTCAATGTTTTATTAAAATAATGGGTAATTTTAATTTCATAATGATTATGAGAAAAATTGAGAAAAGTGCATAATTTTGGATTTTTGACAGATTTTCACCACAAGGGTATTTTTGTGATTTATTAAAAAATATAAGTAAAAAATTACTGATTAATTTTTTGTTAAGATACTGATTTTATTTCCTTGAACTTTATCTTCATGAACTAGAGCAGATTCGAAGATCTATTAGTCCAAAAAATTCATTGAATTTGGATACTTTTCCTGGAAGACATCGTGGACCCCACCACCGTAACAGATGCACAAATCAGTCTCCTTGCCTCTAATTTAGGTTATTCTACCTGGGATATCACTAGCACACATAGGACTGACTCTAAAAAAATTTTGCGGGATTTTTTAAGTCATTAAGGTTTCAATTGATCGTTATACATTTGATGGAAGCTTCTGGGAAATTTCGACCATAAAAAGTCTTATTCAATGAAAATTCTATACCTCCTTAATACGATGTCTAAATGAGATAAAATGTGAAGTTTGAACGGAAAACACATTTAGGAACAACTTTTATGAAGGAGTCCATGTGTTAATTGACAATTTATTGTTCTAACAATGTACAAAATTTTAGGGGATATAATTCTGCCTATAAAAGGAGGCTCTCGCCTCCTTCCCAAATCATCAACTCGACACCGACAGCCAAGGAGGGTTCCCAACGGGGCATGGGATGATGCTGCACCTCTCTTCCCACCCCATTTCATCATTTTATTTTATTTTAATTTCAGTTTGGTATTATTTTTCAATTTTAATTCAAATTTTATTTTTATCAATCCAAGCCTTTGTGTTTCTCCATCCACAATTCTTCATTTCCTTCCCTATCTCTCTCTTCTCTTCCACCCACTCTACCAAGTAATCTATTACTCTAGGAAATGTGAGGATAACCCCAAGAATTGTATAAAGGGGAGGTTAAGGTGATCATGAATGTTTTTTAATGTTTAATTTTATGTTTGTAGATATATTTGAGTACTATGAACAGGTAAGTCAGATGTCCCTAATGTTGTGACTACCACTGATAACATGAAACTCAACCTATCCATATTATTTTATATAATAATTTTAACTCTCTAAATTGGTTATTTCTTCATACATTAGAGTTGTGATAATCAATGGATGAAACAGATTCAATTGAACCTGGTCCTGGAAGATGTCACATTCTAGACAAAGGTGTGTCACCAACTTGGATTAAAGGAGGAGGTTATATTGAGAGTGCACAAACATTCAATGATATTACACAATTTATAAATAAATAATAGTAGTTCAAAAATGAGATTTCGTGTTTGGATTATCAAACTGTAATAAAACAAATAAAGGATAACAATGATTGAATATTTATCCAATCCCCAAAACCAAGTTCCTTCTTATTAATTCATTCTATTTAGACCTAAATCATATTATAAATTTAGAATTCTTGCCTCACATGTCATTATTATAAATAATAAAAAACCCAAAAATATTTTAACCACATTAATCTAATAAAAAAACAACAAAAAGGGATATAATATGTGAATTAAATAATTTAAGTGTACTACTTTAAGAGGATCTTCAAGAAATATGAACTTGGTCAGCCACTGTTCTACACTAGAAAAAATGTAAATATTTTTGTCCACACCCCACACCAGACGTGTGTCAAAACAGACATTGTTTCCAGGGATCCAATCATTAGTTCATTTACTTTTTATATTTTCACATATTAGTTATATATCATCTTATTTAGAAAAACTAAAAAAAGGATTCCATTTTGTATCCAAATTCATAATATTATGCATGGAAAAATTACTCACAGTTGCAACAACAAAAACAAGAAGAAGATGAATATTTTAGAAGAGATCAGATGCATGAACTTTGGGAAAGCTTTGAAAACCTAGCCAGAAAAGGATAATATATCTTTTGATTATGTTCATGCATTAATAGAGAAACCCAACCCTAATACAGAGTAATAACATGTGAAAGTGTTGGAATAAATTTCACCACTTATATTTGAAATTGAAGAACCTGAGGAAGCAAGGGAGGAAGACATATCTGCTAAGCTACAAGTGGGTGATCAATAAAGTTTGGATGATTTATTGATTAAATATGCAGAACTACCTTACTTACCCATAAAATACAAAGAATAATATTCAGCACCACTGAAGGAAGAAACCACCCAAGTGGTGTAATTTGAAGTCAAGATGGAGGAGCCTGACTACCTACTTCCATCCTCAGAGAGTATACTCCAGGAGGCACTTACTTCTAAGGATGAGATTGAAGCTGCACCGACTCTGGGAGTTGAACAATTCATTGACTCTATCCCTTATAATTATATTGAATATGAATTCTACATCACTCCATGTGGTTTTGATTATATATAATTAGACAACCTCAACTCTTCCTTGTAGGAAGAAGAAGAACCTCAATGAGCACATGATGAGGAACATATGGACCTCCCTAGACACATTGAATATTTATTGAAGGAATTTTATGAAGAGATTCTAGTGTATTTCCCTAAAGAAACCATAATATAATATGCTTTGATTATGAAGAATTTGATCTTGACAATTCATATATTAAAATTATTCAAATTGAATTACAATATGAAATTCCCATTGACTATTATTTTGATGAAGCACACATCAAGTAAATAATGGACAGAGAAGAAGAGGTTGCACAAGTATCATCAATGAAAGTGGATGATTCATACTTCATCCTAACCCCACCATGCAAGCTACAACTCATTGTAAATTGGGGATATGGTGTACTCTATCCCAGAAGGATGAATAAAAAGTCAGGAAAATCCACACGTGGTCGTTCAAATCAATGAAGCTTTATCCTCCATCAGAATTTGGATAACAGTAGGTACAGACCTCTAGAGGCAGTCAAAATTCAGGGGCCACATTTGGGATAATACCAAGATTTACCTTTACTAGCTTTATAGTAATTAATATTTCAATTTAATTTCATTGAAATAATTTATCATGTGGACCCCTCCCTCTTTTATTTTGAGATTAAACGAAATGATCACTGTGATTAATTTGAATAATTTTCTTTTGTAGGATCATGATGGTAGAAAGGAGCCCCAGATAGTAAAGGGAAAGGACCAAGATTCAAGGGAAAAGGGTGTTCAATTTTAGTGTTTCATCTTTCAAACTCTCCACATTTTTGTCTACAACATGTTTTTATCTTTAATGATAAAATTGCATGCCCACACTTGAATTCATGTTTTACTCGACTTATCAAAAAGACATGAGTTTCTTGGGAATCTTGTGATTCCATGTTTTATATTTCAACATTGATATGATTAAATGATTGAAATGAATAATTGAATTTTTAAAATGAAGCATGGAAAATGATGTAATGAATCATGATTTGAAAGAATTAATTGATTTCTGTAAATTAAATTTCTCTACTATCCTTCATGCATTGAATTTATGAAGTTCATATGAATTGATTTATTAGTGATGCCATGAGTGATTGTTCAATGTTATATTTTCCATTACCAAGAGGATTTATAGACCATGTACGTCCTATTTATTCTTGAGCATATTTCTTGGATGATCGTGGGACATGTAACTAACAATAACTTGTATTGAAACTTATCAAAGCTATGACTATGCAAAAACACATTTAAAATGATTGAGGCATCTTTTGGAAAGCCCATTTTTTTTAAAATACACCCTTTACATCAATGCTTCTTTTAGCCTATAGAGACCATGAATGGCATTTATAGGAATGAGCCATGTTTCAAGCCATTTTTATCCATTCCTACCCTCCTTTGAGTATTTTTTTGATATTTCAAAGTTAAAGTGTGGTGTTAAAGGGAATCATGGTGGACGGGATAATATACATTGTAAGGAAGAAGTGTGGGGGTATTATTGTGGTAATTGTAAAAGGTTGTGGAATCATTAATTATACTATATGTTTTCCAACTTGAATTAAAAAAATAACAAAAATTACAAAAAGAACCAACAAAAAGAGAAAAAAATGTGTTGTGATTTGGGAAAAAAATCAACACTTTCTAGACCGATGATCTTATGATCGTATGTGGTTAGATGATGGATGTGAGATTTAATATATTCATAACATTTGAAAAAAGAATAAAAATAAAAAAATAAAAAAAATCAAGAGGGTGAACAAATCATTAATTATGCTTACTTGATCATAAACTTTTCTTTCAGTTTTGGGAATTAGGTGTTGCTACTTTGAAGGGGATAATTTCAATATATTTTTACTTTTGATATCGTGCATAGTACTTAATAGATTATCCTCTTACTTGAGCATCAATTTTTAAAGCATCAAATCCTACCAACCTTAAACCTCAGAGTCAATAGAATATTAATTGAAAGTCCTCATGCTTTTATGTGTGTTTTTCCTTTACAAAGTGGAGAAAGTATTTCATTTACAAGCCTATGGCTAAGGAGCATGTTCTCGTGATATGAGAATAACTCAACTTTAATTTTATCATGTGTGATGAGAGAAAAGAATTAAAAGTGAGGTAAATCATGACTTGTCATTTTTAATAATAATTTAACGAGGATCTTGAATGAATAAAAGGATAAGTTCCATCAATTTTCAAAGGGTAAAAGTAAAATATGTGAATTATTTGTTTTTTTGAGAATAGGAAATTAAATTGATATTTTATGCAGATTTTTGAAAGTTTGATTTCACATTGATTTTCTTTATTACCATGGAATTTAAATATTGGTAATATTGGTGTCTTCTGATTTCCATTTTGAGATTTTATACTTGGGGAAAAGCATGGTTTATGTGTGGGGGTATTTGACAGAGCCAATTTATGTGAAAATATTTTATCAAATAATGAGGATTTTTAATGTTTTTTAATGATAAAACCCATGTATTTTAATGATTTATTAAAATAATGGGTAATCTGAATTTTAGAATGATTATGAGAAAAATTGATAAAAGTGCATAATTTTGGATTTTTGAATGATTTTTACAACAAGGGTATTTTTGTAATTTCGTAAAAAATATAATTCCAAGTATGTGATTTTTTATAATCCTGCTTTTATTTCATTCGAAGTTATCTTCAGGTTCTAGAGTTGATTCAAAGATCTAATAGTCCCAAAAAAACATTGATGTTGGAAACTTTTTCGGGCAGACAACATGGACCCCACCACTGTAACAGATGCACAAATCAATCTCCTCACCTCCGATTTAGGTTATTACACTGGGGATAGCACAAGTACACATCAGAACAACTAAAAAAAATTTGGGGGTGTTTTTAATTCATTATGGTTTCCATTGATCGTTATACATTTAAAGGAATCTCCTTGAAAATTTCGGCCATATAAATCATTATTCAATGAAAATTCCATAACTCCTTAATCCTAAGGATAAATGAGATGAAGGTTAGAGGGTGAATGGAAATCATATTTATGAAAAAAATTTATGAATGGGTCCACGTGTGAATACATTATTTAATGGGCCAAAACCACACAAAATTTTAGAGGACATAATTCTACCACTAAAAGGAGGACCTCGTCTCCTTCCCAAATCATCAGCTCGACACCCACAACTTAAGAGGGATCCCATCAGGTCATGGGATGATTCTTCTCCTTTGTTTCCCCTTTATTTCTTTTTTTAATTTTATTTTAATTTTTTTTAGTTTTCAATTGTAATTTAAATTTTAGTTTTATTAATCAATGTCTTTGTGTTTCTCCATCCACTTTTCTTCATTTCTTTACCTCTCTATCTCATGTCTTCCACCCACTCCACCAAGTAATATATTACACTTGGAAATGAGAGGATGACCCTGAGACTTGGCCTGGGGGGAGGTGAAGGTGATCATGAATTTTCTTTAATGTTTAATTTTACATTTGTAGATAGATTTGAGTAGCATGTATTGATAAGGTGAATTTCCCTGATGTTTTGACTACCTCCGATGACATGCAACTCAACCTATCCCTATTCTTTTATTTAATCATTCTTCCTTGTCTCTATTTTTTAGTTCTTCACACATTAGAGTTGATCTAATCAATGGATGAAATGGCTTGGATTGAATCAGGTCTTGGAAGATGAAACATTATAGACAAATGTGTGTCACCAACTTGGATTAAAGGAGGATGTGGAATTGAGACTTCTCAAACATTCAATAATATTTCACAATTTATAAATAATGAATATTAGTTAAAACATGAGATTTAATGTTTGTATTATCAAATTGAAATAAAACATTTAATGTATAATAATGATTTAACATTTAACAAACCCCCAAAACCAAATTCATTCATATTAATTCACTTTTGGAAATGGAGGTTTTCCCAACGCCTGTAGATTACTTTTACCAACAGTATAAAGAAAATATTGGTAAAAGTTGAGTAAATCATCTTTTCCCAACAGTTTTTCAAAACCGTTGGGAATTGTATACTCTATAACAATGGTTTTCTTAAACCGTTAGTATAGAGAGGTTTAAATCATCCTTTAAAAGCGGTTTTTACAAACCGCTGGGAAAGATTTGCCCCAAATTCACAGATTCTCGAACTCCCCCATTCCACGTGCCTACAGCCCTAAACAGAAGGGAGAATTGGGATTTTCCATCCCCTATGGCCGAAATCCTTCCATCATTAAGATTTATTAGTTCTTCACAAGTATAATGTAAGTGATACTACATCTACTATTTTGGTTTTATGTTTTCATTTGTGGAATTGGAGAAGAGGGATTCTATTTACCCTACTGGGGAAATTCTTTTTTCCGGTCCATTTTCATATTTTCCAAGTTCTACACTTCTAATTTGTAAGTGATACATTTATTTTAATGTTATGCATCTACAGTTTTGGTTTTCTATTTTGATTTGGGTGTGTATGATTTTTTTTTCTGTTTGATTTGGGTGTGTGTGTTGGGATTTGATAGTGAATCAAATTTGATTCAAAATGAATTATGTGTTAATATCATCCATAATTTTTCTGTTCTTAGATGGCTTGGTATTGCTAGGAATTTTGTGTTAATATCATCCAAATTCCACATGATTCACATCATGGTAAGAATGTGTGATGTTGTTGTTAATATCATTGAGAAAACTCCTACACTCCGGGTTGTTTGTAGTGGCATGGTTAGTCATGAGTGATAATTGGATTCCTAAGATGACTGAACTAATATAACTATAGGTTCAGTTAAATATGGTTCTCACTGTACGTTGTATATTGTAACGCCCCGACCCCAGCTACCCAGAGTCGGTGCATTACTTCGTAACATTGGCATGATCACAAAGGATCAAGTCTCGAAAGACCGATTAGTTTAGTAGCCTTGGAAACACTAGATACATTCATAAGTCTTTCATTACATCAAAAAGTGAAAAACTACAATAACAAAGTCTCCATAGTCCGCACTCATATCCTCTTCCGACTATCCCTGCAGGTCATTCATAAAATACTTCTTCACATCCTGGAAAATATTAAAACATTGAAAGGGGTGAGCTCAGATGCTCAGTAAGGATAACAATAATGCGGAAGCTTTCATAAATAAACATTAACATTTAAGGCAATGTATAACTAAAACAAAAGCCTTTTAAACATGAACTTCAACATAATATGGCAAAAGTAAAATGAGATAATGCCATTTACTTCTTCACATGGATATTCTACTGGTCGAATAATCACATGCAATATCAATAACCACTTTCATAATGATGGAATGCATAATGCCAGACTATCATAACCACATAGCCAAGGCCTCGTGCCAAGACTACAAATAAGATTTTGTCAAGGCCTTGTGCCAAGACACTAGTTTGTCTCATGAGACCTGCCGATGCATCGAGGAGCTATAGCGGGCTCCACCCGTCACTTATTAAGTCCAATGCATTCCTCATATGAATAGGTTTAAACATATCATAAACCATAACATAATCGTATCACATAAAACATGCATAAAGGAAACATAACATTTCCATATTTCAATCACAAGATATCAATACAACACATTGATATAATAAAAATTCTTTCAAAACCATTTTCAATACCAAAATAAAAGAATGTTAAAACATTGTATTTATTTTTCTTTTTTAAAAAAGGTATGGCTTGTAAAGGAAGCCGAAACTCAAATAATGTTCACGGCGGCGGAGAAGTCGTTGTCGCCGCATAAGTACGGAAAGAAAAACATTCCCTTTTTGTCGTTTAGTAAAATGCTTCGTATAAAAAGATTCCTTTTGAATAAACTTAAAAGTCAAAGGGGTTTATACACCGTATAAAAGAAAGTTGTGTATAAAACCAAATATGCCTCAATGAAAGGAGATTGAGACGAAGTCCTTAAAAAGATCATTTTTAAAATAAAATAGATATATTATGTGTATTCACTATAGGTACACATAAAGAAAGTAAAAATACAAAATAAGACATAATAATATCATGACATAATTTGAAAGTAGGAGATTAACCCAAAGAATGGAAGTTGGGTTAAGAAGTTCCCTTACCTTGTGTCCGACTTGACTCAACCGTTCTTTAACCTCCTGAATAATAAACTAGAGTTAATATCTACCTTATTAAGAACCATTTTCAATTTCATTATCCTTTTTATATCACTTATTACAATGTTATGAACATTATGTAATTATTTAAGTTAATAACGGTCGTTTTGTCGATCTTTGGTACATGAGTCAACAATAAACTTCTTATAATTATAAGTTGTTCATGTGGTGAAATATCCATTATATCCAGAATTATATTAATGATTTAGATATCATATATATCATATATATACAGTATATACATTCATTTATAATATTACATAACAATTAGAGGTAAGAATTGAAATGCACCGTTCATGGAGACGGTAAGCCGTACGTACGCATGAACGCTACTTTCATTTCAATTTCCTATTTAATGGAACAAAATAATAATGATATAAATGTATAATATAATTCCATTATAATATAGTGTATAATACCATTTACTCCATCCTTTATACATCCCACACATGGCATTAACGATTCAAATCACTTTGAGGGGGCGGTAGTCCGCACTTCCTAAAATGAAATTATCGCGTTTTACCCATAATGGAAATCATAAAGTATGCCATAAATGAGAAATACAGAAGCATAAGTAAAACAAAAACATATTATATATCATATATAAAAATAGTGACATCTTAATGGCCACCTTTGGAGGTGTTATATGAGTGTTGAACAATCATCGTTTCGTGAGGCAGAAATTCGCCATCCACAGAAACCGTATGTTCTTTAACCATTAGATGTAGGTGTGTGTAAGTGTAGCTCGAATACTTCTTATAACAACATCCTAGTATATTGAGGATACTGGTGTTGTTACAAAAGAAATGAATAAAAAGAGTTTAGGGGGTTGGAGAAGAAAAATAAAACAAAACAACATTAGAAAAGACATTACCTCAAAATCGGGTAACTCTTTTTGATTTGAGCTAAAGGCTTCCTTGGGAAGAGTTCTGCCCAAAGTGAGGTTTCTAGGAGTAAGGAATGAATGTTGGGAGAGTATTGGGGCAGAGGTTGGCCGAGCCAAATGGCTTGAAAGTGTAATTGAAGTGGGAGAGGTGGGGGCCTTTTATAAGTGGAGAGGAGGGGCACTTTTGGAAAGTAATGAAATGTTACATTATTTCAAAATGCTTTTCGGATTCTAAAGGTCCCACATCTATATAATTCGAGGCTAAGGTGATAAGGTTTCGAAATATCTTCATCCAATAGGCTTTGGACAAGTGTAAGCCTCGGATTTTGCATTATCTTCTCATTTTATTTAAATCGTCAAATAATGATGTCATCGCTGCATCATTATTATGTCATAAATACTTTAATTTATTTAATGTCTAAAAATTATAAAACAAATACTATGATGTAGGAAATCTTTTTAGCTTTCCAATGACTATTTATAATCAAAATTTGGACTTGTATAACCCCAATTAAAAATTGTTTTAGTAGAACAATTTATGTTAGTGTCATTTTCACTTTAACATTAAATAAAAAGTAATTTATGTTATTTCCCAACAAAAGTGGATCCATGGGGTCCCCAAGTTAGGCCATGGCTTGTCTTGGTCGGCCATGACTCAACCAATGAGGTTGGGACATGTGTCTAGGTCATTTCATATTATTAATGTATTATTTATACCTTAAACTACACTAATTACCACTAATCGCGATTAAGAACTTAAAAGTTACTATTCACCAAAAAATTATTTTGATCTCATTGAACCACATTTTACTTCTTAATGACAACCATGTATGTCGGATTTTTGAAAATAAAATCACAGAAGTTGTAATATTTCATTTAAACGAAAAATCAGTTATTTAACTACCACTTAGTGGTTTCACTATTCATCAAAAATTGAAGTTTTTCAGAATAAGGCCAAAATTTCACCCTAAGCTATAATTGATATTACGAATTCAAAAATGATGTCTATTTTACAAAATTCCAAACATATTAGTTGCATTAATTAATTTTATAATTAATTCCCGCTGTCACAACAAATAGCGTGTTTTTAAGAAACAATTTATATCAAAAGATTGGCAATTGTTTATGTCCAATTTCAATGTTAAATTAATTCTAATGACCACCATTGGATAAAATGGTAAAAATATATTCTAATTATACTCTAAAACCACTCGATAGTATAATTTATCACTATGAATTATTTTTATTAAAAAAGTTGTTTTAAGTATTTTTCACTATTCATAAAAATTTTGAAGTTCTCAGAAAATTACAAAAAATTCAACATAGGCTAATTTCAATATTAGGAATACAAAAATGAAATCCATTTTGAAATATAAAATTTCTATAATTTTAAAAAGTGGTTATTACTATTCATAACGGCTATTTTGATTAGTTGCGGTGTGTTAGAACTCGAACTTGCGTACAATGCAAGCTATTGCATTATTGAATGAGAAGCGTATCGTGGAAGCTCGGGGTGTTACATTCTCCCCTCCTTCAATAAATTGCGTCCTCGCAATTTGAAATTTTTCTTTGATAATAAAAGGCTGAAAATAGAAAATACCTTTGTGGAAAACCCACATCGGAAATAAGGTTAATAAATATATAACATTAAAAGAAAGCAGGATAAGTACAAAGGTCACCCGATATAGCCCATTCTAGGATTCTATGAAAATATGGATATGGAGGAGAAACAAACCATCAAGGTCTGATGGAGAGTTATAGAAAACAGGATTAGGAGAATGTTTAACCACAAGAAAATCACAAACTTGTGATTGGTTAAACGGTCATTGAATCCCCAGTTGGAAAAGTTAACCGACAACATTTTTGTTTTAAGTTACCTTTTATAATGTTGAGGAATTTATTTATGAGATTTACTAAGAACGTAGGGGAATATACATACTTGTTATGTATACTTTCATTCGTTAATAAATTTTTACCACAAACCCAACTTTTACTCCAAATGGTAACGGAACTCAAAAATATTCTATTTATCCTAATTGTATAAGGTTCCAAATGTTAACGCATACCATTTAGATTAGTAAAACGATTTTGTAATAACCAGGGACTTCCTGTAGGCTAGTGGTAGGAAATAAAGGCTTGTCGCACTATGGTTGTGGGTTCGATTCCTGCAGCTGTGTCCGACGCGACGGGTTATTCCCCACCCTGCAGGTTGTCCTTTTTCTAAAAATATAGTATTATAGTATTCCAGAAATAATCTTCAGAAAAGCTTTAACCTTAAACAATACTATTCAAAGTTCAACTTAATCCATCCCAACATTTATAGTTATCCAAAATTCCTCTGTCCAAACTTTCTCTAAAAGGTATCTTAATTCCAAAATCAATTGTAACATCAGATTCCCCAAACAAAGAAAAGTTTCTCTTATTGTCACATACTAAAAATATGATTACCTTAATCATATTAAAACCTTACTGAAACCAACAAGTACTGCAGTACAATCCTTATATAGATCACATTATTCTAATAACCAGAATATAATCCATGAGTCCGAAAGCATCAATACATTAGTTATTCTGCTTCAACTGTAGTAATAGCATAAGATTGTCCTTGATCCCTTGGCCTTTTCTGAGGTAAGATTCCTTGACGCTTAGGACATTCATTTGCGTAATGACCCATTTCTCTACAATTGTAGCATTCAACTTTGACAGCCTCTTTCTTTCCCTTGCAATCACGTGCCTGGTGACCTTTTTCTCCACATTTATAACAGACTCCCATTCCTTTTAGGCAAGTAACAGGGTGATTCTTCCCACAATTATCACATAATGGAAAATCCTTCTTTCCCTTTTTCCCTTTATCTGTCTCTTGTTCCACCGTTCTCTTCTTCTCTTGCTTTACTTTGTTGTCATAAGACTTAGAGAATTCCTTTTCTGTCTTGATAGCACATGAGACTATATCTTCGTATGATGAGAAGGATTGTGATACTAAAGCTCGACGGAGAAATGGTTTTAACCCATCAAAGAAACGATCAATCTTACTCCTTGGGTTACGTATATAATCGGCAGCATGCCTCGCTAACCTTGTAAAGTTAGCCTCATACTTTGCGACATTCTCATCCTCCTTCTGCCTCAGACTCAGAAATTGCCTTTCCATATCTGCTCGATGGTCACGAGGAAAGTATTTTTCTAAGAAAAGCTCTTTGAACTCCCTCCATTCCATATTCGATACGTCATCATCTTCCTTTGTGTTTTGAATCAGTGACCACCACTGATCGGCATCTCCAGTGAGGCGGTAAACTGCCATGACAACCTTCTCCCTTTCACTACTCCCCAAGGCATGGAATATTTTCTCTAAGGAATTTATCCATTGCTCAGCTACTGTAGGATTTGTACTCCCATTGAAGGTTGGCGGTTGTTGCCTCATGAAACGGTCTAGCATTGATCCTCCACATTGCGAATCAGGGTGCTCCATACGAGTAAGGTTGTTATTCATAACCTGCGTGAGTTGTCCCAGTATGGTAATAAGTTGATCAGCACCAGTTGTATCTCCAGGTCCACAATAATTATCTTGAGCAGGAGGGCAATCCCTACACGGAGTTCGTGCATTGATACAGTTTCCATTCCTTCTACTAGGCGCCATTTCTAAACAATGGCATAATCCAGATTAGTTTATGAATCAAAATACATAATTCCATACTTGTATAATACTTAACATAAATTGAACTATTTATGGATATAATCCATAATCATAAAAAGAAATGTTTCCTTTGAGGAAGTATGTACTCATAAACCTTACATAATGGTTTGTAAAGAAAATGAGAATTATCCTAAGCATATCCCCCGGGAGTGTCATAACCAAGAGTGCAGCAAGGCCCGTTGTCGTGCACCAGTTCCCGTTTGAGTCTAGCTCAAAGCGGTGTTTTCGGGTTTTACCCCTAGGTACATCTGTGCCAGAGCCACCTCTACCTGCTCGTATCCAGACAGGGATGTATTGCTCGGAAAACTCACAACATCTCTACAATACTAAAATTCTAGGAAGTTCTTCTATACTAATCCTCAAAGTCTATCTTTGGGCTATGTGCTCTAATCAGAGTTTATCTAAATCTAGCTTCCAAGGTTAGTACTAAACTTCCTTTGATAACAACTGTAACGCCCCGACCCCAGCTACCCAGAGTCGGTGCATTACTTCGTAACATTGGCATGATCACAAAGGATCAAGTCTCGAAAGACCGATTAGTTTAGTAGCCTTGGAAACACTAGATACATTCATAAGTCTTTCATTACATCAAAAAGTGAAAAACTACAATAACAAAGTCTCCATAGTCCGCACTCATATCCTCTTCCGACTATCCCTGCAGGTCATTCATAAAATACTTCTTCACATCCTGGAAAATATTAAAACATTGAAAGGGGTGAGCTCAGATGCTCAGTAAGGATAACAATAATGCGGAAGCTTTCATAAATAAACATTAACATTTAAGGCAATGTATAACTAAAACAAAAGCCTTTTAAACATGAACTTCAACATAATATGGCAAAAGTAAAATGAGATAATGCCATTTACTTCTTCACATGGATATTCTACTGGTCGAATAATCACATGCAATATCAATAACCACTTTCATAATGATGGAATGCATAATGCCAGACTATCATAACCACATAGCCAAGGCCTCGTGCCAAGACTACAAATAAGATTTTGTCAAGGCCTTGTGCCAAGACACTAGTTTGTCTCATGAGACCTGCCGATGCATCGAGGAGCTATAGCGGGCTCCACCCGTCACTTATTAAGTCCAATGCATTCCTCATATGAATAGGTTTAAACATATCATAAACCATAACATAATCGTATCACATAAAACATGCATAAAGGAAACATAACATTTCCATATTTCAATCACAAGATATCAATACAACACATTGATATAATAAAAATTCTTTCAAAACCATTTTCAATACCAAAATAAAAGAATGTTAAAACATTGTATTTATTTTTCTTTTTTAAAAAAGGTATGGCTTGTAAAGGAAGCCGAAACTCAAATAATGTTCACGGAGGCGGAGAAGTCGTTGTCGCCGCATAAGTACGGAAAGAAAAACATTCCCTTTTTGTCGTTTAGTAAAATGCTTCGTATAAAAAGATTCCTTTTGAATAAACTTAAAAGTCAAAGGGGTTTATACACCGTATAAAAGAAAGTTGTGTATAAAACCAAATATGCCTCAATGAAAGGAGATTGAGACGAAGTCCTTAAAAAGTTCATTTTTAAAATAAAATAGATATATTATGTGTATTCACTATAGGTACACATAAAGAAAGTAAAAATACAAAATAAGACATAATAATATCATGACATAATTTGAAAGTAGGAGATTAACCCAAAGAATGGAAGTTGGGTTAAGAAGTTCCCTTACCTTGTGTCCGACTTGACTCAACCGTTCTTTAACCTCCTGAATAATAAACTAGAGTTAATATCTACCTTATTAAGAACCATTTTCAATTTCATTATCCTTTTTATATCACTTATTACAATGTTATGAACATTATGTAATTATTTAAGTTAATAACGGTCGTTTTGTCGATCTTTGGTACATGAGTCAACAATAAACTTCTTATAATTATAAGTTGTTCATGTGGTGAAATATCCATTATATCCAGAATTATATTAATGATGTAGATATCATATATATCATATATATACAGTATATACATTCATTTATAATATTACATAACAATTAGAGGTAAGAATTGAAATGCACCGTTCATGGAGACGGTAAGCCGTACGTACGCATGAACGCTACTTTCATTTCAATTTCCTATTTAATGGAACAAAATAATAATGATATAAATGTATAATATAATTCCAGTATAATATAGTGTATAATACCATTTACTCCATCCTTTATACATCCCACACATGGCATTAACGATTCAAATCACTTTGAGGGGGCGGTAGTCCGCACTTCCTAAAATGAAATTATCGCGTTTTACCCATAATGGAAATCATAAAGTATGCCATAAATGAGAAATACAGAAGCATAAGTAAAACAAAAACATATTATATATCATATATAAAAATAGTGACATCTTAATGGCCACCTTTGGAGGTGTTATATGAGTGTTGAACAATCATCGTTTCGTGAGGCAGAAATTCGCCATCCCCAGAAACCGTATGTTCTTTAACCATTAGATGTAGGTGTGTGTAAGTGTAGCTCGAATCCTTCTTATAACAACATCCTAGTATATTGAGGATACTGTTGTTGTTACAAAAGAAATGAATAAAAAGAGTTTAGGGGGTTGGAGAAGAAAAATAAAACAAAACAACATTAGAAAAGACATTACCTCAAAATCGGGTAACTCTTTTTGATTTGAGCTAAATGCTTCCTTGGGAAGAGTTCTGCCCAAAGTGAGGTTTCTAGGAGTAAGGAAGGAATGTTGGGAGAGTATTGGGGCAGAGGTTGGCCGAGCCAAATGGCTTGAAAGTGTAATTGAAGTGGGAGAGGTGGGGGCCTTTTATAAGTGGAGAGGAGGGGCACTTTTGGAAAGTAATGAAATGTTACATTATTTCAAAATGCTTTTCGGATTCTAAAGGTCCCACATCTATATAATTCGAGGCTAAGGTGATAAGGTTTCGAAATATCTTCATCCAATAGGCTTTGGACAAGTGTAAGCCTCGGATTTTGCATTATCTTCTCATTTTATTTAAATCGTCAAATAATGATGTCATCGCTGCATCATTATTATGTCATAAATAATTTAATTTATTTAATGTCTAAAAATTATAAAACAAATACTATGATGTAGGAAATCTTTTTAGCTTTCCAATGACTATTTATAATCAAAATTTGGACTTGTATAACCCCAATTAAAAATTGTTTTAGTAGAACAATTTATGTTAGTGTCATTTTCACTTTAACATTAAATAAAAAGTAATTTATGTTATTTCCCAACAAAAGTGGATCCATGGGGTCCCCAAGTTAGGCCATGGCTTGTCTTGGTCGGCCATGACTCAACCAATGAGGTTGGGACATGTGTCTAGGTCATTTCATATTATTAATGTATTATTTATACCTTAAACTACACTAATTACCACTAATCGCGATTAAGAACTTAAAAGTTACTATTCACCAAAAAATTATTTTGATCTCATTGAACCACATTTTACTTCTTAATGACAACCATGTATGTCGGATTTTTGAAAATCAAATCACAGAAGTTGTAATATTTCATTTAAACGAAAAATCAGTTATTTAACTACCACTTAGTGGTTTCACTATTCATCAAAAATTGAAGTTTTTCAGAATAAGGCCAAAATTTCACCCTAAGCTATAATTGATATTACGAATTCAAAAATGATGTCTATTTTACAAAATTTCAAACATATTAGTTGCATTAATTAATTTTATAATTAATTCCCGCTGTCACAACAAATAGCGTGTTTTTAAGAAACAATTTATATCAAAAGATTGGCAATTGTTTATGTCCAATTTCAATGTTAAATTAATTCTAATGACCACCATTGGATAAAATGGTAAAAATATATTCTAATTATACTCTAAAACCACTCGATAGTATAATTTATCACTATGAATTATTTTTATTAAAAAAGTTGTTTTAAGTATTTTTCACTATTCATAAAAATTTTGAAGTTCTCAGAAAATTACAAAAAATTCAACATAGGCTAATTTCAATATTAGGAATACAAAAATGAAATCCATTTTGAAATATAAAATTTCTATAATTTTAAAAAGTGGTTATTACTATTCATAACGGCTATTTTGATTAGTTGCGGTGTGTTAGAACTCGAACTTGCGTACAATGCAAGCTATTGCATTATTGAATGAGAAGCGTATCGTGGAAGCTCGGGGTGTTACATATATTATGTATCTTTCTTGGGAAATACTCACATTTATGATGGTGGGGTGCTTTTTTCATGACATGCTGGAATGTGTATACATCCATAACAATGATAGATAAGTCATATGTTAAATTCAGTAATCTTTTTATCATTGAAATTCATTATTATTAATCTCAAATTAAAAAATAAATGTTTTTGTCTATACTTTATGAAATTAAACCTTTTTTCAACCCATGAAAATCCTATTAGTGTAGAAGCCTAAACATTATCCACCCATGGGGTGCGATTGACCTGAGGAACTAATTGGGTAATAAAAGGTATGACCATAGAGGTGCCAAGAATGCTTTATTGAACACGAGTGAATGATTTGGGAAGCCTGTAATACAAAATGGGGCATGAGGCATGTGCCTCTATTTGGGATGCCTATAATGGGGACATGATGTCCTCTTTTACCAACTGTTGTGTGCAACCATTGGTAAAACCCTTCCCATTACCAATAGTTTGATTCCATGACGAGGTAATGCACCTTTATTGATGATTGTGGATTTCGAATTATTGACATGACTCACACTCTTTCCACCGATGAACCAGATGATTGGGTTGTAGGGAAAGAACCTAGGTCTAATTTTAGAATTTATTGAGCCTCTTGTGTTGTACTACTAACTAATAGTTATAACATTGTTTTTCTTCTTGATACATGACATTATTTACCATCATTCTGTTTATGATTATGTTATTAGTTGGTATTACTGATTTGGTTATTTTCATCCATTTCCAATATTTTCCCATTGTTACCTTTCTTCCACTTTTTGACTGATAAAATTAAAATTTTGCAACTTAGGTAATGAGGTAATATTGTCTCCCAGACACAGCAAATGTGTAGAGACCCGAATCCTGACGTACATGGACATTACATTACTTTTGCGGAATAATTAGTACATAACAAAAACACACACATAAGGACTGTAATAGTTTAGTGTCTTTGGAAACTCGGAATATAATCTTCTAATCGTGGTGAAAGATATCCAACATATCCCATAAAGATCTCCTTTTTTTAAAACCTAATTCCTTTCTTTATGTCCTGAAAAAAAACATAAAAGGGTGAGCTCAAATGCTCAGTATGGGAAAACAAAAGAAATATCAATCACGTCATATTCATAAGAACATATCTTTTGGAAATCTTAAAATGAAAAAGATATCATAATTTCATAACATGAGATAAATCTTAGTAGTGAAATGTAATCCCAATAATCATAACTTAAAACATGAAACTTTGTGGCATACACACATAATCATAGAGAATCATTTCTTGTTAGTCAAGACTCATTGCCAATACTATCTTAGTGGACAAAGTCCCTTTCTGAACATAGTTCATTCCTCGTTTCAGTCCTGTTTCACTGAACCAGTATAACCTACTGTTCCAGCCATGTCTATCTCATGAGATATAAAATATTTACCCAATGAATTGGAGGGAGATATAGGTCCCACTCATCTCATAATGATACCATTCTTATGTGTGCCACAAAATCATAAATCATACATCATTGCATAACCCATGTAATAAAAATGGGAATCTTAAACATCATGACATCATAAAAAAATTCATATAAGATAAAGGAATTAATAAAAATAATTCCATCACAACATAATCAAATCAATGAAAGAATAGGGATAGAAACAGAATCCTTTATTATCTTAGATGGAAAATAATTTTGATAAAACACTCGAACTCCGTTCTTGAGGACAATATCCTTTCTACTTCAAAAACATTTTTCCTTTCTTAACATGTCATAAAATTTTAAACTAAAAGAAGTTGATTAAAAATAAACTTGAAAACATGTAAGGGAAGATTCTTGGAAATAATATTTTTTAAAATCCATTCATGCCGTATAAGTTAAAAGAAACATTCTTCTCGTACTTTTGTCGGAAAAGTCAAAAAGTAACTCGTACGAAAAACGACAAAAGATTCCTTTCATATCTTTTACTAAAAACTCACCGAAGGGTAAAATAAGATTTAAACAATTGTAGGTGGATGGAAATAATATTACATATTGAGGAAACATAGATGTGGATGATAAAATACACCCCGGTAAATTCTAAAGTATAAACAATCTCGGATAAAAATGAGATTGTGATATTTCCCTTACCTTAAGTCTGATTTGCTTCGTAAGTGTCCGAATCTCCTGTATAATGATTTAAATAATGTCATTAACTTATTATAGAATAATATTCATTGTTATTATATCAGATATGGTTCACCTATGACTTTAAATTACCCGTTCTTTTGTAAATTCCATGTTAAAGAAGTGTTTTGGGTAAAATCATTTCATTTATCGTAGGTGTTTGGACTTGTTGTTATTGACATTATTATTAATTATATCATGATTTACTTACTTCCAGAATATAAAACATGATTTATATATCATATATATTCAGTATATATATATATAATAGATAGATAAATGAAATGAAACACACCGTTCATGGAGACGGTAGTCCGTACGTACGCATGAACGCTGTTTTCCTTTCCTTATTGTCTTGAATGGAAGTAAGTAGATGACATACATATATATATTTATATAAATAAATCCAGTAGATTTAACATGTCATATATTTCATTATTATTCATTATATATACTTTATAACCATTCATGAATGGTTAATGTGGAGAATGAATCTCATCGCGTCGTGGAGACGGTAGTCCGTACGTACACACGAGTGATGATATCGTTCTCATGATCGTGAACTTGTGTTGAATTGTATGTATACTATTTAAGTATCAATATCACTTAATAATAATCATATATAGTTAATCATTAAACCATTATACCCATCCAATTAAGGTGGTGGCGGAAAATATATTACACCACGGCGTGGAGACGGTATTCCGTACGTACACACGCACGGTGATTTCCTTTTTCCGTAGGATGGATAGAAGGTTAATTAGAGTTGTTTCATATTTATAATAACATATCAGTATATAATAAATACTTATGTTATTACTTTATCATGAAAAAACTAAAGAATAAGATGTTGAAGAAGAAAGAAATTGAAAAAGATCGGTAATGGATATTACCTCTTTTTGACGAGACTTTTCTTAATCTCCACTTAAAGAACTAAGGATGGTCTTTGAAGAAGACCAGGACCTATACGATGATACTAGGGAAGTGGAGAAGAGATTTTGTCAGGGTTTGGCTGAGCTTGAATGCTCAAATTAGTTTGAGGAGGAGAGGGAGGAGGTTCCCTTTTATAAGGGAGGAGAGGGGCACCTTTGGGAAAACTAAAAATATTATTTTATTATAAGGTCACGTTCGGTTTTAAATAGCTCCAAATTGATATATTTCGAAGATAATGTGGGGACGGGTCGAAATCCTCTCATCCAATAGGATTTAGATAAGTTTAGGTTATTATTTTAACCTTATCAATTAGATTTAACTCTAAGTTAAATAATTTAACTTTTACCGTGTCTTTTTGTTTTTTTTACAATATATGGTTAATAAAATTACTATATCAAGCCAAACTAACACCAAGTTGTTTATTATTAATATATATAGCCTTATCTAAGTCATTTGGCCGATCCTTAGATTTTTAGGAATAAAATAACAATTAATAATATAATATTTGTTTTAAAAACTAATTTATGTCAATTTTGACACTATTTGGTACATGATTTTTATGAAATTCATAACAAAATGATAAGTTCGAACCAAGTTACGTAAATAAACAATAACATTTAATATTAACCTATAAAATTTGTTTAAGTCATAAAAAGTCTCAAATTACATTTATTTGGGTATTTATAACATCAATTATGTCAATATTTCATTAATAAGATAATTACTGCATCATCGTTGTGCCATAAATAAATTAAATTATTTAATGTCTAAAAATTACAAATAAAATACCATTATGTAGGAACTCTTTTTAGCTTTCTTATTAATATTTATAGTCGAATTTATCTTATGTATATCCTCATATTAAAAATGATTTAGTTATTAAACTTTGATTTTAACTATTTTAACCCTTCTTTAAATAAATTAATAATAAATGTCCTAATCTAATCCAAGTGGGCCTAAATGGTCATATATTATTTCTAAGGTTGTTTATGTTCGCATTAAACTTGTCCAATAGAATTAGGACATGTGTTAGGGTAATAATAATATGATTTTTACCCTTAATTACCCTACTTACTTTTAACCGTTGAAAAAAAAGTAAAAAGTTACTATTCACCAAAATTATTTTCATCTCATTGAACCACATTTTACTTATTGACATCAACCGTGTCTCTCGGATTTTTTAAATTCCACTCACAGAAGCGGTAAAATTATGTTTTATGAAAAATTCATTTTTTTAACTACCACTTAGTGGTTTCACTATTCATCAAAACATGAAAGTTTCCAGAAAAATACAAAAAACTAGGCCTAAGATATATTTGATATTATGAACTCAAAAATGATGTCTATTTTACCAAATTCAAAACATATCAGTTGCATTAATTAATTTAAAAATTAATTCCCGTCGTCAAAACAAATAGCGTGTTTTTAAGAGATAATAACTACCACAAGATTGACACTTGTTTATGTCTGGTTTAAATGTGAAATTACATCCAATGACCAACATTGTATTAAATTGTAAAAATATATTCTAAATATACTTTAAAACCACTCAAATTAATAATTTATCACTATTAATTATTTCGATAAAAAAGTTGTTTTTAATTAAAATTTAGTAATTTTCACTATTCATCAGAAAATGAAATTTATCCGAAATGTACCAAAATTTCACCCTAAGGTAATTTCGATATTCCGAATCCAGAAATGAAGTCCATTTTGAAAAATAAAAATTACAAAATTTCAAAAAGTGGTTATTAATATTCATAACGACTAGTTTTAATAATATTTTAATAGCATATCGTTGTTTAGTGAAACTTGGTATTGCGTACTACACATGCTATCGAGGAAGGTCGCGATTGCATGTAATGCAAGGCACGTCAAGGATGTGTGTTGTGCAAGCTCTTTTTGGTGTAGCGTACAACACAAGACATTAATTAAATTAAAAAGAATATTTTTCATAAAATCTCGGGGTGTTACATTCTACCCCCCTTAAAATGAATTTCGCCCCCAAAATTCGTCGGGGTTATAAATGGTTTACTACTCGAAAGTTTGTTTAATAGAAACCCACATTGTAAAAAGGAATACCAAAACATGGATTTAAAAATTAAAGTATGAAATTTAACGGTTACCCAAATTAACTCATCAATGGGTTTCCACGTAGGAGAACATAGGTGAAAATATGGATATGGAAGAAAAATATAACCATCAAGTTCTGATGGAGAGTGGTAGAGAACATGGCTATGAAAAAGCCAACAATCGAAAAGCCATAAATTTTTGATGATCTAGGGTACCATCTGATTCATCAGATATAAGATCACTAGGACAACATTTTTGGTTTTCAATATCATTTGCCTAAAGTTGAAAAATTTGAATTAGAAGAAATACTTACTTGATTTTGGTACAATCTCACTGTTGTTCGTTCTTTGAAAAATTTCCACTTCATCTCTTAAATAAATGAAGTTGAATTTGTTATTCGTGAAGTGTTAACAGATCATGTGATAGAATGATGGGTCATTCCATCTGTTTCAAACAAAAGTTTAGCAATAGTTATCAAATATAGATAAGTCCGTCTTTGGTGAGGTTAATCATATACGATTCCAAAAATGAACTTATACTTCATATATCATACTGCTTAATAAAATAAAACTAGTTTCTACTAACCTGGGACTTTCTGTATGCCAATGGTATGCGATAATGGCCCGTCACACTTTAGTTGTGGGTTCGATTCCCACAGCCTTGGCCGACGCGATGGGTTGTCGTACATCCTGCAGGTTGTCCTTTTTCTAAAACTACATTTTTATAAAATCCCATCAACAAAATCAAAAAAAAGTTTTATCCTTAAACAATAATAACTTATGTCCAACATAATCCATTCCAATCGTTAGGCTAATCTAAAATACTTCGGTCCAAGCTCATAGTATAGAGAAAATGATCACCTGAATGCCATCATTTATCCCTCATATATCTTGTTCGTCACATTCTAGTCATCTGAATACCATAATCATGTAATCTCTTGAAAAATGAATACCCATTGAATCTTAGTGAAAACATGAGTTCTGTCAAAAGATAACTCTTTCCACATACCAAAATCCTCAAAATTCTATATACTTAGTCCTTATATCAATAATGAGATCATGAATACAATCAAACATCTCATTATCTTCTTGTCCCTTCATTATGCGCATATCTTCTACTTTCCAAAAATATTTCAATCACTTTTTTTTCCTGGTTACCAGTATCATATAATTATTGAAAACCAATACATAGATATTCCAAAATTCCACAATACCATAAATGAGATTCCATGATACTTGATGTGCCCAGATCAGTGTGAATCACTGAGAGGGGGAGTGGGTGAATCAGTGATCCCTTAAAACTTTTTACTAATTGATTCTTATCAATTAAACCTCTATGGCTGGTTAAAGCCTCGATCCACTCTTCTTGTATCTCTCAACCTTTCCCGAATGATGCAGTAATGAAAAGGCACAGGACACAAGGATTTACAAGGTTCGGCACCAAAGGCCTACATCCTTGCCATGCTCTCCCAGCATGGATTCTCCATTATAACCTGTTAAAATTACAATGGTCGATACAGAGTCCCACCGTATCTCTCCTGAGTCCCACAGGAGGGTCTTTATACTGCGTCCCATAGTGTTACCAGAGTCCCACTGGCCTGCTCCAGAATCCCACTGAAGACTTCTTCTCCCTGAGTCCCACAGGGTCTTCTCCTGGCTCCTCGAGTCACACGAGTAGCTCTTCTTCACTTTAAGCTTCTTCAAGTATCCTCAGCAGTCTGGGATAAAGACTGCTGGCCTTGCTCTGTACCTCTGATCACTTGTGATGATCAGGATCTTCTCAATCTACTGAAAACTCAGACAACCATTCTCTTTAACTTCAGTCTGGCTCAGTCTCAGTTCACTTCAACTTCATGCACTGAATGCATGGCATCACAAAATCTTCAAGATCTTCAAGTCTTGGACTCCTCAGATGCACACCACTGATTTAGCACTGTTCACGTGTGCACGTGCATGCATTCATGCATGCACTTTCCCTTTCCTCTTCTTGGTGCAGTAGACCCACAAAGGGTGTAATCACTTTTGAGCACACACACCTACTTCTCAGACTTCACACACTTTATGCAATTAGCTTACACACTAGAATGTGTGTTATACTTTAGTGTGGATGTCCTCCCTTTTCTTCTTCTAAGTGTATACACACTTCTTAGTGCACACACCTAGGTTCGGCCACTTCTTTAATTTGCACACACAAATTCTTCACTTAGCATACACTTGTAGGGACCTTCCTCTTCTTGTTGCACACACACAAACTATTCTTTGTTCTTCAAAGTGTGCACCCCACAAGGGATACGGCCTACTTCACTTGCACACATAAATTGTGTTCATCAATTTTTCACACACACAAAGTGTGCCCTCGGCCTTCTTGTCCACTTTGTACCCACAAATCCGTAGGGTCTATTTGCACTTTGCACACACAACTTGGATTTAGTTGTGGTCTTCCTCTCGGCCTTTTTCACTTCACACACAATATGTGGTATTCCACTTCACCCACTTGCACACACAAGGCATGCCTCGGCCTCCTCTTGCACACACCCGAATACCAACACAAGGGCTACGGCCTTCTTCTTCAAATTGCACACAAAGTGCCTCGGGTACTTCTTCTTCACTTAGCACACACACTGCCCAAATTCAATCATCCCATAGGGTGTTCTCCTCACTTGGCACACAAGCACAAAGGCTCGGGTCTTCCACCTAAATGACAAAGGAGGCGCGCAAGGGTCTCACCCGCGGGCTTCAACCAAGGGCGCGCAAGGGGTGCGGCCTCTTCTTCTTCAACAGCTGCACAAGCCTCGGGTGCAAGGGGCAGCCGCGCAAGGCTCAAGTGTGCAAGGGTGCAACACTGCCGCGGGCTCCTTCCTCCTGCCGCGCAAGGGTGCGGGCAGAGAGGGAACAAGAGTCTCGAGCGCGCAAATATGCGGCTCGGCTCCTTCCTGTCGCGCAAGAGAGGCGCGCAGGGAACACTTCGGGCCTCGGGTGGCACCGGGACAATCAGCCGCGCAAATAACTTGCGCGGGGCTTCTACTTCGCGAGGCAGAGGCTTCGCAGGACACTCTTCAAACTTTCAGCGCATCAGCAACCGGCACAGAGGGCTCGGCCTCATTTTTATAGGCAGAGACTGCCTCAGATTATCCGCGTGCAATAACTTCAAACACCCGAGATCTTCGGATCTTCAAGATCTTCAAATCTTGATTTTTATCCTCTGTTTCACGCGGGATCTTTTATTTTCTCTTCTCCTCGTGCATGCGATTTATAACGCATGCACGTCCTCTGTTTCTTCTATCCCATGCAAGACACGAACCACGTGGCCTCGGCAGCTTTGCTTGCCTCGGCCGAACATCGAAGATCTCCATTTGTTGCATGCATGCCCATTTTTAATCATGGTTCGGTTCGGTGTGGAGAGACGATCACGAGGGACACCTCAGCTTCGAAAATGGTGGCCGCAATCTCGAAAACTATCTTCGGGAGTCGCCTGGTTCAGCGGCGGTCGCGGGGAGGCTTCGGCATGGCTCGAGGTTGAGGACGAAGCGGCAGCCGTCGGATCAGGTGATCGAAAGACATCGGACGGCTGGATCAGATCGCGGCGTCGCGGGATTAGATGAGCGGCTCGGATCGGCCGCGAGATCAGATGAGCGGCTGGGATTCGCTCCCGGTGGAATTTGTGCGTCCCACATCGAAACGCCGCGGGATTTTTCCGCGGTTTATCAGCATGGCGCTCCCATGAGCGGCCAGTTGAATTCTCTCCCTCCACGGTGCCGCCCCGCACCGTGTTCTTCCTGCGGGCGCGCTCTGCGCCCACTCTCTGCTCCTCCGGCGCGCGGGTTTCACCACCGCGTGCCCTCGGGGGCTTACACACGGCCCCCTGCGCTCCTCCGGGCGTGCCCCAGGCGCCCATGTGGTGTCTGCGGGTGCGCCCCTGCCTCAAGGGATGCTGCCTTGGCCTGAGGGTTCCCCATGGGCGTGGTGACCATGAGTCCCACATGTGCCTTGGGTGATGACCCTCGGCTGGCCTCCTTGGTGGCCTATTTTTTGCAACAAAAACACTAAGTCCTTTGTTAAACAAAGTGACCAAGTGTAACATGCCAAGTGCCACATCTTCATCTTCTCATCCATCCTCCCTTATTCATATCCTCTTTTTCTTAAGAATTCCTCCAATTCTTCCTCAACATTTAATCTTCACTTAGGAGTGAAATTCAAAAGGTTCATCTTCATCAACCGAGCTTGTTAGTCAAATAGATTCTTCAACGTTCTTCATTGATCTAATCAGAGATCAAATTGGTTCTTCAAATTCACATGCACTAAGTGATAGTGCATGGACTTCATTAATGCACATCATCCACTTAGTAGTTGTTGATGGAACTCCTTTCAACTCCTCATGCATTGTGAAGACAATGCATGGTCTTCTAATCATGTTGTGACTTTGTATCATCTTGATACAAGTTCTTAGAACTTAAAGATCAGTTCAGCAATCGTCAGATTTCCATGGAGAATGTTTCAACCATATTCTCCAATGCCACTTAGTGAATCTCCTAAGTGACATTCCTCTAAGTTCCATGGCCATTCTCCTTAATCACCAACACCATCACAACCTTTGGCATTCAAATCTTGACAATTCTTGACATCCATTCATTCTAAGACAACAACATGTCTCATTGACAACAAATGCAACACAGTGCACTTCAATCTCCCCCTTTGTATTTGTTGTCAATACACTCCTTCAGCACATATGAATGGGTCAATATGTGTGCCAATATTTTCTCCCCCTTATTGGCAATCAAATGCAAAGGTGTGGTGTGGTTCATTTTCAAAAATCTCTTCCTCCCTTATAAATAGTATTCTCTTGAAAATCACTAAGAGAGGGATGATGCCACATGTTCTCTTGAGCAAGGAACCTTTAGTAAATCAACTCTAAGTCTACTTGGGCTAACCCGGTGTAGAAAACAAGAGTGATGTAACCAAGGAACTCAATGTTGTCCAACATTCACTATACATGTGAGATCATGCTTAGGGGATTGAAATTTTTCAGATATAACAATGAATTTTCTAAATCCTGCACAACTTCACAAAACTCATTAGAAAGTTCAGGTGCAATGATAAAGCTCCCCCTTTCATCCATTTGTCTTCAATCCATACTCCCCCTTAATTGACAAGATAAACTCAATTAAGAAACAAGGGATGAAAGTATGATTGGAATACCTTCACTTTTCTCAAGATGGTATTAATCTAAGTATGCCATCTTCTTCAGATTGGCTCCCCCTCAAGGGGTGCACTCCATTCTGTCCAAACCATCCTCCAGCTGAGAATGATCATCATCTTCAATTCCCTGCAATGTCAGCACATGTAAATACCAATAGTATAAGGGAATAAGATGGATCCTCCTTGGTTCATCAATGTGAACAACAAGGTTGAGAAGATTCTCTCAACCGAGATGTCCCATTTTCACCAGTCTTCACACTTGCACATTTGATCTTCATTGATGATTGTGCTGGTGTGGTTCTCAAAACATCTTCATGTGAAACCTTCTTCTTCCCTTTTGCTTTAGCAATTTCCAGAGCTTCATCTTCAAATCTTTGTAGTTCTCTGGCCACTTGCAACTGATTTGGCCATATGACTAGTAAGTCACTTGGAAGTGTGGCCTCAGTTCTGGATATTCCACATGGTTCTTTTGATACTGTCAAGCTACCTCTCTTAGGCAACTTGTTTTCAACCAATCCCTTCTGCTTCTTCTGGATTGATTGTCTGTTTAAGTGCAGTTGGCTTCTATTTAGTTTCATGGCTTCTTTACAAAGGTCCATGATGTGTCCTTTCTTTCCACAGAAGAAGCATTTCTTGGTGGTCCTTCCGGATGCATCACCCTTCTTGGATTCAGACTCCAAGGACTTTTCTTCATTTCTCGAACACTTCTTGGGAGCATTTTCTACTTTCTTCTTGCTTCCCAAGAAATCTCTCTGAGCCAGGTTCTGTGATCTTTTCTTCTCTTGAGCTCTGGATACAGTTGGAGATTGACATGTATCTATTTGACCACTTTTGCAATCATCCCAGATGTTGTCAAGTAATCCAAATCTATTTGCAGTAAACAGATGTCTCTGGACCTGTGGATGTTGCTTCTTTTCTTCTGGCTTACTCCCCCTAGGCATGGGCTTCCTTTGTGCTTTGACATTCAGTGGATTGTACCAACAATCCTTTGCACAGTGCCCATACTTATTACAACACCAACACTGCCCCACAAATCTTGATCTCTTCAGTCCTTCTGATTGTAGGGTACTTTTCTTGACCTGTTGTGCTGTTTCAGGAGAGCTCTGCTTCTTTACTGTCTTCATCCATATTTGTTTGGAATTATTCTTCCATCCTGCACTTTTAGTAGAAACACTTTTAGAAGCATGAGTACAAGATGGTACGGATGGTACCTTCTTTCTAGAAGATGTTGCACTTTTATTGGAGGATGTCTTTCTCTTAGAATCATCCTGCTCAAAGCATACTTGAGTAGCAACATGTCTTCTTTCAGCTGACTGGGAGGATTCAGCTTTAGGTGATTGCTGATTTTTCAATATCACCTCCAGTTCTAAGCATTTCATATTGAGGGAGTTCTTCTCATCCTCAACAGTTCTTAGCTTTCCTTCCCAATTCTCCACCAGTTGATTCATCTGGTCTTCATGCACCTTCTTCAATTCTTACAATGAATTGTCCAGCTCCTTCACCCTTTTGACTTTGTCTTCTAGTTGAGCATCTCTGACAACCATTGACACTTTGTGCCTCTTTTCCAGTGCATGGAAAACATCTTTGATCATTATAAAAAATATTTCTTTCTCAGAAAGTCTTCTTTGCAATTCTTCAGTAGTGTCTTCATATCTTTCATTGCAAAGAGATATTGTTTCATCTTTGGCATTTACCAGCTTTCTGAGAGTGTTGGTTATGCCAACCCTTTTAGCCAGCTGATCTTCCATAGCATTGGCTTCTTCTTCTAACTGTGATTTTTCTTCATGAAGATCATGGATGCCTGTAGCTATACACTTTGCCACTTCCATGGGAACTGTCTTCTGAAGATATTTGAGTGCACTCTGAAGATCATTCATTATTTCAACTTCATCACAGCTAGGACAGGCTTTCTTCATCTTCTTGGCCTGTTTCTTCTTTCTATTTTTCTGAGTCTTGGCAGATATCTCCATTTGAGGCTGGTTGCTCGTTTCCTCAAATCTGCACTTCATAAAGACTCCCTTGGATCTTTTAGAGGTAACCTCCCTCTGATACCAATTGAAGTGCCCAGATCAGTGTGAATCACTGAGAGGGGGAGGGGGTGAATCAGTGATCCCTTAAAACTTTTTACTAATTGATTCTTATCAATTAAACATCTATGGTTGGTTAAAGCCTCGATCCACTCTTCTTGTATCTCTCAACCTTTCCCGAATGATGCAGTAATGAAAAGGCACAGGACACAAGGATTTACAAGGTTCGGAACCAAAGGCCTACATCCTTGCCATGCTCTCCCAGCATGGATTCTCCATTATAACCTGTTAAAATTACAATGGTCGATACAGAGTCCCACCATATCTCTCCTGAGTCCCACAGGAGGGTCTTTATACTGCGTCCCACAGTGTTACCAGAGTCCCACTGGCCTGCTCCAGAATCCCACTGAAGACTTCTTCTCCCTGAGTCCCACAGGGTCTTCTCCTGGCTCCTCGAGTCACACGAGTAGCTCTTCTTCACTTTAAGCTTCTTCAAGTATCCTCAGCAGTCTGGGATAATGACTGCTGGCCTTACTCTGTACCTCTGATCACTTGTGATGATCAGGATCTTCTCAATCTACTGAAAACTCAGACAACCATTCTCTTTAACTTCAGTCTGGCTCAGTCTCAGTTCACTTCAACATCATGCACTGAATGCATGGCATCACAAAATCTTCAAGATCTTCAAGTCTTGGACTCCTCAGATGCACACCACTGATTTAGCACTGTTCACGTGTGCACGTGCATGCATGCATGCATGCACTTTCCCTTTCCTCTTCTTGGTGCAGTAGACCCACAAAGGGTGTAATCACTTTTGAGCACACACACCTACTTCTCAGACTTCACACACTTTATGCAATTAGCTTACACACTAGAATGTGTGTTATACTTTAGTGTGGATGTCCTCCCTTTTCTTCTTCTAAGTGTATACACACTTCTTAGTGCACACACCTAGGTTCGGCCACTTCTTTAATTTGCACACACAAATTCTTCACTTAGCATACACTTGTAGTGACCTTCCTCTTCTTGTTGCACACACACAAACTATTCTTTGTTCTTCAAAGTGTGCACCCCACAAGGGATACGGCCTACTTCACTTGCACACACAAATTGTGTTCATCAATTTTTCACACACACAAAGTGTGCCCTCGGCCTTCTTGTCCACTTTGTACCCACAAATCCGTAGGGTCTATTTGCACTTTGCACACACAACTTGGATTTAGTTGTGGTCTTCCTCTCGGCCTTTTTCACTTCACACAAAATATGTGGTATTCCACTTCACCCACTTGCACACACAAGGCATGCCTCGGCCTCCTCTTGCACACACCCGAATACCAACACAAGGGCTACGGCCTTCTTCTTCAAATTGCACACAAAGTGCCTCGGGTACTTCTTCTTCACTTAGCACACACACTGCCCAAATTCAATCATCCCATAGGGTGTTCTCCTCACTTGGCACACAAGCACAAAGGCTCGGGTCTTCCACCTAAATGCCAAAGGAGGCGCGCAAGGGTCTCACCCGCGGGCTTCAACCAAGGGCGCGCAAGGGGTGCGGCCTCTTCTTCTTCAACAGCTGCACAAGCCTCGGGTGCAAGGGGCAGCGGCGCAAGGCTCAAGTGTGCAAGGGTGCAACACTGCCGCGGGCTCCTTCCTCCTACCGCGCAAGGGTGCGGGCAGAGAGGGAACAAGAGTCTCGAGCGCGCAAATATGCGGCTCGGCTCCTTCCTGTCGCGCAAGAGAGGCGCGCAGGGAACACTTCGGGCCTCGGGTGGCACCGGGACAATCAGTCGCGCAAATAACTTGCGCGGGGCTTCTACTTCGCGAGGCAGAGGCTTCGCGGGACACTCTTCAAACTTTCAGCGCATCAGCAACCGGCACAGAGGGCTCAGCCTCATTTTTATTGGCAGAGACTGCCTCAGATTATCCGCGTGCAATAACTTCAAACACCCGAGATCTTCGGATCTTCAAGATCTTCAAATCTTGATTTTTATCCTCTGTTTCACGCGGGATCTTTTATTTTCTCTTCTCCTCGTGCATGTGATTTATAACGCATGCACGGCCTCTGTTTCTTCTATCCCATGCAAGACACGAACCACGTGGCCTCGGCAGCTTTGCTTGCCTCGGCCGAACATCGAAGATCTCCATTTGTTGCATGCATGCCCATTTTTAAGCATGGTTCGGTTCGGTGTGGAGAGACGATCACGAGGGACACCTCAGCTTCGAAAATGGTGGCCGCAATCTCGAAAACTATCTTCGGGAGTCACCTGGTTCAGCGGCGGTCGCGGGGAGGCTTCGGCATGGCTCGAGGTTGAGGACGAAGCGGCAGCCGTCGGATCAGGTGATCGAAAGACATCGGACGGCTGGATCAGATCGTGGCGTCGCGGGATTAGATGAGCGGCTCGGATCGGCCGCGAGATCAGATGAGCGGCTGGGATTCGCTCCCGGTGGAATTTGCGCGTCCCACATCGAAACGCCGCGGGATTTTTCCGCGGTTTATCAGCCTGGCGCTCCCATGAGCGGCCAGTTGAATTCTCTCCCTCCACGGTGCCGCCCCGCACCGTGTTCTTCCTGCGGGCGCGCTCTGCGCCCACTCTCTGCTCCTACGGCGCGCGGGTTTCACCACCGCGTGCCCTCGGGGGCTTACACACGGCCCCCTGCGCTCCTCCGGGCGTGCCCCAGGCGCCCATGTGGTGTCTGCGGGTGCGCCCCTGCCTCAAGGGATGCTGCCTTGGCCTGAGGGTTCCCCATGGGCGTGGTGACCTTGAGTCCCACATGTGCCTTGGGTGATGACCCTCGGCTAGCCTCCTTGGTGGCCTATTTTTTGCAACAAAAACACTAAGTCCTTTGTTAAACAAAGTGGCCAAGTGTAACATGCCAAGTGCCACATCTTCATCTTCTCATCCATCCTCCCTTATTCATATCCTCTTTTTCTTAAGAATTCCTCCAATTCTTCCTCAACATTTAATCTTCACTTAGGAGTGAAATTCAAAAGGTTCATCTTCATCAACCGAGCTTGTTAGTCAAATAGATTCTTCAACGTTCTTCATTGATCTAATCAGAGATCAAATTGGTTCTTCAAATTCACATGCACTAAGTGATAGTGCATGGACTTCATTAATGCACATCATCCACTTAGTAGTTGTGGATGGAACTCCTTTCAACTCCTCATGCATTGTGAAGACAATGCATGGTCTTCTAATCATGTTGTGACTTTGTATCATCTTGATACAAGTTCTTAGAACTTAAAGATCAGTTCAGCAATCGTCAGATTTCCATGGAGAATGTTTCAACCATATTCTCCAATGCCACTTAGTGAATCTCCTAAGTGACATTCCTCTAAGTTCCATGGCCATTCTCCTTCATCACCAACACCATCACAACCTTTGGCATTCACATCTTGACAATTCTTGACATCCATTCATTCTAAGACAACAACATGTCTCATTGACAACAAATGCAACACAGTGCACTTCAATACTATTTTGAAATCCCATTACAGAAACACTTAATCATTCCACCACATCGTTTTCATATTCAACATCGCCAATAGTGATCGCATGTGACTTCGCTTTGTCCTTTTCCTTAAGCAGTTGCTCATGTCGATCATCACTAACCCTTGGATTAGGTCATTTATTAGCATAATGCCCCATTTCCTTGCACTTGAAGCATTGAAGTGTTGGTGGTGCATTCTCTGTAGTGTTTGCTTTATTCACATCATTAGAAAACCTTTTTCCATTACTTCGACACTCAGCTGCTCGATGACCTTCTTTTCCACACATAAAACATTTTCTAGTCCCTTTAAGACAATCTCCACCATGCTTCTTTCCACACTTTGTGCATAAGGAAACATTCATCTTCTTTTCACCATTATTCTGAGATTTCTCCTTGAACTCCATCTTTCGTTTCTTGTCAAAACAATGAGACGGACATGTTACACCAACTTCCATTTCTACCTTGATAGCACAATGCACAATTTATTCATAGCTACTGAAGTCTCTTATAGCTAATGCCCTTAGAAGACTTGCTTTTAAGCCACTGAGGAATCGATCAACATTACTTTCAGGTTGGATGATAAATCCAGATGCATACCTTGCAAGCCTTGTAAAATTCGCTTCGTATATACCAACAGATTCATCATCCTTTTTCTTTAGTTCAAGAAACTCCTTCTCCATCTTTGTTCGAAGAATACGAGGGAAGTACTTATTGAAAAATAAGTTCTTGAACTCGTCCCATTCCATGGACTCAATTTCATCTCTTTGCCTCGTATTATTGATAAGATTCCACCATTGATCAGCTTCACCTTCCAAATGATATACTGCTAAGATGACTTTATCATGTTCATAACATTGAAGAAATGAAAATATCTTTTCATTGGTACTGATCCACTGTTTAAAAACAAGTGGATCGAAAGACCCACTGAAAGAAGGTGGACGTTGCCTCATGAAGGACTCAATAGAATATTGTTCCCTTCTCTGCTCATTTGGAAGTCCAGAATGATTCATAGCTTGTGTAAGTATAGCAATAAGATTTTTCACTCCATCTCTCATATCATTTGTTTGTTCAGGAGGACAATCATTGCATTGTCCATTACAGTGATCAACACGGTTCCTTCGGGTTCCAGCCATCGTCTAAAACCCAAAAAGAATAGTGTGAGAGGCAAAAATCCTGCTAGGTAAAACAACATAGTAAAGGGGAAGCACCCTCAATATCTAACATCTTAGGTTAAATTCTAAGATCGTTACCGTAGTTCTAGGACTATACCCTATACGTATACGTATCCTTAGGGACATCCCTAGACATACCTTAGAAATATCTCTAGGGATCTCACTAACGTTTTCGCATCCTAGTTTCCAAAGGTTGACCAAACCTTTCCTATGATACCAAATGTAGATACCCGAAGCTTGACGTACATGGACATTACATTACTTTTTTGGAATAATTAGTACATAACAAAAACACACACACAAGGAACGTAATAGTTTAGTGTCTTTGAAACTCGGAATATAATATTCTAATCGTGGTGAAAGATCTTCAACATCTCCCATAAAGATCTCCTTTTTTTTAAACCTAATTCCTTTCTTTATGTCCTGAAAAAAAATCATAAAAGGGTGAGATCAAATGCTCAGTAAGGGTAAACAAAAGAAATATCAATCACGTCATATTCATAAGAACATATCTTTTAGAAATCTTAACCTGCAAAAGAGATCATAATTTCATAACATGGGATAAATCTTAGTAGTGAAATGTAATCCCAATAATCATAACTTAAAACATAAAACTTTGTGGTATACACACATAATCATAGAGAATCATTTCTTGTTAGTCAAGACTCATTGCAAAGACTATCTTAGTGGACAAAGTCCTTTTCTGAACCAAGTTCATTCCTCGTTTCAGTCCTGTTTCACTGAACCGGTACAACCTACCATTCCATCCATGTCTATCTCATGAGATATAAAATATTTACCCAATGCATTGGAGGGAGATATAGGTCCCACCCATCTTATGATGATACCATTCTTATGTGTGCCACAAAATCATAAATCATAAATCATTTCATAACCCATGTAATAAAAATGGGAATCTTAAACATCATGACATCATAAAACAATTCATATAAGATAAAGGAATTCATAAAAATAATTCCATCACAACATAATCAAATCAATGTAACAATAGGGATAGAAACAGAATCCTTTATTATCTTAGATGGAAAATAATTTTGATAAAACACTTGAACTCCATTCTTTAGGAAAATATCATTTCTACTTCAAAAACATTTTTCCTTTCTTAACATGTCATAAAATTTTAAACTAAAAGAAGTTGATTAAAAATAAACTTGAAAAATTGTAAGGGAATATTCTTGGAAATATTTTTTTTTAAAATCCATTCATTCCGTATAAGTTAAAAGAAACATTCTTCTCATACTTTTGTCAGAAAAGTCAAAAAGTACCTCATACGAAAAACGACAAAAGATTCCTTTCATATCTTTTACTAAAAACTCACCGAAGGGTAAAATAGGATTTAAACAATTGTAGGTGGATGGAAATATTGTTACATATTGAGAAAACATAGATGTGGATGATAAAATACACCCCAGTAAATTCTAAAGTATAAACAATCTCGGATAAAAATGAGATTGTGATATTTCCCTTACCTTAAGTCCGATTTGCTTCGTAAGTGTCCGAATATCCTGTATAATGATTTAAATAATGTCATTAACTTATTACAGAATCATATTCATTGTTATGATATCATATATGGTTCACATATGACTTTATATTACCCGTTATTTTGTGAATTCCATGTTAAAGAAGCGTTTTGGGTAAAATCGTTTCATTTATCGTAGGTGTTTGGACTTGTTGTTCTTGAAATTATTATTAATTATATCATGATTTAATTACTTACAGAATATAAAAAATGATTAGATATCATATATATTCAGTATATATATATATATATTAGATAGATAAATGAAATGAAACACACCGTTCAATGGAGACGGTAGTCCGTACGTACGCATGAACGCTGTTTTCCTTTCCTTATTGTCTTGAATGGAAGTAAGTAGATGAGATACATATATATATATATACATACATAAATACAGTAGATTTATCATGTCATATATTTCATTATTATTCATTATATATAATTTATAATCATTCATGAATGGTTAATGTGGAGAATGAATCTCATCGCGTCGTGGAGACGGTAGTCCGTACGTACGCACGAGCGATGATATCGTTCTCATGATCGTGAACTTGTGTTGAAGTGTATGTATACTATTTCAGTATCAATATCACTTTATAATAATCATATATAGTTACTCATTACACCATTATACCCATCCAATTAAGGTGGTGGCGAAAATAGATTACACCACGGTGTGGAGACGGTATTCCGTACGTACGCATGCGCGGTGATTTCCTTTTTCCGCAGGATGGATAGAAGGTTAATTAGAGTTGTTTCATATTTATAATAACATATCAGCATATAATAAATACTTATGTTATTACTTTATCATGAAACAACTAAAGAAGAAGAATTTGAAGAAGAAAGAAATTGAAAAAGATCGATAATGGATATTACCTCTTTTTGACGCGCCTTTTCATAATCTCTACTTAAAGAAGTAAAGATGGTCTTTGAAGAAGACCAGGACCTCTAGGATGATACTAGGGAAGTGGAGAAGAGATTTTGGCAGAGGATGGCCGAGCTTGAATGCTCAAATTGGTGTGAGGAGGAGAGGGAGGAGGTGCCCTTTTATAAGGGAGGATAGGGGCACCTTTGGGAAAACTAGAACTATTATTTTATTATAAAGTCAAGTTCGGTTTTAAATAGATCCAAATTGATATATTTCGAAGCTAAGGTGGTAATGGGTTGCAATACTCTCATTCAATTGGATTTAGTCAAGTTTAGGTTATTATTTTAACCCTATCAATTAGATTTAACTCTAAGTTAAATAATTTAACTTTTACCGTGTCTTTTTGTTTTCTTACACTATATGGTTAATAAACTTACTATATCAAGCCAAACGAACCAAAAGTTGTTTATTATTAACATATATAACCTTATCTAATTCATTTTGCAGAACCTTATATTTTTAGGAATAAAATAACAATTAATAATATAATAGTTGTTTTAAAAACTAATTTATGTCAATTTTGACACTATTTGGTACATGATTTTTTTGAAATTTATAACAGAATGATAAGTTAGAACCAAGTTACATAAATCAACAATAACATGTTATATTAACCTATAGATTAGTGTAAGTCATAAAAAATCTCAAATTACATTTATTTGGGTATTTATAACATCAATTATGTCAATATTTCATTAATAAATAATTACTGCATCATCGTTGTGTCATAAATAAATTAAATTATTTAATGTCTACAAATTACAAATAAAATACCATTATGTAGAAAATCTTTTTATCTTTCTATGTAATATTTATAGTCTAATTTATCTTATGTATATCCTCATATTAAAAATGATTTAGTTATTAAACGTTGATTTTAACTATTTTAACCCTTCTTTAAATAAATTAATAATAAATGTCCTAATCTAATCCATGTGGGCCTAAATGGTCATATTTTATTCCTAAGGTTGTTTTTGTTCGAATTAAATTTGTCCAATAGAAATAGGACATGTGTTAGGGAAATAATAATATCATTTTTACCCTTAAATACCCTATTTACTTTTAACCGTGGTAAAAAAAAGTAAAAACTTACTATTCACCAAAAATTATTTTCATCTCATTGAACCACATTTTACTTAATGACATCAACCGTGCCTCTCGGATTTTTAAAATTCCACTCACAGAAGCTGTAAAATTAAGTTTTATGAAAAATTACTTTTTTTAACTACCACTTAGTGGTTTCACTATTCATCAAAAAATGAAAGATTCCAGAAAAATACCAAAAATTAGGCCTAAGTTATATTTGATATTATGATCTCAAAAATGATGTCTATTTTACCAAATTCAAAACATATCATTTGCATTAATTAATTTAAAAATTAATTCTCGTCGTTAAAACAAATAGTGTGTTTTTAAGAGATAATAACAACCAAAAGATTGACACTTGTTTATGTCTAGTTTAAATGTGAAATTACATCCAATGACCAACATTGTATTAAATTGTAAAAATATATTCTAAATATACTTTAAAACCACTAAAATTAATAATTTATCACTATTAATTATTTTGATTAAAAAAGTTGTTTTTAATTAAAATTTAGTAATTTTCACTATTCATCAGAAAATGAAAGTTATCCGATATGTACCAAAATTTCACCCTAAGCTAATTTCGATATTCCGAATCCAGAAATGAAGTTCATTTTGAAAAATAAAAATTAAAAAATTTAAAAAAGTGGTTATTACTATTCATAACGGCTAGTTTTAATAATATTTTAATAGCATATCGTTGTTTAGTGAAACTCGGTATTTCGTACTACACACGCTATCGAGGAAGGTCGCGATTGCGTGTAATGCAAGGCAAGTCAAGGATGCGTGTTTCGGAAGCTCCTTTTGGTGTAGCGTACAACACAAGACATTAATGAAATTAAAAAGAATATTTTTCATAAAATCTCGGGGTGTTACATTCTACCCCCCTTAAAATGAATTTCTCCCTCGAAATTCGTCGGGGTTATAAATGGTTTACTACTAAAAAGTTTGTTTAATAGAAGCCCACATCGTAAAAAGGAATAACAAAACATGGCTTGAAAAACTAAAGTTTGAAATGTAATGGTTACCCAAATTAACTCATCACTGGGTTTCCATGTAGGAGAACATATGTGAAAATATGGATATGGAAGAAAAATATAACCATCAAGTTATGATGGAGAGTGGTAGAGATCATGGATATGAAAAAGCCAACAATCGCAAAGCCATAAATTTGTGATGATCTAGGGTACCATCTGATTCATCAGATATAAGATCACTAGGACAACATTTTTGGTTTTCAATATCATTTCCCTAAAGTTGAAAAATTTTAATTAGAAGAAATACATACTTTATTTTGGTACAATCTCACTATTGTTCGAGCTTTGAACAATTTCCACTTCATATATTAAAGAAATGAAGTTGAATTTGTTATTTGTGAAGTGTTAACAGATCATGTGATTGAATGATGGGGCATTCCATCTGTTTCAAAAAAAAGTTTAGCAATAGTTATCAAATATACATAAGTCCGTCTTTGGTGAGGTTAATCATATACGATTCCAAAAATGAACTTATACTTCATATATCATACCGCTTAATAAAATAAAACTTGTGTCTACTAACCTGGGACTTTCTGTAGGCCAGTGCTATGCGATAAAGGCCCGTCACACTTTAGTTGTGGGTTCGATTCCCACAGCCTTGGCCGACGCGATGGGTTGTCGCACATCCTGCAGGTTGTCCTTTTTCTAAAACTACATTATTATAACATCCCATCAACAAAATCAGAAAAAAGTTTTATCCTCAAACAATACTAACTTATGTCCAACATAATCCATTCCAATCTTTAGGCTTATCTAAAATACTTCGGTCCAAGATTATAGTATAGAGAAAATGATCACGTGAATGCCATCATTTATCCCTCATATATCTTGTTCGTCACATTCCAGTCATGTGAATACCATAATCATGTAATCTCTTGAAAAATGAATACCCATTGATTCTTAGTGAAAACATGAGTGCTGTCAAAAGATAACTCTTTCCACATACCAAAATACACAAAATTATATATACTTAGTCCTTATATCAATCATGAGATCATGAATACAATCAAACATCCAATTATCTTCTTGTCCCTTCATTATGCGCATATCATCTACTTTCCAAAAATATTTCAATCACTTTTGTTTTCCGGGTTACCAGTATCATATAATTATTGAAAACCAATACATAGATATTCCAAAATTCCACAATACCATAAATGAGATTCCATGATACTATTTTGAAATCCCATTACATAAGAACTTAATCATTCCACCACATTGTTGTCATATTCAACATCGCCAATAGTGATCGCATGTGACTTACCTTTGTCCTTTTCCTTAAGCGGTTGCTCATGTCGATCATCACTAACCCTTGGATTGGAGAATTTATTAGCATAATGCCCCATTTCCTTGCACTTGAAGCATTGAACTGTTGGTGGTGCATTCTCTGCAGTGTTTGCTTTATTCACATCATTAGAAACTCTTTTTCCATTACTTCGACACTCAGCTTCTCGATGACCTTCTTTTCCACACTTAAAACATTTTCTAGTCCCTTTAGGAAAATCTCCACCATGCTTCTTTCCACAATTTGTGCATAAGGAAACATTCATCTTATTTTCACCATTATTCTGAGATTTCTCCTTGAACTCCATCTTTCGTTTCTTGTAAAAACCATGAAATGGACATGTAACACCAACTTCCATTTCTACCTTGATAGCACAACGCAAAATTTATTCATAGCTACTGAAGTCTCTTATAGCTAATGACCTTCGAAGACTTGCTTTTAAGCCACGGAAGTATCGATCAACTTTACTTTCAGGTTGGATGATAAATCCAGATGCATACCTTGCAAGACTTGTAAAATTTATCTTCGTATATACCAACAGATTCATCATCCTTTTTCTTTAGTTCAAGAAACTCCTTCTCCTTCTTTGTTCGAAGAATTCAAGGGAAGTACTTATTGAAAAATAAGTTCCTAAACTCGTCCCATTCCATGGACTCAATTTCATATCTTTGCCTCGTATTCTTGATAAGATTCCACCATTGATCAGATTCACCTTCCAAAAGATATACTACTAAGAAGACTTTATCATGTTCAGAACATTGAAGAAATGAAAATATCTTTTCAGTGGTACTGATCTATTGTTCAACAACAAGTGGATCGGAAGACCCACTGAAAGAAGGTGGACGTTGCCTCATGAAGGACTCAATAGAATATTGTTCCCTTCTCTGCTCATTTGGAAGTCCAGAATGATTCATAGCTTGTGTAATTATAGAAATAAGATTTTTCACTCCATCTCCCATAACATTTGTTTGTTCAGGAGGACAATCATTGCATTGTCCATTACAGTGATCAACACGGTTCCTTCGGGTTCCAGCCATCGTCTAAAACCCAAAAATAATAGTGTGAGAGGAAAAAATCATGCTAGGTAAAACAACATAGTAAAGGGGAAGCACCCTCAATATCTAACATCTTAGGTTAAATTCTAAGATCGTTACCGTAGTTCTAGGACTATATCCTATACGTATACTTATCCTTAGGGACATCCCTAGACATACCTTAGAAATATCTCTAGGGATCTCACTAACGTTTTCGCATCCTAGTTTCCAAAGGATGACTAAACCTTTCCTCTGATACCAACTGTAGAGACCTGAAGCCTGATGTACATGGACATTACATTACTTTTGCGGAATAATTAGTACATAACAAAAAGACACACACAAGGACCGTAATAGTTTGGTGTCTTTGGAATCTCGGAATATAATCTTCTAATCGTGGTGAAAGATCTTCAACATCTCCCATAAAGATCTTCTTTTTTTTAAACCTAATTCCTTTATTTATGTCCTAGAAAAAAAAACATAAAAGGGTGAGCTCAAATGCTCTGTAAGGGTAAACAAAAGAAATATCAATCACGTCATATTCATAAGAACATATCTTTTGGAAATCTTAACCTGCAAAAGAGATCATAATTTCATAACATGGGATCAATCTTAGTAGTGAAATGTAATCCCAATAATCATAACATAAAAAATGAAACTTTGTGTCATACACACAAAATAATAGAGAATCATTTTTTGTTAGTCAAGACTCATTACCAAGACTATCTTAGTGGAAAAAGTCCCTTTCTAAACCGAGTTCATTCCTCGTTTCAGTCCTATTCCTCTGAACCGATATAACCTACCTTTCCAGCCATTTCTATCTCATGAGATATAAAATCTTTACCCAATACATTGGAGGGAGATATAGGTCCCATCCATCTCATAATTATACCATTCTTATGTGTTCCACAAAATCATAAATCATACATCATTGCATAACCCATGTAATAAAAACGGGAATCTAAAACATCATGACATCATAAAACAATTCATATAAGATAAAGGAATTCATAAAAATAATTCCATCCCAACATAATCAAATCAATGTAATAATAGGGATATAAATAGAATCCTTTATTATCTTAGATGGAAAATAATTTTGATAAAACACTTGAGCTCAATTCGTGAGGACAATATCCATTCTACTTCAAAAACATTTTTCCTTTCTTAACATGTCATAAAATTTTAAACTAGAAGAAGTTGATTAAAAATAAACTTGAAAATTTGTAAGGGAAGCTTCTTGGAAATAAATGTTTTTAAAATCCATTCATTCCTTATATGTTAAAAGAAACATTCTTCTCTTACTTTTGTCGGAAAAGTCAAAAAGTACCTCGTACGAAAAACGACAAAAGATTCCTTTCATATCTTTTACTAAAAACTCACCGAAGGGTAAAATAGGATATAAAAAATTGTAGGTGGATGAAAATAATATTACATATTTAGGAAACATAGATGTGGATGATAAAATACACCCCAGTCAATTCTAAAGTATAAACAATCTCGGACAAAAATGAGATTGTGATATTTCCCTTACCTTAAGTCTGATTTGCTTCGTAAGTGTCCGAATCTATTGTATAATGATTTAAATAATGTAATTACCTTATTACAGAATCATATTCATTGTTATGATATCATATATGGTTCACGTATGACTTTATATTACCCGTTCTTTTGTAAATTCCATGTTAAAGAAGCGTTTTGGGTAAAATCGTTTCATTTATCGTAGGTGTTTGGACTTGTTGTTCTTGACATTATTATTACTTATATCATGATTTACTTACTTACAGAATATAAAAAATGATCTATATATCATATATATTCAGTATATATATATATAATAGATAGATAAATGAAATGAAACACACCGTTCATGGAGAAGGTAGTCCGTACGTACGCATGAACACTGTTTTCCTTTCCTTATTGTCTTGAATGGAAGTAAGTAGATGACATACATATATATATATATACATAAATCTAGTAGATTTAATATGTCATATATTTCATTATTATTCATTATATATACTTTATAATCATTCATGAATGGTTAATGTGGAGAATGAATCTCATCGCGTCGTGGAGACGGTAGTCCGTACGTACGCACGAGCGATGATATCGTTCTCATGATCGTGAAATTGTGTTTAAGTGTATGTATAATATTTCAGTATCAATATCACTTAATAATAATCATATATAGTTAATCATTACACCATTATACCCATCCAATTAAGGTGGTGACAGAAAATAGATTACACCACGGCGTGGAGACGGTATTCCGTACGTACGCACGTGCGGTGATTTCCTTTTTCCGTAGGATGGATAGAAGGTTAATTAGAGTTGTTTAATATTTATAATTACATATCAGTATATAATAAATAATGATGTTATTACTTTATCATGAAACAACTAAAGAAGAAGAAGTTTAAGAAGAAAGAAATTGAAAAAGATCGATAATGGATATTACCTCTTTTTGACGCGCCTTTTCTTAATCTCCAATTAAAGAACTAAGGATAGTCTTTGAAGAAGACCCGGACCTCTAGGATGATACTAGGGAAGTGGAGAAGAGATTTTGGCAGGGGTTGGACGAGCTAGAATTCTCAAATTGGTGTGAGGAGGAGAGGGAAGAGGTGCCCTTTTATAAGGGAGGAGAGGGGCACCTTTGGGAAAACTAAAAATATTATTTTATTATAAGGTCAAGTTCGGTTTTAAATAGCTCCAAATTGATATATTTCTAAGCTAAGGTCGGCATGGGTCGAAAGCCTCTCATCCAATAGGATTTATACAAGTTTACGTTATTATTTTAACCTTATCAATTAGATTTAACTCTAAGTTAAATAATTTAACTTTTACCGTGTCTTTTTGTTTTCTTACACTATATGGTTAATAAACTTACTATATCTAGCCAAACGAACCCCAAGTTGTTTATTATTAATATATATAACCTTATCTAAGTCATTTGGCCTAACCTTAGATTTTTAGGAATAAAATAACAATTAATAATATAATATTTTTTTAAAAACTAATTTATGTCAATTTTGACACTATTTGATACATGATTTTTATGAAATTCATAACAAAATGATAAGTTGGAACCAAGTTACTTACATAAACAATAACATGTCATATTAACCTATAAAATTAGTGTAAGTCATAAAAAGTCTCAAATTACATTTATTTGGGTATTAATAACATCAATTATGTCAATATTTCATTAATAAGATAATTACTGCATCATCGTTGTGTCATAAATAAATTAAATTATTTAATGTCTAAAAATTAAAAATAAAATAACATTATGTAGGAAATAGTTTTATCTTTCTAATTAATATTTATAGTCGAATTTATCTTATGTATATCCTCATATTAAAAATTATTTAGTTATTAAACATTGATTTTAACTATTTTAACCCTTCTTTAAATAAATTAATAATAAATGTCCTAATATAATCCAAGTGGGCCTAAATGGACATATTTTATTACTAAGGTTGTTTTTGTTCGAATTAAACTTGTCCAATAGAATTAAGACATGTGTTAGGGTAATAATAATATCATTTTTACCCTTAATTACCCTACTTACTTTTAACCGTGGTAAAAAAAGTAAAAAGTTATTATTCACCAAAAATTATTTTCATCTCATTGAACCACATTTTAGTTCCTGACATCAACCGTGTCTCTCGGATTTTTGAAATTCCACTCACAGAAGTGGTAAAATTAAGTTTTATGAAAAATTCATTTTTTTAACTACCACTCTGTGGTTTCACTATTCATCAAAAAATGAAAGTTTCCAGAAAAATACCAAAAATTAGGCCTAAGCTATATTTGATATTATGAACTCAAAAATGATGTCTATTTTACCAAATTCAAAACATATCAGTTGCATTAATTAATTTAAAAATTAATTCTCGTCGTCAAAACAAATAGCGTGTTTTTAAGAGATAATAACTACCAAATGATTGACACTTGTTTATGTCTGGTTTAAATGTGAAATTACATCCAATGACCAACATTGTATTAAATTGTAAAAATATATTCTATATATACTTTAAAACCACTAAAATTAATAATTTATCACTATTAATTATTTCGATTAAAAAGGTTGTTTTTAATTAAAATTTAGTAATTTTCACTATTCATCAGAAAATGAAAGTTATCCGAAATGTACCAAAATTTCACCCTAAGCTAATTTCGATATTCCGAATCCAGAAATGAAGTCCATTTTGAAAAATAAAAATTACAAAATTTCAGAAAGTGGTTATTACTATTCATAACGGCTAGTTTTAATAATATTTTAATAGAATATCGTTGTTTAGTGAAACTCGGTATTGCGTACTACACACGCTATCGAGGAAGGTCGCGATTGCGTGTAATGCAAGGAAAGTCAAGGATGCGTGTTGTGAAAGATACTTTTGTTGTATCATACAACACAAGACATTAATGAAATTAAAAAGAATATTTTTCATAAAATCTCGGGGTGTTACATTCTACCCCCCTTAAAATGAATTTCGCCCTCGAAATTCGTCGGGGTTATAAATGGTTTACTACTCGAAAGTTTGTTTAATAGAAACCCAAATCGCAAAAAGGAATACCAAAACATGGCTTTAAAAACTAAAGTATGAAATTTAACGGTTACCCAAATTAACTCATCACTGGGTTTCCACGTAGGAGAACATAGGTGAAAATATGGATATGGAAGAAAAATCTAACCATCAAGTTCTGATGGAGAGTGGTAGAGAACATGGCTATGAAAAAGAAAACAATCGCAAAGCCATAAATTTTTTATGATATAGGTTACCATCTGATTCATCAGATATAAGATCACTAGGACAACATTTTTGGTTTTCAATATAATTTCCCTAAAGTTGAAAATTTTGAATTAGAAGAAATACTTACTTGATTTTGGTACAATCTCACTGTTGTTCGTGCTTTGAACAATTTCCACTTCATCTCTTAAAGAAATGAAGTTGAATTTGTTATTTGTGAAGTGTTAACAGATCATGTGATAGAATGATGGGTCATTCCATCTGTTTCAAACACAAGTTTAGCAATAGTTATCAAATATACATAAGTCCGTCTTTGGTGAGGTTAATCATATACGATTCCAAAAATGAACTTATTCTTCATATATCATACCGCTTAATAAAATAAAACTAGTTTCTACTAACCTGGGACTTTCTGTATGCCAGTGGTATGCGATAAAGGCCCATCGCACTTTAGTTGTGGGTTCTATTCCCACAGCCTTGGCCGATGCGATGGGTTTTCGCACATCCTGCAGGTTGTCCTTTTTCTAAAACTACATTATTATAACATCCCATCAAAAAAATCAAAAAAAGGTTTATCCTTAAACAATACTAACTTATGTCCAACATAATCCATTCCAATCTTTAGGCTTATCTAAAATACTTCGGTCCAAGCTCATAGTATAGAGAAAATGATCACATGAATTCCATCATTTATCCCTCATATATCTTGTTCATCACATTCCAGTCATGTGAATACCATAATCATGTAATCTCTTAAAAAATGAATACCCATTGAATCTTAGTGAAAAAATGACTGCTGTCAAAATATAACTCTTTCCACATACCAAAATCCTCAAAATTCTATATACTTAGTCCTTATATCAATCATGAGATCATGAATACAATCAAACATCTAATTATCTTCTTGTCCCTTCATTATGCGCATATCATCTACATTCCAAAAATATTTCAATCACTTTTTTTCCTGGTTACCAGTATCATATAATTATTGAAAACCAATACATAGATATTCCAAAATTCCACAATACCATATATGAGATTCCATGATACTATTTTGAAATCCCATTACATAAACACTTAATCATTCCACCACATCGTTGTCATATTCAACATCGCTAATAGTGATCACATGTGACTTCCCATTGTCCTTTTACTTAAGTGATTGATCATGTCGATCATTACTAACCCTTGGATTAGGGAATTTATTAGCATAATGCCCCATTTCATTGCACTTGAAGCATTGAAGTGTTGGTGGTGCATTCTCTGCAGTGTTTGATTTATTCACATCATTAGAAACCCTTTTTCCATTACTTCGGAACTCAGCTACTCGATGACCTTCTTTTCCACACTTAAAACATTTTCTAGTCCCTTTAAGACAATCTCCACCATGCTTCTTTCCACACTTTGTGCATAAGGAAACATTCATCTTCTTTTCACCATTATTCTGAGATTTCTCCTTGAACTCCATCTTTCGTTTCTTGTCAAAACCATGAGATGGACATGTAACACCAACTACCATTTCTTACTTGATAGAACAACGCAAAATTTATTGATAGATATTGAAGTCTATTATAGCTAATGCCCTTCGAAGACTTGCTTTTAAGGCATTGAAGAATTGATCAACTTTACTTTCAGGTTGGGTGATAAATCCAGATGCATACCTTGAAAGCCTTGTAAAATTTGCTTCGTATATACCAACAGATTCATCATCCTTTTTCTTTAGTTCAAGAAACTCCTTCTCCATCTTTGTTCGAAGAATACGAGGGAAGTACTTATTGAAAAATAAGTTCTTCAACTCGTCCCATTCAATGGACTCAATTTCATCTCTTTGCCTTGTATTGTTGATAAGATTCCACCATTGATCAGCTTCACCTTCCAAAGGAAATACTGCTAAGATGACTTTATCATGTTCATAACATTGAAGAAATGAAAATATCTTTTCATTGGTACTGATCCATTGTTCAGAAACAAGTGGATCAGAAGACCCACTGAATGAAGGTGGACGTTGCCTCATGAAGGACTCAATAGAATATTGTTCCCTTCTCTGCTCATTTGGAAGTACATAATGATTCATAGCTTGTGTATGTATAGAAATAAGATTTTTCACTCCATATCCCATAACATTTGTTTGTTCATGAGGAAAATCATTGCATTGTCCATTAGAGTGATCAACACGGTTCCTTCGGGTTCCAACCATCGTCTAAAACCCAAAAAGAATAGTGTGAGAGGCAAAAAGCATGCTAGGTAAAACAACATAGTAAAGGGGAAGCACCATCCATATCTAACATCTTAGGTTAAATTCTAAGATCGTTACCGTAGTTCTAGGACTATATCCTATACGTATACTTATCCTTAGGGACATCCCTAGACATACCTTAGAAATATCTCTAGGGATTTCACTAATGTTTTCGCAACCTAGTTTCCAAACGTTGACTAAACCTTTCCTCTGATAACAACTGTAGAGACCCGAAGCCTGACGTACAAGGACATTACATTACTTTTGCGGAATAATTAGTACATAACAAAAACAAACACACAAGGACCGTAATAGTTTAGTGTCTTTGGAAACTCGGAATATAATCTTCTAATCGTGGTGAAAGATCTTCAACATCTCCCATAAATATCTCCTTTTTTTAAACCTAATTCGTTTCTTTATGTCCTGAAAAAAAACATAAAAGGGTGAGCTCAAATGCTCAGTAAGGGTAAACAAAAGAAATATCAATCACGTCATATTCATAAGAACATATCTTTTGGAAATCTTAACCTACAAAAGAGATCATAATTTCATGACATGGGATAAATATTAGTAGTGAAATGTAATCCCAATAATCATAAAATAAAACATGAAACTTTGTGGCATACACACATAATCATAGAGAATCATTTCTTGTTAGTCAAGACTCATTTCCAAGACTATCTTAGTGGAAAAAGTCCCTTTCTGAACTGAGTTCATTCCTCGTTTCAGTCCTGTTTCACTGAACCGGTATAACCTACCGTTCCAGCCATGTCTATCTCATGAGATATAAAATCTTTACCCAATGCATTGGAGGGATATATATGTCCCACCCATCTCATAATGATACCATTATTATGTGTGCCACAAAATCATAAATCATAAATCATTGCATAACCCATGTAATAAAAATGGGAATCTTAAACATCATGACATCATAAAACAATTCATATAAGATAAAGGAATTCATAAAAATAATTACATCACAACATAATAAAATCAATGTAATAATAGGGATAGAAACAGAATCCTTTATTATCTTAGATGGAAAATAATTTTGATAAAACACTTGAACTCCATTCTTGAGGAAAATATCCTTTCTACTTCAAAAACATTTTTCCATTCTAAACATGTCATAAAATTTTAAACTAAAAGAAGTTGATTAAAAATAAACTTGAAAAATTTTAAGGGAATCTTCTTGGAAATATTTTTTTTTAAAATCCATTCATGCCGTGTAAGTTAAAAGAAACATTCTTCTCGCACTTTTGCTGGAAAAGTCAAAAAGTACCTCGTACGAAAAACGACAAAAGATTCCTTTTATATCTTTTACTAAAAACTCACCGAAGGGTAAAATCCGATTTAAACAATTGTAGGTGGATGGAAATAATATTACTTATTGAGGAAACATAGATGTGGATGATAAAATACACCCTAGTAAATTCTAAAGTATAATCAATCTTGGATAAAAATGAGATTGTGATATTTCCCTTAGCTTAAGTCTGATTTGCTTCGTAAGTGTCCGAATCTCCTGTATAATGATTTGAATAATGTTATTAAATTATTAAAGAATCATATTCATTTTTATGATATCATATATGGTTCACTTATGACTTTATATTACCCATTCTTTTGTAAATTCTATGTTAAAGAAGCGTTTTGGGTAAAATCGTTTCATTTATCGTAGGTGTTTGGACTTGTTGTTCTTGACATTATTATTACTTATATCATGATTTACATACTTCCAGAATATAAAACATGATTTATATATCATATATATTCAGTATATATATATATATATATAATATAGATAAATGAAATGAAACACACCGTTCAATGGAGACGGTAGTCCGTACGTACGCATGAACGTTGTTTTCCTTTCCTTATTGTCTTGAATGGAAGTAAGTAGATGACATACATATATATATATACATAAATCCAGTATATTTAAATTTTCATATATTTAATTATTATTAATTATATATACTTTATAATCATTCATGAATGGTTAATGTGGAGAATGAATCTCATTGCGTCGTGGAGACGGTAGTCCGTACGTACGCACGAGCGATGATATCGTTCTCATGATCGTGAAATTGGGTTGAAGTGTATGTATAATATTTCAGTATCAATATAAATTTATAATAATCATATATAGTTACTCATTACACCATTATACCCATCCAATTAAGGTGGTGGCGGAAAATAGAATACACCACGGCGTGGAGACGGTATTCCGTACGTACGCATGCGCGGTGATTTCCTTTTTCCGTAGGATGGATAGAAGGATAATTAGAGTTGTTTAATATTTATAATAACATATCATCATATAAGAAATACTTATGTTATTACTTTATCATGAAAAAACTAAAGAAGAAGAAGTTTAAGAAGAAAGAAATTGAAAAAGATCGGTAATGGATATTACCTCTTTTTGACGCGTCTTTTCTTAATCTTCACTTAAAGAACTATGAATGGCCATTGAAGAAGACCAGGACCTCTAGGATGATACTAGGGAAGTGGAGAAGAGATTTTGGCAGGGTTTGGACGAGCATGAATGCTCAAATTGGTGTGAGGAGGAGAGGGAGGAGGTGCCCTTTTATAAGAGAGGATAGGGGCACCTTTGGGAAAACTAAAAATATTATTTTATTATAAAGTCAAGTTCGGTTTTAAATAGCTCTAAATTGATATATTTCGAAGATAAGGTGGGGATGGGTCGCAATAATCTCATATAATAGGATTTAGACAAGTTTAGGTTATTATTTTAACATTATCAATTAGATTAACTCTAAGTTAAATAATATAACTTTTACCGTGTCTTTTTGTTTTCTTACACTATATGGTTAATAAACTTACTATATCAAGCCAAAAGAACCCCAAGTTGTTTATTATTAATATATATAACCTTATCTAAGTCATTTGGCCGAAACTTAGATTTTTATGAATAAAATAACAATTAATAATATAATATTTGTTTTAAAAACTAATTTATGTTAATTTTGACACTATTTGGTACATGATTTTTATGAAATTCATAATAGAATGATAAGTTCGAAAAAAGTTTCTTAAATCAACAATAACATGTCATATTAACCTATAAAATTAGTTTAAGTCATAAAAAGTCTCAAATTACATTTATTTGGGTATTTATAACATCAATTATGTCAATATTTCATTAATAAGATAATTACTGCATCATCGTTGTGTCATAAATAAATTAAATTATTTAATGTCTAAAAATTACAAATAAAATACCATTATGTAGGAAATATTTTTATATTTCTAATGAATATTTATAGTCGAATTTATCTTATGTATAACCTCATATTAAAAATAATTTATTTATTAAACTTTGATTTTAACTATTTTAACCCTTCTTTAAATAAATTAATAACAAATGTCCTAATCTAATCCAAGTGGGCCTAAATGGTCATATTTTATTCCTAAGGTTGTTTTTTTTCGAATTACATTTGTCCAATAGAATTAGGACATGTGTTAGGGTAATAATAATATCATTTTTACCCTTAATTATCCTATTTACTTTTAACCGTGGTAAAAAAAGTAAAAAATTACTATTCACCAAAAATTATTTTCATCTCATTGAACCAAATTTTACTTACTGACATCAACCGTATATCTCGGATTTTTGAAATTCCACTCACAGAAGCGGTAATATTAAGTTTTATGAAAAATTCATTTTTTTAACTACCACTTAGTGGTTTCACTATTCATCAAAAAATGAAAGTTTCCATAAAAATACAAAAAATTAGGCCTAATCTATATTTGATATTATGAACTCAAAAATGATGTCTATTTTTCCAAATTCAAAACATATCAGTTTGATTAATTAATTTAAAAATTAATTCCCGTCGTCAAAACAAATAGCGTGTTTTTAAGAGATAATAACTATCAAAAGATTGACACTTGTTTATGTCTGGTTTAAATGTGAAATTACATCCAATGACCAAAATTGTATTAAATTGTAAAAATATATTCTAAATATACTTTAAAACCACTCTAATTAATAATTTATCACTACTAATTATTTCGATTAAAAAGGTTGTTTTTAATTAAAATTTATTAATTTTCACTATTCATCCGAAAATGAAAGTTATCCGAAATGTACCAAAATTTCACCCTAATCTAATTTTGATATTTTGAATCCAGAAATGAAGTCCATTTTGAAAAATAAAAATTACAAAATTTCAAAAAGTGGTTATTACTATTCATAACCGCTAGTTTTAATAATATTTTAATAGCATATCGTTGTTTAGTGAAACTCGGTATTGCGTACTACACACGCTATCGAGGAACGTTGCGATTGCGTGTAATGAAAGGCAAGTCAAGGGTGCGTGTTGTGCAAGCTCATTTTGGTGTAGCGTACAACACAAGACATTAATGAAATCAAAAAGAATATTTTTCATAAAATCTCAGGGTGTTACAAAATGCTCTCACTATTAGTCAATAACATTTGGAATTTTGGTAGATGTGCTTGAGTCCATGTGGCTATCTGGGTTTGGGTCACTAATGAGTGGAATCCTGGTTTGGGACATCACACTTCCTTGATATCCTTTTTATAGGTGTTTCTATTGAAATCCATACCAATAACTATTGAAGGTCCCTCTCCAAAATCAATTGGGACATGATTCAATGAATATACCTACATCATTCAGAGTGTGTATCCTAGTACTTACCTTCAAACCACCATAAATCTTCTATTTCATTGGGTTATTTTAACAGGATGGATTTTCAATATATTTTTTTTGGGTTACACATTAGTAATTTGTTTCTAATTACTTCCATATTTCTTTTCATTGCATGAAATGACACCCATTGAAGAGATGCGATAGAAAAAGATGATAGAAAATAATCGTTGCATGACACAGATGGGCGTTCCTCCACTAATCCATGTTGTGAGTATTTTATTTCAAATATATATATTTCAATAACATATAATATCATGTGTTTACTTTTGTGTTAAACATATTTTCAGGATCAACCCCCAAGATGAGAGATATCGGATGAGGAGCCTGATATTGATCTCAGTATAGAGGCTGGTGGTGGGAGGGGGTGGTGAAATTGTTAGACGATCATATGGTGATCCTGGTACTAAGGCCGATGGTATGAGGGCTTGTGGTGCTAGAGTTATACGGTCCACTGGTCGTACCCGATTGGACTATACCCCTACCACAAACATATCTTCTACGCCCCATTTTGATCCTGGTGTGTCTTTAGGGACACACGAGATATTTAGGCATCCGATGTTTACACTACTAGTTGGACAGGCGTATGTTCTGTCATCTTTTGCTTCTTGTTTATTTTCCCCGACCTATTATATTCCACCTTCTTCAACTCCCACTTCAACAAAGAATGTGGTTGAGGAGCGTACACTGAGGGACACTCCCCCTGTACTGGATATTCATTCAGCTTCTGCACATCTAGTGATGCCCATTGATTCGACTACCATAGGTATATTTATATAACTCTAACAAATGTTTATACCAAAATTTATTTTTATTATAACTTGTACTGATATTTGTTTTCTTTAAAAATAGATTCATCTACTGATAGGAGGTGGGGGAGGGGGCGTACTCGCTTGCATGAAGTATGGAACCGCCAGACAATGTTGATGGTTGAATACAATGATGAATGAAAAATGATTGATAAATCTGGGCAGCAATGTCAGGGTTTTTGGCGATGCTAGCCAAATACACCGACATCATTCCGGTTAGCCCTCCCTCTTGGAGACATTTGCCACACTAAGTCAAGGATAATCTGTGGGCACAAATATTGGTAAAAAATCTATTGGATTTAATGTAGTAATTTTTTGTATTTATATGAATTAATCTATTGGGTGTCAGTTTCGGTTTAACTTCCCTGATGTTGAAGGTGCCCAACCAGCACATTTAAAGGAGCTCGGAGAGCTTTGGAGAGGTTACAAGAATGAGCTGTATGTTGGATGGTGTGATAGAGTGGGCATGGAGTTGGAGACAATACCTATCATAGATTATTGCCCGATAGGGAAATATTTCCAAATGATTACCCATTGGGCGACTTCCAAATTTAAGGTATTAATCCCATTTGAGATATTTAAATGATAGTTTTCGTATTTGGAATTAATATTATCTTATTTATTATTAAACATTATTAAGGAATATTCTGAATAAAACAAAAATAAACATTGATTCAAAGCAATACCTCCACACATTGGGGTGAACTACTACGTCAGATCATGAGAGGGAGTTGGTACGATATAGTTGTTTATGATTTTTCTTTAGGAATTTCCCTTTTTATTGTTTCGTACATAAATTATGTGATTTATTGAATATTAAATATATGATTATACTAGAACATTATAATGTTTCATTGTCATTATAGAAGCAAAAATTGAATATTGAAGGACATCTCCCTTGAGGAAAATTGTTTTGCTCGAGTAGAAGGAAAAATATGGAACTATGGTTAATGAACCAACACATTAAATGATTATAAGTTTAAATTTTTTTATTTAAAAGTTTAATAGATATTTTTAAATTTAATAATCTATTAATATTTTTAACAGGATGATTTAGAGGCCCTTGATTCCCAAAAGCTTGACAATTTAGGGCCACACGATCATTTATATCAGGATTTGGGAGATGAGCACTTTGGTCGATTATGCTGCCCACCTAGTAAGAATATAGTCCTGAGGAGGTATTGTTCATCTCCAGGTATCATTTCTAGTACCACCGAGTTGGAACTGGTCATGGAGAATGCAAGACAGTCTAATAAAAGCATCACAGAGTTGGAAGAACATGTTCGAATGAGGGAGAAAGAATTTAAGAAACTGATCAAAGCTTTATCTTCATCACTTCCACCAGAGGACAGAACAACTTTTCAAACATATATGTCGCTGATGGGTGTATTATCCTATGCACCAGGTGACAGTTCTAGTGGCGGTCGAGATGATGACATTCTTGGTGATGACGAGGATGCTGAAGAGGAAAAGGACGAGGATGAGGATGAGGACGAGGGTGAGGATGGGGCCGAGGGTGAGGAGGGGGACAAGGATGAGCATGGGGATGATGAATAGGATGATGACTAGGACAGATATGGTGGTGAGGATGAGTCTGATGATGACAATGGTGATGGTGATGGTGTTCAGTGGCAGATTGATCCATTACATGTTTGAATTATGTAAAACTCTTTATTTTTTAACCTGTTTTTTCACATTGGTATTGATATTTTTGAATTCAGTATAACTCTTTATTTTTTACCAAATATGGAAGCCTAATGATGTTACAATGGTTTATGGGGCTTTTGGGGCTTGTTCGGAGCTCGGAACCCCGGTCGGCGTAAAAAGAACTATGCCTCACTATTAGTAAAAAATTTAAGTCCCTCCCACATGGTATCTACCAAACTTATAGGGATATATATTAGAATAAATGTGCATGATTTTCCCTAACCACGCACTAGGGGTTTCACATCATGCACAATGTTAGTAGTTTTAGTATAAGATATTATCACTATTGTTGCATGATTTTCCTAACTGGCATACGAAAAACCAAAAAAACGCATTCGGTTTGTGTTGATACATTAGAAAAACGATCAATGAGTCATATGTGAGATGTACGAGTCAACCCTGCCTCAATATAAGGCACTGTGTGGATGGTATTAATCAAAGTGTCTCTCTTTTGTTTAAAATGGATACCCTTTTATGTAAAAACAACTGGCATACCGAAAACTGACCAAACATATTTGGATTGTGTTGATACATTAGGGAAATGATCCATGGGTCATATGTGACGTGTACGACTCCATCCCACTTCAATCCAAGGCATGGTGTGTCCGGTACAACTCAAAGTGTCTCACATTTATTTGAAATGGAAAAAATTTTATGTGAAAACAAAAACTAACATACGGAAAATGGACCAAACGTATTCAGATTTTGTTGATACATAATCACAATGATCCATGAGATATTTTTGATATGTAAGAGTCAACCCTACATCAATCTGATGCATGGTGTCACCGGTAGCACACAAAGTGTCTCACTTTTATTCAAAATCGACTAGGTATTAAGTGAAAACAACAACTAACATATGGAAAACCGAACAAACTCATTCAGATTGTGTTGATACTTTAGGAAAACAATACATTGGTGATTTGGATGGGTAAAATTCAACTCCTCCTCAACCATAGGTTTCGTGTGAACGCAATGGCCGAAAACGCACTCTGCATGTTGTAAAAGGACAAAACATGCGTTTAACAGTCAAATGCATGCCGAAAGACATCGAAATGACTTGAAATCACACGAAAAAACCCTAATTATCATTCATGAGGTGTAAGAGGAGACATAACGTCATTTGGACGTGCGGTTTTCACAGCATGACTGAATATGTGTTTTTTAGGTGTTTGACGAGCTTGAAAAGCGTGCGTGGGGTGGTCAAAACTGGCCGAACGACCTCAGAATGCCATGAAATCGGACGAAAAAAAGGGTGGGTGAATTGTGAAATAGTCAGCTAGACGGCACATCAATCGGAGGTTTCGTGTGACCGCGCTGGACGAAAACGCACTATGTGTGTCGTAAATGGCCAAAACATGCTTTCAACGGTCAAATGCATGAATAACGATATCAGAAATACTTGAAATCACACAAAAAACCCTAATTATTATTTATGAGGTATACGAGGAGATGAACCGCCATTCGGATACACAGTTTTCATAGAATGACTGAATATGTGTTTTTTAGGTGTTTAGCGTGCCTTAATCGCGTGCATGGGGTGGTCAACACCAGCCTAACAACCTCAAAATGCCATGAAATCAGATGACAACAAAGGGTGGGTGAATTTTCAAATGATCGGCTAGACATCACATCAATCGGAGGTGTCGTGTGACCGCACTGGCTGAAAACGCACTCTACATGCCATAAATATCCAAAACATGTGTCTAACGGTCAAATGCATGCCGAAAGACATCAGAATGAATTAAAATAACACAAAAACACCCTCATTATTATTCGTGAGGTGTACAAGGAGACGACACATCATTCAGACGCGCGATTTGCATGGTACGACTGAATATGTGTTTTTTAGGTGTTTGGTGCGCTTGAAAAATGTGCGTGGGGTGGTCAAAATTGGATAAACGACCTCAAAATTCCATGAAATCATTCAGAAACAAAGGGTGGGTGAATTTTGAAATTGTTGGCTAGAAGGCACATTAATCATTGGTGTCGTGTGACCGCGCTAGCCAAAAATGCACTATGTGTGTCGTAAATGGCCAAAACATGCATTTAACTATAAAATTCATGCCAAATGACATCATAATGACTTGAAATCGTTCAAAAACACCCGAATTATTATTCTTGAGGTGTATGAAGAGACGATACATCATTTGGACACTCGGTTTGCACGGAACAGTTGAATATGTGTTTTTTAGGTGTTCGGTGTGTTTGAAAAGCATGCGTGGGGTGGTCAAAACCAGCTAAACAACCTCAGAATGCCATGAAATTAGACGACAACAAAGGGTGGGTGAATTTTGAAATGTTTTTCTAGACGATATTTCAATCAGAGGTGTTGTGTGACCACAGTGTCCCAAAACGCACTCCACGCGTCATAAATGGCCAAAACATACGTTTAACAGTCAAATCCATGCCGAATGACATCTAAATGACTTGAAATCACACAAAAACACCCTAATTATTATTCTTAAGGTGTATTAGGAGACTTCATGTCATTCGGACACACTTTCTGTGTGACAATACTGAATATGTGTTTTTTAGGTGTTTCACGCGCTTGAAAAGCGTGCATGGGGTGGTCAAAACTGGCCGAACAACCTCAGAATCCCATGAAATCGGATGAAAAAGGGGGGGGGGTGAATTTTGATATGGTCATCCAGATGGCACAACAATTGGAGGTGTCGTGTTACCATGGTGGCCGAAAACGCACTTTTCATGTCGTAAATGGCCAAAATATGTGGTTTACAGTCCAATACATACCGAACGATATTGTAATAACTTGAAATCACAAAAAAACACGAAAATTATTATTCTTGAGGTCCACAAAAATATGGAACATCAGTTGGACCCACGGTTTGCGCGGCACGATTGAATATGTGTTTTTTAGGTGTTTGGCGCGCTTGAAAAGCATACGTAGGGTGGTCAAAACCAGCCGAACGGCCTCAGAATGCCATAAAATCAGATGACAACAAAGGGTGGGTGAATCATGAAATGTTCAATCAGATGGAACATCAATCGGAGGTGTCGTTTGACCACGGTGGCTGATAACATACTACGGGTGTCGTAAATGGCCAAAACAAGCGTCTAACGGTCAAATTCATACTGAATGACATCGAAATGACTTGAAATCATACGAAAACACCATAATTATTATTCATGAGGTGTATGAGGAGAAACAATGTCATTAGGATGGGCGGTTCCCACGACACATCTGAATATGTGTTTTTTAGGTGTTTGGTGTGCTTTAAAAGCATGCGTGGGGTAGTCAAAATGGGATTAATGATCTTAGAATGCCATCAAATCAGACAAAAACAAAGGGTGCGTGAATTGTGAAATTTTTGGTTAGACGGAATGCCAATTGGAGGTGTTTTGTGGCCATGATGGATGAAAACACACTCTGCATGTCATAAATGGCCAAAACATATTTTTTACGGTCATATACATACATAACGACAACAAAATGACTTGAAATCACACGAAAACACCGTAATTATTATTCTTGAGGTGTTCAAAAAGACGAAACATTATTCAGACATGCGGTTTGTGTGGCACGGTAGAATATGTGTTTTTTCTGTGTTTGGCGCGCTTGAAAAATATGCATGGGGTGGTTGAAACCGGCCGATCGACCTCGAAATACCATAAAATCAGACGATAATAAAGAGTGGGTTACTTTTGAAATTTTCAGCCATATGAAACGTCAATCGGAGGTGTTGTGTGACCACAGTGGCTGAAAAAGCACTCCGGACCCCCCGGACAACCCCCCTCACCCCCGGATAGCCCCCACACCCCTCAGACAGCCCCCCCCCCCCACAACCCCGAACAACACCCCATGAAACGGACAACCCCTCTCCCCCCCACCCCGAACAGCCCCCCACCCAATGATCCATGGATTATTTGTGACAGGTACGAGTCAACCCCACCTCAGTTCGAGGCACGGTGTGACTGGTATCACTCTATGTGTGTCACTTTTGTTTGAAATGGACAACATTTTAAGTGAAAACATCCACTGACATATAGAAAATATTCACAAGTCTACACATAGATTATTGAAATTAATGGATGAAAAATAAAATATAGTCTATTGGTCATAAGTTATTAGAAGAAAATATTCACAAGGCATAGATTGAAACACAATGGGTCATCGTATATATAGAAAAACATGAATTATATTAGGAATGATCCTCGACATCCCATCATGAACATGCACCAACACTCATGTTCTAATTCTCAATCATGGGTCGTTCATTCTATACAATAACATACTAAAGATAAATATAATATAGTTATTTCATATGAAACCTATGCACACTCAAGCATACCATATACCAAATTGGTCAACAAGGCTATACATAGATTCTTGAAAAATAAGTTTCAAGGTCTCATAAAAATACCCCAATGGTGAGGAATACATATGGTGACACCATAGCCCCATGGATCACCTCAATCCCATCCTCAAACAGTGGGTTCTGGGACCAAACCAAACTCCCTTTGAGAACCCAATACCAAAGACTTAATTTAATATTCATACACACTACCCAAGATATGGATTCATATCACATCACACCCATGAGAGAATCTTACAATTATCTACATACCCCCTATTCTAATTGAAATGTCTATGAAAAACATGTAGGCTATTCAGATAACCCATATCATATGTCGAGATTGGCCGAGGATTCCCACTAACACATCAGGAACCATTTATACATGGATACATAATCATTAGAGGAATTTAAACAACCCATGCACTTCCTATAACTCAACCTAGGTCTAAGAACATGACCACTACCATTTCCTATCTTATGGGTGTCATGATCCTTGCCACTCTACCAAAGTTTTTTTGTTGGTTTTATGATAATAAACTGAAGACCATGACTAAACATCCCCTGTTCTTCCTATAACATGTAGGTTTTTTCTCTTGTGTGTATTGGTGTTGTGGTTTGAGTTAGGATTGAATTATAAATTTTGAATACTCTTATGTTTTTTGGTGTTGTGGTTTGAGTGAGGAATGAATTCTAAATTTGGAATACTCTTATGGGTGTTATTTCATTTCCTATAACATGTAGGATTTTTCTCTAATGGGTGTTATTGAATTTGAATTTCTAAATTTCCAAATTTCTAAATTATGGAATGAATTGTAAATTTTGAATACTTTGTATGGGGATTTTTTTATTGGTTTTGTTGCAGGTCTCGAGAGGGGTTTTTGTGTTGTTGCGAGTCTGGAGAGGGGAGAGGGGCCTGCTGCTGTGGAGCTAAGCAATTGTATACCAACGGTTTCAAAACCGTTTTTATAGATACTATAATATAACTATACAAACGGTTTGTTATAACCATTGGTATAGCCTTCTGCCTTGCCATATCCCCTCTATACGAACGGTTTCTAGCCGTTGGTATAAGTTTAACACACATATACCAACGGTTTACAAACCTTTGTTATATGTTATAAATTAACACACATATACCAACAGTTTGTAGAAAACTGTTGGTATACCTTCTATTTTGACACCTATACCAATGGTTTTCACAGAACCATTGGTATAGGCCTATTGTCACACCTTACTTAGCAACAGTTGAGGGAACCGTTGATATAATATATACCAACAGTTTCCAAGCCTTTACCAACGGTTTACAACCGTTGGTAAAGTGTAAAATTCTAGTAGTGATTCATTCTATATAGACTTGCATCTATGTATAAATTTAGAATTCTTGTTTCACATGTCATTATTTTTTATAATAAAAAACCCAAAAACATTTTAATCACTATCAATTAATAAACAAAACCACAAAAAGAGATAGAATAGGTGAATTAGATAAAGAAGGTGAACTACATTGAGAAGGATCCTCAAGAGAGATGACCATGGTCTGCCACTGTGCTGAACTAGGAAAAATATAATTATTATTGTCCACACTCCAAGACAGGCGTGTGTCAAAACTGAAGCTGTTTTTGGGGAGCCAATCATTAGTTCATTTTCTTGTTCTATTTTCACATCTTATATAGATTTCATTTCATTTGAAAAACTAAAAAATACTTCCAGGATGTATTCAAAATCAGAATATTAGGCACTGAAAAGTAACTCACAGGTGCAGCAACAACAAGAAGAAGAAGATGAATATTTTAGAAGTGATTAGGTCTATGAACTTTGAAAAAACATTGAACAACTAACCAGAAAGGCTGATAGAGATTTTGATTATGTTCGTACATTAATGGAGCAACCCAACCCTAAGCTGGAGAATGAACCTGAGAAAGTGGTGTAAGAAATTTCACCATATATATTTGAAATTGAAGAACCTAAGGAGGCAATGGTGGAAGACATGCCTACTGATCTTCATGTGGGAGATCTAAAAAGATAGGATTAATTATTGATTAAATGTGAGGAACTACCCGACCTCCCCATACAATACAAAGAAGAAGATTCAACACCACAAAAGGAAGAAACCACCCAAGTGGTGGAATTTGAATTTAAGATGGTGGAGCCTGACTACCTGCCTCCATCCTCATAGGGTATACACCAAGAGGCACTTACTACTAAGGTAGATATTGAAGCTGAACCAACACAGCGAGTTGAAACATTCATGACTCTATCCCTTATAATTTTATTGAATCTGAATTCTACATCACTCTTTGTGGATTTGATTATACAGAATCAGACAATATCACCTATGCCTTGGAGGATAAAGAAAAACCTAGATGTGAAAATGCTGAGGATGATATGGATCTCCCTGGATATGTTGAATATTTATTTATGGAAGTTTATGAAGAGATACTAGTGGATTTCCTTAAGGAAACCATGACACAATCTTCTTACTATGATGGGGAAGAATTTGATCTTGACGCTTCATGTTTTAATAATATTCAAATAGAATTACAATCTAACTTTCTCATTTAATATTCTTTAGATGAATCATGCCTCGAGGAACCAATGTATAGAGAATAAGAGGTTTTACAAGTAGCAACCAAGAAGGAGGATGATTCATACTTCATCCTACCCCCACCATACAAGATATACCTCATTGTTAAGGGGGTGGGGATATGGTGTACTCTATCCCTGGATCAATACTCACCCAGAAAGATTAAGAACATGCTGGGAAAAGCCACATGTAGTGGATATAATCAAAGAATCGTCATCCTCCATCAGACTTTGGATAATAGCTGATATTGTCCTCTAGAGTTAGTCAAAATTCTGGCCCGACATAGGGGATAGTACCAAGATTTATCTTTCCTTTCTTTCTACGAATTCAGATGTCAATTTATTTTCTTTGAAATAAATTAACATGTGGGCCCCTCCCTATTTTCATTTTGAGCTTAAATGAAATGATCATTGTGATTAATTGAACAATTTTCTTTTGTAGGATCATAACAGTAGAAGGAATCCCCAGAGAGTGAACTAGAAGGACCATGTTTCATTGAAAAATGGTGTTCAATTTTAGTGTTTTATCTTTTAAACTCTCCAATTTTTTTTCCACAACATGTTTTGAGCTTTAAAGATAAAGTTTCAGGCCCAAACTCAAATTCATGTTTTACTCGATTTATCTAGGAGACATGAGTTTCTTTGGAATCTTATGATGCCATGATTTAGATTTCAATGATGATATAATTAAATTATTGAAATCAATAATTGAATTTTTAAAATGAATCATGGATATTTAAGTAATGACTCGTTATTTGAAGGAATTAATTGATTAATTTAAATTTAATTTCCCTACCATCCTTCAAGATATGAATTTTTGATGTTCATGTGAATTGATTTATTAGTCATGCCATTAGTTATTGTATGATGTTTTATTTCCCATTCCTGAGAATATTTCTAGACCAATTACATCCTATTTATTCTTGAGCATATTTCTTGAGTAATCATGGGACAAGTAACAAACCATAACTTATATTGAAAATTGTCAAATCTATGGATGAAGTGTAGGGTTTTTATTATGGTTATTGTAAAAGGTTGTGGAATCACTCATTAAACCTTATTTTTTCCACTGTTGAATTAAAAAAATGAAAAAATGACAAAAAGAACCAACAAAAAGATAAAAAAATGGGTTATGATTTGGGAAAACCCAAAATCACCATTTTCTAGATGGACGATCTTATGAGCGTATATGGTGAGGTGATTGATGTGAGGTATGATATAATCATAACTTTCAAAAAAACCAAATAAATTAAAATATAAAAAAATATTCAAGAAGGTGCACAAATCATTCATTATGCTTACCAGATCATAATATTTTCAATGAGTTTGGGGAAGTGGGTGTTTCTACTATGAAGGGGATAATTTCATTATATTTTTATTTTTGATATCATTCATAGTACATAATATATTATCCTCCTTCTTGTGCCTTAATTTTTAAATCATCAAATCCTACCAACATTTAACCTTAGAGTCAATAGAACCTTAATTTCAAGTCCTCATGATTTTATGTGCATTTTCTCTTTACAAAGTGGAGAAAGTAGTTTATTTATAAGCCTATGGATAAGGATCATGTTTCCTGATATTAGTATACCAATACATGAATTTTATAATGAGTAATGAGAGAAAATAATCAAAACTGAAGTAAATCATGAATTGGAATGTTTAACAATAACGAATCAATGATCTTGAATGAATGGAAGGAGAAGTTCCATCAATTTTCAAATTGTAAAAGTAAAATATGTGAATTATTTGTCTCTTTGAAAAATGGAAAATTAAATTGATATTTTTGAATTTTTTTGAAAGTTTGATTTCACATTGAAAATTGTTTGATTTAATTGAATTGGAATTTGAATATTGGTAACGTTTGTGTCCTCTAATTTTTATGTTGAGATTTTATGCTTTAGGACAAGCATGGATTAAGTGTAGGGGGATTTGAGAGAAAAAATTTATGTGCATATTTTTTATCAAATAATAAGGTTTTTTTAATTTTATTCAATGATAAAACCCATTTATTTCAACATTTTATTAAAATAATGTTTAATTTGAAGTTTAGATTGATTATGTGAAAAATCGAGAAAAGTGCATAATTTTGGATTTTTGGAATATTTTTACTTCAAAGGTATTTTTGTTATTTAAAAAAAATATAATTCCAAAATTCATGATTCTTTTTCTTATAATCATGATTTTATTTCATTAAAATTTAACTTAAGGACATAGATTTGATTCAAAGATCTATTAGTCCAAAAAATTCATTGATGTTGGAAATTTTTCTAGGAAAATAGAATGGACCCCACCACTATAACGGATGAAAAAATCAGTCTCCTCACCTCATATTTAAGTGATTCCACCTAGGATAGAACTAGGACACAAAGGAACGACCTTAAAACAAATTTGGGGGGATTTTGAAGTCATTAAGGTTTCCATTGATCGTTATAAATTTGAAGACAACTTCCTAGAAATTTCAGCCATAAAAAGTCTTATTCAATTAAAATACCATAACTCTTTAGTCTTGTGGATAAAAGAGCTGAAATTTGGAGGGTTAATGGAAACCACATTACTGAATAACTTTTATGATGGTTTCCAAACATTAATCTAAAATTTAATAGGTCAAAAATGTGCTAACTTTTAGAGGAATGAATTATTCCTATAAAAGGAGGCCCTCGCTTCTTCCCAAATCATTAGCTCGACACCCACAGCTAAGGAGGGATCCCACCAGGGCACGAGAAACTTCTTCTCCTCTTTCCCCCTAATTTATTATTTATATTATATTTTAATTTTATTCATGTATTATTTTCCAATTTTAATTCAAATTTTAGTTTAATTAATTTATGCATTTGTATTTCTCCATCCACTTTTCTTCATTTCTTTCCCTCTCTCTCTTCTCTTCCACACACTCCAATGAGTAATATCTTACTCTAAAAAAGGAGAGGCTGACCCTGAGGCTTGGCCTAGGGGGAGGTGATGGTGATCATGAATTTTATTTAATGTTTAATTTTATGTTTGTAGATAGATTTGAGTAGAACACACAGGTATGGTGAATGTATCTGGTGTTGTGACTGACTCCAATGACATGAAACTAAACCTATCCCTATTCTTTTATATAATCATTTTTCCCTCTCTCTATTGGTTAGTTATTCACACGTTGGATTTGAGCTAATCAATTTACGAAATGGCTTCGATTGAACTGTGTCCTGGAAGATGACACATTCTAGAAAAAGGTGTGTCACTATCTTGGATTAAAGGAGGAGGTGGAATTGAGAGTTCTCAAACATTCAATGATATTCCACAATTTATAATTAAATAATAAAAATCCCAAAAATAATAAAAATCCAAAAAAAAAATTCATCACATTCATTTAATAAACAAATCCAAAAAAAGAGATATAATTGGTGAATTATAAAAAGTATGTGAACTACATTGAGAAGTCTCTTCAAGAGAGATGACTCTGGTCAGCCACTATTTTGAACTCGGAAAAATATAATTATTTTTGTTCATTCCCCACGACAGGTGTGCATCAAAACTTATTATTTTTCCAAGGATACAATAATTAGTTTATTTACCTTTATAATTTTCACATCTTAGTAAGATTTAATTTAATTTAAAAAAACTAATAAAAGACTTCCATGATTTATTCAAATTCAGAATATAATGCATGGAAAAATTACTCATAGGTGCAGCAACAACAACAAGAATAAGATAAATATTTTATAAGAGCTTAGGTGCATGAACATAGAGAAAGAATTGAACAATTACCAGAAAGTTTGATAGAGCTTTTGATTATGTTTGTGCATTAACGGAGTAAGCCAAATATAAGGCAAAGGAATATCCTGAGAATGCAGTGGAAGAAATTTCACCACTTATATTTGAAATTGATGAACCTAAGGAGTCAAGGGAGGAATACATACCTGGTGAGCTAAAAGTGGGAGATAAAAAAAGTTTGGATGAATTTTTGATTAAATATGAGGAATTACATGACCTCCCCATACAATAAAAAGAAGAAGATTCATCACCACTGAAGGAAGAAACCACCCAATTTGTGGAATTTGAAGTCATGATAGAGAATCCCAACTACCTTCCTCCATCCTTAGAGAGTCTACTCCAAGAGGCACTTACCACTAAGGCAGATTTTGAAGCTGAACTGACTCAGGGATTTGAAGCATTCATTAACTCTGTCCCTTATAATTTTATTGAATCTGAATTCTACATCACTCCTTGTGGTTTTGATTATACAGAATCATACAATCTCAGCTATTCCTTGGAGGATGAAGAAGATCCTGGATGTGCACATGTTGCATAACATATGGAGCTCACTGGACATGTTGAATATTTATTGAAGGAAGATTATGAAGAGATTATAGTGGATTTCTATAAGGAAAGCATGATAAAATATTCTTACTTTGATGGGGAATAATTTAATATTGATAATTCATGTTTTAATATTATTCAAATAGAATTACACTCTGACTTTCCTATTGAATATTCTTTTGATAAGACATACCTTGATGAAAAAATGGATAGAGAATAATAGGTTGCACAAGTACATCCTAGAATGAGGATGATTCATACTTCATCCCACCCCACCATGCAATCTATACCTCATTGTGGAGGGGGGGGATATGGTGTACTCTATCCATGTATCATTACTCACCTAGAAGAATGATGCACAAGTTGAAAAATTCCACATGTGGTGGTTACAATCAAAATGCTTCATCCTCCATCAGACTTTGGATAAAATTAGGTACTACCCTTTGGATGGAGTCAAAATTCAAGGCCAACTTAGGGGAAAATACCAAGATATATCATTACTTACTTTCTTGGAATTTAGATATCAATTTTTTTCTTTGAAATAATTTAGCATGCAGACACCTCCCTATTTTCATTTTAAGATTAAATGAAATGATAAGCGTGATTAATTTAGTAATTTTATTTTGTAGGATCATGAGAGTATAAGGAAGCCCCAGACAGTGAAGGGGAAGGACCAAGTTTCATGGGAAAAGGGTGTTCAATTTTTTTGTTTTATATTTTAAACTTTCCACATTTTTTTTCCACAAAATGTTTTTAGGTTTAAAGATAAAATTGCATTCCCACAATTAAATTCATATTTTACTTGACTTATCTAGGAGACATGAGATTCTTAGTAATCCTGATATTCCATGTTTTAGATTTAAATGTTGAAATGATTAAATTATTGAAATTAATAATTGAAATTTTAGAATGAAAAATGGATATTTAAGTAATGACTTATGATTTGATGGAATTAATTGATTCATGTAAATGAAATTTCCCTACAATCCTTCATGCTTTTAATTTCTAATGTTCATGTGAATTGATTTATTAGTCATGCCATGAGTGATTGTCCAATGTTATATTTCCCATTCCTAAGAGTATTTCTAGACCAAGTAGATCCTATTTATTCTTGAGCATATTTTTTGTGTGATCATGGGACATGTAACTGACCAGAACATGTAATGAAACATTTCAAGTCTATGACTGTGCAAAAACACATTTAAAATAACCAAGGCGTCCTTTAAAAAGATAATTTTCTATAAAAGACCACATTTACATAAATCCTTATTTTAGCCCATAAATACCAAGAATGACCTTTATAGGAATGATCCATATTTCAATCCATTTTTATCCATTCCTACCCACCTCTGAGTGTTTCATAATATTTTAAAGATGAAGTGTGGGGGTAAAGGGAATCATGGTGGACGGGAGGATATACATTATAAGGAAGAAGTGTGAGGGTATTATTGTTATAATTGTTAAAGGTTTTGTAATCATTCATTATACTCTATTGTTTTCCACACTTGAATTAAAAAAATGAAAAAAATGACAAAAAGTATAAACAAACAGAGAGAAAAATGGGTTGTGATTTGGGAAAACCATAAATCACAATTTTTTAGACTGATGATCTTATGATCCTATGTGGTTATGTGATTAATGTGAGGTTTTATTTAATGATAAATTTTTTTTAAAAAAATAAAGTACATAATTAAAAAAAATATTCAATAGGGTGCACAAATAATTCATTATGCTTACTTGATCATAACCTTTTCTTTGAGTTTTGGGAAGTGGGTGTTGCTAATTTGAAGGGGGTAATTTCATTATATTTTTACGTTTGATATCATGCATATTACTTAATAGATTATCCTCCTCCTTCAGCGTTAATTTTTAATGCATCAAATCCTACCAACCTTAAACCACAAAGTCAATAGAAACTTAATTGCATGTCCTCGTGATTTTATGTGTGTTTTGTCTTTAAAAAGTGGAGAAAGTAGTTCATTTACAAGCCTATGGATAAGGAGCATGTTTCTCATGATATAAGAATAAATCTACTTGAATTTTATCATGAGTGATGAGAGAAAAGAATCAAAAGTGATGTAAATCATTACTTGGCATGTTTAATAACAATAAATGAATGAGATTGAATGAATGAAATGAGAAGTTCCATTAATTTTAAAAGGGAAAAAGTAAATTATGTGAATTATTTGTTTCTTCAAAAAATGAAAAATTAAATTGATATTTTATGCTGATTTTTTAAAGTTTGATTTCACATTGAATTTTTTTTTGATTTTATTTTATTGGAATTTGAAGTTTGGTAACATTGGTGTTCTCTGACTTCCATGTGGATAATTTATGCTTGAGGACAAGCATGGTTTAAGTGTTTGGGTATTTGACATAGAATCTTTTTTGCATATTTTTTATCAAATAATGAGGATTTTTTTTATTTTTTTCAATGATAAAACTCATTTATTTCAATGTTTTATTAAAATAATGATGATTTTTTTAGTTTTTTGGGTCCAGAATCACATTGTGGACCCGCAGCTCGTTGCCTGAGCCCACGCCGGCAGGGAGCGGTTCTTTAGCTTGCCGCCACAGGAGAAGAAGAGGTCAAAGAGGAGCTCCGGGGATCACCAAGGATACACTGATGGCCTCACCGATAGGTTCACGATGCAGTTTCTGTGGAAAGAGATGTTGTCCTTCCACTTCACCGAAGCCGCCGCCAGGAGCATGGAGAAGTACTTCCTGCAGACATTGGGCTTGGATTTTTGAGATTTTCGATAATTTTTTGAGAATTAAATGAGAAAAATGCCTCACATTTCAACATGGTGGTGATTAGAAGTTGGAAAAGATCCATATATTCCATGATCTTTTGTGTCGCGGCAGGATGGAGTGGGAGGACTATAGTGAGGCCATGAGCGGTCTAGCAGTGGTGATCATGGAGGTGATGGGCGTTGGCCTTGGGATGGGACACACCTACCTTCGAGATTTCTTCTTTGGAAATGAATCGAATGTATGTCTAAATTACTACCCACCTTGTCGGCGATCGGAGGTGACGCTGGGCACGAGACCCCACTGTGATCCCACCTCCATTACCATCCTCCATGCTTCATACGATGTGAGGTGGCATTATATCACCCCTACTCCAGCCACATTCAGTGTTCTCATCAGTGACACCTTTATGGTATACGTGTCTGCATTCACCACTGATCCATTTAAAACTTCTGATTTTCATAGTCATAATGAAAGGGAAAATCATAGGCTCTGACGAATGGGATGTACAAGAGAAACATACACAGGGCGGTGGTGAATGAGCGGAGGGCGAGGAAGTTGATAAGCTTCTTTCTGTGTCTGGTGAGGGATAGGGTGGTGAGTCCCCCACCGTAGTTTCTGGATGGCGGGAACACCCAGTGGGAATACCCAGACATTGAATGGCCCACCTTCCATGACAGGTAACACCATGAAGATAAAACAACGAAGGTAACTCCACTAAGGTAGAAGTACCATGAAAGTAATACCACAAATATAGAAATACCACACAGGTAACACCACAAAGACAATACCACAAAGGAAGAAGTACCACACAGGTAACACCACAAAGCAAGAAGTACCACACAGGCAAAAGACTCAGCTCACAATCAGGTACAACTTAAGTACAGAAGTACATATGATTAGTCATAAACTATATCATCTTATTTTATTAAGGAAAACTATTTTTTACCCACACAAGATAGATAGGTAACTAACCCCCACTGTCCCACATAGGATTTGACCCACACAAGAACGATATGCTTTTACCCACATAGGATCGCTGAGCACTGACCCACACAGGATATGACCCACATAAGATCGATGTTCTTTCTTCATGTTGTAGCCTGCCATAGGTTTCCTTGCTCCCGATACGATCAAGTTCTGTAGAATCTTCCCCTCAAGATATCGGTCGTACCTCGACCACCACTAAGCTCCACAAAGGATTACCTCAATGGACCTCCATGTCGTAAGGGTTCCAACACGATAGACGATGCGTCAATCAGACGCCCGGTCTGTGAGTTATAAGCGTTTTAGATTCAGGGGACCAGTTGGATTTGGGTTTGATCCATCTCGTCATTACTCCATCTCTCTAGAAAATGTAAATAGAGAATACCAAAGGACTGTCTCGATCCAAGGATCCCAACATTACAGACGGTTCATCAAACAGACATTTGGTTCTCAAGATATGCTCCTTTAAGTTTTCCAGGGTCCGGTCGGGCCTGGGTCTGGTCTGACCGGGTCGGACAGACCTGGCCTAACTCGCCCTGGGCTGGGCCAGGGTGGACTCGGCTTGATGGTCCGGGGTGGACTCAGCCCGATGGGCCGATGTTTGGTCTGACCCGCAAGAGGGGTGGTTCGCAAGGGCAGCCCACCGCAGCCCGCAAGGGGGGAGGCCCGCAGGGGTGGCCCAACCAGAATAGGGTGACCCGCAAAGGGGGGAGCCCACAAGGGGGTGGCCCGTAAAGGGGCAGCAAAACCCACATGGGGCGGCGACCTGGTCCGGGGAGGTGGCCCGCTTTGAGGGCAGCGACTTGGTCTGAGGGCGGCGACACAGTGTGAGGGCGAATGCCCACTCCAAGGGCGGGGGCCTGGTGCGAGGGCGAAAGCCTGGTGTGAGGGAGTCGGCCTGCTCCGGGGGAGGCCATCTAGTCTGAGGGTGGTGGCCCGACCCGAGGCCGGTGGCCCGGTCCGAGGGTGGCAGCCCGGTTCGAGGGCGGTGCCCCGACTCGAGGGTGGCAGCCCGCTCCGAGGTCTGTGGGCCAGTTCAGTCTGATGCGGGCGGGGGGGGGGGGGGGGTGTAACCCCCTGGTCACCCAGATTCCCAAAAATCCCAAAGTCCGTTCGATTAGTGAGGAGGCTGACGAGACGTGACCCTCCTCTTGCGGCATGCATCGACGTGTTCGCGGTCTTCCAAGGCGGTGCAAGGAAAGAAAGATAGCAGAGGGTTCGGGCTGGGTTTGTTAGGCCGGCACCCCCCGCATTAGCTTGCAATATGAAGGATATTGAGGGACTTCAATAAACAATTGTATTGAACACAATATTAACCCCAGAAGATTCCCTGTAACAACCTCCCGCAAAGACGGATGAATCACGGGTCAACCCGTTAGTCGGTTGAACCACGTTCTTCATATAATTTCAAGAATGTGGAAGAGGGAAACAAAACGCACAAAAAAATAACCCCCTACCTGGAAGAGACGTCCACTGACGACAGTCGATAGAACCTCCTTTATCGTTGTCATCGGTTCGTGACTCGATGGCGCTCCTCACCGCTTGTTGGAACCAGTCTCGTCATCCTGGTGGTTGGCGTCGTGGTGGTTTTCCGGAGCTTCTTCATTTTGTGAATTCGTGCCAACACCCCTCCATGAGCTTCATATAAATAGGAGAGGAGAAGGAGTGTATAACGCTCAGGGAATTAATGAGGTTCATTTAATTAATAAACCTCCCGAATTTCCAACGGTGTGGTTACATGAAATGAAGAGTTAAGCTATTTGTTGGATTGACACATCGTCGGTCCTTCCAGAGACATTCGTTCGTTGGAGGAATGAAATAAAATAAAATAACAAAACATTTTATTTTATTAATCATTCAAAAGTGAAAAAAAATAACATTTTCACCCAACCTACTGCGGTAAAAGTTATGCATATCTTAAGAGAATCCCAACACTATGGGTTCAACGATGCCCTCAGATTTTGAAGTCGAACAACAATTCAAATATTAGAAAATGATGCTCACGCATTTACTGAACGTACCCAAAAAAAGTTCCGAAAATTATTAACAGTCACCCTCAACCCGTGCCGGTTGAGGTTAGTATTTGCCTAATTGAAACGTTCCCCAACGAACTCAACGATACTCTCAGATTTCAAATCCGAGTTACCATTTAAATGTTATGGATTTTCAAATAAAATAATAGTCACTTAATTATTTTATTTACGGCCAAAAAGTTATATTCATTGGTGGACCACACCGGCCAATGTTAGTATCTTCCTAAAGGGAGAATACCCTCCCGAGCACAACGGTGGTCTCTGATTTTTAATTCAAGTTACTGTTTGTGAGTTATACGCATTTTAAAAATAAAATAATTTTATTTAATAATTTTATTTATGGTTATTCCATTTTCTGGTTTTCTCACAAGTGGCCCGCACCAACTAAAATTAAGTCATGTCTAGGTTAAACCTGCTATTCTGAGTGCAGAAATTCCCAAAGATTTTTAATTTGAGTAACTGTTTAGGAATTATTCCACTTTTTCAGGAAAACTGCTTATATGCGCTAATTAAAGCTTAACAAAACTTTTACAGATCATTCTGGGCACCCTGGGCCTCCTAATTGCGCGCTGTTAAATTTTGCGGTCTCAAATTAATTCCATATAATTGAAAACAATTATATGGAATTTCCAAGACATTACAATAGTTGTCCTGTTAAATACCTCAAAAAAATTGAGGAAGTTATGGTGTCAAAAGCTTGGTCTTATGTTCAAATGAAGCTTGAAGATTCTTTCTGAACATAAGTTTCTTCCTAGATTAAAAAGGAATCCTTTCCATTTTGGGAGCATTATGATTTTTTCAACAATCATTGGTATAATTTTGTGACATCAGCAATGAGGAGCAATGATATATTAGTGTTGATCCTTTCCAATATTTGGAAACCACTGTTTATATCCATAGGAAGAGAAAGGTGCTTTTTAAAATTCATTGATGATTATACCCTGATATTTTAGGTGTACCCAATCAAGATGAAATATATGTTTTTAAAGTCTTCAAAACATTCAAAGCTTGGATGATGATGGAATCTTGAATGAAGATCAAGTTTTTGAGGATTGATAGTGGTGGAAAATATTCAAGTGAGGATTTTGATACTTTTTTTTCAATGAGAAGGCATCAAGAGACAATTCATGGTGTCGTAAACTCCTCAAAAAAATGGAGTGGTAATGTGGGTGAACAAAACCATGTTGGATAGAACAAGGGAGATATTGAAGACTATAGGATTTTTCAAGAAGTTATGGGACAAAGTAATGAAGAGCACATGTTCTGTGATCAATCGATTTACTTTTTTGATTATTGATATGAAAACACTAATGATTATGTGGTGTGTTAAACCTACTGATTGTTCTTGGTTACATACTTATGGAGGTCATGTATCTGTATTTCATAATGATCAGGAAAGATTGAAGTTGGATTCGAGATCTGATGAATGTATATTTTTAGGATACGTTGATGGTGTGAATGAATATCGTATGTGGGACCCCACTACACATAGACTTATCATCAGCATAGATGTTATATGTCTAGAATATAAGGTGTAAGTGATGATTAATGGGGTATTGAAGAAAGTGAACACATATACTATAATAGTTGGGGTGGAGGAACAATCTATAGAAGAACCAATTTCCTTTTAGGATCATGATGATCATGTTATGATTGATTTTGGACTATGATAATCAACTCAGGATAAAAGGGAACCAATTTCCTTTTAGCAGGCACCAAGGTGTTCATACAAGATATTTTATTCCTATATAATGAGTATTGGACACAAAATACTTCATTCATATACTTGTGCATATTTCATGGGTTCATATGGTAATGATTTTATCATTCTTCTATTATAGGTGGATGACATGTTGATAGTTTTCATGGGAGTATGATATGAAGAAATTAGGACCAAAAGCTAATATCTTGGGATACATATTTAATGAGATAGAAATTAGGGTATGATTTAGCTATCAAAAAATAATTTCATGAGGAATATCTTGAAGTACTTCCACATGCGACATTATAATCCTATATTTACCCAACATACTATTAATTTTATGTTATCATCCATGATGAATCCTAACAGTGATAATGATGAAGTATAGAGGATAGAGATGTCTTAATTACATTATGCACTAGTAGTGGGTAGTATAATATTATATATGGTTTATATGAGACCACAAATTGCAAATGTATTGGGAAAATTAGTTGGGATGTGGAGAAATAAATACGGGGGGCATTGGAACATATTAAAGAAGACCCATAGATACATCAAGTAGATCTCATATGTTGTATTATGTTATTGAGGATCAAATTTCACTATTAGAGCCTACGCATATTCATATTTTGTAGGTGATTATGACCAATGAAAATACACTTTGGGTTATGTGATTAATTTTATAGGATGGGTTGTGAGCTGGAATTCAATGTTGTAGTCTGTTATATATTTATCCACGACTAAAGTAGAGTACATGAAAACTAAATACTCTTGCAAAGAAGTGATTTAGATGTGAAGGTATCCAGAGGATCTTGGACAATGACAGATGTATATCCAATTGTTTTTTTGATAATCATAGCTCCTTGAAAATTAAAAGGAATATATCTTTTTCATTCCAAGGTAAAGAACATTGTGGTACAATATCACTTTGTTTGAGATGTGGTGGAGGAAGGAAGAGTGGATATGCAAAAAATTTATATTGAAGAAATTTATGTTCATTTTATGATGAAGTTTATTAACTTTGTTAAGTTAATATAGTAAAAACCCTCAATCATAATCATAGATATAAGAGAAACATGGTTGGAAGATGAAAAATATTTGTGGAAATATTATTGGTTCCCAATCAGATATCCAAGTGTGATATATATTGGTATTTTTTTTTCTCACAAATAGATTCTTCCCCTTGATATTTCAAAGTGGGCTACTGTGGTTAGTGGGATGGGTGAAAAAATATCCCATGGAGTTAAATAGAGGGGGAATATCAAGTAAGGGCCTTGCCTATAAAAGGCAGAGCGCTTTGATGGTTTTAGCATAATCACCTCAAGTATTGAGCTTCCTATTTCAACATTTTGAGTGTTGTATTTTTTATGTTGAATTATACATTACTCAAGTGATTTAATTACATTGATATTTTCTATATAATAGAAAGAGAGTGTGTTTAACCTCTTTTACCATAGTGATATCATTCTATTTTTCTATGTTTTTTTACCCCTCTTTATTTGTGGGGTTTTCTATGTTACATCTATTGTTCAATTTTTGTTCATTTTTACTTTACTTTTATCTAAAAATTATCACATCATGAAAGGGAGTATAATATTTGATCCCAATACCAGCCTTACTAAATATTTTTTTATCAGATTCTATAAAAAAAATTGTGGGTTGTGCTATGAGGTAGCCCACTTTCAATGGAGTAATTGAGTTGTATGGGTATAATTTTGTTTCTAAAAATTACTAAACAAAAATTTAACATGTTTATAATTATATAATTAGTATTAAGAATAAATAAAACACGAATAATACAATTCTTGTAATGAATTATCATAATCGGAAGTGTAACATGCTGATTCTAACAAACAAAAAACAAAAAACAAGAGAATAAAGAGTACCGATTCTTGTAAGCATTTACAATAGATAACATGCTAATGAGAATATATATAACCAATTTTATATTAATACTGATAAGTACCAAGATCTATTAGAAATAACAGTCTCAAACATAAGCGAGACGATCAATAGAAATGATTGACATAAAGTAGTAATCAAATCATAAAGAGGACCATAGGTTTTTGACATTATTTATCTATTTGGCCTATATGCATCATGCATGGGTACCAAGATTACACTATGAAAAAATGGTATTATAAAAGTTATGTGATAAATAGTGAAACATAACCATATAAATAAAGTCACATGAGGAAAATGTCCAAAGTTCAGGTTCTTGAAATGCCAGGACTCATAGTAGAACCATGTTGGGGATTCATCATACAATGTTCACCTTGGAAAAACTCAAACAACAAATGCAACATAGAACCAAAGAATAATCAAATACAAGGCATAAATAACCTATATAAAAGAAGAAGAATACCATACTTAGGCCCCTTACTAGGGATAAATCTATCCATTGTGTTTTCATAGAGCCTCTATGTAATTAAGTCTTTTTGTAAGGGTAATAAAGATTGTACTCCTTTATAATCGTCATTTCCATATAGGTTAAAGGAACACCAAGGAAGACTAGGACCTCATCAGAGCTCTTCACCAAGCATAGATGTAGATGATCAAAACTTATCTAGATAACTATTTCTTCTTTGGTAAGTCAAGGAATCCCACCAGTGCTCCTTCATCTACTCTTATCCCTTGAGGAAAAATGGAGCTCCCAAAACCAGGGAGATTTATCACCCAAATAAATATCCCACAATTGGAGAGGTAGATTCCAAGTAGAGGAGTCATTCTAGTAGGGGTAGAGGAATACTAAAGCATATAACCAAGGATATGAAAAATCAAGATAAGTGTACCAAAATAACCACTTAAAAAACAAAATAAAAACATATGACATCAGAGGATAAGCTATAAGGGTCCCCATAGATCAATCCAATCTATTTCATGAAGAATGAAAAAATGGAGGAATAGAAAACCATAGGATCATAATGATCAATGGATCAACATCAGGTATGAGGATGACATAGATCAAATGGGAAAGTGAACCAAGGCTAATGGAACATGCCCAATGTATAAACCGAACAAAAGACCCACATGAACTAATAATAGAAGCTCAAGCTAAATAATACATAAATCCAACATATAAAAATACAAAAAATTAAATGAAAATGAATATTATGACAAGTAAAATAAATGTGTAACACCCCGAATTTTGGGTATCATATAATGATGATATTATGCATTTACTTTTGTTAAATCCCTTTTAACCAAACAAAAAATTAAATGATAAACATAAGGCTCATTATTTAAACAAGAACACCATAGTGTATAAAATAGACCAAGATCAAAAGATTAATCAGGATAACCAAATATAACTATTGAAAAACCTATCAGAACTAATAGAAGACCCCCAATCACCACAACGGGGTCCAGTAAGTAAAGGAGATCCTTTGAGTCAACTAAAGCAAAAACTTTCACCACTAAGATCATAAAAACCATGCTGAGCATCAGTGGAATGGGGAGAACCATCTTTTTCTTTTTGAGTTTTAGAACACCTTAAGGTTTGTCTTGATCAGACACTTTTTTAACCATTGCTCTAGTGACCATTGGAAGCTAAAGGTTATAAAAAACTAGCGGTTTGATCTTATTAGGATAAGTGAACTTATTTAAATATTAATTAGTTTCCAAATAATTGAGTTATGGTTAAGTTTATAATTAAACAATCATTTATGAACTCTAAAAAGATATGGTGTAAAACTTCATTTCACCCTTAAGTGATTTTGAAAAGAATTAAGGAGTTTAGAACACTTTGCGAATTTTTCAAATACAATGTAACTATTTTCATTTCTTAAATAATGTTATAAAATATGTTTATGTTTTTCAAATTAAATTATGTTTTGATTGAACTATGTTTTCTAGGATCCTAGTATATAAATAATAATGTAGGTTTATTAAAATTTTATATTTGTAACATTTTGAGTTAAGAAAAGGGGTTTAGTATTTTTAATTTTAGAAATAATTTTAACTAAAACAAGTTTAATTTTTATCCATTAATGTTTAATAATATAAAATTTTATATAGTTTTAATAAATGTATTGTTTCCTCTTCTTAAAACATTTTTTTAGTGTAGCTTTTACAAAACAAAATTGGCCAACTCGGGCCAGCTCTTTTTGGCCATGGCCGTGGGAGGCAGCTCAAACAAAGTGACTAAGCCTGACCCTCAGCCCCAAGCCAAGGCTGGACAATGCTCAGGTAGTGGTTCCCCGATGTGCGTTCGGGAGTGAGCAGGAGCACATAGGCACACCTATGCAGGTGTGAGGCAACGACGAGGTCTGGGCAGGCCAAGGCCTGTGGGTGAGATCCCGTGTGTAGGGCCCCCTTCGTGGGTGTTGGGTGATTTCTGAGTACTCGTCGGGAGTCCCGGGGTTATAAGGGAGGAAAAAACCTCCATCCATTTCGATGCGGGAGGAAATTTTTCGGGTGAAAGGCGATCTATACCATTGGATCACGTCACTCGCAAACTGGGACATTATTTCCGATCCCATGCTAGACCCTCAGCAACCGCGTCTCTCTCCACAGTTTTTGTCAATCGTTCGATCCGTCATGATCTAATCTTGGTCGTTCGAGGTTTATAAATTTCCGCATCAAACGTAGACCGTCCGATGAAACTTAGATCTAATATAAGCCACTCAATTCTTACAAAACAACGGACGCATCTCATCCCATGGATCGATGTTGGGATCAATCTGGACCATCCGTTTTTTCCTAGAATTTCCCCTAGCTGCATCTTCTTCTTCCTCCACACATGGGTTACACCAGTAACCTTACCCTATTGTACACCCCTCGTTTTCTTTACCTCTGACCATCGATCACCCCCTTGTCTCCTCGTTTTCTTCAATCACAGCACCCCCATTGAATGCAATGCAAGTGGGTACATTTTTGTGTGGAAGGTGGTGTGTGAGATTTTGTATATAAATAACTGAGACCTCTCGGTTCTTCTCTCCCGTTCAAGTCTCCAACGAGCCCTACCAATCCTCCCTGAAGTCCTCATTTCCCTAGTTTATAATGTAAGGGTTTTTATTTTATCCTTTTTTCTTCTTTGAGAATATATGCACTTATATATTCAAAAAAACATATATATATTTTTTACAATACAGTTCAGTCCAAACATTCTTAAATGTTGAACCTATTCCTTCAGGTTCTCATGAATTCAAATATCTTAAAGAATGTATGGATTATTCATGGAAACTTTTTGTTGTTTTTAAAATACATATATACTTTTGGTTATATGTATATAAGTCAGTTATATCCAGGAATGGGCATGACCTTTCTACTTCGATTATATGTATAGAGTTTGTGTATAATTTTTCATGCACTGCACATATTCACATACACATAATTTCATATTTAAATAAATAATAAATTTTGAAAATGTTATAAATATGATAGGGTTTTTATAAATTTTTTTTTAGGTTTTCATAAATAAATTTTTATGACTAAGTTCATGAGATTCCTTATTCAAAACGTTGTTGAACTAGTATTCATAGGGGATTTACACAAATTGGTGTTCTAATACTTCAGATTGAGTTTGGGTATATACAAGTATTTTATATGTTGCATGAACATTGAATTTAGTTGTTAATTTACTTACACATTAAGTCTTGAGTTTAGGTGGAGTTTTAAAAACATAAGAAATATGGTGTTAAGCAAAACATATATCCACATTTAAGAGTAACATATTTTTTCCCTATAATTTATATGATTTCGATTATGGTGAAGATTCATGCTTTCTATCATGGAAATTATTCAATATTTAGAAAAGGAATAAAAATATTGAATGTTTTATCATGTGTAAGATCGAAACCCTACTTGAGATTTTTAGTTCACCTTGAAATTAATTGGATGAAAAAATTTTAGAATTTCAAGAACAAACTTGCATGTGATAAATTCTAGTTTTTTGTTCCTTCAGTATGTTAGATGTCAATGTATGTGCCATAATATTACTTTCTTCTTTCCTTTTAATAATGATCATATTATTGTTATCTTGGTTTTTAATCATCTAGATGCCTGGCTCACTTTTAAGATATGTAAATTTAACTACTATGACCAACTATGAAGGAACTATTCAAGGTGGTATGGGACATCTTGAATATACAACCCCATTTATGTAAACTATTTATTTATGTGGCTCACATGAAAGCAAATACATATTAAGGGTGCGCCATAGTAGCTCTCCAATGCAATGGGAAATGGATTAATCTCTAGTTCTTACAAACATCATGATACCCTGGTGAATAACCTCGGTAATTTTTCTCTATTGACACCTTGGGGATGGACCTTGGTGATATGTTCATGAATGTATAAATGAAATGTTGAAGCCACATATTCAAATCAGGTTACAAGTTCTTTTCAAGATGATATGCTTATTCTTTCACTACTCTTGTCCTTATGTTTTTATCAAGTTCATATTGATGTCAAAAGTAAATGTTTGGGGCATGATTCGTGTAAAATAGTAATCAACATTTGAAATTGAAGTTTTATTCGTTCACGTGAAACTCTGATTAAGTATTACTCTTAAAGATTTAATTTTTGCTTAAACATTCATTCATCATACTTGTTCGGGACATTTTTACTAACCCTTTTTGAAAATGTCATAATTGATTCATGTATTCCATGAAAATATAAGTTAGAACTTTTATGTTATGTTATATGTGGTATAGTTTTCTATAAGAGAATTTTTTTTGGATAAGTTTTCAAAAAATGATTTCAAAAGTTTCATTGGTTTATTTTAAACCCCTTATAGGGCATTCTTATGCTTACCCTATGTTTTGAATTTTAAATTTTCAGGTAACAACTTTTATAAGATGAAACATTTCTGAAGTTACTGGTTTCCTAGAGCCCGAACCAAACTCGATCCTAAGTATGGGACGTGATGTGTGTTTATCAGTGCATGTTTCTTTTTTAAAACAACACATAATGTTCAGAATGAACCGACTCCTGGTTTTTCTGGGGTTGGGTCTTCACAGTTGGTATTTGAGGATTTGGTTTGGATAACTCTGGAAATACAGAACTGAAACAATGAAAAATATACTTCATCATTACTAAAAATGAGTTTTATTAATTTTCGGATGGAAAATGAAGGTACTAATCTTTTTTATCTTCCCAATGAGGCCTTAGAAACCATTATTTATATATCCATCCTGGAAGCATTTATAAACTATGCCCATATCCGTATGTCGTGCAACCATCTATGTGATGTGTCCAGCTCTCCCCGTGTACTTCAAATCCACCGAAGTGCGGGTCAGGATTACATCTTTATGATGCAAGCCCAGTTTCCATCTTACACACGATGGGGGAAGTACTATGAGGGACTTTTTAGATGATTCACAATAGCGGAAGGCATCTTTTCCCACACAGTTTTCCAAGAGGCTACTGTAGAGGGAGATCTCCATGCAACATACATGTGTCATGTCTTGTCCTGTGGCCATTTTGGTCAAATGATGGACTTTGTCATCCTTGAATACAAAGCCTCTCATTCTGTGTACAGACAACAAGTACATAAGGATGTCTCACAGTTGTACTCCCCACATGTCAGAATATGGAGATACCTTAAGTTATCCCACAACATCGAACCTGATTTCTCGGGTTTCATATAGTTTAGGGAGATAGAGAGTTTCGAGCCTGTCTTGGGAATTCATGTGTTAGAGAAATGGGGAAACAATTAACCCCGTTTTACATTGGGCACCATTAGTTATATAAAGAACATATTTTATATCTCTCCTTTCATATGTATTTACTTTGATTATACTTTTGGATGGATTTGAAGTGATTGAAATCTCATCATAAACTTTTAAATGGAAGGAAAAACCCACATGTTATCTCTTCCTACTGAGATACTAGATATTACTGCAATCAAAAGCTCTGAAGGTGAGTATCGTCCCTTTTCATACCTGCAAGGAACGTGCAAGCAATTTTTTGAGGTGACAAACGGTCGAGGGATTCTCCGCACCTGTCAAGGGAATGCTCCCATCTACTATCACATAGGCTCAGCACAATTGGCCGAGCATAAGTGGAGAGGAAAATACCACGAAGGGCTCTTCCTGTGTTTCACCCTAGGCCGAAACTACATGACCAAAGTAAAATTTCAAGAGGCTGCTTTAGAGGGAAATGTTTATGCGACCTACATGTACCAACTCCTCAGTGTTGGCCTGTACAATAACATCTATAACTTATATGTTATCGATCGAGGCATAGTTCGGAAAGTTCTTCGTATATTGGTCTATATGGACATTTCCAAACATTGTACCATTAGAGCCTCCCTCTGGACGCCTGAGTGTTCAGTGTATGAGTTCAACCCCTTCTTCCCAAAGTGTATCTAGATCAAAGAAATAGAGGATTGGAGCATCAATTTGGGTGTTCCACTGAATGCACCTGAGGTTCTTCTACGATGGGGGATATGGTATGAAAAACCGAGAGATTCCTCTTAGTATGTTTGTATGAAATGAATTGTGGGGAAGTAATTCATTGATGGGGGGAGTAATGTAACACCCTGAATTTTGGGTATCGTATAATGATGATATTATGCATTTACTTTTGTTAAATAACTTTTAACAGGACAAAAAATTAAAGGATAAATACAAGGATCTTTATTCAAATAAGAACATTATAGTGTCTAAAATACACCTAGATCAAAAGAGTAATCATGCTAACCAAATATACCTATTAAAAAAACTATCAGAACTACTAGAAGACCCCCAATCACCACGAGGCCTAGTAAGTAAAGTAGATCCTTCGAGTCAACTAAAGAAAAAAATATCACAATTGTGATCATAAAAACTATGTCCAGCATAAGTGGAATGGGAAGCACCATCTTCTTCCTTTTGAGTTTTAGGGCACTGTATAGTTTTGTTTTATAGGACACTTTTTTTGACCGTTGCTCTAGTGACTGTTAGAAGTTAACGGTAATAAAAAAACAGTAATTGGACCTTGTTAGGATAAGTGAAATTATTTATATATTAATTACTTTCCAAATAATTGAGTTAAGATTAAGGTTATAATTAAACCATCATTTATGAACTCTAAAATGATATGGTGTTAAACATTATTTCACCCATCTGTGATTTTGAAAATAATTAAGGAATTCAAAACACTTTGCAAATTTTTCAAATACAATGTAATGATTTTAATTTCTTAAACAATGTTATAAACTATTATTACATTTTTGAATTTAAATTATGTTTTTATTGAACTATGTTTTCGTGGATACTAGTATATAAATTATAATGTAGGTTTATTAAAATTTTATTTTTCGTAAATTTTTGAGTTAAAAAAGGGGGTTTAGTATTTTTATTTTTAGAAATACTTATAACAAAAACAAGTTAAATTTTAATTCCTTAATGTTTAAGAATATAAAATTCTATATATTTTTAATAAATGGATTGTTTCCTCTTCTTAATACTTTTTTTAGTGTAGTTTTTTCAAAAATAATTGGCCCGCTAGGGCCAGCCATTTTTGGCTAGGGCAAAGGGAGGCAGCCCACATGAAGTGGCTGAACATGACCCTTAGCCCCAAGCCAAGGCTGACCCAAGCTCGTGCAGAGGTTCCCCGAATGGCACTCGAGAGCAAGCAAAAGCCCATAGGCGCATGGGTGTGGGTATGAGGCTGCAACATGGTCTGGGTAGGCCTAGGCCTGCGGGCAGGAGACCATGTATAGGGCCCCCTTCGTGGGTGTTGTGTGATTTCTAAGCACTCATTGGGAGGCTCGAGGTTATAAGGGAGGTGAAACCCGCTCTCCATTTCAATGTGGGAAGTAGTTTTTCGGGCAAAACGTGATCTGGACCATTGGATCGTGTTGCGCGCAATCTGGGATGTTGTTTCCGATCCCGTGCTCGACCCTCAGTGACCACATCTCTCTCCTTGGTTTTTGTCAACCGTTCGATCTGAAATTATCTAATCATGGCCATTCAAGGTTTTTAAATTATCGCATCGAACATAGACCATCCGATGAAACTTAGATCTAATCTAAGCTTCTCAATTATTTTAAAACAGTGAACACATCTCATCCCTTGGATCGACGTTGGGATCGGTCTGGACTGTCCATTTTCCCCATCATTTTCCCTAGCTGTGTCGTCTTCTTTCTCCATGCATTGGTTACACCAGTAACCCTTCCCTGTGGCACACCCATCATTTTCTTCACCTATGACCACCATGGACCCCCATGTCTCCTCGTTTTCTTCAAGCACGACACCCCCCATTAAATGCAATGCAAGTGGGTACATTTTTTGCGTGGAAGGTGGTGTGTGAGATTTTTTATATAGATAACTGATACCTCTCAGTTCTTCTCTCCCATTGAATTCTCCAGTGGGCCCGGCCAACCCTCCCTGAAGTCCCCCATTCCATGGTTTTTTAAGTAAGGGCTTTATTTTTTACTTATTTTTTCTTCTTTGAGAATATATAGACTTATATATTCGAAAAAAAATATTTTTTTAACCTTATGGTTCTGTCCAAACGTTCTTAAATTTTGAACCAAGGCCTTCGGGTTCTCTTGCATTCAAATAGCTTAAAGAATGTAAGTATTATACCTGGACTCATTTTGTTGTTCTGAAAATACATATATACTTTTGGTTATATGTATATACGTAGGTTATATGTAGGAATGGGCATGACCTTTCTACTTCATTTATATGTATGATGTTTTTGTATAATTGTTCATACACTGAACATAATCATATACACTTAATTTCATATTTAAATAAAAAATAAATTTTGAAAATGTTATATATATGATAGAGTTTTTATAAAAATATTTTTTTGTAGGTTTTTGTAAAAAAAAAATTTATGACCAAGGGAATGACCTGCCCTATTCAAAATGTTGTTGAACTAATATTCATAGGGGATTAACACACATGGGTGTTCCAATATTTCTGTTTGAGTTCGGGTACATACATATATTTTATATGTTGCGTGAACCTTGATTTCAGTTATTAAGGTCCTTGTACATTAAGTCTCGAGTTTAGGTGGAGTTTTAAAAACATAAGAAATAAGGTGCTAAACAAAACTTATATCAACATTTAAGAGTAACTTATTTTTTTCCGTATTTTTTAAATGATGTTGCTTATGGTGAGGATTCATGCTTTCTATCATGGAAATTATTCAGTATTATGAAAAGTCTTAACAATATTAAAGGTTTTACCGTGTGCAAGCTCAAAACCCTACTTGATATTTTTTGGTTCACCTTGTAATCAATTGTATGAAAAATTTTAGAATTTGAAGAACAAACATGCATGTGATAAATTCTAGTTTTCTGTTCTTTCAGTACCTTATATGTCAATGTGTGTGCCATAATATGCCTTTATTATTTCCTTTTAATAACGGTCATATGATTGTTAGCTTGGTTTTTAATCATCTAGATGCCTTTCTCACTTATAAGATATTTAAATTCAGCTACTATGACCAACTTTGAATGAACTATTCAAGGTGGTTTGGGACATCTTGAATACAAATCATCATTTAAGTAAATAATTGATTTATGTCTCTCACATGAATGTAAAGAAATATTAAGGGTGTGCCCTGATATCACTCCAATTCTTTGGGTAAAGAATTAATCTCTAGAGATGACAAGCTTTACGATACCCTAGTGAATAAACTCGGTAATTTTTCTTTATTGACACCTTGTGGACGAACCTAGGTGATATGTTCCTAAATGTCTAAATGAAATGTTAAAGCCACATATTCAAGTCATGTTACAAGTTCTTTTCAAGATGATATTACTATTCATTCACTAATCTTTCCCATATGTTTTTATCAAGTTCTTATTGATTTTACATGTAAAATATTGGGTCATGATTCGTGTAAAATAGTAACCAACATATGAAATTGAAGTTTTTTTGCTTCACCCACAATTCTGATTTAGTGTTAATCTTAACGGTTTAATTTGTGCTTAAACATTCATACACCATACTTGTTTAGGATATCTTTTACTTCCCCTTTATGAAAATTTCCTAATTGATTCATGTATTCTTTTAAAATATTAGTCATGCACTTTTATGTTTTACATGTGTTACAGTTTTCTATAAGAGAATGTTATTTGGATATGTTTTTAAAAAATTATTTCAAAAGTTTTATTGGTTTATTTTAAACCCCTTACATGGAATTCTTATTCTTACACTACATTTTGAATTTTAAATTTTCAGGTAACAACTTTTATCAGATGAAACATTTCTGAAGTTACCGGTTTCTCAGAGCCTGAACCGAACTCGATCCTCTGTATGGGACGTGATGTGTGTTTATCAGTGCAAGTTTTTATTTTGAAATGAAAAATCACATTCCGAAGGCACCGACTCTTGGTTTTTCTGGGGTCGGGTCTTCCCATAATGCATGGAATTAAAATCATTTAATTTACAATATTGAGTGAATAAATTTCAAAAATCTCCACCTTGTAGATGAAATGCATTATCATAAACACCTGATGTCCTTGCATCAACTGTAACACCCCAAGATTTTACAGTATGTCACTTCTTAAATAAATTCATTTTATTTGATAGATTATGTTGTATTCAATACCAAAATATGTTTATTCTACACACAAATATGAGTTGGCTTGCGTTACATGAAAGACCGAGTTTTACTAAACAACAATATATTATTAAAATTTTATTATTTAATATAATTAGATATAACCTAGCCATTATGATAGTGGTTATGAATAATATTAACTAGCTTATGAAAATATATGCCTGGATTCATTGGTTCTAAATTAATTAAAAATGAATATAGTAACCAACTGAATATATATGAGATGTTTTTTAAAGAACTATTTTTATGCACACAAAGTCATTTTATTCTAATAAATTAAATAAATTACTATTATAGAATGATATTTATAAAATATATATTTAATATATTAAATAAAAATATTTTTTATATTCATATAATATATTTGAGAGTTATAAGACAATAACAAACCAAATATAACAAATAAAACCTATTTTTTTTTATAAAAACAGTTTTATCATCTTTTAATGGAAAACATATTTTAAATTAAATTTTTGAAAATTTTATGAATTCTATTTGAAAACGTAAACTTCATATTTTAAATATAAATACAAAATTTTACTTTAGTTAAATTTTAGGTATTTTTCTGAAATGTTTCATGTTTTGATGAATAGTGAAAAATACTAAATTTTAATTGAAAACAACTTTTTTTCATCAAAATAATTTATAGTGTTAAGTTATATTATTGAATGTTTTTAATGTGTAAATAGATTATTTTTATCATATAATGTAATTTAGGTTATTATAATCAATTTTAAAATGAATTTAGATTTAAAAATGTTTCAATCTTTTGCAGGTTTAAACTTTAATAACTCTTTTTCTCATGCCGTCTACAAGATTAATGTTCAATTAATTACTACAAATTATAAGTTTTAAATTATGAAAAATGGATTATATATTTGGAATTTTTGGTTCCAAATTATGTAAATAGGTTTCATTTAATTTTGGGCTTATGAATAGTAAAATTTCGTAATATTTTTATTAGCACAGTTAAGGGTAAGTTAGGTAATTATGGATATAAATGATATTCTTAAATTACCCCAACACTTGTCCTAATTTCATTTAATAAGTGGATTTCTACCAAAATCATCATTTGGCCAAAATTATACACTTTTTAAGCCACTTGAATGGGAATAATACATTTATTATAATTTATTTCAAGATAAGTTAAAATTGTTATACTCATGTTTTTAATAAGTATTACATTTTTAATACATGGTTATAGAAAAGATAATTTATACTATACATATTCATTTGAAATATAATAAATTTATTGTCATCATGATAATTTATTTAAAATTTTTAGAGAAGAAATCATTTAATCAAATGCTTTCATAATAATGACGTAGTAATTGTTTAATTAATGTAAATAAAAAATAAATGATATTAAAAACATTAAAATAAAAAAAAATTTATATAATTAATGACATCCATAAATTATATAGATAATTTAGAAATTATAGTGATATATTATAAGTTTTGTATTGAAGTTATCATGAAGTTATGATATTTTTTAAAAAGACAAATATTGAATAGTATCAAAAATAAAAAAAATGATACTTTAAAATAAATAATATTTTATTAAATGATATAAATTTTTAAAAAATATAAATTCGGCCAGCTAACTACAATAAGGTTAAATATGTCATCAATGATCCATTTGGGGTTTGTTTATCATTTTATAATAACAATATTATCCATAAAGAGTAAAAAAACATGTCATGGTAAGACTTAAAGGGTTTAACTAAGGGTTAAAGACAAATGATAAGGTTAACATTGTGACATAAAAATATTAAAATATTATTTTTTGAGAGTATTACTAACCATACTCATCTTAGGTTTTAAATTTCTCACTTTTAAGACATTTTTAATTAAAAAATAATATATATTAATTTAATATTTTGGGAGTTTCCTAAAATGAATCACCTAAATTATATAAGGGAACTTTCTACCTCACTTCATTACACCTATTTGAAGCTTCTATATCAACAAAACCCTACCCATTTATCTTCTTAACTTCCATATACACATATTAGATGTTCTGGTCTTCTCAAAAGACTAACCCTACTAGCTCTAAGAGGAGATCTGTAGAGACCCAACCCCAGAAGGCCCAAAGCTGGTGTCTACTACTATTGAATTGACATGATTACAAGGAATTAAATCCCAAAGGACTGAAAGTTTGTTAGTCTTGATAAAATATATATACACATGTGAATATAATAAATTAATTAGTACATATTTTTCTTCTTCTTTCTAAATAAATAGCTTTGTGGATAACTCTAATATAGTTAGTAAATCCCTAGATATCTTTCATAGTATGTTTCTTGGATTATTAGGTAAATAAATATAATAAGGGTGAGATAAAATGATTAGTATTGTCAAAATATAGTGAAATAAATAATGATCAATTAGGATAATAATTATGAAATGGTGAATAACTGAATTTACATGCCATATAATAGATAAACTGAGAAAGAGGTGCATAAAAAACATGAAAAGGTAGTAAGGTCAAAATATAGTGGAAGAAATAATGAATCAATGAGAATAATAATTATGAAATGGTGAATAAATGAATTCATATGCCATATAATTAATAAACTGAGAAAAAGGTGAATAAACAACATGGCAAGGTAATAAATGAAAACACATGACATTAAAATAACTAGATAAGAAAAAAGAAATATGGTAAGGTAAGAAACTAAAACACATACTATATAAATAATTAAAAATTAAATGTATCCATAGATATATTGACACAAAATCTCATGGATGAATAATAAATGAAACTAAATTAGGTAAATGCTTTATTAATGGACGTCATGTCTAAGGCACATGAAAACCTATACTGTCAAGACCTTTCACATGACGGTTTAAAATATTATGATTTGAAAAAATAATTTGTCTCAAGAGAACCTATCGATGCATTTAGGATATATATAATGTTTAGTCTCTTCCCATCATTTATTTTCCAAATTATTCCTCAAATTGAATAATCAAAATAATTAATATGCCTTATCAAATATCTGTATTGAATAAAGAAGATGAAATTATCAATATTTTCTAAAATAATAATATAACTGTCAAAGTAGACATCATATGTAAAATGTTATCTGATTAGGAAATAGTAACATCCATGATGAATGAAATGGATAATTAGGGGTAAATTCAATGTTCAATGCTCAAAATATATTGAATATTTCAAGGGGAATAACAAGTAATTCAAGAAAGTGAATGTGAATATTATCCTTATAAAAATCAATAAGAAACCATTCAAAGGAAGAATACAGATGATATCAATAAAAAATCATAAGTGGAGTAAAAATAAAGGGTTCACTACTACAAAATAGGCCTTTAAAAGTTCTAGAATAGTCCTTTATAAATTCTAATAAAACACTGACAATATGAGTGTGGTTAAAAGTTCAAAACATTATCAGTGCTAAAAAAGAACTACTAAAGTTCCCCTTTAACAATGCTAAAAAACACTGTTAAAGGGGTCCTTTAACAACACTTTTTTAGTGAGGTTAAAGGGGCCAATTAAAAAAACTTTTTTAGTGATGATAAAGGCATCACTGTTAAAGGGGGTAAAATTATATTTTTTTGGACACTTATGAGATTGACCACCCTTATTAGTGCTTCCACGAACCCTTTCATAGCGCTCCACCCACCCTTATCAGTGAATTTCACCCCACCACCTTTTATCATCACTTTGTGAATTTCTATCCTTATGCGTATCTTCGTGGATTCAAACCATACACCTCTCTTCGAAGATGGAACACCTTTACCTCTACACTATGTTGTTTTGATGACTATTTAATGATATTTCTGTTTATATATATATATATATATATATTTATATATATATTTATATAATTATTTTAAAATACATATATACAATATATATGTGTGTGTTTGATATATATATACTTATATTTATTTAAATATATTATATATTATATTCATTTATATATAATATAATAGAATATAAATATATATCTCTTTAAAAATACACACATATGTATATGTATATATAATGTAAAAATGGATAGATATATTTTTAAATACATCTTTTGAATATGTATTTATTTAAATATATTAGAATATACATTTTTACATAAATATGTTGATACAGGTATTTATATGAGTGATTTATTATAAGTAAACATAAGAAACAAGCATATATTTAACTATAAAAAACATTAAATTATGAAAAATGATAAAATTTTAAAACAATAATATCAATTTAAATGTAATACCTAGGAATTAAATTTTTCACCACCAAAAAAGGAAATAATACCGCCTTAAAATAGGTTGAAAATCCATCAAATGTCAAAAAATCAGGGTACCCTGACTAAAAACTCTATTTTTGAGATATTATGAGATTTTTTGGCCTTTAAATATGTGATAGATGTTTACCATTGTCACTAAGGGTGTAGATCACATCATAAAATTTGATTTGATATGTAGTAGAGCGTAAATGGACACCTAGATCAAATGTTATCACTATTTGATGTTTGAGTTACGTTTTCAACTTATTTAAGATATTTTATTATTTTTTTTATTTTTTATATTCAAATTGATATTAAATTACTATTAATAGGAAATAATAAGAAAATTATTAATTAAAATTATTTTTTTTATTTATTTTGTAATTCATTTTCGCAAAATATCTTATATATTAATTGTAAAACTCTATTTACCTTATCTAAAACATATTTTAAAAAATATATATTATATTTATATCAATATAAATATATAAATATATAAATATATTATTCTTAATGAAATTTTTTTATGTATACCTTTATTAGTGCTGCTAAAAAATGTTGATAAAGAGGGGTCTTTATCAGCGCTTCTAAAAAAGCACTGATAAGGACCCCCCTTTTAACCGTGTTTTTTACTAGTGCTGTTAAAAGATCCCAATTATCAGTTTTTTTAAAGTACTGATAAAGGTACCACTTTAACAGTTTTTTTATAATTATTAAAGACCCCCTTTAATAATGTTTTTTAGCGCTGTCAAAGGGGGTCTTTAACATCATTTTTAGCTAGTACTGTTAAATCCCTAGTATTGGTAAACCTAGGTTTGTTGTAGTTTCTATTCATGCTGATGAATAGAAATACTATAAAATAATCTTTAAAAAAATTGGGGAAAATATCCTATGATTATAAAAAACATTTGGAAATAATTTTCATTGAAAATCACCTTTGAAAAAAATTTCTTTATAAAGTGACCTTTTAGACATGAAAGGGAAGCTTCAAAGAAATGACTATAGGTAAATCCGTACTTGTTGTGTGAGGTAAAAGAACATTCTATTTGCATGGTTAATGGTTAGAAAAATATATTTTTTGAAAAGAGAAAATAATATCCATTTGAAAACAATGGTAAAAGACAAAAAGGATAAAAACTTATTTAAAAAATCATATTAAAAAAATTGAAAACATTTTATTAAAACATAATTTTTAAAAGAAAACACGTTCTCCAACTAAAGTGATAAATAAAGTTGGGTTTTATTACAAAATTCTAAAACATTTTCAGCACCAAAGAGTGTAAAAATGGTACTAATAATTGAAAATAGTCATTAATAAAAATATAATAATGAAAGGGTTTGTTGAAAAATTGCCATACAATTTCCCCTAATGGATGATCCATTTCCAGATCATTAGTACTATTCTTGAGGAAATTAATATTTAAACAACCCAAGGTGTCCAATACAACTTTGAAATTTTTTTAATCATATTCCTCATGAAGGAATAATATTGAATGTAATTTTCAAATACAATGACAACAAAATAATTCAAGATATTATATATCAAAATTATTAGTATATACACCACACAAAATAATCAAATTTTGAATATGACATTTATCTCACAGATGTAAAAAGTTAGATGAGAATCCATTACCTTGAGTTTCCTTTTGGGTGAACATCCTTTCACATCTTGTATAATAAAATTATTTTAATTTTCTAATTTATTGAGAATCTTTTTCAAGTTTATAATTAATTTAATTTCACTCTTTACTATGTTTTATACAACTACTTAAAAAATTCTGTTTACGTTAGGTGTTTAGAACAAATTCGGATTATGTGTCAAAAACAAATTGGTAGGTCAACTATGGTTAAAGGGGTCATTATATAACTTCACAAACATAATAATTATGAAATAATTATCATATTTCTTCATTAATTATGCATTTAAAATAAATTATTAAATATGATTATGAAAAATGAACCAACGTTACAATCAGGGAGATTGTAGTTTGTACGTATGCATGAGTAATGCTCTTATTTTTCAATGATTGTTATGGAGAGAAGGTATGTAACACCATATATTTCCAAAATGATCATTATATCATAAATAACATATTATTAAATCATATATACTTTTATATAGAATTATTGTGATGTAAAATGAATCACACCGTGTTGATGAGACGGTAGTCCACATGTCCACGAACGACGTTATCAGTTTTTGATTGTGTGAAAGGGTAATAAAGAAAATGATATATATATATATATAGTATATATAAATAAAGTTAATTATTTAATTAATATCATAGAATGTTTTTTAATGTCACATATGTTTAATTATAATCATCATATATACATTCCATGGATCATCCCTTTATGTCTCCTTGAACTTCCCTTAGACATATTGTCAGGAAATCATTTGGGAGAGGTAGGATGTATTCCATATCATTATGATTTCAAGATATATATTTTTCATATACAAGAAGGTAAGGTTTCTCTCAATTTGCATCATGGATATAGTAACACATTTCTTTCTGTTAAGAGAATCATCTACCTTATTCCCCTTTCTCGGATTGTAGTGAATAGAGAAATCATAGTCCATGACTAGATAAAATTATTTTCTTAGATTCATATTGATATACATGACACTTGTTTGCCGATTTTCCTTGCATCATTGAAGTGCTTCATTTTTTTTCTATTCTGGGAAGGGGTTGTTCTGGTTTTAAATATACTTTTCACTCTTTTGTCCTTCGATTATGATTGTCTTACGTCCATGAAGTCATTGGGTTTCCTCCTTATTCACTTAAAAGGGGACTTATAAATAATAAAAATATTTGAAGGCCTTCTGGCCATTGGATGGTATATATGTCAAACTTTTCAACATAAAGATTGTGCGACCAAATATTTATAGAAAAGATCATGTCTTCTAACTCTAGATCATGCGCCAGGAAGTTCTTCTCATGGATCATTAACTATCATGAGGAATAGGATATCACTGTATCATTCTGCATGAGTACACAACCAAAGAAATTTTTTAAATCATCACTATATATCACAAAACCTTATCCACTTATTGGTAGTGTGAGTAAATGTTAAGACCAAGATGATAAAGATGAATATCATATTTAGGTATTATTTTTTTTCAAGGAAGTTTACGATGAAAATAAATCACCTCACTTTTTATTTGGTGAAAATCAGATGGACCATCATATTCAAGAAAATATGACTCACAATGGTTAAGAAAGTCCATTGTATTGGGAATATGTTTTTGGGATGAAGTGGATCATTATACTCACCCTAATTCTGGAATGAAAGGTTTAATTATAATGGGGAAAAAATATTCTACCAATCATATTCAGTTTGATAATAATCATACCAATCGTATTCAGGTTGAGAAGGAAAGAAATATGTTGATAAAATATAGGTAAGTAGTAATACTTTACATGATAGGTTATATGATGATGAAGCTGATATTCAACATAATCAAAGTCATGAAGGAATTAAGGGTACTTGCTGAAAGTTTACGAAAGAATAAATTTGATGAATTTGAATCATTCCAGTCTCAAGATCAACATAATGATATTTCTGGATGAATAATTGTTTAATGACCAAGGAGGATGATCGTAATGAATGTACTAGTTTCTAGATAAACTAAATTCCAAAAAGATTTAAATCCTCAAAGAAAGAAGCTAGCGAGCATCATATTCAAAAAATAAATAAGCTCTTAATATTGATCTATTTGATTTATTATGTCATCATATTCATTAATGGTTGAATTTTCTGTGATAAAAATTTACCGGTATCATATTTATAAGAGAAATAAGTTGTTGAAGTTGAAGTTGCTGATACTGGTCCATCAGACTTAGTATGCCATCATAATCATTAGATTAAGAATTTTTTGAAACTGATGAATGAAATGAAAATTAAAATTATGTGGTGGACAATATGAAGAATAAATTCATAAATTTATCAATAATGTATTCAACCATTTAAAATAGGGTTTTTTACTTTTTTTACCAGTCATGTGGGTCAAGAGAAGAGATAAAGAAGGATATATTATTTTACATTTGTCTTCATCATAATGAGGCAGATCATAATGACAAATCAGAATGGGAACATAGTATTAGAATAATTTTTTAAATAAATTATTAAGTATAGATAATGAAATTTTAAGATTCATGATGGTTCGACAAGTGTTGAGAAGAGTTTATGAAGGCAAGATGCACCTTATAAATTTATATATGTGGATAAGATTAAAAAGGTCGAGAATTCATAAGATTTTGAAAAACCTAAGGCTAAAAATGTTTCTAAAAGTTATGAATATGTAAATGTTTCTATTATTTCTAGTTATGAAAAGGATAAAAGGAGAAATAAGCTAAAAAAGAAGATTCTGATTGATAACAGAAAGGTAGGTGGTCATCCAAATTCAGAAAAAGAAGGTTGCTAAGAAACATATTTATAACTCCAGTCAGTATGGAAGCTATAAAGGAAAATATTATTTCTATGGTTACTACTGGTATTGTGATAGAATCATAAATTAAACAAATATGTGTTGGTTTAACCAACAACATTACTTCTATTCCATAGGTTATGAAATTCATAGGTTTAGGGGGAGTCAATCTTCTCAAAAGAATAAGTATGAAAAAGAAGTTCTAATGAAACCTGATAATGATGGTGTAAAATTAAAAATAAGTTCCAACCCCAAGAAACTATTTGTGAAAGATTGAATAACCATGTAATTTTTATAAGGGTTTTTTACCGGACCCATATAATTTTCTTAACATTTCTCATAAGCCGGTGGTGAAGAAAGAAAAATCTCTTGTTGTTAAAACTACCCTCAAATCATTTAAAGGTGAACAACCTTGGATTCTTGATAGCGGGTGTTCCTCACAAATTAATGGAGATTTAATTTTTTTGAATAAATTTAACGAAATCAAAGAGGTAACTATGACCTTCATCATGATGAAACAATAATAATCAAACGTGTTAGATCAACTATCATTGGGAAAGAAAAGTTTAAATCTAAGAAATATTTATATATCGATGAGTTGAAACATAAATTGTTGAGTGTTTCACAATTGTGTGATTAAGGTAACAAAGTTACCTTCGAGAAAGATGTATTTTTTGTGAAAATTGATATGTATGAAAGGATAGTTACAAGAGACCAACATTCAATGGGAAACTTATTTCAAGTTTCTGAGATAAAAAACTCTTGTTAGTTGGGTGTGGTAGAAGAAAATTAATTATTGCATAAAAGGATGGGAAACATGTGTCAAATAAAAAAGTGTATGTCATGAATGTGATATTATGTTCAAGATATTCTTTATTTTCAATGAATAATAGATTTTTGTTTCACTACTTGTCGTATGGGAAAATTTAAAATGTTTGTGTATAAGAAAGTTGAGATTTGTTCAAAACAACACTTGGAACTTATCCATTCCAAAATCTTTGGACCAATGAGAAAACAATCAAAAAATGATGATAATTAATTCAACACTTTCATTTATGATTTTAATCACATTACTTGTGTTATGAATATGAAACATAAATCATATTCTCTGAGAATGTATAGAATTTTGGTGGATATGGGGAGAGCTATGTTACATGAACAAGGTCTTTCTCATTCGTATTGGATGAAAACCATGAGTACGGTTTTTTATATTCATAACTGCTATTTTTATAGGCCAAGTTTGTATATTACTATATACAAAATTTTTTATAGAAAAAATACATGTTTGAAACACTTAAGAGTTTTCAGGAGTCCATGATTTATAAAGAAGAACGGTGGAAACATGGGAATGTTTGAGTAGTAAGGTGAAGATGTAATTTTTCTTGGTTATGATCTAGAATGAATAGGATATAGATGTTTCAACAAAGAAATAGAAAGAATTTTTTATTCTAATAATTTGGAAGTTATTGAAAAATATATTAAGGATAAATATAATCAAATAGATAAGGAAGTTGAGCAGGATTAAGAATGTTTTTCCAACATTTCTGATAAAGATACATCCAATTGTAATCCTACTCAAAAACTAGAATTAGACTCAGCTATTTCTGGTGATGAAGAAGAATCTATAAAATCTCATCCCAAGATGAGGAAACTAGTGGAAACTCAGAACATTATTAGTGATCAACATAAAAAGGTTCAAAAAATAAGAATAAAAAATTCTATTACATGTACTTATTTGTATTCAAAAATTGGGTCAAATGATGTGAAACAATATTTTGAGTATTTAGAATGGGTTCATTCCATGAATGAAGAGTTAGACCAGATAGAAAATAATGGTTCATAGGAAATCATACCTAATCCAAATAACAAAAATGTTATTGGTACAAAGTTGTTTTCCCAGAACAAAATTAATGAATAAGGTGAAGTGATAACAAACAAGGAAATATTAGTATGTAAATGTTACATTAAAATTGAAGGTGTTGATTTGGATGAAACGTTTTCTCTCGTTGAATGGTTAGAAACAATCATAATTTTTCATTTTTATTTATACACAATAGAGTTACAAAATTTTTCAAATGGATGTAAAATCTACAATTATAAATGTTGATCTTAATAAGGAAGTTTACATTGAACATCCTTGTGGATTTTTTGTTGGTAAAGAGTAATGTTATATGTTAATATTTAATAAATCCTTGAATGCACTAAAGAAATATATGAGGGCATATTATTCCCAACATGATACTTTCTTAAGGAATATGAGTTTTAAGAAAGGAATAGTTGACAACAATATTTACATCAAATAAATTCAAGAGTTTTCCTTCATTATAATTGTTTATATTAATGACATTATATTTTCTAGGAATAATGAATGATCTTGTGAAAAGTTTTCTAAATAATTGATTTTTTTTATATTTCTATGTTGGGATAAATGAAATACTTTATTGGGTTACAAAATTTTTTAAAAGAAGAAACACATTTTCCATTCCCAAGAAAACTATGCTAAATAAATTCTTAAAAAGTTCAGTATAGAAAATTTGAAACTAGTTTACAACTCAATATAAGTGGGAGCCAAGTTGAGTAAAGATGGAGAAGATAAGAAAGTTGATCAGAAAGAGTCTCCAAAGTTGATTGGAATTTTTTTATATTTTACTATCGTAGGACCCAATATTGTTTATTATGTTACCATATGTGAAAGATTTTATAGTGTTCCTAAATAATCAAATTTACATTCTAGAAAAAGAATCCCCAAATACATCAAATTCCCAATAAAATTCGAAATTAGGTATGATAGATTAGAAAGTATTGATTTTTTGTTTATTTAGATGCAGATTGGGCAGTAAATGTTGATGATAAAAGATCCACATCCGGTGGAGTTTTATTTCTAGGTAAAAGTTATGTTTTATAGAATATAACGAAATAGAATTCCGTAATTGTCTTTAAAACTGAATCTAAATATTTTTTTACTACACAATATGTTACCCAACATATGTAGATTAATAATCAGTTAGAATACTAACTTGTTGAATTGAAGTTACCCTTTATCTTGGGCTGTGATAATCAAAGTGAAATCAACCTTTCCAGGAATCTGGTAAAACATTTTCATTCAAAACATAATTATATCAACAATTATTTCATCAAATATCATGTGTAGAATAATTATTTGATGTTTTAGTATGTTCCTAAATCGAAACAAGCTGCTGAAATTTCCATAAAACAGTTACCCAAGGAAGCATTCTCTAAATTGAGCTTGAACAAGGTTATCAAACCTTTTTGTCATCAAGGTTGAGGTATGTGTTTTTGTTCCCTCTCTCATATTATCTTTGGAATGTTTTTTCAAGGGGGGGGGGGGATTTTTTTATAAATTTAACATTATTGAAGCATGTAAATAATGAGATTTTTGGGTAAATTGTGAATTCATCATTGAAAGTGAGTGAACTATTCTAACTGTTTGTTAGAGTGGTTGTTAGAAACATTTTTTTTGTATTCTATTGAGGTTTAAAATTTGACGAAGAAAGGATGAGGAAATTTTTAATAATCACTAATTTTGGACATCATGAATTTCATGTCAATAATTCTTGTTTCGTATAATGATTTAGCACAAATAGTCTTATAATTATTGATAAGTAATACATAGCTTCAGGATAAAAAGTTCAGTGATTTATGAACCTTTTTTTACAAAAAATCCAATGTGGGAGATTTTTAGGACCAATATGATAAATATAAATATCATATTCCGGTATTTTCCTTTGTAGTCAACGAATTTTAAGAAAAACATAAATAACCTCACTTGGTAATTGATAAAAATTGGACTGACCGTCATATTCAATAAAATCAGACTCACAATGATTAAGAAATTCCATCACATTGGGAATATGATTTCTGAAAAAAGAGAATCATTGAACTCAGCCAAAGTTTGGAATGAAATTTTTGATCCTAATGGGGAATTATTTGAGTCTTCCTAACTTTGAGGAAAATGCGATGTTTCATTTCTGATCTTGGAGTTCTCATAAATCATAAGTATGTTGTAAAACTTGTGATGAATGCTTGATGAAAGAATTGGGAGAAAAATATTATTCCAATCATATTAAATATGATTGTAACCATGCCAATTGTATTCAAGATGAGTAGAAAATAAATATGATTATGAATTGTAGGGAAGTTGCAACACATTACTTGGTAAGCGAGATGATGCTAAAGTTTATCTTCAATGTAATAAAAGTAATAAAGTAAGTCATGATACTTGTTAAAAGTTAATAAAAGAAGATTGTTTATTTATTTTAATCATTCTGGTCTAAAGATCATCATAATGATATTTCATGATATAGATTTGTTTAAAGGTAGGGTAGGATAGTCATAATAAAGTTTCTAGTTTTCGGTCAGACCAAAATCTAGAAGATTTAAATACATAAATAATTTTTTTAGAGAATCGTATTCAAAAAATAAATAAGTTACTAATTTTGATCAAACGAATTCAGTATGTCATCATATTAATTAGAGGTAGAGTTCTTTGTTATAAAAATTGACTGGTATAATATTTAGAAGAGAACTAATTTGTTGATGTTGAAGTTGGTGATATCGGTCCATACTCAGTATGCCATAATAATCATTGGAGGATTAATATTTTAAAACTTATGAATGAAAAGAATATGAAAATTATGGGGTGGCCAGTATGAAGAAGAAATTAATAGCTATATGAATAATTTAGTTAAACATTTAAAATAGTTTTAATTACATTGTTTATAATTCAAGTGGGTCAAGAGAAGATATGAAGAATAATATATTGTTTTAAATTTGTATTCATCATAATGAAGCAGGTCGTAAGAACAAATTGAAATGGGAAATCAGAATTAGAATGATGATCACAGAAATTATAACGCAGAGTTGAAGTTGTGAGAAGATTTGAGAATGTTAAATAATCGTTGAGAAGAGATTATAAAGTTAATATGAACACAAAATTCAAAGGAACGTGTAGATTCAGAAAATTTAACTGAGTATGAAATTTTTTTAGGAATCCCACCCAAAACATTTTTTGGGTGAGTGTAAAAGGGAAAGTACTTTGTACTTGTGAAAATTGTACTATTCAAAAAGAAGAATAGAGAAGACATAGATCTGGAGAGAAGTAGAGGTTTCCATATTTTGTTTTGTTGTATTCAACTGGTCATTATATTGGGATGAATCATCGGACTGGGAAAATCATATTGGGATTTTTGGATTGAAGAAGAAGTGGTTCAGAATTTTCTCACCCGTATTCTGAAAAAGTCATATATTTATCATTTTGAGAAATAAAACTAGGATAATAAAACTGGGAGAATTGGATTTAGAAATCAGAATGAGTATTGTAAAAAATGTACAATGGTCTTACCAACTTCTAGGTATGAAATTAAAGATTTTTTTTTAAAATAATACATTTGTGAAAGTTGATAAAGAATCACAATATCATGTGTTGTTACAAAACATTGTATTTCATCATTTGTTATAGAAGGATCACATTCACCATTGAATTGTTTATATAGAGCTACATGAGTGAAACAGAATATCCTAATCATTGTATTCTACACAAAAGGATTATTTTCTAATAGATTGTGGGGTATTTGATCATTTCAAAGTCATAGAAAGGATATAGATATTCTTGTTTAATAGTGATACGTATAAATTCATGTGTTCCAATAGATGTGTGTTTTAATATTTTTTTCACTAGGGAAAGAAATATTTAATAGGATTCTTAGTTTATTACATAATTAATGAAAATAACAGAAAAATGTATCACTGATTCACACTCTCCCCCTCTCAATGATACAATTATCTTGACTGGGAAATTATAGTACAAGAATATTGATTAGCCTCTTCTTGATCTCCATAAATCATTCCTCATATCATTCATCCATAAATAACTTACCACATTTTGTGGTAAATTAGTTTTTTGGATAAAAAATAATGATAAATTTATCACAAATTTGAAATAGTAACCAAATAATCAATAAAACTATATATTTCCATGACACTAGTGGTTCTAGGTAATTCTTCAATTACCTTTGTCTTTGAAGTGTCCACATAAATTCCATCACTTGTGATCATGATCCCCAATAATGTGACTTCTTGCATCCAAAAGTTACAATTTTTGAACTTAGAATACTTTTTCTCCTCCCTTAATATAACCAACACAATCATTAGATTCTCTTCATGTTCCTACTTAATCTTGGAATAAATGAGAATATAAGAGATAAAAACTTCCAAATTTTTTTTGAGGTGTACTCTAAAGTATATATTAATAAAATCCATAAATATTGTAGGAAAATTAGTAATTGTGAAGGGAATTACTAGGAACTCATAGTGACCATACCTTGTAAGTAAAGAAGTCTTTCGAATATCTTCCTTCTTCATCTTTAGATGATGATATCCATAAAAAATATACACCTTTGAATATTATTTCACTCCTATTAGTTGATTGAACAAGTCATCAATCCTTGGCTGAGGATAATTTTTATTTATGGTGATCTTTTTGATATCTTGGTAATTCATATACACATATTTTGATCTATTTTTCTTCTTGACAAAGAGCATTGGTGCAACCCTAGGTGATGTACTAAGGAATATGTACCATTTTTTAAAATGATCTTGTAGATACTTCTTTAACTCCTCAATTTCAATCAAGGCCATCCTATATGTGAATTTTGATATAGGATTGGCCCTGGGTATGAGATCTATTGAGAACGCTACCTCACGATCAGGGGATTCCACGTAACTCTTTGATAAATACATCAAAGTATTCCCTAAAAATGGACATTTCCTCTAGGTTATTACCTTCCTCTGACTCAACCATTTGGGAATGGTATGCTTCTCTACAGGGTATCAACACCCACACTTCTGATGGATTTTCCAAATTAGATTCATGATCTTCCTTGAATTTTTAGAGGATCGAGGGATGGTTCAGAATATACAAATAGATTTTTTCCAATTGTTGATTTCTTCTATATATAATAAAAGACAATACATGTCCAATATAGAACCAAATTTCAACAGGGGAAATATAATAATAATTTCATGAAGAATCATCCCAAATATGATTATAGTAGAAGAGAACAACACTTGGGTTGAAATCATTACACCACTATGTTTTTTACGGATATCTCCTATTAAAGGTATCTGGGTTTCAATTCAATAGTTCTAGAAAACTTTTAGGATATAAATGAATAAGTAGATTCAGAATCAAATAATACCTTTTCTATTATTTAGTTAATAAGAATAATACATTGTATGAATTCATTTTCACACTCCACTACATTAGTAGTGATGATATAATCTTTCCCTTGCTCATTTGACTATGGTGATGGCTGAAACTGGTTGCCCTCAAGGACATGCGGTTTTTTGAACTTGCTTGAATAACACCCTTGGTATGTATAGTTGAAGCATTAAACCATGGGAGGTACATTAGGATTTTCGTTCCATTCCTCTATCATGTTGGTCAACTTCTTCATGTATCTTCAATATTCATTAGCATGGTGTCCTTCTCTCCCACACTTGAAGAATTTCCCCATCCCTTTGAGGAAATTAACATGATTCTTCTTCCCACATTATTGACATGTGGGTAGTTGGATCCTATTTCCTCATTTTTCATTTGACCCAAAATCATGAAAGCCCATTCTTCTCTTATTATCTCCATAACCATGGGACCATTCTTTGAACTCCATATCTACTTTAAGATCACATTTAACCAAATATTTAAAACTCCCAAATTCATATATTTCTAGATCGTTTCGATGGTGTATTTTTAAAAGAATAAAGAACATATCTATTTTTCTATCATTATTGATAAAAAAAACCCAAGGAATACATTTAAAACCTTATGAAGTTTTCATCATAATCCGTGACAACTTCACCAACCTTTTTCATTAGAAATATTAATTAACTTTCAATATTTTTTTAAAGAGTTCAAGGGAAATGCTTTGTAAGAAATATTTTCATAAATTCTTCCTACTCCATCACTTCCATTTAATTATTTGTATTTTTGTTCATTACCAATTCCTGCAATTTAATAGCATCTCTTTTTAAATGATAAATTACAAGAGTCACCATATACTTATTAGAGAAATGGATCATAGAAAAGATATTTTTCATTGAGTTTACCCACTATTCCACATCAAGTGGATTGGAAGTTCGACTAAACATCGATGGCCATTTGTTCATTAAGGATTCAATGGATAATTGAACCTTATTGGGTGAATATGGACATTCCACACTATTCATGTTATTATTCATATCTTAAGACAAATACATAATCATATCTACAATGTTTTGAACTCAACCTCCCATGGAATTGGGGATCTCATTTGGATAATTGTTTCATCATCAATCATATAGGTTTTAGGCCTATTTTTTCCTAGTTCCAACCATTTCTAGAATAGAACATGTTATAATAAAACATATGTCAATAATTCATTAGTAATTTATTCTTTTATGAATTTAACACTAAAGGAATATCTTATGGGATCCCTATGTCTATAATTTTCTAAAAATAGTCTTCTAAGAAGTTTTACCTATAGATAGACTTATACTAATGGTTTTTACTCTTGTTTTCTAATCATAATTCCCAAATTAACTAAACCATTATTAGATACCAACTATAGTGACCCTAATTTTTCATACAAAACTGTTACAACATTTTAAGGATAAACAACATAACAGAGTTACAAATCTAGGATCAGATGGTTTATGTCTTAGAAAAATTAGGCTCATAAATAACTTGTACATAATAAAACATAACAATTTATTTAAATTCTTCTTCTTTATCCTTCTAAAATCTCACATTATCCTTAGTACATGAAATTACCTAAGGATATACATCAATGAAAGGGGTAAGATAAAATCCCTATAAGAGGATGAATATGGAACTTGAATAAATATAACATGGGTGAGCATAATCATCATATCATAAGCCTAGTATCATTATCAATATCATGAGGTAAAAATGTGATAAATTCATCGAATGTGGAAATGCATAAAAATGAAACATCATGTCATAGTAGTCAAATGCCACATATAGTTCTGAATAAAGCTAGAATCATGTAAACACATAACATATGTGAATAATAATAACATCATCACTGTAAAAAAATCGTGCATCGTGTTCACATATATTAAACATTATCTCATGAGATACAACACATTACCCAATGCATTGGAGGGCTATATAATTCTGGTCTAGTCATCACATCATAATATTTACATAATCATGCATGTCATATAGAATTTGTAAAAATCATTTCATGAAATAACCCATGGAAAGGAATGGGTTTCATGAGGATTTCAAAAATTATTATTTCATAAATAAACTTTGGGATACAAAATGAAAAATGGAAAAACATATTTTCTATATGAATCATAATTCTTTAGTTATGAATAAACATATATTTATTTAAAAAACTAATAAATATGTTAATTATATCCATTTAAACAATTATTTATCAATTTCAATAATTTTATTATATGTATTAATTTCTATTAATGAAATTGATGTTTTTTGATATCATGATTTTCCTAAAAATTTCTTGTTTCACATAGATTTCTCAATATTCTTTCAGAGTCATGTATAGAAAAGTATGATGAAATCTAGTAGATTATAATAAATGTAATTAATTATTTATATGTTATATATAATTAATAATATCCATCCATGAAGGTGGTTATAAGAAATATCTTAGAAATGTCTCCATAGGTGGTTAATCAACCTTTAATAGGACGTTGTTAAAAGAGAGGGAAAGAGAAGTATTGAATTTATTTTTGTCATAAATATGACAATTACGACATTTAACATAAATAATATAATTTTAAATTATTGAATAATTAGTTTTATAGTATACAGTTTTTAAATTAATTGGTAAACATAAGAAAGAGAGTAATAAAATAGGGAAATGTTAATAGAGACTTACTCTCTCCTCAATGTAGTTTCTCATATAAGACGATATAACACCCTTGGTGATTAGAGTTGGATAGCTCCAAAATGTCCCTAAGTAATGTAAAGGGATTTAGAGGCAGTATTTGGGAAGATATTGTACATTGGAATTTTTGAGAGGAGTGTGTTTCCAAGGGAAGGGAGAGGGATTATTTATACTTTAAGAGAGGGATATTTTTAGAATAAAATATTTAATAATATAATATATCAAAGGAAAAACATACAATATTGCATTTTTGTAAAAATAAATTATATATAAATATAATATAATGGGTTTAGGACTTCAAATCCTCTTTATAATTCTAATTCATTAAGTTATTAAAAAAAATTGAAGAAAAAAAGAAATTGATATTTTAAGGAATCACTTTTGAATTTAGGTTTTGGAAAGTGATTTTTAGGTTTGAAAATTAATTTTATTTAATTTTAATGACTCATTTATGAAATTAAATATATAATGGCCGACAATAAATTTCTATAAAGGATTATGTGATTATTGCATCATGAATCATGTAACTTACGCTAATGAAAAAACGACATATTACCATGGTTCAAAACCGTGGGTATAGCCTCCAAAACTGTGGGTAAATGCTCTACCCACAGTTTAGGGAACCATGGGCTGGAATGACATCCGTTTATGGGTCTCAACCTATACCAACGGTTTTAGAGAACCGTGGTTATAGGGGAGTCAAAGTGTGCACCACGACTGTTCCAACATGGCACACAACAGACCCCACGGTTTTCATACCGTGGGGTAATTAAATTTTAAAAAATCTGCAGACCGTGGGATTCGAACGCAAGTTTCACAGTCATGCCTCCACTAATTACCAACTGAGCTACAAAAATTTTAATTATATAAATTTAAATTTTTATAAGTATATTAAACTAAACCGTGAAAAAATATCTTCCCGTCAAAATGTTTCCATGTCTCGCCTAATTTTCATTCCCCGCCATAAGTTATACCCACGGTTCTCTTGAACAATGGGTATATGCCTTCAAAAAAACCCAATACCCTTTGTTATCCAAAACCGTGGGTATAGGTATTTAGAAAATACCCTATACCCACGGTTCTCCAAAACCGTGGGTATAGGTGGCCTATACCCACGGTTTAGAGAACCCTAGGTATAGGTTCACATACTATCCTTATACCCATGGTTTTGGAATACCGTGTATATAGACCAATATTCCAGTAGTGTTAAGATACATCGATTTTGTGAAAAACTCTGTTTTTACTGTCCACCTAAAAATTGAAGTATATCAAAAAATTACCACAATCTTAGCTATAGAAAATTTTAACATGATCATTTAAAAAATGATATTAATTTAATGAAAATAAATAACTAAAATATGTAAAATATAATTTTATACAGAAAAATACTGATTTTTACAAAATACTTTAAAATATAGTTTATTAAAAATATGTTTAATTTTTTTGACGTTTTTAATAAAGATATTTATTTTATTGAATTATAATATTTTTATTTACATAAATTAATCATGATAAATGTTATTTATATCATAATTTATTATTTTTTGGTAAAATCACTCTTCCAATGGTCTGGTTAATATTCCCAATGATCATGTTACTATTCCAACAGTCACATTACTATTCCAACAGTCACATTACCTTATAAACATACCACACAATTATTTCATTCAATATTCAAATAAATTCCTCTCAAGGTTCTATATTTCTATTTTAAATAATTTTTATTGGTTTATTTTAATTTTTTTTTATTTTATATAGTGTTGGTAGTGGGGCCAATAATTCTAGTAGATGAGGTCGATCCATATTTTCTTATATTAGATTTTCTATTTTATACTTTTTGTCCAGTTGTAATGTTTTGAAATTTAATTGGTTTCATTGCTAATTAATGTATCAATATTTTTTAATATAGTTTTTATTGGTTTCTCTATATTTTTTATGTATATAATATATAATATAATTCAACACACATTTATTCAAGAAACAAATTTTACTAATAAACATTATATCATTACAATGGGGTACCACATCTCCCACCTCAACCTAAACATAGTATAGTACTCTACCTACCTATCTGATGAGTAGTAGTTGAGTCCTTACAAGACTCTAGTACCTATCTTACTCCCCTACCACTACTATACTATGAGAAGTTATAAAAAAACTTATGAAGATGGCTCATCCTGCCGCAAACATGGAACTCCAAAGAGGTGTATAAAAACTAAGGTTTTATGCGGTTTAACATTCTACAATGATGAAATAAAATTGAATATGATCCTAATATGGATTCCCAATACCCTAACTGGTCTTCATGCCATTTAATGGAAAAAACATTCATATAATCACTTCTTACCACCAAAATAAGTGATCCTAGTTTACCCTATAGAAATAGCCTGGCTACGTCTTGGGTCCTCTCTCAGATTCTTTGTTGTAATGAGTTTATGATTCATCAAATCTAAAAATCTACTCACGATAAAAACATTCACCTATGACAAAACCTCATAGTGAATACCATATTCAAAATGTTTATCCCTAGAGATCTCATGAATATCTAAATAAGGAACCAAGCATTGAAGGTTGGTGAAATGTTTAACATAGTCCATCACTAATATTAAATCCCATATCAGATGCATGAACTAATGATCCTTCTCATCCCTCAGCATCTATGGATAGAAGTGGCTCAATAAATTCACCTCGAATTCTTTCCAAGATAACTCCTGCTCCTTCCCATCCTGCTCTAGAATATTTTACCAATGTTTGGTAGGTCCACAAAGCATATAGACAACAAGATTCTCCCTCCTATCTATGGGCGTCTCAAGATGCTTGAACATTGTATAGATTGACTCAATCAAGAACTCATCTATAAAGGAGACTCCCTCCCCAGCGAACATAGGTGGATGTTGTAGCTGAATCTCCCTCAGCAACTCATACAACAAAGGCACGATGAAAATAGTCTCCTTTTCCATGGATTGCATGACCCTTAAGAAGTTGTTGTGATGATGAACATCCATGTGATCCTCAAGAACTACAGGAAGCTCCAGTTCATCTACTTTATGAGATAACTGATTTCCACTCTCTTAGAACTCAACTCGAAGATGAGGAGGAGTCATTTTATCTATAAGAGAAACAAACTTTTATAAACATTTGATAAAAATAAAGTCAACCTCAAGAGGCGATGACAGTAGACAACCATTACTCTGGGTCTCTATAAACATGGATTATAAGTGTTTTATGATAAAATAATATTTTATTTCATTCCATTTATCAACTATAATAGATATATTATTTGACAATTCATATTGGAAAGAATATAACACATGCCATAAACATGTCCCTATCATGAACAATGCATATCAATATATATATATATATATATCCCTATATGTCTATCATGATGAATGCATACTCATATCTCACCATACTGGTCCATGAGTGTAAATATAAATAAACAATAACATCAAAAAACAATAACATCACACAACATTTAAATCAACCAAGGTGAAATAACATCAATTGTAACAAGAGAACAACATAAACAATAATCCCATCCATGGAACTCAAATTTTCCACCTTACATGGGTCAGCTACTCCAATGAATAAGATCATTACCAAGTCCCAGTATATCTTAGTCTACATTCTACTTTTAACAAAAAAATAAAGCAATAGAAAATAACAAGCTAATCCTCTAATACCACTTTTTAATGTCCCTCGATCTGGTACTCTATCACATGGTCAAAATTATATGATTATTAGACGTCAAGCATGCATCCCCATATGCTAGAGGCTATTGACTAGTAGCGAGGCTGTGATATTTATAGTGGGGAGACTATACCCCCTAGTAAAAAATAGTGGAAATAAACCATAGTAATAAAAATTAGAGTAACAGAGAAATACTGTAAATAGTATATCATATAGCTAGGAAAATAAAAGGAGGAACCTATAATGATGAATAATGAAATGACAGGATAATATGTATCTAAAAGTAAAACTGAAACCAATACAAACAAAATAATCTACTCAAATTAAATAATCCCAAAGGCTCTGGTCTCGATCCCCATGTCAGAACCATCTCCAAAATCCATCCCATCCAGCAAGAAACAAAGTAATCAACAATAATGTCCCTTTCCCTTGTCCAAACCAACAAACATGTAATCTTCTCGAGTACCAAATGGTTCCCAAATAGGGTGTGACTAAAACACAGTTGGTCGACACCACCATCCCTAAACGCCACCAGTATGATAATAATTATATGCAATAAAGTGATAAATAGGTGTATTAAATAACTAATTAATATAATATATCAATTAACCTATTTCAAAACCATGATGAAATGTCTCTGATCTTGTAATAAAACCATTCCATCTATATCCATATACCATGTTAAAATAAAACAATCAGGTAGCTCTCTTTGTATAATAATTTCATCCTCCGATCATCACCCTATATAAATGAATTTTAGCATGTGTCCCTGGGTGTAGCCTGATATATAATCATTTCAGCAAGTATCACTGGGAATTTCCTACTATATAAGAATTTCATCCTCCATGAAAATCCCTATATATAATAATTTTAGCATGTATCACTGGGCCAAGCCCACTATATAATAATTTAAACACTACTAGGATATCCCTATATATAATCATTTCATAACCAACTCCACAAGTCAAAATAATATGGATATCATAATATCACATCATAAATCTCAATGGATAATTATGAAAATTACCATTTTTCATTCAAATAAACTTTCATTTATCTCTCAAATGATCAACAGTCATATCAATAATCAATAATAGATTTCCTAGGGATTCTATATCAAGTAATCACCTATGGTATCATGTCATACTCACTATGATTTAAACCATTATCCAAGTTCTTTTTACTCAAATGTTTTCTCCCCCAACAGGTATCCATAATACAGGTTGCATCAACCATTGAATCTAAAGGAATCCAATCCATGATTTTCTGTAAATCAACTGATTAATTATAGTACACATTACATTGTCATAATCAAAATATTTCATATAATTCACAATTAAAAATACATTAGGGTTAGGTTTGGTCTCCATACCTTTAACATGTGATTAACACAGTGCCTCTATGACAAAATCCATTAAAGAAGAAGTCACAGAAGATCACAATAAGAACCTAGATTAACCCAAAACAAGATCAACTCCCGAAACAAAACCTGTCTTCAAAATATGTACAATATAATGAAAAGTTATGATGGGTGAGAAGAATAAAATCAAAGTGATTAAACTCACCAAGGATCGAATGTGAAAATGGGACATCTGGAAGTGGGGAAGATAATTCAAAATTTTATAGAGTTCACCCTAGGAGGAAGATAGGAGAGGCTATAATAAAAAATATTGAGAGTCATAAGTACATGACACACTTAAAATTGCTGGGTATGAGCAATACATGATGTGTAATCCTTTCATGTCATGTATTTCCTCATTTTTAAGTTATTCTAGAAAAACCTTTTTCCCCGGGTAAATGTTTATTTTGATCAACATTTACACGATGTGAATCAGGTTCATAACATGTAACCAAAACACATCATAAAATAGTTCATGAAATTAATATATAAATAGTTACATGTCATGTAACATGTACACAACATATAATTTTTCATTGAATAGTTTTTATACCAGCTTCTATAAAAGTGACCAAACAACCTATGATCCTTCTAAATTCATAAAAAACCCTAGTAATCCCATTTAACATATTTATATATAGAATCCATTAATTTAAATATACATACATTCCTAAAATTAATGTTATTTTCATCAAAAAGGATCTCTTTAATCAAATAAGTCTTAGTCACTAAGGCTTAATTACAAAGGAAAACCCAAAAAAATATGTTCAATGAAATCCTCAGAGTGGGATGTACCTAGAAAAATATGGGATCTTATATTGATTTTAGTTTGAAAGGTTGTTATTATGTTCCATCCATTAAATAACATTATTTATATATCTAAACATGATATAGATGGATTTATTTTAATATTTGTAAATGAATTTTGCTTCTTTTATAAAAATAACATTTGTTATGGTAAGGTGAATTTAAATAACAATTTTTTTTATCATATTACACAAACCAATTAATGGAAATTGATAATGTAACTACTTCACATAACTCATGCCACACCCAATTATGGCATCATTTGCTTGGTCATGCAAATGAAAAATGCTTGAATAAGTTATACCAAAATGGATATTTAGATTCATTTAAATTAAAACCAATTGGTATGTGTCACACATATTTATATGGTAAAATGAATAAAGCTCCATTTAGTAGAAATGGTAAAAGGTCTAAAGATATTCTTGAATTAATTCATAAATTTTTGTGTGGACCATTTCCTATTGAGGTAGTGGGTGGTTTCTCATACTTCATAAATTTTACCGATGATTTTAGTAGAAATGAATATGTCTACTTAATGAGTTATAAGTCAGGTTCTTTTGATAAATTCATGAAATACAAGAATGAATATGGGAACAAAATTGGTAATATGATGAAGAAAATCCTCTTATAACATGGTGGAGAAAATCTCAATCAAGATTTCATTGATTACTTATAGGATTTTGGGATCCTATATTAACTCACTCCTCCTTATACACATCAGTGGAATGATTTAAGTGAAAGGAGGAATAAAAAATTATTGGACATGGTGAGATAAATGATGAGTCATGAGGGTATTCCATTTTTCTTTTAGGGATTTTAATTACAAAAAAGTATCACAAATATTAAAAAAAGTTTCATATAATGTGATAAATAGTATATGATGTTTCAAAGGATCGAATAATAACTCAAAAGTGGGGTTGAATTAGTTTTTCACTTTTATAAGTTTCAATAATATTGAAAATATTAGTCCCTGAAACTTATTATAGTTTATATCCTTATTATCTTCTAGTAAATACTAATGTATGAAAAATTAGTAAAAAAAGTAATGAACATGATATTTACAAGGTTTGAACTCAGTCTGAGAACCTATATCATTTTCATAGACACTCTTATGGGAAAATAGAAATTCACTAAAATGAATAAGTGAATAAAACATGTGCCAACTCCCATTAGAAACATTATATATCCTAATTGTAATGATTATACTAACTCCTATTGGTTTATAAATTTTTATTTCAAAAAATTGAGATAAAACAAAATAAAAATTCTTTGTTCAAACTACACCACAAATTCTCAGCTCAGAATCCTCATTTTGATGTGGTTGGGTCTGATTCTCTCCATCTGATAGGGTTGGGTCCGATGGACTCAATCCGATGAGTTAAGTCTGATGGACTCAGTCTGATGAATCCATTGTCAATATGAATTACTCAAAATCTTCTCAAATTCTCAGTCTGATCTTACTCTATCGAATAAAAAAAATTAGACGTCCAAACTTCGAATGATATTTCAATGTGGAAAGATAACATTGACATGAATTTTGTAGTGATCTTCTTTTTCCACTCACATAAAAAAGTTGAAAATTATGAATATACATTTCTTCTATTTAAAGACATCCCAAAAATATAAATTTATGAAACTAAAAAACTTTTCCCACTTAATAAAATTAAAAAAGTCCATTATCGTTACATATTTTAATTTCATGTTTGACCACTTAAACTCTTCACAAATATTATGAAATCTTATTACGTCTTCTTTATAAAAATTTTTCTCAGACTTCCTAACTTTTATTCAGTGTAATGGAAATTACTCAACTCATTATGATGGAACTTCTTCATCTCATTATGATGAAACATCTTCATCTCATTATAAATTGAATTTCCTCATTAGAGTTAGTCTAATTAGCTTTCTTTCTCAGATTCAGTGTGACTGAATTTCCTTATTCGAGTCGGTCTTGATTTAATTTCGTTCTCAGAGTTAGTTTGATTGAATTTCTTCCTCAGAGTCAGTTTAATTAAGTTTCCTCTTCAGATTCTACCTCATAGAACTTCCTCAGCTTCAATCCAATGGAATCCTCATAATGAGGGAATAATCACTATGATGGAATTTTATTTATGATGGAAACTCCAATCTACCACTTTGAAATACTTATATCCTCATCAACTATAACTCATTCAGACTTCTAAAAACTTCTATGCTCAGTACTTCCGGAATAGATAAAAACAATTTTCTTGATTCCTATAATAAATACAATGTTTATGATTCCTCTATTTCTTAAAAATATTTTATCATTATAGTTTTTCTGATTTATGAGAACTTTAATATTATCAAAGTACTGTATGACTAATATAAGAAAGTATTACGACTTCCCTTACTTTCAACACCTTCTTTATTTCCAACCAAAACTCAATATGATTGGTTGCACCAATTATCCCCCTTTTCATCATAAGGATCACATCACAAGTGTTACAGAAAACTTATGATATTTGAGAATTAAAAACTATAAATGAAATATTTGTCTAAAGGTTAGAACGTTCAGAAAATTTATAACTCCAAACATAACTTTCTTCATTCAACCTCTTTAAAAACATTCTAACTTTCTAACCAACATTGAGTCCAATGAAACATGAACTTCATGTCAATGGTGTAACACCCTGATATTTTTTGAGATGTATATTTTTTTATATAATATGGAAATTAATCTTTCACTACACACAACACTAGCTTGGCTTGCGTTACACGTAATCACGACCTTCCTCGATAGCGTGTATAGTACGCAATACCGAGTTTTACTAAACAACGATATATTATAATATTTTAAACTAGCCGTTATGAATAGTATTGACTGAATTTTGAATTTTATAAAATTTTAATTCATCTTATACATTTTATAGAATGAGGTATGAAAACAAAATAAGTTATTTTGATAAAAGAAGTATTTTTCAAAAAATGCAGTTTTTCCGCCTTTTGATGGCGCACCTACATTAAATCTAGTTTTTTCCAATTTTACAAGTTAAATTTGGAAAAATAAAATTCTTCTTTAGATTAAAGATATAAAAGATTACTTTAGATATATTTTTCATATTATTCTGATAACTTTCATATTTTAATAAATAGTAAAAACACGCTATATTTTAATTAAAAACAATTTTTTTCATCGCAATACATTATATGGTTAAATTATAATATTGAATGTTTTTAAAGTATAAATAGAATATATTTTAAACATTTAATATAATTTATGTCATTATTATTAATTTTACATTGAATTCATAGGTATAAACATTTCAATCTTTGTGAATGTTTTAACTTTTAAAACCCGTTAGCTTAACAACGAGATTAATTTCAAATTAATTACTACAACTTATGTGTTTTGAATTTTGAAAAATATATTCCATATTTGGAATCAGTGGGTCCAAATTATGTTAATAGGTTACTTTTATTTTTTTGATATTATGAATAGTAACTACGATAATTTTTATTTACTACGGTTAAAGGTAAATAGGGCAATTCAAGGTTAAAAGAATATTATAATTATTGAAAATTACCTTGAAACTTGTCCTAACCATATTTGAGGAGTCATGACCGACCATGGTCATCCTTGGGTCGATTTTGGGACCCCATTGAGCCACTTGGTAGTGAAAATGACAATTTGGATTAATTAATTTATTGTAAAGACAAAATTGACATTAACAAAACGATTTAAGTAATTAATTTTTATATGGGGTTATATAAATTATATTTTAGACTATAAAAATTCATTGGAAAGCTAAAATGATTTCCTACATATTTATAGTTTTTTTTATAATTTTTAGACACCAAATAAATTAAATTATTCATGACACAATAATGATGAAGTATTTACCTCATTAAGAAATGATTTAAATAAATAAGATTATAATGATTAAAATATTTTTCAAAACATGTCCAATTCTGATTGGATGATTTTATTTCGACCATTAGTCATTTTATCTTCATCTTTAATGATTTTTGGACCTTTTGAAACTGAAGATAAGATTATAATAAAATAATATTTCCACACTTTCAAAAGGTGCCCCTCTCCTCCCTTATAAAAGGGCACCTCCTCCCTCTCTTCCTCACTCCGATTTTAGCCATAAAGCTCTGCCAACCCCTGCCCATTTCATTTCCCCACTTCCATAGAAACCTACTAGAGGTACTGGTCTTCTCAAAAGACCAACTCTAGTTCCTTAAGAGGATGTTTAAAGGAGGCACTTCGAGAAAGAGGTAATACCTTCTACCATTTTCTTCAAGTTCCAATCTTTGTCTACTCCCTCTTATTTAGTTATTTCATTAAAAGGTAATATCATAAGTAAATCTCATTAACGGATATGTTATTATAAATATGAAACTACCCTATTTCCCATCTTATCCATCCTATGGAAAAAGAAATCACTGCGCATGCGTACGTACGGAATACCGTCTCCATGCCGTGGTGTAATCTGTTTTCCACCACCACCTTACTTGGATGGGTATAATGGTGCAAATAAATAACTATATATGATTATTGTAAAGAGGTATTGATTCTGAAATAGTATACATAAACTCCAATAAAATTCCACGATCATGGTAATGATATCATTGCCCGTGTGTACGTACGGTCTACCGTCTCCACGATGTGATGCGACTCGTTCTATATGATCTTCATTGAATAATGACTATTAAATGAATTTAATGAATTAATAAGATATATATTAAACTAATAATATTCTGTAAAAGATTTATCTATATCCTATAAAAAGTAATAAGAATTTATTCGACAAAACACACATAAGAACAAAAAGTAATAAACACCCGAATAACAAGTAGTAATGAAATATTACTAATAAGAAGCTAAGAATATGACCATATATTATATCATAACAATATTTATGATTCTTGAATAAGTAAATAACATTATTTAAATCATTATACAAGAGGATTGGACAATTACGAAGCAAATCAGCCCTAAGGTAAGGGACAATCTCACAATCTCAATTTTTATCCGAGATTGTTTATACGTCAGAATTTACTAGGGAATATTTATCATCCACACCAATTTTTCCTCAATATTCAGTTTTATTTATATCCTCCTACAGTTTTTTAAATCCAATTTTACCCTTCGGTGAGTTTTTAGTAAAATATATGAAAGGAATCTTTTGTCGATTTTCATACGAGGTACTTTTGGCTTTTCCGACAAAAGTACGAGAAGAATGTTTTTTTAACTTATACGGCATGAATGGATTTTTAAAACATTATTTCCAAGAATCTTCCTTTAAAAGTTTTCAAGTATATTTTTAATCATCTTCTTTTAGTTTAAAATTGTATGACATGTTATGAAATAAAAAATGGTTTCGAAGTAGAAAGGATATTTTCCTCAAGAATAGAGTTCAAGTGCTTTATCAATATTATTTTCCATCTATGATAATATAGGTTTTCTGTTGTTATCCCTATAATTACATTTATTTGATTATGTTGTGATGGAAATATTTTTATGAATTCCTTTATCTTATATGAATTATTTTATGATGTCACGATGTTTAAGATTCCCATTTTTATTACATGGGTTATGATATGATGTATGGTTTATGATTTTGTGGAACACATAAGAATGGTATAATTATGAGATGGGTGGGTCCTATATCTCCTTCCAATTCATTGGGTAAATATTTTATATCTCATGAGATAGACATGGCTGGAACGACAGGTTAAACCGGTTCAGTGAAACCGGACTGAAACGAGGAGTGAACTCGGTTCAGAAATGGACTTTTTCCACTAAGATAGTCTTCGAAATGAGTCTTGACTTATAAGAAATGATTATCTATGATTATGTGTGTATTCCACAAAGTTTCATGTTTTATTTTATGATTATTGGGATTACATTTCACTACCATGATTTGTCCCATGTTATGAAATTAGGTTTTCTATTGCAGGTTAAGATTTTTAAAATGTTATGTTTTTATGAATATGATGTGATTGATATTTCTTTTGTTTACCCTTACTGAGAATTTGAGATCACCATTTTGTATGTTTTCTTTCCCCAGTTCAGGAAGACGGTTATTAAGTAAGATATGCCAAAAGGGACTATAGATATGATGTAATAAATGGGAGACAATGTAGATGCTTTATGAACCAGTTGTTTATGTTTCCCAGTTTCTAAAGAAACTTTACCTATACAGTCCTTTCATGGTTTTGTTATATGTTGTAATAAGTATGCTTCAATTTTGATGTATTAACCATGTATGTAAAGTATGGGTCGCTATAGTTGGTATCAGAGGAAAGGTATTGCCAACATTTGGAAACTAGGATGTGAAAGCCTTAGTAAGAACCCTAATGATAAGTCTAAGAATAGAACACAATATTGGTGTTTTAGAAATGGCCATGAAAAACCTATGATAAGACCTTAAGTGTGAAATTTTATTCTTGATTGTGAGGTTTTGCTATCATAATTACTGTTGCTCACACTATTCTTCTTGGTTTTAGTCAATGGATGGAACTCAAATGAACTGTGTTAATGAGGAATGCGACGGGCAATGTAATGATTTTCCCCCTGAGTAACCAAACGTTATGGGAGCTGGAATGAAAAATCCTATAGCCATGCTCACACAACTTTCACATGCTATGAATCATGCAGGACTTCCAAATGAGCAAAGGAAGGAGCAACATTCTGTTGAATCCTTCATGAGGCAGCGTCCACATTCATTCAGTGGGTCTTCTGATCCATTAGTGGATGAACAAAGGATCAGTACAACTGAAAAGATATTTTTAGTTCTTCAATGTTCTGAGCATGATAAAGTCATCTTAGCAGTATATCGTTTGGAAGGTGATGCTGATCAATGGTGGAATCTTATCAAGAATATGATTCCAAGAGATGAAATTGAGTCCATGGAATGGGACGAGTTCAAGAACTTATTTTTCAATAAGTACTTCCCTCGTATTATTCGAACAAATATGGAGAAGGAGTTTCTTGAACTGAAGCAAAAGGATGATGAATCTCTTGGTACCTACGAAGAAAATTTTACAAGACTTGGAAGGTACGCTTCCGGAATTATTATCCAACCTGAGAGTAATATCGATCGATTCTTTAGTGGCATAAAAACAAGTCTTCAAAGGGTGTTAGACATAAGGGACTTCAATATATACGAGTAAATTATTTGATGTGCTCTCAAGGTTGAGAAGGAGATTAGTGTAACCCATCAGTCACATGGGTTTGATAAGAAGAGGAAAATGTAATTCAAAGGAAAGTCTAAAGACCACACTAAAAAGAAGATGAGTTTTCTCTTATGCTCAAAGTGTGGAAAGAAACATAGAGGAAATTGTCTTAAGGGAACAAGCAAATGTTATAAGTGTGGAAAATAAGGTCATCGAGCAATTGAATGTCGAAATAATGGGAAGAATACGTCTAATGATACAAAAAAAGGATGAGATACACAGAATAAGCCTACAACACTTCAATGTTTCAAGTGCAAGGAGATGGGGCATTATGCCAATAAACGTCCAAATCCAAGGGTTGATGATGATGATTGACATAAAAAACTCTTAAGGCCACAGACAAAGGAATGTCACATGCAATTACTATCGGCGATGTGGAGTACAACAAAGAAGTGGTGAGAGGTACACTTACCATCCACTCTAAAGTAAAAAATGTTTTATTTGATTCTAGATCCACCCACTCTTTTATTTCTGAAGAATTTTATAAGGATATCACCGTATTACCTCAACAATTAGATGTTGAGTTGGTTGTGACAACTCCTAATGGCACAACAGTCGCATCAAAAGTTTACAATTCTTCTCCGATTGAAGTTTGTGGGAAAGTTCTTCCTGCAAATCTAGTGATCCTTTATATAGTGTAATTTGATGTGATTTTTGGCATGGATTGGATTTCTTTATATGGAGCTCATATCAATTTCTAAGTAAGGGAAATCAAATTTCATATTCCAGATCAATCTATGATTGTATATCGATGCAAGGATGAACATAATCTTCCAGTGGAAATTTCTCCTGTCTTATGGGTCTTTATTCCACTAAATGAATGTTATTTATCTCAAATGGTTGGTGAGAAACTCATGATTACTAATATGAACATTGTATAGGAATTTTATGATGTCTTTCTGGAGGAATTGCCTAGTCTTCCACCAAATTGTGAAGTTGAGTTTTCAATAGAACTCTTACCAGGTGCTTTACCTATTTCAAAAACACCTTATAGAATGGCCCCAATTGAGTTGAAGAAATTGAGGATGAAACTCCAAGATAATCTTGATAAAGGATTCATACGCCCTAGTGCGTCACCTTGGGGAGAACATGTTCTGTTTGTTAAGAAGAATGATGGATCAATGAGACTCTGCATTGATTATCGAGAACATAACAAGATTACTATCAAGAACAAATATCCTCTCCCATGCATTGATGACCTATTTGACCAACTACGTGAAGCTCAATACTTTTCCAAGATTGATCTTCGCTCAGGGTATCATCAATTAAGGGTCAAAAAGGGAGGATATACCAACGACGGCTTTCCTTACAAGGCATGGACACTATGAATTTATAGTGATGCCATTTGGTCTTACTAATTCCCCTTCTATCTTCATGGATCTAATGAATAGAGTCTTTAGGGACTATCTTGATCAGTTTGTGGTAGTCTTTATAGATGATATTCTTGTCTATTCAAAGAGAAAGGAAGAATATGAAGATCACTTGAGAATTTATATTGAGGACCATGAGAAAGGAGAAGCTTTATGACAAATTTACCAAGTGTGAATTTTGTCTTCAAAAAGTTGCATTTTTGGGTCACATAATCTCAAAAGAGGGGATATCTGTAGATCCAGCAAAAACAGAGGTTATCGAAAGATGGTCGAGACCAACAACAGTAACCAAAATCCGATGTTTTCTGGGTTTGGCTGGATATTATCGACGTTTTGTGAAATATTTTTCACGATTATCTAATCCACTCACCAAGTTGACTCGGAAATTAGTTAAGATTGTTTGGTTGTTGGAATGTGAAGAGAATTTCAAGGAGTTGAAAATAAGGTTATCTAGTGCACCTGTGCTCACACTGCCTTGTAGTGGAGAAAGGTTTGTGATCTACAGTGATGCATCCATGAAGGTATTGGGGTGTGTTCTTATGCAAAATGATATGGTGATAGCTTATGCCTCACAATAGTTGAAAATCCATGAGAAAAATTACCCAACTCAGGATTTGGAGTTAGCTGCGGTAATCATTGCATTTAAGATTTGGAGGAATTATCTTTATTGAGAATGGTGTGACATTTATACTGATTATAAATGTTTAAAGTATATTTTCACACAAAAGGATCTGAATATGCGCCAAAGAAGTTGGTTGGAGCAGATTAAGGATTACGACTGCTCAATTCATCACCACCCTGGGAAAGAAAACAAGGTGACAGATGCATTAAGTCGAGAAGACCATGCTAGCTTATCCATTATAGGATCACAAAAGATCCAATATTTATGGATTTATAAAGGATGGATCTTGGAATTATAATGGAAGGGGAAAAATCGTATATTTCTCAAATGAATGTTCAACCATCTATACATGTAAAGATTAAAGAGGTGCAGAATGAAGATGTCGAGTTACAAAAAATAGTGAGAAATGTTCCTGAATTCAACATTGATTGTGATGGGATAATAAAGTTCAGGAATCAGGTTTGTGTTCCTCCCATCCCAGAATTAAAGAAGGAGTTGTTGGATGAGGCTCATAGTTCTTCATTCTCTATTCATCCTGGAAGAACAAAGATGTATAAAGACCTGAAAGAGTATTTCTGGTGGGATGGCATGAAAAGAGATGTTTCTGAATATGTCTCTCGATTCTTGGTTTGTCAGCAAGTGAAAGCTGAGAGACAAAAGCCTAATGGGATTTTACAACCATTACCCATACCTAAATGGAAATGGGAAAAAATCACTATAGACTTTGTCACTAGACTTCCTAAAACATCCAAATGCAATAATGCTATCTGGGTTATAGTTGATCATCTTACGAAGTCTGCACACTTCATTGCTATTAGAGAAGATTTTTCTCTTGATTAGCTTTCCAAGATATATGTAAAGGAAGCAGTAAGATTTCATGGAGTACCACTTTCCATTATATCTGATCAGGATCCTAGGTGTACCTCAAAGTTCTAATGAAGTCTTCAGCGTACTCTGTATACAGAGTTGAGTTTCAGCACTGCTTATCATCATCAGATAGATGGTCAGTCTAAGAAGAAAATTCAAACTCTAGAAGATATGTTTAGAACTTTCTCTATAGTTTTCAAAGATGGTTGGAATCAACACCTACCTTTGAGGGAATTTTCTTATAATAATAGCTTTCACTCCAGTATTCAGATGGCTCATTATGAAGCTCTCTATGGAAACAAATGCAGGACTTCAACTTTCTGGGATGAAGTTGGGGAAAGAAAGCTATTAGGACCTGATATTGTTGATGAGATGGTAGAAAAGGTCAGATCTATTCAACGACACATAAGAGCAACGTAGAGTCGACAAAAAAGTTATGCCGACAACAGAAGAAAAGACCCAGAGTTTGAAGTGGGTGATAAAGTGTTCTTACGAATATCTCATTGGAAGACAGTAATGAGATTTGTAATGAAGGGAAAGGTGAGCCCTATATATATCGGTCCTTTTGAAATTCTGGATCGTGTTGGGAAGGTAGCTTACCGATTGGCGCTTCCACTAAATCTCTCTCAAGTTCATGATGTGTTCCATGTATCTCTCCTTAGAAAGTACATAACTGATCCTTCACATGTACTCAGCTCAGAAGTTGTACCGCTAGAACAAGATCCTTCTTATGAAGAACATCCGATAGAGATTCTAGATCGTAGATAAAAAGTCCTACGGAACAAGACCACTCGCTTGGTGAATGTTTTATGGAGGAACCACCAATTTGAAGAAGCTAAATGGGAACTTGAGGATATGATGAGGGGGAGGTATCCTCATCTATTTGTTAAGAAGTGACAAATTTCAAGGGTGAAATTCATTTTAAGGGGGGTAGAATGTAACACCCTAATATTTTATGAGAAGTATATTTTTTTATGTAATATGGAAAGGAATCTTCTACTACACACAACACTAGCTTGGCTTGCGTTACACGTAATCACGACCTTTTTCGATAGCGTGTGTAGTACGCAATACTACGTTTCACTAAACAATGATATATTATAATATTATAAACTAGCTGTTATGAATATTATTAACTGAACATTAAATTTTATAACATTTTAATTCATCTTATACATTTTCTAGAATGTGGTATGAAAACAAAATCAGTTTTTTGGATAAAAAAAGTATTTTTAAAAAAATGCAGTTTTACCGCATTTTGATGGCGTACCCACATTAAATCTATTTTTTGACAAGTTTATAAGTTCAATTTGAAAAAATAAAATTCTTCTTTAGAATAAAGATATAAAAATTTACTTTGGATTTATTTTTCTTATTATTCTGATAACTTTCATATTTTAATAAATAGTAAAAACACGCTATATTTTAATTAAAAACATCTTTTTTCATCGCAATACTTAATATGGTTAAATTATAATATTGAATATTTTTAAATTATAAATAGAATATATTTTTACCATTTAATATAATTTATGTCATTATTATTAATTTTACATTGAATTCATAGGTAAAAACATTTCAATCTTTGACAATGTTTTAACATTTAAAACCCGTTTTCTTAATAACGGGATTAATTTTAAATTAATTACTGCAACTTCTGTGTTTTGAATTTTGAAAAATTGATTCCATATTTGGAATCAGTGGGTCCAAATTATGTTAATAGGTTACTTTTATTTTTTTGATATTATGAATAGTAACTACGGTAATTTTTATTTACAACATTTAAAGGTAAGTAGGGTAATTCAAGGTTAAAAGAATATTATAATAATTCAAAATTACTTTTACACTAGTCCTAACCTTGTTGGATGAGTAGTGGCCGACCATGGGCATCCTTCGGTCGATTTTGGGGCCCCATTGAGCCACTTGGTAGTGACAATGACAATTTGGATTAATTAATTTAATGTAAATACAAAATTGACATTAACAAAGAAATTTTAGTAATTAATTTTTATAAGGGTATATATAAATTATATTTTAGACTATAAATATTCATTGGAAATATAAAAAGATTTCCTACATATTGATATTTTTTTATAATTTTTAGACACCACATAGAAAAAATTATTTATGACACAATAATGATGATATATTTACATCATTAATAAATGATTTAAATAAATAAGATTATAATGATTAAAATATTTTCCAAAACATGTCCAATTCTAATTGGATGATTTTTTTTCGACCATGAGTCATCTTATCTTCATCATTAATGATTTTTGGACCTTTTTAAACCGAAGTTAAGTTTATAATAAAATAATATTTCCACACTTTCCAAAGGTGCCCCTCTCCTCCCTTATAAAAGGGCACCTCCTCCCTCTCTTCCTCACACCAATTTGAGCCTTCAATATCGGCCAAACACTTCCCATTTCATTTACCCACTTCCTTAGAATCCTACTAGAGTTACTGGTCTTCTCAAAAGACTAACTCTAGTGCCTTAAGAGAATGATTAAAGGAGGCACTTCGATAAAGAGGTAATACCTTATACCGTTTTCTTCAAGTTCCATTCTTCTTCTACTCCCTCTTCATTAGTTGTTTAATTATGAGGTAATAACATAAGTATCCCTAATATACGGATATGTTATTATAAATATGAAACAACCCTATTTCACCTCTTATCCATCCTACGGAAAATGAAATCACCGCGCGTGCGTACGTACGGAATACCGTTTCCACGCCGTGGTGTAATCTGTTTTCCATCACAACCGTACTTAGATGGGTATAATTGTGAAAATAAATAACTATACATGATTATTTTAAATTGGTATTGATTCTGAAATAGAATACATACACTCCAATACAATTCCATGATCATGGAAACAATATCATCGCTCGTGCGTACGTGCGGCCTACCGTCTCCACGATGTGATACGAATCGTTCTATATAATCTTCATTGAATAATGACTATATAAATGAATTGAATGAATTAATATGATATATAATACACTAATACCATTCTGTAAATGATGTATCTATATCCTATAAAGAGGAATAAGAATTTATTCGACAAAACACGCATAAGAACAAAAAGTAATAAACACCCGAATAAAAAGTAGTAATGAAATATTACTAATAAGAAGCTAAGAATATGACCATATATGATATGATAACAATAATTATGATTCTGGAATAATTCAATAACATTATTTAAATCATTATACAGTAGGTTCGGACACTTACGAAGAAAATCGGACCTAAGGTAAGGGACAATCTCGCAATCTCAATTTTTATCCGAGATTGTTTATACTTCAGAATTTACTGGGGAATATTTATCAACCACATCCATGTTTACTCAATAAGTAATATTATTTATATACACCTAAAATTATTTAAATCCAATTTTACCCTTCTGTGAGTTTTTAGTAAAACATATGAAATGCATCTTTTGTCAATTTTCATACGAGGTACTTTTTGACTTTTCCGACAAAAGTACGAGAAGAATGTTTTTTATCTCATATGGCTTGAATGGATTTTTAAAACATTATTTCCCAGAATCTTCCTTTAAATGTTTTCAAGTTTATTTTTAATCAACTTATTTTAGTTTAAAATTGTATGACATGTTAAGAAAGTAAAAATGTTTTCGAAGTAGAAAGGATATTTTCCTCAAGAATGGAGTTTAAGTGCTTTATCAAAATTATTTTCCATATAAGATAATATAGGGTTTTGTTTGTTATCCCTATTATTACATTGATTTGATTATGTTGTGATGGAAATATTTTTATGAATTCCTTTATCTTATATGAATTTTTTTATGATGTCACGATGTTTAATATTCCCATTTTTATTACATGGGTTATGCTATGATGTATGGTTTATGATTTTGTGGAACACATAAGAATGGTATCATTATGAGATGGGTGGGACCTATATCTCCCTCAAATTAATTGGGTAAAGATTTTATATCTCATGAGATATACATGGCTGGAACGGCAGGTAAAACCAGTTCAGTGAAACAGGACTGAAACGAAGAGTGAATTCGGTTTAGAAATAGACTTTGTCCACTAAGATAGTCTTGACAATGATTCTTGACTAATAAGAAATGATTCTCTACGATTATGTGTGTATTCCACAAAGTTTCATGTTTTATGTTATGATTATTGAGATTACATTTCACTACCATGATTTATCCCATGTTATGAAATTATGATTTCTTTTGCAGGTTAAGATTTCCAAAATGTTATGTTTTTATGAATATGATGTGATTGATATTTCTTTTGTTTACCCTTTCTGAGCATTTTAGATCACCCATTTGTATGTTTTCTTTCCCTAGGTCAGGAAGAAGGTTATTAAGTAAGATATGCCAAAAGGGACTACAGATATGATGAAATAAATGGGAGATAGTGTAGATGCTTTATGAACCAGTTGTTTCTATTTCTCAGTTTCTAAAGACACTATACCTATACGGTCATTTAATGGTTTTGTTATATGTTGTAATAAGTATGCTTCAATTTTGAAGTATTAACCATGTATGTAAAGTATGGGTCACTATAAATGGATCTGATACTGATGGTGTGATTGATAAAAAAATCTAACTTTTTGATGAATTCTATAACAAGTGGTGATTAGTTCGATACTTTTCATCTGGTGTTTCTTAGTTCAATCCTCTGTGTCTATAAAAAAACTTTCTCAAAAACAAAACCATTCTCGCCCTTTATGTTTGGGTTCGAACATTCAGAAACTTTCACTTGTTTTTCAAAAAATTCTTTTATAAATGATTAGTTATCAACAAATACAAAAATTTATTAAAAACAAAACATCATAAAGGTTCTTCAATCTCCCCATTCGTATTTTTTAAAAACACTCATTGATAACTTTTTCAACTCTAAGAAAATTTTCACAATTCAACTTTCGTAAAAAACTCAAGTTTTTTGAATTTTACCGAAATACATCATTTAATAAAAGAGTGTTTAGACACCACCCTAACAGATAAGGTATTTTTTTTTGAAAAAAATCCATCCCTTAGTGAGAAGAAAATTTTATGGCCATTCTAAGATAAAATCCCCCTATCTTTTAAATTATCTCACATTTATTTTTCTATAAATTTTATTTTCCTCTCCCCCATTATCTGATAAATACAACTTCATATTCATAAAATAAAGATAATTAAAAACTTATTACATAGTACAAAGTTGTTACTTTTTCTCCCCATTTGTCAATACAATCCAAAACATGGTAGGGGACTTCCTTATGTGTTTTAGGAAGTCATTATAGGATGAGAAACATGAATTCTCAACCTCAACTCATAAACCCTTTATTTTGGAATTGACATTGTGAAGATATCTATAATTTGATACTTTGTTGAGATATATTCCAAGAAATCATCTCTAGTAGTAACTTTCTCTTTTAAAAAGTGAAACTCTATATTTATGTGTTTTAATCTTGAATGTTGGAAATGATTTTTAGAAAGATAAATTGCAATATGATTTTCACAAAGTCTATTCAAAAGTTTATAAACCTTTATATTCAAATCTTCCAATTGAAATTTCATCCACAATATATGAGTACATACTTGAATAGTCACAACATATTCTAATTACACATTTCCCAAGGTTACTAAACTTTGTTTCTTACTATGAAAATTTACACTACATTCACACAAGAAAAATGTATCTCCTAAGGTTGATTTTCTATCAATACAATCTCGAGCCCAATCAATATTAGTATAACTATGAAACTTTATCTCATAATTTATGTTTTATAATAATCCTTGTGAATTTGTACCTTTGAAATATCTCAGAATTATCCTTGCTTCCAACATATTTGACTCTTTCCAATTACATTGATACCTAGAACACAAATTTATAGCTTAATCAATATCAGTCTTGAGGTTATAAGGTAAAGTATACTTCCTATCATCTTCCAATAGTGTTTCTAATTCACACTTTTTCCAGAATCATCTTTACTCATCTTCATCCTCACTGAGATAGGAGTAGATACTTTTTTATATTTTACAATTCCAAATTATTGTAACAATTCCCTTGCATACTATTCTTTAGAAAAGAAAATTTATTTTTCCTTATATTGAACTTGTAAGACAAAGAATAATGTTAATTCTCCCAACATTGATATTTCCAAATTCTATTGCATTACCTCAGAAAATTATTTACAAAAATATTCTTCATCCCTAGAACAAAATTGTATTATCCACATGAACAAATACAATTAGATTTTCAAACTCAACATCTTTCATATATAAGTTTCTGTCAACTTTTCCTTTTGAAAAAATAATCATTCTCAAACAATTTTCAATATTAGAACACCATGAATGTGGATCTTGTTTTAGCCCATATAGATCATTCTTCAATCTAAAAACTATGTTTTCATCCTTATCAAGTAGACACCCAAAATGTTGAAAATTTTAAACTTCTTCATCAATTTATCCAAATTTATATCTATCTGATACACAATGTAATTTTGATGAGAAAGAACTACTCAAAACATTATAATAGTTTCTAAAAGTTAAATAGGGGAAAATGTTTCATCAAAATCTCCACCTTCCACATGTGCACAGCCTTTATAAAAAATCCTAGATTTGTTTCATGAAACATCTCTATATTCATTCAAAATTTTTCTATAAACCCATTTTCTATGATAAATTTTTTATATTTCAGACATAAAACAATTTCATATGTTTCATTTTTCTCAATTTTATCCAACTCTTCATTTATATAATCCACCCATTCTTTGTGTTGAATAGCTTATGAGACTGATTCTTGTTCAAATTTTGAGTTGAGTGATGTTTTATTTTCTAATATCATCTTTCATTAAGCCTGAATTAGATCCTTCTAATTCCCTAGAATATTTTTAGTCTCAATTTTTTTAATGTAGAAAATTTCACAGTTCCTCTTCCTTCTTCACATTCCTCATCATAAGATTCATCTGAGTCTTCATGAACATAACTTTTATCACTTTTATTTTCAGTGGAAAATTTCAGTATTTATTCCTCAAAATCCCCATATGATTTTGGGAACTATGTTTGATTCTCAATAACATCCACATAATATGATTCCACCAAATTTTATAAATGTTTTTTCCAACATTTGTATCTTCTTACATTGGGTGAATAATAAAAGTTCCTTCCTCATCTTTCTCATCAAACTTTCCCCGATCCAAATTTATTATTTTAAGTAAACATGGGATTCCAAAAACATTGATGTACTTCAGTAAACGTTTTTTATCATAGAAAATTTCATAAGAACTAATGTTGGTTTCCAAACTTAATTTTTTTTTTCTAAACATGTAAAATAATACTAACAACTTCACTTTAGTAGAACTTTAAATGTTTTTATTCTTCTCACACGATTCTTCCCATTTCCACTAAACCTATATTATTCCTTTCTACTACTCCATTTTATTGTGTGTTATATAAGGAACTATACTAATGTTTAATACTATGATCTCTATGATAAGTTTCAAAAGTATTTCTTGTAAAATCTATGCCATTATCCATTCTGAATTTCTTTATATAAACCCCCATCTCTTTATCAACTTCTTTTTTGAAAAACCTGAACATTTCTTTAGGCTCAGAGTTATGTTTCAAAAACATGATGTTTGTCATTTGAGTGAAATCACCATTAAAATTGATAAATTATAAATATACTTTTATTATTGATGTCCCATTGACCCAAATAAATTGGAATGAATAAGTTTAAGAGGATCGGTATATGGAATCTCAACTTTCTTATGACTTTTATTAGTCATCTTCCCTTTCGAACAAGTAATAAAAAAATCATCCTCTCTTCCTTTCAATTTTTGAAAATTCTATACATAATAAATATTAAAAAGTTCTTTCATTATTTTCATCCCAAGTTAAACTATTCTTTGGTACTAAAACTTATTCTCATCTTTGGCACTTAGATAACAAGATTTTTAAAATTATCTAACTTGAAAAAGATTTCCACTAGTTCTTTCTCCTTTTGTGATAACTTTTCAATGTTTCACACTTATAATAACACATGAATATTTTCTGAAAATTACTTATATTCCATCATCACAAATTTTACTTACACTAAGTAAATTATGTATTAGCACATCAATAAAAAAAATTCCTAATATTTTAACTTTTCTTCTTTAATCTTTGTCATTCTGATTCATATGATTTTTAAAGAACTATTATCCACAATGGTAATAGAACCTCATTCATGATTTACAACATGTTTTAAGATTTTTAAATCAGTCATCATACATTAATAACAACCACTATCATGTATCCATGGTTTGTTCTTTTTTACTTTCTTTCAAGGCAGTCTCAAAAAAAATATTTCCTCAACTTTCTTCATCCTAGCTTCCTTTTATTTATCTCTCATAAGAAAATTGTTCTAAAATTAGTTTAATACATATTTTGACATGATGAAAAACCAAATCACATCTTCCATAATCTTCTCCCAGATATTTAAATTAATTTTTTTGGAAAGTTTATAACTTCTTGTGATTTATCTTTTCTACCTTCCTATGTGTTAAGAAACTTATTCATTCTAATTTCACTATTTATATCACTCTATTCAAATATTATTTTTGGAAGTGATATTTTATGAAAAAAATTATAAGTCATGTGACTATATATTCTATATCACCATAGAATCCATCAAATCTTAATTTTTTGTTGAAGTATGATCTTTCTCAAAAAAAAATTTGAGGTTGATAAATCCTTCCTACCCTAGCATACTCTGGGTGTATACCAAATTTCATTCTATGTGATTTTTAATATTTAGTATATGTGATAGGTTTATCACATTCTTTCTCCACCCAAACATTACTATACATTTTCTTATCGCTTGAAATGTTAGAAAAATCAGATGAAACATTATTTTTGGTGTGTGAGGAATTCACTGAATTCTTTATTTGAGATTTCTCAATAAATTTAGAAGTCTTATATTTTACTACTAAAGTTTTGTTTATGTTTTCATTCATCTTTCTCAAGGTATTTATAGAATCCAGAAGTTTATATTGAAACTTATTGACTTATTTTCCCTTATATTCCAATTTCTTATTGAGATCTTCAACCATCCTTCCATGTTTAGTTATTATTAGTTTGTAACTTAAGAACTCGTGAATGTATTCTTCCTCAGACTTGATGACATAATTTCTTACTTTAGGAACCTCTTCACAATATCTCGTCATTACTCTAATTTCTTACTTGAGATTTATGTTTTTCTCAATACATAATATAAGTAATGTTTTGAGTTGATACTCTCTATATGATTCTTCACCACCTTGTTCAAAATCTAAGTAATATTTTATTTTATAAAATTTTACAATGAAGGTTATAATTTTTTTAACTTTCATATTTTGATGAATTGTTTTCAGTTGAGTATGATTAAACTTTATTATAATACATCTCCATAACCTCTACTTTTAAAAACTATAACATATCGAACCAGGTTCTACACACCAGTGCCTCTAAGTGGTCAGTCACATGACCTCAGGCCTGCCTCCTCATATGTCAGAGGATGTTGATTAGTAGTGAAGGTATGATATATTGATCATGGGGAGACTTTACCCTATTTTATAAGAGTAAATACTTCATTAAAAAATAATAAACAATATATTAATATCATGTAATCCTAACCTCAAAGAACCAGTAACACAAGATGACCAAAAAAGAAAATACAATATCAATAATTAAAGAAGAAAATATGTCATGCCAATGTACATGTCAAGTGTCTAAAATGAAACCCAAAATAAATTCATTGACAACTCCCCCAAGAAGGTCTCAAATAGTGTCTGGTTCCCTCATCCATGCTCCATCCCATATCAATGATCTAATATAAGGTATTTTCCCTTAAAATCTCTATAAAGCACAAAATCTATTCAGGTACCGACCAAGCAGCCCAAGTAGGGTGTGAGTACAACTCAGTAGGTGTCATGCCCCATCCCAGAGGGGCCCATACCACGTCTCTCAAATCCAGCCTCAAATAGCCTAGGCGTTAGTGACTAGAACTGATAAGGTGTATCACTGACATGAGATGCCTTAGCTTAAGTACCTGTACAGAAACACACATCTCCAAGCCTATAAAATGATGAAAGGTAAAAACAATTGAAAACCCATGCATTCATACATCTAAATTGCATAACCAGAGTATAAAAAGAAGTAGAAAAAATAAATAGGGCCAAATACAATCCCACCACAAAGAGTTTGAAAACAAAAGTACAACCTAAAAGTAAGTATTGGGACTGCTTTCAGAAAGCTGTAGGAACACACCTCGGTTTTTCTGGTATCACTAAGAACCATCTGGTCCTGGTCTTCCTAATACTCTCTCAAAATTTCAGTCTTCTGCACAAGACATGACACATGAAGGAAAACCCCGTGTATGGGTGAGTATAACAATACTTAATAGGACACCTTGAAACCAAAAAATATACTGGTAAAACTAATATTTTCCACATTTTTTATATCCATTTAAAATGTTTTAACCCTCGTAATTTATCAATTTGAGCTTATATGGATCATTTTTGGATTTATGGTGTGTTTTGAGCTAAAATGTGAAATGTCCTTAAATTCTGGATTTTTGACAGATTTTTACGTCAACGGTATTTTGGTCATTTATATAAAAATATAATTCCAAATTGAATGATTATTTTTTTATAATACTTATTTTAATTCCATTAACTTTTTCTTATAGACTAGAGGCTTATTCTAATATCTAAAGGCCCAAAAAAATCATAGATGTTTGGAAATTATCCGAGCTGACAGCGTTGACCCCACCTCCATAACGGATGTATATATCAGGATACACAACTACAATGGAGTTTATTAGAAATGTATATGAATTAGGACACATATATACACTACCTATAAAAATTTCATGGAGTTTTTCTCCAATTATGGTGGCAAAGAGATGTTATACATTGAAGGAAGATTCCTGGAAAACTCATCTAGAAAAAAAATAAGTTGTCAATAAAAAATACATAAATACCTATAGAAGAGTCCAACCTATATGAAATTTTGAGGTTTAATGACAATATAATTTATTAACAACTTTTTTGAAGGATGTAATGTGTTAATCATCCATTTGTATTTCCAAAAATGTATAAACTTGAGGAGGACAATTTCTTCCAATAAAAGGAGGGGACCTCCCACCTATTATCTCATCCCATTTTCCATGAAATTTATTCCAAGGAACCAAGGGGATATATCCAACAAGGGAGGAAATTCACAAATATTTCCCTTATCATATTATTAATTCTATTTATTTTCTTTATTTTTTTATATTTCAATTATAATTTAGATTTTTAATAAATTCATGTATGGTTTTTATTTTCGTGTTTTCTTCCACCCAACCACCCTCCTTTCTTCTCCATCTTTTATCCTTATTTTATTCTTTTCCTATTCTAATAATATCCACCATTACCTCTTATGCTAAAAAATGATATACTTTCTCAATCCTTGGCTCTATGGAGGTATGTGTCAATTTCACTTATTATACGGTAAAATTCTTCTGTTTTATTATGTTTTTTATGAGAAAGAGTGACGTGCACAAGTGTGGTGATAGCCCACCAAGAAAATAAACTCAAAATCATTTCTCTTATTTTATTAAATCTGTTCCCTCTCTTATACTGAATACAATCCCTTTATATGATGGATTTGATCCATTCAGTGGTTGAAATGGCATACGATAGAGTCAGGTCATGGAAGTAGTCACACTCACGATTGAGTTGTTCCATAAACCTAGATTAAAGTAGGAGGGGAAGTTAAGATTGATAAATGTAATCAAGATTTCACACCAATTAATAATAGAATAGTAACTCAAAAATGAAATCTCAAAATTGAATTATCAAATTTTATTTAAACACCAACAAAGAGAATGATGGAACCCACAAACCAACCCATAAATTATATGTTCTTTATTCACTAATTAAATTTTTTCAATGCATGTTTGTTTAATATTTTCATTAATTTAAATTTTATAACCTTCATTTATTAAATAAACCAATTAAAAATAATTAGTTTAGGTGAATTAGATTAAGTGAGTGAACATATGAGAATGTTCCTCAAGTGATACGAATCTGGTCATCAATTATACTACACGAGGAAAATTAAATTGCTTTTTACATGCCCTATGATAGGCGTGCATCACATAAAAAAATTAAATACATTCATCTCTACATGGGAATATTGCTACAACACATATAACAAGAATAACCAGATATACTCAACAAAGACACACATTATAGAGGTAAGTCACACTCATATTATAATATTCCATGATTCTATATAGAATATTCCACAAAGAACTCACCTGAGAGAACACACTCCTGGATCTGATAGCACTAATGATGTCCTTCCAATAGGTACTTCCTATCGGGTCTCTTCATGAGAAAGAGCATGCTAAAAGTTTTAATAGAATACAATACACAGATGAGGATCACTAGAAAGGCCATGGGGTGATACCAACAAATCAATCTGGATTAACCTGCTAAGTAGAGGATTGACTCCCATGTAGTGTTGGTCACTTAGATAACAAGAACTCCACCTAGGGGATGAATATGAATAGTGGATCTCACTCTTCGCCTCTCAGAGGGATTCCAACAAATCTATCTTGGAATTACTGCAGAAGGGATCATTTTCCCGGGAGTAAAATATTATTTAATACTAACCCTAATTGAAAAGATAAAGGTAACAAACCCTAACAAACGTTTTCCATGATATAGAGTACAAGGGCTACAAGACATGTATAAAAGAGTAAACAGTGTGTAGTAGGGGTCAAACTCCATGTCCCTTGAACTTGGGACTTGCCCGTGTATATGGCTCATCTAATCAAACTATTTCCATGTAGTAGTACACACCATGTACGTATCCCATTTACTCAAACCATGTGCTAGTACACGTCATCATCATATGCATGTCTTCCCATGTACCAGTACACAGCTTAGCCTGTGAACATCTTCCCACGTAAACAACCCGTGTGATTCCTAAGTACATGCCATGTTACCCAGGTGATACCACATACTATGTGAAAGGGATCACATTACATGTGATATTTATCTTCATATGGAAACCCTAATTGCAGATCATGTGGCCCCACAGAACATATAGATCCAGATTAATCATTGTGTTGTTCAGGATTTTTCAGAATCCCATATCTACTCCCGCATTTGATCCAATGCCTCCAAATTTCAATACAGTGGTCATTTCACCACGAGATTGAAGATCCCAACTCGTCCAATCTTTTTTGTTTATGAAGAATGCATTACACAATCAAATGTACTCAAAAAATGAATCTAATTTTCATTCATTATGGTGTGTTGAAGAATGGTAAATTGGGTATCCTCTGTCATCTATATTTCTTTATCTCCATCATCACATCTCTGTTAGGCTATTCCAATATTAGATCTGCGATATTGGATCATTGCACCATGAAATAGGAGTGCAATGATCAATTGATCAAGAATGCTCGTGACGAACGATGAATGGGGGGAGAAAAGAACAAGAACGTATTGGAGTAACAAAACTTTATCGATGTTCATGTTTATGATGATCCATCATTATTAGATTGAAAATCTGAATAATAAAATTAAAAATATATTCTCCCATCAAAACCTCATAAAGTAAACTCATCCCGCATAATGATCAAACAACAGATCAATATTTTCATTGATTGATTCATTTTCATTTTATAAATCATGAATGTGGAAGAATAAAATAAAAATACATGCCCTACCTTGATTCAAATCGATCATTAATGAAGAATTGGGTTGTGTCATGTTTTTTGGTGAGATCCTTTGAATCATTTTTTCATCAATCATTGATCAAAGATCTTATCGCCATTCATCTAAGAGGATTAACTGATGCTATCTCCAATGGATCTACAATGGTTCCAGGGTTGTATATCTAACCCTAGTATTTCTCCATAATAGTCTATTTAAAGTCCATCAATCACTGTATCAACAAAAATGAAATAAAATATTTTATTAAAATATTTTTTTCATTTCCACGCCTGTGATGACTTTTTTACAAATGACCCACACCGACTAATGTTAAGTCATTCCTAGGGTAAACCTCGCATTCTGAACTCAACGGTATCATCATATTTCTGATCAGGGTACCCATTTAGAAGTTATTACACTTTTTTTATGAAAAATGTGTATTCTTGCTATTTAATATATTTCAAACATTTATTTTAGGAACAATAACCTCAGAATCACACAGTGTCTTAGTGCTTGGTCTCAAAAATAATCTATATAGTATCCAAAAAAATATTGCATGGAAAATATAAGGCATTATAGTATTCCACCACTAATGACAAATAAAACAATATCTAATCAGTATAAAGTGTATGCAGTTGTATAAAGAAATAATTACAATGCATAAGTAAACAGTTATCACATTATCAATTAATCTTTATTTAACTATATAAACCTTTGGGTTCCCATAGACACTCATACCTTAATCCCTGCTTCAACTCATGTCAGAGGTTGAAGTATGTTTGGGGGATATCATATCTTATAATTCCATTGTTATCATTCAATACCTACTCTGAAATATATTGGATCTTAAAGTATGTCTGAAGAATATCATATCTCATAATTCCATTGATATCATTATTTAATTCATATTTTAATTCACATGTTACCATTCATACATCACACAATATAATGTCCATGTCTCTATTCTTTATTTCAAAACTAAATGACCATGTTACAATTCATACCTTACACATTAGAATAATCTTGTTCACTTTCTCTATTTCACAACTAAATGGCCATGTTACCATTCATACCTTACACATTATAATGACCATGTTCACGTTATTTAATTCACAACTAAATGACCAAGTTACCATTCTTAACACATAATTAATTCAACAATTAATTATCCACATCAATTCCATTACTAATTCCACAATTAGTTAATCATTACTATTCCATTAGTTAATTCAAAATTTAACTAATCACATAAATAACATTAATTAATTCAAAATATAATTAATCACATAAAATACATAAATTAATTCTAAAATTAATTAATCACTTAAATTATATTCGTAAATTCAATAATTAATCAACCACACCAATTTTATTACTAATTCAATAATTAGTTTATCACATAAATCCCCTTAATTAATTTTCTAATTATATGAGTATGTAAATCCCATTAATTAATTATTCAATTAATTAATCAATATCCACAAATTAAAAATCACATAATTTATTCTATAATTAATTATCTCAATCAAAATTACAATAGATCATAATTATTTCCTCAATTTAATATCTCAATTCTAAAATCTAAATATCTCATAATTAATCCCACAATTAATTATCTCAATCTATAATTCCCAAAATCCCCAATTTCTGATCTCCTCAATTAATTAATTCAACAATTTAATTAATTCAATTAAGAACGTAATTTCTAAACAACTAATAGAAATTATATAATTAAATACATGTAATTTAAATAAATAATTTGAGATTTTATTTATAAACAACCTACCTCAATTCGTTGATGAGCGATCACCCTTCGAAAATCTTCATAATTTAAGAAGCACAATTATATAGAATGAGATTCAAATTTAAAACCCTAAATCAAGATCAGATCAATCAAGATCTCTTAAATATAGATATAGATCTACAATACTAGATCCAAATCCACAAAAACATGTCTATATCCAATTAAAATAGGAATAAAACCCCCTTTCTAGAATAAGATAATAAAGGATAAGGAATAAGAAACCAAACGAGGTAAGATCCTCTTATAGGGAGGGGTGAAGATCATCAATCCAGGATTAAAATAACATTTTAAGAATTTGTTATGTCTTTTAATCCATATAGTATTCTCCAAAATAATGAAATATTATCTAGGGTAAAATGATGATCAAATAGTAGTTAAATGGGGGGTTTTAGTTATAAAAAATCCAATTTTTAGTGATTTAAAAATTCATGCATGGTAAGCTGGGAAGGGGAGCATGGTTTCTCGTAAATGTGTACCTAAATGTGAAACTATATTTTGGGGGTTCATAGTTTGTCATAATATGGTGTACAGATTGATAAACCACATGTCAACCATGTAATTGCATTCTGTCCAAGGTTGCATGGTTTGCTGGGTAGGGGCACATGGTTAGGGAAAACCGTGAGCCAACTATGCACTACCCTTCTCCCATCAAATTTTCTCAATTTTCACCCAAACAAAACCAAAGTTAAAACCCAACCCAAGTACAATGAAACAATGCAAAAATAAATACCTGAAATTAAGACAAACTCATCTTCACGAAAGGTCAGGATCTTACTATCTCACCAACTTCTAACATCTTATCCTTGAGCTGCACTCCCAAGAATCTCTTTGATTCTGAGTCAAAAAGATTAGGACAATGATCCCTCATATCTTATTTCCTTTCCCATTTCTCCTCCCACACATTCCCATTTTTCCACAATACACAAACTATAGGCAAAGTCTTTCCTCGCAACACTTTCTCACTGCGATTCAACACACGTTTTAGATGTTCTTCAAAGGAAAAATATATCTTAATCCCAACATCATCCATATCGATCACATTAGAAGGGTTTGGGTGATACCAACATAGTTTTGACACTTAGAAATCATCATACATAGCACATTATCTCTGTGGAAGAGCCAATCGGTACGCTACTAGCCTGATTCTCTCCACCACCTCAAACGGTCCAACAAACATGGGTGCCCACTTGTCCTGTCTCTGCATTCTATTGTGATTGAATCTTGGAAACAACCAAATGAATACATGTTCAGCCTCTATAAACTCTAAGTGTCATTTATTTCTATCAGCATATGACTTCTATCTACTCTGGGTCATATCCATATATTTCTGAATCAATTGTACATGCTTTAATGTGTCCTACACGATACTCAGCCCCAACAACATAGAATCACATAACTCCATCAATACTTGAGGTTTTCTTCATGGACTACTATAAAGATCCTCATATGGTTCCATCTATATGGTTTTCCAACAACTATTGGTATGGGTGAACTCCACTAATGCTAGTTTACTCTCCCAAGACCCACCGAAGTTTATAACACAAGCTCACAACATATCCTCAAGCACTTGTATAGTATGATCTGACCACCCATCTGTTAGTGGGTGGAAATTAATACTCAACAAAACCTATATACCAAGAACCTTATGAAATCCCAACAATAATCGTGAAGTAAAACACAAGTTTCAGTTAGAAACGATATTCTATGGCACCTCGTGCAGACAGTCTATCACCCAAACATACAAATATCCCAACTGCTCTACTGAGATAGTCTCCCATGTATTCAAGAAATTCATTACCTTTTTCAGTTTGTCCATAATAACCCAAATAGAATCATTCTTCTAAGTAATCCTCCGGAGAACCACCACAAAGTCCATTGTCACTTTTTCCCACTTCCATTTTTTAATGTCAATGACTGTAGTAAACCTATATGTCATTATTTCTCGTCCTTCACCTACTGATATGTGTAGCATCGTGTCACAAACCTTTCTATTTTATTTTTCATTTCGAACCATCAAAATAGTCTTTCTAGTTCACGGTGCATTTTGGTCACAACTGGATGTACCAACCACTTCGATGAATGAAACTCACACATCAGCTTGTCTCACATTATTTTAGGTATGACAACCTGATTCCTGACATAGATGACCTCATCCTCATCTATTCTCCAATCATAAGGTGAAAACCCACCTTCAAGGTTTTCCCCCATGGTAAAACATTATAAATCCACATACATTCTATCTTAGATCTATCTCAAAAATGTATACTCCAATGAATCTATTACAAGAGTCATTTAATCCTAAGTCTCCTAAACCTCAATGTGTATCTCGTCCAGTAAATCCATCATCTTCCACTCAGCACTAGACTCTTGAACCACCTGATTTTGAGTCTTCATTCTCAAAGAATCATTATCAATGTTCCCCTTTCCAGGTGTATAGGCTGGCTCAAAATTTAATGGTTTCATATACTTAACCCAACTCTGTTATCGAATATTCAAGTCTCACTGTGAAAATATGTAATATAATCTCTTGTGATCAATATACATAGTAAAAAAATATCCCAATAGATAATGTCCCCAACACTTTAAAACATAAACCATTATATCCAACTTGAGGTCATATGTAGGGTAGTTCGGTTCATGGGTCCTCAACTTTAAAGACCCATAAACCAAAAATTGATCTCCATGAATCAACACAACTCCAATTACAATCCCATAAGTGTCAAAATACACTGTATACTTCTCACCTTGCTCAGGTAGGATCAATATTGGTACTGATGCCAAAATCTTCTTTGTCTCCTAGCAAGAATTATCACAATCTTATGAAAAATAAAACGTTATCACTTTTTTGGTCAAGCCCGTTAGTAATGATTCCTATTGTTAAATTTCCTGAATGAACCTATAATAATATTCAGAAAATCCTAGAAATCTGTGGATATAAAACATGCTCTTGGGATGCTCTCAAAAAACCACTATCTGAAACTTCTCTATATTAACCAACACACATTCCTCTAAAATGATGCTACCCAAGAAGTGTACCTGATCGATCCAATAAAGTGTATATAGATATCTTGATGTATAGACAATGCTATATTAGTGTAATTATAATGATATCATGATGTGGGTCATAATAATCATGGGTCTTGGAGTGCACCAAGATGTCTTCCACAAACACTACCACAAACTGATCTAGGCACTGATTAATGATTTTGTTCATTATGTCCATAAACATTATTTGTGCGTTCAACAACCAAAGAAATATTATGGTGAAATCATATAGTCCATACCTTCTTCTAAATTCATCACTTGGTATATCAGAAGTTTGAACTACCAGTTTATGATACCCTAATATCGATTCAATATTTGAGAACACAGAAGCTCCTCTCAACTAGGAAAATAGATCATCGATACGAGGGAGAGGATACTAGTTCTTCATAGTCATCTAGTTCAACTTTCAGTAATCAACACGTAATCATAAACTCCTATTAGCCTTATTTGCAAACAACACTAGTGAACCCCAAGGTGACATACTCAAATAAATAAATACCTTATCCTCTATCTCCTCTATATGAGTCTTGAGCTCTTGAATACCATTCAGTACCATTCTATATGGTGGAATAGAAATCATCTTTTCCCCCAATATGAGCTCAACGCTAAATTTCACATCTCTCTTAGGTGGAATCCCAAAGAAATATTAAGTAAAGAAATCCTACAAATTATCCACTAAGTGTGGAAAGACTTATCATTTTACACCTGTATCATCCAGAAATAAACTAGAAACCTGGGTTGTGATCTCTCCAATTTGATGAGTAATTGGCCCTACTCGGAACGCCTCGATATCCTAATCTCCACATTGAATATATTTGTAACCCTTAGGAGATTTAATGGTCACTCTCTTATTGTAAAAATCAATGTGGGGACAATTTGATACTAACCAGTCCATACCTATAATTAGATCAAAGCCTGACATGTATATGATATAAATATACCATAGAAATCGATACTACTCGACCTCAAGAGTACACCCCTTGCACAGAAAAACGTCTCTTGACCAAACACCATGAGGTGTGTTAGTCTCAACACCCCACTCACGAACTCCATCACTAGGATAAAACCATTAAAAAGTTTTGTAGAAATAACGGAATGATAGGAACCGATATCAAATAAGGAAGTAGGTATCATTGAAGCTATAAAAATAGTACCTCTAACTGTAAATGGTCCAGCCTTGATATCCACAATTTTAGGGTGAATTGAATGCAACTATCTTACCCCACTTCCACGTGATGCAGTCTAAGTCCCCTATGCTTCAATACTCTACAAATATGAGCACTCTTACCCTAAAGCTCCACATATACTACCTTTACCAACTTGTCCAGTAGAACTCCAAATGAATGACTGATATGGTGTAGAATATCCTCTTCCTACACTCTTATTCTGACTAGTTATACCCTTACTACTCATCTATCGATGGGTCCTGTAGAACTTTTGTAGATGAACCATCTTTCTGCAAGATTGTAGCTATATTGGTGGTTGAGGTAACTATCTTCAAAAGTTTCCTAATCTACCACACTTGTGATAGATCACCCGATTAAGGTCCTATGCAACTGATCCCTCTTTTTAGGTACTCTGTTTCCCATTGCCCTGGTTGATGTTTTCAAATCAATGTATCCAACTCTCAGAAGTCGTACCTTCTAATCATCCAAATGGAACCACCTTTCCTACACTGTAAGCCTATTTAGGTTACCCATATATATGAGATCCTTATCCACCACCTCAGAAAACTACTTTAACTGAAAATCGATAACTTTGGGCTTAATATCACATTTATGCCCATCCTAAAAATTTCTCACTGTAGTTATCTCATCCATTTCCAATGCTGGAGAAAAGTGATGCAAATGTGTAATGTGTCCAACATAGTCTATCACATAAATACTCCCCTAAGTCAACCTCATCAACTCAGCTACTCTCTCCTACCTCAGTATATATGGATAGAAGTTCTCTAGAAACTTATCCAATAGTTCCTTACATAACATACCATTAGCCTATGCAGTCCCCACCTGAACATACCACCAGTGATTCACTGATCTTGTATCATGTAAGTTGCCAACATGACCATCCTCTCTACAGGAGTCTCAAAGTGGTCAATTATAGTCTCGATGGAATCAACCTAGAAATCATCTCACTTAAGTCCACCCTCTCCAATAAAAGCAGGAGGGTGTTATATTTGTAACACCATTTTTAGATCAAACATACTCTTCACTACCCACCCAGGGTCTCTTCCCATGAATTTCATGAAGTGGGAAATGTTGTCTTGGAACTGCTCCCTGAATTACTCACCTGACGTAATTGATCGTTAGTTTATACTACGTGTAGATCATCTCTATCCATATCCTCATGCTATCCTCTTAATAAGAGTCGTCATTGAGAAATATCTATAACATTACATATAGGTACCTTATGACACCTTTTACAAAATTAACACATTTAAGGTAAAATACCATATTCCACAACAAGTAATTTCCCCAAACCCTACCACATAGTCAAAACTAAGGTGTTATCACTACCCTAAATAATCTTACTCCTTGGTCCGAGATGACAAGGGTAAAAACATTCAAATTGTTTAAGTTTCTCATTTAGACACCCATTTATTCTCATCTTACATCATTCTAAAATCTTTATCAATTTCATGTTAAGTGCCATTTTCATTTCAATTTCACAAGAAAATAAAAATAGTTCAAGTTCAATAACTTACCCATAACCCATTTTTTTATGTGTTCCTAAAATGATGCATGTCACAATAACCCTAAGTTCCTAGAATTATGCATGTAACTCAAATCTTGTGCCAGACTGGTCTACAAGTCAAAAATCATAAAAAATTAACATCAATAATCACAACACACAACAAGTGTGTCACCAAAGTTGAAATAATATTCAACTGTAATAGAAAATAAGAATAAAAACAATCCAACCCTGGGAACTTGGGTTCTCCCCCATACATGGGTTAGATACTCCCATAAATGAGATCAAAACCAAGGCCCGACTCATTCTAGTTTCATGTATACCTTTACTAAATAGTAATACAAAATAAAAATGAAAAGAAAATGGACTCTAATACCACTTTGTAATGTTATGACCCAGGTGCCACACATCGGTGCCTCGAGTCGGGCAGACACATGACCCTAGGTGTGCCTCCTTGTGTGCTAGAGGATACCGAATAACAGTGAGGGTCTGAAATAACGATAATGGGGAGACTACACCCCCTTTTATTACATTTAATACACTAGAAGAAAATAAGAATCAATAACTAAATAACATGTAATCATAACATGAAATAACCGGTATCACGAGATGGCTAAAAGTGGAAAAACAATATCAAAACTAAAAAAGAAAATATACTATGCCAATGTACGTGTCAAGTGTCTAAAATTAAACCCAAAATAAATACATTGATGACACCCCTAATTGGTTCCCGAATCATTTCTAGTTCCCTCATCCATGCTCTATCCCTTATCATCCATATAACAATGATCTTTTTCCCTTAACGTTTCCAGAAAACACAAAGTCTATTTTGTTACCAATAAGGCAGCCCGAGTAGGGTGTGAGTACAGCTCAGTAGGCCACCAACAACGGTGTATGAAACAATATATAGTTAATAGAAAGTGTATGCAGTTGTATAAATACATAATTACAATTCATAAATAAATATTTTTCACATTATCAATTAATCTTTATTTAACAACATAAACCCCTGAACTATCATAGACACTCATACCTTAATTCTTTCTCTGACAAATTCTGAGGCCTGAAGTATGTCAAATGGATTTCATATCTCATAATTCCATTTTTACCATTAAATACCTAATTTTTCTCATGCAGGGTCCTAATGTATGTCCGATGAATATCTTATCTCATAATGTCATTGATACCATTATTTAATTCATAATTTAATTCCCATGTTCCCATTATTTAATTCACAGCTAAATGACTATGTTACCATTCATACCTTACACATTATAATGACCATGTTCCCATTCTTTATTTTTGTTAGGACCAATAGGGACTTATATACCCTGAGAGCGGGGTGAATCAGGGTATGGATATTCTTTTGAAAATTCTTCCTACCCCACTAGATCTTGACCACTTTATTACAAGGGTCACTTTGTTTGTACTTGTGTGTTTATTATGATCACTTCTCCTTCTTCTTTATATGATGATGATGCTTTGAATGAAATACAGGGAAGCAAGCACGTAGACATAGAGATTTTTACTTGGTTCACCCTCACTGGGCTACGTCTAAAGAGCATACAACGGTGATGTGCCGCTGTACCAAATCCACTAAGGTTTATTACTAATAATATTTAGGCTAGAACACTTCTATGACCAGGATCACAGCATTTACAATATTTAGGGTCAACTCACTACTTTCCCAAGGATCACTCCCTCTTTCTCTCTCTCTCGAGCTCACTGTCAGTGGAGAGGATCACATTCCACCTCTTCCTTTGCCCACTGATCTAGAAAGGATCCACTCACAGTTTATAGACCTATAGGTCTCTTTATTTTCACTAATGAATACATCCTTAACTATTGATAGATGCTCTGTTGACATAAAAATTTCACCCTCAGATAAATCTCACTTTTCAACGGGTGGACCGACAACCCCATTTTTTACGTGTAGCCCTTACGACACCCTGCATGTAATTCCTTGGCTTTGCGCGAAATTCACTTCTCGTTCAACAACACCCTTTTACGCACGACCTCCAAATATTATATGCAACCTCTACATTGCCTTGCATGAAATTCTCTTCTTTTGTGCGAAATCCACTTTTTGCAGAAGACTACATTATGCGCCAATACCAATTTTACGTGCAACCTTAGCTTTTTGTGCAACACCAGACTTTACGTGAAAAATTAATGTTTACGCACAACTACCTTTCTAACATCAATTTCATGCACCAGAGCTTGGGTATTTTCTATGTCTTGAACTCTTAAATGGACGGGGGTCACTTCATATTTATATGCAAAATTGACCCTTCATGAAAAACCCTCCTTGAGCTTGTAATTCAATTCGAGCGTGAAAAACAAATCTTCCGCACAACACCATTTTTCACGCACTACTACAAAATTTTGCGCACCTCATGCCTTTTCCAATTTTTGAGCTTCAGACCTTGAAAAATTCCTTTTCAAAATACCTCATCCCTCTATTTCACGCATCCCGCTGTTTTTTCGCGCATCCCGCTGTTTTTCGTCTCCAGATCATCCATTCCTTTGTCGAGGTTCTTCAATCAATCAACGATTGCTGGAAGCAACCCTTGAGCCAAAAAAATGACCATGTACACCACCTTTGTCGAAACACTAATACATCATGGTTTTCTTTGTCAACAAACACAACATGGAGGCCCATTTTGTGAACAAACACAATCACCTCAAAAATGCTTCAATGATACCATGATGGGTTTTTTCCCGACAATTTCACAACTAAATAACCATGTTACCACTCATAACTTACACATTCGAATGAACCTGTTCCAGTTATTTAATTCTAAACTAAATTTCCATGTTAGTATTCATAACACAAAATTAATTCCACAGTTAAACATCTATATTAATTCCATTACTAATTCAATAATTATTGAAACACAAATATTCCATTATTTAATTCAATAATTAACTAATCACATAAATAAAATTAATTAATTCAAAAATTAATTAACCACATCATGTAAATTAATAAATTCTACAATTAATTTATAAGTTAAATTATATTTTTTAATTAAAAAATTAACTAACCCCACAAGTTTCATTACTAATTCAACTATTAGTTTATCACATAAATACCCTTAATTAATTCCCCAGTTAATTGAGTACATCAATCACATTAATTAATTCTTCAATTAATTAATCAATATCCACAAACTCAAAATTCCATAATTAATTCCACAATTAATTATCTCAATCACAAGCTCAATAGATCATAATAAATCACATAATTAAATATTTCATTCCTCAAATCTCAATATCTCATAATTAATTCTACAATTAATTATCTCAGTCTATAATTTCAAAAATCCCCAATTTCACATTTCCTTAATTAATTAATTCACCAAAATAATTAATTCAGTGAAGAACAAAATTTCCAAAAATCTAATAGAAATTAAAAAATAACACATAAATAATTTAAATAAAGACTTTGCGATTTGGATTATAGACCAACTAACTCGATTCGTAGACAAGAGGTCGTCCAACAGAAATCCCCAAAATTTGAGCAGAACAACGACATAGAACAAGATCTGAATCTAAAACCCTAAATAATGATTGAAAAAATAAATATATATTAAATCTATATATATATATCTACAATAATATATCTAGACAATAAAAACAAGGTATATATCCAATCAAAAAAAGGATAACAAACCCTATCTAAAATAGGAGAAGAATAGAGAAGGAATGAAAAACCAAGTGAGATGAGATCCTCTTACAAATAAGGGTGCATATATTTGATATAGTCTTTGAATCACAAATAATAGAGGTCATGAAGATGTTTAATCCATCCTAGAGGCTAAAAAATCATGAAATAAAATCTAGGTTCAAATAGGGGTCGAATTGAATTTAAAATGGGGATTTGAGTGATTAAAAATAAAATTTTTGGGTTATTTAAAAGGTCGTGCATGGTTAGTTGGGAAGGGTTGCATGGTTTACCCTAACTATGATCCTAACCATGCGCCACTATTATGGGGGTGCACAGTTTCTCTTAATAGGGTGAATGGTTTTAAAAACCATGCGCTAACAGTGAAATTCCTCTATCCAGTGTTGCACTGTTTGATGGGTTCGGGCACATGGTTTGGGAAAACCATGCGCCAAACATGAATTTCTATTCTCCCTTCCAATTTTCTCTAATTTTCTCCCAAACACACCCAATGGTAAAACCCAACCCATGTATTCTCAAACAAGAAAAAAATAAATACCTGAAATTAATCTTGTATCATCTTTAGGAAAGGTCGGGATCTTACACAAACAATTTCAATTACTCTCATGAAGTATTCATCAATGGATTCTTCATCTCTCATTCTTAGGTCTTCATACTTACTATTACAAATTTCTATCTTTTCTTCCTTCACATTAGTATTACCATTGAATATACTTTCCAGCTTATCCCACAAACTCTTTGATGTTTTGAAACCCATCACCTTCATATAACTATTTTTTGATAAGGACATAAGAATAGAATTTATAGCCTTTCTATCTACTTCTATATTTATTTTATTAGTAAACAACATAGTAGAATCTTTCTTTATATGTGTAAAACCAATTGTAGTAGCATCAATAACATCTAGGCCAAAATATAGGAGATAAAGAATTATCTAATTTTTCCACCCATAATAATTTTTTCCTTTAAATGTAGGAATTCCTCTACTATTTATAGAATTGATATTATCCAGGATAAGTATTAAATTAGGGAACCTTCCAAATTATATCAATTAAAGTTTCAAATGATTAAAAAAAATTTAGAAGGGGTTTGAATCAGTTCGTCACTTTTATAAGGTGCAATACTTTTAAAAACCATAACCCTTGAAACTTGTTAATGTTTATATCCTTATTTTATTTTAGTAAATACCGATGCATGGAAATGTAGGAAATCAAGTAAATTATGTATGATTTTAAAGGTTTGTCCTTGGTGTGATAACCTTTATTCTTTACATATCCACTCCTGTGGGTCTATATAAATTCTCTATAATGAATAAGTGAATACAACTCATGCCAACTCCCGCTAGATAGATTCTATGTCTTAGTAGAAATTATTATACTAAATCCAATCGCCTTAAAAATTTCATTACAAAAAATTGAGCCAATATAAAATAATAAATACTTTCTTGAAACTTCTCCACAAATTCTTTATCTGGAATCCTCCACCTGATGTGGCAAGGCCTGATTCTCTCATTCTTGATGGGGATGGGTTCAATGGATTCAGTCCAATTAATTTAGTCTAATGGAAACATTACGATGAACTCATTCTCAATATATATTACTCAAACTCTTCTCAAATTCTTAGTAGGATATTCCTTAGTCTGGTAAACAAAACATTAAGATGTCCAACCATATAATGAGGTCTTAGTCCAAAAAGAAAACTTTGACATGAATTCTATAGTGCTCCACCTTTTCCAATCACATAAAAAAGATGTAAAGTAAGAATTCATTGCGCTTATATTAATAGGAACCCCAGAAAGAAAAAGGCAAAAACTGGAAAACTTTTCCTACTTAATTAAATTCAAAAACTTCAAGATCTACGCATATTTGAATTTGAAATTTGACCATATAAACTCTTCACAAATATGTGGAAATCTTATTGAGTCTTATTTGTAATTATTATTATCAGACTTGTAAAATTTTCTTCTGTATGATAGAACTTCATTAGATCATTATGATGTAACTTACATAGCTCATTAGGATGGAACTTCCTCAACTCATTATGATGGAACTTCCCCATCTCATTCTGAATTGACTTTCTTCATCAGAGTTAGTCTGGTTGAATTTTTTCTTAGATTTAGTCTAATTAAATTCTTTTATCAAAGCCAATATTGATTGAATTTCTTTCTCAAATTAATTATGATTGACTTTGGTCTTCAGAGTCAGTCGGATTGAATTTCCTCCTCATAGTTTGTCTGATGGAATATCCATAGCTTTAGTCTGATAGAATCCTTATAATGATGGAATTCTCATTACGATGGAAACTGCATTCTGCAACATTGAAATTCTTCAAACCTCACTAGCTATAACTCATTCATACTTCTTTCAAATTCTGTTCTTGGTACTTCTGGATCCGATGAAAAAATTTTCTTGATTCCTATAACTAAGAAAATATTTATGATTCCTCCACTTCTTCAAAATATTTTATCATGAGAGTTTTCAGGAATTATGATAACTTCAAGATTGGAAAAGTACCTCCTGACTTACATAGGAAATTATTATGACTTCCATTACATTAAAAACCTTGTTTCTTTTCATCCAAAACACAATATGAATGGTTTCACCTATTCTCCCCATTTTCATCATAATTATTTTATCAAAATTGTTATAGACAATTTATGATATTTGAGAATTAAAAACTATAAAATCATCGTCTGACTAAAGGTTAGAAAGTTTAAAACTTTCTAACTCCTAACATCACTATCTTCATTCAAACTCTTCAACAACATTCTGACTTTATAACCAACACTGAGTCGAATGAAACATGAACTTCGTGCTAATGGATCTTGGACCAATGATGTGTGTGATCAAAAACTTTATTATTCTAACAACCTATCTGATCCGTTCTACAATGTTTGATACTTTGTTTTCGGTGCTTCTCAGTCTGATCATCTGTATCTAGAAAAAAAATTCTCTAGAACAAAACTTTTCTCCCTATTTATGTTTAGGTTTGAAAATTTAGAAACTTTCACAAGTTTTTCAAAAACCATTATTTTTCAAAAAATTAGTTTTCTAAAAATACAATTTTTTTTTAAAAAACATCATGAAGGTTATTCAGTATACCATACCATTTATGGAATGGAAAAAAACATATGTTTTCATACTTGCATTTTTTGGTTTGGAAAGTGTGTTTAAGGCCTATTTTAGGAAGAAACATTAACCGTGAGGTGTAGAATGTGACTTTATAGGTTAAATCAATGAAACAATAGTTTATTACCAATATGAACTCTTAGAAAAAAAATAATAGTGGAAAGACATTCCATATTCCTTGAGAGGGAAAAAATATCTAAAAGAGATAGTGGGATGGAGATAGAATTAGATGAAGTTGAGAATCAAGGTACATAATACTTTTCGTAGGAATAGGTTCTTTAAATCCCCATGTAAGAAGAAACTATTCTAGAGACACAAGTAATGTGTGGGAGTACAAGTTAGGTAAGAGAACCAGAATTGTATGGTTTTTTATCACCAAGGATGGTGAATGATTATTAGTTTATAATAATGATCTTATAACCTAAAAGAAAGCAGTATGTTTTACAGATGTTTCCAAGTGAAAATAATCTTTCAATTCTAAAATGGATTCCATATACCAAAATCAAGTCTGTATTTTGGTAGATCCTACAATTGATGTAAAACCCATTGGTTACAAGTGGGTATTCAATAAGAAACTAGACATTAAATGAAAAGTCAGTACCTATAAGGTATGAATAGTTATAAATGGATTTATATAACATCATGATTTTAACTGAGATAAAAACTTTTCACCAGTTGTAATGTTGAGATCCATAAGAATTATACTTGACATTGAGGCTTACTTTGACTATGAGATTTGAGAAATGGATGTCAAAACTTCCTTAATTAATGGGAACCATCAAGAAGATGTTTATATAAAACAACCTGAAGGTTTTGTGACTCCAAATAATGAAAATATATACAAATTGAAAAATAATCCATTTATGGATAAAATCAAGTATCTAGGACATGGAACAATCATTTTGATGAATCTATAATAGAATGTAGTTTCACAAAGAATGAGTGTGATCCTTGTGTCTACAAACAATTTAATGGGATTGAATTCATTTTCATAATAGTATATGTTGATAAAATAGTACTTATAAGAAATCAAGTAAAATTATTTTTTTTTTAAGATGTGGTTGAATAAATTCTTTCAATGAAGGACTTGGGTGAGACATCATATATATTTTGAATCAAGATCTATCATGATAGATCCAAGATGTTTCTCAGCCTAAGTCAAAGTAAATACATTTATAAGATACTTAAGAGATTTGGAATAGAAAAATCCAATAGGGGATGTTAACACACCAAGCTTCCATGATACATTTCCTTTTGAACAAAGTATTAGCTTTCATTGTACACAACATCGAGACTCTAACACACCGCGACCAATCAAAGTAGCCGTTATTAATAGTAATACCCACTTTTTAAAATTTTAAAAATTTTATCTATCAAAATGGACTTCGTTTCAAGATTCGGAATATCAAAATTAGCAATGGTTATAATTTTTGTACTTTTCGGATTACTTTTTTATTTTGATGAATACTGAAAATTACTAAATTTTAATTAAAAACAACTTTTTTAATCAAAATAATTAATAGTGATAAATTTTGAATTTTAGTGGTTATAAAGTATATTTAGAATATATTATTACAATTTAATACAATTTTATTCAATGGACATAATTTTACAATTAAAACGGACATAAACAAGTGTCAATCTTTTGATAGTTATTATATCTTAAAAACACGCTTTTTGTTTTGACATCTGGAATTATTTTTAAATTAATTAATGCCACTTCTATGTTTTGAATTTTGAAAAATGGACTCCATATTTGGAATCAGGATGTCAAAATTGTGTAAATAGGTAAATTTTATTTTTAGACATATTGAATAATTACTTCGGTAAATATTTTACTTACCATGGTTAAAGGGTAAATCTGGTAAATAAGGGTAAAAAAATAATATTATAATAATAATAAATTACCCTAAAACATGTATTAACCCTTTCAGTTGATAAATTTCCATCCATTGTAATATTTGGGTCGATTTTGGGACTCCATGGATCCACTTGTATGTGATAATGACACTTTATATTAATTAAGTTAAAGTAAATTCAAAATAACATAAGCATATATCTTTTAGAAAACCAATTTTTACATATGGTTATATATATTATATGTTCTACTATAAATATTGATCAGAAATATAAAAATATTTATTATATAATGGTATTTTATTTATAATTTTTAGGCATTGAAAAATTAAAAATATATGTGACACAATAATGTTGCAATATTTTCCTTATTAATGAAAGAATCAAATAATTGGTATTATAAATGTTAAAATAAATATAATTTGAAAGTTATGATGACATCCACGAATTTTATTGGTTAATATGACATGTAAGGATTGATTAAATTAATTTTATTCGAATTATTAACGTTGTTAAGACTTTAACCAAAATCAATTATTAAATATTGTCAAAATTGACATAAAAGAGTTTTTAAAAAAAATATTATATTATTAATTTATATTATGTTACTAAAAATCTAAGGTTTGGAAAAAGGACTTATATAATTATAGGTGTATAATTAATGGAACACTTTGGGGTCTCATGGATGTATATAGTAATTTTATTAAGAGTATATTATAAATATACAAAGTGACATGGTAAGTGTTAAACTAATTAACCAAGAGTTAAAAATAAAATATAAGGTTAATATATTGACCCAAACCCATCTAAAATATATTGGTTGAAAGGATTTATACCCATACCCACCTTATACTTTTAATAATAAATTTTTGAGTGATTATTTAGAGAATATTAATTTATTATAAATTAATACTTTATGTTTTTTCTAAAGAGCCCCTCCACCCCCTTATAAAAGGACACCACTTCTAACCAATTATTGACACAATAAAATCATTTTGGTTTGGCCAAACCCAGCCCAAATACACTCTCAACTTCCCTCAATTCACCCTAGAGGCCTTATTTTGATCATAAATCCTACTTATGGATACATTTTGATCAAATCAAAAGGAATAACCCGAAGAACATGTAATGTGTTCACAACCCTTTTTCAAGTTCATTTATTCTTCAACTTCTTCTTTCTTTTTTATTTACTTTCTAAAATAATAAATCCAGTATCGTATATATAATTTGATGTTATTATAAATATGGTACAACCATATTCCATATTCTATCCATCCTTTGAATGAAATGTCACCATACATGCGTACGTACGACTTACCGTCTCCACGTCGTAGTGTAATTGTAATTCAAAATATTATTATTTGGATGGGTATAATAATGAGGTTGTATTCATTTAAATAACAAATATAACATGATAATTATTCTATATATATGATATACCATCCAATTATATATTATTTTAATATCAAAAGAATGATATTGTCACTCGTGCGTATGTACGGACTACCGTCTCCACGAACACGATGAAATTCATTCTCCATTGTATCCATTAATGTATAATTCTCATTTTATGATTAAAAATAATGTTTAAGGACTTTATAGAACTCTAGATATGAATAATATACAAACCTATCCATAACTAACATGTATTATATAATAAAATAGACAAAATAAAATGAGTAAGTTAACACCTGAAACGACGATAATACAAATATATTATCAACAAAGCAGTCTTCAAAGATCATATTTGATATCATATTAATTTATATGATTCTTGTATAACTTAATAAAAATTATTTCACCATTATACAGGCGGTTAACCAACCCTCACCAAGGAAAAGTACAAGGTAAGGGGTTTTCATCTCACTCCTTATTCCCGTGAGATTCATGCCATAATGACACTATTACCTTTTGTGTGGTGTATGTACTACCCATAATTTTATTCTTTGTGTAATACACTTTAATTTATGTGTATTTACATATTCATTGTATGATACGTCTTTCATGGGTTGTATGTTTCATAAGTTATCAAATTGGTAAGGGTTATTTCATAATCTCTTCATTATCTGAGGTTATTTATACGTAATTATCTACTGGGACCTCTTTATCATCCACATCCATGTTTCTTAAAAATATATTTCAAAAAATTATTACTGTTTTACAGAATATGGTTTAAAGTCATTTATACCATTTTATGACTTTTTATAATTAGTTTATAGAAGAATCATTCCGTCATTTTCCAAACAAGGTACTTTATAACCTTTTTGACAAAATTATGGTAAGAATGCATTTTTTAACTTATACGGCAGGTGCTGTTATTCTTCGTTGTTATTACAACTTTGAAGATTCCCTTACATGCTTATAAGAAATTTTTTAAAATAATGGTTTTCTCTTTAATTATGTTACTTTTAAATGATTTCAAAAAAGTTAATTTTCTCTCAAATATTTTTGATTTCATCTATGTCAACATCCTTTATAAATTTTACAGTTGTTTGAAGTTGATTTATTATGATTCAAATCATCCATATTGTATTTAAGGTTTTTTTATATGTTTGAATATGGATGAGTTATTTTATGCCATTAATGGTTTTTGATTAATTATTTTGCATTTTGTATGATAGTTTTAATACGAATGTTTATGTTATATTTCATCCTCTTCTTAAGATGAATGTATTGGACTAGTATGTTACGGGTTGGGGACCGGTAAAAGTAAGCCCTATGGGTTGGGGTCTGGTTACAGAAGACCCTCCAGGTTAGTGTCCGGTTATTAGAGGCACTCCGGGTTGGTGTCCAGTGATTAGAGGCACTCCAGGTTGGAGTCCGGTTACCGAGGCTCTTAGGGTTGTGTTCCGATTACAGTTATCCCTTAGGGCTTTGCACGAGGCCTTGAAAATGAAATTAAAGTTCATCATTTTGAATTCCATCGCTATGAAATAGGTTAGTGATATTGCATGTCGTTATTAGAATAGTATAATATCCATGTGAATAAGTAAATGGCATTACATAATTTTAATTTCATTCCATATTATGCTGAAGTTCATGTTTAAAAGGATTTTTTAGTTATATATTTCCACAAATGTTTATGCTTATTTATTAATGTTTTTTCTGAATTTTTATCCTTCCTGAGCATCTGATATCACCCCTTTCTATGTCTTATTTTTGTCAGGTTTCCAAGATGTAATTTATGAATGACCTACAGGGATAGTATGAGTGGATATTAAGACATGATGTTGTTGTAGTTTTTTTACTTTATGATGTAATGGAAGACTTATGAATATATCAAGTGTTTTTAAGACTACCTAACTAATCGGGATTTCGAGACATGATTTTTTGTGATCATGCCAATGTTATTTAATAATGCACCGACTCTGGATAACCAGAGTCGGGGCATTACTATTCGTATCAGAGAATTTGAGTACAAACCTTGGAAGCTAGATTTAGATAAACTCTGATTAGAGCACATAAACCTAAGATAAACTTTGAGGATTAGAATAGAAGAACTTCGTAGAATTTTGGTATTCTAGATATTTTGTGTGTTTTCTGAGCAATTCATCCCTATCTAGATACAAGAAGGTAGGGGTGGCTCTGGAACAGATGTACCTAGGGGTAACACCCGAAAAAACCTCTTTGATCTTGACTCCAACGGGAACTAGTGCTCGACAACGGGCCTTGCTGCACTCTTGGTTACGATGCTCCTGGGGGATATGCTTAGGATAATTCTTATTTTCATTAAAAATCATTATGAAGGGTTTATGATTATATGCATCCTCAAAGAAAACATTTTTTTTATGATTATGGATTATATCCATAAATAGTTCAATTTATGTTAAGTGTTTTACAAGCATAGAATTATTTATTTTGATTCATAAACTGATCTTCTGTATGCCATTGTTAAGAAATGGCGCCCAGTGGAAGGAATGGAAATAGTAATAATGTACACACTCCATGTAGGGATTTCCCTCCTACTCAAGATAATTATAGTGGAGCTGGTGATGCAACTGGTGCTGATATGCTAATCACCATACTAGGACAACTCACTCAGGTTTTGAATAATAACCTTACCCATATGGAGCACCCTGATCCGCAACATGGAGGATCAATGTTTGATCTCTTCATGGTGAAAAAACCATCAACATTCAATGGGATTACAAATATCTTAGTAGCTGAGAAATGGATAAATTCTTAGAAAAAATATTCCATGCCTTGGGGAGTAGTGAAAGGGAAAAAGTTTTCCTGGCAGTTTACCGTCTCACTAGAGATGCTAACCAATGGTGGTCATTGATTCGAAACACAAAGTAAGATAAAAAAGTATCAAATATGTAATGGAGGTAGTTCAAAGATATTTTCTTAGAAAAATACTTTCCTCGTGACCATCGAGCAGCTATGGAAAGGCAATTTCTAAGTTTGAAACAAAAGGAGCATGAGAATGTCGCAAAGAATGAGGCTAAATTTACAAGGTTAGCAAGGTATAATGGAGATTATATACGTAACCAAAGAGTAAGATTAATCATTTTTTTGATTGGTTAAAACCATTTCTTCATCGAGCATTGATCTCACAATCCTTCTCGTCGCACGAAGACATTATCTCATGTGATATCAAGACAGATAATGAATTCACTAAATATTATGACAATAAAGTAAAGCAAGAGAAGAAGATAACTCTAGAGAAAGAGACAGATAAAGGGAAAACTGGAAAGATGTAATTTCCATTATGTGAAAATTGTGGGAAGAAACACCCCAGTACGTGCCTAAAAGGTATGGGAGTTTGTTACAAATGTGGAGAAAAAGGTCACCAGACTTGTGATTGCAAGGGAAAGAAGGGTGCTGTTAATGTTGAATTCTACAATTGTAGAGAAATGGGGCATTATGCAAGTGAATGTCCTAAGCATCAGGGAAACATACATCAGAAAAAGCCAAGGGATCATGTCCAAGCTTATGCTGTTACTACAGTTGAAGAGGAATTATTAATTTATTTGTATTTTTGGACTCAAGGATTATATTCCGGTTATGAGAATAACGTGATATATATATGGATTTTACTACAGTACTTTTTGTTTTCATTATGGTTTTAATATGACTAAGGTAATAATATTTTCATTATGTGACAATAAGGGAATCTTTACTCTATTTGGAGAATCTGATGTTACGATTGATTTTTTAATTTAGATACATTTTACAGAGAGTCTAGAAAGAGGTACTTTGGATAACTATAATGTTTTGGAATGGATTAAGTTGAAATTTGGATAGTATTGTTCAAGGATAAAACATTTATTATGATTATTTTTGGAATATTATGATACTATAGTTTTAGGAAAAGGACAACCTACAGGTCGGGCGATAACCCGGTGCATCGGACAAAGCTGTCAGAATCGAACCAACAACAATAGTGTGATAGGCCTTTATTACCTACCACTAGCCTACACGAAGTCCCTGGTTGTTACAAAATATTTTTTCATTATAATGTTATGTGTTAATGATTGTAACCTTATAATATTAGGATAAATATAATATTTTTTATTTTAATTATCTTTTGGAGTGAAATTTGAGTTTGTGGTAGAAATTAATTGAAGGATGAAAACTCTACTTGTCAAGATGTATATATATATTTATCTTATTCTATGATGAAATCAGTTCTTTAGGGAAGGTATATTAAGACCAAAAATCTGTAATCCTAATACATTATTTTTGTTGAACTGATGATATTTTAAATCATCATAGATTGATGGCTTTGAGGCCCTCAATTCTACAATTTTTGTGTTATTGATAACCTCAATCACTCCATATAAATATTTACGTTTTCCCTCTAATTATGTGTCTATAACTTCCCCAAATGTTCTTCAATTAGAAACCCTAATTTGGTGGTGACATTCTCATTTTCATTTCCCTCTCATTAAAACTAAATTTTATTAACCCTATTTCTGATATCAGTTTTCCACAAAGGTATTTTCTATTTTCACCCTTTTATTTTCAAAGAAAAATTTCAAATTGTAGAGTTTCAATTATTTTAAATAGGGGAGAATGTAACACCCCATGCTTCCATTATACGTTTCCTTTTGAATAAAGAAATAGCTTGCATTGTACTCAACTTCGACACTCTAACACACCGCGACCAATCAAAGTTGCCATTATGAATAGTAATACCCAATTTTTGAAAGTTTACAAATTTTATCTCTCAAAATGTACTTCATTTTTAGATTCGGAATATCTAAATTATCCTAGGGTAAAATTTTGGTACTTTTCTGATTACTTTTATATTTTGATGAATAGTGAAAATTACTAAATTTTAATTAAAAACAACTTTTTGAATCAAAATAATTAATAGTGATAAATTATTAATTTAAGTGGTTTTAAAGTATATTTAGAATATATTTTTACCATTAATATAATTTTGTTCATTGGACATAATTTTACAATTAAATCGGACATAAACAAGTGTCAATCTTTTGATAGTTATTATTTCTTAAAAACACACTTTTTGTTTTGACAGTCGGATTTATTTTTAAATTAATTTCGGCCACTTATGTATTTTGAATTTGGATAAATGGACTCCATATTTTGAATCAGTATATCCAAATTATCTAAATAGGTAAATTTTATTTTTAGACAATTTGAATAATTAGTTCGGTAAATTTTTTATTTACCATGGTTAAAAGGTAAATCCGTTAAATAAGGGGAAAAAATAATATTATAATAATAATAAATTACCCTAAAACGTGTCTTAACTCTCTTGGTTGACACATGTCCGACCATGGGCATCTTTGGGTCGATTTTGGGACCCTATTGATCCACTTGTATTTGATAATGACACTTTATATAAATTAAGTTAATGAAAATACAAAATAACATAAGCATATATCTTTTTGAAAAAATATTTTTATATAGGGTTGTATATATTATATTTTCAACTATAAATATTAATTAGAAAGCTAAAAATATTTCCTATATAATAGTATTTTATTTATAATATTTATGAATTTAAATATTAAAAATATATATGACACATTAATGATGTAATATTTTCCTTTTTAATGAAAGAATCAAATAATTGGTATTATAAATGTAAAAATAAATATATTTGAATGTTTTGATGTCATACACTAATTTTATTGGTTAATATTACATGTTAGTATTGTATAAATGAATTTTATTCGAATTAATAATATCTATATGTCTTTAGAAAAAATATATTATTAAATATTATCAAAATTGACAAAAAAGATTTTTTAAAACAAATATTATATTATTAATTGATATTATCTTCCTAAAAATATACGGTTCAGCCAAATGACTTATATAATGATAGGTTTTTCATTAATGGATCACATGGGGGTCTCTTGGAAGTATATAGTATGTTTATTAACAATATGTTATAAAAATATAAAGTGACATGATAAGTGTTAAACTAATTAACCAAGTGTTAAAACTAAAAGATAAAGTTTATATAATGACCCAAACCTGTCTAAAAGTTATTTTTTGAAAGTATTTAGACCCATACCCACCATAGAATTTGAATAATCAACTTTTTTTCCATTAGAAACCGAATATGAATTTATTATAAATTAATACTTTAAGTTTTATCTAAAGATCCCCTTTTCCCCCTTATAAAAGGACACCACTTCTAACAAATTCATGAAACCTTCAAAGCCTTTTGGTTCGGCAAAACCCTGACCAAATACTCTCCCAAATTCCCTCACATTAACCTAGAGGCCTTATTTTGATCATAATGCCAACCCATTGAGCCCTTTTGATCAAATCAAAAGGAAGAACCTGAAGAAGAGGTGATGTTTTCCCCACCCTTTTCAAGTTCACTTCTTCGTCAAATTCTTCTCTCATTGTTATTTCTTTTCTAAAATAATAAATCCAATATATTATATATACTTTGATGTTATTATCAATATGGTATAACCATATTCAGTATTATATCCATCCTTTGAATGACATGTCACCATTCGTGCGTACGTACAACTTACCGTCTCCACGTCGTGGTGTAATTGTTATTCAAAATATTATTATTCGGATGGGTATAATAATGATGTGTAATTCATGTAAATAATAAATATAACATGATAATTATTCTATATATATGATATACCATACAATTATATATTATTTTAATATCAAAAGAATGATATTGTCGCTCGTGCGTACATACGGACTACCGTCTCCACGAACGCGATGAGATTCATTCCCCATCGTATCCATTCTTGTATAATTATTGTTTGATGATTAAAAATAATGTTTGAGTACTTGATATAATTCTAAATATTAATTATATAAAAACCTATCAATAACAAACATGGCTTATATAACAAAACATATAAAAGAAAATGAGTAAGTTAACACTCGAAACGACGATAATACAATGATATTATTAACAAAGAAGTGTTAAAAATCATATATGATATCATATTAATGTATATGATTCTTTTATAACATAATAAAAATTATTTCACCATTATACAGGAGGTTAACGTACCCTCAACCAAAGAAAAGTACAAGGTAAGGGGTTTTCATCTCACTCCTTATTCCCGTGAGATTTATGACATATTGGCACTATTACCTTTTGTATGGTATATGTACTACCCATAATTGTATTCTTTGTGTAATACACTTTAATTTTTGTGTATTTATAAATTCATTGTATGATTCCTTTTACATGGGTTGAATGTTTCGTAAGTTACCAAATTGGTAAGGGTTATTTGACAATCTCTTCATTATCCGAGTTGTTTATACGTAATTATCTATTGGGACTTCCTTATCATCCACATCCATGTTTCTTAAATATGTACTTAAAAACATTATTACTATATTATAGAATATGGGTTAAAGTAATTTATACCCTTTTTTGACTTTTTATAAGAAGTTTATAAAGGAATCATTCTGTCATTTTCCGAACAAGATACTTTATAACCTTTTCGACAAAATTAAGGTAAGAATATCTTTTTTAACTTATACGGCAGGTGTGGGTTTTCTCCTCTGTTATTACACCTTTGAATCATCCCTTACACTCTTATAATAATTTTTTTAAAATAATGGTTTTCTCTATAATTATGTGACTTTTAAATGATTTCAAAAAAGAGAATTTCTCTCAAATAGTTTTGATTTCATCTATGTCAACATCCTCTTTCAAATTTTACACTTGTTTGAAGTTGATTTATTATGATACAAATCATTTGTATTGTATTTATGGTTTTGTGATATGTTTGACAATGGATGAGTTATTTTATTCCATTAATGGTTTATGATTAATGTTTTGGCATTTCGTATGCTAGTTCAAATACGAATGTTTATCTTATATTTCATCCTTTTCTTATGATGAATGTATTGGACTAGTATGTTCTGGGATGGGGATCAGTAAGAGTAAGTCCTACAGGTTGGGGTCCGGTTACAACAGACCCTCCGGGTTGGTGTATGGTTATTAGAGGCACTCCAGGTTGGTGTCTGGTTATTAGAGGCACTCCGGGTTGGAGTCCGGTTACAGAGGCTCTCCGGGATGGGTTCCAGTTACAATTATACCATAGGTCTTGGCACAAGGCCTTGAAAATAAATTAGAGTTCGACATTATGAATTACATCATTATGAATGTGGTTAGTGATATTACGTGTGATTATTCAACTAGTATAATATCCATGTGAATAAGTAAATGACATTACTTCATTTTATTTGTTTTTCCCATATTATGGTAATGTTCAAGTTTAAAAGGATTTTGTTATAGTTATACATTGCCTTAAATGTTTATGCTAATTTATGAATGTTTCCGCTGTATTGTTATCCTTACTGAGAATCTGAGTTCTCCCATTTCTATGTCTTATTTTACCCAAGATTCCTAGAAGTAATTTATGAATGACCTACATGGATAGTATGAGTGGATATAAAGACAAGATGTTGTTGTAGTTGTTTCACTTTATTATGTAATTTAAGACATATAAATATATCTAGTGTTTCCAAGACTACTAAACTAGTCGGTCTTTTGAGAATTGATCTGTTTTTATCATGCCAATGTTATGTAATAATGCACAGACTCTAGGTAACCGAGGTTGGGGCGTTACAGGGATTGTTTCCAATGTCACATGGCATTCATCCATCAAGAAAAATGTTTCCTCAGATACATAGGGGAATAAATACAATAGAAAGGATTTCATATGCATAAGTGATTAGGTCATTCATGTATATTATGATATGTACTAGGATAGATGTTTTCTATGCATCAAGTGTAGTAAGAAGATATCATGATGACCCAATTGACCTCTATTAGATGGCAGTCAAGAGTATCTTTAATTATTTGATGTGTTCTGAGGATATGTTCTTAGTTTATAGAGGATATAGGGAACCAGTCATCAAAAGATATGAATATTATAGTTTTCAAACTTATCAAGATGACATGAAGTCACAAAAGATATACATATTCACTTTGAATGGAGGTATTGTGAGCTGGAAGAGCTCAAAAAAGGCTATGGTCATAGATTTTACAGTGGAGTCCAAGTATATTTTGACTTCTGTGGTAGCTAAGTAAGCATTATGGATGAAAAAAATCATCCAAGATCTTGAATTGGTATATAATAGTAAATATACCATTACACTCTATTGTGATAATATTGTAGTGGTGTCTCTCATAAAAGAGCTAAGTACACATCAACGGACGAAGCATGTACTTTGGAAGTATCATCTCTTGGGGGATTTTTTTAGGAGAGGTGAGGTTTTAGTGAGAAGTATTTCCAAAGAAGAAAATATATCATACCCCTTGACTAAAATATTGACTCACCATAAATATGATTATTAAGTGAGTTCAATTGGTCTGAATTTTTTAGGTAGTTTGATCTATTCCTCAAGGGAGTTTCTTGGAGTTGGTGTCGTAGGATTAGCTATTTTTAATTTAATTACAAGTATGTTAGATATATTGAATATTAATAAAACATATTATTAAATATTTTACATTTTATGTAAGACTCTAATGTAATAATGTCCTAGAGTATATGTGACATTGATAAGGTCATAGCAGTTCTCTGTTATATTGCGAACCTTGAAGTGTTATGATGATATTATTAAAGAATGTTCTCCTCTTGGATAACGTACTATCATGGGACACATAGTTCATAGACTATTAAGTGAGAGCACTCATAAGAGGATGAGTCTTAGTATCATGAATTTCTCACTTGGTAATCTCCAATATGGGGGATTAAGAGAAACAATCACTTGTAGGAATTGCACATGTTTTGGTGTCATCAGATATTCCTATATGAGAGCATGTGTAATTGTACTTGGACTTTAAAAGTATCATTAATGAATTTTATAACTCATGCAGTTATATTTTATGATTAAAACCATGACTAAATATATTGATGGTAATTTTGGTTACATTGTTCTTGTCAGGACCCACATGTCATTAATGAATAAGATAAAGAAGGACTTATCCCTTCTATATTTATGGAAGCTGATATCTCATCCATCTGATTGAAATAGAACCATTGCATTAAATTCCATGTACATGGTGTAATGATGTGTTTATTTTAGATATTTAAAGAAATATGTACCAAGAAAATAGGTTGGTGACATAGATGTTCAACATGGTTGATGAGATATTATGATAAAGGGATTATATTATATAGAGAGTTTTCATTTTTAGTTTTCATCATTTCAAAATTAAGTTATTTCTCTTAGGTTCCTTGACTCATTTCTAGATAGTAATTTTGGACATTAGGCATGCTCTCTTGATGCCAATTAGAAAGAATCCTAGAGTGTAAAACACTAAGTGTTTCTGATGATCTTGATTAAATACAATTTTAATTTAATTAATTGAATAAATATTATTCTTTAGACTGAGGTATAATTTTATTCATGTTTTACGGATCACAAACATATATTGATTAATGAAATATTTAAATTAAATACTTATTTAGGAGTTTAATAAATAAAAGAAGAGTTTGAATAGACCAATACCATGTCTAATAAATAATATTAATTAAAAATATTGTTAGATAATATTTTTCGATGCTAAAGTTGTAGCACACCATAGAATAATAATACAAATATTATTATTATTATATGGATTGAGGTTCATTAAATGTTTTAATATTTTTTATAGGCTAGAATTCAATAAAAAATATCCTAACCTAAAATCTACCTCAATAAATAGCTCATTATTGCTATTGTGAAGGTAATTGAATATAGATAATTGTTTCGAATAATGAGTTTTTTTAACTCCTCTATCTCAATACCTATCAATAAAAATAAATGTTTGAGAGATTTATTCAACATTAATGAATGAGTGATCAAGAATGAAAAATGCAAGAAATTTTATTCCCCACACTAGCACATAGATATCGTTTAACATTTATCGAATATCAATGGATCATGTGTGGATTTTTGCTAGAGGGATTCTATTTATGGATCCTCATAGCTCAATGTAGGAAAATTGAAAGGGTCTTTTCATATGATTAACATCATTAATGAAGAAATATTCTTAAGATAAGGTAATAATTTTTTATAACATTAAATAAATTTATTAAAAATTTGATGTTCAAGCTCATCACTCTTGGTTTTTTGAATATAAACATTAAATGAAATTTAATTATATTTTCCACCACCACATGATTCCACTACTCGCAGAACCATCATAAGGTGCCACTTTTCAAGATCCTTTGGCAGTATGGATAGATATAAGAGGAGACGTGGGAGTGGAAGTCTAATATTCGAGCTCAGTGGATGTCGAGTAGTACATACACACAATTCCAAGAAGTATTATCACTAGTCTCATGGCCATATCTTGATTACTTTAGATATATTGACATTCCATTCAACATGGAGTTGAAGAAAGTACAGTTGGGGGTTGTAGCAGCTTGGTTAACGCACAACCACTCGTTATGTGATTTTAGATTTTATGACTTATTTTTCATTTATTATTATCACCGAATACACCAGTTAAACATGCTCCCACTTGATAAGGATGAATTAATTGTGTCCTACTGAATTTTATTTCTCAATCCTTGCATAAAAATATCGATGCACATTCAAACTTTATGTTTAGGGATTTGGATAAGGAAAAGGGACTTGTGGCTGATGGCTGAGCAAATGAGAATTGAGATGGTAGTATATCAAGATGGACTCCGGAGGACCCTGATGTTTTATTTATTTATTTATATGTTTATTATTACTCTAGTTTGTATTTCCACTTTAAATCCAATTTATTATTGTATGACATGTGTCTCATCTTTAAGTTTCAATATAATTACTCTAGTTTCTATTATATTGTTTATTATGTATTATTTGTATTACGATGTGATACTATGGATATAGTCTGTTAGGGCCAATAGGGGCCTATATACCCTGAGAGGGGGGGTGAATCAGGGTATGGATATCCTTTTTCAAAGTTCTTTCTGCCCCACTGGATCTTGACCTCTTTAATACAAGGGTCACTTTGTTTTCACTTGTATGGTTACTGTGATCACTTGTTTCCATTACCTGATGATGATGATTTGAATGCAATGCAGGGAAGTAAGAAGGCAGACACATAGATTTTTACTTGGTTCACCATTAAGTGCTACGTGCAAGGAGCATACACCGACAAGTTGTCGGTTCGTACCAAATTCCACTAGACTTCACTAGCTGTGGATTACAATGTTCGGGCTAGATCACTTCTATGCCCAGACTCACTGCCTATTCAAGGTTTAGGGTCAGCTCACTTCTTTTCCAAGGGTCACTCCCTGTTTCTCTCTCTCTGGCTCACTGCCGGTGGAGAGGATCACCTTCTTCCTCTTCCTAAGCTCACTGCTCTAGAAGGGATTCACTCACAGTTTATAGACCTGCAGGTCTCTTCATTTCCATTAATGAATGAATCTTTCTCTGTATTTAGATGCTCTGTTGAAGTTCAAATTTCATCCACTGATGAATAGCACTTTTCCTCTGACCACTGGGCAAAAACCTTTGGAAACTCCTTCACAAAGCACCCTACTTCGCGAGGCTTCCAATTTCGCGAAGCTCAAGCGAGCCTTCGCGAAGCTCCTACCTTTTCACGAAGCTCTCTCGTGAAGCTCTCTCGCGAAGCTCTCTCGTGAAGCTCTCTCGCGAAGAACTCCCGCGAAGCTCAACTCATTTCAAAGCAACTTCTGTCGCGAATCTCACTGAGCCAACGCGGAGCACACAACTTTCACTAAGCTACAATATCCACCGTGAAGCTCCTCTTTCGCGAAGCACACTGGCTCCGCGAACTACCTTCGCAAATCGAGAGAGAATGATCTTCTATGAAAATGCTCTCTACTTCGCTCTAAGGGGTCGGCCTCTATTTATAGTCGATTCCACCGACCCTCATCCCTTCCGCGTGAAGTCAACACCACGTCATCTCAAATTGCGATGCTCCAAAGATTCCGCCGGAATTCTGTCCAAATCGCGAAGCTCCACAGCAATTTTCCGTTCGCGGAGCTTGACGTAGTCGCGAAGAATCACCGTCAACATACCTTCGAAACTTCGCCGCGAATCTCCCTCGCGAAGCCCAACATTCCTTCGCGCCTTCACCGCGATGCGCTTCAGCCTCTACCGTTCGCGAAGATTGACGTAATCACGAAGACTCACCGCCTCCATTCTTCTGGTCTTCGCGAAAACCAAACCATGCATCCCATCTTCGCGAAATTCATTCCTTTTCCATATTAAATTATGCTCTTCATGGAAATCCACTTTTCGTGATGCTCACCAAACTCCATGTTTTGGACCCCAAAAATTTGGCAAACACTGGGAAACATCGCCACCTTGTACTGCTCTTTTTGTACCGCCTCCAGATCGTCTTTTCGTTTGTCATCGTTCTTTGTCAACACGGAATGTCAACAACTTCTCGAGAACTCGACAATTATCCATGGAAACCTGCTTTGTCAACAAACACAATCAACCCAAAAATGCTGCAATGTTACCTTAAGGGATTTTTGCCCAACAATCTCCCCCTTTGGGTTTGTTGACAACTCTTCACAACTTTGCTCAGAAAGATTTTCTGCACTTTGATACCTCACTTAGTATTCTTCTAGTCGCTACCACCATTCGCCTCTTGCGACTCTGATAGCATTCAAGGATTCACTTAACACGTACTCTAAGCCCACATGAGAAATTCTCGGCGTGAGAAACAAGAGTAGTATGAAAAGTTCATCAATGAATCACTTCATGTCAGACCCCAATTGTTGATTCCACCCTGATACCAGTTATTAAATTGATACCAATTGTTGAACCACACTGATACCAATTGGTGAATTCTTAAGTTGATACCAATTGGTGGTAGCTGGACACCGTCTCACACCATTCCAACACCACTGTTCTGCTTTTATCACGATCCTCAGCTGTCGTGATATCTATTCTTTGATCGATCACTTCTAGCATCGTCAGATATTAATAACTCTCCCCCTTTCTCATTTCTCCCCCTATCTGGCTTCTCCACTGGTCAGCTTCTCCCCGTATCATTTATGATTTTTCAAATCTCTTCACTATCTCCCCCTTGAACAAACACTATTTTCTCCCCCTTTAACAAACACTTTTCTCCCCCTTTGTCAACGAACCCAAAGATCATTCCTTTGCAGTCTGTAATAGAGTAGAGAACACATTATCACAATAGGGAAAAAACATCATACCTTAGGGAGAGGGGGGGGGTCCCACATCCACACTATTTCAAGTGTGGGGAATCAACTGAACTCCCAGAGCCAGTCGATGCCTCTCAAAAGCTTCCTTGGGTAAGGCCTTTGTCAGAATGTCTGCAACCTGTAGCTCTGTAGGCACATACTCCAACTTCACGATCCCCTGGTCAACTTTCTCCTTGATAAAATGATACTTTATCTCAATGTGCTTTTTCCTTGAGTGAGGGACGAGATTTTTTTTGAGATTTATAGCACTTGAGTTGTCGCACTGGATTCCGATCAAGGACTTCACTTCAACTCCCATATCTTCAAGCTGCTGCTTCATCCACAATAACTGTGTGCAGGCTTGAGTGGCTGCAATATACTCAGCTTCTACGGTTCTCAATGAAATGCAATCTTTCTTCTTGCTTAGCCAAGAAATACACAATACACCAAGATAGAATGCACCACCTGACGTTGATTTTCTATCATCTGCTGAACCGGCCCAGTCTGCATCAGTATATCCCAATAACTCCGTCTGAGATTTGTCAGTATATGTCAAGCCAAAATCCACTGTTCCCTTGATATACCAAAGTATTATTTTTGTTGCAAGCATGTGGCTCTCCTTGGGATTACTCTGATATCTCGCTGCTTGGCATGTGGCGAAAACAATATCAGGCCTTGTTGCAGTCAAGTACAACAAACTGCTGATTATCTGCCTGTTTTCAGTGAAGTTAACTGCCCTTCCACTGTTATCTTTTGATGATTTTATCCAGGTAGAAACCGGAGTCTTCATGTCCTTGGAAATTTCCATTCCAAATAATTTCAAACCCTCCTTGGTATACTTGGATTGAGAAATTAATGTGCCATTCCGGCCTTGTGAAACAATGATTCATCTGATCATCCAAATATTATGTCTTCTTCCTTGACCAGCCTCACCATCCTTTGATTACTATTGTTGTTGAAATAAAGATTGTGATCAAATACCCCCACGCTGAAAACCAATCTTCTTCAAATACGGATATAGCCTTCAGTACCATGCTCTTGGGGAGTATGATTTGCACACCGGTCGTGCTTTGTTTCGAATCATTGTGCCATCTTTGTTCATCTTATTGTGAAAGACCCATTTAGCCCCGATGACATTCTTATCCACTAGCCTCGAAACAATCTTCCACTTATGATTCTTCTCAATCTGATCTATCTCTTCGTTCATGGATGAACCTAGTTTTCATCATTAGATGCATCAACAAAGCATTTCAGCTCAACCTAAGATAGAAAAGATGCATGCTGTAGTGATTTCATTTCCCTTTTCTGAACTAGAGCTGCCTGATCACCAATGATATTTTGTCTATCAATTTCAGCTCATCTTCTTTGGCATCCTTGTAGACACACACTTGAAACTTTCATGTTAATCATCAGTGTCTTATTCTAAATTAGCATCATCCACTTCTTCTCCCCCTGTGTTGCTTTCTTCTTCAACACTTTCATCAGGAAATTGTTCACTGACTCATTTTTCAGTGGCTTCATTTCTTTCAGCTACTTTTCTCATATTTTTGTTGATACGCCTTTGATTTTCTCTTGCAGCTTCTTGGTATCCTGAAAACAGTCAGCTGATACCATATTGTTAGAGCAAATAGATAAGCATGAAATGCATTGTTACTACTGCTTCTCCCTGTGTTTCTTTCTTCCCTCAATAGGAAACACCTGAGCTGAGTCATCCAATTATTGCATTGATGGATCTTGAATCTGATTTGGATTTAGAATTCTCCCCCTGTGTTACACAACACTTCTATCTGGTAGGCCCAACGGTAGAGACCCATAACCATTCTTCTCCACGTGCACAATTTATACAAATCTGGATCTCAGCATTGAGCCATTAACCAAATCTCTAAGCCTACTGAGATGGAACTCGTTGTAGGAAACAAGAGACAAAGTTAACAACACAATCATATTCTATTGTGTTCTGTTGCTCCCTTTCTTCTTCAACTCTGGTACCTGATCTAAATCAATTGAAACTGTAGAGCATATCACTTCTCCACTTCGCATCCTTAGATTCCACTTCCCCTTGGATCGTATCTCCCTAGAACCTGAAACACATGAATCATCAGTTAATAGAATTTTTATACATAGGGAGAGGGGGTTGTTGTTCTGGACTCCTCAAGATGAGGATTGTGGTTGATCCTGATGGGTCAACCCTTTGATTCTTTATTGTAGAGCATCACACTCTTTCCTTGCTTCTTCTAGTTGCCTTTCTAACTTCAACTGCTCTAGCCATATGACTAAGAATTCTTTACCCATATTCGGAGCCTTTCTCTGATATGTAGATTCGACAGACTTAGCCTTTTTCACCATATGGGGTTTAAACCCACTAGTACACATTTCTGTCTTTAATGTTCCACCGAAATTCCATTTCCCTTGATTCTTTATCTGGGTAGGAATCTCTCCACTTGCCATCTTCCCCTGCTTTTTCCCCCATTGCAAGGATCTTACTCTTTCTTTCACTTCTCGCTGAGAAACACGAAATGCAGATTTTTCAATGCATTCTTTGTTCGTCATTCTCTTATCAGATGTCTCAGTCACCACACTCTTTTTCAGTGGTGGTGAGTCCTCTATTGAACGTCCATTATTCTTACTCACAACTTTAGCGTTTCCTCCCTTTTTCTTCCATATTTGTTCATGTTCATTCTTAGAGGGCGATTGTGAGTGTGACTGAGGAGGTGACTGATACACTTCTTGTTCAGCTCCATGTGATTCCCCTGAGGCTCTACGCATATTTTCCAATTTACCACTTTGTCTTCCAGTGTACGATTTCTCATTTGACACCACTGGAGTGAGGAATCTCCTTTGACGTTCATTTTCCTTCCCTTCCTTCTTCTTGCTGCAATGTCTTGCCAAATGCCCAAAATCAGAACATATGAAACATCTTCCATCAAAGACATACCTCATTTCGTCACTTCTCTGTTGAGATGTTGATGCAACTTGAGATCCTCTTTTGATATTGGGCTCCTGAGCTTCCTGACACATACTCATTGTGTGTCCCTTTCTTCCACAGAAATAGCATCTGATGAATGTTTTCCTCAAAGAGACTCTCCTCTCTGATTTCTCCTGATTCTTCCTCTTCTTCTCGGATTTATTACAATTTCTATTTTCACATCCTGAAATGTATTCCAGAGCCTCTGAACAGAAGCTTGATGTGTGGCCATGAATCCCACAGAAATAAAACATGTCACCAATACTTTTTCTAACTGTCCTCTTAGGCCTACCTCCAGCACCTATAGGATTTCTTTCACATATGGAAATGTTCATACCTCTATTTCTATCATGAACGGAAGGGGATTCATCAAACCCAGTACCAGTTTTTCCCAAACTATATGGTCTTTGAGCTGAGAAAATTTGTCCCTGCCTCTTTTCAGAAATAACAAATTTGCTTTTCATTTCATCATCACCAGTCGAAGGATGATCAAATAGAAAGTGCAGTTCATCCTTCAACTTGGGCTTATCTTTGGATTTAGACTTCTCTATTTCCTGCTTGACTGATTCTAGCTCTTCTACAAACTTTTTAATCTTCGTATCCCTTGATTTATGTTGGACATCAAGTTCTTCCTTGAGAAGCTTCTCTCTACTCACATCATCTTCCAGTTAATGCTTCAGCTTATCAACCATGTCATTTTGCTCCATTACCTTCAATTTTTCTTGAGCGACAGAGTCAGAGCAACATGCATTATTTTGTTGTAGCCTTTGATTCTTCTGAACTTCTGCAGAAAACTGTGCTGCTAGATCATTATTTCTGGCTTTAAGATTCTGTGCTTCATCTGACTTTTGACTCTCTTCATAATCACCAGCCTTTTGTTTTCCTTTCATTCTAGCCATCTTCTGCAGCTCTTCAGCATGTGAATCATTCTTCTCTGTTAGGTTAGTAACTATATCAATAATCCTTTGATTTAAGCCTTTTAGCATGTTGACCTCAATCTCCAATCCCTTGATCCGGATATCTTTAGTTTTGGCTTCTTCAGTGTTTCCAACGTCACTTGGAATATTAGTTTCTTCGATGATTTTGAATTGATCTTTCACTTTTCTATTCAAGCCATCGATCTCCCTTTTCTGTTCTTCAATATTAATCTTATAATCACTAACCGATTCTGAGATCTCTCGTATTGATAACTTGAGTTTCTCAATTTCTTCCATCAACTCAGACTTCTCTTCTTCCTGCTGCTGCATATAGAGTTTGGAATCGTGAACAACTTTGTTGGATTTCTTTGTTTTTGCTCTCCAAACATCTATCTCCTCAAGAGAAGCCTCCAACTCAGCTCGCATATCTATTCTTCCTTCAATTTCTTCTTCTATTTCAGCATCACTTTGATGCTCATGTACTTCACTCATTCCAACATCATGATTGAGTGAATCAATCCTTTCCCTATCAGATTCTTCCAGACCTTCCTTCAGTAAATTGTTTGATTCTTTTAATTGAATCACACTTTTTCCATACATACTTCCTCACTGAGGAGTACCACCTGACTTCTGTTCTTCTTGGATGTTTTTCCCTTTGCCATGGCTCACCGAGATATGGGCAGACTAATTCTTTAAGAACACAGATCGACTACACCAAGTTGGAGCAAACAAATCTGATAAAAGAAACCTATCCCTCTGATATCAATTGTTAGGGCCAATAGGGGCCCATATACCCTGAGAGGGGGGGTGAATCAGGGTATGGATATTCTTTTTCAAAGTTCTTTCTGCCCCACTGGATCTTCACCTCTTTGTTACAAGGGTCACTTTGTTTGCACTTGTATGGTTACTGTGATCACTTGTTTCCTTTACCTGATGATGATGCTTTGAATTCAATGCAGGGAAGTAAGCAGGCAGACACATAGATTTTTACTTGGTTCACCGCTAAGGGCTACATCCAAGGAGCATACGCCGACAAGTTTCCGGCTCGTACCAAATTCCACTAGACTTCACTATCTGTGGATTACAATGTTCGGGCTAGATCACTTCTATTCCCAGGCTCACTGCCTATACAAGGTTTAGGGTCTGCTCACTTCTTTCCTAAGGGTCACTCCCTGTTTCTCTCTCTCTCTGGCTCACTGCCGGTAGAGAGGATCACCTTCTTCCTCTTCCTAAGCTCACTGCTCTAGAAGGGATTCAATCACAGTTTATAGACCTGTAGGTCTCTTCATTTCCATTAAGGAATCCATCATTCTCTGTATTTAGATGCTCTGTTGAAGTTCAAATTTCATCCACTGATGAATAGCACCTTTCCTCTGACCACTGGGCAACAACCTTTGGAAACTCCTTCGCAAAGCACCCTACTTCGTGAGGCTTCCAATTTCGCGAAGCTCAAGCGAGCCTTCGCGAAGCTCCTAACTTTTCGCGAAGCTCTCTCACTAAGCTCTCTCGCGAAGCAATCTCGCGAAGATCTCTCGTGAAGCACTCCCGCGAAGCTCAACTCGTTGCAAAGCAACTTCTCTCGCGAAGCTCACTGAGCTAATGTGGAGCACACAACTTTCGCGGAGCTACAATAGCCGCCGCGAAGCTCCTCTTTCACGAAGCACACTGGCTCTACGAACTACCTTCGCAAATCGAGAGAGAATGATCTTCTATGAAAATTCTCTCTACTTCGCTCGAAGGGGTCGGCCTCTATTTATAGGCGATTCCACCGACCCTCGTCCCTTCCGCGCGAAGTCAATGCCACGTCATCTCAAATTGCGAAGCTCCAAAGATTCCGCCAGAATTCTGCCAAATCGCGAAGCTCCACGGCAATTTTCCATTCACGGAGCTTGACATAGTCGCGAAGAATCACCATCAACATACCTTCGCAACTTCGCCGCGAAGCTCCCTCGCGAAGCCCAACATTCCTTCGCGCATTCGCCGCGATGCGCTTCAGCCTCTGCTGTTCGCGAAGCTTGACATAATCGCGAAGACTCACCGCCTCCATTCTTCTGGTCTTTGCGAAAACCAAACAATGCATCCCATCTTCGCGAAATTCATGCCATTGCCATATTAAATTATGCTCTTCATGGAAATCTATTTTTGCGATGCTCACCAAACTCCAAATCTTGGACCCCCAAAATTTGGCAAACCCTGGGAAACGACGCCATCTTGTACTGCTCTTTTTGTACCACCTCCAGATCGTCCTTTCCTTTTTCATCGTTCTTTGTCAACATGGAATGTCAACAACTTCTCGAGAACTCGACAATTATCCATGGAAACCTGCTTTGTCAACAGACACAATCAACCCAAAAATGCTGCAATGTTACCTTAAGGGAATTTTTCCCAACATAGTCTCCCCACTAATGGACATAGTTTCTCACTGTAAGTCAAAAACCTCTTGTGTGTGGGGAGGAATACATGAGGTCTTGTAGCACTCCGGTTTGAACTCGACATTTCAGGTGAAGGCATTACAAAAACCATTAAAAAAGACTCCATACTAAAAAAATACCATTCTTAGTAGTGGTTTTTTCTTATAGTGGAAATAGTTTAAACCTTTTGCTAATTATTTAGCAGTGGTTAATAAAATCTCCATGTATTTCATGTTCTCAAGTCATTTCACAGTATTTTGATTCATTTAACGCATGTTTTTATGTGATTTTTTTAGAATTTAGCAATGATTTTCATTTTATTTAATGGTGATTTTTTTAAAAAAATCTTGAAAATAAAATAAATAAGATGAACCTAAAAACTGCTAAATATTTCTGTGGATGTTAGGTTTATTGGTAGTAAATATTAACCACTGTTAATTATGATTCAAATTCATTTTTTTAACAGTGTTTCTTAAAAATCACCTCTCAATATTTTAAAAAAATAAACCTTTTAAAAAAATTTAATAAAAAAATATAAATATGAAAACTTTGACATGTAATAACCTAAAACATAAATGCACAATAAACCCATCGTACATACATCATACAAGATACATCCATAGTTATATACATATACCTTCATAGTCATCCTAACCTCAGTCTACTGATTACCTCAGTCAACCCATACCTCAATTATCAATATACACATATAAAATATGTCCAAAAACAACCCATGCCCAATATATTCCAACCTAATGACCTATGTTTCATCCTTATACCTCAACATCATCTCATCAATTCAAACATACCACATAATCTCATCAATTATAATAAACAAGACAGAAATTAAAACTAAACATAATAAATCAGAATTACAATAGAATCATTGATAAAATTTAAACATACCAATGAAACTAAGAACCATCACAACAACCTTATAAATAATGTCTTGAATCAAATGGTCAACCTCTTTCCTTCATTTAACATCTATCACCTACAATAAAAACCATAAAATTTAAGAAAAGAAATGCAAAAGTGAAAAGAAATGGAATATATTTATAATGTTGCACATAAAATTTGTTATTTTGTTAATATAAAAGAATACATTTTAACATAACACAAATAATATACCATGAAAAAAACTTTTAATAAAAATTCCTATTTAAAATATGATTCAACACATGAATCTAAAAAGGGATAAGTATATAAAATTCTAATTGATTTTTAAATCGATCTACAATGTGCTTAAATTTTACTTAATATATTTTTTTAAATAAATTGATATAAAACCATATGATATATTTAAAAACAGAATCAATGGTGGTTGTTCCATGGTTTCATGTCAATATGAGGGGTTTTTCTATGGTTTTTACCATTATGCACATGTTTTAGTGTTTTAAAACACTATAAATATTTTTATGGGAATCCTAGGAAAACGATAAATCTGAATGATGTGTTGTTAATTCATACATTTCAAAAACCATTATATAGTCATTATCATCTAATTTCATAACAATATGATGATGTTTTCCAAGTCTTAACCCCCCTGCTGCATTCTTTTAAAGGCTTCAAAACCATTAAAATTGTTTACTAAGCCATTGGGACCACACTGCATGTCTAATTGATGTGTTTTCTACACTTAAAAATAAAAAATAACACAATGGTGTTTTACCTTGATTTCACATAAATTTGAGATTGTTTTCTATGGTTTTGATTGTTACCTAAACGTTTATATGTTTTAAAACACTAAAAACCTATTTACGAACATCCTAGAAAAAACCTAACTTGAAATGAAATTGCTTCGATTATTAAATTTCAAAAATAAATATATGGTCATTTCCTCTGATTTTATGGTAATATGATGATGTTTACATAGTTTTGACCCCCCAATACACATTTTTAAAGGCTTTAATAAATTTGAAAACTATTTATCGATCCATTTTGACCACAAAACACACCAGATTTACAAGTTTTCTATAATTACATGTCCAAAATAACTTAATGGTGGTTTTACCATGATTTCACATAAACCTGTAGTTTTTTTCTATGGTTTTGACTATTACACATGTGTTTTAGTTTTTTGAAACACTAAAAACATGTTTAAGAAATCCTTGAAAAATCATAAGTAAAAATGATGTTTCATCAATTATTAAATTTAATAAATAAATATTTGTCCATTTTACTATGATTTCATAGAAATTAGACGATGTTTTATTGGTTTTGACCCCCTAATACATGTTTTAAAGGCTTCATTACATTCAAAAACTATTTAACGATCCATTCTGATCACAGAACACGTTATATTGATGTTTTTTTCTATGTGTAAACATAAAAATTGACTAAAATATAGAAGTACCATGATTTCATGTCAATTTGAGATCTTTTTCTATGGTTTTGACCATTACATGCATGTTTTAGTGTTTTAAAACACTAAAAACGTGTTTACAAGTATCCTAGGAAAACTGTAACTTGAAATGATGTGTCTTTAGTTATTACATTTCAAAAATCAATATATAGTTGTCTTACTTTGATTTCACTATAATTCGAGGATTTTTTCTTAGTTTTGACCCTCCATCACATGTTTCTAAAGGCTTCGATACCTTTAAAAAACTATTTATTAAGCAATTATGACCATACCACCTGTCGGATTGACATGTTGTCAATGTGTATACGTCAAAAATAACTCAACAGTGGTTTTCCCGTTATTTCATGTCAACATGGATTAATTTTTAATGGGTTTTACCATTATACACACACTTACATGTTTAAAAACACTAAAAATCCATTTAAAGAAATCCCAGTAAAACCGTAACTTAAAATGATGTTATGTCAGTTCCTACATTTCAAAAATAAATATATGGTAATTCTTCTATTATTTCATGGAAATATGAAAACATTTTCTTAATTTTGACCCCCCAAAAATTATTTCTAAAGGCTTCCGTATCTTTAAAAACTATTTACCAAGCCATTTTGACCACACTTCATATCATATTGACATTACGCATACACTTAAAAAATAAAACAATAGTGGTTGTCCCATGATTTGACATAAATCTGATGTTTTTTTCTATGTCTTTGACTGTTTCATGTTTTAGTGTTTTAAAATACAAAAAATGAATTTATGGGAATCCTAACAAAACAGTAAATCAAAATGACATCTCATCTATTAATAGATTTAAAAAATCCATTTATGGTTATTGAATTATGATTTCATGGCAATCGAGTGATTTATTCTTGGTTTTGAACCCCCACCACAAGTTTTGAAAGGCTTTGTTACCTTTAAAAATAGTTTACTGAGCCATTCTAACTACATCGCACATCATATTGATGTGTGGTTCATGAGTACATGTCAAAAATAACTAATTGGTATATTTACACTGATTTCCCATTAATATGAGGTCATTTTCTATTTTTTTGAATGTTGCACACACATTTTAGTGTTTTAAAACACAGAAAACACATTTACAGGAATCCTGGGAAAATAATAACTTAGAATGATGTTATGTTGGTTCCAATATTTAAAAAATAAATCTATGGATGTTTTACTTTTATTTCATAGAAATATACTGATGTTTTCCTTGTTTTAACCCCAATATACATGTTTTTGAAGGCTTCAATATCTTTAAAAATCATTTACTGAGTCATTCTGACCACACCACATGTTAGATTGATGTGTTGTCTTTGCGTAAATGTCAAAAATAACTCATTGGTTAATTTAGAATGATTTTACATCAATATGAGGTTTTTTTCTATGGTTTTCACCATTATATTCTTGTTTTACTCTTTTGAAATACTAAAAATGTGTTTATAGGAATCCTAAGAAAACCATAAATCATAATGACATGTTATCAGTTTCTACATTTAAAAAATTAATATATTTTCATTTTTATATAATTTCATAGGAATCTGAAAATGTTTTCCTAGTTTTGACCCTCTAACACACATTTTTAAAGGCTTTCTGACCATTACAAATTGTTTACCATCCATTCTGACCACACTGCATATCAGATTGATGCGTTTTCTAGAATACACATCAGAAATGACTAAACAATGGGTTTTCATGACTTCATGTCAACATGAGGTCTTTTTCTATTGTTTTTATTGTTATACGCATGATTATGTGTTTTTAAACACTAAAAACCCACTTATGAACATTCCAAAAAAAATTTAACACATAATGACATATCGTTGGGTCTTACATTTAAAAAATAAATAATAACTTTTTTTCCTATCTAGTTTTATGGAAATATAATGAATTTTTCCTAGTTGTGACACCCAGACACACATTTTTAAAGGCTTTGATGCCTTTAAAATTTATTTACTTAGTCATTCCAACCACACCACACGTCGGAATGATTTTTTTCTATGATTACATCTCAAAATAAATTCAATGGTGGTTTTTATATGATTTCAAGTCAATATGAGGTTTTTATTTTCTTTGTTTTGGAATATTATACACATGTTTTATTAGTTTAAAACACTAAAATGCATTTACAGGAATCCCTGGAAAACTGTAACTTTGAATAACATATTGTTGGTTCCAATATTTCAAAAAATATTCATGGTTATTTTCCTCTAAATTCAGGGAAATCCAACATCATTTTTCTAATTTTTACACCCTATCATGCGTTTTTAAAAGATTTTGTACCTTTAAAAACTATTTACTGAGGCATTTTAACTACACCACAAGTTTAATTGATATTTTTTATATGAGTACATGTCAAAAATAATTCAATGGTGGTTTTCTAATGATTTTATGTCAATATGATATCGTTTTCTATGGTTTGAACCATTACACACAAGTTTTAGTGTCTTAAAACACTAAAAATAAATTTACATGCATCTTAGGTAAACTATAACTCGAAATGATGTGTCATCTATTCCTATATTTCAAAAATCAATCCACAATCATTTTCCACTGATTTTATGTTGATATGGAATCTAATTCCTATTTCTGACCCCCTCCCCCCACACACAAATGTTTTTAAGTACTTTTGTACCATTACAAACTATTTACTTTTTAAAAACTGAGAAAATGAGCTTGAATTATTTTTGAACTTAAGGATAACAATATATAATTTATTTTTTATGTGTAGGAATAAAACACACGTTAATCTAGGGAAAGATGTTGTTGGTATGACTTGAAGTTCATGTTTTCAATATAAAAGTGTCATTTTAGTTTTATGTAAGGAAGTTGTATGTGTTATTTGAAAATGTGTGAATGATCAATGAAATTTTGAATTTACCTTGATAGGATAACCTATAAGGCTATAAATTTCCTTGGGTATCGTTCTAGTAATCCATTGAAATATAAAACCTAAATCATTTTCAAATTTCTCTCACCATTTATCATATGTTTTCCTATAAGATTCATGTTCTCTCACTTATCGTTTCGACCTTGCAATTTATCTTTGTGATTCCCTATCAATAGCGCCACTCAAACCCCCACTAGGTGTAGTAGTAACTTATGATGACTACCTACCAAATACAACTGATGGAGTAAGTCCAGAACCCATCCCCTGTACATGTCTGGGATTCTCCTTCCCTAAAACAATTGGAACTTCATAGTTCTGGGAAACTGATGATGATTTTGAAGGGTTCACATCCCATATTTATAGAAATTGAACCTATTAATAAAAAAATAATAAAAAATTATTTTTCAATATATTTGAACTTCATAATATTATCTAATTAATACATTTTTTATTACTATGTATTGTTATTTCATTTATATAAAAACATAGTATTGAAAAATAAATTATATCAACAAATAATCCTTAAACCCAATTAATTGGGGTTCACTAGATGTATCAAATTGTGCTAAATTGGCATCATTTTATCAATGTATCCAGCCCCATTTAATTGGGTTTAAATTTTTTTTTATAATATATTTTTTATTTTTAGTTATTTATAGTAATAAAATAACATGAAATTATAATGAAAAATACTTACTCTAACATCTTTGGTAGAGTCATCTACAAAATTGACATCAGATTTCCTATATACTTTGAACCACATCTATGTATGGCCAACAGAGTAACCTAATTCATCAGCCTTTATAAAAAATAATCACAAGTTAGAAAAAATTTTACTTAAAATAATGCGATATAAATAATAATGAATAAAATACAAACCAAAATTATTCTTTCTCTAAAAAAACTCTAAGACATACTTATATGAAGAATGAATTATTTATCATGATTTGTATTATTTTTTTCAATAATCCTTACAAAAAATAAACATTAATTAAAAATTATAATTTTTTTGTATGTGCCATTACGATAGTATAAAATATGAAATTACCTGATGAGATGAATCCCTATTAATATCGACTAACAAATTCCATTTCACATTGAGAAGTTCATTCACACACTTTCTCACACATCTATCATGAGCTCAAAGATATTTTATTAAACTCATGTCATAATATTTATTTAAAATCTCACCATTTCTTTCCTAATTTTTTCATTGTGTATGGGCATGAAATAGAGCCTGGGACATCCAAATGAAAAAACATCAAGAAATAGAAAACATAACACTATATAAGTATATTACAAAATTTTATTCATGTCATGTAAATTAGTTATCAAGGAATATTAAATTAAATTACCTTTAATTAAGTATCAAAACCTCATTTTTCCAAATTTAAATAATATGCCTCCAATATTTATAATTAATGGGAATTCTCATTGTATCCCAAATAAGCTTCCTAATAATCTGCCCATAGATTTTGGAAACATCATCAGTATGGACCCCAAACTCATCAAATGGAATGATAATATTGAATTCCTTCAGGTCTCATACATCTATCATGTTCATATTTATATATCTTCTATTGTTATTTTTATCCATTTGAAAAATGAATTAAACAAATTAATAAAATATATAGTTTTTTTATAATGAAATACATACCAGTAATAGTAACTCACCGACATCCACTAGATGCAGGGATGACCAACTTCTCCATAGCTGGAGGTGAATTGGATGGTGGGATACTAAAAATATCTGGGGATAGGTTGGCTCGCTGGTAGTCCCAAGTATAACTGAATCACTCAGATCCACTGAAGCTAAAGGTAGTTGTGGTGTGCTCCAAGATGATAACTAGCAAGGATTTGGAAATTCATTTTTTCTCATTATTCATTCAATTCAATTGGTTCAGATATATTAAATGTATAGAAAATTAAAAACTAATAATTTTTTACCAAAATAAAGAAGAATAACAAGAAAAATGTATATATGTATGAACCACTTATCAATGAGAAATTTTAATATATTTTCTCAACAATTTATAGATTCAATTATCTTCATCTTCATTATATTCATTATTATAAACATCCATTGTGACGATTGCTTCATTTTCACCCTCTATTGCATGTTCTATTATTTCCATATTGTCAGTAAAAAATTATTCAATGTTTTGTGGTTGATTAGGTTCACTATCACAAAGTACGAATTGATCTTCATCACTCATATCATATAAGAATCTCAACTCTAAGTGTAAAAATAACTCTAACCTTTCTGTATTTCATCATCCACATAATAAACTATCTTCACATAGGAAGCCAAGATAAATGGATTATTCTCTACATGCTCATTGGTATGGATAAATCGAGAGAAGTTGATAGAATTAAAATGTAATGAATCATTAATCATACCCATATCAATATTAACCCACTTTCATTTGAATAAGACAACCATAAACTGACCATGATAGTTTAATTCAATTATATCATCCAAATTTCCATAATAACCCAGCTCTTTATGTGTAAATACTCCAGTATTTTGAGTTTTTAAGTCTTCTTCCTGATAAATGGTATGAAACCTAAAGCCATGAATACTGTAGGCATTGAATATATTAGACTTTCTTAGAGGACCTTGATCCAAAAAAACATAAAAGCATTTGATATTTCAACTTGATTCTCAACATTCATTATCTAGAAAAAAATTATATAATGTTATAGTTTTAACATAGACAAAATAACTACATGTCAATAATAATAATATGAGTATATACATACCTGATGGGTTATCCATTTGACAATATCCTTATTAACATATTTTCTTAATTCCATCACATTTCGAGATCTACCCCTTAATTACTTATTTGTTTGACATCACAATTCTTTAATAAATGGATATGTAATAAGATTACTGAGCAGTATATATCTATGTGCTTATAGAAACTCCAATTTATTCAGTGTAAAATTTGACCCCTTTTCAATTGGAAATCCAATAATTGGAAATATTGATAACTAGTTTTCAAAATGAAAATTAGTGGAGATATTATCAAAACATTAAACATGATTGTATCTAGCCTCAATGCCATCCAAATACCTTTAATACAAGGTCAATCACTCTTTGGATATGTTTCTTTTAGCAATAAAGCCATTTGGTTGATATTTATTCATCATATATGATTTCAAATGACCTATGTACCTGATGAAAAAAAAATAAGAGACATATAAAAAAATTATGCAATAATTTAATAAAATTAAATTAACTAAGGAAAATAAAAATAATATCACTGTACCTCTCAATTGGATACATCAATTGATAATGTTCTGGTTACCCTAGTTTAGCTTCTTCAACCAAATGAACAATCAAATGAATCAACACAGTGAATAATGAAGGGGAAAATAACTCTTACAAATAAAAAAGTGTCAAAAATAATTCATTCTTGATGTTTATCAAGCTCTATTGGATTTATTTTTTTTTCTAAAAATCTCTTTGAAAAAGGTAGAATAGTTTATTTTTTAGTTAACATATTACAAAATGCCAATGAAAACAACCGTTCCATCAAAATACATGAGTTGTGACTTTTCAATCCATGTAACTTTCAATGTTTTTAGTCAATGCACCTTAATATATTACATGAATATCCATATTCCACTATTAAATTCTTTAATGTTTGAAGGAATAAACCTTTCTCTTTATTTTTTATTCTAAAAATAGTCGAAGGATAATTTCCATTCTCATTTTCCCAAATATCATTCTTTATATTCATGAACTCCAAATTCTTAAGAGCATTAAGGGGATTCTTTGATTTACCCTTCTCATTAATAAATGTGAAAATTACATTTCCATATAATTTTTTCTCAATATTCAATTTTTCATGACTATAACATATCAAATTAAACTCCTAATAAGGAATTTTGAAAAATATAACCATTATTTTCTTGTTCCAGATGCTTCAAATATTTTACCTTGTACCCTTATCCCCTTCTTTAAAAAGATTCTATTTTCCAAATTATTCAATTACACTCATTAATTTTCCCATGAATTCGGAACCTAATAACACTTTTAGTGGATTTCTTAGTTTAATATCTTCATTGAATTGTGTCTTGAAAAAACTATATTTATGAGAAGAAATAAAGAAATCCATGATGACACGTAAAACATCATTTTCTTCTATGAGGTAATCGTTGTTGATCAAAATTACATACTAGACTAGAAAAACTAGAATGAGTGTTCCAATCAGATTTCCTAATACAGGAATGTTAGTAATTGTCTATATTAAATTAGAAAGTATTTTTAACAGTTTCTGCATTAAATGGTCATATGTTTCCATTCCATCATCTCATAATCCTCACAATTATTTGATTAGAGGTAGAAGGTATACATCAATTCCATTTCTAAGCATTTTATTTCTAGAAATAATCATCAAAACAAAAAAAAATAATATTTATTCATACACATATATAGAGGTAGAGTATAAGGGATCAAAACAACAGGACAAATACTATAATTAGTACCTAAAGTACCAAAGGGGTTAAAACCATCATAATCCAATCCCAAACGTGAATTCTTAAGATTTGAAGAAAAATATTGATATAAAAATAAAACATTTTCTATGATGTTGAATCTTTTGGATGTCTCAACAATCCATCATTACTATATTTATCATGTCACTTCATTTCGTATGTAGTCTTAGATGCCATGAATAATCTTTTCAAGCATCATATAAGAGGAAAGTAATGAAATAATGTTGAAAAAGTTTTCTTATTTTTTTTCATAATGGGGTTGCATTGATTTATACTCTCATTGTTGTTCATTGACTTTCATATACTTTTATGACATCTTATGAATTCTCCTTTTTTGGAATCTTCTCCCTAGTAAAGCATACAATCATTAAGGAATTCATGTTTCTTTGTATAATAAAGTCCAAGTTTATTTATGACTTTATTAATATCATAGAATGATGCAAGGATCATAGAATCACAAAATGAATCATGACGAAACTGTAAAATCATGTACATTTGTTTGTCAATAATTTCACAGAGACAATTTATATGATTCAAATTAATTAGAAAATAGAACATTGAATACATATCACACCCTTCATACAGTTCTTGTTGAACGTCTTCAACTAAATCATAAAGCTCATTTTATTGTCGTTGAACTTATTAGAAGGATTAAAATTCTCAGTGTCAATTGAAGGCTTTTTTTATCTATTGAAATATTGGACATTATATCCTGAAAAGGAAAATGTTTCATTTATCAAATTTCAAACCGAATTCCCCTCTAGAGGGTCACATTATGTTTCGTTGATAGGATTATATTTTTTTTTGATTTTCCATAACAATTTATTTACCATGAAAAATCCTACATACATATTGATCAGAAAATTGCTTTTATATAAAATGATCTTATACACCATTTTTATTTAACAATCACTTGAATTTTCAATCAGGACATTCACATTTAATTCTACCATCCACTGATCAGTTTTAAATTACATAATATATTTCTTTAAAACTCTTGTCATAATGAGGTGTGTTTCGAGGTAAAGTAATCCAACTTTTATCCATAGGTATTGAATTTTTAGTCTTCTCCCTGTATATTCAGATATAATGATATAAATGGTTAATCAAACAAGTACAATTACACGTAAAAATCAATTAACTTTGTTAATCTTGGTAACCTAATTTATCCTATAATTCTATAAATATAGTATATAAAATCATGGTGATCATACATGTACACTCAGTATGTTCATACATAGAAAGTCTCACGCTAGTGTGTTAAAAGAATACTAAAACTTTAGTGAATAATCAATAAAACCAAATGGTTTCCTATCCTCTAATCAACCATTATCCAAAACTCACAAAGGCTTACTCACCAAGAATTCATGAGGGATAAATGATTCATGCAGTTACAGACTATTTATAACCCCACAGAAAAACAAGCATTCATCATACAAATGATTCATGATCCCCATTTATAATAGGCAGTAATGATAGTTATACATATGGGATTCCTATGTGATAAAATTTATCATTTGATTGTAAAATATGATATACTACATAATGATATATCAAATCAATCATACAGTATCAAAAAATTACACCTTATGATTGGGGATTTCACTGTCCGAGAAATGGGGGAGAGGGGTCGCCATTGGGGACCTCCATCAAGGAGAAGGGGGGTCCTTGTGGGGTCACCATCAGGTAGAAAGTGGGGTTGGGGTCATGAGGATCATATGTGAGAGTGGAGAAAGGGGTGGTCACCATCAAGGATGAGTTTTGATCCATCGGGGGGAAGTGGGGGAAGGGGGGAGAGGTATGTTGTCAGAGAGAAGGGGGTCAGTGTCAGGGAGATATGGGGTCGAGGGTGAGGGGCGATCACCTACATTGGGGAGAGGTGAGACCAAGGGGGAGGGGTGGTAGCCGGTGTCGGTGATAGGTTGGGTAGAGGGGTGGGGTGGGGGTAATCATTGGATATGGGGAGAGGCATTATCGAGAGGGAGGGGCAGTCGCTGGAATTGGGGAGAGGTGGGATCGAGGGAGAGGGGCAGTCACCGATGTTAGGGGACGGGCAGGGTTGAGGGGGAGGGGTGGTCATCAATGTCAGGGTGAGGTGGGGATGAGGGATCGGTGGGGGGTAGGGGGAGGGAGGGAGTCACTAGCACCAGGGAGATTCGTGATCGAGGTGGGGGTGTTCACCAATGTTGGGGAGAGGCGAGGACGAGAGGGAGGGGTGATTGCCGACGTCGAGGGGAGGTGCCTCCAAGGGGGAGGGGCACTCGCCAGCACTAGGGAGAGGCATGACCAAGGGAGCGAGGGGGTTAGGGCATCGAGTGGAGGGGGTGGGGTCAGTAATTTTTTAAAAATATTAGCAGCGGTTTCATTGAAACCACCCCTATAATTAAAATATATTTAATAGTGTTTTTTTAGTAGTGATTATTAGAACTGCCACTAATAAACATTCACTAAGACCACTCTTTTTTGTAGTGCTAGATAACATAGTTTGAATGAATCTTATCCTAAAAGTGACATATAAAATTTTATAATCGATTCAAATGCTATAAAAGTCACCAAGAAATACCATCTCTCTAACTTCTCAAACAATTGCATTTCTCTCACTAGAATTTTTTTCTCACTTTATGAGTTTTCTCACCCATAGTATTTTTTATTAGTTTCATGAATTAATCTCACTACAAGAATTATAACCCAATGGAATTTATTTTTTACATTAAGGAATTTTATTCACACCCATATGTGATATAGTATGTACATGCACAACATAATATTATATCTTTTTATGAGATCAATGAAATTTGAAATGAAATCATTGAATCATTGTACAAATGTAACATCCCTTACCCGGATGTCACTCAAATGTGCCCCAAACACAGTTGGCTACATGGACTCAAGCAGATCTTCCCAAATGCCATAGGCTTATGACTAGAGGTTAGGGACTAGGTGAGTCATTTGGGAGACTATACCACCATTACCATAATTTATCACAATGTAAGTCAATCAAATTAAATAGTGGAATCAGATACAATAGGAAGACAATAGATAAAATAGACAAGTAAGACAAGAATATGTAACAAGCCAGAAGTTTCTCAAATACCATGATGCAGATGATACATGTATCATGAAAATATCCAAAATAGGTACACATAAATATAATAAAACACAAGTATCTAAAATCCAAAAAGACCAAAAAGTGCCCCAATATCATCACAAGCTTAATCTTAGTCCTATGCTCCCATGATCTAAAACAATGATCAACAAATAGTTTTAGAGAGCTTTCCCCAACTATCACCTATAACTATATAATCTGTTTGGGTCCCCAAGGATAACTAAATAGGATGTGAGATAAACATCCAAATAGGTTTCCACCTAAATATCTATACAGTTCTAAGAAGTACTATGAAATTTGATAAACATGTGAAATTAAGTAGTGATGTAAGTGTGAAAGCCAAAGGCATATAACTACTACAAACAAGTAATACTAAATAGCCTCTTGTGGCTTCCTGCAACAAGTTTCAGCTCCTAACAAGGAATCTACAATAAATATAAACAAACAACAAAAACATTACACATAACCATCCATTTCATGTCCACACGTCCATATCGTATAAAGAAAACTATATAAAAAAACCCACGGCCTTTTCATACAACCACAATCATATATCCCACAGTCATGTTGTATAATGAATTGTAGATCACGAAGGGCCGGATCTATGTTGCTGAAGACCAAGGAATCCTATTCGAGTCTCAAGAGAATCTCAATGGAAACATGGCATAAGCACTGGTTGGAATCATAGGATCATGTGTACCAACATGTCCTTTATGAGTCCAGGATAGCTAGATCCAAGGGGTAGCAAAGCCTAAGGCATCTCATGGAATAATTACCAAAGGTGCATAATCAGCCAAGATGTTCACTACCACATTCTAGATCTATGGAGATCCACTCATGGAATTTATGTAAATCATCAATAATTCCATTCCTTTAACAATTTCAAACCATATGAGTCTACCCAATCCTATAAACAATTACATTCAATACAATTCAATGAGTATACCCGCTCATTTAAACAATTACATCTCATGAGTATACCCACTCATATTTTCCACATTAATTTAATCACGACACATGGATATTCCCACCCAATAATCACCAATTTCCATTTAACACATCATATGGGTATACCAACCCATTAATCACAATTACCAACAAAACTATTTAAGCAATCTAAAAACAGCCAATGAGTATACCCACTCATTGGAAAAGTTCCATTTAAGTATTTAATCAAGTTAGGCATGGAATATTATAATAACAAAAGGCAAGGAGTCATGATATCTCATATGTATGTAAATCAACCACATTTATGAACAACTGAGCTTCCTTAAACTAGGAAAACTCGAGGTCACACCCCTTGGGTAGTTCATCAATGGTAAAAACCAATGTAAAGGCATGGTGCACCCCATTAGTGTCCTTGGTTTGGGTAAGCAACCAAAAACGTATCTCAAAGAACCTAAGGGAGTTCCAAATAGGTCCTACCTCATCTATTTCATAATCACACTTAAAAATTAGGCCCGCGCTAAAAAGTCCAGCGGGCAGAAAAAAGGTCAATAGCTCTATAAAGAATCAAAATCCAAAAGAAAAGTATAGACCACCTACCATATCTCATTACTGGATTTCTCATCTAGTATCAATTACTAATTTATCCTGGTTGGGAATAAATCTAAAGAACATATGAAGAACAAGAAATTAGGGCATAAAAACCTAAATCCAAATAATGCAACTGTTGTTCTAAAGAATCAAGAATGGGTAAAAAGGAATCAATATCTTATCATCGTGGTTCCAACATAAATGACAAGGAAATAAATGGAATCCAAATGGGCACTAGATCTGAAATCCTATATAAGAAAGTTTTTAGGCATCAAAAGAGAGAATAAAGGCTTCTGTCCAAAATATAGAGGTCCCTGACTATATTTTTAAAAAACGTTGTCGGGCAATTACATGACAATTAATTTCCTTACATGGTGTGTAATGCTCGGATTTCCTTTAATGGGGTAAAACCCTTACACATTGTGAAAGGTCCTAGAAAAACCATTACATGTTATAAAATCGGATTACACAGTGTGTAATCCAATTACACATCGTGTAATTGGCCTTCATCCAGTACACATCCTTCTTGCCTATTATTTTCCAAAAACAACCCAACCAGCCCATGGCCCTGCTTAGGGTCTCTTCCAAAAAAGAATGTAAAAGATTCATACCTCAAGAAAAACCTACGATCTTACCATCAAAATCCTCTTAAAGCTATTCTTCCCCGAATTTCCCTTTCAAGGGTAGTCATGGTCCATTTGAAAAAACTCATGTCACTGAGCACGTTTGTCGGCCTCTCGCTCCTAAGTATCATCTTGTGAATGGTCTTGCTTCCACAGTACCAGTACTAGAGAAACTGAATGACCTTGTATAACCTTCATGCTCCTATCAACAATATTAATTAGATTCTCCTTGAAGGATGCATCAAATTGTAGCTCAAACTCCTCAGGTTGAAAAGCATGAGATGGGTCTGAATTATAATGGCGTAGTTGTGATACGTGGAAGAATTCATGCATGGCTCAATACCTCTGAGGTAACTAAAACTAATAGTATAATGATCTAACTCGCTCAAGAATCACGAATGGACCAACATATAGTGGTGAAATATTACCCTGTATCATGATCCTTCAATGTCCCATCCTTAGTGAAACACATAAAAAGACCTGATCCTTAGCCTCAAACTCTAGAGGTCATATACAGTGATCGACATAAGATTTCTATCATGATTGTGAAATAGCCATCTGCTTCTAAATCAACTGGATCTACTTAAAATTCTCTTGCATGAGAAAAGCTCCTAGTAAAGCTACCTCACCTACCTCTATCCATCACAAGGGTGATTTTCATAGCCTACCGTACAAAGCATCATAAGGAGACATCTATATCGTTGCCTGATAATTGTTATTATAGGAGAACTAATCTTGATGAATGTGTCTCTCCCAAGATCCCCCAAAATCTTGGACACATTCTCTCATCATGTTCTCTAGCACTTGTATCATACACTCTGACTGGCCATCAATCTGAGGGAGGTGGACTGTGCTCAGAAGAACCTATGTACCCAGTGCCCTCTGAAAACTCTATAAGATATGAGATGTAAAGTGGGAATCCCTATTTGAAATGATTGTGCATGATAACCTGTGAAGTTGTATTATCTCATGGATATAAAACCTTCAAGAACATTAACATTTAATGTATCCTTGATCGGCAATAAATGATCAACCTTTTTGATCCCGTCAACAATAACCCACACAACATCGTTACCTCAAGGAGGCCTTAGTAAACCAGTCATGAAATACACTATGACATCATCTCATTTCCACTTTGGAATAAGTAACTGCTATAAAATCATGGCTGGTTGTTGATGTTCCTCCATCACATGCTGACAGGTGTAACACCTCGTAACAAAACTAGCTACCTCACTTTTCATACTTGGCCATTAGTATTGATGATGCAAGTCACGGTACATCTTGCTGACTCCGGGATGTAGTGACCAAGATGAAGCATGAAACTCCCACATCATTTCCCCATGTATGTCCACTAGATCCTAAACACATCCATGGATATGTAAGCTCTCATCAACACCTATGGTGTAACCTGGAGAAGGGTCCACACCTTCTACACTCTCCCATAGGACTAGACCCTCTGAATTCTATAACTACATCATCCTTACTTTATCCAATGGGGTAGAGGTCACCACTATGGATGTTAGATATTTCTATCCCTAACTTTTGTGCACCTCCATATAGATCTTATAGAATAATTCCATAAGTTGCCACTCGCTACTTGCCTGCTGCACTGTCTGTATCTGAGTCCACATGCTAATTGCATCAAACATTAAATTACCTTTAACAGTCATGAATTGAATCTTGAAGTAGAAATACTGTAGGAACTCCACCCACCTTTTTTGCCTCATATTCAAATAATACTAAGTAAATATATACTTGAGGATTTTGTAGTCTGTATACACTAAAAAATGATCTGCCAATAAATAATGTCTCCAATAGTGAAAATCATGAACAACTGCATCTAGCTCAAGATCATGAATAGTGTAATTCGTATCACGTGGCCTTAGAAACTGAGAATAATATGCCAAAACTATATCCCCCTACATCAGCACTACTCCATGCCCAATACTTGATGTGTCACAATTAAGGATTGAACACTCGGTTTATCAGCACCATGAAAACTACTATCATATTTGTGAGACTGAATGGCATAACCAGATACTCATATAGACCATACCTACTATGATAGGTTGTACGAGGTATGTCTATGGTTCAAATATATACCTAGTGATATCCTAACCTTAGTTCAATTTTCATGAATACTCAAGATCCTAGAATCTTATCAAACATTTCATGTATTTTTGGAATGGGACATTGGTTTTTAATGATTAGATGATTCAAATTACAATAATACCCATATAGCCTAATAGTTATATCCACGTTTTTTGAAAAAAAGAACTGGATAACCCCATAGAGAAGTATTAGGTCAGATAAACCCCTTTGTCTCCAAATACTCTATCTTGCACTTAATTTCTTACAACTCCATAGTAGCCACCTTGTAATTAGAAATGGATACTGGTGAAACTCATAACACTAGTTCAATAGATAACTCAACCTATATATCGAGAGATAAACTAGAAAATTCATCTGGGAACATGTCCCTGAAATGATCCACCATTAGAAGAAAGTATACCTGACTCACTCCATGATCATCCAAAATAAAAAATAGCAATCTAGGTTGTCATTCTACCTACCTCATGATGATCTAGTCCATATCAACTCACCTGGACACCCTATTAACCCTTGTGAGTAAACACTGCATCCTCTGGTAATGTGAAAGTTACCCTTAGGTGATTATAGACAATGTAAGATCGATAATATACTAAACAACCCATCCCAAGAATGACTTCAAACCCTATCATCTAAAAGACATAAATATCACAAATGAAGTGACACCCACCAACCTCAAGGGGGTACTCCCTTCACTAGATCACATCATCCATTCTGGTTCCCAATAGAATTTATAGCATTAAAACAATTTCAAAATACCACACAACAAGCCCATGGATTTTCACCATAGGTGTGGATATGAAACTATGAGATACACCTGTATCAAAAAGAAAAGATGCAATAGTAGAGGCTTTTAAGATCATTCGTCTCACTGTAGATAGTATGAAACCTTGATCCTTAAGGGTAGGTTGTACATAATATTATTGAACTATACCACGACAATGTGGAACAACCTCACTGTTTAGAGTAGGTCCCCTTCAATGTATATGAGTAATTGGTGTATAACTACCTCAGTAAAGACCACTATTTCTGTAGCCTGATCGGCCTGCATTGCTCTAGCTCCATGCTTGACACAGATCTTAGAAACCTACTCCTAAACCTGAAATCGGAGCGGACCCCCTACCACTCACAACTGGAGGGAAGGTCATGCAAAACCATTGCATGTGGCCGATCCCTCTATAATTTCGGCACTCGACTTGGTTGTAGTCACACTAATTCTTCATGTGTCCTCTCCTACCACGCTAGTGAGAAAACACCGAGCTACTAGCACTCATATCCTAACTGATGATTATCTCATGGGAAGCAACAAAGTGGTGCTTCATGCCTTAAGATGTAGAACCACTGGGTTGAGAAGAAACATTTCCCTAATGTATATCCTCAAATAACCTCAGGTTCCACTCTAAAATCTGTTCTTGATTCACAATCTCAGTGATAGAGATCAACCTGAATACGTTGACCTAGGATTTGATAGTATGTCAGAGGCCTTCCTCAAAGCATCTCACTCACGACATCTCATCAGTAAGGTACATCAGTGAAAAACTTTTCCAATATGTAATGTATGTTGACTAGTCTATAACCGTCATGGTGCCCTGCTCTAGACGCATGAACTCACTAGCTCACTCTGCCCATAGTGTCTTGGGGTAAATGTAGTCAAGGAAGTAGGTCTGAAAATCAGTCCAACCCATATATCGTAGCCATTTAGCCTGGTTTAGAACATCACACCAGTACTATACTACTCCATGTATCATATAAGGGGTGAGCATGACCCTCCTATCAAGAGGTGTCTTCAGATGCTCTAAGATAGATATTGTGGTCTCAAGCCACAACTCAGATGCTTGTGGACCATTATCCCCAAAAAATGTGAAAGGATGTTGCTGCTAGAACACTCATGTTAGCTCGAACATAGTCATTGTAAGATACGATGCTCCTGGAGAAGTCTGCATATAGAAAAATAGCCCCTCATAGAACTATGCTGCAGAACCTATGTCTAAAATAGTCTATTGTAACACAAAAATCACTAAAAGAGGTTCCACTAGTATCTCATGCACCACCACCTTTGAAGCATGGTCATCGCCACCCTCTGGGCATACCATTGGAGGTATCCATGGTGACATGCCTCTACAATGCCAAACACTCACCTCAGAAAGGAATGATATCAATGCCACATCTGTAACACCCTGAGATTTTATGAAAAATATTCATTTTAATTTCATTAATGTATTGTGTTGTACGCTACACCAAAAGGATCTTGCACAACACACATCCTTGACTTTCCTTGCATTACACGCAATCGTGACCTTCCTCGATAGCGTGTGTAGTACGCAATACCAAGTTTCACTAAACAATGATATGCTAATAAAATATTATTAAAACTAGCCGTTATGAATACTAATAACCACTTTTTGGAATTTTATAAATTTTATTTTTTAAAATGGACATCATTTTTGGATTTGGAATATTGAATTTATCCTGGGGTGAAATTTTGGTATTTTTCTGAAAACTTTCAATTTTTGATGAATAGTGAAACCACTAAGTGGTAGTTAAAAAACTGAATTTTTCATAAACCTTAATATTACCGCTTCTGTGAATGGAATTTCAAAAATCCAAGAGACATGGTTGATGTTAGTAAGTAAAATGTGGTTTAATGAGATGAAAATAATTTTTGGTGAATAGTAACTTTTTACTTTTATTTACCACGGTTAAAAGTAAATAGGGTAATTAAAGTTAAAAATGATATTATTATTAACCTAACACATGTCCTAATTCTATTGGATAAGTGTAATTCGACCAAAAACAGACTTAGGAATAAAATATGACCATTTAGGCCCACCTGGATTAGATTAGGACATTTATTATTAATTTATTTAAAGAAGGGTTAAAATAGTTAAAATCAAAGTTTAATATGTAAATAATTTTTAATATAAGGTTAAACATAATATAAATTCGACTATAAATATTCATTAGAAAGATAATAAGGTTTCCTACATAATGGTGTTTTATTTGTAATTTTTAGACATTATATAATTTAATTTATTTATGACACAAAGATGATGCAGTAATTATCTTAATAATGAAATATTGACATAATTGATGTTATAAATACCCAAATAAATGTAATTTGAGACTTTTTATGAAATAAAATAATTTTCTAGGTTAATATGACATGTTATTATGGATTTAATTAAAGTTTTTTGAACTAATCATTCTGTTATGAGTTTCACAAAAATCAATTATAAAATAGTGTCAAAAATGTCATAAAATAGTTTTTAAAACAAATATTATATTATTAATTGTTATTTTATTCCTAAAAATATAAGGTTCTGCCAAATTACTTAAATAAGGTTATATATATTAATAATAAACAACTTGGGGTTCTTTTGTCTTCTTATAGTATGTTTATTAACCTTATAGTGTAAGAACACAAGAAGACACAGTAAAAGTAAAATTATTTTACTTAATGTTAAATCTAAATGATAAGGTTAAAATAGGAACCTAAACTTGTATAAATTCTATTTGATGATAGTATTTAGAACCATACCCACCTTAGATTCGAAATAAATCAATTAGGATCTATTTAAAACCGAATTTGACTTTATAATAAAATAATAGTTTTAGTTATTCCAAAGGTGCCCCTCTCCTCCCTTATAAAAGGGCACCTACTCCCTCTCTTACTCACACCACTTTGAGCCTTCATGCTCGGCCAACCCCTTCCTAATTATCTTCTCCACTTACCTAGAAACATCCTATAGGTCCTCGTATTCTTCAAAGAAAATTTTTAGTGCCCTAAGAGGAGGACTCAAAGAGGCGCTTCAAAGAAGAGGTAATGTCCATTACCGATTCTTTCAACTTAATTTCATCTTCCAAATATTCTTCTTAGGTTGTTTCATTATGAAGTAATAAAATCAGTATCCCTAATATACTGATATGTTATTATAAGTATGAAAAAACCCTATTTCATCATCTATCCATCCTACAGAAAACGAAATCACCGCACGTGCGTACGTACGGAATACCGTCTCCACGCCGTGGTGTAATCTATTTTCCACCACCACCATACTTGGATGGGTATAATGGTGTAAATAATAACTATATATTATTATTGTAAAGTTATATTGATTCTTAAATAGTATACATACACTCCAATAAAATTCCACGATCATGAGAACGATATCTTCGCTCGTGCGTACGTACGGACTACCGTCTCGACGACGTGATGAGATTCATTCTCCACATTAACCATTCATGAATTATTATAAAGTATATATAATAAGTAATAATGAAATATATGACATAATAATGATAGTGGATTAATGTGTATATATATGAATGTCATCTACTTAATTCCATTCAACCCAATATGGAAACGAAAACAACGTTCATGCGTACGTACGGCCTACCGTCTCCATGAACGGTGTATTTCTTTCCATTTATTGATCTATTATATATATGTATATTCTGAATATATATTATATATAAATCATGTTTTATATTCTGGAATGATTTATTCATGATCTAAGTAATCATATGAATAACTACAAGTCAAAACACAGACGGCAAATGAAACGATTTTACCCAAAACGCTCTTTAGCAAGGAATTTACAAAAGAACCGGTAAAATAAAGTCATAAGTGAACCATATATGATATCATAACAATGGGTATGATTCTGGAATAAGTAAATGAGATTATTTAAATCATTATACAGGAGGTTCAGACACTTACGAAGCAAATCAGACCTAAGGTAAGGGAAAATATCACAATCTCATTTTTATCCGAGATTGTTTATACTTTGGTATTTACTGGGGTGTATTTTATCATCCACATCCATGTTTCCTCAATATGTAATATTATTTCCATCCACCTAAAATTATTTAAATCCAATTTTACCCTTCGGCGAGTTTTTAGTAAAAGATATCAAAGGAATCTTTTGTCGTTTTTCACACGAGGTACTTTTTGAGTTTTCTGAAAAAAGTACGAGAAGGATGTTTTTTTTAAACTTATATGGCATGAATGGATTTTTAAAACATTATTTCCAAGAAGCTTACTTTAGAAGTTTTCAAGTTTATTTTTAATCAACTTCTTTTAGTTTAGAATTTTATGACATGTTAAGAAAGGAAAAGTGTTTTTGAAGTAGAAAGGATATTTTCCTCAAGAATGGAGTTCAAGTGTTTTATCAAAATTATTTTCCATCTAAGATAATAAAGGGTTATTTTTCTATCCCTATTATTACATTGATTTTATTATGTTGTGATGGAATTATTTTTATGAATTCTTTTATCTTATATGAATTGTTTTATGATGTCACGATGTTTAAGATTCCCATTTTTATTACATGGGTTACGCTATGATGTATGATTTATGATTTTGTGGAACACATAAGAATGGTATCATTATGAGATGGTTGGGACCTATATCTCCATCCAATGCGTTGGGTAAGGATTTTATATCTCATGAGATAGACATGGCTGGAATGGCCGGTTAAACCGGTTCAGTGAAACCGGACTGAAACGAGGAGTGAACTCGGTTCAGAAATGGACTTTGTCCACTAAGATAGTCCTGGAAATGAGTCTTGACTAATAAGAAATGATTCTCTATGATTATATGTGTATGAAAAAAAGTTTAATGTTTTAAGTTATGATTATTGGGATTACATTTCACTACTATGATTTATCCCATGTTATGATATTATGATCTGTTTTATAGGTTAAGATTTCCAGAATGTTATGTTCTTATGATTATTATGTGATTGATATTTCTTTTGTTTACCCTTACGGAGCATTTGAGCTCACCCTATTATGTTTTCGTTTCCCCAGGATATAAAGAAAGGTTTTAGGTAAGAAAAAAAGGGAAGATCTTTTTAGGAGATGTTGAATATCTTTCACCATGATTAGAAGATTATATTCCGAGTTTCCAAAGACACTAAACTATTACGGTCCTTGTGTGCGTGTTTTTGTAATGTACTAAGTATTCCGCAAAAGTAATGTAATGTCCATGTACGTTAATCTTCAGGTCTCTATAGTTGGTATCAGAGGAAAGATTTACTCATCCTTTGGAAATTAGGATGTGAGAACTTTAGTGAGATCCCTAGAGATATTTCTAAGGTATTCCTAGGGATGTCCCTAAGGTTAAGTATAAGTATAGGTTATAGTACTAGAATTACGGTAACCTAAGATGTTAGATATTTAAGGTACTCCCCCTTTATTATGTTGTTTTCCCTAGCATGATTTTTTCCTCTCACACTATTCTTTTTGGGTTTTAGATGATGGCCAGAACCCGAAGGAACCGTGTTGATCAATGAAATGGACAATGCAATGATTGTCCTCCTGAACAAAAAAATGTTATGGGAGATGGAGTGAAAAATCTTATTGCTATACTTACACAAGCTATGAATCATTCTGGACTTCCAAATGAGCAGAGAAGGGAACAATATTCTATTGAGTCCCTCATGAGGCAACATCCACCTTCTTTCAGTGGGTCTTCTGATCCACTTGTTGCTGTACAATGGATCTGTTCCACTGAAAAGATATTTTCAGTTCTTCAATGTTCTGAACATGATAAATTCATCTTAGCAGTACATCGTTTGGAAGGTGAAGCTGATCAATGGTGGAATTTTATCAAGAATACGAGGCCAAGAGATGAAATTGAGTCTATGGAATGGGATGAGTTCAAGAACTTATTTTTCAATAAGTGATTCCCTCGTATTCTTCAAGAAAAGATGGAAAAGGAGTTTCTTGAACTAAAGAAAAAGGATTATGAATATGTTGGTGTATACGAAGCGAATTTTACAAGGCTTGCAAGGTATGCATCTGGATTTATCATCCAACCTAAAAGTAAAGTTGATCGATTCTTCAGTGGCTTAAAACCAAATATTCGAAGGGAATTAGCTATAAGAGACTTCAGTAGCTATGAAGAAATTGTGCGCTGTGCTATTAAGGTAGAAATGGAAGTTGGTGTTACATATTCATCTCATGGTTTTGACAAGAAACGAAAGATGGAGTTCAAGGAGAAATCTCAGAATAATGGTGAAAAGAAGATGAATGTTTCCTTATGCTCAATGTGTGGAAAGAAGCATGGTGGAGATTGGCTTAAAGGGACTATAAAATGTTTTAAGTGTGGAAAAGAAGGTCATCGAGCAGCTGAGTGTCGAAGTAATGGAAAAAGGGTTGCTAATGGTGTGAATAAAGAAAAGACTGTAGAGAACTCCCCAACAACACTTCAATGCTTCAAGTGCAATGAAATGGGGCATTATGCTAATCAATTCCCTAATCCAAGGGTTAATGATGATTGACATGAGAAACCACTTAAGGAAAAGGACAAAGGGAAGTCACATATGATCACTATTGGCGATGTTGAATATGACATCGATGTGGTGGAATGATTAAGTGTTTATGGGATTCCAAAATAATGTTGTATATTGTATCGTGGAATATTGGAATATTTATGTATTGGTCTATTGTGGTTTTAAATAATTTTATGGTACCGGTAACCATGGAAAGTGATTGAGATATTTTTGGTAAGAAGATGATATGCACATAATGAAGGGATAAGAAGATAATGAGATGTTTGATTGTATTCATGAGCTCATGATTGATATAAGGACTAAGTGATATCATGTTTTTAGTATAAATAATTTTGAGGATTTTGGTTTGTGGAAAGTGTTAACTTTTAAATGCATTCATGTTTTCACTATGGTTCAATGGGTATACATGATTATGGTATTCACATGTTTGTAATTTGACCAACAAGATATATCTTATGATATATGGGGGATAAATGATGGCAATCACGTGATTGTTATGTGACATTTCAAGTAATCATTTTTATACTACGAGCTTGGACCGAAGTATTTTGGATAAGCCTAAAGATTGGGATGTATTATGTTGGACATAAGTTAGTATTGTTTAAGGATAAAAGTTTTTTCGATATTATTTATGGGATGTTATCGTAATTTAGTTTTAGAAAAAGGACAACCTGTAGGATGGGCGACATCCCATCGCGTCGGACAAGGCTGTGGGAATTGAACCCACAACTGAAGTGCGACTGGCCTTTATCGCCTACCACTGGACTACAAGAAGTCCATGTTTAGTAGAAACTAGTTTTATTATGATATAATAAGTATAAGTCCATTTTAGGAACCATATATGATTAATCTCACTATAGATCGACTTATGTATATTTAATAACATTTGCTAACCTTTTGTTTGAGATAGATGGAATGAACCGTCATTCTATCACATGATCTGCTAACACATCAAGAATAGAAAAATCCACTTCATTTCTTTAAGAGATGAAGTGGAAATTGTTCAAGGCACGAACAACGGTGAGATTGTACCAAAATAAAGTAAGCATTTATTCTAATTCAAATTATTCAACTTTAGGGAAATGATCTTGAAAACCAAAAATGTTGTCCTAGTGCTCTTATATATGATGAATCAGATGGTACCTTAGATCGTCACAAATTTATGGCTTTGTGATTGCTGTCTTTTCCATATCCACGTTCTCTACCACTCTCCATCAGAACATGATGGTTAGATTTCTTTTCCATATCCATATTTTCACCTATGTGGAAAACCAGTGATTAGTTTAACCGTTATGTTTTATACTTTTGTTTTTAAAGATTTGTTTGGGTATTCTTTTTTATGATATGGGTTTCTATTAAAGAAACTTTCAAGTAGTAAACCATTTATAACCCCGACAAATTTCGAGGGAGAAATTCAGTTTAAGGGGGGTAGAATGTAACACCTAGATATTTTATGAAAAATATTCTCTTTAATTTCATTATTGACTTGTGTTGTACGCTACACAAAAAGGAGCTTGCAAAACATGCATCCTTGACTTGCCTTTCATTACACGCAATCGCGACCTTCCTCGATAGCATGTGTAGTACGCAATACCGAGTATCACTAAACAATGATATGCTAATAAAATATTATTAAAACTAGCCGTTATGAATAGTAATAACCACTTTTTGAAATTTTATAAATTTTATTTTTCAAAATGGACTTCTTTTTTGGATTCGGAATATCGAAATTATCCTAGGGTGAAATTTTGGTATTTTTCTGAAAACTTTCAATTTTTGATGAATAGTGAAACCAATATGTGGTAGTTAAAAAAACTGAATTTTTCATAAAACATAATTTTACTGCTTCTGTGAGTGGAATTTCAAAAATCCGAGAGACACAGTTGATGTTAGTAAGTAAAATGTGGTTCAATGAGATGAAAATAATTTTTGGTGAATAGTAACTTTTAACTTTTATTTACCACGGTTAAAAGTAAATAGGGTAATTAAGGGTAATAATGATATTATTATTACCCTAACACATGTCCTAATTATATTGGATAAGTTTAATTCGACCAAAAACAAACTTAGGAATAAAATATGACCATTTAGGACCACTTGGATTAGATTATGACATTTATTATTAATTTATTTAAAGAAGGGTTAAAATAGTTAAAATCAATGTTTAATAAGTAAATAATTTTTAATATAGGGTTATGCATAAGACAAATTCGACTATAAATAGTCATTAGAAATAGAAAACGATTTCCTACGTAATGGTATTTTATTTGTAATTTTTAAACATTATATAATTTAATTTATTTATGACACGAAGATGATGCAATAATTATCTTATTAATGAAATATTGACATAATTGATGTTATAAATATCCAAATAAATGTAATTTGAGACTTTTTATGAAATAAAATAATTCTATAGGTTAATATGACATGTTATTATAGATTTAATTAACTTTGTTTGAACTAATCATTCTGTTATGAGTTTCACAAAAATCAATTACAAAATAGTGTCAAAAATGACATAAAATAGTTTAAAAAAAATATATTATATTATTAATTGTTATTTTATTCCTAAAAATCTAAGGTTTGTCCAAATGACTTAGATAAGATTATATATGTTAATAATAAACAACTTGGGGTTCTTTTGTCTTCTTATAGTTTGTTTATTAACCTTATAGTGTAAGAACACAAGAAGACACGGTAAAAGTAAAATTATTTTACTTAATATTAAATCTAAATGATAAGGTTAAAATAGGAACCTAAACTTGTCTAAATTCTATTTGATGAGAGGATTTCGACCCATAACCACCTTAGATTCGAAATAAATCAATTTGGAGAAATTAAAAACCGAATTTGACTTTATAATAAAATAGTAGTTTTGGTTATTCCAAAGGTGCCCCTCTCCTCCCTTATAAAAGGGCACCTCCTCCCTCTCTTCCTCACACAACTTTGAGCCTTCATGCTCAGACAACCCCTGCCAAATTCTCTTCTCCACTTCCCTAGAAACATCCTAGAGGTCTTGGTCTTCTTCAAAGACCAATTTTAGTGCCCTAAGAGGTGGAATCAAAGAGGTACTTCAAAGAAGAGGTAATGTCTGTTACCGATTCTTTCAACTTTATTTCTTCTTCCACTTCTTCTTCTTAGGTTGTTTCATTATGATGTAATAAAATTAGTATCCCTAATATAATGAAATGTTATTATATGTTTGAAACAACCCTATTTCACCATCTATCCATCCTACAGAAAACGAAATCACCGCGCGTGCGTACGTACGGAATACCGTCTCCACGCCGTGGTGTAATCTATTTTCCACCACCACCTTACATGGATGGGTATAATGGTGTAAATAATAACTATATATGATTATTTTAATGTGATATTTATTCTAAAATAGTATAAATACACTCCAATACAATTCCACGATCATGAGAATGATATCATCGCTCGTACGTACGTACGGACTACCGTCTCCACGACGCGATGAGATTCATTCTCCACATTAACCATTCATGAATGATTATAAAGTATATATAATAAGTAATCATGAAATATATGACATAATAATGATACTGGATTTATGTGTATATATATGTATGTCATCTACTTAATTCCATTCAACTCAATAAGGAAACGAAAATAGCGTTCATGCGTACATACGACCTACTGTCTCCGTGAACGGTGTATTTCTTTCCATTTATTGATCTATTATATATATGTATATTATGAATATATATTATATATAAATCATGTTTTATATTCTGGAATTATGTAATCATGATCTAAGTAATCATATGAATAATTACAAGTCAAAACACAGACGACAAATGAAACGATTTTACCCAAAACGCTCTTCAACATGGAATTTACAAAAGAACGGGTAAAATAAAGTCATAAGTGAACCAAATATGATATCATAAAAATGAGTATGATTCTGGAATAAATCAATGAAATTATTTAAATCATTATACAGGAGGTTCAGACACTTACGAAGCAAATCAGACCTAAGGTAAGGGAAAATATCACAATCTCATTTTTATCCGAGATTGTTTGTACTTTGGTATTTACTGGGGTGTATTTTATCAACCACATCCATGTTTCCTCAATATGTAATATTATTTCTATCCACATAAAATTGTTTAAATCCAATTTTACCCTTAGGTGAGTTTTTAGTAAATGATATGAAAGGAATCTTTTGTCGTTTTTCGTACGAGGTACTTTTTGACTTTTCCGACAAAAGTACGAGAAGAATGTTTTTTTTAACTTATACGACATTAATGGATTTTTAAAACATTATTTCCAAGAAGCTTAATTTACACGTTTTCAAGTTTATTTTTAATCTACTTTTATTAGTTTAGAATTTTATGACATGTTAAGAAATGAAAAGTGTTTTTGAAGTAGAAATGTTATTTTCCTCAAGAATGGAGTTCAAGTGTTTTATCAAAATTATTTTCTATCTAAGATAATAAAGGGTTCTGTTTGTATCCCTATTATTATATTGATTTTATTATGTTGTGATGGAATTATTTTTAGGAATTCCTTTATCTTATATGAATTGTTTTATGATGTCACGATGTTTAAGATTCTCATTTTTATTACATGGGTTATGCTATGATGTATGGTTTATGATTTTGTGGAACACATAATAATGGTATCATTATGAGATGGGTGGGACCTATATCTCCCTCCAATGAATTGGGTAAGGATTTTATATCTCATGAGATATGCATGGCTGGAACGGTAGGTTAAATCAGTTCAGTGAAACAAGACTGAAACGAGGAGTGAACTCGGTTCAGAAATGCTCTTTGTCCACTAAGATAGTCTTGGAAATGAGTCTTGACTAATAAGAAATGATTCACTATGATTATGTGTGTATGCCAAAAAGATTCATGTTTTTTGTTATGATTATTGGGATTACATTTCACTTCTATGATTTATCCCATGTTATGATATTATGATATGTTTTGCAGGTTAAGATTTCCAAAATGTTATGTTCTTATGAATATGATGTGATTGATAATTATTTTGTTTACCCTTACTGAGCATTTGAGCTCACCCTTTAATATTTTCTTTTACCTAGGATATAAAGAATGTTTTTAGGTAAGAAAAAAAGGGAAGATCTTTATGGGAGATGTTGAAGATCTTTCACCACGATTAGAAGATTATATTCTGAGTTTCCAAATACACTAAACTATTACGGTCCTTGTGTGTGTGTTTTTGTAATGTACTATGTATTCTGAAAAAGTAATGTAATGTCCATGTACGTTAAGCTTTGGGTCTCTACAACATCTCAAAAGCATAGGACAGGTCAAAACCCTCCTAAAAACAAGTCATAACACACAACCTAATCCTAAATCCATGACCGTATAAAGAACAACCACAACACAACTAGAAACACTACCTCTCAAACACTCAAAAAATGGGTGTAGGTCAAGTCTCTATTTTACATTTATTTAAATTTAACAGTCATTATTTGACATGATTTAACCAAAGGTCCACCATGTTCTGATCCTTTCAGACCCAAAACACCTCATGAACCAAAATTTGATACCCATATAATCTATACACATCAAATTAACTTTAAAATTTTAATTTAAAAGCTACATCATTTTCTATTTCATAAGGGCCCATACCACTTATAAATTGAAATATGATGTCACTTCTATATCCTCCGCACAAAGTCTATCACAAAATCTGGAACAACTATTAGAGAACCTATCACAATAGCATGCGTAAAAAACCCATCTTAAATGGCATGACATAATGCATGACATATGATTTCTAACAAGCGACTATATGATGCTTGAGATAGAATACCCTCATCTCATAAGGTTTCAAAAAAATAGAACCCACAATTGCATCAATAGAATCAGCATAAATCTTGTGTGTCACCTAATGGTGAAATCAAATCAACTGTAATAGTAAAAACTAGAAAATAGAAATTTCATTTAGGATAATTAGGATTTTTCTTGTACATGGGTTAGCTACGCTTGAGCATAGCTCATTAACAAATTCCATTTTTCTTCATATCCCTATCTATTGTCTCCAAATAGTTAATCAAACCAGAAAATAAATTGTCTCTGATACCACTTTGTAACATCCTGAACTCGGATGCCACTCAATAGTGCCCCAATCCCGGTTGGCTACATGGCCTCAAGCGCACTCCTCATATGTCAGATGCTTCCGACTATGGGTGAGGGACTAGTTGAGTTATTAGGGAGACTATTCCCTCATTACCAGAGTATATAATTGAGGAATTCAATCAAATTCAACTTCAGAATTAAATAAAATAAGCGGACAAAAGGTAAAATAGATAAGAAATACATGAATATATAACAAGACATAAGTGTCTCATATACCATGATGCAGTGGATACATGTATCTAGAAAAAAAAAAGTATACAGTGAAATAAAGTACAATACAAGTATCCAAAATCCAGAAAGATCAAAAAATGTCGCAGTAGAATCACAAGCCTCAGTTGCGTCTCATGCTGCCATGCTTTAAAGAAATGATCAACAACTAGTGTTAGGGCGCTTTACCCTACTATCACCTAAAACCATATAATTTTTTGGGTCCCCAAGGAGGCCCAAACATGGTGTGAGATAAACATCTCAGTATGTTTCCACCCAAAGATCTATACAATTATAAGCTGCACTATGAAATTTGTGAAACAAGTACAAGTAAGCAGTAATGTAAGTGTAAAATCCCAAGGAATATAACCAACACAAACAAGTTATATCGAACAACCTCATGTGGCTTCCTGCAACAAGTGGCAGCTCCTAACAAGGAACATATAGGCAATATAAACAAACAACATAGCCTTCTCGTAAAACAATCCATATATTGTCCACACAACCTTACTCTATAAAGAAAACCATATGAAAAACCCACGACCTTGTCGTACCACCATAGTCATATATCCCACGATCGTGCCATATAATGAAGTGTAGACCATGAAGGGCTGAATCCAATGTATTGAAGACCAAGGAATCATCATCATGTCCTAGTATCATCTCGATAGAAACTCAGTATAGGCACTGGTTGTAGTCCTAGGAGCATGTGTACTAGAATGTCCTATGTGAGTCCAATCAAGCCAGATATAATGGAAAACAAAGCCTGAGACATCACATAGAATCAAGACCCAAAGTGAATGCTAAACCAAGGTGTCCACTACTGCGTTCCAAATCCCTGGAGATTCGTCCTTGGAATCTATGTAAATCATCAACCATTCCATAAATTTAACAATTTCCAACCATATGAGTCTACCCACTCATATAAACAATTACATTCAAAATCATTCAATGAGTATACCTACTTATTTAAACCATTACATATCATGAGTATATTCACTCATATACTCTACTTCCATTTAATCATGTCACATGGTTATTCCCACCCACTTATCACCAATTTCCATTTAACACATCACATGGATATACCCACCCATTAATCATAATTACCAAAAAAACCATTTAAGCAATCTAAAACAACTAGCAAGTATACCCACTCGTTTAACAAGTACCATTTAAGCATTTAATCAATTTAGGCCTGAAATATTATGATAACACAAGACAAGGAGGCAGGACATCTCTGAAAAAGAAACTTCAGGTGCAATTTTTAATTAAATAATGAGGATTTTTTTATTTTTATTAATGATAAAACCATTGTATTTTAATGTTTTATTAAAATAATGGGTAATTTTAATTTTAGAATGATTATGAGAAAAATTGAGAAAAGTGCATAATTTTGGATTTTTGACAGATTTTTACCACAAGGGTATTTTTTTCATTTATTAAAAAATAAAATAAAAAAATTACTGATTAATTTTTTTAATACTGATTTTATTTCCTTAAAATTTATCTTTATGACCTAGACCTAGCTCGAATATCTATTAGTCAAAAAATTCATTTAATCTGGAAACATTTCTGGACGGACAGCGTGGACCCCACCACCATAACAGAGGCACAAATCGGTCTCCTCGCCTCTAATGTAGGTTATTCTACCTGGGATATCACTATCACACATATAATTGACTCTAAAACAATTTTGGGGGAATTAAGGTTTCCATTGATTGTTATACATTTGAAAGAAGCTTCTTGGAAATTTCAGACATAAAAAGTCTTATTTAATGAAAATTCCATACCTCCTTAATATGATGTATAAATGATACAAAATGTCTAGGTTGAATGGAAAAAATATGTAGGAACATATTTAATGAAGGATTCCATGTGTTAATCAACCATTTATTGTGCCAAAAATGCGCAAACATTTAGGGGATAGAATTCTTCCAATAAAAGGAGGCTCTCGCCTCATTCCAAAATCATCTGCTCGACACCAACAGCCAATGAGAGTTCTCAATGGGGAATGGGATGATGCTACACCACTCTTCCCAAACCATTTCTTCATTTTATTTTATTTTAATTTTAGTTTTCTATTATTTTTCAATTGTAATTCAAATTTTAGTTTTATCAATCCATGAGTTTGTGTTTCTCCATCCACTTTTCTTCATTTCTTTCATTATTTATCTCTTCTCTTCCACCCACTGCATCAAGTAATCTATTACTCTCGGAAAGGAGAGGATAACCCCAAGACATAGACAAAGGGGAGGTGAAGGTGATCATGAATTTTCATTAATGTTTAATTTTATATTTGTAGATATATTTGAGTAGCATGCACGAGAAAGTCGAATGTCCATGATATTGTGACTACCACCGATAACATGAAACTCAACCTATCCATATTATTTTATTTAAGAATTTTTTCCTCTCTCAATTGGTTAGTTCTTCACACATTGGAATAGAGATAATCAATGGATGAAACAAATTCAATTGAACTGGATCCTGGAAGATGACACATTCTAGACAAAGGTGTGTCACCAACTTAGATTAGAGGAGGTGGTGGAATTTAGAGTTCCCAAACATTCAATGATATTCCACAATTTATAAATAAATAATAGTAGTTCAAACATGAGATTTCATGTTTGTATTATCAAACTGAAATAAAACATATAATGGAGAACAATGATTGAATATTTAACCAACCCCCAAAACCAAATTCTTTCTTATTAATTCATTCTATTTATACTTGAATCTTAATATAAATTTAGAATTATTGCTTCACATGTCATTATTTTAAATAATAAAAAACCCAAAAAGATTTTAATCACTTTCTTCTAATAAATAAAACCAAAAAAAGAGATAGAATAGGTGAATTAAATAAATTAAGTGAACTATATTGAGAAGGATCTTCAAGAGAGGTGACCCTGAGGAGCCACTGTTCTGCACTAGAAAAAATATAATTATTTTTGTCCACACCCCACAATAGATGTGCGTCAAAACTAACACTATTTCCGAGGATCCAATCATTAGTTCATTTACCTTTTCTATTTTCACATATTAGTTATATATCATTTTATTTCAAAAAACTAAAAAAATAATTCCATGATGTATTCAAATTCAGAATATTATGCATGGAAAAATTACTCCCAGGTGCAGCAACAAAAACCAGAAGAGGATGAATATTTTAGAAGAGATTAGATGCATGAACTTAGAGAAATAAGTGAAAAACTAACTAGAAAGGAAAATAGAGATTTTGATTATGTTCATACAATAATAGAGAAACCCAACCCTAATCCAGAGGAAGAAAATGATAACGTGGTGGAATAAATTTCACCACTTATATTTGAAATTGAAGAACCTGAGGAAACAAGGGTGGAAGATGTATCTGCTATGCTACAAGTGGGAGATCAATAATGTTTGGATGAATTTTTGATTAAATATTGGGAACTAGATAACTTCCCCATACAATAAAAAGAATAAGATTCAGCACCACATAAGGAATAAACCACCCAAGTGGTGGAATTTGAAGTAATTATGGAGGAACCTGACTACCTACCTCTATCCTCAGAGAGTATACTCCAAGAGGCACTTACCACTAAGGAAGAGATTGAAGCCGAACCGACTCAGGGATTTGAAACATTAATTGACTCTCTCTCTTATAATATTATTGAATATGAATAATAAATCACTCCATATGGTTTTGATTATACAGAATTATACATCCTCAACTCTTCCTTGGAGGATGAAGAAGAACCTCGATCTGCACATGTTGAGGAACATATGGAACTCCATAGAGACATTGAATATTTATTGAAGGAAGTTCGAGAAGAGATTATTGTGTATTTGTCTATGGAAACCATGACAAAATATTCTTTGATGGTGAATAATTTGATCTTGATAATTCATGTTTTAATATTATTCAAATTGAATTACACTCTGAAATTCCCATTGACTATTATTTTGATGAAGCATACCTTAAGTAACTAATGGATAGTGAAAAAGAGGTTGCATAAGTATCTACAAATAATGGGGATGATTCATGCCTCATTCTACCCCACCATACAAGATATAACTCATTATAAAGGGGGTATATGCTTTACTCTTTCCGAAAAGGATGAAGAAAAATCTGGGAAAATCCACATGTGGTCATTCAAATCAAAGAAGCCTTATCAACCATCTGAATTTGGATAACAGTAGGTACTTCCCTCTATAGGCAGTCAAAATTCATGGCCCACTTGTTTGATAATACCATGATTTATCTTAACTTTCTTTCTATGAATTTATATTTCAATTTATTTTCATTGAAATAATTTAGCATGTGGCCCCCTCCCTCTTTTATTTTGAGATTAAACAAATTATCATTGGGATTAATTGAGTAATTTTCTTTTGTAGGATCATGATGGTAGAAGGAATCCCAAGGCAGTAAAGGGGAAGGACCACGTTTCATGGAAAAAGGGTGTTCAATTTTAGTGTTTTATCATTTAAACTCTCCATATTTTTTTCCACAATGTGTTTTTATCTTTAATGATAAAATTGCATACCCACACTTTAATTCATGTGTTACTCGACTTATCAAAGAGACGTGAGTTTCTTAGGAATCCTATGATTCCATGTTTTAGATTTCAATGTTGATATGGCTAAATAATTGAAATGAATAATTGAATTTTTAAAATGAAGCATGGATATTTAAGTAATGACTCATAATTTGAAGGAAATAATTGATTTATGTAAATTAAATTTCTCTACCATCCTTAATCCATTGAATTTCTGAAGTTCATGTTAATTTCTTTATTAGTCATGCCATGCGTGATTTTCCAATGTTATATTTTCCATTCCCAAGAGGATTTATAGACCATGTACTTCCTATTTATTATTGATCATATTTCATGGATGATCTTGGGACATGTAACCGACAAGAACTTGTATTGAAATTTATCAAAGCTATGACTATGCAAAAACACTTTTAAAATTATTGAGGCATCATTTGGAAAGCCAATTTTACTTAAAAGGACACCTTTACATCAATACTTCTTTTATCCCATAGAGACCATGAATGACCTTTATAGGAATGAGCCATGTTTCAAGCAATTTTTATCCATTCCTACCCTCCTTTGAGTATTTGCATGACATTTAAAAGTTAAAGTGTGGGGTTAAATGGAATCATGATGGACGGGATAATATACATTGTAAGGAAGGAGTGTGGGGGTATTATTGTGGTAACTGTAAAAGGTTGTGGAATCATTCATTGTACTCTATTTTTACCCCTCTTGAATTAAAAAAATAACAAAAATGACAAAAATAACCAACAAAAAGAGAATAAAATGGGTTATGATTTGGGAAAACCAAAAATCACCATTTTCTAGACCGATGATCTTATGATCGAATGTGGTTAGATGATGGATGTGAGATTTTATATAATCGTAACTTTTGAAAAAAGAATAAAAAGTAAAAAAAATAGAGGGTGAACAAATCATTCATTTTTATTACTTGATCATAACCTTTTATTTGAGTTTTTGGAATTAGGTGTTGTTACTTTGAAGGAGATAATTTCATTATTTTTTTACTTTTGATATCATGCATAGAACATAAGAGATTAGGCTCCTTCTTGAGCCTTAATTTTTAAAGCATCAAATCCTACCAAACTTAAACCTCAGAGTCAATAAAACCTTAATTTAATGTCATGATTTTATGTGCATTTTGTCTTCACAAAATTGAGAAAGTATATAATTAACAACCCTATGTCTAAGGAGCATGTTCTCGTGATATGAGAATAACTCTACTTGAATTGTATCATGAGTGATGAGAGAAAAGAATCAAAAGTGAGGTAAATCATGACTTGTCATGTTTAATAATAATTAATCAAGGATCTTGAATGAATTAAAGGATATGTTCCATCAATTTTCAAAGGGTAAAAGTATAATATGTGAATTATTTGTTTCATTGAAAATAGGAAATTAAATTGATATTTTATGCAGAATTTTTAATGTTTGATTTCACATTGATCATTTTTTTTGATTTTATTACCTTGTAATTTAAATATTGGTAATATTCGTGTCCTTTGATTTCCATTTTGAGATTTTATACTTGGGAACAAGCATGGTATAACTGTGGGGGTATTTGATGGAGCATATTTATGTGTATATTATTTATCAAATAATGAGGATTTTTAATGTTTCTCAATGATTAAAACCATGTTTTTTAATGTTTTATTAAAATAATGGGTAAATTGAATTTTAGCATGATTATGAGAAAAATTGGTAAATGTGCATAATTTTGGATTTTTGAAATATTTTTACCACAAGGGTATTTTTTTTCAATTTTTAAAAAATTTAATTCCAAAATTTGTGATTTTTTAGAATCCTGATTTTATATCATTCAAATTTTTCTTCAGGTCCTGGAGTTGATTCAAAGATCTATTCATCCAAAAAATCATTGAAGTTGGAAACTTTTCTGGGCAAACAGTGTGGACCCCACCAATGTAAAAAAAGTACAAATCAGTCTCCTCACCTCCAATTTGGGTTATTACACTAGGGATAGCACTACTTATCATCGGAAAAACTCTTAAACAAATTTGAGGGAGTTTTTAAGTCATTAATGTTTCTATTGATCGTTATACATTTGAAGGAATCTTCATGGAAATTTGGGCCATAAAAATCCTCATTCAATGAAAATTACATAACTCCTTAATCCTATGGATATATGAGATGAATGTTTGAGGGTAAATGGAAAACATATTTATGAACAAATTTTATGAAGGGTTCCACGTGTGAATCAACAATTTAATGGGTCAACAACACAGAAAATTTCAGAGGACAGAATTCTTCCTATAAAAGGAGGCCCTCGACTCCTTCCCAAATCATCAGCTCGACACCCACAACTAAGTAGGGATCCCATCAGGGAATGGGCTGATGCTTCTCCTCTTCCCCCCCCCGTATTTCTTATTTTAATTCTATTTTTTTATTAGTTTTCAATTGTAATTCAAATTTTAGTTTATTAATCCATATATTTTTGTATCACTATCCACTTTTGTTCATTTCTTTACCTCTCTCTCTCTTCTCTTCCACCCACTCCACCATGTAATATATTACTCTCGGAAATGAGAGGTTGAACCTGAGACTTGGCCTTGGAGGAGGTGAAGGTGATCATGAATTTTCTTTAATGTTTAATTTTATGTTTGTAGATATATTTGAGTATCATGCATGGGTAAGGAGAATGTCCCTGATGTTGTGACTGCATCCGAGGACATGAAACTCAACCTATCCTTATTATTTTATTTAATCATTTTCCTTGTCTCTATTGTTTATTTCTTGACACTTTGGAGTTGATTTAATCAATGGATGAAATGACTTCGATTAAATCGGGTCTTGGAAGATGACACATTCTAGACAATGGTGTGTCACCAACTTGGATTATAGGAGGAGGTGGAATTGAGACTTCTCAAACATTCAATGATATTCCACAATTTATAAATAAAGAATAGTCATTAAAACATGAGATTTAATGTTTGTATTATCAAAATGAAATAAAAAATATAAAGTATAATAATTATTGAACATTTAACCAATCCCCAAAACCAAATTCATTAATATTAATACACTTCTGGAAAGGGAGGTTTTACCAGTGTCTGTAGAGTACTTTTACCAAGGGTTTAAGGAAACCTTTGGTAAATGCTGGTTAATCATATTTTTCCAATAGTTTTCAAAACCGTTGGGAAAAGAATACTCTATTCCAACGGTTTTCTTAAATTGTTGGTATAGAGAAGTTTAAATCATCCATTACCAATAGTTTTTACAAACCGTTGGGAAAGTTTTTCCCAAAATTCAATGACGCTCAAACTTCCCCATTCCACACGACCATAGCCCTAAACGGAAGGGATAATTGGGATTTTCTTTCCCCTACGGTCCAAATCCTTCCATCTTTATGATTTATCAGTTCGTCACTTGTATTTTTAAGTGATATTGCATCTACTATTTTGGTATTATGTTTTCATTTGGGTGAAGTGGAGAAGCGGGATTTTGTTTACCCTATTGCGGAAATTCTTCGTTCGGATCTATTTTAAAAATTTCTTAGTTCTACACTTTTAATGTGTAAGTGATACTTTCATTTTAATGTTCTACATCTATTGTTTTCGGTTTCAATTTTGATTTGGGTGTGTATGTCTTTTTTTCTATTTGATTTGGGTGTGTGTGATGAGATTTGAACGTGAATCAAATTTCATTCAAAATGAATTCTATGTTAATATCATCCAAAAAGTTTCAGTTCATAGAAGGCTTGGTATTGCTGGGAATTTTGTGTTAATATCATCTATATTCCACATGATTCACATAATGGTAAGAATGTTTGATGTTGTTGTTATGATCAGAGAGAAAACTCATACACTCTAGGTTATTTATAGTGGCATGGTTAGTCATGAGTGATAATTGGATTTTTAAGATGTCTGTACTAATATAACATTAGGGTCAATTAATTATGGTTGTCAATGTACATTGTATATTATGTCTCTTTCTTGGCCAATACTCACTTTTATGATGATGGGGTTCTTTTCATTAGCCATGTTGGAATGTGTATACATCCAAAACAATGTTAGTTAACTCAAAAGTTTAATTCAGTAATCTTGTTATCATTGACATACATTATTATTATTCTCAAATTTAAAAATAAATGTTTTTGTCTATACTTTATGAAATTAAATTTTTTTACAAGCCATGAACAACCTATTTGTGTATAATCCTTAACTTAATCCACTACTGGGGTGCGCTTGACTTGTGGAACTAATTGGGTAATGAAAGGTATGACTATTGAGATGCCAAGAATGATTTATTGAACATGAGTTAATGATTTGGGATGCCTGTAACACATAATGGGGCCTGAGGCATGTGCCTTTATTTGAGATGCCTATAAAGGGGCCTTGAAGTCCTCTTTTACCAACAGTTGTGTCCAACTATTGGTAAAACTCTTCCCTTTACCAATGGTTTGATTCAATGACGAGGAAATGCACCATTATTGATGATTGTGAATTTTGAGTTATTGACATGACTCACACTATTTCCATCGATGAACCAGATGATTGGGTTGTAGCTCAAGAAGCTAGGTTGAATTTTAGAATTTATTGAGCCTCTTGTATAATACTACTTCCTAATAGTTGTAACTATTTTTATCATCTTGATACATGACATATATTACCAGCATTCCGTTTATGATTCTGTTATTAGTTGGTATTGATGATTTGGTTATTTTCATCCATTTTCAATATTTATCCATTGTTATATTTCTTCCACTTTTTAACTGATAATATTAAAATTCTGCAACTTCGGTAAAGAAGGAATTGTCTCCCCCAGACACAGCAAAGTCTCTCACTATTAGTCAATAACATTTGGAATTTTGTAGATGTTCTTAAGGCCATGTGGCCATCTTGGTTTGGGTCACTAATGAGTTGAATCATGGTTTGGGATGTCAAAATTCCTTGCTATCCTTTTTATAGGTGTTTCTAATAAAATCCATACCTGTAACTATTGAAGGTCCTTCTCCAAAATCAATTAGGAAATGATTCAATGAATACACCTACATCATTCAGAGTGTGTATCCTAGTACTTACCTTCAAACCACCATAAATCTTATGTTTCTTTATGTTTTTTATCAGAATGGATTTTATATATTATGTTTTTGGGTTACACATTAGTTATTTGTTTCTAATTGCTTCCATATTTGTTTTCATTGTAGGAAATGACACCCATTGAAGAGATGCAGGGGAAAAAGATGATAGAAAATAATCGCCGCATGACACATATGGGTGTTCCTCCACTCATCCATGTTGTGGGTTTTTTATTTAAAATATATATATTTCAATAGCTTATAATATCATGTGTTTACTTTGTGTTATTTTATTATCAGGATCGACCCCCTAGATGAGAGATATCCAATGAGGAGCCTGATATTTCTCCCAGTACAGATGCTGGTGGTAGGAGGGGGGGTGGTATCAGACCTAGACGATCATTCGTTGATCCTGGTACTGAGGCCAGTGGTACGAGGGCTTGTGGTGTGAGAGTTAGACGATCCACTGGTCGTACCCAATTGGACTATGCCCCTACCACATATGTATCTTCTACGCCCCATTTTGATCCTGGTGTGACTTTAGGGACACATGGGATATTTATGCCTCCGATGTTTACACTACCAGTTGGCTAGACGTCTGTGCTATCATCTTTTTCTTCTGGTTCATTGTCTCCGATCTATTATTTTCCACCTTCTTTGACTCCTGCTCTAACACAGTATATGGATGAAGAGCATACACTGAGGGATACTCCACCTGTATAGGATATTCCTTTAGCTTCTGCACATCCAGTGATTCCCATTGATCTGAATACAATAGGTATATTTATATAACTCTAACAATTTTTTGTACCAAAATTTATTTTTATAACTTGTACTAATAATTTTTTTCATTAAAAGAAGATTCATCTACTGATAGGAGGAGAGGGAGGGGGCGTACTCTCTTACGTATAGTATGGAACCACCAGGAAAAGTTGATGGTTGAATACAATGATGAATTACAAATGATTGATAAATCTGGGTAGGAATGTTAGGTTTTTTTGGCGATGCTAGTCAAATACCCCAACATCATTCTGGTCAGCCCTCTATCATAGAGACATCTACCATACAATGTCAAGGATAATACGTGGGCACAAATATGGGTAAAAAATATATTGGATTTAATGTAGTATTTTTTGGTATTTATATGAATTAATCTATCGGGTGTCAGCTTCGGTTTAACTTCCCTGATGGCGAAGGTGCACGACCTGCACATTTAAAGGAGCTAGAACATCTTTGGAGAGGTTATAAGCTGGAGCAGTATGTTGGATGGTGTGATAGAGTGGGAACATAGTTAGATACATGACCTATCATGGATGACTTCCAGATAGAGTAATATCTCTAAATGATTACCCATTGGGTGACTGCCAAATTTAATGTATTAATCCCTTTTGAGGTATTTAAAAGACAGTTTTCATATTTTGCATTAATAATATATTATTTATTATTAAACATAATTTATGAATCTTTTGAAAAAAAAACCAAAAAAAAATTGATTCAAAACAATAACTCCACACTTTGGGGTGAACTACTGTGTCAAATCATGAGAGGCAGCTAGTACGATATAGTTATTTATAATTTTTCATTAGGAAATTCCCTTTTTATTGTTTCCTACTTAAATTATGTGATTTATTTAATATTTAATATATGATTATACTTGCACTTTATATTGTTTCAATGTCATTACAAAAGAAAAAATTGAATATTGAAGGACGTCTCCCTCGAGAAAAATAGTTTTCCTCGAGTAGAAGGAAAAAAGATGGAACTGTAGTTAATGAACCAACACAAGAAAAGATTTTATGTTTTAATTAATTTATTTATAAGTTTAATATCTATTTTGAAATTTAATAAGCTATTAATAATTTTAAGAGGCTGATTTAGATGCCCTTGATGCCAAGGAGCCTGACAATTTAGGGCCACATGATCATTTATATCAGGTTTTGGGAGATGAGCTCTCTGGTCGATTACAATGATGACCTGGTAAGAATATAGTCCCGACGAGGTATTGGTCCTCTCCGGGTATCCATTCTAGTACCACCGAGTTGGAACAAGTCAAGGAGCATGCAATACAATCTGATAAAAGGGTCACAGAGTTGGAAGAACATGTTCAAAAAAGGGAGAAAGAATTTATGAAACTGAACAAAGATTTATCTTCATCACATCCACCAGAGGCCAGCGTGGCTTGTCAGACATATATGTCGCTGATGTGTGGATTATCCTATGCACCAGGCAGCAGTTCTAGTGTCGGTCGGGATGATGACGTTCCTGGTGATAACGAAGATGCTGAAGAGGATGAGGGCGAGGATGAGCATGAGTATGAGGTTGAGGATGGGGCCGAGGGAGAATATGTGGCCAAAGATGAGCATGGAGATGATGATGATGATGACACAGACAAAGATGACAACGAGGATGAGGCTGATGATGACAGTGGTGAGGGTGATGGTGATTAGGGGAAGATTGATCCATTACATTTTTGAATTCTGTATAACTCTTTATTTTTAACTTGATTTTTCACTCTAGTATTGACATTTTTAAATTCAGTATAACTCTTTTTTTTACGAAATATGGAAGCCTAATGATGTTATAATGGTTTGTGGGGCTTCTGGGGCTTGTTCGGAACTCGGAACCCCAGTCGGCGTAAAAAAACACTATCCCTCACAGTTAGAAAAAAATTTAACTCCATCCCACAGGGTATCTACCAACCATATAAGGATATATATTAGAAACAATATGCATTATTTTCCCTAACCATACACCAGGGGATGCACATCATGAACAATGTCTATAGTTTTAGTATAAGATATTATCACTGTTATTGCCCGATTTGCCTAACTGGCATACAGAAAACCGACCAAACGCATTCGGATTGTGTTGATACTTTAGGAAAATGATCCATGTGTCCTATGTGACATGTACGAGTCAATCCCACCTCAATATGAGGCACGGCGTGGCTAGTATAACTCAAAGTGTCTATCTTTTGTTTAAAATGGACTCCCTTTTAAGTAAAAACAACTGGCATATGGAAAATGACCAAACATATTTGGATTGTGTTGATACTTTAGGAAAACGATCTGTGGGTCCTATGTGATGTGTATGACTCAATCCCACATCAATCCAAGCCACAGTGTGGCCGGTACAACTCAAAGTGTCTCACATTTATTTGAAATGGACAACATTTGAAGTTAAAACAAAAACTGACATACGGAAAACGGACCAAAAGTATTCGTATTTTGTTGATACATTAGAAAAATGATCCATGAGACATTTTTTATGTGTATGAGTCAACCCCGCATCAATGTGATGCACGGTGTGGCCAGTACCACTCAAAGTGTCTCACTTTTTTTTTAAATGGACCATATTTTAAGTGAAAAAAACAACTGACATACGAAAAACTGATCAAATGCATTCAGAGTGCGCTGATACTTCAGGAAAATGATACATTGGTCATTTTGGATGGGTATAATTCAACTCTGCATCAAGCAGAGGTTTTGTGTGACCGTGATGGCCGAAAACACACTCTGCGTGTCGTAAATGGCTAAAACATACGTTTAACGGTCAAATGCATGCCGAAAGACATCAGAATGACTTGAAATCACATGAACACACCCTAATTAATATTCTTGAGGATTACTAAGAGACAGAACGTCATTCAAATGTGTGGTTTGCACAGCACGACTGAATATATGTTTTTCAGGTGTTTGGCGCACTTAAAAAGCATGTGTGTGTGGTCAAAACCAGTCGAACGACCACACAATTCCAGGAAATCGAACAAAAAAAAAGGGTGGGTGAATTTTGAAATGGTAGGGTAGGCAACACATCAATCCGAGATGTCGTGTGACCGCGTTGGATGAAAATGAACTCTGCGTGTCGTAAATGGCCAAAACATGTGTTTAATAGTAAAATGCATGCCTAACGACATCAGAATGACTTGAAATCACACGAAAACACCCTAATTATTATTTTTAAGGTGTATGAGGAGACTTCATGTCATTCGGACGTGTTGTTTTCACGACACAACTGAATATGTGTTTTCTAGGTGTTTGGCGCACTTGAAAAGTGTGCGTGGGGTGGTCAAAACCGGCCATACGACCTCATAGTGCCATGAAATTAGACAAAAATAATGGGTGGTTAAATTGTGAAATTTTTGGCTAGACGACACATCAATGGGAGGTGTCGTGTGACCGTAGTGGTAAAAAATGCACTTCGCGTGTTGTAAATGGAAAAAACATGTGTTTAATGGTCAATTTAATGCCGAACGACAACTGAATGACTTGAAATCACATGAAAAAACAATAATTATTATTCGTGAGATATATGAGGAGACGACATGTCATTCATATGTGTGGTTTGTGCAACACGGCTGAATATATGTTTTTTAGGTGTTTGGCATGCTTGAAAAGCGTGCATGCGGTGGTCAAAACCATCTGAATGACCTCGGAATGCCATGAAATTTGACGACAACAAAGGGTGAGTGAGTTTTGAAATGATCGGCCAAAAAACACGTCAATCAGAGGAATCGTGTGACCACACTGGCCGAAAACGCACACTGCCTGTCGTAAATGGCCAAAAAATGTGTTTAACGGTCAAATGCATGCCGAACGACATTGTAATGACTTAATATCACACAAAAACACCTTAATTATTATTCTTGAGGTGTATGGGGAGACGTCACATCATTCAAATGTGCAGTTTGTGCGGAACTGCTGAATATGTATTTCTTTAGTGTTTGGCGCACTTGAAAAGCATGCATGGGGTGGTCCAAACCGGCCGAACGACCTCAGAATTCCATGAAATCAGATTACAACAAAGTGTGGGTGAATTGTGAAATGGTCAGTGAGACGGAACATAAATCAGAGGTGTCGTGTGACTGCTCTAGGAAAAAACGCACTCCGCGTGTCGTAAATGGCCAAAACATGTGTTTTTTGGTCAAATATATACCAAAAGATATCGGAATGACTTGAAATCACACGAAAAAACCCTAATTATTATTCTTGTTGTGTACAAAATGATGGAATGTCATTCAGAATTGCAATTTTCACTACGCGACTGAATATCTGTTTTTAGATGTTTGGCGCGCTTGAAAAGCATGCGTAGGGTGGTCAAAACCAACCGAACGACCTCGGAATGCCATGAAATCAGAAAACAAAAAAGGGTGGGTTAATTGTGAAATGGTGGGCCAGATGACACATCAATCGGAGGTGTCGTGTAACCTCGGTGGCTGAAAACATACACAGTATGTCGTAAATGGCCAAGACATTCGTTTAATGGTCAAATGAATATCGGATGACATCGGAATGACTTGAAATCACATGAAAACACTATAATTATTATTTTCAAAGTGTATTAGGAGACAAAACTTCATTCGGATGCGCGGTTTGCACAGCATGGCTGAATATGTGTTTTTTAGGTGTTTGGTGGGCTTGAAAAGTGTGCGTGGTGTAGTCAAAATTGGCTGAATGACCTCAGAATTCCATGAAATCAGACGACAACAAAGGGTGGGTGAATTTTAAATTTTTTGGCTATAATTCATACCAATACGAGGTGTTGTGTGACCATGGTGGCTGAAAATGCACTCTGCGTGTCGTAAATGGCCAAAACATGTGTTTTACGGTCAAATACATACCGAACGACATCAGAATGACTTGAAATCACATGAAAACACCCTAATTATTATTATTGAGGTGTACAAAAATACTAAATGTCATATGGACATGTGGTTTGTGCGGCACAATAGAATATTTGTTTTTTAGGTGTTTGGCATGCTTGAAAAACGTGAGTGGGTTTGTCGAAACCGGCCGAACGTCCTCGAAATACGATTAAATCAGATGACAAAAAAGAGTGGGTTAATTTTGAAATGGATGTCTAGATGACGCGTCAATCGGAGGTTTTGTGTGACTGTGGTGGCTGAAAACGCACTCCGGATAGCCCCCACCACCCCGGACAGAGCCCACCCACCGTACACCCCCCCCCCCCCCCCCCGCGAATAGCCCCCACCCCGAACATCCCTCTCACCCAATGATCCGTGGATCATTTGTGATGGGTATGAGTCAACCCCACCTCAATCCGAGGCATGGTGTGACTGGTATCACTCAAAGTGTGTCACTTTTGTTTGAAATGGACAACATTTTAAGTGAAAACAACAACTGACATACCAAAAATCTTCACAAGGCTACACATAGATTCCTGAAATTAAGGGATAAAAAATAAAATATGGTCTATTGGTCATATGTTATAAGAAGAAAATATTCAGAAGAACTTTATTGAAACATAATGGTTCATAGTATATATAAAAAAACATGAATTATAATAAGAATGAGTCTCGACATCCCATCATGAACATGCACCAACACTCATTTTATAATTCTCAATCACGGGTCGTTCATTCTATACAATAACATACAATAAATAAATATCATATATTGATTTCATATGAAACATATGAACACTCAAGCATACCATATAACAAATTTGTAAACAAGGCTACACATAGATTCTTGAAAAATAAGTTTCAAAGTCTCATAATAATACAGCAATGGTGAGGAATACATATGGTAACACCATAGACCCATGGATCACCTCAAACCCATCCTAAAATAGTGGGTTCTAGGTCCAAACCAATGTCCCTTTGGGAACCCAATACCAAATACTTAATTGAATATTCATACCACTACCCAAGATGGTGATTCATCTCACATCACACCCACGAGAGAAAATTACAATTAGCCGCATACCACCTTATTCTAATTGAAAAGTCTATGAGAAAAATGTAGGCTATTCCAGTAACCCATCTCATATGTCAAGATTGGCCATTGATTCCCACTAACACATTAGGAACCATTTATACATGGATACATAATCATTATAGGAATATAAACATCCCATGTGCTTCCTATAACCCATCCAACATCTAAGCACATGACCACTACCATTATCTATCTAAAGGGTGTCATGATCCTTGCCTCTCTACCGACGTTTTTCTGTGGGTTTTAAGATACTCAACCCAAGACCATGACTAAACATCCCATGTTCTTCCTATAACATGTATCTTTTTTCTCTTGTGTATATTGGTGTTGATGTTTGAGTGAGGAATGAATTATAAATTTTGAATACTCTTATATGTGTTGGTGTTTTGGTTTGAGTGAGGAATGAATTCTAAATTTGTAATACTCTCATGAGTGTTATTGCATTTCATATAACATGTAGGATTTTTCTCTTATGGGTGTTATTGCATTTGAATTTCTTAATTTCTAAATTTCTAAATTCTGGAATGAATTATAAATTTTGAATACTTTGGATGGGGTTTTTTTATTGGTGTTGTTGCAGGTCCGGAGAGGGGTTATTGTGTTGTTTCAGGTCTGGAGAGGGGAGAGGGGCCTGCTTCTATGGAGCTGAGCAATTTTATACCAACGGTTTCAAAACCGTTGGTATAGATACTATAATATAACTATACCAACGGTTTGTTATAACCATTGGTATAGGTTTATACCAACAGTTATAACGAAACCGTTGGTATAGCCTTATGGCTTGCCATATCCCCTCTATACCAACGGTTTATAACTATTCGTATAAGTGTAACACACATATACCAATGGTTTACAAACCATTGGTATATGTTATACTTTAACACACATATACCAACAGTTTGTAGTAAACCGTTGGTATACCTTCTATTTTGACACCTATACCATAAGTTTTCACAGAACCATTGGTATAGACCTATTGTCATCCCTTACTTGGCCACGGTTGAGGGAACTGTTGATATTCTATATACCAACAATTTCCAGGCCTTTACCAATGGTTTACAACTGTTGGTAAACTGTAAAATTCCAGTAGTAATTCATTCTATCTAGACTTGCATCTTAGTATAAATTTAGAAATATTGCTTCACATGTCATTATATTTAATAATAAAAAACCCAAAAATATTTTAATCACTATCATTTAATAAAAAAAACCAAAAAAAGAGGTAGAACAGGTGAATTAGATAAAGAAAGTGAACTACATTGTGAAGGATCCTCAAGAGAGATGACTGTGGTCTGCCACTTTGCTGAACTAGGAAAAATACAATTATTTTTGTCCACACCCCACGATAGGCGTGCGTCAAAACTGAAGCTATTTTCGAGGAGCCAATCATTAGTTCATTTTTTTTTCTATTTTCACATCTTATTTAGATTTAATTTCATTTAAAAACTAAAACAGGCTTCAAGGATGTATTCAAAATCATAATATTTTGCATGGAAAAATTACTCACAGGTGCAGAAACAACAAGAAGAAAAAGATAAATATCTTAGAAGAGCTTAGGTGCATAAACTTTGAAAAATCATTGAACAACTAACCAGAATGTCTGATAGAGATTTTGATTATATTCTTGCATTAATGGAGAAACCCAACCCTAAGCAGGAGAAAGAACCTGAGAAAGTTGTATAAGAAATTTCACCACTTATATTTGAAATTGAAGAACCTAAGGAGGCAAGGGAGGAAGACGTACCTACTACAAGTGGGAGTTAAAAAACATTTGATTATTTATTGATTAAATGTGAGGAACTACCTGACCTCCCCATAAAATACAAAGAAGAAGAATCAACACCACAAATTGAAGAAACCACCCAAGTGGTGGAATTTGAAATCAAGATGGTGGAGCCCGACTACCTGCCTCCATCCTCAGAGATTCTACACGAAGTGGAACTTACCACTAAGGCAGATATTGAAGCTGAACCAACATAGGAAGTTGAACCATTCATTGAATTTATCCCTTCTAATTTTATTGAATCTTAATTCTACATAACTTCTTGTGGTTTTAATTATACATAATTAGACAATCTTAGTTATCCCTTGGATGAAGAAGAAGAACCTAGATGTGCACATGCTGAGGAACATATCGATCTCTATGGATATGTTGAATATTTATTGATGGATGTTCATGAAGAGATACTAGTTGATTTCACTAAGGAAACCATGAAAAAATACACTTTCTTTGATGGGGAATAATTTTATCTTGATACTTCATGTTTTAATATTATTCAAATATAATTACACTCTGACTTTCCCATTGACTATTCTTTTGATGAAGCATGCCTCAAGGAACCAATGTACAGAGAATACGAGGTTTCACATATAGAAACCAAGAAGGAAGATGATTCAAACTTCATCCTACCCCCACCATTCAAGATATACCTCATTGTTAAGGGGGTGGGGATATGGTGTTCTCTATCCTTCGATCATTAATCACCCAAAAGGATGAAGCACAAGCTGGGAAAAGAAACATGTAGTGGTTAAAATCAAAGAAGCTTCATCCTCCATCAAACATTGGATAACAGCCGGTACTGCCCTCTAGAGGTAGTCAAAATTCATGGCCGACTTAGGGGACAATACCAAGATTTATCTTTACTTTCTTTCAGGGAATTCAAATGTTAATTTATTTTCATTGAAATAATTTAGTATGTGCCCCCTCCCTCTTTTCATTTTGACCTTAAATGAAATAATCATTGTAATTAATTGAGTAATTTTTTTTAGAATCATAATGGTATAATGAAGCCCCAGACAATGAATGAGAAGGGCCATGTTTCATGGAAAAATGATGTTCAATTTTAGTGGTTTATCGTTTAAACACTCCACTTTTTTTCCATAAGATGTTTTGAGCTTTATAGATAAAATTTAATGACCAAACATGACTTCATGTTTTACTCGACTTATCCAGGAGACATGAGTTTCTTAGGAATCCTGTGATTCCATTTTTTAGGTTTCAATGTAGATAGGATTAAATGATTGATATTAATAATTGAATTTTTAAAATTAATCTTGGATATTGAAGTAATGACTCATGATTTGAAGGAATTAATTGATTCCTTTAAATGAAATTTCCCTACCATCCTTCATGCTTTGAATTTCAAAAGTTCATTTGAATTTATTTATTAGAAATTTCATTAGTGACTGTCTAATGTTATATTTCCCATTACCGAGAAGATTTCTAGACCCAGTACTTCCTATTTATTCTTGAGCATATTTCTTGAGTAATCTTTGGACATGTAACCAATCATAACTTGTATTGAAACTTTTCAAATCTATAACTATGAAAAACACATTTAAAATGATAGAGGAATCCTTTGAAAATATAATTTTCCTTTAAAGACTACCTTTACAACAATCCTTCTTTTAGAACATAGAGACCATGAATGACCTTTATAGGAATGAGTCATGTTTGAATCTATTTTTTTCCATTCTTACCCTCCTCTGAGTATTTTCATGATATTTTAATGTTGAAGTGTGCAGGTAAAGAGAATCATGGTGGACGGGGTGATATACATTGTAAGGAATAAGTACATGGGTTTTATTGTGGTAATTGTAAAAGGTTATGTAATCACACATTATACTCTATTTTTTCCCCTATTGAATAAAAAAATAAAAAAATGACAGATAGAACCAACAAAAAGAGAATAAAATGGGTTATGATTTTGGAAAACCCAAAATCACCATTTTATAGACTGACAATCTTATGAGCATATATTGTTAGGTGATTGATGTGAGGTCTGATATAATCATAACATTTGAAAAAAGAAAATAATGTACAAAATGAAAAAATATTCAAGAGGGTGCACAAATCATTAATTATGCTTTCTTGATCATAACATTTTCGTTGAGTTTTGGGAAGTGGGTGTTGCTACTATGAAGGGGATAATTTCATTATATATTTACTTTTGATATCATGCATAGTAATTAATATATTATCCTCCTCCTTGAGACTTAATTTTTGAAGCATCAAATCCTATCAAACTTAATCCTCAGAGTCAATAGAACCTTAATTTCATGTCCTCCTGATTTTATGTGCATTTTGTCTTTACGAAGTGGAAAAAGTAGTTTATTTACAATCCTATGGATAGGGAGAATGTTCTCATGATATGAGTAGAACACTACTTGAATTTTATAATGATTAATGAGAGAAAATAATCAAAAGTGAGGTAAATCATGACTTGGCATGTTTAATAATAATGAATCAAGGAGCATGAATGAATGAAAGGAGAAGTTCCATCAATTTTCAAATAGTAAAAGAAAAATATGTGAATTATTTGTTTCATTGAAAAATGGGAAATTAAATTGATATTTTTGAAAATATTTTAATGTTTGATTACACGTTGATTTTTTTTGATTTAATTGAATTGGAATTTGAATATTAGTAACATTGGTTTCCTCTAATTTCTATGTTGAGATTTTATGCTTGAGGAAAAGCATGGTTTATTTGTGGGGGTATTTGAGAGACCAAATTTATGTGCATATTTTTGATCTAATAATGGGTATTTATGAACTTTATTCAATGATAAAACCCATGTATTTCAATTTTTTATTAAAATAACGGGTAATTTGAATTTTAGTAAGATTATGAGAAAAATTGAGAAAAGTGCCTAATTTTGGATTTTTGACACATTTTTACTACCAAGTTATTTTTGTCATTTTATAAAAAATATAATTCCTAAATTCATGATTCATTTTATGAGAATCATGATTTTATTTCATTCAAAATTATCTTAATGACATAGAGTTGATTCAAAGATCTATTGGTCCAAAAAATTCATTGAAGTTGCAAATTTTTCTAGGAAAATAGAATGGACCCCACCACTATAACAGATGAACCAATCAGTCTCCTCACCTCATATTTAGATGATTCCACCAAGGATAGCACTATGACATGTAGGACCGACATTAAAAAAAATTAGGGGGATTTTGAATTCATTATGGTTTCTATTGATCATTATAAATTTGAAGACAACTTCCTTGAAATTTCGTCCATAAAGTCTGATTCAATGATAATTCCATAACTCTTTACTTCTGTGGCTAATGAGCTGAATTTTGGAGGGTGAATGGAAACTACATTATTGAATAACATTTATGAAGGTTTCCACACATTAATCTAACATTTAATAGGCCAAAAATGTGCAATCTTTTAGAGGATTGAATTTTGCCTATAGAAGGAGGCCCTCACCATCTTCCCAAATCATCAGCTCCACACCCACAACTAAGGAGGGATCCCACCAGAGCACGGGCCACTTCTTATCCTCTTTCCACCTTAATTTATTCTTTATATTTTATTTTAATTTTATTTTTGTATTATTTTTCAATTGTAATTCAAATTTTAGTTTTATTAATCCATGCCTTTGTGTTTCTCTATCCACATTCCTTCATTTCTTTCCCTCTCTCTCTCTTCTCTTCCACCCACTCTACTGAGTAATATATTACTCTCAGAAATAAGAGGCTAAGCCCAAAACTTGGCCTGGGGGGAGGTTAAGGTGATCATGAATTTTCTTTAATGTTTAATTTTATGTTTGTAGGTAGATTTTATTAGCAAGCACATGTAAGGTGAATGTCTCCGATGTTGTGACTGACTCCAATGACATGCAACTAAACCAATCCCTATTCTTTTATTTAATCATTTTCCCTCTATCTCGTGCTTAGTTCTTCACATGTTGGATTTGAGCTAATCAATGTATGAAACAGATTTGTTTGAACTGGGTCATGGAAGATGACACATACTAGACAAAGGTGTGTCACCAACTTGGATTAAAGGAGGAGGTGGAATTGAGAGTTCACAAACATTCAACGCTATTCCACAATTTATAATTAAATAATAGTAGTTCAAACATGATATTTCATGTTTGGATTTTCAAACTATAATAAAACATATAATGGATCATAGTTATTGAACATTTAACCAACCCCCAAAACCGAGTTATTTAATATTAATTCATTCTGTTTAGAATTTCATCTTAGTATACATTTAGAATTCTTGATTCACATGTCAATATTTTAAATAATAAAAAACCCAAAAAGATTTTCATCACATTCATTTAATAAACAAAACAAAAAATGAGATATAATAGGTGAATTAGATAATTTAAGTGAACTACATTGATAAGTCTCTTCAAGAGAGACGACTCTGGTCAGCCACTATATTACAGTAGAAAAAATATAATTATTTTTTTCCACACCCCACGATAGGTGTGCGTCAAAACTAACGTTTTTCCAAGTAGACAATCATTAGTTTATTTATTTTATCTATTTTCACATCTTAGTTATATTTCATTTCGTTTAAAAAAACCATAAAAATACTTCCTTGATATATTTAAACTCAGAATATTATGCATTGAAAAATTATTCACTGGCGAAACAACAAAAACAAGAAGAAGAAAAATATTTTAGAAGAGCCTAGGTGCCTGAACATAGAGAAAGTATTGAACAATTAACCATAGAGGCTGATAGAGCTTTTGATTATGTTTGTGCATTAATGGAGTAACCCAAACCTAAGCCAAAGGAATAACTTGAGAAAGTGGTGGAAGAAATTTCACCACTTATATTTGAAATTGAATAACCTGAGGAGTCAAGGGATGAAGACATACCTTGTGAGCTAATAATGGGTGATCAAAAAAGAGTGGATGAATTATTGATTAAATTTAAGGATCCACCTGACCTCCATATACAATAAAAAGAAGAAGATTCATAAACATTGATGGAAGAAAACACCCAAGTGGTGGAATTTGAAGTCAAGATGGAGGAGCCTGACTTCCTGCCTCCATCCTTAGAGAGTCTACTCCAAGAGGCACTTACCACTGAGGTAGATATTGAAGCTGAACTGACTCAGGGAGTTGAACCATTCATTGACTATATCCATTCTAATTTTATTGAATCTGAATTCTACATCACTCCTTGTGATTTTGATTATACAGAATCTGACAATCTCAGCTATGCCTTAGAGGATGAAGAAGAACCAGGATGTGCACATGTTGAGGAACCTATGGAGCTCCGTGGACACGTAAAATATTTATTGAAGGAATATTATGAACATATTCTAGTGGATTTCTATAATGAAATAATGATAAAAAATTCTTACTTTTATTGGGAAGAATTTGATCTTGATACTTCATGTTTTGATATTATTCAAATAGAATTACACTCTTACTTTCCTATTGACTATTTTTTTGATAAAGCATTCCTTGAGGAACCAATGGACAGAGAAGAAGAGGATGCACAAGTAGAAACCTAGAAGGAGGATGAATCATATGTCATCCTACCCCACCATGGAAACTATACCTCATTTTTAAGGGGGGGGGGGTTATTGTGTACTCTATCCATAGATCAGTACTCACCCAGAAGAATGAAGAACAAGTTGATAAAATCCACATGTTGTGGTTACAATCAAAGAAGATTCATCCTCCATCTGTCTTTGGATAACAGTTGGTACTGCCCATTGGAGGTAGTCAAAATTCAGTGCCCACTTGGGGGATAATACCAAGATTTTTCTTTACTTTCGTTCTAGGAATTTAGTTGTAAATTTCTTCTCTTTGAAATAATTTAGCATGTGGACACCTCCCTCTTTTCATATTAAGATTAATTGAAATGATCAGTGTGATTAATTGAGTAATTTTCCTTTTTATGATCATAACGGTAGAAAAAATCCCCAAACAGTGAAGGGGAAGGACCAAGTTTCCTGGGAAAAGGGTGTTCAATTTTAGTGTTTTATGTTTTAAACTTTCCACATTTTTTTCTACAACATGTTTTGAGATTTAAAGATAAAATTGCATGCCCAAACTTAAATTCATGTTTTACTCGACATATCGAGGAGACATGAGTTTCTTAGGAATCCTAAGATGTCATGTTTTAGATTTCAATGTTGAAAAGATTAAATTATTGAAATTAATAATTGAATTTTTATAATGAAGAATGGATATTTAAGTAATGACTCATTATTTGAAAGAATTAATTGATTCATGTAAATGAAATTTCCCTACCATCCTTCATGCTTTGAATTTACGAAGTTCATGTGAATTGATTTATTAGTCATGCCATGAGTGATTGTCCAATGTTATATTTCTAATTCCTAAGATAATTCTAGACCAATTACTTCCTATTTATTTTTGATCATATTTTTTCAGTGATCTTGGGACATTTACCTGACTGGAACTTTTATTGAAACTTGTCAAGTCTATGACTGTGAAAATAAACATTTAAAATGATTGAGTCATCCTTTAAAAAGATAATTTTCCTTAAAATACCACCACTAAATCAATACTTCTTTTAGCCCATAGAGACCATGAATGAACATTATAGTAATGAGCCATATTTCAATTCATTTTTATCCATTCCTACCCTCCTCTGAGTATTTTCATAATATTTTAAAGTTGAAGTGTGGGGGTAAAGGGAATCACGGTGGATGGGATGATATACATTATAAGGAAGATGTGTGGGGGTATTATTGTGGTAATTGTACAAGGTTTTGGAATCATTCATTATACTCTATTGTTTGCCACACTTGAAATAAAAAAATTGAAAAAAATGAAAAAAAGAAGCAACAAAAAGAGAACAAAATGGGACGTGATATGGGAAAACCAAAAATCACCATTTTTTAAGACCAATGATCTTATTATCGTATGTGGTTATGTGACAGATGTGATGTTTTATATAATGATAAATTTTGAAAAAAGAAAAAAAATAATAAATAAAAAAAAATTTCAAGGGGGTGAAAAAATCATTCATTATGCTTACTTGATCATAACCTTTTCTTTGAGTTTTGAGAAGTGGGTGTTTCTACTTTGAAGGGGATAATTTCATTATATTTTTACTTTTGATATCATGAATAGTACATATGAGATTAGCCTCCTCCTTCAGCCTTAATTTCTAATGCATCAAATCCTACCAAAATTAAACCTCAAAGTCAATAGAACCTTAATTGCAAGTCCTCGTGATTTTATGTGTGTTTTATCTTTACAAAGTGGTGAAAGTTTTTCATTTAGATGACTATAGATAAGGATCATGTTTCTTATGATATAAGAATAAATCTACTTGAATTGTATCATGAGTAATGAGATAAAAGAATCAAAAGTGAGGTAAATCATGACATGGAATGTTCAATAATGATAAATGAAGGAGCTTGAATGAATAAAATGATAAGTTCCATTATTTTTCAAAGGGTAAAAGAAAAATATGTGAATTTTTTGTTTCATCAAAAAATGAAAAATAAAATTGATATTTTAGGCAAAATTTTTTAATTTTGATTTCACATTAATATTTTTTTGAATTTATTGCATTGGAATTTGAATTTTGGTAACATTGGTGTTCTATGATTTCCTTGTAGATATTTTATGCTTGGGGACAAGCATGGTTTATGTGTGGGGGTATTTGATAGAGAAAATTTTTATGCATATTTTTTATCAAATAATGTTGATTTTTAAATTTTTTTCAATGACAATTTTCTTTCATTTAAATGTTTTATTAAAAAAATGTGTAGTTGGAATTTTAGAATGATTATGAGAAAAATTGAGAAAAGTGCATAATTTTGGATTTTTGACCAATTTTTACTACAAATGTATACTTATCATTTCGTAATACATATAATTCCAAAATTCATGATTAGTTTTTTCAGAATCCTCATTTTATTTCATTCAACTCTCTCTTTTGGACCTAGAGCTGATTTGAAGATCTATTAGTTCAAAAAATTCATTGAAGTTGGAAACTTTTTTAGGTGCAGAGCGTAGACCCCACCACCATAACAGATGCAAAAATCAGTTCCCTCACCTCCTGGTTTGGTAATTTTACTTGGGATACCACTAGGATATTGAGGAACCACTCTAAAACAAATTTGGGGGTGTTTTTAAGTCATTAATGTTTACAATGATCATTACACATATGAAGGAAGCCTCCTGGAAATTCTGGCAATAAAAAAGTATTATTCAATTATAATTACCTAAATCCTCAACCTAGTGGCTAAATGAGCTGAATGTTGGATGATGAACGTAGAACAAATTTATGAGCAACTTTTATGAAGGGGTCGACGTGTGAATCAACCATTTAATGGTCCAAAAACAAGCAATCTTATAGTGGACAGAATTCTGCCTATAAAAGGAGGCCCTCAACTCCTTCTCAAATCATTAGCTCGACACCCACAACTAGGGAGGGATCCAATCGTGGAATGGCATGCTGCTTCTCCTCTATTCCCCCCTCATTTGATATTTTTATTTTATTTTAATTTTAGTTTTGTATTAGTTTTCAATTGTAATTTATGTTTTATTTTTATTAATCCATGCCTTTGTAATTCAAATTTTTGTTTTATTAATCAGTCATTCCACACCAAAATTTTCGTGAAGAGAAAATTATACACACTTTGAATGAAGATTCATCATCAGTGACTGATCACATCAACACTTTCAGTAAACTATTCACTAAACTCAAGACACTGGGCTACAAAATTAGGGATACTGAATGTGCTGGTATTCCTCTCTAAGGATTTAAAAATCCATATGATCAGTTGATCATCAACCTTACAAAAAATATCATGATGGAAAAGTTTCTGCTCAAAAATGATTCATCTATGGTTCCTGAAGAAAAAAGTCAATTAAAGAGAAAAGTGACAGACAAAAAACATTGCACCAATCGAAGACATTGTCAATAGAGAGAGGAAGGACGATGGAGCATGATTCTAAGTGATATCCAAAATCATGGAAGGTCCAAATAATGAATAATAACAACATCACATGTTACGGTTGTGGAAAGTAGGGGCATGCCAAAAAGAATAGTTGGAACAATAAGAGTGGTGGAATCAACTCTCAATGAAATATGAAGAGTACATATGGAAATGGAGACATACTAGTCAGCGAAACATCAATGATGGATGGAGGTAGACATCATCTCAACAACACATGGATAATTGATTCAATAGAAACATGGATCAAAGGGAATGGTTTGATCAGTATGAACATATCTCGAAAGGATTTTATTACATTGGGAACAATCACACCCTGAAGATTATTGGAGTTAATACCAACAAACTGAAGATGCATGATGGTATAATTCAAACCACCTAAGGAGTACGCCATGCGATGATCATAAGATTAACATATTTTCTTTAGGTAAATTTGAGGACATCAGATGTAAGACTCACACTAACAATGGAGTGGGGAAGATTGTGAAGGGTGTGCTTGTGGCGATGAAGATAGTAAACATCTCAAAGAATCTAAGACTTCTTTATGGTGAAGCATACAAGGAGGTGGAGATAGTTGTCACGACCCGTCCCTCGGGGACCATGTCATGACTACCCCAAACCTATCTTCCATAGGCCAGATGCTGACAACTAGCACTAGAAAGATGTGTCCCTTAAATGGGAAGACATTTCTTTTTTAACCTGTACAGACACATATTCCATGAACAATACAAGTGTTGGATCGAATAGTAGATATAAAAGTCTATTAGATGGAACAATACAAGAGGGGGGGTGAATTGTAGGTTTAAAAACCTTTGAGTTTTAGTAACAAATAGATTAGTTTAAATGAACTTAAACTAATACAAATACAAATACCCTCAATTGTATTGAATGAAAAAGGTATGATGTATTGTAATACTAATGTTATGTAAAACAATTGTATTCAAGATGAACACAATAATCAGAGTAATACAGATATGAATGATTCTACCTTAAAGCGTATAGAACCAATCAATACAATATGTAATCGAATGATTGTAATTGAAACAATTACAATTGAATATGTAAGGAAGAAAGGAAACAATACAAATTCCTTTCTAATACAAGTAACAGCGGAAATGTAAAAGTAATACAATTCTTTTAACCCAAAGAGAAGGGTTATCCTTTCACCTTGGATAAAAGGTCTGTCTCACCAACACCTTGGTGAGCCCTCGATACGATGATCGGCACGTCTGTCTGCCTATCCCTGGCAGCCCTCGATACGATGATCGGCACGTCTGTCTGCCTATCCCCGGCAGCCCTCGATTTTGCAGGTAATCGGCACCTCTGTCTTTCAATTACTTGAAAGCCCTCGATACGATGATCGGTCGCACAAAGCTGATGAGAGAAGTCACAGTGTCTCTCTCTAGAATCTTCGTAGTTCACAGAGTCTCTTCATTCGTTCTCTTTGTTCATCGTTGTGTTCTCAGCTTCAAATGACCTCCTATTTATAGGCCTCGGGTTCCAATGGTCATATTGCCTCCAACGGTCATATTGAAACATAAAGCACGACATCGTTTTGATTAGTTTGTAACTAACTCAACGACATCGTTTTGTTAGGACAAGAGATATATAGAAATTTAAAACATGAGTATGATTCATATGCAGAGAGAGTTTTTGACAAAGTACAAAAACAAATAATGATCATCTGAATAGCAGAGTCAGTACGATATGATTGACAGAGTCAGTACGATACGATTGACAGAGTCAATACGATACGATTGACATAGTCAGTACGATACGTTTTGGTCGGTACGATCAACATCGTACGATACGATAAACATGATAAAAGACAATAAACATATGATAGAATACATTTGTGATTTCCAAAACCTGATATAGAAGTCAAAAGAAGACTTTTGACTTAACAATCTCCCCCTTTTTGGAAAGCACAAATACACAAAGTAAATGAAACAAGAAATACTTATCTCCCCCTGAGTTTAAAAAACTCTTCTGAATAAGAAAATTGAATACAACTAACTCCCCCTTAGGTATTGACTTTCCTAAGGATTGTATTCGTAGATTTTCCTTAAGAGCATTGTAATGCATTCTCCCCTTTTGTAAAACAATCTTTGCTTTGTAAATATTCTCCCCCTTTGTGATTTACAAAAAGAAAGGAGTAATCTCGAATTGTCTGAAAGAGTTAGTGAAGTAATACAAGACAATGGATAAAAGAGAAAGAAATATAAGAGTTATTACAAAACAAACAAGTTCCAAAAGAAACAAATACAACAATCATTTGTTTTCTCTTTCCTTCTCTTTCTTTATAAGCTCATGAAGCACAGCTTTCATCTTCTTGATCTCCTTCTTGTCTTCAGAAATTGATTCACCCTGAGTTTTGAGAAGCTCCTGTTGATCCGCAAAAATCTGATCTTGATTTCTGATGGTTTCCTCCTGGACTCTGATTACTTCTTCAAGAGTATCAATTCTGATTTGCAGAGTCTTGTTATCCTTGGACAACACAGAATTTTGATTCTTCAGTAAAACCATTTCATCTTTGAAAGATGAAACCTTCGAGAATTCAGATTGGAAAACATTCATCCTATCTTGCAAGTCTTTTACTGAAGGAACATCGGCTCTTTGAGAAGATAAAAGGTTCAGCCTTTCAACCGTTTCTTTTTCAAGCTTGTTGAAAGCAATTGATAGCTCATTTGATAACCTCCTTATATCTTCAATAGCTATTTCATGATCATTGATTGAGCTCTCTGTTTTGTATGACCACTTGGTCATCTTATTGCAAGCTTTCTTATGAGCAACTGAGCTTTCCGAAAGAACTTTCAGATCGGCTTCTACTGACAAAACTTTCTTTCTCAATTCTTTTACAGAGCCAAACTTTTTCCTTTGATTTTCAGTAATAAAATCAATCTTCCCTTCCAGCCTCGGAAAATAAGGAATTGTTTTCTCCACCCTTCTCAAAACATGAACAATGTAATCACTCTTCTTGAGAGAGATTGTATGCTTTGAATCAGTATCTTCATCGTACGATGCTAGTTCATATGATCTGCTTGAATCAACAACTGGCTGTTTCCCTTTTTCTTTTTCTTTCTGCTTTCTTTCTTCTTCTACTTTGTCACTAATGACAACTACTTTATCAGACTGGGAAGATTGAGCATCTTGCTTTTCTCGAGATGACATCCTGTCTGGAGATCTTTCCTGATCGGCATGAGGAGTTTGTTGAACACCTTCGCTCAGCTTTTGAAGCGATTCCTCTCTACTTTTCTTTGAACTTTGAAGAAATTCTAACAGAAAATCTCCTTCTTCTACTTCCACTTCTTCTATCACTTGTTTTCCTTTTTCTTTCTCAGGCAGACTCTGTACGATGGGCTCTTGGTGCATTTCCACAGTTAGTTGAGCACTAGCATCTTCAACTGCTTTCAAGACTTTAGAGATATCAAAGTCCTGAGCCTTTCTTTTCAAAAGAGTCTTCTTTTTCTTTTCAGCTTGAAGGGTTTCTTCTACCCGTATTCTTTCTGCAAAGGCCTCAGCAGGGTCAAGACCAAACTTCGGATCACCTTCCTTTCTCTGTTCCTTGTCCTTTCTCCATTTGACTACAACTTCCTTATTGTACCTTGGCTTCTTCTTTGGTTTTGAACTAGTTTGAGGATCAGACTTTCGAGTCACACCGGTGGATTGATTGTCCTTGGCTGGCATAGGTGCCGATTGATTTTGAGCCAATTCAGCTTCTACATCTCTGACAAAAAGTTTTGAATTTGAATCAAAACAAACATTCAGCTTTTTCATCGTACTCTTATTAATCAAAGATGGCCTCAAATCCATAGGTTCTCCTTTCAAAGGAATGTTACAAAATTTCATACTCTCAAGAATGAATTTCGTAAGGATGGCTGGATACATTATTATCTGGGATTTAATCCCTCCTTTCTTGACATTCTTGATGGTTTCAAAAACATATCCCATGAGATTTACTTTCCTCATATTCACAAGATAGTCGGGCATAAAGACATCAGAAACTTTAAGGGTTTCTCTATCCCCTTTCCTTGGGATAAGAAAACCTTGCATCCATAAAGTAACAAACCGATTGTCCGGTGAAAGATGAGAAACTTTCCTCTTTTCCTCATTAATAACAAACAAAGTTTTTTCAGCACTTTCTCTATTAAACGTATCAACTTCCTCTGGTAGTTTGTGAGATGGACAGAATGCATCGCCTTCTATAGAAACATTCAGAAAATGTGCCGCTTGTTTCACAGACATAGATAACTTTCTATCGTACACAGCGAAGTTTATAGTCATATCTTTGTCGAAAGAAACAGTTTTGTAAAACTGACAAACATCATCAAAAAGAACTGGATCTTGAATATCAGGCTTTTCCACACAGAGATGTTCCCATCCTTGAAACAGAATGATCCTCTTGATTGTAGAATCGTACAAATCGAAAAAGTCTCGGGATACCGACCTTTCTCTGTGAAAGTCTTTCTCTGTAAAAGTCTTTGAAGACATTTCGGCAGGAGTATTAGCAGAAGATTGAGACATAAAGGTTCTGCCGATGAGAAGATCGTACGATTGTTTATAGCTGGTGGAGCAGAGCTTCGCCTCAAATCCTGAAACTTCAATGTGGGTTTGGGGAGGGGAGGGGGGTATTTATAGGCAATAAAGAGATGACCGTTGATATTCTACGGTCAAGATTAGATAATACCAGATCAATGGTTAGGATTAAAGCAAAAAAAAAATTAAAAAAAATGAAAAGAAACCTGTCGGAGAACATAAGGTGATTGCTGGTTTTGGTATGAATCAAAAGTAAACACAACCGTAAGGAAAAAATATATATGATGCCGATGGAAAACAGAGTCATTACTATGATCGGACCGTACGATAGAAAATAATCTTGTTATCATGAACTGACAGTATGATGGAAAACAATCTCAATACTATCATCGGTCGATACAAAACTATTTGAATGGTACGATGGAAAAGAATTTCAATACTATCATCGGTCGATTCAAAAACTATTGAATGGTACGATGGAAAAGAATTTCAATACTATCATCGGTCGATTCAAAAACTATTGAATGGTATGATGGAAAAGAATTTCAATACTATCATCGGACGATACAAAATTTTTGAACGATACGATGGAAAAGAATTTCAATACGATATAGAAAAATTGAAATGGTCAATACGATAAACAGGAAAACTAAAATGAAACGATAAAACTGTCAATACGATAAACAGAAAGAGAAAAATATAAATAGAGTAAATAGTTAAAGATCAGAAACATAAAATAAACATAGACAGAAAGAAATGTCCTCCCCCTTTCTACGAGGAGTTTCTTACTATTAGGAGAGATGTAAAACAGGAAGTAGATATGAATGATTATTTTCATGTAATCATTCCTAGCTTCTGTTTTATAAACTCAAATCTATCGGAAGGTAAAGGTTTTGTAAAAATATCAGCAAGTTGTTCTTGCGTTCCGATGAATTGTAAAACAATATCTCTTTTTACAAAAAAAAACATTTGAAACAATATTACATATACCAACAATCATTCCTTGAGCATTATCTCTGAAGGTAACTTTTCCACCTTTTGTTTTGATAACCTTTTCAAAGAAATCTTTGTTTCCAGTCATATGTCGAGAACAACCACTATCCATGTACCAAATGTTCTTATTGATACACTTCTCGTTTCCCTGAAAAAGAAACAATTAGATTTTTGGAATCCAAACTTGTTTGGATCCAGAAGGGTTAGATAAAAGAATTTTAGGAATCCACATTTGTTTAGAAAAATGAGCTTTATGAAATCCTAAGGATTGAGTTTTGTTAAGAGAACAATCTCTTCTCCAATGTCCACCACATTGACACTTGGAACAGAAAATAGTTTTTTGAGGAACAAAATAGTTATTACTAAAAACAGGTTTGGAATAAGTATAACCAAGACCAGAACGATTTCTCAAAGGTCTAATTTGAGAATACATCCTATCAAAGTTTTCTTTTCCATGAGTAAAGTTTGACAAACACTTTTTCAAGGATAAAATCTCTGACTTTAGTTTTAAAACCAAATTCTTGTTTTCTAAAACATTTGAATTAGAACTTGAGTTAGACTCTAAAATGTTTTTCTTTGAAATAGCAGTTTCAAGATCCTTAGAAAGTTTATCCTTTTCAGATTTGACTTTCTCAAGGGTTTTCAAAATACTTTCAAAATCAGAAGTTTTCCCATCAAGATCTTTAGAGAGATCTGATACTTCTTTAGTCAAAATAGAAATTCTAGATTTTGCTTTTTCAAATCTCTTTTTGAGTTTAGAATTTTCATTTTCAAGTAACTTAGCAAATCTAGAGACTTCTTCAAAGGAAGGTAAAGTATCATCTTCTGATGATGAGGGTTCATCATTTGAAGATTCATAATATCTATTATCAACATAATTTGCATTTAAAGAGACATTTGTAACAGCTTCAGCATTATGTACCTTAGCCATGAGACAATGATCTTCAATTGGTAGTCTGGCTAGAAGTCCAATATTCCTTTGTCCTGACGTCTCATATTCTGAAGAATCATCTGAAGAATCACTACCACTTGCACTCCATATATCATTTGCTTTCAAGCCTTTCTTTGTCTCATAAAACCTTTTCTTGTTTCTTTCAGAGTTTTTCTCTTTTCTATCTTTCCTCTTTAGTAAATTACAATCAGGCCTTATATGTCCTGCTTTCTTGCATTCATAACAAGTTACCTCTGAATCTTTCCTATCTTTCCTGTCTTTCTTTTTGAATCTATATTGAAAATATTTCTTTCCCACAATCTTGTTCATCCTCCGAGCAAGATTGGATAACTCATTGTCTGAAAGATTACAATCACTTGAATCAGATACAACAACTTTCTTGGATTTAGACCTTGTAACCCTTTCAGGTGTTTTAGCTTTAGATGCAAAAGCTACACTTCCATTCCCATTTTTCTTCTTATTGAAATCAGCATCTCTCTTCATTCTTGTCTCATGCTGTAGAAGAGTTCCAAAGAGTTCATCAAGAGTAATCTGGGAAACTTTTATATTTTCATCAATTGTTGTTCTTTTTGACTCCCATTCATTTGGCATAATATCTATAATCTTATCAACAAGAGCTTCATCATCAAGACCTTTTTCTCCCATAGATTGTAAGCTGTTGACAATTGTCATAAACCTTTGTTGCACTTTACATACTGGCTCTCCATAAGGAAAAACAAACCCATGATACTCTGCTCGAAGCATTGCTCTCCTTGTTTCTATAACCTTGGATGTACCAAAATGAGTGACTTCTAATTTCTTCCAAATACAGTTGGCTGCTTCACATGAAGATATCTGACTATATATATTCCTGGTCATAGAACATAATAAAGTATTGCGTACCTTGTAATTCAGTTGATATTCTTGCTTCTCTTGGTTTGTAAAAGTACTGACTTCTTTGTCAGGAATTTTGTAACCCCCAGTAAGCATAATAAAATTGTCTACACCAGTATTGTTGACGAAAGTCTTCATACGATCTTTCCAATACTCATAATCATTCCCATCGAAAATTGGTGGTCTAGAAGGATTCAGATTATCTATTGATCCGATATTCATTCCTGCCATCTAATATAAAAAAACAACTTTTCCACTCCACACGTTAGTGTAGTAAGTATTCAAGAAAGTAATAAGAAATAAAGCTAATAATACAAATCAGTGGAAAACCTCCTCTGATACCAATTGTTGGATCGAATAGTAGATATAAAAGTCTATTAGATGGAACAATACAAGAGGGGGGGTGAATTGTAGGTTTAAAAACCATTGAGTTTTAGTAACAAAGAGATTAGTTTAAATGAACTTAAACTAATACAAATACAAATACCCTCAATTGTATTGAATGAAAAAGGTATGATGTATTGTAATACTAATGTTATGTAAAACAATTTTATTCAAGATGAACACAATAATCAGAGTAATACAGATATGAATGATTCTACCTTAAAGCGTATAGAACCAATCAATACAATATGTAATGGAATGATTGTAATTGAAACAATTACAATTGAATATGTAAGGAAGAAAGGAAACAATACAAATTCCTTTCTAATACAAGTAACAGCGGAAATGTAAAAGTAATACAATTCTTTTAACCCAAAGAGAAGGGTTATCCTTTCACCTAGGATAAAAGGTCTGTCTCACCAACACCTTGGTGAGCCCTCGATACGATGATCGGCACGTCTGTCTGCCTATCCCTGGCAGCCCTCGATACGATGATCGGCACGTCTGTCTGCCTATCCCCGGCAGTCCTCGATTTTGCAGGTAATCGGGACCTCTGTATTTCAATTACTTGAAAGCCCTCGATACGATGATCGGTCGCACAAAGCTGATGAGAGAAGTCACAGTGTCTCTCTCTAGAATCTTCGTAGTTCACAGAGTCTCTTCATTCGTTCTCTTTGTTCATCATTGTGTTCTCAGCTTCAAATGACCTCCTATTTATAGGCCTCGGGTTCCAACGGTCATATTGCCTCCAACGGTCATATTGAAACAGGAAGCACGACATCGTTTTGATTAGTTTGTAACTAACTCAACGACATCGTTTTGTTAGGACAAGAGATATATAGAAATGTAAAACATGAGTATGATTCATATGCAGAGAGAGTTTTTGACAAAGTACAAAAACAAATAATGATCATCTGAATAGCAGAGTCAGTACGATACGATTGACAGAGTCAGTACGATACGATTGACAGAGTCAATACGATACGATTGACAGAGTCAGTACGATACGTTTTGGTCGGTACGATCAACATCGTACGATACGATAAACATGATAAAAGACAATAAACATATGATAGAATACATTTGTGATTTCCAAAACATGATATAGAAGTCAAAAGAAGACTTTTGACTTAACAACAAGATGCAACAACACATACTAGAACACAATAAGATGCAAACACAAAGTAAACTACTATAGTAAAAGAGTTCTGGAAGTAAAAAGGGGCCAGAATACAAGCCCAACTGTAAAAGTACAAGTACGACTGGTAGTACAAGACAACTAAAAGAAAATGGAATACAGATATTGGGTCATCCTCTGGGGTTCCTACCTGTAGGGAAGGTACAGATCACCTCCTCAATACTCCACGTCTGTCAGTCTCCTCTGTGTCACGTCATGCCGAATGGTCCACCTCTGATCATCATCCAGTCCTAGCTCCCTCAGCCTCAATCAATGCTGCATATCATCTGCACCAGACACAACAAGGTGTCGGTGAAGCCCGTACAAGGGTGAGTATAACGATACTCAGTAGGGACCCCAAGACCCTCGTAATTCCCCTAGAGTTCCACAAAGGAAGCCCCACAAAGTAAGACATCAAATCTACATAGGTATATGTCCATACATATACCAATGTTATCAAGATATACACATCTCATACATGAGGGAACAACATCACATAGGTAACACCACAAAGGTAGAAGTACCACATAGGTAACACCACGAAGATAAAACCACAAAGGTATATCCACGAAGGTAGAAGTATCATGCAAGTAACACCACAAAGATAGAAATATCACGCATGTAACACCACAAAGACAATACCACAAAGGTAGAAGTACCACACAGGTAACACCACAAAGAAAGAAGTACCACACATGAAAAAGACTCTACTCACAATCAGGTATTACTTATGTACAGAAGTACAGATGATTAGTCATAAACTATATCATCTTATTCTATTAAGAAGCACTACTACTGACCCACATAGGGTCGATAGGTAACTAACCCCCGCTGACCCACTTAGGATCTGACCCACACAGGATCGATCTGTGCTGACCCACACAGGATCACTGAGCACTGAATCACATAGGATCTGACCCACACATGATCGATAGATACTGACCCACATAGGATCAATGTTCTTTCTTCACATTGCAGCTTTCCACAGGTTTCCTTACACCTGGTACGCTCAAGTTCCGTAGAATCTTCCCCTTGAGATATCGGTCCTACCTCAGCCGCCACTAATCTCCACAAAGGAATAACCCAATGTACTGCCATGTCGCAAGGTTCCAACTTAATAGATGGCATGTCAATCGGATTCCCGGTCTGTGAGTTATAAGCGTTTTAGCTTCGGGGGCCCAGTTGGATTCAGGTTCGATCCAACCCGGCCTACACCAACTATCTAAAAAATTATTGGAGAATACCAAAATGACCATCTTGATCCAAGGATCCAAACTCTGTAGACGGTTCGTCAAACATACGTCTGGTTCTCAAGATATGCTCTTTTAAGTGTTCCAGGGTCCGGTTGGGCCGGGGTCCGGTCTGACCGGGTCGGACCGACCCGGACCAACTCGCTCTGGGCTGGGCTGGGGTGGACTCGGCCCGATGGTCCGGGTTGGACCCGGCCTGATGGGTCTATGCTTGGTCTGACCCACAAGAGGGGCGGCCCGCAAGGGCATCCCACCATGGCCAGCAAGGGGGGCGGCCCACAAAGGGGCAGCCCGACCTATATGGGGTGGCGACATGTTCTGGCGAGGCGGCCCACTTCGATGGCGGTGACTCGTTTTGAGGTTAGTGGCCCAGCGTGAGATCGCTGGCCAACTCTGAGGGCGGGGGCCCGGTGCAAGGGTGTTGGCCTGACTCGAGGGCGGCAACCCGGTCCAAGGGCGGTGGCCGAGTCTGAGGGAGGTTCCCTGACACGAGGGATGTGGCTTGCTCCGAGGGTTGCGGCCCAGTTCAGTCTGATGCGGGGGGGGGGGGGGGTGTAACCCCCCGATCACCCGAATTCCCGAAAGGCCTGGAGGCCATCCGGTTGGTGAGGCAGCAATGCTGTGTGGGCGCGACAGAACCCTCCGGAGTTGGGTTCGGCCTTTACTACAGCTTCCATTCGTTGGTGGAGTGGCGGTAGCGTCTCCTTCCTTCTCGCAGTCGACCGTCGTGCCGGCCGCCTCATCCATTCGCCACGGTTGACGAGCCGTGACCCTCATCTTGCAGCATGTGTCGATGTGTTCGTGGTCTTCCGTGGTGGTGTAAGGAAAGCATGATAGCAGAGGCTTCGGGCTGTGTTTGTTAGGCCTGCACCCTCCGCGTTAGCTTGCAATATAAAGGATAATAAGGGAGTTCAATAAACAGTTGTATTTAACACAAGATTATCCCCACAAGATTCCCCGCAATAACCTCTCGCAATGTTGGATGAATCCTGGATAAACCTGTTAGTTGTTTGACCTACGTTATTCGTATAATTTCAAGAATGTTGAAGAGGGAAACAAAAATGCACAAATGAAAATAACTCCCTACCTGGAAGAGAAATCCGCTGACGCCAGTCGACAGAACTTCCTTTATCATTGTCATCGATTGGCGACTCGGTGGCGCTCGTCACCGCTCGTTGGAACCAATCTCATCCTCCTGGTGGTTGGTGCCACAGTACATTGCCAAAGCATTGTCTTTTTGTGATGTCGTGCAAACACCCCTCCCCGTGCAACATATAAATATGAGAGGAGAAGGAGTGTATAACGCTCAGGGAATTAATGAGGTTCATTTAATTAATGAACCTCCATAATTTCCATCGGTGTGGTTATAAGAATCGAAGAGTTAAGCCATTTGTTGGTTTGACACATCGTCGATCCCGCCAGCAACGTTCGTCCATTGGAGGAAATAAGGAAAATAAAATAAAAAAACATGTTATTTTATTAATCATTCAAAAGTCCACAAAAATAACCTTTTCACCCGACCTACTTCCGTCAAATTTACCCCTCTCTTAAGTGAATCCCAGTGCTGCGGGGTCAAATATTCCCTCGGATTTTTAAGCTAAACAATAGATCAAAATTTACAAAAGGTTTCTCATGCGGTTACAGAACATACCCAATTTTTTTTGGAAAATTATTAAATGTCAACCTCAACCCATGGAGGTTGAGTTTAGGATCTTCTTAATTGAAACACACCCCAACAAACCCAACGATACTCCCAGATTTCCAATCCGAGTTACCGTTTAAAAGTTATGGATTTTAAAATAAAATAACAGTCACTTAGTTATTTTATTTACAACCAAAAACTAATTTTCACTTGTGGCCCATGCCAGACAAAGTTAGTATCTTCCTAAAGAGAGCATACCCTCATGAGTTCAGCAGTGGTCTCGAATTTTTAATCTGAGTTACCATTTTTGAGTTATAAGCATTTGAAAAATAAAATAATTTTATTTAATTAATTTATTTACGGTTATTCCATTTTCAGGTTTTCTCACAGGTGCCCCACACCGACTAATCTTAAGACGTTCCTAGGGTAAAACTGCCATTCTGAGCGCAAAAATGCCCTCATATTTTTAATTCGAGTAATTCTTTAATAATTATTCCACTTTTTCAGGAAAACTACTTTCGTGCGCTAATTAAAGCTTAACAACACTTCGACGGACCATTCTGGGCACCCTGGGCCTCAGAATTGCACGCTGTTAGATTTTGCAGTCTCTAAAATATTCCATATAATTAAAAAAAATATATGGAAATTTCGAGACATTATAACAGTTTTCCTTTTAACTACCTCAACAAAAGCATTGAGGAATTCATGGTATCAAAAGCTTGGTCTTATGATCAAATGATGCTTGGAGATTCTTACTGAACATAAGTTTCTTCTTAGATTACAATGGTATCCTTTCCATTTTGCGAGAATTATTATTTTTTCAACCAACATTGGTTGAATTTTGCGACGTCAGCAATGAGGATCATTGATATCATAGAGTTGATCAATTCTAATATTTGGAAATAATTGTTTATATCCCAGGGAAGAGAAAGGTTCTTTGTATAATTCATTGATGATTATTCCATGAGATGTTAGGTGTACCCAATCATGAAGGAATCAAGTGTTTTTAAATTCTTCAAAACATTCCAAGCATGGATGAAGATGGAATCTTGAATGAAGATCAAGTGTTTGAGGATTGACAGTGCTGGAAAATATTCAAGTGAGGATTTTGATATTTTTTTTCAATGAGGAGGCATCAAGAGACAATTCATGGTGTTGTACACTCCTCAAAAAAATGTAGTGGAAAAGTGGGTGAACATAACCTTGTTGGATAGAACAAGGGAGATAATGAAGACTGCAGGAATTTCAAGAAGTTATGGGATAAAGTAATGAATATAACATGTTATGTGATCAATCGATTTACTTTGGTGATGATCGATATGAAAAAAATAATTAATATGTGAAGTGTTAACCCCACTGACTATGCTTGGTTACATACTTATAGAGGTCATGTATCTGTATTGTTTAATGATCAGGAAATATTGAAGTTGTATTAGAGATCCAATGAATGTAAATTCTTAGGATACATTGATGGTGTGAATGAGTATCTTATGTGGGAACCCACTACCCATAGAATTATCATCAGCATGGATGTTATATATCTAGAAGGTAAGGTTAAAGTGATGATTAATGGGGACTGGAAGAAATAGAACACATATACTATAATAGTTGGGGTGGAGGAAGAATCCATAGAAGAACCAATTTCCATTGAGGAGAATGATGATCAAGTTATGATTGATTTTGGACTTTGACGATCAACTCAAGGTAAAGGAGAACCAACATGGCACTTAGAATATATCATAAGAGAAATATTGTGTACTACTTATTTATGGAGGATGGTAATCCATATTATTTTTTTGGAGGTGATGTGGAGTTCAGAAATATCCACATGGATGGAAGAAAATCAGGAGAAACTTGATTCCCTTTATAAGAACAATACTTGAGATATTGATACATTACCACATGGAAGGAAGAATATCAGTAAAAATAGGTTCTTTATGATAAATTGGGATTAAAAAGAATTATTGTAAAGGTATCATGCAAGACTAGTGGTCAAAGGATATGCATAGAGAGAAGTTATCGATTTAAAGGAAATATTTTCTCCCATTGTTAGAATAACGACTGTTCAGATAGTTATGGGGATGTGTGAAATATATAGTTTAACTATAGAGTAGCTAGATGTGAAGAGAACTTTTCTACAGGGTGATATTGATAAATAAATATATATTCTCTAATCGGATTTTTTTTCAAAATAAGGAAAAGTGATCTTGGTTTTTAGGTTGAGAATTTTTTTTGGTATTAAGAAGGAACCAAGGTGTTGGTATAAGAGATTTTATTCCTATATCATGAGTATTAGACACAAAATACTTCATTTAGATACTTGTGCATATTTCATGGGTTCAGATGGCATTGATTTTATCATACTTCTATTGTATGTGGATGATAAGTTGATAGTTTTCATGGGAGTATGCTATGAAGGAATTAGGACCAAAAAATAATATCTTGGGATACATATTTAATGAGATAGAAATAAGGGTATGAATTAGATATCAAAAAATAATTTCTAGAGGATTATCTTGAAATACATTGACATGAGACATTATAAGCCTATATTAACCCCGCTAACTATTAATTTTATGTTATCCTCTATGATGAATCCTATTAGTGATAATACTGAAGTATAGAGGATGGAGATGTCTCAATTACAATATGCACCAGCAGTGGATAGTATGATATTATATATGGTTTATATGAGACCAGAAATTGCACATGTAGTGCGAGAAGTCAGTTGGTATGTGGAGAATTAAATACGGGAGCATTAAAAAATATTAAAGATGACCCTTAGATACATCAAGGAGATCTCATATGTTGTATTATGTTATTGAGGATCAAATTTCACTATTAGAGACTAAGCAGATTTAGATTTTGTAGGTGATTATGACCATCAAAAATACACTTTGGGTTATGTGTTTAAATTTATAGGATGAGTTCTGGGTTGGAATTCAAAGTTATAGCCTGTTATATATTTATCCATCACTACGGTAGGGTACATGAAAACTACATTGGCTTGCAAAGAAGTGATTTAGATGTGAAGGTTTCCAGAGGATCTCGGACAATGATAGAAGTATATCCAATTAATTTGGGACAATCATAGCACCTTGAAAATTAAAATGAATATATATTTTCATTCCAAGATAATGCACATTATGGTACAATATCACTTTGTTCGAGATGTGGTGGTGGAAGGAAGAGTGGATATGCAGAAAATTTAGATTGAAGAAAATTGGGTTAATTTTTTGATGAATTTTATTAAATTTGTTAAGTTAATATAGTAAAAATCCTCAATTGTAAACATAGATATAAGAGAAACATGGTTGGAAGATAGAAATGATTTGTGGAAATTTTATTGATTCCCAATCAGATATCCTAGTGTGATATATATTGGAATTTGTTTCTCACATACAATATCTCCGCCTTGATTTTTCAAAGGGGTCTAGTGTGGTTAGTGGGATGGGTGGAAAAACTAACCCATGGAGTTAAATATAGAAGGAATATAAAGTAAGGGCCTTGCCTAAAAAAGGAAGAGCGCTTTGACGGTTTTAGCATCATCACCTCAAGTATTGAGCTTCCTATTTCAACATTTTGAGTGTTATATTTTGTGAGGTGCATTATAAATTACTCAAGAGAGTTAATTACATGGATATTCTTCTTATAATAGAAATAGAGTGTTCTTAACATCTTTTACCATAGTGATATCACTCTATTTTCTATGGCTTTTTACCACTCTTTTTTTGTGCGATTTTCTCTGTTATATCTATTGTTTATTTTTAATTCATTTTGACTTTACTTTTATCTCACAATTATCACATCATGAACGGGAAAATAATATTTGATCCCAATAGGAGCCTTCCTAAATATTTTTTTATCATATTCTATAAAAAAATTGTGGGTTGTGCTATGAGGTATCCCACTTTCAATGGAGTAATTGAGTTGTATGGGTATAATTTTGTTTCTCAAAATTATAGAACAAAAATTTAACAGGTTTATAATTATATAAAAAGTAGGAAGAATCATGAAAACATGAATAATACAAATCATGTAATGATTTCTCATAATCGGAAGTGTAACATGATGATTCTAACAAACCATAAACATAGAACGAGAGAATAAAAAGTACCGATTCATGTAAACATTTACAATAGATAACATGCTAATAAGAATATATATAACCAGTTTGATATTAATACTGATATGTACCACGACCTATTAGAGATAACAGACTCAAACATAAGCGATATGATTAATAGAATTGATTGACATAAAGTAGTAATCAAATCACAAAGCGGACCATAGGTTTTTGACATTATTTATCTATTTGGCCTATATGCATGGTGCATGGGTACCAAGATTCCACTATGATAAAATGGGATTATAAAAGGTATGTGATAAATAGTGAAACATAACCATATACGAAAAAGGCACATGAGGAAAATATCCAAAGTTTAGGTTCTTGAAATGCCAGGACTCACAGTAGAACAAAATTTGGGATTCATCATATACTGTGCACCTTAGAAAAAATAAAACAACACACACAACATAGAACCAAAGAAAAATTAAATACAACACATAAATTACTGATATAAAAGAAGAAGAATACCATACTAATGCCCCTTATAAGTGATAAATCTCTTCTATGTGTTTTCATAGAGCCTTTATGTAATTAGGTATTGTTGTTAGGGTCACCAAGATTGTACTCCTATATAATCGTCATGTCCATCTAGGTAAAAGGAACACCAAGGAACACTAGGACCTCATCAGAGATCCTCACCAAGAATAGATGAATATGATCAAAACATATCAAGATCACTATTTTTTCTTTGGAAAGTCAAGGAATCCCACTAGTTCTCCTTCATATACTCTTTTCTCTCGAGTAAAACTAGAGCTCCCAATACCATGGTGATTTTTGTCCCAATTAAATATCCCACAAGTGGAGAGGTAGATTAAAAATCAAGGAGTCATTATAGTAGGTCTTGAAGAATACTAGAGCATATAACCAAGGATATGAAAAATCAAGATAACTATCCCAACATAACCACTTAAACAACAAAATAAGGACATATGACATTAGAGGATATGATATCTAGGTTCACCCATATATCAAGCCAACTAGTTTCATGAAGAAAGAAAAAAGGTAGGAATAGAAAACCATAGGATCATATGGATCAATGGATCAACATCAGGTATGAGGATTACATAGATCAAATGGGAAAGCGGACCAAGTCTAATGGCACATTCCTAATGTATAAACTGAACCAAAGGCCCACATGAACTAACAAAAGAAAATCAAGATCAATAATACATAAATACCAACATATAAAAATACAAAAAATTAAATGAAAATGAATATTATGACAAGTAAAAAAACAATTTGTAACACCCCGAATATTGGGTATCATATAATGATGATATTATGCATTTACTTTTTTAAACCGCTTTTAACCAAACAAATATTTAAAGGATAAATATAAGGCTCTTTATTTAATTAAGAACACTGTAGTGTCTATAATACACCGAGATCAAAAGAGTAATCATACTAACAAAATATACCTATTAAAAACCCTATCAAAACTACTAGAAGTCCCCCAATCACCACAACGAGGTCCAGTAAGTAAAGGAGAACCGTTGAGTCAAATAAATCAAAAAAAACACCAGTAAGATCATAGAAACCATGCTGAGCATTAGCTAAATGGGAAGCATCATCTTCTTACTTTTGAGTTTTATGACACCGTAATGTTTGGTTGTATAGGACACTTTTTCGACCATTGCTCTAGTGACCATTGGAAGCTAACAGTTATAAAAAAATAGTCGTTAGACCTTGATATGATAAGTGAAATTATTTAAATATTAATTAGTTTCCATATAATTGATATATGATGAAGGTTATAATTAAACCAACATTTATGAATTCTAAAAGGATATGGTGTGAAACATCGTTTCACCCTTATGTGATTTTGAAAATAATTAAGGAATTCAAAACACATTGCGAATGTTTCATATACAATGTAACGATTTTTATTTATTAAATAATGTTTTAAACTATGTTTATGTTTTTCAAATTAAATTATGTTTTGATTGAACTATGTTTTCTAGGATACTAGTATATAAATTATAATGTAGGTTTATTAAAATTTCCCTTTTGTAACTTTTTGAGTTAAAAAAGGTGTTTAGTATTTTTAATTTTATAAATACTTCTAACTAATACAAGTTTAATTTGTATTCATTAATGTTTAAGAATATAAAATTTAATGTAGTTTTAATAAATGGATTTTTTCCTCTTCTTAAAACGTTTTCCATATGTTTTAAATGATGTTGTGAATGGTGAAGATTCATGCCTCCTATTATGGACATTATTTAGTATTATGCAAAGGCTTAACAATATTGAATGTTTGAGCATGTGAAAGCTCAAAACCCAACATGATATTTTTGGTTCACCTTGTAATCCATTGGTTGATAAAATTTTAGAATTTCAAGAACAAACATGCATGTGATAAACTCTTGTTTTCTGTTCTTTCAGTGCCTTAGATTTCAATGTGTGTGCCATAATCTACCTTTCTTATTTCCTTTTAATAACGGTCATATGATTATTATCTTGGTTTTTAATCATCTAGATGCCTTTCTCACTTATAAGATATGTAAATTCAACTACTATGACCAACTATGAGTGAACTATTCAAGGTGGTATGGGAAATATTGAATATACAACCCTGTTTAAGGAAAGCATTTATTTATGTGGCTACATGAAAGTAAAGAGATATTATGGGTGTGCCCTGATAGCACACCAATTCATTGGGTAAAGAATTTATCTATAGAGATGACAAGCTTCACGATACCCTGGTTAATAACCATGGTAATTTTTCTTTATTGACACCTTGGGGAAGAACCTCAGTGATATGTTCATGAATGTCTAAATGAAATGTTGAAGCCACATATTCAAGTAATGTTACAAGTTATTTTAAAGATGATATGCATATTCATTCACTACTCTTTACCTTATATTTTTATCATGTTCTTATTGATGTCACAAGTAAAAGTTTGGGGCATGATTCATGTAAAATAGTAACTAACATATGAAATTACAGTTTTTTTCCTTCACATGAAACTCTGATTTAGTATTATTCTTAACGGTTTAATTTGTGCTTAAACATTCATACGTCATACTTGTTTAGGATATCTTTTTCTACCCCTTTTTGAATATTTCTTAATTGATTCATGTATTCCTTGAAAATCTTAGTTGAAAATGTTTATGTTATGTTACATGTGTTACAGTTTACTATAAGAGAATGTTTTTGGATATGTTTTTGAGAAATTCATTCAAAAGTTTCATTGGTTTATTTTAAACCCCTTACTGGGAAATCCTATTCTCACCGTATGTTTTGAATTTTAAATTTTCAGGTAATAGCTTTTATAAGATGAAACATTTCTGAAGTTACCATTTTCCCAGAGCCCGAACCGAACTCAATCCTCTTTATGTGACGTGATGTTTATTTATGAGTGAATATATTTGTTTTAAAATGACACATCATGTTCAGAAGGCATCAAATCCTGGTTTTTATTGGGTTGGGTCTTCACATAATGCATGGAATTAATATCATTTAATTTACAATATTGAGTGAATAAAGTAAAAAAATATCCACCTTGTAGATGAAATGCATTAACATAAACACCCAATGTCCCTACATCACATGTAACACCCCATGATTTTATAATATGTCACTTATTAAATAAATTCATTTTCATTGATAGATTATGTTGTATTCAATACCAAAATATGTTTATGCTACACAAAACAATGAGTTGGCTTGCGTTACATACAAGACCGAGTTTTACCAAACAATAATATATTATTAAAATATTATTATTTAATATAATTAGATATAACCTATACATTAAGTTAGTGGTTATGAATAGTATTAACTGACTTATGAAAATATATGGCGGAAATCATTGGTACTAAATTAATTAAAAATGAATATAGTAACCAACTAAATATATTTGAGATGTTTTTTAAAGAACTATTTTTATGCTCACAAAGTCATTTTATTCAAATAAATTTAATTAATTAGTATTATATAATGATATTAATGAAATATATATTTTATATATTATATAAAACATTTTTGATATTCATATAATATATTTGAGAGGTATAAGATAATAACAAAACCAATATTACACATAAAGTCTATTTTTTTTATAAAAAAAGTTTTGTCGTCTTTTAATGGAGAACATATTCTAAATACTATTTTTGACAATTTTATGAATTCTATTTGAATTTGTTCTCAGGATGAAGAGGATCATTATACTCACCCTATGTCTGGAATGAAAGGTTTAATTGTAATGGGGAAAAATCAGAGTCTTCCTGACTTCAATGAAAATATAATGATGCTTTGCTGATATTGGAGTTCTCATAAAACATTAGTAAGTTATAAAACTAGTGATGAATGATTGATGGAATAAAGAGAAGAAAAATAATCTACCATTCATATTGAATTTGATCATAATCATACCAATCGTATTTAGGTTGAGAAAGAATGAATGATGTTGATAAAATATAGGTAAGTAGAAACACTTTACATGGTAGGTTATATGATGATGAAGTTGATATTCAACATAATCAAAGTCATGAAGGAATTAAGGGTATTTTCTGAAACTTTATGAAAGAATAAATTTTATGAATTTGAATCATTCCAGTCTCAAGATCATCATAATGATATTTCTGGATGAATAATTGTTTAATGACCAAGGTGGATGATCATAATGAAGGTGCTAGTTTTTAGTTAATCTAAATTCAAAAAATATTTAAATCCTCAAGGAAAGAAGTTAGCGAGAATCATATTTAAAAAAGAAATAATCTCTTAATTTTAATCCATTGGATTTAGTATGTCATAATATTCATCAAAGGGTGAATTTTTTTTGATAAAAATTGACCTGTATCATATTTAGAAGAGAAAGAAGTTGTTGAAGTTGAAGCTGCTAATACCGGTCCATCATACTCAGTATGCAATCATAAACATCAGAGGAAGAATTTTTTGAAACTGATGACTGTATGGATAATGAAAAGTATGTGGTGGCCAATATGAAGAATAAATTCATATATTTATCAACAATGTAGTCTACCATTTAAAATAGGTTTAATTACATTGTTTATTATTCAAGTGGGTCAATAGATGAGATAAAGAAGTATATATTATTTTACATTTTCCTTCATCGTAATGAGGCATATCATAATCACAAATTAGAATGGGAAATTAAAATCAGACTAAGGTTTTTAAAGAAAGTATAAAGTAAAGATAAATCTATTTGAATATTCATGATGATTCGAGAAGTGTTGAGAAGAGTTAGTGAAGGCAAGATGCACCTGAAAATCAAAGGAACATATAGATTCGTAAAATGTAATTGCGAGGAAAAATTTTCAGGAATCTCACCCAAACCATTTTTTGGGTTAGTATAAAAGAGAAATTAATTTGTAATTTATGATAGATGTACTATTCATGGTAAATAAGAGACAAGGAAGAGATTTAGAAAGAATAAGAGGTTTCCTGATTGAATTTTTTGGAAGAAGTATTTCAGATAGAAGAAGCATATGAGGAGAGACAATATTGTATTCAACAGGTCATCATATTGGGCTGAATCATCAGACTAGAAAAATTGTATTGGGATTTCTAGATTTAAGAATAAATGGTCAGAATTTTCTCAAATATATTCTAACAAAGTCATATATTATTCTTATTGATCAAATAGACTAGTAGAATCAGACTGAGATTTATAATAAAGTCCATAAATGTTCTTATAAACTTCAAGGTAAGAAAGTAAATATTTTTTATAAAAAATAACACATTTGTGAAAGTTCAAAAAGAAGCATCATAACTTATTTTGTTAAAAAAATTTGTACTACATAAATTTTTCAGGAAGGATAATATGCACTATTGAATTGTTTACATATTGACACACAACTGAAAGGGCATATCCTACTCAATGTATTCCACACAGAATGATTGTATTCTATTGTATTGTGTGGTATTAGATCATTTTCAAACAATAGAAAGGATGTAGATATTCTTGTTAAATAAACCTTGTAAAATATTGTGTTATTATAGATGTGGGTTTTAATTATTTTTAAATGGAAAAGAAATATTTAACAGGAGGGAAATGTTTTTTAATAAGTAAAGAAATATAAAAGAAGAATATATTACTAATTCACCCCTCACCCACTCAGCGATACAATTATCTTGACTGGGAAGTTACAATTAGTATTAGAGACAGGTTCCCTTCATTTATACGTTGTTGAAGATTTGAAGAGAAGTTCATGGATAATTTTAATTGTGTCAAAAATAAAGAAATCCTAGTTTTTGATGGTAATAATTATCATATCTGGAAATATATAATGTTTCCCCATCTAATTTATATTAGATATGATTTTCTTGAAGATGAAACAGATGAATTTCTTCCTTTTGATGATAAAGTTCATCTTAATCTATTGATAAGATTAATCTTGAGTGTAATGGAAGGGACACGAATTATTTACTATCATAACTTTCTAAAAGTTAATTTTTAAGTGTAAAGGGTGTTTCCATAGATAAAGGTATATGGGATAAGCTGAAAAACATATATGATGGAAATACAAAAGTGTAGAAAAAAAATTACAAATCCAGAGGCTGAAGTATGTAGACTTGAAAATGGGTGGGTATGAATCTATTATGGACATTTTTACCTGGTTAAATAACATTATCAATACTATCAGATTTCTTAGTTAAAAGTTTGAGGATTTTATAGTCATTGAAAAGATATTAATAATTATTCCTGATAAGTTAGATGCTAAAGATTATTAATTAGAAGATAGATATCACAAAAAATTATCTATAGATTATTTTCATTGAACTCTCATCACTTGTAAAATAATAAGGTATAAAGATATGAAAATAAAAATAATTTTTATTAGTGATATTTTCTTCAAGACTACGAAGACAGAGAATTCAAATACGATTATTATTGAAGAATAAGGTGGTTATTTTAATTCTTAAAATGAGGTATGTAAAAATCTTGATGTTATTTTATCCTTTTTTTATAAAATTTTTAGAAGAGGTACAGGTAAATATAAATGGAATTTTTCCTTGAAATGAATTTAATATGTATTCATTGGGCACTTTACAAAAAAAATTCCACAAAGTAAGAAAGAAAAATATAGTGATGAAGAAGAAATAAGGCCAAAAGGTCATGGAAGAAATCGGGTGGAATGGGAAATTTTATTCCATATGGAAGGGTAAAAAATTCTCAAAATCTAAAAGGTTTATTTTCTTATCTAAAGATAAATAATAAGAAGATATGAAAGCTAAATCCAAAAATTCTACTAAGCATGTTGGTGAGAATACTTTAAGTGTAAAAATTAATGATGAAGAATTCAGAATCAGCAGTTCTGATTAAGAAGAAACTCAACTTGAATTTCATTTAAAATAAGATTTGAAATATATTTTTGAAATATTAGAAGCCTTGAAAAACAGAAGAAGAATTTGGAAGATGAATGTTCCTCATAAAAAAATCATGATATATTTTTAGATGAGATGTAAAAGATGCAACCAGATATTAATGATTTTAAAAAATATATTATGGAAGAAAAGAATTGTAATGAACATCTAGAATTGATGTTAAATTCATAAAAATAATATTTAGAAATTGTCTCGTAAAAACATTGTAAAGATGAAAATAAAATTATATATTCCAAAAATTCTATATATGAAGTTGGTGAAAGTTTTCATAAGGAAAACCTTGATAAGGAAAAAAAGTAGCCATCAAAAGTTGATAGGGGAGATAGAATTATTTCTAGAAATATGAAATCTTAGGAAATTATGTATGTGGCTATGATTAACAAAGTTGAGAATTCATAAGTTTTTGAAAAACCGGAGTCTAAAAATGTTACTAAAAATTATGAAAATGAAAATGATTCTATTATTTATAGTTATGACAAGGTTAAAAGGAGAAATAAGCTAAAAAAGATTATGATTGATAACATAAAGGTTATTTGTCAACAAAATTAATATAATAAGGTAGCACAAAAACATATTCATAACTCCAGTCAGTATGGAATCTATGGACGAAAATATTCTTTCTATTATTACTACTAGTATTGTGACCGAATCACAAATAAAACAAATATGTGTTGGTTCAACCAACAACATTACTTCTATTCCATAAGTTATTAAATTAATAGGTCTTGGGGGATTCAATCTTCTAAAAAGAATAAGTATGAAAAAGAAGTTCTAAAAAACTTGATAATGATGGTGTAAAAATTACAAATAGGTTCCAACCCCAAGAAACTATTAGACGTGCTTCTTTGTATTCAAAAATTGGGCTGAATGATGTGAAATATGATTTTGAGTATCTAGAATGGGTTCAGTCCTTGAATGAAGTGTCAGATCAGATTGAAAAGAATGATTCGTAGGAACTCGTACCTAATCCAGATAACAAAAATGTTATTGGTAAAATGTGGGCTTCCCAGAACAAAATGAACGAATAAGGTGAAGTGATAACAAACAATGAAATAATAGTATGTAAAGGTAACTCTAAAATTAAAGGTGTTGATTTTGATGAAAATTTTTCTCTCGTGGAAAGGATAGAAACAATCATAATTTTTCTTGTTATTTCTACACAATGGAGTTACAAAATTTTCCAAATGGATGTAAAGTCTGCAATTATAAATGATGATCTTAATGAGGATATTTACATTGAACAACCTTGAGGATTTGTTTTTCGGAAAATGGAAATTTATATGTGCATATTGAACAAATCCTTGTATTCACTAAAGAAATCTATGAGGCCATAGTATTCCAAACTGGATACTTTCATAAGGAATATGAGTTTTAAGAAAGGAATAGTTGATCACAATATTTACATAAAAGAAATTCAATAGTTTTTCTTCATCATTATTGTTTATATTAATGACATTATCTTTACTAAGAGTAATGAAAGATCTTGTAAAAAATTTTCAAAATAAATGAAAAAGTTTTTTGAGATTTCCAAGTTGGGAGAAATGAAATACTTTTTTGGGTTAGAAATTTTATAAAAGAAGAAACACATTTTTCTTTCTCAAGAAAAGAATGATAAATTAATTCTAAAAAATTTCAGTATAGAAAATTTGAAACTAGATTACACCTCAATATCAATGTTAAAATTGTTGAGTAAAGATGGAGAAGACAAGAAAGTTGATCAGAAAGAGTTTCCAAAGTTGATTTATTTTTTTTATATTTTACTACCTTAGGACCCAATATTGTTTATTATGATACCATATGTGAAAGATTTTATAGTGGTCCTAAATAATAAAATTTAATTTCTAGAAAAATAATCCTCAAATATATCAAAGGCCCAAAAATTTTCGAAATCACGTATGATAGATTAGAACGTAATGATTTTTTTTGGGTATTCAGATGCTGATTTGGAAGTAAATGTTAATGATAGAAGATCCACATCAGGTGGAGTTTTATTTCTGGATAAAAGTTATGTTTTTTGGTATATAAAGAAATAGAATTCAGTAACTATCATTACAACTGGATCTGAATATTTTTCTACTACACAATTTGCTACCCAACTTATGTGGATGAAGCATCAGTTAGAATATTAACTTGTATAATTAAAGTTAACCATCATATTGGGTTGTGAAAATCAAAGTGAAATCAACATTTCCAAGAATCTGGTAAAATATTATCATTCAAAACATATTTATATCAACAAATATTTCATCGAATATCATGTGTATAATAATGAGTTGAAGTTGGAGTATGTTCCTAAATCAAAACAAGCTGCTGAAATTTTCACAAAAACGTTACCCAAGGAAGCATTCTCTAAATTGAGTATAAACAAGGTCATCTAACCTCTTTCTCGTCAAGGTTGAGGTATGTATTTTGGTTCCCTCTCTCATCTTATATTTGGAAAGTTTTTTCAAGGGCGGGAATTGTTTTATAAATCTATCATTATGGAAGCATGTAAATAGAGAGAGTTGTAGGAAAATTGTGAATTCATCATTGTAAGTGTGTGAAATATTCAAACTATTTTTTGGAATGGTTATTAGAAACAATCATTTTTGTATTCTATAGAGATTTAAAATTTTAAGAAAAAAAGATGAGGAAATTTTACATAATCACAACTTTTGGAAATGATGAATTTTATGTCAATAATTATGGTTTCCTATAATGATTTAGCACACATAGTCTTATAATTATTGATAAGTAATACATAGCTTGAGGATAAACAGTTCAGTGATTTATGAACCTTGGTTGACAAAAAAAAAATCCAATGTGGGAAATTGTTAGGACCAAGATGATAAAGATGAATACCATATTCAGGTATTTTCATTTATTGTCAATGGAGTATAAAAAGAAAATAAATCACCCCACTTGGTAATTGATAAAAATTTGACTGAACATCATTTTCCATAAAATCAGACTCACAATGGTTAATAAATTACATCACATTGGGAATATGTTTTCTGGATGAAGAGGATCATTGAACTCAGCCAAAGTTTGGAATGAAATTTTTGATCATAATGGGGAATAATTAGAGTTTGCCTAACTTTGATGAAAATGTGATGTTGCTTTTCTGATCTTGGATTTCTCATAAATCATAAGTAAGTTGTCAAACTTTTGATGAATGCTTGTTGAATGAAATGGGAGAAAAATATTATTCCAATAATATTCAATCTTATTTTAATCATTCCAATTGTATTCAAGATGAGTAGGAAATAAATATGTTTTTGAATGATAGGGAAGTTTCAACACATTACATGGTATGTGAGATGATGCTAAAGATGATCTTCAAAGAAATAAAAGTCCTAAAGAAAGTCCTGATACTTGTTAAAAATTTATGAAAGAAGAATGTTTATGTATTTTAATCATTCTAGTCTAAAGATCATCGTAATGATATTTTTGGATACAGATTTTTTTAAAGGCAGGGTAGGATAGTCATAATAAATGATCTAGTTTTCGGTCAGAACAAAATCTAAAAGATTTAAATCCTTGAAGATAGAAGTTTTTGAGAATCATATTAAAAAAAATAAATAAGTTAATAATGTTGATCCATAGAATTCATTATGTCATCATATTAATTAGAGGAAGATTTTTTTGTTATAAAAAGTGATTGGTATCATATTCAGAAGAGAACTAATTAGTTGATGTTGATGCTGGTGGTGGTGGTACCGGTCCATACTCGGTATGCCATAATAATCATCGGAGGAATAATTTTTTGGAACTGATGAATGAAAAGAAAAAGAAAATTATGTGGTGGCCAATATGAAGAAGAAATTAATTTCTATATAAATAATTTAGTTAACCATTAAAAATACTTTGAATTACTTTTTTTATAATTCAAGTGGGTCATGAGAAGAGATGAAGAATAATATATTGTTTTAAATTTGTATTCATCATAATGAAGAAGGTCATAAGAACATATTGAAATGGTAAATCAAAATCGGAATGATGTTTATAGAAATTCTAAACTATAGTTAAAGTTGTGAGAATATTTGAGAATGTTAAATAAGTGTTTAGAAGATATTATGAAGTTAATATGAACCCAAAATTCAAAGGAACATGTAGATTTATAAAATTTGTTTTAGTGGTAAATTTTTTAGGAATCCCACCCAAACCATTTTTTGGGTGAGTATAAACAGGAAAGTACTTTGTACTTTTGATATATGTACTATTCACAGAGTAGAATAGAAAATCCATTGCTCTTGAGAGAAAAATAGGATTCCATATTTTGTTTTGTTGTATTCAATTGGTCATCGTATTGGGCTGAATCATCGAACTGGGAAAATAATATTGGGATTTTTGGAATGAAGAAGAAGTGGTTCAAAATTTTTTCAACCGGATTCTGAAAAAGTCATATATTTTTCATATTGAGAAATAAAACTGGGATAATCGGGCTGGGAGAATTGGATTGGGAAATCAGACTGAGTTTTTTAACAAAATTTAGAAAAGTTCCTACCAATTTCTATGTATGAAATTGAAGAATTTTTTAAAAAATAATACATTTTTTAAAGTTGATAAAGAATCACCATATCATGTGTTATCACAAAACATTGTATTTCACCATTTGTTAAAGAATGATCACATTCACTATTGAATTGTTTATATGGAGCTACATGAGTGAAATGGAATATCCTACTCATTGTATTCCACACTAGAGGATTATTTTCTAACGGATTGTGCGGTATTAGATCATTTCAAAATCATAGAAAGGATGCAGTTATTCGTGTGAATAGTGATACTTATAAATTCACGTGTTCCTATAGATGTGTGTTTTAATTGTTTTCAATATGAAAAGAAATATTTAATATGATTCTAAGGTTATTACATAATTAAGGAAATATAAAAAAAATATCACTGATTCACTCTCTCCCCCTCTCAGTGATACAATTATATTAACTAGGAAATTACATCACAAGCACAGTGATTCGCCTCTTCTTGATCTCCTTAAGGCTTTCCTCATATCTTTAATCAATAAATAATTTACCCCATTTTGTGGTAAACTAGTTTGTTGGATAAAAAATAATGATAAATTTATCACAAAATTTAAATAGTAACCAGCTAATCTATAAAACTATAGATTTCTATGACACTAGTGGGTCTAGGATATTATTAAATTTCCTTTTTCATTGAATAGTCCACATAAATTCCATCACTTGTGATCAAGTTCCCCAATAATGTGACTTATTTCATCCAAAAGTCACATTTTTGAACAAAGAATACTTTTTCTCCTTCTTTAATATCAACAACACAATCATTAGATTCTCTTCATGTTCCTAATTAATCTTGGTATAAATGGGAATATAATCGATAAACACTACCAAAAATTTGTTGACGTGGTCTCTAAATAATATATTCATAAAATAAATAAATATTTTAGGAAATTTATTAAGTCTGAAGAGAATTACTATGAACTCATAGTGCTCATACCTTGTAAGGAATGTAGTCTTTTGAATATCTTCCTTCTTCAACTATCTTTGATGATTTCCATAAAAAAGATACACCGTTGAGAATTATTTCACTCCTCATTGTTGATTGAACGAGTCATCAATCCTTCGTTGAAGATAATTTTTATTTATATTGATATTGTTGATATCTTGGTATTTTATATACACCTATTTTGATCTATCTTTCTTCTTGACAAAGAGCATTGGTGCACCCCTAGGTGATGTACTAGGGCGTATGAACCATTTTTTCAAATGCTCTTGTAGATACTTCTTTAACTCCTAAATTTCAATCAATGCCATCCTATATGGGAATTTTGAGATTGGAGTGACTCTGGGTATGAGATCTACTGAGAACTCTACCTCATGAACATGGGATTCCATGTAACTCTTTGAGAAATATATCAATGTATTCCCTAACAATAGACATTTCCTCCATGTTAATATCTTCTTTTGACTCAACCATTTGGGAAATATGTGCTTCTCTACTGGGTATTAACAACCACACCATTGATGGATTTTCCAATGAAGATTCATGATCTTCCAAGAATTTTTAGAGTATCATGGGATGGTTCAGAATATAAAAATAGATTTTTCACATAGTTGATTTCTTCTATATATAATCGAATCCAATACATGTCCAATATAGAATCAAATTTCAACAAGGGAAATATAATAATATTTTAAAGAATAATCATCCAAAATATGATTATAGGAGAAGAGTCCAACACTTGGGTTGTAATGATTACACCACTATGTTTTTTATGGATATCTCCACTTAAAGGTATCAGGGATTCAATTCAATAGTTCTAGAAAACTTTTAGGATATAAATGAATAAGTAGAACCATAATAAAAGAATAATTTGTCTATTATTTAGTGGATAATAATCATACCTTGTATGAATTAATTTTCACACTCCACATCATTAGTAGTGATTATATAAGCTTTCCCTTTCACCTTTGACTTTGGTGATTTCTAACACTGGTTTCCCTCAATGAAATGTGGTTTAGTGAACTTGCTTGCATAAAACCCTTGGTCCCTATAGGTGAAGCATTGAACCATGGGTTGTGCATTAGAATGTTCTTTCCTTTCCTCTATCATGTTGGTTAGCTTCATCATATATCTGCAATATTCTTTATCTTGGTGTCCTTCTCTCCCATACATGAAGAATTTCTCCCTCCCTTTTATGTAATTAACATGATTCTTCTTCCCACATTTTTGACATGTGGTTAGTTGGATCCTATTTCATAATTTGTCATTTGACCCACAATCTTGATAACCCATTCTTCTTTTATTATCTCCATAACCAAGGGACCATTCTTTGAACTTCATATCTACTTTAAGATCACATTTAACTGCATCTTCCAAACTCCCAAATTCTTATATTTCTAGATCATTTCGATTGTGTATTTTTAAAGAAATAAAGAACATATATATTTTTATATCATTATTGACAAAAAACCCAAGGAATACATTTAAATCCTTATGATGTTTTCATCATAATCTGTGACAACTTCACCTTCCTTTTTCTTTAGCTATATGAATTATCATTCAATATTTTTTTAAGAGTTCAAGGGAAATGATTTGTAAGAAATATTTTCTTAAATTCTTCCCACTACATATCATCCATTTAATCCTTTGGATTTTTGTTCTTTATCAATTCCTGATATTGAATAGATTCTCTATATAAATGATAAATTGCAAGAGTCACAATCTCATTATTAGAGAAATAGATCATAGAAAAGATCATCTTTATTGAGTTAACCCACTATTCCACATCAAGTGGATTGGAAGTTCCACTGAACATCGATTATCATTTTTAAATTAAGGACTCAATGGATAATTGATCCTTCTTGGGCGAATATGGACATTACACATAGTTTATGTTATTATTCATTTCTCGCGACAACTATGTAAGCATTTCCATAATGTTTTGAACTCAACCTCCCATGGAATTGGGGATCTCATTTGGGTAATTGTTTCATTGTCACTCGCAAAGGTTTTAGGCCTAGTTTCTCCTAGTTCCTACCATTTTCTAGAATAGAAAATGTTAGAAAAAAACATTAGTCAATAAATAATTAGTAATTTATTCTTTCATGAAATTAACACTAATGGAATATCTTATGGGATCACTATATCTATACTTTTCTAAAAATAGTCTTCTAGGATGTTTTACCTATACATAGACTTCTACTAATGGGTTTTAATTTTATTTAATAATCATAATTCCCAAATTAACTAAACCATTCTTAGATACCAACTATAGTGACCCTAATTTTTGATACATAACTATTACATCCTTATAAATATAAACAACATTATAGAGTTAAAAATCGGGGATCCAAAGGTTTATGTCTTAGAAAAATTAGGATCATAAATAACTTTTACATAATAAAAATTAAAAATTTATTTAAATCCTTCTTCTTTACCTTTCTAAAATGTCACATTATCCTCAGTACATGAAATTAACTATGTATATACATCAATGAAAGGGGTAAGCTAAAATCCCCGTAAGAGGATGAATAAGGAACTTGAATCAATATATCAAGGGTGAGCATAATCATCATATCATAATCCTAGGATCATTATCAATTTCATGATGTAAAAATGTGATAAATTCATTTAATGTGGAAATACATTAAAATGAAACATCATGTTATAGTGGTCGAAGTCCACATATAGTTGGGACGAAATCTAGCATCATGTTAACACATAACATATGTGAAAAATCATAACATCATCACTGTAAAAAAATAAATCATCATGTTCACAAATAATAAACATTATCTCATGAGATACAACACATTACCCAATGCATTGGAGGGCTATATAATTTTGGTCTAGTCATCACGTCATAATATTTACATAATCACTAATGTCACATAGAATCTCTAACAATCATTTCATGAAATAACCCATGGAAAGGAATGGGTTTCATGAGGAATTAAAAAATTGTGATTTCATAAATAAAATTAGGGTTCCAAAATAAAAAATGGAAAAAAATATTTTCTATAAGAATAATAATTCATTTTTTAAGAATAAACAACTCAATATGAGTCAAAGATGTGTTTTGGAAAGAAGCGTTATTTTAAGAAAATCATTGTATTTTCCATAAAATCAAATAAAAAAAATTATATCCCAAAAAAGAAGAGAGAGGAATAATGAAATTATATTTAAGGAACATTAGAGGACTATTTATTCCAAATATGTCATGAAATATGGATAACCCAATGAAAATGAGTTCGTTTCAAAAATCCCCTTAACATAATTCCTTCTTTATTTCCTCACTTTTGTGCCTCTTGAATAATAAACATATATTTGTTAAAAAATTATTAAATATGTTAATTATATCTATTTATACAATTATTTATCAATTATAACCATATTATTATATTTATTGATTTCTATTTATGAAATTGAAGTGTTTTGATATCATGATTTTCCTAAAAATTTATTATTTCACTTTGATTTCTCAATTTTCATTCAAAGTCATTTATAGAAAAGTATGATTAACTCCAGTAGATAATAATAAATATAATTAATTATTTATATATTATATATAATTCATAATATACATCCACGGAGGTGGTTATATGAATTTTCTTAGAAATTTCTCAGTAGGTGGTTAATCAACCTTTAACGGGACGTTGTTAAAAGAGAGGTAAAGAGAAGTATTGCATTTATTTTTGTCATAAATATGACAATTACATCGTGTTAAAATAAATAATATAATTTTATGTTATTGAATAATTATTTTTATAGTATATGGTTCTTAAATAAATTGGTAAAAATAAGAAATGGAATAAGAAAAAAGGGAAACGTTAATAGAGACTTACTCTCTCCTCAATGTAGCTTCTCTTGTAAGGCGATATAACACCCTTGATGATTAGAGTTGGATTGATGCAAAATTTCCCTACGTAATGTAAGGGGATTCAGAGGGAGTATTTGACAAGATATTGTACTTTGGAATGATTGAGAGGAGTGTGTTTCCAAAAGAAGGTAGAGGGATTATTTATACTTTAAGAGAGGGGTATTTTTAGAATAAAATATTTAATAAAATAATATATCAAAGGAAAAACATGTAATAGTTAATTTTTGACAAAATAGATTATATATAAATATAATATAATGTGTTTAAGACTTTAAATCATTTTTATAATTCTAATTAATTATCTTATTAAAAAGAAAAGTGATGAAAAAAATATATTGATATTTTAAGGAATCACTTTTGACTTTAGTTTTTGGAAAGTGATTTTTAGGTTTGAAAATTAATTTTATTTTATTTTAATGACTCATTTATGAAATTAAATATATAATGGCAGAAAATAAATTTATATAATGTTTTATGTCATTATTACATCATGAATGATGTAACTTAAGATACATCAATTATGTGAAAAACTATATTTTTACTATTCACCTAAAAATTGAAGTATTTCCGAAAATTACTAAAAACACACTCAAGGAAAATTTTATCATGATAATTTAAAAAATGACATTAATTTAATAAAAATAAATATCTAAAATAGGCAAAATATAAATTTTAATAGGAAAATAATGATTTTTAAGAAATACTTTAAAATACAGTTTATTAAAAATATGCTTTATTTTCTTTGAGGTTTTTAATCATGATAATTATTTTATTTAATTATAATATTTTTATTTACATAAATTAATCATGATAAATGTTATTTATATCATAATTTATTATTTTTTGGTAAATTCCCTCTTCCAATGGTCAGGTTACTATTCTCAACGATCAGGTTACAATTCCAACGGTCACATTACTATTCAAACAGTCACATTACCTTATATATATACCACTCAAATATTTCATTCAATATTCAAATAAATTCCTCTCAAGGTTCTATATTTCCATTTTAAATAAATTTTATTGGTTTACTATAATTTTTTTTCTTTTATATAGTGTTGGTAGTGGGGCCAATAATTGTAGTATATAAGGTCAATCCATATTTTCTCATTTGAGCTTTTCTATTTTATACTTTTTGTACAGTTGTAATGATTGGAAATTTAATTGGTTTTATTGCTGATTAATGTAAAAATATTTATTAATATAGTTTTTTATTGTTTTCTCTATATTTTTTATGTGTATAATATATAATATAATACAACACAAATTTATTCAGGAAACAAAATTTACTAATAAACACTATGTCATTACAATGGGGTACCACATCTATCGCCTCAACCTAAACATACTATAGAACTCTAGATACCTATCTAATGTGGAGTAGTTGAGTCCTTCCTAGACTCTAGTACCTATCTTCATCCCCTACCACTACTATACTATGAGAAGTTCTAAAAAACGTATGAAGATGGCCCATCCTTCCGCAAACATGGCACTCCAAAGTGGTGTATGAAAACTATGGTTTCTTGTAGTTTAAATTTCTACAGTGATGAAATACAATAAAATATGATCCTAAGATGGATTCCCACTACCCTAACTGGTCTTCATGTCATTTACTTGGAATAAACTGTCATAGAATCACTTCTTTCCACCAATATAAGTGATCATAATTTACCCTGTGGAAATAGCCTGGCTACCTCTTGGGTCCTCAATCAGATTCTATGTAGTGATGAGTTCATGATTCATCAAATCTAAAAAGATACCCAAAATTAAAACATTCACCTATGAACTATCCACATAGTGAATACCATCCTGAAAATGTTTCTCCCTAGAGATCTCATCAATAGCTAAATATGGCACAAAGCATTGATGGTTGGTGAAATGTTCAACATATTCCATCACTGATATTATATCCTATATCATATGCATGAACTAATGATCCTTCTCATCCCTCAGTATATATGGATAGATGTGGCTCAATAAATTCACCTCGAATTCCTTCCAAGATAACTCCTCATCCTTCCCATCCTTCTCTAGAATATCCCACCAATGTTTCGTAGGTCCACTAAGCTTATACACAATGAGATTATCCATCCAATCATTGGGTGTATCAAGATTCTTGAATATTGTATAGATTGACTCAATCTAGAACACGACTACCTGGGAGCCTCACTCCCCATTGAACATAGGTGGATGTTTTAGTTGAATCTCTCTCATCCACTCATACATCAAAGGCACGATGAAAATAGTCTCTTTTTCCATGGATTGCATGACCCTGAAGAAGTTGTTGTGATGATGAACATCCATTTGAACCTCAAGAGCTACAGGAAGATCCAGTTCATCTACATTAGGAGATAAAAAATTTCAACTCTCTTTGAACTCAACTCGAAGATGATGAGGAGTCATTTTATCTACAAGAAAAACACACTCCTATAAATATTGGATAAAAATTATGTCAACCTCAAGAGGCAATCAAAGTAGAGAACCATTACTCTGGGTCTTTCAATCCATGGATCATAAGTGTTTTATGATGAAATAATAGTTTATTTCATTCCATTTATCAAATTTAATAGATATATTCTTTCATAATTCATTTTGGAAATTATATAACACATGAAATAAACATGTCCCTGTCATGAACAATGCATGTCAATATATATATATATCCCTATGTGCCTATCATGATGCATTGATACTCATATCTCACCATACCAGTCCATGAGTTTAAATATCAATAAAAAATTACATCACAAAATAATAACATCACACAACATGTAAATCAACCAAGGTGAAATAACATCAATTGAAACAAGAGAACAACATAAACAATAATCACATCCCTAGAAATCAAATTTTCCCCCTTACATGGGTTAGATACTCCAATGAATAAGCTCATTACCATGTCCCAATAGATCCTAGTCTCTTTTCTACTTTTTCCAAAAAAAATAAATCAATAGAAAATAACAAGCTGATCCTCTAATACCACTTTGTAATGTACCCCGATCTGGTACTCTCTCACATGGTCAAAATGATTTGGTTATTAGACGTCAAGAATGCATCCCCATATGCTAGAGGCTATTGACTAATAGCGAGGCAATGATAATTATTGTGGGGAGACTATACCCCATGGGAAAAGATAGTGGAACTAAACCATAGTAATAAAAATTAGAGTAACAGATAAATAGTGGAAATAGTATATCATACAGCTAGGAAAATAAAAGGAGGAACCTATAATGATGAATAATATAATGACTAGCTAAGATGTATCTAAAAGTAAAATTGAAACCAATACAAACAAAATAATATACTCACATTAAATAATCCAAAAAAAAGGCTTTGGTCCTGATACCCATGTCAGACCCATCTCAAAAATCCATCCTATCTAGTAAGAAATGAAAGAAGAAACAATAATGTTCTTTTCCCTTGTCCAAATCTGCGTCAATGTAATCTGCTCGAGTACTAAATGGTTCCCAAATAGTGTGTGAATAAAACTTAGTAGGTCGACACCACAATCCCTAAACACAACCAGTCTGACAATAATTATATTCAATAAAGTGATAAATAGATGTATTAATTACCTAATTAATATAATATATCAATTAACCATTTTTAAAACCACGATGAAATGTCTCTGAGAAAGTAACACAACCATTCCATCTATATCAATATATCATGGAAAAATCAAACAATCAGGTATCGCTCTTTGTATAATAATTTCATCCTTTGATCATCACCCTATAAAAATGCATTTCACCATGTGTCCCTGGGTGTAACCTAGAATATAAGCATTTCAGCTAGTATCACTATGAATTTCCTACAATATAAGCATTTCATCATCCAAGAAAATCATTATATATAATAATTTTAGCATGTATCACTAGGACAAGCCTACTATATAATAATTTAAACACTACTAGGATATCCCTATATATAATCATTTCATCACAAACTCAACAAGTCATAATAGTATGGATATCATAATATCACATCATAAATTTAAATGGTTAATTATGAAAATTACAATTTTTCTTTCAAATAAACATTCATTTATTTCTCAATTGATCAACAGTCATATCAATAATCAATAATAGATTACCTAGGGATTCTATATCAAGCAATAACCTTAGGTATCATGTCAAAATCACCATTCTTTAAACCATTATCCATGTTTTTCTACTCAAATGCTTTCTCACCCAATAGGTATCCATAATCCAGGTTGCATAAACAATTGAGTCTAAAGGAATCCAATCCATGATTTACTATAAATCAACTGATTAATAATAGTGCACATTACATAGTCATAATCAAGATATTTCATATAATTCACAATTAAATATACCACGGGGTTAGGTTTAGTTTCTATACCTTTAATATGTGTTTAACACACCGCTTATAATGACAAAATCCATTAAATAAGAAGTCACAGAAGATCACAAGAAGAACCTATATTAACCAAAAACAATATCAACTCCCAAAACAAAACACATGTTCAAATGATGTACAGTACAATGAAAAGTAATGGCGGGTGAGAAGAGGGAAACCAAAGTGAATAAACTCACCAAGGATCGAATGTGAAAATGGGATATCTAGAAGTGGGGAAGATAATTCAGAATTTCCTAGAGTTCACCCTAGGAGCGAGAGATGAGAGGCTATAATAAAAAATAATGAGAGTCACAAGTACACAACACACTTCAAAATACTGGGTATGAGGAACACATGATGTGTAATCCTTTCTTGTCATGTATTTCCTCATTTTTAAGTAATGCTGGAAAAACCATTTTCCCTGGGTTAATATTTATTTTGACCAACATTTACACGATATGAATTAGGTTCACGAAATGTAACCACATCACATCATAAACTAGTTCATTAAATACATCTAGATATAGTTACATGTCATTTAACATGTACACAAAATATAATTTTTCATTGAAAAGTTATTAAACTAGCATCTATAAAATTGACCAAACCAACTATGGTCCTTCTAAACTCATAGAAAACCCTAGTAATCCCATTTAATATATTTATACACCGAATAAATTAATTTAAATAGACATACATGCCTAAAAATAAGTTTATTTTCTCCAAAAAATGCTCCCTGTCATCAAATAAGACTTAGTCACTAAGGCTTAATTACAAAGGGAAACCCAACAAAATATGTTCATTGAAAACCATAGAGTGAAACATACCTTAAAAAATATGAGATCTTATAAAGATCATGGTTTTGAAATGTTGTTAGTATGTTTTATCCATTACAAACAACATTATTTATATATCTAAACATGATATAGATGGATTTATTTTAATATATGTAAATGAATGTTGCTTCTTTTATAAAAGTAACATTTGTTATGGTAAGGTGAATTTAAATAACAAATTTGTTTATCGTATTACACAAACCAAGTAAAGGAAATTGATAATGAAACTACTTCACATAACTTGTGCCACACCAAATTATGGCATCATTTCCTTGGTCATGTAAATGAAAAACACTTGACTAAGTTATACCAAAATGGATATTCAGATTCGTTTGAACTAATACCAATTGGTATGTGTCACACTTATTTATTTGGTAAAATGAATAAATATCCATTTAGTAGAAATGGAAAAAGGTCTCAAGAGATTATTGAATTAGTTCATACATATGTGTGTCAACCATTTTCTATTGAGGCAGGGGTGGGTTCTCATACTTCATTAATGTTACCGATGATTTTAGTAGAAATGAATATTTCTACTTAATGAGGTATAAGTATGGTTATTTTGATAAATTTAGGAAATAAAATAATGAATCTGGGAACCAAATTGGTAATATGATTAAGAAAATCCTCTTATAACTTGGTGGACAATATCTCAATCAAGAATCAATTTATTACTTATAGGAGTTTGGGATCCTATAAGTGAAAGGAGGAACCACATCTTGTTGGACATGGTGAGATCAACGATGATTCATGAGAGTATTCCATTATTCATTTTGGGATTTTAATTACAAAAATTAGCACAAATATTAAAAAAAGTTTCAAATAAAGTGATAAATAGTATATGAAGTTCCAAAGGATTGAATAATAACTCAGAAGTGGGGTTGAATTAGTCGTTCACTTTTATAAGTTTCAATAATTTTGAAACTATTAAACCATGAAACTTATTAAAGTTTGTATCTTTATAATAATTTAGTAAATACTAATGTATGAAAAATTAGTAAAAAAAGTAAAGAATATGATATTTACAAGGTTCGACCTCAGTGTGAGAACCAATATAATTTTCAAAGACACTCTTATGGGTCTATAGAAAATCACTAAAATGAATAAGTGAATAAAACTTGTCCCAAATCCCATTAGACACATTATATATCCTAATTGTAATGATTATACTACCACCTATTGGTTTATAATTTTTTCTTAAAAAAAATGAGATAAAAAAAAAGAAAAATACTTTGTTCAAACTACAACACAAATTCTCATCTCAGAATCCTCATTATAATGTGGTTGGGTCTGATTCTCCCCATCCGATAGGGTTGGGTGTGATGGACTCAATCTGATGAATTTAGTATAATGGACTCAGTATGATGAATAAATTCTCAATATGCATTAATAAAACTCTTCTTGAATGCTAAGTCCAATCTTACTCAGTCCAATAAACAAAAATTTTAAATGTCCAAACTTATAATGACATTTAAATATGGAAATATAATTTGACATGAATTCTATAGTTCTCTACTTTTTCCACTCACATAAAAAAGTTGAAAAGTGTGAATATACATTTCTTCTTATTTAAAGGCATCCCATAAAGGGAAATTTAAGAAACTGAAAAACTTTTCCCACTTACTCAAATTAAAAAATAATAATATCAATACAAATATTAATTTCATGTTTGACCACTTAAACTCTTCAAAAATATTATGAAATATTCTTATGTATTCTATATAATAATTCTTCTCAGACTTCCTAACATTTATTCAGTATAATAGAAATTACTCAACTCATTATGATGGAACTTCCTCATCTCATTATGATGAAACTTATATATCTTATTCTAAATTTAATTACCTCATTAGAGTTAGTCTAATTATCTTTCTTTCTCAGATTCAGTGTGATTGACTTTCCTTCTCAGAGTCGGTCTTAATTGAATTTTACTCTCAAAGTTAGTTTGATTGAATTTCTTCCTCAGAGTCAGTTTAATTAACTTTCATCCTCATATTCTACCTCATAGAACATCCTTAGCTTCAATCCAATGGAATCCTCATAATGATGAAATTATCACAATGATGGAATTTTATTTATGATGGAAACTCCAATATACCACTTTGAAATACTTCAATCCTCATCAACTATAACTCATTCAAACTTCTGAAAATTTCTATGCTCAGTACTTCTGGATCTTATGAAATATTTTTCCTTGATTTCTAGAATCAATACAATCTTTATGATTCCTCTATTTCTTAAAAAACGTTTATCATAAAATTTTCCTGATTTATGAGAACATCAATATTATCAAAGTACTATATAACTTATATAGTAATGTATTATGACTTCCCTTACTTTCAACACCTTCTTTATTTCCAACCAAAACTCAATATGATTGGTTGCACCTATTCTCCCCCTTTTCATCATAAGGATCACATCACAAGTGTTACAGACAACTTATGATATTTGAGAATTAAAAACTAGAAAAGAAATATTTGACTGAAGGTTAGAAAGTTTAGTAAATTTCAAACTCCTAACATCATTTTCTTCATTCAACCTCTTCAGCAAAATTATAACTTCCAAAATAACATTGAGTCCAATGAAGCTTGAACTTCATGTTAATTGATCTGAGACTGATGATGTTTCAGATAAAAAACTGTAACTTTTTGATGAATTCTATGATCCGTGGTGATCATTTTGATACTTTTCATTTGGTGTTTCTCAGTTCAATCCTCTGTGTCTATAAAACAACTTTCTCAAAAACAAAACTTTTCTCCCCCTTAATGATTGGGTTAGAACATTCCGAAACATTCACTTGTTTTTCAAAAACAATCTTTTATAAAAGATTAGTAATCAACAAATACAAAAATTTATAAAAAAAACATCATAAAGGTTCTTCAATCTCCCCATTCTGATTTTTTAACAACACTCATTAATAACTTTATTAACTCTCATAAAATTTTCACAATTCAACTTTTGTAAACAACTCATGTTTTTTGAATTTTACCAAAACAAATCCTTTATTAAAAGATTTTGTAGAAACCACATTAGTTGATAAGGTATTTTTTTCGAAAAAAAATCCATCCCTTGGTGAGAAGAAAATTGTATGTCCATGCCAAGATAAAATCCCCTAACTTTTATATTTTCTCACTTTTATTTTTATATAAATATTATTTTCCTCTCCCCCATTATCTGATAAACACAACTTTATATTAATAAAATATAGATAATTAAAAACTTCTTAAATAGTACAATTTTGTAACTTTTTCTCCAACTTTGTCAATATAATCCAAAGTATGGTCTGGGACTTCCATATTAGTTTTAGGAAGTCAATATAAGTGGATGAACATGAATTTTCAACATCAACTCAAAAAACCGTTATTTTGGAAGTGACTTTGTGAAGATATCAATAATTTGTTACTTTGTTCAGATATATTCCAACAAAACATCTCTAGTAGAAACATTCTCTTTTATAATGTGAAACTTTATATTTATTTCTTATGATCTTGAATGTTGGACATGATTTTTTGAAAGATAAATTGCAATATAATTGTCATAAAGTGTCTTCAATAGATTAAAAACCTTTATATTCAAATCTTCCAATTGAACATTCATCCACAATATCTGAGTACATACTTGAATAATAAAAACATATTCTAATTCCACTTTTCTCATGGTTACTGATCTTTGTTACTTACTATGAAAATTTACACAAAATTAACCAAAGAAAAATGTTTCTCCTATGGTTGATTTTCTTTCATTACAATCTCCTTCCCAATCAATATTAGTATAACCATGAAACATTATCTCATAATTTATTTTTTATAATAATCCTTGTGAATTTGTTACTTTGACATATCTCAGAATTATCCTTGCTGCCAACATATTTGACTCTTTCAGATTACTTTGATACCTAGCACACAAATATATAGCATAAACTATATCAGGCTTGAGGGTATAAGGTAAATTATACTTCCTATCATCTTCCAAAAGTCTTTCTAATTCACACTTTTTCCAGACTCGACATTACTCATCTTCATCCTCACTGAGATAAGAGTAGAAACTTCTTTATATTCTATAATTCTAAATTTTTGGAACAATTCACTTGCATACTTTTCATAACAAAAGAAAATTTATTTTTCCTTATATTGAACTTTGTATGACATGGAAGAAAGTTAATTCTCACAACATTGATATTTCAAAATTATTTTTCATTTCCTTAGAAAATTATTTACAAAAATTTTCTTCATCCCCAGAAAAAATTATATTATCCAAATGAAAAATTACAATTAGAGTTCCAAAGTCAAAATATTTCATATATTAGTTACTGTCAACTTTTCCTTTTGAAAAAATCATTATTCTCAAACATTTTTCAATCATAAAATACCCTGAATGTGGATCTTGTTTATTCCCATATAAAGCATTCTTCAATATAAAAACTTTGTTTTCATCCTTATCAAGTAGAAACCTGAAAGGGTAATCATTGTAAACATCTTCTTCAATTTTTCCAAATTTATATCTATCTGATACACTTTGTAATTTTGATGATCAACTACTGCTCAAAACATTATAATAGTTTCTAACCATGAAATAGGGGAAAAGGATTAAAATTCTCTAACTTAAAAAAGATTTCCACTAGTTCATTATCATTTTGTGATAACTTTTCAATGTTTCAAACTTCTGATAACACATGAATATTTTCTAAAAATAACTTATTTTCCATCATCACAAAGTTGACTTACACTAAGTAAATTATGTTTTAGCACAACAATAAAAAAATTCCGAATATTTTAACATTTCTTCTTTAATCTCAGTCATTCTGATTCCTTTGATTTTTAAAGAACATTTATTCCCAAAGGTAATAGAACCTCCTTCATGATTTTCAATATGTTTCATGATTTTTAAATCACCTATAATGCATGAAGAAAAACAACTATCAATTATCCATGATTTGTTCTTTTTTACTTTCTTTCAAGGTAGTGTCAACAAAAAAAATATTTCCTTAACTTTCATCATCCAAGATTTATTTTCATTATCTCCAAGAAGAAAATTATTCTAGAAGGAGTTTCATACTTTTTTTGACATGATGAAAAGCCAAATCACATTTCTATAAACTTATTCCAGACATTTAAATTTATTTTTTTGGAATGTTTCTAACTTCTTGTGATTTTTTTTCTAACATCATATGTGTTAGGAAAGTTATTCATTCTAATTTCACTATTTCTTCAACTCCATTAAAATATTATTTTGGGAAGTGATATGTTATACCAAATATTGTAAGTCATGATCCCATATATTCTATAGCACAAATAGAATCCATGAAATCTTAATTTTTTATTGAAGTATGATCTTTCTCTATAAAAAAATTGAGGTTGATAAATACTTCCTACCCTAACATACTCTGGGTGTATACCATATTTCCTTCTATGTGAGTTTTAAATTTTTTATATGTGATAGGTTTATCACATTCTTTCTCCACCCAAACATTCCTATTAATTTTCTTATCCCTTGAAATGTTAGAAAAATCAGATGAAACATTATTTTTGGTAGGTGAGGAATTCACCTAATTCTTTATTTGAGATGTCTCAACAAATTTATGAGTCTTATATTTTAATACTAAAGCTTTGTTAAAGTTTTCAGTCATATTTATCAAGTTATTTATAGAATAAAGAAGTTTATATTGAATCTTATTAAATATTTTTCCTTATATTCCAATTTCATATTGAGATATTTAACCATCCTTCCATGTTTAGTTATTATTAGTTTCTAACTTAATAACACTTGAATGTATTGTTCCTCAGACTTGATGACATAATTTCATACTTTAGAAACTTATACACAATATTTCATCATTAATATAATTTCTTACTTGATATTTCTATTTTTATCAATACATAATATATGTTATGTTTTGAGTAGATACTCTCTATATGATTCTTCACCACTTTGTTCGCTATCTAAGGAATATTTTATTTTCTAAAATTTTGAAATGAAAGGTATAATTTTTTTTTACTTTCATATTTTGAAGAATTGTTTCCAGTTGAATATGATTCAACATTATTACTTATCATATTTATTTTGTTTCTAGTAGACTTATTCTTCTGTTTTTTTGGATGAATTTTCTTCTTCATAACTATTCTTTCACTTATTTCATCAAGGTGTTTCATCATAATATTCTTGATACTCACCAACTTTCATCCTAGGTAAATTCATAGTAAAGTGTCCAATTCCACCACAATAAAAACATTTAAGAGTATGTTTACCACCATAATTTCAACTTCCACTACAATAGTTCTTATCTATAAGAGACGTGATTTCATCATTCAACTTATCATCCTCTTCATCTTCGAAGTAGCAAGGATCATCATGTCCAACATAATGAATTATCATCTTTCTCATTGATTCAAAATCTATTTCATCTTTAATATTTTTTTTAACATTGGATATTTTCTCATTTCATAAGTAATAAGAAATTTAAGCAATTATTCATGAGAGAAATAAAATTTTTCATATAAAGAGAAAATTTTAGAATCAAACCTATCTGGAAAGATTCACAATATTTTCTTCACAATTATAGAATATTACAAGACATCTCCAAAACTTCTAATGTTGAAAACTGTAACATCTCAGACCAGGTTCCACACACTAGTGCATCCAATCGGTCAGTCACATGACCTTAGGTATGCCTCCCCATATGTCAAAGGCTGTTGATTAGTAGTGAGGGTCTGATATATTGATCATGGGGATACATTACCCTCTTTTATCAGAGTAAATACACCATAAAAAATTGATAAACAATATATTAATAACATGTAATAATAACCTAAAATAACTAATATCACAAGATGACCAAAAATGAAAATACAATAACAAAAAAAAGAAGAAAATATGTCATGCCAATGTACTTGTAAAGAATCTAAAATGAAGCTCAAAATAAAGACATTGAAGACTCCCCCAAGCAGTTCCCGAATAGTGTCTGGTTCCCTCATTCATGATCCATCCCATATCAATGATCTAACACAATGTATTTTCCCTTAACCTCTCTTGAAAGCACAAACTCTATACAGGTACTGATCAGGCATCCCATGTAGGGTTTGAGTACAACCCAGTAGGTGTCAAGCCCCCTCTTAGAGGGCCCCATGCCGTAACTCCCGAATCCCACCTCAAATAGGCTAGAGGCTAGTGACTAGCCCTGAGAAGGTGAATCCCTGACATGAGAGGCCTTAGATTAAGTACCTATATCAAAACACACCTCTTCAAGCCTATAAAATGATGAAATATAAAAACAACTGAAAACCCATGCATTCATACATCTAAATTGCATAACCATAGTATAAAAGGAAGTGATATAAAGTAATTAGGGCTAAATACAAGCCCACCACAATGAATTTGAAAACAAAATTCCAACCTAAAAGTAAGTATTGGGAATGCTTTCAGAAAGCTGTAGGAAAACACCTCAGTTTTTTTGGTCTCATTAAGCACCGTCTGGTCCTGGTCCTCCTAAGACTCTCTCAAAATTTCAATCTTCTACACAAGACACGACACATGAAGGAAAACCCCATGTATGGGTGAGTATAACAATTCTTAGTAGGAAACCCCAAAACCAAAAAATATACTGATAAAACTAATCTTCTCCACATTTTTATATGAATTTCAATTGTTTTAACCCTCTTAATTTTTCAATTTGATCTTATATGGATCAATTTTGGATTTATGGATCGTTTTGAGCTAAAATGTGAAATGTGCTTAAATTATTGATTTTTTACAGATTTTTACGTCAAGTGTATTTTGGTCATTAATATAAAAATATAATTCCAAATTGAATGATTATTTTTAAAGAATACTTATTTTAATTCCTTTAACTTTTTCATATAGACTAAAGGCTTATTCGAATATCTAAAGTCCCAAAAAAATTATTGATGTTTTGAAATTTTTCAGGCTAACAGCGTGGACCACACCTCTATTACAGATGAATAAATCAGACTGAACACCTACAATATAGTTGATTAGAAATGGATATGATGTAGGAAAGAATATGAACTACCTAAATAAATTTCATGGAGTTTTCCTCCCATTATTGTGGAAAAGAGTTGTAATACATTGAAGGAAGCTTCTTGGAAGATTCATTTACAAAAAAATACATTGTCAATAAAAAATACATAAATCCCTCTAGAATAGTCAAATCAATATGAAATTTTGAGGTTCAATGGAAAAGACATTTATTAAAAACTATTATTAAGGATGGAATTTTTTAATCATCCATTTATATTTCCAAAAAAGTGCAAACTTTAGGAGGAAAATTTCTTCCTATAAAAGGAGGGGAGCTCCCACCTCTCTTCTCATCCCATTTTCCATCACATTAATTCCAAGGAACCAAGGGGGGATCTCCACCGCGGGATGATCTTCACAAATATTTCCCTTATCATATTATTAATTTTTAATTTTATTTATTTTTCTATATTTCAATTGTAATTTTGAGTTTTAATAAATTCATGAATGGTTTTTATTTTTGTGTTTTCTTCCTCCCAACCACCCTCCATTCTTCTCCATCTTTTATCCTTATTTTCTTATTTTCTTATTCTCATACTATCTACCATTACCGATTACCCTAAATATGATATACTTACTCAATCATTTTCTCAGGGGAGGTATGTGTCAATTTCAATTATTCTATGGTAAAATTCTTATGTTTTATTATGTTTTTGATGAGAAAGAGTGACGTGCATGGGTGTAGAGATAGCCCACCAGGAAACTAAACTCAAAATCATTTCTATTATTTTATTAAATCTGATTCCTCCTTTATACTGAATAGAAGGTCTTAATACGATGGATTAGAGCCATTCTATGGTTGAAATTGCATACGATAGAGCCATTTATTGGAAGTTGTCGCACTCACGATTGAGTTTTTCCATCAACCTTGATTAAAGTAAGAGGGGAAGTAAAGATTGCTAAATGCATTCAAGATTTCACATCGATTAATAATAGAATAGTAATTGAAGAATGAGATATCAAAATTGAATTATCAATATTTATTTAAACACCGACAAGGAGAATGATGTAACCCACAAACCAACCCATAAATTCTATGTTCTTTATTCACTAATTAAATTTTTTCACTGCATGTTAGTTTAATAATTTCATTAATTTAAATTTCATAACCATCCTAAATTAAAAATAATTAAAAATAATTATTTTATGTGAATTAAATTAAGTGAGTGAACATATGAGAATGTTCCTCAAGTGAGAAGAACCTGGTCATCCATTATACAACACTTGGAAAATTAAATTTCTTTTTACATGCCCAATGATAGGAGTGAGTCACATAAAACAATGGAAATACATTCATATCCACATAGGTATATTTCTACAACACATATAACAATAATATCTAGATATAATCAACAAAGACACACATTCAAGAGGTAATTCACAACCATATTATACTAGTCTATGATTCCATATAGAATATTTCACAAAGAACTCACCCGAGAGAACACACTCCTAAATATGATAGCATTGATGATTTTCGTTCAATGGGTACTTCTTATCGGGTCTCTTCAGGAGAAAGATCATGCTAATAGTTTGAATAGAATACAATACACAGATGAAGATCACCAGCAAGGCCATGGGGTGATACCAACAAATCAATCTGGATTAACCCTCTAATTAAAGGATTGAATCCCATGTAGTGTTGGTCACGTCGATACCAAGAACTCCACCTAGGACATGAATATGAATAGAGGATCTCACTCTGGGCCTCTCAGAGGGATTCCAACAACTCTATCTAGGAATTACTGCTGAAGGGATCATTGTCACGGGAGTAAAAAGTGATTGCATACTAACCCTCATGGAAAATATAATGGTAACAAACCATAACAAAAGTTTTCCAAGATATAGAGTACAAGGTCTCCAAGACATGTATAAAAGAGTAAACAGTGTGTAGTAGGGGTCACAGTCCATGTCCCTTGAACTTGGGTCTTTCCCATGTAAATGGATCATCTCATCAATCTATGTCCATGTAGTAGTACACACCATGTACGTATCCCATTTACTATAACCATGTGCTAGTATATGTCACCATCCTATTCATGTCTTCTCATGTACTAGTACATAGCTTAGCCTGTGATCATATTCCCATGTAAACAGCCCATGTGATGCCTGAGTACATGCCGAGTGACCCCGGTGATACCACATGCTATGTGAAAGGGGTCACATTCCATGTGATATTAAACTTCCTATGGAAACCCTAATCGCAGCTCATGTGGCCCCACACAACATATAGATCCATATTGAACATTGTGTTGTTCATGATTTTTCAGAATCCCATATCTACTCCCACATTTGATCCAATACCTCTAGATTTCGATCTGGTGATCGTTTCACCATGAGATTGAAGATCCCAACTCATCCATTACTTTTTTTCCTATGAAAAATGCATTACGCCATCAAATCTATTCAAAAAATGAATCGAATTGTCATTCAATGTTGTGTGTTGAAGAATGGTAAATTGGGTATCCTCTGTCATCTAAATTTCTTTATCTCCATCATCACACCCTTGTTAGGATATTCCAATATTAGATCAGCGATATCAGATCGTTGCACCAATAAATAGGTGCACAATGATCGATTGATTGAGAATGATCGTGATGAATGATGAATAGGGGGATAAAAGAACAAGAACATATTGGAGTAACAAACCTTGATCAATGTTCATTTTTATCTTGATCCATCATTATTAGAATGAAAATATGAATAAGAAAATTAAAAATATATTCTCCCATCAAAACCCCATTAAATAAAGTCATCCCGCATAATGATCAAACCACATATCAGTATTTTCATTGATTGATTTATGTTCATTGTATAAATCAAGAATGGGGAAGAATAAAATAAAAATAAATAACCTACCTTGATTCAAATCGATCACTAATGAAGAATGAGGTTGTGTCGCGTTTTTTGGTGAGATCCTTTGAATCTTTCTTGCACTGATCATTGATCGAATATCCTCTCACCATTCGTCTGAGAGGATTCACTGAAGCTCTCTCCAGTGGCCCACCAATGGTTCCAGGGTTTTACAGCTAACCCTAGTATTTCTCCATTACAGTATACTTAATTTTTATCAATCACTACATCAACAAAAATGAAATAAAATTATTTATAAAATTATTTTTTTCATTTCCACGCTTGTGATGAATTTTCTACAAATGACCCACACTGACTAATGTTAATTTATTCCTAGGGTAAACCTCGTATTCTTAACTCATCGGTACCATCATATTTCTGATCAGGGTACCCATTTAGAAGTTATTACACTTTTTCCTGAAAACTGTGCATGCATACTATTTAATATATTTAAAACATTTATTTTTGGAACAACGGCCTCAGAATCTCACAGTGTCTCAGTTCCTGGTCTCACAAATAATCTATATAGTATCCAAAAAAAGTGCATGGAAATTCTAAGGTATTATAGTATGCCACAAATAATGACAATTAAAACAATACCTAATCAATTTCATGTGTATGTAGTTGTATAAAAAAATAATTACAATGTATATGTAAAAAATTATCACATAGTCAATTAATCTTTATTTATCTATATAATCCTTTGGGTTCTCGTAGACACTCATACCTCAATCCCAACATCAACTCGGGTCAAAGGAATAAGTATGTATGAGGGATATCATATCTTATAATTCCATTATTATCATTCAATACTTACTCTGAAATAATTTGGAGCCTCAAGTATGTCTGAGGAATATCATATCCCATAATTCCATTGATATCATTATTTAATTCATATTTTTATTCACATGTTACCATTCATACATCAAACAATAGAATTTCCATGCCTCTATTCTTTAATTCACAACTAAATGACCTTGTTACCATTCATAACTTACACATTATAATAATCTTGTTCACATTTTCTATTTCACAACTAAATGTCCTTGTTACAATTCATACCTTACACATTATAATGACCACATTCCCGTTATTTAATTCACAACTAAATGACAATGTTACCATTTTTAACACATAATTAATTAAACAATTAATTATCCACATCAATTCCATTTCTAATTCCAAAATTAGTTAAACATAACAATTCCATTAGTAAATTCGAAATTTAACTAATCAATTAAATAACATTAATTAATTTAAAAAATAATTAATCACATAAATTACATTTATTAATTCTATTAATAATTAATCACTTAAATTATATTAGTAAATTAAATAATTAATCAACCACACCAATTTTATTACTAATTCAATAATTATTTTATCACATAAATCCCCTTAATTAATTTTCTAATTAATTGAGTACGTAAATCCCATTAATTAATTATTCAATTAATTAATCAATATACACACACTAAAAATCACATAATTAATTCCATAATTACTATCTCAATCACAATATTAATATATCATAATTATTTCTACAATTAAATATCTCAATCCTAAAATCATAATATCTCATAATTAATTCTACAATTAATTATCTCAATCTATAATTCCCAAAATCCCCAATTTCTGATCTCAAATAATGAATTCAAAAAATTAATTAATTCAATTAAGAACATAAATTCTAAACCTATAATTGAAATTATAAAATAACATACAAGTAATTTAAATAAATACTTTGATATTTGAATTATAGACAACCTATCTCAACTTGTTGATGAGTGATCACCCAATGAAAATCCTCATAATTTGAGCAGCACAATTATATAGAATGAGATTCAAATTTAAAACCCTCAATCAAGATCAAATCATTCATGATCTCTTAAATATAGATATAGATCTAAAATACTAGATACAGATCAACAAAAACATGTCTATATCTAATCAAAATAGGAATAAAACCCCCTTTATAGAATAGGATAATAAAGGATAAGAAATAGGAAACCAAGAGAGGTAAGAACCTCTAATAGTGAGGGGTGAAGATCTTCAATCCAGGATTAAAATAACAAATTAAATTTTTTTAAAGTCTTTTAATCCTTATAGGATTCTCCAAAATCATGAAATATTATCTAGGGTTAAATGGGGATCATATAGAAGTTAAATGGGGGTTTTGGTGATTAAAAATCTATTTTTTGGTGATTTAAAAATTCATGCATGGTTAGGTGGGCAGGGTATCATGGTTTCTCCTAAATGTGTACCTAAATGTGAACCTCTATTATGGGGGTTCATAGTTTCTCATAATAGGGTGTACAAATTGAAAAACCATGTGTCAACCATGTGATTCCTCTCTATCCAATGTTGCATGGTTTTCTGGGCAGGGGATAATGATTAGGGAAAACCGTGATCCAACAATGAACTACCCTTCTCTCTTCAAATTTTCTCAAATTTTCACCCAAAAACACCCCAAAGTAAAACCCATCCCAAGTACACCGAAACAAGAAAAAATAAATACCAGAAATTGAGACCAAGTCATCTTTAGGAATGGTAGGTATCTTACATTCTCACCACCTTATAAAATATTATCCTTGAGTTTCAATCCAAAGAATCTGTAATATTATGAGTAAAAATGATTAGGACAATGATCCCACATATCTTCTTTCCTTTCTGATGTCTCCTCCAACACATTCCCCTGTTTCCACATTACACAAACAATAGGCATGGCCTTTCCCCGCAACACTTTCTCACTGCGATTCAACACATGTATTAGATTATCTTAAAAGGAAAAATCTATCTCAATCTCAACATCATCCATATCAACCACATTAGAAGGGTTGGTGTGATACCAACCTAGTTTTGACAATTAGAAAACATTATACGTAGCACTGTATCTCTGTGGAAGAGCCAATTGGTACACCACTAGCCTGATTCTCTCCACCACCTCAAATGGTCCAACAAACATGGGTTCCCACTTGCCCTACCTCTGTATTCTATTTTGATTGAATCTAGAAAACAACCAAATTAATACAAGATCAGCCTCTATAAACTCTAGGTGTCATTTATTTCTATCAGCGTAAAACTTCTATTTACATTGGGTCGTATCCATATATTTCTAAATCAACTGTACATTCTCTAATGTGTCCGACACAAGACTCAGTCTCAACAACATAGACTCACCAACCTCCATCCAGACTAGAGGTGGTCTTCATGGCCTACTATAAAGAGCCTCATGTGGTTCCATCTATATAGTTTCCCAATAACTATTGGTATGGGTGAACTCCAGCAATGCGAGGTGATTCTCCCAAGACCCACTAAAGTTTAGAGCACAAGCTCACAACATATCCTCAAGCACTTGTATAGTATGCTCCGACAACCCATATGTCAGTGGGTGAAAAATCATACTCAATTAAACCTACATACCAAGCACCATCTTCACTACCTGTAATAATTGTGATGTAAAACACAAGTTTCAGTCTGAAACAATATTCTATGGCACCTCGTGTAGATAGACAATCACCCAAACATACAAATATCCTAACTGCTCCATTGATAATGTCTCCCATATTCTAAAGAAATTCACTACCTTTTTCAGTCTATCCACAATAACCCAAATAGAATTATTATTCTAAGGCATCCTCGGGAGAACCACCACAAAGTCCATGGTCACTTTGTTCCACTTCCATTCTACTGTGGCCAATGAATGTAGTAAACCTATAGGTCATTAATTCTCGGCCTTCACCTATTGATAGTTGTAGCATTGTGTCACAAACCTTACTATTATCTTTTTCATTTCCAACCATCAAAACTATCTTTGTAGTTCATGGTGCATTTTAGTCACACCTGGATGTACAACCCACTTCGAGGAAAGAAACTCACACATCAGCTTGTCCCACATTCTTTTAGGTATGACAACCTGATTCCTGACATAGATGACCTCATCCTCATCTATTCTCCAATCAGAAGGTCACTCCCCACCTTCAATGTTTTCCCTTAAGGTAAAACAGTATAAATCCACACACTTTCTCTCTCATATATATCTAAAAAATGTATACTCCAATGAAACTATTTTGAGAGTCATCTAATCCTAACTATCCTAAACCACAATGTGTATCTTATCCAGTAAATCCATTATCTTCCACTCATCCCTAGACACCTAAACCACCTGAGTTTGAGTCTTCCTGCTCAAAGAATCATCATCAATGTTCCACTTTCCAGGAATATATGCTGGATAAAAATTGAATAGTTGCATATACTCAACCCATATCTGTTATCAAAGATTCAAGTCTCACTGTGAAAATAAGTACTTTAATATTTTGTGATCATTATAAAAAGTAAAAAATTTCCCTATATTTAATGTCCCCAAAACATTAAAACATAAACCATTATAGAAAACTTAAGGTCATATGTAGGGTAGTTAGGTTCATGGGGAATCAACTTCAATGACCCATAATCCAAAAATTGATCTCCTAGCATCAACACAACTCCAATTAAAATCCCAGAAGCGTCACAATACACTGTGTACTTCTCACCTTTCTTAGGTAGGATCAATATAGTTACTCATGCCAAAATCTTCTTCAACTCCTAGAAAGAATTATCACAATCTTATGACCAAAAATACATTATCCCTTTTTTGGTCAAGCCCGTCAGTAATGTTTCCAGTCGGTAAATTTCCTAAATGAACCTCTAATAATATTTAGAAAATCCTAGAAATCTATGGATATCAAACATGCTCTTGGGGTGATATCAAGAAACCACTATCTAAACCTTCTCTATATTTACCAACACACATTCCTCTGAGATGATGATACCCATGAAGTGTACCTGATCGATCCAAAAAATTGTACTTAGATATCTTAATGTATAGCCAATGCTCTCTTAGTGTACTTGGGATGATATCAAGATGTTGGTCATAATAATCATGTGTCTTGGAGTGCACCAATATGTCTTCCACAAACACTACCACAAACTGATCTAGGTATAGATTAATGATTTTCTTCATTAATTCTATAAAAATTACTGGTGTGTTCATCAACCCAATAAATATTATGATGAAATCATATGTTCCATACCGGCTTCAAAATTCATCCCTTGGAATATCAGAAGTCTGAACTCTCAGTTTGTGATACCCTAATCTCAAGTCAATCTTTGAGAACACACTAGCACCTCTCAAATGGTCAAATATGTCATCAATATGGGGGAGATGATACTGGTTCTTCATATTCATCTGGTTCAACATTCAGTAATCAACACATAATCATAAACTCCAATCAGACTTCTTTACAAACAACACTAGTGAACCCCAAGGAGACATACCCAGATAAATAAATACTTTATCATCTAACTCCTCTAGATGAGTCTTGAGCTCTTGAATATCTTTCAATTCCATTCTATATGGTGGAATAAAAATCATATCTTCCCCCGGTATGAGCTCAACTCTAAATTACACATCTCTCTTAGGTGGAATCCCTGAGAAATATTAAGTAAACACATCCTAAAACCTATCTAATGCGTGTGGAAAGATTATCATTTTACACATCCATCATCTAGAAATAAACTAGAAATATGGGTTGTGATCTCTCCAATTTGATGAGTAATTGTCTATACTCGGAATGCCTTGATATCCCACTCTCCACAGTGAATATATTTGTAACCCTTATGAGATGTAATGGTCACTCTATTATGGTAAAAATCAATGTGGTGAAAATATGATACTAAGTAGTCCAAAATCATAATTATTTCAAAGCATGACATGTTTATAATATTAAGATCCCATAGAAATCGATACTAATCAACCTGAAGAGAACACCCCTTGCACAAAAAAATGTCTCTTGACCGAACTCCATGAGGTGTGTTTGTCATCAACACCCCACTCACGAACTCCATCACCAAGCTCGAACCATTAACAAGTTTTGTAGAAATAAAGGAATGATAGGCACCGATATCAAATAAGGCACTAGATATCATATAAGCTATAAAAATAGTACCTCTCACTGTCAATGCTCCAGCCTTGATATCCACAAGTGTAGGGTGAATTGAATGCAACGGTCTTACCCCACTTCCTCATGATGCAGTCTAAGTCCCATGTGATGTACTACTCTACTAATATGAGCACTCTTACCCAGAAGCTCCACATACACTACCTTTAATACCATGTATAGTAGAACTCCATATGCATGACTAATATAGTTCAGAATATCCTCTTCCTATATTCTGACTCTGACAAGCTATACCCTTACTACTCTTCTATCGCTGGGTCCTGTAGAACTTTTGTAGATGTCCCATCTTTCTACAAGATTGTAACTATATTGGTGGTTGAGGTAACTATATTCAAAAGTTTCATAATCAAATACACTGGTGATAGATCACTCGATTAAGTTCCTATGAAAATGATCCATCTTTTTAGGTACTCTGTTTCCCACTGCCCTGGTTGATGTTTTTGTAGCAATGCTTCCTACTCTCAAAAGTCGTACATTCTAATCATCCAAATGGAACCACCTTTCTTACACTGGAAGCCTCTTCTAGTTAACCATAACTTTGAGATTCTTATCCACCACCTCAGTAAACTCCATTAACTGAAAATGGTTAACTTTGGAATTAATCTCACATTTATTCACATCCTAAAAATGTCTCTCTATAGTTATCGCATCCACTGCCAATGCTGGAGAAAAGTGTTGCAAATGTGTAAAGTTTCCAACATAGTCTATCACATAAATAATCCCCCAAGCAGACCTCATTAACTCAGCTACTATCTCCAAACTCAGTATCTCTATATAGAAGTTCTCTAGAAACTTGTCCAACAGTTCCTTCCATGACAAACCATTAGCCTATACAGTCCAAGCCTAAACATACCACCAGTGATTCAATGATCCTCATATCATGTAAGCATCCAACATGACCATCCTCTCTTTAGGAGTCTCAATGTGGTCAATTATAGTCTCAAGGGACTCAACCCATAAATAATCTCTCTCAGGTCTACCCTCTCCAATAAAAGTAGGAGGGTGTTGAATTTGTAACTCCATTTTTAGATCAAACATACTCTTCACAACCCACCCTGGGTCTCTTCCCATTAATTCCATGTAGCGGGAAATGTTCTCTTGGAACTGCTCCCTCAATTCCACACCTGACACAATTGGTGCCTTAGTTCCTACTACTAGTATATCATCTCTAGCCATATCATCATGTTATCCTCTTAATAAGTGCCATCATTGAGAAACATCTATACCATTACAAATAGGTACCTTAGGACACCTTTTACAAAATTAACACATTTATGGTAAGATAAAATATTCCACAACTAGTCATTTCCCCAAACCCTACCACATAGTCAAAACTGAGGTGTTATTAGTACACATAATAATCTTACTCCTTGTTCCTAGATAACAAGTGTAAACACATTCTAATTATTCAAGTTTCTCATTTAGACACCAATTTATTCTCATCTTATATCATTCTATAATCGTTCTTAATTTCATGTTTGGTGCCATTTTCATTTCAATTCACAAGCAAGGGAAAATTGTTGAAGTTCAATAACTTACCCATAACCCATTTTTTTTGTGTTACTAAAATGATGCATTTCACAATAACCATAAGTTCCTAGAATGATGCATGTAACTTAAATCTTGTGTCATACTGTTCCACGAGTCAAAACTCTGAAAAAAGTAACATCAATAATCAAATCACACAACAAGCATGTCACACAAGTTGAAATAATATTCAACTGTAACAGAAAATAGGAGTAACAAAAATCCCACCGTGGGTACGTGGGTTCTCCCCCATACATGGTTTAGCTACTCCCATGCATGATATCATAACCAAGGCCCGAATCGTTCTAGTTTCATGTCTACCTTTACCAAATAGTAATACAAAATAATAAAGAAAAGAAAAATGGACTCTGATACCACTTTGTAATGTCCTGACCCAGGAGCCACACATCAGTGCCTCGAGTCGGTCAGTCACATGACCCCAGGTGTGCCTCCCCGTAAGCTAGAGGATACCGAATAGCTGTGAGGATCTATGATATCGATAATGGAAAGACTATAAACCCTTCTATTAGATTAAATACACTAGAAGATAAAAAAGAAACAATAACTAAATAGCATGTAATCATAACCTGAAATAACCGGTATCACGAGATGGCTAAATGTGGAAATACAATATCAAACCCAAATAATAAAATATTTCATGCCAATGTACGTGTCCAGTATCTAAAATTAAACAAAAAATCAATACACTAATGACACCCCTATTTGGGTCCTAAATCATTTCTAGTTCCCTCATCCATGCTCTATCCCATATCATCCATATAACAATAATATTTTTTACCTTAACGTATCTAGAAAACACAGAGTCTAATTGGGTACCAAAAATGCAACCCGAGTAGGGTGTGAGTACAGCTCATTAGGCCACCACCAATGGTATATAAAACAATATATACTTAATAGAATGTGTATGCAACTGTATAAATAAATAATTACAATTTATAAGTAAATTGTTATCACATTATCAATTAATCTTTATTTAACAACATAAACCCCCGAACTCTCGTAGAAACTCTTACCTTAATGCTTGATTTGGCTAATTCTTAAGCCTGAAGTATGTCTAATGGATTTCATATCTCATAATTCCATTTTTATCATTCAATACCCACTTTGTCTCATACTGGGTCCTGAAGTATGTCTAATGAATAACTTATCTCATATGTCATTGATACCATTATTTAATTCATACTTGAATTCCTATGTTACCATTAATACATCACACAATAGAATGACCATGTTCCCATTATTTAATTCATAGTTAAATGACCATGTTACCATTCATACCATACACATTATAATGATCATGTTCCCATTCTTTATTTCACAACTAAATAACCATGTTACCATTCATAACTTACACATTATAATGAACATGTTCCCATTATTTAATTCTATACTAAATTGCCATGTTAGCATTAATAACACATAATTAATTCAACAGTTAAACATCCATATAAATTCCATTACTAATACAACAATTATTTAAACACAAAGATTCCATTATTTAATTCAATAATTAACTAATCACACAAATAACATTAATTAATTCAAAAGTCAATAAACCACATCATGTAAATTAATTAATTCTACAATTTATTAATAACATAAATTATATTATTCAATTAAAAAATTAACTAAACCCACAAATTTCATTACTAATTAAAATATTATTTATCACATTAATACCCTTAATTAATTCCCCAATTAATTGAGTACATCAATCACATTAATTAATTCTTCAATTAATTTTTCAATACCCACAAACTCAAAATTCCATAATTAATTCCACAATTAATTATCTCAATCACAAGTTCAATATGTCATAATTAATAAAAAAAAAATATTTCAGTCCTCAAATCTCGATATCTCACATATAATTCTACAATTAATTATCTCAATCAATAATTTCCAAAATCCCCAATTTCATATTTCGTTAACTAATAAATTCACCAAATTAATTAATTTAGTCAAGAACACAATTTCCAAAAATCTAATAGAAATTATTAAATAACATATTCTTAATTTAAATAATGAATTTGGGATTTGGATTATAGACCAACTAACTCGATTCGTTGACAAGCGGTTGTCCTACACAAATCCCCAAAATCTGAGCAACACAACGACATAGAACAAGATCTGAATCTAAAACCCTAAATCAAGACTGAACAATTAAAGATCTCTTAAATATCTATATATATATATTTATATATCTACAATAATATATCTATATCAAAAAACAAGGTATACATCCAATCAAAATAAGAATAACAAACCCTATCTAAAATGGGAGAAGAAATGAGAAGGAATGAGAAACCAAGTGAGATGAGATCCTCTTACTAAGAAGGGTGCATATACTTGATATAGTCGTTGAATCACAAATTATATAGGTCATGAAGGCTTTGAATCCATATAGGAGGCTCCAAAATCATTAAATATCATCATGGGTCGAATAAAAGTTAAAATGGGGGTTTGAGTGATTAAAAATATAAATTTTGGGTTATTTAAAAGGTCATGAATGGTTAGTTGGGAAGGGGTGAATGGTTTACCCTAATTGTGAGCCTAAACATGTGCCTCTATTATGGGGGTGCACAGTTTCTCCTAAGAGGGTGCTTGGTTTTAAAAACTGTGCTCTAACAGTGAAATTCCACTGTCCAGTGTTGCACAGTTTGATGGGTTTGGGCACATGGTTTGGGAAAACCATGCGCCAACCATGAATTTATCTTCTCCCTTCCAATTTTCTCAAATTTTCTCCCAGACACACTCCAAGGTAAAACCCATCCCAAGTATTCTCAAACAAGAAAAGATAAATAACTGAAATTAATCTCGAGTCATCTCCAAAAAAGGTTGAGATCTTACAGAAACAATTTCATTTACTCTCATGAAGTGTTTATCATTGGATTCTTCATCTCTCATTCTTATGTCTTCATACATATTATTCCACATTTCTATCTTTTCTTCCTTCACTTTAGTATTCAAATTTAATATACTTTACAGCTTATCCCACATACTCTTTGAAGTTTTGAAACCCATCACCTTCATATAAGCATTTTTTGATAAGGACATAAGAATAGAATTTCTACCCATACCTTCAACATCTATATTTATTTTATTAGTAAAAAACATAGGATAATCTTTCTTAATATGTGTAAAACCAATTGTAGTAGCATAAAGAACTTCTATGCCAAAATATATGAGATAAATAATCATCTAATTTTTTCATCCATAATAATTTTTCCATAAAATGTAGGAATTTCTCTACTATTGATAGAATTGATATTGTCCATGATAAGGATTAAATTTGGGATCCTTCCCTGTGACACCAATTAAAGTTTCAAAGGATTAAATAACAACTTATAAGGGGTTTCAATCAGTTGGTCACTTTTATAAGTTGCAACAATTTTTTGAAACATAACCCTTGAAACCTGTTAAAGTTTATATCCTTATTTTATTTTAGAAAATACCCATGCTTAAAAATGTAGGAAATCATGTAAGTCATGTAATATTTAAAATGTTTTTTCCTCGGTGTGAGAACCTACATCCTTTACATAGCCCCTCCTATGGGTCTATATAAATTATCTATAATGAATAAGTGAATACAACTTGTGCCAACTCCAACTGGATAGCTTCTATGTCTCAGTATAAATTATTATACTAATGCTGTTTCCGACGCTTTCGCCGGGGCGCGCGCATCCGTCTGTGAGGACGCGCGGCTGTGTTGCCCCGCATTCCCGCTTTCCAAAGGCGGGCGGCATTCGTTCCCTGTTCAGGTACGTCTTCTCCTTGATCGAAACGGGATGATGGGATGTCGGTTCTTCCTCCTGTGGATTCCTCCTCAGAACTCTTCACCTAGTCCGGGTCTCCCTTATAGATTTAATACGTTGTTCGTGAATCTCATTCCCGGTGCCATATTGTCATGGACGCCGGTTAATTACACTACTTCCGTCAAGACTTTCCATAGGGTCTTGACATGGTAGCGACCTTCGGTCGGAGTAAACGGCAACATCAGGAATGTCGGGGCATCTCTGGGTGCGTGGACATTGGGGAACCTGTATTCTTCCTCATAAGAGGGCATCTCAAGGGTGCAGAACCCGAGGCGTACATCTGAGGTTTTCCTCAGCTTCCTGTGTTTAGCACAGGGTATGTTGCAAGATTAACGTCTAGCAGAGACGGTTACACCAAAGGCGTTCCATCCGAGGTTTTCCTCAGGCATCTCATGTTTATCACGAGGTAGGCCGCGAGTTTAACGTCTTGCGGAGACGGAATGAGGGTGATCAGAACGTCCCATAGAGACGGACCAGATTGGTATATCCCTATGAGGGAACACCTGGAAGGTTTACCAAGGAGATGGATCAGAACGCCCAATGCGGACGGATCCGAGGTGGTGCACTCCCTATAGGGGAAAAGGGAGATGAATCGGGGTGTACACAGAGGACAACGACCCGGAGATATGATGGGGCTTACACATGGAAAGCGGCCCATGCGCCGCTAGGAGCAGCGAGGAGGTGGATGGCATGATCCCACCGGGATGTGGCGGACCGGGTGAGAATCAGGATGGGTGATGGATGGATGAGTGAAGTGGAGGAGGATGAAATGGGACCATCGCAGGGGCGACGGTGAAGTTGGGCTTGAGCCTTGAAGAGGCTTCCTACGTATCCCCGTGGCAGGGAATCAAAGTCCGCGTAGTTCGGGATGGTGCCGGTAAACCGACGTGAATTGGGTGATGGGTGGGCTTGAACCTCATGGAGGCTTCCTACGTACCATGCCTTAACACGGATCAAAGTCCCCGTAGTTCAAATGGGTGATGATCGCAATGGCTTACCACTGGACCAGGATGGGACCCGACGAGAAATGACGGGTGGGTGTGTCAGTGAGCCGACGTGAAAGTGGACCTTGGTCCAACGGGTGGTGGGCTTGAACCTCATAAAGGCTTCCTACGTACCATGCCTTGACACGGATCAAAGACCTCGTAGTTCGGAGAATACAGTTTAACGTCATGCGGGACGAAAATGACCCCTGACGTGAATAAACGACGGGTGAGCTTGAACCTCGTGGAGGCTTCCTACGTACCATGCCTTGACATGGATCAAAGACTTCGTAGTTCAAGAGGTCACAACGGCTTACCGCTGGACTGGAATGGGACCCGACGTGAATGAGCGACGGGTGGGGTGTGTCGGTGAACCGACGTGAAAGTAGACCTTGGTCCACTATTGGTGGGCTTGAACCTCATAAAGGCGTCCTACGTACCATGCCTTGGCATGGATCAAAGACCTCGTAGTTCAGGTGGGTTTGGTTGCAATGGCTTACCACTGGACCAGAATGTAGTTTAACGTCATGCTGGACGGGGGTGAAACCCGACGTGAAAGACGGGTGGGCTTGAACCTCGTAGAGGCTTCCTACGTACCATGCCTTGACATGGATCAAAGACCTCGTAGTTCAGGTGGGGGTTTTGTCGGTAAACCGACGTGAAAGCAGACCTTGGTCTGCTAATGGTGGGCTTGAACCTCGTGGAGGCTTCCTACGTACCATGCCTTGACATGGATCAAAGACTTCGTAGTTCAATGGGGGTTTTTCAGGGTCGGTGCTCCCTCTAAGCCCACGTGAGTCATGCTCGGTGTGAGAAACAAGAGGTTGCAAGGACCTGACGATCACGTCGCGAAGGGTGCGTCCGTGAGAAGCGAAGAGGGGCTTACGCGTTGAGCGGCCCATGGTGTTGGGACTTACTCCAGGATGGAGGCCCAGAACGGCTTACCGCTAAATTGGGTCACAACGGCTTACCGCTGGATTGGGTCACAACGGCTTACCGCTGGATTGGGTCACAACGGCTTACCGCTGGATGGGGATGTCAACGGCTTACCGCTGCATAGGATCACAACGGCTTACCGCTGGATGGGGATGTCAACGGCTTACCGCTGTATAGGATCACAACGGCTTACCGCTGGATGGGGATGTCAACGGCTTACCGCTGCATCGAATCACAACGAATTACCGCTGGATGGGGATGTCAACGGCTTACCGCTGCATAGGATCACAACGGCTTACCGCTGGATGGGGATGTCAACGGCTTACCGCTGCATCGGATCACAACGGCTTACCGCTGGATTGGGTCACAACGGCTTACCGCTGGATGAAGATGTCAACGGCTTACCGCTGAATGGGGATGTCAACGGCTTACCGCTGCATAGGATCACAACGGCTTACCGCTGGATGGGGATGTCAACGGCTTACCACTGCATCGGATCACAACGGCTTACCGCTGGATTGGGTCACAACGGCTTACCGCTGGATGAAGATGTCAACGGCTTACCGCTGAATAGGATCACAACGGCTTACCGCTGGATTGGGTCACAACGGCTTACCGCTGGATGAAGATCACAACAGTGGATGGGGCTTACGCGAGGAAGCTGCCCGGGTGCCACTAAGGAGCGACACTGGTGAATGGGGCTTACGCAAGAAACTTCCCGGGTGCCGCTGAGGAGCAGCACTGGTGAATGGGGCTTACGCTAGGAAGCTGCCCGGGTGCCGCTAAGGAGCAGCACTGGTGAATGGGGCTTACGCTAGGAAGCTGCCCGAGTGCCGCTGAGGAGCAGCACTGGTGAATGGGGCTTACGCTAGGAAGCTGCCCGGGTGCCACTAAGGAGTAGCACTGGTGAATGGGGCTTACGCTAGGAAGCTGCCCGAGTGCCGCTGAGGAGCAGCACTGGTGAATGGGGCTTACGCTAGGAAGCTGCCCGGGTGCCACTAAGGAGGAGCACTGGTGAATGGGGCTTACGCTAGGAAGCTTCCCGGGTGCCACTAAGGAGCAGCACTGGTGAATGGGGCTTACGCTAGGAAGCTGCCCGGGTGCCGCTAAGGAGCAGCACTGGTGAATGGGGCTTACGCTAGGAAGCTGCCCGAGTGCCGCTGAGGAGCAGCACTGGTGAATGGGGCTTACGCTAGGAAGCTGCCCGGGTGCCACTAAGGAGTAGCACTGGTGAATGGGGCTTACGCTAGGAAGCTGCCCGGGTGCCACTAAGGAGTGGCACTGGTGAATGGGGCTTACGCTAGGAAGCTGCCCGGGTGCCACTAAGGAGTGGCACTGGTGAATGGGGCTTACGCTAGGAAGCTGCCCGGGTGCCGCTAAGGAGTGGCACTGGTGAATGGGGCTTACGCTAGGAAGCTGCCCGGGTGCCACTAAGGAGTGGCACTGGTGAATGGGGCTTACGCTAGGAAGCTGCCCGGGTGCCACTAAGGAGTGGCACTGGTGAATGGGGCTTACGCAAGGAAGCTGCCCGTAATGTCTTCCTCATGTCTGGCCATGAGGGCATCCCAACTCACTGGTGAATTGGGCATCCTATCATTTGTTAGATAGGGAGAATACTACAGTTTAGAGTCATGTAGGTAGGACTGTTGGCATCTCACGCTTGGAGCATGAGGCATCTCTCGCTTGGAACAAGAGGCATCCTATCATTTGTTAGATAGGGAGTACTACAGTTTATAGTCTTGTAGATAGGACTATTAGGCAGAAGGTGCCTAGAAATGGTTGGTGTTGGGACTTACGCAAAGCAGCCCTTTCTGATTCAACCTGGCATAGGAGCCAGGTGATCGGGTTTGGAGGAGTTGCCTGAGGGATGGTTCAACTCAAGGTACTCGGGGAATTGATGATGAGAATCTCGACTCACGACATGGAATGAAACCAAGAGGTTATGTCAACTCATGGTATTTCATGGTGTGTGGAGGAGTATCTCTAATCATGGTATTCCATAGGTGGAAGGTGGGAGCGCATAAGGGCGCAATGGAAAATCCCGGCATCCCGGCCCGAAAAGTTCGCGGTGCGACTGTCCATTTTTCATGGGGGTCTGTGACGGTGGGCGCGAAGGTAGGATCCTCGCGAAGGATGGGTCTTCGCGAAGTAGCTTCGCGAAGCATGGCCTCGCGGAGCAATGGTCTCTCGCGGAGCAAAGGGGTCTCGCGGAGCTTGGTCTCGCGGAGCAGCATCGCGGAGCAAGGGCTCGCGGAGCAAAGGGCTCTCGCGGAGCTTGGTCTCGCGGAGCAAGGGCTCGCGGAGCAAAGGGCTCTCGCGGAGCTTGGTCTCGCGGATCAGCATCGCGGAGCAGCATCACGGAGCATAGGCTCGCAGAGCATGGACTCGCGGATCCTCCGCTCGCGGAGCAGCAACGCGAAGGAAGCTGCTCGCGGAGCATGGCTTCGCGGAGCCGCAATGCGGAGCTCCGCTCGGCCGCCCAAGGGGCGAAGTGGCCGTGGCCGTCCTCGGCCGTCCTGAGAAGGGGGGTGAGCTGGGTATTTATAGGCAAGGGGCGCCGCGAAGCTAAACATCCGCGCCGCCTCAGGAGCTTCGCGGCGTGCTCGCGAACGTCAAATGCGTTCACGGAGCATCACCGCCTCTGGAGCTTCGCGGGGCCGCGATGGTCGGGGCGCTTCGCGGCGGGGCTTCGCGGGACCGCGCTGCACGGGTGCTTCTCATCGGTGCTTCGCATTAGTGCTTCGCGAGGGGTCTTCGCGGCGCATCGCAAACGTCAAACGGGTTCGCGGAGCCTCTCGCCTCATTGCTTCGCGGCAGCGCTCCGCGATCACGGAGGGGGGCTTCGCGGATGGGCTTCGCGAACCAGATTTCCAGCCCAACTTCAAACGTCCATAACTCCTAATCCGTAACTCCGTTTGGGCCCTACGACCTACCAAATCGAAGCTTGCGAAATGGACTACAATCTTGGATCATGTATGGAAGCATTTGGAAAATTTTGGGGACGCGTTTTTCGGGGTCTACAAATGCCACCCCTAAGAACGGGGTCCCACGAGGACGAGAAGGGCGAGGCAGACCGCGTTCTGAGGAAACGACTGAGGAAAACGCGTGCATTGGGGTCCATTGTACCTCGATCGCATTGAGGATAAAATCAACTAAATCTCTAAGCCTGTGTGAGCTATGCTCTGTGCAGGAAACAAGAGATAATAGGAGCTCCTATACGAGAGTGTAAACCGACGGAAGGTGCGGGGGGATCGACATGGGATGTCAATCGCCACTTGGGGGAATCCTAAAAGAGAGAGGGGTCATGGCTGGAGAGTATGTCTCTCTGAACAGCCGACCTGCTTTTCCCACCCTGCTCTGGTGCACGAGCGGGGTAACGCCAGGGGCGTTAGAATCAATCCAAACAGAGGGAAGTGGGAGGTGTGAATCACAATACCCAAAATCCGGAACACTATGGATGCGACGTGACAATAGAGGACAACCGTTAGCCGTGGAGGTGAAACAGTATCCTTATTCCGTTAGCCTGAAATGGGGACAACAAATGAGCATCGACCGCTGACCATATTCGCAACGCGGGATTTTATCAATTTGTTGTCGATCAATCTTTTGGGACGTTGGCCCAGGACAGTTGGCGGACCATAGGTCGGACATCCATACTGTTAGGGGGTCCTTTCAGACATGACCCGTCTTCCGGAACGTTGGCCCAGGACGGTAGGTGAGCCGATGCGGCATGAGACCAGGCCGTTAGGGGGTTCCATCAGACATGAAAGAGGACGAGGGTCCGAATAAGGGGCACGCAAAGCGTGGAATATGGAGTGATGGTCTGTCTGAACAGAATCCAACACTTCGGTAGTTACACCACCGTGGTGGGAGTACGCCAGATGGGCGCATCGGCCTGATCACGGATCATTCTCTCTTCCAGACAGGGCCTCTGACGAGGGGGCCTGTCGCTTCCCAATGGGATCATGGGGCATCCTGAACTTGTTCAGGGAAGAATTGCAGCTACATAGTTCCCCCCTAGGGGTCAGGCCAGAGGGCCAGAAATGGGGAGGAACATGATTTTGCGATTCATGGGGTTGGACCCTAGGTAAAATGCCTGGGCGTCTCTACGTATCCCATGATGATGGGAATCAAGCCGTACGTAGTTCTGGAAGCGCAGTTTAACGTCATACTGGACGAGGAGCGGCCTAACCGTGTTGGTACAGATCCGGCCAAAACTACTAAGCCCGCGTGAGTCGTGCTCGGTGTGGGAAACAAGTAGTAGTGGTGGGAATTTCCCGACGCAGAGAGGGGCAGGTTGGGGAAAAGGGATGCTCGGTGACTACCGGCCCCATGACACTAACACGATCATTCAGCGCATCTAGATGCGCGAAGAGAAAGAGCCGAGTATGGTGGAGTTCCACTTGAACATGAGGGAGTGGAAATGTGTGAATCATGACGCTCGAGATTCGGATCACGATGGTGACGGCGTGGCGACAGAGGACTACTGCTGACCATATTCGCAACACAGCATCCTATCGCGTTAGCCTGAAATGGGGACAAACAAATGAGGGTCGACCGTTGACCATGTTCGAAACACGGGACCGTGTAACAAATGTTGTCGAATATCCGCAGGGACGTTGGCCCGAAACGATTGTAGGGCCCTTAGGTCCAGCATTCATGGAGAGCCCTTAAGCTTAGTATCCACGTCGTCCGAGGGTCCTTTTGGATGTGGAAGAGGATGAGGATCCAAATAGTGAGCTCACGAAGCTTGGTCATGAGATGAGGGGAATGTCCCTGTGAAAATCCCATGCTTCGGGCTTTTTGTCAAAACACATCTGAATACGTCAACGAAACGTATTAGAGAGGGAGCAGATTCCTTTCCCTCGGGGAGATCTTAGTTTATGGTCATAGACTTCGGACCATGGATTGGAAAAAGGGGATCAGGGGACGCATGACATCACAACCTGACGTGAATGAGCTCGAGTCGAGGGACCGAACTCAAGGGTTAGGCTGGACCCGCGGGGAAGTACCCGGGCGCTCCTACGTATCTCATAAGGATGAGAATCAAGCCATACGTAGTTCTGGAAAGGGGAAAGGGGAAGTGCGGACGTGGCCCTTGCACTAAAAGAAGCGGAATTTGATGTATCTTGTTTGTTCTTTGAGGTGAATGGTTTTTTTTTGTGAAGCGACAGGCCTAGAACTGTAGGTCGTGATGTCGCCACAAGAATCAAGCCGTGATGGGCGTTGACAAATGGCATGGCGCGTGGCCAGTACCCAACGTGATGTCCTCTACAGCGAGGTCACCACAATGCGGTGCCGTTTTTCGTCGTGCGGCCAGGACGATAGTGTCACAGTTTAGGGTCGTATGATAGGACCAAGCATGCATTTTATCGTCATGCAGCGCAGACGTAGCAGAGACGATGCTAGGCGGGAATGTGCGCAGTGTTTATAAAACACATTTGACAGATACATAATCCCACATCAAATTGTACGCCATCCGGAGGTAAAACAGGGGAAGAGACTGGCTTCCTGAATGGGTTGTACCCGGAGACAGGGCGTCTGGGCGGTCCTACGTGTCCCATGAGGATGGGAATGTGAACGTAGTCCCGAATGGGTCTTAGTTTATGGTCTTAGAGCTCGGACCAGGGAGTCCCGAAGGACGCCATATTGCAGCTTGTCCCCCTAACATGCAAAGGTGCACTGAGGGATAGCGCCAAAAGTGTCGAGATTCCACCTGGACATGATGGGGTGGAAAATGATGTGAATCATGCAACCAACATTCAAGGACTGAAGGGGCTGGCGTGACGACAGAGGATTACTGCTGACCATGTTCGCAACAAAGCATCCTGTCGCGTTAGCCTGAAATGAGGACTAACAAAACGAGCATCAACCGCTGACCATATTCGCAACGCGGGATTTTATCGATTTGTTGTCCGTAAACCTGGAGGGCGTTGGCCCGTATCGGTAGGAGAGCCCTTGGGCGTAGTATCCAGGCCGTTCTTGGGGGTCCCTCCGGGTGTGAAAGATGACGGAAGTCCGAATAGAGGGGAACACGAAGCTTGACAAGTGGAAGGAACTTGACCAAGTTGAATCTGACACTCTTGGTCCTAGACCAGAGTACTCTCAATACATGGGTGAACCACTGCGGGGAGCCAAGGGACTCAACCTTGAGGGTGATCGAGAGATGGCAGATTCCCAGGGGAAGGGGGGCATGATGCCCACAACCTTGTATCATACCTACGCACCCCCCCGCTGGAGAGGGATGGACCAAATGGTCTGGGTGACCGGGAAATCAGGATATCTCCCAGAGGTGGGGCTGGACCCGAATCTTAAACATCCAGGTGGTCCTACGTATCCCATTATGATGGGAATCAAGCCACACGTAGTTCTGAAAGGGTGCCTTTTAATGTCATGCAGGACAGGGGATAGGAGGACTGAACCTCAGAATGGGGCGTGCGTGGTGCAACTATTACACTCTATTGATATAATATTGTAGTGGTGTATCTCATAAAAGAGGAAAGTACACAATAACGGATGAAGCATGTACTTTGGAAGTACCATCTCTTGAGGGAATTTTGTAAGAGAGGTGAGGTTTTAGTGGGGAATATTTCCTAAGTAGAAAATATATCATACCCCTTGACTAAAATCTTGACTCACCATAAATATAATTATTAAGTGAGTTCAATTGGACTGAAAGTTGTAAGTAGTTGGATCTAGTTCTCATGGGAGTTTCTTGGAGTTGGTGTCCTAGGATTAGATATTTTAAAAATTAATTACAAGTATGTTTGATATATTGAATATTAATAAATCATATTATTAGATATTGTCCATTGTTCTGTAAGACTCTAATGTAATAATGTCCAAGAGTATATGTCACATTGATAAGGTCATTGCAGTTATCTGTTATATTGAGAACCTTGAAGTGTTATGATGATATTCTTAAAGAATGATCTTCTCTTGGATAACATACAATGATGGGACACAAAGTTCATAGAATGTTTAGTGAGAGAACTAATAAGATGACAAGTCTTAGTATCATGAAGTTCTCACTTGGTAATCACGAATGTGAGCAATTATGAGAAAGAATCACTGGTAGGAATTCCATATGTTTTGGTGTCATCAGATATTCCAATATGCAAGCATGTGTAATGATACTTGGACTTTATAATTATCGATAAAGAATTTTATAACTCATGCACTTAGATTATATGATAAAAACCATGATGAAATATATTCAATGTAAGATAGTTTACATTGTTTTTGGCATGACTCGCATGTCATTAATGAATAAGTTAAAGAAGGATGTATCCCTTCTATATTTATGGAAGCTGACATCTCATCCATTTGATTGAAATATAACCATTGCATTAAAATCCATGTACATGGTGTAACGATGTGTTTATTTTAGATATTTAAAGAAATATGTACCATGAAAATAAGTTGGTGACATAGATGTGCAACCTTCTTGATGAGATATTATATTAAAGGGATTATATAATATAGTGAGTGTTCATTTTTGGTTTTCATCATTTCAAAATTAAGTTATTTCTCTTGGGTCCCTTGACTCATTTCTAGATAGTAATTTTGGACATTAGGAAAGCTATCTTGATGAGAATTTGAATGGATCTTATAGGGTCAACCACAAAGTGTTTCTAATGATCTTGATTAAATACAATTTGAATATAATTAATTTAATAAATATTAATCTCAAGACTGGGGTATAATTTTATTAATGTTTTATTGATCAAAAATATATATTTATTAATGAAATATTTAAATTAAATATTTATTTCAGTGTTTAATAAATAAAATAAGAGTTTTAATAGAACAATACCATGACTAATAAACAATATTAATTAAAAATATGGTTAGATAATATTTTTCAATGCTCAAGTTGGAGTGCACCATAGAATAATAATAGGAATATTATTATTATATGGAATGAGGTTTATTAATGGTTTTAGTATTTTTTTAAGGGCTATAATGGAATAAAAATATATCCTAACCTAAAATCTACCTTAATAAATAGCCTGTTATGGCTATTGTGATGGTAATTGAAAATATATAATTATTTCAAATAATTAATTTTCTTTTATCTCTTATATCTTTCCCCCTCTCAATAAAAATAATTGTTTGAGAGATTTATTCATGATTAAAGAATGAGTGATCAAGAATTAACAATACAAGACATATAATTCCCCACACTAGCACATAGATATCGTTTAACATTTATCATATATCAATGGGGAATGTGAGGATTTTCGCTAGAGGGATTCTATTCTCTGATCCTCATAGCGCAATGATGGCAATTTGAAAGGGACTTTTCATATGATTAACATAATTAATGAAGAAATATTCCCAAGATAAGGTAATCATTTTTTATGACATTAAATAAATTAATTAAAAATATGATGTTCAAGCTCCTCACTCTTGGTTTTGAGCATATAAACATTAAAAGAAATTTTAATATATTTCCCACCACCAGATGCTTCCACTACTCACAGAACCATCATAAGGTGCCACTTTTCTATATCCTTTGGAAGTATGGAAATATCCAAGAGGTGATGTGGGAGAAGAAGTCCAATGTTTGAGCTCAGTGGATGTTGAGTAGTACATACACACAATTCCAAGAAGTATGATCACTGGTCTCATGGCTATATCTTGATTACTTTCAATATATTGACTTTCAATTCAACATGGAGTTGAAGAAAGTACAGTCAGGGGTTGTAACAGCTTGGTTAACGCACAACCACTCATTATGTGATTTTAGATTTTATGATTTATTTTCCATTTATTATTATCACCAAATACACTAGTTAAACATGCTCACACATGTTAAGGATGAATTAGTGCGGTCTTACAGAATTTTATTACCCACACCATGCATAAAAATATTGATGCACATTCAGACATTATGTTTAGGGATTTGGATGATGAAAAGGGACATGTGGTTGATGGCTGAGAAAATGAGAATGGAGACGGTAGTATATCGAGATGGACTCTGGAGGACCATGATGTTTTATTTATTTATTTATCTACCTATTATTACTCTAGTTTGGATTTCCCCTTTATAATCCCATTTATTATTGTATGATATGTGTCTCATCATTATGTTTCCACATAATTACTCTAGTTTCTTTTATATTGTTTATTATGTATTATTTTTATTATGACATGATACTATGGGTATATTCTCCCCACTGATGGTCTTAGACCCTCACTGCTAGTCAGAAACCTATTGTGTGTGGGGAGGTATACATGAGGTCTTCTAGCACTCTGGTTCGAACCTGACATTTCAGGTGAAGTCATTACAAAAACCATTAAAAAAGACTCCATACTACAAAAAATACCGTTCTTAGTAGTGGTTTTTTCTTCTAGTGGAAGTAGTGAAAAAATTTGCCTAATTATTTTTCGGTGGTTACTAAAATCTCTATGTGTTGCATTTTCGCTAGTCATTTCACATTAGTTTTATTCATTTAGTGCTGGTTTTTTATGTGATTTTTTTTGAGAATTTAGCATTGATTTTCATTTTATTTAATGGTTATTTTTAAAAAAACATGAAAATAAAATATATAATATGAACCTAACAACCAATATATATGTCAGTGGATGTTAGTTTTATTGGTAGTTAATATTAACCACTATTAATTATGATTCAAATTTGTTTTTCTTAACAGTGGTTCCAAAAAATCACCTCTCAATAATATTAAAAAATATACTTTTTAAAAATATTTAACAAAAAAATATAAATATGAAAACTTTGACATGTAATAAACTAAAACATAAATGCACAATAAAACCATCATACATACATCATTGAAGATACATCCATAGTTATATACATATACATTCCTAGTCATCATAACCTCAGTCAACCGATTACCTCAGTCAACCAATACCTCAATTATCAATATATACACATAAAATATGTCCAACGACAACCCATGCTCAATATATTCCGACCCCATGACCTATGTTTCATCCTTCTACCTCCACGTCATCTCATCAATTAAAACATACCACATAATCTCATCAATTGTAATAAAAAATATAGAAATTAAAACTAATCATAATAAATCATAATTATAATAGAATCATTGATAAAATTTAAACATACCAAAGAAACTAAGAACCAACACCACTTTCTTATAAATATTTTCTTGAATCAAATGGTCAACCTCTTTCCTTCGGTTAACATCTATCACTTGAAATAAAAACCACATCATTTAAGAAAAGAAATGAAAAAGTGAAAAGAAATGGAATATATTTATAATGTTGGACATAAAATTGTTTGTTTTGTTAATCAAAAAGAAGACATTTTAACATAAAACAAATAATATACCATGAAAAACACTTTTAAAACATAAATTTTCCTATTAAAAATATGATTCAATACTCAAAACTAAAAAGGGAAAAGTATATAAAATTCTTATTGATTTTTAAATCAATATGCAATGTGCTTACATTTTACTTAATATTTTTTAATGAATTTGATATAAAATAAAATAATATAATTAAAAACAAAATCAATGGTGGTTGTTCCATGGTTTCATGTTAATATGAGGGGTTTTTCTATGGGTTTTACTCCTACATGCATGTTTTAGTGTTTTAAAACACTAAAAATGTGTTTATGGGAATCCTAGGTAAACCATAAATCTGAATGATGTGTTGTTAATTCATACATTTCAAAAACCATTCTATAGACATTATCCTCTAATTATATTGAAATACGATGATGTTTTCCAAGTCTTAACCCCCTGATGCATGCTTTTAAAGGCATCAATACCTTTAAAAACAGTTTGCTGAGCCATTGTGACAACACTACATGTCAAATTGATGTGTTTTCTACACTTAAAAATAAAAAATAACACAATGGTGTTTTTCCCTTGATTTCACATCAATTTAAGGTTGTTTTCTAGGGGTTTTATTGTTACCTACACGTTTATGTTTTTTAAAACACTAAAAACCTATTTACGGGAATCCTAGAAAAAAACTAACTTGAAATGACATTACATAAATTCCTAAATTTCAAAAATAAATATATTATCTTTTCACCTGATTTTATGGTAATCTGATGATGTTTAACTAGTTTTGACCCCCCCCCCCCAATACACATTTGTAAAGGCTTCAATACATTTAAAAACTATTTATCGATCTATTTTTGACCACAAATATACACCGGATTGACATGTTTTCAACAATTACATGTCTAAAATAACATAACGGTGGTTTTACCATGATTTCACATCAATACGTAGTCTTTTTCTATGGTTTTGACTATTACACGCATATTTTAGTTTTTTAAAACACTAAAAACATGTTATAGGAATCATAGGAAAACCGTATATAAAAAATGATTTGTCATCAATTATTAAATTTAAAAAATAAATATTTGCTCATTTTACTATGATTTAATATAAATTAGATGATGTTTTCTTGGTTTTGACCCCATGATGCACGTTTTTAAAGGCTTCAGTACCTTTAAAAACTATTTACCAATCCATTCTGATCACACTACATGTTATATTAATGTTTTTTCGATTTGTAAACATAAAAAATAACTCCAATATATATGTACCATGATTTCATGTCGATTTGAGGTATTTTTCTATTGTTTGGACCATTACATGAATGTTTTTGTGTTTTAAAACACTAAAAATGTGTTTACAGGTATCCTAGGAAAACTGTAACTTCAAATGATGTGTAGTTAGTTCGTACATTTAAAAAATCAATATATAGTTTTTTTACTTTGTTTTCATGGTAATTACATGAATTTTTCCTAGTTTTGACCCTCCATCACATGTTTTTAAAGGCTTCAATACATTTAAAAAACTATTTATTATGCCATTATGACCACACCACTTATCGTATTAACATGTTGTCAATGTGTATACCTCACAAATAACTCAACATTGGTTTTCCCCTAATTTCATGTCAATATAGATTAATTTTCTAGTGTTTTTATCATTACACACAGATTTTTGTGTTTTAAAACACTAAAAATACATTTAAAGACATACCTGGAAAACCATAACATAAAATGATGTTTTTTTGGTTCCGACATTTCAAAAATAAAAATATGGTAATTTTTTTTATGATTTCATGGAAATATGACAACATTTTTCTGGTTTGGACCCCACGAAACATGTTTTTAAAGGCTTTAGTACCTTTAAAAACTATTTAGCAAGCCATTCTGACCACACTTCACATCAGATTAACCTTACACATAATCTTCAAAAATAAAACAACGGTGGTTGTCCAATGATTTGATATAAATATGGTTTTTTTTTCAATGGCTTTGACTATAGCATGTTTCAGTCTTTTAAAATACTAAAAATGAATTTATGGGAATCCTAATAAAACTGTAACTCAAAATGACATCTCATCTATTAATAGATTTTAAAAAAATCCACCTATGGTTATTTAATTGTGATTTCATGGCAACCGAATGACTTTTTCCTAGTTTTGAACCCCCACTACTTGTTTTTAAAGGCTTTGTTACCTATAAAAATAGTTTACTGAGCCATTATAACTACATCACACATCATATTGATGTGTTGTTAGTGAGTACATGTCAAAAATAACTAATTGGTATATTTTACCTGATTTCACATTAATATGAGGTCATTTTCTCTTTTTTTGAATGTTACAAACACATTTTAGTGTTTTAAAACACAAAAAACACATTTACCGGCATCCTGAGAAAATAATAACTCAGAATGATGTTTTGTTGGATCAAACATTTCAAAAATAAATCTATGGTGGTTTTACTTTTATTTCATAGAAATTCACTGATTTTTTCCTAGTTTTGACCCCCATATACATGTTTTTTAAGGATTCAATATCTTTAAAAATCATTTACCGTGTCATTACGACCACACCACATGTTATATTGATGTGTTGTATATACTTAAATGTCAAAAAAAATGAAATAGTTAATTTAGCAGGATTTGACATCAATATAAGTTATTTTTCTATTGTTTTCACCATTATATTCTTGTTTTACTCTATTAAAACACTAAAAATGTGTTTACAGGAATCAGGGGAAAACCATAAATCATAATGAAATGTTATCATTTCCTACATTTCAAAAATTAATCTATAGTCATTTTTATATAATTTCATGGGTATCTGACAATGTTTTCCTGGTTATGACCCTATAACACACATTTTTAAAGGCTTTGGGACCTTTAAAAACATTTTAACATCCATTCCGACCACACTGTATTTTAGATTGTAATGTTATATATGAATAAACATCAGAAATAACTAAACAATGGTTTTTTCATGATTTCATGTCAATCTGATGTCTTTTTCTATTTTTTTGATTGTTATATTCATGTATATGGGGTTTTAAACACTTAAAACACACTTATAAACATTCCAATTTTTTTTTAACACATAATGACATATCTTCTGGTCCTACATTTCAAAAATCAATAAACATTTTTTTTCTTATCTGGTTTAATTGAAATATACTGCAATTTCCCTAGTTGTGACACCCCGACACAACTTCTTAAAGGCTTTAATGCCTTTAAAATTTATTTACTAAGTCATTCCAACCACACTACACACCAGAATGATTTTTTGTCTATGATTATGTGTCAGAAATAATTCAATGGTGGGTTTATTATGATTTCAAGTCAATTTGGGTTTTTTTTCTTTGGTTTGGAATATTATACATATGTTTTAGTAGTTTAAACACTAAAAATGCATTTAAAGGAATCCCTGAAAAACTGTAACATGGAATTACATGTTGTCAGTTCCTATATTTCAAAAAATATACATGGTTATTTTACTCTAAATTCATGGAAATCCAACATCATTTTTCTTATTTTGACCCCCTATCATGCGTTTTAATATATTTAGTACCTTTAAAAACTATTTACTAAGGTATTTTGACTTCACAAAATGTCTAATTGATATTTTTTATATGAGTAAGTGTCAAAAATAATTCAATGGTGGTTTTCTCCTGATTCCATGTCAATATGATATCATTTTCTATGGTTTGAACCATTACACACATGTTTTGGTGTTTTAAGACACTGAAAATACATTTACATGCATCTCAGGTAAACTATAACTAGAAATGTTGTGTCATCTATTCCTATATTTCAAAAATCAATTCACAGTCATTTTCCTATGATTTTATGTTTATATGGAATCTAATTCTTATTTTTGACTCCCCATCCCCCCCCACACACACATGTTTTTAAAGGCTTTGGTACCATTACAAACTATTTACTGTGTCAAAACTGAGAAAATGAGGTTGAAATATTTTCAAACATAAGGATAACAATATATAATTTATTTTTTATGTGTAGTAATCAAACACACGTCAATCCGGTGCAAGAAGTTGTCGGTTTGACTTTATGTGCATGTTTTCAATATAAAAGTGTCTTTTTTGTTTTATATAAGGAAGTTGTATGTGTTCTTTGAAAATGTGTGAATGATCTATGAAATTTAGAATTTACCTTGATACGACAAGCTATAAGGATAGAAATTTCCTTGGGTATCGTTCTAGTAATCCATTGAAATATGAAAACTAAATCATTTTCCATTTTCTCTCACAATTGATCCTATGTTTTCTTATAAAAGTCATGTTCTAACACTTTTCCGTTAAACCTTGCAATTTATCTTTGTTATTCCATATCAATAGCGCCACTCGAACCCCCACTAGTTGTTGTAGTAACTGATGATGACTCCCTGCCAAAGACAACTGATGGTGTAGGTCCAGAACCCACCCCATATACATGTATGAGATTCTCCTTCCCTAAAACAATTGGAACTTCATCGTTCTGGGTAACTAATGATGATTTTGAAGGGTTCACATCCCATATTTCATGAATTTGAACCTTTTAATACAAAAAAATCAACAATTATTTTTAAAAATATTTGAACTTCATAATATTATTTAATTAATAAATTTTTTATTACTATATATTGTAATTTCATTACTATAAAAACATAATATTGTAAAATAAATTATAACAACAAATAATCCTTAAACCCAATTAATTAGGGTTGGCTAGATGTATCAAATGGTGCTAAATTGGCATTATTTTATCCATGTTTCCATCCCCGTTTAATTGGGTTTAATTATTTTTTTTGTTATAATATATTTTTCATTATTATTATTTTATATTAATAAAATAACATGAAATGATAATGAGAAATACTTACTCTAACATCTTCGGTAAGGTCATTTACAAAACTGACATCAGATTCCTTATGCACTTTATATAACATCTATGTATGTCCAACAGAGTAACCTAATTAAATTTCTTTTATTAAAAATATAAACAAGTTACAAAAAAAATTTCTTATAATAAAATGATATAAATAATAATTAACAACATACAAACCAAAATTATTATTTTTCTAAAAAAACTCTAAGACACACTGACACAATGAATGAATTATTTCTCATGATTTATAGCATTGTTTTAAATAATTCCTACAAAAAATAGAAACATTAATAAAAATTATAATTTTATTTTGTTTATGTTATTACGATACTCTAAATTATGCAATTACCTTATGAGAATCATATTTGTTAATATCGACAAAAGAATTCCATTTCACATGATAAATTCATTCACACACTTTCTCATACATCTATCATGAGCTCAAAGATATTTCATTAATCTAATTTCATAATATTCATTTAAAATATCGCCATTTCATTCCTAATTTTTTCATAGCACATGGGTGTGAAATAGATCGTCGGACATCCAAATAAAAAAACATCTAGAAATAAAAAACATAACACTGTATAAGAATATTAAAAAAATTTATTCATGTCATGTAAATTAGTTATCAAGGAATATTAAATTAAATTACCATTAATTAAGTATCAAAAACCTCATTTTTCCAAGTTATTGGAATATTCCTCCAATATTTATAATTAATTGGAATGCTAATTTTCTCACAAATAAGCTACCTAATAATCTGCCCATAGATTCTGGAAACATCATCAGTAGGAACCCAAAACTCATCAAATGGAATGATAATATTGAATTCCTTCAGGTCTCATACATATTTCATGTTCATATTTATATATCTTCTATTGTTATTTTTATCCATTTGAAAAATGAATTAAATAATTAATAAAATATATAGTTTTTTAACAATGAAAACATTCTAGTAATAGTAACTCACTGATATCTACTAGATGAAGGGATGACCAAATGATCCATAGCTGGAGGTGAATTGGATGGTGGGATACTAAAAACATCTTGGGAATGGCTGGCTCACTGGTAGTCTCAAGTACACCCGAAGCACTCAGATCCACTGAAGCTGACAGTAGTTGTGGTGTGCTCCGAGATGATATCTAGCAAGAATATTGAAATTTATTTGTTTTCAGAATTATTGAAATTCAATTGGTTCAGATATATTAAATGTTTAGAAAATTAAAAACTAATAAATTTTTACAAAAATAGAAAAGAGAATCTAGAACAATGTATACATGTATGAACCACTTATCAATGAGAAATTGTAATATATTTTCATTACCATTTTATACATTAAATTATCTTCATCTTCATTATCTTCATTATTATAAACCTCCATTGTGACGAGTGCTTCATTTTCACCCTCAATTGAATGTTCTATTATTTCTATATTGTCAATAAAAAATTATTCAATGCTCTGTGGTTGATTAGGTTCACTGTCACAAAGTACCAATTGATCTTCATCACACATATCATATATGTCTCTCTACTTTAACTGTAAAAAAACTCCAACCTTCATGTATTTCATCATTAACATAATAAACTATCATCACTTAGGAAGCCAAGATAAATGGACAATTCTCTACATTCTCATTGGCATGGATAAATCGAGAGAAGATGATAGAATTAAAATGTAATGAATCATTCATTATACCCATATCAATATTAACCCACTTTCATATGAATAACACAACAAAAAACTAACCATGATAGTTTAATTCAATTATATCATCCAAATTTCAATAATATCCCACCTCTGTAAGTGTAAATACACCACTATTTTGAGTTTCTAAGTCTTCTTCTTGATAGATTGTATAAAACCTTAATCCCTGAATATTATAGGCATCGAATATCTTAGACTTTCTTAGAGGACCTCGAGCCAAAAAAACTTAACATCATTTTATATTTCAGCTTTATTTTCAACATTCATTATCTTAAAAATATATATAATGTTTTAGTTTTAACATAGACAATATAACTACATGTCAATAATATTAATATGAGTATATACTTACTTTATGGGTGATCCTTTTGACAATATTTTTATTAACATATTTTTTTATTTCCATCACATTTCAAGATCTACCCCTTAATCACTTATTTATTTGACATCACAATTCTTCAATAAATAGATCTGAAAAAAGACTACTAAGATGTATATATTTATGTGCTTATAGAAACTCCAATTCATTCAGTGTAAAATTTGACCCCTTTCAAATTGGTTATCCAATAATTGGAAATATTGATAACTAGTTTTCAAAATGATAATTATTGGAGATATCATCAAAACATTAAACATTATTTAATCTAGTCTCAATACCATCCATATACCTTGAATACAAGGTCAATCACTCTTTGGATATGTAACCTTTATAAGTAGAGCATTTTGGTGGATATTTATTCATTATATATGATTTCAAATGACCTATGTACCTGATGAAAAAAATAAGAAACATATATAAAATATTATGCAATAATTTAATAAAATTAAATTCACTAATGAAAATAAAAATAATATCATTGTACCTATCAATTGGATACATCAATTGATAATGTTATGGTCAGCCAAGTTTAGCTTCTTCAACTAAATGAACAATCAAATGAATCATCACAATGAATAATGAAGGGGGAAATAACATCTACAAATAAAAAATTGTCAAAAAATTTCTTTCTAGAAGTTTATCAAGCTCAATTGGAATTAGATTTTTTCTACAATGCTCTTTGAAAAAGGTACAATAGATTATTTTTTATTTGATATATTACAAAATTCCATTTAAAACAACTATTCCATCAAAATACACGAGTTTTTACTTTTTAATCCATGTAACTTTCAATTTTTTTAGTCAATGCACCTTGATATATTACTTGAATATTCATTTTCCACTTGTAAATTCTTTAAAGATTGAAGGAATGCATCATTCTCTTTATTTATTAATGTAAAAATAGTCGAAGGATACTTTCCAATATCATTTTCTCAAAAATCAATCTTTATATTCATTAACTCTAAATTCTTAAGATCATTAAGACAATCCTTTGATTTACAATTCTAATTAAGAAATGTGAAAATTACATTGCCACATAATTTTTTCTCAATATTCATTATGTCAAGATTATAAAATATAAAATTAAACTCCTAATGAGTTATTTTGAAAAATATACCCTTTATTATTGTGTTCCAGATGCTTAAAATATTGTACCTTTTACCCTTTTCCCCTTCTTTAAAATGATTATATTTTCCAAATTCTTCAGTGACACTCATTAATTGTCCCATGATTTCTGAACCTAATAACATTTTTAGTGGATTTGACAATTTAACATCCTCATTGAATTGTGTCTTGTTAAACCTATATTTATGAGAAGATATAAAGAAATCAATGATGACGCATAAAACATCATTTTCATCTATGAGGTAATAGTTGATGAACAAAATTACAAACAAGACAAGACAAACTAGTATGAGTGATCCAATCAGATAAATTTCCTAATCCAAGAATGTTAGTAATTGTCTATAATAAATTAGCAAGTATTTGTAATAGTTTTCTCATTGAAACGTCATATGTTTCTATTCCATCATCTCATATTTCTCGCAATTATTTCATTATAGGTTGATGGTATACATCAATTCCATTTCGAGGAATTTTATTTCTAGAAATAATCATCGAAATAAAAAAATAATATGTATTCATACACGTCTATGGAGGTAGATTATAAGGGATCAAAACAACATGGAAAATACTATGATTAGTACATAAAGTCCAAAATGGGTTAAAACCATCAGAATCCAATCCCAAATGTGAATTCTTATGATTTGAAGAAAAATATAGATATAATGAATAAAAATTTTTCTATAATGCTGAATATTTTGGATGTCTCATCAAGCCATCATTACTATCTTGATCATGTCACTTCATTTCGTATGTAGTCTTAGATGCCATGAATAATATTTTCAAGCATCATATGAGAGGAAAGTAATGAAATTATGTTGAAGTTGTTTTCTTATTTTTTTTCTTGGGGTTGCATTGATTTATACTCTCATTGTTGTTCATTAAATTTCATATACTTTTATGACATCTTATGAATTCTCTTTTGTCAGACTCTTCTCCCTAGGAAAGCATGCAATCATTAAGGAATTCTTGTATCGCTCTATAATACAGTCCATGTTTATTTATGACTTTATTTATCTCATAGAATGATGCAAGGATCATATCTTCACTAAATGCATCATGATGAAACTATAAAATCATGTACATTTCTTTGTTAATAATTTCACAGAAACAGTTTATATGATACAACTAAAGTAGAAAAGAAAACATTGAATACTTATCACACCCTTCTTATAGTTCTTGTTGCATGTCTCCAACTAATTCATAAGGCTCATTTTTTTGGTTGTTGAACTTATTAGAAGGATTAAAATTCTCAGGGTCAATTGAAGGTTTTTATGATCTTTTGAAATCATAGAAATTATATCCAGAAAAGACAAATGTTTCATTATCAAATTTCAAAATGAATTCCCCTATGGAGGGTCACTTTGGGTTTCATGGATAGTATTATTTTTGTTTTTAATTTCCATAACAATATATTCACCATGCCAATTCCTACATACATATTGAGTATAAAATTGTTTCTATATAAAATGATGATATACTTCATTTCTATTTAACCATCACTTGAATTTTCAATCAGGACATACACATTTTATTCAACCATCCACTAATCAGTTATTAATTACATAATATATTTTATTAAAACTCTTGTCATAACGAGGTGTGTTTCGAGGTAATGTAATACAACTTTTATCCATAGGTAATTGATTTTTTCTCTTCTCATAGTATATCCAAATATAATGAAATAAATGGTTATTAAAAAAAGTACAATTAAAAGTAAACATCAATTAACTTCGTTAATCGTGTTAACCTAATTTATCCTATAATTCTATAAATATAGTATATAAAATCATGGTGAACATACATTTAAACTAAGTATGTTCTTACATAGAAAGTCTCATGCTAGTGTGGAAGAATCATACTAAAAATTTAGTGAATAATAAATAAAACCAAATGGTTTCTTATCCTCTAAACAACCATTATCCAAAACTCACTAAGGCTTACTCACCAAGAATTCATTAGGGATAAATGAATCATGCAATTACAAACTATTTATTAACCCATATAAAAAAAGCATTCATCATATAATTGATTCATGATCCCCATTTATAATAGGCATTAATGACAGTTATGATTATTGGATTCCTAAGTGATAAAATTTATCATTTGATTGTACAATATGATATACTACATAATGATATAGAAAACCAATCATACAAAATTAAAAAATTACACATTACGATTGGGGATTGCACTCTCCGAGAAATGGGGGAGAGGGGTCGCCGTTGGGGATCTCCATCAAGGAGAAGGGGGGTCATTGTAAGGTCATCATCGGGTAGCAAGTGGGGTTGGGATCATGAGGATCATATGTGAGAGTGGAAAAAGGGGTGGTCACCATCGAGGATGACGGGTGAGCCATCAGGGGTAAGTGGGGGAAGGGGGAGATGTTTGTTGTTGGAGAGAAGGGGGTGAGTGTTGGGGAGATGTGGGGTCGAGGGTGAGGGGCGGTCACCTACATTGGGGAGAGGTACGACCAAGGGGGAGGGGCAGTTGCTGGTGTCGGGGGTAGGTTGGGTGGAGGTTGGTAATCACTGTCACCAGGGAGAGGCATGACTGAGAGTGATTGGCAGTCACTAGAATTGGGGAGAGGCGCGATCGAGGGAGATGGGCGGTCACATATGTTGGGGGAGGGGAAGGGTCGAGGGGGAGGGATGGTCATCAACGTCAGTGAGAGGTGGGGCTGAGGGATTGATGGGGGGTGGGGGGACGGATGGATTCAGTAGCATGGGGAGAGTCATGATCGAGGTGGGGGTGGTCACCAGTGTTGGAGAGAGGTAAGGCCGAGAGGGAGGGGTTATTGCCGACGTCGAGGAGAGGCGCCACCAAGAGGGAGGGGCAGTCGCTAGCATTGGGGAGAGCCTCGACCAAGGAAGCGAGGGGTTAGGGAATCATGTGGAGGGGGTGGGGTCATTTAATTTTTAAAAAAATTACCAGCGGTTTCATTGAAACTGCCACTATATTTAAAATATATTTAATAATGTTTTTTTAGTAGTGATTATTAGAACTGCCACTAATGAACTGTCACTAAGACCACTCTTTTTTGTAGTGCTAGATAACATAGTTTGACTGTATGTTACCCTAAAAGTGACATATATAATTTTATTATTGATTATAAAGATATAAAAGTCACCAAGAAATACCATCTCACTATCCTCTCAAACAATTGGCTTTCTTTCACTAGCATTTTTGTCCCACTTTATGAATTTTCTCACCCATATTATTTTTTATTAGTTTAAGGAATTTATCTCACTACAAGAATTATCACCCAGAGGATTTTATTTTTTACATTAAGGAATTATATTCACACCTAGATGTGATATATTATGTACATGCAAAATCTCATATTATATCTTCATTGGACATCTATGAATTTTGAAATGAAATCATTGAATTATTTTACAAATGTAACATCCCGAACTCAGATGTCACTCAACTGTGCCCCATGCCTGGTTGGCTACATGGCCTCAAGCACATATTCCCAAATTCTAAAGGATTATTAGTAGAAGTTAGTGACTAGGTGAGTCATTTGGGAGACTATGCACCCTTTACCATAATTTATCACAATGGAAGTCAATCACATTAAATAGTGGAAGCAGATATAATAAGCAAAAAATAGATAAAACAGACATGTAAGACAAGAATATGTAACAAACCAGAAGTGTCTCATATACCATGATGCATATGATACATGTATCAAAAAAATATCCAAAATAGGTACATAGAAATATAATAAAATAAAATTATGTAAAATCCAAAATGACCGAAAAGTGCCCCTATAGTATCAAAAGCCTCATCTTAGTCCTATGCTCCCATGATCTAAAACAATGATCAACAAATATTTTTAGGGAGCTTTCCCCTACTATCACCTGTAGCTATATAATCTATTTGGGTCCCCAAGGAGGCCCAAATATGATGTGACATAAACATCCCAGTAGGTTTCCACGTAAATATCTATACAGTTCTAAGAAGTACTATGAAATATGCTAAACAAGTGAAAGTGATTAGTAATGCAAGTATGAAATCCCAAGGCATATAACTACTACAAACAAGTAATACTAAATAACCTCTTGTGGATCCCTACAACAAGTTTTCGCTCCTAACAAGGCATCTACAAGCAATATAAAAAAACAAAACAGCCTTTCCACATAACCATAAATATCATGTACACATGTCCTTACCATATAAAGAAAACAATATCAAAAACCCATGACCTTGTCGTACAGGCACAATCATATATCCCACAGTCATTCCGTATAATGAAGTGTAGATCAAAAAGGGCCGGATCTATGGTGTTAAAGACCAAGGCATCCTCATCGAGTCTCAGTAGAATCTCGATGGAAAATTGGCATACGCAAAAGTTGGAATCCTAGGCGCATGTGTACCAACATGTACTACGTGACTCCAAGATAGCTGGATCAAAGGGGTATCAAAGACTAAGGTGTAACACCGCAAGCTTCCGTGGAACGCTTCTCTTTCAATAATGCAATAGCTTGCATTGTACGAAATCTCGAGATTCTAACACACCGTGACCAATAAAAATAGCTATTATGAATAGTAATAACCACCTTTTGAAATTATATAAATATTATATTTCAAAATAGACTTGATTTTTGGATTCATAATATCAAAATTAGCCTATATTGAATTTTTGGTATTTTTCTGAGAAGTTCAAATTTTCGATGAATAGCAAAAAATACTTACAAATAACTTTTTTAATCCATATAATTTATAGTGATAAATTATACCATTGAGTGGTTTTAAAGTATAATTAGTATATATTTTAACCATTTTATACAATGGTGGTCATTAGAATTAATTTCACCTTGAAATTGGACAAACAATTGACAATCTTTTGATATATATTGTTTCTTTAAAACACGCTATTGGTTGTGACAGTGGAAATTAATTATTAGTTTAATTAATTTAACTTAATTTTTTTTAAATTTTTAAAATACACATAATTTTTGAATTGGGAATATCAAATATATCTTAGGGTTAATTTTAGATATTTTTCTGAAAAACATCAATTTTGATGAATAGTGAAACCACTAAGTGGTAGTTAAAAAACACATTTTTCTTTTAAATGAAACATTACCACTTATTTAAATTGAATTTCAAAAATCTGACATACATGGTGGTTATTATTATGTAAAATTTGGTTCTATGGGATGAAAATAATTTTTGGTGAATAGTAACTTTTGAGTTTTATTAATCACGATAAAAGGTAATTAGTGTAATTTAAGGTATATATAATGTTATAATAATATGAAATTACCCTTACACGTGTCCTACCCTTATTGGATGAGTCATGGCCGACCCATAAAATCCATGTGTCAAATTGGGGACCCCATGGAGCCACATGGCTTAGAAAATGACATTAATAACTTTTTATTTAAAGTAAAAATAAAATTGTCACAAACATGTGTTGTATTACTAAAACAATTATTACATGTGGATATATAAGTTAACATTTAGACTATAAATAATCATTGTAAAGCTAAAAATATTTCCTACATCATGGTAATTTTTTATTATTTTTAGAGATTAAATAAATAAATTTATTTATGACACCATGATGATGCAGCGATTACATCATTAATGAACGATTTAAATAAAATGAAAAGATAAGGTAACATATAAGAAGTAAACTTGTATAAAGCCTATTGGATGGGTGTATTTTTAACCCTTATCACATTATCCTCGAAATATATCATTTTCGGACCTTTAAAATATGAAAAGAAATTCATAATAATGTAACATTTCATTACTTTATAAGAGTGCCCATCCTCTCCTCGTATAAAAAGCCCCCCCCACTGCCACCTTATTCACCCCTTCAAATCCATTTGGCTCGGCCAACCTATGAAAAAATACTCTCTCAAATTCCCTCTCTTACTCCTAGGTTCCTCATTTTGGGCAGAAGTCTCCCCAATGAAGCCTTTGGCTCAAATCAAAAAGAAATACCCGATTTTAAGGTAATGTCTTCTCTTATGTTATTTTGTTTTATTTTTCTTCTCTAACACCTTAAACTCTTTTTATTTCTTTATTTTGTAACAAAAACAGTGTATTAAATATTATAGGACGTTTTTATGGGAAGGTTTTTATTTACACTTACACACACCTTCGTCTAATGGTTAAAGAACATATTGTTTTTGTGTGTGGTGAATTAATTCCTCACGAAACAATGATTGTTCAATCTTCTTTTAACACCTCTCATGGTGGACATTAATATGACACTATATTTATATGACATATAGTATGATTATGTTTTTCTTATGGTTATGTATTTTTCATTTATGGCATACCATTATGATTTCCATTATGGGTAAACGTGATAATTTCATTTTAGAATGTGCAGACTACCGCCTCCTGAAAGTCATTTGAATCATTAATGCCATATGTGGGATGTATAAACAATGGATTAAATGATATTATATATGATATTATAATATAATTATAATATACCTTTATATAATTATGATTTTATTCCATTAAATATGAAATATAAATGAAAGTACTGTTCATGCGTACGTACAGCTTACTCTCTCCATGAATGGTGCATTTTAATTTATTACCTCTCAATGTTATGTAATATTATAAATGCATTTATCTACAAAATATATATGATATATATGATATCTAAATCATGAATACAATCTTGGAGATAATGGATATTCTACCACATAAACAACATGTAATTATAAAAAGTTTATTGTTGACTCAAGTACTAAAGATCGACAAAACGACCGTTATTAACATAAATGACTACATAAGTTTTATAACATGGTAATAAGTGATATAAAAGGAATAATGAAATTGAAAAATGTTCTTAATAAAGTAGAAATTAACTCTAGTTTATTATTCATGAGATTAAAGAATGATCAATTCAAGTCTGACCCGAGGTAAGAGACTTCGTCTCAATCTTCTTTCATTGAGGCACATTTTGTTTTAATACAAGACTTTATTTTATATGGTGTAGAAATTGCTTTGACTTTTACGTTTAATCAAAAGGAATTTTTTTTTACAATTTTTATTACTACACAACAAAAGGGAATTTTTTTTGTCGTATGTATGCGGCGACAATGACTTCTCCCCCGCCATGACCATTATTTGAGTTTCAGCTTCCTCTACAAGCCATAACTTTTTTTTAAATGAAAAAGAAATACCAAGTTTTACTTTTCTTTTATTTTGGTATAGAAAATGGTTTTATCATATCAATGTGTTGTATTGATATCTACTGATTGAAATGTGGAAAGGTAATGTTTCCATTATGCATGTTTTATGTGATACGTTTATGTTATGGTTTATGATATATTTAAACGTTTCATATAAGAAATTCATTGGACTTAATAAGTGACAGGTGGAGACCGCTATAGCTCCTTGATGCCTTGGTAGGTCTCATGAGTCAAACTAGTGTCTTGGCACAAGGCCTTGAAAAAATTTTATTTGTAGTCTTGGCACAAGGCTTTGACTATGTGGTTATGATAGTCTGGCATTATGCATTACATCATTATGAAAGTGGTTATTGATATTGAATGTGATCATTCGACTAGTAGAATATCCATGTGAATAAGTAAATGGAATTATTTCGTATTATTTTTCCAATATTATGTTTAATTTCATGTTTAAAAGGCTTTTATTTTAGTTATACATTGCCTTAAACGTTTATGTTTATTTATGAATGTTTCCGCTATATTGTTATCCTTACTGAGCCTCTAAGCTCACCCCTTTCTATGTTTTATTTTTCCCAGGATGTGAAGAAATATTTTATGATTGACCTGTAGGGATACTCTGAAGGGGATATGAGTGTGGACTATGGAGACCATGTTATTGTAGTTTTTAATTTTATGATGTAATGTAACATTTATGAATGTATCTAGTGTTTCCAAGGCTACTAAACTAATCGGTCTTTCGAGAATTTATCTTTTTTTATCATGAAAATGTTTCGTAATAATGAAAAAACTATGGGTAACTATGGTTGGGGCGTTACAATTGGTATCAGAGGAAGTTTAGTACTAACCTTGGAAGTAAGATTTAGATAAACTCTGATTAGAGAACATAGCCTTAAGATAGACATTGAAGATTAGTAGAGAAGAACTTCCTAAAATTTTGGTATTATAGAGATTTTGTGAGTTTTCCGAGAAATACATCCCTGTCTGGATACAAGTTAGTAGAGGAAGCTCTTGCATAGAAGTACCTAGGGCTAAAACCCGAAAACACCGCTATGATCTAGACTCGAATGGGAACTGGTGCACGACAACGGGCCTTGCTGCACTCTTGGTTACGACACTCCCGGGGGATAAGCTTACGATAATTCTCATTTTGTTCACAAACCATTATTAAGGGTTTATGAGAATATTCTTCCTCAAAGAAAACATTTTTATTATTATGGATTATATCCATAAACGGTTCAATTTATATTAAGTGTATTACAAGTATGGAATTAAGTATTTCGATTCATAAACTAATCTAGTTTATGAGATTGTTTAGTAATGGCGCCTAGTGGTAGGAATGGAAACCATATAAATGAACGCACTCCATGTAGGTATTTCCCTCCTTCTCAGGATAATTATAATGGAGCTTGTGATACAAATGGTGCTGATCAGCTTATCACCATACTAGGACAACTCACTCAGGTTATGAATAATATCCTTACTCGTATAGAGCACCCTAATCCGCAACGTGGAGGTTCAATGTCAAATCTCTCCATGAGGCAACTACCACCAACATTCAATCAGAGTAAAAATTAATTAGTAGCTGAGTAATGGATAAACTCCGTAGATAAAATATTCCATGCCTTGGGGAGTAGTGAAAGAGAAAAAGTTGTCATGGCGATTTACCGCCTCACTGGAGATGCTGATCAGTGGTGGTCATTGATTCAAAATTCAAAGGAAGGTGATGAAATATCATGTTTGGAATGGAAAGAGTTTAAAGATATTTTCCTAGAAAAATAATTTCCTCATGACCATCGAGCGGATATGGAAAGACAATTTCTCAGTCTGAGGCAAAAGGAGGATGAGAGTGTCGCAATGTATGAGTCCAAATTTACAAGGGTAGAGATGTATGATGCAGATTATATACGTAACCCAAGAAGTAATATTGATCATTTCATTGATTGTTTAAAACCATTTATTCGTCGATCATTGGTCTCACAATCCTTCTCTTCATACGAAGACATTGTCTCGTGTGCTATCAAGACAGAAAAGGAATTCTTTAAGACTTATGACAACTAAGTAAAGCAAGAGAAGAAGATAACAGTGGAACAAGAGACAGATAAAGGGAAAATGGGAAATAAGGATTTTCTATTATGTGATAATTGTGGGAAGAATCACCCTGGTACTTGCCAAAAGGGAATGGGAGTTTGTTACAAATATGGAGAAAAAGGTCACCAGGCTCATGATTGTAACGGAAAGAAAGAGGCTATTAAGGTTGAATGATACAATTTTAGAGAAATGGGTCTTTATGAAAATGAATTCCCTAAGATCCAAGGAAACATAACTCATAAAAGTCCAATAGATCATGGCCAAGTTTATGCTTTTACTACAGATGAAGTTGTATAATTATTTTATTTGGGTTTTTGGACTCATAAACTATATTATAGTTATAAGAATAATGTGATATATATAAGGATTTTACTATAGTAATTATTGTTTTCATTAAGTTTTTAATATGATGAAGGTAATCATATTTTTATTATGCAACAATAAGAAAATCTTTACTTTGTTTGGGGAATCTGATGTTACAATTGATTTTGGAAATTTGAGACCATTTAGAGAAAGTCTAGACAGAGGTATTTTGGATATCAATAAAGGTTGGAATGGATAAAGTTTAACTTTGGATAGTATTGTTTAAGGTTATAACATTTCTGAAAATTATTTTTGGAATATTATAAAACTATAGTTTTAGGAAAAGGAAAACCTGCAGGTCAGAGATTTACCCGTCGCGTCGGACAAAGCTGCAGAAATCGAACCCACAACCATAGTGTGACAGGCCTTTATTACCTACCACTAGCCTACAGGAAGTCGCTGGTTATTACAAAATATTTTTCATCATGGTATATGTTAATATTTATAACATTTTACGATTAGAATAAATATAATATTTTTGAGTTATATTATCATTTTGAGTAAATGATGAGTTTGTTGTATAAATTAGTTGAAGGATGAATTTCTAATTTTCAAGTATATATATATATATATATATCTTTTCTATGAATAAATTAATTCTTATACTTTAGGGAATGGATATTAAAAAAAATGTGTTATCCTAATATCTTATGTTTTTTTGAACTGATGATATTTTAAATCACCATAGATTGAAGGCTTTGAGGCCCTCAATTTTACACTTGTTTGTGATTGATGACCTCAATCACTCCTGAAAAATATTTACATTTTTCTCCAATTACTTGTCTCTAATTTACACCAATATTCTCATAATCGAGATCATATTTTAGTTGTGAATTTTTCATTTCCATTTCCCTCTTATTAAGACTAAATTTTATTAACCTTATTTCCGATGTGGATTTTCCACAAATGTATTTTCTACTTTTATTCTTTTATTTTCAAAGAAAAATTTCAAATTGAGAGGACGCAATTTATTGAAGGTGGGGAGAATGTAACACCCCATGCTTCCAGGGTACTCTTTTCTTTCGATAATGCAATAGCTTGCATTGTACGCATGTTCGAGATTCTAAGACACCGTGACCAATCAAAATAGCCGTTATGAATATTAATACCCACTTTTTGAAATTATATAAATTTTATAATTCTAAATGGACTTCATTATTTTATTCGAAATATCGAAATTATCCTATGTTGATTTTTTAGTATTTTTCCGAGAACTTCCAATTTTCAATGAATAGTGAAAAATACTTAAAAACAACGTTTTTAATCAAAAATAATTTATAGTGATAAATTATACGATTTAATGGCTTCAAAGTATAATTAAAATATATTTTATCCGTTTTATCCAATGGTGTTCATTAGAATTACTTTCACTTTAAAATTGGACATAAATAATTGTCAACCTTTTGATATATATTGTTTCTTAACAACACGCTATTTGTTGTGACAGTGGGAATTAATTGTTAAATTAATTAATTCAACTTATATGTTTTTAATTTTGTAAAATAGAAAAAAAAAATTTAATTAGGAATATCAAATATAGCTTATGGTTACTTTTTGGTATTTTTCTGAAAAACATCAATTTTTGATGAATGGTGAAACCACTAAGTGGTAGTTAAAAAACTAATTTTTCGTTTAAATGAAAAATTACCACTTCTGTGAATTGAATTTCTAAAATCCTACATACATGGTTTTATTAGTAAGTAAAATGTGGTTCAATGGGATGAAAATTATTTATGGTGAATAGTAACTTTTAAGTTTTATTAATCGCGATTAAAGGTAATTAGTGTAATTTTAGGTAAATATAATATTATAATATTATGAAATTACCTTTACACTTGTCTTACTCTTATTGGATGAGTCATGGAAGACCCCGAAAATCCATGGGTCAACTTGGGGACCCCATGGAACCACTTGCGTAAAAAATGACATTAATAACTTTTTATTTAAAGTAAAAATAAAATTGTCACAAACATGTGTTGTTTTACTAAAACAATTATTACATGGGGATATATAAGTTAAAATTTCGACTATAAATAATAATTGGAAAGCTAAAAATATTTCCTAAATCATGGTAATTTTTATTATTATTTTTAGACATTAAATAAATAAATTTATTTATGACTCTATGATCATGCAGTGATTACCTCATTAATGAATGATTTAAATATAATGAAAAGATAAGGTAAAATCTAAGACTTACATATGTCTAAAGCCTATTTTATGGGTGGATTTCAAACCCTTATCTCCTTATCCTTTAAATATATCATTTTGGGTCCTTTATATTCTGAAAATCATTTCATAATAATGTAACATTTCACGACCTTCCAAGAGTGCCCCTCCTCTCCTCTTATAAAAGGCCCCCACCACTACCACCTTATTCACACCTTCAAAGACATTTGGCTGTGCCAATCTCTGAAAAAATACTCTCTAAAAATCTTTCTATTACTCATATAATCATCATTTTGGGTAGAAGTCTTCCCAATTAAGACTTTGGCTCAAATCAAAAAGAGTTACCCGATTTTAAGGTAAGGTCTTCTCTTATGATCTTTTGTTTTATTTTCCTTCTCTAACCACTGAAACTCTTTTTATTCCTTTATTTTGTAACAACACCTGAATATTAAATATTCTAGGATGTTGTTATGAGATGTATTTTATTTACACTTACACACTCCTTTGTCTAACGGTTAAAGAACATATTGTTTATGTGGGTGGTGAATTACTGCCTCGCGGAACGATGATTGTAAAATCTTATTTTAACACCTCTCATAGTGTCCATTAAGATGTCACTATATTTATATGATATATATTATGATTATTTTATCCTTATTCTTATATATTTTTTATTTATGGAATACCTTTATGATTTCCATTTTGGGTAAACGTGATAATTTCATTTTAGGAAGTGCGGACTACAACCCCCTCAAAGTGATTTGAATCGTTAATGCCATATGTGAGACATAAAAAGGATGGAGTAAATGATATTATATATGATATTATATAGGAATTATAATATAACTTTATATCATTATGATTTCATTCCATTAAATAAGAAATTGAAATGAAAGTACCGTTCATTCATACATATGACTTACCGTCTCCAAAGACAGTACATTTCATTTCTTACCTCTAAATGTTATTTAATATTATAAATGCATATATATACTAAATATATAAGATATATATGATATCTACATGATGAATATAATTCTGTAGATTATGGATATCCTACCACATAAACGACTTGTAATTATAAGAAGTTTATTGTTGACTCAAGTACCAACGATCAACAAAACGACCGTTATTAACTTAAATGACTAAATAATTTTCATAACATGGTAATAAGTGATATAAAAGGAATAATGAACTTGAAAAAAGTTCTTAAGAAATTAGAAATTAACTCTATTTTATTATTCAGGAGATTACAGAACGATCGAGTCAAGTCGGACACGAGGTAAGGGACTTCATCACAATCTTCTTTCATTGAGGCCTATTTTGTTTTAATACAATACTTTATTTTATACGGGGTAAAAATACTTTGAATTTTACATTTATTCAAAAGAAATATTTTTTATATGAATCGTTTTACTAAATGACAAAAGGGAATGTTTTTTTGTCATACATATGCTGCGATAATGACTTCTCCACCGATGTGACCATTATTTGAGTTTTGGATTCCTCTACAAGACATAACTTTTTTTAAATGAAAAATAAATACCAAGTTTTACTTTTGTTTTATTTTGGTATTGAAAATGGTTTTATCATATCAATGTGTTTTATTGATATCTTGTGATTGTAATGTGGAAATGTTATGTTTCCATTATGCATGTTTTATGTGATACAATTATGTTATGGTTTATGATATGTTTAAACCTTTTAAAATAACAAATGCATTGGACTTAATAGGTGACGGGTGGAGCCCACTGTAGCTCCTCGATCCATCGGTAGGTCTCATTAGACAAAATAGATTCTTGGCACATGGCCTTTACAAAATCGTATTTGTAGTCTTGGCACAAGGCCTTGACTATGTGCTTATGATAGTCTGTCATTATGCATTCCATCATTATGATAGTGGTTATTGATATTGCATGTTATCATTCTACTAGTAGAACATCAATGTGAATAATTAAATGACATTATTTCATTTTATTTTTTCCATATTATGTTGAAGTTCAAGTTTAAAAGGCTTTTGTTTTAGTTATACACTGCCTTAAACGTTTATATTTATTTTTGAAAGTTTCTACTATATTGTTATCCTTACTGAGAATTTGAGGTCACCCCTTTCTATGTTTTATTTTTCCCAGGATGTGAAGAAATATTTTATGACGGACCTGCGGGGATAGTCTGAAGGGGATATGAGTGTGGAATATGAAGACCATGTTATTTTAGTTTTTCACTTTATTATGTATTGTAACATTTAGGAATGTATCTAGTGTTTCCAAGGCTACTAAACTAATCAGTCTTTCGAGACTTAATCTTTTTTGATCGTGCCAATGTTATGTAATAATGCACCGACTCTGAGTAACTGGTGTCGGGGTGTTACATAAGGCATCTCATGGAATAAATAACAAAGGTGCAAAATCATCCAAGGTGTCCACTACCGCATTCCAGACCCATGGAGATCCATTCATGGAATCTATGTAAATAATTAATCATTTCTTGCCTTTAACAATTTCAAACCATATGAGTCCACCCACTCATATAAAAAATAACATTCAAAATAATTCAATGAGTTTACCCACTCATTTAAACCATTACATCTCATGAGTATACCCACTCATGTACTCCAAATTCATTTAATCATGTCACACAGATATTACCACCCACTTATCACCAATTTCCATTTAATACATCACATGGGTATACCCACCCATTAATCACAATTACCAACAAAACTATTTATGCAATCTAAAAACATCCAACGAGTATACCCAATCATTTGAAAAGTTTTATTTAAGTATTTAATCAAGTTATCCATGGAATATTATGATAACACAAGTTAATGAGGAAAAATATCTCCTAGGTATGTAATTCAGCCTCATTTATGTACAACCAAGCATCCTTAAACTAGGGAAACTCAAGGTCACACCCCATGGGTAGTTCATCAATGGTAAAAACCAAAGTAAAGGCATGGTGCACCCCATGGGTGTCCTTGGGATAGGTCAGCGATCACAAACTTATCTCAAAGAACCAAAGGGAGTCCCAAACAGGTCCTACCTCATCTATTTCAGATTAACACATTAAAATCGGGCATGTGCAAAAATGTCCAGCGGGCAGAAAAATGGTCAATATCTCTATAAAGAATCAAAAGTCGAAAGAAAAGAATAGACCACCTACCTTTTCTTATTAGTGAAGTTCTCATATAGTGTCAAGTCCTAATTCATCCTGGTTGGGAATAAATCTAAAGAACATATGATGAATAAGAAATTAGGGCATAAAAGCCTAAACTCAAACATTGCAACCTTTGTTCTGAAGAATCGAGAATGGCTAAAAAGGAATCAATATCTTACCATTGTGGTTCCAGCCAAAATGACAGGGAAATAAGTGCAATCCAAATGGGCGCTAGATCTGAAAAGGTAGAATGTTTTTAGTCTTCAATAGAGAGAAAAAAGGCTTCTGTCCAAAAAATAGAGGTCCCTACCTCTATTTAAAAAAAATATATTTGGGAAATTACATGACAAGTAATTTCCTTACATGGTGTGTAATGATTAGTTTTCCTTTAATGGGGTAAAACCCATACACATCGTGAAAGGTCCTTGATAGACCATTACATGTTATGAAATCGGATTACACATGTAATCGAATTACACATCGTGTAATTGGCCTGCAACCAGTACACATCCTTCTTGCCCATTATTTCCCAAAAACAACCCAACCAATCGATGGACTAGCTGAGGGTATAAGACAAAAAAGAATGTAAAAGATTCATACATCATGAAAAAACTAGGATCTTATAATATTCCCTCTTTAAAGAAATTATAGCCCAAATTTCCCTCTCAAGGGTAGTCAAGATCCATTTGAAAAAACACCTGTCACTGAGCACGTATGTCGGCCTCCCGCTCCTAAGTCTCATCTTGTGAATAGTCTTGCTTCCATAGAACCTGTACTAGAGGAACTGACTAGCCTTGTATAACCTTCATGCTCTTATCAAAAATACGAATTAGATGCTCCTTGAAGGATGCATAAAATTTTAGCTCAACCTCCATGGTTTGAAAAGTGTGAGATGGTTCCAAATTATAATTGCATAGTTGTGATACGTGGAAGACATCATGCATGGATCAGTACCTCTGAGGTAACTAAAACTAATAGTCTACTGATTTGACTCTGTCAAGAATCTCGAATGTATGAACATATAGTTGTGAAAGCTGACCCCGTATCATGATTCTTCTATGTCCAAACCTTATTGAAACACATAAAAAGACCTAATCCCTGACCTCAAACTCTAGAGGTCATATACGGTGATCGACATAAGATTTCTATCAAGATTGTGCAGTATCCTTCTGCTTCTGAATTAACTAGATCTACTCATAATTCTATTGCATGAGACAAGGTCCGAGTAAAGCTACCTCATCTACCTCTAGCCATCACAAGGGTGATTGGCATAGCCTACCGTACAAAGCCTCATAATGATACATCTGTATCATTTCCTGATAATTATAATTATAGGAGAAATCATCTAGATGAATGTGTCTTTCCCCAGATCCCCCAAATTCTAGGACACATTCTATCATCATGTTCCCTAGCACTTGTATCATACACTCTGATTGGCCATCAGTCTAAGGGTGGGGGACTGTGCTCAGAAGCACCTTTGTACCCAGTGCCCTCTGAAAAATCTATAAGAAACAGGTTGTAATGTGGGAATCCCTATTTGAATTGATAGTGCATGAGAACCTGTGAAGTTGTATTATCTCATGAATATACAATATTACAATAACATTAACATCAAAAGTATCCTTGATCGGTAATAAATGATCATCCTTTTTCATCCCATCAACATCAACCCACACAACATCGTTACCTCAAGGCAACCTTAGTAAACCAGTCATGAAATACATTATGACATCATCTCATTTCCACTTTGTAATAAGTTACTTATATAAAATCATGGCTGGTTGTTGATGTTCCTCCTCCACATGCTGACATGTGTAACACCTCATAACAAAAATAGATACCTAACTTTTCATACTTGGCCATTAGTACTGATGATGCAAGTCATGGTACATATTCCTCACTCCAGGATGTAGTGCCCAATATGAAGCATGAAACTCCCACATAATATCCCCATGTATATACACTAGAACCCAAACACATCCATGGATATGTAAGATCTCATCAACACATGCGGTCCAACTAGGAGTTGTGTCCTCACCTTCTACACTCTCCCATAGGACTAGACCCACTGAATTTTATAACTGCCTCATCCTTACTTTATCCAATATGGTATAGGTCACAACTATGGATGTTAGACATGTCTATCCCTAAATATTGTGCACCTCCATATAGATCTTAGAGAATAACTCCATAAGTTGCCACTCGCTATTTGCATGTTGCAGTGTCTGTATCTGACTCCACGTGCTCAGTGCATCAAACATTACATTACCTTTACAAGTCATGTATTCATGCTTGACATAAAAATATTTTAGGTACTCCACCCACCTTTTTTTCCTCATATTCAAATAATACTGAGTAAATATATACTTTAGGATTTTGTAGTCTGTATACACCAAAAAATGATCTCAAAATAAAAAATGCCTCCAATAATGAAAAGCATGAACAACTGCATCTAGCTCAAGATCATTCATAGGGTAATTCCTCTCATGTGGCCCTATAAATTGAGGCTCATATGCCAAAACTCTATCCCCTACATCAGCACTACTCCTAGCACAATACTTGATGTTTCATAGTTAAGTATGGAACACTCAGTTCATCAGCACCATGAAAACTACTATTGTGATTGTGAGACTGAATGGCATAACCAGATACTCATATAGACCATACCAACTATGAAAGGTTGTACGAGGTATGCCTGTGGGTAAAATATGTACCTGGTGATATGCCAACCATTGTTCAATTTTCATGAATACTCAGGATCCTAGAATCTTATCAAACATTTCATTTATTTGTGGAAAGTGATATCAGTTTTTAACCATTAGCTTATTCAAATTACGATTGCCCCGAAATAGCCTAAGAGTTATATCCACATTTTTTGAAAAAAGAACTGCAAAACCCCACAAAGAAGTATTAGGTCGGATAAACCTCTTTGCCTCCAAATACTCTAACTTCCAATTAATTTCATACAACTCCATCATAGCCACCTAGTAAGTAGAAATGGATACTGGTGGAGCTCATAAAACTATTTCAATGGAGAACTCAACCTATCACTCAAGAAGTAGACTAGAAAATTCATTTAGGAACATGTCCCTGAAACGATCCACCATTAGAGGAATGTCTACCTAACTCACTCCATGATCATCCAAAATAAAAAATAGCAATCTAGGCTGTCATTCTACCCAACTCATGATGATCTAGTCCATCTTAACTCTCCTGGACACCCAATTCAACATTGTGAGTAAACACCGCATCCTCTGGTGATGTAAAAGTTACCCTTAGGTGATAGTAGACAATGTAAGATTGATAATATACTAAACAGTCCATCCCAAGAATGACGTCAAACCCTATCATCTGAAAGAAAAAATATCTCAAATTAAGTGACACCCACCAACCTTAATGGGGTACTCCCTACACTAGAGAACATCATCCATTCTGATTACAAACAATATTTCTAGCTTTAAAACGCATTCAAAATACCACACAACAGGACCATGGATTTTCACTATAGGTGTGGATATGAAACTATGAGATACACCTGTATCAAAAAGAGAAGATGTAAAAGTAGAGGCTACTAAGATCATTCCTCTCACTATAGATACTTTGAAACCTTTCTCCTCAAGGGTAGGTTGTACATAATATAATTGACCTATACCACGACCCTGTGAAACAACCTCACTTCTCAGAGTAGGTCCCCTCCAATGTATAGGAGTAATTTGTCTATGGATACCTCGGAAAAGACCACTATTTTTGCAACCTGATCATCCTGCATTGCTCTAGATCCCTGCTTGACAAAAATCTTAGAAACCTACTCCTGAACTTGACATCGGAGCTGACCCCCTACCACTCACAACTAGAGGGATGGTCCTTCAAAACCATTGCATGTGGCCCATCCCTCTATAAGATCAGCACTCGACTGGGTCACAGTCACGCTGATTCTTCATGTGTCCTCTCCGACCACACTAGTGACAAAACATTGAGCTACTAGCACTCATAGCCTAACTAATTCTCATCTCATGGGAAGCATCAAAATGGTTCTTCCTTCCTGAAGATGTAGAACCACTAGTTTGAGAAGAAACATTTCCTTGTTCTTACCTTCAAATTCCATCAGGTTCCACTCTATAATCAGTGCCTGATTCACAATCTCAATGATAGAGGTCAACCTGAACATGTTGACTTGGGATTTCATAGTATGTCAGAGGCCTTCTTCAAAGAATCTCTCTCTCGACAGCTTATCAGTAAGGTACATCAGTTCAAAAATATGCAACTCTGAAAAGTATGTTGAGTACTTTATAACTGTCATGGTTCCCTTCTCTAGATGCATGTACTCATTAGCTCACTCTACCCATAGTGTCTTGGGGTAAATGTAGTCAAGGAAGTAGGTCTGGAAATCAGTCCAACACATATCTCGTAGCCGTTCTGCATGGTTCAGAACATCCCACTAGTACTTTACTACTCCACGTATCATATAAGGGGTGAGCTTTGCACTCCTCAAAAGAGGTGTCTCCATATGGTCAAAGATAGCTAGTGTGGTCTCAAGTAACAACTCAGAATCTTGTGAACCATCATCCCCCAAAAACGTGAAAGGATGATGCTGCTAGAATACCCATGTCAGCACGTCCATAGTCATGGTAGGATACGGTTCTCCTTGAAAAGTCTGTATATAGAAAAATAACCCCTTGTGGAACTATACCGCATCACCTATGTCTAAAATAGTCTATTGTACCACAAAAAGAACTAATAGAGGATCCAATAGTATCTCATGGCCCACCACCTTCTAAGCAAGGTCATGGGCACCCTCTTGGCATACCATTGGAGGTCTTCATGGATACATGCTCTACAATGCCAAACACTCACCTCAGAAAGGAATGATATCAAAATCGCATCTCAAAAGTGTATGACAGATCAAAACCCTCTTAATGACAAGTCATAACAAACAACCTAATCCTAAATCCATAATTGTATAATGAACAACCAAAATAAAACTAGAAACACTACCTCTCACCCACTCAAAATTCGGGTGTAGGTCAAGTCTCTATTTTCCATTTATTTTCATTTAACAGTCATTATTTTAAATGATTTGACCAATGGTCCACAATGTTCTAATCCTTGAGGACACATAACACCTCATGAACCAAAATTTTATGCCCTTATAATCCATACACCTAAATTTCACTTTAAATTTTAATTTAAAAGGTACATCATTTTCTATTTCAAATGGTCCCATGCACCTTATGAATTGAATGATGATGTCACTTCTCTATCATCTGCACAAAGTCTATCGCAAAATCAGGAACAACTACTAGAGAACCTATCACAATAGCATGCGTCAAATAATTCATCTTAAATGGAATGACATAATGCATGATATGTGATTTATAACAAGCGACTATATGATGCATTAGATGGAATACCCTCATCTCATCGGGTTACAAAAAAATAGAACCCAAAATTGCATCAATAGTATCAGCCTAAATCATCTGTGTCACCTAATGGTGAAATGAAATCAACTATAATAGTAAAAAACAGAAAATAGCAACTTCATTTAGGGTAATTTGGATCTTTCTTGTACACGGGTTAACTACGCTCGAGCATTGCTCATTAACAAATTCCATTTTCCATCATATCCTTGTCTATTTTCTCCAATGAGTAAATCAAACCAGAAAAGAAATTGTCTTTGATACCACATTGTAATGTCCAGAACTCAGATGCCACTCAATAGTGCCCCAAGCCTGGTTGGCTACATGGCCTCAAGCGCACTCCTCAAATGAAAGATGCTTCTGAATAGTGGTAAGGGCCTAGTTGAGTTATTGGGGAGACTATTCCCTCATTACTAGAGTATATCATAGTGGAATTCAATCAAATTCAATAGCAGAAGTAAATAAAATATGAAGAAAACAGATAAAATAGATAAGCAATAAGGGAATATATAACAGTCCATAAGGGTCTCATATACCATGATACAAATAATAAATGTATCTAGAAAACAACCAAAAAATACACATGGAAATAAAGTACAATACAAGTATCCAAAATCCAAAAAGATCAAAAAGTGTCACAGTAGAATCACAACCCTCAGCTGGGTCTCATGCTCCCATGCTCTAAAGAAATGATCAAAAACTAGTTTTAGGGCGCTTACCCCTACTATCACCAGAAACCATATAATTTGTTTGGGTCCCCAAGGAGGACCAAAAACTATGTGAGATAAACATACCTATCAGTTTCCACCCAAATATCTATACAATTCTATGCTACACTATGTAATATGCGAAACAAGTACAAGTAAGTAGTAAGGTATGTGCAAAAGCCCAAGGCATATAACCAACATAAACCAGTTATACCGAAAAGCCTCTTGTGGCTCCCAGCAACAAGTGGAATATCCTAATAAGGAACCTTTTGTAAATATAAACAAACAACACAGCCTTTTCGTAAAACAATCTATATCTTGTCCACATATCCTTACATTATAAAGAAAAAAATATCAAAAAACCCACAAACTTGTCATACAACCACAATCACATAACCCACGATCGTGCCATATAATAAATTAAAGACCATAAAAGTCTTAATCCAATGTATTGAAGACCAAGGCATCATCATCGAGTCCTAGTATCATCTCAATAGAAACTCAGTATAGGCACTGGTTGGAGTCCTAGGATCATGTATACCAGCACTTCCTACATGAGTCCAATCAAGCCGGATCTAATGGAAAACAAAGCCCAAGACATCCCACAGAATCTAGACCCAAAGAGAATACTCAACCAAGGTGTCCACTACTTCATTCCAAGTCCATGGAGATCCGTCCTTGGAATCTATGTAAATCATCAACTATTCCATACATTTATCAATTTCTAACCATATGAGTGTACCCACTTATATAAACAATTACATTCAAAACCATTCAACGAGTATACCTACTCATTTAAACAATTACATCTCATGAGTATATCCACTCATGTACTCCACTTTGATTTAATCATGTCACATGGTTATACCCACACACTTATCACCAATTTCCATTTAACACATCACATGAATATACCCACCCATTAATCATAATTACGAAAAAAACCATTTAAGAAATCTAAAAAAACTAACATGTATACCCACTCGTTTAACAAGTTCTATTTAAGCATTTAATAAATTTAGGCATGACATATTATGATAAAACAAGACAAGGAGGCATGACATCTCTGACAAAGAAACATTATGTGCATATTTTTTATCAAATAATGAGGATTTTTTTATTTTTTTAATGATAAAATCCATTTATTTCAATGTTTTATTAAAATAATGGGTAATTTAAATTTTCGAATGATTATGAGAAAAATTGAGGAAAGTGCATAATTTTGGATTTTTGACATATTTTTTCCACAATGGTATTTTTGTCATTTATTAAAAAATATAAGCAAAAAATTACTGATTAATTTTTTTTATAATACTGGTTTTATTTTCTTCAACTTTATCCTTATGACCTAGAGCTAATTCGAAGATCTATTAGTCAAAAAAATTCATTGAATTTGGAAACTTTTCATGGCGGACAGCGTGGACCTCACCACCATAACAGATGCACAAATCGGTCTCATCACCTCTAATTTAGGTTATTCTACCTGGGATATCACTAGGACACATAGGAATGACTCTAAAAAATTTTTGGGGGAGTTTTGAAGTCATTAAGGTTTCCAATGATCGTTATACATTTGAAGGAAGCTTTCTGAAAATTTCATCCATAAAAATTCTTATTCAATGAAAATTACATACCTCTTTAATACGATGTATAATGAGCTGAAATGTGGAGGTTGAACAGAAAACACATTTAGGAATAACTTTATGAAGGATTACATGTGTTAATCGACCATTTATTGTGCCAAAAATGCACAAACATTTAGGGGATAGAATTCTGCTTATAAAAGGAGGCTCTTGCCTCCTTCCCAAATCATCAACTCGAAACCAACAGCCAAGGAGGGTTCACAACAGCGCATGGGACGATGCTACACATCTATTCACACCCAATTTCCTCATTTTATTTTATTTTTATTTTAGATTGGTATTATTTTTCAGTTGTAATTCAAATTTTATTTTTATCAATCCATGACTTTGTGTTTATCCATTTACTTTTCTTCATTTCATTCCCTATCTCTCTCTTCTCTTCCACCCACTCCACCATGTAATCTATTGCACTTGGAAATGAGTGGATAACCCCATGACTTGTCCAAATGGGAGGTGAAGGTGAGAATGAATTTTCTTTAATGTTTAATTTTAAGATTATAAATATGTTATAGTAGCATGCATGGGTAAGTCGAATGTCCCTAATGTTGTGACTACCACCGATAACATGCAACTCCACTTATCCATATTATATTATTTAATAATTTTTCCCTCTCTCATTTGCTTAGTTCTTCAAACATTGGAGTTGATATAATCAATGGATGAAACAGCTTCAATTGAACCAGGTCCTAGAAGATGACACATTCTAGAAAAAGGTGTGTCACCAACTTGGATTAAGGAGGAGTTGGAATTGAGAGTACTCAATCATTCAATGATATTCCACAGTTTATAAATAAAGAATAGTAGTTCAAACATGTGATTTCGTGTTTGGATTATCAAACTGAAATTAAACATATAAAGGAGAATAATGATTGAATATTTAACCATCCCCCAAAACCATGTACTTTATTATTAATTCATTCTATTTAGACATGAATCTTAGTATAAATTTAGAATTATTTCTTCACAAGTCATTATTTTAAATAATAAAAAACCCAAAAAGATTTTAATCACCTTCATCTAATAAAAAAACACAAAATGAGATAGAATTAGTGAATTAGATTAATTAAGTGTACTACATTGAGAAGGATCTTCAAGATAGATGACCGTAGTCAGCCACTACTATGCACTAGGAAAAATATAATTATTTTTGTCCACACCCCACAATAGACGTGCATCAAAACTGACACTGTTTTCGGGGATCCAATCATCAGTTCATTTACTTTTTCTATTTTCACATATTAGATATACATCATTTTATTTAAAAAAACATAAAAAATACTTCCATGATGTATTAAAAATCATAATATTATGCATGAAAAAATTACTCACAGGTGCAACAATAAAAACAAGAAGAAGATGAAGATTTTATAAGAGATCAGATGCATGAACTTAAAGAAATCATTGAACAACTAACCAGAAAGGCTAATAGATCTTTTGATTATGATCATGAATTAATAGAGAAACCCATCCCTAATTCAGAGGAAGAACATGAGAAAGTGGAAGAATAAATTTGACCACTTATATTTGAAATTGAAGAACCTGAGGACGCAAGGGAGGAAGACATATTTGTTGATCTACTAGTGGGAGACCAACAATGTTTGGATTAATTCTTGAATAAATATGAGGAACTACATAACTTCCTCATACAATACAATGAATAAGATTCAGCACCACTGATGGAAGAAACCAACCATGTGTTGGAATTTGAAGTCAAGATAGAGGAGGCTAACTACCTACCTACATCCTGTTAGAGTATACTCCAAGAGGAACTTACCACTAAGGTAGAGATTGAAGCCGAACCGACTCAGGGATTCAAACCATCCATTGAATCTATCCCTTCTAATTTTATTGAATATGAATTCTATATCATTCCATGTGGTTTTGATTATACAAAATTAGACAACCTCAACTCTTCCTTGGAGGATGAAGAAGAACGTTGATGTGCACATGATGAGGAACATATGGAGCTAGCTAGATGCATTGAGTATCTATTGAAGGAAGTTCATGAAGAGATGATAGTGTATTTTCCTAAAGAAACCATGACAAAAGATGCTTTGATGGTGAAGAATTTGATCTTGGTACTTTATGTTTTAATATTATTCAAATTGATTTACACTCTGACATTCCCATTGACTATTATTTTGATGAAGCATACCTCAAGTAACTAAGGGACATAGAAGAAGAGGTTGCACAAGTATCAGTAATGAAAGAGGATAATTAATACTTCATTCTATCCCTACAATGCAAGCTATAACTCATTGTAAAGGGGGGATATGGTGTACTCTATCCCAAAATGATGAAGAAAAAGTTGGGAAAATCAACATGTGGTCATTGAAATCAACGATTCTTTATACTCCATCAGAATTTGGATAACAAAAGATACTGCCCTCTAGAGGCAGTCAAAATTCAGGGCCCACTTGGGGAATAATACCATGATTTATCATTACGTGGTTTCTACCAATTTCTATTTCAATTTATTATCATTGAAATAATTTAGCATGTGGTACCCTCCTACTTTTATTTTGAGATTAAATGAAATTATTAGTGTGATTAATTGAGTAATTTTATTTTGTAGGATCATGACGGTAGAAGGAAGCCCCAAACAGTAAAGGAGAAGGACCATGTTTCAGGTAAAAAGGGTGTTCAATTTTAGTGTTTTATCTTTTAAAATATCCACATTTTTGTCCAAAACATGTTTTTATCTTTAAAGATAAAATTGCATGCCCACACTTGAATTCATGTTTTACTCAACTTATCAAAGAAGCATGAGTTTCTTAGGAATCCTGTGATTCCATGTTTTAGAATTAAATGTTGATGTGATTAAATGATTAAAATTAATAATTTATTTTTTAAAATGAATCATGGATATTAAAGTAATGACTCGTGATTTGAAGGAATTAATTGATTCATGTAAATGAAATTTCTCTTTTATCCTTCATGCATTGAATTTTTGAGGTTCATGTGAATTTATTTATTAGTCATTCCATGAGTGATTGTCCAATGTTATATTTTCAATGACCAATAGGATTTATAGACCATGTACATATTATTTATTTTTGAGCATATTTCTTGGATGATCTTGGGACATGTAACCGACAAGAACATGTATTGAAACTTATCAAAGCGATGACTATGCAAAAACACATTTAAAATGATTGAGGCATCTTTTGGAAAGATAATTTTCCTCAAAAGACCACATTTACATCAATCCTTCTTTTATCCCATAGAGACCATGAATGAACTTTATAGGAATGAGCCATGTTTCAAGTCATTTTTATCCATTCCTACCCTCCATTGAGTATTTTCATGATATTTCAATGTTGAAGTGTGGGGTTAAATGGATTCATGATCGATGGGATAATATACATTGTAAGGAAGAAGTGTGGGGGTATTATTGTGGTAATTGTAAAATGTTGTGGAATAATTAATTATACTATAATGTTTCCCCTCTTGAATTAAAAAAATAACAAAAATGACAAAAAGTACCAACAAAAAGAGAAAAAATGGGTTTTGATTTGGGAAAACCAAAAATCACCATTTTCTAGACCGATAATCTTATGATCGTATGTGGTTAGATGATGGATGTGAGATTTGATATAATCATAACATTCAAAAAAAGAATAAAAAGTAAATAAATAAAAAAAATCAAGTGGGTGCACAAATCATTCATTATGCTTACTTGATCATAACCTTTTCATTGAGTTTTGGGAATTAGGTGTTGCTACTTTGTAGGGGATAATTTCATTATATTTTTACTTTTGATATCATGCATAGTACTTAAGAGATTAGCCTCCTTCTTGAGCCTTGATTTTTAAAGCATCAAATCCTACCAACCTTAAACCTCAGAGTGAATAGAACCTTAATTGAATGTCCTCAAGATTTTATGTGTGTTTTGTCTTTACAAAGTGGAGAAATTAGTTCATTTACAAGCCTATGGATAAGGAGAATGTTCTCGAGATATGAGAATAAATCTACTAGAATTGTATCATGAGTGATGAGAGAAAAAATCAAAAGTGTGGAAAATTAGGACTTGTCATGTTTAATAATAATTAATCAATGATCTTGAATAAATGAAAGGACAAGTTCCATCAATTTTCAAAGGGTAAAAGTAAAATATGTGAATTATTTGTTTCTTTAAAAAATAGGAAATTATATTGATATTTTATGTAGATTTTTTAAAGTTGTATTTCACATTGAATTTTTTTTATTTTATTACCTTGGAATTTAAATATTGGTAATATTAGTGTCCTCTGATTTTCATTTTGAGATTTTATACTTGGGGACAAACATGGTTTAAGTGTTGGGGTATTTGATAGAGACAATTTATGTGCATATTTTTTATCAAATAATGAGGATTTTTATTGTTTTTCGATGATAAAACCAATGTATTTCAATGTTTTATTCATATAATGGGTAATTTGAGGTTTAGAATGATTATGAGAAAAATTGATAAAAGTGCATAATTTTGGATTTTTGAAAGATTTTTACCACATGGGTATTTTTGTCATTTCGTAAAAAATGTAATTCCAAAATTTGTGATTTTTTTAGAATCCTGATTTTATTTCATTCAAATTTCTCATTAGGTCCTAGAGTTGATTCAAATATCAATTAATCCAAAAAAATCATTGAAGTTGGAAATTTTTCCGGTAGACAGCGTGGACCCCACCACCGTAACGGAAGCACAAATCAGTCTACTCACATCCCATTTAGGTTATTACACTAGGGATAGCACTATTACACATTGGAAAAACTATAAAACAAAATTAGGGGAGTTTTCAAGTCATTAGGGTTTCCATTGATCGTTACACATTTGAAGGATCTTCTTGGAAATTTCGGCCATAAGATTCCTTATTTAATGAATATTCCATAACTCCTTAATCCTATGGATAAATGAGATGAACTTTGGAGGTTGAATGGAAAACATATTGATGAAAAAAATTTATGAAGGGGTCTATGCGTGAATCGGCCATTTAATGGGCCAACAACACGCAAAATTTCATAGAAAAGAATTCTTCCTATAAAAGGAGGCCCTCGACTCCATCCCAAATCCTCAGCTTGACACCCACAACTATGGTGGTATCCCATCAGGGTATGGGCTGATGCTTCTCCACTTTCCCCCCTTATTTCTTATTTAATTTTAATTTTAATTTTATTTTTTATTAGTTTTAAATTGTAATCCAAATTTTAGTTTTATTAATTCATTTCATTGTGTTTCTCCATCCACTTTTCTTCATTTCTTTACCTCTCTCTCTCTTATCTTCCACCCACTCCACCTAGTAATATATTAGTCTCATAAATGAGGGGTTGACTCTGAGACTTGGCCTGGGGGGAGGTGATGGTGATCATGAATTTTATTTAATGTTTAATTTTAGTTTTATAGACAGATTTGTGTAGCATTCATGGGGAAGGCAAATGTCCTCGATGTTGTGAATGCTTCCGATGACATAAAACTCAACCTATCCCTATTATTTTGTTTAATCATTTTTCCTTGTCTCTATTGTTTAGTTCTTCACACATTGGAGTTGATCTAATCAATAGATGAAATGGCTTTAATTGAATCGGGTCTTGGAAGATGACACATTCTAGAAAAGGGTGTGTCACCAACTTGGATCAAAGGAGGAGGTGGAATTGAGAGTTCTAAAACATTCAATGATATTCCACAATTTATAAATAAAGAATAATAGTTAAAACATGAGATTTAATGTTTGTATTATCAAACTGAAAAAATCATATAAAGGATAATAATGATTGAACATTTAACTAACCCCCAAAATCAAATTCTTTCATATTAATTCACTTATGGAAAGGGAGGTTTTCCCAATGCCTGTAGAGTACTATTAACAATGTTTTATGGAAACCGTTAGTAAAAGCCGGTTAAATCAACTTTTACGAACAATTTTTCAAAGACATTGGGAAACATATACTCTATACCAACATTTTTATTAAATCATTGGTATTGAGAGGTTTAAATCATCCTTTACCAACGGTTTTTACAAACCATTGGGAATGTTTTTCCCCAAATTCACAGAAGCTCAAACTCCCCCATTTCACGTGACTACAGCCCTAAAAAATTGGAGAATTGGAATTATCCTTCCCCTATGGACGAAATCCTTCCATCTTTAAGATTTATCAATTCTTCACTTGTATAATTTAAGTGATAGTGCATCTACTATTTTGGTTTTATGTTTTCATTTGGGTGAAGTGGAGAAGCGTGATTCTGTTTACCCTACTGTGGAAATTCTTCATTCTGATCAATTTTCAAAATTTCATAGTTCTACACTTGTAATTTGTAAGTGATACTTTATTCTTAATGTTCCACATCTATTTTTTTGGTTTTCTATTTTGATTAGGGTGTGTATGAATTTTGTTTTCTATTTGATTTGGGTGTGTGTGTGTTGGGCTTTGACAGTGAATCAAATTTGATTCAAAATGATTTATGTGTTAATATCATCCATAAATTTTCAGTTCTTAGAAGTCTTGGTATTGCTGGGAATTGTTTTGTTAATATCATCCATATTCATCATGATTAACATAATGGTAAGAATGTGAGATGATGTTGTTAAGATTAGAGATAAAACTCATACACTCCAAGATGTTTATAGTAGCATGGTTAGTTTTGAGTGATAATTGGATTCCTATGATGAATGTACTAATGAAACATTAGGGTCAATTATACATGGTTCTCACCGTACATTGTATATTATGTCTCTTTCTTGGCCAATACTCACTTTTATGATGGTGGGGTGCTTTAACTAGACATGCCGGTATGTGTATACATCCATAACAATGTTAGATAAGTCACAAGTTTAATTCAGTAATCTTGTTATCATTGACATACATTATTATTAATCTCAAAAGTAAAAATATTTGTTTTGTCTATACTATATTTAATTAAACCTTTTTACAAGCCATGAACAACCAATTAGTGTAGAAACCTAAACATTATCTACCCATGGGGTGCGATTGACTTGAGGAACTAATTGGGTAATGAAAGGTATGGCCATAGAGGTGCCAATAATGATTTATTAAACACGACTGAATGATTTGGGATGCATATTACACATAATGGGGCCTAAGGCATGTGCCTTTATTTGGGATGCCTATAAAGGGGCCTTGAAGTCACAACCATTGGTAAAACTCTTCCCATTACCAATGGTTTGATTCAATGATGAGGTGATGCCCCTTTATTGATGATTGTGGATTTATAGTTATTGACATGACGAACACTCTTTCCACCGATGAACCCGATGATTGGGTTGTAGCTCAAGAATCCAGGTCCAATTTTAGAATTTATTGAGCCTCTTGTATAGTACTACTTCCTAATAGCTGTAGATATGTTTTTCTTCTTGATACATGACATACATTACCATCATTTGGTTTATGATTCTATAATTAGTTGGTATTATTGATTTGTTTATTTTCTTCCATTCCCAATATTTTACCATTGTTATCTTTCTTCCACTTTTTAACTAATAATATTAAAATTGTGCAACTTAGGTAATGAGGGAATAGTCTCCCCCAGACACAGCAGAGGCTCTCACTATTAGTCAATATCATTTGGAATTTTGGTAGATGTGCTTGAGGCCATGTGGCCATCTAGGTTTGGGTCACTAATGAGTGGCATCCTAGTTTGGGATGTCAAAATTCCTGGATATCCTTTTTATAGGTGATTCTAATCAAATCCATACCTTTAACTATTGAAGGCCCCTCTCCAAAATCAATTGGGAGATGATTCAATGAATACACCTACATCATTCAGAGTGTGTGTCCTAGTACATACCTTCAAACCACCAAAAATATTTTGTTTCATTATATTTTTTTTATCAGAATAGATTTTCAATATTATTTTTTTGGGTTACACATTATTTATTTGTTTCCAATTATTTTCATATTTGTTTTCATTGCAGGAAATGACACCCATTGAAGAGATGCGGCGGAAAAAGATGACAAAAAATAATCATCGCATGACACAGATGGGCGTTCCTCCACTCATCCATGTTGTGAGTATTTTATTTCAAATATATATATTTTAATAACTTATAATATCATGTGTTTACTTTTTTGTTAAACTTTTTTTTTCAGGATCGACCCCGTAGATGAGAGATATCTGAGGAGGAGCCTGATATTGCACCTAGTACAGAGGCTGGTGGTAGGAAGTGGTGTAATAGTTAGAAAATCATCATCTGATCCAAGTACTGAGGCCCGTTGTACGAGGGCTTGTGGTGCGAGAGTTAGATGATCCACTAGTTGTACATGATTGGACTATGCTCCTACCAAATACGTATCTTCTACGCCCATTTTGATCCTAGTGGGTCCTTAGGGACACACGACTTATTTAGGACTCCGATGTTTACACTTCCAGTTGGACAAATGTCAGTGCAATCATCTTTTGATTATGGTTCATTTTCTTCGAGCTATTATATTCCACCTTCATCGTCTCCAGCTTCAACACAGTATGTGGATGAGGAGCATACACTGAGGGACACTCCACCTGTACAGGATATTCCTTTAGCTTCTTCACATCCAGTGAAACTCATTGATTTGACTACCACATATATATTTAAATAACTCTAACCAATTTTTAGACCAAAATTTATTTTAATTATAACTTGTAAAAATATTTTTTATCTTTAAAAATAGATTTATCTAATTATAGGAGGCGGGGGAGGGGGCGTACTTGCTTGGGTGAGATATGGAACCGCTAGACATAGATGATGGTTGAATAAAATAATGAATGAGAAATGATTGATAAATCTGGGGAGGATTGTCGGGGTTTTTTGGCGATACTAGACAAATACTCTGACATCATTCCAGTCATCCCTCTCCCTTGCAGACATCTCCGACACGAAGTCAAGGATAATGCGTGGGAAAAAATATGGGTAAAAAATCTATTGGATTTAATGTAGTATTTTTTTATTTATATGAATTAATATATTTGGTGTCAGCTTCAGTTTAACTTCCCTGATGGTGAAGGTTCACGACCAGCATGTTTAAAGGAGCTAGGAAAGCTTTGGAGAGATTATAAGAATGAGTTGTATGTTGGATGGTGTGATATATTTGTCATAGATTTGGAGACAGTACCTATCTTGGATGACTTCCTGATAGAGCAATATCTCCAAATGATTACCCATTGGGTGACTGCCAAATTTAGGGTATTAATCCCATTTGAGGTATTTAAATGACATTTTTCATATTTTTTATTAATATTATCTTATTTATTATTAAAAATTATTTAGGAATCTTCTGATAAAAACAAAAAAACACTGATTCAATGCAATACCTCCACACTTTGGGGTGCACTACTACGTCAGATCATGAGAGGCAGCTGGTACGATATAGTTGTTTATAATTTTTCTTTAGGACATTCCCTTTTTATTGTTTCCTACTTAAATTATGTGATTTATTGAAAATTGAATATATAACAATACTTTCACTTTATATTGATTCAATGTCATTACAGAAGAAAAAAATTGAATATTGAAGGACGTTTCCCTCGAGAAAAATTATTTTTCTCAAGTTGAAGGAAAAAAGATGGAACTGTGGTTAATGAACCGACATAAGAAAAGATTGTAAGTTTTAATTTGTTTATTTAAAATATTAATATCTATTTTTAAATTTAATAATCTATTAATATTTTTAACAGGCTTATTTAGAGGCCATTGATACCCAAGAGACAAACAATTTTGGGCCACACGATCATTTATATCATGTTTTGGGAGATGATCACTCTGGTCAATTATAATACTGGACTGGTAAGAATATAGTCCTGACAAGGTATTGGTCTTCTCCAGGTATCCATTCTAGTACCACCGAGTCGGAACAGGTCACAGAGAATGCAAGACAGTCTGATAAAAGGGTCATAGAGTTGGAATTACAAGTTCAAACGAGGGAGAAAGAATTTATGAAACTGATCAATGATTTATCTTCATCGCTTCCACCAGAGGCCAGTGCATCTTGTTAGAAATATATGTCACCGATGGGTGCATTATCCTATACACCAGGCGGCTATTCTAGTGGCGGTCGAGATGATGATGTTCCTGGTGATGAGGATGCAGAAGAGGACGAGGGAGAGGATGGGGATGAGGATGAGGGTGAGGATGGGGCCGATGGACAGGATGGGGACGAAGATGAGAATGGGGAGGATGAAGTGGATGATGACAAGGACAAAGATGGCATCCAGGATGAGGCTGATAATGACAGTGGTGATGGTGATGGTGATCAGGGGCAGATTGATCCATTAAATTTTTTAATTCTGTATAACTCTTTGTTTTTAACCATTTTTTCACTCTGGTATTGATATTTTTGAATTCAGTATAACTCTTTATTTTTGGCCAAATATGGAAGCCTAATGATGTTATAATAATTTATGTGGCTTCTGGGGCTTGTTCGGAGCTCCAAACCTCGGTCAGCGTTAAAAACACTATGCCTCATGGTTAGTAAAAAATCTAAGTCGATTCCATAGGGTATCTACCAACCATATAGGGATATATATTAGAAGCAATGTGCATGATTTTCCCAAACCATGCACTAGGGGATGCACATCATGTACAATGTCTATAGTTTTAGTATAAGATATTATCAGTGTTGTTGCACGATTTGCCAAACTGGCATACGGAAAACCGACCAAATGCATTCGGATTGTGTTGATACTTTAGGAAAATGATCCATGAGTCATATGTGACATGTACAAGTCAACCTCGCCTCAACATGAGGCACAGTGTGGCTGGAATCACTCAAAGTGTCTCTCTTTTGTTTAAAATTGACACCCTTTTACGTAAAAACATATGGCTTACGAAAAACTAACCAAATGTATTTGTATTGTGATGATACATTAGGAAAAATATCCATAAGTCATATGTGACATGTACGAGTCAATCCCACCTCAATCCGAGGCATGGTGTGGTAGGTACCACTTATTGTGTCTCACTTTTATTTGAAATGGACAACATTTTAAGTGAAAACAAAAACTAACATACGAAAAATGGACCAAACAAATTTTATTATGTTATTACATTATCAAAATGATCCAGGGACATTTTTTATGTGTAAGAGTCAACCCCGTATCAATCTGATGCATGGTGTGTCCAGTACCACTCCAAGTGTCTCACTTTTATTTCAAATGGACCGGATTTTAAGTGAAAACAACAACTAACATACAGAAAACTGATCAAACGCATTCATATTGTGTTGATACTTTAATAAAATGATACATTGGTCATTATTTATGGGTACAAGTCATCTTTGCCTCAACCAGAGGTGTCGTGTGACTGTGGTGGCCGAAAACACACCCCGCGTGTCGTAAATGGCCAAAACATGCATTTAATGGTCAAATGCATGCCGAAAGGCCTCAAAATGACTTGAAATCACATGAAAACAACCTAGTTATTATTAGTGAGCTATAATAGGAGACGTAACATCATTCGGATGTGCGGTTTGCGTGGCACGATTGAATATGTGTTTTTTAGGTGTTTGGCACGCTTGAAAAGAATGCGTGGGGTGGTCAAAATTCGCCAAATGACCTCATAATGGCATGAAATCGGACAAAAAAAGGGTGGGTGAATTTTGAAATGATCGGCTAGACGAAACGTCAATCAGAGGTGTCGTGTGACTGTGCTAGCCGAAAACGCACTCTGCGTGTCGTAAATGGCCAAAACATGCGTTTAACAGTAAAATGCATGCCTAACGACATCAGAATGGCTTAAAATCACACAAAACACCCTAATTATTATTTTTGAGGTGTACGAGGAGATGGAATGCCATTTGGATGAGCTGTTTGCTCGACACGACTGAATATGTGTTTTTAGGTGTTTATCATGCTTGAATAGCATGCGTGGGGTGGTCAAAACCTGATGAACGTCCTCGGAATGCCCTGAAATCAGACTAAAACAAAGGGTGGGTGAATTTTGAAGTGATCATCTAGAAGTCCCATCAATCGACGGTGTCGTGTGACCGCGGGGGCTATGGCCAAAACATGTGTTTAACGGTCAACTGCATATCGAACAACATTGAAATGACCTGAAATCAGATGAAAACACCCTAATTATTATTCTTGTGGTGTATGAGGAGAAGACATGTCATTCGGAAACACGGTTTGCGCAACACAGATGAATTGTGTTTTTTAGGTGTTTGGCGCCCTTGAAAAGCATGCATGGGGTTGTCAAAACTAGACGAACGACCTCGAAATGCCATGAAATTGGATGACAACAAAGGGTGGGTGGATTGTGAAATTATCATCTAGAAAGCACGTCAATCGGTGGTGTTGTGTGACCACTCTGGCCGAAAACACACTCTGCATGTCGTAAATGGCCAAAACATGTGTTTAATGGTCAAATGCATGCCGAACGACATCAGAATGACTTAAAATCACACGAATACACCATAATTATTATTCATGTGGTTTACTAGGAGACGACACATCATTTAGATGTGCGGTTTGTGTGGAACGACTGAATATGTGTTTTTAGGTGTGTGGCGTGCTTGAAAAGCGTGTGTGGGGTGGTCAAAATTTTCCGAACGACCTCAGAATGCCATGAAATTGGACGAAAACAAAGGGTGGGTGAATTTGGAAATGTTCGGCCAAACGGTACATTAATCAGAGGTGTAATGTGACTACGCTAGCCAAAAACTCACTCCGCATGTCGTAAAAGGCCATAACATGCGTTTAACTGTAAAATGCTTGCCGAATGACATCAGAATGACTTGAAATCATACTAAAACACCCTAATTATTATTCTTGATATGTATGAGGAGACGAAACGTCTTTTGAATGCGCGATTTTCATGGAATGGCTGAATATGTGTTTTTTAGGTGTTTGACATGCTTGAAAAGGGTGTGTGTGTTGGTCAAAACCAGCCGAACAACCTCAGAATGCCATGAAATCAGACGACAACAAAGGGTGGGTGAATTTTGAAATGTTCGGCCAGATTGCATGTTAATCAGATTTTTCATGTGACCACGGTGGCCAAAAATGCACTCCACGTGTCGTAAATGGCGAAAACATGCATTTTATGGTCAAATGATGGCCGAACGACATTGAAATGACTTGAAATCACACAAAAACACCTTAATTATTATTCTTGAGGTTTATGAGGAGACGACACATCATTCGGATGCACATTTTGCGTGACACGACTAAATATGTGTTTTTAGGTGTTTAGCGCACTTGAAAAGCATGTGTGGTGTGGTCAAAACCGGCCGAACATCCTCAAAATGCCAGGAAATCTAATGAAAACAAAGGGTGGGTGAATTGTAAAATTTTTGGCCAGACGAAACGTCAATCAGAGGGGTCGTGTGACCGTGGGGGCCGAAAACGCAATTTGCCTGGCGTAAATGGCCCAAACATGTGTTAAACTGTCAAATACAAACCGAACGATATTGGAATGATGTGAAATCACATGAAAACACCCTAATTATTAGTCTTGAGGTGTACGAAAAGTTGGATCATCATTCGTACCTGTGGTTTTCACGACACGAAAGAATATGTGTTTTTTAGGTGTTGGTGCACTTGAAAAGCGTGCGTAGGGTGGGAAAAATCAACCGAACGACTTTAGAATGCCATGAAATCAGAGGAAAACAAAGGGTGGATGAATTGAGAAATGGTTGGCTAGACGTCACATCAATCAAAGGTGTTGTGTGACCCGGTGACCAGAAAGGTACTCCGCATGTCGTAAATGTACAAAACATTCGTTTAACGGTAAAATGCATACCGAACGACTTCAAAATGACTTATAATCAAACGAAAACACCCTAATAATTATTTGTGAGGTGTATGAGGAGACACCACATCATTCAAATGCATGGTTTGTGTGGTACAACTGAATATGAGTTTTTTAAGTGTTTGGGGCGCTTGAAAAGCGTGCCCGGGATAGTCAAAATCGGCTGAACGACCTCGGAATTCCATGAAATCGGACAACAACAAAGGGTGTGTGAATTGTGAAATGTTAGATGAGACGGAACGCTAATCGGAGGTGTCGTGTGACCACAATTTCTGAAAATGCACTTCACATGTCGTAAATGGCCAAAAATGTGTTTTACAGTCAAATACATACCGAACGACATCGAAATGACTTAAAATCACACGAAAACACCATAATTATTATTCATGAGGTTTAAATAAATATGACATATCATTCAGACATGTAGTTTGCATGGCACGATAGAATATGTGTTTTTTAGGTGTTTGGCGCACTTTAAAAACGTGCGTGGGGTGGTCGAAACCAGCCAAACGACCTCAGAATACCTTGAAATCAAATGACAACAAAGAGTGGGTTAATTTTGAAATGGTAAACTAAGAGACAGATCAATCAGAGGTGTTGTGTTACCGTGGTAGCCTAATAGGAACTCTGAACAACCCCTCCCCCCCCGGACAGCCCCCCTCACCACTGGATAGCCCCCCGCACCTCTCGGACAGGCCCCCCACCTCGGATAGCCCGCCCACCAACATGACATCCCCACCTCCCCGAAAAGCCCCCCCACCCCGGACATCCCACCCACCCAATGATCCATGGATCATTTGTGATGGGTACGAGTCAATCCCACCTCAATCTGAGGCACGATGTGACTAGTATCACTCAATGTGTGTCACTTTTGTTTGAAATGGACAACATTTTTAGTGAAAGAAACAACTGACATACGGAAAATCATCACAAGGCTAGCCATATATTCGTGAAATTAAGGGATAAAAAATAAAATATGGTTTATTGGTCATACGTTATTAGAAGAAAATATTCACAAGGCATTGATTGAAACACAATGGGTCATAGTATATATAAAAAACATGAATTATATTAGGAATGAGTCTTGACATCCCATCATGAACATGCACCGACAGTCATGTTCTAATTCTCAATCATGGGTCATTAATTCAATACAATAACAGAAAACAAATAAATATCATACAGTGATTTCATATGAAACCTATGTACCCTCAAGCATACCATATAAAAAATTGGTAAACAAGGCTACACATAGAATCTTGAAAAATAAGTTTCAAAGTCTCATAATAATACCCCAATGGTGAGGAATACATATGGTGACACCATAGCCCCATGGATTACCTCAATCCCATCCTCAAATAGTGGGTTCTAGGACCAACCCAAAGTCCCTTTGGGAACCCAATACAGAAGACTTAATTGAATATTCATACCCACTACCCATAATAGGGATTAAAGTCACATCACACCCAAGAGAGAAAACTACAATTACCCACATACCCCCTTATTCTAATTGAAAAGTCTATGAAAAACATGTAGGCTATTCCGGTAACCCATCTCGTATGTTGATATTGGCCAATGTTTCCCACTAACACATTAGGAACCATTAATTCATAGATACATAATCATTAGAGGAATATAAACTTCCCATGTGCTTCCTATAACTCATCCTAGGTCTAAGCACATGACCACTACCATTGTTTAACTTATGGGTGTCATGATCCTTGCCACTATACCCTTGTTTTTCGGTTGGTTTTAAGATACTCAACCCAAGACCATGAGTAAACATCCCATGTTCTTCCTATAATATGTAGGATTTTTCGCTTTTTTGTATTGGTTTTGGGGTTTGAGTGAGGAATGAATTCTAAATTTTGAATACTCTTATGTTTGTTGGGGTTGTGGTTTGAGTGAGTAATGAATTATAAATTTGGAATACTCTTATGGGTGTTTTTTAATTTCCTACAACATGTAAGATTTTTCTCTTATGGGTGTTATTGCATTTTAATTTCTAAATTTCTAAATTTCTAAACTCTGGAATGAATTCTAAATTTTGAATACTTTGGATGGAGATTTCTATTGGTGTTGTTGCTGGTCTAGAGAGGGGTTGTAGTGTTATTGTAGGTCCGGAGAGGGGAGAGGGTCCTGCTTCTGTGGAGCTGAGCAATTGTATACCAACCGTTTCAAAACCATTGGTATAGATACTATACTATAACTGTACCAACGGTTTTTTAAAACTGTTGGTATAAGTTTATATGAACTGTTATAACAAAACCATTGGTATAGCCTTATGGATTGCCATATCCCCTCAATACCAACTGTTTATAACCTATGGTATAAGTGTAACACACATATACCAATGGATTACAAAATTTTTCTATATGTTATACTTTAACACACATATACCTATAGTTTGTAGCAAGCCATTGGTATACCTTCTATTTTGACACATATACCAACGGTTTTCACAGAACTGTTGGAATAGGCCTATTTTCACGCCTTACTTGGCCACAGTTGAGGGAACCATTGATATACTATATACCAATGGTTTCCAGGCCTTTACCAACAATTTACAACCATTGGTAATGTGTAAAATTCTAGAAGTGATTCATTCTATCTATACATGCATCTTAGTATAAATTTTGAATTCTTGCTTCACATGTCATTATTTTTAATAATAAAAAACCCAAAAAGATTTTAATCACTATAATTTAATTAAAAAATCACAAAAGATATAGAATAGGTGAATTATATAATGAATGTGAACTACATTGATAAGGATCATCAAGAGACACGACCACGGTCTGCCACTATGCTACACTAGAAAAAATATAATTATTTTTGTCCACACCCCACGACAGGCGTGCGTCCAAACTGATGCTGTTTACAGGGATCCAATCATTAGTTCATTTTCTTTTTCTATTTTATCATCTTATTTAGATTTCATTTCATTTAAAAAACTAAAAAAATACTTCCAAGATGTATTCAAAATCAGAATATAATGCATGGAAAAATTACTCAGGCGCAGCAACAACAACAAGAAGAAGATGAATATTTTAGAAGAGCTTATGTGAATGAACTTAGAAAAAGCATTGAACAACTAACCATAAATGCTGATATAAATTTTGATTATGTTAATACATTATTGGAGAAAACCATCCCTAATCTGGAGAAGGAACCTGAGAATGTGGTATAAGAAATTTCACCACTTATATTTGAAATTAAAGAACCTAAGGAGGCAAGGGAGGAAGACGTACCTACTGAGATACAAGTGGGAGATCAAAAAAGTTTGGATTAATTATTGATCACATGTGAGGAACTACCTAACCTCCCCATACAATACAAAGAAGAATATTCAACACCATAAAAGGAAGAAACCACCCAAGTGGTGGAATTTGAAGTCAAGATGGTGGAGCCCGACTTCCTGCCTCCATCCTCAGAGAGTCTACACCAAGAGGCGCGTACCACTGAGGGAGATATTGAAGATGAACAAACATAGGGAGTTGTACCTTTCATTGACTCCATCCCTTCTAATTTTATTGAATCTGAATTCTACATTACATCTTGTGCTTTTGATTATACAGAATCAAAAAATCCCAGCTATGCCTTGGATGATAAAGAAGAAGCTAGATGTGCACTTGCTTTAGAACATATGGATCTCCCTATATTTGTTGAATATTTATTGAAGGATGTTCATGAAGTGATGCTAGTGGATTTCCCTAAGTAAACCAGGACAAAATCTTCTTACTTTTATGGGGAATAATTTGATCTTGATACTTCTTGTTTTAATATAATTCAAATAGAATTACAGTCTGAATTTCCCATTGACTATTCTTTTGATGAATCGTGCCATGAGGAACCAATGGACATAGAATAAGAGGTTTCACAAGTATAAACCCAGAAGGAGGATGATTCTTACTTCATCATACCCCCACGATGCAAGATATACCTCACTGTTAAGGGGGTGGGATATGGTGTACTCTATCCTTGGATCATTAGTCACCCAGAAGGATGAAGTACAAGCTGAGAAAATCCACATGTAGTGGTTAAAATCAATGAAGCTTCATCCTCCATCAAAAATTGGATAACAGCTGGTACTGTCCTCAAGAGGTAGTCAAAATTCAGGGCCGACATAGGGGATAATACCAAGATTTATCTTTACATTCTTTCTAGGAATTCAGATGTCAATTTATTTTCATTGAAAAAATTTAGCATGTGGCCCCCTCCCTCTTTTCATTTTTAGCTTAAATGAATTGATCATTGTGACTAATTGAGTAATTTTCTTTTTTAGGATCATAATGGTAGATGGAAGCCCCAAACAGTGATCAGAAAGGGCCATGTTTCATGGAAAATGGGTGTTCAATTTTAGTGTTTTATAATTTAATCTCTCCACATTTTTGTCCACAACATGTTTTGAGAATTATAGATAAAATTGCATGCCCAAACTTGAATTCATTTTTTACTCGACTTATCTAGGAGATAAGATTTTCTTAAGAATCCTACGATTCCATGTTTTAGATTTAAATGTTGATATGATTAAATTATTGAAATTAATAATTGACTTTTTGAAATGAAGCATGGATATTGAAGTAATGACTCATGTTTGAAAAAATTAATTAATTCATTTAAATGAAATTTCCCTACCATCCTTCATGATTTGAATTTATGAAGTTCATGTGAATTGATTTATTAGTCATGCCATGACTGATTGTCCAATGTTATATTTCCCATTCCTGAGAATATTTCTAGACCAAGTACGACTTATTTATTCTTGAGCATATTACGTGAGTAATCTTGGGACATGTAAGCAACCATAACTTGTATTGAAACTTGTCAAATCTATGACTGTGCAAAAACACATTTAAAATTATTGAGGCATCCTTTGAAAAGTTAATTTTCCTTAAAATACTACCTTTACATCAATCATTCTTTTTTCACATAGAGACCATGAATGACATTTATAGGAATGCATCATGTTTCAAGCCATTTTTATCCATTCGTACCCTCATATCAGTATTTTCATGATATTTTAAAGATGAAGTGTGCGGGTAAAGAGAATCATGGTGGGTGAGATAATATACATTATAAGGAATAAGTGTAGGGTTTTTATTATGTTAAATGTAAAAGGTTTTGGAATCACTCATTATACTCTATTTCTTCCCCTCTTGAATTAAAAAATTGGCAAAATGACAAAAAGAACAAACAAAAAGAGAAAAAATGTGTTATGATTTGGGAAAACCCAAAATCACCATTTTCTAGACTAACAATCTTATGAGCGTATATAGTTAGGTGATTGATGTGAGGTCTGATATAATCACAAATTTTGAAAAAAGAAAATAAAGTACAAAAAAAATATTCAAGAGGGTTCACAAATCATTCATTATGCTTTCTTGATCATAACATTTTCTTTGAGTTTGGGGAAGCGGGTGTTGCTACTATGAAGGGGATAATTTCATTATATTTTTACTTTTGATATCATGCATAGTACATAATATATTAGCCTATTCTTTGAGCCTTAATTTTTAAAGAATAAAATCCTACCAAACTTAAACCTCAGAGTCAATATAACCTTAATTTCATGTCCTCGTGATTTTATGTGCATTTTTTCTTTAAAAAGTGGAGAAAGTAGTTTATTTACATTCCTATGGATAAGGAGCATGTTCTCAAGATATGAGCATAACTCTACCTGAATTGTATAATGAGTAATGAGAAAAATTAATCAAAATTGAGGTAAATAAGGACTTGGGATGTTTAATAATAATGAATCAAGGACCTTGAATGAATGAAAGGAGAAGTTACATCAATTTTCAAATGGTAAAAGTAAAATATGTGAATTATATGTTTCATTGAAAAATGGGAAATTAAATTGATATTTTTGAAAAAAATTTAAAGTTCGATTTCACATTGAAATTTGTTTTATTTAATTGAATTGGAATTTTAATATTGGTAACATTAGTGTCCTTTAATTTCTATGTTGAGATTTTATGTTTGAGGACAAGCATGGTTTATGTGTGGGGGTTTTTGAGAGAGTAAATTTATGTGCATATTTTTGATCAAATAAAGAGGATTTTTTAATTTTATTCAATGATAAAACCCATTTATTTCAATGTTTTATTAAAATAAAGGGTAACTTGAATTTTAGAATTATTATGAGAAAAATTGAGAAAAGTGCATTTTTTTGGATTTTTTGCATATTTTTACTACAAAGGTATTTTTGACATTTTTTAAAAACGATAATTCCAAAATTCATGATTATTTTTCTTAGAATCATGATTTTATTTCATTAAACTTTATCTTAATCACATAGTGTTGATTCAATGATCTATTACTCCAAAAAATTCATTGATGTTGAAAATTTTTCTAGGCAAATAAAATGGACCCTGACACTATAACAGATGAAAAAAATCAGTCTCCTCACCTCATATTTAAGTGATTACACCTAGTATAGTACTAGGACACATAGGAATTACTTTAAAACAAATTTGGGGGGTATTTTTAAGTCATTAAGGTTTCCATTGATCGTTATAAATTTGAAGACGACTTCATGGAAATTTCTTCCATAAAAAGACTTATTCAATGAAAATTCCATAACTCATTAATCATGTGGCTAAATGAGCTAACATTTGGAGGGGGAATGGAAAACACATTATTGAATAAATTTTATGAAGGTATACACACATTAATATAACATTTAATTGGCCAAAAATGTCCAAAATTTTAGAAGAATGAATTCTTCCTATAAAAGGAGGCCCTCACCTTCTTTCCAAATCATCAGCTCGACACCCACAGCTAAGGAGGGATCCCACCAGGGAACGTTCCAATTATTCTCCTCTTTCCCCCTTAATTTATTCTTTATATTTTATTTTAGTTTTTTTATATTATTTTTCATTTGTAATTCAAATTTAAGTTTTATTAATCCATTCTTTTGTGTTTCTCCATCGACTTTTCTTCATTTCTTTCCCCCCCTCTCTCTCTCTTCTCTTCCACCCACTCTACTGAGTAATATATTACTCTCAGAAATGAGAGGATGACCCCGACACTTGGCCCCGGGGGAGGTGGATGTGATCATAAATTTTCTTTAATGTTTAATTTTAAGTTTGTAGATTGATTTTAGTAGCATGCATAGGTAAAGAGAATGTCTCTAATGTTGTGACTGACTCCAATGACATGAAACCAAACCTATCCCTATTATTTTTATTTAATCATTTTCCCTCTCTCCATTTGTTCGTTCTTAACCCATTTATCTATTCAATGTATGAAACAGATTATATTGAACTGGGTCCTGGATGATGACACATTCTAGACAAAGGTGTGTCACCAACATGGATTAAAGGAGGAGGTGGAATTGAGAGTGCTCAAACATTCATGGATATTCCACATTTTATAATTAAATAATATTAGTTAATACATGAGATTTCATGTTTGGATTATAATACAAAAATAAATCATATAAAGGATCATAATGATTTAACATTTAACCAACCCCCAATACCAATTTCTTTCTTATTAATTCATTCTGTTTGGACTTGCATCTTAGTATAAATTTAGAATTCCGGATTCACATGTTATTATTTTAAATAATAAAAAACCCAAAAATATTTTCATCACTTTCATTTAATAAAAAAAACCAAAAAAAGAGATATTATAGGTGAATTAGATAATGTGAACTACATTGATAAGGCTTTTCATGAGAGACGACTTTGGTAAGCCACTATGTTGCACTAGGAACAATATAATTATTTTTTTCCACACCTTGCGATAGGCGTGCGTCAAAACTAATGTTGTTTCCAAGGAGACAATCATTAGTTTATTTAATTTTTATATTTTTACATCTTATTTAGATTTCATTTTGTTAAAAAAATAATAAAAAAGTCTTCCATGATGTTTTCAAATTCATAATATTATGCACGGAAAAATTACTCACAAGTGCAGCAACAACAACAAGAAGAAGATAAATATATTTGAAGAGCATAAGTGCATGAACATAGATAAGGCATTGAACAATTAACCAAAAAGGCTGATCGATATTTTGATTATGTTCGTGCATTCATGGAGTAACCCAAACCTAAGCCAAAGGAATAACCTAAGAAAGTGGTCGAAGAAATTTCATGACTTATATTTGAAATTGAAGAACCTGAGGAGTCATGGATGGAAGACATACCTGGTGAGCTAAAAGTGGGAGATAAAAAATGCTTGGATCGATTCTTGATTAAATGTGAGGAACTACCTAACCTCCCTATATAATAAAAAGAATAAGATTCATCACCAGTGAAGGAAGAAACCACCCAAGTAGTGGAATTTGAAGTCAAGATGGAGGAGACTATCTACCTGCCTCCATCCTCCGAGAGTCTACTCCAAGGGGCACATACCACTGAGGAAGAGATTGAATCTTAACCGACTCAGGGAGTTTAACCATTCATTGAATCTATCCCTTCTAATTTTATTGAATCAGAATTATACATCACTCCTTGTGGTTTTGATGATGCAGAATATGACAATCTCAGCTATTCCTTGGAGGACGAAGAAGAACCAGGGTGTGCACATGTTGAGGAACATATGAAACTCCCTGGACATGTTGAATATTTATTGAAGAAAGTTCACGAAGAGATTCTAGTGGATTTCCCTAAGGAAATCATGATAAAAGATTCTTACTTTGATGGGGAAGAATTTGATCTTTATACTTCATGTTTTAATATTATTCAAAAAGAATTACACTCTGACTTTCTTATTGACAATTCTTTTGATAAATCATACCTTGAAGAAACCAATGGACATAGAAGAAGAGGTTTCACAAGTAGAAAACTAGAAGGAGGATGATTCATACTTCATCCTACCCGACCATGCATGTTATACCTCATTGTGAGTGGCTGATATGGTGTAATCTATCCATGGATCATTACTCACCCAGAAGAATGAAGCACAAGTTGAGAAAATCCACATGTGGTGGTTCCAATCAAATAGGCTTCATCCTTCATCATACTTTGGATAATAGTTAGTACTACCCTTTGGAGGAATTCAAAATTTAGGGCCCACATGGGGGATAATACCATGATTTATCTTTACTTTATTTCTAGTAATTTATATGTAAATTTATTTTCTTTGAAATAATTTAGCATGTGATCCCCTCCCTCTTTCCATTTTAAGCTTAAATGAAATGATCAATGTGATTAATTGTGTAATTTTCGTTTATAGGATCATGAAGCTAGAAGGAAGCCCCAAAAATGGAAGGGGAAGGACCATGTTTCATGCAGAAAGGGTGTTCAATTTTAGTGTTTTATCATTTAAACTTTCCACATTTTCTTCCACAATATGTTTTGAGCTTTAAAGATAAAATTGCATGCCCATACTTAAATTCATGTTTTACTCAATTTATCTAGGAGACATGAGTTTCATAGGAATCGTGAGATTCCATGTGTTATATTTCAATGATGAAATTATTAAATTATTGAAATTAATAATTGAATTTTTAAAACGAGGTATAGATATTTAAATAATTACTCATGATTTGAAGGAATTAATTGATTCATGTAAATGCAATTTCCCTACCATCCTTCATGCTTTGAATTTCTGAAGTTCATGTGAATTGATTTATTAGTCATACCATGAGTGATTGTCCAATGTTATATTTCCCATTCCTAAGAGGATTTCTAGACCAAGTACTTCCTGTTTATTCTTGAGCATATTTTTTTGAATGATCATGGGACATGTAACCGACCAGAACTTGTATATAAACTTGTCAAGTCTATGACTGTGAAAAATCACATTTAAAATGATTGAGGCATCCTTTAAAAAGATAATTTTCCTTAAAAACCCCCCTTTACATCAATCCTTCTTTTAGCCCATAGAGACCATGAATGACCTTTATATGAATTAGCAATATTTCAATCCATTTTCATCCATTCCTACCCTCCCCTGAGTATTTGCATAATGTTTTAAAGATGAAGTGTGTGGGTAAAGGGAATCATGGTGGACAAGATGTTATACATTATAAAGAAGAAGTGTGGGGGTATTATTGTTTTAATTGTAAAAGGTTGTGTTATCATTCATTATAATCTATTGTTTTCCCCAATTGAATTGAAAAAAATGACAAAAATGACAAAGAGAACCAACAAAAAGGGAAAAAATCGGTTGTGATTTGGGAGAAACAAAAATCACCATTTTTCAGATTAAGGATCTTATGATCCTATGTGGTTATGTGATTGAACTGAGGTATAATATAAACATAAATTTCGAAAAATGAAAATAGAAAAAAAATTCAATAGGGTGCAATAATCATTCATTATTCTTACTTGATCATAAACCTCTCATTGAGTTTTGGGAAGTGGGTGTTGCTACTTTAAACGGGATAATTTCATTATATTTTTTTACTTTTGATATCTTTCATAGTACATTAGATATTACACTCCTCCTGGATCCTTAATTAGTTATACATCATATCCAACCAACTTTAAACATCAAAATCAATAGAACCTTAATTGCAAGTCCTCATGATTTTATGTGTGTGTTTTCTTTACAAAGTGTATAAAGTAGTTCATTTACAAGCCTATGGATAAGGAGCATGTTTTGCATGATATAAGAATAACTCTTCATGAATTGTATCATGAGTGATGAGAGAAAAGAATCAAAGGTGAGGTAAATCATGACTTGGCATGTTTAGTAATAATAAATTAAAGAGGTTGAATGAATGAAATGAGAAGTTCCATCAATTTTCAAAGGGTAAAAATAAAATATGTGAATTTTTTGTTTCTTTGAAAATGAAAAATTAAATTTATATTTTATGAAGATTTTTTAGAGTTTGATTTCACGTTAAATTTTTTTGATTTTATTTCATTGGAATTTTAATTTTGGTAACATTGGTGTTATCTTATTTCCATGTGGAGATTTTATGCTTGAGGAAAATCATAGTTTAAGTGTCGAGGTATTTGATAGAGAAAATTTTTATGCATATTTTTAATCAAATAATGAGTATTTTTTAATTTTTTTCACGGATAAAACTCATTTATTTCAATGTTTTATTCAAATGACATGTAGTTTGAATTTTAGAAATTATATGATCAAAATTGAGAAAAGTGCATAATTTTGGATTTTTGACCGATTTTTAATACAAATGTATTTTTATCATTTTGTAAAACATATAATTCCAAAATTCATGATTAATTATTTTTTTGGAATCCTGATTTTATTTCATTCAACTATTTCTTTTGGACCTAGAGCTGATTCGACGATCTATTAGTTCAAAAAATTCATTGAGTTTGGAAACTTTTTCGGGCGGACAGTGTAGTCCCCACTACTATAACGGATGTACAAATCGGTTCCCTCACCTCAAATTTAGTCCATTTTACTTTGGTCACCACTAGGACACATATTACCAACTCTAAAACAAATTTGGGGGTGTTTTGAAGTCATTAAGGTTTCCATTGATCGTTACACATTTCAAGGAAGCTTCCTGGAAATTTCGGCCATAAAAAAGTCTTATTCAATGAAAATTACATAACTTCTTAACCCAGCGGCTAAATGAACTTATATTTGGAGGCTTAATGGAAGAAACATTTATGAAAAACTTTTATGAAGGGGTAGACACGTGAATAGATTATTAATGGTCCAACAACATGAAATCATATAGTAGAAAGAATTCTACCTTTAAAAGGAGGCCCTCGACTCTTTCCCAAATCATCAGCTCGACACCCACCGCTAAGGAAGGATCCCATCAGGTCATGGGCTGGCATGGATAGGTTCTTCAGCTTTCCACCTCAAGAGCAGCATAGGGAAAAAACGGTCTCTTGGGATCACCAAGGATAGGCCGAAGGCCTCACCGACAGGTTCACGATGCAGTTTCTGTGGAAAGAGATGTTGTCCTTCCACTTCACCGAAGTCGCCACCGGGATCATGGAGAAGTACTTTGTGCAGTCCATGGGCATGGATTTTAACAATTTTGGGTAATTTTTTTGGAATGAAAAGAGAAAAATGCACGACATTTCATCTTGGTGGTGATTAGAAGTCGTTAAAGGTCCATATATTCCATGATCTTTTTGTGTCGGGGGAAGGAAAGAGTGGGAGTCGTATAGTGAGGCCATGAGTGGTCTGTCGGTGGTGATCATAGAGGTGATGGGCATCGGCCATGGGGGGGGACATAGATACCTTTCATATTTCTTCATTGGAAACGAATTGAATGTAGGTCTAAATTACTACCCTCCTTGCTGGCGATCGGAGGTGACGCTGGGGAAGAGACCCCACTATGATCCCACCTCCATTACCATCCTCCACCAAGATGACGTGGGCGGACTCCACATTTCATACGATGGGAGGTGGCATTCTGTCACCCCTACTCCAGCCACGTTCGTTGTTCTTGTCGGAGACACCTTTATGGTATATGCATCTGCATTCAAAACTAATTTATTTAACACTTCTGATTTTCATTTTCATAAGGAAAGGGAAAATAACAGGCTCTGACGAATGGGATGTACAAGAGCTGCATACACAGGGCGGTGGTGAATAAGCGACAAGCGAGGAAGTCAATATGATTCTTTCTGTGTCCGATGAGGGAAAGGGTGGTGAGTCCCCCACTGCAGTTTCTGGCTGGAAGGAACCCCAAAAGGGCGTACCTAGACTTCAAATGACCCACCTTCCATGACATAATCCGAAAACACTACTACGTGGACACCCGCACCCTCCAGGCTTCCTCCGATTGGTTTGTGACATCAAAATGAATCTTTGTTGGTGATTTGATATGTAAAATATAATGATGGTCGATCAAGTATGTTATGGAGTACTATGTTGTGATAAAAATTTGACTTCTCCAAATTCTATGGAGTACTATTTATCATTTTGATAAAAACACACTTCGATTGTGGTAGTTCGGTAAACCCAGCCTAGTGAAGTTAATTTGTTAGGTATTAATAATTCTCATAAATGACAATGCAAGTGATGATGTGGAATAACAATTGCCTAATTGTGATCCAAAATATATTGGTGTGTCTAGAAGAGGAGAAATGGGACAACAAGGACATGAATGTTATTGTCAACATCCCTTTTGCTTTGGTGACCAAGGTCTTATCAACCATTGCAAAGAAAAAGAAAAAGAATAAAAAATTATGATGGTCTAAGAAACATTATAAGACCATGTCACTGCACACCAAAATTTTCATAAAGAGAAAATTATACACTCTTCAAATTAAGAGTCATCATCAGTGACTGATCACGTGAACACTATCAATACCCTATTCTCTCAACTGATGACACTAGGCAAAAAAAAATTGGGATACTAAATGTGCTGGTATTCTTCTCTAAATATTTAAAAATCAATATGATCAGTTGATCATCAAGCATAACAACAATAGCATGATGGACATGTTTATGCTCAACAACATTGCAGGTGTGGTTCCTAAAGGAAAAATTCAATGCAAGAGAAAAGTGACAGACAAAAAACATTGCACCAATCGAAGACTTTGTCAACTGAGAGAGGAAGGAGGATGGAACATGAATCTATGTGGGATCCAAAACCATGGATGATCCAAATAATGAAGAATAACAACATCACATGTTACAATTGTTTAAAGTAGGGGAACACCAAAAAGAATAGTTGTAACAATAAGTGTGATGGAAACAACTCTCAATGAAATATAACGAGTACTTACGGAAATGGAGACATACTAGTCAGTGAAACTTCAATGATGGATTAAGGTAGAGATCATCTCAACAACGCATGGATAATTGATTAAATAGAAACATTGATCCAAGGGAATGGTTTGATCAGTATGAACATATCTCGAAAGGACTTGTTTACATGGGGAACAATCACACCTTAAAGATCTTTGGAGTCAATACCAACAAACTAAAGATGCATGATGGTATAATTCAAACCACCTAAGGAGTAGGCAATGTGATGATCTTGAAGATTAACATATTTTCTTTGGGTGGATTTTATGACATCAGGTGTAAGACTCACACTATCAATGGAGTGGGAATGATTGTGAAGGGTGTTCTTGTGGTGATGAAGACCGAGAATATCTCAAAGAATCTATGCATTCATTATGGTGAAGCATAAAATGATATGGAGATAGTTGTCAAGACCCGTCCCTCAGGGCCCATGTCGTGACTACCGCAAACCCGTCTTCCATAGGCGAGAGGCTGACAACTAGCACCGAAAAGGTGTGTCCCTTAAATGGGAACACATTACTTTTTTAACCTGTATAGACACACAATCCAAGAACAAAACAAGATGCAACCACGCTGACTAGAACACAATAAGATGCAACCAAAAAGTAAACTGTTGTAGTAAAAGAGTGATCAAAGTAAAAAAGGGGCTGGAATACAAACCCAACTGTAAAAGTACAAGTACGACTGGTAGTACAATACTACTGGATGAAAACAGAAAACATCACAAAGGTAGAAGTACCACATAGGTAACACCACGAACATAAAACCAAGAAGGTAACTCTATGATGGTAGAAGTACCACACATGTAACATCACAAAGATAGAAATACTACACATGTAACACCACAGAGACAATACCACAAAGGTAGAAGTACCACACAGGTAACACCACAAAGCAAGAAGTACGACATAGGAAAAGCACTCATCTCACAACCAGGTATAACTTATGTACAGAAGTACAGATTATTTGTTATAAAAATTATCTTCTTATTCTATTAAGAAGCACTACTACTGAACTACACATGAATGATAGGTAACTAACCCCCACTGACCCACATAGGATCTGACCAGCACAGGATCGATATGTGCTGACACACACAGGATCACTGAGCACTGAACCACACAGGATCGATATATGTTGACCCACATAGGATCGATGTTTTTTCTTCACATTGTAGCCTGCCACAGGTTACCTTGCACCCGATATGTTCATGTTCTGTAGAATCTGCCCATCGAGATATCGGTCGTACCTCGTCCGCTACTAAGCTCCACAAAGGAATAACTCAATGGACTGCCATGTCATAAGGGTTCCAACGCGATAGAAGGCGCATCAATCAGATGCCCGGTCTATGAGTTATAAGCATTTTAGCTTCGAGGCCTGGTTAGATTTGGGTTCGATCAAACCCATCCATACTCCAACTTCCAAAAGAACTAAATTCGAAAATACCAAAAGGACCGTCTCGATCCAAGGATCCCAATGCTATAGATAGTTTGTCAAACAGATATATGGTTCTCAAGATATTCCCCTTTATGTGTTCCAGGGTCTGGTTGGGCCTGGGTCCGGTCTGACCTGGTCTGACCAACCCGACCCGACTCGCTGTGGGCTGGGCCGGGGTGGACTCGACCTGATGGTCCAGGGTGGACTCGGCCCGATGTGCCGGTGTTTGGTCTTACCCCCAAGTGGGGTGGCCCGCAAGGGGGGCGGCCCGCAAAGGCGGCCTAACCAGAATAGGGAGGCCCGCAAAGGGGCAGCCTTACCAGCATGGGGTGGAGACCCATTCTGGGGAGGTGGCCCGCTTCGAGGGTAGCAACACGGTCTGAGGGCGGGGGCCCGGTGTGAGGGCGCCGACCCGCTCCGAGGGAGGGGGCCCGATACGAGTAGGATGACCCACTTCGAGGGAGAAAGTACAGTCTGAGGTCGGCAGCCTGGTATGAGGGTGGCGCCCCGACTCGAGGGTAGTAGCCCACTATGAGGGCTGCAGCCTAGTTCAGTCTGATGCAGGGGGGGTGTAACCCACTGGTCACCCGAATTCTTGAAAGTTCCAGAGGTCATTCGGTTGGTGAGGAAGCAACACCATTTTGGCGCCACGAAACCCTCCAGAGGTGGGTTCGGCCTCCGCCATAGCTTCCATTCATCGGCAGTGCGGTGGTCGTGTCACCTTCCTTTTCGTGGTCATCCGTTGTGCCGGCCGCCTCCTGCATTCGCCGTTGCTAACGAGCCATGACCCTCCTCTTGCGGCATGTGTCGACGTGTTTGTGAACTTCTAAGGCGGTGCAAGGAAAGCAAGATAGAGGCGGGTTCGGGCTGGGTTTGTTAGGCCCGCACCCTCCGTGTTAGCTCGAAATATTAAGGATATCAAGGGAGTTCAATAAACTGTTGTATTGAACACAAGATTAACCCCACATGATTCCTCATAATAACCTCCCGCAAAGACGAATGAATCTCTAGTCAACCCGTTAGTCGGTTGACCCACGTTCTTCTTATAATTTGAAGAATGTGGAAGAGGGAAACAAAAACGCACAAACAAAAATAACCCCCTATCTAGAAGAGACGTCCGCAGACAACAGTCAATGAATCCTCCTTTATCATTGTCATCGGTTCGTGACTCGGTGGAGCTCATCACTGCTTGTTGGAACCAGTCTCGTCCTCCTGGTGGTTTCCGTCGCGGTACTTTGCCAGAGCTTTATTGTTTTTTGAATTCGTACCAACACCCCTCCCTGAGCTCCATATAAATAATAGAGGAGAAGGAGTTTATAAAACTCAGGGAATTAATTAGGTTCATTTAATTAATGAACCTCTCGAATTTCCAATGGTGTGGTTACAAGAAAAGAAGAGTTAAGCCATTTGTTAGCTTGACACATCGTCGGTCCCACCAGTGTTGTTTGTCCATTGGAGGAAAGAAGGAAAATAAAATAACAAAACATGTAATTTTATTAATCATTCAAAAGTCCGAAAACATAACTTTTTCACCCGAACTACTGCGGTCGACGTTATAACTCTCTTAAGAGAATCTCGGTGTTGTAGGTTCAATGATGCCCTCAATTGTTTCTGCCGAACAACAGTTCAAAAGTTAGAAAACGCCTCTCACTCGTTTACTGAACGTACCCAAAAAAATGTTTGGAAAATTATTAACAATCACCCTCAACCCGCGCCGGTTGAGTTTAGGATCTGGCTAATTTAAACACGCCCCAATGAAACCAACCGTACTCTCGGATTTCAAATCCAAGTTACCATTTAAAAGTTATATATTTTACAATAAAATAATTGTCACCTAACTATTTTATTTACAGCCAAAAACCAACTTTCACTAGTTTCCCGCATGGACCAAAGTTAGTATCTTCCTAAAAAGAGCATACCCTCACGAGCTCAGCGGTGGTCTCATATTTTTAATCTGAGTTACCATTTGTGAGTTATAAGAATTTGAAAAATAAAATAAATTTATATAATTATTTTATTTACGGATATTCCATTTTCAGGTTTTTTCGTAGGTGGCACGCACTGACTAAACTTAAGTAATGACTAGGGTAAACATGCCATTATGAGGGCAACAATGCCCTCAGATTTTTAATTCATGTAACTGTTTATGAATTATTCCACTTTTTCAGAAAAACTGCTTACGTGCACTAATTAAAGCTTAACAGAACTTCGACGGATCATTTTGGGCTCCCAGGGCCTCAAAATTGCACGCCGTTAGATTTTGTAGTCTCGAAATAATTCTATACAATTAAAAAATATATATGGAATTTCTGAGATAGTATACTAGTTGTCCTGTTAACTAACTCAACAAAATCATTGAGGAAGTCATGGTATGAAAATATTGGTCTTATGTTCTAATGATGGTTTAATATTCTTACTGAACATAAGTTTCTTCCTAGATTACAATGCTAGCCCTTCCATTTTTGGAGCATTATGATTTTTGCAACCCACATTGGTTTAATTTGGGACGTGAGCAATGTGAGCAAGGATATCTTAGATTTGATCCATTCCAATATTTGGAAAGGACTGTTTATATCCATAGGAAGAGAATGTTTCTTTGTATAATTCATTGATGATTATTCCATGAGATGTTAGGTGTAACCAATCAAGATGAAATCAAGTGTTTTTAAAGTCTTCAAAACATTCACAGCATGGATGAAGATGTAATCTTGAAATAAGATCATGTTTTTGAGGATTAACAGTGGTGGAAAATATTCAAGTGAGGATTTTGATACTTTTTTTCAATGAGAAGGCATCAAGTAAAAATTCATGGTGTCGTACACTCCTCAAAAAAATGGAGTGGAAAAGTGGGTGAACATAACCTTGTTGGATAGAACATGGGAGATATTGAAGTCTATAAGAATTTACAAGATGTTATGGGATAAAGTAATGAAGAGAACATGTTATGTGATCAATCGATTTACTTTTCTAATGATTGATATGAAAACACTAATGAATATGTGGAGTGTTAAACCTACTGACTATGCATGGTTACATACTTATAGAGGTCATGTATTTGTATTATTTAATGATCAGGAAATATTGATGTTTGATTCGAGATCCAAGGAATGTATATTCTTAGGATACATTGCTGGTGTGAAGGGGTATCATATGTGGTATGCCACTACCCATAGACTTATCATCAGCATGGATGTTATATATCTAGAAGATAAGGTGCAAGTGATGATTAATGGGGACTTGAAGAAAGATAACACATATACTATAATAGTTGGGGTGGAGGAAGAATCCATAGAAGAACCAATTTCCTTTGAGGAGCATGATGATAAAGTTATGATTGATTTTGGACTATGACGATCAACCCATGATAAAAGAGAACCAATATGGAACTCCGAATTTATCACTGAGAGAAATATTGTGTGATTCTTATTGATGGAGGATGGTAATACATATTTTTTTTGGAGGTGATGTGGAGTTCAGAAATATCCACATGGATGGAATCAATTCAGGAGAACCTTGATGCCCTTCAAAATAACAACACTTGAGATATTGATCCATTGCCTCATGGAAGGAAGACTATCAGTAAAAGAATATTCTTTAAGATCAATTGGGATGAAAAGGAATAATTGTAAAGATATCATTCAAGACTGCTGGTCAAAGGATATGCATTGAGAGAAGTTATTTATTTCATGGAAATATTTTCTCCCATTATTAGAATAATGAAAGTTTAGATAGTTATGGGGATGTGTGTAATATATAGTTCAACTCTAGAGTAGCTAGATGTGAAGAGAACTATTCTACATGGTGATCTTGATAAATAAATATATATTCTCTAATCAGAATGTTTTTCAAAATAAGGAAAAGTGAACATGGTTTTTAGGTGGAGAAAAACTTTTTATGGTATTAACCAGGCACCAAGGTGTTGGTACAAGAGATTTTATTCCTATATCATGAGTATTGGGCACAAAATACATCATTCAGATACATATTTCATGGGATCAGATGGTAACGATTTTATCATTTTTCTACTGTATGTGGATAACATGTTGATAGTTTTCATGGGAGTATGATATGAAGGAATTAGGACCAAAAAATAATATCATGGGATACCAATTTAATGAAATATAAATAAGGGTATGATTTAGCTTTCAAAAAAGAATTTCTCGAGGAATATCATGAAATACTTCCACATGCGACATTATACACCTATATTTACCCCACCTACTATTAATTTTATGTTATCCTATATGATGAATCCTAACAGTGATAACAGTGAAGTATAGAGGATGGAGATGTCTCAATTACCTTATGCACTAGTAGTGGGTAGTATGATAATATCTATGGTTTATATGAGACAAGAAATTGCACCTGTAGTGGGAGAAGTTAGCTGGTATGTGGAGAATTAAATACGAGAGCATTGAAACATATTAAAGAAGACCATTAGATACATCAAGGAGATCTCATATGCTATATTATGTTATTGAGGATCAAATTTCACTGTTAGAGCCTACGCAGATTCAGATTTTGTAGGTGATTATAACCAATGAAAATAAACTTTGGGTTATGTGTTTAATTTTATAGGATGAGTTGTGAGCTAGAATTCAAATTTGTAGTCGGTTATATATTTATCCACGACTAAGGTAGAGTACATGAAAACTACATAGGCATGAAAATAGGTGATATAGATGTGAAGGTCTCTAGAGGATCCCGAACAATGATAGAAGTATATCCAATTATTTTATGACAATCATAGCACCTTGAAATTTAAAAGGAATCTATTTTTTCATTCTAAGATAAATCACATTATGGTACAATATCACTTTGTATGAGATGTGGTGGAGGAAGGAAGAGTGGATATGAATAAAATATATATTGAAGAAAATTAGGATAATTTTAAGATGATGTTTATTAACTTTGTTAAGTTAATATAGTAAAAATACTCAATCTTAACCATAGATATAAGAACAACATGGTTGGATGTTCGAAAATATTTGTGGAAATATTATTGGTTCCCAATCAGATATCCAAGTGTGATATATATTGGAATTTTTTTCTCACAAACATTTTCGACCCCTTGATTTTTCAAAGGGGGCTAGTGTGGTTTGTGGGATGGGTGTAAAAACTAACCCATGGAGTTAAATAGAGGAGGAAGGTCATGTAACGACCTTGCCTATAAAAGGCAGATCACTTTGGCGGTTTTAGCATCATCACCTCAAGTATTGAGCATCCTATTTCAACATTTTGAGTGTTGTATTTTGTGAGTTGCATTATACATTACTCAAGAGAGTTAATTACATGGATATTTTCATTATAATATAATGAGAGAGTGTTTAACCTCTTTTACCACAGTGATATCATTCAAATTTTCTATGGTTTTTTACCCCTCTTTAATTGTGGGGTTTTCTATGTTACATATATTGTCCATTTTTTATTCGTTTTTAATTTACTTTTATCTCAGAGTTATCATATAATGAAAGGGAAAATAATATTTGATCCCAATAGCAGCCTTAATTTTTTTTTCTGATTCTATAAAACTATTGTGGGTTGTGCTATGAGGTAGCCCACTTTCAATGGAGTAATTGAGTTGTATGGGTATAATTTTGTTTCTCAAAACTACATAACAAAAATTTAACATGTTTATAAATATATAAATAGTAGGAAGAATCAAGAAGAAACGAATAATACAAATCTTGTAATGATTTCTCATAATCGGAAGTGTAACATTTTGATTCTAACAAACCATAATCAATGAACGAGAGAATAAAAATTACCCATTCATGTAAACATTTACAGTAGATAACATGCTAATGAGAATATATATAACTGGTTTGATGTTAATAATGATAAGTACCATGACTTATTAGGGATAATAGACTCAAACATAAGCGAGATGACCAATAGAAACGATTGACATAATGTAGTAATCAAATCATAAAGAGGAACATTGGTTTTTGACATTATTAATCTATTTGGCCTATATGCATGGTGCACGGGTACCAAGATTCCACTATGAACAAATGGGATTATAAAAAATATGTGATAAATAGTGAAACAAAACCATATAAGAGAAAGGCACATGAGGAAAATATCCAATGTTTAGGTTCTGGAAATTCCATGAGTCGCGGTTGAACCATATTGGGGATTCATCATATATTGTGCACCTTGGAAAAACTCAAAAAACACACGCAACATAAAACCAAAGAATAATCAAATACAAGGCATAAATAACTGATTGAAAATAAGAAGAATACCATGCTAAGGCCCCTTACTATGGATAAATCTCTCCTAGGTGTTTTCATAGAGCCTATATGTAATTAGGTCTTGTTGTTAGGGCCATCGAGATTGAACTCCTATATAATAGGCATTTCCATCTAGGTAAAAGTAACACCATGAAACACTAGGACCTCATCAGATCTCCTCACCAAGAATAGATGAAGATGATAAAAACTTATCTAGATCACTATTTCTTCTTTGTTATGTCAAGGAATCCCACGGGTAATCCTTCATCTACTCTTCTCCCATGACGAAAACTAGAGCTCCTAAAACCATAGAGATTTTTCTCCCAATTAAATATCCCACAAATGGAGAAGTAGATTCCAAATCTAGGAGTCATTCTACTATGGGTAGAGGAATAATATATCATATAACCATGGATATGAAAAATCTAGATAAGGGTCCCAACATAACAACTTAAACAACAAAATAAGGACATATGACATCAAGGGATAATCTATCAAGGTTCACCCATAGATCAAGCCAATCTGTTTCATGAAGAATGAATTAAGGAAGGAATAGAAAACGAAAGTATCATAACGATCAATGGTTCAACATCAGGTATGAGGATGACATAGATCAAATGGGAAAGCGGGCCAAGGCTAATGGAAAATGCCAAAGGTATAAACTGAACAAATGGCATACATGAACTAAGAAAAGAATCTCATGCTCAATAATACATAAATACAACATATACAATTACTAAAAATTAAATTAAAATGAATATTATGACATGTTAAAAAAACCATGTGTAACACCCCGAATTTGTGGTATCATATAATGATGATATTATGCATTTACTTTTGATAAATCCCTATTAACCAAACAAAAATGTAAACAATAAACATAAATCTCTTTATTTAAATAAGAAAACCGTAGTGTCTACAATACACCGAGATCAAAAAATTAATCATTATAACCCAATATACCTATAAAAACCCTATCATAACTATTGGAAGACCCCCAATCACCACAACGAGGCCCAGTAAGTAAAGGAGACCCTTCAAGTCAGAAAAATAAAAAAACATCACCACTGCGATCATAAAAACCATGCTGAGCATCAGCGGAATGGGAAGCACCATCGTCATCCTTTTGAGTTTTAGGACATCGTTAGGTTTGGTTTTATAGGACACTTTTTCAACCATTTCTCTAGTGACCATTGGAAGCTAACATTTATAAAAAAAGTCATTGGACCTTGTTAGGATTAGGGAGATTATTTAAATAACAATTTGCTTCCAAATAACTGAGTTATGATTATGGTTATAATTAAACCATAATTTATGAACTCTAAAAGGATATGGTGTAAAAAGTCGTTTCACCCTTAATTGATTTTGAAAAAAATTAAGGAATTCGAAACACATTGTGAATTTTTCAAATACAATGTAACGATTTTCATTTCATAAATAATGTTATAAACTATGTTTATGTTTTTCAAATTATATTATGTTTTGATTGAACAAAGTTTTCGAGGATACTAGTATATACATTATAATATAGGTTTATTAAAATTTCCTTTTCGTAACTTGTTTAGTTAAAAAAGGGGGTTTTGTATTTTTAATTTTAGAAATACTTCAAACGAAAAAAAGTTTACTTTTTATTCATTAATGATTAAGAATATAAAATTCTATATAGTTTTAATAAATTGATTGGTTCCTCTTCTTAAAACGTTTTTTAGTGTATATTTTTCAAAAAAAATGGCACACTAGGGCTAGTCCTTTTTGGCTAGGGCCGAGGGAGGCAGCTCACATGAAGTGGCTGAGCCGAACCCTCAGGCCTAAGCCAAGGCCAGCCTGGGCTAAGGTTGAGGTTCCTCGAAGGGCACCCGGGAGAAAGCAGGAGCGTATAGGCACACTAGTGTGGGCGGGAGACCATGACGGGGTTTGGGTAGGCCAAGGCCAATGGGTTGGAGCCCATGTATAGGGCCCCCTTCGTGGGTGTTGTGTGATTTCGAAGCACTCGTTGGGAGGCCATTGGTTATAAGGGAGGTAAAAAACGCTCTTCGTTTCGATGTGGGAAGTAGTTTTTTTCAGGAAAAATGTGATCTGGACCGTTGGATCGCATCACGCGTGATCTGGGCTGATGTTTCCGATCCCACGCTCGACCCTCAGCGATCGCGTCTCTCTCCGTGGTTTTTGTAAGCCATTCGAACTGTCATTATCTAATCATGGTCGTTCGAGGATTTTAAATTTCCACGTCAAACTTAGACCTTCTGATGAAACACAGATCTAATCTAAGACACTCAATTCTTCTAAAACAACAGACGCATCTCATCCCTTTGATCGATGTTGGGATCTATCTGGGTTGACCGTTTTCCCCGACATTTCCCCTAGCCACATCTTCTTCTTCCTCCGTGCATGGGTTACACTAGTAACCCTACCCTATGGCACACCCCTCATTTTCTTCACCACTTACCACCGGGGACCCCCATGTATCCCTGTTTTCTTCAAGAACAACACCCCCCATTGAATGCAATGAAAGTGGGTACGTTTTTGCATGCAAGGTGGTGTGTGAGCTTTTGTATATAAATAAGTCAGTCCTCTCGGTTCTTCTCTCCTGTTTAAGTCTCCAGCAAGCCCGAAAAACCCTCTCTAATGTCCTCATTTCCCTAGTTTTTAAAGTATGGGTTTTTATTTTTGCCTTGTTTTTCTTCTTTTAGAATATATACACTTGTTTATTCGATATATATATATATATATATATATTAACCTTGCAGTTTAGTCTAAACGTTCAAAAATGTCGAACCTTGGCCTTTGGGTTCTCTTGCATTCAAATAGTTTAAAGAATGTAAGGATTATACCTGGCCTCATTTTGTTGTTTTGAAAATACATATATACTTTTTCTTATATGCATATATGTTGGTTTTATGCAGGAATGGGCACGACCTTTCTATTTCGATTATATGTACGAAGTTTTTGTATAATTTTTCATGCACTGCACATAATCACATACAATTAATTACATATTTAAATAATAAATAAAAATTTAAAATGTTATATATATGATCGAGATTTTATAAAATTATTTTTTTGTAGGTTTTCATAAACAAATATTTATGACTAAGGGCATGACCTACCCTATTCAAAAAGTTGTTGAACTAATATTCATAGGGGATTAACACAAATGTGTGTGCCAATTTTTCAGTTTGAATTTGGGTAAATACATATATTTTATATGTTGCGTGAACCTTGATTTCAGTTTTTAAGGTCCTTACACATTAACCCTTGAGTTTAGGTGGAGTTTTAAAAACATAAGAAATAGGTTGTTAAACAAAACATATATCCACATTTAAGAGTAACTTATTTGTTTTCCCTATATTTTAAATGATGTTGCTTATGGTGAAGATTCATGCTTTCTATCATGGAAATTATTTAGTATTGTGCATAGGCTTAACAATATTGAATGTTTTAGAATGTGAAAGCTCAAAAACCAACATGAGATTTCTGGTTCACCTTTTAATTAATTGGATAAAAAAATTTAGTAATTTCAAGAAAAAACATACATGTGATAAATTATAGTTTTTTATTTTTTCAGAACCTTAGATGTTAATGTATGTGCCATAATCTACTGTTCATATTTCCTTTTAATAATGGTCATATGATTTTTAGCTTGGGTTTTAATCATCTAGATGCCTGTCTCACTTATATGATAAGTAAATTCAACTACTATGACCAACTATGAATTAACTATTCCAGGTGGTATGAGACATCATGAATATACAATCCCGTTTAAGTAATGTATTGATTTATCTGGCTCACATGAAAGTAGAGACATATTAAGGGTGTGCCCTGATAGTGCTCTAATGCATTGGGTGAAGAATTAATCTCTAGAGATTACAAGCTACACGATACCCTGGTGAATAACCTCGTTAATTTTTCTTTATTGACACCTTGGGGATGGACCTCGGTGATATGTTCATGAATGCCTAAATGAAATGTTGAAGCCACATATTCAAGTCATGTCACATGTTCTTTTCAAGATGACATTCTTATTCTATCACTACTCTTTCACTTATGTTTTTATCAAGTTCATATTGATGTCACAAGTAAATGTTTTTTGGCATGATTCGTGTAAAATAGTAACAAACAATTGAAATATAATTTCTTTCCTTCACGTGCAACTCTGATTATGTATTACTCTTAACAGTTTAATTTTTTTCTAAACATTCAGACGTCATACTTGTTCAGGATATCTTTTACTACCCCTTTTTGAAAATGTCTGAATTGATTCATGTATTCCTTAAAAATATTTATTGAGCACTTTTTCTATGTTACATGTGTTACAGTTTTCTATAAGATAATGTTCTTTGGATAAGTTTTTAAAAAATTATTTCAAAAGATTCATTCATTTATTTTACACTCGTTACTGGGTATTCTTATGATCATTATATGTTTTGAATTTTAAAGTTAAAGGTAACAAATTTTATGAGATGTAACATTTCTGAAGTTACTAGTTTCCCAAACCTCGAACCGAACTCGATCCTCTCTATGGGATGTGATGTGTGTTTATCAGTGCATGCTTCTATTTTAAAATGAGACATCATGTTCAGAAGGCACCAACTCCTAGTTTTTATAGGGTTGGGTCTTCAAAGTTGGTATTAGAGGATATGGTTTGGATAACTCTAGAAAGAAAGAACTAAAACAAAGAAAAATATACTTCAGAATTACTAAAAATGAGTTTTCTTATTTTCATGATGGAAAAAAGGTACTAATCTTTTGTCTCTTCCCAATTAGGCCTTAGAACCCATAATTTCCACATCCATCCATGAAGCTTTTATAAACTATGCCCACATCTGTATGTCGTGCAAACATCTCTATGATTTGTCCAACTCTCCCTGAGTACTTCAACTCCACCGAAGTGCGGGTCTGGATTACATATTTATGATGCAAGACCAGTTTCCATCTTACATAGGACAGGGGAAGTACTATGAGGGACTTTTTAGATGATTCACCACAACGGAAGGCATCTCGTCTCTCCTGGATTTCCAAGAGGCTGCTACAGAGGGAGATCTCCACGCAGCACACATGTGTCTAGTCTTTTCCTATGGCCATTTTGGTCAAATTATGGACTTTGGCATCCTTGACTACAAAGCCTCTCATTCTATGTATAGATAAAAAGTACATAGGAAAGTCTCACAGTTGAACACCCCACATGTCAGACTATGGAGATACCATAAGTGCTCCCATGGCATCGAACCTGATATCTCTAGTTGCATATAGTTTAGGGAGATAGAGAGTTTTGAGCTTCTCTTTGGAATTCGTGTGTTAGGGAACTGGGGAAACCATTTTCCCTATTTTACATTGTGCACCAGTAGTTATATAAAGAACATATTTTGTTATCTCTTATTTCTTATGTATTTACATTGTTTATACTTTTGGATTGATTTAAAGTGATTGAACTATCATATTAAACTTTCATATGGAAGGAAAAACCCACATGTTATCTCTTCCTACTGAGATACTATATATTATTGCAATCAAAACCTCTAAAGATGAGTATCATCCATTCACAAACCTATGAGGAACGTGTAAGGAATTGTTTGAGGTGAAAAAGGGTCCGGGGATTCTCCGCACCTGTCAAGGGAATGCTCCCATCTACTACCGCATAGGATTAGCTCAATTACCCAATCATAATAATAGAGGAAAATACCATGAAGGGCTCTTCCTATGTTTCACCCATGGCCGGAACTACACGGCCATAGTAAAATTTCAAGAGGGTTATTTAGAGGGAACCTTTTATGCGACCTACATATACCAACTCCTCAGCATTATCCTATACGACAATGTCTATAACATTTATGTTCTCGATCGAGACATAATTCATCATGTTCACTGTACATTGGTCCATATGGACCCTTACATTCTTTGTACCATTCGAGCCTCCCTCTGGAAGCCCGAGTGTTCGGTGCATGAGTTCAACCCCTTCTACCTAATGTTTATCTGGATCAATGAACTAGAGGAGTTGAGCATCAGTTTGGGTGTTCTGTTGAACGCACCTGAGGATCCTCTACAATGGGGGATATGGTAGGAACAACTGAGAGCTTCCTCTTAGCAAGTTTTTATAAATGGAATTTCGGGGACACAATTCTTTGATGGGGGGAGTAATGTAACACCCCGAATTTTGGGTATGATATAATGATGATATTATGCCTTTACTTATGTTAAAGCCCTTTTAACAGAAAACAAAATAAATGGACAAAAAAAGTCTATTTATTTAAATAAGAACAATGTAGTGTCTACAATACACCGAGATCAAAAGAGTAATCATGCTAACCAAATATACTTATTAAAAACCATACCAGAACTACTGGAAGAACCCCAATCATGACAACAAGGCCTTGTAAGTAAAGGAGATCCTTTGAGTCAACTAACGAAAAAAACATCATCACTGTGATCATAAAAACCATTCTGATCATCAACGGAATGGGAAACACCATCTTATTTATTTTGAGTTTTAGGACACTATAAGGTTTCGTTTTATAGGAAACTTTTTTCAACCGTCTCTCTAGTGGCCGTTGGAATCTAACGATTATAAAAAAATAGTCGTTGGAACTTGTTAGGATAAGTGAACTTATTTAAATATTAATTAGTTTCCAAATAATTGAGTTATGATTAAAGTTATAATTAAACAATTATTTATGAACTCTAAAAAGATATGGTGTAAAACTTCATTTCACCATTAAGTGATTTCGAAAAGAAATAAGTAATTCGAAACACTTAGCGAATTTTTCAAATAAAATTTAACGATTTTAATTTCTTAAATAATGTAATAATCTATGTTTATGTTTTTCAAAATAAATTATGTTTTTATTGAAATATGATTTTGTGGATTCTAGTATATAAATTATAATGGAGGTTTATTAAAATTTCATTATCATAAACGTTTGAGTAAAAAAATGGGGTTTAGTATTTTTAATTTTAGAAATAATTCTAACTAAATGAAGTTTAATTTGTATTCATTAATGTTTGAGAATATAAAATTCTATATATTTTTTATAAATGGATTGTTTCCTATTCTTAAAATTTTTTTAGTGTAGTTTTTTCAAAAAAAAATTGGCCCATCAGGGCCAACCATTTCTGGCTATGGATGAAGGAGGAAACTCACACGAAGTGGATGAGATTGACCCTCATCCCCAAGCTAAGTCTGGACCGTGGTCAGGCAGAGGTTTCCCAAAGGGCGCTTATGAGCGAGAAAGAGCGCATAGGCACACCAATGCAGGCGTGAAGTTGCAGCGGGGTCTGGGTAGGCCAAGGCCTGCAGGAGGGCGCCCGTGTATAGGGCTCCCTTCGTGGGTGTTTTTGGATTTCGGAGCACTTGTTGGGAGGTCTGGGGTTATAAGGGTGGTGAAAACCACTCTCTGTTTTGATGTGGGAAGCAGTTTTTCAGGCGAAACGTGATCTGGACTGTTGGATTGCATCGCGCATGATCTGGGCCTTTGTTTCCGATCCCGTGCTCGACCTTCAGCGAACACGTCTCTCTCTGTGGTTTTAGTAAACCGTTCAATTAATAATGATCTAATCATGGTCGTTATAGGATTTTAAATTTTTGCGTAGAACATAGACTGTCCGATGAAACATAGATCTAATCTAAGCCGCTCAATTATTTTAAAACAGCAGACACATCTCATCCCTTGGATTGACACTGGGATTGATCTGGACCGTTCATTTTCCCCCGACATTTCCCCTAGCTGTGTCTTCTTCTTCCTCCATACATGGGTTACACCAGTAACCCTACCCTATGGCACACCTCTCGATTTCTTCACCTCTGATCAACGGGGACCCCCATGTCTCCTTGTTTTCTTCATGTATGACACCTCCCATTGAATGCAATGCAAGTGGGTACATTTTTGTGTGGAAGGTTGTGTGTGAGCTTTTGTATAAAAATAACCGAGGCCTCTCAGTTCTTCCCTCCTATTCAAGTCTCCAGTGAGCCTGACCAACCCTCCCTGAAGTCCTCCTTTCCCTGGTTTTTAAAGGGTTTTTAGTTTTTCCTTGTTTTCCTTCTTTGAGAGTACATACACATATATATTCAAAAAACAATTAAGCTTACAGATCAGTCCAAAAGATCTTAAATTTTGAACCAAGGCCTTCGGGTTCTCTTTCCTTAAAATAGATTAATGAATTTATGGATTATACCTGGCCTCGATTTGTTTTTTTGAAAATACATATATACTTTTGGTTATATGTATATACATCGGATATAGGCAGGATTGGGCATGACCACTCTAATTCGGTTATATGTAAGAAGTTTGTGTATAATTGTTCATGCACTGTACATATTCGCATACACTTAATTTTATATTTAAAAAATAAATAAATTTTGAAAATGTTATATATATGATTGGGTTGTTATAAAATTATTTTTTTGTAGTTTTTCATAAACAAATTTTTATGACTAAGGGCATGACCTGCCCTATTCAAAATGTTGTTGAACTAATATTCATAGGAGATTAACGCACATTGTGTGCCAATGTTTTAGTTTGAGTTAGGGCACATACAATTATTTAATATGTTGCATGAACCTTGATTTAAGTTCTAATGGTCCTTATACATTATGTCTTGAGTTTAGGTGGAGTTTTAAAAACATAAGAAATAGGTTTCTAAAAAAAACTTACATCCACAATTAAGAGTAACTTATTTGTTTTCTGTATGTTTTAAATGATATTGCTTATGGTGACGATTCATGCTTTCTATCATAGACATTATTCGGTATTATGAAAAGGCTTAACAATATTGAATTTTTTAGAATGTGCATGCTCAAAACACTACTTGATATTTTTGGTTCACCTTGTAATCAATTGGATGATAAAATTTTAGAATTTCAAGAACAAACCTGCATGTGAAAAATTCTAGTTTTCTATTATTTTAGTACCTTAGATGTCAATGTATGTTCCATAATTTTCCTTTCTTCTTTATTTTTAATAACGGTCATATGATTGTTATCTTGGTTTTTAATCATCTAGATGCCTTTCTCACTTATAAGATATGTAAATTCAACTACTATGACCAACTATAAATGAACTATTCAAGGTGGTATGTTCATGAATGTCTAAATGAAATGTTGAATCAACATATTCAAGTCATGTTACATCTTCTTTTCAAGATAATATTCCTATTCTTTCAAAAATCTTTCCCTTATGTTTTTATCAAGTTCTTATTGATGTCACAAGTAAATGTTGGGGGCACGATTCATGTAAAATAGTAACCAACATATGAAATTGATGTTTTCTTCCTTTACACGCAACATTGATTAAGTATAACTCTTAACAATTTAATTTTTGCTTAAACATTAATACGTCATACTTGTTTAGGATATCTTTTACTACCCCTTTTTGAAAATGTACTAATTGATTCATGTATTCCTTGAAAATCCTAGTTCAGTACTTTTATGTTATGTTACACGAGTTACAGTTTTCTATAAGAGAATGTTCTTTGTATAAGTTTTTAAAAAATTATTTCAAGAGTTTAATTTGTCTATTTTAATCCCCTTACTGTGCATTCTTATTCTAACGTTATGTTTTGAATTTTAAATTTGCAGGTAACGACTTTTATCAGATGAAACATTTCTGAAATTACCAGTTTCCTAGAGCCCGAACTCAACTCGATCCTCTGTATGGGACATGATTTGTGTTTATCAGTGCATGTTTTTGTTTTAAAATGACACATCACGTTCAGAAGGCACCGAATCTTGGTTTTTCTGGGGTCAGGTCTTCACATAATTCATGGAATTAAAATCATTTAATTTACAATATTGATTGAATAGAGTTAAAAACTCTCCACCTTGTAGATGAAATGCATTAACATAAACACATGATGTCCCTACATCTCCTATAACACCCCAATATTTTACAGTATGTCACTTATTAAATAAATTAATTTTCTTTTATAGATTATGTTGTATTCAATACCAAAATATGTTTATGCTACACAGAACAATGAGTTGGATTGCGTTACAAACAAGACTGGGTTTTACCAAACAACATTATATTATTAAAATTTTATTATTTAATATAATTAGATATAACCTAGAGATTAAGATAGTTGTTATGAATATTATTAACAAACATATGAAAATATATGGCTGAATTCCTTGGTTTTAAATTAATTAAAAATGAATATAGTAACCAACTGAATATATATGAGATGTTTTTTAAAGAACTATTTTATGCTCACAAAGTCATTTTATTGTAATAAATTATATTAATTACTATTATAGAATGATATTAATAAAATATATATTTTATATATTAAATAAAATATTTTTGATATTCATATAATATATTTGAGAGGTATATGATAATAAAAAACTCAATATTATACATAAAGCATATTTTTTTTATAAAAACTGTTTTATCGTCTTATAATGGAGAACCTATTTTAAATCCAATTATTGGAAAATTTTATGAATTATATTTGAAACAATGAACATCATATTTTAAATATAATTATAAAATTTTACTTTCGTAAAATATTTGGTATTTTTCTGATAAGTTTCATGTTTAGATGAACAGTGAAAAATACTAAATTTTAATTGAAATCAACTTTTTTTTTCATCAAAATAATTTATAGTGTTAAATTATATTATTGAATGATTTTAAAGAATAAATAGATTATTTTTATCATTTAATACAATTTAGGTTATATTAATCAATATTACAATGAATTTAGATATAAAAATGTTTCAATATTTTACAGGTATAAACTTTAATAACTCATTTTCTCACGCCATCAACAAGATTAATTTTAAATTAATTACTACAAATTCTATGTTTTGAATTATGAAAAATGGATTATATATTTTGAATTTGCGGGTCTTAATTATTTAAATATGTTTCTTTTATTTTTTGTCATATAAATAGTAAAATTTAGTAATATTTTAATTACCACAGTTAAGGGTAAATTAGCTAATTATCGATATAAATGATATTAAAAAATTACACCAACACTTGTCCTAATTTCATTTAATGAGTGTTGTTCTACCAAAATCATCATTAGGCTGATATTATACTCTTTTTATGTCACTCGGATGAGAATACGACATTTATTATATTTTATTTGAAGATAAGTTAAAAATGTCATACTCATGTTTTTAATAAGCATTACATTTTTAATACATGGTTATAGAAAAGATAAATTAGACTATATATATTCATTTGAAGGATAATAAATTTATATTCATCATGATAATTTATTTAAAAATTTTAGAGAAGAAATAATTTAATTAAATGATTTCATAATAATGATGTAGTAATTGTTTTATTAATGGAAAAAAATATGATATTGAAAACATTAAAATAAATAAAATGTGACATAGTTAATTAAATCTATGAATATTTTAGATAATTTTGAAATGTTAGTGATATATTAGAAGTTTTTGTTTGAAGTTATCATGAATTTGGGATATTTTTTTAAAATACAAATATTGAATAGTATCAAAAATGAAAAAAATATACTTAAAAAAAATAATATTTTATTAAATGATATAAAATTAAAAAAAAAATAATTTCGTCCAAATTACTACAAAAAGGTTAAATCTATCATCAGTGATCCATTTGGGGTTCATTTATCATTTTATAGTAACTATATTATCTCTAAAGTGTAAAACAAAGTTGCCATGGTATGAGTTAAAGGGGTTAGCTAAGGGTTAAATAAAAATGATAAGGATAACATTGTGACCTAAACATGTCAAAAAATTATTTTCTGAGAGGATTTAGACCCATAATCATCTTAGGTTTTAAATAACTCAATTTTAAGTAATTTTTTATTATAAAATAATATATATTAATTTAATTTTTTGGAGTTTCCTAAAATTCCCCACCCAAATTATAAAAGGGAACTTTCTCCGTCACTTACTTACACCAATTTGAGCATTCTAGATCGACCAAACCCTACCAATTTATCTTCTTAAATTCCATATACATGTGTTAGACATTCTGGGCTTCTCAAATGACTAACCCTAGCATCTCTAAGAGAAGATCTGTAGAGACCCAACCCCGGAAGGCCAAAAGCTGGTGTATACTACTATTTCATTGACAATATTACAGGGAATTAAATACCAAATGACTGAGAGTTTAGTAGTCTTGATAAAATAGATATATACATGAGAAAATAATAAACTAATTACTATATATTTTTATTCTTCTTTCTAAATAAATATCTTTGAGGATAACTCTAATCTAGTTAGTAAATCCCTACATATCTTTCATAGTATGTTTCTTGGTTTCCTAGGTAAATAAATATAATAAGGGTGAGATAAAATGATTAGTAAGGTCAAAATATAGTGGAAGAAATAACTAATCAATGAGAATAATAATCATGAAATGGTGAATAACTGAATTCACATTCCATATAATCAACAAACTGAGAAAGAGGTGCATAAAAAACATGACAAGGTAATAAATGAAAACACATGACAATAAAATAACTAGATAAGAAAAAGTAAATGTGGTAAGGTAAGAAACTAAAACACATACTATCTATTTAATTAAAAATGAAATGTATCCATATATATGTTGACACAAAATCTTATGGATAAATAATAAATGAAACTAAATTAGGTAAATGCGTTCTTAATGGATGTCATGTCTAAGGCACATGAAAACAAATACCGTCAAGACCTTTCACATGACGGTTTATAATATTCTGATTTGCACAAATAATATTTCTCATGAGAACCAATCAATGAATTTAAAATATATATAATGTTTACTCTCCTCCCATCATTTATTTTCTAAATTATTCCTTAAATTGAATAATCCAATTAAATAATATGCCTTATCCAATATCTGTATTAAATAAAGAAGACAAAATTATCAATATTTTCTGAAATAATAAAATAACTATCAAAGTAGACATCATATGTAAAATGGTATCTGGTTTAGGAAATAGTAACATCAATGATGAATGAAATAGATAATAAGGGGTAAATTAAAAGCTCAATGATCATAGGAGATTGAATATTTCAATAGGAATAAGAAATAATTCAAGGAAGTGAATGTGAATACTATCCTTAGAAAAATCAACAATAAACCATTCAATGGAAGAATACATATGATATCAATACAAAAAAATCTTAAGTGGTGTAAAAATAAATGGTTCACTACTACCAAATATTCCTTTAAAAGTGATAGAATAGTCCTTTATCAATTCTAATAAAACACTATCAATATGAGTGCGTTTAAAAGTTCAAAACCTTATCAGTGCTAAAAAATCATTGTTAAAGTCCCCCTTTAAAAATGATAAAAAAACATTGTTAAAAGGGTCCTTTAACAACTGTTTTTTAGTGAAGTCAAATGGGGCCTTTAAAAACACATTTTTAGTGATGATAAAGGCAACACGGTTAAAGGGGGTAAAATTATATATTTTTTTGGACACTTATGAGCTTGACCCCCTTTATCAGTGCTTTTACGAACCCTTTAATAGCACTCCCCCCCTTATCAGTGCTTTTCACCTCACCACCTTTTATCATCACTTTGTGAATTTCTATCCTTATGATCATCTTCATGGATTCAAACCCTACACATCTCCTTCAAAGATTGAACACCTTTACCACTACAGTATGTTGTTTTGATGTCTATTTAATGATATTCCTATATATATATATATATATTTCTATATACATATATTTATATAATTATATTAAAATACATCTATACATTATTTATGTGTGTATGTGTGATATATATATACTTATATTTATTTAAATATATTATATATTATATTCATTTATATATAATAGAATAGAATATAAATATATATCTCTTTATTAATACACACATATCTATATGTATATATAATGCAGAAATGGCTTGATATTATTTTAAATACAACTTTAGAATATGTATTTAAATACTTATATTGGAATATACATTTTTACATAAATATGATGATATATGTATTTATATGAGTGATTTATTATAATTAAACATAGGAAACATGAATATATTTAATTATAAATAACATTAAATTATGATACATGATAAAATTTTAAAACCATAATATCAATATAAATGTAATACCAAGGAATAAAATTAGTCACCACCAAAAAAGTCAATAAGACCCCCTAAAAATAGGTTGATAATCCTTCAAATGTCAAAAAATCCGGGTTCCATAACTAAAAATTCTATTTTTGAGATATTATGAGATTTTTTGGACTTTAAACCTATGATAGAGGTTTAACATTGTCACTAAGGGTGTATATCTCATCAAAAAATTTGATTTGATATGTGGTAGAGCATAAATGGACACCCAGATCAAAAGTTATCATTGTTTGAAGTTTGAGTTATGTTTTTAACTTATTTTCGATATTTTATTATTTTTTGGATTTTCTATCTTCAAATTGATATTAAATGACTATTAATCGGAAATAATTAGAGAATTATTAATTAAAAATACTTTTTTATTTATTTTGTAATCCATTTTCACAAAATATCTTATATATTAAGTGTAAAATTCTATTTACCTTATCTAAAACATATTTTAAAAAATATATATTATATTTATATCAATATAAATATTTTTATATATTAAGATATTATTCTTAATTAATTTTTTTTAAGTATACCTTTATCAGTGCTACTAAAAAAGCATTGATAAAGCGGGGTCTTTATCAGCACTTCTTAAAAAGCGCTTATAAGGACCCCCCTTTAAGATTGTTTTTTACAAGTGATGTTAAAAGATCCCATTTATCAGTTCTTTTTTAAAAGTGCTGATAATAGTCCCACTTTAACTATGTTTTTTTCATTATTAAATACCTCATTTAATAATGTTTTATCATTGAAAAATGGGGTCTTTATCATTATTTGTAGCTAGTGATGTTCAAGCACTAGTATTGGATAAACATAGTTTTGTAGTAGTTTATGTTGATGCTGATGAATAGAAATACAATAAAATGATCTTTAAAAAAAATTGGGAAAAATATTCAATGTTTATGAAAACCTTTTGTAAAAAAATTTCTTTGAAAATAACTTTTGAAAAAAATTTCTTTATAAAGTAACCTTTTAGACATGAAAGGAAAGCTTCAAAGAAATGACGATAGGTAAATCCATACTTGTCCTGTGAGGTAAAAGAACATTCTATTTGTACGGTTAAAGGATAGAAAAAAAATTGTTTGAAAAGAAAAAAGAATATTCCTTTGAAAACAATGATAAAATAAAAAAATGATAAAAATTTCTTTACCAAATCATTTTAAAAATATTTTTTAATACATTTTATTAAAACATGATTTTTAGAAGAAAACAGGTTCTCCAACTAAAGAGGTAAATAATGTTGGGCTTTCTTAAAAAAATTCAAAAACATTTTCAGTACTAAAGAGTGTAAAAATGGTACTGATACTTGAAAATAGTCATGAATAACTAGATAATAATGAAAGAGTTTTTTGAAAAATTGTTATACAATTTCCTCTATTGGAAGTTCTATTGCAAGATCATTAGTACTATTCTTGAGGAAAACAATCTTTAAACATCCCAAGGTGTCCCATACAACTTTGAAAATTTTTAAATTGTAATCCTTATGAAGGAATAATTTTGAATGGAATATTCAAATACAATGACGATAAAATAATTCCTGATATTATATATAAAAATGGTTAGTATATACACCACATAAAATAATCAAATTTTGAATATGACATTTATGTCACAGATGTAAAAAATGATATGAGAATCCATTACATTGAGTTTCCTTTTCAGTGAAAATCCTTTCACTTCTTGTATAATAAAATAATTTTATTTTTCTAATTTATTGAGAAACGTTTTCATGTTTATAATTAATTTTATTCCACTTTTTACTATTTTTTATACAACTACATGAAAAATTCTGTTTATGTTGGGTGTTTAGAAAAAATTCGGATTATGTGTCAAAAACAACATTGGTAGGTCAACTATGGTTAAAGGGGTTATTATATAAAATCTCAAAAATAATAATCATGAAATAATTATCATATTTTTCATTAATTGTCCATTTAAAAAAATCAATAAATATGGTTTTGAAAAATTAACAAACGTTACAATCATGGAGATGGTAGGTTGTACCAACGCATGAGTAATGCTCTTATTTATCAATGATTGTTATGGAGAGAAGGTAAGTAACACCATATCATTCCAAAATGATCATTATATCATAAATAACATATTATTATATCATATATACTTTTATATAGAATTATTGTGATGTAAAATGAATCACATCGTGTCGAGGAGTCGGTAGTCCACATGTCCATGAATGACGTTATCACTTTTTAAGTGTGTGAAAGGGTAATAAAGAAAATGATATAAATATATATAGTATATATACAGAAAGGTTATTATTTTATTAATATGATATAAATTTTTTTATGTCACATATTTTTAATTATAATCATCATTTATACATTCCATGGATCGTTTGAAAAAATCACATCGCTTTGAGGGGGCAGTAATCCACACTTCCTCAAACAAAGTTATCGTATTAAATAAATGCAAAGTATTAAAGGTATGTGTTATAAAAAAAATTAAAGATTTATAAAGAAATAATAAATATCATATATATCATTTATAAACATAGTTTCCACAATAATTTCCAACCATGAATGTTTGAAAAGGAAAATAAACAATCATCATTTCGTGAGGCAGCAGACTATCGTACACAGAAACAATATGTTAATTACCCATTAAATGAAAGTGTGTGTACATGTAGGTATAAACATTAGAATAAAAAATTACATGTATGTTAAGTATAATTGTGTTTTTATATAATAATATAATAAAAATATATTAGGGGTTGGAGAATGGAAATAAAGCTAGTAAACTTGAGAGAAGAGATTACCTCTTAATCGGGTAACTACTTTTGGTTTCTACCAAAAGGATTCCTTGGAAGGATTTATACTAAAATAGAGGTTTAAAGTTCTAGTGGTGGGATTTTGGGAAGCTATATGGTAAGATATTTTTCAAATATAAGTGGTTTTAGATGTGTCAAGATTGGGGAGAGGTGGAGGCCTTTTATAAGGGAGGAAAAGGACTCACTTGGTCTTTTGAAATCAAGTTAGGTGCACCCATGTTTTATCCAAAAACATGTCATAAAAAACTAACCAAACACAATAATGGAATGTTAATGTCCTAATTATTTCTATAAAATGTGTTTTTGAGAAGTTTTTAGGTCATTTGGCCCCTTATGTTAATGGTTTAGTCCTTTATTAAGCTTAATTTTACCTTGATAATTGTAATTAATTTTAATTACTTTCAATATTATATTTATAAAAAACAAAATTGTCCTTATTAGAAATTATAAAATATTTTTATTCTAAATATGAAATCCATTTTTCCAAATTCAAATAACAGAGGGGGTAGAAATTAATTTAAATTTAATCCAGAAGATGGGACGACAATGCATGTTTTTAAGGTAAAAAGGTTTGAAAGTTTGCTATTTCTTATAATCAATTTAAAATTAAAATTTATTACAATGACCTACATTGTATTAATTTATAAAAATATTATCTTATTAAACTTTAAAACCAATTAAAAATAAAATTTAACAATATAAATAAATTAGATAAAAAACGTTTTGAACTAAAATTCTGTATTTTTAACTATTCATTAAATATGAAATGTTTCAAAAAAATATCAAAAATTCACCCTAAAATAATCATAATATTTATATTTCCAAGATTAAGTATATTTTTACATATTAAATCAATTAAAGTGTCAAAATTCTAATTTAAAATGGGTTCTCTATTAAAAGGTTGTACAATTGCCTTTATAAAAATATAGGTTTTATATGTAAAATCGGGTATATACTTATCTTATGCATATTAAACATAATTGGTTAATATAAAAAATATTCTATTTAACATAAAGCATATATATTTCCCTAAATGAATCCATTAATATTAATTAACTATGTTTATTAATACAAAACTCTTTTGGATGTATCTAAATAATAATATTTATTTTTGATATCCAATTGGGTCTTATTTTCATTTATTATTAGTTGGTAACCAATGAATTCATTTTAAATTTATATAAACCATAAATTTTCCGAAGTTAGTTAATACTATTAATAACTACTAACATAACGGCTAGGATTTGTCATATTTTATTAAATAAAAATATTTTATTAATACATTATTATTTGGTGAAAATCGGTCTTGCGTGAAATAAAAGCTGTCAAGGAAGGTCATTTTTGCATGTAACACAATCTATCGAGGAAGTCCACTCATGCATGTAACATAATCTGTCAAGGAAGGCCTCTGTTTCATTCCACACAAGCTAACTCGGTGTTTCGTGTATTGAAATACATAGAATCTATTTTTAATAGTAAATATTTTATAAAGTATCTAGATATTATATTACCTTACATGTTCGGTGTCACGTGTCATACACGCTATCGAATAAAAGGTTCTTACTTTATATTTTCAGTTCATGACATTCTACCCACCTTATTTAAATTACATCCTCACAATTTAAACTCGATCATGGTGATAGATTGTTTGATGCTTCCTATGTTTGAAATCCCACAACATGAGAAGGGTTTATAAGTCATCATCTATAAAAGAGAGAATAGAAAGTACATAGGTCACATGGACTACCATGTAACTAGGTCTCTATGTAGGATAACATTAGTGTAAAGTAGAGATACATACTTTTGGGAAAAATGTAAATATTTATATGGAGTGAATGGGGTCATCAATCACAAATAAGTAAATGATCAACGGAAAGTTTAGGACCTCAAATCCATAATTCTGTGATGATTTTAAAGACCAAAGATTCATCAGAAATTAAGATATTAGGAAAACATTTTATTTTTAAGACATTTTCCAAATATTGGGAAATTATTTTACTACTTAAGAATATAATGAAATATTATTATATGATAGGTTTCAATTTCATATGAAAAATCCTAAATTTTGGTTGTGCTTTGATAAAATTCTAATTCATTCCTTTACTCAGAGAAATTAATTACCAATAATGATTTTTTTATGCCCAAATTACTAAAAGAATCATTTAAAGGATCGTGAGGCTCAAAAAAGAGTGAAAATTATAACTATATTCTTTAAATATCTTCCAAAACCAATATGGTTAATAGATTAATATCTAATCCTCAAAAGTGAAACTACTCGTTTTTCATTAACATTTATTCATCAAATTGTTTAACTAAAAACAATGAAAAATTAACCAGGAAATTTCATAGGTTAGTGGTTGGAATGAAACCCTTATCATCTTTTGGTCATGGGTTTATGACACACATCCTTGCTGGATTTGATTAGTTATCACCCATCTTATAGGTTATCCTTTCTAAAACAAAATTAATATAATTTATAAAATAAATATGATGGAAATCCTTTAAATTAGGTTATTCACAAAATAGACTTTTAACTAAATTTTTCAATACAACCCTAATACATAAATAATTCATCCACTTATTTCAACATAGATCTTTCCTTAGTCTAGAATTTATCCATAATATCATTTATAGGTTTTTGAAATCATGATACCCTATTTTCAATCTAAAAACCCTAGTTTTAACCTAGGTTATTCATTGTCAAGATCCTTCATGGTGGGTTTTAAACAAAATGTAAATTATCCTAAACATATCCCAAAAGAGTGTCAAAGTAGTTGTGCAGTAAGCCACGTTGTTGTATACTAGGTTACCCCAAGTAAGGCTAAAAATACCTTGTCATAGTTATTAATCCTAGCTGCATATGTATCAAAACCACATACACTTGTAGTATCCACACATGGATTTATTGCTATAAAGAACCACATAATCTCTACCTTACCAAAATTCTAGGATTTTATTCTATACTTATCATCAAATTCTACCTTAGGTCTATGTTCTCTAGCCTATTTTTAACTAAATTTAGTTCACAAGGATGATATTAAACTTACTTTGAAACCAACAGTAGTAACCTTACCCCAGAAGGGCCAGAGTCGGTGTCTAAAACTATTAAATTGGATATATTACGGGTAATTAAATCCAAAAGGATCGAGAGTTTAGTATTCCTGGTAAACTAGATACATACATGAGAAAAAAAGCACTAAATAAAACACAATTTTTTATTCTTTCTAAATATAACGCTTCAAGGATAAATCTAATCCATCTAGTAAATCCATCTATATCTTTCGAAGTATTCTTCTTAGATTCGTAGGGAAATAAACATAAAAAGGGTGAGCTCAAATCCTCAGTAAGTAAAAAATATAGCGGAAGTAATAATCAATCGATGAGAATAATAATTATGACATGGTGAATAACTAAACTCACATTCCATATAATCAATAAACTGAGAAGTAATTTCACAATATAATCAATAAATTGAGAAGAATGTTCATAAATACTATGGAAAGGTAATAATTGAAAACACGTTCCATTGATATAACTAGATAATGAAAAACAAATATGCCAAAGTAAGAAACTGAAACACATTCTATCTAAAAAACTGAAAATCAAATGTATCAATAGATATGTCGATATAAAATATCATGGATGAATAATAACTAAAACTAAACAAGGGAAATTATTTTTTAATAGACATCATGTTTTAGGTACATGAAAACCTATACCATCAATACCTTTCACAAGATGGTTTAAACTATTATAAATTGTGAAACTAATTTTTCACATGAGAACCTATTGATTCATTGAGGACCTATATAAAATGGTATATAGTTTATTAAATAGTTATATATATGATGAATTAAATGGATAATTAGGGGGAAATTCAATGTTCAATGATCATAAAAGATTGGATATTTCAAGGGGAATAACAAATGATTCAAATAATTGAATGTGAATACTATCCTTGGACAAATCAATAATATGCCACCCAGAGGAAGAATAAGGATAGTATCAATAAAGAAATCTCATGTGGAGTAAAAATAAATGGTTATTGTTGATGATTAATAGAAATACTATAAAATGATATTTAAAAAAACCTTGACGAAAAAATCCTTTTATTATGAATAACATTTTGGAAATTTTTTTCTTTGAAAATCACTTTTGAAAACATTTTCATTAAAAATTATCTTTTTATACATGAAAAGGAAGCTTCAAATAAATGATGGTGGGTAAATCTGTACTTTTCATATGAGGTAATAGAACATTCTTTTTTCATTGTTAATGGTTAAAAAATGAATTGTTCATAATGTGATAAGAAGAATCCTTTGAAAAAAATGGAAAAAAGGGTAAAAATTTCTTTACAAAATAATTTTAAAATTTTTGGGAATTTTTATATGTTAAAACATGGATTTTAGATGAAAACAGGTTCTCTGACTAAAGAGAGAAATAAGGTTTAGTTTTCTTAAAAAAATATTCTAAAACATTTTGAGTACCAAAGAGTGGAAAAAATAGTACTAATACTTGAAAATGGTCATGAATAACTATATAATAATGAATGATTTTATTTAAAAATGGATATATAAAATCATAGATTGGAAATTCCAATGAAAGACCATTAGTATTAGTCACAAGGAAAATAATAATTAAACATCCCAAAGTGTCCCATACCACTCTAAAACAATTTAAATCATAAGCCTCGTGAAGGAATAATATTGAATGAATATTTTAAATACCATTAAGATAAAATAATTAATTATATAATATATAAAAATGTGTTGTAGATACAGCACACAAAATAATTAAAAGTTGAACATGAAATTTATCTCATTGATGTAAAAAGTGAGATGCAAATACCCTACCTTGAGTTTTATTTTGGGTGAACGTCCTTGGACTTCCTGTATAATAATCTTATGTTAATTTTCTAATTTTATGAGAAAATTTTTCATGTTTAACATTTCTTTTATTTCACTTTATACTATGTTCTATACATCTACTTAAAAAATTTTGTTTACATCATCTGTTTACACCAAATTCGGATTATGTGTCAAAAACAACATTGGTAGGTCAACTATTGTCAAAGAGGTCATTATATGACATCTACAGAATAATAATCATTAAATTATTGTCTTATTTGTTCATTAATTATAACATGAAAATAAATTATTAAATATGGTTATGAAAAATGATCCAACATTACAATCATGGGGGTGGTAGGCCGTATGTACGCATGAGTGACATTCTTATTTTTCAATGACCATTATAGAAAGAATGTAAGTAACACCAATATTTCCAGAATGACCAATATAACATTTATACAATATTATTTAATAATATATACTTATATATATAATTATTATGGTGTAAAACGAATAACATCATGTCGAGGAGGCAGTAGTCCACACATCTATGAACGACATTATCACTTTTTAAGTGTTTTAACAGATAATAAATAAATTGATATATATATATCGTATATTTCCAAAAAGGTAATTATTTTATTTATATCATATACGGGTTGTTTATTTCACATATTTTTAATTATAATAATTCTTTATACATTCCATGGATCGTGTGAATGAATCACATCGCTTTGAGGGGGTGGTAGTCCACACTTCATCAAACGATCATATCATATTAATGAAAAATGTAAATTATTAAAGGTTTGTATTATAAAAAGAATTAAATTAGAATAAATAATTAATAAATATCATTTATATTATATAAGAATATATTTTCCATCATAATGGAAAACAATGAATGTTGGTAATGTAAAATGAACAATCGTTGTTTTGTGATACAGTATTTCACTATACATAGACACAATATGTTCATTACCCATTAAATGTAAGTATGTCTAAGTATAGGTCTAACCATTAAAATAAAACATAATATAATATTGAGGATATGATTTTTTATATAGGAATCAAATAATAATATATGAGGTGTTGGATAATAGAAATGAAACAAAAAATCTTGATAGAAGATGTTACCTCTTAATCGGGTAACTACTTTTTTTTGTACCAAAAGGTTTCCTTTTAGGATTTCTAACCAAAGGGAGGATTCAAGGTCTAGGGGAGGGATTTTGGGAATCTATATGGGAAGATATTGGTTGAAACTAATTGGTTTGATAGGTTTGAGGAATGAGGAGAGGTTGTGACTTTTTATAAGGGAGGAAAAGGACTCACTAGGTATTTTTAAAACAAGTTAGGTTTACCGACATTTTTACCTAACAAAAAGTCCTAAGAAAACCAAACACAATAATGGAAGGATAATGGCCTAATTATTTCCATAAAATTGGTTTTGGAAAAATCATGGACTTGAGACATACTTTGTGGAAATGAATGTTGATATTTCACTAATCCTATGCGATCAAGGATCTCAAAGGGGTCAATATTCCTCGGGCTAAAAACTTCCTTTCATTACAAAGTGTGTGAATCTCTTCCATGGTTATATTCAAAGGAAAACTTTTTCTCTAACATAAAAATTAAAGTCCATTCGGTAGTAGTCAGTATAGCTTTTTTACCAACTCTTGGTTGCTTTTATATGTTTTTATGTGGATTGAAACTTCTTTGTCATAATTTTCACAAGATTATGTCCATGTATCTTTCATTCCACAACTTCATTCCAAACAATTTTGAGTTCGACATTACTTTACATTCAAATATTCATATAGATCCATTTGAATACTCGAGTGGAAGTTGTTTTTACATGAGAACTCAACCAATGGGATATGTTGATCACATCCTGCTTTAAATTACATCAAGTGTGATCTTATCATGTCCTCAAGTGTTTGAATAGTACTTTTATATTTTCTATCAATTTGGGGGTGATAGGTCATGATAAAATATAATTTAGTACTAAAATCTTATTTAATGCTTCTATATAATTTAGTGGTGAACCTTGGATCACAATCAAATATGATCGAAAGTGAAACCCCATGAAACCTCATAATTTCCTTCACATATATCTTGTAAATTTTTTCAAGTGATAAATCATCCCAAAAAGTGATAAAGTGGTCAGTCATGGTGAGTGGATCCACCACAAAACATATCGTATTTTTTCTGTGGATGTTTTTGGGAGACTGGTGATAAAGTCCCTGGTGATATTCACCCATTTCCACATAGTTATAAGAAATGGTTTCATAATACCTTTGGAATTTTGTCACTATACATTATCTTGATGGCATACCAAACATCTTGATATATTCTCTGTAATCTCTTTCTTCATGTTGTCCCATCAAAAGTGTCCTCAAAGATCATGGTACATATTGGTACTTCTGAGGTGGTGTAGAAAGATAGTCTATGTGAATTATAAAATAGCATGGCCTTTATCTCAGGTGATAAAGGATCACAATTTCTCATTAAAAACTAAATTACACCATGATTATTTATTTGGAACTCATGTATCTCACCTTCCTTTATTGATTTCATCCTTTTTTAGCTCCAGATCATCCCTTTATGTCTCCTTGATCATCTCTTGGATAGATTATTGGGAAATAATTTGTGAGGTGTAGGATGTATTCCATATCATTATGATTTCATGATATATACTTTTCATATACAATAAGATAAGGTCTCTCTCAGTTTTCATCATGGATATAGTAGAATGTTTTTTTCTGTTAAGAGCATCATCTACCTTATTCTCCATTCTCGGATTGTAGTGAATAGAGAAATCATAGTCCATGATTAGATCAAACAATTTTCTTTGATAGATATTGATATACCTCTATGTGAATATATACTATAGACTCTTCTGATTGGTATATATGTCAAACTTCTCACCATAAAGATAGTGAGACCAAATATTTAGAGCAAAGATCATATCTTCTAACTCTAGATCATGCACCATGTAGTTCTTCTCACGGATCTTTAACTATCATGAGGAAGAGAATATCACTTTATCATTTTACATGAGTATAGAACCCAAGACTTTGTTTAAATCATCACTATATATCACAAAAACTTCTCCACTTATTGGTAGTGTGAGTACATGTTAAGACCAAGATGATAAGGATGAGTGTCATATTTAGGTATTATTTTTTGTTTTCAAGGATGTTTAAGAAGAAAATAAATCACCACACTTTTTATTTGGTGAAAATCAGACTGACCATATTTTGAAGAAAATAAGACTCAAAATCGTTAAGAAATTCCACTGTATTGGGAATATGTTTTCGGGCTGAAGAGGATCATTATACTCATCCTAAGTCAGGAATGAAAGGTTTAATTGTAATGTGGATAATCAGAGTCTTCCTGACTATAATGAAAATGTAATTATGCTTTGCTGATCTTGGAGTTCTCATAAATCATTAGTAAGTTATAAAACTAGTGATGAATGATTGATGAAATAAAGAGAAGAAAAGGATTCTACCAATCATATTAAGTTTGATCATAATCATACCAATTGTATTCATGTTAAGAAGGAAATATATATGTTGATAAAATATAGGTAAGTATGAACACTTTACATGGTAGGTTATATGATGATGAATATGATATTCAAAATAATCAAGGTCATGACGGAATTAAGGGTACTTGCTGAAAAATTGTTTAATTAACATAAATTTGATGAATTTGAATCATTCTAGTCTCAAGATAATCATAGTGATATTTATGGATGAAAAATTGTTTAATTAACAAGGAGGATGATCGTAACGATGGTGGTAGTTTTTAGTTAAACTAAATTCCAAAAAGACTTTAATCCTGAAAGAAAGAAGTTAGCGAGCATAATATTCAAATATGAAATAAGATCTTAATGTTGATCCATTGGATTTAGTAAGTCATCATATTCATAAAATGTTGATTTTTTTTGAGATAAAAATTGACCGATATAATATTTAGAAGAGAAATAAGTTATTGAAATTGAAGCTGCTGATACCGGTCCATCAGACTCAGTATTCCATCATAATCATCAGAGGATGAATTGTTTGAAACTGATGAATGTAAATAAAATGAAAATAATGTGGTGACCAATATCAATAAAAAATTCAGACATTTATCAATAATTTAGTCAACCATTTAAAATAGGTTTAATTACTTTTTTTATCATTCAAGTGGGTCAAGAGAAGAGATAAAGAAGAATATATTATTTTACATTTGTCATCATCATAATAAGTTGGATCATAATCAAAAATCAGAATGAGAAATTAGAATCAGACAAGTGTTTATAAAGAAAGTATAAATTATAGATAAATCTATTTGAAGATTTATGATGGTTCGATAAGTTTTGATAAGAGTTTATGAAGACAAGATGCACCTGAAATTCAAAGGAAAATATAGATTTGTAAAATTTAATTAAGAAGAAACATTTCCAGGAATCCCACCCAAACCATTTTTGGGGTGAGTATAGAATTAAAATTACTTTGTAATTTATGATAGATTTACTATTCATGGTGAATAAGTGACAAGGTAGTGCTTTATATAGAATAAGAGGTTTCCTAATTGAATTTTGTTGAAGAAGTATCTAGGATAGAAGCATATGAGGAGATACAAGATTTTATTCAACTGGTCATCATATTGGGCTGAATCATCAGACTGTAAAGATTGTATTGGGATTTCTAGATTGAAGAAGAAATGGTTTAGAATTTTCTCAAATATATTCTAACAAAGTCATAAAGTTTTCTTATTGATCAATTAGACTCGGAGAATCGGACTCAGTTTTATAACAATGTCCATAAAAGTTCTTACCATCTTCTAGGTAAGAAAGTAAATAATTTTTTATAAAAAAAACTGATTAGTGAATGTTGATAAAGAAGAATCATAACTTTTTTTGTTACAAAAATTTGTATTACATCATTTATTCTAGAAGGATAATATGAACTATTGAATTGTTTACATAGTGACACACAAGTGAAAGGGCATATCCTACTCAATGTATTCCACACAAAATGATTGTATTATAGTGGATTGTGTGGTATTAGATCATTTTCAAACAATACCAAGGATGTATATATTCTTGTTGAATAATAAACCTTATAAATTCTTGTGTTCTTATAGATGTGGGTTTTAATTATTTTCAATAGGAAATTAAATATTTAACAGGAGGAAAATGTTTTTTAATAAGTAAGGAGATATAAAAGAAAAATATATCACTAATTCACCCCTCTTCCTTTCTTGAATGGGAAATTACAATTAGTATAAGAGACATGTTCCCTTCATTTATTCTTTGTTGAATTATTGAATAGAAGTTGATGGATAAATTGAATTGTGTCAACAATAAAGGAATCCTGGTTTTCGATGGTAAGAATTATCATATCTGGAAAGATATAATGTTTCCCAATATTATTACTATTAGATATGATTTTCTTGAAGATGCAACAGATGTATTTCCTCTTACTGATAATAAAGTTCATCTGAATCTATTGATAAGAATAATCATGAGAGTGATGGAAGGAATAAGAATAATTTACTATCATCACTTTATAAAAGTGAATTTTTAAGGGTGAAGGTTTTTTCCATAGATAAAGTTATATTGGATAAGATGAAAAACATATATGAAGGCAATACAAAAGTAAAGAAGAAAAATTACAAATCTAGAGGCTGAAGTATAAAGACATGAAAATGGGTGGGTATGAATCTATTAGGGACATATTTACCAGGTTAAATTAACATCATCAACACTCTCAGATGTCTTAGTTAAAAGTTCGAGGGTTCTATAGTTATTTAGAAGATATTAAGAATTATTCTCGACAAGTTTGATGCTAAAGTTTATTAATTAGAAGATAGATATAATAAAAAATTATCTATAGATGACTTTCATAGAACTCTCACCACTTATAAAATAATAAGGTATAAAGATTTGAAAATAAAAATAAAATTTGATAGAGAAATTTCATTCAAGATTGCGAAGAAAGATAATTCAAAGATGACTATTATTGAAGTAGAAGGTGGTTATTTTGATTCTGAGAATGAGTTATTTTGAAATCTAGATGATATTTTATTCTTTTTTTATAAAATTTTGAGTAGAGGTACATGTAAATAATAAGGTAATTTTCCCCTGAAATGTTTTTAATATGGATTCATTGGGAACTTTACAAAAAAACTTCCAAAAAGAAAGAAATAAAAAGATGGGGATGAAGAAAAATTAAGGCCAAGAAGGTCATGGAAGAAATAGGGTGGAAAATAAAAATTTTATTATATAGGGAAGGGTAAAAAATACTCAAAATTTAAAAGGTATATTTTTTTATCTAAAGATAAAGAACAATAAGATAATAAAGCTAAATCCAAAAATTATACTGAGCATATTGGTGAGAATACTTTTATTGTAATAATTAATAATGAATAATTCAGAATTAGTAGTTCTGATTAAGAAGAAACTCAATTAAAATTTCATTTAAAATATGATTTGAAATATATTAGATAAATATTAGAAGTCCTGAAAAACAAAACAAGAAGTTTTAAGATGAATTCTCCTCATAAAAAATTCTTGAAATTTTTTTTGATGAGAAGAAAAATATGCAACTGGATATTAGTGATTTGACAAAATATCTTAAGGAAGAAAATAATGGTAAAGAAAATCTGGAATTGAAGTTAAAGGAATAAAAATAATAGTTTGAACTTGTCTAGTTAAAACTTTTTAAAGATGAAAATAAAATTATATTTTCCAAAAATTCTATATATGATGTTGGTGAAAGTTTTCATAAGGAAAAAACTGATAAGGATAACAAAAAGTAACCATCAAAAGTGGATAAGAAAGATAGAATTACTTCTGGAAATAAGAAGGATTAGAAAATTATGAATGTGGCTAAGATTAACAAAGTTAATAATTCATATGATTTTGAAAATCCTGAGTCTAAAAATGTATCTAAAAATAATGAATCTGTAAATGTTTCTATTATTTCTAGTTATGACAAGGATAAAAAGAGAAATATGCTAAAAAAGATTATGATTGATAACAAAAAGGTTTGTGGTCAACAATATTTAGATAAGAATGTTTCTAAGAAACATATTCGTAACTCCAGTCAGTATGGAATCTATAGAGGAAAATATTCTTTCTATGGTTACTATATGTATTGTTATGGAATCATAAATAAAACAAATATGTTTTGGTTCGACCAACAACATTACTACTATTCTATAGGTTATGAATGTCAGAGGTTTAGGGGGAGTGAATATTTTCAAAATAATAAGTATGAATAATAAGATCAAATGAAACCTGATAATGATGGAGTAAAAATTTAAAATAGGTTCCACTCCCAAGAATGTATTGGTGAAAGATGTGAACAGCCAGGTAATCTTTCTAAGGGTTTTATTTTTTTTGTTACCAACACAATATAATTTTCTTAGCATTTCTCATAAGATGGAGGTGAAGAAAGAAAAATATCTTGTTGTTAAAACTACCCTGAAATCATTTAAAGGTGAAAGGCCATGGATTCTTGATAGCGGGTGTTCCTCATACAAGAAAGAAGATTTAAATTTTTTGAATAATTTAAAAGACTTCAAAGAGGTAACTATGATATTTAATAAGGATGAAAAAATAATAATCAAATGTGTTCGATCAACAATCCTTGGGAAAGAAAAGTTTAAATCTAAGAAATCTTTATATATTTATGAGTTGAAACATAACATGTTGAGTGTTTTCGAATTATGCGATGAAGGTAAATAAGTTACCTTCGGGAAAGATGTATTTTTTGTGAAAAATGATAAGTATGAAAAGATAGTTACAAGAGGCCAACATAAAAAGGGAAATTTATTTCAAGTTGGTGTGGTACAAAACTCTTGATACTTAGGTATTGCAGATGAAAATTAATTATAGCATAAAATAATGGGAAACATGTGTCAAATAAAAAAGTGTAAGTCATGAAAGTGCTATTTTGTTCAAGATATTCTTGATTTTCAATGAATAAGTGATTTTTGTTGCACTGTTTTTCATAAGGGAAAAATTACAAAGTTTGTGTATAAGAAAGTTGAGATTTGTTGAAAACAACCCTTAGATCTTATTCATTCTAACATGTATGGACCAATGAGAAAGAAATATAAAAGGATGATAATTACTTCATCACTTTCATTGATGAATTGAATAACATTACTTGTGTTATGAATATGAAACATAAATCATATTCTCTGAGAATGTTTAATGGTTTTATGAGAAAATCTAAGAAGAAAAGTGAGTATTCAGTGAAAACATTGAAAACTAATAATGGCGATGAGTATAAGAATGATTAATTTGAATTTTATCATGAGAAGAATGGAATTTTCCATGAGTATAGTTCCCTATACACACCTCAACAAAATGGGGTTAATAAATGGATGAATAGAAGTTTGGTGGAAATAGGTAGAACTATGTTACTTAAACAAGTTCATTCTCATTCGTATTGAAGGAAACCCATGAGTACTGTTGTTTATATTCAAAACTGATGTTTCTATAGGCCAAGTTTGTATTTGAATCCATACAAATTTTTTTATTGAAAAACTACAAGTTTGAAACACTTAAGAGTTTTCTGGAGTCCATGCATTATAAAGAAGAAAGGTGGAAATCTGGGAAAGTTTGAGTAGAAAGGTGAAGATGGAATTTTTCTTGGTTATGCTCTACAAGTAAGAGGATATAGATGTTTCAAAAAAGAAATAGAAATAATTTTTTATTCTAATAATTTGAATGTTATTGAAATATTTATTAAGGATAAATATAATAAAACTGATAAAGAAGTTGAGCAGGATTATGAAATGTTTTTCAACATTTATGATAAGAATACATCCAATTATAATACTACTCAAAAACAAGAATCAGACTCAGCTTTTTCAAGTGATGAAGAAGAATCTCTAAAATCTCATCCCAAGAATAGGAAGCTAGTGTAAACATAGAACATTATTGGTGATCAACATAAAAAGGTTCAAACAATAAGAACAACAAATTCTATTACACGTACTTCTTTGTATTCAAAAATTGGGCTGAATGATGTGAAACAAGATTTTGAGTATCTAGAATGGGTTCAGTCCAGGAATGAAGAGTAAGACCAGATAGAAAAGAATGATTCATAGGAACTCGTACCTAATCCAGATAAAAAAAGGTTATTGGTACAATGTGGGTTTCCTAGAACAAAATAAATGAATATGGTGAAGTGATAACAAATAAGGAAAGATTATTATGTTGAGGTTACTCTAAAATTGAAGGTGTTGATCTTGATGAAAAATTTTCTCTGGTGGAATGGTTAGAAAAAATCATAATTTTTTTTGTTATTTCTACACAATGGAGTTACAAATTTTTTCAAATGGATGTAAAGTCTGCAATTATAAATGTTTATCTTAATGAGGAAGTTTACATTGAAAATCCTTGAGGATTTTTTGTAGGGAAATAAAAAATTTATATGTGAGTATTTAACAAATCCTTGAATGCACTAAATAAATCTATGAGGGCATAGTGTTCCAAACTGGATACTTTCTTAAGGAATATTTTTTTTAATAAAGGAAGATTTGATAAAAATATTTACATAAAAGAAATTCAAGACTTTTCCTTCATCATAATTATTTATATTAATGACATTATCTTTACTAGGAATAATGAAAGATCTTGTAAAAAGTTTTTTAAATAAATGAAAAGGTTTTTTGTGATTTCCATGTTGGGAGAAATGAAATCCTTTATTGGCTTACAAATTTTATAAAAGAAGAAACACATTTTTCTTTCTCAAGAAAAGTTTGATAAATAAATACCTAAAAATTTCAGTATATAAAATTCATAACTAGGTTACTCCTCAATATCAGTGGGATCTAAGTTGAGAAACGATAGAGAAGACAAGAAAGTTGATCAGAAAGAGTTTCCAAAGTTGATTGGAATTTTTTTTATTTTACTAAATTAGGACCCAATAATTTTTATTTTTTTACCTTATTTGAAATTATTTATAGTGATCCTAAATAATGAAATTTACTTTCTAGAAAAATAATCCTCAAATACATCAAAGGCACAAAAAATTTCGAAATTAGGTATGATAGCTTAGAAATTATTGATTTTTTTGGGTATTCAAATGTTGATTGGGCAGTAAATGTTGATGATAGAATATCCACATCAGGTGGAGTTTTATTTCTTGGTAAAAGTAATGTTTCTTGTAATATAAAGAAATAGAATTCAGTTACTCTCATTAAAACTGAATCTGAATATTTTTCTACTACACAATCTACTACCAAACTTATGTGGATGAAGAATCAGTTAGAATACTAACATGTTGAATTGAAGTTAACCATTATCTTAGGATGTGATAATCAAAGTGACACCAAACTTTCCAAGAATCCAGTAAAACATTATCATTAAAAACATATTGATATCAATAATTATTTCATCAAATATCATGTGTAGAATAATGAGTTGATGTTAGTGTTTTTTTCCTAAATCGGAACAAGCTTCTAACATTTTCACAAAACCGTTACCCATAGAAGCATTCTCTAAATTGATTTTGAACAAGGTCATCTAACCTCTTTCTCATCAAGGATGAGGTATTTATTTTTGTTCCCTCTCTCATATTATCATTGGAATGTGCTTTCGTGGGGGGAAATTGTTTTATAAATCTATCATTATGGAATCATATAAATAGAGAGAGTTGTGGGTAAATTTTGAATTAATCATGATATGTGTATGAACTATTCTAACTATTTGTTTGAGTGGTTGTTGGAAATAATTTTTTTTTATTCTATGGTGGTTTAAAATTTGTGGAAGAAAAGATGAGGAAATTTTTCATAATCACTACTTTTGGACATCATGAATTTTATGTCATTAATTCATGTTTCCTACAATGATTTAGCACACATAGTCTTATAATTATTGATAAGTAATATATAACTTGAGGATAAAAAGTTCAATGATTTATGAACCTTGGTTGACAAAAAAATCCAATGTGGGAGATTATTAAGACCAAGATGAAAAATATGAATATCATATTCAGGTATTTTCATTTTTTGTCAATGGAGTTTAAGAAGAAAATAAATCACCTCACTTTGTAATTGATAAAAATTGGACTGACCATCATATTCAATAAAATCAGACTCACAATGGTTAAGAAATTCTATCACGTTGGGAATATGTTTTCTGAAGGAAGAGGATCATCAAACTCATCCAAGGTTTGGAATGAAATGTTTGATCATACTGGGGAATAATTTGAGTCTACCTAAATTTGATGAAAATGTGATGTTGCTTTTCTGATCTTGGAGTTCTCCTATATCATAAGTAATTTTTAAAATGTGTGATGAATGCTTGATGAATGAATTGGGAGAAAAAAATTATTCCAATCATATTCAGTCTGATTGTAATCATGCCAATCATATTCAAGATGAGTAGGAAATAAATATGTTTATGAATGATAGGGAAGTTGCAACACTTTACTTGGTAAGTGAGATGATGCTGAAGTTGATCTTCAAAGTAATAAAAGTCATAAAGAAATTCATGATACTTGTTAAAAGTTTATTAAAGAAGAAAGATTTTTTATTTTAATTATTTCGGTCTGAATATCATTGTAATGATATTTCTGGAAATGGATTTGTTTAAATGCAGGGTAGGATAGCCATAATAAAGGTTCTAGTTTTCGGTGAGACAAAAATCTAGAGGATTTAAATCCATGAAGAATGATTTTTTTGATAATCATATTCAAAAAATAAATATGTTACTAATGTGGATCCATCGAATTTAGTATGTCATCATATTAATTAGAGTAAGAATTGTCTGTTATAAAAAATTATTGGTATCATATTCTAAAGAGAACTATCTTTTCGATGTTGATGTTGCTGATACCAGTCCATACTCAGTATTCTATAATAATCATCGGAGGAATAATTATTTGGAACTTATGAATGAATATAAAAGGAAAATTATGTGGTGGCCAATATGAATAAGAAATTAATATCTATATCAATAATTTAGTTAACCATTTAAAATAGTTTGATTTACTTTGTTTATAATTCACGCGGGTAAAGAGAACAGATGAATAATAATATATTGTATTAAATTTGTATTCTTCATAATGAAGCAGGTCGTAAGAACAAATTGAAATGGGAAATCAGAATTAGAATGATGTTTACAAAAATTCTAAAGCAGAGTTAAAGTTTTGAGAAGATTTGATAATGTTAAATAAGTGTTGAGAAGTGATTATGAAGTCAATATGAACCAAAACTTCATATGAACATGTAGATTCAAAATATTTTATTGAGTGGGAAATTTTTTAGGAATCCCATCCAAACCATTTTTTGGGTGAGTATAAAAGGGAAATTACTTTGTAATTTTGATAGATTTACTATTCAAAGAAAAGAATAGAGAATACATAGCTCTAAAGAGAAGAATGAGTTTCCAAATTTTGTTTTGTTGTATTCAACTTGTCATCGTATTGGGCTGAATCATTGGACTGGGAAAATCATATTGGGATTTTTGGATTCAAGAAGAAGTGGTTCAGAATTTTCTCAGCAGTATTATGAAAATGTAATATATTTTTCATATTGAGAAATAAAAAAGGGTTAATAGGACTGGGAGAATTGGATTGGGAAATTAGATGGAGTTTTGTAACAAAATTTTGAAATGTTCATACCAAATTTTAGGTAAGAAATTGAAGATTTTTTTTAAAAGTAATACATTTGTGAAAGTTGATAAAGAATCACCATATCATGTGTTGTTACAAAACTTTGTATTTCATCATTTTTTATATAAGGATCACATTCACAATTGAATTGTTTATATATATCTACATGAGTGAAATGGAATATCCTACTCATTGTATTCCAGATAAAAGGATTATTTTCTAACAGATTGTGTGGTATTGTATCATTTCAAAATTATAGAAAGGATGTAGCTATTCTTTTGGAATAGTGATACTAATAAATTCATGTTTTCCTATATATGTGTGTTTTAATTGTTTTCAATAGGTAAAAAAATATTTAATAGGATTCTATGGTTATTACATAATCAAGGTAATATAAAAGAAAAATATATCACTGATTCACTCTCTCCCCCTCTTAGTGATAGAATTATCTTGATTGGGAAATTACAGTACAAGAACAATGATTAGCCTCTTATTGATCTCCTTAAATCGTTCCTCATATCTTTCATCCATAAATAATTTAACCCATATTGTGTTAAATTTGATAATTGGCTAAATAATAATGATACACTTATAACAAAATGAAAATTTTAACCAGCTAATCTATAAAACTATAGATTTGTATGACAATAGTAGGTCTAGTTTATTCTTCAATTTCCTTTGTCTTTGAAGGGTGAACATAAATTCCATCACTTGTGATCATGTTCCCCAATAATGTGACTTCTCGCATCCAAAAGTCACACTTTTTGAACTGAGAATACTTTTTCTCCTTTCTTAATATCACCAACAAAATCATTAGATTATAATCATGTCCCAACTTAATCTTGGAATAAATGAGAATATAATTCCTAAACACTACCAAAAATTTGTTGAGGTGGTCTCTAAAGAATATATTCATCAAATCCATTAAGATTGTAGGAAAATTAGTAAGTCTGAAGGGAATTACTATGAACTCATAGTGCCCATACCTTGTAAGGAAATAATTTTTTTGAATTTCTTCCTTAATCAACTTTAGTTGATGATATACATAAAAAAGAAACACCTTTGATAATTATTTCACTCCTTACAGTAGATTGAACAAGTCCTAAATCCTTGTTTGAGGATAATTTATATTTATGTTGATATTGTTGATATCTTTGTAATTGATATACACCTATTTTGATCTATATTTCTTCTTGATGAAGAGAATTGGTACACCCCTAGGTGATGTACTAGGGAGTATGAAACATTTTTCCAAATTCTCTTGTAGATACTTCTTTAACTCCTTCATTCCAATAAAGGACATCCTATATGGGAATCTTGAGATAGGAGTGTCTCTGGGTATGAGATCTATTGAGAACTCAACCTCATTTTTAGGGGATTCTATGTAACTCTTTGAGAAATACATCAATGTATTCCCTAACAATAGACATTTCTTACAGGTTAATACCTTCCTTTTACTCAACCATTTGGGAATGACATGCTTCTCTATAGGGTATCCACACCCACACTGTTGATGGATTTTACAAAGAAGATTCATGATCTTCCATGCATTTTAGAGGATCGTGAGATGGCTCAGAATATAATAATAGATTTTTTTACAAATATTTGCTTTCATCTATATATAATGAAATCCAATACATGTCCAATATAGAATCAAATTTCAAAAAGGGAAATATAATAATATTTTCAAGAAGAATCATCCCAAATATGATTATAGGAGAAGAGTCCAACATTTTGGTTGTAATGATTACACCACTATGTTTTTATGGAAATCTCCACATAAAGGTATCAGGGATACAATTCAATTGTTCTAGAAAACATTTAGGATATAAATGAATAAGTAGAACCATAATCAAATAATACTTTTTCTATTATTTAGTGAATAGGAATCATACCTTGTATGAATTCATTTTCACGCTCCACTTAATTATTAGTAATGATATAAGCTTTCCCTTGCTTCTTTGACTTTCTTGATTGATGACACGGGTTTCCCTCAAGGACATGTGGTTTAGTTCACTTGCTTGCATAACACCCTTGGTCCCAGTATTTGAAGAATTTGACCATGTTTGGTGCATTAGTATGTTCCTTCCATTCCTCTATCATGTTGGTCGGCTTCATCATGTATGTTCAATATTCAATAGCTTGGTGTCCTTCTCTCCCACACTTGAAGAATTTCCCCATCCCTTTGAGGTAATTAACATGATGCTTCTTCCCACATTTTTAAGATGTGGGTAGTTGGATCCTATTTCCTTGTTTCTCATTTGACCCAAAATCTTGAAACCCAATTCTTCTTTTATTATCTCCATAACCATTGGACCATTCTTTGAACTAAATATATACTTTAAGAGAACATTTAACCACATCTTCAAACCTCCCAAATTATTATATTTCTATATCGCTTCGAAGGTTTATTTTTTTAAAAATAAAGAACACATCTATTTTTATATCATTATTGATAAAAAACCCAAGTAATACATTTAAAACCTTATGAATTTTTCCTCATAAGTCGTGATAACTTCACCTTCCTTTTTTAGCTATATGAATTCTATTTCAAACGTTTTTTTGAAGAGTTCAAGGGAAATGCTTTGTAAGAAATATTTTCTTTAATTCTTCCCACTCCATATCTTCCATTTAATCCTTTGGATTTTTTTTCTTTATCAATTCCTGTTATTGAATAGCTTTTCCATATAAATGGTAAATTTCAAGAGTCACCATCTCCTTATTAGAGAAACAGATCATATAAAATATCTTTTTTTTTGAGTTAACCCACTATTCCACATCAAGTGGATTAAAAGTTCCACTAAATATCGATGGTCATTTTTTCATTAAGTACTCAATGGATTATTGATACTTCTTGGGTGAATATGGACATTCCACATTGTTCATGTTATTATTCATATCTTGAGACAACTAGGTAATCATTTCCACAAAGTTTTGAACTCAACCACCCATGTAATTGGGTATCTCATTTGGATAATTGTTTCATTGTCACTCACAGAGGTTTTTGGACTAGTTTCACTTGATTCCTACCATTTTCTAGAATAGAAAATGTTAGAACAAAATATAAGTCAATAAATCATGAGTAATTTATTCTTTTATGATAGTAACACTAAAGAAATATCTTATGGGATCCCTATGTCTATAATTTTCTAAAAATAGTCTTCTAGGATGATTTACCTATACATAGACTTATACTAATGGTTTTTAATCTTGTTTTCTAATCATAATTCCCAAATTAACTAAACCATTCTTAGATACCAACTATAGTGACCCTAATTTTTCATACATAACTATTACATAATTTTAAAGATAAACAACATAATAGAGTTACAAATCTAGGATCCAAAGGTTTATATCTTAGAAAATTAGGCTCATAAATAACATGAACATAATAAAACAAAAAAATTTATTTAAATCCTTCTTCTTTATCATTCTAAAACATGAAATTATTCATAGTACATACAATCACCTATGGATATACATCAATTAAAGGGTTAAAAAATCCCTATAAAAGGATGAATAACAAACATGAATCAATATAACGTGGGTGAGCATAGTCATCATATCCTAAGCCTAGGATCATTATCAATATCATGAGGTAAAAATATGATAAATTCATTGAATGTATAAATGTATTAAAATGAAACATCATGTTATAGTGGTAAAATGCCACATAAAGTTGTGAATAAATCTAGCATCATGTTAACACATAACATATGTGAATAATCATACCATAATCACTATAAAAAAATATAGTATCATGTTAACTTATAATTAAAATTATCTCAATATATAAAACACATTACCCAATGCATTAGAGGGATATATAATTTTTTTATAGTCATCACATCAAAATATTTACATAATCATGAATGTCACATAGAATGTGTAACAATCATTTCATGAAATAACCCATGGAAAGGAATGGGTTTCATGAGGATTTCAAAAATTATGATTTTATAAATAAAAATTGGGTTCCAAAATGAAAAATGGACAAACATATTTTCTATAAGAATCATCATTCTTTAGTTAAGAATAAACAACTCAAGTGGAGTCAAAGATGTGTTTTGGAAAGAAGAGTTATTTTTAAAAATAATTGTATTTTCCATAAAATCAAATAAAAAATATGTATATCCCAAATATGAAGAGGTAGGAACAATGAAATTTTATTTTAGGAAAATTAGAGGAATATTTATTCCAAATGGGTTATGAAATATGGATAACCCAAAGAAAAAGAGTTGGGTTCATGAATCCCCTTACCATAATTCCTTCTTTATTTTGTCACTTTTGCGCCTCTTTAATAATAAACATATATTTATTAAAAAAACTAATAAATATGTTAATTATATTAATTTATAAAATTATTTATCAATTATAATAATTTTATTATATTTATTAATTTCTATTGATGAAATTGAAGTGTTTTGATATCATTATTTTCCTAAAAATTTCTTGTTTCACTTTGATTTCTCCATTTTCATTAAAAATCATTTATAAACAAGTATGATTAACTCCAGTAGATTATAAAAAATGTAATTAATTATTTATATATTATATATAATTACAAATATCCATCCATGAATGTGGTTATAAGAATTGTCTTAGATATATCTCCGTAGGTGGTTAATAAACCTTTAATGGGACGTTTTTAAAAGAGAGGGAAAGAGAAGTATTGCATTTATTTTTGTCATAAATATGAAAATTACATCATGATAACATAAATGATATAATATTAAATTATTGAATAATTAGTTTTATAGTATATGGGTTTTAAATTAATTGGTAAAAATAATAAAGAGAATAAGAAAAAACGGAAAAGTTAATAGAGACTTACTCTCTTCTCAATGTAGCTTCTCTTGTAAGACGCTATAACACCCTTGATGATTAGAGTTGGATTGCTCCAAAATGTACCTATGTAATATAAAGGGATTTAGAGGGAGTATTTGGGAAGATATTTTACTTTGTAACGTTTGAGAGGAGTGTGTTTTCAATGGAAGGGAGTGGGGTTATTTATACCTTAAGAGAGGGGTATTTTTAGAATAAAATATTTAATAAAATAATATATCAATAGAAAAACATGTGATAGTTAATTTTTTGAAAAATATATTATATAAAAATATAATATATTGGGTTTCAGACTTTAAATATTCTTTATAATTATAATTCATTAACTTATTAAAAATAAAAGTGAAGAAAAAACGAAATTGATATTTTAAGGAATTACTTTTGAATTTAGGTTTTGGAATGTGATTTTTAGGTTTGAAAATTAATTTTATTGTATTTTAATGACTCATTTATAAAATTAAATATATAATGGCCGAAAATAAATTTTTTATAAAGTATTATGTCATTATTACATCATGAATGATGTAACTTAAGATACATCGATAATGTGAAAAACTATATTTTTATTATTCACCTAAAAATTGAAGTATTTCAGGAAATTACCAAAAACTCACAGAAGGAAAATTTTAACATGATCATTTCAAAAATGATATTAATTTAATAAAAATAAATATATAAAATAGGTAAAATATAATTTTTAACTGGAAAATAATGATTTTTACAAAAAACATTAAAATACAGTTTATTAAAAATATTCTTTATTTTCTTTGAATATTTTAATATTGATATTTATTTTATTGAATTATATTATTTTTATTTACAAAAATTAATCATGATAAATGTTATTTATATAATAATTTATTATTTTTTGGTAAAATTACTCTTCTAGTGGAAATGTTACTGTTCCCAACGATCAGGATACTATTCCAACGGTCACATAATTATTCCAATAGTCACACTACCTTATATATATACCACTCAATTATTTCATTCATTTTTCAAATAAATTCATCTCAAGGTTCTATATTACCATTTTAAATATATTTTATTGGTTTACTATAATTTTTTTTCTTTTATATAGTGTTGGTAGTGGGGCCAATAATTCTAGTATATGAGGTCGATCTATATTTTATCATTTTAGATTTTATATATTATACTTTTTTTCCCAGTTGTAATGTTTGGAAATTTAATTGGTTTCATTGTTAATTAATGTAACAATATTTATTAATATATATTTTTATTGGTTTATCTATATTTTTTATGTGTATAATATATAATATAATACAACACACATTTATTCGGGAAACAAATTTTACTAATAAACATTATGTCATTATAATGGGGTAAAACATCTCCCACCTTAACCTAAACGTACGATAGAAATCTAGCTACCTATCTGATGAGGAGTAGTTGAGTCCTACCTAGACTCTAGTACCTATCTTACTCCCCTACCACTACTATACTATGAGAAGTTCTAAAAAACTTATGAAGATGGCTCATCCTGCCGCAAACATGGCACTCCAAAGTGCTGTATGAAAACTAAGGTTTCATATGGTTTAACATTCTACACTGATGTAATACAATGGAATATGATCCTAATATGGATTCCCACTACCCTAACCGGTCTCCATGACATTTTGTTAGAAAAAACTGTCATAAAATCACTTCTTGCCACCAAAATTAGTGATCCTAGTTTACCCTGTGGAAATAGCCGGGCTACCTCTTGGGTCCTCTCTCATATTATTCACTGTGATGAGTTCATGATTCATAAAATCTAAAAATCTACTCAGATTAAAAACATTTACCTATGACCTGACCTCATAGTGAATACCATCCTGAAAATGTTTCTCCCTATAGATCTCATCAACAGCTAAATATGGCACAAAGCATTGAAGGATGGTGAAATTTTCAACATAGTCCATCACAGGTATTATATCCAATATAAGATACATGAAATAATGATCCTTCTCATTGCTCATATTCTATTGATAGAAGTGTCTCAAAAAATTCACCTCGAATTCCTTCCAAGATAACTCCTCCTCCTTCCCATCCTGCTCTAGAATATCCCACTGTTGTTTGGTAGGTCCACTGAGCATATACATAACAATATTCTCCCTCCTATATGTGGGTGTCTCAAGATTCTTGAAAATTGTATAGATTGACTCAATATAGAACTCAGATACCTTGGATCCTCCCTCCCCAGTGAGCATAGGTGGATGTTGTAGTGGAATCTCTCTCATCGACTCATACATCATAGGCACGATGAAAATAGTTTCCTTTTCCAGGGATTTCATGACCCTTAAGAAGTTTTTGTGATTTTGAACATCCATTTGCTCCTCAAGAGCTACAGAAAGCTCCAGTTCATCTACGTCAGGAGATAACTGATTTCCACTCTCTTAGAACTCATCTCGAAGATGATGAGGAGTCATTTTATCTACAAGAAAAACACACTCCTATAAACTTTGGCTAAAAATAAAGTCAACCTAAAGAGGCGATAAAAGTAGAGAACCATTACTATGTGTCTCTCTTACCATGGATTATAAGTGATTTATGATTAAATAATATTTTATCTCATTCCATTTATAAAATATAATAGATATATTATTTCACAATTCATATTAGAAGGCATATAACACATGCAATAAACATTTCCTTGTCATGAAAAATGCATGTCAATATATATATATATATATCCCTATGTTCCTATCATGATGCATGCATACTCATATCTCACCATACTTGTCCATGAGTTTAAATATCAATAAACAATAACTTCATAAAATAATAACATCACACAACATGTAAATCAACCAACATGAAATAACATCAATTTTAACAGGAGAACAACACAAACAATAATCCCATTCCTAGAACTCAAAATCCCCCCCCCCCTACATGGGTTAGCTACTCCAATGAATAAGATCATTACAAAGTCCCAATAGATCATAGTCTCCTCTCTACTTTTCCCAAATAAATTAAGAAATAGAAAATAACAAGTTGTTCCTCTAATACCACTTTGTAATGTCCCCCGATCTGGTACTCTATCACATGGTAAAAATGATTTGGTTATTAAACGTCAAGAATGCATACCCCTATACTAGAGGATGTTGACTAGTAGAGAGGATGTGATATTTATAGTTGGGAGACTATACCCCCTGGTAAAACATAGTGGAACTAACCCGTAGAAATAAAAATTATAGTAACATAGAAATAATTGAAATAGTATATTATACAGGTAGGAAAATAAAAGGAGGAACCTATAATGATGAATAATGTAATGACAAGCTAATATGTATCTAAAAGAAAAACTGAAACAAATACTAAAAAAATAATCTACTCACATTAAATAATCCCAAAGGGCTCTGGTCCTGATCCCCATGTCATACCCATCTCCAAAATCCATCCCATCTAGCAAGAAACAAAAGAATCAACAGTAATGTCCCTTTCCCTTGTCCAAACATGCATCCATGTAATCTGCTCGAGTACCAAATGGTTCCCAAATAGGGTGTGAATAAAACTCAGTAGGTTGACACCACCATCCCTAAACACAACCAGAATGATAATAATTATATGCCTTAAAGTGATAAATAGATGTATTAATTAACTAATTAATATAATATATCAATTAACCTATTTAAAATCCATGATGAAATGTCTCTGAGCATATAACACAAACATTCCATCTATATCTATATACCATGAAAAAATAAAACAATCAGGTAGATCTCTATGTATAATAATTTCATCCTCTGATCATCACGCTATCTAAATTCATTTCAGAATGTGTCCCTGCGTGTTGCCTGGTATATAATCATTTCAGCAAGTATCACTGGGAATTGCCTACTATATAATCATTTCATCCTCCAAGTAAATCCCTATATATAAATTTTTTAGCAAGTATCACTGGACCAGGCCTACAATATAATAATTTAAACACTACTAGGATATCCCTATATATAATCATTTCATCACCAACTCAACAAGTCATAATAGTATGGATATCATAATATCACATCATAAATCTCAATGGTTAATTATGAAAATTACCGTTTTTCAGTCAAATAAACATTCATTTATCTCTCAAATGATCAACAGTCATATCAATAATCAATAATAGATTACCTAGGGATTCAATATAAAGCAATCACCTATGGTATCATGTCATACTCACCATGATTTAAACCATTAGCCATGTCCTTTTTACTCAAATGTTTTCTCACCCAACAGGTATCTGTAATCCAGGTTACATTAACCATTGAATCTAAAGGATTACAATCCATGATTTACTATAAATAAACTAATTAATTATATTGCACATTATATGTTCATAATCAAAATATTTCATATAATTCACTATTAAATATACCATAGGGTTGGGTTTAGTCTCCACACCTTTAACATGTGATTAAAAAAACTCTTCTAATGAAAAAATCCATTAAAGAAGAAGTCATAGAAGATCACAATAAGAAACTAGATAAACCCAAAACAAGATGAACTCCCAAAAAAAACCCGTGTCCAAAATATGTACACTACAATGAAAAATAATGATGGGTGAGAAGAGTGAAACCAATGTGAATAAACTCACTAAGGATCAATTTTGAAAATGGGACATCTGGAAGGGGAAAGATAATTCAAAATTTCCTAGTGTTCACCCTAGGAGAGAGAGAGGAGAGGCTATAATAAAAAATAATGAGAGTCATAAGTACAAGAAACACTTAAAACTATTGGGTATGAGGAATACACGATGTGTAATCCTTTCATGTCATTTATTTCCTCATTTTTATGTTATGCTGGAAAAACCATTTTCCCCGGGTTATTATTTATTTTGTTCAACATTTACACGATGTGAATCAGGTTCACGACATGTAACCACATCACATCATAAACTAGTTCATGAAATTCATATAGAAATAGTTACATGTCATGTAACATGTACAAAACATATAATTTTCCTTTGAATAGTTTTTATACTGGCTTTTATAAAAGTGAACAAAACACCTATGATCATTCTAAACTCATAGAAAACCCTAGTAATATCAATTAACATATTTATACATGGAATCCATTAAATTAAATAGACATACATGCCTAAAATTAAGCTTATTTCCCCCAAAAAAGGATCTATGTCATCAGATAAGACTTAGTCACTAAGGCTAAATTACAATGGAAAACCCAACAAAATATGTTCAATGAAAACCTCAGAGTGGGACGTACCTAGAAAAATATGGGATCTTATAATGATCTTGGTTTTGAAAGGTTGTTATTACGTTTCATCCATTACAACAACAATTATTTATATATCTAAACTTGATATATATGGATTTATTTTAATATTTTTAAATGAATGTTACTTCTTTTATAAAAATAAAATTTTTATGGTAAGGTGAATTTAAATAACAAGATATTTTTATCATATTACACAAACCAAGTAATAGAAATTGATAATGAAACTACTTCACATAACTTATGCCACACCCAATTATGGAATAATTGGATTGTCTTGTAAATTAAAAATGCTTGACTATGTTATACCATAATGGATATTTAGATTCTTTTTAACTAAAACTAATTGGTATGTGTCACCATTATTTATATGGTAAAATGAATAAATCCCCATTTAGTAAAAAAGGTTAAAGGTCTAAAGAGATTCATGAATTAGTTCATACATATGTGTGTGTACCATTTCCTATTGATGCAGGGGCGAGTTCTCATCCTTCATAAATTTTACCGATGATTTTAGTAGAAATGAATACGTCTACCTAAAGAGGTATAAGTCATGATATTTTGAAAAATTCAAGAAATAAATGAATGAATATGGGAACCAAATTGGTAATATGATTAAGAAAATCCCGTTATAACTTTGGATAATATCTCAATCAAGAATTTATTGATTACTTATATGAGTTTGGGATCCTATATTAACTCACTAATCCTTATACACATCAGTGGAATGATGTAAGTGAAAGAAGGAACCACATATTGTTGGACTTGGTGAGATCAATGATGAGTAATGAGAGTATGCCATTATTATTTTAGGGATTTTAATAACAAAAAAGTAACAAAAATATTAAAAAAAATTTCAAATAAAGTGATAAACAATATATGAAGTTCCAAAGGAGAGAATAATAACTTAGAAGTGGGGTTGAATTAGTTGTTCACTTTACCAAGATTCAATAATTTTGAAAATATTATATCCTGAAACATGTTAAAGTTTATATCCTTATCATATTTCAGTAAATACTAATGTATGAAAAATTAGTACAAAAGTAAATAACATGAATTTTACAAGGTTTGACCTCAGTGTGAGAACCTATATCATTTTTATAGACACTCTTATGGGTCTATAGAAATTCACTAAAATGAATAAGTAAATACAACTTGTGTGAACTACCATTAGACACATTATATATCCTAATTGTAATGATTATACTAAATCCAATTTGTTTATAAATGTTTCTTACAAAAAATTGTTTTTAAACAAAAGAGAAATTATTTTTTCAAACTACACCTCAAATTCTCAGCTCAAAATCCTCATTATGATGTGGTTGTGCCTGATTCTCTCCATCCGATAGGGCTGGGTCCGATAGACTCAATCCAATGAATTCAGTATGATGGACTTAGTCTGATGAATCCATTCTCAATATGCATTAATCAAACTCTTCTCAACTGCTCTGTCCGATCTTACTCAATCCAATAAACAATAAATTTTGATGTCCAAACTTCTAATGAGATTTAAATATGGAAAGATAACTTTGACATGAATTCTTTAGTGCTCTTATTTTTCCACTCACATAAAAAGTTGAAAAGTATGAATATACATTTCATCTATTTAATGGAATCCCAAAAAGTCAAATTTATGAAACTAAAAATCTTTTCCCACTTACTCAAATTTAAAAAAATCCAATATCTATACATATTTTTATTTGAAGTGTGACCACTTAAACTCTTCACAAATATTACGAAATCATCTAATGTATTATTTATAATAATTCTTCTTAGACATCTTAACTTTTATTCAGTATAATTGAAATTACCCATCTAATTATGATGGAACTTCCTCATCTCATTATGATAAAAAATCTTCACCTCATTCTAAATTTAATTTCCTCATTAGAGTTAGTCTAATTAACATTCTTTATTAGATTCCATGTGATTGACTTTCCTTCTCAGAGTCGGTCTTGATTGAATTTCCTTATCAGAGTTAGTTTGATTGAATTTCATCCTAAGAGTAAGTTTAAGTAACATTCCTCCTTAGATTCTACCTCATAAAACTTCCTCATCTTCAATCCAATGAAATCCTCATTATGATGGAATTATCACTATGATGTAATTTTATTTACGATGGAAAATCCAATCTACGACATTGAAATACTTCAAACCTCATCAATTATAACGCATTCAGACTTCTGAAAACTTCTATGCTCAGTACTTCTGGATCTGATGAAAACATTTTTCATGATTCCTAGAATCAATACAATATTTCTGATTCCTCTATTTCTTAAAAATATTTTCTCATTATAGTTTTCTTTATTTATGAGATCTTCAATATTATAAATGTACTATATGAATTATATAGGAAAGTATTACGACTTCCCTTACTTTCATAACTTTCTTTATTTCCAACCAAAACTCAATATAATTGGTTGCACATATTCTCCCCCTTTTCTTCATAAGGATCACATCACAAGTGTTACATACAAATTATGATATTTGAGAAATAAAAACTAGAAAAGAAATATTTGACTAAAGGATAGAAAGTTTAAGAAATTTCTAACTCCTAAAATAACTTTCTTCATTCAACCTCTTCAGCAACATTCTAACTTTCTAACCAACATTGAGTCCAATGAAACTTGAACTTCATATCACGGGATCTGAGAATGATGGTGTGTCTGATAGAAATCTCTAACATTTTGATGAATTATATGACCGGTGGTGATCAGTTTGATACTTTTCATCTGGTGTTTCTTAGTTTAATCCTATGTGTCTATAAAAAAACTTTCTAAAAAACAATACATTTTCCCCCTTTATGTTTGGGTTCGAACATTCAGAAACATTCAGTTGTTTTTCAAAAAAAATCATTTATAAATGATTAGGTATAAACAAATACAAAATTTATAAAAAAAACATCATAAAGGTTCTTCAGTCTCCCCATTCATTTCTTTTAACAACCCTCATTAATAACCTTTTCAACTCTCAGAAAATTTTCACAATTCAACTTTTGTAAACAACACAATTTTTTTGAATTTTACCAAAAACATCCTTTATTAAAAGTGTGTTTAGACACCACACTAATAGATAAGGTATTTTTTTTTTGAAAAAAATACATCCCTTGGTGAGTAGAAAATTTAATGGACATGCTATAATAAAATCCTCCTAACTTATATATTTTCTCAATTTTATTTTCTTATAAATATTATTTTCCTCTCCCCCATTATCTGATAAACACAACATCATATTCATCATATAAAGATAATGAAAAACTTCTTACATAGTACAAATTTGTTAATTTTTCTCCCCCTTTGTCAATATAATCCAAACTATGGTAGGGGAATTCCTTATGAGTTTTACGAAGTCATTATAAGAGGATTGTAACACCTCGAGCTTCCACGATACGCTTCGCTTTCAAAAATGCAGTAGCTTGTATTGTACGCAAGTTCAAGATTCTAACACACCACAACCAATCAAAGTAGCCATTCTGAATAGTAATACCTAATTTTTGAAATTTTATAAATTTTATCTTTCCTAATGGACTTAGTTTTTGTATTCTGAATATCGAAATTATCCTATGTTGATTTTTTTTTCTAATTTTCTGAGAACTTCCAATTTTTATGAATAGTGAAAAACACTTAAAAACAACTTTTTTAATCCAAATAATTTATAGTGATAAATTATACTATTGAGTGGTTTTAAAGTATAATTAGAATATTTTTTTCCATTTTATCCAATGGTGTTAATTAGAATTAATTTCACTTTCAAATTGGACATAAACAATTATCAATCTTTTGATATATATTGTTTCTTAAAAACATGCTATTTGTTGTGACAGCGGAAATTAGTTGTAAAATTAATTAATGAAACTTATATATTTGGAATTTTTTAAAATAGATATCATTTTTGAATTCTGAATATCAATTATAGCTTAGGGTGAAATTTGGGCATTGTTTTGAAAAACATCATTTTTTGATGAATAGTGACACCACTAAGTGGTAGTTAAAAAACCGATTTTTTGTTTAATTGAAACACTACCACTTCTGTGATTTGATTTTCAAAAATCTGACATACATGGTTGTCATTAGGATGTAAAATGTGGTTCAATGGGATTAATATAATTTTTTGGTGAATAGTAACTTCTAAGTTTAATTAATCCCGATTAAAGGAAATTAGTGAAATTTAATATAAAAAAGATATTATAATAATATGAAAATACCTATAAACTTGTCCTACCTCTGTTGGATGAGTCATGGCCAACTAAAAAAATCTATGGGTCAACTTGGGGACCCCATGGAGCCACTATGGTAGGAAAATGACAATAAAAACATTTTATTTAATGTTAAAATAAAAATATCACAAACATGAGTTTTTTAACTAACTTTTTTTTAAATGGAGTTATACAAGTCATCTTTTTAACTATAAATATTCATTGGAAAGCTAAAACGATTTCCTACATCATGATATTTTTTTTATAAATATTAGAAATTAAATAAATTAAATTATATATGACACCATGATGATGCAGCGATTACCTCATTAATTAACAATTTAAATAAAATGAAAAGATAATTTAAAATCTAAGACGTAAACTTGTCAAAAACCTATTGTATGAGTATATTTCGAACCATTATCACCTTATCCTCTAAATATATATGTTTGGGACCTTTAAAATCCGAAACACATTATATAATAAAGTGGAATTTCATGACTTTCCAAGAGTGCCCCTCCTCTCCTCTTATAAAAGGACCCCACCTCTACCACCTTATTCACACCTTAAAGCCGTTTGGCTCATCCAACCTCTGCCCAAATACTCTCCCAACATCCCTATATTACTCCTAGGAGCCTCAAATTGGGCATAAGTCTTCCCAAGGAAGCCTTTGGCTCAAATCAAAAAGAGTTACCCGATTTTAAGGTAATGTATTCCCTAATATTGTTTTGTTTTATTTTGCTTCTCCAACCCCATAAACACTTTTTATTATTTTATTTTGTAACAACACTAGTATCTTAAATATACTAGGATGTTTTTATAATAATGATTAGTGATACACTTACACACACCAAGATCTAATGGTTAATGATCATACTGTTTATGTGGATGGCGAATTTCTGCCTCACGAAACGATGATTGTTCAAAACTCAAATAACACATTCAAAGGTGGCCATTAAGATGTAACTATATTTATATGTGATATATAATATGTTTATGTTTTCCTTAAGCTTCTGTATTTTTCATTTATGGCATACCATTGCTGTTTCCATTATGGGTAAACGTGATATTTTCATTTTAGGAAGTGCGGACTACCTCCCCCTCAAAGTGATTTGAATCAGTAATGCCATATGTGGGATGTATAAAGGATGTATTAAATGGTATTATACATTATATTATACTGGAATTATATTATTCCTTTATATAATTATAACTTCATTCCATTAAATACGAAATAGAAATGAAAGTAGCATTTATGCGTACGTACGGCTTACCGTCTCCATGAACGGAGCATTTCATTTCTTACCTATAAATGTTATGTAATATTATAAATGAATTTATATACTGGATATATATATGATTTATATGATATCTACATCACGAATATAATTATGGGTATAATGGATATTTTACCACATGAACAACTTGTAATTTTAAAAAGTTTATTTTTGACTCATGTACCAAAGATCGACAAAACGACCGTTATTAACATAAATAATTAAATAATGTTCATAACATGATAATAAGTGATATAAAAGGAATAATAAAATTGAAAAAGTATCTTAAGAAATTATAAATTAACTCTAGTTTATTATTCCAGAGATCAATGAATGGTCGAGTGAATTCGGATACGAGGTGAGAGAACTTCTTAACCCAATTTATATTCTTTGGGTTAATCTATTATTTTAAAATTATGTCAAGATATTATTATTCTATATCTTGTATTTGTACTTCCTTTTTGTGTACTTATAGTGAATGCACATAATTTCCCTATTTTATTTAAAAAATGATCTTTTTAAGGGAACTTCTTAACCCAATTTCTATTCTTTGGGTGAATCTCTTATTTTCAAATTATGGCATGATATTATTATGTTCTATCTTGTATTGGTACTTAATTTTTGTGTACTTATAGTTAATACAAATAATTGGTCTATTTTATTTAAAAAATGATCTTTGTAAGGGAACTTCTTTACCCAATTTCTATTCTTTGGGTTAATCTTCTACTTTAAAATTATGTCATTATATTATTATGTCCTATCTCATATTTTTACTTTCCTTATGTGTACTTATAGTGAATACACATAATAGATCTATTTTATTTAAAAAAATTGATCTTTATAAGGGACTTCGTCTCAATCTCCTTTCATTGAGTCATATTATGTTTTATACACAACTTTATTTTATACGTTGTATAAACCCCTTTTACTTTTACATTTATTCAAAAGGAATCTTTCCATAAGAAGTGTTTTTACTAAACGACAAAAAGGAATGTTTTTCTTAAATATGCGGCGACAATGACTTCTCCTCCTCCATGACCATTATTTGAGTTTTAGATTCCTATACAAGCCATAACTTTTTTTAAAATGAAAAATAAATACAAAGTTTTAATTTTCTTTTATTTTGGTATTGAAAATGGTTTTGAAAGTGTTTTTATTATATAAATGTGTTGTATTGATATCTTGTGACTGAAATGTGGAATTGTTATGTTTCCTCTATGCATTTTTTATGTGATACGATTATGTTATGGTTTATGATATGTTTAAACCTATTCATATGAGAAATGCATTGGACTTAATAAGTGACGGGTGGAGCCCGCTATAGCTCCTTGATGCATCGACATGACTCATGAGAAAAACTAGTGTCTTGGCACGAGGCCCTGAAAAAATATTATTTGTATTCTTGGCACGAGGCCTTGGCGATTTGGTTTTGATAGTCTGGCATTATGCATTCCATCATTATGAAAGTGGTTATTGATATTTCATTTGATTATTCGACTAGTAGAATATCCATGTGAGTAAGTAAATGACATTATTTAATTTTATTTTTTCCATATTATGCTGATGTTCAAGTTTAAAAAGGCTTTTGTTTTAGTTATACACATCCTTAAATGTTAATTATTATTTATGAAAGCTTCCGCAATATTGTTATCCTTACTGAGCATCTGAGCTCACCCCTTTCAATGTTTTAATATTTTCTAGGATGTGAAGAAGTATTTTATGAATTACCTTCAAGGATAGTCAGAAGAGGATATGAGTGTGGACTATGGAGACTTTGTTATTGTTGTTTTTTATTTTATGATGTAATTTAACATTTATGAATGTATATAGTGTTTCCAAGGATACTAAACTAATCTGTCATTTGAGAAATGATCTTTTGATATCATTATAATGTTACACAATAATGCACCGACTCTGGGTAATGGGGTCGGGGTGCTACAGTTGTTATCATAGGCAGTTTAGTACTAACCTTGGAAGCTAGATTTAGATAATCTCTGATTAGATCACATAGCCCAAAGATAGACTTTGAGGATTAGTATAGAAGAACTTCCTAGAATTTCGGTATTATAGAGATTTTGTGAGTTTTGGGAGCAATACATACCTGTCTAGAAACGAGTAGGTAGAGGAGGCTCTGGCACAGATGTACCTAAGGGTAAAACCTGAAAACACCGCTTTGAGCTAGACTCGAACATGAACTGGTGCATGACAACGGGCCTTGCTGCACTCTTGGTTACGACACTCTTGGGGGATATGCTTAGGATAATTCTCATTTTCGTTAAAAACACTATGAAGGGTTATGAGTATATACTTCCTCAAAGAAAACATTTTTTATTATTATGGATTATATCAATAAATAGTTCAATTTATGTTAAGTGTTTTACAAGTATGGTATTATGCATTTTGATTCATAAACTGATCTAGTTTATGCCATTTTTTTTGAAATGGCACCTAGTGGAAGGAATGGAAACTGTATCAATGCACACACACTGTGTAGGGATTTCCCTCCTGCTCAAGATAATTATTGTGGATCTGGAGATACAACTGGTGCGGATCACCTTATCACCATACTGGGACATCTCACTCAGGTTATGAATAATAACCTTACTCGTATGGAGAACTGTGATCCGCAACGTGGAGGATCAATTTTAGACCGTTTCATAAGGCAACAACCACCAACATTTAATGGGTGTACAAATCTATTAGTATCTGAGCAATGGATAAACTACTTAGAGAAAATATTCCACGCCTTGGGGAGTAGTGAAAGGGAGAAGGTCATCATGGATGTTTACCGCCTCACTGGAGATGCTGTTCAATGATGGTCATTGATTCAAAACACGAAGGAAGATGATGAAGTATCAAATATGGAATGGAGGGAGTTCAAAGAGATTTTCTTAGAAAAATACATTCCTTGTGACCGTCGAGCAGATATGGAAAAGAAATTTCTATGTCTGAGACAAAAGGAGGATGAGAATATCTCAAAGTATGAGGCCAACATTACGAGGTTATCAAGGTATGCTGCAGATTATAGATGTAACCGAAGAAGTAAGATTGGTCGTTTATTTGATTGGTTAAAACCATTTCTCCATCGAGCATTAGTCTCACAAACCATCTCATCATACGAAGATATAGTCTCGTGGTCTATTAAGACAGAAAATGAATTCTCTAAATCTTAAGACAATAAAGTAAAGCAGTAGAAGAAGAAAATGGTGGAACAAGAGACAGATAATTGGAAAAGGGAAATAAGTATTTTCCATTATGCGATAATTGTGGGAAGAATCACCCTGGTACTTGCCTAAAAGGAAAGATAGTTTGTTATAAATGTGGAGAAAAAGGTCACCAGGCTCATGATTACAAGGGAACGAAAGTGGCTATCAAGGTTGAATGCTACAATTGTAGGGAAATGGTGCCTTATGCAAATGAATGTCATAAGAGTTGGGAAAACTTACCTCCGAAAAGGACAAGGGATCATGGAGAATCTTATCATGTTACTACAGTTGAAGTGGAATAACTAATGTATTGGTTCTTTTGTACTCAAGGATTATATTCTGGTTATAAGGATAATGTGATATATATATATAATGATTATACTACAGTACTTGTTATTTTCATTAAGGATTTAATATGACTAAGGTAATCATATTTTTAGTATGTGATAATAAGAGAAACTTTACCTTGTTTGGGGAATCTGATGTTACAATTGTTTTTGGAAATTAGAGACCTTTTATAGAAATTCTGAACAGCGGTATTTTGGATAACTATAAAGGTTGGAATGGATTAAGTTGAACTTTGGATAGTATTGTTTACGGTTAAAACATTTATACAGGTTATTTTTGGAATATTATAATACTATAGTTTTAGGAAAAGGACAACCTGCAGGTTGGGGGATAACCCGTCGCGTCGGACAAAGCTGCAGGAATCGAACCCACAACCATAGTGCGACATGCCTTTATTACCTACCACTAGCCTACAGGAAGTCCCTGGTTATTATAAAAAAGTTTTCCTATTCTAAATGGTATGTGTTACTATTTGGATCCTTATAAAATTAGGATAAATAGAATATTTTTGAGTTCTATTACATTTTGGAGTGAATGATGGGTTTGTGGTGAAAATTTATTAAAGAGTAAAAGTCTACAAGATAAGTAAGTACATTTCCTTACATTCTTAGTAAATCTCCGAAATAAATTCCTCAACTTTATAAAAGGTATATTAAAACAAAAAACATTGTCGGTTAACTTTTCCAATTGGGGATTCAATGACTTTATAACCAATCACAAATTTTTGATTTTCTTGTGGTTATCTTTCTCCTAATCCTGTTTTCTACAACTCTCCATCAGACCTTGATGGTTTATTTTTATTCCATATACATATTTTCATAGAATCCTAGTATGGGTTATCTCGGGTGACCTTTGTACTTATTTTTCATTCTTTTAAAGTTATATTTTTATTAACCTTATTTCTGATGTGGGTTTCCCACAAAGGTATTGTCTATTTTCAACCATTTATTTTCAAAGAATAATGTCAAATTGCGAGGACGCAATTTATTGAAGGAGGGGAGAATGTAACACCCCGAGCTTCCACGATACACTTCTCTTTCAAAAATGCAATAGTTTGCATTGTACGCAAGTTCGAGATTCTAACGCACCACAACCAATCAAATTAGCTGTTGTGAATAGTAATACCTAATTTTTGAAATTTTAAAAATTTTATCTTTCCAAGTGGACTTAGTTTTTGTATTCTGAATATCTAAATTATCCTATGTTGAATTTTTTGTAATTTTCTGAGAACTTCCAATTTTTATGAATAGTGAAAAATACTTAAAAACTACTTTTTTAATCAATATAATTTATAGTGATAAATTATACTATTGAGTGGTTTTAAACTATAATTAGAATATATTTTTTCCATTTTATCCAATGGTGTTCATTAGAAGTAATTTCACTTTGAAATTGGACATAAACAATTATCAATCTTTTGATATATATTGTTTCTTAAAAACACGCCATTTGTTGTGACAGTGGGAATTAGTTATAAAATTAATTAATGAAACTTATATGTTTGGAATTTTGTAAAATATATATCATTTTTGAATTCGGAATATCAATTATAGCTTAGGGTGAAATTTTGGCATTATTCTGAAAAACTTCAATTTTTGAGGAATAGTGAAACCACTAAGTGGTAGTTAAAAAACCGATTTTTCGTTTAAATTAAACATTACCACTTCTATTATTTGATTTTCAAAAATACGACATACATGGTTGTCATTAGGAAGTAAAATGTGGTTCAATGGGATTAAAATAATTTTGTGGTGAATAGTAACTTTTAAGTTTAATTAATCGCGATTAAAGGTAATTAGTGAAATTTAAGGTAAAAATGATATTATAAAAATATGAAAATACCTTTACACTTGTCCTACCCCTGTTGAATGAGTCATGGCCGATAAAGACAATCCATGGGTCAACTTGGGGACCCCATGGATCCACTTTGGTAGGAAAATGACATTATAAACTTTTTATTTAATAATAAAATAAAAATGTCACAAACAAGAGTTGTTTTACTAAAACAATTTTCAATCGGGGTTATAGAAGTCATGTTTTTGACTATAAATATTCATTGGAACTCTAAAACGATTTCCTACATCATGATATTTTTTTTTATAATTTTTAGAAATTAAATAAATTAAATTATTTATGACACCATGAGGATGCAGTGATTACATTATTAATTAATGATTTAAATAAAATAAAAAGAAACTATAAAATCTAAGACATACACTTGTCAATAACTTATTGGATGAGTATATTTCAAACCCTTATCACCTTATCCTTGAAATATATAAGTTTGGGACCTTTAAAATCCGATACACATTATATAATAAAGTGACATTTCATGACTTTCCAAGAGTGCCCCTCCTCTCCTCTTATAAAAGGACCCCACCTCTACCACCTTATTCACACCTTAAAGCCGTTTGACTCGGCCAGACTCTAGCCCAATACTCTTATAACTTCCCTATATTACTCCTAGAAGCCTCACTTTGGGCAGAAGTCTTTCCAAGGAAGCCTTTGGCTCAAATTAAAAAGAGTTACCCGATTTTAAGGTAATGTCTTCCCTAATGTTGTTTTGTTTTATCTTCCTTCTCCACCCCCCTAAACTCTTTTTATTATTTTATTTTGTAAAAAAAACAGTATCTTAAATATACTAGGATATTTTTATAAGAAGTATTCAAGCTACACTTACACTCACCTACATCTAATGGTTAATGAACATATTGTTTATGTGGATGGCGAATTTCATCCTCACGAAACGATGATTGTTCAACACTCATATAACACCTTCAAAGGTGGCCATTAAGATGTCACTATATTTATATATGATATATAATATGTTTATGTTATCCTAATGCTTATGTATTTTTCATTTATGTCATACCTTTATTGTTTCCATTATGGGTAAACACGAAATTTTCATTTTAGGAAGTGTGTACTACCTCCCCCTCAAAGTGATTTGAATCGTTAATTCCATTTGTGGGATGTATAAAGATGTAGTAAATGGTATTATACATTATATTATACTGGAATTATATTATACCTTTATATAATTATAAATTCATTCCATTAAATACAAAATAGAAATGAATGTAGCGTTCATGCGTACGTACGGCTTACCGTCTCCATGAAAAGTGCATTTCATTTCTTACCTCTAAATGTTATGTAATATTATAAATGAATTTATATACTGGATATATATATGATGTATATGCTATCTATATCATGAATATAATTATGGATATAATGGATATTTTACCACATGAACAACTTGTAATTATAAGAAGTTTATTTTTGACTCAAGTACCAAAGATCGACAAAACGACCGTTATTAACATAAATAATTACATAATGTTAATAACATGGTAATAAGTTATATAAAAGGAATAATAAACTTGAAAAAGGTTCTTAAGAAATTATAAATTAACTCTAGTTTATTATTCAGGAGATCAAAGAACGATCGAGTGAATTCGGACATGAGGTAAGGGAACTTCTTTACCCAATTTCTATTCTTTGGGTTAATCTCTTATTTTCAAATTATGTCATGATATTATTATGTTATATCCTGTATTTGTACTTCCTTTTTATGTACATAAAGTGAATACACATAATTGGTCTATTTTATTTAAAAAAAATGATCTTTGTAAGGGAACTTCATAACCCAATTTCTATTCTTTGGGTTAATCTCTTATTTTCAAATTATGTCATGATATTATTTTGTTCTATCTTGTATTTTTACTTTTTGTGTACTTATAGTGAATACACATAATTGGTCTATTTTATTTAGAAAAATGATCTTTTTAAGGGAACTTCTTAACCCAATTTCTATTCTTTGGGTTAATCTCCTACATTCAAATTATGTAATGATATTATTATGTCCTATCTCGTATTTTTACTTTCTTTATGTGTACTTATATTGAATACACATAATAGATCTATTTTATTTAAAAAATGATATTTATAAGGGACTTCGTCTCAATCTCCTTTCATTGAGGCATATTTTGTTTTATACACAACTTTCTTTTATACGTTGTATAAACCCCTTTGACTTTTACGTTTATTCAAAAGGAATTTTTTTATACGAAGTGTTTTTAATAAACGACAAAAGGAATGTTTTTCTTACGTATGCGGCGACAACGACTTCTCCACCGCCATGACCATTATTAGAGTTTCAGATTCCTCTAAAAGCCATTACTTTTTTTAAATGAAAAATAAATACAAAGTTTTAATTTTCCTTTATTTTGGTATTGAAAATGGTTTTGAAAGTGTTTTTATTATATCAATGTGTTGTATTGATATCTTGTGATTGAAATGTGGAAATGTTATGTTTCCATTATGCATGTTTTATGTGATACAATTATGTTATGGTTTATGATATGTTTAAACCTATTCATATGAGAATGCATTGGACTTAATAAGTGACGGGTGGAGCCCGCTATAGCTCCTCGATGCATCAGCAGGTCTCATGAGACATACTAGTGTTTTGGCATGAGGCCTTGACAAAATATTATCTGAAGTCTTGGCACGAGTCCTTGGCTACACTATTATGATAGTCTGGAATTATGAATTCCATCATTATGAAAGTGGTTATTGATATTGCATGTGATTATTTGACTAGTAGAATATCCATGTGAGTAAGTAAATGGCATTATTTAATTTTATTTTTGCCATATTATATTGAAGTTCATGTTTAAAAAGGCTTTTCTTTTAGTTATACATTTATTTAAATGTTAATGATTATTTATGAAAGCTTCCAAAATATTGTTATCCTTACTGAGCATCTGAGCTCACCCCTTTCAATGTTTTAATATTTTCCAGGATGTGAAGATGTATTTTATGAATGACCTGCAGGGATAGTCAGAAGAGGATATGAGTGTGGACTATGGAGACTTTGTTATTGTAGTTTTTCACTTTATGATGTATTGTAACATTTATGAATGTATCTAGTGTTTCCAAGGCTACTAAACTAATCGGTGTTTTGAGACTTGATCTTTTGTGATCATGCCAATGTTACACAATAATGCACCGACTCTGGGTAAATGGGGTCGGGGCGCTACAAGGATTAACATGAATTTGAAAAATCAACTCCTCAACCCATTATTTTGGAATTTAGTTTGTGAAGAAATCAATAATTTGATACTTCGTTGATATATATTCCAACAAAACATCTCTAGTAGCAACTTTCTCTTTTATAAAGTGAAAATTTATATTTATGTGTTTTGATCTTGAATGTAGGACATTGTTTTTTGAATGATCAATTACAATATGAATTTCATAAAGTGTCTTCAATAGTTTAGAAACCTTTATATTCAAATCTCCCAATTGAAATTTCATCCACAATATCTGAGTACATACTTGAATAGTCACAACATTTTCTAATTCCACTTTTCTCATGGTTACTGAACTTTGTTTCTCACTATGAAAATTTGCACAACATTCACCCAAGAAAAATGTTTCTCCTAATGTGAATTTTCTTTCATTAAAATCTCCCGCCAAATCAATATTAGTATAACCATGAAACTTCACCTCATAATTTATTTTTTATAATAATCCTTGTGAATTTGTTCCATTGAAATATCTCAGTATTGTCCTTTCTGCCAACATATTTGACTCTTTCAGATTACTTTGATAACTAGCACACATATTTATAGCATAAAAATATCAGGGTTGATGTTATAAGGTAAAGTATACATCCTATCATCTTCCAAAAGTCTTTCTAATTCACACTTTTTCCAGACTCATCTTTACTCATCTTCATCCTCACCGAGATAGGAGTAGAAACTTCTTTATATTCTACAATTCCAAATTTTTGTAACAATTTACTTGGATACTTTTCTTAAGATAAGAAAATTTATTTTTCCTTATATAGATCTTGTAAGACAAAGAATAATGTTAATTCTTAGAACATTGATATTTCAAAATTCATTTTCATTTCTACTGAAAATTATTTAAACAAATTTCTTCCATCCCCAGAGAAAATTATATTATCCACATGAACAAATACAATTAGAGTTCCAATGTCAACATCTTTCATATATAAGTTTCTTCCAACGTTTCCTTTTGAAAAAATCATCATTCTCAAATATTTTTCAATCTTAGAATACCATGAATGCGGATCTTGTTTTAGACCATATATATCTTTCTTCAATCTAAACACTTTGTTTTCATCCTTATCAAGTAGAAACCTAAAAGGTTACTCTTTTTAAACTTCTTCTTAAATTTATCCAAATTTATATCTATCTGATACACTTTATAATTTTTATGAGTAGGAACTACGCAAAACATTATAACAGTTTCTAACCATTAAATAAGGGAAAAGGTTACATCAAAATCTCTGCCTTCCACCTGTTCATAGACATTAAAAAATCCAAGATTTGTTTCTTGAAACTTCTATATATTCCTTCAAAATATTTCTATAAACCCATTTTTTATGATAAAATTTTTATATTTCAGACATAAAACAAGTTCTTATGTTTCATTTTTCTCAATTTTATCCAACTCTTCATTAATATAATTCACCCATTCATTGTGTTGAATATCTAATGAGACTATTTCTTGTTCAAATATTGAGATGAGTGATGCTTTATTTTCTATTCTCAGCTTTCTTCTAGCCTGAATTAGAGCCTTCTAATTCCCCAAATGATTTTTAGTCTCAAAAGTTTTTTTAAATTAGGAAATTTCAGATTTCCTCTTCCTTCTTCACTTTCCACATCATAATATTCATCTGAATATTCATGAAAATTACATTTATCACTTTCATTTTCATTAGAAAATTTTATTTTTTATTCCTCAAAATCCATATAAAATTTTGTTAAATAAGTTTGATTCTCATTAACTTATACATAATATGATTCCACCAACTTTTATAAACATTATTTCCAACATTTGTAACTTCTTCCATTGGGTGAATAATAAAAGTTCATTCCTCAGCCTTCTCATAAAACTTTCCCTGATCCAAATTTATTATTTTAAGAAAACATGGGATTCCAAAAACATTGATGTAATTCAATAAAGGTTTTTTCTCATATAAAATTCCCTAAAAACTCATGTTGGCTTCCAAAATTAATTTTATTTTCTAAACATGTAAAATTATACTAACAACTTCACTCTAGTAGACCATTGAATGTTTTTATTCTTCTCACATGATTCTTCCCATTTCCACAAAACCTATATTCTTCCTTTCTACTACTCCATTTTGTTGTGGGGTATATATAGAACTATACTAATGTTTATTACCATGATATCTATGATAATTTTTTAATTTATTTCTTGTAATCTCAATACCATTATCCATTGTCAATTTATTTATATAAACCCCCATCTCTTTATCAACATCTTTTTTGAAAAACCTGAACATTTCTATAAGCTTTGACTTGTGTCTAAAATGCATGATGTCTATTGTTTTAGTAAAATAACCATTAAAATTGATAAATTATAAATATCCTTTTTTTATTGATGTCTCATTGACCCACATAAATTGGAATAAATAAGTTAAAGTGGTCTAGTAGATGGAATCTCAACTTTCTTATGACTTTTATTAGTCATCTTCCCGTTCCAACAAGTAACAAAAAAATCTTCCTCTCTTCTTTTCAATTTTGGAAAATTTTGTACATAATAAACGTTAAAAAGTTTTTTCATTATTTTCTTCCCAAATTGGAAAATTCATTGGCACCACAACTTATTATCATATTTGGCACTTAGATAACAAGAGTTTTTAAATTCTCTAACTTGAAAAAGATATCCACTAGTTCTTTCTTCTTTTGTGATAACTTTTTAATGTCTCACTAAGCACCCTCTGGTCCCGGTCCAACTAATACTCTATCAAAATTTCAATCGTCTACACAAGACATGACACATGAAGGAAGACCCCATGTATGGGTGAGTATAACAATTCTTAGTAGGACACCCCGAAACCAAATAATATAGTGATATAACTAATATTTTCCACATGTTTTATATGAATATAAATTGTTTTAACCCTCTTAATTTATCAATTTCAGATTATATGGATCAATTTTGGATTTATGGTGTGTTTTGAGCTAAAATGTGAAATGTGATTAAATTTTGGATTTTTGAATGAATTTTACGTCATGGGTATTTTTTTCATTTACATAAAAATATAATTCCAAATTGAATGATTATTTTTATAGAATACTTATTTTAATTCCATTAACTTTTTCTTCTAGACTATAGGCTTATTTGAATATCTAAAGGCCTGAAAAAATCATTGATGTTTGGAATTTATTCGGGCTGACAGCATGGAACCCACCTCCGTAACATATTTATAAATTAGGCTACAGAACTACAATGTAGTTGATTAGAAATAGATATTAAGTAGGACATATATATGCACTATGTAAATAAATTTCATGGAGTTTGTCTCCCATTATGGTGGTAAAGATATGTTATACATTGAAGGAAGATTCCTAGAAAATTCACCTAGAAAAAAATACATTGTCCAAAAAAATACATATATCCCTCAAGAAGAATCCAATAAATATGAAATCTTGAGGTTGAATGTACTACTTTATTAACAACTTATATAAATTATCGAATGTTTTAATCATTAAGTTATATTTCCAAAAATTTGAAAAATTGAGGAGGACAATTTCTTCCCATAAAAGGAGGGGATCTCCCACCTCTCATCTCATCCCATTTTCCATCACATTTATTCCAAGGAACCAAGGGGAGATCTCCACCGAGGGGGGAAGTTAAAAAATATTTCCCTTATCATATTATTAATTTGTTTATTTTATTTATTTTTTATATTAAAATTATAATTTATATTTTTAATAAATTCATGCATGGTTTTTATTTTTGTGTTTTCTTCCACCCAAGCACCCTCCTTTCTTCTCCATATTGTATCCTTATCTTCTTCTTCTATTATTCTCATACTATCCACCATTACCTCTTACCCTAAAAAATGATATACTTACTCAATCCTTGGCTTGGGGGAGGTATGTGTCAATTTAATTTATTCTACGGTAAAATTATTATGTTTTATTATGTTTTTTATGAGAAAGAGGGACATGAACAGGTGTGGCGATAACCCACTAGGAAGAAAAAATCGTACTCATTTATATTATTTTATTAAATCTATTCCCTCCCTTATACTGAATAAAAGCTCTTAATACGATGTATTTGAGCCATTCAGTGGTTGAAATGGGATACAATAGAGCCAAGTCTTGGAAGTTGTCACACTCACGATTGAGTTGTTCCATAAACCCTTATTAAAGTAGGAGGGAATGTTAAGATTGTTAAATGCATTATAGATTTCAGACAAATTAACAAAAGAATAGTAATTCAAGAATGAGATCTCAAAATTGTATTATCAATCATCATTTTGACACCAACAAGGAGAATGATGGAACCCACAAACCAAACCATAAATTCAACATTCTTTATTCACTATTTATTTTTTTTCATTGCATGTTTGTTTAATATTTTCATTAATTTAAATTTCATAACCTTCCTAAATTAAAAAACAATTAAAAAGAATTAATTTAAGTGAATTAAATTATGTGATTGAACATATGAGAATGTTCCTCAAGTGAGACGAACCTGGCCAACCATTATACTACACAAGGAAAATTAAATTGATTTTTACTTGTCTTATGATAGGCTTGCCTCACATAAAAAAAAGTAAATACATTAATCTCTACACATGTATATTTCTACAACACAAATAACATGAATATCCATATATAATCAACAAAGACACACAATCTAGAGGTAAGTCACAACCATATTATACTAGTTTATGATTCCATATAGAATATTACACAAAGAACTCACCTGAGAGAACACAATCCTAAATCTGATTGCATTGATGATGTCCATCCAATAGGTATTTTTTATTGGGTCTCTTCATGAGAAAGAGCATGCTAATAGTTTTAAAAGAATACAATACACAGATGAGGATCACTGGCCAGGCCATGGTGTGATACCAACAAATCAATCTTCATTAACCTGCTAAGTAGAGGATTGACTCTCATGTAGTGTTAGTCACGTCGATACCAAGAACCCCACCTAGGACATGAATATGAATAGGGGATCTCACTTTGGGACTCATAGAGGGATTCCAACAACTCTATCTAGGAATTACTACTGAAGGGATCGTTGTCCCAGGAGTAAAAAATTATTGCATACTAACCCTCATAGAAAAGATAAAGGTAACAGACCCTAACAAAAAATTTCCAAGATATAGAGTACAAGGGCTCCAAGACATGTATAAAAGAGTACACACTGTGTGGTAGGGGTCACACTCTATGTCCCATGAACCTGGGTCTTGCCCGTGTAAATGGATATTCTCATCAAACTATTTCCATATAGTAGTACACACCAAGTATGTATCCAATTTACTCTAAACATGTTCTAGTACACGTCACCATCCTATGCATGTCTTCTCAAGTACCAGTACACAGCTTAGCTTGTGAACATCTCCCCATGTAAAAAACCCATGTGATTCCTGAGTACATGCTGAGTGACCAACGTGACACCACATGATATGTGAAAGGGGTCACATTCCATGTGATATTTAACTTCCTATGGAAACCCTAATTGCATCTCATATGGCCCTACAAATCATATTGATCCAGATTAAACATTCTGTTGTTCAGGATTTTTCAGAATCCCATATCTACTACCGTATTTGATCCAATGCCTCCAGATTTCAATCTGGTGATCTTTTCTATATGATATTGAATATCCCAACTCATCCAATCCTTTTTTTCGATGAAGAATTCATTACATCATCAAATCTACTCAAAAAATGAATCAAATTGTCATTCTGTGTTGTGTGTTGAAGAATGGTAAATTGGGTATCCTCTATCATCTAAATTGCTATATCTCCATCATCCCACCTCTGTTAGGCTATTCCAATCTTGGATCTGCGATGTCAGATTGTTTCACCACGAAATGGGTGTTCAATGATCGATTAATCGATAATGATCGTGATGAACGATGAATGGGGGGAGAAAATAACAAGAACATATTGGAGTAACAAACCTTGATCAATGTTCATGTTTATCTTGATCCATCATTGATATAATGAAAATATAAATAATAAATTTCAAAATATATTCTCCAATCAAAACATCATAAAATAAACTCATCCCGCATAATGATTAAACCACAGATCAATATTTTCATTGATTGACTCATGTTCATCGTATAAATCACGAATGGGGAACAATAAAATAAAACTACATTCCCAACCTTGATTCAAATTAATCACTAATGAAGAATGGGATTGTGTTGTGTATTTTGGTGAGATCCTTTGAGTCTTTTTTGCATCTATCATTGATTGAAGATCCTATCACCATTCGGCTGAGAGGATTCATTGAAGTTATCTCCAATGTCTCTCCAATGGTTCTAGGGTTGTACAACTAACCGTAGTATTTCTCCATAATCATCTATTTAAAGTCAAACAATCTCTGCATCAACAAAAATGAAATAAACTATTTAATAAATTATTATTTTTTTTCATTTCCACGCATGTGATGACTTTTCTAGAAATGACCCACGCCAACTAATGTTAAGTCATTCCTAGGGTAAACCTCGCATTCTGAACTCAACAGTACCATCATATTTATGATCCAGGTAACCGTTTAGATGTTATTACAATTTTTCATGAAAACTGCACATGCAAGCTATTTAATATATTTCAAACATTTATTTTAGAATCAACGGCCTCAGAATTGCACAACGTCTCAGTGCCTGGTCTCTCAAATAATCTATATAGAATCCAAAAAAAGTGCATGGAAAATCTAAGGCATTATAGTATGCCACCACTAATGACAACTAAAACAATATCTAATCATTAGAATGTGTTTGTAGTTGTATAAAAAAATAATTAAAATGCATATGAAAATAGTTATCACATTATAAATTAATCTTTATTTAACTATATAAACCTTTGGGTTCCTATAGACACTCATACCTCAATCCCCTCTTCAACTCATGTCATTGGCTGAAGTATGTCTGTGGGATATCATATCTTATAATTCCATTTTTATCATTCAATACCTAATCTAAAATATGTTTGAGCCTAAATTATGTCTGAGTAATATCATATCTCATAATTCCATTGAAGTCATTATTTAATTCATATTTTAAATCACATGTTACCATTTATAGATCACACAATAGAATGTCTATGTTTCTATTCTTTAATTCACAACTAAATGACCATCTTACCATTCATACCTACAACATTAGAATAATCTTGTTCTGTTTCTGTATTTCACAACTAAATGGCCATGTTACCAGTTTTACCTTACACATTATAATGACGATGTTCTCGTTATTTAATTCACAACTAAATGACCATGTAACCATTCCTAACACATAATTAATTCAACAATTAAATATCCACATAAATTCCATTTCTAATTCCACAATTAGTTAAACATAACAATTCCATTATTTAATTCAAAATTTAACTAATCACATAAATAACATTAATTAATTCAAAAAATAATTAATCACATTAAATACATTAATTAATTCTAATATTAATTAATCACATAAATTCTATTTTTAAAATAAATAATTAATTGACCACACCAATTTTTTTACTAATTTAATAATTAGTTTATCACATAAATCCCCTTAGTTAATTTTCTAATTAATTGAGTACGTAAATCCCATTAATTAATTATTCAATTAATTAATTAATATACACAAACTAAAAATCACATAATTAATTTCGTAATTAATTATCTCAATCACAATCTCAATAGATCATAATTATTTCCACAATTAAATATCTCAATCCTAAAATCGTAATGTCTCATAATTAATTCTACAATTAAGTATCTCAATCTATAATTCCAAAAATCCCCAATTTCTGATCTCCTCAATTAATTAATTCAACAAATTAATTAATTCAATTAAGAACATAATTTATAAACATATAATAAAAGTTATACAATTACATACATGTAATTTAAATAAATACTTTGAGATTTGATTATATACAACCTACGTCAATTCGTTTATCAGTGATCACCCAATGAAAATCCTCGTAATTTGAGCAGCATAATTATATAGAATGAGATTAAAATTTAAAACCAAAATCAAGATTAAATCAATCAAGATCTCTTAAATATTGATATAGATCTACAATAATAGATCCAGATCCACAAAAACATGTCTCTATTCAATCAAAATATGAAGAAAATCCCCTTTCTAGAATAGGATAATAAAGGATAAGGAATAAGAAACCAAGCGAGGTAAGATCCACTGTCAGGGAGGGGTGAAGATCTTCAATCCAAGATTAAAATAACAAATTAAAAAGGTTGGTATGTCTTTTAATCCATAAAGGATTCTCCAAAATCATGAAATATTATCTTGGTTTAAATGGGGATCAAATAGGAGTTAAATGGGTGTTTTGGAGATTAAAAAAATAATTTTCTGGTGATTTAAAAAATCATGCATGGTTAGTTGCGCAGGGGAGCATAGTTTCTCCTGAATGTGTACCTATATGTGAAACTCTATTATGGGGGTTCATAGAATTTCATAATAGGGTGTAGAGATTGAAAAACCATTTGTCAACCATGTAATTCCTTTGTGTCCAAGGTTGCAAGGTTTGTTGTGCAGGGGCACACGATTAGGGAAAATCATGAGCCAACAATGCACAACCCTTATCCCTTCAAATTTTCTCAATTTTTTACCCAAACACACCCCAAGGTGAAACCCAACCCAATTACACTGAATCAAGGCAAAATTAAATAGCTGATATTTAGACCAATTCATCTTTAGTAATGGTCGGGATCATACAATCTCACCACCTTATAACATCTTATCCTTGAGCTACACTCCCAAGAATCTCTAAGATTCTGAATCAAAAAGATTAGGACAATGATCCCACATATCTTGTTTCCTTTCCCATGTATCCTCCCACACATTCCCTTGTTTCCACAACACACAAACTATAGGCATGGTCTTTCCCCATAACACTTTCTCACTACGATTCAACAGATGTATTAGATGCTCTTCACAGGAAAAAATCTATCTCAATCTCAAAATCATAAATATCAATCACATTAGAAGGATTGGGGTGATACCAACCTAGTTTTGAATCATAGAAAACATCATACATAGCACTGTATCTCTGTGGAAGAGCCAATCAGTACGCCACTAGCCTGATTCTCCCCACCAACTCAAACGGTCCAAAAAATATGGGTGACCACTTGCCCTATCTCTGTATTCTATAGTGATTGAATCTAGAAAACACCCAAATGAATACATAATCAACCTCTGTAAACTCTAGCTATCATTTATTTATATCAGCATATGACTTCTGTCTAATTTGTGTCATATCCATATATTTCTGAACCAACTGTACGTGATCTAATATGTCCTAAACGCGACTCGGCCCCAACAACATAGACTCACTAACCTCTATCCAGACTAGAGGTGGTCTTCATGGCCTACTATAAAGAGCCTCATATGGTTCCATCTATATTGTTTCCCCATAATTATTCGTTTGGGTGAACTCCACTAGTGCTAGGTTATTATCCCAAGACCTATCAATGTTTAGATCACAAGCTCACAATATATCCTCAAGCACTTGTATAGTATTCTATGACCACCCCCTCTATTAGTGGGTGGAAATTCATACTCAATAAAACCTACATACCAAGCACCTTCTGCAATCCCTATAATAATCGTGAAGTAAAACACAAGTTTCAGTCTGAAACAATATTATGTGGAACCTCATGTAGATAGACTATCACCCAACCATTCTAATATCCCAACTTCTCCACTGAGAAATTCTACCATATATTCAAGAAATTCACTACCTTTTTCAGTCTATCCACAATAACCCAAATAGAATTATTCTTCTAAGGAATCCTCTGGGGAACCACCATAAAGTCCATGGTCACTTTGTTCCACTTCCAATCTATAATGGCCAATGACTATAGTAAACCAATAGGACATTAATGCTCGGCCTTCACCTAACAATAAGTTTATCATCCTGTCACAAACCTTACTATTTTCATTTTCATTTCCAACCATCAAAACTATATTTGTAGTTCAAGGTTCATTTTGGTCACACCTGGATGTACAACCCACTTCGAGGCATGAAACTCACACATCATCTTATCTCACATTCTTTTAGGTATGACAACCTGATTCCTGACATAGATGACCTCATCCTCATCTATGCTCCAATCAGAAGGTGACCTCCCACCTTCAAGTTTTTTCCCCAAGGTAAAACATTATTAATCCACATACTTCCTATCTTAGATCTGTCTCAAAAATGTATACTCCAATGAAACTATTACGAGAGTCATCTAATCCTAACTCTCCTAAACCACACTGTGTATCTCGTCCAGTAAATCCATTATCATCCACTCAGCACTAGACTCCTGAACCAATTGAGTTTGAGTCTTCCTACTCAAAGCATCATCATCAATGTTCCTCTTTCCAGGCGTATATGCTGGCTCAAAATTGAATGGCTACATATACTCAACCCATCTCTGTTATCGAAGATTCAAGTCTCACTATGAGAATAGGTACTTTAATCTCTTGTGATCAATATACACAGTAAAAATGTTTCCCAATAGATAATTTTCCCAAAAATTTAAAAAATAAACCATTATAGACAACTTGGGGTTATATGTAGGGTAGTTCAGTTCATGGGGGCCTCAACTTCAAAGACCCATAAACCACAAATTGATCTCATTGCATCAACACAACTCCAGTTACAATCCCAGAAGTGTCACAATACACTGTGTACTTATCACCTTGCTCAAGTAGGATCAATATTGGTACTGATGCCAAAATCTTCTTCATCTCCATAAAAGAATTATCACAATCTTATGACGAATAAAACTTTATCCCTTTTTTCATCAATCCCGTCAGCAATGTTTCCAATCGGTAAATGTCCTGAATAAACCTCTAATAATATTCAAAAAATCCTATAAATTGATGGATATCAAACATTGCCTTGGGATGCTCTCAAGAAACCAATATCTTATCCTTCTCTAGATTTACCAACACATATTCCTCTGAGATGATGCTACCCAACAAGTGTACCTGATCGATCCAAAAAATTGTACCTAGATCTCTTGATGTACATCCAATTCTATTTTAGTGTACTTAGGATGATATCAAGATGTTGGTCATAATAATCATGTGTCTTGGAGTGCACCAAGATGTCTTCACAAACACTACCACAAACTGATATAGCTACATATTGATGATTTTGTTCATTAAGTCCATAATCATTACTGGTGTGTTCGTCAACCCATGAAGTATTATGATGAAATCATATAGTCCATACCTGCTCCTAAATTCATCCCTTGGTATATTAGATGTTCGAACTCTCAGTTTAGGAAACCCTAATCTCATGTCAATCTATGAGAACACAAAAGCTCCTCTCAAATGATCAAATAGCTCATTGATATGGGCTAGAGGATACTGGTTCTTCACATTCATATGGTTCAACTTTCGGTAATCAACACATAAGCATAAACTCATATCATCATTCTTTTCAAACAACACTAGTGAACCCCAAAGAAACAAACTCAGATAAATAAATACCTTATCCTTTAAGTCCTCCAGCTGAGTCTTGATCTCTTGAATATCTTCTGATTCCATTCTATATGGTGGAATAGAAATCATCTCTTCCCCCGGTATGAGCTCAATGATAAATTCCACATATCTCTCAGGTGGAATCCTTGACAAAAATTAAGTAAACACTTCCTAAAACCGATCCACTATGTGTGGAAATACATCTCATTTTACACCACCATCATCCATAAATAAACTAGAAACCTGGGTTGTGATCTCTCCTATTTGATGAGTAATTGGCCCAACTTAGAAGGCCTTGATATCCCACTCTCCACAGTGAATATATTTGTAACCCTTAGGATATGTAATGGTCAAACTCTTATGGTAATAATCAATGTGGAGACAATATGATACTAACCAGTCCATACCCATAATTAGTTTGAATCTAGAAATGTCTACGATATAAAGATCCCATAGAAATCGATACTACTCGACCTCAAGAGTACACCCCTTTCACAAAATAATGTCTCTTGACCGAACTCCATGAGGTGTGTTTGTCATCAATACCCCACTCACGAAATCCATCACCAGGCTCAAACCATTAACATGTTTTGTAGAAATAAATGAATGATTGGCACCGATATCAAATAAGGAACTAGATATCATAGAAGCTATAAAAATATTACCTCTCACTGTCAATGGTCCAGCCTTGATATCCAAAAGTGTAGGGTGAATAGAATGCAACGGTCTTACCCCACTTCCTCGTGATGCAGTCTAAGTCCCATGTGCTGCACTAATCTACTAATATGAGCGATCTTACCCTGAATCTCCACATACACTACCTTTTCCACCTTGTCCAGATGATCTCCAGATGCAAGATTGATATGGTGCAGAATATCCTCTTCCTACACTCTGATTCTGACAAGATATACCCTTACTGCTCATCTTTCGCTGGGTCTTATAGAACTTTTTTAGATGTCCCATCTTTCTGAAATACTGTAACTGTGTTGGAGGTTGAGGTAACTATCTTCAAAAGTTTCATAATCTACCACACTGGTGATAGGTCACTCGATTAAGGTCCTATGCAACTAATCCCTCTTTTTAGGTACTATGTTTCCCTCTGCCCTGGTTGATGTTTTCATAGCAATGCTTCCTACTCTCAGAAATCGTACCTTCTAATCATCAAAATTGAACCAACTTTTCTACACTGGAAGCCTCTTTAGGTTAACCATATCTATGATATCCTTATCCACCACCTCAGTAAACTCTTTTAATTGGAAATTGTTAACTTGGGACTTAATCTCACATTTAATCCCATCCTAAAAATGTCTTGCTGTAGTTATCTCATCCACTATCAATGGTGGAGAAAAGTGTTGAAAAAGTGTAATGTTTCCAACATAGTCTATCACATAAATACTCCCCCAAGTCATCCTCATGAACTCAGCTACTCTCTCCAACCTCAGTATCTCTGGAAAGAAGTTCTCTAGAAACTTATCCAATAGTTCCTTCCATAACATACCATTATCCTATATAGTCCACACCTGATCATACCACCAGTGATTCACTGATCGTCATATCATGTAAATAGACAACATGAACATCCTCTCTACAGGAGTCTCAAAGTGGTCAATAATAGTCTTGATGGACTCAACAAAGAAATAATCTCTCTTAGGTACACCCTATCCAATAAAACCAGGATGGTGTTGAACTTGTAACTCCATTTTTAGGTCAAACATACTCTTCAAAAACCACCCTGGGTCTCTTCCCATGAATTTCATGAAGTAGGAAATGTTATCTTGGAACTACTCCCTGAATTCATCACCTGACACAATTGGTGCCTTAGTTCTTACTACTGGTAGATCATCTCTAGCCATATCCTCATGTTATCCTCTTAATAAGGGCCGTCATAGAGAAATATCTAAACCATTACAAATAGGTACCTTAGGACACCTTTTACAAAATTAACACATTTAAGGTAAAATACAATATTCCACAACAATTAATCTCCCCAAACACTACCACATAGTCAAAATTGTGGTGTTATCCCGACCTTTAATAATCTTTCTCCTTAGTCCTAGATAACAAGGGTAAACACATTCTAATTATTCAAGTTTCTCATTTAGACACCCATTTATTCACATATTACATCATTCAACAATCTTTATCAATTTCATGTTAGGTTCCATTTTCATTACAATTTCACAAGCAAGGAAAACAAGTTAAAGTTCAATAACTTACCCATAACCCATTTTTCTATGTCTGCTTAAAATAATTCATGTCACAATAACCCTAAGTTACTATAATGATGAATGTAACTCAAATATTGTGCCATACTGGTCCACGAGACAAAAAATAGAAAAAATTAACATCAATAATCACAACACACAACAGGTGTGTCACAAAAGTAGAAATAATATTAAACTGTAACGGAAAATAGGAATTACAACAATCCCGCCATGGGTACTTGGGTTCTCCCCCATTCATGGGTTAACTACTCCCATGCATGAGATCAGAACCAGGGCCCGAATCTTTCTATTTTCATTTTTTTCTTTACCAAATAATAATACAAAATAAAAAAGAAAAGAAAAACGGACTCTGATACCACTTTGTAATGTCCTGACCCAGGGGCCACATGTGGGTGCCTCGAGTCGGTCTGTCACAGGACTCCAGGTGTGCCTCCCCGTATGCTAGAGGATACCAAATAGAAGTGAGTGTCTAGAATATCGATAATGGGGAGACTATACCCCCTTTTATCTGATTAAATACACTAGAAAAAAAATAAGAAACAATAACTAAATAACATGTAATCATAACCTGAAATAACTGGTATCACAAGATGGCTAAAATTGGAAATACAGTATCAAAACTAAAGTAGAAAATATGCCATGCCAATGTATGTGTCAAGTGTCTAAAATTAAACACAAAAGAAATACATCGATGACACCCCTAATTGGGTCCTGATTCATTTCTAGTTCCCTCATCCATTCTCTATACCATATCATCCATATAACAATGAGATTTTTCCCTGAACGTATCTGAGAAAACAAAAAGTCTATTATGGTACTAATAATGCAGCCCGAGTAGGGTGTGAGTACAGCTCAGTAGGCCACCACCAATGGTGTATAAAACAATATATAGTTAATAGAAAGTGTATTCAGTTGTATAAATACATAATTACAATTCATAACTAAATAATTATAACATGATCAATTAATCTTTATTTAACGACATAAACCCCCGAACTCTCATAGACACACGTACCATAATGCTTGCTTTGCACATTCTGAAGATTGATGAATGTCTAATGGATTTCATATCTCATAATTCAATTTTTACCATTCAATACCTACATGGTCTCATACCGGGTCCTAATGTATGTCCGATGAATATCTTATATCATAATGTCATTGATACCATTATTTAATTCATACTTGAATTCTCATGTTACCATTCATACATCACCCAATAGAATGACCATGTTCCCATTATTTAATTCACAACTAAATGACCATGTTACCATTCATACCATACAAATTATAATGATCATGTTCCCATTCTTTATTTCACAACTAAATAACCATGTTTCCATTCATAACATACACATTATAATGAACATGTTCCCATTATTTAATTCAAAACCAAATTGACATGTAAGCATTCATAAAAAATAATTAATTCAAAAGTTAAACATCCAAATAAATTCCATTACTAATTCAACAATTATTTAAACACAAATTTTCCATTATTTAATTCAATAATAAACTAATCACATAAATAACATTAATTAATTCAAAAATAAATGAACCACTTCATGTAAATTAATTAATTATACAATTAATTAATAACTTAAATTATATTAGTCAATTAAAAAATTAACTAATCTGACAAATTTCATTTCTAATTCAACTATTAGTTTGTCACAGAAATACCCTTAATTAATTCCCTAATTAATTGAGTATATCAATCACATTAATTAATTTTTCAATTAATTAATCAATATTCACAAACTCAAAAATCCACAATTAATTCAACAATTAATTATGTCAATCACAACCTCAATAGATCATAATTAATCACAAAATTAAATATTTCAATCCTCAATTCTGAATATCTCACAATTAATTATACAATTAATTATCTCAATCTATAATTTCCAAAATCCCCAATTTCCCATTTCCTTAATTAATTAATTCACCAAATTAAGTAATTCATTCAAGAACACAATTTCCAAAAATCTAACAGAAATTATAAAATAACATATACATAATTTAAATAATGAATTTGGGATTTGGATTATAGACCAACTAACTTGATTCATTAACAAGCGGTAGTCCAACAGAAATCCCCAAAATATAAGCAACACAATGACATAGAACAAGATCAGAATCTAAACCACTAAATCAAGATTGAACAGATAAAGATATCTTAAATCTATATATATATATATATATCTACAATAATATATCTAGATGAAAACAACATGGTATATATCAAATCAAAATAAAAATAACAAACCCTATCTAAAATTGGAGAAGAATGTAGAAGGAATGAGAAACTAAGTGAGATGAGATCCTCTTATTAAGAAAGGTTAATATAATTTATATAGTCTTTGAATCACAAATAATGGAGGTCATGAAGAATTTTAATCCATCTAGGAGGATTAAAAATCATGAAATATAATCTAGGGTCGAATAGGGGTCAAATAAAAGTTAAAATGGGGGTTTGAGTGATTAAAAATATAATTTTTGGGTTATTTAAAAGGAAGTGCATGGTTAGTTGGGAAGGGGTGAACAGTTTGCCCTAACTATGAGACTAACCATGCACCTCTATTATAGGGGTTCAAAGTTTCTCCTAAGAGGGTGCATGGTTTTAAAAACAATGCACTAACTGTGAAATTCCTCTTTCCAGAGTTGCACAATTTGATGGGTTGGGGAACATGGTTAGGGAAAACCATGCCCCAACCATGAATTTACCTTCTACCTTCCAATTTTCTAAAATTTTCTCCCAAACACACCCCAAGGTAAAACCCAACCCAAGTATTCTAAAACAATAAAAAAATAAATAACTAAAATTAATCTTGAGTCATCTTCAGGATAGGTCGGGATCTTACACAAACAATTTCATTTACACTCTTGAAGTATTCATCAATGGATTATTAATCTCTCATTATTATGTCATTCATACTTACTATTCCAAATTTCTATCTTTTTTTCCTTCACTTTAGTATTCCAATTGAATATACTTTCCATCTTATCCCACATACTCTTTGTAGTTTTGAAACCCATCACCTTCATATAACCATTTTCTGATAATGACATAAGAATAGAATTTCTAGTGGTTCCATCAACTTCTATATTTATTTTATTAGTAAAAAACATAGGATATTCTTTCTTAATAGGTGAAAACTAATTGTAGTAGCATTAACAACTTCTAGGCCAAAATATAAGAGATAAAGAAACTTCTAATTTTTCCATCCATAATAACTTTTTCCATCAAATGTAAGAATTCCTCTACTATTGATAGAATTGATATTATCCATTATAAATATTAAATAAGGGAACCTTCCCTATGATACCAATTAAATATTCAAAGGATTAAATAACAACATAGAAGGGGGTTGAATTAGTTGGTCACTTTTATAAGTTGCAATACATTTAAAAAACATAACCCCTGGAACATGTTAAAGTTTATATCCTTATTTTATTTTAGTAAATAACAATGCATGAAAATGTAGGAAATCAAGTAAATCATGTAATATTCAATAGGTTTTTCCTTTGTGTGAGAACCTACATCCTTTACATAGCCACTCCTCAGGTCTATATAAATTCTCTATAATGAATAATTGAGTACAACTCATGCCAACTCCCACTAGATAGATTCTATGTCTCAGTAGAAATTATTATACTAACTCCCATCACCTTAAAACTTTTATTACAAACAATTGAGACAAAATAAAATACTAAATACTTTCTTGAAACTTCTCCACAAATTCTCTATCTGGAATCCTCAATCCAATGTGAAAAGGACTGATTCTCTCATTCCGATGGGGATAGGTTCAATGGACTTAGTACAATGAATTTAGTCTAATGGAAACATTACAATGAACTCCTTCTCAATATATATTACTCAAACTCTTCTCAAATTAATAGTACGATATTCCTTAGTTCGGTAAACAAAACATAAATATTTCCAACCTTATAATGAGGTCTCAATCCAAAAAGAAAACGTTGACATGAATTTTATAGTGCTCCACCTTTTCCAATCACATAAAAAAGATGTAAAGTACGAATGTACTATGATTCTATTAATAGGAATCCCAGAATGACAAAAGAAGGAAACTGGAAGCTTTTCCTATATAATTAAATTCAAAAACATCCTGATATACGCTTATTTGAATTTGAATTCTGACCACTTTAACTCTTCACAAATATATTGAAATCATATTGAGTCTTATTTGTAATTATTATTATCAGACTTCCTAAATTTTCTTTGGTATGATGTAACTTCATTAGATTATTATGATGTAACATACATAGCTCATTAGTATGTAACTTCCTCAACTCATTATGACAGAACATCCTCATCTCATTCTGAATTGACTTTCCTCAATAGATTTAGACTGGTTGAATTTTTTCTTTGAGTTAGTCTAATTGACATTTGTTCTCAAAGGCAATCTTGATTGAATTTCCTTCTCAAATTCATTATGATTGAATTTTCTTCTCAGAGTTAGTCTGATTGAATTTCCTCCTCATAGTTAGTCTGATGGAACATCCTTAGATTTAGTCTGATAGAATGCTCATAACGATGGACTTCTCATTACGATGGAAACTGAATTCTGCAACTTTGAAATTCATCAAACCTCGCTATCTATAACTCATTCATACTTCTAAAAACTTCTACGATCGGTACTTCTGGATCTGATGAAAACTTTTTATTGATTCCTATAACTAAGAAAATCTTTATGATTCCTCCATTTCTTCATAATTTTTTATCATGATTGTTTTCATGATTTTTGATTACTTCAATATTGGAAAAGCACCTTCTGACTTACATAGAAAATTTTTATAACTTCTCTTACATTCAAAACCTTTATTCTTTTCAACAAAAATAGAATATGAATGGTTTCACCAATTCTCCCCATTATCTTAATAATTATTGTATCAAAATTGTTATAGACAATTTATGATATTTGAGAATTAAAAACTAGAAAATCATCGTCTGACTGATGGTTAGAAAGTTTAAAACATTCTAACTCCTAACATCACTATATTCATTAAAACTCTTCAACAAAATTCTGAATTTATAACCAACACTGAGTCGAATGAAACATGAACTCCATGCTAATAGATCTATGACCAATGATGTGTCTGATAAACAAATTTGTTATTCTAACAACTTATTCGATCGGTGCTACACAATTTGATACTTTGTGTTTGGTGCTGCTCAGTCTGATCATCTGTATCCAGAAAAAAACATTCTCTAAACAAATCTTTTATCTCTATTTATGTTTTGGTTTGAAAATTTATATACATTCACTAGTTTTTCAAATACCATTATTTTTCAAATGATTAGTTTTCTACAAATACAAAACTTTTTAAAAAAACATCACGAAGGTTATTCATTATACCATATCATTTATGAAATGGTAAGAAACCTATGTTGTCACACTTGCATTATTTGGATTGGAAAGTGTTTTTAAGGCCTATTTTAGGAAGAAACATTATCCTTGAGGTGTAGAATGTGACTTTATAGGATAACTCAAAGAAACAATGGGATATTACCAATATGAAACCTTAGAAAAAAAGTAATAGTGGAAAGACATTCCATATTACTTGAGAGGGAAAACATCTCTAAAAGTGATGGTGGGAAGGAGATAGAATTAGATGAAGTTAAGAGTCAAGGTACACCAGACATTTCATAGGAACAGGTTCTATAAATCCCCATGTAAGAAGAAATTATTCTAGAGACACATGTAATGTGTGGGAGTACAAGAGAGGATAGTGTACCAGAATGGTATGGTTTTCTTATCACCAAGGATGGAGACTAATTATTAGATAATAATAATGACCCTATAACCTAAAAGGAAGCAATAATTGGCACAAATGTTTTCAAGTGAAAAGAATCCATCAATTCTAAAATGGATTCCATCTACCAAAATCAAGTCTATATTTTGGTAGATCATATAATGGATGTAAAACCAATTGGTTGCAACTGGGTATTCAATAAGAAACTAGACATTGAAGGGAAAGTCAGTAAATATAAGGTATGAATAGTTGTAAATGGATTGAAATAGAATTAGGAAATTAATTGAGATAAAACCTTTTCATCAGTTCTAATGTTGAGATCCATCAGAATTATACATGACATTGAGGCTTACCGTGACTATGATATTTGAGAAATGGATGTCAAAACTACATTACATTATGGGAACCATCAGGAAGATGTTGATATAAAATAACCTGAAGGGTTTGTGACTTCATAGGATGAAAATATATACAAATTAATAAATAATCGATTTATGGATTAAATCATGTATCTTGGATATAGAACATTCCTTTTTTTGATGAATCTATAATAGAACGTGGTTTCATAAAGAATGTGTGTGATCCTTGTGTCTACATCAATTTAGTGGAATTACATTCGTTTTATTAATAATATATTTTGATGACATATTACTTATTAGAAATTAAATACCATTCTTAATGTTTTTTGATGTGGGTGAATAAATGCTTCTCTATGAAGGACATGGGAGAGAGATCATATATATTTCGAATAATGATCTATCATGATAGATCCAGGAATTTTCTCATCCTGTGTCAAAGTACATACATTGATAATATAATTAAGATATTTGGTATGGAAAAATCCAAGAGGGGATAGTTTCCAATGTCACATGGCATTCATCCTTCCAGGAAAATGTTTCCTCAAATACATGTGGAAATAAATAGAATGGAAAAGATTTCATAAGCATCAGTGATTAGGTCATTCATGTATATTATGACATGTACTAGGATAAATGTTTCCTATACATCAAGTGCAGTAAAGAAAAAATCAAGATGATCCAGTTGACCTCTATTAGTAGGCAGTCCAGAGTATCTTTAATTTTTTGTGGTGTACTGAGGATATGTTCCTAGTTTATGGAGGATATAGGGAACTATTCATCAAAAGATATGAAGATTATAGTTTTCAAACATATCAAGATGACATGAAGTCACAAACGAGATACATATTCACTTTGAATGGAGGTATTGTGAGCGGGATGATCACAAAAAGGCTATGGTCAGATATTTTACAGTAGAATCTAAGTATATTGTGGCTTCTGAGGTAGAAAAATAAGCATTATGGATGCAAAAAATCATCCAAGATCTTGAATTCGTATATAATAGTAAATATCCTATTACACTCTATTGTGATAATATTGTTGTGGTGTATCTCGTAAAAAAGACAAGTACACATCAACAGATGTACTTTGGAAGTATCATCTCTTGAGGGGTATTTTTAAGAGAGGTGAGGTTTTAGTGAGCAGTATTTCCAAAGATGAAAATATATCATACCCCTTAACTAAAATCATGACTCACCATAAGTATGATTATTATGTGAGTTCACTTGGACTGAATGTTGTAGGTAGTTGGATCTAGTCCTCATGGCAGTTTCTTGGAGTTGGTGTCATAGAATTAGCTATTTGTTCTTTAATTACCAGTATGTTCGATATATTGAATATTAATAAAAAATATTATTACATATTTTCCATTGTTCTGTAAGAATCTAATGTAATAATGTCCAATATTATATGTCACATTGATAAGGTCATAGCATTTCTCTGTTTTATTGAGAACCTTGAAGTGTTATGATGATATTCTTAAAGAATGTTCTTCTCATGGATAACGTACAATGATGGGACACATAGTTCATAGATTGTTAAGATAGAGCACTCATAAGAGGATGAGTCTTAGTATTATGAAATCATCACTTGGTTATCACCAATATGTGAGATTATGAGAAAGAATCACTGGTAGGAATTCCACTTGTTTTTGTGTCATCAGATATTCCTATATGTGAGCATGTGTAATGGTACATGGGCTTTAAAATTATCATTAATGAAATTTATAACTCATGCACATAGATTTTATGATGAAAACCATGATAATATATATTCAGGGTAAGTTAGGTTACATTGTTCTTGTCATGACTCGCATGTCATTAATGGATAAGTTAAAGAATGATTTATCCCTTCTATATTTATGGAAGCTGATATCTCATCCATATGATTGAAATAGAACATTTTCATTAAATTCCATGTATATTTTGTAACGATGTGTTTATTTTAGATATTTAAAAAATGTTGTAACAAGAAAATATGTTGGTTACAGAGATGTGCAACCTGCTTGATGAGATATTATGATAAAGGGAATATATTATATAGCGAGTGTTCATTTTTGGTTTTCATCATTTCACAATTAAGTTATTTATCTTGGGTGCCTTGACTCATTTCTAGATAGTAATTTTGGTCTTTAGGAATGCTCTCTTTATTCCAGTTAGAAAGAATCCTAGAGAGTCAAACAATAAGTGTTTCTGATGATCTTGATTAAATATAATTTGAAGTTAATTAATTTAATAAATATTATTCTCAAGACTGAGGTATAATTTTATTCATGTTTTATAGATCACAAATATATATTGATTAATGAAATATTTAAAATAAATATTTATTTAGGTGTTTAATAAATAAAATAAGAGATTGAGTAGACCAAGACCATGTCTAATAAATAATATTAATTAAAAAGATGGTTAGATAATATTTTTCGATGCTCAAATGGGAGTGAACCATAGAATAATAATAAAAATATTATTATTATATGGAATGAGGTTTATTAAAGGTTTTAGCATTTTTTAAGGGATATGATGCAATAAAAAAATATCCTAACCTAAAATACACCTCAATAAATAGCATGTTATAACGATTGTGAAGGTAATTAAAAATATATAATTGTTTCAAATAATGAATTTTATTTTAACTCCTCTATCTCTCTCCCTCTCAAGAAAAACAAATGTTTGAGATATTTATTCAAGATTAAAGAATAAGTGATCATGAATGAACAACAAAAGACATTTTATTCCCCACACGAGCACATAGAGATCGTTTAACATTTATCAGATATCAATGGAGCATGTGTGGATTTTCGCTAGAGGGATTCTATTCTTGGATCCTCATAGTGTAATGAAGGCAATTTTAAAGGGTCTTTTCATATAATAATCATCATTAATGAAGAAATATTCCTATGATAAGGTAATCATTTTTTATGACATTAAATAAATTAATTAAAAATTTGATGTTCAAGCTCCTCACTCTTGCTTTTGAGAATATAAACATTAAAAGAAATATTAATATATTTCCCACCACCACATGCTTCCACTACTCATAGAACTATCATAAGGTGCCACTTTTCTAGATCCTTTGGCAGTATGGATAGATCCAAGAGGATATGTGGGAGCAGAAGTCTAATGTTTGAGCTCAGTGGATGTCGAGTAGTACGTACACACAATTCCAAGTAGTATGATCACTAGTCTCATGGCCATATCTGTCACGAACCGTCCTCGGGGCCCGTGCCGTGACTACCCCAAGCCTGCCTTCCATAGGCCAGGGGCTGGCGACTAGCACCAAAGGTGAAAATCCCGATAACTGGGAAGGTATTTCCTTTATAAAAGTAAACAAAACACCACAGAGTACAAGCGGAAGCAAAACACTAAGTACAAAAGAAAGTACTGAAAAGTAAATGGGCCAGAATACAAACCCAAATGAAAGTACAACTACAACTGAACAAGATACAAAAGCTGGAAGAACGGAAACGACTCCTGGTTCATCCTCCTCGGATCCTACCTCAAGGGTAGGTACAGATGGCCCAACTCCTGGATCGTCCACTACGGATCCTACCTGAAGGGTAGGTACAGATAGCCTCCACAACGCTCTCGCCCGTCAACCTCCTCCGAGTGTCGTCTCACTGTGAAATCCACCTCCGGGTACTGACTCGTCGTGTAGTCTACCTCCGGGTACCGTCCAGTCCTCGAACACCCGGCCTCCGTCAGCACTGTCCGTCGTCTGCAACCAACACAACGAGGTGCGGGCATAGCCCGTGCAGGGGTGAGTATAACGATACTCATTAGGGACCCCGAGACCCTCAAGGTCTCACTAAAACCAACGAGGATAACCACAAAGAAGATATCAACAGATAACCTCTACTTCAGTAAATGCCCATACATATACCTAAGTTATCATGTAACCCATCTCAATCATGAGGAAACACAAGGATCAGGAAATCAACGGATAACCACTACCCAGGTATATTCTCATAGATATACCTAAGTTAACTAGTGACCCATCTCAATCATGAGGTAAACACACAGGTCAAAAGTCTCAGCTCAAACTAGGATTTTCATTATCGAAACAGTAACTGCTGAAGAGCCCCGTCTCTGGAGTGTACAGTGGTCCTGTCACAACTCTGAGGTACTGCTCAATAACTGGAGACTACTGAGGTACTCCTCCTGTCGAGTACTGAGGGTTTTCATCCAATTACCGGGTGCTCCGTCCGCTGTGGGTCAGTCGCCAAATACTGTGCGCTTCCCCTAATAGCCTACAGAGGTACTCCTCCTGTCGAGTACCGCGGGTCTGCGGCCAACTACTGGGCGCTCCGTCCGTCGGTGGTCTGTCGCCAAATACCAGGCGCTCCGTCCACTGGGCTAGTCGACTCACTCCAAGTCGAGTCGGTCATGCAGTCGTCAGGTTTCAGCCGGCTACACGTTCTCCGTACTCTGCACGCTCGTCTCTGGGAGGGTCCACTCCATGAGCTACTGGTCAAAACTCCAAGTATCTCAAAATCCCATGAAGAAGTATCTCAAGGACTGCCTCGTCATAGGGGTCTCAACGCAACAGACGACACGTCAATCGGACGCCCGGTCTGTGAGTTATTAGCCTTTTCGTCCTAGGGGCCCAGTTGGTTTCATGTGCGAACCAATCCGGCCATAACTCAACTATACCCCGAACACTCATAGGGTATACTCATAGGGACCGTTTCTCAATGTGATCACCAACACTACTGACGGTTCGTCAAACGGACGTCTGGTCTGAATGATATCAGCTTTTCCGTTCCAAGGGACCGGTTGGATTTCGGGTACAATCCAACCTAGCCTCTATCCAACAGCAACCAAAACTCAGGCGATGTATGCCAAAATATCTGACTCATCAAGAGGAAATCAACGAGACAGACGTCGCATCAATCGGACGCCCGGTCTGTGAGTTATTGGCTTTTTCGTTCCAGGGGCCCAGTTGGTTTCGTGAGCGAACCAACCCGAACGCACTCAGACAGCATCCAACCCTCGAGCGGAGTAAGCCAAAACATCTGTCTCACTAAGAGGAATCCAACAATGTCGACGGCACGTCAATCAGATGTCCGGATCTCAAGTTACGAGCGTTTCCGCTCCGAGGGACCGGTTGGTTTCGTATCCGAACCAACCTTGCCGAACCCAAAGTATTCTGAAACCTTGAGTGCGATATACCGAAATGACCTTCTCTTTCCAAGGATTTCTACGCAACTGACGGTGCGTCGATCGGAGGTCCGTAGCCCATGATATGGACGTTTGAACCAACTCAGTCCAAAAATAGGGGGTCTGGGCCCGGCCCAACCCGATCCAGTACCCCCTGGGTCAGCCGAACCGGGTCAACCTGGCCCGGGCGACGAACCAGCCCGAAGACCCGGCCCGGCCCAGAAACTCGGCCCGGCCAGCGGTGCGGCCAGTGCGGCTAGTGCACCACACGAGCGTGCCCAAGGGAGGGGCGTTGCCCCTCCTTTAAGAAAAACGGAGGCCCCGTTAAGGGGCCGCGCCATGTGCAGCCCGGGGGGTGTAACCCCCCCGGATTTTCTCCTGTAACGGACGACCAACGCAGGGCCGGCCGGTTTCATTCCGCGGGACCCCGCGGTCCCGCGCCTTCTGGCGCCGGCGGCGGGAGTTCCGACCGCCTTATTCGAATTCTCCGGTGGGTGGTTTTTCCGGCCGCTACTTCCAGGATGGCTGTAAATCCATCCGGCATGGTGTGACGGCGCCGAGCCCTTCCTCCACGGCCCGACTCTGGCCGCGGCCTTGTTCGCAATCCTCGGCGCGGCGCGACGGCCTCACGTTTCTTCCTCGTGGCCTGCATCGTTCATGTCTCCTTTCGCTCAAGCACAGTGCAACGATGCATTACCATCTTCGCTAATCAAAATTGAAGAATAGAAAAGGGGGGAGGGGTATCGACCGTGTTTGTGCGGACCGATTCCCTCCCGTTATATCGATAGCAGTTGGCCAAAACGTAAAACGTTTAACCTTTACAATTTTTAATTTAAATAAAAAATTGGAACATGGCCATCAGATTTATCTTTCTTATTCGAAGGAAAGAAATCACCAACTTAAAATAGTCAAACCCCTACCTCGGTTTCAAGAACGGTATACGTCAATGAGCCGTGGAAGGCGAGCATCGCGGAGGTCGGGCGTCGCGGAAAAAGAACGTCGACGTCGCGAAGTGAGGATTCGAAGTTGTTGACGGAGATTTCGTCGTGGAAAACCGTCGCAGAATAGACGACGCAGAAGAAGAATGTTGTGTCGCGGATACGGCATCGCGGATGAACCGTTGTAGAAAGAGACGTCGCGTCACGGGTCGATGTCGCAGAGAACGAATGTTGATTCCGTTGTCGTCGAGGTGCGTCTGAAGAGCAAACGTTGCGGAAGAAGTTCTCCGCGTTCTTCGGTGGAGATGTTCTTCGTTGAAGAAGAAGATTTTCTTCCCAAAACCTCTCAACGACAAACTCTAACAACCCAAATAAAATAAGTTCCTTTCTTATTTTATTAACACAACAACTCTTTTGAATTTCAAGAGTTTGAAATTCAATAACCACACACAACTCACCTCATTAAACTTATTACATTAAAGTCATAAGTTATAACTTAAGTTAACAAAAAAAATTAAAGTGGGAGTTGAGGGGGGTTTTAGAGAATATGAAGGGGTGGGGTTCGTGTGGGCCCCACCACCCTCATAACCTCCCAAGGGAGGTTGGGTGGTTACCCAACTTCCATCCAGAACTAAACACTTAGAGTAAAAATAGTAAAAATTGTAGTGTAATTATAAAATAAACTTCCACAATTTTTATCATCAACACTCGTGTAAACGCATCTACGGAACAGGAGTTCCTAAGCAATTATCAGCACTGCGATTCCATTGGTGCCCTCAGAATTTGATTCCGGGCACCAGTTCAAAAGTTAGAAATTCCCGCTCGTTCGTTCACTGAACTTACTCGAGATAAACTTCGGATCGAAATTCCGGGCACTCGGGCCTCGGAATCAGGCGCTATCAGAAACTGCGTTTTTGTAAAATTCTAAAGAAAATTTAGAAAAAATTTTCCTTGAAATTTCCAGGTCTTTACATTACTCCCACCTTAGGGATTTACGTCCCCGTAAAGCTTCAACACAATCTAGGGTCACAAAAGCGGTACAGAGCACACATCTGAGCCTTCCGCTCCCATGTGCTAACTTGGAGGTTCCCGTACTGCCATAGAAAGTGCACCCGAGGAATCGATCGTCCTCATAGGATCTGCTCCTGTCGATCCTCGATCCCCACTGGAACCTCCGTGAAAGACACCCCATCCCCATCATCCAGCTCCTCATGGTCGATGATATGCGAATGGTCGAGCACGTATCTCCTCAGTTGAGATACTTGGGAGTCGTCGTACACCTGGTGCAACTGCAGTGAATGGGTCAAGCGGTAAACTACCCAGCCTACCTAACTGAGGAGCTAGAAAGGTCCATTGAACCTCGGAGATAACTTGCCGCCTTGGCCATATCTCTGTTATCCTCGTCGAGGTGAGACCAGTAGAAGGACATGATCGTCATCCTCGAACTCTAGAGGCCTCCAATTTCTATCAGCATAAGGCTTCTTTCGGCCTTGTGCTATCCTCATCCGCTCTTGGATGACCTGGACCTTCTCTAGTCTCACAAGAGCTGCTATGATTTCCTCTTTGCTGATAAGAGAAATTCGGTCTCATCCCCTGGATGAAACACATTCACTGCCTAATATAGTCAATCCTGACATGAATGATGCATTCATGCCATGGATGACTTCGTAAGGCCTCGACGTAACTACCAAGAGATCCAACTATCACTCTCGCCTCCAAGGGTCAAGTCACACTGTCGACATCAGTGTGAGGTCACTAGGTCTCCTCCAATAGAAATATCGAAAGTGAGGGTCAAGTCAACAGTTTTAACCGAAACCACTCATTATCAACCAAACAAAAGGACAGGAAAGAACAAGATAAGTGTCTTTTTTATTTTTTCAGCTCATAGTAGAAAGACACGAATACAATAGAAAAATGGAACTAGATGTACAAGGGACGTATCCACTAGTTCCACTCCTATCCACCTGCTCTCGGAGCTCTAATGCCTTGTCCACTGCTCGGCTGTTGCTCAAGCATCCCCCGCTGCTTCTACCTCGGTGGCTCCTCCAAATCCTGTGGATCAACTGTACGAGGAGTCGGACAATCACGTGCCAGGTGACACTTTCTGCCGCATTCATAACACTTCCTACTCCTCGTACGACTGGTTCTGGCCCTCTTGGACCTCTGCATCATCTGTCTACTGCCCACAGATGACTCGACTACTGATCGAAAAACACACGGCAAAGGCAGCAACTCCTGAACACGCTCGGGGTGTAGAGCTACTGGAACAAACTCCACCCTGTAGAAGGTCTCGATGTCTTCCCATGTGAAGGTCATCAGGTCGCAAAACTGAAACAAGTGGATCCACCACCTGCCTATTGCTGCCTGAAGAAGGATGGAAGGAAAGATCACCATGAGGTCTGTCGGCGTCCCCACTAGCCTGAAGACTCAAACCAGAGCATCCAGCCAATCCCCAGCCGCCTGCGGGTCCATCTCTCCCCGGAACCTGGGTGGTCTCTAGCGCTTGAACTCATGCAGCGCACTCAAGTGGCGTGCATCGCCTACTGCTGGGGCTGGTGGCATCGGTGTCCCAATGTATGGTAGTACCGCTGGTGCCTCAACTGCAAGAGGGCCTTGTACCGAAGCCTCGTCGCTCGGTAGGCTGTCAGTACGCAGATCCCTCTGGGATGTTGCTGGTTGTCCGAGAAAAGGCATCCTGAAAGAAACAACGTGACACAGTCAAACGATTATACCTGGTGAGCTGACCTGGTTTGAGCTGATATTAAAAAAAACTTCTGGAAACACACACGCAATCAGTGTTTTCGTCCACAAAGTTGGAAATCTATTGTCAGGGTCCTGGTGTATGGATATGTCGGCCGCCTGCACCAACACTGGACTCCCTAAACTGAAGACCACACTCTGTACCCTTAACACTATTTCTTCACAGAAAGAAAATATCAGAGTTATAAGTTCTGCGGTAGAACCGACTCCTCTGATACCAATTTGTCACCACCCATCCTCGGGTCCTGTGCCGTGACTACCCCAAGCCAGCCTTCCAGAGGCCAGGGGCTAGAGACTAGCACTAAAGGCGAAAATCCCGATAACTGGGAAGGCATTGCCTTTCTAAAAGTAAACAAAAAACCACAGAGTACAAGCGGAAGCAAAACACTAAGTACAAAAGAAAGTGCTGAAAAGTAAATGGGCCAGAATACAAACCCAAATGAATGTACAACTACAAATGAACAAGTTACAACAGCTGGAAGAACGGAAACAGCTCCTGGTTCGTCCTCCTCGGATCCTACATGAAGGGTAGGTACAGATGGCGAAACTCCTGGATCGTCCACCATGGATCCTACCAGAAGGGTAGGTATAGATAGCCTCCACAACTCTCTCACCCGTCAACCTCCTCCGATTGTCGTCTCACCATGAAGTCCACCTCCGGGTACTGACTCGTAGGGTAGTCCACCTCCGGGTACCGTCCAGTCCTCGAACACTCGGCCTCCATCAGCATTGTCCGTCATCTACAACCAACACAATGAGGTGCGGGCATATCCCGTGCAGGGGTGAGTATAACGATACTCAGTAGGGACCCTGAGACCCTCATCGTCTCACTAAAACCAACGAGGATAACCACAAAGAAGATCTCAACAGATAACCTCTACTAAGTATATTCCCATACATATACCTAAGTTATCAAGTAACCCATCTCAATCATGAGGAAACACAAGGATCATGAAATCAACGGATAACCACTACCCAGGTATATGCCCATACATATACCTAAGTTAACAAGTGACCCATCTCAATCATGAGGTAAACACAAAGGTCAAAAGTCTCAGCTCAAACCAGGATTTTCATTATCGAAACCGTAACTGCTGAAGAGCCTCGTCTCTGGAGTGTACAGTGGTCCTGTCACGACTCCCAGGTACTACTCACTAACCGAAGACTGCTGAGGTACTCCTCCTGTCGAGTATTGAGGGTTTTCGGACAACTACCGGGTGCTCCGTCCGCTGTGGGTCAGTCGCCAAATACCGGGTGCTTCCCCCAATAGCCTACAGAGGTATTCCTCCTATCGAGTACTGCGGGTCTGCGGCCAACTACCGGGCGCTCCGTCTGCCGTGGGTCTGTCGCCAAATACCGGGCGCTCCGTCCACTGGGCTAGTCGACTCACTCCGAGTCGAGTCGGTCACGCAGTCGTCGGGTTTCATCCGGCTACACGGTCTCCATACTCCGCACGCTCGTCTCCGGGAGGGTCCTCTACACGAGCTACTGGTCAAAAATCCAAGTATCTCAAATTCCCACGAAGAAGTATCTCAAGGACCGCCTCTTCATAGAGGTCTCAACGCAACAGACGGCGTTTCAATCGGACGCCCGGTCTGTGAGTTATTATCCTTTTCGTCCCAGGGGCCCGGTTCGTTTCATGTGCGAACCAATTCGGCCGTAACTCAACTATACCCCGAACACTCATAGGGTATACTGATAGGGACTATTTCTCAACGTGATCACCAACACCGCTGACAGTTCGTCAAACGGCCGTCTAGTATGAATGATATCAGCTTTTCTGTTCAAGGGCCCTGTTGGATTTCGGGTACAATCCAACCCGGCCTCTATCCAACAGCAACTAAAACTCGGGAAAAGTATGCCAAAAGTTCTGTCTCATCAAGAAGAAATCAACGAGACAGACGGCGCATCAATCGGATGCCCGGTCTGTGAGTTATTGTCTTTTTCGTTCCAGGGGCCCAGTTGGTTTTGTGAGCAAACCAACCCGACCACACTCCGACGGCATCCAAACCTCAAGAGGAGTAAGACAAAAGATCCATATCACTAAGAGGAATCTAACAAAGTCGACGACACGTCAATCGGACGTCCAGAGCTCATGTTATGAGCGTTTCTGCTCTGAGGGTCCGGTTGGTTTCGTATCCGAACCAACCCGGCCGAACCCAAAGTATTCAAAAACCTTGAGTGCGATATACAGAAACAACCGTCTCATTCCAAGGATTGCTACGCAACTGACGGTGCGTCGATTGGAGGTCCGTAGCCCATGATATGGGCGTTTTAACCAACTCAGTCCGAAAATAGGGGGTCTGGGCCCGGCTCGGCCCGACCCAGTACCCCTGGGTCGGCCGAACCGGTTCGACCCTGCCTAGGCGACGACCCGGCCCGAAGACCCGGGCCGGCCTGAAAACCCAGCCCGGTCGGCAGCGCGGAGGCGCGGTGGCGCAGCGGCGCGGCCAGCGCAGCCAGGGCGGCTAGCACGGCTAGTGTGCCGCGCGAGCGTGCCCAAGGGAGGGGAGTTGCCCCTTCTTTAAGAAAAATGTCAGCCCCTTTAAGGGGCCGCGCCATGTTCAACCCGAGGGGTGTAACCCCCCGGATTTTCCCCTGTAACGGCCGGTCAGCGCAGGGTCGGCCGGTTTCTTTCCGCGGGACCCCGCGGTCCCGCGCCTTCCGTCACCGGCGGGGGGTAGTTCCGGTCGCCTTCTTCGAATTCTCTGGTGGGTGGTTTTTCTGGCCGCTACTTCCAGGATGGCTGCAAATCCGTCCGGCATGGCATGACGGTGTCGTGCCCTTCCGCCGCAGCCCGACTCCGGCCGCGGCCTTGTTCACAATCCTCGGCGCGGCGTGACGGCGTCACGTTTCTTCGTCGTGGCCCGCATCGTTCACGTCTCCTTTCGCTCAAGCGCGGTGAAAAGATGCGTTACCATCTTTGCTAATCAAAACTGAAGAATAGCAAAGGGGGGAGGGGTATCGGCCGTGTTTGTGCGGACCGATTCCCTCCCGTTATATTGATAGCAGTTGGCCAAAACCTAAAACCTTTAACCTTCACAATTTTTAATTTAAATAAAAAATTGGAACATGGACATCAGATTTATCTTTCCTATTCGAAGGAAAGAAATCACCAACTTAAAATAGACAAACCCCTACCTAGGTTTCAAGAATGGTGTACGTCAACGAGACGCGGAAGGCGAGTGTCGCGGAGGTTGGGCGTCGCAGAAAAAGAACGTCGACATCGCGAAGCGAGGATTCAATGTTGTTGATGGAGATTTCGTCACGGAAAACCGTCGCGGAAGAGACGACGTGGAAGAAGAACATCGCGTCGCAAATACGGCGTCGCAGAAGAACCGTTGCAGAAAAAGACATCGCATTGCGGGTCGATGTCACGGAGAACGAATGTCGATTCCGTTGTCGTCGAGGTGCGTCCGAAGAGGAAACGTCGCGGAAGAAGTACTCCGCGTTCTTCGGCAGAGATGTTCTTCATTGAAGAAGAAGATGTTCTTCCCAAAACCTCTCAATGACAAACTCTAACAACCCAAATAAAATAAGTTCCTTTATTATTTTATTAACAAAACAACTCTTTTGAATTTCAAGAGTTTGAAATTCAATAACCACACACAACTCACCTCATTAAACTTATTACATTAATGTCATAAGTTATAACTTAAGTTAACAAAAAAAATTAATGTGGGAGTTGAGGGGGGTTTTAGAGAATATGAAGGGGTGGGGTTCGTGTGGCCCCCACCACCCTCATAACCACCCAATTGAGGTTGGGTGGTTACCCAACTTCCATTAAGAACTAAACACATAGAGTAAAAATAATAAAAATTGTAGAGTAATTATAAAATAAACTTCCACAATTTTTATCATCAAGACTCATGTAAACGCATCTCCGGAACAGGAGTTCCTAAGCAATTACCGGCGCTGCGGTTCCATTGGTTCCCTCAGAATTTGATTCCGGGCACCGATTCAAAAGTTAGAAATTCCCGCTCGTTCGTTCACTGAACGTACCCGAGCTAGACTTCGGATAGAAATTCCGGGCACTACGGGCCTCAGAATCACGCTCCATCAGAAACTGCATTCTTGTAAAATTCTAAAGAAAATTAAGAAAAACATTTCCTTGAAATTTACCGGTCTTTAAAATATCTTGATTACTTTCGATATATGGACTTTCCATTCAACATGGAATTAAAGAAAGTACAGTCGGGGGTTGTAGCGGCTTGGTTAACGCAAAACAACTCATTATGTGATTTTAGATTTTATGATTTATTTTTCATTTATTATTATCACTGAATACACCAATTAAACATTCTGAAACTTGTTAAGGATGAATTAGTGTTGTCCTACTGAATTTTTTTACTCACACCTTGCATAGAAATATTGATGCATATTCATACTTTATGTTTAGGGATTTGGATAAGGAAAAGGGACATGTGGTTGATGGATGAGAAAATGAGAATGGAGATGGTAGTACATCAAGATAGACTCTGGAGGACCCTGAAGTTTAATTTATTTATTTATCTACCTATTATTACTCTTGTTTAGATTTCCACTTTAGAACCCCATTTATTATTGTATGAAATGTTTTGCATCTTTACGTTTTCACATAATTACTCTAGTTTCTATTATATTATTTATTATGTATTATTTGTATTATGACATGATAATATGGGTATAGTCTCCCCGCTGATGGACATAGACCCTCACTTCTAGTCATAAACCTCTTGTGTGTGGGGAGGCATACATGAGGTCTTGTAGCACTCCGGTTCTAACCCGACATTTCAGATGAAGGCATTACAAAAACCATTAAAAAAAGACTCCATACTACAAAAATACCATTCTTAGTTGTGGTTTTTTCTTTTTGTGGAAGTAGTTTAAACCTTTATCTAATTATTTAGCGGTGGTTACTGAAATTTCCTTGTATTGCATGTTCGCTAGTCATTTCCCAGTATTTTGATTCATTCAGCGCTGGTTTTTTATGCGATTTGTTTTGATAATTTAGCAATGCTTTTCATTTTATTTAACAGTGAATTTTTAAAAAATCTTGAAAATAAAATAGATAAGATGAACCTAAAAACTGATAAATAAGTCAGTGGATGTTTGGTTTTTTGGTAGTTAATATTAACCACTTTTAATTATGATTCAAATTCATTTTTTTAACAGTGGTTCTTAAAATTCAACTCACAATATTTTAAAAAAAATATACTTTTTAAAAATATTTATTAAAAAATATAAATACAAAAACTTTGACATGTAACCAACTAAAACATAAATGAACAATAAACCCATCATACATACATCATACTAGATACATCTATAATCATATACATATACATATACATTCATAGTCATCATAACCTCATTCAACCGATTACCTCAGTCAACCCATACATCAATTATTAATATGTACATATAAAATTTGTACAAAAACAACCCATGCCCAATATATTCTGACCCCATGACCTATGTTTCGTTCTTAAACCTCCACATCATCTCATCAATTGAAACATACTGCATAATCTCATCAATTGTAATAAAAAAGATAGAAATTAAAACTAAACATAATAAATCAGAATTACAATAGAATCATTGATAAAATTTAAACATACCAAAGAAAATAAGAACCATCACCACTACCTTATAAATAATGTCTTGAATCGAATGGTCAACCTCTTTCCTTTGGATAACTTCTATCACCTACAATAAAAACCATAACATTTATTAAAATAAAAAAAATGTGAAAAGAAATGGAATATATTTATAATGTTGCACATAAAATTTGTTATTTTGTTAATAAAAAAGAAATCATTTTAACATAAAACAAATAATATACCATGAAAAACACTTTTAAAACATAAATTTTCCTATTTAAAATATGATTTAACACTTAAAACTAAAAAGGGATAAGTATATAAAATTCTAATTGATTATTAAATCGATCTGCAATGTGCTTAAATTTTACATAATAATTTTTTAAAAGAATTTGATATTAAATCATTTACTACATTTAAAAACTAAATAAATGGTTGTATTCCATGGTTTCACATCAATTTTAGGTAATTTTCTATTGTTTTGATTGTTATATACAAGTTTATGTGTTTTAAAACACTAAAAACCTATTTATAAGCATCCTAGAAAAAACCTATCTTGAAATGACATTACATCGATTCTTAAATTTCAAAAATAAATATATGGTCATTTTCCTCTGATTTTATGGTAATCTAATGATGTTTACCTGGTTTTGACCCCCACCCCAATACACATTTTTAAAGGCTTCGATACATTTAAAAACTATTTATTGATCCATTTTGAACACAAAGCACACAAGATTGACATTTTCTCTACAATTACATGTCCAAAATAACATAACGGTGGTTTTACCATGATTTCACATCAATCTGTAGTCCTTTTATATAGTTTTGACTATTACACGCGTATTTTAGTTTTTTAAAACACTAAAAACATGTCATAGGAATCATAGGCAACCGTAAGTAAAAATGATGTGTCATCAATTATTAAATCTAAAAAATAAATATTTGGTCATTTTACTATGATTTCTTAGAAATTAGATGATGTTTTCTTGGTTTTGACCCCCTGATGCACGTTTTTAAAGGCTTTAGTACCTTTAGAAACTATTTACCGATCCATTCTGATCACACGACATGTTATATTTAGGTTTTTTCTACGTGTAAACATAAAAAATAACTAAAATATAGATCCACAATGATTTCATGTTAATTTGAGGTCTTTTTCTATGGTTTTGACCATTACATGCATTTTTAGTGTTTTAAAACACTAAAAACGTGTTTACAGGTATCCTAGGAAAACTGTAACTTGAAATGATGTGTTGTTAGATCTTATATTTCAAAAATAAATATATAGTTGTTTTACTTTGATTTCATGGAAATTTGATGATTTTTTCCTAGTTTTGACACTCTATCAAATGTTTTTAAAGGCTTCGATACCTTTAAAAAACTAGTTATTAAGTCATTCTGACCACACCACTAGTCGGATTGACATGATGCCAATGTGTATACATCACAAATATCTCAACAGTGGTTTTCCCATTATTTCATGTGAATATGGATTAATTTCCTTTGGTTTTTACCATTACACACAAATTTATGTGTTTTAAAACACTAAAAATCTATTTAAAGACATCCCTTGAAAATCGTAACATAAAATGATGTTATGTCGGTTCATACATTTCAAAAATTAGTCTATGGTAATTTTTCTTTGATTTCATGGAAATATGACATCATTTTTCTAGTTTTGACCCCCAAAACATGTGTTAAAAGGTTTCAATACCTTTAAAAACTATTTACCATGCTATTCTGAGCATACATGACATCAGATTGACATTACACATACACTTCAAAAGTAAAAAAATGGTTATTGTCCCATGATTTGACAGAAATATGATGTTTTTTTCTATGGTTTTGACTGTTACATGTTTTAGTGTTTTAAAATACTAAAAATGAATTTATGGGAATCCTAATAAAACCATAATACAAAATGACATCTCATCTATTAATAGATTTACAAAATCCACCTATGGTTATTTAATTATTATTTAATGGCAATCAAATGATTTTTTCCTTGTTTTGAACCCTCACCACATGTTTTTAAAGGCTTTGTTACCTTTAAAAACAGTTTACTAAGCCATTCCAACTACATCACACATCATATTGATGTGTTGTTAGTGAGTACATGTAAAAAATAACTAATTGGTATATTTAACATGATTTCACATTAATATGAGGTCATTTTCTATTTTTTGAATATTACACACACATTTTAGTGTTTTAAAACACAGAAAACACATTTATGGGCTACCCGAGAAAATAATAACTCAGAATGATGTTCTGTTGGTTCAAACATTTCAAAAATAATTCTATGGTTGTTTTAATTTTATTTTATAGAAATATACTGATGTTTTCCTAGTTTTAACCCCTATATTCATTTTTTAAAGGCATCCATATCTTTAAAAATCGTTTACCGAGTCATTCTAACCACACCACATGTTAGATTAATGTCTTGTCTATGCATAAATGGAAAAAATAACTCAATAGTAAATTTAACATGATTTGACATCAATATAAGTTATTTTTTATGGTTTTCACCATTATATTATTGTTTTACTCTTTTAAAACACTAGAAATGTGTTTACTGGAATCCTAAGAAAACCATAAATCATAATGAAATTATATCAGTTCCTACATTTCAAAAATTAATCTATTGTCATTTTTATTTAATTTCATGGGAATCTTACAATGTTTTCCTGGTTTTGACCCTCTGACACTCATTTTTAATGGCTTTGGGACATTTAAAAATAGTTTACTATCCATTTTGACCACACTGCATATCAGATTGACGTGTTATCTATGATTACACATTAAAAATAACTAAACAATGGTTTTTTCATGACATCATGTCTATCAGAGGTCCTTTTCTATTGTTTTGATTGTTACATGCAAGTTTATGTGGGTTTAAACACTAAAAACCCACTTATGAACATTCCAAAAAATTTGTAACACATAATGACATACCGTCGGGTCCTATATTTCAAAAATCAATAATTTTTTTTCTTATCTGATTTTATGGAAATATGATTAAATATTCCAAGTTGTGACACCCCGATACACATTTTAAAAGGCTTTGATGCCTTTAAAATTTATTTACTAAGTCATTCCAACCACACCATACATCAGAAGGATTTTTTGTCTATGATTACGTGTCAAAAATAATTCAATGGTGGTTTTCATATGATTTCAAGTCAATATGAGGTTTTTTCTTTGGTTTGGAATATTATACACATGTTTTATTAGTTTAAAACACTAAAAAGGCATTTACATGAATCCCTGGAAAACTATAACTTGGAATAACATATTGTTGGTTCCTACATTTCAAAAAATAATCATGGTTATTTTCCTCTAAATTGAGGGAAATCCAACATCATTTTTCTAATTTTGACCCCCTATCATGTGTTTTTAAAGGATTTAGTACCTTTAAAAACTATTTACTAAGGAATTTTGACTGCACCCCAAGTCTAATTGATATTTTTTATATGATTACATGTCAAAAATAATTTAGTGGTTGTTTTTTCATGATTTCATGTTAATATGATATCATTTTCTACGGTTTGAACCATTACACACATGTTTTGTTGTTTTAAAACACTAACAATACATTTACACGCATCTCAGGTAAACTATAACTCGAAATGATGGCTCATCTATTCCTACATTTCAAAAATAAATCCACAGTCATTTTCCTCTGATTTTATGTTCATAAGGAATCTAATTCCTATTTTGTCCCCCCCTCACCCACACACATATGTTTTTAAAGTCTTTGGTACTGTTACAAACTATTTACTATGTCAAAACTGAGAAAATGAGCTTTAATTATTTTCAAACATAAGGACAACAATATATAATTTATTTTCTATGTGTAGGAATCAAACACACATCAATCTGGCTCAAGATGTTGTCAGTATGACTCGAAGTGCATGTTCTAATATAAAAGTGTCATTTTAGTTTTATTTAAGGAAGTTTTATGTGTTCTTTGGAAATGTGTGAATGATCTATGAAATTTAGAATTTACCTTGATAAGATAAGTTATAAGGATAGAAATTTCCTTGGGTATCATTCTAGTAATCCATTAAAATATAAAAACTAAATCATTTTCCATTTACTCTCACATTGATCCTATGTTTTCCTATAAGAGTCCTATTCTCACACTTTTACTTTCATCCTTGCAATTTATCATTGTGATTCCCTATCAATAGTGATACTCGAACCCCCACTAGGTGTAGTAGTGACTGATGATGACTCCCTCCCAAAGACAACTGATGGAGTATGTCCAGAACCATTCCCTCTACAGCTATGGGATTCTCAATCCCAAAAACAATTGGATCTTCATCGTTCTAGAAAACTGATGATGATTTTGAAGGGTTCACATCACATATTTTTTGAATTTGGACCTGATAAAACAAAAATATTAACAATTACTTTTTAAAATATTTGAACATCATTATATTATCCAATTAATAAATTTTTTATTACTATGTATTGTTATTTTATTACTATAAAAACATAATATTGAAAAATAAATTATAACAACCAATAATCATTAAACCCAATTAATTTTGGTTGGCTAGATGTATCTAACGGTGCTAAATTGGCATCATTTTATCCATGTATCCAACCACATTTAATTGGGTTTAAGGATTTTTTGGTTATAATATATTTTTCATTAATTTTTTTATAGTAATGAAATAACATGAAATGATAATGGAAAATACATACTCTAACATCTTTGACAGGGTCATTTAAAAAACTGACATCAGATTCCCAATTAACATTAAACCACATCTATGTATGGCCAACAGAGTAACCTAATTAATTAGACTTTATAAAAAATATAAACAATTTAGAACAAATTTGACTTATAATAAAATGATATAAATAATAATGAAGAAAATATAATCCAAAATTATTCTTTTTCTAAAAAAACCTCTAAGACAGACTGATATGAAGAATGAATTATATCTCATTATTTATAGTATTTTTTTCAATAATTACTACAAAAAATAACAACATTAATAAAAATTAAAATTTTGTTTTGTTTATGTTATTACGATACTCTAAAATATGCAATTACCTCATGAGATTCATCTCTGTTAATATCGACAAACTAATCCCATTTCACATGAGAAATTCATTCAAACACATTCTCATACATCTATCATGAGCTCAAAGATATTTCATTAAACTCTGGTCATAATATTCATTTGAAATCTCACTATTGCATTCCTAATTTTTTCATAGTGCATGGGCGTGAAATAGAGCCTCGGACATCCAAATGAAAAAACAACTAGAAATAAAAAAGATAACATTGTATAAGTATATTACAAAATTTCATTCCTGTCATGTAAATTAGTTATCAAGGAATATTAAATTAAATTAACTTTAAATAAGTATCAAAGACCACATTTTTCCATGTTGTAGTAATATGCATCCAATATTTATAATTAATGGGAATGCTCATTATATCACGAATAAGCTGCCTAATAATCTACCCATAGATTCTGGAAACATCATCAGTAGGCACCCAAGAATCATCATATGGAATGATAATATTTAATTCCATCAGGTATCATACATCTTTCATGTTCATATTTATATATATTCTTTAGTTATTTTTATCCATTTGAAAAATGAATTAAAAAATTATTAAAATATATTGTTTTTTTACAATGACATACATACCAGTAATAGTAACTCACTGATATCCACCAGATGAAGGGATGAACAATGGCTCTATAGCTGGAGGTGAATTCAATGGTGGGATACTAAAAGCATCTGGGGAATGGCTGGCTCGCTGGTAGTCTCAAGTACAACCGAATCACTCAGATCCACTGAAGCTGACAGTAGTTGTTGTGTGCTCCGAGATGATAACCATATAGGATTTTGAAATTTATTTGTTCTCAACATTCTTTCAATTCAATTGGTTCAGATATATTAAATGCATAGAAAATTAAAACTAATAAATTTTTTTTTAAAAAAACTAGAACAATGTATATATGTATGAACCACTTATCAATGAGAAATTGTAATATATTTTCATTACCAATTTATACATTCAAATATCTTCATCTTCATTATCTTCATTATTGTAAACCTCCATTGTGACGAGTACTTCATTTTCAACCTCTATTTCAGGTTCTATTGTTTCCATATTTTACGTAAAACATTATTCAATGTTTTGTGGTTTATTAGGTTCACTGTCACAAAGTATCAATTGATCTTCATCACTCATATCATATAAGTTTGTCTACATAAATTGTAAAAAAATCTAATCTTCATGTATTTCATCATCTACATAATAAACTATCTTTAAATAGGAATCCAAGATAAATGGATCATTCTCTACATGCTCATTGGTATGGATAAATCGAGAGAAGTTGATAGAATTAAAATGTAATGAATAATTCATTATACCCATATCAATATTAACCCACTTTCATTTGAATAAGACAACCAAAAACTAACCATGACAGTTTAATTAAAATAAATCAACCAAATATAAATAATATCCCACCTCTTTATGTGTAAATACACCATTATTTTGAGTTTTTAAGTCTTCTTCCTGATAAATTGTTTGAAACATAAATCCATGAATATTGTAGGCATCAAATATCTTATACATTCATAGAGGACCTCGAGCCAAAAAATTTAAAAGCATTTGATATTTCAGCATGATTTGCAACATTCATTATCTAGAAAAATATATATAAAGTTTTATTTTTAACATAGAAAAAATAACTACAGGTCAATAATATTAATATGATTATATACTTACCTGATGGGTGAACCCTTTAAAAATATCCTTATAAACAGCTTTTTTTAATTCTGCCTGATTTCAAGATCTACCCCTTAATCACTTATTTGATTGACATCGCAATTCTTCAATAAATGGATCTCTAATAAGACTACTGAGCAGTATATATCTATGTGATTATAGAAACTCCATTTCATTCAGTATAAAATTTGACCCCTTTCCAATTGGTTATCCAGTAATTAGAAATATTGATAACTAGTTTTCAAAATAATAATTAGTGGAGATATCATCAAAACATTAAAAATCATTGAATCTAGTCTCAGTCCCATCTAAATACCTTGAATACAAGGTCAATCACTCTTTGGATATGTAACTTTTAGTAATAGAGCCTTTTGGTTGATATTTATTCATCATATATGATTTCAAATGACCTATGTACTTGATAAAAAAAATAAGAAACATATAAAAAAATTATGCAATAATTTAATAAAATTACATTCACTAATGAAAATAAAAATCATATCATTGTACCTCTCAATAGGATACATCAATTGATAATGTTATGGTTAGCCAAGTTTAGCTTCTTCAACCAAATGAACAATCAAAAGAATCCTCACAGTGAATAATGAAGGGGGAAATAACATCTACAAATAAAAAAGTTTCAAAACAATCCATTCTTTAAGTTTATTAAGCTCAATTGGATTTATATTTTTTCTACAATTCTATTTGAAAAAGGAAAAATAGTTTATTTTCAGTTAAAATATTTCAAAATTCCAAAGAAAACAAATGTTCCATCAAAATAGATGAGTTTTGACTTTTAAATCTATGTAACATTCAATTTTTTTAGTCAATGCACCTTGTTATATTACTTTAATATCTATCTTCCACTTCTAAATTCATTAAAATGATTATATTTTCCAAATTATTCAACGAAACTCATTAACTGTCCCATGATTTCTGAACCTAATAACACTTTCAGTGGATTTATTATTTTAATATCTCCATTGAATTGTGTCTTGTTAAACCTAGATTTATGAGAAGAAATATAGAAATAAATAATGACGGATAAAAAATCATTTTCTTCTATGAGGTAATTGTTGATGAACAAAATTACAATCTAGAATAGACAAACTATTATGAGTGATCCGATAAGATAACTTTCCTAATCTAGGAATTTTAGAAATTGTCTATATGAAATTATCAAGTATTTTTAATAGTTTTCTCATTGAAGCATCATATGTTTCCATTCCATCATCTCATAATTCTCGCAATTATTTGATTAGAGGTTGAAGGTATACATAAATTCCATTTATAGGCATTTTATTTCTAGAAATAATTATCAAAATAAAAAAATAATATTTATTCATACACATTTATGGAGGTAGATTATAAAGGATCAAAACAATTGGCCAAATACTATAATTAGTACCTAAAGTACAAAAGGGGTTAAAACCATCAGAATCCAATCCCAAACGTGAATTCTTAAGATTTGAGGAAAAATATAGATATAATGAATCAAATATTTTATATGATGTTTAATCTTTTGGATGTCTCATCAAGACATCATTACTATCTTGATCACGTCACTTCAATTCGTATGTAGTCTTAGATACCATGAATAATATTTTCAAGCCACATATTAGAGGAAAGAAATGAAATAATGTTGAAGGAGTTTTCTTTTTTTTTATTCTTGGGGTTCCGTTTATTTATACTATCATTGTTGTTCATATAATTTCATCTACTTTTATGAAATCTTATGAATTCTCCTTTTTTGGACTCTTCTCCCTATTAAAGCATGCAATCATTAAGGAATTCATTTATCTTTGTATAATACAGCCCAAGTTTATTTATGAATTTACTAATCTCATAGAATAATTCAAGGATCATATCTTCACTAAATGCATCATGACAAAACTCTAAAATCATCTACATTTTATTGTCAATAATTTCACAGCGATAGTTTATATGATAGAACTTATGTAGAAAATAAATCTTTGAATACTTATCACACCCTTCATAAAGTTCTTCTTGCACGTCTTCAACTAATTCATAAATATCATTTTTTTAGTTATTGAACTTATTAGAATGATTAAAATTATCAGGGTCAATTGAAGATTTTTTTGATCTATTTAAATCTGGGACATTCTATCCTGCAAAGACAAATGTTTCATTTATGAAATTTCAAACTGAATTCCCCTCTGGAGGGTCACATTGTGTTTTGTTGATAGGATTATCATTGTTTTGAATTTCTATAACAATATATTCACCTTGCCAAATCCTTCATAAATATTGAGTAGAAAATTATTTCTATATAAAATGACCATATACTTTATTTCTATTTAACCATCACTTGAATTTTCAATCAGGACATACACATTTTATTCCACCATCCACTGGTCAGTTTTTAATTACATAATATTGTTTTTTTCAAACTCTCTTCATAACAAGGTGTGTTTCGAGGTAAAGTAATCCAACTTTTATCCATAGGTATTGGATTTTCACTATTCTCCCTGTATATTCAGATATAAAGAGATAAATGGTTAATCAAAGAAGTAAAATTATAAGTAAACATCAATTAACATCGTTAAGCTTGGTCACCTAATTTATTCTATAATTCTATAAATATATAATATAAAATCATAGGGAACATACATGTACTCTATGTATGTTCTTACTTTGAAAGTCTCATTCCATTGTGGAAGAAGCATACTAAAACATTAGTGAATAATCACTAAAACCAAATGGTTTCCTATCCTCTAAACAACCATTTTCCAAAACTCAATAAGGCTTACTCTCCAAGAATTCATCAGGGATGAATGAATCATGAAATTACAGACTATTTATAACCCCACATACAAAGAAGAATTCATCATATAAATGATTCATGATCCCCATTTATAATAGAAATTAATGACAGTTATGTGTATAGGATTCCTAAGTGATAAAATTTGTCATTTGATTGTACAATATGATATACTACATAATGATATAGCAAACCAATCATAAAATATTTTAAAATTACACCTTACGATTGTATATTTCACTCTCTGAGAAAAGATTGAGAGGGGTCACCGTTGGGGATCGCCATCAAGGAGAAGGGGGGTCATTGTAGGGTCATCATCAGGTAGCAAGTGGGGTTGGGGTCACGAGGATCATATGTGAGAGTGGGAAAAGGGGTGGTCACCTTTGAGGATGAGGGGTGAGACATCGGGGGGAAGTGGGGGAAGGGGGGACAGGTTTGTTGTTGGAGAGAAGGGGGGTCAGTGTTGGGGAGATGTGGGGTCGCGGGTGAGGTGCGGTCACCTACATTGGGGAGAGTTGTGACCAAGGGGGAGGGGCGGTCGCCGGTGTCGGGGATAGGTTGGGTAGAGGGGGGTAATCACTGGCGCCAGGGAGAGGCATGATTGAGAGTGAGAGGTAGTCACTGGAATTGGGGAGAGGCGCGATTGAGGGAGAGGGGTTGTCACTGATGTTGGGGGAGGGGCAGGGTCGAGGGGGAGGGGTGGTCATCAATGTCAGGGAGAGGTGGGGCTGAGGGATCAGTGTGCTTTAGGGGGAGAGAGGGAGTCACTAGCATTGGGGAGAGTCGTGATGGAGGTGGTGGTGGTCACCAGTGTTGGGGAGAGGTGAGGCCGAGAGGGAGGGGTGATTTTTGATGTCGAGGCAAGGCACTGCCAAGGGGGAGGGGCAGTCACCAGCATCGGGGAGAGGCACGACCCATGGAGCGAGGGGGTTAGGGCATCAGGTGGAGGCGGTGGGGTCAGTTATTTTTTAAAAATTTAGCAGTGGTTTCATTGAAGCCACCACTATATTTAAAATATATTTAATAATGTTTTTTAGAAGTGATTATTAGAACTACCACTAATAAACATTCACTAAAACTACTCTTTTTTGTAGTGCCAGATAAAATAGTTTGACTGATTCTTAACCTAAAAGTGACATATATAATTTTATTATCGATTCTAAAGGTATAAAAGTCACCATGAAATACCATCTCTCTAACCTCTCAAACAATTGGATTTATCTCACTATAATTTTTTTCCCACTTTATTAATTTTCCCACCCATAGTATTTCTTGTTAGTTTAAGGAATTTATCTCACTATAAGAATTATCATCCAAATGAATTTGATTTAAAATAAGGAATTTTTTTCAAACCTAGATGTGATATAGTATGTACAAGCACAACATCATATTACATATTTATATTACATCAATGAATTTTGAAATGAAATCATTGAATCATTGTACAGATGTAACATCCTGAACCCGGATGTCACTTAACTATGCCCCAAGCCCAGTTGGTTATATAGCCTCAAGCACATCTTCCCAAATGCCAGAGGCTTATGACTAGTAATTAGGGACTAGGTGAGTCATTTGGGAGACTATACCCCCATTAGCATAATTTATCACAATGTAAGTCAATCACCTTAAATAGTGGAAGTAGATACTACAAGCATACAATAGATAAAATAGACAATCAAGACAAGAATATGTAACAAGGCAGAAGTGTCTCATATACCATGATGCAGATGATACATGTATCTACAAAATATCCAAAATAGGTACATAGAAATATAATATAATACAAGTATCTAAAATCCAAAATGACCAAAAAGTGCCCCCCGTAGCATCGTAAGCCTCATATTAGTCCTATGCTTCCATGCTCTAAAACAATGAACAATAAATAGATTTAGGGAGATTTCCCCTACTATCACCTGTAACTATATAATCTTTTTGGGTCCCCAAGGAGGCCCAAATAGGATGTGAGATAAACATCCTAGTAGGTTTCCACCTAAATATCTATACAATTTTAAGAAGTACTATGAAATATGTTAAACAAGTGAAAGTAAGTAGTACTTTAAGTGTGAAAGTCCAAGGCATATAACTGTAACCAACAAGTAATACTAAACAACCTCTTGTGGCTCCCGGCAACAAGTTTCGGCTCCTAATAAGGAATCTACAGGGAATATAATCAAACAACACAGCCTTTCCACATAACCATCCATATCATGTCCATGTGTCCTTACCTTATAAAGAAAACTATATCAAAAACCCATAGCCTTGTCGTATAGACACAATCATATATCCCACAATCATACCGTATAATGAAGTGTAGATCACAAAGAGCCGAATCTATGGTGATGAAGACCAAGTCATCCTCTTCGATTCTCAAGAGAATCTCGATGGAAACTTGGAATAGGAACTGGTTGGAATCCTAGGAGCCTGTGTACCAATATGTCCTACGTGAGTCCATGATAGCTGGATCCAAGGTGTAGCAAAGCCTAAGGAATCTTATGGAATAAAAACCAAAGGTGCATAACCAGCCAAGGTGTCCACTACTACATTCCAGATCCATGGAGGTCCATTCATGGAATTTATGTAAATCATCAATCATTCCATGCCTTTAAAATTTTCAATCCAAATGATTCTACCCACTCATATAAACAATTGCATTCAAAATAATTCAATGATTATACCCACTCATTTAAACCATCACATCTCATGAGTATAACTACTCATGTAATCCACTTTCATTTAATCATGTCACATGGATATACCCACCCACTTATCACCAATTTCCATTTAACACATCACAAGGGTATACCCACCCATTAATCACAATATCCAACAAAACTATTTAAGAAATCTAAAAATAGCCAACGAGTATACCGACTCACTGGAAAAGTTCCATTTTAAGTATTTAATCATGTTAGGCATGGAATATTATAATAACACATGGTAAGGAGAAAATATTTCTCCAATGTATGTAATTCGGCCTCATTTAAGTACAACGGAGCTTCATTAAACTAGGAAAACTCGGGGTCACACACCATGGGTAGTTCATCAATGGTAAAAACCAAAGTAAAGGCATGGTGCAACCCATGAGTGTCCTTGGGCTGGGTCTTCAACCACAAACTTATCTCAAAGAACCTTGGGGTGTCACAAACTGGTCCTACCTCATCTATTTTCGATTAACACTTTAAAATCAGGCTCGCGCTAAAAAGTCCAGCGAGCAGAAAAAAGGTCAATAGCTCTATAAAGCATCAAAAGCCGAAAGAAAATCATAGACCACATACCTTATCTCATTATTGGAGTTCTCAGCTAGTATCAAGTCCTAATTCATCCTGGTTAGGAATAAATCTAAAGAACATACGAAGAACAAGAAATTAGGTCATAAAATCCTAAATCCAAACAATGAAACTATTGTTCTGAAGAATCAATAATGGCTAAAAAAGAATCAATATCATACTGTCATGGTTCCAACAAAAATGACAGGGAATAAAATGGAATCTAAATGGGTGATAGATTTGAAAATCTAGATAAGAGAGTTTATAGGTTTCGAAAGAGAGAAAAAAGGCTTTTATCCAAAAAATAGAGGTCCATGCCTCTATTTTTAAAAAATATAGTTGGGAAATTACATGACAAGTAATTTTCTTACATGGTCTGTAATTCTCGGTTTTACTTTAATGGGGTAAACCCTTACACATTGTGAAAGGTCATAGACAAACAATTACATGTTATGAAATTGGATTACACAGTGTGTAATCCAATTACTCATAATGTAATTTCCCTGCAACTGGTATTCAACCTTCTTGCCTATTATTTCCCAAAAACAACCCACTCAGCCAATGAACCGGCTTAGTGTATAAGCCAAAAAAGAATGTAAATTATTCATACCTCAAGAAAAACCTAGGATCCTACAATCTTCCTTCCTTAAATAATCTCTTCCCTAAATTTCCCTCTCATGGGTAGTCAAGATCCATTTAAAAAAACTGCTGTCACTGAGCACGTATGTCGGTCTCCCTCTCCAAAGTATCGTCTTGTGAGTGGTATTGCTTATATAGAACAAGTACTAGAAAAACTAACTAGGCTTGTATGACCTTCATTGTCATATCAACAATAATAATTATATTCTCCTTGAAGGATACATAAAATTGTAGCTCAACCTCCTCAGGGTGAAAAGCGTGAGATGGGTCTGAATTATAATGTCGTAGTTTTGATACATGGAAGACGTCATGCATGGATCAGTACCTCTGAGGTAACTAAATCTAATAGTATACCGATATGACTCACTCAATAATCTCGAATGGCCCAATATATAGGGGTGAATGCTTACGCTGTATCATGATCCTTCTATGTCCCAACCTTAGTGAAACACAGAAATCTCATGAACGAAATTTGAGTAATGAATAAATACTATGAAGAAGTTTCTAAAGTATGAAATTATGTCATCAAGTCTGAGGAAGAATAAATTTAAGAGTTCTTAATTTACAAACTAATAACCCCTAAACATGGAAGGATGGTTGAAGATCTCAATAAGAAATTGGAATATAAGGAAAAATAAGTCAATAAGATTCAATATAAACTTCTTTATTCTATAAATACATTGAGAAAGATGAATGAAAACTTTAACAAAGATTTATTAGTAAAATATAAGACTTATAAATTTGTTGAGAAATCTCAGATTAAGAATTAGGTGAACTCCTCACACACCAGAAATATTATTTCTTCTGATTTTTCTAACATTTCAAGTTATAAGAAAATTAATAAAAAAGATTGGGTGGAGAATGAATGTGACAATCTTGTCACATATACAAAATTTTAAAACTCATTTAGAAGGAAATATGGTATACACCCAGAGTATGTTAGGGTATGGAGAATTTATCAACCTCAAATTTTTTTAATGAGAAAGATCATACTTCAATAAAAAATTAGGATTTGATGGATTCTATTTGTGCTATAGAATATATGGGCACATGTCATATAATATTTGGAATAACATATCACTTCCCAAAATAATATTTTAATAGAGTGGAAGAAATAGTGAAATTAGAATGAATAAATTTCCTAACACATAGGAAGTTAGAAAAGAAAAATCACAAGAAGTTAGAAACTTTCCAAAAAATCAATTTAAATGTCTGGAAGAAGTTTATAGAAGAAGTGATTTGGCTTTTCATCATGTCGAAATATGTATGAAACTCCTTCTAGAACAAGTTTCTTATGGGAGATAAAGAAAAGGAAGCTAGGATGAAGAATATTGAGGAAATAATAAAAATTCCTAAGATTTTAACTTTATTTCTTTAATCTCAGCCATTCTAATTCTTGTTATTTTTAAAGAATTATTATTCCCAATGGTAATAGAACCTCGTTCATGATTTTCAAAATGTTTCATGATTTTTAAATCACCTATCATGCATGAATAACAATCACTATAAAAAAACTCTGTTAAAAACATAATTTACTTAGTGTAAGTAAAATTTGTGATGATGGAAAATATGTGATTTTCAGAAAATATTCATGTGTTATCAGAAGTGTGAAATATTGAAAAGTTATCACAAAAGGAGAAAGAACTAGTGGAAATATTTTTCACGTTAGACAATTTAAAAACACTGTTATCTAAGTTCCAAAGATGAGAATAAGTTGTGGTGTCAAAGACTTGTCCAACTAGGGAAGAAAAGAATGAAAAAACATCCTAAATTTTATTATTTACAAAATTTTCCATAATTGAAATGAAGAGAAAAAGATTTTTTTGTTACTTATTAGAAAGGGAAGATGACTAATAAAAGTCATAAGAAAGTTGAGATTCCATATACTTGGCCTCTTAAACTTATTGCTTCCAATTTATGTGGGTCAATGAGACATCAATAAAAAAGGATATTTATAATTTATCAATTTTAATGGTGATTTCACTCAAATGAAAAACATATTGTTTTTGAAACACAACTCAGAGCCTATAGAAATGTTCAGGTTTTTTAAAAAATAAGTTGAGAAAGAGATGGGAGTTTATATAAAGAAATTGAGATTGGATAATGGTATTGAATTTACAAGAAATAATTTCAAAACATATCTTAGATATCATGGTATTAAAAATTAGTATAGTTCTCTATATACCCCACAACAAAATGGAGTAGTAGAAAGGAAGAATATAGGTTTGGTGGAAATGGGAAGAATCATGTGAGAAGAATAAAAGCATTCAATGTTCTAATAGAGTGAAGTTGTTAGTATTATTTTACCTGTTTAGAAAAAAAATTAAGTTTGGAAACCAACATGAGTTCATATGAAATTTTCAAACCTTTATTGAAGTACATCAATGTTTTTGGAATCCCATGTTTACTTAAAATAATAAATTTGGATCGCGGAAAATTTGATGAGAAAGACTAGGAAGGAACTTTTATTATTCACCCAATGGAAGAAGATACAAATGTTGGAAAAAATGTTTATAAAAGTTGCTGGAATCATATTATGTAGAAGTTATCGAGAATAAAACTTATTTAACAAAATTTAATGGAGATTTTGAGGAATAAAAACTAATATTTTCCAATGAAAATGAAATTGATTAAAGTAATGTTCATGAAGTTTTAGATGAATTGCATGTTGAGGAAAGTGAATAAGGAAGAGGAACTATGAAATTTCCTACTTTAAAAAAAATTTGAGACTAAAAATATTCTGGGGAATTAGAAGTCTCTAGTTCAGGCTAGAAGAGAGATGAGATTAGAAAATAAAACTTCACTCATCTCATAATTTGAACCAAAATCAGTCTCATAAGCTATTCAACACAAAGAATGGGTGAATTATATGAATGATGATTTAGAACAAATTGGGAAAAATAAATCATAGGTTCTTGTTTTATGTTTGAAATATAAAAATTTATCATAAAATATGGGTTTATAGAAACATTTTGAAGGAATATGGTGAAGTTTCAAGAAACAAATCCAGGATTTTTTATAAAGGCTATGAATAGGTGGAAGGTGGAGATTTTGATGAAAATTTTTCCCCTATTTAATGGTTAGAAACTATTATAATGTTTTGAGTAGTGGCTTCTCATCAAAATTACAAAGTGTATTAGATTGATATAAATTTTGATAAATTGAAGAAGATGTTTACAATGAACAACCCTTTGGTTTTCTACTTGATAAGGATGAAAACAATGTTTTTATATTGAAGAAATATCTGTATGGGCTAAAACAAGATCCACATTCATGGAATTCTAAGATAGATAATTGTTTGAGAATGATGATTTTTTTCAAAAGGAAAAGTTGACAGAAACTTATATGTGAAAGATTTTGACTTTGCAACTCTAATTATAATTATTCATGTGGATAATATAATTTTTTCTAGGGATGAAGAAACTTTTTTTAAATAATATTCTGAGGAAATGAAAAAGGATTTTGAAATATCAATGTTTTGAGAATTAACTTTATTCCTTGTCTTACAAGTTCAATATAATGAAAAATAAATGTTCTTATCTTAATAAAAGTATGCAAGGGAATTTTTACAAAAAATTGGAATTGTAGAATATAAAGAATTTTCTATTCCTATCTCAGTGAGGATGAATATGAGTATAGATGAGTCTAGAAAAAGTGTGAATTAGAAAGACTTTTGAGAGATGATATGAAGTATACATTACCTTATAACCTCAAGCCCGATATTGTTCATGGTATAAATTTGTGTTCTAGGTATCAATGTAATCTGAAAGAGTGAAATATGTTGGTAGAAAGGATAATTCTGAGATATGTCAAAGGAACAATTTGACAACAATTATTATAAAAAATAAATTATGAGATGAAGTTTCGTGGTTATACTAATATTGATTGGGCTGGAGATTGGAATGATAGAAAATCACATTTATGATAAACATTTTTCTTGGGTGAATGTTGTGTAAATTTTCATAGTAAGAAACAAAGTTCAGTAACCTTGAGAAAAGTGGAATTAGAATATGTTTTGACTATTCAAGCATGTACTCAGATATTGTGGATGAATGTTCAATTGGAAGATTTTAATATAAAGGTTTCTAAACTATTGAAGACACTTTTTGACAATCAGATTATAATTAAACTTTCTAAAAATCATGTCCAACATTCACGATCAAAACACATTAATATAAAAATTCACTTTATAAAAGATAAAGTTGTTTCTAGAGATGTTTTGTTGGAATATATCTCAAAAAAGTATCAAATTATTTATATCTTCACAAATTCAATTCCAAAATAATGTTTCGATGAGTTGAGGTTGACAATTTATGTTCATCTTCTTCTAATGGCTTCCTAAAACTCATAAAGAAGTCCCCTAACATGATTTTGAATATATTGACAAAGGGGGAGAAAAAGTAACAACTTTTTACTATGTAACACCCCAAACTTTCACAATACGCTTCTCTTTCAATAATGCAATAATTTGCATTTTATGCAAGTTTGAGATTCTAACACACACCACAACAATTCAAAGTCGCCGTTATGAATATTAATACATAATTTTTGAAATTTTATAAATTTTATCTTTCCAAATGTACTTAGTTTTTGTATTCGAAATATCGAAATTATCCTAAGTTGAATTTTTTGTCATTTTCTGAGAACTTCCAATTTTTTAGGAATAGTGAAAAATACTTAAAAACAACATTTTTAATAAAAATAATTTATAGTGATAAATTATAATATTTATTGGGTTTAAAGTAAAATTAGAATATATTTTTACCATTTTATCCACTGGTGTTCATTAGAATTAATTTCACTTTGAAATTGGACATAAACAATTGTCAATCTTTTGATATATATTGTTTCTAAAAAACACGCTATTTGTTATGACAGCAGGAATTAGTTAATAAATTAATTAATGTAACTAATATGTTTGGAATTTTGTAAAATAGAAATCATTTTCGAATTCGGAATATCAATTATAGCTTAGGGTGAAATTCTGGCATTATTCTGAAAAAATTCAATTTTTGATGAGTAGTGAAACCACTGAGTGGTAGTTAAAAAACTAATTTTTCGTTTAAATGAAACATTACCACTTATTTGATTTTATTTTCAAAAATCACACATACATGGTTTTCATTAGGAAGTAAAATGTGGTTCAATGGGATTAAAAGAATTTTTTTTGGTGAATAGTAACTTTTAAGTTTAATTAATCGCGATTAAAGATAATTAGTGAAATTTAAGGTAAAAATGATATTATAAAAATATGAAAATACCTTTACACTTTTCCTAATCCTATTGTATGAGTCATGTCTGACCAAGAAAATCCATTGGTCAACTTGGGGACCCCATGGAGCCACTTTGGTAGGAAAATGACATTAAAAACTTTTTATTTAATGTTAAAATAAAAATGTCACAAACATGAGTTGTTTTACAAAAACAATTTTTAAATGGGGTTATACAAGTTATTATTTTGACTATAAATATTCCATAGAAAGATAAAAATATATCCTACATCATGATATTTTTTTTATAATTTTTAGACATTAAATAAATTAAATTCTTTATGACACCATGATGATGCAGCGATTACCTCATTAATTAACGATTTAAGTTAAATGAAAAGATAATGTAAAAGCTAAGACTTAAACTTTTCAAAAACCTATTGGATGAGTATATTTCTAACACTTATCACCTTATCCTCTAAATATATATGTTTGGTACCTTTAAAATCCGAAACTCATTATATAATAAAGTGACATTTCATGACATTCCAAGAGTGCCCCTCCTCTCCTCTTATAAAAGGCCCCCACCACTACCACCTTATTCACACCATCAAAGCATTTTGGCTCGGCCAAACACTGCCCAAATATTCTCCCAACTTACCTCCCTTACTCCTAGAAGCCTCACTTTGGGTAGAAGTCTTCCCAAAGAAGCCTTTGGCTGAAATCAAAAAGAGTTACCCTATTTTAAGGTAATGTCTTCCCTAATGTTGTTTTGTTTTATTTTGCTTCTCCAACCCCCTATACTATTTTTATTCTTTTATTTTTTAAAAAAACCACTATCTTAAATATACTAGGATTTTATTATAAGAATTATTCTAGCTACATTTACACACACCTACATCTAATAGTTAATGAACATACTGTTTATGTGGATGGTGAATTTCTGCCTCACGAAACGATGATTGTTCAACACTCATATAACACCTTCAAAGGTGACCATTAAGATGTCAATATATTTATATATGATATATAATATGTTTATGTTTCCCTTAATATTCTGTATTTTTCATTTATGTCATACCTTTATGGTTTCCATTATGGGTAAACGCGATATTTTCATTTTAGGAAATGCGGACTACAACCCCCTCAAAGTTATTTGAATCGTTAATGCCATATGTGGGATGTATAAAGGATGGAGTAGATGGTATTATACATTATATTATACTGGAATTATATTATACCTTTATATAATTATATATTCATTCCATTAAATATGAAATAGAAATGAAAGTAGCGTTCATGCGTAAGTACAGCTTACCGTCTCCATGAACGGTGCATTTCATATCTTACCTCTAAATATTATGTAATATTATAAATGAATTTATATACTGGATATATATATGATTTATATGATATCTACATCATGAATATAATTATGGATATAATGGATATTTTACCACATGAACAACTTGTATTTATAAGAAGTATATTTTTGACTCAAGTACCAAAGATCAACAAAACGACCGTTATTAACATAAATAATTACATTATGTTCATAACATGGTAATAAGTGATATAAAATTAATAATAAACTTGAAAAATGTTCTTAAGAAATTATAAATTAACTCTAGTTTATTATTCAGGAGATCAAAGAACGGTTGAGTGAATTCGGACACGAGGTAAGGGAACTTCTTAACTCAATTTCTATTCATTGGGTTAATCTCTTATTTTCAAATTATTTCATGATATTATTATGTTATATCTTGTATTTGTACTTCCTTTTTGTTTACTTATAGCGAATACACATAATTAGTCTATTTTATTTAAAAAAATGATCTCTATAAGGGAACTTCGTAACCCAATTTCTATTCTTTGGGTTAATCTCTTATTTTCAAATTATGTCATGATATTATTATGTTCTATCTTGTATTTGTACTTCCTTTTTGTGTACTTATAGTGAATACACGTAATTGGTCTATTTTATTTAAAAAATTATCTTTGTAAGGGAACTTCTTAACCCAATTTCTATTCTTTGGGTTAATCTCCTACTTTCAAATTATATCATGATATTATTATGTCCTATCTCGTATTTTTACTTTCTGTATGTTTACTTATATTGAATACACATAATAGATCTATTTTATTTTAAAAAATGATCTTTATAAGGGACTTCGTCTCAATCTCCTTTCATTGAGGCATAATTTTTTTATACACAACTTTCTTTTATACGTTTTATAAACCCCTTTGACTTTAACATTTATTCAAAAGGAATATTTTTATACGAAGCATTTTTCTACAAGAAAATAAGGAATGTTTTTCTTGTCATACGTATGTGGTGACAACGAATTCTCCACCGCCCTGACCATTACCTGAGTTTCGGCTTCCTCTACAAGCCATAATTGTTTTTTAAAAATGAAAAATAAATACAATGTTTTAATGTTCCTTTATTTTGGTATTGAAAATGGTTTTGAAAGTGTTTTTATTATGTAAATGTGTTGTATTGATATCCAGTGATTGAAATGTGGAAATGTTATGTTTCCTTTATGCATGTTTTATGTGATACGATTATGTTATGGTTTATGATATGTTTAAATCTATTCATATGAGGAATGCATTGGACTTAATAAGTGACGGGTGGAGCCCGCTATAGCTCCTCGATGCATCGGCAGGTCTCATGAGACAAACTAGTGTCTTAGCATGAGGCCTTGACAAAATATTATTTGTTTTCATGGTAGGAGGCCTTGGCTACGTTGTTATGATAGTCTGGCATTATGCATTCCATCATTATGAAAGTGGTTATTGATATTTCATGTAATTATTTGACTAGTAGAATATCCATGTGAGTAAGTAAATGGCATTAGTTAATTTTATTTTTTCCATATTATGCTGAAGTTAAAGTTTAAAAAGGCTTTTGTTTTAGTTATAAATTGCCTTAAATGTTAATGATTATTTATGAAAACTTCCGCAATATTGATTTCCTTACTGAGCATCTGATCTCACCCCTTTCAATGTTTTAATATTTTCGAGGATGTGAAGAAGTATTATACGAATTACCTGCAGGGATAGTCAGAAGAGGATATGAGTGTGGACTATGGAGGCTTTGTTATTGTAGTTTTTCACTTTATGATGTAATGTAACATTTATGAATGTATATAGCGTTTCCAAGGCTACTAAACTAATCGGTCCTTCGAGACTTGATCTTTTGTGATCATGCCAATGTTACGCAATAATGCATCGACTCTGGGTAAATGGGGTTGGGGCGTTACAGTTGGTATCAGAGGTAGTTTAGTACTAACCTTGGAAGCTAGAATTAGATTAACTCTGATTAGAACACATAGCCCAAAGATAGACTTTGAGGATTAGTATAGAATAACTTTCATGAATTTTGGTATTATAGATATTTTGTGAGTTTTCGGAGAAATACATCCCTGTCTGGATACGAGCATGTAGCGGCGGCTCTGGCACAGATGTACCTAGGGGTAAAACCCGAAAACACCACTTTGAGCTAGAATAGAATGGGAATTGGTGCACGACAAAAGGACTTGGTGCACTCTTGGTTATGACACTCCGGAGGGATATGATTATGATAATTATCATTTTCTTTAAAAAACACTATGAAGGGTTATGAGTATATACTTCCTCAAAGAAAACATTTTTTATGATTATGGATTATATCTATAAATAGTTCAATTTATGTAAAGTGTTTTACAAGTATGGAATTATGTATTTTGATTCATAAACTAATCTAGATTATGCCATTGTTTAGAAATGGCGCCTAGTGAAAGGAATGGAAACCGTATCAATGCACGAACTCTGTGTAGGGATTTCCCTCCTGCTCAAGATAATTATTGTGGATCTGGAGATACAACAGGTGCTGATCACCTTATCACCATACTGGGAAAACTCACTCAGGTTATGAATAATAACCTTACTCATATGGAGCACACTGATTCGCAATGTGGAGGATCAATTTTAGACCGCTTCATGTGGAAACAACCACCAAAATTTAATGGGGGTACAAATCCATTAGTATCTGAGAAATGGATAAACTCATCAGAGAAAATATTCTACACCTTGGGGAGTAGCGAAAGGGAGAAGTTCATCATGGCAGTTTACCGCCTCACTGGAGATGCTGATCAATGGTGGTCATTAAATTCAAAACATGAAGGAAGATGATGAAGTATCAAATATGGAATGGAGGGAGTTCAAAGAGATTTTCATAGAAAAATACTTTCCTCGTGACCATTGAGCAGATATGGAAAGAAAATTTCTATGACTGAGACAAAAGGAGGATGAGAATGGCGCAAAGTATGAGGCCAACTTTACATGGTTATCAAGGTATGCTGCAGATTATATACGTAACCCAAGAAGTAAGATTGATCGTTTCTTTGATGGGTTAAAACCATTTCTCCGTCGAGGATTAGTCTCACAAACCTTCTCGTCATTCGAATATATTGTCTCATGTGCTATCAAGACAGAAAATCAATTATCTAAGTCTTATGACAACAAAATAAAGCAAAAGAAGAAGAGAATGGTGGATCAAGAGACAGATAAAGGGAAAACGGGAAAGAAGGAATTTCCATTATTCGATAATTGTGAGAAGAATCACCCCGGTACTTGCCTAAAAGGAATGGGAGTTTGTTTTAAATGTGGAGAAAAAGGTCATCAGGATCGTGATTGCAAGGGAAAGAAAGAGGCTATCAAGGTTTAATGATAAAATTGTAAGGAAATGGGGCATTATGCAAATGAATGTCCTAAGTGTCAGGGAATCTTACCTCATAAAAGGAAAAGGGATCAAGGACAATCTTATGCTATTACTACAGTTGAAGTGGAATAACTAATGTATTGGTGCTTTTGGACTCAAGGATTATATTCTAGTTATAAGGATAATGTGATATATATATATAAGGATTGTACTTCAGTACTTGTTGTTTTCATTAAGGATTTAATATGATTACGGTAATCATATTTTTAGTATGTGACAATAAGAGAAACATTACCTTGTTTGGGGAATCTGATGTTACAATTGATTTTGGAATTTAGAGACCTTTTACAGAAAGTATGGACAAAGGTATTTTGGATAACAATAAAGGTTGGAACGGATTAAGTTGAACTTTGGATAGTATTTTTTAAGGTTAAAACACTTATGAATATTATTTTTGGGATATTATAATACTATAGTTTAGAAAAAGGACAACCTGTATGTTGGGGGATAACCCGTCGCATCGGAAAAAGCTGTAGGAATCGAACCCACAACCATTGTGCGACAGGCCTTTATTACCTACCACTAGCCTACATGAAGTCCCTAGTTATTAAAAAATAGTTTTCCTAATCTAAATTGTATGTGTTAAAATTTTGAACCTTGTACGATTAGGATAAATATAATATTTTTGAGTTTTATTATCTTTTTGAGTAAAAGATGAGTTTGTATTAGAAATTAGTTGAAGGTTGAATCTATACTTGTCAAGAATAAATATATATATATCTATCTCTTATTCTATGAATAAATTAATTCTTAAATTTTAGTAAAGGGATATTAAAACAAAAAATGTGTTATCCTAATACCTTATGTCTTGTTGAACTGATAATATTTTAAATCAACATAGATTGAAGGTTTTGAGGCCCTCAATTTTAAAATTGATTTTGATTGATGACCTCAATCACTCCCTAAAAATATCTACATTTTCCTCCAATTATATGTCTCTAATTTCCACCAATGTTCTCCTTATCGAGATCATAATTTGGTGGTGACTTTTTCATTTCCATTTCCCTCTTATTAAGGCTAAATTTTATTAACCTTATTTCCGATGTGGGTTTTCAACAAAGGTATTTTCTGTTTTCAAATTTTTATTTTCAAAGAAAATTTTCAAATTTTGAGTATGCAATTTATTGAAGGAGGGGAGAATGTAACACCCCGAGCTTTCATGATACGCTTCTCTTTCAATAATGTAATAACTTGCATTGTACGCAAGTTTGAGATTCTAACACACACCACAACAATTCAAAGTAGCCGTTATGAATAGTAATACCTATTTTTGAAATTTTATAAATTTTATCTTTCCAAATGGACTTCGTTTTTGTATTCAGAATATTGAAATTATCCTAAGTTGAATTTTTTGTAATTTTCTGAGAACTTCCAATTTTTTTATGAATAGTGAAAAATACTTAAAAACAATTTTTTTAATAAAAATAATTTATAATGATAAATTACACTATAGAGTGGCTTTAAAGTATAATTAGAATATATTTTTACCATTTTATCCAATGGTGTTCGTTAGAATTAATTTCACTTTGAAATTGGACATAAACAATTGTCAATATTTTGATATATATTGTTTCTTAAAAAAACGCTATTTGTTGTGACATTGGGAATTAGTTATAAAATTAATTAATGCAATTTATATATTTGTAATTTTGTAAAATAGACATCATTTTTGAATTCAGAATATCAATTATAGCTTAGGGTGAAATTTTGGCATTATTATGAAAAACTTCAATTTTTGATGAATAGTGAAACCACTAAGTTGTAGTTAAAATACTTATTTTTCATTTAAATGAAACATTACCACTTCTGTGATTTTATTTTCAAAAATACAACATACATGGTTGTAATTAGGAATTAAAATGTGGTTCAATGGGATTAGAATAATTTTTTGGTGAATAGTAACTTTTAAGTTTAATTAATCACGATTAAAGGTAATTAGTGAAATTTAAGGTAAAAATGATATTATAAAAATATGAAAATACCTTTACACTTGTCCTACCCCTATTATATGAGTCATGGACGACCTAGACAATCCATGGGTCATCTTGTGGACCCCATGGAGAAACTTTGGTGGGAAAATGACATTAAAAACTTTTTATTTAATGTTAAAATAAAAATGTCACAAACATGAGTTGTTTTACTAAACCAATTTTTAAATGGGGTTATACCAGTAATATTTTTGAATATAAATATTCATTAGAAAGATAAAACGATTTCTATACCATGATATTTTTTTTATAATTTTTAGACATTAAATAAATTAAATTATTTATAACAACATGATGATGCAGCGATTACCTCATTAATTAACGATTTAAATAAAATGAAAAGATAATGTAAAATCTAAGACATATACTTGTTAAAAACCTATTTTATGAGTATATTTAGAACCCTTATCTCCTTATAATCGAAATATATAAGTTTGGGAACTTTAAAATCTGAAACGCATTATATAATAAAGTGATATTTCATGACATTCCAAGAGTGCCCCTCCTCTCATCTTATAAAAGGCCCCCACCACTACCACCTTATTCACACCATCAAAGCCTTTTTTCTCATCCAAACTCTTCCAAAATACTGTCCCAAATTTTCTCCCTTACTCCTAGAAGCCTCACTTTGGGCAGAAGTTATCCCGAGGAAGCCTTTGGCTCAAATCAAAAAGAGTTACCCGATTTAAAGGTAATGTCTTCCCTAATGTTGTTTTGTTTTATTTTGCTTCTCCAACCCCCTAAACTCTTTTTATTATTTTATTTTGTAACAAAAAAAGTATCTTAAATATACTAGTATGTTTTTATAAGAAGGATTCGAACTACACTTACACACACCTACATCTAATGGTTAAAGAACATACTGTTTATGTGGATGACGAATTTCTGCCTCACGAAACGATGTTTGTTCAACACTCATATAACAGCTTCAAACGTGGACAATAAGTTTTCAATATGTTTATGTTTTCCTTAAGCTTCTTTATTTTACATTTATGTTATACCTTTATGATTTCCATTATGGGTAAACATGATATTTTCATTTTAGGAAGTGCGGACTACCGCCCCCTCAAAGTGATTTGAATCATTAATGCCATATGTGGGACGTATAAAGGATGGAGTAGATGGTATTATACATTATATTATACTGGAATTATATTATACCTTTATATAATTATAAATTAAATCCATTAAATACGAAATTGAAATGAAAGTAGCGTTCATGAGTACGTACGGTTTACCGTCTCCATGAACGGTGCATTTCATTTCTTACCTCTAAATGTTATGTAATATAATAAATGAATTTATATACTGGATATATATATGATTTAAATTATATCTATATCATGAATATAATTATGGATATAATGGATATTTTACCACATGAACAACTTGTAATTTTAAGAAGTTTATTTTTGACTCAAGTAACAAAGATTGACAAAACGACCGTTATTAACATAAATAATTACATAATGTTAATAACATGGTAATAAGTGATATAAAAGGAATAATAAACTTGAAAAATATTTTTAAGCAATTATAAATTAACTCTAGTTTATTATTCATGAGATCAAAGAACGGTCGAGTGAATTCGGACACGAGGTAAGGGAACTTCTTAACCCAATTACTATTCTTTGGGTTAATCTCTTATTTTCAAATTATATCATGATATTATTATGTTCTATCTTGTATTTGCACTTCCTTTTTGTGTACTTATAGTGAAAACACATAATTGGTCTATTTTATTTAAAAAAATGATCTTTGTAAGGGAACTTCTTAACCCAATTTCTATTCTTTGGGTTAATCTCTTATTTTCAAATTATGTCATGATATTATTATGTTATATCTTGTATTTGTACTTCCTTTTTGTGTAAATATCGTGAATACACATAATTGGTCTATTTTATTTAAAAAATGATCTTTGTAAATGAACTTCTTAACCCAATTTCTATTCTTTGGGTTAATCTCCTACTTTCAAATTATGTCCTATCTCGTATTTCTACTTTCTTAATGTGTACTTATAGTTAATACACATAATAGATCTATTTTATTTTAAAAAATTATCTTTATAAGGGACTTCATCTCAATATCCTTTCATTGAGGCATATTTTGTTTTGTACACAACTTTCTTTTATACGTTGTATAAACCCCTTTGACTTTAACGTTTATTCAAAAGGAATCTTTTTATACGAAGTATTTTACTAAAAGAAAAAAAGGAATGTTTTTCTTGTCGTACGTATACGGTGACAACGACTTCTCCGCTGCCGTGACCGTTATTTGAGTTTCGGCTTCCTCTACAAGCCATAACTTTTTTAAAAAAAATGAAAAATAAATACAAATTTTTAATTTTCCTTTATTTTGTATTGAAAATGGTTTTGAAAGTCTTTTTATTATGTCAATGTGTTGTATTGATATCTAGTGATTGAAATGTGGAAATGTTATGTTTCCTTTATGCATGTTTTATGTGATATGATTATGTTATGGTTTATGATATGTTTAAACCTATTCATATGAGGAATGCATTAGACTTAATAAGTGACGGGTGGAGCCCGCTATAGCTCCTCAATGCATTGGCATGTCTAATGAGACAAACTAGTGTATTGGAACGAGGCCTTGACAAAATATTATTTGTAGTCATGGAATGAGGCCTTGGCTATGTGGTTATGATAGTCTGGCATTATGCATTCCATCATTATGAAAGTGGTTATTGATATTTCATGTGATTATTCAAATAGTAGAATATCCATGTGAGTAAGTAATGGAATTATTTAATTTTATTTTTTCCATATTATGCTGAAGTTCATGTTTAAAAAGGCATTTGTTTTAGTTATACATTGCCTTAAATGTTAATGATTATTTATGAATGCTTCTACAATATTGTTATCCTTACTGAGCATCTGAGATCACCACTTTCAATGTTTTAATATTTTCCAGGATGTGAAGAAATATTTTATGAATGACCTGCAGGGATAGTCAGAAGAGGATATGAGTGTGGACTATGGAGACTTTGTTATTGTAGTTATTCACTTTATGATGTAATGTAACATTTATGAATGCATCTAGTGTTTCCAAGGTTACTAAACTAATCATCCTTTTGTGACTTGATCTTTTGTGATCATGCCAATGTTACACAATAATGCACCGACTCTGGGTAAATGGGGTCAGGGCGTTACATTCTATGTAAGATGTTTTTAATTATCTTTATTTTATGAATATGATGTTTTGTTTTTCAGATAATGGGGGAGAGGAAAATAAAATTTATAGAAAAATAAAAGTGAGAAAATATAAAAGTTAGGGGGATTTTATCTTAGCATGGCCATACAATTTTCTTCTGACCAAGGGATGTATTTTTTTCAAAAAAAATACCTTATCTATTATTGTGGTGTCTAAACAGTCTTTTAATAAAGGATGTGTTTCTGTAAAATTCAAAAAACATGTGTTTTTTAAAAAAGTTTAATTGTGAAAATTTTTTGAGAGTTGAAAAAGTTATAAATGTGTGTTGTTAGAAATATGAATGGGGAGATTGAAGAACCATTTTGATGTTTTATTTTTAATAAAGTTTTATTATTTCATGATAAATAATCTTTTATAAAAGAATGTTTTTGATAAACAAGTGAATGTTTCTGAATGTTTGAACCCAAACATAAAGGGGGAGAAAAGTTTTGTTTTTTGAGAAATTATTTTTATAGACACAGAGGATTCAACTGAGAAACACCAGATGAAAAGTATCAAACTGATCACCACCGATCATGGAATTTATCAAAAAGTTATAGTTTCTATTTTCATACAAACCATTAGTCTTTAATCCATTAACAGGAAGTTCTAGTTTCATTGGACTCAATGTTGGTTAGATTGTTAAAATGTTGCTGAAGAGGTTGAATGAAGAAAGTGATGTGAGGAGTTAGAAATTTCTTAAAATTTATAACCTTCGTCCAAATATTTCTTTTCAAGTTTTTAATTCACAAATATCATACGTTGTCTGTAAAACTTGTAATGTTATCCTTATGAAGAAAAGGGGGATAATAGGTGCAACCAATCATATTAAGTTTTGGTTGGAAATAAAGAAGGTGTTGAAAGTAAGGGAAGTAGTAATACTTTCCTGTATAAGTCATATAGTAATTTGATAATATTGAAGTTCTCATAAATCCAGATAACTATAAGGATTAATTATTTTTAAGAAATAGAGGAATCATAAAGATTGTATTGAGGTTGTGAATGGCGGGGTGAGCTCACCTCCGGACGGTTTTTTAGGTTGTTCTGTGGTCGTGGCTGGCAGAGCAAGCTTATCTCCTATGTTTTTTGGACCTGCTGTGGTTGTGGCTTGTGACGTGCGATTGTCTCCAGTTGGTGTCAATGGTGGTTCTTCAGTTGCAATTGGCGGTGGGAGCTCTGCCCTGGCGGGGGTGAATAAAGTGGGCGGTCTCAAACACGAGGCCACCTTTGTGGATGCTGTCAAGAATTCCATGAAGGATTTGCCTATTTCTATAGCACTGGATGGATCTATTTCTAATGGAGTAGCTAACCCTGTTACAACTCTTGATTTTTCTACGGCAATCCATCCAAAAAGAAGTGTTACGCATTTGTTTTCAAATCTCAAAGGCATGCTTGATTCCTCAATTCGAAGAAATGGAAAAAAATGATCCTTCTGATGAGGAAGAAATAGGGGATAGCTCGGGTTCTGATAGTACTGATGTAGAGACACTACATGAAAGGCTTCAAGAAATTGTGAGCAGGGCACATGCTTGCAGAGGAAGATCGAATGGCCAGGGATGAGGGCGTGGAAGAGAAAAGCTTGATGCTTTTAGAGAAGAGAATGAAAGCTAACCGAGCGTCTACTAAAAAGGTTAGAAAATAGTATTTATTCTATTGGGGTTTCCATGTTTCTTTCCCGGACTCTTTCCTTGTTTTCTTCTTCTCTAGCTTTTAATAAAAGAATCATTTCCTTTAAAAAATAAATATTGTATTGATTCTATGAATCAAGATAAAATTTCATCAAATCCAAAAGTACTAAGCATATAAGTTTTCAGAAGTCTGAATGAGTTATAGTTAATGAGGTTTGAAGTATTTCAAAGTGGTAGATTGGAGATTCCATTGTAAATAAAATTCCATCATAGTGATAATTCCATCATTATTAGGATTCCATTGGATTGAAGCTGAGGAAGCCCTATTAGGTAGAATCTGAGGATGAATGTTAATTAAACCGACTCTGAGGAAGAAATTCAAAAAACTAACTATGAGAAGGAAATTCAATCAAGATTGACTCTGAGAAGTAAATTGAATCGCACTGAATCTAAGAAAGAAAGTTAATCATACTAACTCTAATGAGTAAAATCAATTTAGAATGAGATGAAGAAGATTTATCAAAATGAGATGAGGAAGTTAAATCGTAATGAGTTGAGTAATTTCTATTATACTGAATAAAAGTTAGGAAGTCTGAGAAGAATTTTTATAAGGAAGGCATAAGAAGATTTCATAATATTTGTGAAGAGTTTATGTGGTCATAATTGAAATTAAAATATGTATAGATATTGGATTTTTTTAATTTGTGTAAGTGGGAAAAGTTTATTAGTTTCTTAAATTTGACTTTTTGAGATACCTATAAATAGAAGAAATGTATATTCATACTTTTCAACTTTTTTATGTGAGTGGAAAAATAAGAGAACTATAGAATTCATATCAAAGTTATCTTTCCAGATTGAAACTTCATTAAGAGTTTGGATATATGAAATTTTAGTTTATTAGACTTAGTAAGATCAGACTGAGTATTTGTGAAGAGTTTGAGTAATGCATATTGAGAATGGATTCATCAGACTGAGTCCACCAGAATGAATTCATCTGAATAAATCCATCAGACCCAGCCTTATCAGATAGATAGGATCAGACCCGTCCACATCATAATGAGGATTCTAAGCAGAAAATTTGTGGTGTAGTTTGAACAAAGTATTTTTCTTTTGATTTATCTCAGTTTTTTGTAAGAAAAATTTATAAACCAATAAGAGTCTGTATAATCATTAAAATTAGGATATATAATGTGTCTAATGGGATTTGAAACAAGTTGTATTCACTTATTTATTATAGTAAATTTCAATAGACCATACGAGCATCTGTGAAAATGATATAGGTTCTCACACAGAGGTCGAACCTTGTAAATATCAGGTTCTTTACTTTTTTTACTAATTTTTCATACATTAGTATTTACTAAATGATGATAAGGATTTAAACATTAACAAGTTTCAGGGTTTAATATTTTCAAAATTTTTGAAACTTATAAAAGTGAACAACTAATTCAACCCAACTTTTTAGTTATTATTCGATTCTTTGGAACTTCTTATACAATTAATCACTTTATTTGAAACTTTTTTTTAAATATTTTTTCTAATTTTTTGTAAATAAAATCCCTAAAAGAAGAATGGAAGACTCTCATGACTCATCATTGATCTCACCATGTCCAACAGTATGTGGTTCCTCCTTTCACATACATCATTCCACTGAAGTGTATAAAGAGGAGTGAGTTAATATAGGATCCCATACTCTTATAAGTAATCAATGAATACTTGATTGAGATATTCTCCACCAAGTTCTAGGTTTATTTTCTTAATCATATTACCAATTTGGTTCCCATATTCATTCTTTTCTTTCAAGAATTTATCAAAAGAACTTGACTGATACGTCATTAATTAGACATATTCATTTCTACTAAAATATTCGGTAAAATTTATAAATTATGAGAACCCACCCCCTTCTTCAATAGGAAATGGTCCACACACATATGTATGAACTTATTCAAGAAATCTTTATACCTATCACCTTTTCTACTAAATAAAGATTTATTCAGTTTACTATATAAATAAGTTTGAAACATACCAATTGGTTTTAGTTCAAAAGATTCTAAATATCCATTTTGGTATAACTAATCAAGCGTTTTTCATTTTCATGACCAAGCCAATGATGTCATAATTGGGTGTGGCACGAGTTATGTGAATTACTTTCATTACTAATTTCAATTACTTGGTTTGTGTAATACGATAAAAAAATTTGTTATTTAAATTCACCTTACCATAACAAATGTTATTTTTATAAAATAAGAAAGATTCATTTACAAATATTAAAATAAATCCATATATATCAAGATTAGATATATAAATAATTTTTTTTTGTAATGGATGCAACATAATACCAACCTTTCGAAACCAATATCATTATATGATCCCATATTTTTCTAGGTATGTCCCACTCTGAGGTTTTCATTGAACATATTTTGTTGGGGTTTCTTTTGTAATTAAGCATTAGTGACTAATTCTTATTTGATGATAGAGAGCCTATTTTTGGAGAAAATAACCTAAATTTTAGGAATATATCTCTATTTAAATTAATGGATTCCATGTATAAATATATTAAATGGGATTACTAGGGTTTTTTACGAGTTTATAAGGATCATAGGTGGTTTTGTCACTTTTATAGAAGATAGTATTAAAACTATTCACTGTAAAATTATATGTTGTGTACATATTACATGACATGTAATGATTTCTAGATGCATTTCATGTACTAGTTTATGATTTGAAGTGGTTACATGTCATGAACCTGATTCACATCATGTAAATGTTGATCAAAATAAATATTATCCCGAGGTAAAAGGTTTTCCAACATAACTTAAAAATGAGGAAATACATGACATTAAAGGATTACACATCCTGTATTCTTCATAACCAATAGATTTAAGTGTGTCTTGCACTTACGGATCCCATTATTTTTTATTATATCCTTACCTCTCTTGTTCCTAGGGTGAACTCTAGGAAATTTTGAATTATCTCCCCCCTTCCAGATGTTCCATTTTCACATTCGACCCTTGGTGAGTTTATTCACTTTGGTTTCCCTCTTCTCACCCATCATTAAATTTATTTGTAGTATACATCTTTTGAACATGGGTTTCGTTTAAGGAGTTGATCTTGTTTGTGGATAATCTAGGTTCTTCTTGTGATCTTCTATGATTTCTTCTTTAATGGATTTTTTCATTAGAAGCATTGTGTTAATCACATGTTAAAGGTATGGAGACAAAACCTAACCCTACTGTATATTTAATTGTAAATTATATGAAATATTTTGGTTATGACCATTTAACGTGCACTATAATTAATTAGTCGATTTATAGTAAATCAAGGATTGGATTCCGTTAGATTCAATGGTTGATGCAACTTGGATTATGGATACCTGTTGGGTGAGAAAACATTTGAGTAAAAATAACGTGGATAATGGTTTAAATCATGGTGAGTATGAAATGATACCTTAGGTGATTTCTTGATATAGAATCCCTAGGTAATCTATTATTGATTATTGATATGACTGTTGATTATTTGAGAGATAAATAACAGTTTATTTGATAGAAAAATGGTAATTTTCATAATTAACCATTGAGATTTTTGTTGTGATATTATGATATCCATTCTATTATGACTTGTTGAGTTGGTGATGAAATGATTATATATAGGGATATCCCATTACTGTTTAAATTATTATATAGTAGGCTTGGCCCAATGATACATGGTGAAATTATTATATATAGGGATTTTCTTAGAGGTTGAAATGCTTATATAGTAGGCAATTCCCAGTGATACTTACTGAAATTCTTATATACAAGGATACACCCAGGGACACATGTTGAAATGCGTTTATAAAGGGTGATGATCAGAGGATGAAATTATTATACAAAGGGAGCTACCTGATTGTTTGATTTTTCCATGGTATATGGATATAGATAGAATAATTGTGTTACATGCTCAGAGGCATTTCATCATGGTTTTGAAATAGGTTAATTGATATATTATAATAATTAGTTAATTAATACAACTATTTATCACTTTATTGCATATAATTATTATCAGACTGGTTGTGTTTAGGGATGGTGGTATCTACCTACTATGTTTTATTCACACCCTATTTGGGAACGTTTGGTACTCGAGAAGATTACATGGATACAAGTTTGGACAAGGGAAAGAGACATTATTGTTGATTCTTTTGTTTCTTGCTGGATGGGATGGAGTTTGGAGATGGGTCTGACATGGGGATCAGGACCAGATATTTTTGGGATAATTTAATGCAAGTAGATTATTTTGTTTGTATTTTTTTCAATTTTAATTTAGATACATATTAGATTTTCATTACATTATTCATCATTATAGGTTCCTCCTTTTATTTTCCTAGCTATATGATATACTATTTCAACTATTTCTCTGTTACTCTAATTTTTTTTAGTATGGTTTAGTTCCATAATGTATTACTAGGGGGTATAGTATCCCCACTATAATTATCATAGGCTTTCTACTAGTCAATAGTCTCTAGCATATGGGGATGCATGCTTGACGTCTAATAACCGAATCATTTTTACCATGTGAGAGAGTACCGGATCGGGGGACATTACAAAGTGGTATTAGAGGATCAGCTTGTTATTTTATATTGAATTATTTTTTTGGAAATATTAGAAAGGAGACTAGGATCTATTGGAACTTGGTAATGAGATTATTCATTGGATTAGCTAACCCATGTAAGGGGGAAAATTTGAGTTCCAGGGATGTGATTATTGTTTATGTTGTTCTCTTATTACATTTTATGTTATTTCACCTTTGTTGATTTACATGTTGTGTGATGTTATTATTTTGTGATGTTATTATTTATTTATATTTACACTCATTGACCAACATGGTAAGATATGAGTATGAATGCATCATGATAGGAACATAGGGATATATATATATATAAATAGATTTTTCATGATAGGGACATGTTTTTTGTATGTGTCATATAATTTCCAATATGAATTGTGAAATAATATATCTATTATATTTGAAAAATGAATGAAATATACTATTATTTCATCATGAAACACTTATAATCAATGGTTAGAGAGACCCAGAGTAATGGTTCTTTACTGTCATCGCCTCTTGAGGTTGACATTATTTTTAGCCAATGTTTATAAGAGTGTGTTTTTCTTGTAGATAAAATGACTCCTCATAATTTTCGAGTTGAGTTCTAAGAGAGTGTAAAGAAGTTATCTCCTAATGTAGATGAATTGGAGCTTCCTGAAGCCCTTGAGAATCAAATGGATGTTCATCATCACAACAACATTGTAAGGGTCATGAAATCCATGGAAAAAGAGACTATTTTCATTATGCCTTTGATGTATGAGTTGATGAGGGAGATTCAGCTACAACATCCACCTATGTTCACTGGGGAGGGAGGATCCCAGGTAGCTGAGTTCAAGATTGATTCAATATATACAATCTTCAACCATCTTGAGATACCCATAGATAAGTGGGATAATCTTGTTGTGTATATGGTCAGTTGACCTACCAAACCTTTGTGGGATATTATAGAGAAGGATGGGAAAGAGGAGGAGTTATCTTGGATGAAATTAGAGGTGAATTTATTGAGACACTTCTATCCATAGATGCTGAGGGATGATAAGGCTCATTATTTCATGCATCTGATATAGGATAGAATATCAGTGATGGACTATGTTGAACATTTCACCAACCTTTAATGCTTTGTTCCATATTTAGCTATTGAAGATATCACTAGGGAGAAACATTTTCAGGATGGTATTCACTATGAGGGTAGGTCATAGGTGAATGTTTTTATTCTGAGTAGATATTTAGATTTGATTAATAATGAACTCATCACAACAAAGAATATTAGAGGGGATGCAGGAGGTATCCAGGCTATTTCTATAGGGTAAACTATGGTCACATATTTTGGTGGCAAGAAGTGATGCTATGATAGTTTTTTCAAGTAAATGACATGAAGACCAGTTAGGGTAGTGGGAATCCATATTAGGATCATATTCCATATTAATGCATTAGTGTGGAATGTTAAACCACAAGAATCCTTAGTTTTCATACACCACATTGGAGTGCCATGTTTGCGGCAGGATGTGCCATCTTCATATGTTTTTTAGAACTTATCATAGTATTGTAGTAGTAGTGGAGTCAGATAGGTATTAGAGTATAGGAAGGACTCAACTACTCCTCATCAGATAGGCAGCTAGAGTTCTATAGTATGTTTAGGTTGAGGTAGGAGATGTTGTACCCCATTGTAATGACATAATGTTTATTAGTAAAATTCATTTTTTGAATAAATGTGTGTTGTATTATATTATATATTATACACATAAAAAATATTGAGAAACCAATAAAAAACCATTTTAATAAATTTTCTTATATTAATCTGCAATGAAACCAATTAAATTTCCAAATATTACAACTGGACAGAAAGTATAAAATAGAAAAGCTAAAATGAGAAAATATGGATCGACCTCATCTACTAGAATTATTAGCCCTACTACCAACAGTATATAAAAGAAACAAAATTATAGTAAACCAATAAAAATTATTTAAAATGGAAATATAGAACATTGAGAGGAATTTATTTGAATATTTAATTTAATAATTTAGTGGTATATATATAAGGTAATGTGACTGTTGGAATAGTAATGTGACAGTTGGAATAGTAACCTAATCGTTGGGAATAGTAACCTGACCATTGAAAGAGTGATTTTACCAAAAAACAATAAATTATGATATAAATAACATTTATCATGATTAATTTATGTAAATAAAAATATTATCATTCAATAAAATAAATATCATGATTAAAAACCTCAAAGAAAATAAAGCATATTTTTAATAAACTATATTTTAAAATATTTTGTAAAAATAATTATTTTCCTGTTAATAGTTATATATGACCTATTTTAGATATTTATTTTTATTAAATTAATATCATTTTTGAAATGATCATGTTAAAATTTTCTTTGGGTGATTTTTTGGCAATTTTCTGATATACTTCAATTTTTAGGTGAATAGTAAAAATATAGTTTTTCACATAATCGATGTATATTAAGTTACATAATTCATGATGTAATAATGAAATAATCCTTTATAGAAATTTTTTTTCGCCCATTATATATTTAATTTCATAAATGATTCATTAAAATATAGTAAAATTAATTTTCAAACATAAAAATCACTCTCCCAAACCTATATTCAAAAGTGATTCCTTAAAATATCAATTTCTTTTTTTCTTCAATTTTCTTTTTAATAAGTTAGTTAATTATAATTATAAATATGATTTAATTACTTAAACCCATTATACTATATTTATATATAATTTATTTTGTCAAAAATGTACTATTACATGTTTTTCTTTTGATATATTATTTTATTAAATATTTTATTCAAAAAATACCGCTCTCTTAAAGTATATATAATCCCTCTCCCTTCCATTGGAAACACAATCCTCTGAAACATTCCACAGTATATTATCATACCAAATAATCCCTCTAAATCCCCATACATTACTTAGGGACATTTTGGAGCAATCCAACTCTAATCACCAAGGAAGTTATAACGTCTGACAAGAGAAGCTACATTGAGGAGAGAGTAAGTCTTATTAACTTTTCCCTTTTTTCTTATTCTCTTTCTTATTTTTACCAATTAATTTAAAAACCATATACTATAAAACTAATTGTTAAATAATTTAAAATTATATTATTTATGTAAACATGATGCAATTTCCATATTTATGACAAAAATAAATGCATTACTTTTCTTTCCCTCTCTTTTAACAACGCCCCATTAAAGGTTGATTAACCACCTACAGAGACATTTCTATGACAATTATTATAACCACCTTAATGGATGGATATTATTAATTATATATAATATATAAATAATTAATTAAATTTATTATAATCTACTGTAGTTAATCATACTTTTCTATAAATGACTCTGAATAAAAATTGATAAATCAAAGTAAAACAAGAAATTTTTTAGAAAAGCAAGATATCTAAACAATTTAACTTAAAAAATAGAAATTAATAAATATAATAAAATAATTGTAATTGATAAATAATTTTATAAATGGATATAATTAACATATTTATTAGTTTTTTAATAAATATCAGTTTATTATTCAACAGGCGTGAAAGTGACGAAATAAAGAAGGAATTAAGGTAAAGCGATTCTTGAACCCAACTCTTTTTCATTGTGTTATCCATATTTCATGACATATTTGTAATAAATAGTCCTCTAATGTTCCTTCAATATAATTTCATTATTCCTTTATCTTCCTTTTTTGTATATATATGTTTTTTTTGATTTTATAGAAAATACAATGATTTTCCAAAATAAATCTTCTTTCAAAAACACATCTTTGAATCATCTTGAGTTGTTTGTTCTTAACTAAAGAATGATGATTCTTATCGAAAATATGTTTTCCCATTTTCCATTTTGGAACCTGAATTTTAATTATGAAATCATAATTTTTTAAATTCTTTTGAAACTGATTCCTTTCCATGGGTTATTTCATGAAATGATTGTTACACATTCTAGGTGATGTGCATGATTATGTAAATATTATGATGTGATGACTAGAACAAAATTATATAGCCCTCCAATGAATTGGGTAATGAGTTTTATCTCACGAGATAGTGGTTATTATATGTGAACATGATGCTATATTTTTTTACAGTGATGATGTTATGATTATTCACATATGTTATGTATTAACATGATGATAGCTTTATTCAAAACTATATGTGGCATTTGACCACTATGACATGATGTTTAATTTTTATGCATGTCCACATTCTATTAATTTATCACATTTATGCCTCATGATATTGATAATGATCCTAGGCTTATGATATGATGATTATGCTCACCCATGTTATATTGATTCAAGTTCCTTATTCATCCTCTTACAAGGCTTTTATATTACCACTTTCAGTGATGTATATCCTTTGGTAATTTCATGAACTAAGGATAATGTGAGATTTTATAAGGATAAAGAAGAATTATTTAAATAAATTTTTATGTTTTATTATGTATAAGTTATTTATAAGCCTAATTTTTTGAAGAAATAAACCTTTGGATCCTAGATTTGTAACTCTATTATGTTGTTAATCTTTAAAATGATGTAATAGTTATGTATAAAAAATTAGGGTCACTATAGTTGGTATCTAAGAATGGTTTAGATAATTTGGGAATTATGATTAAAAACAAGAGTAGAAACCATTATTATATGTCTATTTACAGGTAAAACATCCTAGAAGACTATTTTTAGAAAAGAATAGTCATATGGATCCCATAAGATATTACTTTATTGTTAATTTCATAAAAGAATAAATTACTCATGATTTTTTGACTTATGTTTTGTTCAAACATTTTCTATTCAAGAAAATGGTAGGAACCAGGAGAAAATATGCCTAAAACCTATGTGAGTGACAATGAAACAGTTATCCAAATGAGATCCCTAATTCCATGGGAGGTCGAGTTCAAAACATTGTGGAAATAATTACCTAGTTTTCTCGAGATATGAATAATAATATGAACTATGTGGAATTTCTCTATTCATCCAAGAAGGATGAACAATCCATTGAGTCCTTAATGAAAAAATGACCTTCGATGTTTAGTGGAACTTCCAATCCAGTTGATGTGGAATAGTGGGGTAACTCAATAAAGAATATCTTTTCTACGACCCATTTCTCTAATAAGGAGATGGCGACTCGTGCAATATGTCATTTATATGGAGAAGCTATTCAATAGCTGGAATTGATAATGAACAAAAATACAAAGGATTAAATGGAAGAGATCAAGGGCGAAGAATTTTAGAAAATATTTCTTACAATGCATTTCTTTTGAACTCTTAAAAAAAGATTGAAAGAGAATTCATATATCTAAAGAAAAAGGAATGTGAAGTTGTCACAGCTTATGATGAAAACTTCATAATGCTTTAAATATATTCCTTGGGTTTTGTTATCAATAATGATAAAAAAATAGATATGTTCTTTATTGTTTTAAAAACAAACCTTTGAAACGATATAGAAATATAAGAATTTGGGAGTTTTGAAGATGTGGTTAAATGTGCTCTTAAAGTTGATACGGAGTTCAAATAATTGTCCCCTGGTAATGGAGATAATAAGAGAAGAATGGGGTTTCACGATTATGGGTCAAATGTCAAATGAGGAAATAGGATCCAACTACCCTCATGTCAATAATGTGTGAAGAAGCATCATGTTAATTGCCTCGAAGAGATGGAGAAATTATTTAACTGTGGGAGGGAAGGAAACAAAGATAATGAATATTGATGATACATGAAGAAGCTGACCAACATGATAGAGGAAAGGAAGGAACATACGAATTCACCACCCATAGTTCAATGCTTCAACTATAGGTACCAGGTGTGTTATACAAGGAAGTGAAATAAACCATGTGTCCTTGAGGGAAACTAGTTCTAGCAATCACCAAAGTCAAAGGATCAATGGAAAGATTATATCATCACTACTAGTGAAGTGGAGTGTGAAAATGAAGTCATACAAGGTATGATTCCTATTAAATAAATAATAGAAAAAGTATTATTTGATTCTAGGTCTACTTATTCATTTATATCCTAAAAGTTTTCTAGAACTATTGAATTGAATCCCCGATACCTTTAAGTAGAGATATCCATAAAAAACATAGTGGTGTAATCATTACAACCCAAGTCATGGAATCTTCTCCTATAATCATATTTGGGATGATTCTTCTTGAAAATATTATTATATTTCCATTGTTGAAATTTGATGCTATATTTGACAGTTATTGGCTTTCATTATATATAGAAGAAATAAACTATTGAAAAAAATCTATTTTTATATTCTGAACCATCCCATGATCCTCTAAAAATGAAAGGATGATCATGAATCTTCTTTGGAAAATCCATCAACAGTGTGGGTGTTGATACCCTGTAGAGAAGCATACCTTTCCCAAATGGTTGAGTCAAAGGAAGGTATTAACCTGGAGGAAATTTCCATTGTTAGGGAATACATTGATGTATTTCTCAAAGAGTTACTTGGAATCCCTTAATTATGAGGTAGAGTTCTCAATAGATCTCATACCCAAAGCCACTCCTATCTCAAAATTTTCATATAGCATGGAATTGATTGAAATAGAGGAGTTAGAGAAGTATCTACAGGAGCAGTTGAAAAAATGGATCATACGTCCTTGTACATCACCTTGGGGTGCACCAATGCTCTTTGTCAAGAAGAAATATGGATCAAAATAGGTGTATATCGATTATCAATCTATCAACAAGATCACATTAAATAAAAATTATCATCAAACAAGGATTTATGACTTGTTCAATCAACTACGAGGAGTGAAATAATTCTCAAAGGTGAATCTTTTTTTTGGAAATCATCAACTAAAATTGAAGAAGGAAGATATTCAAAAGACTACTTTCCTTACAAGGTATGGGCACTATGAGTTCATAAAAATTCCCTTCATACTTACTAATTTTCCTACATTCTTTATGGATTTTATGAATATATTCTTTAGAGAACACCAAAACAAATTTTTGGCAGTGTTTATCGATTATATTATCATTTATTCCAAGATTAACCAGGAACATGAAGAGAATCTAATGATTGTGTTGGTGATATTAAGGAAGGAGAATAAGTATTCTAAGTTCAAAAAATTTGAATTTTGGATGCAAGAAGTCACATCATTAGGGAACACGATCACAAGTGATGGAATTTATGTGGACCCTTCAAAGACAAAGGAATTGAAGATTAACCTATACCCACTAGTGTCATAGAAATTTATTGTTTTATAGATTAGCTGGTTACTATTTACATTTTGGGGTAAATTTGTCATTATTTTTTATCCAACTAACTAATTTACCACAAAATGGGGTAAATTATTTTTGGATGAAAGATATGAGGAAATCTTTAAGGAGATAAAGAATAGGTTAATCACTGTGCTTGTACTGTAATTTCCTAGTCAAGATAATTGTATCACTGAGAGGGGCAGAGAGTCGATCAGTGATATATTTTTCATTTATATTTCCTTAATTATGTAATAAACATAGAATCCTATTAAATATTTCTTTCCATATTGAAAATAATTAAAACACACATCTATAGGAACACATGAATTTATAAGTATCACTATTCACAAAAATAATAGCATCATGTCTATGATTTTGAAATGATATAATACCACACAATCTATTATAAAATAATCCTTTTGTGTGGAATACAATGAGTAGGATATTCCATTTCACTCATATAGATCTATATAAAAAATTCAATAGTGAATGTTATCCTTCTATAACAAGTGATGAAATACAATGTTTTGTAACAACACATGATATGGTGATTCTTCATCAACTTTCACAAATGTATTCTTTTTTAAAAAAAAATTCAATTTATTACCTAGAATTTGGTAAGAACATTTGTAAATATTGTTACAAAAATAAGTCTGATTTCACAATCCAATTCTCCTAGTCTAATTATCCCAGTTTTATTTCTCAATATGAAAAATATATGACTTTTTCAGAATATGGTTGAGAAAATTATGAACCACTTTTTCTTCAATCCCAAAATCCCAATATAATTTTCCCAGTCTGATGATTCAGCCCAATAAGATGACCAATTGAATACAACAAAACAAAACATGGAAACCAATTCTTCACTCTAGAGATATGTCTTCTCTATTATTATCTTCGAATAGAACATCTGTCAAAAGTTTAACATACTTTCCCTTTTATACTCACCAAAAAAATGGTTTCGGTGGGATCCCTAAAAAATTTCCCACTCAACCAAATTTTATGAATCTACACATTCCATTGAATTTTGGGTTCATATTGACTTCATAATCTCTTCTCAACACTTATTTAACATTCTCAAATATTCTCACAACTTCAACTCTGCTTTAGGATTTCTAGAAACATCATTCAAATTCTGATTTCCCATTTTAATTTGTTCTTACGACCTGGTTGATTATGATGAATACAAATTTAAATCAATTTATTATTCTTCATCTCTTCTCTTGACCCACTTGAATTATAAATAATGTAATTAAAACTATTTTAAATGGTTAACTAAATTATTGATATAGCTATTAATTTCTTCTTCATACTGGCCACCACAAAATTTTACTTTTATTTTCATTCATCAGTTCCAAAAAATTATTCCTCCGATGATTATTATGGCATATCGAGTATGGACTGGTATCACCAGATTCAATATCCACAAATTAGTTCTCTTCTAAATATGATACCAATCAATTTTTATAACAAAAAATTATGCCTCTAATTAATATGATGAAATACTAAATTCAATGGATCATCATTAGTAAAATATTTATTTTTTGAATACGATTCTCAAAAACGTTTTTCCTCAAGGATTTAAATCTTCTGGATTTTGGTCTGACTGAAAACTAGAACCTTTATTATGACTATCCTACCCTGTCTTTAAACAAATCTGTATCCAGAAATATAATTATGGTGATCTTTAGACCAGAATGATTAAAATAAATAAACAGTCTTCTTTCATAAACTTTTAACAAGTGTCATGACTTTCTTTCTGACTTTTATTACTTTGATGACCAACTTTAGCATCATCTCACTTACCAAGTAAAGTGTTGCAACTTCCCTATCATTCATAAATATATTTATTTCATACTCTTCTTGAATATGATTGACATGATTACAATCAGACTGAATATGATTGGAATAATATTTTTCTCCCATTTCTTTCTTCAAGAATTCATCACAAGTTTTACAACTTAATTATGATTTATGAGAACTCCAAGATCAAAAAAGCAACATCACATTTTCATCAATGTTAGGAAGACTAAAATTATTCCCTATTATAATAAAACATTTCATTCTAAACTTTTGCTGAGTTCGATGATCCTCTTCATCCAGAAAATATATTCCCAATGTGATGGAATTTCTTAACCATTGTGAGTCTATTTTATTGAATATGATGGTCAGTCCAATTTTTATCAATTAAAAAGTGAGGTGATTTATTTTATTCTTAAACTCCATTAACAACAAATGAAAATAACAGAATATGATATTCATATTTATCATCTTGGTCCTAACAATCTCCCACTTTGTATTTGTTTTGTCAACCAAGGTTCATAAATCACTGGACTTTTATCCTCAAGCTATGTATTACTTATCAATAATTATAAGACTACGTGTTCTAAATAATTGTAGGAAAAAAGAATTATTGACATAAAATTCATGATGTCCAAAGGTAGTGATTATGGAAAATGTCCTTATATTTTCTTCATCAAATTTCAAACCTCCATAGAATACAAAAAAAATTGTTTCCAACAACCACTCCGATAAACAGTAAGAATAGTTCACACACTTACAATGATAAATTCACAATTTACCCTCAACTCTCTCTATTTACATGCTTCCATAATGATATATTTATAAAATAATTCCACCACCTTGAAAACACTTTCCAAAGATTAGATGAGAGAGGGGGAAAAATACAAACCTCAACCTTGACGAGAAAGAGGTTAAATGACATTGTTCAAGCTCAATTTAGAGAATGCTTCCTTGGGTAATGGTTTTGTGAAAATGTCAGTAGCTTATTCCGATTTAGGAACATACTCCAACTTTAACTCATTGTTATACACATGATATTTGATGAAATAATTGTTTATATTAATATGTTTTTAATGAGAATGTTTTACCAGATTCTTGGAAATTTTGATTTCACTTCGATTATCACAACCGAAGATAAAGGGTAACTTCAATTCAACAAGTTAGTATTATTACTGAGTCTTCATCCACATATGTTGGGTAGTATATTGTGTAGTAGAAAAATTCTCAGATTCAGTTGTACTGAGAGTTACTGAATTCTATTTCTTTATATTCCAAAAAACCTAACTTTTACCTAGAAATAAAACTCCACCTGTTGTGGAACATCTATCATCAATATTTACTGCCCAATCCACATCTGAATACCCAAAAAAAATCAATACTTTCTAAGCTATCATACCTGATTTTGAAATTTTTTGGGCCTTTGATGTATTTGAGGATTCTTTTTCTAGAATGTAAATTTGATTATTTAAATAAAAATTTATTTTATTTATTTGTTTAAACATCTATATCCTCGTCCTTCTAGAGTATAAATATGAAAAATTCCATCTTTACCTTTCTTCTCAAACTATCCTAGATTTCCACCTTTCTTATATATAATGCGTGGACTCCTGAAAACTCTTAAGCATTACAAAAATGTAGTTTTTCTATAAAAATTTTGTATGGAGTCATATACAAACATGTCCTATAGAAACATCGGTTTTGAATATAAACAACAGTAATCATGGGTTGCCTCCAATACGAATAAAAATACCTTGTTCAAGTAACGTAGTTCTCCCCATTTCAACCAAACTTATATTCTTCCATTCATCAACCCCATTTTTTTGATGTGTGTCTGGGGAACTATACTCATGAAAAATTCAATTCTTCTTAGGATAAATTTCAAATTCTTCATTCTTATACTCATTTCCATTATTAGTTTTCAACTTTTTCCTGAATACTAAATTTTCTTCTTAGATTTTCTCCTAAAACCTTTAAACATTTTTAGAGCATATGATTTCTGTTTTATATTCACAACACAAGTAATGTGATTGAATTCATCAATGAACGTGATGATGTAATTATCATCAATTTATGATTGTCTTCTCATTGGTCCATAGATGTCGGAATGAATAATTTCCAAGGGTGGTTTTGAAAAAATATCAACTTTCTTATACACAGACTTTGTAATTTTTCCCTTATGAAAAAGCATGCAACAAAAATCTCTTATTCATTGAAAATCAAGAATATCTTGAACAAACTATTTATTTAATAACTCTATCTTTTTTATTTGACACATGTTTCCCATCCTTTTATGCTATAAATAATTTTCTTCTACCATACCAAAGTAACAAGAGTTTTGAACCTCACCAACTTGAAATAAGTTTCCATTTGTATGTTGGCCTCTTGTAACTATCTTTTCATCCTTATCGATTTTCACAAAAAATACATCTTTCCAGAAGGTAAATTTGTTACCTTCATCACATAATTGAAAAACACTCAACAAGTTATGTTTCAAATAATCAATAAATAAATATTTCTTAGATTTAAACTTTTCTTTCCAAATGATAGTTGATCCAACACCCTTGATTATTATTGTTTCATCCTTGTTGAATGTCACAGTTACCTCTTTGATGTCTTTTAAATTACTCAAAAAATTTACATCTCCTTTCATGTGTGAGGAACACCCGCTATCAAGAATCCGAGGGCGTTCACCTTTAATTGATTTGAGGGTAGTTTTAACAACAAGAGAGTTTTATTTCTTCACCACCAGCTTATGAGAAATGTTATGAAAATTTTATTGTGTTGGTTGAAAAACCCCTTAGCAAGATTAATTGGTTGTTCACATCTTTCACAAATAGTTTATTGGGGTTGGAACCTATTTTAAATTTTTACACCATCATTATCAGGATTCTTTAGAACTTGTTTTTCATACTTATTCATTTGAGAAGATTGAATCCCCCTAAACCTATGACTTTAATAACCTATGGAATAGTAATAATGTTGTTTGTTGAACTAACACATATTTGTTTTATTTATGATTCCATAACAATACCAGTAGTATCCATAGAAAGAATATTTTCCTCTATAGCTTCCATACTGACTGGAGTTTTGAATATGTTTCTTAGAAACCTTCTTATCTGAATTTTGTTGACCACCAACCTTTCTATTATCAATCAGAATCTTCTTTTTTAGTTTATTTCTCCTTTTATCCTTGTCATAACTAGAAATAATAGAAACATTTCCATATTCATAATTTTTAGAAACATTTTTGGATCAGGTTATTCAAAAACTTATTAATTCTCAACTTTGTTAATCATAGCCACATAAATAAATTTCTAAGCTTTCTTCTTTCTATAAATAATTTTATCTTTCCTATAATCTTTCGATGGTTACTTTTTTTTATCCATATCAGGTTTTTCTTTATCAAAACTTTCACCAACTTCATATATAGAATTTTTGGAAAATATAATTTTATTTTCATCTTTTCAATGTTTTTACTGGAAAAGTTATAACTATTATTTTTGTGCCTTTAACTTCAATTATAGATGTTCATTATGATTATTTTATTCCTTAAGATATTTTTTCAAATCACTAATATCCAGTTTTAACTGTTTCTTCTCATCTAATAAAAATTCATGAATTTTTTATGAGGAAAATTCATCTTCCAACTTTTTGTTTTGTTTTTCAAGACTTCTAATATTTCTCAAATATATTTCAAATCTTATTTTAAATGAAATTTAAGTTGTGTTTCTTCTTAATTAGAACTACTGATTATGAATTCTTCATCATTAATTATTACACTAAAAGTATTCTCACCAACATGATCAGTAGAATTTTTGGATTTAGCTTTTCTATCTTCTTATTCTTTATCTTTAGATAAGAAAATAAACCTTTTAGATTTTGAGAATTTTTTTACCCATCCCTATGGAATAAAATGTTCCTTTACACCCTATTTCTTCCATGACCATCTTGGCCTTATTTCTTCTTTATCACCATCTTTTGTTTCTTTCTTTGTGGATTTTTTTTGTAAAGTGCCCAATGAATCCATATTCAAAACATTTAAAGGGAAAATTCCCTTTATAATTACCTGTAGCTATTATTATATTTTTAGAAAAAAGGATAAAATATCATCAAGATTTTTACATGCCTCATTTTCAGAATCAAAATAACCACCTTCTTCTGTAATAATAATCTTCGTTGACTTTTCTTTCATCGTAGTCTTGAATGAAATTTCTCTATGAAATTTTAATTTTAATTTCATATATTTTTATCTTATTATTTCATAAGTGATGAGAGTTCTATGAAAATAATCTATAGATAATTTTTTATGATATCTATCTTCTAATTAATAAACATTAGAATCAAACTTTTCAGGAATAATTCTTATTATCTTTTCAATAACTATAGAATACGCATACTTTTAACTTAGACATATGATAGGGTTGATGATGTTATTTAACCTAGTAAATAAGTCCCTAATATATTCCTACCCACCCATTTTCAAGTCTTCATACTTCAGCCTCAAGATTTGTAATTTTTCTTCTTCACTTTTTTATTGCCTTCATATATGTTTTTCTGTTTATCCCAATACCTTTAGCTATGGAAATACCCTTCACACTTAAAAATTCACTTTTAGAAAGTGACGATAGTAAATAATTTTTGTCCCTTCCATGAACCTCAAGATTATTCTTATCAATAGATTAATATGAACTTTATCACCAATAGGAGGAAATACATTTGTTTCATGTTAAAGAAAATCATATCTAATAGACATAAGATGGGGAAACATTATAACTTTCCAGATATGATAATTCTTTCAATCGAAAACCTGGATTCCTTTATTGTTGACACAATTCAAATTATCCATCAACTTCTCTTCAAAACTTCATCAAAGAATAAATGAAGGTAAAATGTCTCTAATACTAATTGTAATTTCCAAATCAAGATAATTGTATCACTGAAAGGGGGAGAGGTGAATTAGTGATATATTTTTCTTTTATATTTCCTTATTTATTAAAAAATATTTTCCTCATGTTAAATATTTCTTTTACTATTGAAAATAATTAAAACCCACATCTATAAGAACATAAAAATTTACAAGGTTTATTATTCAATAAGAATATCTCCATCCATGGTATTGTTTGAAAATGATCTAATACCACACAATCCACTAGAATACAATCATTTTGTGTGGAATACAATGAGTATGATATGCCCTTTCACCTGTGTGTTCCTATGTAAACAATTAAATAGTGCATATTATCCTTCCAGAACAAATGATGTAATACAAATTTTTGTAACAAAACAAGTTATGATTCTTATTTAACAACTTTCAAAAATGTGTTATTTTTTATAAAAAATATTTAATTTCTTACCTAGAAGTTGGTAAGAACTTTTATGGACTTTGTTATAAAACTCAGTCTGATTCTCCTATTTTAATTTATAAATATGAAAAATATATGATTTTGTTAGAATATATTTGAGAAAATTATGAACCATTTCTTCTTCAATTTAGAAATCCCAATAAAACCTTTCTAGTCTGATGATTCATCCCAATAAGATGACCAGTTGAATACAATCTTGTCTCTTCTCCTATGCTTCTTCTATCCAAAATACTTCTTCAACAAAATTCAATCTGGAAACCTCTTATTCTCTCTAAAGCTCTGCCATATCTCTTATTCACCATGAATAGTACATTTATCATAATTTACAAAGTAATTTCTCTTTTATACTCACCCCAAAAATGGTTTGGGTGGGATTTCTCAAAATATTTCCTCTCAATTACAGTTTATGAATCTATATGTTTCATTGAATTTCAGGTGCATCTTACCTTCATCAACTCTTCTCAACACTTCTTGAACCTTCATGAGTATTCAAATATATTTATCTATACATTATACTTTCTTTAAAAAAATTAGTCTGATTCAAATTTCCCATTCTGATTTTTTCCTTATGATCCACCTCATTACGATGAAGGAAAATGTAAAATAATATATTCTTATTTATCTCTTATCTTGACCCACATGAATGATAAACAAAGTAATTAAAACGATTTTAAATGGTTGACTACATTATTGATAAATCTATGAATTTATTTTTAATACTGGACTCCACATACTTTTAATTCTCTTTAAATTCATCAGTTTCAAACAATTAATCCTCTGATGATTATGATGGAATACAGAGTCCGACGGACCGGTATCAGCAGCTTCAACTTAAATAACTTCTTTCTCTTCTAAATATGATACCAGTCAATTTTTATCACAAAAAAATCATCCTTTGATGAATATGATGACATACTGAATCCAACGGATCAACATTAAAAGATTACTTCTTTTTTGAATATGATGCTCGCTAACAGATTTCTTTGAGGATTTAAATCTTTTTGGCATTTAGTTTGACTAAAAACTATCACCTTCATTACAACCATCCTCCTTGGTCATTAAACATTTATCTATCCAAAAATATCATTATGATGATATTGAGACTAGAATGATTCAAATTCTTCAATTTAATTATTTCATAAAATTTCAGCAACTATCCTTAATTCCTTCATGACATTTATTATGGTGAATATAAACTTCATCATCATATAACTTACCAAGTAAAGTGTTTCTACTTACCTATATTTTATCAAAATCGTTCTTTCCTTCTCAACCTGAATACGATTGGTTTGATTATGATCAAACTGAATATTATTGGTAGAATATTTTTCTTCTCTTTATTTCATCAATCATTAATCACTAGTTTTACAACTTACTAATGATTTATGAGAACTCCAAGATCAGCATAGCATTGTTACATTTTCATCGAAGTCAAGAAGACTCTGATATTTCCCCATTACAATTAAACCTTTCATTCTAGACTTAGGGTGAATATAATGATCCTCTTCATCCTAAAAACATATTCCTAATAAAATGGACATTCTGAACCATTGTGAGTCTTATTTTCTTGAATATGATGGTCAGTCTAATTTTCAAAAAAGGAAAAGTGAGGCGGTTTATTTTCTTTTTAAACATCCTTGAAAACAAAAAATAATACCTAAATATGATAGTAAACCTTATCATCTTTTGTCTTAACTTGTACTCACACTACAAATAAGTGGAGAAGGTTTTGCGATATATAGTGATGATTCAAAGAAATTCATGGGTTTTTACTCATTATAATGATAAAGTGATATCCTATTACTCGTGATAGTTAAAGATCCATGAGAAGAACTACCTGTCGCATGATCTACGGTTAGAAGATATGATATTTGCTCTAAATATTTGGTCACAATATCTTTATGGTGAGAATTTTGACATATATACGGATCATAAGAGTATAAATTTTATATTCACATAGAAGTAAATAAATATGAATCAAATAAAACGGTTTTATCTAAACATGGACTATGATTTCTCTATTCACTACAATCTAAGAAAGGAATATAAGGTAGATGATTCTATTAATAGAAGAAAACATACTAGTATATCCATGATGAAAATTAAGAGAGACCTTATCTTCTAGTATATGAGAATGATAGATCTTGAAATCATAATGATATGGAATACATCCTACCCCTCCCAAATTATTTCCTGACCATCTATCTAAGAGAAGATCAAGGAGACATAAAGGGATGATCTGGAGCTAAAAAAATTTGAGATCAATAAAAGAAGGGGATCTACATGAGTTCCAAATTGATTATGATGGTGTAATTTAGTTTTTAATGAGGCTTTTTGTTCCTTCATCACCTAAGATAAAGACCATGTTATTATATAATGCACATAGCCTATCTTTCTACACCACCCTATAAGTACCAATATGTACCATGATCTTTGAGAACACTTTTGATGTGACAACATGAAGAAGGAGATTACGGAGTGTATATCAAGGTGTTTGGTATGCCATCAAGTTAAAGTAGAGTGAAAAAAATTCAAAGGGATGATGAAACCATTTCCTATAACCATGTGGAGATGGGTGAATATCACCATGGACTTTATCACTAGTCTTCCAAAAACAACTTCCAATCGAGTATTTAAATGGATCTATATGAATCTTAGAATGTAATGAAATGTACAACTCAAAATTTTTAGGGATAAAGTTGTGTAATGAAAGATACAAGCACATAATCTTGTGAAAGTGATGATAAAGAAGTTTCAATCCATACAAAAACAAATAAAAGCTACCTAAAGTCGGTAAAAGAGCTATACTGACTACTACCGAAGGGACTTTAATTTTGATGTTAGAGAAAAAGTCTTCCTTTAAATATAACCATGGAAGAGATTCATACACTTTGTAAAGAAAGGGATGTTTTAGGCCGAGGAATATTGTCCCCTCTGAGATCCTTGATCACATAGGATTAGTTACATATCAACTTTAATTTCCACAAAGTATGGCTCAAGTTCATGATTTATCCAAAACCAATTTTAGGGAAATAATTAGTCAAATAACCTTCCATTATTGTGTTTGGTTGGTTTTTTATGAGATTATTAGGTAAAAATGTGGGTAAACCTAACTTGTTTTCAAAATACCAAGTGAGTCATTTTCCTCCCTTATAAAAAGTCACAACATCTCTTTATTCCTCACAACTCACAAACCAATTAGTTTAAAAAAATATATTCCCATATAGATTCCCAAATTCCCTCCCCTAGACCTTGAATCCTACATTTGGTTTGAAATCCTTACAAGGAATCCTTTTGGTACAAACCAAATGTAGTTACCTGATTAAGAGGTAACATATTCTCTTAATATTTTTAGTTTTATTTCCATTATCCAACTCCTCATATCTTATTATTTGATTCTTGTATAAGAAAACCATATCCTCAATATAATAGTATGTTTTATGTTATGGGTTAGAACTAAACTTACAAATACTTAAATTTAATGGGTAATGAACATATTGTGTGTGTGTATAGTGAAATATTGCCTCACGAAACGACGATTGTTCATTTTACTTTACCAACTTTCACAGTTGGCCATTATGATGGAAAATATATTTTTATATGATATAAATTGTATTTATTAATTCTTTATTATAATTTAATCCTTTTATAATACACACCTTTAATACTTTCCATTTTTCATTAATAGAATAACATCGTTTGAGGAAGTGTGGATTACCGCCCCCTCAAAGCGATGTGATTCCTTCACACGATCCATGGAATGTATAAAGAATGATTATAATTAAAAATATGTGAAATAAAAGACCTCCATATGATATAAATAAAATTATTACCATTTTGGAAATATACTATATATATATCAATTTATTTATTACCCTTTCACGCACATAAAAAGTGATAACGTCGTTCATAGATATGTGGACTACTGCCTCCTCGATAGGATGTGATTCATTTTACAACTCAATAACTATATATATATATATATTCATATATGATTAAATAATATAGTATTTATGTTATATTGGTCATTCTGGAAATACTTGGTGGTACTTAGCTTCTTTCCATAATGATAATTGAAAAATAAGAACGTCACTCATGCGTACGTACGGCTTACTGTCACCATGATTGTAATGTTGGTTAATTTTTCATAAAAATATGTAATAATTTATTTTAATGTTATAATTAATTAATGAATATGATAATTATTTCATGATTATTATTCTATAGATGTCATATAATGACCCCTTTTACAATAGTTGACCTACCAATGTTGTTTTTGACACACAATCCGAATTAGGTGTAAACAGCCGATGTAAATATAATTGATTATGTAGTTGTATACAACATAGTATAAAGTGAAATAAAAGTAATGTTAATCATGAAAATTTTTCTCAAGAAATTAGAAATTTAACATAAGTTTATTATATAAGAAATCAATAGACATTCACCCAAAATGAAACTTAAGGTAAGATATTTACATCTCACTTTTAACATCGTTGAGATAAATGTCATGTTCACCATTTAATTATTGTGTGCGGAGTATCTACAACACATTTTGATATATTATATAATTAATTATTTTATCTTTATGGTATTTAAAATATTCATTCAAAATTATTCCTTCATCAGGATTATGATTTAAATAGTTTCAGAGAGGTATGTGACACTTTGGGATGTTTAAAGATTATTTTTTTATGACTAGTACTAATGATATTACAATGGAGTTTCCATTATAGGATATTATATATCCATTTTAAAATAAAACCTTTCATTATTATCGGGTTATTCATGACCATTTTAAAGTATTAGTTCTATGTTTTCCACTCTTTGGTACTAAAAATGTTTTAGAAAATGTTTTTAAGAAAACCCAACTTTATTTCTCTCTTTAGTCAGAGAACTTGTTTTCTTCTAAAACCCATGTTTTAATAAAAAAAATCCAAAAATGTTTTTAAAATGATTTGGTAAAGAAATTTTTACCCTTTTTTATTTTACCATTGTTTTCAAAGGAATATTCTTATAATTTTATGAAAAATTCATTTTTTAACCTTTAATAATGATAAAAGAATGATCCTTTACCTAATATTCCAAATACAGATTTTCCCATTGTCATTTATTTGAAGCTTCTTTTTCAGGTAGAAAAGATTAATTTTTAAAGAAAATGTTTTAAAAGTGATTTTCAAAGAAAAAATTTTCCAAAAGGTTTTTCATAATAGAAGGATATTTTCCTCAAGGATTTTTTAAATATCATTTTATAGTATTTTTATTCATCATCAACAATAACCATTTATTTTTACTCCACATGAGATTTTTTTTTGATACCATCCTTATTCTTCCTCTGGGTGGCTTATTATTGATTTTTCCAAGGATTGTATTCACATTCACTTCTTTGAATCATTTGTTATTCCACTTGAAATATTAAATCTTTTATGATCATTGAACATTGAATTTCACCCTAATTATCCATTTTATTCATCATGTAAATTACTATTACCTAAACCCTATACCATTTTACATACAGTGTCTACATTGATAATTATTTTATTATTTGGAAAAATATTGATAATTTCATATCCTATATTCAATATAGATATTTGATAAGGCATATTATTTATTTTTATTATTCGATATGAGTAATTATTTGGACAGGTAATGACGTGAGCAGCCCAAAATTTATATAGTTCCTCAATGAATCAATAGGTTCTCATGAGAAAAATTAGTTGCAAAAATTAGATTGTTTAAACCGTCATGTGAAAGTTATTAATGGTATATGTTTTCATGTGCCTCAAACATGAAGTCTATTAAGAAATCATTCCCCTCGTTTAGTTTTAGTTATTATTCATCCATGATATTTTAGATCGACATATATATGGATACAGTTCATTTTCAGTTATTTAGATAGAATGTGTTTTAGTTTCTTACCTTTCTATATTTATTTTTCCTTATCTAGTTATTTCAATGGAATGAGTTTTTTGTTTTTACCTTTCCATATTATTTTTTAACTTCCTTATTAGTTTATTAATTATATAGTGAACTTCCTTCTCAGTTTATTGATTATATAGAATGTGAGTTCAGTTATTCACCACATTATAATTATTATTCTCATGGATTCATTATTACTTTCGCTATATTTATACCTTACTGAGAATTTGAACTCACCGTTTTTATGTTTATTTCCTTAGGAATCCAAGAAGCGTACATTGAATGATATACAAATATTTACTAGATGGATTAGATTTATCCTTGAATCTATTTATTTAGAAAGACTAAAAAATTATGTTTTAATTATTGTATTCTTTTCTCATGTATGTATCTCGTTTACCAAGAATACTAAACTCTAGATCCTTACAGATTTAATTCCTTGTAATATTTCCAATTTAATAGTAGTAGACACCTACCCTTGGACTTTTGGGGTCAGGTTACTAATGTTGGTATCAGAGGAATTTTAGTATCATCCTTGGGAACTAGATTTAGGAAAACATAGGTTAGAGAACATAGAACTAAGGTATAATTTGAGGATAAGTATAGAATAAAATCCTATAATCTTGGTAAGCTAGAGATTATGTGGTTCTTTATAACAATTCATCCATGTATGGATACTACAAGTGTATGTGATTTTGATATATATGTAGCTAGGATTAATAACTATGACAAGGTATTTTGAGCCTAACATGGGGTAACCTAGTATACAACAGCGAGCCTTAATGCACAACTTCTTTGACAATCATGGGGGATATGTTTAGGATAATGTACATTTTCTTTAAAAACCACCAGGAATGATTTTGAAAATGAATAACCTAGGTTAAAACTAGGGTGTCTAGATTGAAAATAGGGTATCATGATTTAAAAATCCTATAAATGATGTTATGGATAAACTCTATAATAAGGAATGATCTATGAGGAAATAAGTGGATGAATAATTTATGTATTAGGGTTGTATTGAAATTTTATTTAAAAGTCTATTTTTTGATTAAAAAAATTTAAAGGATTTCCATCATATTTATTATAGTAATTATATTACTTTTATTATAGAAAAGGATACCCAATAAGCTGGGTGATAACCAATCAAATCTGGAAAGGTTGCAGGTCTTAAACCCATGACCAAAGGATGATAAGGGGTTCTTTCCAACCACTAACCTATGAAATTTCCTGGTTAATTTTTCATTATTTTTAGTTAAACAATTTGATGAATAAATGTTAATGATAAACCAGCAGTTTCAATTTTGAGGATTAGATATCAATATATTAACCATATTGGTTTTCGAAGATAATTAAAGAAAATAGTTAGAATTTTCACTCATTTATAGGCCTTAAGATCCACTAAATGTTTCATTTCGTGCTTCAAAAACAAAAAATCATTATTGGAAATTAATTTCTAGGAGTAAATGAATGAATTATAATTTGATCGAAGAACAATCAAAATCTAGGAATTTTCATATGAAATTGAAACCTATCATCTAAGAATATTTCATTATATTCATAAGTAGTAAAATAATTACCCAACATTAGGAAAATTTATTAAAAATAAAAAAATTTCCTAATCTCTTAATTTCTGTTGAATTTGTGGTCTTCTAAATCATCACAAATTTATGGCTTTGAGGTCCTCAACTTTCCATTGATCATTCACTTGTTTGTGATTGATGACCCCATTCACTCCTTATAAACATTTACATTTTCCTGAAAGTACGTATCTATACTTTACACTGATGTTATCCAACTTAGAGACATAGTTACACGGTAGTCCATGTGAACTATGTACTTTCTATTCTCTCTTTTATAGAAGATGACTTATAAACCCTTCTCACAATGTGGGATTTCAAACATAGGAAGTATCAAACAATCTATCACCATGATCGAATTTAAATTACGAGGATGTAATTTAAATAAGGTGGGGAGAATGTGATGAACTGAAAATCTAAAGTAAGAACCTTTTATAAGATATCATGTATAACACGAGACACCGAACACATAATGTAATATAATTTATAGATACTTTATAAAATATTTACTATTTAAAATAGATTCTATGTATTTCAATACATGCAACACTGAGTTGCTTGTGTTGCATGCAAGAGAGGCCTTACTTGATAGATTATGTTAAATGCAAGAGTGTAATTCCTTCATAGCTTGTGTTACATGTAAAAATAACCTTCCTTGATATCTTCCATTACATGCAAGACTGATTTTCACCAAAAAATAATGTATTATTAGAATATTATTATTTAAAATAATATGATATAACCTAGAAGTTATGTTAGAAGTTATATATATTATTAACTAACTTATAAAAATTTATGGTTTATATAAATATAAAATGAATTCATTGGTTACCAACTAATGATAAATGAAAATAAGAACCAATTGGAAATAAAAAAGAAATATTATTATTTATATACGTCCATATGATTTTTTTCTTAATAAAAATTGTTAATTAAAATTAATGAATGATTTTATTGAAATATATATGTTATATATTAAATAAAATATTTTTTATATTAATCCTTTCTGTTTGATATACATAAGAAAAGAATAAAGCCTATTTTACATATAAAACCTATATTTTTATAAAGGCAATTTTACCACCGTTTAATAAAGAACCCATTTTAAATTTGAATTTTGACACATTAATTGATTTAGTATGTAAAAATAAAATTAATATTGGAAATATAAATAAAATAATTATTTTTGGGTGAATTTTTGATATTTTTCTGAAACATTTCATATTTATTGAATAGTTAAAATACTGAATTTTAGGTCAAAACTTCTTTTTTATCCAATTTATTTATAAGGTTAAATTATATTTTTAATTGGTTTTAGAGTTTAATTAGATAATATTTTTATAAATTAATACAATTTATGTAATTATAATAACTTTTAAATTTACATTTATTATAACAAATAGCAAGCTTTCATACCTGTTTACCATAAAAACATACAATATCGTCCCATCTTCAGGATTAAATTAAAATTAATTTCCACCAATTTTGTGATATGAATTTGGAAAAATGGATTCCATATTTAGAATAAAAATAATTTATAATTTCTTATAAGATCAAATTGGTTTTCATAAATATATTAGTGAAAGTAATTAAAATTAATTACAATTATTAAGTTAAAATTATGCTTAATAAAGGACTAAACCTTTAACTTAAGGGGCCAAATGACCTAGAAACTTCTCCAAAACCCCTTTTATGGACATAATTAGAAAATTAACATTCCATTATGAAGTTTGGTTGGTTTTTATGACATTTGTTTTTTTAAAACAAGGGTACACCATACTTGATTTCAAAAGACCAAGTGAGTCATTTTCCTCCCTTATAAATGGCCGCCACCTCTCCCCATTCCTGACACATCACAAACCACTTAGATTTAAAAAATATCAACCCATATAGCTTCCCAACATCCCTAAACTAAATATTTAAGCCTCCATTTTAGTATAAATCCTTCCAAGGAATCCTTTTGGTAGAAACCAAAAGTAGTTATCCGATTAAGAGGTAATGTCTTCGCTCAAGCTTTCTAGTTTTTTTTCCATTCTCCAACCCCTCATATATTCTTATTATATTATTATCTAAAAAAAAATTATTCTTAATATAATAGTATTTTTTTATTCTAAATGTTATACCTACACTTACACAAACTTCCGTCTAATGGGTAACAAACATATTGTTTCTATGTACGAAAAACTATTGCCTCACGAAATCATGATTGTTCATCTTCATTTACCAACTTTCATGCTTAAAACTTATGATGGAAACTCTGTTTATATATGATTTTTATGATATTTATTATTTATTTATACTTATTTAATTTTTTATAACACATACCTTTAATACATTCCATTTTTTAATACGATAACTTTTTTGAGGAAGTGTGGATTACTTCCCCCTCAAAGCGATGTGATTTGTTCACACAATCCATGGAATGTATAAGTGATGATTATAATTAAGAATTTGTGACATAAAAAACATTATATGATATTAATGAAATAATTACCTTTTTTTATATATACTATATATATATATCATTTTCTTTATTACCCTTTCACAGACATAAAAAGCGATAACGTCGTTCGTGGACATGTGGACTACCATCTCCTCAACACGATGTGATTCATTTTACATCACAATAATTCTATATAAATGTATATATGATATAATAATATTTTATTTATGATATAATGATCATTTTGGAAAGATTTTGAGTTACTTACCTTCTCTCCATAATAATCATTGAAAAATAAGAGCATCGCTCATGCGTGCGTACATCCCACCATCTCCATGATTGTAACGTTGGTTTGTTTTTCATAACCATAATTAATGATTTATTTTAAATGCATAATTTATGAAAAAATATGATAATTATTTCATTATTATTATTTTTGAGATGTTATATAATGACCCCTTTAACCATAGTTGACCTACCAATATTGTTTTTGACACATAATCCAAATTTTTTCTAAACACCCAACGTAAACAAAATTTTTCAAGTAGTTGTATAAAACATAGTAAAAAGTGAAATAAAATTAATTATAAACAGGAAAATTTTTCTCAATAAAATATAAAATTAAAATAAGTTTATTATATAAGAAGTGGAAGGATGTTCACCCAAAAGGAAACTTATGGTAATGGATTCTCATCTCTCTTTTTTACATCTATGAGATAAATGTCATACTAAATATTTGATTATTTTGTGTGGTGTATATACTACCCATTATGATATATAATATCATGAAATATTTTATCGTAATTGTATTTGAAAATTCCATTCAATATTATTCATTCATGATGCTTATGATTTAAAATTTTTCAAAGTTGTATGGGTTACCTTGGGAAGTTTAAAGATTATTTTTCTCAAGAATAGTACTAATGATCTTGCAATGGAACTTCCATTAGAGGAAATTGTATAACCATTTTTCAACAAACCCTTTCATTATTATCTGGTTATTCATGACTATTTTCAATTATTAGTACCATTTTTACACTCTTTTTTACTGAAAATGTTTTAGAATTTTTTTTAAGAAAACACAACATTATTTATCTCTTTAGTTGGAGAATTTGTTTTAGTTTAAAAATCATGTTTTAATAAAATGTTTTCAAAAATATTTTTAAAATGATTTGGTAAAGAAATTTTTATCCATTTTTTCTTTTACCATTCATTTCAAAGGAATATTCTTTTCTCTTTTCAAACAATGTATTTTTATAACCTTTAACCGTGCAAATAGAATTTTCTTTTACCTCACATGACAAGTATGGATTTACTTATCGTCATTTCATTGAAGCATCCCTTTCATTTCTAAAAGGTTACTTTATAAAGAAATTTTTTTCAAAAGTGATTTTCAAAGGAACTTTTTTCCAAAAGGTTTTCATAATCATAGGATATTTTACCCAATTCTTTTAAAGATCATTTTATAGTATTTCTATTCATCACCATCAAGAGAAACTACTACAAAACTAGGTTTATCCAATACTAGGGATTTAACAGCGCTATCTTAAAATGATGTTAAAGACCCCCTTTTTCAGCTCTAAAAAAACATTATTAAAGGAGGTCTTTAATAATGATAAAAAACATTGTTAAAGGGGGACCTTTATTAGGACATTTAAAAAATCACTGATAAATGGGATATTTTAATTGCACTTGTAAAAAAACACTATCAAAGGGGATCCTTATCAGCGCTTTTTTAGAAGCGCTGATAAAGACCCCTCTTTATCAACGCTTTTTTAGTAGCACTGATAAAGGTATTCATAAAAAATATTTCATTAAGAATAATAAATTAATATTTATATATATTTATATTGATATAAATATAATATATTTTTTTGTTAAATATGTTTTAGGTAAGGTAAATATAAATTTACACTTAATATATAAGATATTTTGTGAATATTGATTAAAAAATAAATAAAAAATATTTTTAATTAATAATTTTCTTATTATTTCAGATTAATAGTAATTTAATACCAGTTTAAAGATAAAAAATAAAAAAAATAATAAAAGATCAAAAATAAGTTGAATACTTAACTCAAACTTCAAACAGTGATAACTTTTGATCTGGGTGTCCATTTATGCTCTACCACATATCAAATTAAATTTTT